>LR898472.1:4800000-7680000 GCA_905067625.1 Blumeria graminis f. sp. triticale | reverse complement strand
AGCCCTATACCCTTCATTACCTCCCCTTTCCAACCAACGAAACGATGGCCATTTGCGGGTATATAGCAGCCGGGAAAAATCGCAAAAACTACTGGGTGCGGAGCTCTCCTAATACCGACATTAGGATTAGATCCGAAGACATAGTGACTCTTCTGAAGCGTTCGAAAAGGCCGGCCATCTGGGCGCTGCATACTTGTGAGCTCCAAAAGAAATTGGTTCTCTGCCTTTCTAGCCTCCTTCCAACCCTTTCCAGAGGGTCGTTCTGAAACGTCAGAAAAGTCATGACAGAGCGTTATTGCTGTGAAGTAGCTTAGCCCGAATTCTCTTGTGCCGTCTGCAGTACCAGGGAGTGCCGGTGATTACACGAAAGGATAGATCCTGGCAAATTTATTGAAACCTTGCACTTTGCGCCTACAAATGTTCCAAAGTCGAAAACACCTCGGAAATATCCGACCTATTATTCCCGCAAAAGGCCTCTTCTTTATCTCTTTCTAAACCCTTGTCGCCTGTATTTCCTCAAGATCTTAAACCCCATTAGAGCAATATTACCCCATTGTCGAATGACCTTTCATGTATGATCTTAGAAATGATGACTAAATATGTTGATGAGTAATGAGTAACCCGTTTAGGAATGGCTTCAAGAGAGAGGGACAATTGCTGTATATACTTGTTTCCTTTAGTTAAAATAGAAGAATAGAAGATATATGTTAACCACCAATTTTTATTACTGCTACAGAAAGCTTGTGATATAAATACTACCCGAGTATTCCGACACCCATAAACCGAGACCCCAACTTTGTACATTATGACTTTATTTACTCCTTGCAGGTATACTTAGTGTCGTAAACTTGTAGTGGGCGATGGCCAATTTCTAAGGAGGTAGGTTCCTGATTGCAATTGGAGTGATACCTTTACTAGACGTTGAGATGAGGGGATGTGCGGTAAGATTGAGGTAGAGGATTTGCGTAAGAATGACAAGATCGATATTAATGTAAGCTATGGATAGTTGAAATGCTTATGTTTGTTTTCGAATTTGATTTGGTGCAATTCTTCTAGAATGTCGTCGATATATAAATAATACTGAGCGATCATGTCAGCAGCGCTTAAAGGTTAAGAATTCGGCATCGAGCAGGCTGTATTTTTTCATTTATATTAAATGTGTGTCTCGCAAGGTGTTTTGCCGGGCCTAGACCTTGAGAACATACACGTGATATTAGTGTGATTCAGCCTTGAATTTCAGCGCTCGTCATCTTTCCTTCAGATTCCAGAAGCTACTATTTGTGCGACTTAATACCAAGAGTTTGTCCGTGATTACGGCTGGCAAATTAACTTCCTCTGACCAACATATTCGGTATTAATTGTATCTTTTGAGATGGCTGACGAACTCAAAGCGTTGGGCAACAAAGCCATTGCGGAAAAGAACTTTGATGAAGCAATGTGAGTCAACTATTTGCTTGGGCCCTTTCTCCATAGTTATGAACCATGATGAAGGGCAAACTCTTTAATCAACTCTAACTTCATTCTAGTACCAAGTTCTCCGAAGCCATAGCGATTGAACCAGCTAACCACATTCTCTACTCAAATCGCTCTGCCGCATACGCATCAAAGAAAGATTATGACAAGGCTCTAGCAGATGCTGAGAAAGTAACAGAGATTCACCCTGATTGGGCTAAAGGATGGGGTCGTGTAGGTGCTGCTAAGCATGGAGCTGGGGATTTGACAGGTGCCCTCGAGGCTTACGAAAAAGGGTTACAACTGGACCCAAACAATGCTCAGAACAAATCAGGACTGGCAAGTGTTAAACGTGCTCTGGAAACAGAAACTAAAGGTACAAAATGCTGTCAGAATCTAGACAATAATACTAAATTTGCACAGGTGACTTAGGTAGTAGCCCGGGTGGGGGCTTAGGCTCCATTTTCAACGACCCAATGCTCTATCAAAAGCTTGCTGCCAACCCTAAGACTAGCAAACTTCTTGCTGATCCAAGCTTCATGGCAAAATTAAACAACATGAAAAATAATCCAAACTCCTCGCAAGATATGTTCACTGACCCCCGGATGATACAGGTTCTAGGTGCTTTAATGGGTGTGGATATGTCAATGATGAACGGGGATGATGCCATGCCTGAGGATGGGTCAGCTGTAGTTGGTGATAAAGATACACCTATGACTGATGCGAAGCTATCGGAACCGAAAGAGCCAGAGATTAATTCTATGGACGTTGAAACAGATGAGAAAGCCAAAGCTAAGGCTGCCGCCGATAAAGAAAAAAGTTTAGGCACAGAGCAATACAAAAAACGTAATTTTGATGAAGCTATTGCTCACTATACTAAGGCTTGGGAGCTCTGCAAAGATATTGTCTATCTTAACAATGTTGGGGCAGTACACTTCGAAAAAGGTGATTATGATTCATCAATCAAGGTTTGCGAACAGGCCATTGAAGAGGGTCGTGAGATTTACGCTGATTTCAAAATGATCGCCAAATCATATGCTCGAATCGGTTATGCATATGAGAAAAAAGGGGATTTTGACAACGCTATAGTCAATTACAAGAAATCCCTGACGGAGCACCGTACACCAGACACTGTAAACAAACTTCGAAGTGCAGAAAAGAAAAAGATAGAGATGTCACGAGAAGCATATATCGATCCCGAGAAAGCTGAGGAAGCTCGTGAGACCGGAAATACTAAATTCAAAGAGTCTGACTGGCCAGGTGCGGTCGAAGCATATTCTGAGATGATCAAGCGTGCACCTGAAGATCCCCGTGGTTACTCAAACCGTGCAGCTGCTTTTATGAAGCTGCTTGAATTCCCTTCGGCAATTGAGGATTGTGACAAAGCTATTAAGAAGGATCCAAAATTCATCCGAGCATACCTGCGAAAGGCACAAGCCTATTTCGGCATGCGTGAATACTCTAAATGCCTCGATATATGTACCGAGGCTGCTGAAGTTGATGTTAACAAGGCTAATACTAGAGAAATTGATGCACAACAGCAGAAGGCCCTGCAGGCTATGTATAGTGCACGAGAAAATGAGACAGAGGAACAAACAAAAGAGCGAATCCAGCGGGATCCGGCGATATTAGAGATTATGCAAGATCCAATTATGCAGAGCATTCTTCAGCAAGCACAGAGTGATCCTGCAGCCTTACAGGAACATATGAGAAATCCAGGGATTAAAAGTAAAATCCAGAAGCTAGTGGCAGGTTGGTAACCCTTTATCCTATTTGTTTAATACGTACTAACAAAATAAATAAGCTGGTGTTATTCGTGTTGGAAGATGAGTGTCTAATTTCTAAAATTGGTACCTGAAAATACATTGATTGAATATTTGCGGATCGTTGAAACGTGTCACGAAGGTGAATTGGCGTCATTACTTGACAAGTAGACTTGAAATCCGGAAATGTAATTTATTTATTGCTGATTTGAGCGACTTCAAATTCAAAATATTCCAACGATCTTTTAAACATAGACCACACAGGTTAAAGCACTCCGAATAATTTTGAACCTATATACCCAAGCTGATTGAAATTTTATTTCGAAGTGACGCAAAGCATGAGGCACGAGTGCCACCCGAACTCAATGCAACTTGCAATTTAGTTGTGCAGTATAACTCAAATTAAGTCAATTTCATATAGTGTAGTGAACTGATGAAGTTGGTCATGTTTATTCAGTACCTTACGATCATAGTGTCTCACGTAAACTATTATCATGGATGGAGACCCCAGACCTCTCCAATGGTTTAAATCCCCTGATTGGATCACCAATAATGAATGTTGGTGAATTTTGGTATCAGGTTCAGAATGCAGCTGAACATACTGCAAAATTGATTTGATATCACTACAAAAGGATAGTGCGAAGTATGTACGATGTTTACGACCCGGGCACTACAGACGAATTGATTAAATATTGGTTTACGTCGGTTGGTTATATACACGTGTACGCGCACGCAATGGTTTTCTCTCTGATGTGGTGGTTCTTGTTCTTGTATTTCTTGGATACAGGCGTGTCAGCCTTAAGGGCGACACGCCAAGCTGCACTAATCCACGTGACTAACTATCAACATATTGCAATCTCTCTCCTGACCCATGCACATCCCAAAATAGTTTTTTGTTTGTAATTTTAAGGTCCTAAGCTACTGCTCCCGGTCCGCTATGGGTACAAGACCGGTGGAGCCGGAAGGGATCCCTGTGTTCTTTACCACAGCCCAACTCATTTCAACCGCGTGAAACCACTACCTAAATTGTAGCCGGTTTAAAACAAAACAAATTCTAACAGTCAAAAGTAATAAACAAAGGAAATTCCATCGGGTTTCGGAATCCTGGAATCCGAAGAAGAAGTTTGAGGGTACAGCAACCCTCGGTGAAGTCTACAAAAAGCTTCAATATATATAGCAGGATACCAGCTGAATTCAGGGTATCTGCGAACTAGTCTTTCGCTCTCAGCGGAGATAAGAAAAAGTCATCTGGAAGATGTGGCAGGAAAGGGAACGGGCGAGAAGCGCGGGATCCGGACCAAACAGTATTTCTTCCAAATTTGATTTCAGTTTTTGATTTATGTTTTTGATTTTAGTTTTGCTGTTAACTTTTACAATTTCAGTAGAAGTTCATGCGGTTGGAATGAGTTGGGCCTGTACGCAGTGATCCTTGCCGGCTCCACCGGTCCTTGACCCAATGTGGAAAAGATAGCGTTAGCTTAGGACCAAATGTAATAAAAAAAAAAAAAAAGGAAATTCCAATTTAACGGTCCAGTATCAGCGCTCCTCAACCTGACTCCTTCCCTTTCACGGTTTTCACCATAAATATTATCCTTCGCCCATGCTGAGAGCTTTGGACAAGGTCGCAGGTTGGCTTTTGAAGCAGCCAGTTTTCTGCGCAAACGTTGAAAATTCTTTGAGGCATTTGGGCCCTAGAAGAATTTTAAGATTTTGTTGGTATGGGGTAGTTCCCCTTAGTCGTCGGATATGACGAGTGTAAAGTCTGCAATGCATGAAATGCGTTGCTGTAGTCTCCTCTCCGCACGAACACTTCATGTTCGCGTTTGGGTTGTTGAAACGTCTGTGGTACGCGGCGAAATTTCCGTAATCACTACGAGCCGCGATGACTTCAAACAGAAGTCGTCGTGGAAGTGATAGTTCCGGTGGCTTTTTCAGCGCATCATCAAGTCTAGTTCGCAGTATCTGGGTGGGCATGATTCGTCCCAGAATTGGTCTAGCAGCATCTGTCTCTTCTGATTCATAAGCCGGTAGAGGTATGCACTGCTGATGTTTTGCGGCTCCTCATTTGGAGGGGGAGACTGCGGAGTTTGCTCCGAGCTGCAGCATCTGCTTCTTCGCTCCCTTGAATGCCCTTGTGTCCTGGAACCCATTTTACGATGATTCTTTCGGGAGCAGCCTGTGTCATTGTCCGAAATATTCGGGCTTCTTTAATGCTTGTCGATGTGTCTCCGGACAGCATAGCGGTTCTTGCATGCTGACTGTCGGTCAGCACGTAGATAGGTTGCGCCACTTTTCCTGGGGTCCGAGATTCCAGCCCACTTATTTGCAATGCCACCTCTAGAGCCTTCCTCACTCCGACTATCTCAGCGTCCAGTACCTTCCCCCCATGTATGGTACCGGAATCTCTATCAATGGTCTTTCCGTCTCTTTTCAAGATAAAAGCCCACGCCGAGCGACCGTGTCTTTCTGATGCCCCATCAGAGTAGGATCCCAAAATAGTGTTGCGACAGTTTAATTGTTATTTTAGAGTACCAGCCAAAAGCTATACATCTAATTAGACCTGACACGGGCGGCTCATCCGAGAAATTCAATACTACCAGGGTAAACAATTGAATACAAATCAGGAAAAACAGGGGAAAAATTCGCCGCCGAACGAGATTTTTAAGTCCGATCACCTATGCATCGCCTGAACCACCCGTTTTGTGTTTTTTTAATGTACTACTTGAGTCTATGACTATTTAGCAAATTGAGCTCCTCTCTGGCCCAGGCCACACCTAGTACAGTGCTCCTTGCTTCTTTTGTTGCTTAAAAGATCATTAATATGTATCCCGTGGTGAATAGCCATTCAGCTCAGTGTTTACCCGTAGAATCTTCTACCCCCACATAAATTGTAGCAATGGAAACTACGTGCGCGGGAAAAAGTCTCAAAAAACCTGCAGCTCCAGCCAGGCGAGGCCCAGACACCGGGACCACATGAGGTGCGCATATTCATCTATATCTCCCTTCTTTGTGACAGTCGAGGCCGACTTGATCCAATCCACCATCTCCGTGTCTGGTGCCGGGTACGCTCCGGAAACTCATCGGATGGCTTCTCCTCCATGATCAAGGGTTGGTGATGATAGGGCTTCGACTCTACCATCTGATCTGATCGTGGTTAGCTTCATGATAATGGTGATAGGGGAATGTTTTGAGAGATGAAGACGATACAGACCGCGAGAGCGATTGGGAATCCTCGTCGAAGTGAGGACTTTGTTACTCAACATCGGCTCTGCAGACTCTACAGTGAGAGCTGAAGGTTCGTAGGGGACACCACTGACAGGTGTTGAGAATAGTCCCCCAGACCATCCGTTGTATTCCAGCATGGGATTACTCACTATGGCAATACCGTGGCTTGCGCTAATGGTTGCCATATTCACCGGTGTTATTTTCTCATCCTTCAATCCACTGAAGCAAACATGGTATTTCCTATATTTAAAGTGTTTGTAGCACCATCCGAAATCATGGCCTCGGCGCCCACAAGCACCTCAAAATTGAAAAAACCCCGAAAATTTGAGTCCTAGTATGCCCATTTGTGACTTACACTCACTCGTCCCACAACCGAGCTGCCTATCCCTCTTCAAGATGAGAAGTCTCATTAGAACAACAGTCTCTCATAGACTAATACCCACTTTTTGTTCATTATAACTTATTCTTCTCTTTTCGAGTATAGATAGTCTCACCATTTTGTAGTGGAAAATGGCTTGTAATCGATAGGGCAAGTTCTCGTTTGAAATTGGAGTCTTTCATGGCGCCCAAATCTTCTGCGTCAATTATTTCGGTTCTGGAAAGCGGATCAGAACCACCAACAAATAACTTGCCTTTTTGGTGTACTACACATCCCCAAGATGATTCTCTAGGACCCGATAAAATTTCACCGGAGAAAATACGGGCTATATTAGTTGGCAGGAAACTTAACCATCGTTTTATACTTCCAGACCTAGCTTTATTTTCTCGACGACATGGACTCGATGCTGGGGAGCTGCATGGAAAGTAAGCTTTCCCAGGGCTTTTGGCTGTCGGAACTTGACGCACGCTCGTTGGAAGGCATGTCTTGTATAACTCTGCTTTTATTTTGATTTGACTAGTTTGAGGTATCAGACTAAAGCCTTACACCTAGGAGGCTTGACACGGTTGCGTGTTCCCGGAGGAACCAAAATTACTAATGAAGCTATCTTTATATATCCAGGAATTTACACGAATTAAATCCAAAAATTTAAATGGAAATTTCTGCTGCCGTGACTCAACGCTCACCACTTAATCAGTTTTCTCAACAGTTTGCCTGTATTATTTGTATTCCGGTAAACCTCGGTCATTCCAGTCTAACTTTGCTCCGCGTAACTTTCCGTCACGGTAAAGAATAGATAAAATACTTCCAATCCATTTTCTACCGACAGCATCCACACAGTTGGCGCTATTTCCTTTGCTGCTCTTCGCCATTGTTTTAGCTCAATACATCATTCTAAAAGATTCTATGGGCGTCTTTCTCAGCCATTTTCGTACCTAAATTCTATTCCTTCGTGGTGAAACTTTTCATAATACTTGGAGAAGTTTCTGTAAGCAGTAGTAGCCGCTTTCAGACGATGAGACGCCCATCTTAGGATAGCTAGCCCTGGTGATCGTTTTCATTTCGCCAACAAGTACAGGCCTTTAGATCGACTAGGTCTATTTTCTCGCCACCAAGATTCGATAGTCCCCTCAGCACAACCTCAGATTTATGGACTGAAATCTATAAAAATGTATCTTTGTCTTTGATTCGACCTTGAAGTAAATATTGCATTTGAGAAAGCTGGAAAATATTTCAGAGCTGATTTAGTTAGTTTTTCCGCATGGATGTTCCCGAGAATTTCAGAATGTTCTAGGATCCATCGTGTCTCCACTGACTTGTTCGATTGTAATAGAGTCGTAAATTGGTAGACTGTGACTTGAAGCGACTTGTCTCGGCCTGTTCCGAGGGACTGAAGAGCTTCAGAGTTATCGAGGAGTATCCTAACGGGAAACTCTCCTACCAATATTACTGCTGCTTCCAGATCTAAAACCTAAGCGTCACATTGTATCAATTGTAGCCTTAGTCAACTGAAGGGCTAGAGGATACCGAACATCCGTTCTTTGTTTGTGAGCTGCAAAACGCAAAATATTTTGCTGGAGAATGAAAGATACCGGGGGTATTCCTGCTTTACGATAGAGAGCGTTATTGGGAGTGGTAAATCACACTGTGAGTGCCTTTCAGATAGCTTCCATAATCGATTGTTCCAACAGATATATATGCCAGCATACTCTAGTTCCCATTATTTTTTATAGATTTCATTTATTACCTGATATTATTCTGGACTTTCTCTGCTGTATACTGATATCAATTAATCCGGCAACACCTATGGAGCCGTGGTTGAAACGTAAGTCTTTACTTCATGAATTAGAGGTCCTGGGACTGCATATCGTTTTACAGCGTTGATATTCCCTAAAAAGTAGACGAGACGATTGGCTTTTTCAGACTCTTCCTGTGTTCTCTGACGAGAAAGATGAGACTGCCGAGGCCATCTCAGACTGCAGAGATAAATTCCGCCGCGCTGTTTCCAACTCTAACGATGGCTACGTCATCGATGTAACCAAATCTGCTCGTCTGACTATTGTCCTGAAAAAGCACGGTGATATAGAGCTTGAAGAGTAGTGGCGATAGTGGTAAGCCTTAAAGTACTCCAAATTCCAGTATCCTCTCCCCTGTGGATCCGTCACGGTATTTCACCTGGACTTTTCTTTGGCAAAGAAATGTCTGAATAAACCGGCACACAGATAGTGGCCAGTCAAGATCTCGAGGACGTTTGTGCAATCGGTTATGAAGAGCTGCATCAAAAGCACCTTAAATTTCTAGTGTGGCCACAGCCACACATTTTCCACTTCTCATAGCTGCCTTAGCATCATGGATTGTACAGGATGCAAAGTCGACCATAGAGCGTCCTGATGCAAAACTGAATAGATCTGTTTGAGCAATTTGGTGACTTATCTTCAGCCATGTCTTCTCTTACCAATTAGACGCTCAAGTCCTTTGTCTAAACTTGACATCAGTGAGATTGGCCGTCAGCCCACGTGTGAGGGAACGAAACAATAGCATTGATACGGAGTTGAGTTATTCCAAGTGGCGATTGTTTGAATTTGGCAGCTGGAACATGCAATAAGATCAAGGTGTAGATCATTAGCAAATACGCTCGGACTCATGTTTCCCCTGTCAAGCAAGCTGTATATAGGTCCTCTCCACCTTGAACCTCTTTCTGGATCTGTAGTAAATATTTTCATCATATGGTTTGTGGCCACGATCATTAATCCCCTGATACCTTGTAAGTTGAGAGATTTCACATCGGTTTGGGAAGAACAACCAATCTCATTTTTTTATGAAGGAAATAATGACCCCTCAGTCATTGAGGTTGTAGAGCGCATTGATTCAAGTATCTAACGAAGTGAAACTAAGTACATAATTTGTAGTCACGTGTGTACCAACAACGTGGCCTACTTGATAGCCCCAATTATTCTACATTCTACCATTTTTTTTAAATCATTTAATGTGTATGCAGATATCTAGCTATGACATATGACCGGTGTTATGTATACATGTAGGATGAATCTTTTGAGGTCAGAGACACTCATACTCTGTATCTCATTTGCAAATACCACCATAAGGTATGTTAGCTTCCGCAAACAGCCGACCCTCCTCCGTAAGTGCCCACCAAAGTAAATTCAAAACCTTTGGTTATCCAAGCATACCAGAGCCGCGAGAAAAGCGGTTGTGTTATGCCGGATTTGAACCAGCGATCTGCTGTCTCGAATGGGATATGTGTCCAAGCTATCCGGACTCAACTTGGTAGACCGGCCAAGACGATGTACCACCGCACTATCCAACCATGACAATGTTTTTAGTGTCAGCTGCACTCTCACAACCGAAGTCTGGACGCGCACAAGGCTCAATTTGTAAAACTCATTGCCAATGTTCGAAATTTTGCGCCCGTCGAGATTGTTTCCATATTTTGAATCATCTTTTCAACTTGTCCTAACCCCCCTCACATCCATTCCAAAGAGCCGTCTCCCAGATTTGTGCACCATGCTTTGCTTGCTCCGTCAGGCGTAAATGTCAACGTGGGCGTGTATTTGGCGACCAGCTGAGGCCAGAGAAGATCGAAGAGTGGTGTGATCATTGGGATGAGGATGTACTCGGTCGTACTTGCAGGCCTGATGTGACCTAGATAGGAGTCGAACTCGTTGGGAGTTAATATTTGAACTGTTTGAGTAATTTGAATCGTTGCCTCGTGGGCTAACTTCTTGAGTATTGCGAAATTTGACTGAACTTGGCTCTGGGAGAATATTTCACTCCCAGGTTCGTAGAGGACACCGCGTACTGGTGTTCAGCCTTGCCCTCCTAGAGGTTGAAGATTGAACTGTCGTGATAGGTTGTGTCATCTACGAGCCAGGTACCGAAATATTCACCCAGAGTCCGAATATAGCTACGGGAAACGGTTAGCTTGAGAGCGCAGGCTGGCGATGGGGAAGAGTGGTGTTGGCTCGTTTTTTTTCGGATACCCAATCTGTAGAGATTTCACGACTGCAAAACTAAAGGAACTCAATCATATACACCCAATTACGAACTGCACACAGGATAAAAATTGACCGATGTTCGTATTTTTTTTTTCCTGGAAGATCATTCTCAGTTAAGCTCATCTTTGGGTCCTCTCCAAAATCATGTCGAAGAATTGGGACTTGGATGTTTACTCACAGGGAAGAAATGAATGATTTTTCCTGGAGGACCTCACTTCTCTTTAATTAAAAGTTCGCTTATCTTTCTTCAGTCGATTTCCACAGTCTACACCACGTAATCTCACCGTCCCGTCCAAAAAATAGACTGTTTCATTTAATTCTAAACAAACACCAAAAGCATGATGATCGTCGTTATCCCAAACAATAAAGTATAGGCGCAACTAGTTACAGTATAAGATTGCAGATGATAACATAAATACAGACAATTACAGAGTAATTCCGAGTGATTCCGAGGAGATAATGTCAGATACGATGAAGGAAATAATGGCCCCCAGTCATGAAGTTGTAGATGAAATTTATTCCAGTTACTAATGAAGTGAAAATAATTACAAAATTTTTAGTTACCTGAGTTTCAATGATATGGCCTACTTGATAGCTCCGATTATCCTAGCTCCTCTCAGGGATAGAGCTGTAGTCGCAACGGAAGCTCGGTTGACAAAAAAAAATTAAATAAAATATTTATTTGTGTAAAACTTAGAGAGGTCTTCGTGCGAATGTCACGTGAATCGTTAAAAGGTAAAGGCGAATACAAGAATGAATTGATTAATTATCTCCTTGCTACGATGGACTCGTAGCACTATAATATCTAATTCTACCCTAATAACGCCCCTGATCATCACTACTAGACCGATGTGTGCTTGTGTAGATCGTACTTTCGCTTATGGGCTGGGTTCAGACTTATGCTTGCATAAGTCTGCTTACAATTTGAAATTAAATTTGAATTCATTCAACCCGATCAGGCACCCTATGAGTCCATGCAGGTGACTATCTGCATTATTTACAAAGGAGGAAACCAATTTGGTGGAAACCCCCTGATTCTGTCTTTTTATTTTCCTATCAATTTATTTGGTTTACCTTCTGGAAGTGCAGTGTCCACTGTTCAGCCCGTGTGGATTCCGTCCTCTCCCCTTCTAGATCTATTTACTTTATCCGACATTGCTACCTCGACTTCTCCTGCAAGTCGAAACTGTTTTATCCACCCTTTGTTCAGTATCCACTGTGTAATTCTGGCCATGTCTTCTGGGCTGTTCGTCATTGCTTCAAATGACCTGTCTTTAGCTTGTCGGAGAAAGTCGCCTCTTCCATTTGCCCACTGCGGACACGCCAACACCATATGCTTGACGTTTTGCGACGGATATCCACATTGACAGCTTGGTTTTTCTACTCCGGGTAATTTTCTTCTGCTCAGGTAAGAATTGAGTCCGATATGCTCGCTCCTTAGCTGAATGGCGACACTGCTTCGGGCCCTGGTTAGGTTACGGTGGATTTTTAAGGGGGTATCTTTGAAGTTCATTTTGACGCTGCCTGTTTGTTTATCAGTAAATATATTTGCCGCTTTCCAATGTTCAGGATCGGTTAATCCTTTGCTTGTTATCTACTGTGTGATTCTAGCCACTTCTTCGCGGCTGTTAATCATTACTTCAAATGATTTTTCTCTAGCTTGTCGGAGAACGTCGCCTCTTCCACTTGCCAACTACGGACACGCCAACACGACGTGCTTGCCGTTTTGCGACAGATATCCCCAGCTTGGATTCTTTACTCTGGATGCTATTCTTTTGTATAGTTAAGAATTGAGTCCGATATGCTCGCTTCTTAGCTGAATGGCGGCACTGCTTTGGGCCCTGCTAAGGTTACGGTGGACATTTAAGGATGTACCTCCGAAGTTCATTTTTGTACTGCCTGTTAGTCTATCGGTAGATAAGTTTGGAGCCTTTCAATGTTCTGGATCGGCTGGTGTTAGTCGGCTAGGGAGCTGTTTCTTGTTCTGCCTTGTTCTGTAACTTCCAACTGATACAACGTTTAGCGCTGGCGTGATAGCACGTGTTCCCTTGTCGGCCTCGCTCTGCCATATAAGGAGATCTTGATCAGGTCAACAAATCATTACACCACATACCGAAGCAATCCTACAAGTCTTAAGATCATATGCGCCATAAAAAGATTCAGAGGACTTTAAAATCTTCGCCATTTTCTTCTGATATGAGCGTACGGCTGAACTGGCAACCTTCAATGCTTACTCACCTCGTGCAAGAGCACCACAAACTCCACCCACCACGCACCGCCACCGAAAAGATACATGTCATAATTCTTCGGCAAACTAACGAGACAGTAAGACAAAGGCTGTGGCATCGGCGCCTCGGTCTCGAGCTCTTAGTCGCATTTTCGGGTTCCAAAGTTAGTAATATGATAGCGACAGGATAAGATCGGAGGAAAACATAATTCACAAAGTTTCTGAGTAGGTGGTGCTTGCTGAAAGATAAGTAGATGCTGTACATAAAGAACTCACGGGATGCCAAACAGAGGAAACCTCAGTAGGTGGCTAATTGGGGCATCTAATGAAGAGAACCAACCCTGAATGAGATTAGGAGAAGCTGGGACTGAGCGGACGTGATAAAGTTACAAATTCTGAAGGTTTTAAAGGCTTGGGCGCGTGGAGGTCGAGTGTGAAGAGTTATTTGTGTTTCCGCGCATACAGGTCAAGATCTCTGGACGGCTGGGCTTGATGGACTCAACGCAAAGGTGAGGTCCTAGATTTCCAACTCATCAAGGTGGAATAAGTCACCCACTGAGGGAATGATATCTTAATCCAGATCGTCCTGGCTTGTGATTAAACTCTACTGAATTTGCGCAGAGTACAAAGTATACAAGTAAAGTAATATTTATTAGAACATAAACATAAACTAGCTCCCGGGTAGCTCAATCGGTAGAGCGTGTGGCTCTTAGTACTCTAACCTCAAGGTCGCGGGTTCAAGCCCCGCCTCTGGCTCAATTCCCGAGCTTTTCTGCTTTTTGCCGTGAATGTATTTTAGAAGTCATTTGATAACAAACTTCTCTGACTGTGTGACACGCAAGAGACTAGGATCCGACTCCCAGTCAATGAAGTGGTCATTCTCAACTAAATATCCTCATCCTACCATGTTTTGCCCCGCGTACAGACAACACCCAGGAACTACAGATGCTGTTCAGCTGTCCGTCAGATAGTTTTACTCATGTTGGAATACTTTTGCTTTCTACACAAGTTGGGTTGTTATTAGAGCAAATTCTCATTTTTAAGGTGGGCTATGCGGCCTCAGTCCATCGCAGAGACTGGCACTCAGCCCCCCCCCGTGTACCCATAATCTCGGCTCGTCCTAGCGTCGTGATGGTCAACATTAGGCCACATCGAAAACTACCACTCCCTGCACAAATCACGCTTCGGACACGGAGATTTCGCACAGTATCATCGGCGTTTTACACACGAAGATGCCTTAATGACTTGCTCCTGTGGCGAAGAAAAAAGTACGGACCACTTCTTTCACTGCAGCATAGGAAGAAGCCGGGCTCGCCTTAGTGGTGGACCTCGGCACTCCAGCCCCGGTATTAAATGGGTCCTCAGCACGCCTAAAGGGGCACACGCCTTCGGAAAATGGGTGGAGCTGACAAAGTTCTACGACGAAGTCCAACGGGCACATTAGATATTTCCCTTGAGATTTTTGGTACTGCGTGAATAGTCTGCGGGAGTAATTTCAAACTACTTGTAAATAAAAAGTAAAATCCCGGGTAGAGGGAAATTTGCTACATTTAAATTGGAAAGCAGAGTAGCGGACAGCAGGTCGGACTCTTTTGTAGTTTCTAGGTGCTGTAGGGCGCGCTAGAGCGTCGGGTAGTTCTGTAGGGACTGGGCCGTCCAGCACGTGACTAAGGTCACGAGCTGTAGACAGGCACGACGTTAAATTTAATCAAATCAAATCAAATCCCTGCACAAGGATAACGATTTAACAAATCAGCTAAATACCACCACAGCATAGATCCCACATCATATTATCCACAACACTTCTTACAAGAACTTCCATCTGGTGCAATGGCCCCAGCCGTTGCATCGTCATCGACAACGCCCCCGAATCCAGGGGGGCAACTCCACCCAAGCCTGCTAGGCATTGTTAATGCAATGCAAAAAGCAGAACAAGAAAGAAAAGAAAGATTGGGCATAGCCCAGGAATTTCTTGAACTAATCGACTCCTGGGCCAAGAGCAAAGGAGAGAAGCAAGCAGCAGCAGTCGTCGCGACTCTGATGAACAAGATCACGCCTGTCATCACTGCCTTTGCAGTAGATCAGGCAGAAGTAATCAATAGTCCAAGTAAGAACTCCCCCGCCATGGCAAGCACTCCCAAACCAGTCGCGCCTAGGAACCACATTGTTGTTGAGAACAACAGCCACGGCCTACCTCCAAAGCCGCAAGAAAAAAGCTCGCCTTGGGTTACAGTTGCTCGCAAAGCAGCCAAGTTACCAACACCGCCCAGTGCGCAAGTTCCGAGAAGACCGGCTCCGATAAGCCGCCCTAAGGCACAGACAACACCCAAGGAAGACAAACGCCTGTTCCTTCGTTTGGGTAGAGATCACCACTGGCACAAATTATCACCAGTCACAATCAAAAAGATAATAACCGACAAGGCTGGGATAGCAGCCTCAGCTATCACCTCGATGTACCCAGTCAGGTCGGGGATCGCTCTCGAATGTGCGTCAGACGCATTGAGAGACACAATCATCAGAAGTGCACCTTCCCTACAGGAAGACAACACAGTGATTGAGGCAGCCTCAAAATGGACATCTCTGATGGTACCACATGTGCCATTGTATATCAGGACACTTGAAGGCAGCATGCCAGTCACCATTGAAATGGTGAAGAACGAGTGCCAGGCAGTATGTGGCGCCACACCAATCCAGGTACGGCCCACAGAAACAAAGCTTGGTCAGTACTCAACGAGCTGGATCATTCATTTCCAACAAAAACCAGCAAACACAAAGTTCCGTCTTTTTGACGAGAGCGGACCGGCAATTCCCTTCTCGCGCCGACGACCAATCGAGCAATGCCAACGTTGCTGGGGATTCCACACTACGCGTTCCTGTACCCGGAGCCAACGATGTGGACGATGTGGGGGAACCCATGAGACATCAGATTGCCAGGCCAAGGTGCCAAAGTGCTCAAATTGTGTCGGACCTCACCACTCACATGAGAGTAGCTGCATGGCCCGACCAAGAAGACAAAACGGGATAATTCTGCCCCGTACCCCTGCAGAACTACACATCATCAGAGAACGCGGGCATCGTGATTATCACGCTGCTCTAGCGTATTCGGAAAGGAAGGGCAAGGCAGTTGAAACTGTCATTACCCCGGATTCAACAATGACGTGTTAATGTTAGGGAACCCCTCAACAAAAGCACCAAAAGATAAACATAACACTCTCCACTTTCACCAAGTGAATGTAGGAAGGGGTGGGGAGAATACAGATATAGCATTGCAGCAGGCATGGGATGCCGGTGCACATGTAGTCATGGTACAGGAACCATGGACAAGGAAGAAAGAGGGGGGTTTTATCACCAAAAGTCACCCTGGATACAATAGCCACATACCGTTTGGAGGAACAGACGTCCGGCCCCGCGTGAGTACTTTCACACGCAAAGGCATTGGTGCGACTCAATTTTTTCCGCCGTCATCAGGCCCGACATCTGACTACTGTTTTGTAAAGATGGGCAGCCTGACTTTCGTCAACGTGTATCGTGCCCCGGGCACCAGTGGAACCTTGGAGCCCTTACTTCGGTGGGTAGTCAGAGGACTCGTGGTTGTTGGTGGCGATTTCAATTCTGTGTCACAGCATTGGCAGCCGCAAACGACAATTCAGTACGGCAATGGAGGCCAGATCATGGAATGGGCAACAGCTCACGATATGGATCTAGTTAGCATTGTCGGAGAGCCAACGCATAGGGATGGGAACGTGCTGGACTTAACGTGGAGCAACACAGCTGCAACAGCATCAGTCTCCAAGCAGTATCACTGTACCTCAGATCACTCGACCATCGAGGGTACAGTCTTAAACCCTACAGTATCAGACCTATCTGGAATTGTAAGGAACACTCGTGTCAGCGATGAGAACCTAAAGGAATTCAACCGATGTGTCAGCCAATGGACCAAAGCTGCCCCTCTGGACAGTGTCATGGACATCGAAAAATTCACAGCTAATCTCCTGCAGGCTCTTGCAGACGCGCTGAAGATTGCGGGGAAAGTCCCAGCCATTGAAAGCGGAAAAACTGGGCCCTGGTGGAACGATGAATGTCGCATCAAGTGGCAGGATTACAAGGCAGCGAGAGAAAATCCGGACCTTGTAAGACAGGCGCGTAAAAGCTTTAGAGCCGTTGTGCGAAAAGCCAAGCGAGAGTACTGGAAGAGGCAAGTGGAGGCAGTTACAACTGACGCACAGGTATTCAAGCTCATGAGATGGGCTAAGCCTCGACCAGCAGCTGAGCCCCCTCCTTTGCAGATTGAGGAAAATCGGTGGCTTTCAGACCCGCGAGAGCGGGCTAGTGCGCTACGAGACATTCTCTTGGCAAGATTTAGCAGCGAGAACGACATCCCAACCTGGGAGAATGGACAGGAGGTGCGCATTCCATGGGATACGGAAATATCACTGGAAGATGTGACAAACGCTACCATCTCTGTCAATGATACGGCACCGGGAGCGGACAAAATAACAGTACGTTTACTGAAATCCTGTTGGTACCACCTCGGGCCTCTGGTCAAGGATCTCTACCAGGCCTGTCTAAAAATCGGCCACTTTCCGACGGCATTTAGGGTGGCAGATGTTGTGCTTCTTCCCAAACCGGGACGAAATCTATCAACTGCCAAGGGCTGGCGACCAATCTCGCTGCTGTCGAGCTTAGGTAAAGGACTTGAGCGTCTAGTTGGCAAGAGAATGGCATGGCTGACGATAAGTCACCAAGTTGTTCATCCGCAATTATTCGGCTCAGTACCAGGACGATCTGCGGTCGACCTTGCATCCTGTGTAATCCATGATGCTGAGGCGGCCATGAGAAGCGGAAAATGTGCGGCTATGGTCACACTAGACATCCAAGGTGCGTTTGATGCAGTCCTTCACAACCGACTACTCCAACGCCTTCGAGAACAAGGCTGGCCACTATCTCTGTGCCGGTTCATTCAGACCTTTCTCTGCCAACGAAAAGTCCAGGTGAAATACCGTGGTGGAACCACAGACGAGAAGATGCTGGAATGTGGAGTACCTCAGGGCTCGCCACTGTCACCACTTCTTTTCATGCTCTATATCGCTGTGCTTTTTAAGGACCATGGACTAACGAGCAGGTTTGGCTATGCTGATGATCTAGCCATCATTAGAGTTGGAAGCACCGCGGCCGAAGCTATCGCAGCAGTCCAAGAAGACCTCGACAGCCTCGTCCTTCTCGCCAGAGAACACAGGATCGAATTTGACCCGGCAAAGTCGGAACTTCTAGTGACCGGAGGAGGTCCTAGGAAGAAAATCAACACAGCCAACCTCTCCATCTTGGTGAAAGATCGCCGGATCGAACCGTCGCCTCATATCCGGTGGTTAGGAGTCTGGCTTGACACTCAGCTGAACTTCAAGCAGCATGTACAGGAATGGACTGGAAAAGCTAATCGTCTAGTCCACTTTTTACGACATATAAACGGAGTTCAGCGCGGGGCAGCACCCGGACCTCTAATTCGTGCGGTACAGGCATGCGTTCTGAGCACAGCTCTCTATGGGGCAGAAGCGTGGTGGCCGGGTCTTTCTCGAATAACCACCATCCGAGATAAAGAAGTCGGCACTGGAGTAGGGTGGCACACATCTCTGCTGGACAAAACTATCACGAAAGCTATACGAGTAGCACTCCCAGCGTGGCGTACCACTCCCAATAGCGCTCTTCATCGTGAAGCGGGAATACCCCCGGCATCAATAATTCTCCAACAAAAGATGTTGCGGTCTGCAGCTCGAATGCGAAGAATGGATGCCTGGCACCCTCTAGCCCTTCGGGCGGCGGAGGACCCGAAAGATACTATAAAACGCCTAGGTCTTAGATCGGGACAACGAGATCGCTTGTTCAGACAGCCAGAAAGGTACATGACACGCCTACAAATAAGCGTGCGTCAAGTTCCGACAGCGGAAGGCCCTGGAAAGCTCTACTTTCCCCATGGTCTCCCGGCATCGACACCAGGCAGTCGGGAAAAAGAAGCTAGGTCAGGAAGCATCAAACGATGGTTAACTTCCCTTCCAGCCAACGCAGTCTGTGCCTTCTCTGATGGATCCTCGTCGGGTCCCGGGCAATCAGCTTGGGGTTATGTGGTATACCAAGGAGGCAAACTAGCTGGAAGTGGCTCGGGTCCGCTTCCCGGAGCAGAGGTATTCGACGCAGAAGTTGTAGGCGCTATGAAAGCCTTGGAGGCTGCACTAGCGGTGGGAGAAGGCTTTCCGGTCAGCATTCTTCTGGACAATCAAGCGGCCGTCAGAGCGCTCGAACAAGGAAGATCCAATTCCTCGCAGACAGTGGTGGACAAGTTCTCATCGCTGAGACATAATAGGCGTGTAGAAATACACTGGATACCTGGTCATGTGGGGATCCAAGGCAACGAAGAAGCCGATAAGCTGGCCAAATCAGCCCTGGGAGATCTCAATGACCAATCACTAACCTCAGCTTCGCCCAACGGAGACGAGCAAATTCTGACCTTTGCGGCTCTAGGGAGACTAGTGAAAATGCGGAGCCAAAAGCTTGTGGAAGAGTGGTGGCAGAAGTATCGGCCTAAACGATACAAAGATCTCGACCTCTACATGCGCTGCAAGCGACCGCCGGAACTGGCTCTGCCTCGATGGGCGTATCACCGTCTTATTGCGGCAAGAACAGGCCACGGGGACTACGCCGACTACCACCGGCGTTTCAACCCCGAACATGAAGATCTGATGTGCATTTGTGGCCGAGAGAAAAGGCCCTGGCATTTTTCAGAGTGCCGACCTGCTCTGCAACGTTGGAGAAGCTGTGAGAAAATGACTCCACCTGGGGTCAGGGAAATGATAGGGGAGAAGGGATGGCAGAAGTTTTTCCAATTCCTAACCATAAGCAGATGCTACAGTCTGCTGAAGAACTGACAGGGTGGGAGTGACCATGCTGAGATAGTTTCTGGCTCGAGAGGAGAGGTGTTTGGAAGATAGGGATACGGTGCAGGGCACCGTAACTCAGACATTTGCTGTGATTTTATTTTTCTTTTGTCGCTTCTGGCTTTAATGCCGGTCATGTAGGTAGCAATGAGCTCGTAGGGCCCATCTACCCGTGTCACGTCTAAATAGATGTTGGGTTCGTCCTGTCACGTTAAAGATTTCAAATTCAAATTCAAATTCAAATTCAAATCCCTGCACAAGGAGACTAGTGAAAATGCGGAGCCAAAAGCTTGTGGAAGAGTGGTGGCAGAAGTATCGGCCTAAACGATACAAAGATCTCGACCTCTACATGCGCTGCAAGCGACCGCCGGAACTGGCTCTGCCTCGATGGGCGTATCACCGTCTTATTGCGGCAAGAACAGGCCACGGGGACTACGCCGACTACCACCGGCGTTTCAACCCCGAACATGAAGATCTGATGTGCATTTGCGGCCGAGAGAAAAGGCCCTGGCATTTTTCAGAGTGCCGACCTGCTCTGCAACGTTGGAGAAGCTGTGAGAAAATGACTCCACCTGGGGTCAGGGAAATGATAGGGGAGAAGGGATGGCAGAAGTTTTTCCAATTCCTAACCATAAGCAGATGCTACAGTCTGCCGAAGAACTGACAGGGTGGGAGTGACCATGCTGAGATAGTTTCTGGCTCGAGAGGAGAGGTGTTTGGAAGATAGGGATACGGTGCAGGGCACCGTAACTCAGACATTTGCTGTGATTTTATTTTTCTTTTGTCGCTTCTGGCTTTAATGCCGGTCATGTAGGTAGCAATGAGCTCGTAGGGCCCATCTACCCGTGTCACGTCTAAATAGATGTTGGGTTCGTCCTGTCACGTTAAAGATTTCAAATTCAAATTCAAATTCAAATCCCTGCACAAATCATAGAGCCAATCTGGGGATCGAAATACTAAAAATCATACTCGAATACATCTGTGTCAGCGCGACTCTCCGCCTTCAATCCTTTTGCTGAACAAGCCTTAACTTCTCAGACACAATTCACATAAGTACAGCTCATTTTCAGCAGGATTTGCAACCTGCTGCATTTAATCATTGGTGAGAGTCCGAAATTTCGTCGAACAGTATATGTTAGCACTTCAAGGGAAGATTATGAAATCCTGTGGGGGCCCCCAGGCCAAACCCACGCTACCCCACCAACACAGGCTGCGATAGGCGACGCTTATAAAAGCCTCGCCGTGCATACGACGGGGTTGGGGCAAGAGTCAATCGTGTGTTCCACTAGAGAAGTTACCAGACCGGCAGCATTCAAGCCGCCGCTCGCAACGCTAGCCCCGAAGAACAACCTAACCCAGCTGGCACTGCAGATATATATCCTAGACTAAGGTAGTTCTGATAAGGCCTAAGCCAGTAAATCCAGCGAGCACAACAGCAAGACCCCTCAATTCAAAAGTAACTGGGCCCTCTACCATGATGAAGTCGGATGCCTGAGCCCCTAAGCTAGCTATGTCCACCGAGCGCGTGTCGTACAGCTTAATTCAATGTCAAGGGGTTTACCCGCTGTAAATTGGCTGGGCTAACTTGCGAGCCCAGTCTTGCGTGAAAGTAGGATGCGGTAGATGTTACAGGCTTAAGGATAACAGGATAGGTTCCCTGGACAAGGTCTGGAGACAAATTAAGTAATGTCGATCTTAGATAACACTAACATTACCCCTGTAAAATATCTTCACTCTATAAACCCTTAACTACACCGTAGAGACATCTATCGGATATCATTGTTTTAGATAATCAGAACAGACTTTGTTAACTTCGTTCGATTGTTCAGATCACGACTCACTTCGTGACAGTAGATTGGTCTGGCTTTTGTACCAGGTAAGACGCTTAGTAAGTGCGTATGTAAGGTGGTAATTGGCACACATCATTGGCTTGGCTCCACTGAAGTGATCTTTCACAGAAAAATATAGATTATTTTGTGACATTGCTTGAGTGCAGCGGCCGTCACACTCGTCCCCTTAACTTTTAACGACCTATTTTGATAAAAATCTCCACATCTTATAAAAATAAGCCTGGCAAACTCTGTAATGATGCAGGTCACTTTCGTGAACTCGGGGTTTGCAATACAAACCGAGAGAAAGGAGACAGAGGTGCATTCCTTTCAGAAGGTGCTATCTTGGACATCTCAGGAATGAGATTGGAAGCAGCTTCCTATTGGATCTCAGTTACGGCACTGAAAATCCCTGACAGGCTCTATAATCTGGATAAGCTAACACTAGTAACACCAGAGAATGTAATAGAAGAGACGGCCCTCACGATGGTAATTAGAAAAATCTCGCCTCATGTTTTTGCGACAAGCATGGCTAGGCCATCAACCGAATGGGCGTTACACTATGCAATAGCAAAACTAAAGCTTGGAGAACGAATGTTCGAAGAAAGTGGTCGGCTGCAAGAATTTCAGCGTAAGCCAAAGGTAGCCCAGTGCAACTCATGCTGAGGAAATCACCCAACTATAGTTTGCTTGCGACCAAAGCTTTGCTCACAGTGCGGCATCCATGAGCACAAGGGTAAAGTGTGCAAGCAGACTATGCCGAATTCTGCTATCGAGCCACACTGCATAGCAATACTATCCTGGCTAACAGCAAAACTGTGTAGCGAACGAAAGATCTAGTCAATGGATGACGAAGGCATGTCTGTATAACTTTGAGTTTTTGAGACGTTTCCCCGGGTAGGTATTCACGATAGAGGGCTGGCTAAGTGTGAATAAAAATCTTCCGTAACTTTATAGTGGGTACATGAAAATGAAATCCGAGGCATGAGTGCGCTACTTTTAAATTAAATCCTTCATTCTGTACTTTATCTCTGATATTGTGTCACAGCTAGAGAGCTGCGTTCGCAATTCAAGTTTGATACCAAAAAACGAACGAATAATCAGCTGACGGCTGTCGCGTGTAGGGACATAGAGAAAGGAATGCCTCGATTCGGGAATAAGAATCAAAGAAGAAAGCCGTCAAGTTGACTACCGAAAATGAAGATTCAAACATTCCTTGATGCCCATCAGGGACCACAAAACTACCGAGCTTCAAACCATGGCAGCAACGATTTTGTTCATTTGCGTTCATTTGAGCAGAGGCTTCGCTACCAAAATTATCCTTTAATCCACTTGGGATTCAGGACTCGATGTCCTACCTATCCAGGAATTTTGGACCCAAATTAAAGACGGCATTTGGCTCATCAGATCGCATCCTGCATTTAAAAAACATTTGCCTCTCCGCGACGTCACGAATCCTAAAAGACCACGCACATAATCTATGCGCGAAAACGGATCAAATGCCATCAAATGCCATCAATAGATAATCTATGAAGTATCGCCCGACTTGACCGCAGTAAAGGCAGAGAGGGCGACATTTGGCTCGTTATATCGTACCCAGGAGTAGATTTTTGGCCACTGCTAGCATGGGCTCTATCTAGGTCTATAGCAATTGGCAGAGACTTCAATATAGTTCATCCCGACTAGTAGCCCATGGAAACCAGATCAAACGAAATCGGCCAAAAACTTACCGAATGGATGTCTGAGCATAGCAAGGACCTATCCTGCCAACCAGGCGTCCCGAAATATGATCGCGGAAACATGCTTGACCTATTCTGGGTCAATAATGGAGCTTTCGCCGAAGTTTCAACAGAGCTCGATTTTATCGCACCATCGAAAAATTGTAGCATATTTCCCTTGCCTGAACTTCAAAAATAGAGTAATCATGAAAGTCGCCCAGCTACTACGTGTGACAGAAGATCCCCACGAGAATTTTGCTATAGTACTAAGAAGGTGGGCTAATTGAGTAGGGCAACAGCTTATTGTTTCAGTGTGCGAGGTAGACAGTCTTGCTAAGAAGCCAGTCTAGACTGTTGAACTTATGACATACCAGACCGAATTCCACGCAATACGGAGAAAACGAAGACTACTCATCTTCGATCACTACCAGCTATTATTAAAATTTAGATAATTGTATCTACAAAGGTCTTACTTCTATCAAGCCTACTGATCAGCTGAGATATACAAAAGCCCGTGATAACCAATATCACGTAGTAATAATGGCTAATATCTGCCAATCATAACAGTTATGATGATGGCTCGGTTTTGGCAATATAATTCCATCTCGCAATCAGCTTATAATATTTCGAGAATAGCGAGCTAGAACATACATAATTGATTAGTAGCAGATTAAGACATTTTTTTAATGAAGTAGTACAATAAACCAAAATCTCAATGATCCTATTCTTTAATTCCTGATCTTCAAATTTCCAATATCCTAAACACCATGCAGCATTAACTTGATGGTCGACGTTCACTTCTAACATTCCAAACACCTCCAGAACTTTCATATAGACCACTAGAGACGCAATCATGGGTAACGGAAAATATGGAGACTCCATGGCATACCAATGTCGCTTCAATCATACAACAGCAATACTTTATTGTGATTGTAAGAGAGAGCGTTCATTGGGTCACCTTGTTCAGTGTAGAATAGTACTGGCTGCATGACTGCTGAAAAGAAGAATGTAGGCAGTGGCTTGTGGCGGAATTCAGTATATATATATATATATAGAGTTCATTATCCTGATTTGGCGCCTTGAGGATCATGCAGGTTTTTACCAGAATATATGTATTTCAAGTAGGATGACTCAATTTGACGATTAGAACACTCACACTCAGATTTCATTTGCAGATACCACTCGAGGTTAACCCTTACAACGTATAACCTCTTCCGTGCATACCCACCACAGGGAAAAGCGTGAAAAACCTGTGGCTATCCGAGTGTGCTTTCATCATCCCACAAGAACGATATAACCGCGAGAGAGAGTGGTGTGTGGGTCTGGTTGGATTCGAACCAGCATTCTCCTATCTCGAATGGGGTAGGTGTTCAAGCTACCCATTATCTACTTGGGAGGGCGGCCCGGATGGTGTACCACTGCACCATCCAACCCGGAATTTAGTGATACTTGCGACTGAAAAGTCATAAAATGATTGCCTTGGTGGCTTGACACGGATTTAGCGATCTGAATCGAGGCTCGGGCGCGTGGTGGCCGGGGTGAAATGATAGAAAGCATAGTATGATTGGTATATGATGTGGTAATTTATACATGCGCCAGAACAGCTAAGATAGTTCTTGTCGAGACATCTTCGTTGATATGCAGAAGTGAGGTTGTTATAGTAACTATTATGTTATAGTTGGGGAAAGCTAGTCCCTTATCCCCTACCTTGTTCGCCTGTAGACCGATCACGTAACCAGTATGCAGCGCACAAAAGTGTGCTTCCGGCTTAGCAACTATGCCACTTGTCCCATGTCAACAACCCATCTCACATACTGCACACAGTAGTAATTGTAATGCTGTCATAGAGAGACTGGATCTTATTCATGCGCCACAATGCCATACTGCCATAACAAGTACCTATGAACCAGCTACTAGATCTACCATCCTACATAGCTGAGCATAACAAAGCAGTCAGCTTTTTTGGCATCACATTATAATTGTGTATGCAGCTAGCAAGCTATGACCAAACACAGGAGATGAAGTATAGCATAAAGGACTCAGTTTAAAAGAAGAGCACCCGTGCCTCGAATTTCATTTGCGAGTACCACTGCGAAGTTATGGTGGCTTTTCCTTCACCCCAAGTCAACCCTCATCCGTGAATACCCACCCAGAGGACGTCTCAAAAACCTAGAGTTATCCAGACGTGCCTCCATCATCCACTGATTTGTCTTTCGGGAAATATGGTCTGAGGCGTCTCCTTCCCAAGCGGAGTAGGTGCCCAGGCTATTCAAACTATACTAGAGAACACCACAGTTTGCTTAGTTGTTTGCTAATCATAAAGTCATTAATCCTATATCTCCTCGACATGTAGAACTTTATGTTCACATAAGCATCCACCTTCGATCTCCTATGGATTTTCTCAAGAGAAGCGCGGAAAATTCATCACCTTCGCAGAGACAAGATAATAATCAGCCTCCACTTATCCACGCTAGTCTACAGCGTAGAATGCA
Source organism: Blumeria graminis f. sp. triticale (assembly GCA_905067625.1). Lineage (NCBI taxonomy): Eukaryota > Fungi > Ascomycota > Leotiomycetes > Helotiales > Erysiphaceae > Blumeria > Blumeria graminis. The sequence continues at coordinate 7,653,976 of LR898472.1, read as the reverse complement.
GGAACGGGAAGAGATGTCGCGGTCAAAGATTTCGTAGAATCTAACTGGTAAATGGAAATTTCAATCTGAATCGACATGGAAGCGCCTTTCAGAGATATAAAACATTAGAACCCCTGATTACTTCGAGCAAAGATGCGGATTATGAGATAACGTCGGTGAAATGAATTTTGGAATTCACAAAAGGGTACGACAACGTACCACACGCGAGAGAGGTGTAAACAAGTATAGAAAGAAGAAATACTTGCCATTTATTCTGCAGATTTAAGCCGGCAAAGACGAATTCTTCACTTTCCAGTGGTGCCGGTGTAATCGCTCAGTATGCTCTGCATATCTGGGATAGCCAAGAAGAATCGCATCCGAATCGAAGTCGACAGCAGCCTCAGACAGATCTTCATTTGAAGAATTCTCGACAATGCCTCTCTCATCATTATCATCTGAGTCCTCAACCCATCTCTAACCATGCATCATATTGCCTCAACGACCAATAAAGAAGTTGCTCCAATTGCATACAGGAGCTTGCCCCATTAATCTCCAGCCATCTCTCACTACATATTTACGACGCTATTTATACCCGCAAGGAGGAAATTAAGGCATAATATACAAAGTTGGGTTCTTGGTTTACGGAGGACTGATGCTCTAATGGGACAAACAACTTGATGGAGGGCTGACAGCTGAGATGTGGAGCGAGAGGAGGAACAGGTATCTAAAGACTATGCTGGGACAGATATTTTCAAGGAGTTTTCAACTTTGGATTTTTTGTGGGCGCCAAGACTATGGTTTCGGCCAATTAGCCAGGAGGACTTCTTTTGTCGATGAGTCAACGGCACACCCCAAAGTCCTGGACGGCACAGAAAAAGTTGGGCTAAGCTACCATACAGCAATCACGCTCTGTCAAGACTTTTCTGACATTTCCGCACGATCTTCGGGAAGGAGTTGGAAGGAGGCTAGAAAGGCAGAGTGCGGATTTCCCGAGGTACCCACAAGTCTACAGCGTCCAGCTGGCCGGCCTCTTTGAACGCTTTGGAAGGGTCACTATGTCTTCGGATTTAGTCTTAACGTCGGTATTAAGGGAGCTCCGCACCCAGTGGTTTTTGCGATTTTTCCCGGCTGCCATACACCCGTAAATGGCCATCGCTTCGTTGGCTGGAGAGGGGAGATGATGCAGGGCTAAGGGCTCCTCTTAGTGTATGATCGAATGAGGACTTGTGAGGGGTGGTACTGTTAGAGGGGAGCTGTCATGTAGAGACATGATTCATTCATCAGTTGATATTGTTCAGACGATCATGACTATATCACAACTTCATGTACAGACACAATTCATTGTTTATACCTGTTGTATCAACCATGACTATGTCTCAATGATAGGAGAAACATCATTGACTAGTTACTAGAAACCTAGTAAATATCCTAAACACATAACTGAGACTAGGAGAATTTTACTGAGTAAGTAATTATTCTGATGAATCTAGATCTGGAGGAACATAATCTGGTTGCTTGGCTCGAGGTATATGAACCTGAGCATATCACGTAGAATAAAGAATATAGAAATCTATCTCAATCACAATCATCATCTTAATTCATGTCACCATCAATAGCTTCAAAGGACAGTTTAACCATTTCCTTATAGGAGCTGTATGGGAGGCATAGGAGGGGATATACTACTGGTATAGGTATCCTTGGCCTGTAGGCAGAGAGGACCTGCATGTCCTACATAGTCATAGACTCAGACAGGACAATAAAATGAATTAATAAATTCTGCAGATTTGAGTAATTAACCAACTTTACTTTCGGACTCGCTGTAGTGTCTACCATCATCAATTGATCCCGCGATATAACTGTCACTAATATAAATACTTTCAGGAATTATCAGCCATCCATCCACATATTACTTTTTACAATTCTAGACGCCAAAAAAATCACCCAATCTCTGCAATCATACCATTCTCCGGTGATCTAGTCGTTTACCTCTAGGGTGGTAGAAGACTGCAAAAATTTTAGAACTGTAAAATAGCTTTTGCAAGGGTGCAAAAACGTCTCTTGATCGACAACTTACTAATCTTTCCAGGTACTGCGCCAAACAAGATACTTGCAAAGACTGAAGGCCCCGTTTTTTTTTTCATTATCATTCTCGTGGGCTAGGCCGAGAAGTGTGCAGTTCGACGGGGAGAAAATAATATGATCATAGGTGCTGACTTCTGTTTATATAGTTAGCTAGCTACCATTGGGAGTTTTAAAATTGGACGGAAATTTTTGAGCCTCAACGCAGATGAAAATACTAGTAGTTTGCTAATAAATTCCAGTGGAAAATAATGTAAACATAAGATAGAGAGATATCTTACCGAGGCCTTTGGGTAGCACCGGTGTGATTTGCGTATCGGGTGGAAATCCAAATTTCTTGGACTCGGAAAACCGCTTGAAAACCGTCCTGTTGATAAAGTATATATAGAAGATTTTCTTTTGTTTCCTCTTGATGTATGCTTTACAGGCGCTTTTGAGGGTGGGATTGATATCATACATGTTGTGCTTCTTCTTGACGCACTGATATCCTTTGTGAACCGAGCCAATGAATCTTCTCTCGATCTTCATTCCATTTATTGGAGAAACCAGTATGAGACTGGAAACGAGAAGGAAGATTGAGATGAAGATTGACACTGTGAATTTCATTGTTGAAGTTATGGCGTTGACGAAAATTGAGGTAGGAATAAAAAAGATGTGAGCGAAGAAGAGTTGAACCAGGAGTATTCGATAAGAATGATACTGGTACTGGTACTGTTATTGTTATTGATAATTAGGATGAGATTAAGATTGAGATTGAAAATGAGAATTAACCATGGATGATACTTTAGAAACTTCAACGGAGGAGACTCTACTTCATATAGTAAGTAATGGAGAGAAAATTAGAGTCTACATTAAGGCTCCTAACTTCGGCTCATCACATGTAAAATTCTATACGAATATGTTGGTCACTAATCAAGCAATCAATGAGGAAGTCACGGACGGAAGTAGAGCAGATACAAGAAAGGGAAAGTTCTGCTCGGAATGTTGCCACAATTAGTGGGGATAATTACATTCAATATATATCTGCAGATTTGATTAGTGAGATAATTACTGTGGGAGAAGCTATCGTTCACGTTCCCACATTCTAATTCTCCGACATTTGCCATATACCAACCACCAATGTCTGAAAATTACCACGATTCCTTTCGATGTAAAACTTAGCCGATATTTGAGTGTTAGAATATGGCTCAAATCACAAAGTATTCGCCTCCGGGGCACCTTAATTTTCATGCGAACTGATATCATTAAAGTCATAGGCTGAACTGCCACATGAACAAGATGCATATCGCCCGCAATACTTAAGCCCACTTACTCTTGCCACAATGGTGATGATTTCTAGATTATCCAAACCTTCTTTTTCGTATTCATTTTGAAATTCCTTTCTGCCGAGCCCCGCTTTTTGAAGATGTAGTGCGTAACAAGCTGCGAATTCGAGCCCATTTTCCAATTAAGCCATTTTTGACCTATACAAGATATCAAATGCCAACGCAGGGAATATAAACTTTCCTTGACGGTCTAAGACAGCAGCTAAATCACACCTCAAACTTTTTCAAGTTGATTCTAGACTTTTCACAATGCGCTAATCGATGGGTGCTTTATGGCATATCATGTTTGTCCTAGACAGGCAATTGAGAACCATCACATTTGTGATCACGCCAAATTGAGAATTCTCATCTCACATTGCGTTTTTTCCCCTGGTTTGAGTTGGAAATTACTTGGAGTGAAAGGGCGAAATGCATTAATTGCAAATTTGCACAAAAATATTATCTTATGTACGAGATACTGGTTAAGTGGTCATCTGATTCAGTTTCCTTCTAATTTTTCCGAAAATCCTTACAAGACAAAGAAACTAAAACCTCAATGAAAGAAACTTCTTCATGGCTGTTGACGAAAAACCTATAGAAGAAGCTAATGCGTAAATATCTCGTTCAAATTAGTAATTTTATTGATGAATGTGACAGGTTTATGATTGGCTCCTTGGAAATAGGAATTAGAACACTGTGTTTGCTGCTGCGTGAGTAGGAGCATTGTCCTGCATTACGGAGGGCCAAGATCTCATCGACACCATGCCATCGATATGAGGAACTATTTTCTCGCAGTGATTTTGAGGATTGATAGATCTCCACTCCTTCTCTCAAAATAAGCAGGGGCCTTTTTCTGATTCTGCGAAGCAACTTCAGAACATCCAGCAAGTTCTGTTCTTTTTTTCGCCAGCACAATCAGCCTTGTTTTCTTGGGAAGTCTAGCTCATAAAGTTAGGGCATCAAATTACTTTCTTCTGAAAGAGGAATATAGAAAAATTTCTTGTTATACATTTTCTAGAATTTCTCCCAAACTCTACCCAAGTTTCGTCTATCCATAAGACTGACGTCCGGTCTTCAAAGGCCAATTGAGATGAGCTTCGACCTATTCTCTGCGTGTCTTCATAGTTTTTTAAGATGCTGGAGGCTTTAGATGAGCTACATGTTGCCGATATCATCTTTTCATAAGTCCTTTTTGTATTACGCATTCGCTGTTACCAGGATACCCAAAGGAGCCCGAGGTGAGTTCTAGAAATGTTTTACGGCGGTTTTCAGGTGAAGATTGAACATAGGATACAATCTGATTAATATAATCTGCTTTTAGGGTCGGGGATGGTCCTTTCTTCTCTTTGGACGAGATAGTTCCGCGGCGCAGTGAATAACGAACTTGTCCCCGATAAATGCGAAGTTGCGCGGCAATTTACGTCTAGTTCTTGCCAGCTACAGGGAGCCCATAAATCCGAAAATCCTCTTTGATATCCATTTATTAATATTTATTTTTCAGCTTACTCAATTGTTTTGATCTCTACATAATTGTTTGAGTCGAAGTGTTGGAGGTGAAGTTTGATATGGATTCATCTGCAAAATGTGGTTAGTATCGAGTAAAGCCATATGTCTACTGAATAAACAACTTCGTTTTTGGTAAATTTAATTCTTATTGTCAGTCAAGCACAAGATGAAAAGTGCTGCATAATCTTTAAGCGGTCGATAGATAGAAATAAATTTCATTTTATTGTCATGCCTGAGTCTATGACTATGTAGGACATGCAGGTCCTCTCTGCCTACAGGCCAAGGATACCTATGCCAGTTGTATATCCCCTCCTATGCCTCCCATAAAGCTCCCCTCAAACAGTACCGCTACTCATAAGTCCTTATTCATTTATACATTTAGAGGAGCCCTTTGCCCTTCATCATCTCCCCTCTCCAGCCAACGAAATGATGGCTATTTGTAGGTGTATGGCAGCGGGGAAAAATCGCAAAAACCACTGGGTGCGGGGCTCTTCTAATACCGAAATTTGGAATAAATCCGAAGACATAGTGACCCTTCCTGTCACGGTTCGAGGTATAGATGCTGGGGCGATCAAATATACGAAGGTTGTTTATTATTTTCTCTATGGCTATCTATGTACGTCCAACTTCAACTATTTATTCGCTTACTATTCTATCTAGAATATTCTTGACTAATACCAGTTTCTAGTATTTTCCCCTGAGGCTGGTTCGCAGTCTTACTACTAGTTGCTAGAAATTTCTAGTGATGTCCAGATTAATCTATGATAGAATAGTGGTTTCGTAAAGTTGTGAAGCACGTGATTAACATCATGTGCCACAGGGTAATTACCGGCTCACTAGCCGTTACAATTCCCCTCCTCCTCCATGCATTACGTAAATGCGTGTAGCTGATTTCAGTTTGAAAGAAACACTCCAAAGTTGTGGCCCAGATAATTTTGTTAGATTTTGTTTTTTTTTTTTTTTTTTTTTTCATTTTGCTTTATCCCCGTGGCTGCGGAATCTGTTACTCCGGTTCCGACGTCTGCGAAGGGTCCCTGGTTCGGCTGGTCCAACAAACGCTCCGACACTATCTTTTGGCGGACCGTCATTTGTCGCAATCGGTCCATATTTTGCTTCGAAATCATCAAGGGCTTTGGCTTCCTCGATAAATTCCACCGGCTCCCATGTCGGATTTGCTTCGCTTACCCACTTTACTAGTGCTTGTCGATATTTTCCACGGCCACGACGAACAGTTCTCGCACGTAGAATTGACTCCACCTCGTATTCGGGCTGCTCCAAGTCATCTATTATGGGGGGGTTTTGAGCATCATCTCTAAATTGACTTGGAAATGGATCTGAGCCGGCTCGCTTTACTAATTCCACATGGAATCGTTTATGGATATTTCCCGGCACGTTTAGCTCAACTGTAAGTGCATCAGGGACAGCAGTCACTTCATATTTTGCATGTTGCCATGCTAACTTCTTCGATAGTTGGGGAGTTTTTATATGACGTAGATCCAACCAGACCTTATCTCCAACTCGGAATTTTTCGGGCTGTCGGCGTATTAAGTTTCCATTGGCTTCATAACGTTGCTGCGCAGACGCCATTGCTGCTTGAGCAAAATCTTGGGCGTCCTTTAGTCTTTGTACAAATTTCATTGCTGAGAGCCGACCCGGATGTCTCGACTTTTCACAGGTAGTCGGCGTTGGTTGTGTTACAGGGTCCAAGTCGTAACCATGCTTTAAGAAAAAGGGGCTCATTCCTCCAAGTGATGAATTTGGGCGGGCATTGAGTGCTAGCTGTGCCATTGGCAACAAATCCATCCAGTCATTTTGTGAGTAGCAAGAGAATGATCGTAAGTACTTGTATATTTCCTGGTTAGCCCGCTCACTGGCATTTGACTGAGGGTGATACGCCGTTGTCAGTCGCTGCGAAATCTTTGTTAACTCACAGAATGTCTTCCAAAAATGGCTTACCCAGTCGCTGCCGCGGTCACTAGTTAGGTATCTAGGAAATCCGTGGTAGCGATAGTATCGGTCAACAAACACTTTGGCACATTCTTCCGACGTCATTGAGTTTGTACCAAACATGAAAACTTCCTTCGACAAACGATCAGTTATTACCATAATATTGGTACACCCATTTGACGGGGGCAGATCAGTGACGAAGTCAATCGTAAGTTCACAGCCAACCCTTTCTGGAATTGGTAACGACCGAAGAAACCCAGCTTTTGCTTCCCTCCAAACAGTTGAGCGTCCACAAACGTCACAATTCCGAACAAACCGACGCACCGATTCCCTCATTTTGGGCCAAAACCATCTCCGTAGTAGGATACCTACCATTGTGTCTCTCCCTGGATGTCCTGCAAGATGGCTATCGTGTGTCTGCTGTAAAATAGCTGTTCGAAGTGGCTCGTGATCTGGCACCCAAATTCTATTTTCACGACCTCTCAGCACTCTATCTGCAGCCACTGTACATTCAGCGATATTAGCTCTATACTTTAAGGCGATATCTGGAGGAAAGCATCTTTCACCCGCTTGTACAGCATTTCGAGCTCGCTTCCAGTCGTTATCTATTTCAATACCCTTCGCCCATAGAGCTTGTAGCTCATCGCTCTCAAAAAGAATTGCTTCAGCGGCTGGGTCCATGGTTTGGTTTGTGTTACGGTTAGTTTTTCTGGTATTGACAGGGTGGATAGAAACTGTTGGCAATAACTGTATAACCCTTCCGGCATTTCTTTCATCGTCGAGACCTGTGGGCTTATCTTGTTCTCGCCTTGACAATGCATCCGGTCGCTCGCTAGCAGCTCCTGCTCGCCACTGAATGTTAAAATTAAACTGTTGCAAGGTATCGTTATACCTAGCCTGTCGTTCGTTGAGAAGCTTTTTTGAAGCAAAGTAATTGAGATTTTTATGATCACTAAGTGTAGTGAAGGGTTTTGCCACTGATTTTAATTCAGCCTGCCACTCCTTGAGACATTCAATAATTGCAAGCATTTCTTTGTCATGAATAGGGTAATTGTACTCGGCGCCTGACAATCTTCTTGAAAAATATGCAACTGGTCGTAATTTATTCAGATCGTCTAATTGTGATAAGCAACCACCCAGTGCATAGCCAGAACAGTCTGCTTCTAAAACAGTATCACGATCTGGGTCCCATTGAGCTAAGACAGGTGATGTTGCAAAAATTCTCTTTAATTGCTCGAATGCTGAATTTTGTTTCTCACCCCAATTCCATGATGAATTCTTCTTGGTCAAATCTATTAACGGGGCAGCGATGTCAGAAAACTTATTTATAAAACATCGATAAAAGTTAGCAAATCCTAGGAATGATCTAACACCTTTGACGGAGGTAGGCGCATTCCATTCCAGTATGGCTTTCACTTTGTCCGGGTCTGTCGAAACATTCTCACCTGCCTTGATGATAAATCCAAGATATTTAACTTCCTGACAAAGGAATTCACATTTATCAATATCAAGGTATAGTCCTGCACTTTTGAGTTTCGATAATATGCTTCTGACTACCTTCCAATGTTCCTCCTCACTCCCTGATGTATACGCCAGAACGTCGTCCATGTAGGCTGTGGCATCAATGTCAAGGTGCTCGCGCAATTGCTCATTAATATATCTTTGAAACGTTGCTGGTGCGTTGGAAAGACCGAAAGGCGTTACCATCCACTCGAAGAGACCAAACCGACAGCGGAATGCCGTCATCCATTCACTGCCCTCCTTGATACGTATTCTATGGAAAGCTGATTTTACGTCAAGTTTGGTAAACCATCTTGCTTTAGATAACTGACGTAGCGTTTCTTTGAATAACGGAAGTGGATATCGATCAGGCACCGTTATCGCATTTAGTCCCCTGTAATCTACGCAGAATCTAAGGCCTCCGTTTGGCTTCTTTGCAAAAAGTACCGGTGCCGCTGCTGCTGACTTGCTGGGTCGAATCCAACCCTTTTCCAGGAGGTCGGTCAGGGTTTTCCTCAAAACAAGCAACTCTTCTCTTGACATACTGTAAAGTGGTCCCCATGGTGGTGACAGAGGTTTCCCATTTTCTTTCTTTAACTCTATAGAATGGTCAAGTGCCCCGCGCGAAGATGGTAAGTCTTTTGCCCCTGTGTCATCTGCAAATAAATGAGCAAAATCCTTGACTTGGTCAGGTAGGCGATTCCGCGCTATTTCTAACGAAACACCCGGTTTTCCACGTAATGCTTTACTTATATCTTCGAGCGATGCCTTGCAAACTGGGACAGTCTGGACCATTAACGCCATAGTTTTGATTGGAACATTCTTTGGCCGAGCCACATTTCTCAAATCTTGTCGCCATCGCTCGACGCTGCATACAGATCCACCATACTTGCGAAGCTCCAATCGCTGCTCTTTAGAATGAATTACAGCATCTTGTTCTTCGAGCCATTTTTTCCCTAATATCAACTGATGTGTGCTCTGAGGGACAATGTAGAGCCACAGTTTTGGGGTGATATATCCATCAAGATCTAGTGATATGTACGTAATTTTATCCACAGTTGGCTTGTTTGTAGATGAATTATCTGCAGTTTCTAGTAGTCTTGGTGTAATCGGAATGCGCGGCAGTCGCAGTTTTTCAGCTAATGCTTCATCAATAATTCCAAAACACAAGCAACCATTGTCTACTAATGCTTGTACCATTTTTGTATCATTTAATAATGCATTTAAAAGAAAAGGTTTTGTATTCATGCTCGCTTCAAAACTGCTGACTGTTTCTGGCTCCTGAGCGCGACTATGTTCAGGAGCCTTTAGTTTTCCGATTCCACTTCCACTTCCTCCACATAGTACATTGGTGGGTCTATTTCCGGCAATGACGTAGATGTAACCCTGACTGAATTACCTCTAGGCTTTAAAGCCGGCAATAGAGGACACTTTCTGGTTATACACCCTTTCCGCTCACATCTAAAGCAACGGCCTTCTTGTCTCAATATTTCTAATTGAGATTTAGTTTTCCACATTGCTCGCCGGCGTTCATCTTTTACCACACCCATTGCGTTAACACCGCCCATAACAGTGTCCCCTGACTTATCCACCGCCCCGTCCTTTCCGTGGTTACTGAATCGACTATCGAAATTATCTGATATTTGATTATGCGGTAACCAATTGATTCCGTTATTTCCGATAGTGCGTCCCTTATCTCGATTTCCATGCCATAGATTCGCATCAGGGTATGTGTAATCCCGTCTTCCATAGAATCGACTCTCAGCTATCTCAAACTGCTGTGAAACCCTGTTCACTATATTCACCCATTCATTGAAATCATCGTCAGGCAACATGTGATTTGAGGCTAGCGCCATAGTCAACTTTTTGTTTAAAGCATTCTGGAGCAGGGAGATTTTGTTGTCATCTGGCCAAAAATCTCCTCGGGCCTCAGTCAATTTGTTCGACCAAGATGCTAGAAAGTCCGACCAGTGTTGTTTATCCTCCATTTTCATAGATTGTAGCTCTGTTTTAGCACGAGAAATTCTTGTCGAATCTAGAAAAAGCCTGTCGAGGAATTCAATGAAATCTTCGGGATCTCTGGTATTCCGAACTCCGCCAGCTTCGTAGAACGAGCTGGCCTTTGTTCTTGCCGTGCCCTTCAGTGCGTTATAGATCATCAGGATGTAACGGCTGTTAAGCCTAGGGATTCCTGTAGCCTACGCTGGCTAGCGCAAGCAATGAATGCAAGGGAATCTTCGGGAAGGATCTCGGAATACAAGGAGCTTAGAAGATTCTCAATGAACTTTCTGGAAGCATACTGAAGGTTCATGAGAACCACAGGTGTATCAAGAATCTTCTAGGGTATTGTCGAGGATTCCATGTTATTCCAGATATAGGGAGAACCTTACAGAAGAGGAGTATCTCAGAGTGTATATATATTTGTATTCTAGCTATAGGAATTCTCTCTCTAGAGAATTATAATTAATATACTGTACTTACAAGATCGCCCAAGCATTTTGTACTGAAACCGTGACACAGGAAAGCTCGAGAATTGTCGTATCCGAAAAGATTCCAGTCCATACGGAAAGTATCCAAGACAGCAGCACGCCATGCTGGGTATTCAGCTCTAATTCCAATGAATTCCGGAAGCTTTGTCGGCTTTAGACTGGTGTGCTCGCTTGGTGGTGGATCCTTCTCAATGATAAATCTTTTAGTAGACGTAGGTTTACAAGATTGCTTTTCGAGCAATTTTTTAAACTGATGCTGAAGTTCGCGGAATTCCTCGATAGGTACCATCTGGTGGCGTCCCCCGGTTACCGATGATGTCATTATTATTGAGATTTATTACTGAATGACTACAACTCACTGCGGTTCCGAGTTACTGTGACTGACTACGATTCTGAATTTCTGCGACTGACTGCGGTTCTGAATTACTGCGACTGACTGCGGTTCTGAATTACTGCGACTGACTGCGGTTCTGAATTACTGCGACTGACTGCGGTTCTGAATTACTGCGACTGACTGCGATACTGAATTACTGCGACTGACTGCGGTTCTGAATGCCTGAATGAGAGAAAATAATATGTCACGGTTCGAGGTATAGATGCTGGGGCGATCAAATATACGAAGGTTGTTTATTATTTTCTCTATGGCTATCTATGTACGTCCAACTTCAACTATTTATTCGCTTACTATTCTATCTAGAATATTCTTGACTAATACCAGTTTCTAGTATTTTCCCCTGAGGCTGGTTCGCAGTCTTACTACTAGTTGCTAGAAATTTCTAGTGATGTCCAGATTAATCTATGATAGAATAGTGGTTTCGTAAAGTTGTGAAGCACGTGATTAACATCATGTGCCACAGGGTAATTACCGGCTCACTAGCCGTTACACTTCCAAAGCGTTCAAAGAGGCCGGCCAGCTGGACGCTGTAGACTTGTGGGTACCTCGGAAAATCCGCACTCTGCCTTTCTAGCCTCCTTCCAACTCCTTCCCGAAGATCGTGCTGAAATGTTAGAAAAGTCTTGACAGAGCGTGATTGCTGTATGGTAGCTTAGCCCAACTTTTTCTGTGCCGTCCAGGACTTTGGGGTGTGCCGTTGACTCATCGACAAAAGAAGTCCTCCTGGCCAAATGGCCGAAACCATAGTCTTGACGCCCATAGTCGTTCCAAAGTCGAATTCCCCTCAAAATTATCGGTCCCAGCATGGTCTTTAGATACCTGTTCCTCCTCTCGCTACACATCTCAGCTGTCAGCCCTCCATCAAGTTGTTTGTCCCATTAGAGCATCAGTCCTCCGTAAACCAAGAACCCAACTTTGTATATTATGCCTTAATTTCCTCCTTGCAGGAATACGTAGTGTCGTAAATTTGTAGTGAGTGGTGGCTGGTAATCGATAAGGTAAGCTCCCGTTTGCAATTGAAGTAACTTCTTTATTGGTCGTTGAGGCGAGATGATGCGTGGTTAGAAGGGGTTGAGGACTAAGATGAGAATGACAAGAGATGTTGAAATTATGGAGTACAGAGATAAGTCAGGTGATGGTTAATGGCAGTTATTGATGAACGGTTTGGTTATTGAGTTTCCTATTATTTCTGTGTTGGGATACACTCTGTCGATCCTACTAGGCTCGATCAATAGTAGTCCCAACTAACTGGTGTTTGGCGAACGGCAACTGCGTATACCCTGTGCTAAAGTTTTTTTGCATCAGATTTTAATTGCGTATGCAGCGATCTAGCTATGACACAATATCAAAGAAAAGTACAGAACAGATGATTCAACGTAAAGGAAGAGCACTCATGCCTCGGATTTCATTTGCAAGCATCACTGCGAAGTTATGGTGGCTTTTTCTTCACCCCAAGTTAACCCTCATCCGTGAATGCCCACGCAGGGAAATGTCTAAAAACCACTGAGTTATCCAGACATTCCTCCGTCATCTTTCAACTTTTCTCCGCGCGAAATATGGTCTGAGGCGTCTTCTTCCCGAGTGGAGTAGGTGCCCAGGCTACTCAAACCATACCAAAGAACACCACCAGGAGGCGAACCACAACACCTTCCATCGTTGACTTGTGTTTATAGTATCAGGTGCACTCTCGTAATCGAAGGCTTGGTGCACACAATGCTAATCAATTTGTAAATCTCTTTGCCAAAATTCGAAATTGCAAGCTCCTTGAGATTATGTCCATCCTCTGCATTATCTTGTAATTTTATCTGATCTCTCTGAAATCCATCCCAAAGAACTGCTTTCCAGACTTTTGTGCGCTACAATCGGTTTCCTCCGGCGGGTATAAATATTGGTGTGGACGTGTATTGGTAGCTAGCTGAGACCAGAGAATGGTTGAGAGGTATGATTATTGAAAGGAAGCTGTACACAGTCGATCCTGTAAGCTTGACGAGGTCTTGGTGATCGAACTCGTTGGGAGTGAAAATTTGACGTGGAGTACCTTGAATCAACGCCTCGTAGGCCAACTTCTTCGGTATTATGAAATCTGACTGAAACTGGCACTGGTGAAATGTCTCGCATCCAGGTTCGTAGAGGACACGGCGTACGTCCTCAGTCTTGCAATCCACATCTTTGGGTTGTGCAGTGGCAAACGGTTGGTCAGGTTCCCGATCAAAAACGTGTAAGCGCCAAATCGCCGTTACCCTCGTTTTCGCCCTTTTGCGACCAAATCTCGGTTTCGGAGGAATAATTAATCCCAAGTTCATAGGGAACGGTTTGTAGGTGACAAGTTTTCGTCATCGAATTGCCAACCTTGGATGCCAACCTTGGATGCCAACCTTGGATGCCAATTAAGCTTAACGCTGACACCTTGGCTATACCTGTACTAAATAGCACAGACTGCAGGCATTATCTGAGCTTACTAGGCTTCCCATATGTCAATCTTGTGTTGTAATGTACACCCTGAGCTCAGGCCATCAGATTTGAATGATATAGAGAAACTTGAAAAATGATATAGGTGAAAACAATACACTAATTATGCCCATGGTGAGCGAAGAGAGTGAATCACAATTTCGAATCATGTTTACTCTGAAATTTTTAGATTGAAAACACTGCTTATTTCTTATTTCCAGCCATCGGTTGACGCTAGCAGTACCAATTATTGAGATAAGCAGTGGCTAAATTGGGTGGATTAATGATCTACATATTTCGAGAAATTAGATCCCTAGGTTATTTACTTTCAGAATATTCAAGAAGATGCTACAATTATCTGCTTCATTCAATTTCTTCATAGAAAACGATATTAGTTGAGGTCATCTTCACTAAAAAGTCTTACTTAAAGAGGAACCTAGACCCTCATTACCCTTTTCGTGACGAGGAAGATCCAAATCAACATTCTCAACCACTCAACAGCCTACAAGCATTCCATTCGTTGTTCAGCAACATAAGTCTATTCGAAGCTGGTGAAAATTACTTAGTCCAAAATCGAGGTTTTTACAGTCACGCATCATGATAAAATGGGGTTTTTCATTTTACACCATAGTCGTTGTGATAGGAAAACCCTGGATAGTAAAGACATCGCCCGAATCAATATGACTTCGCTGTCTTCATGATACAAGAAGGATATGTACATTTCAAGCTTCTTTATGTTACCCAGAGACCTTGATATTAATATCTGACTCTGCTTCCATCGTCTCGGTCAGTATCTTGAGAAGCTAAAATCTCATCCATGACCCCGACCAGAGTGTGCATTTTTTGAGTCATACTTTGATGGATCTGACTCATGTATCATACACTGCAGAGCTACATGAAATTACAAACTTCCTGACTGAGATGAGTCCAAGACAAAAGGATGGACTAGAGACTGGCAAACCCACAGTCATCCTTCTTCATTAACATCAATATGATATTGCTGACCCTCAACTATCTGCCTAGATTTGTATGTAGGATAGTCTTGGCTCGACTGATTGCTAATAAAATAGAATACTGAGTGATTGTGCGAGTCCCGTGACCTGGCAAGATTTAAAATGGCGTAAGAGAGTAGGAATTAACTGGTAATTAGGTGTCATATTTGACGGACCGACTACAAACGCTTTCTTAGCTATATTGCAAGCGCCCACTTTCGAAAATCTTCGGAGATTTCATGACTTAGCTCTTCCCACAGAGATGATTTAACTTAGGATCCCATGTTGCCCTTAATCATTCTTAAGGTTGACTGATTTCTCTGATTTTTGTTCATCGGGGTACAACAAGCTCCAAGGAATTTGGTAGAACCTATCGCCAGTTATCAACCAGCGGCAATTGCTTGAGACTTATGGATTCCGAGTTAATTGCTTTGACTAAGATGGAGAACTAGTTATCGTGATTGGTATATGATATGGTAATTTACATATGAACTAGAATAGCTGAGAAAGTTCATGGAGAGACATCTTCATTAATGTGCAGAAGTGAAGTTACTATGATAATTGTTATGTTACAGATTGGGGGAAGCTCATCCCTTATCCCCTATCTTGTTCGACTGTAGACCGATCACGTAACCGCAATGCAGCGCACAATAGTGTGCTTCCAACTAAGCGACTATGCCAATTGTCCTATATCAAGAACCCATCTCTCACACTGTACACAGTATTTCTTTGAATGCTGTTACGTAGGGACTGGATCTTATTCATGCGCCACAATGCCAAACTACCGTAATAACTAGCTATGCACTAGCTACTACATATACCATACTGTTTAGTGTTGAGCATAACACAATTAGATACCAGATATGAGAATGTGCAAAGAAATTGTGGGCTAAACTAAACTGATGACCGAGTAAATCCACTATATATCCTTCAATAACAATAACACCAGCTTTTATAGCTTCACTTCTGGAGTACAGTTACTTTTGTTTAAAAATCGTAATAAAGTGGAAGCCTACCTCTGTATCGAACAGTTTATTTCCCAAAAATACTTGAACGTGCACATGGAATGGAAGAATTTGACCTGTCTTGTACACGGTTGGTTGGGTTCAAGCTTATCTTGATACATTAACCTGTCTATTTTCTTGTTACAAAATCAACGCGATCATGTCAAACATAGAATAGAATTAAAGTTAAGTCCCTAATGAGTATGTGAGTGCGAAGGGCACATAAGAAAGATATGTGGGACACGGTATTACGTTACAGACGTTGACTAGAGAGCTCTACTGCTACGAATGAAATCTACGTACTGCTAGGGAGGCCATGTGGCCAAACTAGCTTGGTTTACATGAGTAGATGAATTACTATGCATATACAAGGACTGCTTAAGCTATATTTATTTAGTATTTATTGTCCTATGGAGTCTATCACTATATAAGGATGTTCAAGTTCTCTCTATCTGCAGGCCAGGAATAACTATCTAGTAGTATATCACTAAAGCTTTGTAAACAGCTTTAAAACTTGATATTAATTTGAAAATTTATATATTTAAAATTTACCGATGGATACACTTTCAAACACAGAACGTTATTTTCTTCATGACCCATATTTTTTCGGCTCTAAGCTAGAGGCCTCGGTCGTTGATTAGTGTTAGAGAACAATTATAGGACGTTTTCAACACCCATAGACCTCTTTTTGCACTTTTTCCTTAAAATTTGCTGAAAAGAGGAGCACTTCATTGCTTATAATTCCTCTTGAGCCTTAATTATCTTAACCTTTGCGTAGTTAATTAGAGAGAATTAAAATATCATTGAATTTGTGAGCAGGTAGTATAACTTCTATAGATTGTAATTATTCTTGCAAGCGTCAGTTATCAGTAATAAAAATTACCTTGTCCGTGTGGCATTGGAAGTAGTCATTGAAACGCCAAACAATAGAAATTTTTGACACTTTGCAATTATAATTAAGGTTGAGTTTGAAAAGTTGAAGAGCGAAAAATTGAAAGGTTGTAGTTGTAAAGGTTGCGAGTTTGCCATAGATGCAAACCAGGGCAGTTATTTTGTCGGAAAGAGGCTGTATGCTACTACATAGACGCCAAATAGATTATGCCCTCTATTGCGTAGTTCTATTCCTCTATCATTGAAGAGAAAGTGATAATTGACCTTGGGTAGAACGATTAATCGGAACCTTTGATTCCTGTTCCTTGAAATTTCACAACCAATCCAGTCGTATAGATTTTGGTCTGAAGACGGTAAGTTCCAGAAGGATACAATTCTATCATAGGTATGGGATAAATATATCAGTCGAGGAATAATACTTGTAAAGTACAGAATTATCATCAGATGCTAGTTGCATCTAGCTTGTGTCGCATGACAAACGATATCAGAGGGGAGAATCCAGTTGGAAATCCGATGACACTAAATCCAAGGTACCCAGTGGGTTTGATTGCATGGCATGATGGTATACAGTCATTAAATGATAGGTTTTGGCGCCAAGTAAAGGAAAGTGTTTGATATGCAACTGAGCTCTCGCTAATGACTGGCTTGATGTAATGTGAGTCTATATAAATCGAAGGCCTGCGACAGGAGAGGAGTTTCGGAGTTGCGATGTTTGGCGTTGGTTGTGACACGCACACAGGTTGGCAGCAATCCACTAGCAGTTTGCTGGTATCATAACAAACTTACTACGTGTAAAAGTAAACCATTTAGTACTTCCAGACACAAGTAGTCGCATGTGCACGTAGGTAAATCGACTGAAGCGCGTCACCTCCGCCACGAGGGTGTTGTGCCACCGTTAGCAAGCCATCTAATTGTGCGGAATGAACATTCGTTTTGTAGGGACGGGAAACATCTGGAGCTACTCGTTTTGGACGCGGCAGCCCGTCAGCACTGATTGTTGCTTGTGTAGAGCCCAAGCGATTGACATACTGGACGAGTTGGACTAGCAAGGAGCACTGTTGCGGGGGTTTTTGGGTTACCACGGCATGATCCGAAAGTATGGGGTTTCCAATAGGGATTGATGCACCTGCATGGGCCCATAGGGCGCCAAATCAGGATAATGAAGTCAAATTCAACTAGGCATTCATTGAGAGAGGGATTGGCACGCGCATAGAGTTCTGAAGTGTGATAAATCTATCTGACATTTGGAATGCCATTGAGTCGATCGTATTGGTTGTTCGGCGACCCAGCTAATTGATCAGGAAGAGGCCTGGCAGAATTTACTACCCATTTCCCTTGGTATTATAACGCCAAACACTGTCAAGATTCAAGTAAATCCCTAATCACCTACATGCTGTCTTTAATTTCGAGGCTTTTTGGGCCTTATCGACGCCGGGAAACGGATACAGCAGACGTGCAGTGCTCGACATCCAAAGGGATAAGCTTGAGTCACGTGCAGTCTCTCCTGGCGGTGATGTGAGGTTTATTAATGCTTAGCTGCCACCGCGAGTATTTGTAAACAAGTGCTAACCTTGAACACAACATCGCAGGGGACTAATGTGTGCGTGTTGATTGTAATACTTGAGTCTATGACTATTTAGCAAATTGAGCTCCTCTCTGGCCCAGGCCACACCTAGTACAGTGCTCCTTGCCTCTTTTGTTGCTTAAAAGATCATTGATATGTATCCCGTGATGAATAGCCATTCAGCTCAGTGTTTACCCGTAGAATCTTCTACCCCCGCATAAATGGTTGCAATGGAAACTACGTGCGCGGGAAAAAGTCTCAAAAAACCTGCAGCTCCAGCCAGGCGAGGCCCAGACACCGGGACCACATGAGGTGCGCATATTCATCTATATCTCCCTTCTTTGTGACAGTCGAGGCCGACTTGATCCAATCCACCATCTCCGTGTCTGGTGCCGGGTACGCTCCGGAAACTCATCGGATGGCTTCTCCTCCATGATCAAGGGTTGGTGATGATAGGGCTTCGACTCTACCATCTGATCTGATCGTGGTTAGCTCCATGATAATGGTTTTTGGAGAGGGTTGTGCTTAGGGATTAAGACGATACAGACCGCGGAAGCGATTGGGAATCTTCATCGAAGTAAGGACTTTGTTACTCAACCTCGGCTCTGCAGACTCTACAGTGAGAGCTGGAGGTTCGTAGGAGACACCACTGACAGGTGTTGAGAATAGACCCCCTGGGGACAGCTGTGGAGTAGGCTCATCTGGCATCCTAACCAATCGCGCAAATAGGTGATCAGCGGATCGGTCTGAGTTGCTTGTAATTTAGAGAAAATTTAAGAAGAGGAGAGAGAAATGAATACATTTGAAAATGATTCAGTTACTTTGTGTGATTTCGTATGTCCTATACTTTGTTCCCCGCCATTCTTTTCAAGTTAATGTGAAGCTACGCGCCTTAACCCATGGCAACTCTCTGGTAAATGTCTACGGTATAATCCGAGATTCTGATTTCTTCAAGTCTGCTTCCAAATCCGCTCTGTAATTCCCTCATAAATTATTCAAAGAGTCCATTCCTCTCATCGTGGTCAGGAAATTGTTTTCGCGACGACCGAGTAGTTGATTTTGGGTGAAAATATTAGAGCACACTTGAATTTCAGATTATCCTCCAATTTTTTCGCAAGCCAAAAGATTCACAGTTTAGAACACATTCCGATTTGTCTTTAGAATGAGGGGCCATCACATTTTCGGTGTAAACTAATAGTTGTTTCCCGTTTGATTGATCCCACGTCCACAAATAATCCCACACCCACAATTCTCCAAGGCCACACCCGATTACCCGACGGAACTGGAGAAACGAAACCCCCTCCCTACTCCTAAACAAACTAGTCTAGGGTTCTTGACTTTTACGTCCCGATCTGTTCTCTCTATATATAGTAATTTTGTCATCGCGAATCCCTCAATTACCTGCCGGTAGAGTCAGCCTAAGATTCGCATCCAGCCTACCGGGTGGTCTATAGCCTCATCACGGATCCGCCAACGCCGCTCCCCATACACCTGGAAGCACTTTCCGGCATATTCCCCAGCCGAATTTTAATTCTCTACCGAGTCAGTCATTGCAGCCAACTTGGCATCCTGTTTCACTACTAGTCTATCTCGCGGTCTAGCAAGTTCATCAACCCAAGCTCCACTACCACCACATTGCAATTCAACCTAACACAGTATCAAACAATACTACGCTGTTCTACACTAACAGCTGCGTTTACCCACATCTTCCCTACCGATAGGTTTCCGCCATAGAAAACTTTGAACATACTGTCGTGAATGCTCGTTTAAGTCCGCATCAATCTTCTTCCATAACAGCGATTTCCTAGTGGAGAAGGTACCATTTATATCCTCACAACAAAAAACAAACAACAGTGCACAGATAGTCACGTCTATATTAAATCTACCTTGACTGGCGCATCGCTACTATGGGACGAAGAAAAATAGAAATAAAAGCGATAAAAGATGATAGAAACCGTTCCGTGTAAGAATCGGTCCTAGATGCCTGCCCAACTTCTACTGACAAATATTAGGACTTTCTTGAAGCGCAAAGGTGGCTTATTCAAAAAAGCTCACGAGCTCTCAGTCCTATGCTCAGTCGATGTTGCTGTCATAATATTTGGAAACAACAAGAAGCTCTATGAATACTCCAGTAGTGATATCAGTGAAATTTTAACGCGTTATCAATATGTAGGTCAAAGGTACTGAGCTATCTGATTAAACTTAAGCTAACGAAAAAAGTATGGTGGAGCCAACGAACACAAAGGGCCAGCCGACTTCAACGGCAAAGGAAAGACTGATGACGATGACGATGACGAAGATGGATCTGGACCTTCGCATCACGGGTCAGTGGAACCTCAGATGATGCCACCGCAGTTCCAGAGCAAATCAGCTTACCACCATATGAGACACACCCCATCAGCATCACCTCCCATACCATCGAGAGCGACCTTTCCGCATCAATCACAGCGACAAAGTACAACACAGGCACAGCATCCAGAAGTAAGACCAACATCGAGGAACGCTAGTACACGTTTAAGTTCAAATCTTTCTTTACAACACTCTCAGTCCTCTAGTGTCTACTCATATATACCGAATGCCGCAATATACAATCCTCATAACGCCAGTATTCAACCACACGCTCATACAATATCAACACATATGCAAGGTCATACAATGCAAGCTCCACAGTATTCCAACTATCCACCACCTCCACCACCACCGCCTACCTCTTCCCACCCGCAACACATGCTCCCTCATCACCAGCAGCAACAACAGCAGCAGCAACAGCAACAACAACAGCAACAGCAACAGCAACAACAACAACAACAGCAACAACAACAACAACAGCAGAAAAAACAGCAACAGGTATCGCAGTCTTTTCCAGAAAAACAGCGCAAGATAGCCGCAACACCTGGTCCTCCTCAAAAAAGACCACCGTCCAGTACCGACTCTTCACCGCCAATATTACCCCAACAACTTCCAGAGCCACCGCCTCAGGAAGATGTAATTAAGCAGGAACCACTGCCATCACCCCAAGTTCCGGCGCCTGTAAAACGGATCTCTGTCAAATCAAGAAGTATATTTACACCAATTGATGAATCTCGCTCGATTCTTTCTCAGCACTGGGCATCTTCAACGTGTAAAACTGAGTCACCTCATAACGAAGGCGTACCTATCAAAAATGTATTCAAGCCTCACGACTCCCGTTCGCATTACCCAGGACACTATACGCATACCTCAATGGCAGTACAACCTCAGATACATGACGCAGTTATGAACTCATCAACCTCAGAAAGTACATCCAGATCCCTTAGTGTTATTTCAAGTGCCCAGGCAGGTGGTAAGCGACCAGTGCTTAAGGTTCAAATTCCAGACGAACCATCTGATGAAGGCAGTGTTACTGCTAACTCGACTTCCGCCTCAAGTCCTTCAGGTACTAATGGGACTTCATCTAATTCTAATCGTAATGGGAATACGACTGATTCCTTATCGTCTGGTGTCGTTCTTCCCCCTCCGTCTCCGTCGGCTGGGTCTTTAATGTCTAAAGCCATTGCTGGACCTAGGAATCCCTTTGCAAGGCCTCATCCAGTATCGCAAAGCACACAACCTAATACCAGCAGTGGTAGTAACTGTAGTACTGGGTCTGGTCCTGTGTCTGGGAGTAATAATACAAGTAGTAACGCGAATACAACGTCCAATAACACAAATGGCTCCATAGTCGATACACCTGTCTCTGCGTTACCAAGTAGGTTTATGACGAATGACTTCTTGCCCAGTCCAAGCAGCTTCTATCCGGAATGGAATTTCAGGGGGGGTGATAGTAACACACTTCCAAGTCCACTTAATTTTGCTACACCGGTCGTTGGAACTGGTCCTAGCTTTATACGTGAAGAAAGTAGCTATAAAGAGGCTAATGAGAGCTCCAACGTGAAGAGAAAAACACCAGAAATAGAAGGGGATGCCGGGGATACGAAGCGAGCTAAAATAAATTGATATCGCTTCAAAATTTGCCTCTAATAAACGTCATATATTTTATTTTATGCGTCTCTATGCCAAGAGTTTTTCTGAATACCTTGTACTTCAATTTTTACTTGGATGATCGGTTTGATCCTTGTGCTTGGGCTCTAGTGGAATGCACTTTCGATATCATGGAGTGTTGGGTCGTACCAGAAGAAAGAGCTACTAGTCTAAGAGGCTGAATCTCATTTTAGGGGAAATTAGAATAAAGGATCTTCACTTCCACGTACAAGAAATTTTAATTGTACAGCCTTGCTTAGAGGAAATCTTTATGCGGACTCGAAAATCTAAAAAATCTAGATGCTCAAAAAAGTGATATGAATAGTGGAGCTGTAAAATAAATGAGTCCAAAAAATACAGACAAAAAGTTAGCCCTAGGCCAGATGATTTAAGGTACTAGGAGTGGACTTAGCTGTGCTAGCTGGCGGCTGGGATATCAGTATTCAAAACATAGCGAGTTATTCCAAAATTATTCTGATCAGGAAGCTAAGATGAAGTCAATCATGGACGTGTTAGATGAAGTATTTGTTCGACCGTACGACAACCATCATAACAGTGCTTTAAGTCAAATAAATTAGAAGACAAATTCCAGTAACTT
This sequence comes from Blumeria graminis f. sp. triticale, assembly GCA_905067625.1. Taxonomy (NCBI): domain Eukaryota; kingdom Fungi; phylum Ascomycota; class Leotiomycetes; order Helotiales; family Erysiphaceae; genus Blumeria; species Blumeria graminis. The sequence continues at coordinate 7,631,282 of LR898472.1, read as the reverse complement.
TTATTAAACCTAGGAACTTAGTAGCCGTATTATCAGAAAGCAAAAAAGTCCGAGACAGAAAAATTTTTCGTCAGGTTACGCCGAACGTTAATCCCATAAGACCCTTAGAAATAAACGGAATTCTAGACTTCCGCTTCACCTAATAAGATTCCATCTACCACAAGAGTATTAATAGAGCTTTCTAATAATATCCAACCTCATATAACAAGATATGTACAAGCTTGAGTGTGGAAAGGTCCGGACATGATAAACTTTGAGCATATTTAAGCGTCTTAGATCAAAATCAGCGAATAAAGACGATGTATCTCAGCTTATCTTATAGAAATATATTGCTATCTTAGTTACCAAACAATGTAGAATACAAGAATATATTGAATACAGGCAATCCAGCACTTTTATGGAAGAAGAGAAATCATTTCGAGATTCACGGCACCCACCTCGGCATCTTTATTACTCTATAGTCAGGCATATTGACACTAGACTTTATAATGAAATTGTAATTCTCTTCGCTCAGAATTTCATAATTCCTCAACTCAGGCTCAAGGAGACTTCTACAACTAGCCCCCCTTGTTATCTCCCAACTTCTCCGGTATTAATTGTTCGAACGACACGATATAGTTGCAAAAGCAACAGCGATAACTGTTAGACTCTTTTTCTAAGTCTAAGTGAGGATTACCACAGTAACACTGGAAAATGAATTGTTCAATTCTATAATATAAAGAACATTTCTCTCTGACTCGACATCGAAATATGGAGCTTGTTTTGATGACAAATATTTTCTGTACCCTTCAAGATCTAGTGACAGAATGAGTGCCCATTGTGGTGAAACCTACTAGTCGCAGATATTATAAATCGTATCACTAACACAATATACATGGCTTGAATTTCAATTCTTTTCTGGCCCGCGAAAAAGATTCACTTGATACCCCTTCAATGCATCAATGGTTTTTAAGTTACCAATCTAATCAAAGTAGTTGTGAGCTAAGATGCTGTCAGGCTGAGGACTGTGCGTAAATGTAGGCTTGAAGAACTTGGAGCTAAGTTTGAAAAATTAATCATGGATCATTGAATTTTCTTCATTCTTAGAGTAACCTGAGCTGTAAATTCTGTAATGCTGCAGCGGAACAGGGAACCACATAGTTTCATACCGTTGGGCTTAATATGAGTCGATAGCTCAAGTACCAATAGCTTACATGGCCACCAACACTCGGTCAGTAGATGTCCTTTCATCAACTTGTCTCTTTGTTGGGAATATACGGTTGAGAATATCTCCCGAAAAGCGTAGGAACACAGATTATCAGGGACATGGAAACCAATTTTTGTAATCATTCATAAACCTGTCAGTAAATTAAGAGTATCTACTACATCTTGAAGTATGAGATTAGAGTAGAGAGAATCACATGGAAGGACTAGTTTTATATTGTTGAATAATTTCAAGCGTAAAACTATAACAGTTAAGGCTTGACGGACGGAATCTGCACAGTGATGCATATTTATTATTATTTTATTGTCCTGTCTGAGTCTATGACTATGCAGGACACACAGGTCCCCTCTGCCTACAGGCCAAGGATACCTATAACAGTAGTACATCCCCTCCTATGCCTCCCATACAGCTCCCCTCAGATAGTACCACCCCTCACAAGCCCTTATTTGATCATACACTTAGAGGAGCCCTATACCCTTCATTATCTCCCCTCTCCAGCCAACGAAACGATGGCTATTTGTAGGTGTATGGCAGCCGAGAAAAATCGCAAAAAAACCACTGGGTGCAGAGCTCTCCTAATACCGACATTAAGAATAAGTCCGAAGACATAGTGACCCTTCCAAAGCGTTCGAAGAGACCGGCCAGCTGGGTGCTGCTGACCAGTTGGTACCTCGGATGATTCAATCTCTGCCTTTCTAGCCTCCTTCCAACTCTCCCCTGAACGTCGTGCTGAAATGTCAGAAAAGCCTCGACGGAGCGTGATTGCTGTATATAGTCAGACCCCTGTTAAGACGATCGTGGTTAAGCCGATATTGCCGTTTATACGATATATTTTCCGGAACGGACTTCGTTCCCATACATTTACCGATTACTCGATTATCGTTTTTTAACCTCTGAATATTGTCTAAACCAGGGTTTTTCTGTTAGATTGGTGCTTTAATGCCGCCAAAAAAGTGAATTTCTATCGAGCAACGACGTGCTCTGCGACGACGGGCGTACCGCCAGGTCCCAAAACCAACACAAAAACAGTGCATTGAGTGGTTCTTAGCTGCGTATGGCCATCAGTTAAACCAGTCCACAGTCTCCAAGTCTTTGAGCAATACCTTTGCGAATCTTGACGAAGCTCCAAGTACTACTGCGCTACGACAGCGTGCTGGAAACTGGCCTGACCTTGAGAGTATTAGAGTGATTAAAGACGGCAATTGAGAGTATTAAAGAGGCATCAAAAGTACAAAGTAGCCTAGATAGCTGGATTAGATAATCATATTCTTTTAAACGATATCCTCTATATGACGTTATTTTTCACGACCCCGATTACATCGGCTTAATAGAGGTCTGACTGTAGAGGCTTAGCCAAACTTCTTTCGTGCCGTCCAGGACGCTGGGGAGTGCCGTTGACTCATCGACAAAAGAAGTCCTCATGGCTAGTTAGCCGAATTCTTGGTCTTGGCGCCCACAAACTCTCCAAAGTTGAAAACCCCTCGAAAGTATCAGTCCCAGCATAGTCTTCAGAGACCTGTTTCTCCTCTCGCTCCACATGTCAGCCGACTGTACTTCAACAAGATGCATAGCACCATTAGAGCATCAGTCCCCCATAAGCCAAGACCCCAACTCTTTACATTGTGACTCAATTTCCCTCTTGCAGGTTTGAATAGCGTTGTAAATATGTAATGAGAGATAGCTCGAAATTAATGGAGCAAGCTTCTGTTTGCAATCGGAGCAACTTCTTTATTGGTTGTTGAGGCGAGATAATATGTGTTTAGAAAGGGGTTGAGGACTAAGATGATAATGGTAAGAGAAGCATTGTCCAAAAGTCGTCAAATGAGGATATTCTTGAGGTTGCTTTCGACTTCGATTCGGTTGCCATTCTTCTTGGATATCCCGGAAATGCAGAGCATACTGAGTGATTACACCGGCACCACCGGGAGGCGAAGAATTCGTCTTTGCCGGCGATGCATATATATAAACGTGCTGGGTGAAATGAGATTCATCGCACTCCCAATTGAGCTCAAGTAAGACGTAGTCCAGGGCGGATCAGGTTAAAAACCGATGAGGTACAAATAATACTTTGTCCCACGTAAATGACTGGAACAATGCCAAGAGATATTCATGTCTTGAATCATAACGAGTCCAAAGGCCCAAGATAAACAAAAGAAAACTTTCCCATAAAACACCATTTCACGAAATGTTCACTCTGTGTTAGAAGTTAGAATAATCGGGGCTATCAAGTAGGCCACGTAGTTGATATAGTGTGACTTCAAATTCTTACTTAGTTCCACTTCGGTAGTTACTTGAATCAATGCGCTCTGCAACCTCAATGACTGAGGGGCCATTATTTCCTTATTACTCTGTGCAATATTCTACCTCGGCCACAAATCGATTGAGCCTTGATTCATTTTAAAAATTATTTTTTAGGTAGCAGACCAGCGGCTATCCTGTTGCGTACTGCTTGCTATTAGCGCCTCGGCATGGCCCGATTTGCTTGCATGTAGATTCCGCTCTCACGGACAAACTCACCAAACAGTCACCACCTGTTTGATTTGGGCAAGTTTCTGGCTCCGACGTTCTAAAAGGTTCGACCGCTATGAGGAATTAAATAGCATCTACTACATTAGCAGTATAATCAAGCTGTTGTATTATTGAAGCCACGATGGTATACTGCCGATTTATCATGTCCAGTTCGAATTGTAGTTAGACGAGCAAAGATAGCTTTTAGCAAAAGTTTCCAAGGGTTCTTGTGTTGCATGCAGAGATCAAGGTCTGAGTATTAATTTGGTCGCACAAAGTCCCACTAGTTTGTTGTCTATTAATTTCTAGTTCCTAAGCTTTACGCCTTAATATGGTGAGGGACACAAGGACTTCTATCCTCGTGACAGTTTCCACTGATTCGAGCTGTCTTCGATTAGGCTTATCCGTTATTACAATTCCTGAAAATTTTGCAAATCCCATGCTTTATCTAGTTCTTACCTATACAGCTACTCTGGCGGCCAACTTCCAGAAATTTCGGACCCACTAAGACCACGAGATTAATTTTTCAATCAGCCGTTTCTGGGCCGCTCCATCTTTATAGAGAAATGCCTATGTAGCGCTACATCACTAGTCACAGTTGCTCGTTAAGATTCTTTAAGGACAGCTGAAGCACTATGAACATTCGAGTTGGAGGTTTCTCCACTCGCGATACTACCAATGCCGCTTCTTAAGATTGTCCTATTTGTTTAGCGAAAAAAGCCAACAAAGAAATCTGATGTTCTGTAGATGGATGCACCAGAATTTTCACTTTAAGCAAAGAGATAGTAAGATGGCAGGATAGATTTTCATTACTGGATGGCTCAGGTTGCCTCGCGAGTTGTTGACCATATTCAGAGTACGGCAACATCTTCCACACAGCCAACCTCTATATCATTTCTCACACAACTTATACTATGAAAGAGAAAAGAGAATTCGGCACAGATGTGGCCCTTGTCAAAGTTTGCATTGCAGGAAGACTTGTTCTGCTATTTTGCCTCCGTGTCGAGCACAGATGGATTAGCCTTTAACGAAAGATTTGGTTCAATAGATAACTGATTGTGGTCATCCCGTTTTCTTCATACCTTGTGATAGCCGTCATTGAAGTACTACATCAAAGGTCTCTCCCACATCTAGATTGACCAGGGCTGCTACTAATTTCCTTTACATCGCGTGTTCCATATCGTGGATAACACATATCACAAGGTCATTCGCAGATCTGCTAGGAGGCATCTCAAAAATTTTTCATGGAACCGTCTTTTGTGATAAGGCGATGCACACCATGTGCTTTGTAATTAGCTTCTAGAGAGCTTTGCTGACGGAAGAATTGAGCGTGGTAGGTCGCTATGCTGAGGTCGCTCCCAGGTTCTATGTGAAGAATTACTTCAGCTAGTTTGGATATACTTTGAAAGTGCTTGAGTCGTAGAGAATTTTCATAGTGCAGAGAATTAACGGCCATGCTGATCTAAGAATTCGCACAGCAATTATATTACCTCCGCATGCTTTATTCTGGTACGCGGATGTAACCCATATAGCTCCTTTACCCATGATACTTTTCACCCATGGTCAGCTCCTACACTTTTCTCGAGATGCTTAGTGTCGACGTCGTTATCACTTGTAAATCGACCGAGAAATATGCTTCGTAGCACAAATGATCGCCGTCCGGGTAATAAAACACAAACTTTAAGAGTTTTAAGTAGCGGTGCTGCACTATCAAGTCACAGCTTGGCACAGCTAGCCATCAGATACATGCCGGTATTAGTTACAGATTCGGCGACCTTACGCAGCCTGAACTGGCGTTTGTCAATCCAATAGCCCCACGAAACACGTTCCTGCTCTCATCTTTACCAAACAATTTGGATTAAGGTTTAGCCTGATGGTGCTCCTCTATCAACCAAGGCGCTATCCTGATTTTCTTTGTGCTATCAAGTTGCTCGTTGGTCCTGAATACTTCGCTTATCCTTTTTGGTGTTGGATGGGATGAGTAATATTCAGTCTATGACGAGCGTCCTCTAGACACAACTCAATTCAGGAAGAACAAGATGTCTGTTTATTTTTATTGATGAGTATCTAGGGCCGCCATACTTCCCAAATACCCGCCGTTTCGTCTTTTTTTTTTTTTGCATCAGATTTTAATTGCGTATGCAGCTATCTAGCTATGACACAATATCAGAGAAAAGATGACTCAGTTTATAATAGGAGCACTCATGCCTCGGATTTCATTTGCAAGTACCACTGCGAAGTTATGGTGGCTTTTTCTTCACCCCAAGTCAACCCTCATCCGTGAATACCCACCCAGGGGAACGTCTCAAAAACCCTGAGTTATCCAGACATGCCTCTGTCATCCATCAACTTTTCTCCGCGCGAAATGTAATCTGAGATGTCTCCTTCCCAAGTGGAGTAGGTGCCCATGCTACTCAAACCATACCAGAGAACACCACCAGGAGGCGGACCACAACACCTTCCATCGTTGGCTTGTGTTTATAGTGTCAGCTGCACTCTCGCAAGCGAAGTCTTGGCGCGCACAAAGCTCAATTCGTAAAACTCTTTCCAAAATTCGAAATTTCACGCCCGTCGAGAATGTATCCCCCTTCTGCATCATCTTGTAAACTTGTCCTGATCCCTCTCACGTCCGTCCCAAAGAGCTATCTCCCAAAATTGTGCTCCACGCTTTGCTTCCTCCATCGGGTGTAAATATCGGCGTGGGCGTGTATTTGGTGACCGGCTGAGGCCAGAGAAAGTCGACGAGAGGTGTGGTCATTGAAATGAGGATGTACTAGGTCGTACTTGTAGACTTGATGAAGCTTAGTTGAGAATTGGACTCTTTGGGAGTGAAAGATTGACATGGTGGAGTAATTTGAATTTTTGCCTCGTGGGCCAATTTCTTTGATATTGCGAAATTTGACTGAACTTGGCTCTGGGAGAATATTTCACTCCCAGGTTCGTAGAGAGCACCACTGACAGGTGTTCAGTCTTGCCCTCCCCGCCGTTTCGTCGTAAGAGTGAAGATGACGAGGAGGAGTTGCCTTCTTTGATTGTGTGATCGAGTATGCATTTGTAAGTAGTGTCACTGTTATATTGAGCTTGGAAAGATGCAAGACATGGATCAAACTCCGAAAATAGAGGAAGTCTACATATATCCTGGTCTATCATGTACAGTGTACATGGTAATATAATTGCGCTTAATCTTTCCTAAGGCTCAAAATAGTACTACACACGTGACGTAAAATGCTTCTTGATAGAACATTGAATACATGCAGCCACAATTACTCGGATATTCTGCCATCTAATACGCCGCAAACCGAGGATTTATTTGAAACACTCACCTTGAATTCTGGAACCAAGCAGACGCAAGGCTGTGAACTAAAAGAATTTGTTCTCGCAACTATTAGCAAAGCAATCTAACATTAGAATCACGCCAATCAGACATAGAAATACGGCCTAAGAATTGATTTTTTTGATTTAGTCTGAAGCTACTCCCATTTGTCTCCAAAAACTTAATTTTGAATCCAGATATATAATCTGGTAATACTTTACCTAAAAACATACTAGATAACATCACTATATAAAATTTCAGTTATCGACGGAGATCTGCAACCAATCTCGCATTCCACATGTACCAATCAAGCGAAAAAAACTCTTAAAATCAAAACTGGCGGACAACTAAGAAGCTCGATCAGCCTCGTGGGGTACAACACACAAGGCAGAGTACATATACTTTAATCCTTATGTCGTTCGCCGTAGAGCTACCTGGAGAGGTAGCTCCTCTTACAACTGAAGAGGTGTGCCGAGCGCTGAAGTCTGCTGTTTGTTCGGATAACCACAGTATACAAACTGGAGCTCTGCAACTTCAAGCATGGGAGTCACGGCGGCAATATTTCACCTTCCTTCAGGCATGTAGCAAATTGACAGCATGGACAGCCAGGCTAATAATTTAAAAAAGACAGCTTATTTTGATAAATCTTTATCCTTGGAAGTGCGCTACCTAGCAATTATTCAATTGAAAAATGGCATAGACAAATATTGGCGAAGAACTGCTACAAAATTTATTGTGCCTGAAGAGAAGGCGCATATAAGATCTCGTCTTCTGGAAGGGTGCATTAAAGAGGAAGAAAAAAAACTAGCAGTGCAGAGTGCACTCGTAGTTTCAAAAGTTGTAAGGATAGATTTTCCGAATGAATGGCCCGAAGCCCTTCCGGATTTAATCAAGGTGATCCAGGTTTCTCGGCGAACAAATCAGCTTCATTTACAGAGAGCGTTGCTGATGTCACTCCATATTGTGAAAGAATTGGCATCTGCACGCTTACGAGCATCTCTGGCCAAAATCACATCAATCAACCAGGAGCTCTTTTTTCTCATATGTGAAATATACCTCGAAAGAGTCACTTATTGGGCTTCCTTTTCATCGGAACAAGCCTCGCATGAGAATGGAGACATTGTGGAAGCAATGGAAACAAGTCTACTTGCACTACGGACTTTAAGACGATTAGTGATGATTGGGTATGAATCCCCTAATCATTCAAATGACGTGAAGGTGTTGTGGGAACAAGCTCAACAACAATTCGGGCTATTTTTTAAGAAGGTGTCACATCTGCAGTCTCCAGTATCTCGTGGAAATGAAATAGTAGAAAAGCATCTTCTACAGCTATCTAAACTTCATTTGTCCATGGCAACTCAACATCCCGTTGCCTTTGTTCACCTCCCTGGATCGTTTAATTTAGTGAGAGCGTACTGGGATCTAGTTACCCAATTTGGTGAATTATATAGCTCAGAGTTTCACGAACACAGTGAGACATCTTTGATGGATGATAGTCAAGCAAATCTCAATAAGCCTTTATTAGAGAAACTGTGTCTTAAAGGTCTTCAAATCATGCGAGCTTGTATAAAAATGGGCTACAGCCCACTGCGGTACTTTCAATACACCAGTGCTAAAGTCAAAGCCGAGCAAAAAGAAGCAATTGAGCTAGTCAAATCTGAGCTCTTAACCGTTCCATTAATCCAGCATGTTGCAAATGTAATAGTTACAAAGTTGTTTTTACTTCGACAGACTGACCTTGACGCGTGGGAAGAAGAGCAAGAAGAGTGGGTCGTAAGAGAGGAAGGTAATGGAGATGCTTGGGAGTTTGAATTGCGACCGTATTCGGAAAGGCTATTTACGGATGTGATCATCAATTTCAAAGATATGCTCCTAAACCCATTGCTCTCATACTTTGGATCAATAGCAAACATAGGATCCGACTCCATTCTTGCGAAGGATGCTATATACACAGCTATGGGACTATCAGCCCCTATAGTGTTTCAAAGTTACGATTTTGACTCATTGATTTCATCCACACTTGTTAATGATGTTCAACAGAATGGGCCCAGCTTTAAGGTATTGCGAAGGCGCATTGCCATTTTATTGAGCCAATGGATCGTTATCCAGATTTCCAGTGAGAACAAAGTCATCGTTAATCAGATTTTTCAGCATCTTCTCAAGGGTGAGGATGAAACAAACGATCTCGTTGTCCGTATCTCTGCGGCAAGACACTTCAAACTTGTTGTCGATGAATTTTCGTTCGATGTTGCACAATTCCTTCCGTTTGCACCTGAGATTTTGGGTAGAATCATGACTCTCGTTCAAGAGGTTGATCTCTGTGAGACAAAGATAGCTATTCTCCATACAATTCGCGTTATTACCAACCGTCTTGAAAAATACATTATCCCTTTTGCTGATCAAATTGTTGCAATGCTTTCCTCGCTCTGGGAAGTTGCCGGAAAAGAATACCTACTGAAGCAATCGATTTTTAGCATTCTCTCCACACTCGTTGTCTCTCTCCAGTCTGCTTCAGAACGCTATTATTCCATCATGATTCCTCTTGTGGCGAATTCTGTGGCATCAGATTCGGAGTCTCGAATCTATCTCTTGGAAGATGCGCTTGATCTTTGGACCAATATTCTAGAAACAAGTCAATCCTCTGATACTCCCACTATTTTATCTCTTGTGGACTCTATATTTCCACTGCTCGAGCTGGGCTCGGAAAATCTTCGCAGTGTACTTCATATCCTCGAATGTTACTGTATTCTTGCTCCCAAATACATGCTTTCGGACACCTATCGTTTCCGTACCTTAACATATATGAATTCTCTTCTCGATGTCAGTAAGCGCGATATAGCTGGTCTAGTAACTTCAATTGTGGAGTATCATATTCGTGCTGCGGAAAAATATGGAGGATTAGAAGGACTAACTCTGATCTCCCAAGACTTGCTTAAAACTGGACTTTTTGCTCAAATTCTGGCCGGCTTACGAGACTCATGGGAAGCTCATGAGACGAGTGGAGTGAACAAGAGATATCCAAGGCATACTGATATGGTAGAGACGGACTACTTGACCATCCTCGCGAGGCTCATTATGGCTGACCCACGTATATTTTTTGACATGGTATCATCGCTAGGCTCCTTTGATGAGGTTTGGACATGGCTCTCGACCGAATGGTTCCGCCATTTTGACAACATGGCGAGTATTGAACGACAGAAGTTGTCATGCCTAGCTCTTACGCGCCTGCTAGAACTCCCATCTCCGGTGCTAGATCTACTTCTCCGCAAAATTCAAGACTTCCTTGCAATGTGGACACAGGTCATCAACGAACTAATTGAGGGTAGTGAAAAAGCTGTAGATTGTTTAGTATGGATTTATGATGGCAATTATGGAAACGAGACCTCAGACGTAACAAGACGGAACGATTGGGCCCAGACTGATGTGGTGCATAAAATCTCGACGTGGGATTTTGTCAAGGAAAAGATGTCACATATTGCTCAAGCAGTTGGCGGTAAAGATATATTTGACAAGGACTGCCTAGCTAATGTTGATAAAGAAGTTTTGATGGGTTATTACGCCATCGGTACGGACTGGCAGGTTAAATGAATGATGCTTCTATGAAGGGTGACTGACAACAGGAAGGTGTTTGGACGCGGGCATCACTATTCTATCTAGAGAGCGGCATAATAGCTGCAGTCACCCAAAAATATTCTACTTTTTTTATTCAACCACTTGTCAAGGCCTTAATCTGGTGAGGTGATTTGTTTCTTTCTATTTTAATTCTCAGTTCTGGTTTCATGACTAAGCAAGTACTCATCATGCATTGATCCCTGCTATTATATCGACAACATCTATTTCCCATTGCCTCGTGTATGTGTGTGTGTGTGTTTACTGTGCTACTTAAATCTATGAATATGTAGCACATTTGGATCGTTCCTGATCTAGGTCATACCTTGTATAGCGCTCCTATCCTCTTTTGCTAGGCAGAATTGGGTTAAGATAGAGTTGTGTCTGAGAAGATTGAGTTGATTGATTATCCCCTAAATGAGGAGTACATCTAGGTATTATATACATCTTGAGAGTATTCTCATTATTAGTACTAGTTCCAAATACTGTTGTAATGTGTGGTCTCTGTGGAGTACATTAGATTAGAGTGGCAGCTGTGTTGGGTAATATTCAGTGCATAGACACCTTAATCTTATACATGAGAAATTTTTCTCCTCGTTTGATCAATATAGTCTTCAATACACAACAATCAGACCACAAGGTTATCATATCCTGCGCATAATGCTAAACAGGAACTTAAGCCCATTGACTACCGTAAGCTCATAATCACAACAAATACAGACTGAATATTAAGATTGTCTGTACGAGCTGCTCAAATCTCCGTTCCATACGTGGTTCTAGAATTGATTTTGTTCGTGGCATGAATGCCGAATTTCAGGTGTAAGATACATAATGGAAAATAGAAGAATTGTTATGTAATATGTGATTGAATGACTGAGATTCAACAAGAAATGGAATACAAAGAGTTGGAGATTTTCGCATGGCAAATTGGCCATCCTTCTAGTTGCTGGTTTTAACATTTTGGAATTAGACTCTGTTCCCATAGTATTTAGTGTTTATCAGACTGCAGGTTTCGACCGCCGGTCATGCGTCTGCGGGTAATAATACTTTCGGGCATGCACACAGTACTGAAGACTGGAAAACTGAAGGGTATTTTTCCCAACACCTGTCAGTGGTGTCCCCTACGAACCTCCAGCTCTCACTGTAAAGTCTGCAGAGCCGAGATTGAGCAACATAGTCCTCACTTCGACGAGGATTCCCAATCGCTTTCGTGGTCTGTATCGTCTTCATCTCTCAATACATCTCCCCATCACTATAATCATGAAGCTAACTATTATCAGATCAGATGGTAGGTTCGAAGCCCTTCTCATCATCAACCTTGCTTATGGAGGAGAAGCCATCCGATGAGTTTCTGGAGCGTACCCAGCACCCGATACGGAGATGGTGGATTGGATCAAGTCGGCCTCGACTGTCACATAGAAAGGAGATATAGATGAATATGCGCACTTCAAGTGGTTCCGGTGTCTAGGCCTCGCCCGGCTAGGGCTGCAGATTTTCTGAGACTTTCTCCGGCGCACGCAGTTCCCATTGCTACCATTTATATTTTTATTTATTTTGGGTAGTAGGTTCCATGGAAAAGGTGGTCGAGTTCCAGGGGTAAACATTTAGCTGAATGGTTATTCATCGCAGTGTTGAAATTGTGGGGTACAGAGATAAGTCAGGTGATGTTTAATGGCAGTTATTGATGAAGGGTTTGGTTGTTGAGTTTTCTATTGTTTTTGTGTTGGGACACACTTTGTCAATCCTACTAGGCTCGATAATTAGCAGTCCCGACCAACTGGTGTTTGGCGAACGGCAACTTCGTATACCCTGTGCTAATGTTTTTTTTTGCATCAGATTTTAATTGCGAGTACAGCTATCTAGCTATGACACAATATCAAAAAAGTACATAATAGATGATTCAATATAAAGGAACAGCCCTCATGCCTCAGATTTCATGAGCAAATATCACTGCGAAGTTATGGTGGCTTTTTCGTCACCCCAAGTCAACCTTCATCCGTGAATACCCACCCAGGGGAACATCTGTGTTAGCGTTGTTTACTGCTATTAATAGGAGATCCCGCACGGGCTATATATTGGGATTAAAAGGAGTCTGGTAACTGTGTTTGCAAGAGTAGTCGAATTGACATCATTTTATCCTTCATTATTGTATAAGCTTCCCTCTACCAATAAGTCCACGAACTAAGTAGTGGGTTATACATTTCAATACACAGTCAATATATCAATGATCTTTCAAGAAACATGAGAGGCAAGGAGGAATGTACAAGGTGTGGCCTGGGTCAGAGAGGTGTCCGATCTGCTAGGGAATTCTTAGACTCAAGTAGCACAATAAATAATCACACACTTTAATCAGCTTCACTTTGGCAGCGAATCACGAGGTTGGAACGAGTTAGGCCGTTGGAGCGAGCACATTAGTCGAGGCATGCCGTGCTGGACCTTTCAGTAGATAAGGCTGACACTATTGTAACGTCATAAATTGGAGGTCAAGACTAAACACCCGTGCGCGGTGTCCTCTACGAACCTGGGAGTGAAATATTCTCCCGGAGACAAGTTCAGACAAAATTTGCAATACCGAACTAGTTGGCCCACGAGGCAATAATTAAAATTACTCCACCTCGTCAATTTTTATCTCTCAGAGAGATCGAATCCTACCTAAGGCTCATCACGTCTATAAGTGCGACCTAATACATCCTCAACTCAATGACCACACCCCTCATCGACTTTCTCTGGCCTCAGCTGGCCACCAAATACACGCCCACGCTGATATTTACACCCGACGAAGGAGTAAAAGCGTGGCGTACAAATCTGGAAGATAGCTCTTTGGGATGGGCGTGAGAGGGATCAGGACGAGTTCGCAAGATGATGCAAAGGATTATGGAGGCATTTCTGGATAACTCGGAGTTTTTGAGAACTTCCCCCGGGTGGGTATTCATGGATGAAGGTTGACTTGGGGTGACGAAAAAGCCACCATAACTTCGCAGTGATATTTGCTCATGAAATCTGAGGCATGAGAGCTGTTCCTTTACATTGAATCATCTATTATGTACTTTTTTGATATTGTGTCATAGCTGGATAGCTGTACTCGCAATTAAAATCCGATGCAAAATAATTTTGGAGTGAGACAGATTTAAAGGTTTAACCCGTTGTTCTTATACCCATTCAAAACCTACAAATGCAACAGTTGTGCGCCGCAGGTTCCCGAATACGTTTAGTGTCCGACAGGATAACTAACCTGATCAGGGGCGTGTCGTGTAATCATTTGATTCGAGGTCAAACGCCTTGCCATTGGGGCAGCCGGCCTAAGTTGGAGACTCCGACCAAAATATAAAATATTTAATATAAGACAACAACCCGAATTCTGATATTTTTGCAGAGTATCTCAAATGCTCACGAAGATAAGATGATAAGTGAATTTTATTATAGGGCCTTTTGAGTCTAAGACTATGAAGAACTTATAGAGTCTATCAACTAAATTCTGATTAATATTTGAAATTGACTTCACTCAACCCGATTCGGCGCCCTATAGGCCCATGCGGGCGGCGATGAGCCTGCCTATTTATTTACATGATGAGAAAACCATAACGATAGAAACCCCCTCCTCTACTAAATTTTTTATATCTCTGTAGTCCTTCGATAGCTATAGTAAGTGCAATGTACCGTTGGTTCGAGGCAGGACTAGCTAAAACTGTAGGTGACCTCGCCATCCTTCCACTATCCTCGCGTGCTGCAAAGAGACGACTATGGTCTGAAACTCGAACCTGATGGCGCTGTTAGTTGAGGATGTGGGCCTGTGGCCACTGGATATTTTCGTAGGCGCCCCGACCTCTACCCTCCGGTTGGACACTAGTGTGAACTCTTGTTTGTCTGTTTGCTCTGCCGCTATTGTTGATGGTGTTGCCGCTGGTAAGATCACCTCCCTTCTCAGATCCACCGTTCTCTCCATGCATCCATTCCTGTCCCTTTGAATGCTGGCCTTGCATTATATGAAGTTATAACACGCCCCCTTCTGCCACGATCCATCGGCTTTGCCGCAGTTGCAGCAAAGCACCGACTTCTCCGGTCAGTCTCTGGTCAGGTGAGTGCCCGCACACTCATTACATCTTTTCACCTTATTTCACAAGGATTAGGTATGCCTCCATTGGCTGCAGTTGAAGCACTGCTTGACATGTGCCCGGGATGAACAGAGCTGGGCCTTGTACAGCATTGAGTTGAGTACAATACTGTTTCGAATCACCTTGTGTTGAAGAGCGTCTGCCGGTAGGCTAAAAATCGCTGGCCCTCGTGTGTGAACATTCTTCTTTATCCACTGGTGCTCCTTTCCGTCGTAGAGCCACCCTAGTCTGTTAATTTAGATTGCGGGGATACAAAATTTAGTCTCAAAATTGATTTGGTAAATTATTCTGTCATTTTCGGCTTTTTCCCCCCTTGTATCATTGTCCCCAAAGGGACCCCCAAAATTACAACAGGGTTATCCTGCTTTAAGACGCAGAACTCCTTTAGCTGCGACAAATCCAAGGCAGCATCAGAGATTGACCGTACGAACACCTCAATATCGTTACTACTTAGCTGCCTTTCGGCGTATGCCCCCTCTATATGTATTTTTTCTTTTTTGAGCAGCTCTGTCGGTGTTATAGACTATAGCCAAGTTAGTCTGGGACCGGAGTTTGTCCGATCCCTTGCCAAGCGCTACCTCATTTGTGGCCAGACGTTGCTATTGCTTATATAAAGGGACGCCTTTCGCGACGCGTAGTTTTACATTCATGGACATCCTTCCGGGGTGTCCATTTCCTAAAATAGAATATAAGTACTGTTTTGGGCACACGCCAGCTGGAGGCTTATGTTCCGTCCTTTCACAGCCGGCTACATGTTATCCGCTCCCTGAATCATAATTCCTACTGTCGCTTTAGACACCAGAGGTGCGACGCATGAGTTGTAAGTGTTTCCACTTCCTAATCCTTGTGTCAACTGAGGAGCTGTCTTGCGCAGCGGATCTTCGAGGCTCTTTTTTATTGCCTTTTATAAGGCTAGCATCCTTTCTTCCATTGGTGTCTTTTTCATTCTCGGTTTTAGTGACAATGTGTTCGACCTAAGGGCGTCAATGGCCCCATCTACCTCCACCATCGGTGCCGCAGCTGGGTTAGTACCTGCTATCACTAGTCTGTCGCGAACCTTATTTAGGAAAACCTCTATCAACTTAAATTTATCCATGTCAAAGCCTGTGGAGATTGCGAGAGACTTTACAGCCGCAATTGCGGTTGTTCCGCTATCCACTATTGGCTGTGGTAATGCCATGAAAAAATTTGCAGCCGCGAAATCCACCTTGCTGGCTTCCCAGCTCGCCATGCCGAAGCGCAACGAAAAGATCTTGGGAGTAAGATAATAATGGTTTGTTGAGATGATAAAAATAATCAAAACGATGAAATAACGTTCGTGGAACGTGGTGCCACCTGTCGTCAAAAATGATGTCTTTCGATTAGTATTGTTTTTTCAATAACTGTGATTAACTAAAAACTTTAATAGAATTTGAGGTTCATGCCTTTGGTCAAGTTATGATTACCAGGAAGAAGATTATTTGTCACGATAAAGGTTTGTAACGCATTAGTGATAGAGATTCCATCATCATGAACGAGACATCTAAATAAAAAAAGATGACTTACATAAATTTTCCAGGATTTCTGGGAGAAACAACCAAAAATTTTCGATCAAGTTCTTTTTCTATTGATATAAAGGATATAAAATTTTTCTTCCGGACAAACCGAATTTCAGGAATCTGGTGCCATACTAGTCATGATCTACAACAGAGTCTTTACTTGAATCACATTTCCAAGGACGATGACTTCGAACTCCAATGGAATCTAGCACCGACCAGCCTCAAGTCTTGCACGTTAGTGTCCTCTAGCCAACTAAATTAGGATACGACTGCATCCCACAAACATTCAGAAAACTCCAAATCGAATCGATGGAATCAATATTTATAGTGGAATCTCTAAGTTTAAGGGTTAGCTCCTCTAGTAAAGAATCAGAACTTGGTGGAAGAACAACGTCTTAAAAGGGGCTATATATTCCTAGAGAAAAGTAATTTGGCAAATATAGTGCCATGTTCAGATTACTGTTAAAAGAATGGATACTGTGAACTTTGATAAAAGTAAAAATGACGAGAGCCTATATTTCTTAATGCTCGACCACCTCTCGCAAAAGCTTCAGCGTAGCGTTGCAAGCTCTGAATCCACATACTAATCCGTACATAATTTCCTCATTATTGACCGGATAATAACTCTTGGCGGCTCAGACTGACTATCAGAAGCAAGAAGGATTATAATGAAGTATGATCATGAAGTATGATCATGTCTTACTGAAGTAAATATATCTATAAATGACCATACTAACCCAAGGCTTCCAATAAACACAGAATTTAGATATCAACCTACAAAAAGTCATTTTCACTATCAAATAGAGTAAAAATTTGTCTATCACTGGCTCTTATTTCGCTGAACCTAAGATCTCCAAGTATCTAGTGGTCTTCATATCTGGGCCTATCTGTCACTTTTTTCCACTATTAAAGTTCTAGGGGGTATCTAGAATGATAGAAGTGAACGTTGACCGTCAAGTCAATACTGTACGAATCGTAAGATATTGGGGGTTTAGGGATCAGAGATAGAAGGTTAGGATTAGAGAGGTTTTTGGTTTTACTGAACTTATATTTAGTTCGTTAAAAGTGTTTGGTTTTAATTTGCATCTAATCGTTTATCTTTTCTCTACCACGCTTGAGTAGAAACATTATGTTCTGATTACGTAATGGAATAACATTCCCACCACCGAGATCATACCAACCAAGGCCTCACCACACCTGGTAGCGATCGAAGATGAGTAGTCTTCGTTTACTCCGCACTGCGTGCAGTTCGGTCTGGTAAGTCTAGATTTCAACATCCACCTCATAACTGTACTTGGGAGGAATGGTGTTGTTGTTAACTTATAGAAATCTTCTTTCGCTAGTGACTTCTTCCTCTCTATTACTTATCACTCTTCAATATACACGTCAATTGTTTTCTAGCCTTAAATAGTAATAGGCCAGTAGAGATGAAGCAATTTACATCGACAGAAAGAGGTCTAGTAGCGACAACTAGGGTCCTTGCTTACCGAGTATAAAATGGTAACTACGTGTGACAAAGTGAGAAAGAGAGGTGTGTTTATTGTACTACTTGAGTCTATGACTATCTAGCACATTGGGCTCCTCTCTGACCCAGGCCACACCTTGCACAGTGCTCCTTGCTTCTTTTGTTACTTGTGAGATCATTGATATATTGCCCGTGATGAATAGCCATTCAGTTCAGTATCTACCCGTGGAATCCAACCACTTTATACTAAACCTTCGGTGGCAATGGAAGCTGCGTGCGCGGGAAAAAGTCTCCAAAAATCTGCAGCTCCAGCCAGGTGAGGCCTAGACACCGGAACCACTTGAAGTGCGCATATTCATCAATGTCTCCTTTCTTTGTGACAGTCGAGGCTGACTTGATCCAATCCACCATCTCCGTATCGAGTGCTGGGTACGCTCCGGAAACTCATCGGATGGCTTCTCCTCCATAAGCAAGGTTGATGATGAGAAGGGCTTCGACCCTACCATCTGATCTGATAGTAATTAGCTTCATGATTATAGTGATGGGGGGATGTATTGAGAGATGAAGACGATACAGACCGCGAAAGCGATTGGGAATCCTCGTCGAAGTGAGGACTTTGTTGCTCAATCTCGGCTCTGCAGACTTTACAGTGAGAGCTGGAGGTTCGTAGGGGACACCACTGACAGGTGTTGAGAATAGTAACCCGAATTCCACGGCTAAATAATGAGCTGAATGGCTATTTATCATGGGCAACATACCAATGATCTTTTAAGTAACAAAAGAGGATAAGAGGACTGTACAAGGTGTGGCCTTGGCCAGAGAGAAGCTGAAAATGCTAGATAGTCTTTGACTCAAGTAGCACATACAATACATAATTATTCACGGCTGTGCAAATTCTAAAGTAACGGCTGGAGATTCGTAGGGGAAATTTCTTACAGGTGTTGAGTTTCGAACTCCTTTCAACTCTATTCGTTTAGTACATTACAAAAGTCGAGATAGGATTAAATGAGCCATTACATTAGCAAGTGATTAACAACCATCCATCATATTTTCTTCCAACCCATCCCACATCGCATCACTCATTATCCTTTCTACAAGAATCCCCAGCTGGTGCAATGGCCCCAGCTTTTGCATCGTAATTGACAACGCCCTCCAATCCAGGAGTGCAACTTCATCCAAGCCTGCTTGGCGTTGTTAATGCAATGCAAAAAGCAGAACAACAAAGAAAGGGAAGACTGGATATAGCCCAGGAATTTCTTGAACTGATTGTCTCCTGGGCTGAGAGCAAAGGAGAGAAGCAAACAGCGGCAGTCGTCGCGACTCTATTGGGAAAGATCACGCCTGTTATCACTGCGTTTGGAGTAGATCAGACAGAAGCACCAAACTTTCCAAGTAAAAAGCCCCCAACCATGGCAAGCACTCCGAAACCAGTCGCGCCTAGAATCCATATCGTTGTTGAGAGTAACAGCCACGGCCTACCGCCAAAACCTCAAGACACAAGATCGACCTGGGTGACAGTAGTCGGCAAAGCGGTCAAGCCACCATCTTCGGCTAGTGCGCAAGTCCCCAGAAAACCTGCTCCAACAAGCCGCCCGATGGCACAGACAAACTCAAAGGAAGATAAACGCTTATTTCTTCTATTGGGAAAAAATCACCGCTGGCACAAGCTATCGCCAGTTACAATCAAGAAAACTATAACCGACAAGGCTGGGATAGTAGCCTCAGCTATCACCTCGATGTACCCAGTCAGGTCGAGGATCACTCTTGAATGCGCATCAGACGCATTGAGAGTTACAATCATGAGGATCGCACCTTCCCTACAGGAAGACAACACTGTGATTGAGGAAGCGTCCAAATGGACATCATTGATCGTACCTCATGTGCCATTGTACATCAGGACGCTTGAAGGCAGCATCCCAGTCACCAACGACATGGTGAAGAACGAGTGCCGGGCAGTGTGTAGTGCCACACCAATCTAGGTACGGCCCACAGGAACAAAACTTGGACGATATTCAACGAGCTGGATTGTTTATTTCCAACAAAAACCAGCAAATATAAAGTTAAGTCTATTTGACGAGAGCGGGCCGGTAATCCCCCTTTAACGCCGACGACTGATCTGTTGTAAAAATCTGAGTTCATAACTGCACACACCTTCAGGGGATAACTGTGCACCAGCAAAGTTAACCCCTTAGAGTCTGATCACTATTGCCTCCTGGTCCCTACACACTAACATCAACGTGTTCACTACAATGAGGACACCATTGTAGTTACTCTAGCTATCATAGACAATACCATGTAGAGGAATAAGGGTAGGAACTCCTGTATATAGGTAGGGCCTTTTTACTCTCAGTATCTATACATCAATCATCCACAAATACAATTCACCATCAATCAATCATCTTACTCTGTCCAAGTGATCTATTGAATTCTCCCATACCTATCAGTATTCTATTCACAAGGTGACGTCTCCCTATCTATCGCCCTCAGCCTTTCAATATGATCGAGCAATGCCAACATTGTTGGGGATTTCACACTACGCGTCCCTGAACCCGGAGCCAACGATTTGGACGATGTGGAAGATGTGGGGGAACCCACGAGACATCAGAATGCCATGCCAAGATGTCAAAGTACTCGAATTGCGTGGGACCTCATGGCTCAAATGAAGATAGCTGCATTGCCCGGCCAACAAGACATAATGAGATAATTCTGCCCCGTACCCCGCAGAACTTCATATCATCAGAGAACGCAGACATCGCGATTATCACACTGCTCTGGCGTACTAAAAAAGGAAGGGCAAGGCAGTGGAAACTGTTACTACCTAGGACTCAACAATGCAGTTTTAATGTTAGGAACACCCTCAACAAAAACACCAAAAGATAAATACAACACCCTACACTTTCACTAAGTGAATGTCAGAAGGGGTGGGGAAAATACGGATATAGCATTGCAGTAGGCGTGGGATGCCGGTGCACATATAGTTATGGTACAGGAACCATGGACAAGAAAGAAAGAGGGGGGTCTTATAACAAAAAGTCACCCTGGCTACAACAGCCATATACTATTCGGAGGAACAGACATCCGGCCCCGCGCGATTACTTTCACGCGCAAAGGTAGTCATGCGACTCAATTATTTCCACCGTTGTCAGGCCCGACATCTGACTACTGTTTTGTAAAGATGGGCAGCCTAACCTTTGTCAACGTATACCGTGCCCCAGGCACTAGTGGAACCTTGGAGCCCCTACTCCGGTGGGAAGTTAGAGGTTTAGTGGTTGTTGGAGGCGATTTCAATTCTGTGTCACAGCATTGGCAACCGCAAACAACAAATCAGTACGGCAATAGTAACCAGATTATGGAATGGGCAACAGCCCACGACATGAACCTAGTCAGCATTTTTGGAGAGCCAACGCACAGGGATGGGAACGTCCTAGATCTAACGTGGAGCAACACGGCCGCTATAGCATTAGTGTCCAACCGCTACCACTGTACCTCAGATCACTCGACCATCGAAGGTACCGTGCTTAACCCTACAGTGTCAGATCTCTCTGGAATTGTTAGGAACATTCGTGTCAGCGACGCCAACTTGAAGGAATTTAGCCGATGCGTTAGCCAATGGACCAAATCTGGCCCTCTCGACAGTGTTGTCAACATCGAAAACTTCACAAATGATCTCCTATAAGCACTTGGAGATGCGCTCAAGATTGCAGGGAAAGTCCCAGCCATCGAAAGCGGAAGAACTGGGCCATGGTGGACCGATGAATGTCGCACAGAATGGCAAGAGTACAAGGCAGCGAAAGACAACCCTGACCTCGCGAAAGAGGCCCGCAAGAGCTTTAGAGCCGTGGTACGAAAAGCCAAGCGAGAGTACTAGAAGAGGCAAGTAGAGGCAGTGACTACTGGCGCACAGGTATTCAAGCTCTTGAGATGGGCTAAGCCTCGACCACCTGTTGAGACCCCTCCCCTGCAGATTGACGAAAACCGGTGGCTATCTGACCCACGAGAGCGAGCTAGTGTGCTACCAGACATCTTCTTGGCTAGGTTTAGCGGCGAGAACGACATTTCTACCTGGGAGAATGGACAGGAGGAGCGTATTCCGTGGGATACGGAAATATTACTTGACGATGTGACAAGCACCATTGTCTCTGTCAACAATACGGCAACGGGAGCTGACAAGATAACGGTACGGTTACTGAAAGCCTGTAGGTCCCATCTTGGACCTCTCGTGAAAAATCTTTACCAGGCTTGTCTGAAAATCGGCTACTTTCCCACGACCTTCAGGGTGGCAGGAGTTGTGCTTCTTCCAATGTCGGGTAGAAATCTGTCAACTGCTAAGGGTTGGCGACCAATCTCGCTGTTGTCGAGTTGAAGTAAAGGGCTTGAGCGTCTATTTGGCAAGAGAATGGCATAACTGACAATAAGTCACCAAGTTGTTCACACACAATTATTCGGTTCCGTACTAGGACGATCTGCAGCCGACCTTGCATCCTGTGTAATCCATGATGCTGAGGCGGCCATGAGAAGTGGTAAGTGTGCGGCTATGGTCACACTTGACATTCAAGATGCATTTGATGCAGTCCTTCACAACTGACTGCTCAAACGACTTCGAGCATAAGGCTTGCCACGATCACTATGCCGGTTTATTCAGACATAATTTTGCCAACGAAAAGTCCAGGTTAAATACCGCGGTGGAATCACAGAAGAGAAGATACTAGAATATGGAGTACCTCAGGGCTCGCCACTTTCGCTACTTCTTTTCATGCTCTACATCGCTGTACTTTTTGAGGATCATGGTCTAACGAGCAGGTTTGGTCATGCTGATGATGTAGCTATCGTCAGAATTGCAAGCACCGCTGCAGATGATATCTCCGCAACCCAAGACGACCTCGACAGCTTTATCCTTCCCGCAAGAGAACACAGGATAGAATTTGACCCAGCAAAGCCAGAACTTCTAGTGACCGGAGGAGGGCCTAGAAAGAAAATCAACACGGCTGACCTTTCCATCTTGGTGAAACATGGCCTGATCAAGCTGTCACCTCATATCCAGCAGCTTAGAGTCTAGCTTGACACCCAGCTGAACTTCAAGCAGCATGTACAGGGATTTACTGGAAAGGCTAATCGTCTAGTCCATTTCTCACGGCATATAAATAAAGTTCAACTCAGTACAGCACCCGGACCTCTGATTCGTGCGGTACATGCATGCGTACTAAGCACAGCTCTTCACGTGGCAGAAGCGTGATGGCCAGGTCTCACTCGAATAACTACACTGCGAGATAGAGAAGTCGGCACTGGAGTAGGCTGGCATATATCTCTACTGGATAAAACTATAATGAAAGCTATCAGAGTAGCACTCCCAGCGAGGCGTACTAATCCCAATGGCGCTCTTCATCGTGAAGCGGGAATACCCCCGGCATCGAAAATTCTTCAGCAAAAGATGCTGCGGTCTGCAGCTCGTATGCGAAGAATGGATGCCTGGCACCCTCTAGCCATTCGGGCGGCTGAGGACCCGAAAGAGAGAATAAGACGCTTGGGTCTTAGATCGGGACAAAGAGATCGATTGTTCAGACAACCAAAACGGTACATGACACGCTTACAAATGAGTGTGCGTCGAGTTCCGACAGCCGAAGGCCCCGGAAAGCTACACTTCCCACGTGGCACCCCAGCATCGACTCCATGCAGTCGAAAAAATGAAGCTAGGTCTGGAAGTATAAAGTGGTGGTTAGCTTCCCTTCCAGCTAACACAGTCTTCGCTTTCTCTGATGGATCATCATCGGGTCCCGGAAAATCATCCTGGGGGTATGTAGTATACCAAGGAGGCAAGCTAGTTGCAAGTGGCTCCGGTCCACTTCCCGGAGCAGAGGTATTCGATATGGGAGTTGTAGGCGCCACGAAAGCCTTGGAGGCTGCAATAACAGCGGGAGAAGACCTACTGACTCGCATTCTTCTGGACAATTAAGCGCCTACCCGGGCGCTCGAAAGAGGAAGATTTTTACAGTTTGACCGTGGTTTAGCTTAGGTGTAGACCTAAGCGGAGTTTGGGGGTGTAGCAGGGAGAGTGTTCCAAGTTATCTTGTATCCAGCGGCTAAGTTTCACTTCGCCACATTAAATGTGAGACGGCGAAGTACTATTGCCAAGTGAGAGAGTCAAGCTAGTTGGCAAAGTAAGATAACGACGGGTAGTGGCGAAGTAATGTGTCATGCTCACCAATGGAGTACGTAATGGATGAGCTAGAAGGATATACAAATATTCATTACTGTTGAAATTATGGAGTACAGAGATAAGTTAGGTGATGTTTAATGGAAGTAATTGATGAAGGGTTTGGTTGTTGAGTTTTCTATTATTTCTGTGTTGGGATACACTTTATCGATCCTACTAGGCTCGATAATCAGTAGTCCCGACCGACTGGTGTTTGGCGAATGGAGATTGCGTATACCCTGTGCTAGCATTGTTTACTGCTGTTAATAGGAGATCCCGCATGGGCTATCTATTGGGATTAAAAGGAGTCTGGTACCTGTGTTTAGTAGAGTAGTCGAATTGACATCCTTTTATCCTTCATTATTGCATAAGCTTCCCTTTACCAATAAAGTCCACGAACTAAGTAGTGGGTTATACATTTTAATAATTACCCGTATTTGTGTTACTTCTTTCATCACATAGCTTAATCTTTCTAAAAGTACAGTACAACCAGTTTGGTTTAGTCACAAAGATCCAACTCCTCGTAGGCAGTGGTGAACAAGTTTCGTCGCTAAGACACAACAAGCGTGTGAAAATACGCCGGATACCTGGTCATGTTGGGATCCAAGGCAATGAAAAGGCGGATAAGCTGGTCAAATCAGCCTTGGGGGCTCCTAATAACCGGTCACTAACCTCAGCTGCGCCCAGTGGAGAAGACGAAGATCTAACCTTTGCGGCATTAAAGAGGCGGGTTAAATAGCGCAGCCAAGAGCTCGTGGAAGAATGGTGGCAGAAGTATTGACCGAAACGATACAAAGATCTGGACCCCTTCATGCGTTGCAAAAGACCACTGAAACTAGCTATACCAAGATGGGCGTACCATCATCTTATTGCGGCAAGAACAGGCCACGAGGACTACGCCGACTACCATCGACGTTTCAACCCCGAACAAGAAGATCTGAAATGCGTTTGCGGCCGAGAGAAAAGGCCCTGGCATTTTTCAGAGTGCCGACCTGCCCTGCAAAGCTGGAGAAGCTGTGAGCAAAAAGGCCCCACCTGGGGCCAGGGAAATGATAGGGGAGAATGGATGGCAGAAGTTCATTCGATTCTTAACTACAAGCAGATATTACAGTCCGCCTATGAATGAATAGGGTGGAAGGTGACCACGCTGAGACGGATTCCAACTCGGGAGGAAATGTGCTTGGAAGATAGGGATGCGGCACAGGGCACCGTAACTCAGAAATATACTGCTCTTTTTGATTTCCATCTTTTCTTTTGTTGGCTCTGGCTTCACTGCCGGTCATGCAGGTAGCAATGAGCTCTCAGAACCCATCTACCCGTGTCACGTCTAAACAGATGTTAGGTTCTTCCTGTCACGTAAAAGATTTCAATTTCAAATTAGCAAGTGATTACACTGTTCTATCGGTCGGATTTCTGTTATATTTCGTCTATCAAGATTCGTTACGGCCTGTTTTGTTTTGTTTATAAATTGTTGGAAATCTAGACTTAGCATGTATGAAGGTTTAGATTTCTAAGTATGATCATCAAGATCAATTGAGTTGATTCGATTGAATATGATTAAGCTCATTTAGGCGAAATAAGGTTCAGTGGCTAGGAAATGCTATCTTGCGAAAATTGAGTGGCTGGTTGTTGCTAGATCACTGGGAGTTCTGGATCACTAAAGCCTTGGAAATCTGTATTTAACGAAAGACTTATTTCGTATATGTTAAACCAAGTTAACGGACTGTTATATATTATTAATTTATATTGAGAAGAGAATTCGATATCATATACAACTATCAATAAATTCTTGTCCGAAATTGTACACTTGTTCTTCGAGATATTTCCTCCTGGAAATCCTTGACAAATTCTAACATAAATTATGCTAGGGCATAAATGAAACGGTGTCTGATACATTGAACGCACCTTTCCAACTCAGCATTTGTGAGGGGTGCTGTCAAAGAAGAATTCTTCACCTTCCAGTAGTAGCGGTGTAATCGCTTTTTTTTGCATCGGGTTTTAAGTGCGTAGGCAGCTATCAAGCTGACACAATATCAAAGAAAAGTACATGTCGGTTCACAGGTGAATGGCATAGGGATAAAAGGCTTGTCTTGATTTGATTTGAATTTGAAATCTTTTGCATGATAGGAAGAACCTAACATCTATTTAGACATTTATTTATTTATAATACTTAACGTCGTGCCCGCGCACAGCACGTGAGCTCCTCATGTACCGGTTAGCCTAGTCTATATACAACTACCCGACGTGTTGGCGCCTACACAGACCCAACATAGCAAATGAAAACCAGGATCCTACTATGCTGTGCTCGAAGACTTGATTAAACATGAATATCAGCCTCCCGATGTCTCTCATTATTTGCAGATGTTAATCTATGGAGAATATAAAGCAAAAAAAAATTAGTAACGAGAAATATTTGTTGCGTCGCTTCAAAGGTCTCACGCTTTTATTACATGACTTCATTCTTGTCAGACTTGTTGTGCTTTTCGAAAAAAGTTTGTGTCATGCACCCAGCTACTGAATGCATCAACTCTCTGCGCTGTAGCGAGAGCCCAAGATATTGTGGGATTGAAGATCTGAGCCCTGTAGAGCTCTGCCTGGTACTGCCCGAGGTTGCAATAGAAAAAGTGGTCGGGGACTTCTCTTCCCCGCATGTGCAGGTTAGAATGGCGTTTTCGTGCTGAAACCGTCGGTGGTAGTCCGCGAAGTCGCCGTGACCGGACCGTGCAGCTAGAAGATATCCTAATGTGCGTCGCCCCAGACGGGCGAACTCAATGGTGATCTTAGTATTAGGGCCAATACCTAATTCTTTGTATCTAGAAGGTGCATTTTCTGCCCAATATAGTGCGACTGAAGCCTCGTACTGGGCTTTGACTTCTCTCCTTGCCCTCGCAGTGGAGAGTTCTAAGTGTGGAGTTGGAGCTGCACAGGCAGCTTTGGCAAGCGCGTCGTCTGCTTCGTTCCTGAGAATACTTGCGTGGCCTGGGCACCATCGGATAGCCACTTACCCAGGCGTCGTATCTTGACCGCGTGATCTTCTTTTCCAGTTCATTGCGAGCTTGCGAAAGAATAGTATTTTCGCCGAGCTGGACGCTGTGGGCGTATCCAAGAGCAGACGGATATCAGCCTCCTGGTTGTCAAGGCAGACAGTGACGTTAGAGGCATAATAGGCCAGTGGGCTGCGAAGAGCTGCGGCAAGACCTTCAGTGGCCCCGGCGATTTCTGCATCATACACTTCTGCCGAGTTTCCGAGTTTCCGAGCGGGAGTGATCCTCGCCCAATCTCCTGCGTGAGACCTCGGTAGATGACATAACCAGCACCTGCTCGGTCTTCCACTAGAGCTCCGTCTGAGGGAGGCTTATCTTGGATATATACTTCAATAAGAATTGATCAATGTATCTCGTGATTTGTCTCGGGCGCCGAGCTCTATCATAAATTAGTTTATAAATGCTTAGAGCAGCACAAGAACAACAGGGCGGTTAGATCAGTGGTAGTATCGCTCGCTTTGCATGCGAGAGGTCGTGGGTTCAATCCCCACATCGTCCAGATTAGAGCGGCATGAACTTGTTAACATGTGGCACCCCTGAGTTGTCATTTTGACCCGCTAATGTTGTCGGTGCCATCGCTCATTATGCTTTGCACATCTGGGATAGTTAAGAAGAATTGCATCCGAATCGAATTCGAAAGCGGACTTACACATATCTCTGTCCGTCGAGTTATCAATCATGCCCTACTCTCCGTTATCTTTGAAATCCTCTCAACCTCTTTCTAACCACACATCATCTCGCCTGAACGATCGATAACGCCTTCATCCCAACAGCAAACAGCAGCTTGCCTCGTTGATAACCGGCCACCCATTACTACAAATTTACGATGCTACGTATACCCGCAAGGAGGAAATGAAGTCATAATATACAAAAATGGGGTCTTTGTTTGTGAGGGACTGCTGCTCTAATGGTGCTATGCATCTTGAGTAAGGACAGGCTCCTGAAATGTGGAACGAGAGGGGGAACAGGTCTTTGAAGACCATGCTGGCACTGACATTTTTGAGGGGCGTTCAACTTTGGATTTTTTGTGGGCGCCAAGATCAAGATTTCGGCTAATTAGCCAGGAGGGCTTCTATTATCGGTGAGCCAACGGCACTCCCCAGATCCCTGGACGGCACAAAAGAAGTTGGGCTAGGCTACCATACAGTAATCACGCTCTGTCAAGACTTTTCTGACATTTCAGCACGAGCTTCGGGAAAGAGCCTAGAAAGGTAGAGGGTGAATTTCCCGAGTTACACACAAGTCTACAGCGTCCAACTGGCCGGCCTCTGCGAACGCATCAGAAGGGCCACTATGTCTTCGGATCTTGTACTAATGTGGTACGGGCTAGGCCCGGTTGGTTATGGCCGGGCTGTTTAAGGCTATTGGGCCCATCCTTATCTTGTGGGCGCAAGCGAGTTTGTAAATCTAATTACTACTGACAAGGGCCAAAAGCAGTCTAGCGACTCAAATACGAAGTGAGCATATGGGGCTGAACTCGTATTTATACAGAAGAAAAGTACCCGGAGTCTACAGTCCAAGCTGTCCATGTAGCTACCAATCGCAGAACCCCAAGCACATGATTATGTCCTGCCCTCGATGGTCAAATGGAAGGAAGAGATCTCTAGACAAGCGAAAGATCGGTCCTACGAAGCTATGCTAAGCAATCCTGGAGATATCAAAAGGATAACACAGTGGATCCTAAATCATGGTTGGATAGAGCAATTCCAGATGACAAAGGCGGTCGGAATGCTGTTGAGGGAAAGGAACAGGTCATGCCTTTCTTGAGGTCGATAAAGCTGATGTGATTGGGTCACATCGAGGGCACTATAGTGTAACTGCGCTTCCTAAAGGATAAATTAGAAAAAACATAGATATTAAACAGGAAAGTTTGGGGGGTTTTCACCAGAAAATTTCCTCCCATGTAAATTAGAAAGTATGATAGACATTTGCATGGGCCCATAGGGCGCCAAATCAGGATAGTGAAATCAAATTCAAATCTATTTACTACATGGGAGTATTTTCAAATCACGTGTAAAGGGCCAAGGAATCTGGAACAAGCATTGTAGTTATAAAGAGCCGTAGCTTCCCGATCCTAAATTCCTCAGAGAAAATATAATCATGTAATTGTGGCGCTGCCTTCGTGCATTGACCGAAATCCCTATTCCGTCACATGATGTCGGTATTAGAAGAGCCCCGCACCCATTAGCTTTTGCGATTTTCCTCTTCAATTATACATCCGTAAAAAGCCATCGTTTCGTTGGTTAGAGAGGGTTGAGAATGAGAGAACAACGGCTTTTCCAATTACGTAGTCAAATGAAGATTAGTGGAGGTGTTGCCACTGAAAAGAAGTAGTGTAGGAGGCTTGTGAGGGCGCACAACACCCGAGGCATAGATATCTTAGGCTTCCACACAGATAGGAATGAGAAGTCCAATATAATCTTCGACTTTAGTTAGATATAGCTATTTACTAGTAAATATCAGCAGGAATATCTCTATAGCTTCTCGTTTATTTGTTCCTCATATAATTAATCATGGAGTATGTTGAATGACAAGGTGCGTCTAATTGGTGCAAGGATGAGCCGAGCCAGTCAAAGTCACATTGATGAGTCGCGTCAATTACGCTACTTATTTAGATCAGTCGCGTGAATAAAACTTGCACATTTTAGCCATCGTATCTCTCTAGATCTATTGTGTGCATTGAGATTAATTCTTTCTTTACCGATTCTATACAACCTCCTTCCACTGTACTAATTCCCTTATCTTCCACACGGTCATACAGCGATAGAAGACTACCAATCTAATAGAATATGCGTTACAAATGTGGACGGGCTGTTGATGGCCACGATTCGTGGAATAGGTGAAATGATTTAGGGAACTACGATTAAAACTTGGTCAGGCACAGACCAGCCACTACCAACTAAACTAGGGAGGTTTCAATTGCTAGTCACATAATAGTGAGGTGTATGAAACCTGGAAGTTTATCTGTCGAATAGATTCAGCTATCCACCCGCGACAGGATGGCCCGGTCCTACTTCTATCCATCAGTTTGACGGCTCTTTGAACCATGTCAGTGACATGCTTGTCCTGTCCCAAAGGAAATCTCACCCTGAAACACTATCTTGACGGATATAGGTGCACAAGTTTACAGAGATGCTGATAGGTTCTCGAATTCCGTTGTCGAGGGCCGGCTGCTGCTTATCCACCCAAAGAATATGATCACGGGTGGCATATAGCCTGGCGTGCTGTAGCATCCTAGGCTATACTAGTCAAGCCTGCTGCTACTCAAGGAACTGTCTTGATCATTCAGGATGAGCGGCCATTTTGTCTCGTTGGGGACTCTGAGGAACTTGTTTAGTTTGATGGGTTGAAATCTAGGCTAATTTAAGAGATGATCACTATACGAAGCAGCTTTGATCAATCTGGCCTTGATTGTACAGAGAAGTACCTGCCTGGTGGTTGTGGCTGGTTTTAGCATTTTCTGATAGCTGCAGCGGTGTGAGGCCGTGATAAGAACCTGGACCTAAATTCTATAAAATTAGTTACAGGGAATGCAAGTAGGAAGTGTGTGTAATTATGTGGACCGCTAAATCGCTATGTGGGGAATATGCTTGGTCTGTTTAACTTTTCAGGGAAGACGAACGGGCCTTCCTGCGTTCGCCTTACTCTGCCTCCTTGATCCAAGCAAATCTATCTCCCTTGTAATCTCGCATGTTTCGGACGAATGTGGATTTTCAGATAAAGCGAAGAAACTGGTTGAGTAATCGGTGCATGGGACTGTTGACCTTGTGAAATGCTGCAGTGGAGGTGGAGATGAAGTGGGGCTGGGGGTTATAAAAGAGAAGCTGGGCGAGGGTAATGATACGGAGGTGTTTGAGATGAAAACTTAGCCGGCTCTAGCCCATCTCGCTCTCTGCTAACCCCCAAAAGTGGTCTGTTCTCGGGCCAGAATCATGAAAGAATTGCTAGTCGGGGGTCATGACTGGGGTCCGTACATGCTGTTCCTGAATATCTTAATCAAAGCCCTAAGAACTCCACGTTACCATTACCCCGATAAGTTAGTCGTCGTGTGTTCGTGTTGATCTCACCCTACTAACATACAATCTTAGGGACGAACTCCCCCGGATACACATTGGTACTCTTTAACGTGCTAGCGATCAATTCGTCAGATCTTGTTCCATGTAGCTCCTATGGAATTTCACTCTCAACCTTCTGTTACATGCTAGAGTTTCCCTTGCATTCGCGAGGTCCAAGCTGCAGTTTCTCGTCGCCGCTACCTAAGTTCCTTAGAGACCTGCGTCATCCGCACGAACCCAGACAATTAGTCACTAGCCCCAGGATTGTTTTGGGCAACACTTGCAGCAGAAGCATCACTTCCACCTATCACTTCGACTAGCTCTCGCTCCAGGCACTGAACTACCCATTCTGACGTTTCTAATATTCGAAGTGCAAGCGCCAGTAACCGCGATCCGCCACCGCACTCTTACCTCATGATACCCCGAAAATCCCTGTAGTGGAACCGACCACCTCCTACGCCCTGTCTGTGTCGCTTCAACTAATTGAGTGACAGCGTTGGCTCGCGGCACATTTGCTATGTCTTTTCTTGATTTGTCGCCTTCACCAGAACCCTCAGAAGCCGATGAAGATATTTTATTTGTCCTGCGAGCCGGAGATACCAAGACGAGTGTACTGCACAACGCCCCGAAGAACGACGTCATGAATAAGGTCCCGAACATACCAACGCATCCAATCCCGAGCATGCAAGGGGCATTTGCAGAATCTTTTCTGGAATCAAGTGCTGGGTATGTGGCTCCTACAAATGAAATACACAAATCAGTTGCAACGAGACGGCAGATACTACTGAGTCAGAGTGTGACCGAACCGACCCATGCGGCAAGATGGAGACTAAAGCCAGGTCAGCAATTTCATGAGTTCTGGAAGCTCATGTCACAAATATCGTTTGGAATATACCTTCTACTCAATGGTATAGCGAGGGACGAGGAACAAGTAATGAAGATACTGCAGGTGCATGTGGATGAAATCGACGAATTTTTAGAAACAACATTGCAAGACTTTAATTTAGCTCAAGACGATATAGAAGAGCGACTGAAACACCTTAAACTGCCCCTCAAAAATGTCGCTGTATTCGATTCCATGATGGAAGATAGGGTTTTCCGACTGCAAATAGTTGATGGCAATGAGAAAATTGAGCACGTTATTTCTCGCACAGCCTCTGCAATGAATGATGCCTTGAAAGACGTTCAACAAGGCGCCAATGCTTGCAAAGAATTCACCCTCTACCTGGCAAGAGAACAGAATAATACACTGTGGAAGAACCGATCAAATATGCGAAAAGTTTATGAAGCAATGAAAGGAAACGTGAATGGATGGTATAAAGCATTCGTTTCACTGCAGACCAAAGGTAGTATCTTAGATGTGACCTTGGTACAACTCGGGTCAATCCTGGCTGAGATGGATCGGCGAGCGGGTGAAGTTAGTCGGAGAACACGAGTATGTAGGATCTCTTATGCTATTGAGTCCGCTAATATAGTACAGTTTAGCACCACATCCCCTCAAAATTCTTCCATGAATTTAACCAAGAGTCTCTCGCGACATGAAAGCCGGATTTCTCGGCAGATGAGGCTGTCATTAACTAAAGGTCTATATCCTAGAATCGACTTTAACTTGCCCGATATACAGCTTAACCTAGGGAACAACCAACAGGCGACAGACGGTGAAAGCGATTCAAACCCTAATCAAATGAATTCTAAAGAAGAAAGTATACCCGAGCCAGACATTCTCTTGAAGCCGCATACATACACACCTGTTCCATCACCGAACCCTGCATCGACAAGTGTTTTTCCAGAAAACAATAAAGCTCAGACGAACTCACCAGCAACAGTAGTCCCGAATATGTCTAGTCCCCCGGAAGTAACCCGGCGAAGTTCAGTTCGCAAGCGCTTTTCAATATCACGCAGAAGAAACTCATATAAAAAGGAAGGTCAACGCGAACCGGTAAATCATGCTGACTGGAAATCACATCACCCTGTACACTTGCCTGCAACTACCTTTGGCACCAATGAAGAAACTACGTCAAATACACAGACATCGCCAAAGCGAGATTCGGATTTAGCCTACTACTCAGATTTCGAGAAAACTCCACACGTGTACACACCTCTAGCAACACCAGACGCACCTCATGATAAACATTTCAGTACTAACCAAAAGTTCTTCGACAGTACTCATCTTTCTGCCAGCAGCAGCAACGTTAATACTGTATCATTTCGCAACGATCGTCTCCTCCCCGTTGTCAAAGAAGGCACGGATAATCGAAGCTTTGCAGAGCCAGCTCCCCTTCTAACTCCGGTATCTATCAAAATACCTGAACAACAATTCTTTCTGCCAGTCAATGCCTCACCGCACTCACCTCTGCAAAGACCTTGGACAGCAGGCCCATTACAGAACCCTCTCCATTCTCAGCCTAATTCGAGTAACTCCAACCTATCCACCTATACAATACATAGTCGTCGTAATGGCGCTGCTCATAGTACTGGAAGAATACATACCCACACTCCAAGCACGCTCCGTAATCTGCCTAGTGCAATGGGGCAGAGTACAATGAGTGATGCAACTAGTAAGGGACCTCGAAAAAAAAGAAGTATGTTTGGCTGGCTGAAAGAACAATTCAGCCTCAGTGAGGAAGAGAAGCAGGCGTTTGAGGCAAGAAAGCAACTAGGGGAAATAGAACGCCTGGCCGCCGAGAGAATGACAAAGAACAGCGGCCCTGATAGAAGAAGATGGCTGGATGGAAAACGTATTGACGAGAGAGGACGGATGTCAGAAACTAGAGAGGCGAAAAGAATACAATAAGGCCTAATCTATGGCGTCAGTGGTTGGGCATTAGGTGGAGTACAGGTGTTTGACGGCATAATCTGGTCTGTAGGTATGGTGGGGATTGATACCCAAGCACAGCATTACTATTTTTAAATCCAACAAGTCGGATTTTATGACACATTCAAGCAAGCAAATTTTTTACAACCCGTCACGATGTGTACGGGTATGGCGTTGGATGGGTGTCGAGTTATGGATCAATAAATAATTTCTTTAAAACCCGGATAGAGACAACAAATTGAACTTCAGACGCCTCGGAGAGTTTACCAGGAATAGTGGATTTCCCTAGACAAGCGCTATACCTAAGAAGGAACAAATCATGAGTTTAGGCGCACAGTTTGCTATTCTAAAATTCCCATCTGTGATTAGAAATCTCACTGGAGTTTGATAAGTAGGGGAGTACTGCTTTAGTTCTTATGTCCCTTGGTCGACGAGGAGAATGACATGGCAGTCTATCTAGCGTTTTGGGTTAAGAGGAAGGTTGTAAGTAGCGTGTTAAGTCGTACTCGAGAGGGGTAGGAAATGTAACTCGGCACAGTATGATATACTGCGACGATGATGTAACATTTGGTTATTATTTGCATCGTAGGAGTCATTTTTTGTACTGAGAAGTGTACGCGTCATCGTTGTCTTGTCTCAAGATGCTGTAGGTGAAGGCTTCGTATCTCGACTCATTCACACGTCTCGGGGATTTAACACCGAGAGCTGCGCATCTACTCCGCTACTTTGGCACGCGCAGCTCGTGGGATCTCGCTTATGCAGGGCGGGCGGTAATGTGGCCTGTAAAAGCGAGGCCATATTGTGACAAGACAATCGATGTGGGGGGTTTAAGATTCTGCACTGCCTCTGCCTGCCATGTGTGGCTCGCTAATTGCGGAGGAGACATGTGTCCAAGGGCCCCATGGGCGCGCGGGATATGCTGCCGCCAATGGCGCTCTAGCCGGCCTTCTCGGGGCAGATGTCCGAAGCACCGAGCTGTAAAGCACGCATAGCCACGAGCATGTCGATCGGCACCGCCAAATCGCAATCATCGCCGAACCCGACCCCGGCGCTCTTATGACGGCGAAATAAATGGCATGAGTAACACAGCGCAGGATGTACCTCCAATAAGATAATTATTCTCATAAATGCTGCGTCGATGTGCTTTCTACGATATAATATATCTCACGGCCTAGCATAATTGTCTACAGACCGGTTGAAATACCCAAAATAAGTTACATATTACCACATAAAATACAAGGCTTCTTTTAAAATATGACTCTTTCCGTATCTGACTAAGATGATCGTCACTCTAGTAATCGGTAATTGCATCGGCCTTGCTATTCATCCAAATTCTGCCAACGAGCCGCCTGTCTAAGCAAGAGCCAGATTCCCGTCTCGCACACGTGCAGGAAACACACCTGCTGCCTCATTTTCGTCGGATGAACCATGATTTCTCCGTCCAACGGCTGGGGGGGCAACCGGGAGTTATCTACCCCACTCTCATGCCCGACTTGTCGGAGGATCGACACGCACAGCCCTCTGTTGTCTGCGACCTAACCTCTCGGTACTTGCACGGCTTTCACGCCTCTAAAGGGTCTACTAGCGCACGGAGCAAGGCATAGATAGCCAGGTTCGAGGGTCAATACGCATTCATCGCAATGCTTGCGTCTTATAGAGGAAATTTATTATCTTACGGGCCGGGCGATGTGCAGTGCGGAGGGCAAAGACTGAACAGATTTCAATGGTATCCTCTACGAACCTGGGAGTGAAATATTCTCCCAGACCCAAGTTCAGTCAAATTTCGTAATATCTAAGAAGTTGGCCCACGAGGCAATGATTCAAATTACTCCACCACATCAAATTTTCACTGCTAACGAGTTTGACGCCTACATAAGTCTCATCAAGTCTACACGTGCGACCAAGTACATCCTCATCCCATGACCACACCTCTCATCGACTTTCTATGGCCTCAGCTAGCCATTAAATGCACGCCCACGCCGATATTTTACACCCGAAGAAGGAAACAAAGCTTGGCGCACAGATTTGGGAGATAGCTCTTTGGAATGGATGTGAGGGGAGTTAGGACAAGTTCACAAGATGATTCAAAATATGGAAACAATCTCGACGGGCGTAAAATTTCGAATTTTGGCAATGAGTTTTACAAATTGAGCTTTGTGCGCGTCAAGACTTCGGCTGTGAGAGTGCAGCTGACACTGTTAACACTGTCATGGTTGGATGGTGCGGTGATACATCGTCTTGGCCGGTCTACCAAGTAGAGTCCGGACAGTTTGGACATATATCCCACTCGAGACAGCAGATCGCTGGTGTAAATTGATGAAGAGGGCATGCTTGGATAATCAAAGGTTTTGAATTTCCCGTTGGTGGGTACTTACAGAGGAAGTTCGACTGTTTGTGTAAGCGAACATACCTCATAGTGCTATTTGCAAATGAAATCCAGAGTATGAGTGTCTAACGATAAAAGATTCATCCAACATCTATACATAGCACTGGTCATGTGTCATCTGTCGTAGCCTGATAACTGAAAACACGTTAAATGATAAACAAAAAAAACTACCCAACATGCCGATGCCCCCAAAACAGCCCAGCAAATTCAAACAGTGAGAGCGAGCTACTGCTCAGCGCCTCGGGAAGTTATCAGATTTCCGAAGGATTAACCGACTCTACTAACCTTCTAGGTGGTGGCAGAGATGTAGCGGGTTACGTAATGTGGTTATGTAATTAGAACTAGTAGCGCGGTGGTCGTGTATTTACGCGTCGTAGATAGAAAGCAATAGAGTACTTGTGACCTTTCACAGCTCCGAACCCTAACATATTTCTGTGGCCTCCCAATCTTGAGTCCTTCATTTTAGGCACTTCCAAAGTTACCATGGCCCAGCATCTCTCCCATCTTCACTCGCAGGCTTTGATTTCTTCTTCGGACGCTCTTACCCAAAAACCCAAGTTTGGCGTCCTACGATAATTCCCGGCCGACGCGAGTGTTAGAAGACGGGGCGCGGGTCGGGTTGCGGCTTTTTTCGGCATTAAACTTAGACTTTGTCAAATTGATTGGCGGTCGAGGGGGAGTGCGATAATTAGCTTAAGCTGATATCGGCTTGAGGGTCATGATGTTTATCTTCGTGATTTGTGTGTGTCGAGAAATCTCTACCATCCGGAAGTTCCGACCAATATCAGCCCAGCATTACTCTTTCTCACAAGAATCTCAGTCAAGAAATAATTGACTCGAACGTTTTGGTATGGCTGAATCTTGACTCTGAATGCATATTTCATTGCCAGGTTCGTAGAGGATACGGAGGAAAGATTTTCAGTTTCTGCCCTCCCGAGAAAAGAAAACGGAGGGGGACCATTCTCAACACCTATCAGTGGTGTCCCCTTCGAACCTCCAGCTCTCACTGTAAAGTCTGCAGAGCTGAGATTGAGCAACAAAGTCCTCACTTCGACGAGGATTCCCAATCGCTTTCGCGGTCTGTGTCGTCTTCATCTCTCAACACATCCCCCTATCACTTCTATTATGAAGCTAACCACGATCAGATCAGATGGTAGGGTCGGAGCTCTACTCATCACCAAACCTTGATCACGGAGGAAAAGCCATCCGATGAGTTTCCGGAGCGTACCCAGCACCCGATACGGAGATTGCGGATTGGATCAAGTCGACCTCAACTGTTACAAAGAAGGGAGATATAGATGAATATGCGCACCTCATGTGGTCCCGGTGTCTAGGCATCGCCTGGCTGGCGCTGCAGGTTTTTTGAGACTTTTTCCCGCGCACGAAGTTTCCATTGCTACCATTTTTATTTCTTTGGGTAGAAGGTTCCGTGGAAAAGGTGGCCGAATTCCACGGGTAAATACTAAGCTGAATGGCTATTCATCACGGTCAATATATCAATGATCTTTCAAGGAACACAAGAGGTAAGGAGCACTGTAAAAGGTGTGACCTGGGCCAGAGAGTAGCCCAATATGCTAAATAGTCTATGACTCAAGTAGTACAATAAAAACACACGCAAAGTAAAGCGGAATAAGGTTCACTTAATGTCAATAGTCACGTGACAACGCTAAGCCCAGTTAGGTCGACAAGCTTGGCCGATGTTATCGAGAGTACCTCGCTTCTGATGGGTGAACACTATAATTAAATATTGTGAGCGGATGCATATTTAATTATAGTCAGCTCTAGTTATGCAGGCATAGAAGGTGATCCGTGCGTACAGATACAAGGGAAAGGCGGTCTTTCTCGTTCAACCTACATAGAGAACCTTAGTAATCTAGTTACAGTACGGGATTGAGCCAATAACGTTTACAAAAATCAATCTATATAACCACCACGTCGCATCGTAGCGCCTTTAATTCTCACGCTACTTTGCCATGTGAACGGCCATGTGCAAGTAATTTTATCGCAGAAATACAGTGTTAAAATTTCTCACTCTTTATCGATCCGTACAAACATACCGTACGATAGTAACTCTTGTTGATATTCAGGATTGCGATGGATAGCAGAGATTGATGGTGTTTATGACAGTGCAGGGGTTTGTAATAATGGACAGGGATATGAAACGTAAATATATAAATATTTGTACTTGCCTCTATAATATGATGATGCTTCCGGCTACATTCACATTGTCCTAGCCTAGATGCAATAAAATAAAGTCCAAACCTACTCTAGCTAATCACCCCTCTATATATTGGTCTTATCTCCTAATTAATATCTTTTCGCCCTTTTATCCTTCATGACAGGCCATTTTATTCTTCGTCTTGCTGGCCATCATCAGGCTCAAAGTTATGGACAGATTAAGTCTTAAACAAGTTGGTCAATAAGTCATACTGCAGGAAGATAAAGTATAATGATACGACGAAAAAGAGAAGTTAAGATCAAAAACCAGAAACAGTAGTTATCTTATTGTTTGTGTGTGAAATATAAATGTCGGTGCTGACGACCGGAGCGTCGACTCGGAAGCCACGAATGGTATAACATCCAACAAAAGCAACTTTATTGATTATGAAAAATTCGACTTCACAATTAGCATAATTAAGGCAGACATGAATCTCAACGTCATTGGTCGTGGTAAAATATGCTGTCTTATAAATGACGAGCGGTCGCACATTTCGTCACAAGAATTTACGAGCACACCGGACTGAAAAGTTAGCTCAAAGTACTGATATGGCATGATTAGAGGATATTGAAGACTTTATCCTGAGCTTATAGGTCATGTGGCGATTTAAGTAACAAAGGATAATCTAACATCCCTTACAAACATACTCTGCTGGTGCGACGTAAAATAATAAACTTACTGTTAGAATTTAGAATAATTGGGACTATCAAGTAGGCCACGTTGTTGGTACACATGTGACTACAAATTCTGTACTTAGTTTCACTTCGGTAGTCACTTGAATCAATGCGCTCTACAACCTCAATGACTGAGGGGTCATTATTTCCTTCATACTTACATACATACTCTCATATCACAACGAGTATTTATTATCCTATACTAGTTACTGTATATCGTTCTCATTTCATTCCATTTAGATTAAACATTTCATTTTCGCTCTCCCCTCTCTGGCCCAACAGGTCGCTGAAGAGCTTGAGATTGTACAAAGTGTGGCTAAGGGCCGAGCTGCATGGGTCCAGAACTTCCACACCAAGTTCTGGGCATCCGCTGAAGAGGCTGATCCCCTCATAAAAGCCTTTGTGCGCGAACAAATAGACGCGTTTCTTCTTGCGGTCGAGTCTAGGCACCCGATGCAGTAGGACAACTTCAAACAGTCAAAATCGCCGGGCTCTTTACCCATGCTAAGCCAAAATATTCCCCCCACGACCTTCTGATACTGTGTCGAAGCATTCTAGAAACTGGGCGGCAACTACCGCAGCCTCACCTGCAACCTCTATTCTAGCGCCGGCTCAAGTTAGGCCCAAAGCTACAAATCACTCAAAATGCACGTCTGCCCCAAAGCAAACTGCATGCTCCAAGGGCCCTAGGGTTATCTTTCGCCTCACAGAGAAAGCTCCTCTCCTAAGAGCAGACGTAACTTCAGTCAAATCAGCTCTTATTCACATTGTTCTAGGTCTCAAGGATAGTTTAGCCCCCATTTTTCGCAGCTCAAGTGGCTTTAACATCGCCTTTTCATCTGACGCAACTCCTCAACTTGAGTTGGATAACGCAGACTCCATAAAGGCGTCCCTCTTAGGATCCTATCTGAAAATAGAAGATCGTTTCGGGTACGTGATTAAACGTATTCCACGCACTATATGGTCCCATTGTCCAACCTGGTCCCCACCATACTCGAAGATATCAAGAGCATTGCTCAGGCACAAATAAGTGTTGCTCTATCTGGTGCGCATTGGCTATTACATGAAAATTACCTTGATCTATTACAAACAGCGGCTATATTCTTCCCAAAGGAGGTGTCGACTTTTAGAACCGTTGACAGCGCCCCTTCTCGACGCTTCATTTCTAACCTGAAGTTAGTGCAGTGTAATGCTTGCTTTGGGTTTCTGTTGGAAATTCTGGCTCTCGAATTTAGGACTCAATCATTATCTGTTTCGTCTCAGGTTCCCGACAAGATCGACTCTCTACACACATGTGGATCCCGGATAGATCTACAGGGCACGAATTAGCTAGATGTAGGAAACACGGCACACACACGTAATCGTAATTATCCTATGACCTCACGCGCAGCAAATCGCACTGTCAGAGCCCGCGGTCAGAGCCCGCGACCACAGCAGTAGATCTACTAGCGTTGAGGAGTAAGGAGTAATCAATATATATATAGACACATAGACATCCGACACTTGAAGGATATAGAATTCACGTATTAGTCTCAAGCTCTACACCAGATCCGTTGTAGTTAGGAGCCACTAGACACCACGTGATATCACCCCAATCTTACACCCACACCCATTGTATACTAAGTATACAACGCGCGCTCGGAACCTCAAAAATATATTTTTGAAGAGTAAACCTCATTTCGAAATTTCAAAAAAAAAAAAAAAACAGTTAGAACAACTCGTCATACCACTCATCATGTCCGAAAAGAGCGAGCCAGCGACAATCGCAGGTGTTAACAAAAAGGTTCGTGATCATATTGACCAGCAAAGCGAGTTCAACGATAGGATCAAGAAGCAACTCGAAAAACTTGAAAGCGTGTTAGGTTCGCAAACGGACATCGCCATTCACCAAGCAGAACAAAGCAAAATAATGGCTGAAAGGATGGACCGCATAGAAATAACAATGTACGAGATAAAGACGAGTCTCAAAGCGATCCAACCAATAAACCAACCTGGTAAGCTCGCAATGTCTGAAGCCTCCAATTCGGCGACCCGACCTGAAAAAGGCAAAGCCCCGGCAAGGCCGGATACATACCCTCCGGTCGACAGCACAAATGTCACCTCCAAACCAGAGCCCGATTCCATCGCTTTAACACCTGGCGAAAAATTTGTCAAAGAAACTTGGCCTCAAGCACTTCTGGCTCATGACGTAAATCACGAGGCATATACCAGCATAAAAAATAAGGTGATAATAAGACCGGAACTTCGCCTGGACAAGGCCAACTCTACTGTATTTTCCAAGCTCGCTGAAATTCAGTCAGCTTTTAGAATTGCCTTAGTCCTGTACTGGTACTGGCCACAACGGCTTTGCTTAGACATGAAAGAGGACTTCCAATGTACACGCGTTTAGGCTGAGGAAAATCCGGCAACTACTTGGCCCCTGCTACTGGAAGCAATCTTCAAAACTATGCAGCGACTAGACGTCCTACATAGTCCCAGAACCATCTTCTCCCGCCTCGCTGCTAGAGATGGAGAAGACGTTAACTCCTTCACCACCAGAATCCGCGAATGCTACTACGGCCTGTCCAGGCAAGACAGAGGAAGCGATACTACTCGAGATACTCTATCTGATATCACAAAGATCTACTTGCCGCATATATGGACACATCTCCAGCCAATAATGGTAGGAAGATCAAACAGTGATGGTGTCGAACTACTTGTTCAAATAGCGACCCGGATCTCGAAATGGCCAGCGTAAGCAAATCTTTGCGTTAGTGCGGATACAAACTCATCGTCTAAGCTCATGATATCAGATCCCAGGCAGAACCAGCCTTTAGTATTCCCAATTCAAGAGAAAGCTGACACGACATCACCTAAACTTGAGAGCTCTTTTCCGGTACGCGACGGCAGTTGTGCCATTTGTAAAAAAATGGGACACTGGGCTAGAGAATGCCCAAAGAATAACTACACAAAGCAAGCACCGCCGAATTATAAGCAAGATACCGGTAAAGATAAGTACGGTAACTTCAAGAAGAAAATTTCGGCCCTCTTGGACAAAAGTATGAATCAAAAGCAACCGCAGCACATAGGGAGACCAGGGAACCGAGGAACCTATCTTATCAACTCAATTGACTCCGAAGAGACATCTGGTGACTATGATAACGCAGATCGTTTTCCAACAGACGACGAGTTGGAAAAATTCTTCGATGAATTAGAAGAAGAATATCCCGTCGAGAAAAGACGTCAAGATGCCTACTTCGTGGCAGTAGAAATTGACAATCACACCACCCCCTTCGTCATCAAACTAATACGAGAGGGACATGGCAAGCCACACAACTTATTTTACACTCGTTTAACAACGTCTCCTTTGTTCAGTTTCTCGACTTTTTTCGATTACGGTTGTCCTTCTTGTTATATTTCCTTTTCTCTCGCACAAAAACTAAACCCCTACCAGACAAACTATACTTCCACGATGTCTGGAATAGGTGGCAAAGGTCCCACTGTCTCCTAAGATGTTTTAGTCAATGCGCAATTTTCCTTACCCTCACATAATGCGAAGTGGTCAACGCCATTTACTATTTCAGCAGGCGTTGTGCCCGACGGAACATTTCCTGGAGATCTCACGCTCGGGCAAACAGTATTCCATACTTTCGGATTAAAATTCCTTGCCAATGACGAGATTAAGCTCCTTGAATTTCCAGAAAAACCAACCCTAATGTGACGGCCCTGCATCATAGTAATGAGAAGGGGTGCAATGACATAATGATTAGTCTGTAGTATAAGGAGTTACCCGGTATGGAACGCACGGGCCAGGTGTAAATTATGTACAGCTATAGATCTGTAGATGCTTTCTTTCCCTTCTCTTCCTTAGTTTAGAATCCTTTATATTATAATCCTGATTTGAATATCTATTTGATTCGACTTCGTCATCTCCTAGCTCGTGCTCTATCCAGACCCTCACACCTAACCCCCGACAGTAAACACAATCTTTCCCAACAAATCTGTACGACCACAGAGGTAATGAAAGTAAAATAGCACCCGAGTACTACAACTCAGGGTTTAGAATATGGTCTAATTTATGCAGAACAATTTCCTTCCCTTTTCGATAAATCTTTGAGAAGATCCGACATTCTTTCTAAAACCTCCCACCGAATAGATACATGTAATAGCTCTCCAATCAAACTTCTTCCAAGACGCTACAGCCCGTCACAACTTCAAGCTATCCGCGATTTTTGCAAAGCTCACGAAGGAACATTAATAAAAAAATGCAAAGGACCCTTGGCAGCACCCTTGCTACTTACACCAAAAAAGACAAACGCAAGCTCTGAAAAAGTAATTTGGCGAATATACGTTGATTATAGAGAACTAAATAAAGTTACAAAAAAACACGCACATCCGTTACCAAATACTCAGGATGAAACTCAACGAGCTTCCGGACACAAATACTACGCATTTCTTGACCTCGAAAATGGTTTCTGGCAAATCCACATGCACGAAGATGACAGCGAAAAGATCGCCTTCGTCACCCCCTTCGTTGTCTACCAATGGCTAGTTATGCCTTTTGGACTCTGTAACGCTCCGGCCACGTTTCAATCATTTGTGGAAGAAGTCCTTCAACCATTCAGAACGTTTGTCGCAGGACTCCTAGATGTCGTAGCAGTCTGGGGAAACACTCCCGAAGAACT
Organism: Blumeria graminis f. sp. triticale; assembly: GCA_905067625.1. Lineage (NCBI taxonomy): Eukaryota > Fungi > Ascomycota > Leotiomycetes > Helotiales > Erysiphaceae > Blumeria > Blumeria graminis. Next base: position 7,587,487 of record LR898472.1, on the reverse strand, counting down.
TCACACTCGTTTGATTCTCATTTTTACTAGGTTTGCGGAATATGGATTAATTCTCAACACATCCAAATGCCATCTTTTTGTTACACACGGTATTTTCCTTGGATTTTCTATCTCTTTTCTGGGTATTTCAGCAGACCCAAATAAAGTCTCTGCAATACGAGATAGGCCTATGCCAAAAACTACGTCTGAGATTCGCGGTTTTGTCAACGCCGCAAGCTATCTTCGTTCACAATTAAAAGATTTCTCAAAATTGGCCGGCCCTCTCATTGACCAGTCCATCGGTCCAAAGAATTCGCCTATCGTTCTCACTGCCGAGTCTCAAGCAGCATGGGGCAAAATTAAAGACGCCCTCACAACTACTCCAGTGGTAAAATGTTTCGATTGGCGCCTGCCTGTTGTTTTGGAAACAGACGCATCCTAAAAGTTGCTTGGAGCAGTATTACTCCAGCCTAGCATTTCTATATCCGATAACTCTCGATCTATTCTTCATCCTATAGCCTACTTTTCACGTAAACTCAACGACACGCAGCAACGGTACTCGGCTCAGGAACGGGAACTACTGGCAATCTTAATGGCTTTACAACACTGGCAGCACTGGGTCGAAGGATCGGACGTCACTGTTGTTACGGACCATGAATCACTCAAGTCAATCCGAACTAAAGCTGAAAAACCAGTAAGAATCGTCCGATTCCTAGACAGCATCGAGCATTATGGCATACGCATAGTGTATCGAAAAGGTAAGGCAAATGTTTTGGCAGACTACTTATCACGCCCAACGCAAAATATGTACCCTACTAGAGAAGAGCATGAAGATCTACGCAACATTCAAGAAATGATTCCAGATCAAGGCAACCTACACGAGCAGGAAACCTTGAGCAATCCCGAATATTTAAACCGGATAGACCTTCAATGTATTTTCGAGTACCTTTTAACCGGACAAGACCTACCACCAAAACTCACCGCAAACTGGGTACAGAGAACATTTACAATCTACGACAATAAACTGCTTTAAGTCAAGCCAATAACCTCGACGGCTATAGGAGATTCGCCAACGACAGCAACGTCTCGCAGCATACTCCCCGTGCTAGAACGGGAAGAACTTGAAAAGGAGATCGGAATCATACACGAAAGCCAAGGACATGCATCCATCGGGACGACCATGCGAGTAGCCAACCGGAAATTTTGGCACCCTAAATTACTTCTGGCCGCACTCCAAGCTGTTCAAAACTGCCGTTCGTGCCAACTAATGAAGCAGCCGGACCCAGCGCTAGGTAACCTAACACCTATTCAACCAGCCCCACCCCTAACTCGTTGGGGTATCGACCACATCCAAGTCGGACCGCAGATACTTTTGCATGCAGTCGAATACTCAACGAGTTGGTTAGAGTCGCGGTTAGTACCAAACACTAACTTCCAAAATACTGTACCCCTGTTGATGCACATCATCAATTGCTTTGGCGCTCCAAAGCAACTCATCAGCGACAATGCAGGATGTTTCAGTGGCTTAGAGGCGCAGAGCTTCCACGCCCGGTATAAAATTAAGGTCACCCACTCGACCCCCATAAGGCCTCAAAGCAACGGCAAGGTAGAACAAGCAAACGGCGTGCTCAAAGCCATTCTAGCTAGGATCCTACTAGATGGCTCTATCAAATCACCCAATGAAGCACTCCCTCATGCAGTAATGATGTACAACAGAAGGATAGCTCCATCCAGGTACAGTCCCTACTTCCTCTTATTTGGAACACAACCACCAAATGAAGAATTGGCATACCCAGAATACACCCGTGAGTCAACTCTACGAGAGGAAAATGACTGGGCCGCCGAGTTAGTGAAAGCACATGCCGCACCCATAGTAAGATCTTACGTCGCTAGTATGAAGGCCGTCCGCGACCAGACCCGATCATACCTACAAGAAAAGAAAGCACTCATGCGGACATACGCATCAGGCGACTGGGTGTTACGAGTACGACAACGTAGACACAAATTCGAACCATTCTACGACGGGCCATGGGCAATAGCAAGTTGTCACGAGGGAAACACGTATTCATTGATCTCCCCTGGAGGATGCAAGCTGTCTGACAAGTACAACGGTACCAATTTGTTCCCCGCTTAAGTGCGACAAGGACACCCTGTGAGGAGCCTATGATATGGCAGTCAGAGACTACTAAACGAGGATCGGAACAGACTGAAAGCCGCAGCTGGCCTGTGAATATTTTAACTATCATATTATGATGAAAATATATTTTTAATTTTTGTGAGCCGAGGACAGCTCAGGTATGGGAAAAGGAGTATTGTGGATCCTGGATAGATCTACAGGGCACGAATTAGCTAGATGTAGGAAACACGGCACACACACGTAATCGTAATTATCCTATGACCTCACGCGCAGCAAATCGCACTGTCAGAGCCCGCGGTCACAGCAGTAGATCTACTAGCGTTGAGGAGTAAGGAGTAATCAATGTATATAGACACATAGACATCCGACACTTGAAGGATATAGAATTCACGTATTAGTCTCAAGCTCTACACAAGATCCGTTGTAGTTAGGAGCCACTAGACACCACGTGATATCACCCCAATCTTACACCCACACCGATTGTATACTAAGTGTTAGAATTTAGAATAATTGGGGCTATCAAGCAGGCCACGTTGTTGGTATGCACATGACTACAAATTCTGTACTTAGTTTCACTTCGGTAGTTACTTGAATCAATGCGCTCTACAACCTCAATGACTGAGGGGTCATTATTTCCTTAATAGGTTATGAGCCCGGATTGTCGCTCGCGCAATCACGTTGTATCGCCTGGAGTTTGATACCATCTTCGTTATGGGCAAGTAGAAGGGCATATGCTCTACTTGCGCCAAATCAATCCAACTAGGAGGCTGTCACCTTCTTGAACCCAAGACAAGGCCATCGCCTTTGAGTTGCAATCTCTAAAGAAAATTGAAGGGCCGTCGCCTGAGAAGACAGGAGGTTATCGCCTTCGTTAGGGAAAGTACAGGTCGAGTACTGAAAATAAGGGGTCGCTGCGAAACCCTCGTGAGGATGGATGGTTCCAAAACGCACCGGTAGCCAGCCCGTCGATGGACTCTAAGAGAGAGAGCCCATGGGTCAAATGAGTCGACCCGAAAGAAACCAAAAAAAAGAACATAAACCTTGCAGCTACAGTACGAAAGCTGCTCCCAACATAACAGTCTGACAGCTACTTTACGACAGCTGTTAATTTAAATTCCTCGACTCTCTTCCGAAGTTTGTCGAATCCCCAACCTGACAGTTCCTATCTGAAAGCTGTCGCAAAAATTTTCGCTGCTGATTTCCGACAGCAGTTCGAACCTCAACCCAGCAGCTCCGCTTCGAAAGCTGCTATTTATACTCTCAAGAATTCCTTTCTTACAGTCTTTTCATACATCTAAGCAGAGGGAAACTCGTCAAATTATCCGACAACATAAAAGTCTCTACAATAGCCTCAGGCTTCAACATTAACACCCTCTCAACGGCTATCTTCGTTTAAGTCTAAATTTTCGAGGGGGAGATTAAGTCAAAAAGTAGAAGAATAATGGGTGACAAAAATACCGAAGCAAGATAGAAAGAAAACCAAGTGGAGCTTGGTGATGGTATGAGAGAGCTATCACACGGTACGCTCTGGAATAAAAGTCTTTGGAATGGATACACCAGTGGGGCATATTGCTTGTGAAGGGAAACGAGACAATGGAACACTAGTGATTTAGATGGAATAAACACCGGAACAACCACAGTACGGAAACTAGGGGAGTGTATGTGAGAGCTGAGAAAGGCTGACGCTAAGACGCCAAATTCTGGGGGAGCCTTTGAAGTTACCGACATCAAATTGAAAGGTTACTCTGGAAAGGCTTAGGACTCTACGGTGTTCATGGGGGAAAATAAGAGGAGATGAATCAATTCCAAAAGTTACGTGACTTGGATTGATTCATCGAAAATTGAAAGACCAGTTTGGGAGCAGACAACTAATCATTCAAGAAAACGTCCAATGAAGCAAAGATACAGGAAGACAAGGAATACGCCCAATTAGTCTATGGGGGAGTGTTAGAATTTAGAATAATTGAGGCTATCAAGTAGGCCACGTTGTTGGTATGCACGTGACTACAAATTCTGTACTTAGTTTCACTTCGGTAGTTACTTGAATCAATGCGCTCTACAACCTCAATGACTGAGGGGTCATTATTTCCTTAATACTAAGTATACAACGCGCGCTCGGAACCTCACATATATCCTGAGTACGCTAATCGCGCCTACTGTCGCATGTACGTTTGGATGTTTACGTACTACAGTGTACCTTGGATCATCATGGCAGATGAGAGGTGGCTGGTCACCACTAGGTTTGACAGGCACATGAGACTAGTGGAATGTGTGTGTGTGTTTCATTGTACTACTTGAGTCTATGACTATCTAGCACATTGGGCTCCTCTCTGACCCAGGCCACACCTTGTACAGTGCTCCTATCCTCTTTTGTTACTTGAAAGATCATTGATATATTCCCCTTGATGAATAGCCATTCAGCTCAGTATTTACCCGTGGAATTCAGCCACCTTTTCCACGGAACCTTCTACCCAAAAAAAATAAAAATGGTAGCAATGGAAACTGCGTGCGCGGGAAAAAGTCTCAAAAAACCTGCAGCCCCAGCCAGGCGAGGCCTAGACACCGGGACCACATGAGGTGCGCATATTCATCTATATCTCCCTTCTTTGTAACATTCGAGGTCGACTTGATCCAATCCACCATCTCCGTATCGGGTGCTGGGTACGCTCCGGAAACTCATCGGATGGCTTTTCCTCCATGATCAAGGGTGGGTGACGAGTAGGGCTCCGACCCGACCATCTGATCTGATCGTGGTTAGCTTCATGATAGTGGTGATAGGGGAATGTGTTGAGAGATGAAGACGATACAGACCGCGAAAGCGATTGGGAATCCTCTTCGAAGTGAGGACTTTGTTACTCAATCTCGGCTCTGCAGACTCTACAGTGAGAGCTGGAGGTTCGTAGGGGACACCACTGACAGGTGTTGAGAATAGTCCCCCTGAGACTAGTGGAAATTTCTCCCTTAGATGTAAATATAAGTCCAATGTTCCTATAGTTGTAAAATATTAAGTCTTCTTCACTTCATCATATATATCCATATAATATCGTACAGAGTATATTTCCCAACAGTTTCATCAATACTTCCGCTGCCGGAATCAAGCTTTGTGCGCCAACTGTGGCATACTCCGCCACCACGGAGAATGCTGCCACTTTCGCTGATGCATTATCTGCCTTGGCCAATACTCTGCAGACAATCATAATTGCCCGCTCCGCGCTCGCCCTTTTAAGGGCAAAATTATCAATCCTTCAGTAAAGCGATCATAGAACTGCGCTCACACAACCATAATAATCTTCGAAAGACACGCCGTGCAGATGCTGCTGCTACCGCTGCCACCACTTCTACTTCCCCAGTTGGGTCTAGTGCGCCAGAAAATAACGCTGAAGTTTCTAATGTTCCTTCTCGGCACATTACTTCTGCCAGCCAGAATAGTTTTGCCTCTCTCGTACCCGATTCGGCTTGATCTATGGAAGTAGATCCAGTTGAGTCAATCACTCATAACGGTCCCTGCCCTAATCTCTATGAATAAAGAGCTTATTTCAAGAGCACCCCCCAACTTGCCTTATTTTCCTCCAAGCAAACGTTGGGCATGGCGGATCTTCTCACCTCATTCCTCTACAAGCTGTATTTCAGGGAAAGATTGATGTGATCTTTGTCCAAGAGCCTTGGACAAAAACAATAAACCTCAAGAATGTAACCAAGTCTCATCCAGCCTATGTTACATTCATTCCTCCTAATACAGACTAGAAGCGTGCGCGGCCGCGCGTAGTCGCTTACATTCGAAAAAAACCCAATCTTTGACCCACCCAGCTGGATATTTACCCTTCATCTGATATCACAGCCCTCATGATCTAGTGCTCTCCTCCTCTAGAAGTCATCAATATCTACCGGCAACCTCAAGCACACATGCCCGAGGGTCTCAACGCACTCCTAAGCTGGCCGGTAAAGCCTAATACCATAATCGTGGGGGATTTTAATCTCCACCATTATTACGACTGACCTCAGGTTAACACTAGAAGACTCCTTCGACAGATGAGAGAATTATCGCTTTGCATTTAGACCTAAAGCTACGCTCGCTAACTAAAAGAAAAGAAAAAGAGAAGAAGAGGTTTCCAGCCTCGCTGAGTGTTGGAAATTCAGACTCTATGTGTCTGAAGTTTCCCATGATTGGAACAACTAAGATTCTCACACATGACTCACGACCTAGATGATTGATATCTCCCTTACTGAGCATGTTTGATGCTTGAGACTCGACTAGTGCATGGTATGGTCTGATACACGTGTAGGCTTTCATCCACCGACCCTGAACCCATACTCATATTGTATACTGTCGTGCGTTTCATTGTCATTGTTAGAGTATGGAACGAGTGATGGATGGTATCTAGTCTGGATTTGGTCTATCAAGATTACATGTATATAAGCTGTCTAAGAATCACTAAGACAGATAATCTAATTCAATTCATTCAACCCATCTTTTATTTCTCCACAGTTTATCACATATTCTCCCGATTCATATCATTATTATTCTATTCATAAAATCGCGCCCATATTCTTTGAGCCGCCTTACTCATCGAACCCATACCGGTTTTCCAACACTGAGCTGATAAGCCCAATAGCTCGCTTCCGGGACCGATGCTTACTCATCCAGACTCTCCACCACAGATACCAGAAAACCAAGACTTCTAAGTACGAGTCGTAACAATCATGAGCTATGGTAGCCTGGTGTTTCCCGCTCACCTGGCGTCGGCATCTGTGCGGAGTGGATTGACAAAAATTCTCTCAGGTCAACATTACCTTACGGAGTCCTAATCCATCGTGCTGGCCATATCCTCGACTTAGTCCTAACTAACATGGAAGAAATCTCAGTTTATATAAACCCCGGGACACATTCGACTTCAGATCACGAGACGTTAACTGGCTTCATCCAACTTATTTAAACCCAAAGTTGGCACCCAATCATGAAGCTACCAAAGTTTAACATTGAGAAAACAGAAATATTTCGTCAGCCTCTCATATTCGCCGCACCTCCGAGCCTCTCCTTTAGAGATCTGACCCCCCAGCTTCTTGATTCGGTGACTTCATTAGGCGTCGCTTCTCTCTCCGTAATCCTACTGGCAGTTAACCCTCCCAGGCCTGTATACATCCCGTGTAAAGATTTCTGGAACGAAGAATTCTTTAAAAATCGTTGTCGGTGTCTGAAAGCTCGCCATAGCCATGATCTGGATCTCACTTCTGAGGCTCGCAAAAGGTTCCGGAAATCTGTTCGACGAGTTAAACTTGAATATAAGCGCTCAAAACTGGACAGTGTTTCGTCGGTTCAGGAGGCCCATTAAGTTTTTGGATGACGTGAAGTATCCAGTAACTTTGCTCCCCCCAAATCCAATTTAGAGGTGTCACCCACAGCACTCTTAGCGAGCGTGCAGGCAGATTCTTTCGCACGAAACTTGCCCGTGTAGCTAGTCAACAAGAAGTTCCTCTGGATATCCCAACTTGCTCACCATGAGCGATCTCCGCACCCATCTCAGTGGATGAAGATGAAATGCGCCACTGTTTTCTAAGTGTATCATCTACAACCCCTGGTCACGACCACCTCTGTCCCTATTCTTCGCCTTATATGGGAAGTGGATGTATGGCGCTCTTGGATTCTTAATTTTTTCAGCCTCTGTTTTGTGTGTGGTCACCACCCCAAAATTTTCCGTCATGCCGAAGTTGTGATTATTCCTAAGCCACACAAGCAGATCTTACGGACCCTGCTAAATGGAGACCGATTTCACTCCTCTCGGCCCTTGGAAAAGGGTTAGAACGTCTCCTAGCCATGCGCTTAGCATTCTGGGCTTTCTCTTATCGCAAAATCTCACCGACACAATTCGGAGCGCTTCCTGGAAGATCCGCTTTGGACCTTTTGCAGTGTCTTGTTCATGATTTCGAGAAGGCGTAGGAGGGGAAGTAAGTTTGCACACTCGCTTTCCTTGATATCTAAAGTGCTTTCGATAGAATCCAACATGGTCGTCTTTCAGCTCGCCTACACAAAGAAGGATGGCTGTCACAAAACGTTAATTGGGCTGCTTTCTTTGCTTCATGCAGGAAATCTCGTCTCCGATTGGACGATTTTTTGGGCGAATTCTTGGATATTCCGCATGACTCATTCTTTTCCTCCTCTATCTTAAACCTTTATTTAAGCTCGGGTTCCCTAAATTTGGATACGTTGATGACGTGGTAATCCTTTCGGTCACAAAGACTGTTACGGCACGTCAAGGAGGTTATATAAGTTATTATATTGCTATCAAGAGGTACGCTTGTAAAGGCAATAAAAGACGAAGAGAGGAGGTAGCTACTCTCGACCCTCTCTAAGATATCTTCCTCGGCTGTGCTCAGTCATCCAACGTGATGCAAAGGCGCGCTAACCCGTATCCCCACACGCACGCAATACGGCTCTCACGGATCGTGACAAAGACTCTGGTTGATACTTCATGCCTAACTAATAACAGGGTGGGGACCGTCACACAATGGTGCAATGAAAATGGTTTCTCTCTAGATGAATACAAGATGGAGCTGTTACATCTTCATAGATCCCGTTAGCCATCTCTTTCAATAACCATCGATGGTATCTCAAGATCTGCAAGCCCAACTTTGAAGTGGCTCGGTGTCTTCCTCAATACAAAGCTTTCCTTCGAAATACATGCACAAGAATGGAGTGCTAAGACGCAACGGTTTAGCGTTCACATACGTCAGCTTGGTAACATCAATGGTGGCGTGCCTACTTTTCTTCTTCGCACTGCAGCTTTGACTGCGGCGCTTCCTATGCTTCTGTTCGGTGCTGAAGTTTGGTGGCGCAGGCATTCTTATATCCGTCGTGGCCGCCCAATTCAACCAGTTCACAATACCTTGTTAATATGATTTCTAGGGCCTTAGTTACCTTGGCCCGAGCAATCCTCCCAGTATATAATTCCACTCCAACTACAGCAATCTTAAGAGAGGCGTTGCTCAAACCAGCACATACTCTACTCAAAGAGACACGCCTCCACTCTGCTCTTCGACTTGCTGCTGCTGACCCCTTTCATCCGTTGGCTAAAAAATACAATGATGCTCAAGCACATACCCGACTCACAGAAAAACTATAACTTATCCCTCCATTTCCCCATTTTCGACTTGTACCGCTCACCCATAGATTCCCTCTATACTTCACTCGAGATCATTTAACCGTTGACAAATTTTTCGGACGTATCTGTGATCTACCAGCGTGGGATATCCTTGTCTTTCGAACGGCTCAAAAAAAGATAGATCCACTGGGGCAGTTGCTGTCATTTTCCACAAGAACATAATTATTACCGAATTGAGAGTCCCATTAGGCCCTGACTTTGAGGTCTATGACTCCAAGGTTATTGATACTCTGGCAGGGCTTAAGGCTGCTGTAGCAGCCCCCTCTTCCCACCATTCAACTAACATCCCCGTAATTCTAGACAATCAAGAAGCAGCACGACGCCTTCTTGATTGCTTACCCTCCAAGACTTCACAAAAAGAAATTTTAGAATTTCGACAACTAGCCTCTCAGTGATCTTCAAGGAGAATTCTGCCTATCGCAGCTCCTGTAAAAGTATACGGGATGTGGTCCCCTGGGCCTGTGAGTAGTCCTGGAAATGAGCTGGCTGACAAGTTGGCAGGTGAGGCTGCACACCAATCAGCTTCCCCTTCCGCATCTCTTGCTGAAGCACACACAAAGGCAAAAAAGTATATCAGGGACCTGAAATCCACATGGTGGCAAAGCTATGCTCCCTCAACTTATTGCAAGCTAGGGATGCCATTTCCCAAGAAGCCTCCCGACGAGCTTAGACTTCCTCGCCGATACTTTTGGTATCTTATTCGGTACCGTACTTGGCACGGCCACTTTCGTGCCTATCACAATAGGTTCCTTAATGGAAATGCCCTCTTGACTTGTTCATGTGGGGGTCTCAAGTCTGTAACCCATTTAATTTTCTGCACATTTGTTCGACAAAGACTAGCCTCTATCGGCCACCGATGTAGGTTGGGTAACCTCTTATCTCTTCTCGGAACTTCCCGTGGTGCTAAATGATTTTCTTTTATATTGGAGAAGAATAGATTTCTGTCGGAAATCTGCCCAATCCGCACTATTTGACGTATTATATGTGAAGGGTTCGCTGTACAGCACTCACAATAGCTTCATAAGTTTGTTTCAGGCCTTCTGGCTCTCTTTAGATTATATGATATTGTAGATTACATCAGTCACCATGTCCCCTCAGAAATGTGACTGCAGCCATAACTGTAGTCTAGTACACCTTAAAAATTAATAATTAAATTAAATTACAAACATACTCTCGCTGCTAGATTGCCTTTAAGAATAATACTAAGGATTTCTAGTTATATAACTTGACCAGTTTTACATTTCTACAGAGAAGTAAATGTGGTATTATGGTCTTGGGATCCTCGGAGTAGAAAAATTAAGTCAAATATTTTAGGTAGTTAATAAAATGACAACTATCACGCTGCATAATTCTCCGAACTGCAATATATATAGCCTGATGAAATTGGTAAGAATCCAAACAATCCAACTACTAAACGACTAGAAAGAGTCTTTATGGATACTTGGGGTCCCAACAAACATTCTTTATTCGGAGTTAATCGTCATATGTCTGTAATTGTGCATGAATATTCTCGCATGACTTAAGCTTCCTTCATAGCCCATAAATTGGACGTTCTAGATATGCTTCTTAGATGGAAAGGCCTGGTTGTTGTAAAGGTAAGAGCTTACGGAGGTTGATTAGCAGAAGGTTTACAGATGATTATCGATAAATCAATATGAACTGCTGATATATTTGATATTCAGAACTATGAGGATTTAGGAGGTAGAAAGCGCTAATTATATACACATCTCAGGTAGCTAGACTCTCGCCTTATTTACCCAAAACAGTATCACGGAATATTCTAGTCTCCTCCATCTGGTAGTACAATCTAGAAAAATTTTCTATACAGTACTCCACTGATCCTCTACTCATCATGGAGACACCTGGAAAGTTCTTCCTTCACCCTCAGTGATCATTACCCTTGTGCATCGTAATCCTAGGCATCACCAGCACAACACTGGTAGAACTTGAACACGAGGAAAATTTGATACATGTTTGTTAAGATGATGTACAATAACTCAAGAAAGCTATCACGACAATATTAGATATCCACGAAGCTACGATAGGACACAAACTAGAACAGAATGCAAAAATTGAACGAATGAATCGGACTATTGTGACCAAATCTCGCTCTAGGCAGAGGCAATTGCAACTGCGTGTTATTTGAGAACTTAGACATCATTAGTTAATAAGGATAAGTCACCACATAAGAACTGGACTGTTCAACGTCCAAAAGGTCAGGCCAGAATTATACAACTCTATAGTTTGGTGTATCTCCACATGAATCGATTATTTAGAAGGCAATATTAACAACAATATAGGGGCAGAGTACTTTATGATAACAGAAATATGCGGTGAACTTATTTCGGTGAAATTCTTATTCGAACAATTGAATACCACGGACCTTCTTGAAGGAGCTGAATCCATTGCGTTATTCATTGACGATCAATCAGCCATTTAACGATCAAAAATCATGTCGCTAATTCACCGGTATTATTATGCTTTAAGCGGATTTAGAGCTTATCTTTATTCTCTATCTTATTGTCTACCTCTAGAAAAATCCAATGACAGTTTAAAACGATGTAGCATTATCATCTATTGGGCATGACCCTCAATATCTATTGGTAAACATTGAATATATCAACAAGCAACTTTCATATTAAATGTGACGGAAACCGAGTTGGTTGTGAATAAATCGATTTATTAAACTATATGAGGAGAAAAGAGAACTCTTGCTACGACTAACAGGTATTTATAAGAATTGGTCCCCTTCGTCAATCTCCAGACTGATGACTTATCCTTAGGCACAATACTTGCTACACAGCTACGCATTGCCAGGTGTTACTTAGTTGTAGTAACGCTTCGACCTCCTGACTAGCAGTACCGCTTAGTTGTAAATATTCCCAACAATCCGCTTAGGTATTCACCTAAGCTCTAATAGCGGTCAAACCGTAACATTACCCCCTCATTTACCTTCTTACTCTCTCCTTCCTTGACGCTGGCCCGTTGTTGGTCTCTGCTGAGCCCCACTTCTTCTCCCAAACATCGAGTGCTGCAGCATCTTGTAAATTTATGAGCGATGTTGTGACGGTTCCACCCTAGATCATTAGATAGGGTTGTTATATCCACATTACATTCACTTCACATAAGATATTGCTAGAGTTCTTTGTTTGTAGCGCACAGACCAGCGTAGATAATGTAGAGTTGTAGATCTCTAGATACTTTCCCTTCCCTTTTACTCTTTAGTTTAGAATCTTTTGAATATAGTCTTTATCCAATTCGACTTTGTCATTTGTCAACCTGTGATCTCCTACGGCTCTCACATTATTCTAAACTCACGTCAACGCCTGGGAAGGCATTACAATTTCCTAATCTCATTGAGACTGAGATTTAGCAGTTTTTAAGTAAATAAAAGATTGCGGTGAGACTTGCCATAACATTTAATTGTTAAAAGTGCAATTTCAGGGAATAATAAAAGCATACGATATTGTGGCTAAGTTTATTTTCCCACTCTCGAGATAAAGTTTTTTTTTTTCAGTCATAAATATACACTCAAAACAGTCACTCACATCAAAAATACTCTAGTACTTCATCATGCCCGATACCACTCAAAAAAAAAAATCCGACTCTCTTGTCCAGCAGCCTCCATCACCTCATGCCGAGCACGAACTCGATATAGCCTACCAAGAAGATTTAGGGGAAAACGAACTACTATCCACCATCAATGCCCCATACATTGGTCGTCGAAAAAATAAGCCTCGTATATCTGAAGTTGATCGGAAGGTGGAAGAGTTGACAATAACTCAAAACACAATTGGGAAGGAAATGGCGGATGCTATTGTTGATAATGCCTACAGGCAAACTAGTAGGCATTATAGTATGGAACGCACCAACATACATCAGCAGGAGGAGATTAACTTTCTCCGGGAAAAATTAGACAGATTGGAAAAACTCATGGAAAGTCAACTCGACATGGAAAGCTCACAAGGCGGGGTATACCAGGAGCATAGGCAAAAAAGCCACACAGCCTTCCACCCTCAAAATACAGGATTAATGGAAGATATTGACGAAGAAATTCCACCCCAAAGGAACACACAATACACATGTTTTCCCCATTCGCGTGAGCCTAAAGGGAAAATACCCACAAGAGGCGATTATCTCGAGGAAATGAAGAAAAGTAGCAACTACAATCCTCAGCAAAGACAGCAACACGTTGCGCAAAGCACTACTTCGGAATACAAAAATCGTAGATCAACAGCTCCCTTTAAACTCCGAAGTAGCGAAGAGCCCAACTACCAAGGCCCTCCGTTTGCAAAATATCGAGATCAATCAGAAAGTGTCGGACAAACGTATGGAAATGCATTTCTTGGAGTGGCCGACCGAAAGATTGACCCTATTCGCGAGTTTGGGGGCTCCAATGATTTGAAGTTTTTTGAAAACTGGTTGATTTTGCTGAGAGGAAAGATAAGGGATAACGAAGGACATTGGGGCTCTGACGATCGCATAATGAACTTCATCTTCGCTTCGACTAAAGACGACGCACAAGAATTACTTGGGCCTTACTTTACCGGGGAGGATCCTGAAAATGACTTTGTCAACTCTGTCCAAATGGTCAATCATCTGATTGCTACATATCGAAGTAGCACTCTCCAGCGTGACAGTATGGTTAAATTCGAAGCTCTGCGGCAGGGATCTGCTGAGTCTTTTCAAGATTTCAAGACTAGATTTATTTCTCTAGCAGGAAAGGCAAAAATCCACCATTCAATGAGAAAAGATCAGCTCTATGAAAAAATGAATCGACAACTTAAGCTGGCTGTCTTTGCCCAATTACACTTGCTCCCTGACTTTAATTCGTTATGTCAATATGCAGACCCTGTGGACAAGGAAAGAATTAGACTCGAAAAGAGCATGGTAAACACCAAGTCGGAAAGATTTAATTCAAGAAGACTGTACAACCCCGATTCATCTACATATCAGTCTGTTAGTGTACCAGTCAGTCGTACCGACACGAAAGAAGAATCTTTACCATCCAGAGGGGTCATCTGCTACCATTGTAAGAAGAGGGGACATACAAAATTGGAATGTCCTAATAAAAGTTCAAAATTAGGTGGTCCCACAGTTCAAGTTGTTGCCATTGAAGAAGCAGACAGCGAACTTGATTCTGAAGGGGAATCACAACATTCCAGCCAGTTACAGGAGGGAAACGAACAATCCTAGATAAAGACGCCCTTCTAGGATATTTGGTCGACATTCAAGAATTAGACCTGGGCAAACTATTCTCAGGGAAGACATACACTTTGCAATGTTCTCTATCATTTAACAATCAAATTGTCAAGAGTGTCTCAGTTCTACCCGATACAGGTGCTAGCGGATTTGCGTATATTGATTCGCGATGTGCAAAGGCCGTTGCTAAGTGGCTAGGCCAAACCCCAATTCATTTAGGTTATTCTATTCAATCGAAAGGCTTTGACGGAAAGAAGGGTCCAGTCATTTCAAAATATATTCTATTGTCATTATGGATTGATGATAGGCGTTTGGATAACTTGCCATTTTTAATAGTCGAATTGGGGACCCATGATATAATTCTTGGGAGCAGGTGGCTAGCACATTATGATATCCTGATCGATTCCCGACAGCGCAGACTCATCTGGCCCTCTCACCACCATACAACACCAAGATTTTCATCTCCTATTTGCACTCATTTATCGTTGTTGATGAAAGACAAACCCAAAATCCTGAAAATTCATCAAAAGGATGTGGAACGTCGCGACAAATTACAGAAAAAAGAGGATCAGAGTTTTCACTTTGGCGCTTGTTCAAAAAAAAAGCCCGTGCACACCAAAAAAAGTTTGCATCGCAATTCCAGTGCATCATTTTACGAAACTGCGACATCAAATAGAGCCATCAACGAGCATGATAACTGTAATGATAATAACAGCATTATCTCAAACGAAGAACCTCATCATGCCAACAAACTGCAATTGCTGTCCACGAACAAAATTAAATCGAATGAATCATGCAGCATAGATATTTGTGAAATAAGCGCTCCTGCTTTCCACTTAAATTTAGTACCAGCTGACAATATCTTTTTCTCCATTAGTCTCCATGCGATCGAACAAGAACTTGAAAATAGGACGAAAAAATTAAATCTAGATGACTGTCAGGAAGATATAGATGAATTACTGAACAAAGTCCCTGAAAAATACCACGACCTCATAGATGTCTTCTCCAAATCCGCCTCTAATGTTCTCCCGCCCCACCGACTGTATGATCATAAAATTGTGTTGGAGAATCATGCGCAACCCACATCAGGCCCATTATACCCTATGTCGGAAGATCAACTAAAGGCTGTCCATAAATATTTACTGGAGAACCTAGATAAGGGATTTATTGAACCCAGCAAAGCACCATTTTCTAGTCCAGTTCTATTTGTCAAAAAATCTGATGGGAGTCTCCGATTTTGCATCGATTTCCGAAAATTAAATGCGCTTACTAGGAAGGACCGTTACCCGCTGCCGTTAATTGATGAAACACTTGCCCGGCTAAACAAGGCCAAAATATACAGCAAGCTCGATATCAGGCAAGCCTTTCATAGAATTAGGATGCATCCAGATTCAGAGGAACTCACTACTTTCCGTACAAGATATGGCTCGTACAAATGCAAAGTACTTCCATTCGGATTAACCAACGGGCCAGCAACTTATCAGAGATATATGAACGACATTCTTCTTGACTACTTGGACGTTTTCTGCACAGCGTACCTTGATGATATTCTAATATACTCCGAAAACGAAATTGATCATAAAGAACACGTAAGAAAAGTTTTGATGCGGCTTCAGCATGCTGGTCTACAAGCAGACATCAAGAAATGCGAGTTTGACGTAACAAAAACACGCTATCTAGGATTCATCATTTCCACTAAAGGATTAATGGTAGATCCTGATAAAATTTCAGTTGTCAAAAGTTGGGCAGCTCCAAAGACAATCAAAGGAATTCAATCTTTTCTTGGTTTTTGTAATTTTTATCGTCGATTTATTGCCAATTTCGGTCGTATTGCTAGACCATTGATTAATCTAACAAAAAAAGGTGCCACTTTCGACTTTGATTTGAATTGCTACAAGGCTTTCGAATTACTAAAAAATGCAATGACTTCTGCGCCACTTCTTTCTCACTACAATCCCGAACGACATTCACGTCTAGAAACTGATGCGTCTGATGGAGTGGTCGCAGCGGTGCTGTCACAGAAGGACGAACAGGACAATTGGCACCCAGTAGCTTTTTTTTCCAAGACAATGCAGCCAGCAGAGTTGAACTATGAAGTGCATGACAAAGAGATGCTAGCAATAATTCGTGGCTTGGACAATTGGAGGGCTGAGCTACAAGGATCCCCACATAAAATAGAAATTGTTACTGACCATCGAGCATTAGAATACTTCATGACATCGAAAAACCTCACTGCCAGACAAGCAAGATGGTCTGAAATACTTTCTCAATTCTTCTTCCAGATTATGTATCGACCGGGACGTCAAAATGCTTCTGCAGACGCCCTATCTAGACGAGAGCAAGACACGAACATTCAAGATGAAATCAAAAGAGAGATTCGATACAAACCTTTAATACAGAACCAAGATTTGTCAGAAGAAGTTGTTAAAGATCTAAACGTTTGTTTCCTGGAGTCATTCAAGGTTATCGATGCTGTCCTCGCCGCTAATAAATCTCATGAAAGTCTACAAGACCTCCGCCAAAAAGTAGACACTAATGAACATCTATCTATGGACGATGGCATACTTTTCTTCAAAGATAGATTAGTAGTTCCAATGGTGGATAACGTTCGCACGGAATTAATTCGACAGGTTCATGATCAATTGTCTAACGCTCATGCAGGTCGCAATAAAACTTACCAAGAATTAATATCAAGATATTTCTGGAATGGTATGCGCAAAGACGTAGAACGTTATTGTCGCAATTGCCATCTGTGTCGTACTAACCATGCAGCTCGAGATAAAACTCCTGGCCTGTTACATCCACTGCCCGTTCCAGATCGACCTTGGCAACATATTTGTGTCGATTATATGGATATGCCTAGGGATAAAAAAGGCTTTGATAAAGTTGTGGTATTTATTGATCGATTTTCGAAAGTCTCAGTTACTCTACCTTGTAAGAAGGATGTTACAGCGCGCGACACTGCTGAATTGTATTTTACTTATGTCTATCGCTACTATGACCTCCCGGACTCTATTGTCTCTGACAGAGGTGCCCAGTTCATCTCGGCTTTCTGGAAATACGTAATGGATCTTTTAGGGGTAGAATTGAGATTGTCAACTGCCTACTCTCCACAGACAGATGGGCAAACAGAAATCATGAATCAGTATATTACCCACCGCTTACGACCTTTTATTCACTATTATCAGGACAATTGGTCTGATCTCTTACCAGCTATGGACAATGCCCAATTAACACTTCCTCATGACTCTATCGGAATGTCCCCTTTTGAACTGTCTCGTGGCTACACGCCTAGAAAATCATACGACTGGAAAAAACCAGTAGCTCCAAAAAACGCAAGGGAAATCCTGGCCCTGGAGGATGCAAAGGCTTTTGCAGCTAAGTTACAAGAGACATGGAAGGTCGGACAACGAATTATGCGCCAAAGTCAAGCAAGGATGACAGTGCAAGCAAATAAGCATCGACGTGAACCTGATTTTGACGTTAACGACAGGGTATACTTATCATCAAAAAATTTGCGGCTACAACAATCGAACACGAAGCTGTCACCCAAATTTTTAGGACCTTTCAAAATTTTGTCGAAACAGGGTTATTCATATAAATTGGACACCCCAAAACAATGGTCAAACCACAATGTTTTCCATGCTCGATATCTAAGAAAAGCTGCCGATGATCCTTTACCAGGACAAATACTTCCTCAACCTGATCCGGTGAATATTGTGGGTGATGATGAATGGGAAGTCGATAAAATCCTAGATGTGAAACTTCTTAGGAATAAATTAAAATACTATGCCAAATGGCTTGGTTGGGATGACGACCCACAATACTATCCGGCCTCAAACTTCAAGACTGCGCCAAATAAATTGATGGAATTTCACTTGGAACATCAAGATAAACCAGGCCCACCCAAATACTTATTAGAATGGTTGAATGCATGGAAACTAGGCATCGATAACTATAATGAGCTAGATGATGACTCACCAATGCCCACCAGCTTGAGGACAAGCTTTTTTCAGAGGGGGGGGTGATGTGACGGTTCCACCCTAGATCATTAGATAGGGTTGTTATATCCACATTACATTCACTTCACATAAGATATTGCTAGAGTTCTTTGTTTGTAGCGCACAGACCAGCGTAGATAATGTAGAGTTGTAGATCTCTAGATACTTTCCCTTCCCTTTTACTCTTTAGTTTAGAATCTTTTGAATATAGTCTTTATCCAATTCGACTTTGTCATTTGTCAACCTGTGATCTCCTACGGCTCTCACAGATGTCCACTCTGGTAGCGCCATCCCAGTCCACTTGACTAAGGCCTGTCTCTCTCCCTTCTTTGTCCTACATCTTAGAACTTCGTCAATCTGATATTCTTCTTCGCCATCAATTTCAATTATTGGACCTGGATTTTCATCTTCTAATTTTTGCGACCGCAACGGATTTTCATCTGCTGGTAAGAGCAAATCTACATGAAAACAGTTATGTATCTTCCCAGGGATATCGAGTTGCACTACTTCCGGCGAAATGAGTTTAGTGACTGTGTACTTTGCATGTTGCCATCCCAACTTCTTAGAAGGTTGATCTTCTAATCTAATGTTTCGCAGTAGTAGCCAAACTTTATCACCGACTTCGTACCTTGGCGCTGGTTGCCTCTTCCTATCCGTGAAGTCCTTGTGGCGTTCTTGAATAGCAGCCATTGAGGATTGCATGAAAATCGTAACATTTTGTAATCTTTCGACAAAATTTTCAGCCCTTTCTTTTCCTGTAGATACTGAGATTTTTGACTGTTTGGTAATGATTTGGATTGGGTTGACATGATAACCGTGTGTTGCGAAAAATGGACTTATGCCACCTAAAGATACAACATCTCTGTTATTAATCGCAAGCTGAGCCGCAGCGAGACAATCAGACCAGTCGTGCTGAGTATAAGAAACGTACGCTCTCAAGTAAGTCTGGACTTCCTGATTCATTCTTTCCGTAGCTCCATCAGTTTGAGGATGATAGGCTGTGCTCAGCCTCTGTTCAATTCCAACCATTTCGCATAGTCTTCTCCAGAATTTACTTGTCCAATTAGTCCCTCTATCGCTAGTTAAAGCCTTTGGAAATCCGTGATAGCGCCAGTGACATTCTATAAATCGCTTAGCACAAGATTCTGCATCCATCTTATCCATAGACTCCAGTGTCACTGATTTCAACAATCTGTCGGTAATTACCATGATGTTTGTTGCACCATTTGATTTGGGAAGGTCCACCATAAAGTCAATAGAAAGCTCTTGATGGAATCTTTCAGGTACTGGTAACGGTTTAAGAAGCCCTTGTTTCTGGTGTCGCCAGATTGATGACCTCCTGCATACATGACAGTTTTTACAGAACCGCTTGACTGCTTTACTTATTCCAGGCCAAAAATATTCACGAGCGACCTGGGCAAGCGTTGCATCTCTCCCTGGATGACCTGAGACAGCTGAGTCATGGGTATTCTGGATAAGCGCAGTTGTTAGAGGCTCATATAAAGGTACCCATATCCGTCCTTGGTAGCGAACTACACCGAAACTATCGTCAAATTCACAAGCGGCGATCGTCGCCTTAATTGGACTTGGCTCGTCCAAACCTTCTATTTTAAATTTGAGATCCTTGGGCCACGCGCGATCTCCACTTCGAACCGCATTTACGACCTGAATATACCTTTCATCGTTATTTAACGCCTGGTTCCAAAGTTCCTGTAAATCCTCGTTGACGAATATTTCATGGCCTTCTGCAACATTAGTGCCATTAATACACAACTTTGACGCATGAATTGGCGTTAAGACCTGGCGCTCGCGGCTTAAGAGTCGTGGGTCGCCTTCCATAGGTCTATCTTGATCCCTTCTCGAGAGTGCATCTGGCCGTTCATTATCTACCCCTTTCCTGTACACGAGTTTATACCTGAATCGGGATAGAAATTCTGCCCATCGAGTCTGCCGCTCTGTCAGCCTTCTCGTTGTGAGGAAGTACTTCAAATTCATATGGTCACTTAGGATAGTGAAAGCGTGTGCTAGGCCCCGTAGCTCTGCGTCCCATTCTTTCATACTTGCTACAATGGCTAGGAGTTCTTTGTCATGAATTTCATAGTTCATTTCTGCCCCAGTCAGCTTCCGAGAGTAGTATGCCACAGGTTTCCATAGGCCAATTTCTTGCTTCTGTAACAAGCATCCACCAAGGGCATAACCGGAGCAATCTGCTTCCAACATTGTTTCGCGGTCGGGATCCCATTGGGCCAGAGCAGGCTCTGCAACGAACTTTTCCTTGAGCAATTCAAATGCATCATTTTGTTCAGAGCCCCACCTCCAAGGTGTACCCTTGCCTGTCAGAGAAGTTAGAGGTGCACAGATTCTTGAAAATCCCTTGATAAAGCCACGATAAAAATTGGCGAACCCTAAAAATCCTCTTAGTCCTTTTGTCGTTGTGGGTGCCTTCCATTCCGATATTGCCTGGACCTTTGCAGGATCCATCTTGACTGCAGAATTCTCACCATCAGAAGATATGATGAAGCCCAAGTATTTAGTCTCTTTAACACTAAACTCGCACTTGTCAATATCTAATCCTAGTCCTGCCTTCTGAAGCTTTTTAAGAACCAATCGCACGTGCCTTTCGTGTTCCTCTTTGTCCCCGTTGGTGAATACAAGTACGTCATCTACGTAAGCCGAGCAGAAATCGTCGAGGTACTCACGTAAAGCTTCGTTAATGTATCTCTGGAAGGATGCCGGAGCTCCATTTAATCCAAACGGCATGACAAGCCACTCGAATAATCCAAATCGTGTTCGAAAAGCTGTTTTCCATTCGTCACCTTCCTTGATACGCAACTTGTGAAACGCAGATCGCACGTCCAGCTTCGTGAACCACTTAGCTCTACTCAGCTTAGCAAGCGTCTCTTTAATTAACGGTAAGGGATAGCGATCGGCTTTTGAAATGGCATTCAAGGCGCGATAGTCTACACAAAATCGCAGGCCTCCACCTGGTTTCCGAACGAACAATACAGGGGCCCCTGCTGGTGAACTACTCGCTCGAATGTAATTCTTATCAAGAAGATCTGTCAGTGTCTTCCTTAGCACTAGTAGCTCATCCCTTGACATTCCATACAGGGGTCCCCATGGTATATTCTTGTCAGACTCAAGCCTTATCTCGTGGTCATATCCATGCCGATGAGGTGGCAGCTTGTCAGTTAACTCTTTCCGAAAAAGGTCTGCAAATTCCTTACAGTGATTTGGAAGCTTATCCAAATTTGTAGGAGACTTCTTTGATGGCGCAAGCGCTTTCTGAATATCTGCCAGCGTTACAGAAAATAGCTGAGTTGTGCCAGCGCTTGACTTCCTGGCTTTCCTGACTGTTGCAAGAAATACCCCTGCCGACAAACTTTTGATATTTGTTGTTTCAAAGGGCAAATTCACCATTGGCTGTCGGCCTTTTTCCCATACCCTCAATGGTCGATCGTTCACAATTGCTTCTCCAATGTCCATGAAATGTTCCCTTGCATTATAAATAACGTCTTCACGCTCCATCCATGGTTTTCCCAATATAACATCATGAGACAACATTGGTATAACATACGCATATAAATTTCGTTGATACCCATCAATGTCTAGCTCCATGTTAACCATTTCCGTGATAAAATCTTTGTGGTGGTGATTTTTCGTTGCCTCTGTGAGCTTGCGTGGAGTTATTTTTATCCGGGTTAAGTTCGCTCTATCTGCTAATGAATTACTAACGGGGGCTAGGCATTCGCATCCATTGTCAATCAAAGTGGGTACTGAATAAATTCCATTAATCACAGTGTCTATAATGAAAGAAGATCCGTTCATAGCGCTCTCTGCTTCTTTATCTCCAATTGATTTTGAGCTACTAACTATTTTCATAGCTCCATTTGTTTGCGCCTGAGGACAACTTGATTTGGGAGCTAATCTTTTTGCAACCATGTTCTTCATAACTTTGGCCTTAACTGTATCTGCAATGTTTACGTCGAATTTTGCAGCTTGGACAGGTATTTCAGGATGCTTAGCAGGAAGCAATCGACAATTAGCTATGACGTGTCCTTTCTTTCCACATCGCAAGCATAAGCCATCTATTTTGCGCCCATTCAACTCAACACATGATACCCACTTTGCACAGACTTTATCAACACCGATCGTTCTTGTATTGCTGTCCATATCCTTACTGTGCAAGCTGACTTTGGATGAAAGGTGGTGCGTAGTTTCTTGTGAGACCTCCCCTAGTAATCTACCCCCAGCAACGCCTCGTGTTCCGTTGTCGAAGTAGCCAGTCTGACCTAGCAGGTATTCCCTTGTCATTTCTATACCAACCTAGTCAATTTCAGAACCCAGGATCGACAGGTAATCAATTAATTCTCGAAGTGTTCCAGGGTGCAAACTGCCAATCATGTAATTTCTCGTCGTCTTGTTCAGCGAGTTTCGCAACAAGTAGATCTTGCATTTCTCTTTCTCTTTCGAACTGGGACTTCGTGAGAGTAACTGCTGGAAGCGCGGTAGATATGACGATAGGTTCTCGTCCCGGAATTGTCGGCATGCATGAAATAGTGCGGCCGCCAATTGTTCCTCGTTTCTGTCGCAATAGGTATTATCCATAGCCCGTAACAGCCCTAGCGCATCCCATTCCATGCCGTTTGCAAGCATACTCTGAAACTGACCTGTAATCATATCTTTCGCTGTTCCAGTCACTGCATGACTAAATAATTGCACTGAAAAGTCAGACGGTTGAAGAATATTCCGCTCCTCTACATCGCGCCTGTATATGTATCGAAGTATCCCGTGTGTAATTGCCCACTTAGTTCTATCCTTGTGGTCGTATGCTTCTGGCCATTTAAGTGGTTCCTCTTCTATGAAACATTCCCTGCGTTCTGATTGGCCTCCCACATTAGCTCTTGACGGCTGCAGGGGAGTTTTTTTCTTATTCTCCAATCGTTCCTGCATCGTTTTCATCATTTCGTTCATCTGAGATCGTAGTATCGCAAGGTCTCTTCTGTGTTCCATTCCTCTTAATCTCATTTTTTCGACCAGTCGCTGCATTTCCGATTGTATTTCTCCATGTGGCATAGATTCATGATTCGATAAACCAGTTGCCATAGAGTCCGTTCCGATGTTAAAATTGTTCATATTTGAACCCATTGTTGATTCTTAGAATCCCTGTGCGTTGAAACCAATAGTTAAAGATGCCCTAAGTCACAGTTATCCAAGGCTGCGATATACTTAATGACGGGCAAAGAATGTGATAGATATAGTTTAAATTGTGACGGAAACCGAGTTGGTTGTGAATAAATCGATTTATTAAACTATATGAGGAGAAAAGAGAACTCTAGCTACGACTAACAGGTATTTATAAGAATTGGTCCCCTTCGTCAATCTCCAGACTGATGACTTATCCTTAGGCACAATACTTGCTACCCAGCCACGCATTGCCAGGTGTTACTTAGTTGTAGTAACGCTTCGACCTCCTGACTAGCAGTACCGCTTAGTTGTAAATATTCCCAACAATCCGCTTAGATATTCACCTAAGCTCTAATAGCGGTCAAACCGTAACATTAAAATTTAGAGCTTTTCATATTGTTTTAGCAGTCCTTCATAGTCACAGACTCAGTAGGGACTTAAATAGAATCCTATTCTATTCTATTATAATCCATGGACAAACGCACAGCCCTATATCACCATAAAAGGGTAAGTCTATTTTTTTTGGAGACGGGTCCAATAAAAAGCTTAGCACCACTCCTTGTTACATATCATTCCAACAAATCAAGATTGCCACACACGAATTTTACAAATTTTTCTTTCCACATCCTAAGTGACGAAATAATATACCATCTACGACCTGTTACTGTCATAAATATCTTTCACTTACTCATGCCGCCCCAGTCCTCCGCAGAGGCTGGCTCTTGGCCCCCCCTTGCTACTCCATGTTCGACGCGTCAAGACTTCGAAATAGTCCTGAACGGGCCACAACATCCATCTCTTTCACTCCCATAACAATTCGTAGAACCAATATACGAGGCGAGTCACCAAAACTCACCCAATAACTCAACTCCGTCGCTAAAACGTCGCGACCGAATTCCTCGCCGAACAGGGCAGGATATTCCAGACGCGCTCTGCACAAGCGGAGCGCTTTATCATCGGGTTCTGCAAGCTGCTGGAACCAGTCACTGACGAGAGACTTCGAAAACTCTTTGATCAGGACTTACTGGCCCTTCAGGGCAAGATACTGGAAATTCTATGGGGCAACCCATCTCAAGCAGACGCCTACGCTCCCCAAAAGATTGATAGCGGCCATACCAACCCATCCAATCCGGTTCAAGTTACAGAGCCTCCTAAACAAAATCCTACAAGCGTCACACGTCCAGTGCTGATCCTTGCTAGAGAAAAGAACAGACCGGCACCATCAAAGCCGTCTGCCACAACAGCAACTCTCCAGCCTAACGAGGGCTCGAACAAAACAAACAACAACACAACAGAGAAATCTTGGACCGAGGTGTTAGGAAAAAGAAAAAAGGCAGCAAACCAAGCGGCTCTAACTTCCACACCAAAGACAGTACTAATGAGGCCCGTCTCTACGGTGAAGCCTAAAGCTTCAGCAGCAAACCCCCAACGACTGGTCGAGCGTGTATTCTTGCGCCTCCGACCTGACCACCCGTGGAGACGTATGTCACCCCACTTCGTAAAGATTAGCCTAGCTAGCAAGCTGCGTCTGGTCAACTCGGCAATTAAACAGGTCACTGTCGTGCACTCAGGGTTTGCAATACAAGCCGAATGAAAAGGAGCAAGAGGTGCAATTCTCTCAGGAGGAGCCATATTAGACAGTTCTGAAATGAAATTGGAAGCGGCCTCCAACAGGATATCAGCTCTGGCACTGAATATCCCAGACAAGCTTTACACTCTGGAAAGTCCCACCATAGTGACACCAGAAATGGTAATAGAATGTCACGGATTCTAGGACAGGTGCTGGAGCAACTATGTGGTTGATGGTAGTAGATAATAATTCTAAGGAGAGAACTACTACAGGATCTATCTACACATGTATATATATAAACGAGCCTCATGTTCTACGACGTCATTGCACTATCAATTGAGGAGGTTGTGTCCGATCTCGTATATTCCCAGCCCATAGCTTCTCACCGACAAGTGGTGCCATGTTGAGCTGCACTGTTGAATCGGATGCTATACAGATTCCGATGCTCCGATATTAGATCGATCGATCGTGCGCACCCTAAATCGGACCAAGCCTATGTTACAAACATAGGCTACAGGAACCAGCCGTCACATAGAAGAAGCAGCTCTCAAAACAGGAGTTAGACCAACTTCGGCTCGTGCTTTCGCAACTAGCATTGCCAGGCCGTCGACGGACTTGGTGTCGCACTTCGCAACAGGAAAGCCGAAGCTTGGAGAAAGACTGTTCGGGGAAAGTGGACGCCTTCACGAACTTCAGCGCAAGCTCAAAACTGCGCAGTGCAACCGATGCTGGGGACACCACCCAACTAAGATTTGCTCACGAGCAGAGCGCTGCTCCCGCTGTAGCTCAATTGAGAACAAAGCTACTGATTGCAAACAGGCCGTTCCAAGTTGCATCAATTGTCATGGGCCACATGCCGCAATTGAGCCCAACTGCATGGCAAGGCCAACGCGGGCTGGTGGGAAGACGGTGCAACGCACAAGAGACCAGCTGTTGATGACCCGTGAGCAGGGTCAAAAAGAAAGGAATGCTTCGATCCGAGCAGAAGAAACAAAGCAGAGAGTCGCTGAGACGACTGCCGAAAACGAATCTTCAAACGTCACTCAATACCCGTAAGGTGTCACGGATCAAGGAACAGGCGCTGGTGCAACTATGTGGTCGATAGTATGTAAATTATTATTCTGAAGAGAGAACTACTTCAGACTCTATCTATACATATATATATATATATATATATCTACATTGTCTATATGCTTGAGGCACAGTCCCTCCGTCTCGGATCCAATGAGATTCTTCACATGTGTTGGCCCTGCTTGTTATAACACCTCAATGTGTTGTAGCTGTATGGTCAAATACTGCTGCCCTGCCAAACTAGATGCCAATGCCTTGACATTCTGTTGAGTGGCATCATATATCCGCGCATTAATGTCTATCAATCGTGCGCTACCAACTCTTCAAGGCCACGCTCCCTCATCTACACGCGAAAAGGGATCAAGTACCAACAGCAAGCAATCTGCGAGACATCATCGGATCTCACCGCAGTAAAGGCAGAAGAAGTCACATTTGTCTCCGTATACCGCGCTCCTGGAGCAGACCTTTTGCCGCTGCTATCATGGGCTCCATCTGGGCCTACAGTTATCGGCGGAGACTTCAATGTCGTTCACACCGACTGGCAGCCAATGGCCACTAGGCTATATGGTGACGGCCAGGTACTCACCGAGTGGATGTTCGAGCACGATACGGACCTATCTTCCGCACCGGGCGTCCCGACCCACGATCTCAGAAACACACTCGACCTAGTTTGTTCTAACACTGGCGCATTTGCAGATGTTTCGGTAGAGCTTGACTCGACATCGGACCACAGAACGCTTGCAGGAGACGTTCCCCGTCCAAACTCGAAAGCCAGAGCTGTTATCAAAACTGGTCAACCAGTACGAGTGACAGACGACGCCCTCGAAGACTTTGCCGAGGTAATAGGTAGGTGGGCCCATGGAATAGGTCTACAGCCTATGGTCTCAACAAGTGCGGTGGACAACCTTGCGGATAAACTGGTTCAAACCATCAGCGATGCTATCAGGGCTACCGGAAGACGCGGGAGTACGAAGAAGGGTAGGACGGCACCTTGGTGGACGTTGGAATGCTCACAGGCCAAACGCGAATATAGGATATTCAGGGACGAAGAGAGTAGAAAGGATTTCCGTCGCATAGTCAGAAGTGCGAAACGCCAATACTGGCGGCGAAAGTTCTCGGAAGCTATAACAGACATCGACATGTATCGGATGGCACGCTAGGCAAAGCCGCAACCTACATCTGCTACTCCACCACTCCAAACTCCAGATGTTTTTGTTTTGGACCCAGGAAAGCGTGCACTTCTGCTGCGTGACCTACTTCTCGGTCGGTTAACCAGTCAAAACGATGTCGAAGCTGAGAACCTCGAGCCTGGGCTCGGAAACCTACCATGGGTCTCAAGCGTCACTGATGAAGAAGCCAAGTGGGTCACAATGGCCTGCCACAAGGATCGCCTTTATCCCCAATTCTCTTCCTCCTTTACATGGCCGAAGTCGTGGGGGGTAGTAGTTGGAGATTTGGCTATGCAGATGATGTTGCTATCCTCGGCATAGATTCGACGCCAACCGAAGCCGCTGTAGCTGTCCAGCGAGAAGTCGATGCAGTCCTAGGGTGGGCTGCTAATAATGCCGTCTCTTTCGACCCAGATTAGGCCGAAGAAGTCTACTTCGTCGGCCCTAGATCCAGAGGATACGAACTTCCAACGATAAGGGTAGGCCCTTGCGATGTACAAGCATCCGACGATATCCGATGGCTTGGAGTACACCTTGATCGTGGTTTGACCTTCGAAAGCCACGTCGCAAAGTGGACCAGTAAAGCAATGTGGCTAGTGCAACACTTCCGACGGCTCACTTAGTGCACCCAGGGACCAAGGTCTGACCTACTAACCACAGTGATCCGCACGGTAGTCCTGCCAATTGCGATGCACGCAGCGGAATCCTGGTACCCGGGGCCAACCAGGAAACCTATCGGGGTGTCGCGCGAAATTCATGTAAGAGACAGTGCAAATTTATTGACCAAACTTCTGCCTTCGGAATCCGCGTGGCTCTACCAACCTGGCGCACGATGCCTATCGCAGCCCTGAGGAGAGAGACGGGTATTCCAGCAGCACTCATTCCTCTCGAGGAACGCAGGCTCAAGACTGTCGCACGAATCCGGGACTGGATGATTATCATCCGCTTCGACTTCGGGCCACGGAAAGCACAGACAGCGCTCGCCACTGACTCGGACTAAAGACATGCAACAAAACTAGACTTGGTCTGGAAAGAGTTCATGATTCGAGGGTCCAGAGGATGTATCGACTTCTGCCAGAGGCTGAACTACCGCCACCGCTCCGACATCCGGTACCCTCAGCCGATTTTTCGTTGGACAAGCAAGAAAGAGGCTGCCAAGTTCATAAGAGAGTGGCTACCTACACACCCATCCGACTGTCTCTGCGTTTACAGTGATGGTTCCGGGGCGTCCACCGACAGAGTGTCATGGGCCTTTGTGACTTTTATCGGTGGCAAAGGCACGGCAATCTAGCAAAGCGTCTCAGGCAAAATTACCAATGCGGAGGTCTACGACGCAGAGGTTCATAGAGCTTTGGCTGCTCTAGAAGCAATCATTGCCAGCAATCGAGTTCGCGGACGCAGCGCCATCCATTTCCTACTCGAAAATTCTGCGGCTGTTCAGGCTTTACTGACGGGAAAAACGGGCTCATCATCTTGGCGTATCCAAAAGTTCGTGAAACTGGCCGCGGGATCAGCCGCGCCTGTAAAAATAGGATGGATCCCGGGTCACGAAGGGCTGGCAGGAAATAAAATTGCCGATGAACTCACTCGAAGAGAGCTTAACTCGCCTTGCAACTCTAGGACGACACATGGTGTGATGACCCTCGCCTCATCTGGACGGAAAGCCCGTGAACTGGCCAGGCAGATGTTGACGGACTGGTGGCACTCGAATCGCCCCAAACACTACGCCGATCTTGAACTCGGGATGCGGCGCAAGCAACCGCCAGAGCTAGCGTTACCGAGAGCGGTCTACGTCCGCTTAATCGCTGCTCAAACTGAACATGGAGACTTCGCGATATATCATCGCCGCTTCAACCACACTGACGCTACACTTGACTGCGAGTGTGGGAGGGAAAAACCAATTGGTCACCTTGTCCAGTGTCGAAAAGCACTGGCAACTTGGCGTTTAAAAAGCGGAAGGCGAAGGGCGCCTGCTCTGGAAACAATGCTCGGATCAAATGGATGGCAGCTGTTCAGGGACTACGTCCAGGAGAGTGGAATATACGCGGAGGCTATTCGGGGGATGGCAGGGATACCTGTGACTCTGAGGTGATAGAACGGAAGCCTAGGTGTTTTAGCATGGAAAGAGGGATAGGAATCGAGGCTCAGGCGCGTGGTGGCCGAGGCGGAACGATGTAAGGGAGATTTTTCAAGTTTTTCTTTTGTAATGCGGGATTTCGCGTGAAGTTTTATTTTGTTTTGTTTTCAATTCTGGGCTGCTAGATTCGTCATGATACAACACATAGATGCGATTTGGCATGGTTCCGGTCATTTAGGTGCGACGATCCATTTCTCAGCCAACTCTACACCTGTGACCCACCTCCATACTCGTCACATCACCTACCTACGCACGCCCTAATAAGGAAAGTCATGATGGAAACGGAACGCGTTCAAAGGAGGAAGAAAAGGGGATATATACCGAGGGGATTACAAAAATCCCCAATGACGACAACAACCCAATAGTACGACATGAAGGTGCAAGGCTAGAGCAATGATGAGATCTGGTACAACATTTATATTTCGGAGTCAATGAGGATGTCAAGGGCCCGGGCGCGTGGTGGCTGAGGCTGAGGAGGAATTTGCGCTACGTCGTTTATACTGCGAGTTTCTGGACGGTCAAGCTTGGTATGATTCAACACATACGTGAAGTCTGAGGTGGTCAGGTCATTTAAGTGGGACGAGGTATATCTGTTGTTCGCGTAAATTAACCTGATCTGGCCCGGCCCCACTCGTGCTTAAGCTCCAGTAGGAGCGCAACGGTAGCCACTTAACCTAGCACGTTTATGAACAAAAAAAATCAAGCTGGCAAAAGCGTTCAAGACATATCTCCCTCAGAAATTTCTACTGCTATAGAAAGTATTAAGACAGAATAATCACAGTGTCATACTTTCAATTCGCAAAATAACTTCCCAACAGTTCAACAGAATTCAAATCGTCAGCTCAAATAAATTTGTATTCAAATCAGGGTGTCATAATTGCTACTGATAGAGGAGTGTTATGATGTGAGATGACGAAGGAAGTAAGAATGGGGCATTATATGTGAGTTAAAGCCACAGCTTTGAGGGTAAGACTGATCATCTGTATGCGATGTCCTCTACGAACCTGGGGGTGAAATATTCTCCCAGAGCCAAGTTCAGTCAAATTTCGCAACATCACAGAAGTTGGCCCACGAAGCAACGATTAAATTTACTCCATCACCTCGTTTTTTCACTCCCAACAAGTTTGACTCCTACCAAAACCTCATCAAGTTTACAGGTACGACTTAGTACATCCTCTTTTCAATGACCACACCTCTCTTCGACCTTCTCTGGCCTCAGTAGACCACCAAATATACGCCCACTGTAAGAATACGAGAATCACGGACGCTGCACGCGAAGACTGCCACAAAATAATCTATAGATTTTATATGAGTGAAAAATTCCAGTGAGACTGTACTAATATGAAGCTTGTCCTGATAACTGCTTATATAAGCTCTTAATTAGCGACGTATCTTATGCAACAGGCAGACATATTTCTTGAATCCCAACTACATGCAATGCTGGGCCCTTAGGTCGGCATAGCCACTACTACCCGGTAAACCCCGTAACACCCACACCGATATTTACACCCGACAGAGGAGTTATAGCGTAGCACATAAATCTGGGAGACAGCTCTTTAGGATGGGCGTGAAAGGGATCAGGACAAGTTCGCAAGATGATGTAGAGGATGAATACAATATCGACTGGCGTGGTATCTTGAATTTTGGCAACGAATTTTACATAATGAGCTTTATGCGTGCGCCAAGACTTCGGTTACGAGATTGCAGCTGACACTTTAAACACAAGCCGACGATGGGAGGTGTTGTGGTCCGCTTCCTGGTGATGTTCTCTGGTATAGTTTGAGTAGCCTGGGCACCTACTCCACTTTGGAAGGAGAAGCTCCAGGTCAGATTTGATGCGGAGAAAAGTTAATGGATGACGGAGGCAAGTCTGGATAACTCAGGGTTTTTGAGACGTCCCCCTGAGTGGGTATTCATGGATGAGGGTTAACTTGGGGCGAGGAAAAAGCCGCCATAACTTCGCAGTGGTACTTTCAAATGATATCTGAGGTATGAGTGCTCTTCTTGTATGTTGAGTCATCTTTTCTGTACTTTTTCTCCGATATTGTGTTAAAGCTGGATTGCTGCATACGCAATGAAAATCTGATATAAAACAATAAGCTACAACTTATATCACAAGTGTATCTTGTAGGCGAGCATGTATACAATCTTTTAGGTTTACCCACAATATAGTGCCATAGGTGTTGAGCTAGGGTCATTCTAGGTTTACCTGAATTTACTCATAACATGACTCAAGTCGGAGAAGTTAATGCTGATACATGATGTGTATCAAGGAAAATATATTTTTGTTCGGATTTTACATGACTCATACTTTGAATTGGGTTTACATTTATGTTTCCGATGATGTTCTCATCTTATCTGTCCTGAGCACGGTTTGGTATATTTCGGTGGTAGCATTATTGCCAGCGAGTTATCTAGTAGGGTTTCACATGAGGAAAACTATGTATTTTAGATACTCGATAGCCAGAGAATGGAGAAGCAACCCTTCGATGATTTCTTACTTTCTACTCCCATTTTCAAAAAAGTCCAACAATAGGTTTATTCTTACAAACTCGTTCATTATTTTGCATCAAATTCTGATAGCATAAGCTGCTGTCTAACTATGAAAATTTATCAGAGATAAAGTACAGAATAGATGACTCAGTTTAAAGATAGAGCACTCATGCCTCGGTTTTTATCTGCAAGTACCATTACGAAGTTATGGCGGCTTTTTCTTCATCCTAAGTCAACCCTCATCCGTGAATACCCACCTAGGGGAAGGTCTACAAAACCTTGAGTTATCCAGGCATGCCTCTTTCATCCACTGAATTTTCTCCATGCAAAATCTATTCTAAGGTGTCTCCTTCCCATCTGGGTAGCTACGCCATTTGCTGTTGGAAAACATATCCTGTGCGATATTGTCAAGGTGTGTATGATGAAGCACAGAAGACTCGATATTTTACAATGGTAACTACTGATGAAACACGAATTAACAAGGGGAAAATTCTCAACACCTGTCAGTGGTGTCCCCTACGAACCTCCAGCTCTCACTGTAGAGTCTATAGAGCCGAGATTTAGTAACAAAGTCCTCACTTCGACGAGGATTCCCAATCGCTTACGCGGTCTATATCGTCTTCATCCCTCAACACATCCCCCTATCACTTCTATTATGAAGCTAACCATGATCATATCAGATAGTAGAGTCGGAGCCCTACTCATCACCCACCCTTGATCATGGAGGAGATGCCATCCGATGAGTTTCCGGAGCGTACCCAGCACCCGATACGGAGATGGTGGATTGGATCAAGTCAGCCGCGACTGTTACAAAGAAGTGAGATGTAGATGAATATGCGCTCCTCACGTGGTTCAGGTGTCTAGGCCTGTATTTATTATTTATTATTTATTTATTCATATCGTATTCAGCTATTTAGCTATGACAATTGGTGTCAAGGCCTCGCCTGGCTGGGGCTGCAGGTTTTTTGAGACTTTTCCTCATTACAGGGGTAAAAGGCTCCGTGAAAATTGCGGCTGCCTTCCACGGGTCAACACTGAGCTGAATGGCTATTCATCAAGGGCAATATATCAATGATATTTCAAGAAACATGAGAGGCAAGGAGTGGCTTGGGCTACAGAGGAGTCCAATGTGCTAGATAGTCTATGACTCAAGTAGTATAATAAGCACAAACACATTAAACCAAGCCATTTCCTCCGAAAATTCCGGAGATAACCAGTGAGCTCGTATCCAGCTTCCAGCGCAGATCAGAAAAAGACCAATTGGAAGAGGGGACAGGAAATGGTGTAAGTGAGAAGCGCGGGATCTGGACCACAAAAGAATATTTTCAAAAATTGCTCTGATTTTTTGATTTGACTGATATGTGATTGTAGATGACTTCTTTTCCTGTCAATGTTCATGCGGTTGGAATGAGTTGGGTCTGTAAGAAGTAAAACCTACCAGATCCGCTGGTCCTGGAATGGAGAGATATGTCGGGCATAGCCTAGGATTCAAATAATTAGAAATACAATTGATCAATTGTGGCGCTATCTAGGCAAAGAAACCCCTGGATACACTCATTATGCCCACGGCATACAGCCGCTCATGTTTCTATCAGGTAGTCTTAAGCCCTATCATCTTACACATTCCCACCTCTTTATTACAACCTATATCGTATCAGGGACCTAGACGAAATCGAGGGCCCACACGTCCAAAACACTCTGTCTCAATTTGCGACAACTTTTGAGGTGTTGGTGCTATTAGTCGACTCACAAGAGAGCCCTTAAATTTTGACAAGTTACTGGCAGTCAGTTGGTGGTCTCCTAGTGCTGGTTTTCCTACCCCTCACCCGTAGGCTTAAACTGTTCTGCAATCTCAGACGGCTTCTAGTTCTAGTCATATTTGGACAAAAGCAGATATCAATAGTGGCTCCAGCATCATGTGTAAGGGATCTATAATAATTGGGAGGCCCCGCGTTAGCTACGGCTTCCTATCACAACTGCGAGTCATTACTCAAACTGACGCTTCGGTCTACCGTGTCCTGGGACGAGTAGTGGATATTAAAGTATACAACCAGGATATCTCGAGTTCCTGCATTAGGGAGTATATGTTACAGACACTTATAATTGCCGCTTGCTCGGATTGAGCGTCAAGTACATTCCAGCATTCAAGAGCTCTCTTGCACTCTCGCGAAATCTTGCCCAGTAGGAGGTCCCACGCTCATCAGTAAATAAGTAAAGCTGAATTATTCTGTGTGTAGAGCGTCAAATATTTCCCTAATAAGCTTAAAACGGCTATATGATCCCGAATGACTCACTATTGCCATAGCCGGCTTTATCTAGCTGGAAAGGTACATGACTATAAATTCGAGTCAAATTATATTTTACAACTCTACCTTGAGGCCTGTGCCTTGTTATATCATGAGAAAAAACTATTGATACGTCTATTATTTTATGCCGAATAATTACCAAGCGAATTTTATATGTGACCTCAGACAGTGGTTTAAAAAAAGACTGTAGGAAAAAACTAACGCTTGAAGTATCACAATCTTCAAAAAGATACGTAAAACTTTAATAATGCAATTTTTGATTTATCTGGGTCTGTTAATTCAAGAGATGATTTTGACATAGTTGTAATAAGTACTATTAATGACTCTGCCGTTATGGCTTCCTTGTGCAGCCTTACAGCGTCTGACCCCACAGAGCTCCAATCCCGAGTTTCCGGCTAGTCTGACTGTCAATCCAGAACCACACCACCACGGTCGATCGCGACCAAGACTCAACGGAAATTGGCATAAATTGACCGTCTCTTGATACAAAAATTTCGAATCAAAATTGGAAGTGCGCCCAATATCATTTAGGATACTACATCACATGTTGACTTCTCGAGAGTATAGAGATTAAAAAAACACAATGGTAAGAGGACACTACACCAATTCGCCATATTTCTAACGTCGTCTAAATACAGGTCGCTAGTCGACGACCAAAGGGAGATAAGGCTGCAAAGGCGCCGGGCGGTGGCAAGAATAATATTAAGAAGGCGACATTTGACTCTACCAAGAAGAAAGAAGTGGGGGTTTCTGACCTAACGTTGATCAGCAAGGTCACAAATGAAGCTATCAATGATAATTTAAAACAACGCTTCGAGAATGGCGAGATCTATGTAAGGAGATATTCGTGAACTACTGGAAAATGTTACAAGTCGCGAGACTTGATACTGACCAAGAATAGACATATATCGGACATGTGCTCGTCTCTGTTAATCCCTTTCGCGACTGTAAGGCTAACTAGCATTGTGTATAATAGAGTGACTAACACATTCAGTGGGAATTTACACCGAGAAAACCTTGGACAGCTACAAGGGTAAAAATCGGCTTGAGGTCAGTACAGTATTATCTGTACCATTAATTAACAATCCTTTTGATAATAGTTTTAGATGCCGCCTCATGTTTTTGCTGTAGCAGAGTCTTCATACTATAACATGAAAGCATACAAAGAAGACCAATGTGTAATCATTTCGGGGGAGTCAGGGGCGGGAAAGACAGAGGCGGCCAAACGTTTGATGCAATATATTGCAAGTGTATCTGGAGGAAGCAATACTTCGATACAAAAGACGAAAGATATGGTTCTAGCAACCAACCCTTTACTAGAATCATTTGGAAATGCTAAAACTCTTCGAAATAATAACTCCTCAAGATTTGGCAAGTATTTGCAACTTCATTTTAACTCCCAAGGCGAGCCTATTGGTGCAGACATTAAAAATTACCTCCTCGAAAAATCAAGAGTAGTCGGACAAATTTTTAATGAACGGAATTTTCATATCTTCTACCAGTTTACAAAGGGGGCTTCAAGCACATATCGTCAAAATTTTGGAATCCGTACGCCTGATGCTTACTCCTATACATGTGAATCAAAGTGCTTAGAAGTCGATGGTATAGATGACGTAAAGGACTACGCCGATAC
The DNA here is from genome assembly GCA_905067625.1 of Blumeria graminis f. sp. triticale. Lineage (NCBI taxonomy): Eukaryota > Fungi > Ascomycota > Leotiomycetes > Helotiales > Erysiphaceae > Blumeria > Blumeria graminis. Next base: position 7,551,445 of record LR898472.1, on the reverse strand, counting down.
GCTCAATGCAATGAATGTCATTGGACTATCCGAGGCAGAGCAAAATGAAATATTCCGAATGCTGTCGGCTATTTTATGGACAGGAAACATCTCATTTATAGAGAATCAAGAAGGGTATGCAGCGGCAGCTGATCAAGGGACCGTAGATTTTTTAGCATACCTACTTGAAGTTCAGCCTGCACAGCTTTTATCGGCTATAACTATCCGAATACTCACTCCACGGAATGGTGAAGTAATCGAATCACCTGCTAATATCGCACAGGCAACAGCTACTAGGGACGCCTTAGCAAAATCTATCTATGGTAACCTTTTCAACTGGATTGTGGAGCGTGTGAATGTATCATTAAAAGCTCGCGACGTAACTGTGAACTCTCTCGGCATCCTTGATATTTATGGCTTTGAAATATTTGAAAAGAATAGATTTGAACAACTTTGTATAAATTACGTCAACGAGAAGTTGCAACAAATATTTATCCAGCTTACATTAAAAACAGAGCAAGAAGAATATGCTCGGGAGCAGATAAAATGGACCCCTATTAAGTATTTTGACAACAAAATTGTCTGCGATTTAATTGAGTCAACAAGACCGCCCGGAGTCTTTTCTGCAATGAACGATGCGACCAAAACTGCTCATGCTGATCCAGCTGCCTGCGATAGGACCTTTATGACTTCTATCAACGGTATGTCCAACGCTTATTTAACTCCTCGGCAAGGATGTTTCATTATTAAACACTATGCGGGTGATGTTAACTACACTGTGGATGGAATCACCGATAAAAATAAAGATCAGCTTCTTAAGGGTCTACTCGATCTTTTTAGTAAAAGCAAAAATAAATTCATCCACTCATTATTTCCCAATCAAGTAAACCAAGATAATCGTAAATTGCCCCCTTCGGCAGGCGACAAAATTAAAGCTTCGGCAAATGATCTCGTTGCGACCTTGATGAAGTCCCAACCCTCCTATATCCGGACAATAAAACCAAATGAGAATAAATCGCCAACGGAATACAACGTTCCAAATGTCATGCATCAAATCAAATATCTTGGTCTACAAGAGAATGTTCGTATTCGGAGGGCTGGCTTTGCATACCGCCAAACGTTTGATAAGTTCGTGGAACGATTCTACCTTCTCTCTCCACAAACATCATATGCCGGTGATTACACCTGGACAGGAGACTCTAAGTCTGGCGCTCAAGAAATTTTGAAATCTACTAGTATTCCTTTAGAAGAATACCAGATGGGCGTGACAAAAGCTTTCATCAAAGCACCTGAAACTCTATTTTCTCTAGAGCACATGCGTGATAGATACTGGCACAACATGGCTATACGTATCCAGCGTGCGTGGCGTGCATTTCTTCGCATTAGAATCGAAGCTGCAACTCGTATTCAAAGGGTTTGGCGAAAAAAGCGAAATGGTGCGGAGCTTCTAGCTCTAAGAGAAGCCGGTCATAAAATTCTCCAAGGCCGCAAGGAAAGAAGAAAATTTAGTCTGCTTGGTTCGAGAAGATTTATGGGTGATTATCTGGGGTTTAATGCCAGCAGTGGGTCGGGCTCGAGATTACGATCTTCAATCAATATGCCCGGAGAAGAAAAAGCTCTATTTTCTTGTCGAGGAGAGATATTGGAGACAAAGTTTGGTCGCTCAAGCAAACCATCTCCTCGGACTTTCATATTGACTAAAAGTAAGTTTTATATCATTACACAACAGATTGTCAACAAACAAATCCAGATATCTATCGAGCGAAGTATCTCACTTTCTACTATAAAGTTTGTTAGTGTCTCGACGTGTCGTGATGATTGGTTCTCATTGGGTGTCAGCTCCCCTCAAGAGGCAGACCCATTGCTAAACTGTCTTTTGAAAACGGAGCTATTTACTCACATGCAACGTGCGATTTCGGGCGAGTTGAATCTCAAAATCTCGAGTAATATTGAATATTCCAAAAAGCCCAACAAGTTGCAGGCTATCAAAGTTTTAAAAGACTCAGCAGCAGGGCAGGACTACTACAAAAGTGGTGCCATTCATACTAGTCAAGGTGAACCGCCCAATTCCGTTTCACGACCTATGCCAAAAGGCAAACCTATTCCAGCCAGGCCTTTTACAAAAGGTCGACTTATCAAACCAGGTGGGCCTGGCGGACGGCCTTCGAAGCTGTCCAATCCTAAAAGGAACACAAAGCCTGTCGCTCAACAATTCGCGACTAGTTCTGTGGACAGAATTCCATCAGTAGAACCCACTGTTACTACAGGCTCTAAAACAACGGTATCAATACCTGTTATAGTACCAAATCAAGCAGTTTCACGGCCACCGCCGCCACCACCACCTGCACAACCTGCGCGGCCCAAAAAAATTCAATACCGGGCTTTATATGAGTTTTCAGGGCAAAGCGAGAATGAATTAAGTTTTCAAAAAGATGAAATTATTACTATTATACAAAAAGAAAATAATGGTAAGCTTTCTATATTTTAGTCAAATGATTTTAATCCTTATTTCAGGTTGGTGGCTGGCCAAAAATACGATGAAACAAGAGGGCTGGGCCCCCTCCGCTTATTTGAAGGAAGAGTTGATTACTCCTCCACCGCCACCTATTGTCGGTGCTAAGCCAGCGCCTCCAATTGCACCTCCTAAGGCTAACGGCATCGGTCCGGTTGTTCGCGCTAAGCCTACACCCCCAGTCCCGCCTGCTAAACGACCTATATCAATGCGAAATTCGGCAGTTAACCCAGTACTTCGTAACTCAGCCATAAGCGCTAATACTAATGGGTCAGAAAGTGGACGTAACACACCAACTCCTAGTCTAGCTGGTGGGCTTGCAGAAGCCCTAAAAGCTAGACAAGCTGCCATGCGGAAAGAAAGAGATGATGATGATGATGAATGGTGAAAATACTGGTGGATTAAACAAAACCGAGGTTCTTTGATGCTATAAATATTGAATACGGATAAATGAGATTATAGAAGCATGTTTAGAGTATCGATAAAGTAAAGCAGGTTTATTAGCACCAGTAAGCACCGCAGCCACCTCTTTAATCAGCAAAGACCTGCTGACGATGCATACTCTTAATGGTTAGTACGCCGTCTTTCAAGAATTCGAACAAGTCGCTTGCGAGTATTCAACACATTACATAGATGTGTACCGAGAGAAACTATATGACAACTAAGTAGAATATCTGAGCTGTAAACGATGGATTGTACTTATGGAAATTATGCATATCTCGCTACTTGAATCGTAAAGAGATTTCCTATGCATTTTAAAGAGGGGAATAGTGATGGATGCGACGAAAACTGTCATGTTCAGCGGCGAGACGATTAAAAAGTCTATACGAACTAAATAAGTCTTAAAACTATGCATTAGAGATGCCAAGGGGAATTACTCATTGGCGAGTGACAACGGTAAAATTAGACATATTTCCGGAGGATGAGCTACGATTTGAAGCACGAGATTTGATCGTTAAGGGTTTATCTTCCTAAAGAACTGCGCGATAAACATTTACTCAACAGCAAATAATTATCGGAGAGCCGTGGGCAAATTTAGCGTGGATATGAGGGTGCGATCAAGTACTGTTATTATTGATTAGTGAATCTCCCGGAGAGAAGAGGTGAGTTTATGGATTGGATTTGCATACCACATTCATAAAACAGCCATCTACGAATGATAGCGTTCTATTGACGTTTGGGAAGATGGGACACATTGTTCATTTCATGAGGAGGTACATGCGCCCTTTAATGGGGCACACGATATTTTACTAATTCAAGAGCCTATCTTCTCCCCCAGAACTTTCTTCCAGTCTGCCGATTGCTTGACAGGATACAAGTAATCTTGTTTTTATGACTTAACAGGTGCATATGTTGATGTATCGTTCTTAGCTACTAAAATAATAATGAATGTTGGGGGATCGCAAAATAAGTCCAGTGCGCTTGCGAGCATCAGAACCCGAAAAAGTCACCTGCCGGCTGTTATCAACCGGTTAGGTGGGGCAACTTTGAATTTGAGCGATAAGCTTTATGAACAGGCTCTATAAATCTGATATCACTAGAATTACAGAGGCCAGTAGCCGGTTACTTAGTGAACTCATCGTCCAAGGAAGTCGAGGACTGTGCAAGACATGTAGTTTGCCTCTCGAACAAGGGCCCCGGCCAAATCTTTAAATTAGACCTCTGATTCACCCTTATACCCATTTATTTACTATAGGATGATCTAGTGTTTTTAGCTCGACAGCTTTCTAGGAGTTTTACAGCAAAAAATTGTCATGATGCTTTTCTGTGACACTTCTAAAGATAAGCTAATGAAGCCTTGTTATTTTTTGGATAATGATAGCACACTTCTGAGGACGAGTAATTCCTAAAAGGACAAAGTATATGAAGGACAAGTAAAAATGATAGATGGCCAATATTCATCAGAATGACCAAATAACGTACTCCTTCGGATTTAGCGCGGATGGTGGATGGTTATACGTTTTAAAAGATATTACATGTAGTTTTTGGACCGATATTTCTTGCATGGGCCCTTTTTCCGTTGTCAGATTATTTGCCTAGATTGACTTGGCACTGTAGCTGCACCAAGACTGGCGTCACCATCGGATTAGAGAAGGCGATGATGGCCCTTTGTTGTCTTTGAGGTGCAACTTCAGGAAAGTTGCATTGCTTTTATCTGGTGGTTGGTAACGGGTCCAAAGTAGATGGCTGATAGGCGCCTTGCAGTGATAAGGCTACTCCATAACTAACAAATTTGGCAGCTAGATGGAGAATCCGAGGCCTCAAACATCATCACGGTTGAATGGTGCGGTGGGATATGATCCTGGTCGGTCTGAAGTAAATTCTAGATGACGTGTACATACAACAAATTTTGGGCGGATACATCTGGTTCGAGTCCGGTAAAACACAATCACATCTCCTGTGTTGCTGACGAATATGGATGATGAAAGGATTTGAACTTTTTCTTTAGTGGGTGCTGACGAAGGACAAACGACTTTTTACATAAGCAAGTAAACCTTAGTGGATTTTGCAAGTGAAATCTAGAGTATGAGTGTGTCCAACGTCAAGGGTCATCCAACATGTATACATAGCAACGTTCATACGTCACGGGTAAAAAGTTGAATACACTTAAATAATATACGAGAACCGTAAGAGGTCAGTCGTCGCTCCAGCCCCGATTAGATTAATAGAGCTACAGCTTTTTAGCAAAGATTCTCAGTACTAATATCACATTCATTTGTTTGTGGTGAACAGTGAGGGATGATATAAGACATCTACCTTGCGTGAGACACGTGCAGAATGCTGGGCATAAACAAAAACCAGTTGGAATTACATACGATCCTCGAGTCGGGCGAGGTGTATAAATTAGAGTTCCAACTGAAAATTTTGTCCGTGAGATATGGGGAGGGTGGCATGAAGGAATTGTCGCTCGTCCAACCCAGCATTCTGGAAGGCTCGAGCGTTTCACGGATGCAGGCGGCCCGGAAGCCGCCTTCTGATGGATCCAATGACGAGCTCATCAATCCAAGATGCAGACTTACGGACCCTCTGTAACAATGCCAAAAATATGCCGAGACATGCCTAAGCGGATGCTAGAGGTATTTGCTGGAGCTCTCAAGCTTTAAGTGGGGGTGGTTGGATGGGGGGTATAGATCAAGATTATGAGATGGTTCATGCACTAGCATTTCCTTCACGGTCACTAATCTTAGAGACTGTCTTGTTAGCTAATGTTCTTCAACTAATACCACAAATTATTGGTTGAGGTTTGAATGATTCCATATATAATCTCGCCATTGGTCTGGTCTCTATACCAGGATCTTTTCTATGATCCTTAGGATTCTCATGAGGGGAAGGAGATTGCGTTATAAACTTTTTCATGCGTATTCATAGCATATACGTAGATGTGTAAAGAAAGGAAATGCAACAGCAATGGCAAAGATGATGTTATTTGATTTTGAGATTACCACTAGTAATCCATGCAGAATCGATTTGACTATGACGAAAGCTGACTCATCGGAATAAGATAATCGTCACTATGCTGATGACGAGAATCTGACCATTTCACGTGACACGGCGCTAGTGAGTAAGCGCCCTTCTCTATGAGGGTAAACTCCCATCACCTTCGCGCGTAAGTCTGTTTGCTATTTGCCCCTTCCACTGACAGCAAGATGAGGTGAGCTCGGCTCCATCACTGGTAACGCTGAGTCTCAAAATACCCACTAGAAGTAATCGCCAACCCCTTCTCACTGTTGTTGAGGCTTCACGTGACACTTTCATTATGCGTGTAGACGGAGGTGGGTGGGAATTCCTACCAATCAAATGCACGCATGATACAATATATAGCCAATTAGGGAAGAGCAAAATGAGGTCCAAATTTCATTGGTAGTACTGTTTCCAAGTTAGTTCGTCGGCCTGTCAGCCAATAGAGTGAATATTTTTAATTTGCTGTTTCGGACAAACTAAGGTCCAGGCAACGATCCCCCAGTTCGTCCAGCAACTACAAGCATTTCCGCACTCGTTCACGCAGACGCTACCAAACTAAAATGGATTTTATTGACCGCTACAAAGGGCCCGTTGCGTACTTTTCCCACGCATTTTACCGCTTTCTTCAAGTAACCCTTGCTCTCACTGTTTGCGGTCTCTACGGTATGGATCTAAGCAGCGCCGACCAAGCAAACGAGTCATTGGATGGTAGATGGGTTTGTTATCTTTCCCAGCCTTGGCCTTTTTGAGATACTAATTGACCCCGCAGATCTACGCTGTTGTGACAGCAGGCCTAGCTGTTATGATAGCACTTGCCTACCTCGTTCCTCTTTCGTTACGCATTCCCTTCGTCTTCGTCATCGATACGGTTATTTTCATCTTGTGGATAGTGGTATTTGGAATCTTTGGCAATATGTTCATCAAGGCAGAAGTCGGAAATGAGCCTGGTTGGAAGAAAACGCAGAGAATGAAAAATTCGGTTTGGGTTGATCTGGCCAACGCTGTTAGCTGGTTGATAAGTGCTGCGGGAATGGGAATATACTGGGCCACACGCAAACGCAGGAGTTTATTTACAGGAAGGGCTATTGTGTAAAGACTACATGACGGAGAAGGGGGCCTCACATTACGGAAAGCATTCCATACTGCTAGAATGGTGAATGTTCATGCGAACGTCTCCGAAGAAGTAAAGTTCGGCAAAGACTTCAGGGTTGACTATATTCTGATTATGTATTTCTAAATTAATATTTTTGACTTCCTAGCGATTCATTGATCCTGTAAAGCCCTGTGAAAACTTACGCTGTCTGCAGTACGCTGGCATGTGAGCCGTCCGATGATAAATCAATATCTGCTTCGTTAATATTATCCCTGGACAGCGATTGATGTCATTCGGCAGATTGACACCCGCTTTGACAAATGGTCGATGGAACCAAAGAATGACGTATCCTGGCGTGAGACATAGATGCAAGGTCAGAGAAACTTTGGATGGAGAGTTGAGCAAACTGGATACCTTGGCGATAGCAGGCTGGCAGTGAGTTAGCGCTGTGATTGAAACTAGGGTATCCACTGGGAAGGGATAAATTCCATCAAATATTCCAAGGCTAATGATCCCTTGCGAAGATTGGCCATCACTGCGGATGCTCAGCAAAATCTGAGCAGGAAGAATTTGAATGAGAGCGAACATATGTGTGAAGGACTGCGGGAGATGGTCGTTACCTGGAGACTTCAAAGGGGAAATCTACGATAGATAATTTCGCAGGATGATCATCGGGAAAACCTTCTCTTGCTATCTTTTATTTTTAGTGCTGTTAATGATGCAGCTACAGAGATGAGTATGGAATCATCCAAGAAAAAAAAAGACTCGGTTAAGGCGGAGAATAGCTTGAATACTTCTACATTAGTGTGGATGCATATTCAATCTTGGGGAGGAGGGAGGGGTCATGTATCAATGAGATATATCCTTCATATATTCAGCGTCCCACCATCACGGTTGCTGCCACCAGTAATCCCCGTTCGGCCCATCTCTTAGATGCGAATAATCCATTAAAACAACGAGTTGGAATTCGTTTTGAGTTCAACTAGTTTAGAGATTTCGGTTCTGATCCTCTGTACAATTTTCTTTCGCTACAATTCTAGTCGTCGATAATACCAGAACTGTATTTAGCAATTCCAATAATTGTGGGAAAGTTCCGCCTTCTTAAGCCATGAATAGCCGCTCTCTGCTTTCACCAACCCTTTGCTTGAGCCGTTCTACTTACTCGGCCAGCGGCAACAGTAGCAATATCCACCACCGCAGCAATAGCAACGGCAACGCCAGCACCAAGAGCTACACCAGCAACAGTAGCAGCGCGAGCGGCAGCACAAATCATGCCAGAAGAGAGGATCAGCTCGTGGCAACGCTTACTAGTCTATCAATGGAGGCGAACGGTGGGACTATTGTGGCAGGCGGCGCTAGGAAGAGAAATCGAACAGTAATGTCTGGTAAGTTTGCTCGATCACAATAGAGACTTCTGATCGCGAACAATCACGGCTGACTGCGTAATGAACTTCAAGGCTCCGCCAGCTCTGTCGATCCAACAGGGCACAAAAGTAGCCCGATAGCTATTGAGTTTCCTGCAATTGCTCGTGTTTATACTCCATTAACGGCGAGGGGCGATCTTCCTGGGTACGTTGCCTATAATTGAGTTTAAATCCATTTATCTCAGTTAGCCCTCTTCTGTCCTCTTCACTTTATCATAGGGCTAGCTAACTGACGTTATAATCAGCGGTTATTTTCCAAACCACGAACAGAAAGATCATCGACCGCGCCGCATACACGGTTTATCCGAACTATCGCGAGCCGTCCATCACTACGATCCCATGGACTCCCCTACCTTTTCGAAAACAATCGCCAATTCGGCCCTTCTCTCACCCCAAGCCATTTCTCCTCCCGTTCTGTCTCCTGAGCCGCTCATTATGCCCACTGGCAAATACTACCCCTCCAACTACATGTGCTTCAACGAAAGCAATCGTCCTACCCCCTCAAAATTTCTATCTCCCAAGAATCTCAGTATTCCTACCATACCTAAACGCGGGAAAGAGCGCCAAAGTGTTCATGAACGTAAGACGCCAGACGTAACGAGAAAACTACAGCAATACCAGCAAGAAATGTTGGCTCAGGCAAAAAAAGCCGTCAAAGAGCGTGGAATCATCACAAAGAAACCGCAGAGCATAACACTGCGACCAATCGAAGCCGGACCTGGCGGAATCACACCTTTCGAATTGGAAGGCGAGACGAACGGATACCTCACCGAAGGAGAAAGAAGGTGATACCCCAAGCGATTAATGCTATGAAAAAAGATCTAGTAAAAAATAAAAAACATCCTCAAGCTCGAGCAACTTACTCTGAACTCTTTTTATATGCATAGACGTACGATTTCCAAGTCCAGCATTAGAGATATCAAATGTACAATTCAATTTTCAAGCAACATTCACGTCTTGCGGTAACTGATCGATAAAGATGCTGGCGGGTTGCAGGACACCTACCACGACGTCATTACTCTTCCTATTTTGGCTTTCTTTCCAGATTGGGCGTCAGAATTCTAGTTGCACTGCAACTGATCATTATATGCGACTCAATTATATTAGACGAGGTTGTATTTTTCATTGGAATTGGCAGGCATGTCAGGCCCGGCAAGGGGGTGGTAAGGCAGTCAGGACGGAGTCATGGATCAGATTAAATTTAAGGTTGATGATGTGTCAACATGTGACTCTAGGATGATGAGAATCTGGTATACTTTGGCACCTTGCGAGCACTGATGTATCTATATAGACATCTATCTTTTAAAAATGCCAATGCGCTAATCAGCGCGCTCCAAACCGTCGAGTTGACACTCCAGAGCGACGCGTTGTGAGTCATGTGGTATCGTGTATTTTTTAGTTTAGCCCTCCCCACCACTTTCGTGGTTTCCTTTTTAACGTCGTGCCAGCTTGCGACACGAAGTAACTTTCGTGGTGATGAGTCATATTGATCACCGGCCAGCAAGCATTACAGACAGTGAATCACGGTAAAAATGGTGCTTGTGAGCGGACCAAGGCTGAGGCTAGATTGCCTTCATTTTCCAAGCTACCTATTTTCTTGCGGGCGCTATATGAAGCTTTAAACTTCATCCAGTTCGGACCTCTCCTAAATGGGAATAAAGCGATGACCTCATCCGTCAGGTCAGAGCTCGTCATCGGCAAACGTTTTGCTTAGATAAGCCTCACCACATATACTTTGTAGCTGCGCAGTGCTAAAGTTCCTATTCGTCAAGCTAGTTGAAGCAAAATAATTTTTGTTCGAAAGTTCACTTGGCTTGCCCTTCTCAAGAATCATAGAGCGGAGAGCGACCTCCGTTACAGTTACAGCGATGCTAATAATAATAAGGACAATAATAATCCAAGTAATAGTGCTCATCTTAGTATCCGCAATGCTATTTGATAATATTTCGGCGAGCTCCAAGAAAACTTTACACCGCTCGTTCAAAACCTTTATGCGAGGGGCAATCTCTAGGTATTCTCGAATGGCAAAATAAAGTGGATGAAGCGTTGGTTCTGACTCCCAGAAGAAGTTTGGAACGTCTAAAATATTCGATGCTAAAATTTGTTAGCTTACATAATCTCATTGACGGGTGAGAAGAGAAAACAGACAAAGATTGACCTCTACACGGGTTTTGAATAGGTTTCCTAAGATTCTGAATATCTGACTCCTTGACATTCCCAATTGACCGGTGAGAGCCAGATGCTTTGGAACATGCTGAGCATTAAGCATTGTTTGGTTCATACGCTCTTCGAACAAGCTAAGCTTAGTGCTTTGAGCTACAGCATGGCTCATGGCTAACTTGATCATGTGGTCTCCGCTACGAAGAGTGATCATATCATTGAAAACCCGAGGCCTGTCCACGAAAGGACTATACTCGAAGTGGAACTCTTCTGTCTCGAAATCATCTTGTTCTAGGGGCCTTACAACAAGAGATGTTGCTGTCTTGTGATCGGAGAAGGTAAGATCTGCTAGAACATCTTTTTCTTGACGCTCGGTGAAATTCCAAAATACGACTACTCCGTATGAAAAGACAAACATCTCAGCAAAGGTTGTCGCAACTGGAGACATTTGATTAGGGCTGCTTTGCCTGCGTACTCGAGCCGCTGGCCTAGCAATATTCCGGTTGAAGCGAGATTCTTCTTTCTGGTGGATTTCATCTTTTTTACCTTGGTCATGGCCAGCGTCTTCACCCCTGACGCTATAAGTACTCGTATTCTCAAAGTAGCCTTCGTGATAGTCTCTCTGCTCGCTCCGCTCAATTTCTTCATCCAGGACTGCTTTTCCACCAGGGTTCTTGAGGACTGGACTACTTCGAACTCTGTAGCCATGAGTGCCTGGTAATAGTGGTAAGTGATATGCCGTATACAAGCAGTCATCATAGAGCTTTGTCTTGGCGCCATGTGTATTTTTTACAAAGCTTGCTGTGGCTTTTGTTTTGTAACCCTGGGCCGTACAATATGCTGTGACCCTGGCCAGCTCTTCAGCTCTCTTAGCTTTGGAAAGTCTCTCTGCATAGCTTTTCCCCCTTACTTTGCCTCGCTTCTTTAAGAGGTCCCATTCGTCATCTTTGAGTGGTTCTGTCTCTTCTTCCTCATATTTCGAGGTAAAGCGTCTTGCTTCATTTTCATCTTCCTCATCTACGCCCTCTTCAGTATCTGGGATCAAAACAAGCTTTTCCGTGAGCTTAGTGCTGCGGCCTGGTACTTTCTGCGGTGCAAGCCTTGTGACTAGAGCGCCATTGGGTCGTTTGGGGAGCGAGTGCTTGCGTGGAGGCGGTATGCGTGCTTGACCCGAAGGAATTTCGGAGGCGTTCTGGAGCACGTTGTCTACCGAAATCGACCTTGTCGACATTCGCTGCCTTACTACATCACTCGCTCGTATACCAGTCCTTGAAAATCCCGCAGATACAGTTGTGGTTTGGGGCGAATCTCGAGCATCTGTGACCTAGACGCTACATTAGTGTAATCGTGGGTATTAAGAGCGGAGTTTTACTAGAATTGAGGGTATTTTCTTTGCAACAACACTGGTGGCCATAGCTAGTCTTGGAGAAAATGTGTTAGTGGATCTGAGTTGTCATGCATGGCACGAAGTTGAATGCAATGGTGGAGCCCGTATCAACCCATGGAGTGCCAAAATCCTCTGAACCTATCCAGGCTAGTCACCGGGCGATGGGCATGGAATGCCTTGGTTGGCAGGGTTGGTGATGACTAAACTTTTCGACGATAAGGTGAATGATATGCTGGCTGATCGAGCCAGTAATATTCGCTAGTGCCCTAATGATTCTTCTGGCAAGGTTTTATTGCAGATCGAGCTCATCCAAGCGTATCTGTTGCGAAAGGTCTTTCCTAAAATTCCAACATTATCGCCGGGCATCAGTAAAATGGGACACTGGTGCGATTATTTTCGTGAGCTGCCGCATAGGATTTCAGTCGGGAAGACTGGGCTCCCCTCCATCACGCCAGGGGACTGGATCGGTTGCGAAGAAGTGGGTGTCCTTAGCGATGGAGAGGACTCCGACTCGGCGTTAGAGCATCCTCCGTGCCAGCATGGCTCAGGCTGGAGGATGGCATGTGCACGATGATGGGGAAAGTGGTGCTGCAGGAACCGACACACGTGCGCAGCCCTCCCTCCAAGCTATCCGAGCGAAGCGGCTACGTATAAAAAAACCTTCGGAAAGTGCCCCGCCGAGTTTCGAACTGCGGAGGCGGGGCGCCATGACACGACGAAGTTGGCGTAGAATGTTGTACGGGAGACTCGAAGAGAGTGATGACAAGCCTGCGAAAAAGGAACCTTGTTTTCCCATAGAACGATGATTCTTCGAGAAACTGATGTACTCAGGGTCGACGTTGCAAACGTGAGACGTCGAACATATCACATGCTGCTTCAATGTCGAGAGCTCGCGCAAAGTTCACGGCATTAACGCAACCACCAAAGAAGCGCTTCGTGAAGTCGATGACACGGCATACATAAGAGCCATGGCAATTAGAAGTTCATTTAATGACTTTTGAATGGCCGGCCATATTCCATACAACTTTCACCCGGAGCTTTACAGCTTGAAACCCGACTGCATGAGCCCCACACTCCCTACCGTCAGTGGGCTAAATGCCGGAGGCCACAGCGCGTCGGAGCTTGAACGCTTGACTGGATAGTCACAGCTGCAGTTTTGGCTTGGCAACAGTGTCTATCGGTCGCGATTAAAGCTTGCGCGTTTGCAAAGCCGGTGGTTACCTAGGGGGTAGAGTAGATGCTAACTCAAATTGGACACTACGAGCTTCAAGTTGGAGATAACCAGCGCACAACCCAAATATACACTATATCGGAGGGCAAGACTGAACACCTGTACGCGGTGTCCTCGACGAACCTGGGGGTGAAATATTCTCCCAGAGCCAAGTTCTGTCAAATTTCACAATATCAAAGAAGTTGGCCCACGAGGCAATGATTCAATTTACTCCTCCACGTCGTTTTTTCGCTCCCAACGAAATCGATTCCTACCTAAGCCTCATCAAGTCTACAATTACGACCCAGTACAATCTCATTCCAATGATCACACCTCTCTCCGACTTTCTCTGGCCTCAGATCGTCACTAAATACACGCCCACGCCGATACTTATATCCAACGGAGGAAGCAAAGCGTGGCGCACAAATTTGGGAGACAGTTCTTTGGGACGGGCGTGAGAGAAATCAGGACAATTTCACAAGATGATATAAAGGATGGATGCAGTCTCGACGGGCGTGGAATTTCGAATTTTAGCAAGGAGTTTTTACAAATTGAGCTTTGTGCGTGCCAAGACTTCGGTTGCGAGAGTGCAGGCGACACTATAAACATCGCCATGGTTGGATAGTGCGGTTGTACATCGTCTTGGCCGGTCTGTCATGTAGAGTCTGGATAGCTTGGACACATATCCCACTCGAGACAGTAGATCGCTGGTTCAAATCCAGCAAAAAAAAACCACTTTTCTCGCGGTGCTGGTATGCATGGATGACGAAGGGATGCTTGGATAACCAAAGGTTTTGAATTTCCCTTTGGTGGGTACTTACGGAGGAGGTTCGACTGTTTGTGTAAGCGAACATACCTCACAGTGGTATTTGCGAATGAAATTCAGAGTATGAGTGTCTCTAACGTCAAATGAGTCATCCCACATGTATACATAGCACCGGTCATGTGTCATAGCTAGATAGCTGAATTCACAATAAATGATTTTAAAAAAAATTATACACTATATCGCCAAGAATAAAGAAATATCATTATAATTCATTCTCAGGACGCTGTAGATAAATTCTAATGTGCTAGGAAGTATTTATGAATTGATCTCAAGGAATGTACACCAGTAAGATGCATTAACTTCGAAGAAACAATAGCTTAGCACGTCACTTAGGCTACAGGCTGCTACCTCATTTACCTGGAACCGGAGTTTATCCGGCTCCTAACAGGCGTCATTCCTAATTTAGTTAGGATCATGTAATTGCTTATGTAATGTACAGGATGCGACCTGACGCGTAATCTTTACAATCTAGTAAATCCCATATGTATTTTTTACCCTTTAGATAGAAAATAAATATCATTTTAGACATATGTTTGCGAGAAGCTGGCGTACCGTCCCTTAACGTCTTAGCCATTTTGAGCTAGATAATGATTGATAACCAGTAAGTGGATATCTAATTCGTCTATGTAACTCTTATAAATCTACTGATGTGAAACCCTACATATCTATATACCTGCCTCAGGTGTAAGCTCTAACATTATTTTTGAATATGGGTTTAATTGTGTGTGCAATTATCTAGCTATGACACAATATTAGAGAAATGTGAAGAATGACTGACTTGGTTTAAAAATATAGCTCTCATGCCTCGGATTTCAATTGCAAGCGCCACTGCGAAGTTATGGTGGCTTTTTCTTCACCCCAAGTCAACCCTCATCCGTGAATACCGACCCAGAGGAACGTCTCAAAAACTCTGAGTTATCCAGACATACCTCCATCATCAATTGACTAGTTTCCGGGCGAAATGTGACCTAAGGGTTTTCCTTCCCAAGTAGAGTAGGTACTGAAGCTACTCAAACTATACGAAAGAACACCAAAGGGAGGCGAAATACGGCGCCCTCTATCGTTGGCTCGTTTTTATAGCGTCAGCTACACTCTCTCAAGCAAAGGCTCGGCATGCGCAATTCTCTTCAATTTAAAAAATTCCTCACTAAGTTTCAAAATCTCAAACCCGTCAAGATTGTATCCATCCTGTGCATCATCTTGTAAACTTGTCCTAATTTTTTATCTCACGTCCATCCCAAAGAACCAACTCCCAAATTTGTGCGTTACGCTTTATTTCCTCCGCCGAGTGTAAACATTGGCGTGGGCGTGTATTGGTGACCAGCTGAGGCTAGCGAAAGTCGACGAGAGGTTTGGTCATTGGAATGAGGATGTACTTGTTCCTAATTTTAAACTTGATGAGACTTTGGTAGGGATCTATCTCGTTCAGTGTGAAAATTTGACATGGCGGAGCGTTATGAATTATTGCCTCGTGGACTTACTTCTTTGGTATTGCGAAATCCGGCTGAACTTGGTTCTAGGAGAATATTGCACTTTCAGGTTAGTAGAGGACACCGCGTATAGGTATTCAGTCATGTGCTCCAAATAAGAGTATTATCCAGGTATGCGGAACAAAATTCACCTAAAAACTCCCTAAGAACACTGTTAATATATCTTTGAAAGGCATTAGGGGCACCAGTCAAACCTAAAATTGTAACTAGATATTCAAGAGAGCCATAGCGTGTTCGGAATACTATTTTGTATTTGTCGCCTTCACATACCCTCAACTTATGAAAGGCGGCGCGAACGTCGACTTTAGAGATCCATGTGGCCTTTGTGGCTTGCCTTCATGTTTATTTTATAAGCGGAAGCGTAAACCTATCAATTATAGGTATAGCATTGAAGACCCGATAATCTACACAAAATCGATGACCACCCCTAGGCTCTTTTAAAACAGTACTGGGGCTCCTTCAGGCAAAGAGCTAGCTCATATCCAACTTTTTTCAAGAGGGTCTGTTAAAGTTTTCTGAAATACACGTAACTCTGCTCTAGACATGTCTTACAATGGACCAAAAGCATCGTTTTTTCTCTTCTATTGTCATCCTTGAGAAATTCAATCTTAGTATCAACAGCAAGTTTATGGGGAGGCAGCTTGTTATTTTCATCATTTGTAAAGATTTTCACATTCTCACGTAGCTCAGAAGGCAGACTAACTTGGGTTTCCTACGCAGTCTGATTTTTCTTAAATTCTAAGGCCTGTTGATATCAGCCATCGAAGCCGCAAAAACCTTAGTTGCCGTATCTTTGGCATTACGTGCACGGGTTCTATGGACACGAAATGTGAGCCAAGAACCTGACGAGCGCTTCCTAAATTAAACTTAAGGCAATTTTACTTTGCTATTTCGGTAGGAGATAGATGATTCTCCCAATCTTTTTCTTTTGCTCTAACCACTCCTAGGGGTCTAAAGTGGATGAAACGCCAGCAAGCATCATAAACAACTGCGTTAGCTCTCATCCGAGGATTACCTAGAAACTTATTGTATGCCAAATCATTAATGATACACCCCCAAATATTTTCACTCCACCAGCGATATCTACATCAACGCAAGTGGGCTTGTTTAAAAAATGCTGTTGGGAGACCTTTTGTCGGTAAAAGGATTATACTTGGGCGTTATGAATTGTTCTATGTAATTGCGGTGTTGAGGATGTCGTTAGGACTTTGGCAGGGATCTGATTTAGCTCATTAGCGAGGCGCTTGGAGTAGAGGAAGAAAGGGCAGAGGGACAAAAGGAGAGACAACGTTTTATGTATTTCGAGATACCAGTTAATTGAGATTATTCACCGACTTCGTGACGGCACCCAATTTGTATTACTTCGTGTTTTACCAACACCTTTTTTGCAAGCTTCAGTTTTCTAGGCTTGGTGGGAATTCGTGGAAATTTGTGACGTTTAACAAATGAATGATTGAAGGCGGAATTGTATAAACACTCTTAGTCCATAAGAGCAACTGTGTAAAAATATTTAAGAATTACATCTAATAGAAACGGAGAGACATTCATTTTATTCACAATCTTACTTATTTCATGATCAAGAGGCTTCCTAGCACCCTGAGCCCTATTTTGCTCAGAGTTTACTCATTATCCGAGTGGACACCATGAATGCAATCTTCTTCAAAATCTTCTGAAATACAGTTCACCTCATTATTTTTTGTAGAGGCTGCGTTGAAAGCCGGTGGCCCAAAAAGCCAGGTAAAGCCTAGAAAATCTTGTGCCAATGTCCCTTCCGGGCTCAACGTGTATATTTCCCAACTGCACATAGAGCCGAATATTTTTCTCATGATCGCCATGAGGTCAGAGACTTTTAATTGATACCCATATTTCTACTGTGGGTTTGGGAGTTCACAGAATTTATGATAGCTGCCAAAGTCGAGGGACTGATGTCGTTGATACCTAATTTTTACGTATCACTATCTACATCGTAGGGAGGTAGTGCCAATTCCTGGTGTGTGCTAGAAAATGATCTTTGACCAGGGCCGATACTATCGGCAGAGTTCAAATGAGCGTTACCTAGTCTACTTGTGTAACAAGTTTTTATATGTCTTGGACCGATCTTAGGGACGTAATTTTGCCGTGACTCCAATTTGCTAGCAATTATCCTGTCTTCCTTGACGAAGAGGGTATAATTCTTTTCTGAGAGTGACACATTCATCAACAAATCCGAGAGACGGTTATTAAACCCTAAACTCAGACCCTTAATTTTGATTCTTTCTTCTCGGTGAACAAATTTTACTAATGCAAACATAAATTCGAAATTATTTAAGTAGCTCGCGAAGGTTCGGTGATTCCCCTATCTTATTCCCGAGTTTTTCTCCAGCAGGCCGAGTCGATGTCTTGTCTTCAGAATTATCATTTAAGTGTTTCATGAACAGTTCGTAATTCCAATCATCAATAGGTCCCCTGTTGAGACCCAAAAAAACGAGCTCTCATATTTTTGAGCACGGTGCTCATCATATCCATACAGGCTATTTTGTGCCCACCCAGAGGGTCCAAATCAAACTCAATTTTGTTTGTTAATTGCGTCATGTAAATCTCGTATAATTCATTGGTACCACTCCATTCTAGCCAACACGATGCCTTCTTAATCCCGGCTGGCTGATGCTTTAGAGCTGCCGGTGTATTGAATTGAATTATTCTCGTTTAACGTCCTATGCGGTATTTATATACAGAACCATGTAGACGATAAGCCGCTTTGATTAGGAGAAAAGCTCTCGACAAAAAAAACCCGATATCCCGCCACTATGAACTGTCCCGGCTTAATGCTGAGGACGTTCCTTTCAACCATAAATTTATAAACTTTCCCCAGATTTCGTGAACTCCCCCTTCAATCAGACTAAAGTTTAGAGGAATTTAAAAGAGAAGGCACCTCCTCACTCGGCGTTAATCGTCGAAGTTACCGAAGAGTAGGTCCCGATGGTGGTGCAGCTATCGTGGCGATGGTTGATGCTGCGGGGGCTTCGACTACCTTGCGTGGTCGTTCCGGCCCTCTTTTGAGTCCTTCAGCCTTTTTACTGGTGACCAAAGTAAATCCCTGATCATCAGTTGGTCTGACTGTTTGTGTTGGCGCCACCGTAGGTTTTTCGTTCCATATTTCCGCCGTTCTTGACAACAGCTCCATCCGAGCCTTCTCCACACTTCCCTTGTAGACCTGGTAGGTCCGACACGCTGCTTTCTGCCACTAACGGTGCTCCTTGCCGCAGTTCGCACAAGAAACCCTTTTCCTCGGACAGTCCTGAGTTTGGTGAGCGCCTGCACACTCACCGCACCTAGCTACTTTTCCACACGACGCCTGTGTGTCCCCACTGGCTGGAGTTGTAACACAGCCTTGGTTGGCATCGTGGTGACCACACTTGTGATGTGAAGAGCATGGCGTTAATTACAAGGCTCTGTCAAACTACTTCCGTCTACATCTCCTCCGATAGGGGGCTGACCACGATTGATACTCGATTGCGACTGTTTTCTTCGATCGCTGATGTTCCTTTTCGTCATGGAGCCATCGTATTCTGTTAATTACCAGGCCTAGAATACGTGCCTTCGTCACCGTCTCAATCTCCCTGATGATGGCGTAGTTGTTAGCATCTCTGCCACCTTCAATTCTTATCCGTAGTGGGACTCCGGAAACCTCGACGGAAAATCTTGCCGTAGAATCTTAAATCCGCTGGGTTGCCGCATATTAAACGCCGCATCTCTCTGGGACGTCTATTGCACAAGCACCTCGGTATCGTTGCTTCGCATCTGACAAATCACAAATGCGCCTTTGATGTATTGTTTTGCCTTCGATAGCAGCTCTTGTGGTAGCAAGTTTTGAGCGCTGTCGTTTCTTATTCGTACCGCCGTCTTCTTCATTCGCGGAGCCACGACCGACGCGTAACTCCTAGGTGGTAGCGCGCCCGAAACCATAGGAGCAGCTTTTTGATCGGGATCCGCGAGGTTCATTTTGACGACTTCCTCTAGCGCCATCACCCTCTCCTCTATCGGAGACTTCTTCTGGGACATTTCCGCCCAGGCCCTTTTGTGTGCGTGGAAGGCCTTCACGGACTCGTTCACGTCCTCCATTGAGGGTAAGTCCTCCTTATCCATCTCTCCCATCACGATAAGTCTAGCCTGTCTAAGTTGTTTCCCCAGGATTTCAAGGTTTCTATACTTTGGAGCTGTCTACGCTCCGCTGCCGTTGTTCGTTGAGGCCATTGTCACATTTTGCGATGCGTCGAAAACGCGGGATTTACCCACACTGGCACCCACACTCGCCATGTTGGAGCATGGAAAGCGAAAAGATGAGAGGAGGGCAGTGAAGATGAAAAAATTATAATCACGATGTCAAATTGATGATACGGACAGCCTGAAAGGCTGCGCAGCTTTCTGGCAAAATTGATGTTTTTGTTGCCTGTGTATTGTTATTATTGTTAACATTTAAAAGACATAGAAGTTGATGAAATTGCTCATGAGTTATTGAAATAGGGGCGCCTGTAAATTGATTATTGCCCAAGGTGTTCGTTGCATTAGATATAGCTAAATCTTGAATTACCCCTTGACCATGTGTTGATTGTGGAGAGTGGAGTATTCTTGTCTCTTGGGATGAGGTTGATAAATTTCAGCGGGTAGAGGTGCTCTGAACGCGCTCAAAAAAATAACTAAACAGAGTCGATTAAAAGTGGTTTAGCCCAATATTGTATTAGAAGGGTCAGAAAGATATTGATACAGAATATATATAAAACGACTGGTTATGCTAGCTGTTCGCACAAGTGAAACCCAGATAAAGTTGACGTTCTGTATAGATAAAGAGCTGGGCAAACTATGCGGTTAACGATTTTTTTTTTGTTTTTTTATATTAAAGTCCTAAGCTAAAGCTCTAGGTCCACTATAGGTACAAAACTGGTGGAGCCGACGAGGATCACTGCTTACAGGCCCAGTTCGTTCCAACCGCGAGACACGCTATAGAAATAGTAGAAGGTAAATTACAACTCAAAAGACACCACCTGCTCCGACTCTGAAATCGAGACTCCATCCTTCAATCCTAAGTTCAAGTACATAAAAATTTCCTCAGGGAAACGACACTTCTCGCCTCGTTCTCTTTCGCATCATGCATTGTGGCAGTGACTAGTTTGTCTGATCTTCGCTGAGAGCAGTGGATGAGTGAGCAGGTTGGCTACCAAAACAGCCGGTTTCCTCCGCAAATATTTTGAAGCTTTCGTGGCACTTGGGCCCGAGAAGCTTAATGACAAAGTCAAGGTGGGACATTGACTTTCTGAGCCTACGCGTGTGTTATGTGTGGTGGCTTCAGTAGAAAAAATGGGTTAGAGATATTTTTTTCCCGCAAGTGCACTCCATAGGAGCGTATGTTGGGAAATATACTCTGTACGATATTATATGGATAAATATGATGAAGTAAAGAAGACTTAATATTTTACAACTATGGGAACATTGGACTTATATTTACATCTAAGGGAAAAATTTCCACTAGTCTCATGTGCCTGTCAAACCTAGTGATGACCAGCCACCTCTCATCTACCATGATGAGCCAAGGTATACTGTAGTACATAAACATCCAAACGTATATGCAACTGTAGGCGCGATTAGCGCAATCGGGACATGTGTAGAGAGAGTCAATCTTGTCGGGAACCTGAGACGGAACAGATAGTGGTTCAGACGTAAATTCGAGAGTCAGATTTCCAACAGCGTATGGGTTGTTAAAACAGCGATGGTATGCCGCAAAATTGCCGTGTCCTATTCGGGCTGCGATAAGTTCACGGAGGGTGTGCCTAGAAAGTGCCAGCTCGGGTGGTTTGCGTCTCCGAATATTGAAGTTAAGTTGGCGGCATTTAAGCGGTGCTGGATAGGCTGTGCCTTGGCATCTGATCAGATAACAATGTACGTTGGGATAAAGATGTTCTTGTTTAAACTACGGTAGTGATACATCTATGATAAAATTACTCGAGCCTGACTATTCAGCCTTGTACCCTTAAATTGTGCAAAGACCTCATCACAATGTTACTTCCACACGAAATACTAAAGCTACTAAGTTGTCGAAGAGTAACCTGTGTAATGACAAACAACAGGCGGGCAAGCCTCTTACCACCAGTTGTCGAGCGATCTCTGTCGTCTATGATTTATGACTCCACGAAAATATGCCAGAGTACTAGATGCAGGTTAGTTATGCGGGAGTTTGTTTGTTTATGTCTATTGTGTTAGAGAAACAGATCATGTCCTAATTGATAGAACGTGGAAACTCCAGTATCGGATTACACGACTCGCTTAGTTACGAGCCGTGCACTGTATGTTTTTTTTTTTTTTTTGTTTTTTTTTTTTACATTTGGTCCTAAGCTAACGCTATCTTTTCCACATTGGGTCAAGGACCGGTGGAGCCGGCAAGGATCACTTCGTACAGGCCCAACTCATTCCAACCGCATGAACTTCTACTGAAATTGTAGAAGTTAACAGCAAAACTAAAATCAAAAACATAAATCAAAAACTGAAATCAAATTTGGAAGAAATACTGTTTGGTCCGGATCCCGCGCTTCTCGCCCGTTCCCTTTCCTGCCACATCTTCCAGATGACTTTTTCTTATCTCCGCTGAGAGCGAAAGACTAGTTCGCAGATATCCTGAATTCAGCTGGTATCCTGCTATATATATTGAAGCTTTTTGTAGACTTCACCGAGGGTTGCTGTACCCTCAAACTTCTTCTTTGGATTCCAGGATTCCGAAACCAGATCCCTCGGCCATCGAGATATCCTTCATTGAGGCCATCGTTGCCTCTTCGGCCCTTTTGGCTGCAGCCCTAAATCGAGCTACTTTCGCGAACTCCCCTTGCTGGATCTGGCGGATCCGCGCGAGCTGCTCTTTTGTCACCGGTCCGGACTTGCTGGGTCTGGCTAAGCAGGCCCGGGAATCCGATCGGTGAGGTCCCCCACAGTTTCGACACCGGGTGAGGGCCTTGCACTCTGATTCTGAGTGCATATTAGATCCGCAATTCCAGCAAGCTGGAGCGCGGGAACAACCACGGGTGGCGTGAAATTCAAGACACCGTTTGCATTGTTCGATTTTGCGACGAGGTCGGAAGAGCTTTGCAGCTCCAGAGTCGTCGAAAAGGCGGAATCCAGGTCGAGGAGCGGATTCTCGGGGAAATAGCGCTTGCCAATTTGAGTAGGGCGCCCCTGGTTTGCTAGTCCCATGAGGACGAACCAGAAAGGGAACCAACTGGGTCACTCGCGTGACTTCGTCGGCAACCATCTTTGCCGTCACGGCAACTGGGCCAGCAAGAGTTCGAATTGTCTCCGGGACGGTGGCAATTTGCATGGCAACCAGATTTGATGCTGGTTCCAGTTTGATTCCAGATTCGCTCCGTGATGTGGAGGAATCTAGGAGCTCTGTTCGAGCGAGTTCATCCTTTGCGGTTATTGCAAAGCCGGTCTTTACCCGCTGAACCAACGTGATATTGTTGGCAGCGGTTCCCAGCGCCTGAGACACCGCTAGCCTTACTCCAGCTGGAGAAAGGAGACGGTGGGGATGGAAATAGTCAAGGCGCAGAAAAAGTCGTGGATCGGCTTTTGACCTCGAGTTGGCACTCTTTGCCTTGGGGGCGGGTGGTGCTGCCTTTTTTGTCAATGGCCCAGCGCTGCGGGCTAGGCCTACCCGAGCTACGGTGGCCCAAGTTGTCTTTGGGGCCGGAGCCTGGGTTGTTAGAGGGTTAGGAACCCTTATTTCTGGTGCCCTCGGCGGAAGAGGGTTGGCGGGGCGAGCAGGGAGAACTGGTGGTGTGCTCCCTGGGCCAGATTGTACGAACTGGCCGATGGCTGCTCGAAGATAGACTTTTATGCCGTCTACAAATTCTTTATTTTCGCCGATCGAAAGAGGCGAAAGTGCTGCTTCAACACTGTTTATTGCAGTCGAGCAGATGGCGAGGCGGGCCGTAATTTGCGTCGTACGTCGCTTTTCGGCCTCCATCACGGTTTGCAGCTCTGGTGGAAATTCCATTGCTGATGTAGATGCTACGCCTTTAGAGGCTGGCACAGCATTGTTTCCTGCAGATGATTCTGCACGTTCGGTTGTCTTTTCTCGAACAACTTCCTTTCCTTTCCTGGAGCTGCTTGCCAAAGGGGGCAGTTCGACGGGGGTTTTGGTCTTGGGACCATTGTTTTCTGCTCTGATCGGTTCAGAATCAGTCATCTCTTGATCGGGAAGGTTTGTGGACTTCCCTGGGACAAAGGCCTCACTCGCAAATAGGCTTGATAATTTTTGCGCGAGGCCAGTAGGTTTTGGACACAATGGTGTCCCTTCAAAGCCGGCTGAAGTTGTCGGCTTTGGGCGATTTTTTCTCACCGGAGGCATTTTAAATACCTCGCGACGGTTAACAATTCGAGAAGTCAAGCACAGAAGTGGTCATAGGAATGGAGAAAGTGAAATAGGGAATTTTCGAATTTCTCGAATTGTGCGGGTTGTTTGTTCATTAACGTGCTAGGTGAAGTAACTACCGTCGCACTCCTACTGGAGCTTGAGCACGAGTGGGGTCGGGCCGGATCAGGTTAACTACCGTAAAGTACAAGTGCCTCGTCCCACCTCAATGACCGGAACCATGCCGAAACGTATCTATGTGTTGAAGCATGACGAGTACAGCAGCCCAGAGTTGAAAACAAAACAAAAGAAAACTTCCACGCAAAGTCCTGCATTACAAAAGAAAAAAAACTTTGACAATCTCCCTTCCATCGTTCCGCCTCGGCCACCACGCGCCCGAGCCTCGATTCCTAACCCTACTTCCATGCCAGATCACCTAGGCTTTCGTTCATCACCTCCGAGTCACAGGTATCCCTGCCATCCCCCGGCTAGCCTCCGCGTATATTCCGCTCTCCTGGACATAGTCCCTGAACAGTTGCCACCCGCTTGATCCGAGCATTGTTTCTATAGCTGGCGCCCTTCGCCTTCCGCTTTTCAGCCGCCATGTTGCCAGTGCTTTTCGACACTGAACAAGGTGACCGATTGATTTTTCCCTCCCACACTCGCAGTGAAGTGTAGCGTCAGTGTGGTTGAAGCGGCGATGATAAGCCGCGAAGTCCCCATGTCCGGTTCGAGCGGCTATTAGGCGAGCGTAGACTGCCCTTAGTAGTGCTAGTTCTGGCGGTTTCTTGCGTCGCATCTCGAGTTCGAGGTCTGCATAATGTCTGGGGCGATTCGAATGCCACCAGTCTGTAACCATCTGTCTGGCCAGTTCGCGAGCTTTCCTTCCGGAAGAGGCGAGGGTCATCACCCCATGTGTCGTCCTCGTATCGTCCGACGAGTTAAGCTCTCTTCGAGCGAGCTCATCAGCCATTTCATTTCCTACCAGCCCTTCGTGGCCCGGAATCCATCCTACTTTAACAGGTGCTGCTGCTCTAGCGACCATTTTGCAGAACTTTTGAATCCTCCAGGATGATGAGCCTGTTGTTCCCGTTAGTAAGGCCTGGACAGCCGCAGAATTGTCGAGCAGAATATAGATGGCGCTACGACCACGATCTCGCTTCCTGCTAGTGATTGCTTCAAGAGCAGCTAGAGCTCCATGAACCTCCGCGTCGTAGACCTCCGCATTGGTTATTTTGCCTGAGCCGCTTTGCTCAATTGTCGTACCCGTGCCACTGATAAAGGTCACAAAGGCCTATGACACTTTGTCGGTGGACGCCCCAGAACCATCACTGTACACGCAGAGACAGTCGGGTGGGAGTGTAGGCAGTCACTCTCTTATGAACTTGGCAGCCTCTTTCTTGCTTGTCCAGCTGGGAATTAGCTGAGGGGGGACCGGAGGTCGGAGCGGTGGAGGTAGTTCAGCCTCTGGCAGAAGTCGATACATCCTCTGGACCCTCGAATCATGAACTCTGTCCAGACCAAGTCTGGTTTTGTTGCATGTCTTTAGTCCAAGTCGGTGGCGAGCGCTGTCTGTGCTTTCCGTGGCCCGAAGTCGAAGCGGATGGTACTCATCTAGTGTCCGGATTCGTGCGGCAGTCTTGAGCCTGCGTTCCTCCAGAAGAATGAGTGCTGCTGGAATACCCGTCTCTCTCCTCAGGGCTGCGATAGGCATCGTGCGCCAGGTTGGTAGAGCCACGCGGATTCCGAAGGCAGAGGTTTGGTCGATGACTTTGCTCTGTCTCTTGTAGGAATTACGCGTCACACCTCGATAAGTTTCCCTGGTTGGCCCCGGGCACCAGACCTCCGCTGCATGCATCGCGATTGGCAGAACTACCGTGCGAATGACTGTGGTTAGTAAGTCAGGCCTTGGTCCCTGGGTGCACTGAGTGAGCCGTCGGAAGTGCTGCACTAGCCGCATTGCTTTGCTGGTCCACTTTGCGACGTGACTTTCGAAGGTCAGACCGCGATCAAGGTGTACTCCGAGCCATCGGATGTCGTCGGATGCTTGTACATCGCGAGTGCCTACCCTTATAGCCGGAAGTTCGTGTCCCCTGGATCTTGGGCCGACGAAGTAGACTACTTCGGCCTTATCTGGGTCGAAAGAGACGGCATTATCAGCGGCCCACCCTAGGACTGCATCGACTTCTCTCTGGACAGCTACTGCGGCTTCAGTTGGAGTTGAACCTATGCCGAGGATGGCAACATCATCTGCATAGCCAAATCTCCAACTACTGCCTCCCACGACTTCGGCCATGTAGAACAGAAAAAGAATTGGGGAAAGAGGCGATCCTTGTGGCAGCCCGCATTCTAGGAATACCGGGTCTGTGACTCCGTCTTCGTGTCGTACGCGAGCAGATCGTTCTTGTAGGAAGGACTTTATCCAGGTGATAGCTGGTTTAGGCCACCCCATCTTGTTCATCCTCTGCAGCAGCCGTCCGTGGAGTACAGCATCGAATGCACCCTGAACGTCCAAAGTGACTAGGACTGCTTTCTTCTGCCGTTTCATTGCATGTTCTACATCGTGGATGACGCATGAGACGAGGTCGTTGGCAGACCTGCCAGTGAGTGCTCCAAAGAGTTGCTGCGGGACTGCCTTGTAGGTGAGGGCGGTGTAAGCCATTCGCCTTGCAATCAGTCTCTCGAGACCTTTACCCAGGGAGGAGAGAAGTGCGATAGGCCTCCATCCTTTAGCTGTACTGAGGTTACGGCCGGGTTTGGGGAGAAGGATTACTTCCGCTAGCTTGAAGGCCTTCGGAAAGTGATTCAATCGCAGTGAACCCTCAAAGAGTACACTCACTGCGTGACCAATTGATGGCCAGGCTGTCCTAAGAAGACGAACAGAAATCGCGTCTGCTCCAGGGGCTTTATTTTGGCAGGCCGTTGTAACCCACTTGGCTTCCTCGTCCGTAACGCTCGAGACCCATGGGAGGTTTCCGCGTCCTGGCTCGAAGTCCTCAGCGTCGACGTCGTTCTGACTGGTGAACCGGCCGAGAAGGAGGTCGCGCAACAGAGTTGCTCGCTTTCCTGGATCCGAAACAAGACCATCTGGAGTTTGGAGTGATGGAGCAGCTGATGTAGGTTGCGGCTTAGCCCAGCGTGCCATCCGATACATGTCGACGTCGGTTGTTGCTTCGGAGAACTTTCGCCGCCAGTATTGGCGTTTGGCACTTTTGACTATGCGACGGAAGTCCTTTCTGCTCTCTTCGTCCCTGAATATCCTGTATTCGCGTTTGGCCTGTAGGCACTCCGACGTCCACCAAGGTGCTGTCCTACCCTTCTTCACACTCCCGCGTCTACCAGTGACCCTGATTGCGTTGCTAATAGTTTGGACCAGCTTATCAGCAAGATTGTCCACCGCGTCTACTGAAGCCATCGGCTGTAGCTCTATTCCTTGAGCCCAACGGCCTAGCACCTTTGCAAAGTCTTCGAGGGCGTCGTCTGTCACTCGAAACGGTTGGCCTGTTTTGATAACAGCTCTAGCTTTTGAGTTAGGACGGGGGACGTCTCCTGCAAGAGTTCTCTGGTCCGATGTCGAGTCAAGCTCTATCGAGACGTCTGCAAGGGCTCCCGCGTTAGACCAGACTAGGTCGAGTGTGTTTCCAAGATCGTGAGTCGAGACGCCCGGGGTCGAAGATAGGTCCATACCGTGCTCGGACATCCATTTGGCGAGCACTTGGCCGTCACCGTGTAGCCTGGTGGCCATGGGCTGCCAGTCAGGGTGGACGGCATTGAAATCTCCACCAACTACTGTGGGCCCAGACGGGGCCCATGATAGGAGCGGCGAAAGGTCTGCTCCAGGAGCGCGATACACTGAGACAAAGGTGACTCCTTCACCGTGCACTGTATGGACAATAGACGCGTCAGTTGTTATTCACCAAGTAATGTAAGCGACGAGTCGTAGAGACGATCTGTCAAGTGAAGGAGTAGTCATTCTTTGATGACACAAGTCATTGACAGAGTACCTCTTAGTTATACGAGGGAATGAGACACGTTTAGAATAGAGTAGATAATTGGAACACAGCTTGGTGGGCGGGGACTTCTATAAGACCCAACTCATATCACTACTGTGGGATATCAATTCAATACTGATTCATCTACGCCTTACATTTGCTGTGCAGTGTCTCTTATCAAGTTATACAAGTAATCATAGTACGTGTCGGTTGTTTATATACACGTGTACGCGTACGCAATGGGTTTCTCTCTGATGTGGTGATTCTTGTTCTATTCACTTACGGGCGTGTCTGTCATATGGGCGACACGGCGAACCGCACTAAGTCATGTGACTACTGCCTACTCACATAACAAACTCCCATACCTGCCAGGTGACCACAAAACTACTTCGGCTTTGAGGATCCCTTATTGATATTACAACAGTACGTATATTTTAATATATTGTCCTGTAAATTCTATGACTATGAAAGGACATATAGGTCCTTTCTACCACAGGCCGAGAGTATCTATGTCTCGGGTAGTGTACTCCATCCTATACCTCCTTCATGACTTCTTTCCGCCAGTAATACCCCCACAGCTCTTCATTTGAGTACACACTAAGAGGAGCCATTATCCCGACATTATCTCCCTTCTCCAGCCAACGAAACGATGGCCATTTACTAGTGTGTAGCTGCACGGAAAAGTCTCAAAATCCACTGGGTGCGGGGCCTCTTATGACGAAGAGGTCGGCCAGCCGGGCGCAGCAGACCTGTGTATACCTAAGAGCGTCTTTCAACCTTCCTAGCCTCCTCCTTACACCTCCCCTGATTCATGCCGCAGGACAAATCGTAGGTCGTGAAAGGATATCAGAAAAGGCTTGGTTGAGAGTGATAGTCGTGAAGGAGCCTAGCTTAGCATCCAAAAATCGTTACGGACGTGGGCTCGTCGAGTAACTCATGTATTTCAGATGCCCTCCTGGCTAGTAGGTTCGGAAGTTAAGATGAGTAGGGACGATATTTCTGACGAGTCAAAATCTGCTTTTCTTGAGGGCGAAAGGGTCTTTTCCTTTGCTTTCGTGGGCTTTTTGTTCGCCCGCCGGTGGGTAGCAAATGTTGTAATATAACGATGACTTCTCTGACTACCTTTGTAGCGTTTGGTACCGCATTATCTCTCCTCCTTCCCAGCACCATTATCGTCGTCTTTGTCGTCTTATGTGTTATCGGAAGCGTATCTTTGACGGAGGGGGAGATAACTCAGCTCAAAGTTGATAAGGTGTTACTCAAGCTCGGCTCTGCCGACTCTGCAGACTCTACAGTGAGAGCTGGAAGTTCGTAGGGGACACCACTGACGGGTATTGAGAATAGTCCCCCTCCTAGTGGTAGTAATTAACAACTCTCCACGACAGATTTACAGACTCCTTTACTTTCGCACTCGCTTCACCAAGTGATATAATCTGTGCCTAATAGCCACAAGATTTTGCAAACCAATCCACTCAACATCATGCTCTATGAGTGCTAGGCTTGTGCCCGTCACGAATATGTTTCTATCAAGGTACAATGCCCGTGGTGCCGAGCGTTGTATCTTTATATTGGAGAAGATCAGATTTCTATCGAGTCAACTCAGAAGGGACTATAATGAATTCTTACCATACCGGTCGAAAGTCTGCCCGATCTGTGATGTTTGACATATTTCATGTTAGAGATTCGCTGTACATCGCTCGAGTTTGTTTGTGAGTTTATTGTGTTACTTTAGTCTATGGCTATCTGACACGTGGGGCTCCTCTCTCACCTAGGCTGCACCTTTCTCGGTGCTCCTATCTTCTTTTGTTACTTCAAAGATCATTGATATATTGCTCGTGATGAATAGCCATTCAGCTAGGTGTTTACCCATGTAATTCGGCCACTTTTTCCACGGAACCTTCTACTCAAAAAAAAAGGTAGCAATGGAAATTGCGTGAGCGAGAAAATGTCTCAAAAATGCCTTCAGCCTCAGCTAGGCGAGGCCTAGACACCGGGACCACATGAGGTGCGTGTATTCATCAATATCTCCCTTCTTTGTAACATTTGAGGCCAATTTGATCCAATCCGCCATCTCTGTATCGGGTGCTGGGTACGCTCTAGAAACTCATCGGATTGCTTTTCCCCCATGA
Source organism: Blumeria graminis f. sp. triticale (assembly GCA_905067625.1). Lineage (NCBI taxonomy): Eukaryota > Fungi > Ascomycota > Leotiomycetes > Helotiales > Erysiphaceae > Blumeria > Blumeria graminis. The sequence continues at coordinate 7,521,407 of LR898472.1, read as the reverse complement.
TCAAGGGTTGGTGATGAGTAGGGCTCCGACCCTACCATCTGATCTGATCGTGGTTAGCTCCATGATGATGGTGATAGGGGAATGCGTTGAGAGATGAAGACGATGTAGACAGCGAAAGCGATTAGGAATCCTGGTCGAAGCGAGGACTTTGTTAATCAATTTCGGCTCTGCAGACTCCACAGTGAGAACTGGAGGTTCGTAGGGGATACCACTGACAGGTGTTGAGAATAGTCCCCCTGCTAATTCCTCGTTCTCATAGGTTCTGGGTCTATAAAGAAATGCTGAAGCAGCCAAAAGTTTCGTCATACAAATGTCCTTTCGTAGTCTATTACTACGTAGAATAAGAATGTTCTCTCCGTAGTTCAGAAATATCCATGCCTCGAATAGTATTTCCTCTCTTCTCATTCCTTTACAACTTCAGACAGTACCATTGTCTATAGGCGTTAGGTGTGATTGTAGATTGTTAAATAGCCTGTTCTAGTTTCTTGATGCCAATTGCAGCCGTGAACAATCCAGATGAGCTGTTGACCATACAAGCCCTCTTAGCTAGTATCCAACTTAAGCTCAGCACTACAGAATCTACGATGAGGCTGAATTTTCGACGGGAGGAATCCATGTAAGTGTCCAGACTTCGTTTGGGAAGTTACCAAATTCCTGCTAATTAGATAAGCTTAGCAAATAGCTTTCTCAAGCCGGTAGACCAGATTTACTGGGTAGGTTCTGGGTATTCGAGCCACTGACCCCTTTTAAGAGGAGGATTTTGATTCAAATCAAGTACGAACCAACAACAATCGCTCGGCCCTTGGGCGGAGATAATATTGCAAGCATGCCTCTGTAGTCAAGGCTTTTGGAGCATATCTCTTTGCAGAGAGACACGATAGAAGAAAGTGAGCGTACTGAGGCCTGGCCAGGATCATGATATCAGTGAATACGATAGCCTTGTCAAACTGGCTATGGATGAGCCAGACACTATTCGTATCAAAGAGTTGGCGGAGTTGATTGTTGCCCATCTCCTGCCGGATAGAAGGCAAGGGGCTACAGGTCTTGAGTAGCCTGGCACGCATTGCGACCTCAGACTACGTCATGCGCATTCAGCTCTATGATGAAACGCAAATCCCCTGCATAGGGTTGTGAGCTGCGCATTTCGGGGCTGTTCACAGACTGGCGGGCGCGGCGATGCGACGGGGATGCTCGCCTTCGCACAATGTTTCAGGCAACCGAATCTGATTACATAAGGTGGCATGTTTAGAGCCCTGCTTAACTTCAAAGCATCGGATAAGGGGCCGCCTTTACCCCACATCAGTCAGACAGGGAAAAGGCGCGGTAGAAGAAATAACAGCCGCAGCATCAAAATTGCGACATAACATTGCAACGCAGATGCGGCCCAGCTTTAGAGGCACAGAAGCGTCGACTTCTTTCGGATCGGGGGGAGCTGTGGGTAGACCTGGTATCGAATCCTCGTCCTGACCTCTCCTGCCGATAATCTCCGCATGACCGGTCCCTCTCCCTCTCTTCGGTCGCCTGTAAACTAGCCCTAATTGTTGCTGAGGTCATTGGAACTGAGATTGTTCATCCCCTATTGTCATGGGGGTGACCCCTCATCAGCCTTGATTAGTCTTGACGTGCAAACCTGAATTGGCGCATTTTCTGCCGGCCTAGAGGTTGAGACATTCCGGGATCGATGATATTGGTGGCTGCATGCGGATGTGGAAGAACTGCTTTCATTAAAGGTCTTATGGCTCAATGGTACGGCACTCAAGTCCATCACCGGAATAGAGACCAGATAACCATCATAACAAACTGACTAATGACAGTAGGTCGCTATTTTTATCTCGGAATTACACTACGTTTCCCGCAATGCTCGTGAAAATTATCAACAATTAATGCTCGTGGACAAGTGTTTACTCTGATGGATGATAGGCCACCTTTGTTTGTGACACTTGCTAAAACTTATAGAGCATATGTGTCTGTTACATCACAGGAGTTATTTAATAAATTCGCAGTATACTGTGACTAGTTCATGGCTTGACCTCTGAATATATATATATATATATATATATATGGAATCATAAAAATATAGTTTCCAGGATATTCTGTGACTGGCAGTCGGGCGCATCCGAATATAGGACCTTTCGCCTACCTCGCGAGATGTTCACACGAAGTCAGCGTTGAAACTACTTATCTTGTTCACCTCACTAAACACTTTCAGAATCTCGCTGTCATCTTTTCTGGTCGTACAGCTGTCGTGAGTCTCATCCCTTGTTGGTCTAGACTGTAGTCACGGGGTAATGCTACAACAGGAATGATTCTTTCCAATAGCGGAGGCAGTAAGGTTTCTGTCCGGCTACGCCAACGATCACCGTCGAGCCTCAAAAACATTCTCACCTTAGTTCCAATCAATAAGCAAATAAAGCTCTCGGCCAGCAAAGGCAACCCCTATTACAGCACGACAACCATCTATCCAAGCGGAATTTGCTATCAGTTCCCCGGCGAACAAAGCCTGTTATTCAGCTTTGTGTGTGTTCGCTACTCCCGTGTGCCCGCGTAGATTGTAAAGGCTAGCAGACAGTTCCATGCCGTCACGGAAGACCTTAGTCATATCAATAGATGCGCAGGTAGTAATGTTCCCAGTCTGTTCTCAATCATTCGATGAATTGCTAGTCCAGCGTTCAGGGGTGATAACTTAATGCAGCCTGCTCATTAACAACATCTATCAAGCATACCACAGTCATTCTATGCTTCCGCCGGGAGACAAATGAGACCAATGCTGGGTTCAGAAGGGGGAAAAGGAAACATACAAGGCTCGTTGCGCCGACTGCCGGGAAATCAGAGGCGGAAAAGTGACGCAGCGTTGACCTTCCAGCGGATGATCGCCACTCGACGATCTCTCCGCTGACGCAGTGCGACGTCTCTTTGACGCCGCCGTCCGATGCATGCCTTGTTCAGGGAGGCTAATTTTTCATATTTACTGGCCTTGAACCCTTCGTTCCAGCATCTGCCATAACAAAGTTGGCGCTGGAAGCCCAACTCGCATCTCACTCCAAACTGCACTCACCCAGCTCAGATCGCGTCTTATTGCTCAATTGTCACCTGCCCTTTCCGGCTGAGGTTACTCGCCACGCCAGCATCTTTCGCCATAGTCCTTGCTCCATTTGCGTTTCCGCCCAAACCAGACATTCCCTCCAAAGCGGAAAGAGGACGCTATTTGACGGCAATCTACTCGCGCGCCCCTGTAGATTGGTATATTAAAGCTATCAATCGATCCAACTTCGTCACTTATCCAATCCCCATTAACGATTCTCTTACTACCTTGGTCCTCGAACCGAACAAACATTTTAACATTTTTATCGACTCAGACTCATCTCTTGACAACAATTGCTCCACCATGCATCTCTTCCGCACCCCCTCACTCGTCTCCATTATCTGCATTTTGTTGCAAAGCCCTATCATCACTAGCGCTACGCCTGTCTCATGTTCAGAGGTAGGAGAAGTCGAACCATTGTAGATTGTGGAGCTAACGCGCGATACTGAACAGAGGACTCGTGACTTGGTTCTGAGAGGGGACCTCGACCCTTCGGCATGCTGCTCTTACGGCATGTGTAAAGGAGACGTGAACGTCCGAGGTGGCTAACGTGACGCCCCGACCGCTGCTGCAGCAGCAAGCGCCAGCCCGCTTGAGCTACTGGTCACCACGTCTTCAAATCAGACTTGAATAGAAGTAACGTTTGAGAGTATGTCTCTATGACAGCATCTCCGCTCCACGCCGGCAGGCACGCGTGAACATCTGCGATAACCGAGATCGCATATCTCAATCATTCTAATGGTTTCCTGGGCTACAAAGTGGGAAAGAAACAACCTGAATTTGTACACTTGGTTCTACGAAGAAAGCAGCGCGGAAATATGGGAAAGTTATCGGATCTTGCTTATCGAATTGTTTGTAGGAAGGGATCTTGGGCTAGATATTCAATTTGCATAAAATAAGTTGAAATAGTAAGCGGCTGTAATCATTTTCCAATGTCCCTTGCAGAACCTATCGACTCTGAATCCAGTGAAACTACGAGTCTTAACCCAAGCGTTTATGATATCTGGTGCTAGATCGGCCAAATTTATAGGCCTGATCTGCAAAGCCCTATAAATACACTCTGGAAAGTTACCAGAAGCCTTATGGCTAGGTTAAGTGGAGTCGCGGCAGTACTTACCGCCCGGTAAGAGAGCAACCAATTGCCACTAATGCAGGTAGAAGAGTCCGTGCCAATCGTTGTACAGGTCTCATTGCAGCTCCCATTCTCGAAAATGTAGGGGTTATGTAAGAAGTAAGGAGCACATATCTGACAGAACCGGCCACATTTATCTGTCTGAGCATCCTCTGCAGCTGTTGCGGAGGCCTTTATGACTGGTCCTAATCATCAAGTATTAGGCGAGTCGAGATCGACTATATCCAATAACAATGAAGGCTTCTGTCCAGGTTACGCTGCACTTACAGTCTCCCATCTATCGGCTAATTATTCAGCGACGCTCAATTCTCTACGGATTATAAAGGACAATGGCCATATTTTACCATGGGTAACCCTCGCCGTACTCCTACACATCCTTGAGACTTAACACCCCGTACGCAAGTACATCACGTCCAATGGGTACTGAGGAGCGCATCAAAACAAGGATTTTTGTCAAAATAAATACAGGGACTGATGAGGCATCTTTCCGCCCATCGACTACAAATTTTCAAAATCTGGCATCACTTATTTCTTTCGCATGCTTCACGGTTTCCCTTCAACTTTGCCATCCCTTATACTGTTCAGACCATGACACATACCGACAAGCCCTTTCCCCCTACCATCCATACTTCCCATTCAATAAAACAAGGGCCATCAGCGTGTGTATGGCAGCGTGATATTCGCAGATAGCCCTGGCTATGGAATTCCCCTAGTATCAACACTGAAACCCAGTCCTGAGGTACCACTATTCTTCACAAGAACTTAACTGTATGGGGTTTGCGAACGCCATAGACTCATGGATACATAGAAAAGTATCACCTGCCTGCGTATTCTGAGTCGTTTTCTTCAGCTCCTTTCCTGAATTGCTACCAAGCATGATGCGCGGATCGTGTCGAAATGCTTCTGGAGGCTTAATTAGGATTCTTGATGTTCATTCCCGGTCTGATTCTCCTGTGCCATCTCACGTAGTCAAGAATGCTACAGATTGATTGACGATTAAAGCCCTCTTTTCTAGTGTTTCGGTCTTACCTGAATTTATAGAGTCTACGGTGAGAACTGAAAATAAAATGGCGAGTTAGCTGAGAGGTGTAGCACAATTTTTCACCAAACGGGTCATGATTTGATCAATCGAGCCAGAGAATGTAGTCTATTCAGGTTCACTGTGAAGAATGAAGATGAATGCCATGGGAAAACACGTTCCACCTATATGCCAAGTGCGCGCTAATACGCGAGAGATCGACATTAGTTGTGGACCCGTAACATCAGCTCTCTCCTCTCGGCTATGAAATTTCAAGTCGATTTTTCTTTCCAGATATCTTCTTGTTTTTATTTTTGCCTCGGGATCCCGTATAGCTACCTGTATCTGGATCACCTACATTATCACTCTCCCCGTACTGTTGGAGGAAGTCTCGGAAAGCGTCTGTTAGATCGAGATTTTCTCGCGGCTCCCAGGATGTTTCTTTATAGTCTTTGTATTTTACACATAGTAGCCTTTTATCATTAAATTTCTCAGCTCTTAAGATGTTGTCAACGGCGTAAAGAGGATGTTTTCCGTCAAGCAGTGGCGGGGGTTGGCTGTCGTCTGTAATTTGAGAAGGTAGAGGATCATCAGGATCCCGACGGAGGGGGTCCACAAAGATTCTCGGGTGAATGCCGCTAGGGACATCAAGTTCGTAGACATCTGGAGCCACAACTCTTGTAATTTTGTATTTGGCATTTGTCCAAGATAACTTCTTTTTAAGTTGTGGAGTTGTAACGTTTTTTAGGTTCAGCCAGACTTTGTCCCCGACTTTTAAAATCCCAGCTGGTTTTCTTCCTTAATTGGCATTGTGTTCCATAATTTGCTATGCAGTTGCCATGGCTGCCTTAGCAAGTTCTTGACCATCGTAGAATCGCTTCACGAAAGCATTAGCTCTAGATTTTGGGTCTTTGGTGGAGCCGGATTGAGGGGCTCGACGTTGGATAGGGTCGAAGTGTTATCCATGGGTCAAAAAGAAAGGACTAAAGCCGGTTTTGGAGCTGTCCCTATTGTTAATCGCCACCATAGCAGAAGGAAGGATTCTAGCCCAGTCATTTTGGGCATATGAGATATAGGCACGTAGGTAAGTTAGAACTTCCTGCTTCATTCTTTCAGTCCCACCATCGGTTTGGGGGTGAAAAGCTGTTGAGGCGTTGTTGGTTACCCACAAGCTGGCAAAGCCGCTGCCAAAAACGGCCGACCCAATTAGAGCCTCTATCTGAGGTTAACGAATTTGGAAATCCATGGTATCTCCAATGGTTTATTACAAAACGCTCAGCGCATTTTTCAGCCTCCATGGTTTCCATTGCCTCTAGTGTGGCGCTTCCTAACAGGCGATCGTGTATGACCATAAAAAATTTTCATTTTTGTCTGTTAAAGGGAGTTCTGTCATGGAATCTAGTGCTAGTTCACTATGAAAACGGTCTGGTATAGGCAGAGGTCGTAATAGTCCTTCAGACGACTGGCGCCAAACTTTAGATCTCCTGCAGAGATGACAGTTTCGTAAAAATCTCCTTACATCCTTGTACTGTTGAGGCCAAAAGAAGCTCCGTGCTAAAATAGACAATGTCACTTCGCGCCCCGGGTGACCAGTCACATGGGAATCATGCACCCCTTGAATTAATGCTGTACGAAGGGGTTCCCAGTCTGGGACCCAGAGAGCTCCACGGTAAGTTAAGGTAAATTTATCATCGAAGGTACAATCTGGCATTTGTATAGAATTTCCTACTGAAGAGGGTAGGGAGCGATCTCCTATAAGAAGATAAGAATATTCATTATAGTCCCTTCTGAGTCTAAGACTATTAAGGACTGGGGTCTCCTATAGCAACGCTGGAATAAATTATTTAAAGGATGGATCCTTTTTCGTTGCTTGGTCCCATAATTTTTGAAAATGTATTTCGTCGAAGATATCTTTTCCCTTAGGAGGTCCTTCAACGACTGTAACTTTTGACAATGGCGGTATTGTAATAACGAGGTTATGAGAAGTCTAAGAATTATCACAATGGGTGTAACAGTCAACTTGGGTGAATGTAGGATAGCACAATAAGTCTAACGTGAAGAAGACAGATATATATTGAAGATCTGCTATATTGATGACTATTGAATATAAGAGTGGAAAAGGTTGATCATACACAGAGGTCTAGCAGCGAGTATTTATACACAAAGACAATACATACAATATACCATCAATAGCAATAACTGCCAACCATTCAGCCATTCAACAACTATGTCATTAGATATACCTGCGTCATATTATCATATAATCATGTATGGTTGAGATACTGGTGTTGTCATTGCTGTGTGCCGATGACGTATCATTGACGCAGGGTCGCTTGTCCTGTTGGTTCACTTGCCCAATACTAGCCATTCCAAGTTGTGTGATCTATAAGTGGGTCTGATCACAACAGGCGGCGCCTGGCCGATAGGTTTCAGATCTTGGTTTGGCGATTGAATTATACTGGCTTTTGCCCGTCTTCTAGTTTCCATTACCGAAAGATTTAAGTGGATAGGTGGCTCTTCTTTGGCTAACGGTGAGACCCATCTATGTTTAAGGATTTGGAACTCTCTCCTTTTCAATCTTTCATCGTTGAAATCTTTTGGCTTAAATTCTGTCTTTCTTGACAGCAGGTCTGGTTTGGTTATTCTATTCCTGATCAAAATTTAATTTCGAAATTGTAGTTGGAAATTTCTTCTGCCCAGCGAATTTGACGCTCCGACAACTGCCTAGTTGACATGAAATAACGAAGGTTACGATTGTAAGAAAGGACAAGGAAAGGAGTACTGACACTGCGTAGCTCACCTCGAAAGTGTTTAATCGTTGATAGAATAGCTAGCAGTTCTTTGTCGTGAATTTCGTAGTTGGATTCAGCTGCGGTGAGCTTCCTTGAAAAAAAACCTACTGGCCGGAGGCGGCGTTTTTCACCCATCTGTGAGACTACGCCCCCTATGGCATACCCGGATGAGTCTGCTTCCAAAATTGTCTCCGCCTCTGGATCAAACATTTTGAGGATAGGTGCGGTAATTAACAGTCCTTTCAACTTATCGAAAGATTTTCTTTGGGGCTTTTCCCATACCCAAGCTGCACCGTTTTTGGTGAGGTTGTTTAAAGGTTCACAAATGGCAGAGAAATTATGGATGAATTCACGGTAGAAATTCGCGAATCCTAGAAAAGAACGAACAGCTGACATAGTTGCTGGCTCTTCCCACTTGGTTATAGCAGATACTTTTTCCGGATCTACCTTAATGCCATTACCGATTTCAATGATAAAACCCAAGTATTTTATTTCTTTCACGCCAAAAGCATATTTGTCAATGTCCATGCGTAGACCCGCAATTTTTAAAGCGTCAACAACTTTACGGACTTTACTATAATGGTCTTGCAGGTCTCCGTCAGTATAGATTATCACATTGTCTAAGTATGCAGAACAAAAGATGTCCAGATACTCGCGCAAAGTATTATTAATAAACCTTTGAAATGTTGAAGGTGCTTCACAAAGACCAAAGGGGCATACTAGCCACTCAAAAAGACCTTGTCTGGTACGGAAGGCTGTTTTCCATTCGTCTCCTTCCTTGATTTGCAATCTGTGGAATGCTGCGCACACATCTATTTTAGTGAACCAACGTGCTTTAGACAGTTGGCGTAGGGTCTCTCGGATGAGCGGTAGGGGATAACGGTCTTTTTTTGTAATAGCGTTAAGACCGCGGTAGTCAACGCAAAACCGCAGGCCATCAGAGGGCTTTTTGGCAAACAATACCGGTGAACTAGCAGGTGAAGCACTCGCGCGTATCCATCCCTTATCTAGGAGATCTGCTAAAGTTTTGCGAAGAACTAACAATTCTTCTCTTGAAATTTCATAAAGAGGCCCATATGGCGGTTTCTTTTCAACATTTTTATCATCTTTTTCGAGGTCAATTTCCATATCGTGACTAGGTCGATGAGGGGGTAGGTCACTTGAGATATCTTCTAGGGAAACCTCTTCGAGCCCATGCAGTTGTCCAGGAAGCAACACACGAATTGATTCAACAGTAGGTCTGACACGTGTTTCACTTAGTTTTTCCAACGCTTTATTTATGTCCGATATGGTGACAGATGCAAGGATAAGTTCTTCCTTATTTTTACGCGCGCGCCTTGTAAGGGCAGAAAATACATGCGCAGACACTAATTTGCTTTCTCTTTTATATTTTGTTAAATCCTCAGCTTGGTCACTGCTACTCTTGGCACTTTCGTAAATCTTCACTTTCTGATGTCCTTGACCAATATGCAAGACATGGTCTCCTGCTTGGTAGACAGCGTTATTTCTTTCGGCCCAGCCTTTACCGAGGATTAGATCATAGTGTAATCCATGGATTACGTATCCCCATAATCTTTCTTTTCGACCGCTAATATCTAAAGTAACAAACGTAATATAGTTAATTTTGTAGCTTTTATCATCATCTTTCGCAAGCTTAAGCTCTCTAGGTTCTGCAAGAATGCGTGGCAGGTTTCTTTTTTTAACAGTCTCTTCACTGAATGCAGCATATGGAAGGCAGCCGGAGTCAAAAAGAGCTGAGAGATAAAAATGATCATTTATAAAGGCATATACTAAAAATGGTTTGCTATCCATTCTATTCTTAGCCTGTAAGATTTCAATTTTAGATGGCCTTGTTGCCAGATTTATCCCAAAAGAATCCCAATCCTGTTGTCTCTGAACACGACTTCGCTCAGAGGTCATTCGTTTCCCGAATCAGAACGAGACGAATGTTCATTAAACAGGTTTGAATTAGTTGAAGCCGCATTGACGACCAAGTTTCGAAACCAACCAGAGCCTCTAGGTGTAGGATTAACGCGGAAATTTCGGTACCTACACTCGCTCCATTTGTGTGAAGGAGATCTACCGCATCTCTCACACTGACCCTGTTCAACCCTATGATTACGCTCTGGCTGAGGTAAATTAGGCGGAAATGGACGGTTATCGGTTCTATACTCTTTATTCCTGAAGTGTCCTTTTCCTTGAATACCTTTAAATGCAGCTAGTAGAGATTACATTTGAGCCTGTAGGGCGTTTATCCCACCTCTCTGGTCATCGCCGTCCTGATCAACAGGAGTAAAAGAGTGGCTGTAGGGATTAGGTTGAGGCTGATATTTTTTTTTATAAATTTTAGGTCCTAAGCTATGCTCTATATCTCCTAGGAGTCAAGGACCGGTGTACACGGCCAAGATCATGCTTCCCACATGCCCGACTCGGTCTCACTGCGTGACCCACTGCACAACCAGTAGCTAGTTATAGAAAGAATATAAATGCTCCCACAGACTCCCATAACCAAAATTCCAAATCCAATACTCCAATTTGAGGTGGGAAAGCGACACTCCTCGTCTCGTTTTCCTTCCTGTCATGCTTCGTGCTATGATCTAGTTAATGTTGTCTCCGCTGAGAGCTGGTGACGGACTTGCAGGTGAGTCGCCGAAGCAGCCGGTTTCCTGCGCAAAATTTGTAAAATCCTCAAGGCACTTAGGCCCGAGAAGCTTTTGGACAAAGTCGTGATGTGACATTGTCCCTCGGAGTCGACGCGTCTGACGTTCGTGCAGTCGACAGTAAATGAAGTGGAGAGGTGATGTTTCCTCTCCACACGCACACTCCATGGAAGCGGTGAAGTTGTTGAAACGAGGATGACATGCAGCGAAGTTTCCGTGTCCCGTTCGGGCTGAGATCAGTTCACGGAGTAACCGCCGAGAAAGTGCCTGCTCCTGTGGCTTGCGTCGTCGCATGAGTAGACCCAGATTTCGATACCTAGGTGGACATGCTTCCTCCCACCATTCCTCGAGAAGAGCTTGACGTTTCTGGTTCATCAGACGACGAACGTACGCCAAAGTGACGGAGCCAGGCTGGCTCTCTTTACTTGGAAGTTGTCGGAGGCCGAAGCGTGCAACTCTATCAGCCTCTTCGTTTCCCTGTATCCCAGAGTGGGCTGGTATCCACTGAACCGAGAATCGAGCCTTTTCTGATAGCGCCCTAAATTGGCGTACATCGTCGAGACTTGTTGTGGCGGTTCCCGTCAGCAGTGCCTTCACTGCAGACTGACTATCCGTCAACACGTTAATCCACTGCCTGCCGTTACTTCTCCCGTTCTCTCTCTCAAACAATCCAAGCGCGGCTTCCAGGGCCTTCCTCGCCCCTAGTAATCCGCATTGAGCACTTCACCACCATGCTTGATACCACATCCCTCCAACAGAGTCTTTCCATCTCTCTTCAAGACGAACCCCCATGATGAGCGACCATGGCCCTCCGACAATCCATCCGGGTAAGCACAAATATTCGATGCTAGTACTTCTCCAAGGAACCGAGTAGCCTTTTCCTCCTCCTCTTTCCTTGGGCCAGAGCTCGAAAAATAGCATGGCGGCGGCAGAGGCTCGGCGTCTTCCGCGTCCGGGAGTTGCCGGTAGGCCCGCTGCACTCTTGACATCTGGATCTCCGGATTCTTGGGTGCCCGAGCATTTTTCTTGTACTTCCTTGTTCCAACGTTTGGACACACGGCGGCACGAGTCCGGAGCGGATGTCGGTTGTCTAGTGAGTGCAGTCGAGCCGAAAACCGTAAGCGGTTCCCTTCCAGAATGATCTTCCCTGTTGGGATGCCTCCTTCTCGGTGGAAAACAAGATTCGGTGTAGTTCTCATTACCGGGAGGGCAGCGCTCAGTCCCGTCAAGATTGCCTTGTCAATCATCTCGCAGAAGATGCTGGTTCGAGGTGTGATGATTCCCCTTTTGGTCGGACGTTTGAGGCCGGGCCACCAAACATCTGATCCAAAAGTTGCTATTGGGACAATACAAGTATCCACTGCTCGAACCAGTGCCGCAGGAGCGGCTCCTCGATACGCTGAGTTGAAACGGCGCATGTGCTGGGCAACCTTCAATGCCTTTACACACCAAGTTGTGACGTGGTGTTTAAAGTCCAGTCGCGGGTCTAGGTGTATTCCAAGCCAGCGTATTTGGTCTGCTGGCTCGATAACCACGCCGTTCACACGAATGCCCACTGGCTCCTCGCGTTTCCTGCCGGGAAACTGGACTACCTCCGACTTATTGGTATCGAAGGAGACTGCGTTGGTACTTGCCCACTCCAGAAGATGATCCACTTCCTTCTGTACAGAAGCGGCCGACTCGGCAATGCTACGCTCGAATCCTAGTATCCCAATATCGTCTGCGTAGCTGAACCTCATTCCTGGGTTGCCGCTTCGCATAGGCTCTGCCATGTATAGAAGGAAGAGAAGTGGCGATATTGGTGATCCCTGCGGAACCCCACAAACCAGCTCTCTCTGCCCGGTTACCCCTCCGGAGTATCGGACTTGTACCTTTCGATGTGCAAGAAAAGACGCCGTCCATCGGAGAATTGTGTCCGGCCATCCCTGATCTCGCATCCTCCTCACTAAACGGTTGTGGAGTACTGCATCGAACGCTCCTTGGACGTCTAGAGTTGTGAATGTGGCCGCCCATCACTGGGTGCTTGCCTCTTCGATGTCGTGGACTACGCAGTTGACGAGGTCGTTTGCAGATCTTTTGGGGAGCGCGCCGAATTGTTGGTCTCCGACAACGTCGAGCGTTACTGCGAGATGGGCCGTCCGCTTCGCCAAGAGTCGTTCCAATCCCTTACCCAAACATGACAGAAGTGCGATCGGTCTCCAGCCCTTGACAGTTGTTGGATCTCGGTTCGTCTTACGTAGGAGCACCACTTCAGCCAGCTTGAAGCAGGATGGGTGGGTGCCGAGTCTGATGCAGGCGCGGAAGAGAGTGCCGACAAATGGTCCAATCGTCTTCCAACATGTTCGCAGAAGCTCCACAGAGATCCCGTCTGCTCCAGGCGCTGTGTTGGCGCAGCCTATAGTGCACATGCGAATCTCCTCGTCTGAGACATGGTCGTTCCAGGGGATTCGGTTGGTACTCGGCGCATCGAGTGGCGGTAGGTCGTCCGTCGCTTGGTGCCGTGCCAGAAGAGCATCTCGAAGTATCTCTGCCCGCTCAGCCGGATCGGAGTACAGCTTCCCTTCGTGGTTGAGTGGAGGGGGGTGCTTGCCTGCCTTGGTTCAGCCGAGCGCATCAGCTTGAACACTTCAGTTGGTGTCGTGATCGCTTCGACTTGACGCGTCTGGTACTCTTTCCTTACCGCTCTGAGAGTTGAGCGCAGCTTCTTCGCATGCACCAATCGTTTTTCCGGAGTCACTGCTGCACGATACTCCGTGCGAGCCAGCTTGCATTCCGGTGTCCACCAAGGTGCACATTTGCCACGCCTTTTGTTCCTTCGTGTTCCTGCTGCTTTGATAGCGTTAGTAAGTCCGGAACAGAGATCGTTGGCGTATTCATCCACCTGGCAAACCGTGTCCAAGACTGGTGGCGGGTGAGTGAGCTGCGTGACGGCAAGGGCGAACCTCATCAGGTTGCCGCGCGTTACCCTGATCGGCGATGGCTCCTGGTCCCTTTTTCCGAATCCGGTGGGAACTTGTCCTCGAATGGGAAGATGGTCGCTGGTGACGCACTCGCTGCGATCCACCCATGCTTGGGCCCCGTTGACGTTGGTCCAAGCAAGATCCAGCGTGTTTCCCGCCCGATGCGTTGGCTCGCCCACAATCAGACAAGTGAGATTATGGCGTTCCGCCCATCTCTCAATTTCGATTCCTTGTCCGCGTGGGCGGGTGACCTCTGGTTGCCACGCGCAGTGCACCGCGTTGAAGTCACCAGCCGCGACGGATCGGGGTGGTGGGTCCCAGCTGAGGAGGGGTTGGATTGCTGTCGGGTCGTTTGGGTCTTTGTACACGTTGAGAAACGTGACTCCGTTTACCACAACCCAGCAGTAGTCCGCCGTTGGGGGATTGCAGGGAAAAATTTGAGTTGCCGAAAGGTTTCTCCTGTTTATTAGTGTGTAAGTCACCGCCCTGGGTCGAATATTTACGCCGCCATGTGGTATATGGCAGTCGTATCCAGGGTGTGACTTCGTTTCCTTTGTGGCTTTGTTCCACAAAGGTTCTTGTATTAGCACCACATCTACGCCTAGCTCGTAAGCTCGGGAAAGCGCGATGTCGTGTGATTGGCCTCCCCTACCTACGTTGATCGACATAAAACTTATCGTAGGTGAGAGGCTAGAAGGGACCCGTGAGGAGCCCTTCAGGAAGACTCAACAGGATTCGTCGTTCCTATGGGCGTGGAGTCGGGGGCGACGTCAGTCATCAGAACTTCGAAACTGCTGTTCGATTTCACCGCTGTTGGTGAGATTTGCGTTTGCCTAGCAGCCGCTAGAACTGCTGCCTCTGCGCGACGGACAGCGGCTTTTGCCCTCACTACTGCCGCTAGCTCGCGTTGACTAGCCATGCGGATGGTGGCCAGTTGCTCTCTGCTTACCGGCCCGGACTTGGTGGGGCGCGCCAGGCAAGCTCGACTGTCGGACCTATGTGGTCCTCCGCAGTTGCGGCACTTGGTGTGCGCATGATACTCGTCCGTCAAGTGCATCGTGGAGGTGCAGTTCCAGCAAGCTGGGACACGGGAGCAGCCACGCGTTCCGTGGAACTGCGGGCAGCGTTTGCATTGCTGCACAGTCTGTCGCGGTTGATGTCGTACCGCGACGCCCGAGTCGTCGAACAGGCGGAATCCTAGTCTTGGTTCCGCTCCCCTCTTGAAATGAGCGAGCCATGACTTGTATAGCGCGCCGGGACGATTTTTCCCGTGAGGCCGAACTTTGACTGGAACTGCCTTTGTAACCCTAGTGATCTCCTCGATCACCATCTCCTCCGTCACTGACACCCTTCCAAGAAGAGTGTGGATGGCGCCGGGGACCGTCGAGATCCGGAGCGCCACAATGTCGGAGGCCTCTTCCAGTTGTCCATCGATAGGGAGGAAAGATTCCGCCGCGTTCAGTAGGAACTGGCGAGATTCCTGATTCTTCGCTCGAAGTGCGAAACCAGTTGGGACTCGGTAGACATGTTCAATGTCTACTTTTAGCGCGTTGGTGAGCTGCGCCACAGCATCTCTGATACCAGCTGGAGACATCTTTCGCCACTGATGCTTTGAATTCAGCCGGAGGAACAGTCGGTTGTCCGGCGTGGACGAAGGGACCGTCTTGTCCGATTTTTTGGTCGGTGGGGTCAGCTTTTGTGGAGCACGGCTTACCATCACTGGCGCCGGCTGGTTGGTTAGCCTTCTCCCGGCTACAGTTGCCCAGGTTGAAGTTACTTTGGGCACTGCGACGGTAGGCCTTACTGGCCTGGCTGTTGAAATTGGAGGAGGCCCGCTGCTGCTGGCCTGTTGGCCGACGGGGCGGGGGGGGAGGCTTGTCGGCACTGGTGTAGTTCCAGTGCGTAGGAAGTGGGCGAGAGCGCCCCTTAGACATGCGTTCATCTCGTCCAAGTATTCCTTGTTATCCGTCGTTTTTAGTGACAGTATAACGCTTTCCAATGTATTTATGACTGTTGAACCCATCTCGAGTCTGGCAGAGGCATTTGCAGCCCGCTTTCTTTCGTCTTCCAACAAAGCTTCGATTTCTGGCGGGTATTCTTGTGCCACACTGGTGGGAGCACCACCAGCAGGTTGGTTATCGCGCACAGTCATCCCGGGAATCGAGGCCGGGGCTGGCGGAAGTTGTGAGGCATTTTCTGCCTTTGCGTTATGGGGGTCTTCCGTTCCCCTCGGTGTGCTCGCGGTTGGTGTCCGTTTTGCTATCGGAACCGCGATTTTTCGTGCCGCAACGCGTGCGGATTCTGGCATTGCTTTCGCCGAGACTACTTTCTTGACGGCAATTGTTGGTGCTGTTGTCGTCTTCTGGGAGCTCTCTGCTCCTGCAGTTGCCCAACGCGAGTCATTTAGGCCCTTTCGGATCCAAGCATCAATTATGGGAGTGGCATCCTCCATCTCAATGTCGGTTTTGCCGCTTTCTTCCATCTGCGCGATTATGTCGGCTTCCATCCCTTCGAGATCGATGTCGTTCTGCGTCCGTCCCTTTGTTGTCGCTTTTTGCATTGCAATGCTTTTTGCTTTGTTCAGCATTTGCTTCTGTGATTCCAGACGCGTCTTGTGGTTGTGCTTTACTACTTTAGTGGTTAACACGATTTTCGCGGGTTTCGCGGATTTTGGGGGTACCGGTGCCATTTCAAGGCTGAGTGGCGCGGTACCACGAGAAATTGATGTTTCGAAGTTCGGAGGGTGATTTAAGGGGAGGAAAATGGGAAAAAGGGAATTTTCGAATTTTCGAATTTCTCGAATTGTGCGTTTGTTTGTTCATCAACGTGCTAGGTGAAGTAACTACCGTCGCACTCCTACTGGAGCTTGAGCACGAGTGGGGTCGGGCCGGATCAGGTTAACTACCGTGCAGTACAAATGTCTCATCCCACCTAAATGACCGGAACCATGCCGAATTCGGCAGCCCAGAATTGAAAACAAAACAAAAACTTTCCCGCGAAACCCCGCATTACAAAAGAAAAACTTCAACAATCTCCCTTCCATCGTTCCGCCTCAGCCACCACGCGCCTGAGCCTCGAATCTAATCTCTCTGTCCATGCCAAACCACCCAAGCCTTTGATCTATCAGCTCAGAGTCACAGGTATCCCTGCCATCCCCCGACTAGCCTCCGCGTATATTCCACTCTCCTGGACGTAGTCCCTGAACAGCTGCCATCCCCTTGATCCAAGCATTAATTCCAGAGCCGGCGCCCGACGCTTTCCGCTTTTCAGCCGCCATGTTGCCAGTGCTTTTTGACACTGTACAATGTGACCAATTGATTTTTCCCTCCCACACTCGCAGTTAAGTGTAGCGTCAGCGTGATTGAAGCGGCGATGATATGCCGCAAAGTCTCCATGTCCGGTTCGGGCAGCGATCAAGCGTGCGAAGACCGCTCTAGGTAGCGCTAGCTCTGGCGGTTTCTTGCGCCGCATCTCGAGTTCAAGATCGGCGTAGTGTTTGGGGCGATTCAAGTGCCACCAGTCCGTCAACATCTGCCTGGCCACTTCACGGGCTTTCTGTCCTGATGAGGTGAGGGTCATCACACCATGTGTCGTCCTAGAGTTGTCCGGCGAGTTAAGCTCTCTTCGAACGAGTTCATCGGCAATTTTATTTCCTGCCAGCCCTTCGTGGCCCGGAATCCATCCTATTTTTACAGGCGCGGCTGATCCCGCGGCCAGTTTCACGAACTTTTGGATACGCAAGGATGATGAGCCCGTTGTTCCCGTCAGTAAAGCCTGAACAGCCGCAGAATTGTCGAGAAGGATGTAGATAGCGCTGCGTCCTCGATCTCGATTGCTGGCAGTAATTGCTTCTATAGCAGCCAAAGCTCCATGGACCTCTGCGTCGTAGACCTCCGCATTGGTAATTTTGCCGAAGCCGCTTTGCTCAATTGTCGTACCTGTGCCACTGATAAAGGTCACAAAGGCCTATGATACTTTGTCGGTGGAAGCCCCAGAACCATCACTGTACACGCAGAGACAGTCGGGTGGGAGTGTAGGCAGTCACTCTCTTATGAACTTGGCAGCCTCTTTCTTGCTTGTCCAGCAGGGAATTGGCTGAGGGGGGACCGGAGGTCGGAGCGGTGGAGGTAGTTCAGCCTCTGGCAGAAGTCGATACATCCTCTGGACCCTCGAATCATGAACTCTGTCCAGACCAAGTCTGGTTTTGTTGCATGTCTCTAGTCCAAGTCGGTGGCGAGCGCTGTCTGTGCTTTCCGTGGCCCGAAGTCGAAGCGGATGGTACTCATCTAGTGTCCGGATTCGTGCGGCAGTCTTGAGCCTGCGTTCCTCGAGAAGAATGAGTGCTGCTGGAATACCCGTCTCTCTCCTCAGGGCTGCGATAGGCATCGTGCGCCAGGTTGGTAGAGCCACGCGGATTCCGAAGGCAGAAGTTTGGTCAATAAATTTGCACTGTCTCTTACATGAATTTCGCGCGACACCCCGATAGGTTTCCCTGGTTGGCCCCGGGCACCAGACCTCCGCTGCATGCATCGCGATTGGCAGAACTACCGTGCGAATGACTGTGGTTAGTAAGTCAGGCCTTGGTCCCTGGGTGCACTGAGTGAGCCGTCGGAAGTGCTGCACTAGCCGCATTGCTTTGCTGGTCCACTTTGCGACGTGACTTTCGAAGGTCAGACCGCGATCAAGGTGTACTCCAAGCCATCGGATGTCGTCGGATGCTTGTACATCGCGAGTGCCTACCCTTATAGCCGGAAGATCGTGATCCCTGGATCTGGGGCCGACGAAGTAGACTACTTCGGCCTTATCTGGGTCGAAAGAGACGGCTTTATCAGCAGCCCACCCTAGGACTGCATCGACTTCTCTCTGGACAGCTGCTGCGGCTTCGTTCGGAGTTGAACCTATGCCGAGGATAGCAACATCATCTGCATAGCCGAATCTCCAACTACTGCTCCCCACGACTTGGGCCATGTAAAGAAGGAAGAGAATCGGGGATAAAGGCGATCCCTGTGGCAGCCCGCACTCTAGGTGAATTGGGTCTGTTACTCCATCCTCGTGTCTGACACAAGCAGATCGTTCTTTCAGGAAAGACTTTATCCAAATGATAGCTGGTTTCGGCCACCCAACTTTATTCATCTTTTGCAGCAGTCGTCCGTGGAGTACAGCGTCAAATGCACCCTGAACATCTAGAGTGACAAGGACTGCTTTCTTCTGCCTCTTCATTGCATGCTCCACATCGTGGATAACGCATGAGACAAGGTCGTTAGCGGATCTGCCGGAGAGTGCTCCAAAAAGCTGCTGCGGCACGGCCTTGTACGAAATGGCGGTGTAAGCCATGCGCCTTGCGACTAGTCTCTCAAGACCTTTGCCGAGAGAGGATAGCAGTGCGATGGGCCTCCATCCTTTAGCTGTACTGAGATTACGGCCAGGTTTGGGGAGAAGAATTACTTCCGCTAGCTTGAATGCCTTCGGGAAGTGGTTTAGTAGAAGTGAGCCCTCAAAGTGTACTCTCACTACTTGTCCTATTGACGGCCAGGCTGTCCTAAGAAGCCGCACAGAAATCATGTCTGCTCCGGGAGCTTTATTCTGGCAGGCCGTTGTGACCCACTTGGCTTCTTCATCAGTGACGCTTGAGACCCATGGAAGGTTTCCGCGTCCTGGCTCGAGGTGTTCGATGTCCACATCGTTTTGGCTGGTGAGCCGGCCGAGAAGGAGATCGTGCAATAGAAGTGCACGCTTTCCTGGATTCAAACAAAACCATCCGGAGTTTGGAGTGGCGGAGCGGCAGATGTAGGTTGCGGCTTTGCCCAGCGTGCCATCCGATACATGTCGATGTCTGTTATAGCTTCCGAGAACTTTCGCCGCCAGTATTGGCGTTTCGCACTTCTGACTATGCGACGGAAATCCTTTCTACTCTCTTCGTCCCTGAATATCCTATATTCGCGTTTGGCCTGTGAGCATTCCAACGTCTACCAAGGTGCCGTCCTACCCTTCTTCGTACTCCCGCGTCTTTCGGTAGCCCTGATAGCATCGCTGATGGTTTGAACCAGTTTATCCGCAAGGTTGTCCACCGCACTTGTTAAGACCATAGGCTGTAGACCTATTCCATGGGCCCACCTACCTAGTACCTTGGCGAAGTCTTCGAGGGCGTCGTCTGTCACTCGTACCGGTTGACCAGTGTAACGGCTGGTAAGCCGATTGGTTCCTGTAGCGCATGTTGGCCAACATGAGCCTAGCCTGATATTGGTAGCGCACGATTGATCGACATCAATGTGTGGATATATGATGCCACTCAACAGAATATCAAGGCATCGGCATCTAGTTCGGCAGGGCAGCAGTATTGGACCATACAGCTACAACACATGTAAAGAATCCCATTGGAACCGAGAGGGAGGGACTGTGCCTCAACCACATAGACAATGTATATATAAGTATAGATAGAGACTGAAGTAGTTTTCTCTTCAGAATGATAATTTACATACTATCAACCACATAGTTGCACCAGCGCCTGTTCCTTGATCCGTGACAACCAGTTTTGATAACCGCTATGGCTTTCGAGTTCGGGCGGGGAACGTCTCCTGCAAGCGTTCTGTGGTCCGATGTTGAGTCAAGCTCTGTCGAGACGTCTGCAAGGGCACCAGCGTTAGACCAGACCAGGTCGAGTGTGTTTCCAAAGTCGTGTGTCGGGACGCCCGGTGTGGAAGATAGGTCCATACCGTGCTCGAACATCCACTCGGTGAGTACCTGGCCGTCACCATATAGCCTAGTGGCCATTGGCTGCCAGTCGGTGTGAACAGCATTGAAGCCTCCGCCAATAACTGTAGGCCCAGATGGAGCCCATGATAGCAGCGGCAAAAGGTCTGCTCTAGGAGCGCGGTATATGGAGACAAATGTGACTCCTTCTACCTTTACTGCAGTGAGATCTGGTGATGTCTCGCAGATTGCTTGCTGTTGGCAATGGATCCCTTTTCGCGTGTAGATGAGGGAGCGTGGCCTTGAAGAGTTAGCAGCGACACGGGGAGGCAAATGCCTATCGAATCCGGGATGCGACTTGGTGAGCCAGAAGCCGTCCTTGTGTTTAGTCCAGGGTTCCTGGATGAGTAGGACATCGGTTCCTGAATCCCAAGCGGATTGCAGGATGATGTCCGTAGCCGGGTCTCCTCTGCCCAGATTAGCGCAGAGGAACGAGATTGTTGTTGCCGTTTTTTGAAGCTCGGTAAGGTTGTGGTCCCTTACGGGCATTGAGCTACGTTTTTATTTTCGTTTTCAGCAGTAGCCTCGGTGGCTTTCTGCTTTGCTTCCATCTCTCTGATCGAAGCATTCCTTTCTTTTTGACCCTGCTCGCGGATCACCGACAGCTGGTCTCTTGTGCGTTGCACCGTCTTACCACCAGCCCGTGTCGGCCTAGCCATACAGTTAGGCTCAGTTGCAGCATGTGGCCCGTGGCAATTGATGCACCTTGGAACGGCCTGTTTGCACTCAGTAGCTTTGTGCTCAATTGAGCCACAGCGGGAGTAGCGCTCTGCTCGTGAACAAATTTTAGTTGGGTGGTGTCCCCAGCATCGGTTGCATTGCGCAATTTTGAGCTTGCGCTGGAGTTCGTGAAGGCGCCCGCTTTCTTCAAACAGTCTTTCTCCAAGTTTCGGTTTTCCTGTTGCGAAGTGCAACACCCAGTCCGTTGACGGCCTGGCCATGCTAGTAGCGAAAGCAGGAGCTGAGGTTGGTCTAACTCCTGTTTTGAGAGCTGCTTCTTCTATTACCATCTCTGGTGTCACTATGGTGGGCCCTTCCAGAGTGTAAAGCTTGTCTGGGATATTCGGTGCCAGGACTGATATCCAGTTGGAGGCGGCTTCCAATTTCATTTCTGAGCTATCTAATATGGCTCCTCCTGAGAGAAGTGCACCTCTAGCTCCTTCCCCTTCGGCTTGTATTGCGAACCCTGAGTTCACGACAGTGACCTGTTTGATTGTCGAGTTGGCCAGACGCAGCTTGCTAGCTAGGCTAATCTTTACGAAGTAGGGTGACATACGTCTCCACGGGTGGTCAGGTTTGAGGCGCAAGAATACGCGCTCGTCAGGTCGCTGGGGTTTTTTTGCTGGAGCTTTAGGCTTCGGCGCGGAGACGGGCCTCACTGGCACTGTCTTGAGTGTTGAAGTTGGAGCCACTTGGTTTGCTGGCTTATTTCTTTTTCCCAACACCTCGGTCCAAGATTTCTCTGTAGCGTTGTTGTTGGTTTTGTTTGAGCCCTGGTTGGGCTGGAGAGTTGCGGTTGTGGCTACCGGCCTTTGTGGTGCCGGTCTATTCTTTTCTCTGGCAAGGATCAGCACTGGACGTGTAATGCTTGCAGGACTTTGTTTTGGAGGCTCTGTGACTTGAGCCGGGTTAGATGTGTTAGTATGGCCGCTTGCAGCCTTTGGGGGAGCGTTGGCGTCTACTTGAGATGGGTTGCCCCATAGAATTTCCAGTATCTTGCCCTGAAGGGCCAGTAAGTCCTGATCAAAGAGTTTTCGAAGTCTCTCGTCAGTGACTGGTTCCAGCAGCTTGCAGAACCCGATGATAAAGCGCTCCGCTTGTGCAGAGCGCGTCTGGAATATCCTGCCCTGTTCGGCGAGGAATTCGGTCGCGACAATTTGAGGCGACGGAGTTTGTTGGTTGGGCGAGCTTCGATGACTCGCCTCGTAGATTGGCTCTACAAATTGTTGGGTGGGTGGTTGTGATGGCGGTTGTGGCCCGTTAAGGACCATTTCGACGTCTTGACGCGTCGAACATTGAGTGGGGAGGGGGGGCCAGGGGTCAGCCTCTGCGGAGGACTGGGGCGGCATGGGTGATTGAGAGATGAATTTGTCAGTAAAATGTCGTAGGTAGAATGCGATAGTATCACTTGTGTGTGTGTGAAGCCTCTTTTGACGTGGAGGCTGATATTGTGAATAGGCTGGAGTAACCTGAGCTTGTTTGGTTTGAGTGTGAGGAGGCTGCCAAAAGTTAATGCGTTGGTAAAATTCCTTATCTGATCCCGTGGCCATAGAGAACTCGGGCAGCTTTTCCAACTCATTGGCCATTTCCTGAACTCCGACTACAAAGCTGTCACAGTCCGTGTTAGATATGCCGGATCTATAGGCAAGACCTTTACGTAAATGCGGCACTAGCCCCTCTTTCATCGCGTTGACCTTGGACGCGTCCTTGGGAGCGATTATTCCAGCCTCAGAGTAGTGCTGTTCGAATACACTCCTAAATCTAGCGAAATTTTGACGTGGTCCTTGTTTGATGGAGTGCAGAGCAGTCTGCGCTTTGGACAGCGCGTCTTTATCAGTGAAGAGGTCCTCCAGGTTGGCCAAAAATTCCAGGATATTCCACTCTTTGGATTTCTTATTCTCAATCATCCATGGGGCAACCCTTTTCTGAGCGTCGGGAGGTAAGGAGTGAGTATAGACCCCGTAACAGAAAGCCTTCTCGTTGCCTAGGGACTTCCTGATATTGTCGTCTTCTGCAATCCCTTCGAGGCTTATCTAGAACGTGGCAAAATCGGATGCGTTGCCGGACCACTTTGGCCACTTATCAAACATATTTATCGGAAGGTGGCTGGACGGTGGTTGCTCGAAAGTTTGTTTGAATTTTTCTTTAATTTCTGGTGTGCCCATTCGGTACCTATGAGCTGATGTGCTTGGCGTTAGTACTCTTCCAAGCTGGTATAGTCAAATCGGATAATTGAAATACGACGGCTATCAGGGGTTGGACAGATGATGCGTGTTGCTTAAGCGAGACGTCGCGCAACACATTGTGAGAATGAGAGAATCTCAATATGTCACGAAACTAGTCGTGATTTAGTCAATCGAACGTGGGAATGAAGTCTATTCAGATCATATATGAAAAAAGAAAGGTAAATAGGGAGGGAAAACACGTTCTGCAAATATGCCAAGTGCGCGCTAATTCGCGAGGGATCGACATTGGTTTTTTTTTATCATATTTAACATTAGTTGTTGTAAAGTAGAGTTATAGTAATATGAATCTCTCTCAGAGTTGATTGAATTGATTATCCTCTACCACGAGGAACCTATCTAGGTACTATATACATCTTGAGTATCCTACTAATTCCAAATATAGACTGACTGTTAGATTGCCCATGCAAACTGCTCAAATCTCCGTTCCATACATGGTTCTGAAATTGGCTATTACATTATCATGGGCAATAGAGAAAGTGAATCAACCAGGGAGTTGTGCGTATGAAATTGGCCATCCGTCTAGTCGCTAGTTGTAACATTTGCATGACTAAGTTATTGCCCTTGATGCATCAGCCCAGTTTACTTGCTTGTAAACTACTCAACTTAGACATCATGATACAATATTTAAATTTTGGGTAATCTGTTTGACAGTTGTGGACCTGTAACACAATTATCCCTCGCTATATAATTGAACAGGGTGATGATTTTTTCGACTGATGTACCATGTATGTAAATATCTAGCCAGGAAAAATTATCAGTGCCTTTTATAAACGTTGGATGACTCTTTTGACCTCAGAGACACTCATACGCTAGACTTTATTCTCAAATAACATTATGTGGTATACTCATTCACACAAAACTTTACTCTTCGATCGTGATTACTCATCGTATGTCATGTACGCAGGCCCAGTGAGGCTTTGGTTAGAAGCAGGCTCTTCGGAGGCAAAAGATTGACGTGAGAGGAGGTTGGAATAAATGCCTTGTAAGCCAACTTGTCCAATATTACGAAATTTGGCTTGACTCGGGTGTCGAAATAATCTGACTTGTAGATTATAAATTAAAATATTGACAAATATTCAGTCTTCGTCACTCCGCCCAAAGCTAGATACAGATAATGTTCCCTCCCGTCAGTTCTCCCTCACCACAGCCTATCCAATTTGCCTCATTTCTACCATGAAGTTTAGCCATTATTAGAGCACAATTTGGTTCTACCAAAACGTTGTGCCCACCAGCCCTAACAACTATGCATATGCAGTTGATTCCTTACGATAAAGCTTCTAAGTATTGCTAGCAGACCACAGGTTAAATAATGATTAAAAAACTTTAAATGCTAGGAGAAAAGAACACAATTTATACTGGAAAACTACGCAGCGCTCCACGCTGCCTCTCATCAATTCAACTTCGTGACTGGCATTTCTGCCTCACACCCATCTAAATATTATCCGTTCCACAACATTACGGACATGGGAGCTGGCGTGATCAATTCCAGCCGTCCTAACGCGTCGCGAATTGCGACCATGGCGCAAACAGATCAGGGCAGCGAAGCCGAAATATCTTCTGTAGATCGTATTGAAGGGTGGTGATGTATATGGTTGTATACACTTGGTATCTTCAATTAAACGGTTAAGACTACTCAGGGGGCTTAACCATTTAATTGAAGATATCAAGTGTATACAACCATATACATCACCACCCTTCAATAGGTTATCAGCTCGGTAGCCTTAAGCCTGCAAACAATTCTCGCATCCACCAAAAATCTTCCCAAGTCAACCAACTTTCTTCCATCCATCAAACACCACAATCATGTCCAACGAAGAGAAAAAACCTTTCGGTTCCACCTTCACTATCAAAGGCGTCACACCAGCGAAACTGGATAATTATCCTGTCTTAACTGGTAGTGAAAACTATCAAGATTGGGCCGGAACCTGGGAAATAGGATTTGACATGATGGGTCTGAAGGAAGTACTAACTGGAGAAGTCACTAAACCAGAGAAGGCCTCTCCCGACTGGGAAGAGTGGAATACGGCGAACAAACTGCTCAGGGGATATCTGGTATCTGCGGTCGATCGTTCCTTGCGGAATATGATCACCAGCGAGCAAACTGCCAGAGATGCTTGGGCCAACATCAAGGCTCGCTTCGACAGGGAAACACCATCAACAACCCTATCGTTACTGCGAAATATTGTCGACCTTAAAATTAAAGAAAATGAGAACGTAGCCGACCACCTTAATAACTTCACCAACGCATGGGATCGCCTTTACCAAAGGTCCCTTACCTCCAAATCCAGCGTTGCACAAGCATTTCGAGATGTTACCTCATCTGATGAAGTCAAAGGCGCGTTTTTACTACTCTCACTCCCAAAATCCATGGACAACATCGTCGACAACCTTGCGACAAAAGACTTGATCAAATACCAGGACATACAACCAAAGCTCTTGGACCTCTCCGCTGATAGGAATGTCGGTGAAGCTGACAGCAAAGCCTATCACGCATCTACCCAAGAGGCAACAGAATGTTCATGGTGAAAAATCAAGAAGTTCAATTACAAGGGGCACACCTACAAAAATTATTTCAAACTTAAGAAACATAAAGAACAACAGAAGGAAGCCAAGGCAAAGAAGAAGAGCGCTCCACAAAATGAAAATGCCAAAAGAGTCTCAGAACTAGATGACGAACTTTCAGACAGGGCTTTCATGGCCAATTCTTCTTCATCCACTCGAAAAGAATGGATCCTTGATACAGGTGCCACCACTCACATGACTGGCTGCATCGACGACTTTGAATCAGTTACACCCCTACAAAATAAAACTGTACGAGTCACCGATAACAACTACACCCCAGTCACTGGCAAAGGTACCGTCCGTCTTCGCGCTTTAACCAGCGGCGGGCGATCGCGAAATATCCTTCTACACGATGTTCTTCTGGTGCCCTCTTTTGGACAGACTAGGTTGTTTTCATGGGAAAAATTAAGGGAGATAGGATATGAATTATTTTCTAAAGGCGACAATACATTCATAAGGGATAAAAACGGGCAAGAGTTTCTGTGGGCGACAGCAAGGGAAAAGTCGATCGTAATTATGTTAGAAGAAATAAAAGCTCGTTTCTCCTCCTATCGTGAATTTCATGAAGCTTTAGGACACCCCGGTGTAACGACCATCAGAGACCCTTCTAAACTATACACAGACGGTCACAACCTTCCTTCACTACCCCAGACCTTTCACTGTCCCGCATGCGAAAAAGCTAAGTCCAAGCATATTGTTCCTGATCCAATCCATGAGGATCCCAGTAACGTTTTTGAAATTATTCACTCAGATCTTTCCGGAAAATTCTCTGTTCCCTCTTTAAACGGCAAGTATTACTACATCACCTTCATTAATGGAAAAACACGATTCTCCTGGGTCAGATTCTTACGAAATAAAGATGAAGCCGCCGAAGCTATCATTGACTTTGTCAAACTTATCCACAGACAATTCAATACAAAGATCAAGCGATGGAGGACTGACAACGGGGGAGAATTCGTGAATAAAACCATCAACTCATTCTTTAAATCTGAAGGAATAGTTCATGAACTTTCGCCACCCTACGAACATGAGAGAAACGGACTGGCTGAGCGATTTAATCAAACGTTAACTACAATAGCTAGAACAATGATAGCAGACTTAAGCCTAAACTTTTGGGCAGCAGCCATATCAACTGCCAGCCATCTTAAAAATCGCCTTCCTCATTCACGGCTACCTCATAATACTACGCCATATGAGGCCTTACAAGGCAACAAACCCACAATCAAACACCTTCAACCCTTCGGCAGAAAATGTTTTGTTCACATACACAAGGACTCGCGGCCCTCAGGTTCAAAGCTATTGTCAAGGGCAATCGAAGGATAATTCATGGGCTACACGGAGAGCACTAAAATACTCCGAATATGGATCCCCTCTAAGCACAAGGTGGTAGAATCTCCTGATGTCAAATTTGCGCTGCTCAATTCAGGGGAAGAGACTCAATCCCTTGAGACCACAAGCGAATCCAACTTTGAGACAAAAAACATCGAATCAACATCATTCCTCCCAACACTTCCGCCCAAATTTTCATTACAACCAGTTGAATCTTCACCATCTATAGATAGCACCTCATCCTCATATCCGACAGAGCCACAAAACAAGCATGATTCCGAACAAAATTTACAGCAACTAGCACAGCTTGAAACACCAGAGAATCTCACTCAAGAAACATTATCAATCCGTAGCCGGCCGAAGCGATCAACAAAGCCTATTGAGAGATATGGTTTATCCGCACGCCACGGCTCAATTACACACACTTGGAATGATAACGACTCTGAACAAAGTAGACTGGTTTCAGCTGAGGAATCTCAAATAGAAGTGGAAAATAATGCTGTGGCTCTGGCGGCAAAAAGAGCACCAAAAACAAATGAGGAACCAAAATCTATAGAACATGCATTTCAACAACCAGATGGAAATCGATGGCGCGAAGCGATAGATAAAGAATTGACATCTTTATCTCAAAATCATACATGGGATGTGACTGATCGACCTCTCAAAAGAAATGTTGTTGGATCCCAATGGGTTTTTAAAATAAAGCGAAATGCCGACGGCTCTATCGAGAGATACAAAGCGCAATTAGTTGCTCAAGGTTTTAGCCAAGTTCCTGGCCATGATTTTAATGAAACCTTCGCACCTGTCGCTCGATATGATAGCTTGAGGATATTACTCCGAATCTCAGCCCAAAACAAATGGATCCCTCAACAGATGGATGTAAACTCAGCATACCTCTATGGCATGCTAGAAGAGGAAATTTTCATGGAATTACCACTGGGATACCGTATAACCGGAAAATATGCCAAACTCCGCAAATGTATCTACGGCCTCAAACAATCCGGCCGAGAATGGTACGAATGTTTCTCGAATTCCCTCAAATTAAAAGGGTTCGAGTCAACAACATTTGACCCTTGCGTCTTCGTGCACCCAAAGGAAATCATATTCATTTCCATATACGTAAATAACATACTCATCTTCGGACCCCCAAACGACTTTCGACAAAACCTAAAGACATCGATCGGAAACGATTTCGATTGCAAAGATTTAGGAGACGCAAAGTACATACTAGGTCTCAAAATTACAACCAACTCATCAGGTATTCGACTGTTCCAACAAGGATATTCAAAAAGGGTCCTAGAACGCTTTGGCTTTACAAATGCTCACAAAATTGGCACACCCTTCGATCCTAACGTAACCTTACTCAAAGGAACTGAAGAGGAACGTCTTGAGAACGTCAAAGAGTATCAAGCCATTATTGGATCGCTAATGTATCTAGTCATAGGTAGTCGTCCTGATTTAGCATATACAGTCACTCTTTTAAGCCAGTTTTCGTCCTGTCCAAACCAAACTCACCTGCAAGCCGCCAAGAGAACACTTCGATATTTAGCTGCAACAACCAATTTGGACTTATTCTACCCAAATGGAGCCTGTGAAGATCTCGAAGTCTATGCCGATGCTTCCTATGCAGACAACCCTCATACCCGAAGATCTACATCAGGTTATGTCATTCGGCTTGGCGACGCTGCAATCTCCTGGAGTAGCAAACAACAGCGATCTGTAGCACTATCTACTACAGAAGCCAAATATATGGCCATGTCGCTTGCTGCTCGCCAAATCACATGGACCAAATATGGACTAGCACAACTGCGCCAAAAGTTTGAAACTGTACTTCACTCCGACAACAACGGAGCACAAGAACTTGCGAGAAATCCGTGGATCCACGAACGATCAAAGCATATTGACGTGCATTACCACTACGTTCGTGATAAATTAAAAGAAGGAGAGTTCGAACTCCTCTACGTCAAATCCGCAAACAACCTCGCAGACTTATTGACCAAAGCTCTTGCAAAACCTGCTCACCACCGACTATCTAACCATATCAGATGTGCTAAGCGAGGGGAAGTGTCATGAATGCGCTTTTCACATTAGTAGTAAATCGTCATCCACGTAGTGTAGCACGCAAAGCCAGGGAAATGGAAACAGGTTAGTGATAAATTAGATACTACCGATCGCTACACTCACCCGTAGATCACTCCTAAAAGAGACTAGCTACGGCGCTATGTGAAAGTATGTGGGATTGGTTAATTATCATGAACATAACCTGTAACATAACATAACATAATAACACAATAAGATACCATTTGAATCCCGTAATATTTTATTGCCATAATCACCCAAGTATATTCTAAGCCCCCTGAGTAGTCTTAACCATTTAATTGAAGATTCCAAGTGTATACAACCATATACATCACCACCCTTCAATAGATCGAAATAAAAACGTTTTACGGAAACTGTTGAAAAATTATAGGACTCTGTATTCAGATGAAGACGATGATGGCATCTCTATTACGATAGGGAGTAAAATGACTGGTAAGCAGTCAAGTTGCCTTTTGAAGAAAAGATGCTCGTTCTTCACGAAGAATTCGAGAAAATTCTGGTGTATCTCGCTCGAAAACCAACTCCGACAACAGTCTCAGAGATACTGGCCTCTAGAAAATATGCCGCGGTAGCTGCGCAACTAATGGTAAAAATTACGGGTGCACACGAGTTGAGGAAGCAAAAGACATGCAGTCAGTAGAGCTGCCTTCAAGGGTACACAGACACATTCCGGAGGTATATACAGTATGCCAGATGCGGAGTAACGATACCACGGTGTTCAGTCAGCCGGCGAGCCAAAGAGACACAGCTCTAAACTTGATGGAGCTAGATGACTCTCGAGTAATAAGGCAAGATATTCTAGCAGAAGCTTGCTGCATCTCATAGAGGACGAAAATTCAAGGCCGCAAATTTGCCAAAAATACAACTCTGATCAGGGAGATTGAAATGTCTACAAAAGTGCGCATTTCAGGACTTCAAATTATCAAGATAAGATGACTATATGACGAAAAAGAAGTAGGACGGGTTATGAAGAATGGTTGCACAAGTGAGTCGATAACTGTAGGTCTTCTTACGTAGACCATGCAAGAACAGGTGGTCTGATACAACATTATGCTCATTACCATACTACACTCGGCACATGTACGGTCTCCAAGGACACAACCAAAGCAGTGTTACGACTGCAGCCAATGATGAAAAACACAGGCGTCGTATAGTAAGATAGTCCGATTTAATGAGTGCGCTAGCTCTCACTAGCCTCGGATCTTTTCTGAAAAAAAGTTTATAGCATGAACTGGAGTAAGGAGCATTTTCATGCTAGAGAACAGTGTGTCGGTAATTTTAGGTAATCTAGATTTACATGAATCACGAACCAATAAGTCAGGAATACAGATGTCGGCGGGTTCTGATCCTGGTCTGATAAGTGTTAGAAATCGTCAAGGATTTCTAGGAGGAAATATCTCGAAGAACAAGTGTACAATTTTTGACAAGAATTTATTGATAGTTGTATATGATATCGAACTCTCTTCTCAATATGAATTAATTATATATAATACTCCGTTAACTAAGTTTTATATATACAGATGAGTCTACCCTTAAATACAGATCCCGGAGGCTTTAGTGGTCCCTTTTAAAGTTCTAGGGGGTATCTGGAATGATAGAAGTGAACGTTGACCGTCAAGTCAATACTGTACGAATCGTAAGATATTGGGGATTTAAGGATCAGAGATAAAAGGTTAGAATCAGTGAGGTTTTGGTTTTACTGAACTTATTGTTTGTTTGTTTGTTTATTTCATTTACATCCTGTCTAAGTCTAAGACTGTTGTAGGATTTATCGACATTGAACTTGTTGTCGACATTGTATATGGATGTCTGTTATAATAGACATTGGAAATAATTCATGAGATTGCTTAATGAGTGGCTAGATTTGATTCCGATATAATATTGTAGAAGACTTGTCCCAACTATCAGAGGGCTACAACGTCTTTATCTATCTACAGGTAAATTCCCCATATTCCAACCACGCTAGCCATACAGGACGTAGCATGTAAATCCTGATTCGTATCATCATTTTGGGGTTGAGGTTTACCGTACATATGCTACTCGAGTCGCATGTCTGACTCCTATGCGACACGCTTAGGTATCAATCTAACAACCCACACCAAACCGAAACTATTCACAACCCTGATGATGACCCCATGAATAATTGTAACAGTAGCCTGCAACATAGCACAATTAGTCTAGACATCGTTGACCAGGACCTAATCCGATCAAGGATGCACCGAACTTATATTTCAGTAGTTAAAAGTGTTTTTTAATTTTTTGGTGTTTTAATCTACTTCTAATTGTCTGTCTATGTTCTACCTCGCTTAGGTAGAAACATTGTGTTCTGATTACGTGATGAAATAGCATTCACACCACCGAGATCATTAAAGCTGGTAGCGATCGAAGATGAGTAGTCTTCGTCTACTCCGCAATGCGTGCAGTTCGGTCTGGTATGTCTAGATTTCAACAATCCCGAACTCCCAGTGATCTAGCAAAAACCAGCCATTCATTTATCGCAATAAAGCATATCCTAGCCACTGAACCTTATTTCTCCTAAATGAGCTTAATCATATTCAATCGAATCAACTCAATTGATCTTGATGATCATACTTAGAAATCTAAACCTTCATACATGCTAAGTCTAGATTTCCAACAATGAGGATATTCAGAGCTACGACACAGGCAGTTTCAACCATTCCATCAACAGAGAGAATAGAGAGAAGGTTCTTCCGTAATTTTATCTGTATAGAACCTATGGCGTCAGACTTAAAACTGCAGAGAATCGGAAAATGATGGAACAAAGGCACATTCTCAGCATCACAAATAGTATGTTGAGCAGTAATAAATTCAATTCAGATGCTAGGTTTGCGGCACATGAACCAGCATCACTTCTTCCCGAAAACTCCGAATTTTCGTCGGAAAACAACGTTACATGATAATATCTCATCTTGAACACGCCAATAAGACATCTGTAAGTGCTATTGACTTAAAACCTAGATCTGAAAATTTAAAACCCGAGCTAAGTCAAGATTCGCAACACCAGAAAAATTGGTCCACGATGCAATTATTTCAGACCTTAATCCTAGTCAATCCTTTTGCCTTCAACAAGTTTGTTCCCGACCAAAGCTCCACCAGGCCAAAGTGTATGACATGTGATATATATATATATAATTCATTTTACCTGATTTGGCGCCTTGAGGTCCATGCAGGTTTTTATCGGAAGATATGTACTTTAAGTAGGATGACTCAACTTGACATATAAAACACTCACATTCAGATTTCATTTGCAGGTATCACTCGAGGTTAACCCTTACAGCGTATAACCCCTTCCGTGCATACCCACCACAGGGAAAAGCCTGAAAAACCTGTGGCCATCCGAGTGTGCTTTCATCATCCCATAAGTACAAAATCACCGCGAGAGAGAGAGTGGTGTGTGAGTCTGACTGGATTCGAACCAGCTTTCTCCTTTTTCGAATGGAGTAGGTGTTCAAGCTACCCATTATCGACTTGGGAGAACTGCCCAGATGGTGTACTACTGCACCATCCAACCCTGACATGTAATACATTCAATGCAATGACTGTGTAACGGCTTATGAGCCGATAATGTCCTGAGGGACGTGGCTATAATAACGTGCTCCAATAATTCTTCGGTAGTCAACCTTCATCGCAGATCATTTCAGTCGTGACTAGAAGATTCTAGTTATTTGTAGCAAGTGTGAAAGGAAGGAACATAAGCTTCTAGCTAACGTGTGCCCAAAACATAATTTATATTCTATCTACTAAGAAGGAGTACCTGTAAGGATGTTCATGAATATAAAATTATGCGTCGCGTAAGGCGTCCCTTTATATAAGCAATAACAACGCTTGACCACAAATGTGTTAGCGGTTGGCAAGGGAACGGTTAAACTCCGGTTCCAGACTACATGGCTACAGCCTGTACGAGCAATTCTGGGAATTACGCTAAGTGAAACATGCGAGAAGCTGATATCAACCAAGAACGAATGTTCTAGATATTTTAATAAATGTATAAGTGTGACGGAAACCAAGTAGGTGATGGTCACATCGATTGATTAAACTATGTGAGGAGAAAAGAGAACTCTAACTACAACTAACAGGTACTTACTGTCATGGAACCAAGTACCATATTAAGTGTCTAGGGGTAACATTTCACCTACTCATGTAAACTAAGCTAGACAGGTCACACGACCTTCATAGTTGTACATAGATTTCATCTGTAGCTATAGGGTTCTTCACTTCCCCGAACTCAAGAGCCTTAACCGCAACGCTATTGGTCGCCTTCTTGCAGCTCGCTCAGGCCATGGAGACTTTGCTGACTACCACCGCCGCTTTCAGCACTCGGACGCTCTTCTAATCTGCGATTGCGGGCTAGAAAAGTCTCCCGAGCACTTCTTCTTTTGTCGACTCAATCGGAGTCGGTCCTGCCTTTGCAGCGGAAATTAACACCCAAAGACGGGAATTCGCTGGATCCTAGGCTCACCTGAAGGAGCCATAGCTTTTAGTAAATGGCTTCATGAAACGAGCTTTTTTGAAGCATGCAACAACAAGACTAACTAGTACCCCAAATTATATGCACTTGGCCTGTATTTGCTAGAGCTAAATTTAGAAGACTTCTGGTCTAGGTGATGGATAACTTTCCTTTTCATATATATAACTATCTTCTCCATGCAAAAAAAAAAAAAAAAAACTATCTTCTCTACTGTATTAGAATACAAAAGTCTCAGCTCGTGAGTACTTTTGACTTCTTTCGATAGTTCGGGGTGCATGGCAGGTAGGCCTTGGCCCATTTATAACATGTCGGGCTTATTTAAAGGTATCGGCACGTCGGGTAGTTTGTGTAGACTGAGCTGGCCAACACGAGACCTTAAGGTTGTGTTGTGAGCTAGTATGACGTTAAATAATTATAAAAAAAAGAATTATATAGGGTTCTTCAGTCAACATTTATAAAGTAATACCGTGTCCCACGTATCTTTCATAAGATTAAGCCAGTGTGAAGTATTTGGGTATTTGGTTGTTTCTCGTGTACATAGACCTCTTTTACTCTCCCATCGCACAACACAGTCATATCCTCGTTACCTATCCTGATTACTTATCCTTGTGACTTATTCCTGTTATGTATCCAGCAAACCAGATCTACCGTTGTGACATTTTGTGCGATCTATATATTGTGTCTCGTCACATCAAATCTATAAAAAAATAAAAATAAAACAGAAGGTTTACCATTATTTTTCCAGCATGGCTTCCAATTCCCAGAACTCCCAGATTATTACTGAATTCCGACAAAGCTGGCCGAATCTATTCACCGCAGTTGAGGGATACCAGTTCCAAGAAGAATTAAATCCCGTCCCCCTACTTAGTGCAATAGCCTCCACTACTAGTAACCCCGAAAAGGTGATGTTTTGTAGTTTATTCAGTTGTTTTGATTACGGGTTTGGTACTTTAAAGGCACAATTAGATGCAAGGGATATCAGGATTTCTGAGCTCAATGTAGAATTGACACAATTACATCATCAAGTTGCAGAACAATAAGGCTCAATTGGCCCCGCACACCAAGAGGTGCTTAACCTAAATCAGACAATCACAACAAAGAATCAGCAACTCGATTCCCGATTTACTGACATCAGCAACCTGAATACTGGAGTTGCCAAATTAAATGCACAGCGCTCAGTTGACATTGACAGAGTTTCCCAATTGAATGATTAGATCATGAAATTAAATAGTGAAAAAAATGATCTCCATACAAAATTCAATTTGTTGGATATGAAGACCTCGACCATCAAGGACGGCGAATCCAGTATGCCCCGTCGCTCTAGATCAGAACCTGAAAACTTCAGCGGCTTACAAAAAGACACCGATAAGCGGCAGGTGATGTATGAGCGTTGGAAGACTCAAATGCAATAAGTACTGCTTATTGATGAAAAATGTTTACCAGATTGTTTTCATCAAATATCCTACATCTCGAGTCAACTCAAAGGAAAAGCATGGGACACGGTTCATGATGGTGTACGAATAACGAACTTTTATCCAGGAGACACAAAAAAGTGGCCATGGAAAACATCTGCAATTTTATGGCAAGTACTCGATAACCGGTATATCTTCCTAGACAGCACTCAGTCAGCCAAAAACGCGCTGGACACTCTTTCTCAGGTTAGACGTGCTTATGGTGATTTTAAGGCTGATTTTGACCACTACGCCGAAAGAGCTAAATATGATGACCGTACCAAAGTCGAAATGCTCCGAAAACGACTTAATAAAAAATTCAGTAGTGTAATCGATAATCAAGTCATTCTACCTGGAGATGATGACTATGCTGGTTGGTGTGAAATGGTTCAATAATATTGCCCGTAATCTTCAACAACAGGACCATATAGCAAAGCTTCAGACTACCAGTATAGTCCACCAGAATGAGAATAATTCCTCGATTAACCTACCGCAAGCTGATTTTGGGGATCCTATGGACTTAAGCAGGATGAAATTGTCAAGCGCCGAACGAAAATATCGTCTAGAAAACGGCTTGTGTGTTGCCTGTGGTGAAAAAGGACATTATTCTAAAGATCACCATCGAAAATTCGACCCAATACCGATGCCAAAACGAGGCACCAATCAGTCAATGCCCGGGGGCCCAAATAACCAACTGCAACTCGTTGCCCCCAATCCTCGTACATCGTACAGTAATAGAAGTTTTCCGCCCTTTAATTCACAACCTGTATAGATACCCAATATGTACTAAAATTCTATGCAACCTTTCCCTCAGCAATTTTCACATAATTTTCAACCTCAGTATTTTCAAACATCAATTCCTTCCCGAATTCTGGCGCTAGACGATTCTAATTTTGATACTGAATCTAAAAATTTAAAGAATAATGATAATTCGATTCCAATTTACGAGCAGGAGTTAAAAGAAAATCCCTTGCCTTAAATCGCTGTCAAAGGTTTAATTTGTATGAGGATGAAGATGATTCTATTCGAAAAGTATTACTAGATAACTCACCCCTGGGGCTGTGCTTCATAAGCTCAAGTAATTCAATGCTTCTTGATTCTCACCTCTCTAATCCGCGCATTCGTGACCCAGTAAGATTTCATACTACTAGTTTAATTGATAGCGGCTGTACAGCTATGGCGTTTGCAGATTAAGAGTCTATTGTTAAGCGTTTTGGAATTCAAACCAAGCCTTTATAGAGTCCATGCTCAGTGCGCCTGGCTGATGGTAGCACGCAGGACGCTATCATTCGTTATTTCACTTTTCGGTTACATATCGGCAGTCATTCAGAAATTCTCGTTTTTTTTGTAACAAATCTAAGCAAATGCAACCCAATCATTTTAGGAATACCTTGGCTGAGATTGCACAATCCTATTTGTGATTGGAACTATATGACGCTCACTTTTGCCTCCTCTTACTACCAACATCACTACCTTCCATGGGGACAGTTACATCCCAGCTCAGACTTCCACTTTCAATGTTCACCTAATTCTACCGTTCAGGGCTGCCATGATAGCGACAATAAAGGTGATAGTATGACAATCGGGAACACATCTAAATTTGAAAGCGATCCATCCTTCTTCCCAATACAACCCTCTCCTGATGGTGATAATTTTTTGAACCTAAAAAGTTGTAATAGGCGTATCTATTCAGAATTTTTACGCAGAAAAATGGACCAAACAGACATTGATAAATTCCTTGAATTAAAACCTGAATTAACGATTGATGACATAAAGAAAAAATTATCACTAGAATTTCGACATCATAAAGCGCATTTTTGCCAAAGAATGCTAACACAATGCCCCCACACCGATTCTGGCATCATAAATTGAAATTATGCCATGTGAGCAGGTACCTCACCGCAAAAACCGACCATTCTCTCCAGCGGAACTTCTCTGCATAAAAAATGGATTAATGAGATGCTGGAAAAAGGATTCATTCGGGAATCCTGCCCGCCCGCCGCTGTCCCTCTCCTCCTTGTCCCCAAACCATCTGGAGGCGTAAGAATCTGTCAGGATTATCGCGGCCTCAATGATGTTACCATAAAAAACTGATACCCGCTTCCTCTAATTCGAGAAACATTGGACTCGATAGCGGGCGCCCAGTTTTACACTAAACTGGATGTCGTTGCTGCTTTTAATTGCATCCGTATCGCCGAAGGATATGAGTGGGTGACAGCATTTACTACGCGGTTCGGACTGTATGAAATGCTTGTTACGCCATTTGGCTTATGCAATGCGCCTGCAACATTTCAAAACTATATTAATCATATTCTGCATGACGCGCTAGATCAGTACTGCACCGCATATCTAGATGACGTTTAAATCTATTCGAAGACCCAGGACAAATATACTAAACTCGTAGACAAAGTAATCCGCGGGCTGGGAAATGCAGGATTGCAAATTGATATCGCGAAATCAGAGTTCTACACAAAGCAAACCAAATACCTAGGGCTAATTATCTCCACAAATGGACTCAGCATGGACCCTGAAAAATTAAAAGCAATCTTGAACTGGAGAAAACCATCTACTATCAAGGAATTACAATAATTTCTTGGCTTCTCAAATTTCTACAGACGGTTTATTCAAGGGTACTCAGGTCTAATTGAACCATTAACTCGTTTACTACACAAAAATACACCCTAGATATGGTCCGCAGATCAAGTCCATGCATTCATGAAGCTAAAAAGCTCCTTCACCTAAGCACCAATTCTGACTTATTACGATTATCATAAACATACTGTAGTTGAAACCGATGCCTCTAACTGGGCTTCTGGGGCAACGCTCCTTCAAAAAGGAAATGACGGCGTACTTCATCCAGAAGCATTCTACTCGTCAAAACACACCCTAGATGAGCGCCTTCAGCAGCGTTTCCGCACAATGATACCCAATCACAAAGTGGACTCAAATTTCCTGAGAAATACATTATCAATTCACGTTAAATCAATACACAATAGTGTTGATTCCCTTGCCACCATTTTTCCTCAACCCGCCCTGATAGATACTATCCATGAAGCTTACAGAGAAAATAATATTGCTAAGAGCATGGTTGAATCTTTAGAGAACAAGTCGAATCGAAAGTGGTCAAAATCATTTGGAAGATAACTTCGGAGAGATAAAGCATAATTCAAGCTCATTAATGGACTAGTTTACTTTCGAGATCGACTCTTTGCGCCCGACCATGAAGACTTATGTCTTAATATCGTTCACTATAACCATTCTTCTGGACCCGCGGGCCATCCAAGACGTTTAAACCCCCTGGAACTATTGCAAAGAACTTACTGGTGGCCCAAAATGAATAAGTTCGTTGCGGATTTTGTTAGAGGATATGCTCTTTGTTTTAGAACTAAAACCCCACGCAATTCCCCTCCTGGTTTCCTGAAGCCTCTCAATGTTCCTATCCATGCTTGGGTTGATATATCGATAGATCATGTTGTTGATTTACCACTCTGTAAAAGTGAAGGCAAAAAGTTTCACCATATCCTTGTGGTAGTAGACCGACTAACAAAAATGCGTCATTTCATACCCACCACATCCCTCGAAACTACTGAATTAGTTGGATTTTTTATTGCAAATTTATACAAGCTTCACGGTGCGCCGGACTCCATAATCTCTGACCGTGGCTCTGCTTGGTTTCCGAGTTTTGGCGCAGGCTAAATGCACGACTCTCTATTACCTTGAAACACAGTTCAGCCTTCCACCCACAAACTGACGGTCTAATAGAGATAGTTAATTCTGCCCTGAATTAATATCTCCGAGCTTTTGTCAATTTCACTCAAGATGATTGAGTTGATTGGCTCCCAATTGCTGAATTTTCAGAAAATAATCATGTGAATGAGACAACGGGCGTATCACCTTTTTTCGCGAACTATGGCTATTACCCTCGCCTAGGAGTTGAGCCACTAGATCCAAACCCTCTTAATTTATCTGAATCTTTGAAAAAAGAATACCTTAGAGCTGATTAAACCGCTAATCGTTTTGATTGCCAACTAACAAAACTCCAGGCTCTCACCCGTCAGTCACAGGAAAGATACGAGGAGAATGCTAACTCTCGGAGGTCAGAGGCCCCGTTTTATACACCGGGAGATAAAGTTGTGATAATTCTAAAAAACTTGAAGACTAATAAACCAAAAAAAATGGGATTACAAATGGGATAGTCCTTACAAAGTACTTAAGGTGTATAATGGTGCTGTTGCTGTTGAGCTTCCGAACTATATTCACATCAATAATAGTTTCCATACCTCGTTAGTCCGACCATGGACAGATCCTGTGATTACCGATCAGTCGAGTTTCAACGAAAGAGAATGCCGTGACGTTGCTGGGCGTGTCACTCAAAGAAATGAAGGTGGTAATATTGCTGATTAATAGATATTTGAAAAGAAAATTGATGTACATGACGAAGACATTATAAAAATGGTCTAACTTATCTCATCAAGTGCAAGTACAACGACGAGCCATCTTGGCAGCCAGAATTAGATCTAGAAAGCTGCAAAAATGCACTCCAAAATCTTCATAGAAGGAATCCTCATAAACCCGGCCTACCAGCATAGGTAAAAATGGCATCAAAACCCCCACAAAACCCCCACAAAATCCAAGGTAACATCTACGTCGATCAGATAGACAACGACGACCAGCTAAATAAACAATGTGATTTTTTAATTTGATGAACTTATTTTATTATGAGGTAGATCTTAGAGACTTGAAGTTTGGAAAGCAAACATTATTTAGAGGGAGAGTACTTTCACGGAACCAAGTATCATATTAGGTTAGTGTGAAGAATTTGGGTATTTGGTTGTTTCTCGTGTACATAGACCTCTTTTACTCTCCCATCGCACAATACAGTCATATCCTCATTACCTATCCTGATTACTTATCCTCGTGACATTTTCCTGTTATGTATCCAGCAAACTAGATCTACCGCTGTGACACTTATGACGACTAATCCGCTTCGTGA
This sequence comes from Blumeria graminis f. sp. triticale, assembly GCA_905067625.1. NCBI lineage: Eukaryota > Fungi > Ascomycota > Leotiomycetes > Helotiales > Erysiphaceae > Blumeria > Blumeria graminis. Next base: position 7,481,123 of record LR898472.1, on the reverse strand, counting down.
ATCTACTAACTGATGGCTTTCCTCAAGACATCATACTCGCTAACTAGCTATGTACTGTTAGGTGTTGGTTGTAAGAGCGATCCAGCCTCCTGATTAGTATTTTAGTTTCGTTTAGTTCCATCTTTCCCTCTCCATGCAACCTTATTGCAAACAATCCAAGTATGACGCTTGGGTATCCACCTAAGCTCATATCACGGTCAAATGGTGACAATAAGTAGTTGAATACTCTAATAGTTGGCCATAGAGGAAAATTATAAACTACCTTAGTATATCTGATTGCTCCAGTATCATTGCTCACACCGTGAGAGACTGTACTTATAGTCAACTCCACCTCGAGCTTCAGCTGACCTCAATTACGAGTCCACGATTATACAAATATGGGAGTCTATTGATTCACCTAGATCGTAAAAGTAGATGTGTTACCATGTAGGATCACCTGATGACCCCGGCATGTATGCAGCAGTCGGGATCCACACTATAGCTGTGAGTCTTGTATAGTTATGAACATAAAATCAGGATATTAAGAACAACACAGAATCGTACCACTCTTTACTGAACCATTACGATGGATAGTGAAACCACCCGTAGTAGTTCCAACAGAGTCGGAATTCAAAAAAGATCAGATCAGATTTTTTATTACTGTCCTATCTGAGTCTATGGCTATGGAGGACTTCTAGAGTCTACATGAAAGAGACGAGTTACATTAAGCCTACTAAATCTAGAATACCCTACACTTTTTTCTGAGGAGCAGGTCCTGATGTAATCTAAGAAACAGTGTGAGTATTATTGTTGTTGTTTTAAAGGTTCTGCATTAAAAAGCTCTACGTCCTACGATGGATATGGGGCCGGTGGAGCCGGCAAGGATCAGCGTGTACAGGCGCAACTCATTCCAAGCGCGTGAGCTTCCATGGAATTATGGAAGGTAACTACGAAACTAAAACCAAACTTGGAAGAAAATACCATTCGGTCCGGATCCCGCGCTTCTCGCCCGTTCCCTTTCCCGTGACATCTTCCGAACGACATCTCCTGATCCTTGCTGGGGGGGGGGGCAAAAGATGAGCTCGCAGGCACCATTTGTCTAGCTGGTATGCTGCGCTATATTTGTTGAAGCGTCGACGACCCCACTGCGGCTCGCTCTAACATTAAGCCTCCTCTTCAGATCTCAGGATTCCGAAGCCTCTGCCAACTTTCCTTGCTCCAATTTGCCAATCACCGCAAGCTGTCCTTTTTCCGCCGGCCCGAACTTGTTGGGTCTGCCGAGCCAGACCCACGAATCCCAGCAGTGAGTTCCTCCACAGTTTCAACACCGTGTGAGGGCTTTGCACTCTGCTTCCGAATGAATTTTTGATCCGCAGTGTTACAGGTTTACCGCCTTGCATGGCTCGAATCGGAGTTGTCCCATTCCATTTGTAATGATTGTTCACGTGACATTATTTAGTAGCAAAATTCGGAGTGGCTTATGTAAGGCTCAGCATATCCTTAATCGCGTAGTTCATATAGTTCTTAATGCAGAATATAGATTTCATTTAGGATTCACTTGTGTGAATAGCGAGCGTGGCCAGTCCTTTTACACGCAGTTTCAGTAAGCTGGAGCGCGGGGGCAACTGTCGGAATACTCATGTGGTACTTGTCTCGCAAGCTTTTTATAGCAGTGGTAACGATTGTGGTCAACACGTGTTGGAAATACAGTTTCCTGCTTTTCTTTCTATCGACCAATGTGGTTGCATGCATCTTGCCTGAACTATATTTCTGAGTTCGGGCAGGATCCCACATTTCTGATCCAATCGGACTCAACGTTAGAGTCTGCTTGAATCCCATTCTTCCCGAACAAATCCAGTCATTGGTTTGTTCGTACTTCTATTGCGTGACCCAGTATTCTCAGTCAGTGGATAATTATTTTCTGGTACGGGGTCCCACTTATTTATGCAGTCGAGTCGGTTCCGGGTAACCTCTATTTCTTATAATTCCACTGTATATATCATAATACCTGTAGTCTATTAGTAAATTAAGCAAACTGAACTTCTTCTCCGTTCTCAGGCAATTCTTACTCCGAAGTCTTCTCTATACTCTAACAGATTATGAGACCAAGTTAGCTCAACTTTGGACTTAAATACTTCTCTCTTCGCCTGGCTGCTTCAACTTCTACAACTTTCTCTTCCTCACACTCACCTCTACTACATCTTCTCAACCTTCTACAACCAAAATGGCATTTAACCAGATCATCAAATCGGTTCGTTCTCTTCCTACTTTGGACAAGTCTACCTACACCCGTTGGGCTAGTCTATTTCGAATGATTCTCGTACAATTTAATGCGGAGTCCGTTATATGCGACCCTTCCGAAGCCGTCGCCGGTACTAAGAAAGGCGAAAATAAAGATGTGGACTTGGACGAAATTGACCATTGTGTCAGATTTGCTCTTCTTTCGGCCGTACCAGATGATACTTACCATTTGGTTGAAAATAAAAATACTTCCAGAGAAATGTGGATTGCTCTTGAGGATTTCTTCAAACCTGAGTGTGAGGTTACTCCTACTTCCTTGCTCAAGGATTTCTTTCGATTCACTATGCCTGATGGTACTAGTGTGGATCAATTTTCTGAAGAGCTTACAAAACGTCAACGTAGAATTGCTGCTGCAGATCCTTCTTTCTTCCCCTCTGATACTCATATGAGGGATTACTTACTTGACTACTTTGATTTTTGTAGCAATGGTCAATTCTCTGGATCAGTCACTTCTTTGAGACGAGACAAGTCCTGCACGTTTTCTCAGGCAGTCAACTCTCTGAGGTCGACAGAAACTACGATAAATAGTCGACAGTCTGGTCCATCTGCAGTATTCTTAACTAGTTCTACGAAACAAAATTCTCACCCTGATCCTAATTCTTCCTCGTCCAATTCTTCCAATAAGGACAAAACATGCGCGCACTGTCACCGTAAGGGTCACACCAGGGACACTTGTTTCCTCTGGATTTCTACGCCTGACGGCACAAAGTGGGCCGCCAAGCATCCAGAGAAAGCCGCTATAGTGCGAGCTATGTTCCAAAGATTCGGGAATAACGGCTCTTCCAAGGATAAAAAGGGAAAGTCTATTAAACTTGACGGTGCCTGGATGATGGAGGAACATATTTTTACTTCTGATGGATCAGGGAAGTGTAACGACGTTGTTCTTGATACTGGTGCAACGCACCATATCTTTCATGACAAAAGCTTGTTCTCTTCTATTTCTCCAATTGATAAGCGTGTCCAAACTGCTTCTGGTCAATTGCTTTCTGTTTCTGGAATCGGCTCTGTGGAAATTTCTTTGGGAAATTATCTCGATTCATCTTGTTCTCGTACTATGAAGCTAGAAAACGTCTGGTATCTTCCTTCTTGTACAAAAAATCTTGTTTCTGGCTCTCAAATTCTTTCTGCAGGTTACAAATTGCGGTTTTCTAACAGTGGGATTGGCATATTTGAAGCTAAAGGTCGTCTCACTGCAACCGCTCGTTTAAGGAATGGCTTATTTCATTTCAATGTAATTTCTCCTCCTGCTGTTCTTAGTTCTTCTCGTCCTACATTTTCTTGTCCTCTTTCTTCTCAACCCGAGGACCTCACACTCGCTTCGGATATCAACCAGGGACTACTCACAATTGTATCTAACATGGACGCTAATCGCCTTTTACACCATCGTTTTGCTCACGTCAGCCCCCAGATTCTCTCAAAGGTCGATATTTCACTAGTTAAACTACCTAATTTAAAATCACAGGAATTTTCGAAACTAAATATCTGTCCTAAATCTCTGGGTAACTGCGACGTCTGTCTTTCTTGCAAACATGTTGAGAAGATTAATCGCGGTCCATGCAATAAGTCAGATCAAACACTACAGCTTGTGCATTCTGACACTTGGGGAAAGTGTCGACATGTGGGAATTTCCGGAAGTTCTTTCTTTGTCAGTTTTACTGACGACTTCTCTCGTTTTAGCGAAATTTTTCTACTCAAAGGTCTAAATGAAGTACCAGGTCACTTCTCCATCTATAGGGATTCTATAGAGCTTCTGACTGGTCATAAAATCAAGGCTCTTCGGACTGATGGTGGTAGCGAGTACAAGCTAATAAATTTTACTGGAATAACACGCCAAATTTCAGCTCCCTATACTCAACATCAGAACGGTGTTTCTGAACGCTTAAACAGGACCCTAGTAACTATGGCTAGGTGTATGCTATCACATGCTCATCTTCCTGTTCGATTCTGGGACGCTGCTATCACATGCTCATCTTCCTGTTCGATTCTGGGACGCTGCTATCTCGACAGCTTGCTACATCCGAAACCGACTTCCTCTCCTTGAAGGCAAGAAAACACCTTTCGAGTTGCTGCGCGGTTCCAAGCCAACTATCTCACACTTTCGTGTGTGGGGCTGCGTTTGCTACTCTTTAATCAATGAAAAAGATCCTCAAAGATCTAAACTCTCCCCAACTTCGCTACGGGGCATCTTTATTGGTTATTGCGAATCTTCCACGCAATATCGCATCTACGTTCCTTCAAAGGCCGGAAGAAATAAAATCATTATTTCGGCAAACGTTCGTTTTCTTGAAGACACTTTCTGGGATTGGGGCCAAACTTCATCTGAGCAATTCGGCGAGATCGAAGGTCCCCTTGATGACAATCCTACCTCTTCTCATTCCGAAAATTCTTACGACAGCTCTGACTCAGACTCAGGCGTGCCATCCTTTCCTGATCCTTCTTTTCTCCCTTCTTCTTCTCGTCCCTTGGATCCCCAAGAGACCACTGATCAAAAAAATTCTTTCCCTAGTGTCAACATACCTACTGCAACTTTGGAGCAAAATTCTTCTCATGTTGACCCGCCTACTTTTCGGAATACACTTTCTCAGGATCAAATACTTTCTCGCCAGACTGCTCGTCATCATTCTATTACTGAGCCAGATTCTTTTACTTCTACGTCTGTGCAACCCGATCCATCTTCTTCGACTCCAACTCCCTATTCTTCTGCAGAAATTTCTCAGGGTGTTAATCAAATCCAGACTACCCCTAGTTCTATTACTTCTAATCTTCCTCCGCTCAGGAGGAGCAATAGGATCTCTAAACCTATTGAGCCACGATCTGCATGGCAACCCAAGTCTCCTATTCTTTACGTTGGTGGAGATACTTCGATCCCACAATCTTACTCTGAAGCCATCAACGGACCTGATAAGGCCATGTGGGAGATGGCAATTCAGGAGGAGCTTGATTCTCTCTCCCAAAAGGGAGTATTTACTTCAGTAACCCATGTTCCTCATAAGAGGAGAGCTATTGGCTCGCGATGGGTTTTCACCGTCAAATCTGATGGTAGGTTCAAGGCCCGACTAGTTGCTCAAGGCTTTAACCAAATTCCTGGTGTCGATTATTTCGATACCTATTCACCAACTCTGCGTTTAGATTCTCTCCGAATACTACTCGCAATTTCTACTTACCGCGATTGGGAAATTCACCAAATTGACATCAAAACGGCCTATCTCGAGGGCGATATTCAAGAGCCTATATACATGAAATCGCCTCAGGGATGGAACGTGAGCGGTTTTCTTAAAATCAACAAGGCCCTATATGGATTAAAACAGTCTGGAAAAGCGTGGTATGATAAATTAGACTCTAAACTTCTTTCTCTTGAGTTCGAAAAGTCTACCTGCGATCACTGTGTTTACATCCACAAAATATACCAAATGGTTATAGGTGTATATGTTGACGACTTGGTAATTTGCGGCAAGCAACTTGATGATGTTAAAATTGTCAAGGCCAAACTTTCTTCTTTCTTTCCTGTCAAAGATCTTGGTGAGATCGACAGTATCATTGGGTGGAAAATTCTTCGCGAGCGCCCAACTCGTACTCTTCATATATCACAGTCCAGCTACTTACTAGACAAGATTAATTCTCTTGGGCTTAGTGATTCAAAATCCTATTCTTCTCCCCTCGATGGGTATGGTGGCATTCTTCCGCAGGCAGAGGGAGAACATCTGGCGGACGATTCCGCCTATGCTAGCGCGGTAGGCAGCCTTGGATACGCATCTATTGGAACTCGGCCAGATATTTCTTTTGCCACCTCCCAACTTGGCGCATACAACTCAAATCCAGTACAGCGCCACTGGAATAGTGTTTGTAGAGTATTTCGATATCTTAAAGGCTCTTCAAACTACTGTATTACTTACAGCTTCGGTCCCTCTTCACAAATTCTTACCACCAACCAAGCTGCATGCTTATTTTCCGACTCGGATTATGCTTCTGATGTTACAACTCGTCGGTCAGTAAGCGGTTTTCTTCTCATGCTTGGTGGCGGTCCTGTGTGTTGGCAATCGCGAAAACAAAAATCGGTATCAACCTCAACCACTGAAGCTGAATATGTAGCCTTGTCTGAAGCTGCTAAGCAGGCGATTTGGTTTTCTAGGTTTCTAAAGGAGCTACATGTGAGCGAGCTCATACACGATGATGGTATTCTCACCTTTTCTGATAACCAGGGTGCACTTGCGATTGCGAAAGGGACCAATTCTTCTAAAACTAAGCACATTGATGTTGCTTATCACTTCGTTAGGGAATGTATTCTTAATGGAAACATAAAGGTGTCTTACATACCTACAACTTCTATGCTGGCGGATATTCTAACTTAACCTCTTCCGCAGCAAAAAGCTAAACCACTAATTGAAAGGATTTTTCAGATGGTATAGCATTCTCGCATTCACCGCATTGATCAGGAGGAGTGTTGGAAATACAGTTTCCTGCTTTTCTTTCTATCGACCAATGTGGTTGCATGCATCTTGCCTGAACTATATTTCTGAGTTCGGGCAGGATCCCACATTTCTGATCCAATCGGACTCAACGTTAGAGTCTGCTTGAATCCCATTCTTCCCGAACAAATCCAGTCATTGGTTTGTTCGTACTTCTATTGCGTGACCCAGTATTCTCAGTCAGTGGATAATTATTTTCTGGTACGGGGTCCCACTTATTTATGCAGTCGAGTCGGTTCCGGGTAACCTCTATTTCTTATAATTCCACTGTATATATCATAATACCTGTAGTCTATTAGTAAATTAAGCAAACTGAACTTCTTCTCCGTTCTCAGGCAATTCTTACTCCGAAGTCTTCTCTATACTCTAACAACACGTAACTTGATTCTTGTCTAATATAACTAAAAGAAACGCGTATACACAGTAGTTATCCCTCTCTCCTGACACCATTCCTAGACAGGTTACTCATTACTCATCAACTTAGTCATCATTTACAAGATAATACACATTAGGTCAAGTCATTAGCTCATTCAATAGCCACCTTTGCATTGTACGATTTTGACGAGATGTAAAGAGTTTCGCAGCTCCAGAGTCTTTGAATAGGCGGAATCCAGTTCGAGGCGTGGATTCGTGAGGGAAAAGCGCTTGCCAGTTCTGGTATGGCAGCCCGGGTTTGCAGGACCCATGGGGACGGGCAGCAAAGGGAACTGGTATGGTCACTCGTGTGACCTCGTCGGCGACCATCTTTGCCGTAATTGCAATGGGACCTGCGAGTATGTGAATTTTCAGCGGGACGGTGGCAATTTTTATTGTCACCAGGTCAGATGCTAGTTCCATCTTGAACACAGATTCCCTCCGTGCCGCGGAGGAATCCATGAGCTCTTTCCGCGCGAGTTCATCTCTTATGGTCAGCGCAAAGCCCTTGTTTACCCGCTGAACCAGCGTGGTGTTGTCGGCTGTGGTACCAAGCACCTGTGACAGAGCCACTAGTACGCCAGCTGGTGACAGGTGTCGGTTGGGATGGTAGGTGTCGCGGCGTAGAAACAGTTGCGTATCGCCAGCTATCCCCGAGTTGGTACTTTTTGCTTTAGGGGTGCTACCTGGGCCAAATTGTACGAGCCAGCCAATGGTCGCTCGATGGTGGACTTTACTGCTGTCTACAAATTCTTTGTTTCCTCCTGTCGAGAGATATAAAAGTGCGGCGTCGACACTGCTTACCGTAGTCGAACACATTGATAGGCGGGCCGTAATTTGCGCCGTTCAACGCTTTTCAGCCTGGTGCCAGTGTAATCTCCCAGTGTGTTCTGCATATCTGGGATAGCCTAGAAGAATCGCATCCGAATCGAAGTCGAAAGCAAACACAGACACATCTACAATCGGCGACTTCACATAAACGTCGGTCTTATCATTCTCACGAGAGACCTCTACCTTAACCTCTCCACATACTACCTCGCCTCAAGTACCGATAAAGGCGTTACTCCAATTGCAAACAGGAACTTGCCTCATTTGTTACCCACCATCACTCACAACAAATTTACGACTCTACATATACCCGCAAGCAGGAAATTTAGTCACAATACACAAAGCTGGGGTCTTGGTTTTTGGGGGACCGTTGCTCTAATGAGGCTTCACATCTTGAGGGAGGAAAGGCGACTGGGGCTTGGAGAGATATAAGTGTAACGGCTAGTGAGCCGGTAATTACCCTGTGGCACATGATGTTAATCACGTGCTTCACAACTTTACGAAACCACTATTCTATCATAGATTAATCTGGACATCACTAGAAATTTCTAGCAACTAGTAGTAAGACTGCGAACCAGCCTCAGGGGAAAATACTAGAAACTGGTATTAGTCAAGAATATTCTAGATAGAATAGCAAGCGAATAAATAGTTGAAGTTGGACGTACATAGATAGCCATAGAGAAAATAATAAACAACCTTCGTATATTTGATCGCCCCAGCATCTATACCTCGAACCGTGACATATTATTTTCTCTCATTCAGGCATTCAGAACCGCAGTCAGTCGCAGTAATTCAGTATCGCAGTCAGTCGCAGTAATTCAGTATCGCAGTCAGTCGCAGTAATTCAGTATCGCAGTCAGTCGCAGTAATTCAGAACCGCAGTCAGTCGCAGTAATTCAGAACCGCAGTCAGTCGCAGAAATTCAGAATCGTAGTCAGTCACAGTAACTCGGAACCGCAGTGAGTTGTAGTCATTCAGTAATAAATCTCAATAATAATGACATCATCGGTAACCGGGGGACGCCACCAGATGGTACCTATCGAGGAATTCCGCGAACTTCAGCATCAGTTTAAAAAATTGCTCGAAAAGCAATCTTGTAAACCTACGTCTACTAAAAGATTTATCATTGAGAAGGATCCACCACCAAGCGAGCACACCAGTCTAAAGCCGACAAAGCTTCCGGAATTCATTGGAATTAGAGCTGAATACCCAGCATGGCGTGCTGCTGTCTTGGATACTTTCCGTATGGACTGGAATCTTTTCGGATACGACAATTCTCGAGCTTTCCTGATGATCTATAACGCACTGAAGGGCACGGCAAGAACAAAGGCCAGCTCGTTCTACGAAGCTGGCGGAGTTCGGAATACCAGAGATCCCGAAGATTTCATTGAATTCCTCGACAGGCTTTTTCTAGATTCGACAAGAATTTCTCGTGCTAAAACAGAGCTACAGTCTATGAAAATGGAGGATAAACAACACTGGTCGGACTTTCTAGCATCTTGGTCGAACAAATTGACTGAGGCCCGAGGAGATTTTTGGCCAGATGACAACAAAATCTCCCTGCTCCAGAATGCTTTAAACAAAAAGTTGACTATGGCGCTAGCCTCAAATCACATGTTGCCTGACGATGATTTCAATGAATGGGTGAATATAGTGAACAGGGTTGCACAGCAGTTTGAGATAGCTGAGAGTCGATTCTATGGAAGACGGGATTACACATACCCTGATGCGAATCTATGGCATGGAAATCGAGATAAGGGACGCACTATCGGAAATAACGGAATCAATTGGTTACCGCATAATCAAATATCAGATAATTTCGATAGTCGATTCAGTAACCTCGGAAAGGACGGGGCGGTGGATAAGTCAGGGGACACTGTTATGGGCGGTGTTAACGCAATGGGTGTGGTAAAAGATGAACGCCGGCGAGCAATGTGGAAAACTAAATCTCAATTAGAAATATTGAGACAAGAAGGCCGTTGCTTTAGATGTGAGCGGAAAGGGTGTATAACCAGAAAGTGTCCTCTATTGCCGGCTTTAAAGCCTAGAGGTAATTCAGTCAGGGTTACATCTACGTCATTGCCGGAAATAGACCCATCAATGTACTATGTGGAGGAAGTGGAAGTGGAATCGGAAAACTAAAGGCTCCTGAACATAGTCGCGCTCAGGAGCCAGAAACAGTCAGCAGTTTTGAAGCGAGCATGAATACAAAACCTTTTCTTTTAAATGCATTATTAAATGATACAAAAATGGTACAAGCATTAGTAGACAATGGTTGCTTGTGTTTTGGAATTATTGATGAAGCATTAGCTGAAAAACTGCGACTGCCGCGCATTCCGATTACACCAAGACTACTAGAAACTGCAGATAATTCATCTACAAACAAGCCAACTGTGGATAAAATTACGTACATATCACTAGATCTTGATGGATATATCACCCCAAAACTGTGGCTCTACATTGTCCCTCAGAGCACACATCAGTTGATATTAGGGAAAAAATGGCTCGAAGAACAAGATGCTGTAATTCATTCTAAAGAGCAGCGATTGGAGCTTCGCAAGTATGGTGGATCTGTATGCAGCGTCGAGCGATGGCGACAAGATTTGAGAAATGTGGCTCGGCCAAAGAATGTTCCAATCAAAACTATGGCGTTAATGGTCCAGACTGTCCCAGTTTGCAAGGCATCGCTCGAAGATATAAGTAAAGCATTACGTGGAAAACCGGGTGTTTCGTTAGAAATAGCGCGGAATCGCCTACCTGACCAAGTCAAGGATTTTGCTCATTTATTTGCAGATGACACAGGGGCAAAAGACTTACCATCTTCGCGCGGGGCACTTGACCATTCTATAGAGTTAAAGAAAGAAAATGGGAAACCTCTGTCACCACCATGGGGACCACTTTACAGTATGTCAAGAGAAGAGTTGCTTGTTTTGAGGAAAACCCTGACCGACCTCCTGGAAAAGGGTTGGATTCGACCCAGCAAGTCAGCAGCAGCGGCACCGGTACTTTTTGCAAAGAAGCCAAACGGAGGCCTTAGATTCTGCGTAGATTACAGGGGACTAAATGCGATAACGGTGCCTGATCGATATCCACTTCCGTTATTCAAAGAAACGCTACGTCAGTTATCTAAAGCAAGATGGTTTACCAAACTTGACGTAAAATCAGCTTTCCATAGAATACGTATCAAGGAGGGCAGTGAATGGATGACGGCATTCCGCTGTCGGTTTGGTCTCTTCGAGTGGATGGTAACGCCTTTCGGTCTTTCCAACGCACCAGCAACGTTTCAAAGATATATTAATGAGCAATTGCGCGAGCACCTTGACATTGATGCCACAGCCTACATGGACGACGTTCTGGCGTATACATCAGGGAGTGAGGAGGAACATTGGAAGGTAGTCAGAAGCATATTATCGAAACTCAAAAGTGCAGGACTATACCTTGATATTGATAAATGTGAATTCCTTTGTCAGGAAGTTAAATATCTTGGATTTATCATCAAGGCAGGTGAGAATGTTTCGACAGACCCGGACAAAGTGAAAGCCATACTGGAATGGAAGGCGCCTACCTCCGTCAAAGGTGTTAGATCATTCCTAGGATTTGCTAACTTTTATCGATGTTTTATAAATAAGTTTTCTGACATCGCTGCCCCGTTAATAGATTTGACCAAGAAGAATTCATCATGGAATTGGGGTGAGAAACAAAATTCAGCATTCGAGCAATTAAAGAGAATTTTTGCAACATCACCTGTCTTAGCTCAATGGGACCCAGATCGTGATACTGTTTTAGAAGCAGACTGTTCTGGCTATGCACTGGGTGGTTGCTTATCACAATTAGACGATCTGAATAAATTACGACCAGTTGCATATTTTTCAAGAAGATTGTCAGGCGCCGAGTACAATTACCCTATTCATGACAAAGAAATGCTTGCAATTATTGAATGTCTCAAGGAGTGGCAGGCTGAATTAAAATCAGTGGCAAAACCCTTCACTACACTTAGTGATCATAAAAATCTCAATTACTTTGCTTCAAAAAAGCTTCTCAACGAACGACAGGCTAGGTATAACGATACCTTGCAACAGTTTAATTTTAACATTCAGTGGCGAGCAGGAGCTGCTAGCGAGCGACCGGATGCATTGTCAAGGCGAGAACAAGATAAGCCCACAGGTCTCGACGATGAAAGAAATGCCGGAAGGGTTATACAGTTATTGCCAACAGTTTCTATCCACCCTGTCAATACCAGAAAAACTAACCGTAACACAAACCAAACCATGGACCCAGCCGCTGAAGCAATTCTTTTTGAGAGCGATGAGCTACAAGCTCTATGGGCGAAGGGTATTGAAATAGATAACGACTGGAAGCGAGCTCGAAATGCTGTACAAGCGGGTGAAAGATGCTTTCCTCCAGATATCGCCTTAAAGTATAGAGCTAATATCGCTGAATGTACAGTGGCTGCAGATAGAGTGCTGAGAGGTCGTGAAAATAGAATTTGGGTGCCAGATCACGAGCCACTTCGAACAGCTATTTTACAGCAGACACACGATAGCCATCTTGCAGGACATCCAGGGAGAGACACAATGGTAGGTATCCTACTACGGAGATGGTTTTGGCCCAAAATGAGGGAATCGGTGCGTCGGTTTGTTCGGAATTGTGACGTTTGTGGACGCTCAACTGTTTGGAGGGAAGCAAAAGCTGGGTTTCTTCGGTCGTTACCAATTCCAGAAAGGGTTGGCTGTGAACTTACGATTGACTTCGTCACTGATCTGCCCCCGTCAAATGGGTGTACCAATATTATGGTAATAACTGATCGTTTGTCGAAGGAAGTTTTCATGTTTGGTACAAACTCAATGACGTCGGAAGAATGTGCCAAAGTGTTTGTTGACCGATACTATCGCTACCACGGATTTCCTAGATACCTAACTAGTGACCGCGGCAGCGACTGGGTAAGCCATTTTTGGAAGACATTCTGTGAGTTAACAAAGATTTCGCAGCGACTGACAACGGCGTATCACCCTCAGTCAAATGCCAGTGAGCGGGCTAACCAGGAAATATACAAGTACTTACGATCATTCTCTTGCTACTCACAAAATGACTGGATGGATTTGTTGCCAATGGCACAGCTAGCACTCAATGCCCGCCCAAATTCATCACTTGGAGGAATGAGCCCCTTTTTCTTAAAGCATGGTTACGACTTGGACCCTGTAACACAACCAACGCCGACTACCTGTGAAAAGTCGAGACATCCGGGTCGGCTCTCAGCAATGAAATTTGTACAAAGACTAAAGGACGCCCAAGATTTTGCTCAAGCAGCAATGGCGTCTGCGCAGCAACGTTATGAAGCCAATGGAAACTTAATACGCCGACAGCCCGAAAAATTCCGAGTTGGAGATAAGGTCTGGTTGGATCTACGTCATATAAAAACTCCCCAACTATCGAAGAAGTTAGCATGGCAACATGCAAAATTTGAAGTGACTGCTGTCCCTGATGCACTTACAGTTGAGCTAAACGTGCCGGGAAATATCCATAAACGATTCCATGTGGAATTAGTAAAGCGAGCCGGCTCAGATCCATTTCCAAGTCAATTTAGAGATGATGCTCAAAACCCCCCATAATAGATGACTTGGAGCAGCCCGAATACGAGGTGGAGTCAATTCTACGTGCGAGAACTGTTCGTCGTGGCCGTGGAAAATATCGACAAGCACTAGTAAAGTGGGTAAGCGTGTCACGGTTTCATAACAAAATGCATGGGCAATCTTGTAGGTACAGTATATTAATTATAATTCTCTAGAGAGAGAATTCTAACAGCTAGTGACTACAAATATATATAATCCAGAATACTCCTCCTTCCATAGGATTCCCTCCATGACCAGAATTGTTTGGATTCTTCGACAACTTCCAAGAAGATTCTGGATTACACCATTGATCTCATTGCCTGCGCTAGCTAGCGTAGGCTACAGGGATAATTAGGCTTAACAGCCGTTACAATCCCCCTTCTCTTCCTCAATGAGTAAATATTTTATTTAATTTTCTTATTTAATGCTTTTTTTTTCGTCGTTCCCTCCGCGTTTTCTGGACATGAGGCTCGGCCTGGCCAACGTATCTACCTGAGTATATTTCCGAAGGGCCATCATTTGAAGTTATGGGACCATAGGTCTCCTCAAATATTTTTAAAGCTTCGGTGTCTGCCACGTATTCAATGGGCTCCCAAGTTGGTTCTGCCCAGCCAGTCCACTTAACTAGGGCTTGCCTGAAACTACCACGGCCACGTCTCACTGTTCTCGCTCGTATTATTGAGTCCACTCCAAATTCTTGCTCGCCCAGATCGTCAAGGATAGCGGGATTTTGTGCATCGTCCCGCCGCTGACTCGGAAAGGGATCCGCACCCGCCCGCTTCACCAATTCGACATGAAAGCGGTTGTGGATGTTTCCAGGAACGTTCAACTCCACAGTCAAAGGATCTGGGACCGCGGTCACATCGTACTTTGCATGTATCCAGGCTAGCTTCTTGGAGAGCTGTGGTGTTTTCACGTTTCGGAGATCCAACCAAACCTTGTCGCCAACTTTATACTGATCTGGTTGTCTTCGGAAGCGATTTGCATTACCCTCGTTTCGTTGTTGAGCTGAAGCCATTGCTGCCTGTGCATAGTCTTGCGCGTCCTTTAACCTTTTAACATAATCCTGAGCAGATAGTCGTCCCGGGTGTCGGGAACCATTCTCTAAGATAGGCGTAGGCTCTGCCAGAGGGTCCAAATCGTATCCGTGCCGTAAGAAGAATGGGCTTAGTCCTCCAATCGCTGAACTTGGTCTTGAATTTAGTGCCAGTTGGGCTACAGGCAACAGTTCCATCCAATTATCTTGTGAGTAGCAGGTAAACGCTCGCAGGTACTTGTACAATTCCTGATTTGCTCTTTCACTTGCGTTTGACTGAGGATGGTACGCCGTGGTCAAGCGTTGAGTTATTCCTGTTAGCTTGCAGAAAGTTTGCCAAAAGGTTCCCATCCAGTCACTGCCTCTATCACT
Source organism: Blumeria graminis f. sp. triticale (assembly GCA_905067625.1). Classification (NCBI taxonomy): domain Eukaryota; kingdom Fungi; phylum Ascomycota; class Leotiomycetes; order Helotiales; family Erysiphaceae; genus Blumeria; species Blumeria graminis. Next base: position 7,466,118 of record LR898472.1, on the reverse strand, counting down.
TGTCAAATAACGTGGAAAGCCAAAGTAACGATAATATCGGTCGACAAAAACTTTAGCGCTTGGTGCAGCCTCCATTGTCTTTGTACCAAATAGAAAAACGTCTTTAGATAGCCGATCTGTTATAACCATTATATTTGTACAATCTTGAGAAGGTGGCATATCAGTAATAAAATCAATTGTCAGCTCGCTTCCTATTCGGTCAGGAATTGGCAGTGATCGAAGAAACCCAGCCTTCGCCTCTCGCCATACTGTCGTACGACCACAGACATCACAATTCCGTATAAAACGACGGACCGATTCCCTCATCTTTGGCCAGAACCATCGCCTTAAAAGTATGCCAATCATTGTATCTTTGCCCGGGTGACCTGCTAGGTAGCTATCGTGTGTCCGCTGCATTATCGCCGTTCGGAGTGGCTCATAATCGGGAACCCAAATTCGATTTTCCCTTCCACGAAGAACGCTATCTGCGGCAACCGTACACTCTGCAATGTTAGCGGTTAATTTCTGAGCGATATTTGGCGGGAAACTTCTCTCTCCGTGCTGGACAGCATCTCGCGCTCGTCGCCAATCATTATCGTAAATGACTCCTTGATTCCATAATGTTTGAATCTCATCGTCGTCAGATATTCTCGCTGTCGCTGCTGGGTCTGCTGTACCGAGTTGTGCATCGACAGGTAAAGCTTTGACAGTTGGTAACAGTTGCATAATTCTACCCGTGGTTCGTTCGTCATGAAGGCCATGGGGCTGATCCTGATCGCGTCTTGAGAGAGCATCCGGCCGTTCGCAAGCATTGCCAGGTCGCCATTTCAGAGTGAAATTGAACTGATGTAATACATCGTAATACCTGGCCTGCCGTTCATTGAGTAGTCGCTTGGTCATGAAATAGTCTAAGTTCTTGTGGTCGCTCAAAATCGTGAATGGCTTTGCAACAGAACGCAGTTCAGCTTTCCACTCTTGCAGGCACGTGATTATGGCCAGCATCTCTTTGTCGTGTATCGGATAATTTGCTTCCGCTCCGCTCAGTCGCTTGGAGTAGTAAGCCACCGGCCTCAGCCGGCCTTGCTTATCAGCTTGAGACAAACATCCACCCAATACATACCCAGAACAATCGGCTTCCACCACTGTGTCTCGCTCGGGATCCCATTGCGCTAGCACCGGCTCAGTTGAAAAAATTTGCTTTAGTCGTTCGAACGCCTCGTTCTCCTCAGGTCCCCATCTCCAAATTGAATCCTTCTTCGTCAATCTGGTCAGTGGTGCAGTTACCTCCGAAAATCTATCAACAAAGCATCGATAGAAATTTGCAAAGCCGAGAAACGATCGAACTCCTTTAACCGACGTAGGTGGCTTCCATTCTATGATGCTCTTGACCTTGTCAGGATCTACGGTCACCGAGTCTCCAGCTCTCACAATGTATCCTAGATACTTCACCTCTCGACATAGAAAATTGCATTTATCAATGTCCAAGTACAAACCAGCCTTCTCTAGCTTTCCCAAGATACTTTGAACCGTTCTCCAATGATCGGCCTCACTACCATTTGTGTATACTAGAACGTCATCCATGTATGCTGTCGCATCAACATCAAGGTGTCCTCGTAGTTGCTCATTAATATAACGCTGGAAGGTTGCAGGTGCATTCGCAAGACCAAATGGTGTAACAAGCCACTCAAAAAGACCATGGCGACATCTGAAGGCAGTCATCCATTCATCTCCCTCTCTGATTCTGATACGATGGAAAGCTGACTTCACATCTAGTTTCGTGAACCACCTAGCTTTTGAAAGTTGTCGCAAAGTTTCTTTAAATAATGGAAGGGGATACCTGTCTGGAAGAGTGACTGCATTCAGCCCGCGATAATCCACACAAAATCGTAGCCCTCCGTTTGGCTTTCTAGCAAAAAGTACTGGCGAGGCCGCCGGCGAACTACTTGGTCTGATCCATCCCTTACCCAGAAGATCTGTCAATGTTTTGCGAAGCACTAGAAGCTCCTCTCTTGACATACTGTAAAGAGGGCCCCAAGGCGGATGGACTGGCTTCCCATTCTCATTTCGGAGGTTTATAGCATGGTCAAGGTGATCTCGTGTAGGCGGTAGATCATTAGCGCCGCTATCGTCAGAAAAGAGGCGCGCGAACTTCTTCACAGGGCCCGGTAATCGGTCTCGAGCATCAGAGATCTTGAGACAATGTTTCGTACGGAGTGCCTTATTTATGTCGTCTAAGGAGGCTTTGCAGACGGGAACTCCCTTTTCCAGAAAAGATAATGCCTCAACAGCAGCACGTTTAGGCTCCTTTATTCCCCTTAGTTTTTGACGCCAGCGTCGAACACTGTAAACAGAACCACCGCTCTTCCTGAGTTCCAACCGCTGCTCTTTGGAATGAATTACTGCATCCTGGTCCTCTAACCATTTCTTCCCAAGTATGATCTGATGTGTACTGTGTGGTACTACATACAGCCACAATTTTTCAGTAACAAAGCCATCAAGGTCTATGGAGACCCAAGTGATACTTTTTACTATTGGCTTGTCTTGAGATGAATTTTCTGCTGTTTGAAGGGTTCGGGGAGAGATAGGTTTACATGGTAAACTTAGTAGGGCTGCTAATTCTTCATCAATGATACCTGAACACAGGCATCCATTGTCAATTAATGCTTGCACCATAGTGACGTCGTTAACTAATGCATTAACTAAAAATGGATTTGTATTCATCTTCGGTTCTTGTTCAGCTGCTGTCAAACTTTTTGAAAACTTTTTATCCAATATTATTGGCTGCACAAAATCTTTCCTTTCTTCTTGAATCGGTCTATCACTAGTAATGGCATTAATAAGGGGTGGCGATGTGTTCTTTCTCATTTCATGATCTGTAAGACAGCTCCCCATGACAGACCTCTTGGCTGACCAACCCATTGTTTCTCCTCGATCTCTTATTTGCTGAATTTCGATAGGACGGTTTATGAGTCTCGGAGAAATGCTATACGGATCCAATTCGTACACTGCCGGATCAATAGGACCTAGACCATCATCATACGGATCCACTTCGTAGACTGCCGGATCAATAGGACCTAGACCATCACCTTCCGGATCCAATTCGTACACTGCCGGATCAATAGGACCTAGACCATCATCATACGGATCCACTTCGTACACTGCTGGATCAATAGGACCTAGACCATCACCATACGGATCCTCTTTCATATTTTTTTTATAAATATGTAAACTTTTCTTAGTCTTTCGTGGATTAATTGCTGGAAGAAGGTGGCACACCCTAGATTGACATCCCCGTTTCTCACATCTGAAGCAGCTTCCTTCTTTCCGAAGCTTAGCTAGCTGATCTTCTGATTTCCATGTTGCCCTAAGAAAATTGTTTTCCTCCATAGAAATGTTGCAATGATCCCACTTCATCTTTGCAAAGTTGATTGACTGCAATTCTGACTGACTGATTGACTGCAATTCTGACTGACTGACTGACTGACTGACTGACTGACTGACTGACTGACTGCGATTCTGACTGACTGACTGCGATTCTGACTGCGTTTCTGACTGACTGACTGACTGACTGCGGTTCTGAAGTTTGTGGAGAGAATTATAATATGTCACGGTTTCATAACAAAATGCATGGGCAATCTTGTAGGTACAGTATATTAATTATAATTCTCTAGAGAGAGAATTCTAACAGCTAGTGACTACAAATATATATAATCCAGAATACTCCTCCTTCCATAGGATTCCCTCCATGACCAGAATTGTTTGGATTCTTCGACAACTTCCAAGAAGATTCTGGATTACACCATTGATCTCATTGCCTGCGCTAGCTAGCGTAGGCTACAGGGATAATTAGGCTTAACAGCCGTTACAAAGCGAAGCAAATCCGACATGGGAGCCGGTGGAATTTATCGAGGAAGCCAAAGCCCTTGATGATTTCGAAGCAAAATATGGACCGATTGCGACAAATGACGGTCCGCCAGAAGATAGTGTCGGAGCGTTTGTTGGACCAGCCGAACCAGGGACCCTTCGCAGACGTCGGAACCGGAGTAACAGATTCCGCAGCCACGGGGATAAAGCAAAATGAAAAAAAAAAAAACAAAAAAAAAACAAAATCTAACAAAATTATCTGGGCCACAACTTTGGAGTGTTTCTTTCAAACTGAAATCAGCTACACGCATTTACGTAATGCATGGAGGAGGAGGGGAATTGTAACGGCTAGTGAGCCGGTAATTACCCTGTGGCACATGATGTTAATCACGTGCTTCACAACTTTACGAAACCACTATTCTATCATAGATTAATCTGGACATCACTAGAAATTTCTAGCAACTAGTAGTAAGACTGCGAACCAGCCTCAGGGGAAAATACTAGAAACTGGTATTAGTCAAGAATATTCTAGATAGAATAGTAAGCGAATAAATAGTTGAAGTTGGACGTACATAGATAGCCATAGAGAAAATAATAAACAACCTTCGTATATTTGATCGCCCCAGCATCTATACCTCGAACCGTGACAATAAGCAAGAGGTCTCCCTTGGGAATAATAAGTCTAACATTTTCGGCATGTTTTCGACCTTGGAACTTTTGTGGGCGCCACGACCGAGATTCTGGCTAATCAGCCAGGAGGACTTCTTTTATCGATGAGCCAACGGCACTTCGCAAAGCCCTGGACGGCACAAAAGAAGCCGGGCTAAGCTACTATACAACAATTACGCACTGTCAAGACTTTTCTGACGTTTCAGCACGACCTTCGGGAAGGAGTTGGAAGGATGCTAGAAAGGCAGAGCGTGAATTTCCCGAAGTATCCGCACGTCTGCTGCGCCCAGCTTGCCGGGCTCTTCGAACGCATTAGAAGGGTCCCTATGTCTTCGAATCTAGTCCTAATGTCGGTATTAGGAGATCTCAGCACCCAGTCGTTTTTTGCGATTTTTCCCGGCTGCCATACACCCGAAAATGGCCATGGTTTCGTTGGCTGGAGAGGGGAGATAATGAAGGGCAAAGCGCTCCTCTTAGTGTATGATCGAATGAGGACTTGTGAGGGGTGGTACTGTTTGAGGGGAGCTGTGTAAGAAGCATAGGTATCCTTGGCCTATAGGCAGAGAGAACCTGCATGTCCTACATAGTCACAAACTCAGACAGGACAATAAAATGAGAGAAAAAGCTCTTCGGCCTCCATAACTGATTGCAGCTCTAGAAGAAACTCCGTTGCTGATGTCGAGGCTATGCCATTGGAGGCTGGCCCAGGCCATACCTTGTATAGTGCTCCTATCCTTATGTGTTAGTTGAACGATCATTGATTCCCAGATAAATTCTGGGTAGCTTGAACACCTACCCCGTTTGAGACAAGAGAAAGCTGGTTCGAGTCCAGTGAGACGCATACACCACACTCTCTCGCGGTGGTATTGTGTTAGCAGAGTGACGAAAGCGCACCCGGACAAACATCAGCTCTTCGAGCTTTCCACCTATAGGGGGTACGCTTGGAAGAGGTTACATGCCGCAGGATATAACCTCAAGTAGTGTCTGCAATTAAAACCTGAGAGTGAGTCTTCCAAACATTAAAGTAAATCACACTACACAAAATACACATCTTCTGTAAACACCTGTGCGGCGCCTCATAGCGCCAAATCAGGATAATTGTATAATTTAATTATACTCGGGTATTCATCGGCGATGGCGCGGGCGCGGGCTAGATTTAGCATTTGAGTACCCGGCCAATAGGCTCCACAGCCGCTAGTTCGGCATGGAAGAGACGGCGACGTGGGGACGCTGGAGCTGAGTGTCGGACGTACTATGGACGTGATTGGATGACGACCAACCATGCCTTGCCGCCGCCTCGACCAACTGGAAGTCTAGCCGTTACCGTTACTGCACCTCGAGGCATCCGCTAGTCTCTGTTTATTCTCCGTTTATTCCCTATGCGACTTGCCTGCTGCGAAGGTCGACAAACCATGTCTCTGCCTGTCAAATCTAATAACTTATGGGTCCTGGCCAGAAGGCATCACTTTCAAATGCTCCCAGTCGCGTCGGGCCGATTATCTAAAGTTCTTTCGTGAGCGACCTGAAGCTCTAATGACCAACGATTATTGTCATGAGAGCTCTGCAAGCTACCTCTAGACGGCACCCGTGCTATACAATTGTAATATATGCGGACACTATTGCGACCCAATTTAATAGGCGACTATTTTGGAGTGACATTCAACCAAGGGGCATCGTCTGCTATCTGGAGGGATCCTCTTATCGTGCGCCCCACCTCACCCTACCCCGCCTGGCGTACAAAACATAAATCGACAGCAACTGCCTCTACTCGGCGCTTCTCACTTCCAAGTCATACCTAAAGCTCTTCCATTCTCTCACATTGTTTCAGCATCCAATTCACTACCATGGCTGAAGAAATGCAACAAATCTTCACGGAAGATGCCCCATATCGTATGCCTTCTTACTCTTCCTTTCTGCTTAAGCCTACTAATGCGCACTGTAGCAGCTGGCCCCTATTCCCAGGCCATCAAGACAGCCAACAACATCTACTGCTCAGGTCAGATTCCGTGTGATACGAGTGGCACTATCCTTGACCTCTCGACTTCAAATATCGGTCAAATGACGGAAGTTTGCATTCAGAACCTTAGTGCTGTACTCATTGCAGCTAACTCGAGTCTCGAACGCGTCGTCAAAGTCAATGTTTTTATCACCACCATGGATCATTTCAATGAGATGAATGCAACGTATGAAAAGTGGTTCAAGCATAGACCAGCGCGTAGCTGTGTGGCTGTTGCGCAGCTACCGAAAGGTGTACCAGTCGAGATTGAATGTATTGCCCTAGCTTGAGGAGGAGACAGCACAGAGATCATGGCCTAAGTTCACCGGAATCATATTGACGTATGGCTTTCCCGCTGGGCAGGCTTTAATTATTACAATAAAAAAGTTATCCTTATCCTTCGTATGGTACTTGTTTCGCTTTTCTTATCCTTGATATGAACCTCTCTACCTCTTTAACGGTTTAGCTTTCCCTTCCAAAGGCCTAAATTGTTAGAATAATGTTAATTTGTGCTCTTTTTTTTTCATCAAATTTTATCCGTCAACAAGCCAGCCATAGGGACCACCGTGCCTCATCTCGTCGATAATAATGCTCCGAAAGACCAGTCTGTCATAGTAAGATACAGCTCGAAGTAGAAATAGACGACATCAAAGTTTGATTTTGTCGTCCTTGCTCTGTCCCAAGCTATGGAAAAAAGATACTGTACGATGCTAAGGTGTAGTTGTTGAACCTCTGTCGGAAGCATCAAGAGCACTACCGCTGTGAATAAAGGTAAACTGATGCCAAGAAATCTCCTACGTGGTATACGTCTCCCAATCTTTGATGTGTTGTTGGAAATGGAGACACGGTGTGTTGTGGCCGTATGGACCCTCCATTTCGTCTAGGTTCCCGACACGATTTTGTGTGTATGTAAGAGGTAGGAATGGGCAATATGGTAGCGCTTCAGGCTACCTACTGGATATATGAGCGGCTGCATGGCGTGAGCACGAGTAGGTTATTGGGGGTTTTCTATACCTAGATGGGGTCACACTCGTTTATGCTGTGGCTCAGGCTCTGTGTCGCTTGCACTTGTACTTGGAGCGCACATCTCCCATACTTTTAGATGCAATCCGAACATGACACTCTTTTAGTCAACTTCTACTTTCGTTCCATATATACAGCGCCCATTTCATTGCGCGATATTTCCGACAAATGCACAATGATCAAGAGTTAAGGCTACACTGTTATGATATGAAACAACGAGGTAGTCGAGGCTAGGGCATCGCGTGTGGCTCAAGGCCACAGCTGACATCACTTGTGCACTGGTTAGGCGAGCTTGTATATAGTTTCATAGATGTACCCACAATAAATGGACGCAGGTTAAGTCTTCTACTTTCTGTCCACAGACCTACAGCACAATATTGTCTGAGTCTATTCACCGTTGTCTAAGGGTAACATTTCACCTACTCATGTAAACTAAGCTAGACAGGTCACATGACATTCATAGCAGTACATAGATTTCATCTGTGGCTATAGGGCTCTTTAGTCAACATTTACAACGTAATACCGTGTCCCACGTATTTTTCTTAAGAACTGTCAACAACTAATTATAACATCATCCACTCCTCATCACTCCACAATGTGACTTCCGCACAGCTCGTAACCACAACATACACAGCTAAGGCATATTTGTCGATAACGAGGGGTTTAAGTTATATACCATTGGGGTTTGCTAAATCGTCTTCTCTATCCAATCTCCTGAGCGAATATCACTTGGGACGTCGTCTAGCGGGGGGCACATAATTTTTTTTGATTATGATATGTTGAGAAGTGCATCGTCGTCGAACGGGTAAATTAGGCTCTCGTTGTGAGTGAGGCGTGGCTATCGATAATTTATATCTGACGAGTCCTGAGCCCTGGGTTCTTAAGGAAAATGATAATAGGATCCGTTTGCTTACAGACCTTTCCATCTAAATGATAGGCTATTTCAAACGCCAGCTCGTTTCTTCAGAGGCTGATTGATCAACATAGTCTCCTCTCGATACTTCGAGATGAATTAGGCTAACGAATAATTATTGTTTTTGAGCGGGCTAAAGTCTGCGATACTAATGAGTGTGCTACGATTTTATCTGCGAGAATATGAACGGTATTATAAATATGACCAACTTTTAATGGTGCATTATCCGTCATCCGAGCTAGTCTCTTAAGTAGTGCCTAGAAAGCATGGACATTTATCCTACTTGAGACAAGATATGGCTTGTTCAGGTCGAGCAAGACTCAAGCATGTTTCTCGCGGTGCTTATATATTGGATAAGGATGTCTGGATAGTCAGAGGGTTAAAAGCTTTTCTCTGGTAAGTAACCATTAGCGAAGGTTGGTCGATCTGTCATCACAAATATATCTCATGAGGGTGATGTGATGTTTTTGTTGTACTTCTTGAGTCTAAGACTATCTATCACATTGGGCTCCTCTCTGACTCAGGCCACACCTTGTAAAGTGCTCCTTGCCTATTTTGTTACTTATTAGATCATTGATATGTTGCCTGTGATGAATAGCCATTCAGCTCAGTGTTTACCCGTGGAATTCGGCCACATTTCCCACGGAACCTTCTACTCAAAAAAAAAAAAAAGGTAGCAATGGAAATTGCGTGAGCGAGAAAACGTCTCAAAAATGCCTTCAGCCTCAGCTAGGCGAGGCCTAGACACCGGGATCATATGAGGTGCGCGTATTCATCTATATCTTCCTTCATTGTAATAGTCGAGGCTGACTTGATCCAATCCGCCATCTCCGTATCGGGTGATGGGCACACTCCGGAAACTCATCGGATAGCTTCTCCTCCACAAGCAAGGGTTGGTGATGAATAGGCCCATGAACCTACCATCTGATCTGATCATGGTTATCTTCATGATAGCGGTGTTAGAGGGTTTGTGCTTAGGGATGAAGACGATACAGACCGCGAATACGATTGGGAATCCTTGTCGAAGTGAGGACTTTGTTACTCAATCTTGGGTCTACAGACTCCACAGTGAAAGCTGGAGGTTCGTAGGGGACAGCACTGACAGGTGTTGGTAATAGTCCCCCTTTACTAATCTTTGTCCTCCAAGTCCGAGTTACTTTGAAGACTTCATACTTTACAGGGTTAGATATCACCCGAGGACGTGCTTTTCCTAGGAATCCCTAGAACATGCGCTTCTGGCGGCCTTTATAAATAGTAGTTAAAGATTTTGAGAATTGGGGCACATATTGTTCCATTAAAGCAACAATTTTGGCTTGGAAAAGGTATCGAATTCCGACTACTTTTGATCCCAAGTTGACTGAGACATATCTCGCTCCGATCTTGCTGGGAATCGTGTGAAAAGTTATCTTGTTTCTGCCAGGAGTTTGTGACTGAGTGAAGGTACAGACTGGCTAATTACGAAGAGTATTTGCGGTCCAAACAACCTTTTTTTTTTTTTTCAGACACTCATACTGAAGATTATGGCTGCAATTCTATTACAAAGTATATACGCAGGTAAAACAAACATGCTTTTTTTCTGTCAGTATCTTTCAGGGGTAGGTGTCATAGTCTTTATTTATCCAGGCCCGGCATCACAATTCTGTATACAAGAATCGCGAGGTGTATGAGGGAGCATCACTAGATCCGAACCAGTGATTTGCTGTCTCGAATGAGATAGGGCCTAAGTTCCACGTTCTGTAATTGGAGACAAGCCTAGATGATGAGTCACTCCAAAATTTGTCTTCTGTAGTTATCTTAGGTACTTCAAAGATATTAAAGATTCTGTTGGCCAAGTCAAAATAGTGGCATGTGCCTAGATAACGAGGCAATCATACTCTCACAGCTGCAGGTACAAGTTCTGTAGAGCCAGAATAGAGAGTCAGGCTCAACAAGTTCGACGTTTTATCTCGATGTTACAACCAAATGGGAATTGACAGGCGTAAGGGATTCGGTAACGTTTTGAGCGTTTACACTGAACTCTTAATTACGAAGGCGAAGATCGCCGGCAGATCTATAAATGCTATTTCGGCAGCAGAGGAGCGAGGCCCGCATGATTTTACATGGAAGTGTATGATAAAGGGTTCATGCTGTCAATGTTTCAGCTTGTGTATCCGCCTGAATGAAGAGTGTGCAAGCATGTCCATAATCTAACTTAAATTATTGATTTCGACCCCACCGCACACACACATGTCAGTTGCCGAAGACATGTAGGAGGGTTCAAACTCTTACGAGTATGGCCCAGGGATATACTAAAAGTTCCTCATCGTTTTATTCTACTGGCAATACTGAATCCCTCGTTCTAGAGAACTCCACCACGCCATCATCTAGCTCCTGTAGTTACCTCGTCGGGGCATTCAATTACTTCTGTAACGACTACCATTGGACAGCTCCTCTTCATATCAGCGTCGGATTTCCAGGTTCCAAGCACGGCGAGCTTTGATGGCACACTGGAAATTTCAAATAGTCTTACAGACAGTTAAACTCTGATGCCAGCATGAAACCTCAGAGTCAGTTCATTTTAGACATTTGCTCACCGCGCCTTTCCGCTACTCAGATCCATCAATACAGAGGGCTAAGACCATAAACATCAAAGCACTGCTTTGCGAGAATGACTTACTGACTGGCTACACCTCACACAGCCAGTCAACTAATCATCAAACCATCATGTCACTTAAGGAAAAGGCGAGAATTGTGCAGAGTTGAGCCAATTAATTGCGCCCTTGAGCTTCGATACTATAATTTAGTGCCAAACAAAATTCCTTGATGTAACCTCGCAGTGCTTGATAGGGCACACGAGCTCCCCAAGAGATCTGGAAAGCGACCAGGAATATTCTCAAACCGGCCAGGTCTCTTATCAACTCGTGTTCTCAGGGTTTCCTGTTGCACAAGCACCACCCCTTCTTCTAACCTTACTTTGTCTGCACAAGGCCCTCAACGATGAAATAAATTCAATAAGAAGCGTTGAAGGCTTCTATCGCTTTTCTGCAGCCCCTGTTGCTACTCCAATCACACTCTTTGTCGACGGTCTTCGTAAAAATATTGGGCACGTAAATTTCGTGTCCACGAGGAATTACTCCTCTTTAGCTCTCCCTAACATCTTTCATTTGCCGACTAATATCGTCGCCGGTCGACCCGAAATAATTCGTCGCTATGGGTGCATCTGATTACATCCAAAGGCAGTTGCAAACACCCAAATTAGTATTTATCATCCTTTTCCATGGAATTCATGTCGCCCTCTTCACATATGGCTGGTAAGTAATTTGGATAGTATTTCAACCATGAATCTTCTTTAATGCTCAACTAGGAGAAAGCAACAGAATGAGGTTAGGCTAGCGGGTCTCAACAAACTCTTGTACTCCGTCTGGATATCGCGAGGCGCTGGAATGGTCTTATCGGTCGATGGTTCAATGATTCTTCTTCCCATGTGTCGGAATATCTTGAGATTTATTCGTCCAAAGCTCAGATTTTTACCGCTTGACGAATCTCAATGGTTTCATCGACAGGTAGCCTACTCAATTTTGTTTTGGACAACATTTCACGTCACCGCTCACTATGTCAAGTAAGCTACAGTTGATTTAATACCAAGAACTGTCACTCACTAAGCCCTACAGTTTTTTTAATGTGGAAAAGACACAAATTCGAAAAGTTACCGCTCTTCAAATTCATTATACTCAAGTGGGTGGAATCACAGGGCACATAATGATGCTTTGTATGCTTCTTATGTATACCACCGCACATGCCAAGATTCGCCAACAATCATTCGAAACTTTTTGGTATACCCATCATCTCTTCATTCCATTCATGCTCGGTCTTTACACTCATGCGACGGGGTGTTTTGTACGAGATACAGCAACACCATTCTCACCATTCGACCATGACGGATTCTGGGGCCATTGTCTCGGATACGAAGGCTGGCGCTGGGAGCTATGGGGAGGTGGATTTTATTTGATAGAGCGTTTGTATCGGGAAATTCGTGCTCGAAGAGATACAAGTATAGTTCGAATTGTTCGACATCCTTATGGTTAGTCTCCCTGCTAGTTCGCCAACAACTTTACTAAACTTATTATAGACGCCTTGGAGATTCAGTTTAGCAAGCCATCAATGAAATACAGGGCAGGTCAATGGCTCTTCCTAAATGCACCATCTGTATCTCGATACCAATGGCACCCTTTCACCATTACATCATGTCCTTCAGACCCTTACATATCAGTTCATGTTCGACAAGTCGGAGACTTCACCCGTAGTCTTGCGGATGCTTTCGGCGCTGGTCCTGCTCAAATAAAACTTTACGAAAATCTTGAATCTGATGGTATGTGCGAAGTTGCATTAGAAAACGGAAAAGTTATGCCGGAACTACGCATTGATGGGCCTTATGGTGCGCCGGCTGAAGACGTTTTCGAGAATGAAGTAGCTGTCTTAATTGGGACCGGGATTGGTGTGACCCCTTGGGCCTCAATTCTAAAAAATATCTGGCACATGCGCAAGTCACCTAATCCCCCTCCCCGTCTACGTCGTGTGGAATTCGTCTGGATTTGTAAGGATACCAATTCTTTTGCCTGGTTTCAAACATTACTAGCATCGCTTGAACAGCAATCCAATGCCGAGGCGTCGTTACCAGGCAAAGACTATGGCAATGGCTCATTTTTGCGGATCCACACATACCTTACCCAAAAAATGGATCATGACATGAGACACAACATTATTCTCAATACAGTTGGCATGACTGTGGATCCCTTAACAGACTTGCAGTCAAGGATGAATTTTGGTCGCCCTGATTTCCTGAAACTCTTTGAAGGTATCAGAAGAGGACTTACTGAAGGAACCTACTTGACTGGATTGAGGCATAATTCCAAAACGAATATTGGTGTTTACTACTGTGGTGAGTAATTTTCCTGATATGGAATTCACAATCTAACCTGATTCAGGTAGCAATATTTTGGCGAAACAGATTAAAGGAGCTTGCAAGAAGTCGACGACAGCAAATGTAAATTTCTCCTTTTGGAAGGAGCACTTTTAGGGAGTACTTCGTACGCATATGTGACGATGATTGTTTTTTGTTTATTCCACAACTTTGTATGGCTGATTTGGGACTCAATTGATTTGAGGGATTTTATAAACTATACTATCTTGTGGACACGAGCGGCGACTATAAGGTATAACTTCAGGAACCTAGATTCAAGTTTCTAAAAGTTTTGCTAGGAGGAGAATGCAGGAGTTATTTCACGTTCAAGTTGCATTTTGCTACTAGAGTTTTTGAATAATTTAAGAAACTCATTGTATGTTTCGAAAGGCATATCGCGAACGTGTATAGATAAACTATTCTTGTGATAGCAAGTTATTGGATCATCACGGATTATTCAGTTCAAGAAGGGTCAACCGCAGTCCTGTTTAACGTTTTTGGGACCAGAAAGCTCCTTATTGCTTCCGATGGCACATGTAATCCATTCAATCATTTGCTGAAGAACACTTATTTAGCTTTTTCTTGTTAGTACAACATGCCACAAAATGATTTTGACTTAATTAAATTTAACGTTGTGCCAATGCACAGCATGTAACTATTGAAACGTGCCGGCAAGGCCAGTCCCCGACGAACTACTCGACGCCTATAAAAGGTATTTGTTTTATTCATCAACATGCTAGGTACATTTCACCAATCGTACTCCTACTGGATCTTAAGCACGAGTGGGGCCGGATCAGGATAGCTACCATGAAGTACAGATACTGTGCGGACTCCTTATACCGATGTGTTTCAGTGTCGCAAATACACGCCCACGCCGATATTCACACCCGACGGAGGAAGCAATACGTGGCGCACAAATCTGGGAGATAGCTCATTGGAATGGACATGAGAGGGATCAAGACAAGCTTACAAGATGATGCGGCGGAAGGATCTAGTCCCGAAGGAAGTGAAATCCGGGATTTTGGCAAGAGTTTTACGAATTGAGCTTTGTGCGCGCCAAGACTTCGCTTGTGAGGGTGCAGCTGACACTATAAACACAAGCAAACGATGGAAGGTATTGAGGTCCGTCACCTGGTGGTGTTCTCTGGTATGGTTTGAGTAGCCTGGGCACCTACTCCACTTGGGAAAGAGACACCTCAGATCACATATCGCGCGGAGAAAAGTTGAAAGATGATGGAGGTATGTCTGGATAACTCAGAGTTTTTGAGATGTTCCCCTGGGTGGGTATTCACGGATGAGGGTTGACTTGGGGTGAAGAAAAAGCCACCATAACTTCGCAGTGGCGCTTGCAAATGAAATCTGAGGCATGAGTGCTCTTCCTTTACGTTGAATCATCTATTCTGTACTTTTCTCTGATATTGTGTCATAGCTAGATAGCTGCATACGCAATTAAAATCTGATGCAAAAAAAATGATTCAACGTCGCTATTTTTTATCGTCATAAGGTTTAAGTGGATAATATTATCACATGATATTACGTACTAACACATTTACTTAGGCAACCTCATAAAATCTTCTTGACAGTCACCACGTCCCCTCAGAAATGGGGCTTTTGTTGTAGCTAGTACCCGGTAGACGTAGAAACAGCTAAATAGTTAGAATTTAGGATAATTGGGGCTATCAAGTAGGCCACGTCGTTGGTACACACATGACTACAAATTCTATAATTGGTTTAACTTCAGTAGTTACTTGAATCAGTGCGCTCTACAACCTAAATGACTGAGGGGCCATTATTTCCTTAGTATAAACATAAATTTTTGATTTGGATTTTAATTTCATTTAGCCCTATTTGGCGCCCCCATGGTCCCATGTATTTATTTATTTTTGTTTTAAGTCCAAGGCCGTAGCCTTCAATCTATTTAGATGTAGGACCGGTGGAGCCGGCCAAGATTTAACCTTTAGGCTTGCCCGACTCTTTTTTTTTTTAAAAAAATCATTCAATGTGTATTCAGCTATAGAGCTATGACACATGACCAGTGCTATGTGTACATGTAGCATGACTCTTTTGACGTTAGAGACACTCATACTCTGAATTTCATTCGCAAATACCACTATGAGGTATGTTCGCTTACACAAACAGTCGAACCTCCTCCGCAAGTATCCACCAAAAGAAAATTCAAAACCTTTGGTTATCCAAGCATGCCTACGTCATCCATGTAAACCAGCGCCGCGAGAAATGTGGTTGTGTTTTGCCGGATTTGGACCAGCGATCTACTGTCTCAAGTAGGATATGTGTCCAAGCTATCCAGACTCTACTTAGCAGACCGGCCAAGACGATGTACCACCGCACCATCCAACCATGGCGATGTTTATAGTGTCGCCTGCACTCTCGCAACCAAAGCCTTGACACGCACAAAGCTCAATTTGTAAAAATCCTTGCCAAAATTCGAAATTCCACGCCCGTTGAGACTGCATCCATCCTTTATATCATCTTGTGAACTTGTCCTGATCCCTCTCACGCCAATCCCAAAGAACAGTCTCCCAGATTTGTGCTCCACGCTTTGCTTCCTCTGTCGGGTGTAAATATCGGCGTGGGCGTGTATTTGGTGACCGGCTGAGGCCAGAGAAAGTCGACGAGAAGTGCGACCATCGGAATGAGGATGCACTAGGTCGTACTTGTAGACTTGACGAGGTTTAGGCGGGAATCGATCTCGTTGGGAGTGAACATTTGACGTGGAGGATTAATTTTGATTTTTGCCTCGTGGGCCAACTTCTTTGATATTGCGAAATTTGACTGAACTTGGCTCTGGGAGAATATTTCACTCCCAGGTTCGTAGAGGATACCGCGTACAGGTGTTCAGTCATGCCCTCCGCTTGCCCGACTCGTTCACACCCATTTTAGAGCTAATAAATCATGGGCTCGTTAAATAAATGATGTAGTGAAGAAACAGAAAAGAAATAATCAATGGTTTCGAGTCGGCAATCTTCATCCTGATCTGTCCTCCGCCAGCGTATTTGCCCTTGCATTCAGCCCAGAACTAGGATGCGTCCAGCCCACCGAAGCAGCCTGCAACCCATGCAAAATTTTTAAACTTCTCTAATCCTTTATGTCCGAGGAGTTGCCTGGTAAAAGCATCTAAGCTTAAGTCTTTTCTAAGTTTACGCTTCAGAATATTGCATGTCCGACAGCGTGTGAAGTGGGTGGGCGTCTTTTCTGGCCCACAGCTACAAACTAGATTTGCATCTTCGTGCGTGAAGCGTGTTATGATATGAGACAAGTAGTCGAGGCTAGGGCATCGCGTGTGGCTCAAGGCCACATCTGACATCACTAGTGCACTGGTTAGGCGAGCTTGTATATAGTTTCATAGATGTACCCACAGTAAATGGGCACAGCTTTAGCCTTATACTTTCTGTCCATATACCTACAGCATAGTATTGTATGAGGCTACTCACTGTCAACCACAAATTATAACATTATCCACTCCTCATCACTCCGCAATGTGACTTCCACATAGCTCATAACCACAAAAAAGCGACGGTAATACGCCGCAAAATCCCCACCATAGGCTCATGTAGGTGTCTACGAAACTCAAATATTTACATAGGAGGAAACCTTGCAGTAAAAACCCCCCTAGCTGTCTGATTGGACTCTACGCCCTTATAGTTTTGCCTCTAGGAATTGCACCCACATTGCTGTTGCCAATGTAGATTCCGTCCTTGTCGTGTGTTTCTATTTTCCTCTCTTCGCCTGATTAACGCCTCGATTTCCCCGGTCATCCGAAACTGCTCTCACCATTCTTCCTTTTGAATACACCGGGCAATATTAGTCATATCTTTGACGTTATTGACTATAGCTTCGAAAGATCGAGTTCTCGATTTTAATAGCAACTCGCCTCTTCCCCTTGTCCATCTTGGACAAGACAACACCATGTGCTTCACATATTGGGCCGGATATTCACACTGACAGCATGGCTCTCCTACTCTTGGCACATTCCTTCTGCATAAGTAAGCATTGAGCCCAACGTGCTCGCTTCTCACTTGTGTCATGATGCTACTCTGGGCCCTGCTAAGGTACAAAATAAACTTCAAATCTTCACGCTTCTTCGCAAATCAAACGTCATATAGTTCTACCTCATGTATTATTTAAACGAGCTATTTAATGTCCCTTGATTTCTATTAAGCTCTGCCTGTGGCTGGAGGCTTCTTTTCATGCGCAAGAGTATCGTGAGCTCCATGGAGTTGGCATCTGGCTCAGCTGCCTCCTCATCCTCGTCCTCCTGCTATGGCATAGTATATGCAGTTATGATATCCATAAGATTGACCTCCTCCACCTCCATAATCTCGTTGTCGTGTCTGTAATCTTGGTAGCTATTTGAGAATATGTTTGCATGAGGCACAGTAAGTTGCGTGGCGAAGTTGTCACGGTTTCAGTACAACATGCTTGGGCGATCTTGCAGGTACAGTATATTAATTGTTATTTTCTAGAAAAAAAATTCAGTTAGCTAGAATACAAATATATACTCTGAGATATTCCTCTTCTGTAAGGTTCCCCCTATGACTAGAGTAACATGGAATCCTCGACCATACCGTAGAAGATTCTTGATACACCTATTGTCCTCATGAACCTTCAGTGTGCTTCCAGAAGGTTCATTGAGAATCTTCTAAGCTCCTTGTACTCCGAGATCCTTCCCAAAGATTCCCATGCATTCATTGCCTGCGCTAGCCAGCGTAGGCTACAGGAATCCCTAGGCTTAACAACCGTTACAGAAGTGCATGACATGGAATTAAACTTGGAAACAATAAACTATGCCCTGATTATTAGGCATAGTACTAAACACATTCAGGCTTTAGCCGATGACAATGGTACCATCACATGACAGTTATTCGATATTACGATTAGTTTAGATTATTATTTTAGTCCTAACTGAGTCTATGACTATGGAGGACTCCTAGAATCTACATTAGATACTGGCTAAATTTTCATGTTCAAATTGGATAGTTTCTAACTTTGCCCTCATAGACAGTGAGGGACAAGCCCTTTGACATATATATACCCTTCTTTTGTATTTTTGTATTATTTTCCTACCAACCTGTTATTTCAAAATTTTCCTTTCATTTGCAAATTTAGTTTATTCTTGTTCGGAATTTGCCTCCCTTCTCTCTAGATGGAGATATTACGATAAAATGGCGACGGCGACATCAGTATATCGAATATCGTTGATTTGTTGTTTTTACCATGAGAAAGTAATGCGTGCGCGAAGAAGACAT
Source organism: Blumeria graminis f. sp. triticale (assembly GCA_905067625.1). NCBI lineage: Eukaryota > Fungi > Ascomycota > Leotiomycetes > Helotiales > Erysiphaceae > Blumeria > Blumeria graminis. Next base: position 7,447,468 of record LR898472.1, on the reverse strand, counting down.
CGCTACAGGGCGAATATTATTAAATTGGGAGGCCTTCTATAGCTGTATGACTGTAGAGAAGACGTGGCAATTATCACAATGGATGAAAGTCAGATAGAATGAGAAGCGATGGTTATGTTTACAAGGGTGAGATAGACTCAAAACTACCAAGTACAAACTTTCTCCATGCGACTGATCTACATGAGTAGCGTTGTTGACGCGACTCCTGAGTTTGACCTTAACTAACTCGGCTAGGTCTTTCCCAAACCGGACATATCTTTTAACTTAACAATTATCTTCAAATCGAGTATGGTTATACCTCGTCCCACTTAAATGACCGGACCACCTCAGATTTCGCCGGCAAAGACGAATTCTTCACCTTCCAGTGGTGCAGGTGAAATCGCTCAGTATACTCTGCATATCTGGGATAGCCAAGAAGAATCGCATCCGAATCGAAGTCGAAAGCAAACACATGCATATCTCCATTTGACGACTTCTCAACCACGCAGCACTCACCATTATATTCTGAGTCCTCAACCCCGATCTAAACACATATCATCTCGCCTCGCCGACCGATAAAGGCGTCTCCCCAATTGCAAACAGGAGCTTTCCTCATTCATCGCCGGCCATCACTCACTACAAATTTACGACGCTACGTATACCTGCAAGGAGGAAATTAAGTCATAATATACAAAGCTGGGGTCTTGGTTTATGGGGGACTGCTGCTCTAATGGGGTTACACATCTTGAGGAAGGACAGGCGGCTGAGATGTGGAGCGAGAGAGGAAAGAGGTCTCTCAAGACCATGCTGGGACTGACATATTCCAGGAGTTTTCAACTTTGGATTTTGTGTGTGCGCCAAGTCCAAGATTTCGGCTAATTAGCCAGGAGAGCTTCTTCTTTCGATGAGCCAATGGCACTCCCCAGCGCCCTGGACGGCACAAAAGAAGCCGGGCTAAGCTACTATACAACAATTACGCACTGTCAAGACTTTTCTGACGTTTCAGCACGACCTTCGGGAAGGAGTTGGAAGGAGGCTAGAAAGGCAGAGGGTGAATTCTCAGAGGTACCCACAAGTCTGCAATGTCCAGTTTGCCGGGCTCTTCGAACGCATTAGAAGGGCCCCTATGTCTTCGGATCTAGTCCTAATGTTGGTATTAGGAGAGCTCCGCACCCAGTGGTTTTTTTGCGATTTTTCTCGGCTGCCATACACCCGCAAATGGCCATCGTTTCGTTGGCTGGAGAGAGGAGATGATGAAGGGCAAAGCGCTCCTCTTGGTGTATGATCGAATGTGGACTTGTGAGGGGTGGCACTGTTTGAAGGGAGCTGTATGGGAGGTATAGGTATCCTTGGCCTACAGGCAGAGAGGACCTGCATGTCCTACACAGTCATAGACTCAGACAGGACAATAAAATGAATTGATAATCGAATAGAAAAATAAATAAAAAAAGGAAAATTCAATTTCGTGGTCCAGTACCAGCGCTCCTTATCCAGACTTCTTCCCTTTCACAGTTTCCTCAATAAATATTATTCTTCGTCCATGCTGAGAGCTGTAGACAATGTCACAGGTTAGCATTTGAAGCAGCCAGTTTCTTGCGCAAAGGTTGAAAATTTTCCGAGACACTTGGGCCCCAAAAGAATCTTAAGAAATTTTCGATATTTTGCGGAACCCCTTAGTTGACGCGTGCGGCGAGTGTAAAGACTGCAATGCATGAAATGCGTTGCTGTAGTCTCCTCTCCGCACGAACACTTCATGTTCGCGGGGGCTGACCTGTGTTTTTTTGTTTTTGTTTTTTATTTTAAAGTCCTAAGCTAAAGCTCTAGGTCCACTATCGGTACAAGACTGGTGGAGCCGGTGGGGTTCTCTGCGTATAGGCCCAACTCATTCCAACCGCGGGAACCTCAACAAAAGTAGATGAAGTTAACAACATAACTTAAATCAAAACTAAAATCAAAGCGTAAATAAAAAAAAACTGAAAAAACCCTGAAAAAAAAAATATAATTTAGAAGAATTTCATATGTGGTCCAGATCCCGCGCTTCTCGCTCGTTTCCTTTCCTGTCACATCTTCCGAGTGACTTTTCCTAATCTCTGCTGAGAGCAAAAGATGAGCTCTCAGGTAACCTTTGCTGTCGACTGGTTTCCTGCTTTTTGTTGTGAAAGTTGTCGTAGACTTCACCAAGGACTGCCGAGTCCTCAAACTTCTTCTTCGGTTTCTAAAATTCCGAAACCCGATCCCTCCGCCATGGAGACGTCCTTCGCAGAGGCGTTCCTCGCCTCTTCGTCTTTTTTGTATGCAGCTTTGACACGGGCAAAGTCTGCATATCTTTCTTGCTCGACTCTGCGAATTGCTGCGAGCTGGTCCTTGGTCACCGGTCCATCTTTTCTGGGTCTGGCTTGGCAGTGCCGAGAGTCCGATCGGTGAGGTCCCCCACAATTGCGACATCGTGTGAGGGCCTTGCACTCCACTTCCGAGTGCATCTTTGAGCCGCAGTTCCAGCAAGCTGGAGCGCGAGAGCATCCGCGGCTGGCGTGATAGCCAAGACAACGTTTGCACTGTTCGAGTTGTTGACGAGGTCGGAAGAGCTTCGCAGCTCCAGAATCGTCGAAGAGGCAGAATCCAGGTCGGGGCGTGGACTCGCGAGGAAAGAGGGCTTGCCAGTTCTCGTATGGCGCCCCTGGCTTGCAGTACCCGTGCGGACGGACAAGAAACGGAACCGATTTCGTCACTCGCGTGACTTCGTCAGCAACCATCTTTGCCGTGATCTCGATGGGACCTGCAAGTGTGTTTATTGTCACCGGTACGGTGGCAATTTGCAAGGCAACCAGATTTGACGCTGGTTCCTGTTTGATTCCAGATTCGCTCCGTGACATGGAGGAATCTAGGAGTTCTTTACGAGCGAGTTCATTCTTTGCTGTCAGTGCAAAGCCTGTTTTGACCCGCTGAACCAACGTGATGTCGTCGGCAGCGGTACCAAGCACCTGTGACACAGCTAATCTTACGCCAGCTGGTGACAGGAGTCGGTGGAGGTGGTTAGCTTTGAGGCGTAGAAAAAGTCTCGCGTCGACTTTTGTCCTCGGATTGGCACTTTTTGCTTTTGGGGCGGGCGGTGCTGCCTTTGTAGTCGACGGCCCGGCGCTGCGGCCTAGACCTGCACGGGCTACTGTGGCCCAAGTTGTCTTTTGGGCCGAAGCCTGGGTTGTCGTAGGGTTAGGTACCCTAATTTCATGAGCCCTCGGCGGAGGAGGGTTGCTGGGGCGCGCAGGGAGAGCTGGTGGAGTGCTCCCTGGGCCTGATTGTATGAACTGGCCAATGGCCGCTCGAAGGTAGACTTTGATGCCGTCTACAAACTCTTTTTCGTCGCCAATCGAGAGAGGCGAAAGTGCTGCTTCAACACTGCTTATTGCAGTGGAACAGATTGATAAACGGGCCTTGATTTGCATCGTGCGACGCTTCTCAGCCTCCATCACTGATTGCAGCTCCGGGCGATATTCCGGTGCTGATGTCGAAGCTGCGCCTTTTGAGGCTGGCACAGCATTTTTTCCGGCTGGCAATTCTGCACGTTCGGTCGTCTTTTCTCTGACGACCTCCTTTCCTTTCCTGGAACTGCTTGCCTCGGGGGCCAGCTCGGCGGGTTTCGCGGTCTGTTGACCATTTGTTTCTGTTCTGATCGGGTCGGAATCAGTCATCTCTTGATCGGGAAGTGTGGAAGACTTCCCAGGGATAAAGGCCTCACTCGCAAATAGGCTTGATAATTTTTGCGCGAGGCCAGGTGTATTTTCAGGAGCCCTCGGGCGGACTCTCGCGTTGTCCAACATTGAGTTGGGGAGCTTTTTTCGAACAGGTGGCATGATGAGAATGCCAGTGACTCGATTACAATTTATTGAAGGAATGCGATGAGCGCGAGAGGGAGGGAGAGGGGGTAAAGGGGTATTTTCGAATTTCAAAAAAATTGTGGGTGTGTGTGTTCAGCCTTGTGTATAATCAGGATTTGGCTACAGACTCAGCCTTTCACACAAGATAAGATCCTTTGATAGTACTGATGTAAGGTGATCTTTTTTTAAAAAATCATTCAATGTATATTCAGCTATAGAGCTATGACACATGACCAGTGCTATGTGTACATGTAGCATGACTCTTTTGACGATAGAGACACTCATACTCTGAATTTCATTCGCAAATACCACTATGAGGTATGTTCGTTTACACAAACAGTCGACCCTCCTCCGTAAGTATCCACCAAAAGAAAATTCAAAACCTTTGGTTATCCAAGCATGCCTACGTCATCCATGTAAACCAGCGCCGCGAGAAATGTGGTTGTGTTTGCCGGATTTGAACCAGCGATCTACTTTCTCAAGTGGGATACGCGTCCAAGCTATCCTGACTCTACTTGGCAGACCGGCCAAGACGATGTACCACCGCACCATCCAACCATGGCGATGTTTATAGTGTCACCTGCTTCAACCCTTTGCAGGGCGATGAGTAGGGCTTCGACTTTAACTATCTGATCTGGTCGTGATTGGCCTTCTGATACTGGTGCTAGGAATTTGTATAGAGAGATTAGGATAATACAAACCGTGGAGTTTGAGATGCTCATCGAGGAGAGAAGGAAAACATTTTTCGGTCTAGGCTCTGCAGTCTCTACAATGAGAGCTAGATGTTCGTAGTGGACACCGCTAATGGGTGTCGAGTTTTTTTTCCATTGGGATCCAGTAAAGATCATGTTTGGGGAATGAACCAGGAGCAGGGATAACAACACTCTATAGTAGAAGGACAATGGCTGAACATCTGTCGGTGGTGTCCTCTTCGAGCCTAGGAGTGCAACATTTTTACAGAGCCGAAATTAAGTCACAAAAAAGGGTGGGATGAATTTTAGTCAGTGGATTTTCGGCTTGGAGTTGTACTCGCTATTTAGGTCGAAATATCAGTCGACAGAGATTTTACAACAGCAAGAAAGCCAAACGAAAGCCCATTACCACTAATATACGATTCACGAATAGACCTAAGTCTGTCTGGGGTCGTATTCAAACATCTGACATCTCTCAAACCAGTTATATATTTCCGACGATCCATTTCTTAGCCGATTCTACGCCTACGACCCGCCTGCATACCCGTCACATCACCTACCTACACACGCCCTAATGTGGAAAGTCATGATGGGAACGAAACGTGTATAAAGAAGGAAAAAAAGGGAATATACACTGAGGGGTTTACGCAAATTCTCAATAACGACAACAACCCGAGGTACGATATGAAGGTGCAAGGCAAGAGCAACGATGAGATCTGGGAATACATTTATATTTCGGAGTCAATGAGGCTGTCAAGGGCTCTGGTGCGTGGCGGTCGAGGTTGAGAAGGAGTTTGCGCTACAGTGTGTATACAGCAGGTTTCTAGGCGTACAAGCTTGGTATGATTCAACACATGGGTGAAGTCTGAGGTTTATTAATTCATTTTATTGTCCTGTCTGAGTCTATGACTGTGTAGGACATGCAGGTCCTCTCTGCCTATAGGCCAAGGATACCTATACCTCCCATACAGCTCCCTTCAAACAGTGCCACCCCTCACAAGTCCACATTCGATCATACACCAAGAGGAGCGCTTTGCCCTTCATCATCTCCTCTCTCCAGCCAACGAAACGATGGCCATTTGCGGGTGTATGGCAGCCGAGAAAAATCGCAAAAAAACCACTGGGTGCGGAGCTCTCCTAATACCAACATTAGGACTAGATCCGAAGACATAGGGGCCCTTCTAATGCGTTCGAAGAGCCCGGCAAACTGGACATTGCAGACTTGTGGGTACCTCTGAGAATTCACCCTCTGCCTTTCTAGCCTCCTTCCAACTCCTTCCCGAAGGTCGTGCTGAAACGTCAGAAAAGTCTTGACAGTGCGTAATTGTTGTATAGTAGCTTAGCCCGGCTTCTTTTGTGCCGTCCAGGGCGCTGGGGAGTGCCATTGGCTCATCGAAAGAAGAAGCTCTCCTGGCTAATTAGCCGAAATCTTGGACTTGGCGCACACACAAAATCCAAAGTTGAAAACTCCTGGAATATGTCAGTCCCAGCATGGTCTTGAGAGACCTCTTTCCTCTCTCGCTCCACATCTCAGCCGCCTGTCCTTCCTCAAGATGTGTAACCCCATTAGAGCAGCAGTCCCCCATAAACCAAGACCCCAGCTTTGTATATTATGACTTAATTTCCTCCTTGCAGGTATACGTAGCGTCGTAAATTTGTAGTGAGTGATGGCCGGCGATGAATGAGGAAAGCTCCTGTTTGCAATTGGGGAGACGCCTTTATCGGTCGGCGAGGCGAGATGATATGTGTTTAGATCGGGGTTGAGGACTCAGAATATAATGGTGAGTGCTGCGTGGTTGAGAAGTCGTCAAATGGAGATATGCATGTGTTTGCTTTCGACTTCGATTCGGATGCGATTCTTCTTGGCTATCCCAGATATGCAGAGTATACTGAGCGATTTCACCTGCACCACTGGAAGGTGAAGAATTCGTCTTTGCCGGCATTTTTCTATTAAAGTTAGTCAAGTTTAAACTGGCTAAATTTTGGATAGTTGTTTCACGCGGTTGGATTGAGTTGGGCCTGTACGCAGTGATCTCCGTCGGCTCCATCGGTCCTGTACCCTTAGCGGACCCGGAGCATTAGCTTAGGACCTTGAAGATACAAACAAAAACAAAACACAGGTCAGACTGGACGACCAATAGCGGGTAAATCCGGAACACACCCGCTCTTTCTCATTATGGAGAAGCCATCCAGCGATTTTCCGGAATATACCCGGCACGCGTTACAGCAATGGTGGTTTGGACTATGTCGACATCTCATATTATACAGAAAGGAAATATAGATGGACGTGCGCACCTTGTTCGGCTGCGGTACAGTTATGGTGTACAGTCAGACCCCTGTTAAGACGATATTTTTTTCGGAACGGACTTCGTTCCCTTACATTTCCCGATTACACGATTATCGTTCTTCAGCCTCTGAATTTCGTCTTAGTCAGGGTTTTTTTGCTTGATTGGTGCTACAAATGCCGCCAAAATAGGGAATTACTGTGGAGCAACGATATTCTCTGTCTGACGATATTTTTCACGGCTCCGTTTACGTCATATTAACAGGGGTCTGACTGTACCTAGGGATTTGTCAGGAGCTAGCTTAGTAAATTAGCCGAACCATGCACGTGGAGATTACATAGTCCACATAATCAACTTGGCAGAAAGTGGATTGGCACACAATAGTTTATTGCACCCAACTCACACAACTGTTCTCCTCTCACATCGCTAGTCACCGATATTTATCCACATGAATATCTTCCGCACGTTTATAGCCATAACAGGCACCTGGACTTATTTTTTTTGGTAGCAGGTTCCATGGAAAAAGTGTGTGAATTCCATGGGTAAAGAACGAGCTGAATAACTATCCGTCAAGGGCAACATATCATTGCAAATTGTAGTAACATATGAGAAATGAGGACTGTACATAGCGTGTTTAAAGTCAATAGAAGCCTTATGTGTCAGATAGCCGATTGCTCAGATAACGGAATAAATATCGATACAACACGATTAAAACCAATTGCAGAGTGCCGAACGGCTCTGTAACAATGGAGGATATCCAGACATGAACTATCACTAAGAGGACGAGCTATTTTGGCAGAAAACGGATAGGAGAAATCCTTTTAGTACATAACCGTTAAGAGACGTTACGGAGGGCAATTTTCACACCGAGATTGTTAATCCCTGTCGAGATACTGGATTCTTCTAGCAATTTGAAACGAAAGTGGGCATGGCGAGGGGTAGTTTTCGTCTAGAAAATTGTCTTTATCTTTTCTTTCAAGTGCTTAGTCGGCCTAGAAAGCTGGACGTATAGGTAAAAGTGAGTCTTTAGGGATCACACATCCGTAACATGCCTCCTGGGTGTATGGTTTTTACCTGATACCTAATTGATACATTCATACGTAAAATTAATGCCAAAGTATCTTGAGCGTTCATATTGAATAAAAAGCACATTATCAATTGCCCAATTTTCCAGAGCAGGGTTTCCAAAATAAAAAATTTAGACCGACTAAGCGCTATTGACGTTATGATCGTCTATGTGAGCTTGTCACATATAGTTTTCGGTGCATACTAGCGGTGAATAATAAGAGTGAATCCCAATTCGTTCTCTGATAAATCGCCTTTATCTATCTACCGGCCAGAAAGCAAGCAGGGTTGCTTAGATTAGATCTTTTAAACCCTTCTTGCCACCAATTTGCATGAAAGGTATAATGTAGCTAATGACGAGAGATAAAATGAGCTTTTGAAAGTCTAAGGGTTCCTAATGCTGTATAATGAGTCTCGGTGATTGTTCTTTTGCAGCTGTCTGAGTCAGATGTGAGATTTGGGCTGCCTTGAGTATGCGTTAGTACATTTCGAGCTCAGGATTCTCATTTTCTGATGGAATTGATCTGAATAAAAGCACTACGCTTGCAAATTCTACACTCGAGATACAATGCGGAGAAGATTAGTTTCCATATATAGCTGCTATCTGTAAGGGAACAAGGTAATTGGTAAGAGACCCACGACCGCTATTGATATTTGTTCTTAGGCTGTGCTGGGGCTGAGCAATTCTTGTCACAAGCTTGTGAAGTCTGCCGAGGTGTGAGCAGTTATTTTTAATTGATGAATTTCTGTTACCATAATTTAATTTCTAGCTTCGTTAAGAATAACTAGGTTGGAATCAGGTTTGGTATTAATAGTGGAAGTTCAATCGCCATCTGAAGCATAAGCCTACGCAGGAGAATGGAAAGGCGTTTTCCAATTAATTCAGCCTTAACATAAGATTGAGCTGTTATGTGGAGATATTCGGTGTGAAATTAAAAAGTCATAATGATTTGAGTCAGAAGGGGGATTGCTTGACAAAATAGGTGGTAAGCCTTCAGAATGCTATACTATGGTGGGCAGATCGTAGATTTGGTGAGGAAAGTGCATAGGTGATTTCCAGAGAGGGACTTCTTGAACTTGGTACCCAGTACAGGTGCCCCCTGCCAACTTCAACCTGTGATAAATAAGTGTCATCGACCTGCAGCATCCCCCACCGGATCTCCTCCACCCTGAGCGAACTTACCTTGACATCACAAATCAAGGATTTTTCTATTGCTCAAAAGAATTCACGAACATGTCAGGGGAGACAGCACCCAATGAGGGCGAAACCCAGCTCACCTTCAAAGTCAAAACTTCAGGCGAGAAGAGCCATACCATAACTGTGGCAGACTCTACAACCATTCTGGATCTTAAGACAAAACTTTCGGGCACGGATTATGAGAGTATTTCTGCTGATAGAATGCGCCTGATCTACTCAGGTAGGGTAATGAAGGACACTGAGCCACTGAGTACATACAAGATTAAGAATGGAAATACAATACACATGGTAAAAAGTGCAGCTAGCAACGTTTCTTCAAGGCCGGCAAACTCTGGATCTAGCGCAACAGGTCCGGAATCTACTGGTGTACCGGCTAACATGGCAGCTGGAACTGCCAATAACCCACTTGCTGGGCTGACTGGTGCCAGATACGCAGGCCATGTTCAGCTTCCGAATGCCGATATATTTGGAGCAGACGGAGGTGTAAGTGTTTCATGCTTCCTCCATCTACTATCTAGGATACTAATATCTGGATAGATGGGCGTACCTCCCAGTGAAGATCAAGTTGCGGGTTTACTTGAAGATCCAAACTTCTTTCAAACCATGAATGAGTTATTGAACAACCCATCAATGGTAGATATGTTACTAGGCTCTATCCCAGGCCTACGGGACAACCCGGAAGCGCGAGCCATGTTCCAATCTCCCGAATTTCGAAGGATGATTACCAATCCGGAGACAATCCGACAAGCAGCAGCTATGAGAAGGCTGGTAGGAGGGAATGCAGCAGCAGCCAATGCCTTCCCGGCTCCTGGTATCACTGATAATATGCCGACTGACATGCCTCCTAGAAATATAACCCCAGGTGCTAATCCCGTCTCTCAAACAAATCCATTCGCAGCGCTTTTGGGAGGTCAGACATTACCACGTCAGAGTTCACCACAAGTACCGACCGTTCCCACATCTATGGAACAAGGCTCACCACCAGCGGGTGATACAAATCCTCAGAATCCCTTTGCTTCACTTTTTGGCAACAATCAAAGCTCAGTCCCAATGCTCCCGATGACTCCAGAGATGGTGCAACATGCTATAGCAATGCTCCAGGCCGGTGGCATGAACAGCATGTTCGCGGGTAATACGCCGGGGGTGAATCCAATGGCCTCACTTGGAACAGGACAAGAAGCCTCAATCTCTGATAATTTGTCACCAGCTGACACAAGGCCCCCCGAAGAAATTTATGCTAACCAATTGCGGCAACTGAATGATATGGGCTTCTTTGATTTTGACCGAAACGTCGCTGCACTACGACGAAGTGGTGGAAACGTTCAGGGTGCAATTGAACAACTGCTGGGCTAAGCATCGAACGAGAAAATTCGTACGATTGAGATGAACCTTGCTAAGACTGTATACTAAGTCTGCGATCGATGAAGAGCTGACGAAGTCTACCCCCCTACAACAAATGGGAAAATGAAGCACCAGGATAATGTATGGTAGGACGTGCATTCTATATCATTGAATGGCGGTACGTCAGCTACCCATAAATCTTTGAAAGGTATGAGAGTGTTGTTCTGGAGCCACAAGGCTAAATGTCAAGGATTTCCACAATTACCATGAGCTGATACCTTGACCATCAAATTTCTAGAGAAAGTTGTTCGTAGCTTGGTTTGCCCGGATGATACTTATGTTTTATGAAGACTCTTATCCTATGTAGGAATATAGCTCTGCCCTCATATTGTACTGGGCTCCTCGTTTTTGCGTAGTGATCATTTGTAACGTTCGTCATCAGATATTTCGGATAAAAGTTTTTCCATCGGCGCCCAATACGCACGAGCATGATACCCGACTTGAAAGGCTCGCTTCGTCATAACACCTAGGACCCAACAAACCTGACCGACGGGAGATTAATTCTTCCTATTAATGCATCACCCGCTATGTCTATTTATCGCGCCTTTTCAGTTCCTTCATTTACGAGTCTAGCGATTCCTGCCGTATCAATCTTGATTATATTCCTTGCTTACACGCCGCAATATTTATTCTTCTACATAGAGCCAGGTCCGCTAAGTACTAGCGAGGCAGTCCTGTTCAATCTTCTGGTGCTAGGTGTCTGGTGGTGCTATGGGCGAGCCTGTACAGTGTCTGCCGCGCCTCGAGGCTGGGTGCGACATGCGCTTGCCCAGACCGACGCCCCGGACGCATTGCTAGCCCGGCGCTGGTGCAAGCTGTGCCAGAACATCAAGCCGCCGCGAGCGCATCATTGTCGGAGCTGTGGCACGTGAGTACCCCGAGGGAACTCGTACGACAAACGAGAAAAATAGCTGACGCCATCGCCGGCCCGCGGCGTCGCCAGCTGTATTCCCAAAATGGACCACCACTGTCCTTGGACCGGCAACTGTGTCTCACACACGACGCAGCCGCACTTTGTGCGCTTCCTCGCCTACGCTGTTGGCGCCCTCGTACACCTCGCCTCCCTCCTCAGTGTACGAGTTGCACTACTCTGGCGCCAGCGTCGCGAACCGGCATACCTCGGCCCAACTCCGGACCGGCTCGCGCTGCTCTGGCTACTACTTCTCACAACCGGCCTCACGCTTAGCCTGCTCGTACTTTTGCTGGCACGAGTCGTATATGGCCTCCTAACCAACACTACTATGATTGAGAGCGGCGAGATCGACCGCCACGCTGTCCTTGTGGCGCGCTCCCATCGCAGCCACGGCTACGTTTACGCGCCTGGCGGTCATCGTCTCCGCATCGAGCCCCTTGAATTCCCTTACGACATTGGCTTCTGGCCTAACCTATGTCAAGCCATGGGCACAGCCAATGTGCTGCTGTGGTGGACTCCCTGGGCTAGCACGCCGTCAGCCGATACTGCTGTTCACTGGCCAATTAATGGCTTTAACGATCCTGGCTCGGCCTGGCCGCCTCCAGATCCCGATAAGTTTTCGGCATATAGCCCTGTTACATTCGGCCACGATTCTATACGTGATCAAAGTCCCTCTGCATTCAAGCTACGTCAGGAAGCGGATCTCCGTCGCCGTCAGCTTCGTGTGCCTGTTCATACAAACTTACCCAGCGCTGATACTAATGACACTGCTGATACTAAATTGTCTAGAGATGGGACATAATCTAGAGATTAACTGCTATACGATTCTAATATAAAGACAAAATCTAGTTAAAAGTTAAAAATTTTGTTTAACAACTATTCCCCGTGTTGGTCGTGATGAGAAGGTCCCATGCCATGAGATTTTTTAAATTCTATTTACTGTCCTTCTACTTCATGAACACACCACAAAAATCTTTCCCAAGATGAAATATCATACTCTAACCACAAGAATAATTCAGCTTTTATTTTTTTCAGGCTTTCTACTCCATGTATACCTTAGGCTCAATTTCAACAAATTTTCTCCTCTTCATTTATACACTAATTAGACATCTCTCGGTACAGGACTTAGTGCTATTGTTTTTATCTACTTCTACCTACAATTATTTCAATTGTAACGAATACACCCAAAAATATGTCGAGATCTATTCTCATTCTACAACAGCCTCACACTTATTTCTGAAAGTGCCTTGGCTTTATTTCTGGGAATATAGCTTTTTCTACGTAACCTATAATCGAAAATCCCGAATCTTCTCCCAGTATCACAATAAATTGTCGGAACCAAGCTTAGTCCTTAACAAATTGTGCAAAAAGCAAGATGGTGAGTGTGCCTCCACGAATAGAAACAGCAATTATTCACCAAAAAATCTAAACTATATCACACTAGCAAATATGTATAATATCTTGTCAATTTCCAGTGACCTTGAAATTGTAAACCGAATCAGCCATTAACGATTAATTGATCAAAGAGTCGCGGGCATGAACTATTTTCGGCGGACAACCCAAACGCCAATTAAAATTGCGGCTACTATGATAACCCACGAGGGTAGACAGGCCCACAGTGCCCAGCGTTTGTATTTCTGGCTGCATCGCAATGACTTTCCATGAGTCAAAAATGATATTAAACGGTCAAAACCTCCTAATGTGTAAATTGGCAGCAAAATTGGCGAGAGTATGAAGCAAGTGAGTAACAAGATAAAAGAACAGGGCTCTGTATCAGAGTTTAAACCGTTACAGGCAATATTATTCTTATCAGCATGGCAAATCAGTCTCGAAGAATAACCTGTAGGAGCAAACGATGTAGGTCGTGAACGGCCCCCATGACAGATAGCAGAATTTTGTTCTTTGGCAATAACATATCTTCTATCATCAGTATATTGATTTCTATCATTCCTAATGCTTTCTCCTCTCTGGAGCTTCTCAAATTCGGATGGAGAGTACATCAACCTCCATTTATCCAAGAAAGATGTCACTGATAAGGGATTATGGTTTGATTGGTTCTTTATGCGAGCCTTTTCGGGAGGCCTTATGTCCTCTTCGACAGGAAAAGACTTACGTGTATAAAAAAGACTATCCGCCTGCTGAACTGAATACCGATTTTTTCCAGACCGGAAAAAAGGATCATGCGAAATATTAGAAGTTTTTATTATCTCAGATCCTCCAGGTTTATGGATTGGACTACAAAGTTTTGCCTTACTTTCAATTTTGATAGTTGGTTTTGCTATATCTTCTGACAAGAAATTCTCCTCGGAATAAGGAGTGATCTGTTCATGTTTTTTGATTTGAAAATGCTTTCCATGGTAAGAGAAACATGAGTTATCTCTACGATGCGCAAGAATACAGTTTTCTTTTGTAAATCTGGAATTTTGGTCCCAATTATTCGGGAAAAAGTCACTCGAAGCCTTATTTTGACTACTCTTATTGGGATCGACAAGCAGCGGTGAATCACTAGAAATATTCGGATACTTTGTGAGGTTTTCCATCTCTCTACTACCATAAAAATCTGGCTGCCGCCCTTCTTCATTCTCATTATAATTATTGCTAAAATTTTTTATATTGTCCGAAAATTTCGATAAAATTCCTCCTAACTCAGGATCATTATTTTTCAAAACTTCATGCTCATAACTTGCCTCTTTCTGCTGGTCAAGTAGCTGAGGAGAAGTGTCTATTCTAGACCTAGAGGTAGATCTGAATGGTAATTCGTATTCTGTGATCCGAAATACATTCTCAGATTTTACCGTTAATTTGGAGCTATTTTGGAGAGGTCTTCTGAATGAAGATGGGAAAATTCTTTTAAGTACATGGCTGCTGCTCGAAATTTTCGATTTCGCACAAAACGAGTTCAGGCGAGCTAGTATTTCCTTTATTTTGAGCCTTCGGCAGGCTGTTACTTCAAATATATTCTGTCGCTCGCTTAGATCGGGGTGCAAAACCCCTTTCTGCTGCACATTCTTAATTGGCACGTCTTCAATGTGAGACGACCACCGCGTACTTGAGGCATCTAGGGCATCCTCGATATCAGATACATCAGCGATACTATCTCCACAGCGTTTTATCTTTCCTTCATTGAGATATCCTGAATAAGAGCATCTACTGTTTCCTGAAGATGGGGCGAAGATACTACCATGCACAGCTTCACAGCCTGTTAAATTTTCATAACAGCCTGCGGAGTAATCAAGAATACTACTTCTAACAGTTTCCCATTCAGTAGTGTCATCATCCATCTTGAGATCAAAGTTCTGAGATGCTCCAGCTGGACCTCCAAGCTTTGGAGAAAAAAAGAGTTCCTCTGGGTCGTAAAACTCTGGTACAGCTTGATTCATAGTAGTTTGAAAATGTGGCCTAACATTTGTAGCTTTCTGTTTTTTTACAGAAATACCAATGTTTCCTTGATAGTTCAAGTCGGCCTGACGCTGCTCTGGTATTGTGACTGTACTATTAAAGCTATAAGAACTCAAACAACTCTCTCGACGTAACATGCGACTAACATTTCGCTCTAGTGGGGCTCTGTCATTTGCTATTCTTTTTTTGTCTTGTTGGTACTTTGCAGTCTCTATAGACTTATTTAGTCGAACGCCATTTATTCCTTTCAATGGTATGAGCTGCGCTGGTCTCGATGGGTGCCAATCGGTTACACCGGGTAAACTCGACAAGGTATTCTGCTCCTCCACAAGGTTCTCAGAATCAGGATCGTCATTTCTAGTGCTGGGAACTGTATCTCTTCTAAGTTTTCTATCCTTGTGACTGAGTTTATTCGAAGAATTAAAAATATAGGTATCCACAGACCTTCGCAAAGCCCGTTTTAAGTTGGGATATGGACTATATTTTTGCTCCCTAAAAACCTCTCGATAATCATCTAGATGATTATCTTTAAAACTCACATCGTCTTGATAGCCTTCAATAATTTTATCGAGAGTGTCACTGTTTGTCTCCTCTGTAATAGAGGGCTCGCCACTTACTCTCCAACACAAAGTTGAAGGTTTCGACGTAAAATTTTTATCTTGAATAACCTGCAACTTACGAAATTTGGCAGGATCTTGTTTATTATTTTGAGAATGAGTTTCGGTCTCAGCCGTGGCAAATTGGCCGTCATAACTTTCAATCTGCCACTTGTCACTTTGATTCGTCCAAAAATATGGGCTAGGCAGAAGCGACGATCGCTTATTCGTGTCAATACGCTCCTGGGAGCTTCTTGAATTTAGAGCTTGACCTGACATCCAACCTTCTCTGTAAGTTATAAACTTCCTCGTCGTGATTCGATTTCGTTCAGCAGACACGGCATCACTTAATCTACACGAACCTATTCTGTCTCTACTCGCCAAACTTTCAGCCCCTAAATTTAACATCCCTTGTTGTGGCATAGATCTGAAAATGTGTATTCTGTCGCTACTAACTGGTGGGTGTAAAGCATAAAACCTCCAACTGTTCGTTAAAATCGAGAAACACTTCGCATTGAGATCAATCCGAACCTCTTCAGTATACTGAATGTTAAGCTAAATTGAGTCTCTATTTGAGGTATATGTGTATATTTTTTTAGGAGTTTATAAAATAATTGTCATAAAAATAAATGAATCTAGACAGTCTCGTATTTGGTACAAGAGGTATTTACTTTCCTCCCTTAGTTGGCGACTTAAAAGAGACGAAGATGAAATTTTCTAAATCAAAGACAATAGATGAATCCTACAAACCATTAAAAACATGTTAAATAATAAATTTTGGTCGGATCTGATCTACTGACTAGTAACGCCTACGCCTCGGAAACAATAACGTCTTAAAATTTCAATCTAGTTCCTTTGTAGTAAGTGTTGAAGCTTGGCTGCTGTTTGCCTCCCTGCATAAGAAAAAATCCAACTAAATCGAACTATGTGTGATAAAATTGAATTGTGGGAGAACTTTTTTCGGTTTTGAGCAGGTTAGATTCTAGGATAAACTTGAATTACGGCTTGTCCCACTGCTCTCCTCCGAAGAGGCAGGGACGATTGACAAGATACCATTTTATCCTTGATAATATTATTTGCCTTTACTTTTATGACGATTTCATCAACGTGGCGTGGGGGATCATAAATCACTTTTCATTTATGTTATTCCTCATAGGCTGTGACGGGCTTTCCCCCAGATTGGGACTGGTCATTAGGACCACTCCGTCTTCGTGTTTAGGCTGTGGCAGAGCAACGCTCACGGAAATGTGAATGGGTCGCTAAGGAGGTATCAAGGATGGCACGTACCAGATGGGAGATATGGTACAGGAGAATAGATGAGCCTGAGAGAAAGAATGATTCTCAGGTGGCCAATGGAGGGAGTTGAGACTAGTCTACGCAGAGCTTATAAGGGATGGAAGAGTACGTGGTAGATTGCCTCATCAAGGAAGAAGTTATTAATTCCTATCGAGTTATTGTCTTTCAAGTACATCTGAATTCATTAAACCCTTACAGTTGGGTATGTTCCGAAACTCATCGGATGGTTTCTCCTCCATGATGAAGGGTATGTGATGAGAAGGGCTTCGACCCTACCATCTGATATGATCATGGTTAGCTTCATAATAGAAGTGATAGGGGGATGTGTTGAGGGATAAAGACGATATAGACCGCGAAAGCGATTGGGAATCCTCGTCGAAGTGAGGACTTTGTTACTCAATCTCGGCACTGTAGGCTTTACAGGGAGAGTTGGAGTCTCGTAGGGGACACCACTGACAGATGTTGAGAATAGCCCCTTTTTGAAGAGAGAATTTCTATGGCTGAAGAATATCTATATATACAATCTCAAGTATTTCTCTTTGTTGGAAAATGAAGCATAATAGTTGGAGAGACAGACCATGTCCTAGTGGATAGAACGTGGAAACTCCAGTATCGGGTTACACGACTCGCTTAGTTACGAGCCGTGCACTGTCTGGACAACAGACGCGTCAGTTAGTACTCACCGAGTAATGTAAGCGACGAGTCGTAGAGACGATCTGTCAAGTGAAGGAGTAGTCATTCTTTGATGACACAAGTCATTGACAGAGTGCTTCTCAGTTATACGAGGGAATGAGACACGTTTAGAATATTGTAGATAATTGGAACACAGTTTGGTGGATGGGGACTTCTATAAGACCCAACTCATATCACTACTGTGGGATATCAATTCAATGCTGATTCATCTACGCCTTACATTTGCTGTGCAGTGTCTCTTATCAAGTTATACAAGTGATCAGAGTACGTATATTTTAATAATAATCCTTTTAGTAACGATTACCTTCATTACGTAACGGTTCCCAGCGCAATCCCTACATCCACTATTTACACTCTAGTCCCATTTCTCCTGTAAGATTTGCACGAACAGGTACTAATGTGGCTCTACTTCTGTGACAAGAGAATACAGCGTAAATGATGGCTTACTACTAATTACTGATTTTTACTTAATTATATTATTACGTCGTTTATTATAGTCTTGATTGATATCTTTTTATATATAAACAAATATCCAATTCACTCTTCTCCGCTCTGCTTCAAGTGATCCTCTATCTCTTTCAACACTCTTCCAGAGGGTTCACTAAGAGTAGCCCGCAGCGATTCGTGAGGTCAAGCAGATGTAGTTCTTTCAAAGCGGGCCGTGCCTTGGCGGCGGTTAAAAGGGCGAAAGAAGCGATACTCGCCTCTCGTTAAGTGGCTAGGCACCTACTCTTCAGATATAGAGTTGGAGTGTGATACCTACGGCAGTCTGGCGTAATGGAGGCACCAAGAATACATTACTACTCGCTTAATTCCTCACATATTATTTATATAATTCTTAGACCGAGCATCGCTCTATAGCTTAATTCGCTTTCCAACCTT
The DNA here is from genome assembly GCA_905067625.1 of Blumeria graminis f. sp. triticale. Classification (NCBI taxonomy): domain Eukaryota; kingdom Fungi; phylum Ascomycota; class Leotiomycetes; order Helotiales; family Erysiphaceae; genus Blumeria; species Blumeria graminis. The sequence goes on along the minus strand of LR898472.1, from coordinate 7,429,194 downwards.
GAGTTCATGCTTGCTATTGTTAGCGTGTCACAACACCCATGCAAGGGACTCCTCTGTGTCAGAGGGGTCGTGCTTCGGAGTTCTGGAGTCTGAAGAAGAAACATGAGGGTGCGTCGGCCCCTACTAAAATGTACGAAAGCTTCAATAATGCAGAGCACACAACCAGCCGCCCAGGGCAGGTTCATGCGAGCTTATCAGTCGCTCTCAGCCCAGATCAAAAGAAGTCTCCTGGAAGATGTGACTGGGAAAGGAACAGGCGAGAGACGCAGGATCCGGAGGAAGAAGGTAAATTTAATTTTGATTTACGTTATGATTTTAGTCTCAACTTCGGTGCTTTCTGTAGAACTTCACGCAGTTGGAGTGAGTTGGGCCAATACGCAGAGATCCTCGCTGGCTCCATCGGTGCTGGGCCCAAAGTAGACTTGGAGCTTTAGCTTTGGGAACTAATCTAATAAAAGCAAAAATACCCGCAATAGTATCAGTGGAACAGAAAGGCATACGCAAGCCGAGTCATGAATACCTTGGCTCCTACGCATAGAGCCTCTTTATACACAGAACCATTTTGGACTCCGAGATCTCATATGGCAATTAAGTGAAATCCGCTCAAAGGTGCTGCTAATCTAAAGGCCGGCAAGCCGGTACTCTTTACGACCTCTATATTAGTGTAGTCTAAAACATTACATGAGCCAGCCTAGATAACTCGTATGTGCTGCAGATTTTGATTCAATCACGTGGTGTCACCAAATTAATAACTAGTTTGCCTGCTCCTATTCATTACAATCATCAGAATTGAAAACTTTTTACCTTAAATTACTCAATATCTCAGAGGTAGCTTCTTCAGCACAAGCCTCAAGGCGTTTAATCCGAACGCAGAAAATCATAAAAAACGGCTATTTTTGCCTTTCAATTGACCGACAGCACTAGCTAGCTCACCTCTCTGACGTAGCAACAGTCAGATACATCCTATCACTATGCACTGTGCCTACGCATTTCTCTTAATCCCACAACAGCCATTGAGTCGAATGGGCCGCTCAGTAGTTCTAGGCGCTGAGAATGCCTTTTCTCACTATGGCGTCTATAGACCTCTGATCCCTGACAAGTTTCCTGAGATCAGCTCGGGACGTGGTATAGTGATGACCAAGTACTCAGCCAGCGCTCTAGGGACACATGTAAGGGCAAACTGTTCCTTCAACGTTCAAATGAAAGATATAGTGGCAGCCATCATTACTGGCCACGACGATATCACGCCCATTTCTCATATCAACTTTGGTGTCAAGGAGGAAGAGTAATCGACTTTGAACTTGATCGTCGACTTTGTATTTTGTTCTGTTATCACAGACACGGAAATAGATTCATGAGATTGCTTAATGAGAGGCTAGTATTGATTTCGATATAATATTGTAGAAGACTTGTCCTACAATTTAGAGGCTACTATGTCTTTATATATCTACGTATTTACCCCCATATTCACCATATCCGCTAGTCATTCTATATCTAGCGTGCATAGTCTGATTTATCTCATGGTTCTAGGTTGGAGCTGTAGTTTCCGAATAGTAGTATTCTTTTAGCTACTACAATATGTTGCAGCTTCAGATATAGTTTACCGTACAATACTTCCACCTGAGCTACATGCCTCCTTGATATGCTGCCCGCTCGGTAATCAGTGAGATAACCGAAGCTAAACCTTAACAATAACCTTAATTACGAACCCATGAATACCTAAGACAGAAGCCTGCAATCTAACACAATTAGGTTAGGAATCGCCAACTACAACCTAATCCAAACAAAGAGCTTGGGCCGTGTCTAGCTCACATTCAACAGTTATCAATTGGTTATGATTCGACGTCGGCCATATCACTGGAAAAACTCATTAAGAGTAATCACTGTTCTCTGCACCAAGTTTTCAGCTTGAATTTCCGGCAAGAACCGGCCACAATGGAGAAAAATGGGATTTTTGCAATTCAAACATGTAGTGGGAATAAATGGATTGATGCAGATGTGCCGGTAGATATAAAGCGGATATTCTTGCCTGATCAGGTCTACGATGAAACTCACCAAAAACCCGACAAAAAGTTTAGAGATATTGACTTTTTGAAGATAATTGTATGGTACCAGGGCCATCTGTACGCTTTCCAGAAATGTGTCTCTCAGCTGTCCTTCATCTCAATCGCGCACATAGGCACAGAGGCATATAACGCAGAGAAGCTCCAGTCAAGTTTACTGGAGAACTTCGAGAGGGCTAGAAAATTCGTTGTGCTCATCAAAGGAATCAGAAAAGCTTCCAAAAAATGGGGTTCCTTTTTTAGTCCCACTTGGCCTTATTGCTTAGCGAGGACAGTTATGTAGTTTTTGTTGAAATCTAGACATGCCAGACCGAACTGCACGCAGTGCGGAGTAGACGAAGACTACTCATCTTCGATCGCTACCAGCTTTAATGATCTTGGTGGTGTGAATGTTTTTCCATCACGTAATCAGAACACAATGTTTCTACCTAAGCGAGGTAGAACATAGATAGACAATTAGGAGGGCAAGACTGAACACCTGTACGCGGTGTCCTCTACGAACCTGGGAGTGAAATATTCTTCCAGAGCCAAGTTCAGTCAAATTTCGCAATATCAAAGAAGTTGGCCCACGAGGCAAAAATTCAAATTACTCCACCATGTCAATCTTTCACACCCAAAGAGTCCGATTCTCAACTAAGCTTCATCAAGTCTACAAGTACGACCTAGTACATCCTCGTTTCAATGACCACACCTCTCGTCGACTTTCTCTGACCTCAGCCGGTCACCAAATACACGCCCACGCCGATATTTATACCCGACGGAGGAAGCAAAGCGTGGAGCACAATTTTGGGAGATAGCTCTTTGGGACGGACGTGAGAGGGATCAGGACAAGTTCACAAGATGATGCAGAAGAGGGATACGTTTTCGACGGGCGTGGAATTTTGAAATTTGGCAAGAATTTTACGAATTGGGCTTTGTGCGCGCCAAGACTTCGCTTGCGAGAGTGCAGCTGACACTATAAAAACAAGCAAACGATGGAAGGTGTTGTGGTCCGCCTCCTGGTGATGTTCTCTGGTATGGTTTGAGTAGCCTTGGCACCTACTCCACTTGGGAAGGAGACATCTCAGATTACATTTCGCGCGGAGAAAAGTTGATGGATGACAGAGGCATGTCTGGATAACTCAGGGTTTTTGAGACGTTCCCCTGGGTGGGTATTCACGGATGAGGGTTGACTTGGGGTGAAGAAAAAGCCACCATAACTTCGCAGTGGTACTTGCAAATGAAATCCGAGGCATGAGTGCTCCTATTATAAACTGAGTCATCTTTTCTGTACTTTTCTCTGATATTGTGTCATAGCTAGATAGCTGCATACGCAATTAAAATCTGATGCAAAAAAAAAAAAAAAAAAAAAGATAGACAATTAGATGTAGATTAAACATTAACACTTTTAACTACCGAAATATAAGTTCAGTAAAACCAAAACCTCACTGATCCTAACCTTTTATCTCTGATCCCTTAACCCCCAATATCTTACGATTCGTACAGTATTGAACTGACGGTCAACGTTCACTTCTATCATTCCAGATACCCCCTAGAACTTTAATAGTTTTCATTTTCGAGACTGAGATCTTCACGCTTTGTTTTCTGTCATCAGGAAAAGTTACATAATTCGAATTACATCTCACTCTCGTCCTCTGCCACCCATAGTGATCTACCGTCACCTCCAGCTACTTTATCCAGAACGACTCCCCGCGTTCTCCTTTATTACCTTTCTAGAAAGCCCTCGGCGTTCCCACGTGGCGTCCATCCTCAGTACCTCGTACGCTACGCTATCCCTTACGCCTCAAGTCTTGCGCCTAGTGAACCTGCGCCTGACAGAGGTCATAATAGCGATGAAAATTTTCGAACAAGCGATGATTGACGTTACCGGGTAGCCAGATGACAGGTATGAAGGTGTCGGAATATTTCCTATGCATTCTTTGTTTGAGGTAACTCAATAACAATTATTTCATTCATTCGTATCTATCTTCATTTGTGACGGAGCGCCAGAGCCTTAATGACCTTGAACACTCGTCACATGATATATTCTTACATAGCTATTACTAATTATTACCCATTTGTTATTACATCTTCATAATCATTATTACCGCCCAAACTCCAGCATCCTTGTTTATGCACATCCAAACAAAACTTGTGTCCTACTATTCGACAGAAGGATATACTCGCACTCTCATGATTATGTTGTTGTTGTTGTTATTGTTGTTGTTTTATTAAGGTCCTTAGCTAAAGCTCTACGTCCATCTATGGGATATAGGACCGGAGGAGCCGGCAGGGATCCTTGTGTTCTTTTATACGGCCCACTCATTCCAACCGCGCGAATCGCTACCATTATTGCAGCAAATTATGAGAAAACCGAAAGCAAGAATATAAAAAAACAACATGAAAACACCCATAAAGTCAGAAGATTCTTCCACATTGAGCCCAAACAATGCGCTCCTAATACCTTTCAGATGACAACTTTTCCGATCTCTGCTGAGGGCAAGAGATGGGTTAGCCAGTACCATTGATAAAGCCGGTTTCCTGCTATTGATTAATAATTGCCTGTAGGGCGATATCGAGGTCGCCATCTCCGAAGCCCGATACCCCCGCTATAGAAACGTCCTTGTTTGAGGCGAAAATCGCCTCCTCTACCCTTTTGGCTGCAGCTCTTGCTCGGGCTGCTTCTGTAAACCTCCATTGCTCAACTTGTCGAATTACCGCAAGCTGCTCTTTCTTTACCGGCCCGATTTTTTAGGTCTGGCTTGGCAGCCCCGTGAGTCAGATCGGTGAGGTCCTCCACAATTTTGACATATAGTGGAGGCCTTGCACTCCTCTTCAGAATACATATTTGAACCGCAATTCCGACAGACCGGAGCGCGGGAGCGACCACAAGGGGCGTGGAAGCCTAGGCAGCGGTGGCACAGCTTGATTCTTTGCCGAGGCTTTAGCTTGGTAACTGTTGGAATTTCGCACCAGTTGCTTACTCTAGAGCTACACAATTGTCGGTGATGATCGGCAAGGCTGCTTAGGAATAACTTAGCGCACAATTGCACTAGACTGAATTGGCTTTAGCGTCAGACAAAGAACACGAGTAATATGTAGAAACCTAGATGTACACTCTTTAGTATTCTGACGTATAATATAATATAATATGAACGATTTACGTGAATAATTTATTTGATTGAACTACTACGAAGTACTTTGAAGCTGTGCCTATACTCTTTGAGTGAGTTTCCTCTTAGAACCCATACACACTTTCCAACAGTAACCAAACCAGACTCTTCAAAGATTCCGAAGCCCGCACGAGGGGCGGAGCTCCAAGGGAAAAGAGCAACTCAGGTGCGTTTTATGAGGTCGCACCTTGGTTGGCGGAAGCCCAGTGTATCAGAAAATCTTGCTTGTGACCTCTCAGTCTGTGACCGTTACCGGGCCGCGTTTTAGTAAAATATTTACGGGTACATTTGGTAACCGTAAGGAGACTAGATCAAAAGCCTCTTCAACTTTGATTTTCATACTCTCCAGGGTCGGAGAGGCATCCAGGACCTTCTTCCTGTTGTGCTGGTGATGGATAGGATTACAATGCACAAGGATAATGGTCACTGAGGGTGATGAACTTTCCAGGTGGCTCCATGATGAGTAGAAGAGTAATGGAGCACTTTATGGAAAGTGTTTCTAGATAATACCACTAGATGGAGGAGACTAGAATATTCCGTGATTCTGTTTTGGGAAATAAGGCGAGAGTTTAGCTACCTCAGATGTGTATATATATATAATTCAATATCCTGATTTGGCGCCTTGAGACCCAAGCAGGTTTTTATCGGAAGATATGTACTTTAAGTAGGATGACTCAACTTGACATATAAAACACTCACATTCAGATTTCATTTGCAGGTACCACTCGAGGTTAACCCTTACAGCGTATAACCCCTTCCATGCATACCCACTACAAGGAAAAGCGTGAAAAATCTGTGGCTATCCGAGTGTGCTTTCATTAACCCACAAGTGCAGTATCACCGCGAGAGAGAGAGTGGTGTGTGAGTCTGACTGGATTCGAACCAGCTTTCTCCTTTTTCGAATGGAGTAGGTGTTCAAGCTACTCATTATCGACTTGGGAGAACTGCCCAGATGGTATACTACTGCACCATCCAACCCAGATGTGAATATAATTAGTGCTTTCTACCTCCTAAATCCTCATAGTTCTGAATACCAAATATATCAGCAGTTCAAATTGATTCATCGATAATCATCCATAAGCCTTCTGCCAATAAACCTCCGTAGGCTCTTACCTTTACAACACTGTCTCAATTCTTCATTGGCTGTCGCGATTGCGAAACCGGTCCCGATTCGGTGTACGGAGTCAGTCAGATATAAACTGCGATCGATTTGCACCTGGATTGCAGTCCGTGCACGCTGGGGAGACAATCTCTTCTAGGGGTGTTCGCTAACGAGACGAATGAAAATTCGACTGTCGACTTTCGCCTTAGGAGTGTCTTTCTTTGGGATTTTGGACGCGGGCTGCGGCACAGCTTTTACTGAAGGGACTGCTTTTTATGGCAGTCCGTTTTTAGCTACCGTGGCCCTGGTGCTTTTGATGGGAAGCGCTAGGACGGTGGGTATCGTTTGGCTCCTGGCGTCAGGAACTCTCGGAGGAGGGTTCGCTGGGCGAGAAGGGAGGACGGGTGGCGTAGTGGCCGGGCTCGTGGCCATGTATTGCGCAATGGCAGCGCGTAGGTAGACTCTCATGGGATCTACGAATAGTCTGTTTGACCCGTTGGTCAAAGGAAGAAGGGTTGCTTCAACGCCAGAGATGGCGGCGGAACATAGTGCCAGATTTGCCGCTGTCTCGGCGGCGCGTCGTTCTTCGGCCTCGAGGATCAGTCGAAGTTCTAAAGGGAATTCTGCTTAAGTGGCAGCTTGAGGCTACGACTCTTTCGTTGAAGCTTCTTTCGGTACAGCTTTCTCCGACGGTTTGGGTTCGGCTGGAGGAAATTTAGACGATTCTCCAATCCCATGGGTCACCGAGGCTCGTTGAGGAATTTCCTCAACAGTTTCATCTGACCCGATCATGTCAGTATCGGGCTTGTTGACGGTAGGAAGGGCTTTTTCCTTCCCTTTCGAAACGGCCTGACCCATCTCCGCGCATTTCAAAGACTGAGCGAGGCCAGGTAATTTTTCGAGAGCCCTAGGGCGGACTCTCGTGTTGTCCAACATGACTTTTGGACGCTATTTATGAATTGGAGGCATGGTGAAAATACCTGAGCTCGATCACAATTCAAGACTGGATGCAACGAGTTCGAGAGGGGTGGAAAAAGGGAATTTTCGAATTTCTCAAAAAGTGGGTTTTTTTTTTTTATTGTGTTTAAGTCCTAAGCTAAAGCTCTAGGTCCACTTTGGGTAAAAGACTGGTGAAAGCTGGTGGGGATCACTGCTTACAGACCCAACTCATTCCAACCGCTGGACTCGGTACCGAAATAGTAGGAAGTAGATTACGACGCAGACACCACTTACTCCAACTCCTAGATCAAAAATCACTCCTTTTCCCCCTAAATCCAAATAGCTACAATCTTTCCTCGGAGAAACGACACTTCTTGCCCCGTTCCCTTTCGTGTCATGCGTTGTGGAAATGACTAGTTTATCTAATTCCCGCTCAGAGCAGTAGATGAGTGAGCAGGTTGTCTATCAAAACAATCGGTTTCCTACGCAAATTTTTTGAAGCATTCGTGGCATTTGGGTCCGAGAAGCTTTTTGACAAATTCAACGTGGGTTATAGACTTTCTGAGCCCACGCGTATGTTGTGCGTGGTGGCCACAGTGGATGAAGTGAGTTGGTGTAGTTTCTTTCTCGCAAGTTCACTCCATAGAAGCGTATGGGTTGTTAGAACGGCGATGGTATACCAGAGTACATGATCCTGATAATTATCCTGGCTAGGTAGCTCTCGAAGGGCGTCACGGGCAATAGTGTTGTCACAGTTCGAATATAGAAAGCGAATGGGCATTTGTATGATTATAAGGTAAAGCTATAATTCATCTATGTAGAAGCAAACTACCTGCAAGTCTACTCTACTACTTAAACACATCCAGAGGTATCTAAATCTAGCCTACGTTTACAGTGGCAATGAAACTGACTTAAGATTTGTTCTGCCACACGGGTAACGCTTCCGATACTCTTGGCACTATCATTTACGTAGCCTCAGTGGCGATCTCGTATCAGTTTTCGTCTGCTGATAATCCTCAGAGTGATAGAGAATATAGGTTGCCTTTGATAGCCATCGAAGGCTACAGGACTTATCGGCTCACAAGCCGTCACAAGTGTCTACCTCTTCGTTCCCTTATGTCCTTGCGTGCCCGGGCACCAATTTTACCAATACTTTAGCCACGTTTTTTAATGCACGGAAGCTGCGTACATCTTAAAGGCTAGTTAAGGACAAGCTCGTCATTAGTGCGCTTACAGCCTGCTGGCTGTCTAGAAGCACGTGGATTTGCTGCGACCCTCCTTCTTTCTTGGGCTATTCGTTCTCCAAGTACTCCAGTGCGGTATCCAGAGCCTTCCTTGCTCCTATTATCTCTGCATCCAGCACCTCTCCCCCGTGCATGATGCCACTTTCTTTGCCAATAGGTTTTCCATTCTTCTTCAGAACGAAACCCCAGGTGGAGCGTTCGTGTCCTTCCGATGAGCCATCTGAGTATGCGCAAATTTTCGTTCTGGCACGTTATTGATTCATCCAACGCAGTCATCGCGTTCCATCAGCCTTGGGTCTGATTTTGTTGTATAAACCACCGGCATCAGAGCCTTAGGGGCTTCTGCTTCCGGGTGCTCTCGGTAGGCACGCTGTAACCGTGACATCTGGATCTCTGGTCTAGCAGAGGTTTTGGCGGTCTTTTTGTATTTTGAGTGCCAACATTCGGAAGCGCGGATCCTTAATGGGCGTCGATCATCAAGAGTCTTAAGCCTTGCCGAAAGTCGGAGTCGGTTTCCCTCTAGTATGACCTTTGCCGGCGGAATTGCTACTTCTCTATGAAGAACTACATTTGGTGTTGTCCTCATTACTGGAATTATAGCCCGTAGTCCTATCAGGTTAGATCTGTTAATCATGCTGCAGAGATTAGAGGTAGATTACGTGACCATTCCTCGCAGAGTTGGGCGTTTTGACCCTGGCCACAAGACATTAGATCCAAAAGTTGCTAGCGAGACAATGCACATGTCTACTGCGCTGGCTAACGGCACAGGAGCTGCTCCCCGAAAGGCAGAATTGAAACGGCGCATATGCTGTGCAGCTTTTATCGCTTTCCCGCACCACGTAGTTACGTGGTGTTTGAAATTGAGTCGAGGATCCAAATATACGCCCAGCCATCGAATATGGTCAGCGGGCTCGATGAGATTTCCATTTACGTGAACCCCAACTGCTTCTTCTCGGCGTCGTCCTGGGAATTCGATGACTTCAGACTTTTCAGTTTTGAAGGCAACGGCATTTTTCCCTGCCCACTCGAGAAGATGGTCTACCTCTCTTTGTGCAGCGCCGGCAGATTCAGCAACTGTGCGTCCAAACCCCAGAATTCCAATATCGTCGGCGTAGCTAAACCTCGATCCTGGGTTGCCTCTTTGCATCGGCTCCGCCATGTACAGAAGGAATAGTAATGGCGAAATTAGTGATCCCTGGGGGACTCCGCAGACCAGCTCTTTCTGTGTGGTGACTCCACCGGAGAAACGCACTTGTACCTTCCGATGTGTGAGGAATGAAGTCGTCCATCGGAGGATTGAATCGGCCATCCCTGGGCTTGCATGCGTCTAACCAAGCGATTGTGGAGCACTGCATCGAACGCTCCTTGGACGTCTAAGGTCACGAATGTCGAGGCCCATCCCTGGGAGCGTGCTTCTTCGACGTCATGGACTACGCAGGAGATCAGGTCCGTTGCATATCGCTTTGGGAGCGCACCGAATTTTTGATGGCCAACCACATGATAAGTGATTGTGTGTACCATTCGCTTGGCAAGAAGTCTTTCTAGTCTTTCGCCCAGTCCTGATAGAAGCGCGATTGGTCGGTATGATCGCAGGGAAGAGAATCCGACTTGCTAGGCTTCAGTATCATGACCAGTATGGCGTGGGGAGGTCAGTAAGGGTGGTTTCCTAGTGAAAGACAGCTGTAAAAAAGAGTGCAGACGTGGTCAGCTATGAGGGGCCACGCGTGTCGGAGGACTTCGGAAGTTATCCCATCGCTACCAGGGGCTGTATTGTTACAACTAAGTATTGACGCTTGAATTTCATCTATTATTAATGGGGGGAACTCAATTGCGCGTGTTGGGACCACTGGAGTGTCCATAGGAATATCCCCTGCCTCGGCAAGGTTGACAAGAAGGTTTTCGATGAGGACCTCTTTTTTCTCTGCTAGTGTTGGTAAAACACGAAGTAATACAAATTGGGTGCCGTCACAAAGTCAGCTGCCCGTCACGAAGTCGGTGAATAAGACAAATGAACTGGTATCTCGAAGTATATATATGTGGTTGTCTCTTCCTCTCCTCTCTCTATCTCGTCTCATTCTCTACTCCAAGCGCCTCGCTAATGAGCTAAATCAGACCCCTGCCAGTGTCCTAACGACAACCTGAATATCGCAAATACATAGAACAATTCACACTACCCAAATGTGATCCTTTTACCGACAACTAGTGTTGTCACTGGAGGATTTTGTGGAAACCTAGGGTCTTTAAGAGGAGTTGAGCGATATCAAACTGTGAACTTGTGCCATTTGGATATGGCAAAGATATCCTTGCCTGTGCAAGCTTTTTCAATCTTTTCTTTGTAAAATGTATTTTTCGCTATAATGATAGTTTTACGATAAGTTTCCTCGCCTCCTTAAGCTCTTCGACGGTTAGTGGAGTCTCTATTACTGGTTTGAAGATCTGGCGGGCGGATTGCAGTATTTTTTCCACCAGGGGCTACCTTTACCATGCCCTAAAGAGCAGCAAACCGTAGCAGCGTATGCTAGCCAGATGGCCTCTATTATATCCTCAGCAAAACTATCTATGTCTTTTTCGGTGGGAGGAGACGGAAGTGTACAGAGTTCGCCTAACGAGATGGAGGGTAGGCGACGAAATAATGCAGGATCAAGCATGTCGACTCTGGGCCTCTCAAGGGGTGCCACATATCCTATCCAATCGACCTTGATAAGGGGAGTTGCGTGGTCTAAAATTGTGGCTAGGTGTGTGCCGACGGTGCTTTTAGCGCTGTGAGCTAAAGGGCCGGACCCAAAGACTAAGTCAAGTACATTTCCACTATTATGCGTTGCCACGTCTAGAGAGAGTAGAACGAGGTTTTTTTATCTGCTCATTCCAAAAATGTTTCAGCATCCGCGTAGGTGCTACTTGGCCAGGAAAGCTGCTACCTTACGTGGTGAAGGTTAAAGTCTCCCATCGTAATGGAGCTACTTTTAGATAGAATAGATAGTATGAGAAGATGGTAAGGAGCGCTGCCACTAGTGGAGCCTGGTGGTGCGTTATAAATGTTGATAATCTGCAAGGCTTTCCCTGGAGGTGATCTTAGATGGAGAGTGAGTATGTGGCCGTAAAATTTATGATATATTTAGTCTGCACGTAGTCCAACCCCTTTTCGTCTGTAGGAGATCACTCTAGGCCTGGTATTTGACCAGTCATCAATGAGAGAGAAAGCCTCACATGATAGGTGGTGTTTTGTAATCCATCGAGCACGATCTTGAAGAAGGTAAGGTTCTTGAATCAGGATTATATCTGCTAATACAATAAAAGCTTCGTTGAGGGCGATCCCATACGAGAGAGCACCTCTGACAACCTTCAAGGAAATGACTGTTAGTGGCTTGGACGAAGCTCTGTGGGATTAAAGTTGTCTATTATGCTTCCATTTTTTCATTGCTCTGATCCTCTTAGACGTAAAGTGTATCGAAGCGATTCTTAGTTTTAATTTTTTGTATAATTGGTGCGGTGCTTGGTCCAGCAGGGGCGAGATCCTGAGATGATGACGGCTTGCCTCTACATGCTGCTAAGGTAGCTTGGGGAAGGGGCTTTGCGCAGCCTGCTTCTGCTTGTTTGCGCCAGCGGGCATCCGCGTTGATTTTTCAGACCGCACTCACCTGAGCTTTGGTCAAAGGTATTGAAAGGCTATACTGAGCTGGAATGACGTACCGTTAAGATGAAGGTATGGAAGGAGGTAGCTATGGCTTTAAGAGAAGTAAAGTTCGTGAGTTATACTCTTAGGACTTGGATCAATGGACGAACTTGAGGATATTCCCTAGTATTTTCAAGTGTGTGAATAATATGGAGATTGTTTTAATTTCCTATTGTATGAGTTGCTTAAGTTATCTACGTGACAGGACCTTCTTCTATATGCATGAACAAGGGGGTTCTGCACACTAGTGGATGTTCCAACATCTGTCCTTGTCTAACCGAGAAAGGAAGGATGTGAGGGATCCTAGCGCCAATAGATACCATTAGGAATCTATTGGGAAATACCATGTCATACAAATGAGTGATGATTTAGGTCAATCATATCCCATGGCGCATGTGCACATTATTCTAATGTGAACAGTTTATTGTAATGCAGTCATGTTACTCCCATAATTACAACAAAATATGGGCCCGTAGCTTTAGGCTTGAGCTGACACTTGGTATCGTCTGCAGCATGAGAACTGTGGCAGTGAACACACCTAGGTGGACAGGTGTGCTCGCCTGTGGCTGCGCAATGGTTACCATGCTTGTTTTCAGTATGCGTGCTGGAACCGTATAGGCGTCACTGGAGGAAGGAAGTACAGGTGCGGGTATTATGCCACAGCCAGCACCTATCGCAGTGAGCCACAATGTAGAGTCGAGGGAGGGTTTTTATGATCGTGCGGCAACTAAATATGAAGAAAACACGAAGAAGGCGTTGGTACGATTCCGGGAAGCGAGCAATTCATGTCGTTGAGGAGGACTTTGGGTTCTCATTATTACACGATGCCAGAATGGCTACCGGGGCTGTTCCTGCGGCAGTTGAAATTGCTTCATGGATAGCAGCAACTGTGACTGTTTGAAGACAGTATTTAAGTTCATCATTGATGGTTCCAAATGTTCGTGGGTCATTATTAATCCTGTGTGAAGTCCACGGTGAAGCGCTTTCGACCGCGACATTATCAAATTTACCAACATTTGAGATTTCTTCCCTAAGTTTAGAGATTTCTCCGTCTTTGAGACAAAGGGCCAAGCCAGTCTCTGTAAACTGCACATTGACAAGAACTTGTCTTTCGTTTCCTAGCTTACCTTTCAGGTGAGATTGGATAGTATACGCTGAGAGATCCCTGAGCTTATCTCCATCGGGTATGCGGACAAATAGACGATTATCAGTGCGATGTCACGAATGAGTTTTTGAATTGAGACGTACTGGATCTCTACTGTTATGTGAATTGTCGGTGCGGTTGTTTTAGAGTCTACGAGCCACATTGGCTTGCGATAGGGTCTCTAGTGATTGCGGAGCTTGGCAAGGCTCAGGAATTGAATGAACTTTAGATACCCGTTAATGTAGGCATCAAAGTGACGGGTAGCGACTGCAGCTAGATCTTAGCAGAAGTTTTTGAGGGCCAATAGTTGGTTGGCAGGGAGTGCGTTACGACTAGGTGCAGCCCAATGATTGTTCAAGTGCGATGCGATACTACCGAATAATGCATCAACTTCTTTCGCTCGAATTTCCGTAGCTGCAACGCTTCTCCTCAGTGCCACACTAAGGGCCAGATAAGTTTTGCGCGTCGAACGGGTTGTCTGCAGGTTAGTCTGGAAGCTCGTCATAGTGTAGAGCGCTGCCATGGTCGTACAGTGTTTGACTTGGGCCAGGGTCGTCGAAGTCTTGAATGGAATGGTAGGAGGGGTGTGGAAAGGCGTTAAGCCTGTAGCTTCCACATTGGCAGACACGCCGGTTGTATCACGAGGTTTTCTTTTATGCGCGACTTGGCAATGCTGGATATCTTCTGCATAGGCTTTAAAGTGTTGTGAGCCGGAAGAGTAATGTTTGTGAGGAGGGGAATTTTAACTGGAGCCAGAGTTAATATGACAACAAATGTATATAATTAGATCCAAATTGAGAACTGTTTTGTGTGTGCGTGACTTTTTCATTACGTAGAAAAGGTGTAGTATTGTTTTGTTTTGTTCATTTACGTGCTAGGTATAGTGATTCCCATTGCACTCCTACTGGAGCTTAAGCACGGGTGGGGCCGGGCCGGATCAGGTTAACTACCGTAAAGTACAAGTGCCTCGTCCCACCTAAATGACCGGACTACCTCAGACATCACCCATGTGTTGGATCATGTCAAGCCCAACCATCCAGAAAACCCTCTTTTGACGCGCCGAAGCGCATATTCCTCCTCAGCCTCGGCCACCACGCGCCCGAGCCCTTGACATCTTCGCGATCTGTGACATTTTCCTTCGATTCAGTCCCAGCTTTGGCCCATCTCATCCAGGGGTCGTATTCTTCATTGGAGGCCTCATCCAGTCGCCCACCAAGGCCTCCTTAGTTTGTGTTCCATTTTGGTTCCTTCATGTAGCATCCCTCTATCCTTCAGCCGATATCGTCGTCCCAGAAACTTTGCAGAATTTCCACCCCTCCGGCCTTGCCCCGTCGCTGTCGTACCCCTATCCGTGGAGGTCGAAACCGCGACTGAGATCTCGGGACCGAGGCACCGGTTCCCCAGCCTTTGTCGAACGCTCTAGTTGGTGTGCCGGCGAAATGTCATACGTATTTCGTCGATGGCGATTCGTCGCAGGTCGAGTTGTTGGTGCCCTTGGCCGAGGTGAGGACGCATCTAAGGCCGGTAATTCGACCGTACCTTCACAGCGACTGGCAGTTGCGTAGGGTCGGATATCCTCTTGCTTCTTTGTTGGCGATTTGACTTTTGGAGGTGTAGGATTGCTTTGGTAGGTGGTGAGATGATTATGGAGAGGGCCGCGAGATGATTTCGGCTGAGAATAAATTTTCAGGGAAAAGAAAAGAAGATCTTGAAGGTGTCGGTTGTTGTGATACGAACATCAGACAGGTCATAGGCTGTCTGCGGTTCGTATCTGGGGTGTAGATGGTCGATTTCGTTGAGTTCTGCAGTCGTGAAGTCTCTGCAAGTCGGATTATCGACCAAAAATGAGCCAACACCACTCCTCCCGATCGCCAACTCGACTAAAACTCTCAAAATTCACCCTTTATCGTGATTGGA
Source organism: Blumeria graminis f. sp. triticale (assembly GCA_905067625.1). NCBI lineage: Eukaryota > Fungi > Ascomycota > Leotiomycetes > Helotiales > Erysiphaceae > Blumeria > Blumeria graminis. The sequence goes on along the minus strand of LR898472.1, from coordinate 7,413,960 downwards.
TCTCGGCTCTGGGAGAATATTTCACTCTCAGGTCCGTAGAGGACACCACTGGAAAAAGTGTAGTAGATTCAGGCGCTGAAACTTGTTGTTTTCACGTGATCTAAGAGAGCGGTGAAAAAGTGTAGACAGCCCATGTGCCTCTTGGCAGTCATAACGAATGTAATAAGATCTGAGGTTCAATTCCGTACAACCTCCAAAATAACCATATCACTTCGGAATGATGCTCGACAACGCAAACCCAACCGTAATCGATGCATCTGAGCTCGATTCCCTTCGACAAAAGCGCAGGAAAAAGGGCGAAACCGGAAGAAAAGATGCAGTCATTGATGAACTTTTTGACCAGACCCATTACAAGATGGATCCTTTTTATATGTCTGAAGTACAAGATGTTGAATCGGACTCTGACGATTCGAGTATTGAGCCAATCGATGAACAAGAAATATACGGTGAATCTTCACAAAGTCCACGCCGAGACAAGTAACAGGAGGGAGATATATTGAAGATTGGCACATTAAAATTTATCTTGGCTACCACTGACCATATCGCAGAACTTATAGCTCCTATTTCCGATCCAGAACACCCTCTATCGCTGGAGTCCTTGGGGGTCGTCAAGCCAGAAGACGTCCATTTAAGTAAATATCCAGATCAAACGGGTCCTATATTGCTATTTCACGTACTGGTAGAGCTCACGCCAACTGTTACCCATTGCTCCCTTGCTACAGTGATAGGATTAGGAGTACGCGTGCGGCTAGAGCAAGCTCTTCCTCCATGCTATCGGATTGAAGTTCGGATCAAAAAAGGCACTCACAGTCAAGCGGACGAAGTCAACAAGCAATTATCTGACAAGGAAAGAGTTGCCGCCGCATTGGAAAATGAAAATCTTTTAGGAATCCTTAAAAAGATGATGAACCCATGCCTTGACATACAAATTTGACTACATCTTATAACCGTTTATCTTCAATGAAAAATTTCTTTGAATTGAAAGTCCAGTATAATATTTCAGTGATTAACCATATCACTCGAGTATTCAACTCGGGCGTAGCCCGTACTTACATTTATTGTACCAAAGAGTTATGAGATATCAAAACTGCTAAAACTTAGACCTACCTCGAAACGTCGATATAGTCTATCTCCAGCTTAAAATATTATTAGTAAAGAGATTAGCCGATTAGTCTTGATTTTAAATCCGAATAAGATTATATTTTTTTATGGTCATGCCCCATGTGTTTACACGCCAAACCTTAATCAAATACTTGTTAATGTAAGCTCTGATTAATCAAAAGATTGTCATGAAGAATAAATACTTGGCCGCTTCAGGTAACAATTTGATTGAAGTACTAGTCTAGTGGACCGTTGTATAGCCTAAGAATGAAAACTACGTGAAGGACATTATTTCAAAATTTTAATTACATGGGTATCATTCACCGGTAAATAAACCTAATATTTTTGAATCAGAAATTTCTTCCGCTTTTGACACATTTTAAAAAACAACAAATCTCCTAAATGCCGTATCTTCGGTGAATTTAAGTTTTATTCTCCCAGAGTTAATAGTGCCAAGGGTCCTGCGGCTGAAGATGCAACACTGATCAGGGTGTGACATGAGCGGCTTACTGTAAAGTCATGCAACAGTCTGAGACAAGTCCAAGGTACCTTTAGCAGCGGCACTAAGTATCTGCTTCTAATTAACCTGTTTTATGAGTGATTCCACTAGTGCTGAACACGTCTAATACTACATCTTTCCCAATAATGATCAGAATGAAGGCTAAAACGAACGTTTCTGTGTCTTAGAAAGCCTCGGTGCATGAAATTTGAAGTAGAAAGGCAGTAAAAAGAGTTGTATTTAAACGAAAAAGAAAATTGTAATTAAATGAGTGGACAAAGAACAGGAGTGAAATGTAAAATATTAGGTAAATATACGAATATATGGCTCACCATGAAATTATGTATTCCTAGAGGATATTTTGACGCTTATAATATTTCTCCTTCTCCACACTGAGAGGGATACAGGTTCTGATGATTATTTTGCTTCTGAAAGTTCAAAAAAGGGCGGGTCAATCGAGTTAATGTATGGTCTTTTAGTGCCTTGTGAAGATAGCTATTGTCATTTCTTGACTTAACGGTCTCTTTGTTGTGAAGCAGAATAGCACAACATTTCATCTTTCGTTGCCGATTTATGCGGTTCACCTTCTACATACGCACCAGCTGATTGTTATCTATCCGTCAAGAAGACCGCTTTCTTTAAGACTGCTAAAAAGCTCAGGTTCCAAAAATTTGGCAACACTGACATCCTCGCTAAGACCCTTGCGCCGCCGTGTCTTGAGCACAAAGTCGCGGGCTGTAGCCTGGGCACTAGCTGGTTCGAGGGGGCGTAGGATAACATCTTTGTCTAGCGGATCACCTGGAACGATGCTCCAACGATCAAAAACTAGACTAACAGTGGCTTGACCTTGAGTATGAATACGTAGATCTGTTTCGAAACCAAATGAGTCTATGACGGGGATCAGTCCATTTACCCGGTACAAAGGTGTACCAGCAATTGGACCGTCTGATAAAACATGTCCCCGACGCCGAGCAAGGACTGTATAAAGAGATGTTACCGAGTCTGCTGGACCGTTCATAGAGCATGAGTACATAGGTTCTACAAGTCGTGGAGAGGCCATAAGAAATGACGAATAACAAGCTCTTCGGGCTGAGGGAATTATCTGACCGCCACCTCGAAATATTGGCTCTGGAGCAAGGGTTACGTCCATAATCTTGAACTTGGTGTTACGTATTGCTACAAGTCTTGTTAGTCATCATTCTGTGTTCTATTTTAATTAAAAACGACGAAATGCAAATAATCACAGCAAGTCAAGAGTCACAATTAATTTCTTTATCGAAGCTCTGACCAGAGTACTTACGTTCTTCGCACAAGGGGCCTTCTCGAGTTGCCCAGCTGAAGCCCTGGCGTATTGTGTCTCTCACACTTGTTAGGAGCTTTTTATCGACCTGTCGTTGTAAAAATTAGCAACAGTGGCGACTGAAAAGAGTACTGCCTTTCGTTAATTGGGTCGGAAACATACCTCTGACGGCAATGTATCGTCTTGCAAGATATTAGGGCCAAAATCATCGGGCCCAAATGCCCAGATACTTCGGGAAGCTAATAGATCCCAGCCATAATTTTCTTCGAAAAATTTTCCAATAACGCGTGCAGAGCTCTTGATACTTACTTTCCCGCTCTCAATATCTTCAACAATTCCTTCGTCTAGAGGCTCCGCCACCATTGTTATCTTGTTCTTCTTATTCGGGGTTTGGGCGTAACACTTAATAGCCGAGGTTTCCACAATTGTCTCACAGAATCTTGTTACTGGATCAGAAACTTTAATTTCCATCTCTGCATATAGCTTCCGAAGATCATGGAGTACGCAGTCCATATAAAGTTCACCTGTTCCAAGGATAACATGTTCACCTGATTCTTCAACTTTAGTTGTGATCAATGGATAGCTTTTGTTAATTTTCCTTAGACCGTCCAGCATCTTGGGAAGTTCAGATGGATTAATTGGCTCCACAGCAACTTTAAAGACAGATTCAGTGAAGTGAGAAATTGGCTTAAAAACGTAGACCTCTTCATCATCTGGCAGGGTATGGGGGACAATTGTCGCTGATTTTACAATACTATTATCAACCCCACTAATCAAGGCCCAGTTTCCAGCGGGTACTCCATCAGTGGGAATATTGTACCGAGTTTCCGCAATCCAGACATTAGAGACAATAGCCATTGTCATATCTTCTTGATCTTCAAATGAGTAGCCTTCGCCCAGTACACGTACTTGCATACCTGGCCTCACCGTTCCGCTCAAGATTCTTCCAAAAGAATGAAAAGTTTCTGCGTCGCTTGTGTTCAGAAGTTTCGAAACCTGAATTACTAAAGGTCCATCTTGGTTGCATGAAATCATGGATCTAGCAATGTTTGAATCCAATGGCCCTGTATAGTATCGTTCTACTTTACTTCGAGCTGCAGCTAAGGGGGACGGAATATGATCGACAACCATGGTAACAAATCCATTAGATGGACCAAAAAATTTCCCACAAATCAATTTAAGCAAAACCTTTGCATCAGTCTTGTACTGAGACGGCTTAAGCGTTATACCCAAAGAGGCCAACATAACCTTTAAGTCTTCAGGGCTCTCACTAATCGTGTGAGAGTAAAGTTTGTATATTGGTTCTAAGACAAAGTGCACAAATGAGCGCCGGGCTTTCTCTTCGATAGCTTTTCTGGTGAATGAGCGTTTCTGAGGGTTGAAGAATATATCGCCCCAAAGGCGCCTTGCAAATTCTTGAGAATTTATTCCTGGAGAAGAGTTACACTTTGAAGGGTAGCTGTCTGAGTACATTTTGGCAAATGATTGCAACGTGAAGCACCACCCCATACCGCTGCACGCAAACATAACATTTCCCTTCTCAGGGCTGAGTCTTAGTTTTTCGCCTTGTCCAGGTAAAACGTTTTCGATTATTGTATTCACCTCTTCGACAACATGCTTTAACTTAAAATATGCATCATTGGGAGGTAATTTTAGTTCAAGAATCAATCGGTCCATCTTGTTGATGACTAGCGTAAGAGATAATTCTTCGAGTAGGGCATGTTTTATGATTTGCTCGGTGTTAACCTGAACCCCTTCAACGACATCAACGACTAGCACAACTCCATCTACAAGACGTAGCGAAGATGCAACTTCATCAACAAAATTAACATGGCCAGGTGTATCCAGTATATTAAACAGATGAGATTTACCATGAGAACTGTGCAATACAAGGCTCATGGGAGCCGCTTTAACCGAAATTCCTCTTTCCTGCTCTAGAATGTGATTATCAGTGTACCGCAGATTCTCATCCTTCTTTCTCCCAGTTTTTTTGTCTAGTTTTCCTGTGATGTCGTGTGTCTCTAAAACTAACATATCCATTAGTGTAGTTTTTCCATGATGCAAATGTCCTGCAAATGCAATATTTCTAGTTTGGTCCGGGAAACACATTAAGTCCATAAGAAACTTTCGCTCAAAGAAAACAGGTGGGAGATCGGCCTCCTGAATGGTAAATTTCTTGCGCTCCACTGGGGCGATGATGGGTTGAGTTAAGGGTTGGGCGTCTTCTTCTTGTACCATGGTCTCAGTGTTCTCACCATAAACCTGCTGCGCTGTAGGATAGTACTGTTTATCTTCGTGTAGAATGACGGCATTTGATGGTCCATCATCTATTACTGCTTTAGCACTATTAATCATCTTTAGAGAAAGCTATCCGACCATCGATTTCCATCAGTTCCTGGCCAGCCACCTCGGCTTCCTCGTCTCCTTCGCTTTCGGCATACTCATATGCAATGGCGCCAACTTCATTTTTCTCATCATCTTCTGATTCAATGGCCTCGCCGATAAAGTTGCCAAACCTACGTATAGATAAGCAATTGTTCCAACTTTTTGATACCACTAGGCAGAAGCTTTACTCATCATATTGATCATCCATTTTTGAATGACCCAGCAAGATCGACTCGGATTTCTTCTTAAAGCGTGTCTAACGACCAATGCGATGCAAGAGCTTTTACCGTAGTTATTGAAGCAGAAGGTGTGAAGAAGAGAAGAATTCTGGTGATATGTTTTAAATTGTGGGAAGTATTTCATAAGCTTATACAATTCTAGCAGATAACTTTCTCAAAGAAGCTGGAATAGTCATCCATCTTCATTTGTGCTCACTAAGACTGTAGATTGATTCTATAAATTTTTCCCTCGTGACTATTAGTAATATCATGTACCCTTCACAAGGCTGAATCACAATCGCTGGGGGTTTCATAGCTTGCTAATCTTTGATGAATTTTACATGGAATCGCATACTCGACACCAAACATGTCCAATATCTGTCGTATGCCTTAGATGACTTCAAATATTAATACTCTAGAATCACTCGAACATACTACTGTGAGGTTTTTTTTGTTTACACAAATCAATCGGCCCTCGACTTTTAGTACCCGCAAACGCGACGTTCAACGACCTTTGGTTGATAAAGCGTGATATTATGATCTTGTACATAAATACACAAGTATGTGTAAGATTATTAAGATCCTTAGCTTAGCTTTGAGCCCACCATACGCACAAGCCTGATGTTCACGGTGAGGACCATATCTGCATCACGTAAAACTCGAAATCATCGCGTGAAATACAATAAAACTAGTTCCAGGTTAAATTAGAAACAACAACAATAACTGTCTTTTCAACTGTTACTCCGAGTAAAGCATGTAAAAATTTAATCAATTTACTGTCTTTTTGAGCGACGCTTCTCGACCCTATGTGGGGCGTCCTTTATCATCACTTATCAGTGGTGTCCCCTACGAACCTCCAGCTATCATTTTACTGTCTACAGGGCGAGGTTGAGTACCAACTTACCAACTTTATGCTTAGTTATATCCTCCTCCCTCAACGATACGCTTCCGAAAATACTCAAGACGACTGAGACAACAATGATGCTGGGAATATGGAAAGACATTATGGTACTAATCGCTATAATAGTAGTTAGAGAAGCTCTCGTCATATCGCAACATGTGCTACCACTTGGCAGGCAAACAAAAAGCCCTCAAAAGCAAAGTAAAACACCCTTCCGCCCTCAACAAAAGTAGATTTAGGCTTGTCAATAATATCGTCCCTTCTAACATTAAATCCGAATCTATTAGCTAGGACTGCATCTGAAATACACGACTTACTCATCGACCCCTCGTCCATAATGACTTTTGGATGCTAGGCTAGGCTCTTTCTCGACAGTCACTCTGGACCAAGACTTTTCTGACATCCTCTCGCGACCTTCGGTTTGTCCTGTGGTATGAATCAGGGGTGGATCAAGGAGGAGGCTAGAAAAGTTGAGAGACGTTCTTAGGTATATACAGGTCTGCTGCGCCCGGCTGGCCGGCCTCCTCGTCATATTAGAGCCTCGCACCCAGTTGTTTTTTGAGATTTTCCCCTGCAGCTACACACCCGCCAATGAAGACAGAAATCAACCAACTAATTAATCACAGCTTACTTCTCAAGAATTCTCTATGAATCACAATGTACATAAAATGATGGAATAAGGAGGTGTCAGTGTTGCTAAGGGAATAATTGTACATAGTGTCATAGCTAGTTAGGCTACATACACTTAATGAAAAACATCCCCCCCCCGCCAATGGCCATCGCTACCTTAGCTGGAGAAGAGAGATAACGACAATATAACGGCACCTCTTAGTGTGTAAATCAAATGAAGGCCTGTTGGATTTGGATTTGAATTTGAAATCTTTTACGTGACAGGAAGAACCTAACATCTATTTAGACGTGACACGGATAGATGGGCTCTGAAAGCTCATTGCTACCTACATGACCGGCAGTGGAGCCAGAAGCGACAAAAGAAAAGAGTGAAAAAAAAAGACCAGTATGTGTCTGAGTTACGGTGCCCTGCGCCGCATCCCTATCTTCCACACCCATCTACTCTCGGGTCAGAAACAATCTCAGCGTGGTCACCTCCCACCCTGTTCATTCTTCGGCAGACTGTAAGAAGGCCTGTTGGGGTTATTATTATTTCATTTTATTGTCTTGTCTGTATCTATGACTATTTAAGACACGCAGGTCCTCTCTGCCTACAGGCCAAGGATACCTATACCAGTAGTATATCCCCTCCTATGCCTCATATAGCTCCCCTCGTACAGTATCACCCCTCGCAAGTCCTCATTCGATCATACACTTAGAGAAGCCCTTTCCCCTTAATCATCTCCCCTCTCCAGCCAACGAAACGATGGCCATCTGCGGGTGTATGGCAGCCGAGAAAATCGCAAAAACTAATGAATGCGGGGCGACCTGTGGGGGTATCACTGCTAGAAAGAAGTCGTGAAGGAAGCATAAGAGGGAGTACACTATCCGAGGCTTAGATACTCCCAACCTTTGGTCAGAAAAGACCTACATGTCCTTACATAGTCATTGTCACAATTTGGCAAACACTCAGCAGTCCCCTGATTAGATAACGTGAACCCCCTGGTGAACTAGTAATGGGAATCCCACCAATCCGAATGAAAGAGAAAAAATATATATTTAAATAGTCTGTCCTACATAGATGTGAACCTACGTAGGGCATAGAATTAATTATTAATTATAAGGTGATCGCTAGGATAATATTTTTTTGCGCCAGTTTTCAAATTTTGTGAACCCTGACTAAGAAACATTGATTATTTTGTTGCGCTTCCTGCGCACAAGTAACCTAGCATTTATTATTTCACTATTTCGTTAATTTACAGGAGAAGATATATACATAAGATGTGACTCGGAAATCCAAACAAACCGTGATTTTTCTATCCAGTGAAATCTGCCATATCAAATAAAGACTTTGGTAGGTTAGCGGCCCTCCCTCATGTTTCACCGTAAAACGTGATATTTTGATTCAATTAATTATGTATTATATTATACTGATATGGGGTTGGGCGCCTCCATTTCAACTTTTTTTTTTGCTCGATGTCAACTGTCTTACACCAATGAGCCGTGCCAAGCGAAATAAGTGATGTTCTTAAAAAACCCACAGAGCTGACAGCCGAAGAAGCGGGGGTTCGGTCTGCATTAGAGAGTCTATTTTTTTGAGGTATATGTATTTTCAGTCCATCATATCTCGCATACATCAATTATTTTAACAGTTCAAATATTTCGAAAATGTCCGCCTCAGTGTATATTGTATCTGCGATTAGAACACCCATAGGTTCTTTTCTCGGGTAAGTTGCCGATATCACTTTTATAAAGGGCGTGTGCCTGATGTGGTAGATCTCTCTCGAGTCTAAGTGCTACCCAATTGGGAGGGATTGCAATTAAAGGTATATTGAGATGTCATTTGTTTGCGAAATAAACTGACGACCTTTTAGCCGCTGTGGAGGCTGTTCCAGAAATCAACCCTGAAGACGTCGAAGAAGTATTTTTTGGAAATGTTCTGTCGGCAAAGTATGTCGAATAGCTATCCCCAGGGATAAACTTACTGATCACTGAAGTCTTGGTCAAAATCCTTCCCGCCAGTGTGCTATAGCAGGTGGTTTATCTGAATCGACTGTTTGTACTACTGTAAACAAAGTTTGCGCTTCTGGACTAAAAGCCATTATACTAGGAGCCCAGACAATTTTAACCGGGAACGCTGAAATTGTAGTGGCAGGTGGAACAGAATCAATGTCAAACGTACCCCATTATCTTCCAACCCTTCGACAAGGTACAAAATATGGTGATCAAACCTTAGTTGATGGAGTATTAAAAGACGGCCTCACTGATGCTTATGCACGGAAAGATCACATGGGGATATTCGGAGAGGAGTGTGCTGCAGAGTATCACATAACTAGAGAGGAGCAAGATGAGTATGCTATTAAGTCATATCAGAAAGCCCAAAGGGCAACTGAAGTAGGAAATTTCAAGTCTGAAATTGTTTCAGTCGAAGTAAGTGGAGGGAGAGGTAAGCCGAACAGAATTATTGAAAAAGATGATGAGGTTGGGAATTTAAACGTGGAAAAACTCAAGGCTGTGCGGCCTGCTTTCCTACAAAGTTCAGGAACTATTACAGCACCCAATGCAGCACCAATCAATGACGGTGCATGTGCTTTGGTTCTCGTCTCAGAGCTAAAGCTGAAAGAATTAGGGCTGAAGGCTTTGGCTAGAATCCGAGGATGGGGCGATGCTGCTCATGCCCCCAATAAATTCACGACGGCTCCAGCGCTTGCTATTCCAAAGGCACTCAAGCATGCAAAAATTAATGCTTCCCAAGTTGACTACTACGAAATTAACGAGGCGTTTTCGGTAGTGGCTTTGGCAAATATAAAGCTTCTTGAACTTGATCCATCTCGGGTAAACATACACGGAGGTGCTGTTGCTATCGGCCATCCACTGGGTTGTTCAGGAGCACGGATTGTAACGACTCTAATAAATGTGTTGCGGGAGCAGAAGTCTAAGATAGGCGTCGCCGGTATATGTAATGGCGGTGGTGGTGCATCTGCAATAGTCATTGAGTCGTTAACTTAATGTTTTGCCATTACGGCAGTCTTGACACGTCTGAATAAAATGACTAGCTGACGCGTCGATATTCAATATGGCACTTTCATGCCAAATATTCCCTGACTTGTTGAGTACGATCTAAATTTTGAGTGACTCTCTATAGATGTCATTTACTTTTCTTAAGATAAGATTTTTTATTATATAGCAAATGCCAGCTGCTTGAGAAAGTTCATGGACTTCCATCATTTTAAATACAGCTATTATACTTTCTGTCAATTGGCCAAATTTACGTACATGCAAGGTTAGTTCAATGCAAAACGAAAGGTACAAAAGTGAGGTATGTGTTGTGAGTTGTGACTCTGTCTTAGAACATTATGAGTGTAGAGTTCGTTGTATTAGCTGAGTCGTCAAGATAATGACTCAGCAACAGAGGGGTGCGACGCATTTCGAGCATACCAAGTAGAAATACTCTCCAACACTTTCTAATTATGTGACCATGTGGGACTTGTAATTGCGTTCTACAGACCGGCCTGGGATATCTATGTCTCCTTTACACCTTCCTTAGAATAGTACCATCCCCCAAAACTGTTCATTTGATAACATTCTCTGAAGTCCTTTTTGTGAGTTCGACATTTCTCCCCACCAACCGAGAAGAAGGAGGCTATTTGTGGATGTGCGGCAGTCGGAGAAGCTCATAAAAATTACAGGACGTGGGACTACCCCAGGATTATCATCAGGACCAGGTCCGAAGGTTCGAGCTTTCTCTGGGCGATAATTAAAGAAGCAGGTAAAAAGATCCGAAGAAGCAGGTGGGTACATATTTTGAACAAACACAAGCCCATAGCGGGGGGGAAGGCGAAACTCAACACCTCTCTGAAGTTTTACCTACGGGCCTCTAGCTCTCACGGTAGAGCCCACATAGTCAAGATTGTCTGACAACTTTGTCCTCAGCTCTGGCGGGACACTCCATCTCTTACGCAGTTTGAATCATCTTCATCACTCTGCACAACCCCCTGTTAAAATTATTATGAAGCTGACTACAGTCTAATCAGGGTGGGCAAGGCGCAGGGCTTTTTTTGTCTAGGCAATTTTCTTTATTTCTTCATTTCATGTAATCAATCGGTCTAGAAAACTGGACAGATAGGTAGTAGTGAGGCTTTAGGGATCACACACCCGTATCATACCTCTTGGGTGTAGGGCTTTTGCCCGATACGAAATTTACACATACATACATACATACACAGTCTAATCAGTGGGGGGGAGGTACTGGACGCTAAGATAGTCGGAGTAAGGAAGGCTCTAAAGGCGGCATTGCGAATAAGTGGACTGGAATCTCGGACCCCAGGAAAAGTGGCGCAACCTATCTACGTGCTGACCGACAGTCAGCATGCAAGAACCGCTATGCTGTCCGGAGACACATCGACAAGCATTAAAGAAGCCCGAATATCTCGGACAATGACACAGGCTGCTCCCGAAAGAATCATCGTAAAATGGGTTCCAGGACACAAGGGCATTCAAGGGAACGAAGAAGCAGAGGCTGCAGCTCGGAGCAAACTCCGCAGTCTCCCCCTCCGAGATGAGGAGCCGCAAAATATCAGCAGTGCATACCTCTACCGGCTTATGAATCAGAAGAGATAGATGCTGCTAGACCAATTCTGGGACGAATCATGCCCACCCAGATACCGCGAACTAGACTTGATGATGCGCCGGAAAAAGCCATCGGAACTATCACTTTCACGACGACTTCTATTTGAAGTCATCGCGGCTCGTACCGGTCACGGAAATTTCGCCGCGTACCACAGACGTTTCAACAACCCAAACGCGAACATAAAGTGTTCGTGCGGAGAGGAGACTACAGCAACGCATTTCATGCACTGCAGACTTTACACTCGTCATAACCGACGACTAAGGGGATTAGATTAGATTAGATTTTTATTATAGTCCTATCTGAGTCTACGACTATAGAGGACTTCTAACTTCTAAATGAAAGATACAAACAAATTTCAATAAATTCAACCATTTTAATTCCCAATATTTTCTTATAGATGGTGAGGAACAAGTCCTGTAACGACTAAGGGGAACTACCCCATACCAAAAATTTCTTAAAATTCTTCTAGGGCCCAAATGCCTCAAAGAACTTTCAAGTTTGCGCAGGAAACTGGCTGCTTCAAAAGCCAACCTGCGACCTTGTCCACGGCTCTCAGTATGGACGAAGAATAATATTTATGGTGGAAACCGTGAAAGGGAAGGAGTCAGGGTGAGGAGCGCTGATACTGGACCGTTAAATTGGAATTTCCTTTGTTTATTAATTTTGACTGTTAGAATTTGTTTTTGTTTTAAACCGGCTACAATTTAGGTAGTGGTTTCACGCGGTTGGAATGAGTTGGGCTGTGGTAAAGAACACAGGGATCCCTTCCGGCTCCACCGGTCTTGTACCCATAGCGGACCAGGAGCAATAGCTTAGGACCTTAAAATTACAAACAAACAGTCTAATCAGATGACCAAATGGTAAGTTTGAATCCCTACACACCACCCACACTTCATCATGTTCCCGCGAACTAAAGAGCCGTAAATAAATAAATTATTCAACTTTCCCGATTTCGCGCCTTGAGGTCCATGCAGGTTTTATCAGAAGATATTTACTTTAAATAGGATAACCCATTTGACGTTTAGAACACTCACACTCAGATTTCATTTGCAGATACCACTCGAGGTTAACCCTTACGACGTAGAACCTCTTCCGTGCATATCCACTACAGGAAAAAGCGTGAAAAACCTATGGTTATCCGAGTGTGCTTTCATCATCCTACAAGTTCATTACCACCGCGAGAGAGAGTGGTGTGTGGGTCTTGCTGGATTTGAACCAGCTTTCTCCTGTCTCGAATGGGGTTGATGTTCAAGCTACCCAGAATCTACATGAGAGAATGGCCCGAATGGTGTACCACTGCACCATCCAACCTACGAAAGAGCCTTAGTCACTACGCTCTTGGTCATCTCCTTGCAGCTCGTGCAGGCCACAGGATCTTTGCTGAATACCACCGCCACTTTAACCACTCGGACACTCTTCTGGCCTGCGCTTGAGGCCAGGAAAAAGCCCTGATCAGTTCTTCTTTTTAAACGGCTCGCTTGAAGGCGAGCGGGTTTCCTTGTTGGAACTTAACATAAAACACCGGGAATTCCCTAGATTCTAGACTCTCTTGAAGGGGCAATCGTCTTCAGTAAATGGCTTCATGATACAAGCTTCGTCGAAGAAATTCAAGGTCAACACTAATGTAGTCTATTTGACTAATACATATAGGTTATATAACCAGGCAATTGGTGTAGGTGATAAATAATTTTTCCTGTAAATAGTTATTCATCCTCTGTAACTTTCTGAAAACCAAAAGTCTCAGTGTAAGAGCACTTTTGACCTCCTTTAATAGTTTGGGGATAGGCTAATTAGCCAGGAGGACTTCAATTGTCGATGAGTCAACGGCACTTACCGGCGCTCTGGACGGCACAAAAGAAGTTAGGCTAAGCTACCGTACAGCAATCACGCTCTGTCAAGACTTTTCTGACAATTCAGTACGATCTTCGGGAAAGAGTTAGAAGGAGGCTTGAAATGCAAATTGTGAATTTCTCAAGACACCCGCAAGTCTGCAGAGCCCAGCTGGCTGGCCGCGTTGAACGCTTCAGACGGGTCATTATATCTTCGGATTCAGTACTTATTTGGGTAGTAGAAGAGCCCCGCACTCAGTAGTTTTTGCAAAATTGCCTAGCTGCTGTACACCTATAAGTGGCCTTCGTTTCGTTGGCTGGAGAGGGGAGATAATGAAGGGGAAAGGGCTCCTCTAAGTGTATGATTGAATGAGGACTTATGAGGCTGGTACTGTTTGAGGGGAGCTGCATGCTCAAATTGACATAGCGGCGAGATTTCATGCCTATTTCGTCGGTAGCGCTTCGCAACAGGTGGGGTTATTGGTGCACTTGGTCGAGGTATAGACAGATTATAAGGCCGATACTTAGACCTTACCCTCATAACGCACAATAGTTACCACAAAATAAACCTTCACCTGTAATTAGGATTTCAATTATGACTTTAAGATTTTAGGGTGCTTCCGTAGGTCGCAAGCTTAATTTGTCCGGGAAAGGTCTATCAGGAAAATTATATGTAGTGAAGAATGTTAGCAGTTTTAACACGCGCGTCCGACTGGTTTGAGCCTGTCTGAGGTTCGTATCTGGGGTGTAGATTATTATTATTATTATTATTAATTCATTTTATTGTCCTGTCTGAGTCTATGACTATGTAGGACATGCAGGTCCTCTCTGCCTACAGGCCAAGGATACCTATACCAGTAGTATATCCCCTCCTATGCCTCCCATACAGCTCCCCTCAAACAGTACCACCCCTCACAAGTCCTCATTCGATCATACACTAAGAGGAGCCCTTTGCCCTTCATTATCTCCCCTCTCCAGCCAACGAAACGATGGCCATTTGCGGGTGTATGGCAGCCGGGAAAATTCGCAAAAACCACTGGGTGCGGGGCTCTTCTAATACCGACATTAGGAATAAATCCGAAGACATGTTGCCCCTTCTGAAGCGTTCGAAGAGGCCGGCCAGCTGGGCGCTGCAGACTTGTGTGTACCTCGGGAAATTCACCCTCTGCCTTTCTAGCCTCCTTCCAACTCCTTCCCGAAGGTCGTGCTGAAATGTCAGAAAAGTCTTGACAGAGCGTGATTGCTGTATAGTAGCTTAGCCTAACTTCTTTTGTACCGTCCAGGGCGCTGGGGAGTGCCGTTGACTCATCGACAAAAGAAGCCCTCCTGGCTAATTAGCCGAAATCTTGGTCTTGGCGCCCACAAAAAATCCAAAGTTGGAAACTCCTCGAAAATGTCAGTCCCAACACAGTCTTCAGAGTCTTCTTTCTCCTCTCGCTCCACATCTCAGCTGCCTGTTCTTCCTCAAGATGTATAACCCCATTAGAGCAGCAGTCCCCCATAAACCAAGACCCCAACTTTGTATTTTTCGACTTGATTTCCTCCTTGCGGGTATAAATAGCGTCGTAAATATGTAGAGAGTGATGGCCGGTAATGAATGAGGCAAGCTCCTGTTTGCAGTTAGGGTGACGCCTCTATCGGTCGGCGAGGCGAGTTGATATGTGCTTAGATCGGGGTTGAGGACTCAGAAGATAATGATGAGTGCTGCATGGTTGAGAAGTCGTCAAATGGAGATATACATGTGTTTGCTTTCGACTTCGATTCGGATGCGATTCTTCTTGGCTATCCCAGATATGCAGAGCATACTGAGCGATTACACCGGCACCACTGGAAGGTGAAGAATTCGTCTTTGCCGGCTGGGGTGTAGATTATTGGTTTCATTTGGTTAGCGCAGTCGGGAATTATCTGCAGGTCGCATTTTCGACCAAAGGCTTGCCAACACCACTCCTCCCCATCGCCTTTTCGACGAAAACCCCCGAATCCAACCTTGGTCGTGACTAAATTTCGGCCCAGGGACAATCATTAATTCCCAGGTTTGTAGAGAATACCGATGAAAAGTGCTCACTCCCCGTCCATCAATGGAGGCTGCCATCGGCCCGAGAAGTATGAAAGGCCTAAGGCATTAAGTCATAATCAGTTGTGTGGTGACACATAATTAGCCTCCACGTCGGGTCAGATACAGAATTCAGTAAAGTTTTAGCCAATAATTTTTGATACTGGGAGACTTTGGAAAATATAATGTTCATAGCCCATATTGCAGTCCTTGCGTCTCGTGAGGTTCGCACTTACGGACCCTTCTTATTTCTTCATATATCACGTGACCCTGACACAGTGTCACCGTAAGGCCTGAACGTATATTGACGCACCACTTCATATAATCTCAACTTGCCCTATGATACCGCGGGCAGTGCACTCTAACAAAAATTTTGACCCCGTCATGCTCTTGTCTTCTGTTCGAAGATTAGTACTCGTAGTACCACCCGCACCTGTATCTTCGACACTTGTTACCAACACATCGAGATCAGTGACATCCAATGTCGTCACCTCACGATGCCACCAAAGGCGAGCTTCATCCTCAAAGCCTTCTAGTCCTTCAAATGGATCCAAAGGTGTGATAGAAAGCCGTTCAGTATCCTCGACTGCAGCGGAATCATCCAGCAGTCAAAAAGAACTCTCCCACAAAGATCTAGATACAAAGACTACAACTTCCGGCAACACTAAGAGCAAAATTAAGAGGTCACTATCAAAGACTGCACTCAAAAACAAGAACCAACCCTTGTTGAATCTTCCTAGTGTACCCAGCACACAGCATATAACGCCCAGTTGTGAGACCCACAAAATAACTCGTAAACTCTGATTGCTAATTATTATCAAGTGCTTGGAACAGCAGCGTTTTTCTCTCTGCATAGACCCATATCTATTACAAATGGTTTCCCTCATCCAGTCTCAGATGAGGCATTTGCCTCGATCTTTAGACCTAGGATAAAAAGCACAAAGTCTCAAGAAATTCTGATGACTCTGACGAACACTTTGGACAATTTCGACGCAGTATCAGAAGCATTAGATATTCTCCACCTGGACTCGGAACAAAAAAACTTGGGTGAGGCTGATGGGGACTTATCGGGAGATTTCAATGGATCTGCATTGACGACGAGCAACCAACGCGTGCAAGGGAACCAAAATCACGATCAATCACTAAATTTTTTATCGGGAAAGTACGCACCATTTAATCCCCCACCAGCGCCGTTGCCTATCGATTCAACGGAGCCGTATGCTTCCATCGTAGGGACTACAGAATCCCGAAGCAACCAGAACAGAATCTTCACAGCAATTCTAACTGTAGAAGAATCCATGGATCCCAACGGGAATGTTACATTTATAGCTCATCATTCTCCCCTTATAGCTGAAGATGCTCCCAATAGCAATCGTTTTTCTAGTAGGATGCAGATACGTCAGCAGCGTCATAGATCAAAAGTGGGTAAAATGCGTGGAATGCTAGCGATCAGCGTAAAGAGACAGCGGAAATTGAAAATGAAAAAGCACAAATACAAAAAACTTATGCGACGTACTCGGAATCTTAGACGCAAGCTTGATCGCAACTAAGAAATATGAACAAGAAAGAAGTCAGATGAACCATAAATTTCTAGATTTGTGCCTAAACATCCTGCGTGAGCCGGGCGGCTCATGTAGTATAATTTACCCTCAAACCATTCATGCTATCTCGCTGCAGCCGGCTTTGAAGACGAGAACGGCAAACTGTTCGATTTTCGTGGGTAGGGGAACATAAGGAGGATACCCCCGTGGATACTCATGAAGAGCTGCTTATCGCTCGAAATTGGGGTTTAAAACGAAGAAAGGTATAAATTCACATGCTAGCGCAGTCATCACATAGAATAAGTGTTGTATCGATTTTCTGCAGCCGAACTACTTAAGACTTCATGCTTTATCCTCGGGCCTTCATGTATATGTTTCGAACCATAGACGTATTTAATTTATGACAATAAGTTTAACTCAAGCTGAGGTAAGATCAATAAATTTCAGTCAGTTAACTTCTAAAAGCCTGTTTCGTTAAGCTCGTTGACGCCTTCTCTCTTCGACCCATATCCCTAGCTCCCTCCAAATACTTTCCTTTTCCTCAGGTTTCAGAGAGGCCGCTAGACCGCTCGTACTACAGGCAACAAAGACCCTCGCACCACTCCAGCTTGTATTATCATCGTTTACTCCACCCAACCGTTCGGTTTCATCCTGCCAGCCATACTTGAATTCAATCTTACTTATAGATTTGCCGTGCCTACACCTCCAAATGCTTTCCCATATGCTTTTCCCCACAATACAGACAGATTCTGGTCTGAATTTTATGATCTTAGTCACAAGTCCACTGTAGCCGGCGTCTAACTCTTTCCTCTTGAGTTCTGAGCTATTTCGGGTTGGTCGGGCGACAATGTTTGTATTCCCAAGATTAAACAGTTCTGGCAGATCAGCGTCTTCATTGGGATAACATCGTCTAGAGGTACAACCACTGCTGTATAAAAGTTTCCAGAAAAGGTTTGAGGGATGAGCGTAAGCATGACCAGAGATTGAAGTCTGCAACCCGGGGTTGAGACCGACAAATAAACATATCAAGTTCGGGGCCACAACATCTCTCAGTTCCGGGAGGTGGGAATACTTTTCAGGCGGGGCATACCTACTAACAGTACTACGCGTCCTCTTAGTGACTTTTGAGGTTGGGAGGCGAGAGTTAGTTCGTATATAACTTGCGATGGATCCAGAGGTTTGTACTATGTTTGTGGTTGCCCGGTCAACGATATGCGGCACTGGCGTCGAGCTGTGCGTGGAGAAGGCATAAGACGATAGATCTAGACGACCGGCAAAACTTGACAATGAATCCTTTTCTTCTTCTGATTCCCCAGTCTGTCTAGCAGACTCGTGTACCGAACGAATCAATACCATTTTGGTGACAGAAATGGGAAGAGATGTCTAATACTTCGTGATTCGGTGATACGCTCTAGACGTCTTCATGCATGCGTTGTTCTGTACATGAACAGCCCGCGGCTAAATATAACTGGGCAAACCTAAAGTTTAGTGCTGACTTATCTTCGTGCCGAACTCGTGAGGAGAAGGTGCAATAGAACCGCTGCACACCCGCTTATTAATTAGCTCCTAGCCGTTACACAAGGGTGATGGAATACGCAAACAGTCATCAACCTACAGCGATCGTCAATCACCATAGCTGTGACATGCCCAATCTTTCACTATTCACTTTCCATTATACTAACTCCATCACTTCGTTAAGCTTCCTCGCACGCCAGCTTTAGGCAGTGACAACTATGGAGAACATCAAAGAAACCTCAATTGAACCAGCTGCATCTGAGCTTCAAAAGCTCAAGGATAAATATACAGCGGCTGAACAGGAGCAAGTCTTTACCTTCTATGACACTCTCGACGTAACCGAAAAAGCGTCCCTGTTTTCTCAGCTCTCCAAGTTTGACCCAGATTATATTAATCAAATCACCAAGCGTGCCCTCGACTCAGTTAAAACGACTAATGACAGAGAGAAACTGGAACCTCTTCCATCTTCTGCTACCGCTAGTATTCTTGATTCAGATTCCAAAGATATAGATAAATGGCATGAGCAAGGATTAAACCTAATTGCAGAGAATAAGGTCGGGGTAGTCCTTATGGCAGGTGGGCAAGGCACACGACTGGGTAGCTCAGAGCCCAAGGGTTGCTTCAACATTGGATTGCCCTCCGAAAAATCATTATTCCAGTTACAGGGAGAAAGAATCTATAAATTACAACAATTGGCCAAGAAACGAGCGGCAAATGGTAAAGAAGTTGTCATTCCCTGGTATATAATGACATCAGGTCCCACCCGTGGGCCAACCGAGAAGTTCCTTAAGGAGCACGATTACTTCGGCCTCTCAAAAAGTAATGTAACTGTGTTTGAACAAGGCGTCTTACCTTGCATATCAAATGATGGCAAAATATTGCTTGAGGGCAAGGGCAAAGTAGCAGTAGCGCCAGATGGGAATGGAGGTATTTATCAAGCATTAGTCTCGTGCGAGATATTGGCTGATGTTAAAAAACGGGGAATTGAACATATACACGCCTACTGCGTAGATAACTGTTTGGTCAAAGTTGCGGACCCAGTATTCATTGGATTCTCATCGAGTAAAAACGCCGATATTGCGACGAAAGTCGTAAGGAAAAGAAACGCAACAGAGCCGGTTGGTCTTATAATGCTGAAGAACGGCAAGCCAGGTGTTGTTGAGTATTCTGAGATCGACCAAGAAATTGCAGTTGCCATGGATCCTATCCAACCTGGTATTCTAAAGTTTAGGGCTGGCAATATCGTCAATCATTATTATTCGACACGTTTCCTGAAGACAATTCCCCAATGGGCTCATAAGTTGCCACATCATATCGCTCGCAAGAAGATTCCATTCATAGATACTTTACAGGGTACTGTTGTAAAACCAGAGAAACCAAATGGAATCAAGCTTGAACAGTTTGTTTTTGACTGCTTTCCGATGCTAGATTTGTCCAGATTTGCATGTCTTGAGGTGAAACGGGAAGATGAGTTTTCACCCTTGAAAAATGCTAGGGGAACTGGGGAAGATGATCCCGATACGAGTAAGAAAGACATTATGGATCAGGGTAAAAGATGGGCCCAGGCAGCTGGAGCCTTGCTAAAAAGTGAAGCCGAGCAAGTCGGCCTTGAGATTTCCCCCCTTATCAGCTATGTGGGTAGCTCCCTGTTCAACCAAAGCCTACTGACGTGCATTAAATAGGGCGGAGAAGGACTCGCGGCTCTGCAAGGAAAGTCTATTTCAAGCTCTTTATTGGGTGAAAATCAAATTTAGAGATATCATTCTACACATTCTCAAGTCGGGGTATAGTATGGTCGACTAACATCAAATGGTAAGGCAAACAGGTCCGAGCGGGCCAAAGTATAGCTCCTATAACCCAAAAGTATATTACTAGCTAAGAATTTAGCCCTAAAATGCTTAAATATTGGCACAGAAGACATCATACATATTATTCCACGTTTACTCGTTTGTTCGTTTACTCATTAACGTTCTAGGTAACATGACATCCATTGCAATCCTCCTGGTGCTTGAGCACGAGTGGGGCAGGACCTGATCAGGTTAACTAATGCAAAGTACAAATGCCTCGTCCAACCTAAATGAACGGAATCATGCCGATACATATTAATGTGTTGAGTCATAACGAGTCCAGCAGCCCAGAATAAAAACAAAAAAAAGTTCCACTCGAATCCTCACATAAAAAAAAACATTAACCGTCTCCCTTCTATCCTTCTACCTCGGCCATCGCGTACCCAAGCCTCGTCACATAGATATCATTTATAATGAAATGCCCAATAGCTTCTATCTCATAAAATGCCTCGCATTGTCACCTCTACGCTACCTTGACTACCAACTCAAATATTCCACTACCCTGGACATACTTGAACAGCTTCCATACACTTGATCCAAGCATAGCTTCCAAAGCCGGCGCCCCACGTCTTCCGCTTTTCAGCCGCCAAATTCTCACATTGCCAATGCTTTTCTACACCGGACAGGGTGACCGAATGAGATTTCTCTACCGCACTCGCAGTGAAGTGTGGCTGTGGTGTAGTTGAAGCGGCGTTGATGTGCCACTAAGTCTTCATGTCTAGTTTGAACGGCGGTCAGGCGAGTCCAGAGTGCTCTCTGAAGTGCTGATTCTTGCGGCTTTTGAACTGCATGTCGAATTCGAGGTCGGCGTAGTATTTAGAACAGTTCGAGTGCCACCAGTCTTATAAATTTTCCCTGGCTAGTTCACGAGTTTCACGTCCAGATGAGGCCAGGGTAACTTGATCATACGTCGTCCTTGCGTGATCCTAAGGGTCAAGCTGTTACGGGCTGCGCCTTACATTCATGTATATGTGACTATGTCGAACAAAACATTATAAAATCTTAATAAAAAATTACCTTCGCTAAGATATTTAATCTGTATGCAATTGAAATATAAGATTAAAGCGTCACTGGCTACAGCCGAGTCATGCATATGTTATAATCAGCAATTAGATAGATGCCCACTTTCCTATGCATAACTCCGCTGGTATTCGCAATTTTTATTTTGTCATTACGGGGGAGTATTCTCAACACCTGTCAGTGGTATCCCCTATGAACCTCCAGCTCTCACTGTCGAGTCTGCAGAGCCAAGATTGAATAGCAAAGTCCTCACTTCGACGAGGATTCCCCTATCACCATTATCATGAAGCTAACCACGACCAAATCAGTTGCTAGGGTCGAAGCCCCTCTCATCATCAGCCTTGCGTATGGAGGAGAAGCCGTCCGATTAGTTTACGGAGCGTACCCAGCACCCCATACGAAGATAGTGGGTTGGATCAAGTCGGACTCGACTGTTACAAAGAAGGGAGATATAGATGAATATACGCACCTCATGTGATCCCGGTGTCTAGGCCTTGCCTGGCTGGGGCTGCAAGTTTTTGAGACTTTTTCTCGCACACGCAATTTCCATTGCTACCTTTTTTCTGAGTAGAAGGTTTGGTGGAAAAGGTGGCCGAATCCCACGGGTAAATACTGAGCTGAATGGCTATTCATCACGGGCAATATATCAATGATCTTTAAAGCAACAAAAGAGGCAAGGAGCACTGTACAAGGTGTGGCCTGGGTTAGAAAGGAGCCCAATGTGCTAGATAGTCTAAGATTCAAGTAGTACATTAAACATACCTCTCTATCGTCATTACAGTCGAGTCACTTAATCTCCTATTAACCCGCATCAATTATACTATGCCTGATTATACTTTCCACTTGTAATTTGTTATAAAGGGAACAAACATGACCAACTTCAGAACCATGTTAAGGAGGGAAATACGAGGTGTTTGCATAAATAATTGTAATTATTGATCCATATCTGAATATTGGGAGTAACTATGAGAATAATCTCAAGATATATTTAAGAACAAAGATATTATTCTCATAAAAGACAATCAATTCAGTCAACTCCGAAAGAGATCCAAATGAGTGTACCTTTGCCTAATAGTCTATCTTTGAACGAATCATCTATAGCCATTTACGGGATTATAAGTTATCAAACATCTGATAGCTTAGAACCCACTGAATAAGGTAATGAGAATCATTGAATACTGGGATGACACATCTCGGATTAACTTACTCGAGCTTTAATATCTCACCAGGGATAAGGAGATTAGGGTGTTCAGGATAGTCAAAGCTCTGACTTGAGATCTTCAACACATGTAATATATTTCATATGTAATTCTGGGAAACGAGAAGATAATCTCTCCTCGAAATAGTATCTGATGGGTATATAGCATCACTGCTGGAGAGGAGTTGAGGAGCAGAGTTTTCAACAATACAAGTTTACATTTTTCATTTGACCCTTAGTGTCTAACATAAGTGATGGCTGATCCAATGGATATTAACCTCCTTGGGTTCAGAGTTAAATTTATATATATCCATCAGCCTAGATACATATCATTTCCTTGGTAATGAGAAGATAGACTGTATTACGGCCAGCTTACTTTGTTCTTATTGTTTTGGTGACAGCCCATCACCTAAGATCACCTCGGGCGACCCGATCGGCCACTTCATTTCCTGCCAGCCCTGCGTGGCCCAGGATCCATCCTACCTTTATAGGTGCAGCTGCTCTTGCAGCTATTTTCCATAATTCTGAAACCAATAGAATGATGAAACTGTTATTCCTATCAGTAGCGACTTGGATGCCGTGGAATGGTCGAGCAGGCCGTAGATGGCGCTGTGATCTCGATCACGCTTTGTAGTTGTGATTGCCTCGAGAACAGCCAAAGCTCTATTAAGCTTCTTGTTGTAGACCTCAGCATATATAATTTTGCTTGAGCCACTTTCTTCCAGTACTATGCCGGTGTCAACGACCAAGGTTTGGAACCCTCTTGTGATGCCAATTGGAAGAGCCGAAGATTCGTCATCTAATACCCTGCTTCAGGTAGAATTACATATACCTGTGACGAGCTTCAAGAATTTTCCTTTAACACTTTCAATGGTTTTTAATCTGTTGGAAAAAATACTCCGTGCGATATTATATGGATATATGTAAAGTAAAGAAGACGTAATATTTTAAATCTATGGGAGAAATTCCCACTAGTCTCATGTGTCTGTCAAACCTAGTGATGACTAGCCACCTCTCATCTACCATGATAAGCAAAGGTACACTGTGGTACGTAAACAACCAAACGTATATGCGATGGTGGGCGCCATTAGCGCATTCCGAACATGTGTAGAGAGAGTCGATCTTGTCGAGAACCTGAGACGAACAGATAATGGTTGATTCCTATATTCGAGAGTCAGGATTTCCAACACAATCCTTTCTGGTAGTTTACCTGCCGGTCCAGCCACTGCCCATATTAGAGATCCGTAGGCGAGGGCTGGTCTCACTATAGTGCTGTACGAAAGATTGGACTTCTTGAACATACCAGCCCAAGTTGTTTGTGTTAATCTACTTATCGGCTGAGCTTGAGTTTGTGGCTTTATTAAAGTATACTTTATACGAGAGCTCCACTGAATCTTAAGATCGAAGTTGTCACGGTATTATTATAATTGGTATATGATTTGGGAATGTACATTTGCGCTGGAACAGGTAAGATAGTTTGTGGAGAGATATCTTCATTAATATGCAGAAGTGAGGTTACTATGGTAATAACCATGTTACAGTTGGAGGAAGCTCGTCCTTATCCCATAGCTTGTTCGCCTGTAGACCGATCACGTAATCAGTATGCAGCTCACCAAAGTGTGCAACCAACTGAGCAACTATGCCATGTGTCCTATATCAACAACTCATCTCTCATACTGCACAAAGTACTGCATGTAATGACGTTGTGTATTGATGATAAATTGGAACTAAGAAGTTTATCCCAGAGTGAAGAAATGTGATTGATTGATCTTTATGAAGTATTCCATCTCTCTTTAAATACAAGTCCTTCCGTCCTTCATCCGATCACCCACGTACAGACCATATAATCTCCCCATACTATTGTGCAAGCATAATGTGTCAAATAGTCCTAAGTGTGAGGTAATAACATGATTAGTTCCAATATCGCAAACAGCAACTGTCATGAGCGACTAATACTAGCACTAGTTTACGAGTCGTAGATAACACGAATATAGATAGTTACAGGAATACGACTCGTACATGATTACATGAGTACAAACAGTTACAGAATATTTCACGGATAACGTCAGGTAAAATGTTTAGAGCTCAGTATGTCTCACGTGAGATCTTGGCGCACTTAGCCCGAAGGGTTGTATGTACTTTCTTGTCAGGTTCACATCGCTTTGGATGCAGGTTGTAAGGATTCTTGAGAAATGCCTCAGGCAGGATTTATGGGTTCCTTGTTTAATCCCACTAGGCTTTATTGCTTAGCGAGGATAGTTATGTAGTTTTTGTTGAAATCTAGACATGCCAGACCGAACTGCACGCAGTGAGGAGTAGACGAAGACTACTTATCTTCGATCGCTACCAGCTTTGGTGAGGTCTCGCTTGGTAATGATCTCGGTGGTGTGAATGTTATTCCATCACGTAATCAGAACACAATGTTTCTACCTAAGCGAGGTAGAACATAGATAGACAATTAGATGTAGATTAAACATTAACACTTTTAACTACCGAAATATAAGTTCAGTAAAACCAAAACCTCACTGATCCTAACCTTTTATCTCTGATCCTTAAACCCCCAACATCTTACGATTCGTACAGTATTGACTTGACGGTCAACGTTCACTTCTATCATTCCAGATACCCCCTAGAACTTTAATAGTTTTCATTTTCGAGACTGAGATCTTCACGCTTTGTTTTCTGTCTTTAGGAATAGTTACATTATTCTAATCACATCTCACTCTCGTCCTCTGCCAAACATAGTGACTTACTGTCACCTCCGGCCCCTCTATCTAGAACGACTCCCCGCTTTCCCTTTTACCACTTCTCTAGAAAGCCCTACGCGTTACCACGAGGCGTCCTTCCTCAGTACATCCTACGCTACGCCCTCTCCTACGCCTCGAGTCTTGCGCCTAGTGAACCTGCGCCTGACACAGGTCATGGTTAGGTTGACATGTAGAGACTGGACCTCTTTCATGCGCCATAATGTCATACTGCCGTAACAACTACATATGCACCAGCCACTAGATCTATCATACTATATAGCTGAGCATAACAGGTATCAGTACAAAATGCATGAGCAATCTTGTAGGTATGGTATACTAATTCTAGTTCTTGGAGAGAGAAAATACCCCAAGCTCAAGACTACATATATATATATATATATATATATATATATATATACATCCGAAATTATTGCCCTCCGAGAAGATTCTCCCCATGACCTGAATTACTCAGGTTCTTCAACTAAGTAGAAGGCTCTCGGTACACCTGTCACCCTCATGAATCTTCAGTATGCTCCCAGAAGGTTAACTGAGAATATTCTAAGCTTCGTGGCCTCCTAGACCATTCTCGTAGATTCCCTTTGTGTCACTGTCTACGCTAATCAGCGTAGGCTATGGGAATCTTTCTACTTAACAGCCGTCATAGAAGTAGATTCCAAGAACTCGAAGGGAAGACCGTGGAGGGGTTAGATGCCCTTGTATGCTAATAGATGCTTCTAGTTTATATCTTTATCTAGCTCTAATGAGGTGCATGAACCGGTATGTCTGTGAAGAAAACCTTACTCCACTATTTTTTGTCCATCCCTCGTCGGTACCGTGTCATTTCTCGAACTTCTTGTACTGTTCTTCGCTATCACGGTTTCACTGCAAAATGCATGGGCGATCTTGTAGGTACAATATGCTACTTATGATTCTCTCTTGAGAGAAATCCTGTGGCTAATGACTACATATGTATACAGTCTGAAATATCCCCCTTTGAGAAGGTTCTCTCTGTGACTTTACAACTCAGACTCTTCAATCTCCTAGGAGATTTCTGATACTCCTGTAACCCTCATGAACTTTCAGTGTGTTTCAACGAGGTTCAATGTGAATGTTCTAAGCTCCCTCTCATCCAAGATCTTCATAGGAAACTCCCCTCGTATAATTGCCTGCGCTAGACAGCATAGGCTACAGGAATCCTTAGACTTGACAGCCGTCACATTCGCAAGTACTTGATCATGTAAGGATGTTAGTATCGTCTACAAATCCAACATCTAATAAGGGCAATGAATAGTAAGTTAAATTTGCAAGGCAGTAAGTGAGGCAGTCAACCGAATTTTACATCTGCCCGCTCCTAATCTTTACAAGCCTTGTCGGACCTCATTTGGTTGTTGCAGAAGCAGGAGAAGACGTCTTTTGACCAAGTATCTGCTGATCAGTAGACAATCCAAGCACAAATTACTGGTTATTTAAGTGTTATATATAGGAATATTGTTTAGTGCGGACATATAGATCCGTACTGGTGTATCGGTAACATTTCCGCCTCTCATCAGCAGGGTCGCGGTAGCGCAGGGTTCGACTCCCTGGTACGGAATGACAGGATTGGAGGTCCCTGCACTAGTTCTTTGTCCGGCGGAACCACCATTTTTTGGCGCCGCCACCTTCCCGAATAGTGTTCCTCTCGTTCTAAAAATATATGTATTAATTCCGTATCACGCGAAAGCCCTACACCCAAGAGGCATGATGCGAGTGTGTGATTCATGAAGACTCGCATCTACCTATCCGGCCAGCTTCCTAGGCCGAGTAAATACATGAAAGAAGAAGTAAGAAAATTTGCCCAAGCAGAAACGCTCTGCGTCATGCGCCTTACCCACTTTCTAATTAAATTGCTAAGAACTATTTAATCTTTCAAGATAGATTAACCCTCACGACTTGAAAATTGCCGTTGGTAACGTCTCTTTATATTAGGTAACCGGGAGCCTGAGCTGTGACAGCCGAAGTATATGTAATTAATGTAAAAGCTAACTTAGTAAAAACAACTTGATTCCTATTTCTCCCGGAATTCTAGGACTATATACACTGACCATGATTGACTTGATCTCTAAATATAGACATGCGCTAGGAATATAATAGCCCGCGACTATAAATAGATAATACAAGCAGTGACCGACGCAAACAATCCACGTACGTATGGACAGTCTCTATTTTTGACCCGAGACATTTCCCTGTCCAAATTCTTCGGTGGTTATTAAAGTTTATTCGACTTTAGTTATCTAGATATTCAGACATATAATGAATAAGGTCTTTTGTCGATTATGATGTGGCTGCGATTGCAGTTGGATGTAAATAATGTAAAGGTCTTTATCAGGTATCTTTAATATGTATATTTATTATGGAAATACCCTCCCGTGAAGTCTACTCTAATATGTACATGTAAATGCCTTCTTTTATAGATATTTCCAAAGTCAAAGATAGGGCACCTTTATCCCCTGAGATATATGTTCGATACAGAGTTGTAACCTGCCTCCGATATTATGCGCAAGTCCGAAACTATGTTCTACCATGTCCGTCAGTTCTGTATTAAGTTTTCCAGCCTTCATTTCCGTGCACATATCCTAAAGTGTAATTTGCCCGTAGATGTATGATCAGCGGCGGAAACCTGCAGTCTAATAAACAAAGTTTAGACACCATGGGACTAGAATCTAACTCTAACAAAGTTCTTGAGGTATCTGGAATGATAGAAGTGAACTTTGACTGTCAAGCCAATACTGTATGAATCTTAAGATAGCGGGGATTTCAGGATTAAAGATAAAAGTTTAGGATCAGTGAGGTTTTTGGTTTTACTGAACTTATATATATATATATATTTTTTTTAAATCATTTAATGTGTATTCAGCTATCTAGCTATGACACATGACCGGTGCTATGTATACATGTAGGATGACTCTTTTGACGTTAGAGACACTCATACTCTGCATTTCATTCGAAAATACCATTATGAGGTATGTTCGCTTACACAAACAGTCGACCCTCCTCCGTAAGTACCCACGAAAGGGAATTTCTAAACCTTTGGTTATCCAAGCATGCCTTCATCATCCATGCATACCAGCACCGCGAGAAATGTGGTTGTGTTTTGCCGGATTTGGACCAGCGATCTACTGTCTCAAGTGGGATATGTGTCCAAGCTATCCAGACTCTACTTGGCAGACCGGCCAAGACGATGTACCACCGCACCATCCAACCATGGCGATGTTTATAGTGTCGCCTGCACTCTCGCAACCGAAGTCTTGGCACGCACAAAGCTCAATTTGTAAAAACTCCTTGCCAAAATTCTAAAATTCCACGCCAGTCGCAACTGCATCCATCCTTTGCATCATATTGTTAACTTGTCCTGAGTCATCTCACGTCCATCCCAAAGAACTGTCTCCCAGATTTGTGCGCCACGCTTTGTGTCCTCCGTCGGGTATAAATATCGGCGTGGACGTGTATTTGGTGACCGGCTGAGGCCAGAGAAAGTCGACGAGAAGTGCGATCATTGGAATGAGGATGTACTAGGTCGTACTTGTAGACTTGATGAGGCTTAGGTAGGAATCGATTTCGTTGGGAGTGAAAATTTGACGTGGTTGAGTAATTTGAATCATTGCCTCGTGGGCCAACTTGTTCGGTATTGCGAAATTTAACTGAACTTGGCTCTGGGAGAATATTTCACTCCCAGGTTCGTAGAGGACACCGCGTACAGGTGTTCAGTCTGGCCCACCTACTTTTTTTGGTTAAAAGGGTTAGGTATTAGTCTACATCTAATTATCTAACTATTTTCTGATTACGTGATGGAATGACATTCCCACCACCGAGTTCATTACCAACCCAAACCTCACCAAAGCTGGTAGCTATCGACGATGAGTAGTCTTCGCCTACTTAGTACTGCGTGTGGTTCGGTCTGGTATGTCTAGATTTCAACAGTTCCGACCCTCTTATGAGTCATCCAGTCTTCTTACTGGTGACCAAAATGAATGCCAGATCGTCACTCCTTCCGACTCTTCGCATTGGCGCCGTTGTAGGTTTGATACATGCTCATCAGCACCATTAATAACCGAACCTCCTTTATGGCTTTCTTGGAATGTTTCATGTGTCAATTGGCCTTAATTTACGCATACGTAAAGTTAGTTTAATGCAAAACGAAAGGTACGAAAGTAAGGTATGGATTCTTGTTATATATTTTCTCTATCTATGAACGTTGCGAACGTCTAGTTCGTGGTATTGGCTGAGTCATCAAGAAGATGTCTCAGCAACTGAGAGATGCACTACGCTTAGTGCAGAGCAAATTGAAATACTTTCCGACAACATGTGAACTTTCCGTAATCAATCCAGTTTTTGGATCGCGAATGCGGTACTGTTTTGTCATCCTCCGATACCCAATGAAGATACCTCTTTTCGTATTTGGATCGAGCTTACCTCGTTCCTTCTTGTCGACGTATACGTAGGCAACACAACCAAGTACCTTAAGATGCCCAACGTTTAGTCGTTGATCAGTCTAGATCTCATGTGGTGACTTATCCTTATCAACCGATGGTGTCAGATTCTTCAAATAGCATACAGTTGCCGTAGCCTCTGCCCAGAGACGTTTCGGTAGTCCTGGCCCAGCTAGCATGGAGCGAGCCTTAGTCACAATTGAAACGGCTTGTGAGCCGATTATTGTGTGACACGTGATTACATTCACGTGCTTCTATAATTCTATAGTAGTCTAGCTTTATTCCAGATCAATTCAGCTGTAACTGGAATATTCTAAAAATTAGTAGCAAGACTGGAAACTACTATGACTGGAATACACGAGAAGCAGATATCAGTCAAGAACGAATATTCTAGAGATCTTCATAAATGTATAAATAGTTGAAGTAGTACTCTGATAGTTAGCCACAGAGAAAATTATAAACTACCTTTGTATATCTGATTGCTCCAGCATCGTCACTTGAACCGTGACAACAATAGTCCGATTCATTCGCTCAACTTTTGCGTTTTGTTCTGGGGTATCTGCTGTCGTAGTCTCATGTATAGCTCCTATTTTCATGATAGCTTTCTTGAGTTCTGGTGCACCATCTAAACGAACATACATCAATTTTTTCCCAGATTCAAGTTCTACTTCGCGTTTCCATCCTGGCAGTATCTCTAGTACTTCCGACTTATAGGCTATGAAGAACACCCAAGTCATGCGAGAATACTCATCCACAATTACAAACATGTAACGACTACCTCCAATTGAAGAATGCTTGTATGGACCCCAAGTATCTATAAACCTCTTTCTAGTCTCTTAGTTGCTGGATTATTAGGCTCAGATCAATTCTGGTTTCTTGTCGATTTCGTCAGACTCCATGTATTGCAGTTAGAAGAATCATCTGGCTTGATTGTTGGCATTCCGCTAACTGCTCGAGATATTTGACCTAATTTTCCTGCCCCCGAATGCCCGAGACGTCGATGCCACAACAAAGTCTCCTCCTGTGCTACTAACCTAGCTGTTTGTGCTAACTCCTCAGTTTTGTGTGCTCGTAAAATCCATGTATCACCAACTTTAGGACCTCTCGCCATTACTTTCTCAGCACGCTTGGTGGTAACCTCTTTTCATCCGAGATAAACCAAAATTCCCTTGGAGGCCAGTTTATCGGGAGAGAGAAGATTTGAATGAAGTTCTGGAATGTGGAGAACCCTCTTGAGTATTATATTTTGGCCATTTATTGGAGAGCATATATTACCTCGACCAATGACATTTAGATTCACATTGGTCTTAGTTGTACCGACTGTGGAGTTAAATCTTTCATATACAACAAAGATGCTTTTATTTGATGTCATATAACTCGTAGCCCCCGAGTCAATGCACCAGTCGTCAGCTCCGATTTTTGTTTTATCGTACGCAATCCATACAATGCCTGCTGTTTCTGGTTTTTGATCTAGACTTTTCTTCCTTTTTATTGTATCATCATTTTTTTTCTTCCTGCAGTCCGGCTTAATATGACCAATTTTCCCGCAAAAATAGCACTTGCGCGTATCCTTTTTTGTTTTATTTTCATTTGTGTCATCAGCTCGGAGAGCGGTTTCACTGGAAGAATCTTTGGTATTAAATTCAGCCTGTCTTAGTTTTTCCACAACTTCAGCAAAGGTATGTTCACTCGCTACTATGCGAATAGTTTCAACTGTTGTTTGATATTTTTCGGAAAAGCACCTAAGCAGTGCATCTTTCTTGGATAAATCTGTAGGTTTGTCCTGTATAGAAATTCCACCTATACGAGCTTGTAATTGTGATAATGATGCCGCAACATCATCCACCCTCTTCTCCAGATCTGGCGAAGAGAACTGAAATTGGTGAGAAGATAATTTTCCCTTACTTGGTGTTGGAAAACCGGTATGGGTTCGATGAGTAAGGCGGTTCAAAGAATATGGGCGCGATTTTATGAATAGATTAATAATGATATGAATCGGGAGAATATGTGATAAACTGTGGAGAAATAAAAGATGGTTTGAATAAATTGAATTGATTTAATTATCTGTCTTAGTGATTCTTAGACAGCTTATATACATGTAATCTTGATAGACCAAATCCAGACTAGATACCATCCATCACTCGTTCCATACTCTAACAATGACAATGAAACGCACGACAGTATACAATATGAGTATGGGGTCAGGGTCGGTGGATGAAAGCCTACACGTGTATCAGACCATACCATGCACTAGTCGAGTCTCAAGCATCAAACATGCTCAGTAAGGGAGATATCAATCATCTAGGTCGTGAGTCATGTGTGAGAATCTTAGTTGTTCCAATCATGGGAAACTTCAGACACATAGAGTCTGAATTTCCAACACTTGGTCCTCCATTTATTTCCTACAATTTTTCAAGAATTTCTTTCGGTGTTCTGAGTCCCAACAAGTAAGTCCTTTGGTTACCTGCTGCTGCTTTCAATAAGACCGCAATTTTTGCTGATTTCATCCTGTTATTTTCATCAGCAGTTTTTAGTATATCATTGTTGATAAAATCTCCCCAGCCCTGTGACTCAAAATAGTCCTCTATCACATCCCTCCATTCGACATAGTTAGAATGTGTTAGACTAAGACCGTTAAAACCTTGTATAGTAAATTCCCTCGTATCGTCCATGTTGATGAATCCTTTCCGTGTGATAACAACTCTCCGCAGAGACGACAACGAAAACAAGTAAATATTTATGTAGGTAGCTGAATCGTGAGTTATATCAATCAAATCCCGGCTGCACAGTGGGCAAATGCGGGCTCATAACTATTGTAAAATTCGGATGGTTTCTATTTTCTCCGGTATGAGCAGGTCTATATCGCATAACATTTACACCTAGTTTCTATCATATCCTTCTACCTAATTATGTGCATTCCTAACTAGAATTGTTGAGATTTGTCTTATCTCCACCTAGCGCATACCACTTCCCAGTTAATAGTTGGCACTTCCAACTTCATTGTTACACAGCGAACTAGGAGCAACACCATGAGGAATTCTCATTACATTATCTTCTAATTCAACAGGTATTATGATATCAAAATAGTACACTTTGTTAGTCTTATTATTTCCGTGACCACTATTTCTGGGCCAATCTCTACTCTCCTGGCCAACGTGTATACTACCATTAGAACTGTGGCAATACGGAGAGCAAATGTTTCCGATGATTTCTCCAATTTTACTCCTGATTCGTTGAGTTTGTCTGGCGCTTTCAGAAGGCGAGTCTTTGCATCAGAATCTTTGTCGCGTACAGCAAATCTTTCGGGTATACAGCGTACGTGTTCCATATCCGATGGTGCGCATTCGGCCTATATTGTTATGGCTTCACGTATGCTAGATGGGGAGAGGCGTTTTCACTCGTGTGTATCCGTAGGCGGATGAATAGCCGATCGTAAGCCTCTGATTTTGACCTTGTTGTTTGTACGCTCTATGGGACTGCTGCTCCCTTTGCGTTGATTCTTGCAGCCCAAATCTGGCAATTCCTGCCCGAATGTTTTCCCGGGCACGCGCCAGGGATGGGCTCTATTCTTTAGTATTATTAAGTCGAGCTCTTGGGGGAGCTATGGTGGCGTGGACTCCAGGCCCGTGTTGATAAATTGAGCAATTGCTGCACGCAAATATGCCTTCATTGAGTCGACGTAGGCCTTATTGTTTCCCGCAGCCAAAGGGGAGAGTACGGCCTCCACGCCTCTTATTGCAGATGTGCATGACAGAATCTGCGCAGACTTTTGTGCTACCCTTTGGTTTTCGGCTTCCACTACAGCTCCCAGCTCTTCGGGACAGAATTCTCCCCTAGCTGCAGTGTCAGTTTCGTTGGATGATTGCTGGTTTGAATCAAGGGCTTCTCTAACTTTGGAGGCTAGACTGGGGCTGAGGCACTCGAAGAGCTGCCCGGGATTTTCTTGTTGGTGCTTCCACTTCTTTCTGCCATTGTTAATGGCACGGCGAATTTTATCGGAGGCAGTGTCTGCAGTCCGGTAGTTACCTTTGCTAGGATTTTTGGGTCGTCGCGGCTTTTTCTGCTCCGGTCGCGTCTAGCTTGGAGTATATTGAGTTGGGTAATCTATTCACATTCTTAAGAATCTTATCAATATCAAGGTTGCCAATATCTAACATCTCATCATCTAGGGCATTTCATCGATCAACTAATCGATGTTCATCTCTTTAACAGCAGTCAG
Source organism: Blumeria graminis f. sp. triticale (assembly GCA_905067625.1). Classification (NCBI taxonomy): domain Eukaryota; kingdom Fungi; phylum Ascomycota; class Leotiomycetes; order Helotiales; family Erysiphaceae; genus Blumeria; species Blumeria graminis. The sequence goes on along the minus strand of LR898472.1, from coordinate 7,379,882 downwards.
GGGACCCATCTTGTCGCTTGCTTTCTTTCGAGCAACATGTTTGGCCTACTTGCGGTTGTCTGCGATGTCTTTCGCCCGCGATGGCTTACTGCGAACCGGGAGCATATTGGTAGCCTACCAGTCGCTCAATTATTTTGAGTGAAGGGCGAACAATATCACGATATCGAGAGAGGAACGGAGAGGGGGAAAAAGGGAAGATTCGAAATTTCGAACCTCAAAAAATTGTGAGTGTGTGATAGTCTTCCTCATACAATTGTCATTTTTGCGACCGAGCCCTTGACATCCTCGTTGACTTCGAATTATTTACGAAGTCCCAGATCCCATATCGCCAAAGCATTGGACCTCCTCATCGTACCGCTGGGTTGTTGTCGTCATTGAGGATTTGTATAATCCCTTCGGTGTATCTTCCCTTTATTACCTACTTTGTACACGTCCCGTTTTCATCATGACTTTCCTTATTAAGGCGTGTGTAGGTTGGCGGTGTGACGAATATGGAGGTGGGTCGCAGGTGTAGGATCGACCGAGAAATGCTTCGTCGCAGATATAAAAGTTGTTTGAGAGATGTTGGTTGTTTCAATATGATCCCCAGATAGTCTAATGTCCATTCGTGAATCGTATTTTGGTGGTGATGAGTTTTTGTTCGACTTTCTTGCGGTTGTGAAATCTCTGTCAACAGATTTTTGGACTAAAATACTAAATACAACTCCTTCGTGCCGAAAATACATCACACAACAATCATCTCACCCTATTTCTTTGCCTGAATCTCGGCTCTGGGAGAATATTTCATTCACAGTTTCGTTGATGACAACAATGGCAGGTGGTTAGTGTTTGTACTCCCAGGGACCTTTGTCAAGGCCGGATGTGGCCCAATTCACGCCTTATCTATCAACTTTATGCCTTATCACTCTTGAGAGTTTGTCAGGCCATGAAATAGCTACGTATGGCCGTCATAATCTATCTCTATCTCTGGAAAAACACAATTATGGCCCAAACGTGTCACAGTAGTTATTGTAAACTACAACACCGCTCACTTCCTCTAATTTGAGTTGACATCACTCATGTCGCGCTTCATCACAGATCTAACGATACGCATTAGAAGGCAAGCGTTACGCCAATGGAGGCTGGCCTCCCACACATCAGTTTCTGTACCTAGGACATGGAAATTCCTCAAAATTTCAAAAATTAGCAAATTTAATCATCTACGAGATCTAGTGACATTCCCGCATCTTCTTATTCTTCTTTGGGTTATTTGTCTATTATGGGGTGAAAGATGGGTATTTACAACAAGCTTACAAGATTGTAAATGGGAAAATTGGGAACGCTGGGTCAGTCAAATATTGTGGTAGCTTGATTTCTAATTAGAACCTAACATTCTCAAAGCCCAAAGAAGCAACACCCCATCACTTGATATTCATAGCAGATCCTCAGCTTATTGATCCTCACAGCTATCCTGAACGGCCATGGATACTACAATGGCTAACTATGCTTTATACTGACAAATATATCAAGCGGTCCTATATATCTTTGCAGAAAAAATTACATCCTGACACGATATTCTTTTTGGGCGACCTATTTGATGGCGGAAGAGAATGGAGATCTATCCATGATAATAGCATAAGAGAACCTTTGTGGTTATCTGAAAAGCGCCCCAAGAAAGAACGTGAATATGCAAAGATGTGGGGAAAATTTTATGGTGAAGACTATTGGTTGCGTGAGTATGACCGTTTTGGGCAGATTTTCTACCAAATCAAGAATATAGGAGGATCTAGTCCTGGGCCCTGGCAGAGAGGCAAAAAAATTATCACCAGCTTACCTGGAAACCATGACCTTGGATTCGGAGAAAATATCAAACTATCAATTCGCAATCGTTTTGAGATTTACTTTGGCGAAGGGAACCGGGTTGACGTGATAGCCAATCATACTTTTGTTTCAGTTGATACGGTTTCTATGAGCGCCAGTGGATCAAGACACGATGTGTCAAAAATCACGAGACCTATTGATGAATTCCTAGCTACTGTACAAGACACCAAGAGGAAGGCTGTCTCAAGAGAGCTCAACTTCATAGCTGGTGTCGAGGAAAGAACTCAGTATGCTCACAAAGTGGAAGACCTAGAGAGCACTAGCTTTTCAAATTCTTCGAGTTATGATACAGATTCTAGCCACGCTGAGTTTCCTACCATACTTCTCACTCATGTCCCCTTATATCGTGAGCCTGGTACCCCTTGTGGACCCAAAAGAGAACATTGGCCGCCATCAAAGTCAGGTGTTAAGGACTCAAATCTTGTCACGCCCGACGAGCGGAACTCCATCTCAATTTCTGGCGGTTATCAGTATCAAAATGTGCTTTCCCCAGAAAATTCAGTAAAATTAATTTCCTCCATTGGAAATGTTAAAGCTGTATTTTCGGGCGACGATCATGATTATTGTGAGATCGTACATTCTTCAGATAAGAATAATGCTAGAGAAATAACTGTCAAAAGTATTAGTTGGGCCATGGGTGTCCGTCTACCTGGATTTCATATGATGTCCATGTGGAATCCGGTTGACATTCAGGGTATACCAATAAGTGGACCACAAACAAGTACTGAAGCACCGATAACAATGCAGTCAAACCTCTGTCTTCTTCCTGACCAAATCGGGATCTTCATAAGATATTTATTCTTATTGATATTCACTCTATCTTCACTTACACTACATGCAATTCTGAAAGCCTCTTCAGATACAGCAAATCTTCCCTTAAGATCATACTATACAGTCCACTCAAATGTACGAAGGGATTCAAGACAAGAGACATACAACTCATCACACTCTGGTACTTCTTCAACCTATTACAATGGGCATTCTAATCTAGCATCGAGAATTCTACCTGCAAAAGCAACGTTTTCAAGTTCAGCCGATAAAAATGGGACTTCAGCTTGTGAATCAACACAGATATTTCCTTATAATCATCACACAGATGACAGGATAAGTAGTGAGTCGAATAGTTGTATAGATTTAGAGGACTTGAGGAAGTTAGACTCTCAAAATACGTACCCAGAAACAGAAATACGTAAGAGAAGCATCAAATCTCAAATAATGAGAAAATTTTGGGCAAGTTTTTGCCATGTACTCTTTGTAATCGTGCCCTTTTACCTATATTTAAACTGGGCTTATTGAGCTGACTTCGGCCAACAAATTGCTACTTGTAACATATGTCACTAAGATATTTTCACAGATAATGGGCTGTACTAATGAGCCTCGATTTATTATTCTCTAGTATGCTGTTAACGCAAGATGCGACTTGAACTATGATCATTGTATCCCTAGTATATAATTAAAATAAAGTGAATTAATAGACGGATATAAACGAAACAAAAACTCTACATCAAATTTCGAAAAAGGACACTCAGTTAAATTTTTATCAAATTTAAACAATCTAAGCCGTGGGACAAATGAATCCAGGATAACTTTTGGTTCCTATCACGGAGAGCATTTTAAAGATAGTCCGATACAAGATCACTTGGCAGCTTTTAGTATAATTGTCAAATAACTGATTGCTTAGAACCTACTGAATCGAGTAATGAGAATCATTGGGTCTTTGATTGACTTATCGTCTCGGATTGACTGTCTCGGGTTTCGATATCTCTCTCAGGAAATAGCGATCAGGATTTTCAGGATTTTCAAGATAATCAAAGCATCAACTTAGGATCTTTAATCTCCAATACATATAATTTATTTCATTATGTAATGTTGGGAAACGAAAAGATATTCTCTCCCAGGTATAGCTTCAGATGGGTATGTAGCACCAAGGCTGGAGAGTAGTAGATGAGCAGGAATTTTATCATAATACCTTTAAATTACATTTTTCATTTGACCCTCAGTGTCTAACAATAAACCTCTTCGACCCAGGAAATACAATATTTCTTTTGGGCCAAACGCAATCATGAGTAACAACGTGGCCAGTTAAATTTTGATGAATCTCCGTCTTGGAGGACTGGCAGGAAAGACCAAAGCTCGCGACAGAACGTCAGAAGTACGATAGTCTTAAATTAATTATCCATTTATGTACTATTTGAATTTACAACTTTATAGGATAGACTATTTAAATACAACTTGTCTTTTTCATTCTAATTTGGGGTTTCTGTTAGAATATGATTCTTTTAGACGGGTGATACAGAGTGGTCTCAAGGAGCCGTGTTATCAGTATTCCGTAGGGTACGAGTTTGGTACAAGTTGGTTACAGGTGTGGAGTATGGTGGTGATTCCTAAGAGTAGGAGGTATAAAGTCAGCGTTAGGTATAGGGTTCACGGAAGAGGTAAAGGTAAAATAAGTGGTAGGTGAGAAGGGTACAATAACGGCGGTCTTCTTTAGAGAAGAGATAAGTAAGTGAACAATAGGTATGAGTATAAACAGAAGACGTTGCGTGAAGAAGAATACTCCTTCACGCTGGGTATATATGTACATCAGATAATAGGACAGCCCTAAGCTCTGTCTCGAACAGTATTACTACGCAATCCCTATGAAACGACCATATGTTCCTGAGCCTGTCCTAATTATTTGAGAACTTGATCTAACCCCGAGTTGTGTTTTAGAATGGAACTCCCCACGAGACACCATCCTAGTTTCCGCCACGTTTATCCATGAAATGTGGCTGGAAGTAGATTCGATAAAGTATAGGGTTTAACAAACGTTTATTATTACTGCCGTATTAGCAATCCCTAAGAAAGCTGCAGCTTGGCTCGTACCAACGTTCCACTGTTAGGCTGATCTATACGCGAATATGGAACTACTAATACAGGGTATATAAGATCTCCAAACGCCTTAACCTAATTACTCCTAAATAAATAATAATCATAACCATAACACCGTTATACCTGCCGTTGGAAGGGGGAAAACAGCGCCTTGGTGGACTGCGAACTATAAAAGGCGATAGATCGACTACAGGATAGCCAAAAGGACATCTGGAGATATAGAAATGACCCGTAAGGTTTTCCGAGCCGCAGTGAAGTCAGCCAAACTCTAAAACTGGACAAAGTAAGTCGAGGCAGCAGAGATAGAAGCACAAGTGTTCAAGTTCATGCGATGGGCCAAACCAAAGCCGAAAAAACAGCTTCCTCCTCCCTAGTTAGCAGCAAACCAGTAGCTTTCAGATTCACTCGAGCAGACAATCGCACTTCATGATTCTCTTCTTGCAAGTTTTGACGCTAAAAGTGATACAGAAACGTAGGATAATGATCAACCAGAGTCTATTCCATGGAGCAGAGAGGTCTCACTGGAAGACGTTCTAGTATCAACCATTGTAAGTAAAGTAACGGCTCCAGGATATGACAAAATCATCGTTCGACTCCTTAAGGCTTGCTAGAATACAATTGGAACATATGTCAGGGACCTCTTCCAGGCATATTTGAACATGGAGTACTTTGCTACGTCGTTCAAAGTAGCTGAAGTTGTTGTCACGGGACTAAGAGCTAGCGCCGTACACTAGGATATTAATATAGATCCCTCCTATAGATAACCTTCCGAACACAAGTCTCAGTGCAACACAACACAGCGCCAACAATCTTCAGCAAATAATCTATATATTTTCTGCTCATTAACCCTCTATCAAAACGCTCTTAGAATAGCTCTCTTAGAGCTATGGCGTCTGTCGACGGTGACGTTGACATGTCGCCACCAGTGCCGCCCACGCGTGCGTCACCTCCCCCCTCACTGTATCCGAATTTAAACCCGCCAAAACGAAAGCTTCGAAACGACCTTCCTGCTGGTGCCAAGGACCCTCAGCCCGTGGCAGTCACTGACTCTTCAGCCCCTACCACGGAAACGCCACCCCAGACTTCAAACCCCCCAGTCAATTCACTCGCCCGAGCTACCGACGAAGCACTTGACGAAGTCCGACAGTTATTTTTCAAACGAGAAGGTATTGCTAGGGAATATTCCAAAGCACTGGACGATGCAACCGGGCGCCTACGCGAAATGGGCTTGGAATATCTCACTGACAATCTCACATCAGCGATTGCTCGGATTCTGCAGCAATTTGCAAGGGGAGAGACTAATTTCAGTCACGTCAACCAACAACAACAAAGGACCTCGCAGTCACAACTTACCCCAGGACAGTTGCAAAATGGACATGCGCCCACCTATGCTCAGGTAACAAGAAGTCAGACGGTCAGTAACGCGAGCTCAAATCTCCCGGAAAAACCAATTCTATCAACTACACCTCGAACAGACCAGATCCGAAAGACTGACAACAGAATCTTTATCCGGCTCCCCCAGGATCATCCCAGCCGTGCTCATCATGTCCACGCCGTCAAGGCAGCGTTAACTAAGAATCTAGAACTGGAGCACGAATCTCTAAAAACAGTTCAAAAAGTTAAGTCGGGCATCGCTCTCGTGCCTACAAATGAGAAACAAGCGGAACAGATTTTGACCAAGTCACAAGAAATTACGGCTACTCTCGGAGGAATAGTTGAGAAAGCAGAGCAATGGCATACATACATCATTGACCACGTACCACGGAAACTCCATTCTCTGGACGGTACCAGATGGAACGTAACAGAAGACTATGCTCGGGAAGAAGTCCAATCAGTCACAGGGTTTACGCCAGTCAAGATAGCATGGTCGAGAAAGTCCAACGAAAACCTAGCCCCAACCGGCACAATTGTGGCCTCATTTAAGCAATCCATTCGTCCTTTTAGAATTTTCTGCACAAGCTCTATCGCCCGGAAAATTACAAAATCACCTAGACCTTCCCAGTGCCCCAAGTGTTGGGGATTCCACGACGCAAGAATCTGTAATCAGGAACCTAAATGCAAACAATGCGGAACAACTGGTCACTTATCATGTCAGGCAGCCCCAAAATGCTCAAACTGTAAAGGACCACACCCTGCGGATGAAAGCTACTGCCCAGCTCGACCGGTAGTGAGAGGAGGAATAATCAGGCCACTCACTCAACCAGAACTCAAAAGGATCCGACAAGCTGGACATCGTGCTTGGCAACTAGTCAACCCCTCAACTCACGCAACAGAGACCCCCTCTGCCCCGACTCAATGTTAGACACAAATAACAGAAGACATAAAGGATACCTGAAAATATTTCAGGCCAATGTTGCCCGAGGGCAACCCAGTCATGACCTCGCCTTAGCCTTAGCAAGGGCTGAGTCAGCCGATATAATCATACTACAAGAACCTTGGATTTTTCCGGACCTAGGAAAGAAAGTTACCAAAACACACGCCGACTTCGATACTTTCAGCCCAACAGATCACTAGGAAGTGAGGCCACGCGTATTAACGTACGTCAGGAAAGGCAGAGGGCTTCAGGCCGTTCAAATCCGCCCGGCAAACACCGCGGACATCTGCTGGGTCACAATAATGGGTTTTACGCCCTCAATCACGATCGCCAACGTATACAGACCACCTCAAGAAACAGAAGGAGGTGCCGTGATATGCGCTCTTAAAGAGTTCCGGGTGCCGCCTAATTACATAGTAGCGGGGGACTTCAATACGAGACATCCGCTCTGGGATTCCCGTGCAACAGCTTCGAGAAAGTCTATAGAACTAGCCGATTGGGCCCAAACAAACGATCTAGTTCTCACATCACCAATTGATAAGAGCACACACAGCAGAGGCAACACTCTTGATCTAGCGTTCACCAACAACCCTCACGTCCAATGTAATATCGAGGAGCATCTACACACAACATCAGACCATGAGACACTTGTGTCCATAGTTCCATGCACTAGGCTCAAGCTGCACTCCCCTAGAGTCCAGTTTAGTCTAAAGCCCGAGAGCATTCCACACTTCGCTGCCGGAGTCAAAGAAACTCTCCCGACCGCCGAGTACCTACCACAGGATGTTGATAGGCTCACAAACTTGATAACCCAAATCATCCAGGTCAATATGCAGCGATTCTTACCCAGGAAGATTCAATCCGGGAACGGGACCAAATGGTGGAATAAGGAGTGTGCAAACAAGGCTGTAGAATATCGGAGGGCTAGAAGGCGAGGCGAAGCCACAACAGAGAAACACGCCTTGCGGAAAGCTACACGGGCAGCTAAGAAGGAATTTTGGATGAAAAAGGTAGAAGAGGCTCGCCAACCTAAGGATATCTTCAAAATCACTAGTTGGCATAAATATAATGGATCTTTCGGCTCACCCCCTATAAAACACAACGGAAGTACGTTCACAGACCCTAGCGGTAAAGCATCTGCTCTCAGTCGGGCTCTACTAGAAAGGAGATCGAATGAGGAGGATATTAGCCTAGAGCTAGAACCAACAGTCACCAAGGATGAACTGCACATAGACGCACTAGTCGAATTAGATGAGATTGAGCAGTGTGTACTCTACGCGGGCAACACCGCCCCAGGGATCGACGGCATCACTACTCAAATATTACGGGCCTGTTGGGACAGCATCAAATATGCGGTACTTCTACTTTTTCGTCGGTGCTTAAGCCAAGGCCACCACCCTAGTGCATTTTGCAGAGCAGAAGTTATCTTTCTTCCAAAACCAAATAAGAGGGATCTCAGCTCACCAAAATCATGGCGCCCCATTGCCCTTCTGTCTTGCCTAGGCAAAGGTCTCGAGAGATTGATGGCTAGAAGAATTAGTCACGCGGCCATCACACAAAACGTGTTAAGCCAACAACAATTTGGGGCACTTCCAAAAAGATCAGCCACTGATCTCGTCGGTTGCCTCGTACACGACATTGAGAAAGCTCGCTCGCAAAGGAAAGTTGCCTCACTACTAACCATGGACATCAAAGGAGCCTTCGATACAGTCCTTCCGGGGCGGCTCAAATATAGACTCAGAGAACAAAGATGGCCTAAATGGCTCATAGGCTGGGTGGAATCATTCGTCACCAACAGATCGGCCCGAATTCGCATAGGGGATTTTTTCACCCAAGAGACACCACTGATTTGCGGTCTCCCTCAAGGATCTCCCGTATCACCAATACTCTTTATGCTGTACATCGAACCTTTGATAAGTCTCGCAAACCCAAGATGCGTCTATAGCTATGCAGACGACATTGCTTTCATTCGCACTGGCAAAACTCTGTCAGAATGCTCAGAAAAATTAGCAAAAGATCTTGAAAAGGTTATTGAATGGGGGATAGGTAATGCTATCACTTTCGATCAAGAAAAGAGCGAACTACAACACTTCACACAAGCCCCCAAACCTAAGGAGTACCCAATTGTTCGGATGGGCGACTGGTGCATAGCCCCCAATCAAGTCACTAGATGGCTGGGATTTTGGCTGGATAGGAAGTTATCCTTTTTAACACATGTGAAAAAGTGGGCAGCTAAAGCGTCGTCAGTCGCAATGCACCTGAAACGTCTCAATAATTCTCAGCGAGGGTCTCGCCCGGATTTGGTTAGACAGGCAGTCAAATCGTGTGTCATACCTATTGCCACATATGGAGCAGAAGTCTGGTGGCCAGGGGAAACAGTATACTCATGGAGTAGAGGAATACAGAAGGACCTGAAAAACAGAAGCAACTCACACCTATCGCTTCTCTCCAAGTCTGTTAAACTAGGGTTGAGATCAATTCTGCCAGTATTCAAAACTACACCGCTACCAATTCTTTATCGAGAAGCTGGTATCCCCCCAGTCAACCTTATCCTCGAGGAGACTCGTTTACGGCAAGCACTTCGGATTCAAACGTTGGACGACAAACACCCTCTGAAGAAAAGAGCACTCGGTAAGGCCTTCACCCGCCTCACTAGAACGACAAAACTGTTGCCACTTTCAGTTGACGGAAAAGATGTTCCTCTCGTCGGGAAGAAACGGAAGTTTGACGCAAACGTTCCCCGCAGAATTCACGATATACATCTCTTTACAGACGGTTCGCGTACTGCTGACGGAAAGGCGGGGGGCGGATTTGTCATTTTCCAAGGAGGGAGAAAAGTTAAGACCGGGAGCTTCGGCATAGACCGCAAGATCGAACCTATCGACACGGAAATAATTGCCATTTGCCAAGGTCTCTTTGCCTGTATACAATTTGCCAACACACGATTCGCCACTAATATATTAGTGCACACAGACAACAGAACAGCCGTCGGAATTGTGAATGGAAATTCTTCTTTGACGTGCCGAAAAGAAACAAAGTTAATTCGAGACGCACAGGAGAACTGGAATAGGCGTGAAAAACTCGCTCATGTCTCAAATGGTTTTATTTTTGCGGAGTGGGTTCCCGGTCACATGGGTGTCCCGGCAAATGAAGAAGCAGACTCTCTGGCGAAAGCTGGAGCTCTTAGAGTACAGCCGGCCGTACTTGAGAACAACCCATCCTTTGCGGCAGTCAAAAGTCATGTTTTGGATATGAGGAAACAACTCTTAGATTCTTGGTGGGACATTCACGGCCCTGCAAGATATAAAGACCTAGACATACAGGCAGGAGTACCTGGAAAATGCCCAGCCACGCTACGGATTCCCAGGAAAGCACTCCACCACCTTCTTTCGGCCCGTTCAGGGCACGGAGACTTTGAGAATTACCATGAGAGATTTAACCATACCAGCTACTCACCGTGCATTTGTGGGCGAGCAAAGTCCCCTATTCATTTTTTTTTCTGCCGCTTGAAAAGAGCGACAGTAAGAAGATATACTGGAAAACTTAGAACTCAAGAGGCAATAAATTGGCTATTAGGCACAGAGGAAGGGGCGGTGGCATACTCTAGTATCATAAATGGAATGTAGTCTCCTCTGGGGAAATAAATGTAGGGACCGAAGTATTGCATAAGATTGCGATACTGGACTGGATTGTAATTAGTGCAGAACTGCTAGAAAATTTCGCTGCGGGCTTAGCTCGACAGCGCGTCCTTCGCCCCTAGGGAGGTTTTTGGAGACTATCGGAAGATAGTTTCGCCGCGGACGTTAAATGCTAAAATAAAAATAAAATAAATATAGATAACCTTCCCTTACTATCGCACAACGCAGTTATATTATTAAACCACCAGAACCTGACCCGTAAGCCACTGTGACAGTTGTACTTCTTCCTAAAACTGGACGTGATCTTTCCAGCCCAAAAGGATGGCGACCCATATCGTTACTCTCCAGATTAGGCAAGGGACTAGAACGACAAATAGCGAAACGGATGTCCTGGTTCGCAACAAAGTACATAGCAGTACCTCTACAACTGTTCGATGCACTACCAGTACGCTCAGCAGTTAACTTCGTATCATGTGTCACACACGATGTAGAAGCTGCAATGAGATCGAACAAAGTCAGAGCTATGGTCAAGATGGACATACAAGGTGCCTTAGCTGCAGTGCTACATTATCGGCTGCTCATACGAATGCGAATTCAGGATTAGCCGCTATCACTCTGTCGCTGAGTAGAGTCGTTTCTGAAAAAACGAAACGTTCTGGTAAGACATGAAGAAGGCGTAACAGATGAGAAGCTTGTTGAGTGCGGTGTCCCGTAAGGATCACCACTTTCGTCACTTCTATTCATGTTATACATCTCAATTCTACTCGAGGATGGCAGTCCAAACTATAGATTCGGATATGCAGACGACATTGCGATTGTCCGTGTTGGTAAAAGTCATAGTGAAGCTATTGAGGCTTTCCAAGTCGAAGTAGACAGGATAGTCCAATAAGCTTTGTTACACATGATTGGGTTCGACCCTTCGAAGTCTGAGCTCCTGATCATTGGGGTGGACCAAGAAGAAACTCGACTCATCCGACCTAACGGTTAGAGTTGGGGAACAGCTTATTATGCCTTCTCCGCATATCCGAGGGCTCGGAGTTTGGATTGATTCTCAACTATTGTTACAGGCTGCACCTTACATCCATGTATTTGTGCCTATCTATGTACCAATCGCCGATGTTCTGTTATGGGATTATAAGTGATCGCCGATCCGATAGATATTAACCTCACTGGGGTCAGAGCTACATGTATATATGTCCTACAGCCTAGATAGGTACCATTTCCTAGATAATTAGAAAATAGACTGTATTACGGCCAGCTTACTTTGTTCTTATTGTTTTGGTGATAGCCCATCACAACTATCATTCAGATGTAACGTTCAGGAGTAGTATAGTAATGCACAGCGAATGTCCCACTTCATACGCAGCATAAACAGCATAAACAGAGTCCATCGAGGAGCGGCTCCGGGACCACTAATTCATGCGGGTGAATGCATGTGTAGTGAGCACGGCAATCAATGGTGCTAGAGCCTGGTGGCCTGGACTGACCCGTATCACGATCAAACGAGACAAGTAAGTACAGGTGTCAGATGGCACCTCCAGCTACTAGATAGGACTACATTGACTGTAATTCGAGCTGCGACAGTTCCGAAGTGCATCGAGAATCCGCCGACTCGATAGCTATCATCCACTCGCGTCAAGGACAGTTAAGATACCCAAAGACCATATTTCGCGCGGAGAAAATTTAATGGACTATGGAGGCATGTCTGGATAACTCGGGGGTTTTAAGACGTTCCCCTGTGTGGGTATTCACGGATGAGGGTTGACTTGGGGTGAAGAAAAAGTCGCCATAGCTTCGCAGTGGCACTTGCAAAAGAAATCCGAGGCTTGAGTGCTCTTCCTTTTCATTGAGTCATCTATCATGTACTTTTCTTTGATATTGTGTCGTAGCTAGTTAGCTGCATACTCAACTCAAGTCTGATGCGAAAAAATAAATATCTCTAAGTGACTCTCGCACAGACACTAATCATTAATACGTCATTAGCTTTGCTATCTGGAGAGATAAGCAACACAGTGTTGTGATCAGACCCACTTATAGATCACACAACTTGGAATAGCTAGTATTGGGCAAGTGAACCAACAGGACAAGCGACCCTGCGTCAATGATACGTCATCGGCACACAGCAATGACAACACCAGTATCTCAACCATACATGATTATATGATAATATGACGCAGGTATATCTAATGACATAGTTGTTGAATGGCTGAATGGTTGGCAGTTATTGCTATTGATGGTATGTTGTATGTATTGTCTTTGTGTATAAATACTCGCTGCTAGACCTCTGTGTATGATCAACCTTTTCCACTCTTATATTCAATAGTCATCAATATAGCAGATCTACAATATATATCTGTCTTCTTCACGTTAGACTTAAAGTGCTATCCTACATCCACCCAAGTTGACTGTTACACCCATTATGACAATTCTTAGACTTCTCATAACCTCGTTATTACAATACAGAGCGATACAGATACAGGGTTGAAAAGCCGGCAAAGACGAATTCTTCACCTTCCAGCGGTGCCGGTGTACTCGCTCTGTATGCTCTGTATATCTGGGATAGCCCAGAAGAATCGTATCCGAATCGAAGTCGAAAGCAAACACATTCATATCTCCATTTGACGACTTCTCGATAATGCCTCTCTTACCGTTCTCACCTGAGTCCTCAACCCTATTCTAACCACGAATCATCTCGCCTCAACAATCGATAAAGGCGTTACTCCAACTGTAAACAGGAGCTTGCCTCATTGATTACCGGCCATCACTCACTACAAATTTACGACGCTACGTAAACCCGCAAGGAGGAAATCAAGTCGAAAAATACAAAGTTGGGGTCTTGGCTTATGGGGGACCGTTGCTCTGATGGGCCTTCACATCTTGAGGGAGGATAGGCAGCTGGGACGTGGGACAAATGAGTGATGAGGTGACAAATGGACACTCTGGGACGCAGATCTTTCGAGTGTTTTCGACTTAAGGGTGTCTGGGCGCAGAGTCAATGATTTCGGATAGTGCAAGCTAAAGTCTGGGTAGCCTGGACACCGATCTCACTCCAGAAAGGGAGGACTATGAGACCACATCTTGCGCGGTGGCTGTATATAAGATTTCAAAGACATGTTAGGGTAGCCGTAGGTTTTTCCTGTCCTCCCTTTGGTGGATATTAACGGTTGAGGGAAGGGTGAAGGTCCCTAGCGCAAAGGTCTCAAGGGGTATCAGCGAATGCACCCACTACATGAGTAGTCCAAATGTCAAAGCGAGTTATCGTCGTATATAGTCGTCGAGGAAGCTAGTCTTCTCCGTGTCATGCTCTTTGAGTGCAGAGTTTGTGCCCGTCACTGATAACATCCACTCATTCATGCGGAGAAGAAAAGTCCCCCAATCACTTTTTCTATTGCAACCTTTGGAAATATCAAGTTCAGCTCCACAGGGCACAGAACTCTAATCCCAGAATATCTTGAACTCTTGCTTCAGTAAAGGGAGTTCATGCATTTAATAATTCGGTGCGTGTCAAAGAAATTTTGAAGAAGCACAACAATTCTGACTGAAATGGAGTCATATAATTAAAGCCAGAGAGCTTTAAAGTGATGCAACTAATACCTTCCTTTTTTCTTTTCATACCATCTATAAATCATGAGGGTCGACAGGAGGCTAGTATTCATATATAATTTAATCTTCGAGCGCAAGATGAGAAAATCCTGGCTTTCATTTGCTATGTTGAGTATCTGTAGGTGTCAGCACATCGAGCAGTTTATTTAGACTGGCCAAATCGGTACGTGAAGAGCTCACATGCTGTACGCGGGCATAACGTTAGTTATTATAAATAAATAAATCATACTTTCCAAGAGCTATATCACGCACAAGATTGTGTGGGAAAAATAGAAGAAACTAAGCTCATACGGGTCTAAACACGATATTTTTCTTTCCAATACACTATCCCTTGAATTGAATTTGTTCCTGTTTAACTTCCTATCCGGTATCTATACTACAGAAACACGAAGACAGCAAACCGCTATGGTTATGGAAAAAGCTTTAAACAAACAGAACCCACTCTCCTGCCACTCTGAAAAGACCTGGCTTAATACTGAGGACGTGTCTTTGAACTACAAATTATAAGCTTTAACCTCAATTTGTTAACTCCTTCAATCAGACTAATGCTATAAGAAATTGAATAACGAAGGCACCTTCTCACTTGGCGTTGGTCATCGAAGTGTCTAAAGCGTAAGCCCCGATGGTGGTGCTGCTATCGCGGGGATCATTGCTGCTGCTGGGGCTTTGACTACCTTTCGCGATCGTCCCTATTAAAGCTCTTAGGGGTATTTGGATGATAGGAGTGAACTTTGACAGTAAAGTCGATACTGTATGAATCTTAAGATAGTGGGGATTCCAGGATCAAAGATAAAAGGTTAGGAACAGTGAGGTTTTTGGTTTTACTGAACTTACATTTTTTTGGTTAGAAGGGTTAGGTTTTAATCTAAATCTAATTATCTAACTATTTTCTGATTACGTGATGGAATGACGTTCCCACCACCGAGTTCATTACCAACCCAAACCTCACCAAAGCTGGTAGCTATCGAAGATGAGTAGTCTTCGCCTACTTAGTACTGCATGTGGTTCGGTCTGGTATGTCTAGATTTCAACAGTTCCGACCCTCTTGTGAGTCCTTCAGTCTTCTTACTGGTGACCAAAATGAATGCCAGATCGTCACTCCTTCCGACTCTTCGCATTGGCGCCGTTGTGGGTTTTATACATTCTCCCTTTCGGCGAGGGGATCAATTTACCATTATCAGAATAACCCGCTTAGTCAGCTAGTTAATTGACTTAAAACCTCCCACACCCTCGATACTTGACTTGTATAATACTTTTGGATTAGTGCATAAATAAATTTATACCCTTTTTATTCAATCTTTATTCCAAATGTTGTCACATCGGTGACTCTACTTATTAAATTTTGAAGCACCAGTGTCTCGTTTATTTTAAAAGAGTTAGCAAGGTGGTGGATATGAATATAAATATTATTTTCATCTTCAATATAAGCTGATTTGGCCGAGTGGTCTAAGGCGGTGGTTTTAAGTGTACAGCACCACACCATTATCGAGAGATGCGTGAGTTCGAACCTCACAGTCAGCAGTTATTTTTGACTTGCGTAACAATCAAGTCATGTAGTTAAGAGTTATCCCTTTAATATTTATAAGAACTACTACGATATCAAACCTTTGGTCCGTACAAGCTTCTATTTAATGAAAATCGACCTCAGAAATATTGTTGCATGCTTGCACGTCATCATATATGATTGTGCAAACTTTAGAGAGGGCTTTTTGTGAAAGTCACGCGAATTGTAAAAACGTGAGAGCGAATACAAGAATTAATACTAGATTATTCCGTTCTAAAAGTAAATAATGGCACTATAACATCCAGTCCAACTCCTGGTTTTGTTTCTTACGATTATCATTAGCCAAATTTAGCTGCACGCAGATCTTACTTTCGATTTTCGGCTCGATCAAAATTTACAAAGGCGTAATTCGGAGGACAAAACTGAACACTTGTACGCGGTGTCCTCTTCGAAGCTGTGGGGGAAGAATTATCCCAGAGCCAAGTTCAGTCAAATTTCGCAATACCAAAGAAGCTGGCCCACGAGGCAATGATATTATGATTGGTATATGATTTGGGAATGTACATTTGCGCTGGAACAGGTAAGATGGTTTGTGGAGAGATATCTTCATTAATATGCAGAAGTGAGGTTACTGTGGTAATAACCATGTTACAGTTGGAGGAAGCTCGTCCTTATCCCATAGCTTGTTCGCCTGTAGACCGATCACGTGACCAGTATGCAGCACACCAAAGTGTGCTGCATACTGAGCAGCTATGCCATTTGTATTATATCAATAACCCGTCTCTCATACTGCACACAGTATTACTTACAATGCTGTTGTGTAAAGATTGGATCTTCTTCATGCGCCTTAATGTCATACTGCCGTAATAACTATCTATTCACCAAAGGAGGAGGACCGGAAAGCAAAAGGGCTGGACAAGTAATATAGAATCTAGGCTCAGAATTATCAACCTAATTTTTCTTTCAAACTTTTCAAACTTCAAGACAACAGCAGAGAGACAAAGTTAGGATTCTTCCAGGCACGGCTCGGGATTAGAAATACACATGTCTATCTTCACATTATTGGGAAGCTTCAGGATAGCGTATGTGTAACTTTTGTAGGAGAGAAAAGCAGAACATGCAACACCTGTTGTTACACTGTCCCGAATTCCGAGATCAAAGTAACTGATGTTCTCGGAGCTTAGAGCCAAGGGTACTTCCCATATTATTTCGAACAAAGAGAGGAGAGGTAGCTCTACTAACATATTTGGAGACATTCAAGTGCACGACAACACACAAAGGAAGTTAGAGTAGGATATCTCAATGGGAAAATAACAAGAAATATTGAAGACGGTATTTTAGAGAGGAGTTCTGGGGATAAAAAGTATGTAAACAATGTGTCATAGCTAGATAACTGAATACACGATGACTTAAAAAAATACCTATGCTCCAGCTACTAGATCTACCATACTACATGGCTGGGAATAACAAACCTGACCTAGAGACGAAGACAGTTATTCGCTGACCTAATTATTGCGGACAGGCACGACGTTAAATCAAACTCCAACTCTGGCTTGCTCAGAGTCCATGACGGCTCGTTTCATCCTTCGATGTCTCTCTGGATCCCAGATCTGGCGGATGCCATTCATCATGCAATAAGCATTATGGCCTGAAGTTGTCTCTGATTAAGAGGGATTGCTGTCGGGGGGATGCTGAACTCTCCCCAGAGAACCAAAATTTGAAGATATGCGCCATGCCGATAGATCCGCTCCACCGTTTTTGGGAATTATCTTTTCCAACAGATCTATGTGCCAGCAAATCTAGTAGCAAGAAGAACATTACGAACATGCCGGTTTATTTTTCTCCTAATGAGACTAGTATTAATCTAGAATATGTAGTTTCTTTCTGCTTACAGACTGGATGAGATAATTACGAATGCGTTTAGAAATAGGTTGGCATAATTAAAATGATTGGGCAGGTTAGCTATGCACGTGTTGACTACGGGGGACTATGTTAACATCTGTCAGTGATGAACCATGCGAACCTCCAGCTCTCACTGTAGAGTCTGCAGAGCCGAGATTGAGTATTACCTTATCAACTTTGAGCTGAGTTATCACCCTCTCCGTCATAGATACGTTTCCGATCACTCATAAGATGATCAAGACGAAGATAATGATGCTGGGAATGAGGAAAGATAATGCGGTATCAAACGCTACAACGATAGTCAGAGAAGCCCTCGTTATATTACAACGGGTGCTCCACACCCGCAAATGGCCATCGTTTCGTTGGCTGGAGAGGGGAGATAATAACAGAATAACGGTTCCTCTTAGGGTGTACTCGAATGAAGACCTGTGGGTGTATTACTGCTGGAAAGAAGTCGTGAAAGAGTTATAGGTACTCCCGGCCTGTAGGCAGAAAGGACCTACATGTCCTTACATAGTCATAGACTTCATAGGACAATAAATACAAACAAGCAAATTGTTGGAATGTAAGTCTTTTACCAGGCGCTTAGTGCAGTGCATCTCTCTGATGCTGGGCCATTGTCCTGATGACTCAGCCAACACCGCAAACTGGACGTTCGCAGTGTTCATAGATAGAAACAAAAACAACAAGAATCCATACCTCACTTTCGTACCTTTCGTTTTGCATTGAGCTAACCTTACGTATACGTAAGATAAGGCCAATCGACACAAACATCAATTTCTCGTAGTAAATATAACAAATCAAGGATATTCGATATACCGATATCGCCGTCGCCATTTAATAGTTGTATCGAATAACTGACATATGATCTAATTACTGTCATTGGCTGAATCTTGAATATATTTAGATCTGTGCCTAATAATCAAGGCACAGTCCACCGTTTCCTAGTTTAATTCCAAGTATATCATGCACTTCCCCACACGACTCATTAGGCCTGGTAGATGTCTGGATCCACCTCATGCAGATGTATTCTTAAATGGCGAATAAGACTACCGACACGACGAGAATATTGAAGTGGAGGAATAGGAGGTCACGCTCATGTCTATCATTGCTGCACATACTATGCCACAGCAGGAGGATGACGAGGATAAGGAGGCAGCTGAGCCAGTTGCCAACTCCATGGAGCTCACGACACTCTTGCGAATGGAAAGAAGCGTCCAGCACCAGACAGAGCTTAATAGAAGTCAAGAGACATTAAATATCTGGTTTAAATAATACATGAGGTAGAACGATATCAGAATTGATGTCCGGGGATGTGTGAAGATTTCATAAAGTGGACTGGGTAAATAAGCGTGTTTGTACGTAGTATCACGTGTTCAAGTTCTCCACTAAAACCTTATATCAATACAAAATATCGGCACGGAATTACCTCGTTAACACGATTCCGCACCGTACTACAATAAACCCTCCCCCACATACTCTCATTCATAGTGGGTTACTTGGTGGGCCCTGAGATCAACACTGGACACGGGCTGTATAGAGTGATTGGAGAGAGTCGATGCATCGAAAGTTGTAACGATCAATAACTGCGTGAATTCGGCCCAGGATTCAGACTACCAAGCTCACAGTAAAATCCGAAAGTCACGCGGAGGAAAAAAGGAGAAGATTTGATATGCGTCATGTCCCTATGGACAAAATTTTAAAACTTAAAACACCTTTAATGAGCATCTCTTGGTCAAAAAAAGCTTGTTATATTTCCTTCGTCAATAAGGATCTGAACGGCCCAAGTTCATATAATGATCGAAACAGGAATAGTTGAATAGGTCTTAAAGGATTAATGGCTTGATGAGCTAATAACTGCCGATTGGTGGATGCTACCCCGGGACTTACAGGATGAAGGACAACTTTAATCAAAAGCGCTTGGCTTATGAATTCTAAGCAAAAGTTACTGTACACTCGTGCCTGCAGCACGCAGCCACGATATATGAGTCGTATCGTGCGTCTTGAGAGATGTTGCCTCAATAACATGGGAATCATTGCATTCTGAGCTCAACATCATGCACCACTTCTAACTTATGATTACCTACAGTCATCATAAAAGGGCAATTGATATTGATTTTTTGATAACTTTGGGAAATAGAATCTCGAGTCATGTGGGATTCGCTTGCACAGACGTAATGCAATTTCACCGTCCATATCAGCGGTGAGATTTTATTAAGTGCCCCAGCAAGACAAGATGACTTTGTTAAAGCAAATAATTCCATTTTAATATACGCTGACGTATTCACTGCAACGACTCATTTGCTATTAGAGGAGAGGAAATTTGATAAAAGAATGGAGAAGTTCAAAACTTTATATAAAATATGGCAGCTTCCTGTTATTTCTGCGGCACCCATCACCATCATTCTAAGACCCACTCGGAAGAAGTAGGCTTTCACTCATTTATCTCTATTTCCTAATTCTAAGGCTTTCATTATCATGAAGATTTCTCAAAGACTTGTGGGAGTGGTTTTATCTACTGTCTTAACTCAAGCGAGGAACGTCTTCTACTATGATGAGTAAGTCAACCACCCACTGTGATAACTGTTTGGCCTGCTAAACTGTTGAAAGAGAACATCCACATTTACCTGATCCGAAAGTAACGGCAGATGTTGATCATGTAAATATTGCCCATGCTAAATCATCTATTTTCACCACCAATCCTGCAGGCGAATACGCTCCTTTTCAAAATTTATCCAGCTTGAAAGCCCATTTCAAGCCTGATACCAAATTTTTAATTTCCATAGGAGGTTGGGGAGATATTGGCTTTCGAAAAGCTGCGGCTACAGAAGACTCTCGCAAATTGTTTGCTAGCAATATCGCTGAGTTGCTTAAAAAACTCAGCTTAGATGGTGTTGATATTGATTGGAGGTACCCTGGTGGTAATGGTGATGATTATCGGCAGGTTCTCAACTGGGACCTAGCTGCAGAACCTGGTACTTATCCATTATTATTGTCTGAGATACGCTCTGCGATTGGCTCAAAGAAAATTTTGAGTATTGCTGCTCCGGGAAAGCCCGAGAACATGATCGTCTACACGCCTCACAATGCTACCTCAATCTGGAACTTGGTAGATTGGGTTAACGTTATGACATATGATCTAATGGATCGTCGAGATGGCATTACCAAGCACCACACTGACGTTGAGACGTCATTAAAAATCGTCGACCATTACATCGATAACCTCAAGCTTGAACCCCACAAGATCAATCTTGGCTTTGCTATGTTCGCCAAGTGGTTCAAAGTTGATCCAATGGAAAAATGCGAAACAGGTCTGGGCTGTATAACTCTCCTACTAGAGACTCAGGATGGTATAGACACACAATCAAGCGGCAGCATTACCTTTGAAACAGCTAATCTAGCACCGCCTCCATCTAACATCACCGAAACTACTGACGGTACCTGTGGCCCTGAGATCTTCAAGACTTGCAAAAAAGGACACTGCTGCTCCATTTACGGTTACTGGTATGTCTTCCCCATCCTCACTTCATTTCCCGTTTACTATTAAGCAAGGACAAATGAGATTCACTAGTATATCATTCTCTAACTTTACTTCAGTGGTACCACAGAAGATTATTGTAATAATTGTGAGGGCGTAGCCTATGGTTCTGGATGCAAGGCAGTTTCTCTTAAATCTCAATTTCAGACTGCTATGCTTAATGGCATCACTGATTCGAAAATGGGTGGCCAGTACTATTACGACCGAACCAGAAGCACTTTCTGGACGTGGGAAACGCCAGATTTAATAGCGCAGAAATTTGAAAAGATCATGGCGGCTCGTAAGCTCGGCGGAGTAATGGTTTGGAGTCTAGGCGAGGATAGCTATGATAATAGCCATCTCATTGCTATCCGTGAAGGAAACTCTTATCTCAAAGATCCAAGCGCTTATCAAAAGAAAAAACCAAACAACGTTGCAAAACCCATTCAACCAATTCAATCCCCTCAGCCAGAGCCAAAACCTCAGCCTTCGAAAACCCACTGGTGGAAATTTTGGTAAGAGATGAGTCTTTGAGAAAGAACTAATTGGATAGTCTATTTCTAACTTGATATATTATCAAATCTTAATTCAGAATGTACTACTAGAATTAAACCCGAATTTTAAGTCGCTTTTGTTAAGACTATTGTCTCGTGAGCTTGTGTCAAATAAAATTGCGGAACATGCCGAGATGCGGGCAAGAGCACGGCTGCTGGGGGAAATTAATCTTAGTTTCCTACTCGGGATTAGTGCTGTCATTGTAGGACAAGTTATGCCACAACTTCATTGGGATGTATCTACAGTTCAATAGGTATCAATGTTATTACAACGTTAACCCGTATCACCAATTAGTGCATGCACAGATTGAAAAACAATAAGAGCAATAAGAGTTGCTTTATAACCTCTCACAATTCAGTGCAGATCCAGCTATCGCACTCTGGAATATGTCCAATGTCTGGACGATAGGCACGTTGGTTGTTATTCACCGAGTAATGTAAGCGACAAGTCGTGGAGACGATTTGTCGAGTGAAGGAATAGTCATTCTTTGATGACTCAAGTTACTGACAGAGTACCTCTCAGTTATACGAGGGAATGAGACACGTTTAGAACAAAGTAGATAATTGGAACACACTTTGGTGGATGGGGAATTCTATAAGACCCAACTTATATCACTACTGTGGGATATCAATCCAATCCTGATCCATCTACGCCTTACATTTGCTATGCAGTGACTCTTATCAAGTTATACAAGTGATCAGAGTGCGTATATTTAAATTCTAATTGCTATTTTAGTATGCAAAGGACGGTTGATCCTCTTCCATTAGTACCCACCAAACTGAAATTAACACTCTTTGATTGTCCGGGCACACCAATATCGCAGAAATTATGATGAAGCATGACTGTCTTTGAGCATGCCATCTCCTAGCCTAGGTCTCACGTGTGCTCAAACGATTCAGGATCTATATTACAGATAGGCCCGGATGAGCTACGATTGCACCATCCAACCATGCAATGTGCATCGCATCGCCCATACACTACCTGAGTTAAAATGAGAGAATTTATACCTCGCATCTCATGTGCAAGTACCACTGCGAGGTTATGGCGGCTTCTTTTTCACCACCGGTCAAGCCTCATCCGTGAATCCCCAGTCAGGGGAAGGTCTCCGAAACCCTGAGTTATCCAGACATGCCTACATCGTCCATTAAATTTTCTCCGCGCGAAATTTGGTCTCAGGTGTCTCCTTCCCAAGTGGAGTAGGTGCCCAGGCTACTCAAACTATTGCGGAGAACTGTCAAGGGATGGAGTGGATTGCGGTATCGTATGGTCACGTGCTATCACGCGTCTGATGCGCGATTCACGATGTATGTATATTTACAAGACTCAATAGGAGTCACCTTTCCTCTTCGTAGACAATCTCAATCACCAGATTAGACCTCGTCAATTTATCCTATGATCTTTACACTCACAGAAGACCGCCACGAGGCGGACCACGACACCTCCCATCGTTGGCTTGTTCTTATAGTGTGAGCTGCTCTCTCGCAATCAAAGCCTTGACGCGCATAGTGCTCAATTCATGTAACTCCTTGCCAAAAGTTCGAAATTCACGCTCATCGAGGTTACATTCTTCCTTTGCATCATCTTGTCAACTTGTCCTGAACCCTCTCACGTCCATCCCAAAGAACTGTCTCCCGGTTCTGTGCGCCACGCTTTGCTTCCTCTGTCGGGTGTAAATATCGGCGTGTGCGTGTGTTAGGCGACGAGCTAAGGCCAGATAATAGTCGAGGAGAGGTGTGGCCATTGGAATAAGGATGTACTAGGTCGTGCCTGCAGACTTGATGAGACTTAGGTAGGAGTCAGACTCGTTGGGAATGAAAAATTGACATGAAGTATTTTGAATCATTGCCTCGTGCGCCAACTTCTTAGGTCTGGCGAAATTTGTCTGAATTTGACTTTGAGAGAATATTTCAGCCCCAGGTTAGTAGAAGACACCGCGTTCAGGTGCTTAGTCTTGCCTCTTATCTCTGTCTTTATTATTAATTCATTTTATTTTCCTCTCTGAGTCTTGGATTATGTAGGACATGCAGATCCTCTCTGTCTACAGGCCAAGGATACCTATACCAGTAGTATATCCCCTCCTATGCCTCCCATACAGCTCCCCTCGTACAGTATCACCCCTCGCAAGTCCTCATTCGATCATACACTTAGAGCAACCCTTTGCCCTTCATTATCTCCCCTCTCCAGCCAACGAAACGATGGCCATTTGCGGGTGAATAGCAGCCGGGAAAAATCGAAAAAGCCACTGGATACGTGGCTCTCCTAATACCGACATTAGGACTAGATCCGAAGACATAGTGGCCCTTCTAATACGTTCGAAGAGCCCGGCAAGCTGGGCGCTGCAGACGTGCGGATACTTCGGGAAATTCACGCTCTGCCTTTCTAACCTCCTTCCAACTTCTTCCCGAAGGTCGTGCTGAAATGTCAGAAAAGTGTTGACAGTGCGTGATTGCTGTATGGCAGCTTAGCCCAACATCTTTTGTGCCGTTGACTCATCGACAATAGAAGTCCTCCTGGCTAATTAACCGAAATCTCGGTCTTGGCGCCCACAAAAAATCCAGAGTTGAAAACTACTCGAAAATGTCAGTCCCAGCCTGGTCTTCAGAGACCTGTTTCCACTTTCGCTCCACATCTCAGCCGCCTGTGCCTCCTCAAAACGTATAACCCTATTAGTGCATCAGTCCCCCACAAGCCAAGACCCAGGCTTTGTATATTACGACTTGATTTCCTCCTTGCGGGTTTAAGTAGCGTCGTAAATTTATAGTGAGTGATGGCCGGTAATCAATGAGGCAAGCTCCTGTTTACAGTTGGAGTAACGCCTTTATCGATTGTTGAAGCGAGATGATTCGTGGTTAGAATAGGGTTGAGGACTCAAGTGAGAACGGTAAGAGAGGCATTATCGAGAAGTCGTCAAATGGAGATGTGGATGTGTTTGCTTTCGACTTCGATTCGGATACGATTCTTCTGGGCTATCCCAGATATACAGAGCATACAGAGCGAGTACACCGGCACCACTGGAAGGTGAAGAATTCGTCTTTGCCGGCTCTCTTTCTTCATTAGATAGCATTATGCCAGCTTTTACTCTTCAATCGGTAAAAAGGCCCACTGTGTATACGCTGCCCTCTACCTAGCGATCTCCATATCAAATTATGTACTACATCTACTTCCTCTTTTTTCTTCATTTTCCAAACTTTCGTTTGAATATTAGTATCTTTGATCGCTCGGTCATCATTGATGCCTGCTAAGGTTAGCCACGAATATAAGGCTTTTCTCTTTTGGGCCAAATGAATTGACATGAAGTGTTCCTCTATCTCACGACTTGAAAGAATATTCAGGCAAACAAACTTGCACTTATATTTGATTCTAGAGCTATTTAGCCTCTCCGGCTTAAAGTTTAGTTGCATCAATGCGGTAAAATATTCCTAGCCCCTTGCATAATTTTTTCCTAAAATCATCTGGTTGATAGAGGATGTCTATTTAGCTAATTTAAACGACCAGGGTTGATTGTAAATAATTGCGAAACACCCAAGTGTTGAAATTATGGAGTACAGAGATAAGTCAGGTGATGGTTAATGGAAGTAATTGATGAAGGGGGTTTTTTTTTTTTTTTTATTATATTAAAGTCCTAAGCTAAAGCTCTAGGTCCACTACAGGTACAAGACTGGTGGAGCCGGCGGGGATCACTGCTTACAGGCCCAACTCATTCCAACCGCTGGACTTGCTACAGAAATAGTAGGAAGTAAATTACGACGCGGACACCACCTACTCCAACTCCTAGATCAAAAATCAATCCTTTTCCCTAAATCCAAATAGCTACAATCTTTCCTCAGAGAAACGACACTTCTCGCCTCGTTCCCTTTCTTGTCATGTGTTGTGGCAATGACTAGTTAATCTGATCCCCGCTGAGAGCAGTGGATGAGTGAGCAGGTCGTCTATCAAAACAGCCGGTTTCCTGCGCAAATATTTTGAAGCTTTCGTGCCACTTGGGCCCGAGAAGCTTTTTGACAAAGTCAGCGTGGGACATTGACTTTCTGAGCCTACGCGTGTGTTGTGCGTGGCGGCTACAGTGGATGAAGTGGGTTGGAGTAGTTTCCTTCCCGCAAGAGCACTCCATAGGAGCGTGTAGGTTATTAAAACGGCGATTGTATGCCGCAAAATTGCCGTGACCCGTTCGGGCTGCAATTAATTCTCGGAGCAGGTGCCTAGAGAGAGCTAGTTCAGGTGGTTTGCGTCGCCGAACCTGTAGGTTGAGTTGGCGGTATTTAGGCGGACAAGCCTCTATCCACCAGTCTTCCAGCAATTTTTGCCGCCGGTGATTCATGTGACCACGAAGATATGCCAGAGTACATGATCCTGGTGGTGTCTCCTGGCTAGGTAACTCTCGGAGTGCGGCACGGGCAATGGTGTCTGCCTCTTCGTTCCCTTGTATCCCTGCGTGCCCTGGCACCCATTTCACTAATATTTTTGCCTTATTGGATGACGCACGGAATTTGCGTACATCTTCAAGGCTAGTTGAGGATGAGCCCGTCGTTAGTGCGCTTACAGCCTGCTGGCTGTCTAGAAACAAGTGGATTTGCTGCGACCCTCCTACTCTCCTAGAGTTTCCGTTATCCAAGAACTCCAGTGCGGCTTCTAGAGCCTTCCTTGCTCCTATTATCTCTGCATCCAGCACCTCTCCCCCGTGCTTGATGCCACTTCCTTTGCCTATGTCTTTCCCATCCTTTTTCAGAACGAAACCCCAGGCAGAGCGTCCGTGTCCTTCCGATGAACCATCTGAGTATGCGCAGATGTCCGTTCCTGTCACGTTATTGATCCATCCAACGCAGTCGTTGCGTTCCGTCAGCCTTGAGCCTAACTTTTTAGGGTAGACTACCGGCGCCAGGGCCTCGGGAGCCTCTGCTTCCGGGAGCTCTCGATAAGCACGCTGTAACCGTGACATTTGGATCTCTGGTCTGGCAGAGAGTTTGGCGGTCTTTTTGTACTTTCGAGTGCCGACATTCGGGCACACGGAAGCGCGGATCCTCAACGGGTGTCTATCATCAAGGGTCTTAAGCCTTGCCGAAAGTCGGAGTCGGTTTCCCTCAAGTATGACCTTTGCCGGCGGGATTCCTCCTTCTCTGTGAACGGCTACGTTTGGCGTTGTCCTCATCACTGGCAGTGCAGCCCGCAATCCCACCAGGTTAGCTTTGTCAATCATGCTGCAGAGGTTTGAGGTAGATGACGTGACCATTCCTCGTGTGGTTGGGCGTCTGGACCCTGGCCACCAGACATCAGATCCAAAAGTTGCTAGAGAGACAATGCACATGTCTACTGCGCCGACTAACGGCCCGGGGGCTGCTCCCCGAGAGGTAGAGTTGAAGCGGCGCATATGCTGTGCAGCTTTCATCGCTTTGCCGCACCAGGTGGTTACGTGGTGTTTGAAATTGAGTCGAGGATCCAAATGTACGCCAAGCCAGCGAATGTGATCAGCGGGCTCGATGAGATTTCCATTTACGTGAATCCCAACTGCTTCTTCTCGGCGTCGTCCTGGGAATTGGATGACTTCAGACTTTTGCGTTTCGAAGGCAACAGCATTTTTCCCTGCCCACTCGAGAAGATGGTCTACCTCTCTTTGTGCAGCGCCGGCAGATTCAGCAACTGTGCGTCCAAACCCCAGAATTCCAATATCGTCGGCGTAGCTAAACCTCGATCCTGGGTTGCCTCTTTGCATCGGCTCCGCCATGTACAGAAGGAATAGTAATGGCGAAATTGGTGATCCCTGGGGGACTCCGCAGACCAGCTCTTTCTGTGTGGTGACTCCACCGGAGAAACGCACTTGTACCTTCCGATGTGTGAGGAATGAAGTCGTCCATCGGAGGATCGAGTCTGGCCATCCCTGGGCTTGCATGCGTCTAACCAAGCGATTGTGGAGCACTGCATCGAACGCTCCTTGGACGTCTAAGGTCACGAATGTCGAGGCCCATCCCTGGGAGCGTGCTTCTTCGACGTCATGGACTACGCAGGAGACCAGATCCGTTGCAGATCGCTTTGGGAGCGCGCCGAATTGTTGGTGGCCCACCACATCGTAAATGATTGCGAGGTTTGCCATTCGCTTGGCCAGGAGTCTTTCTAATCCTTTGCCTAGGCACGAGAGTAGAGCGATTGGTCTCCAACCTTTGATTGAAGTTGGATCCCGATTTGGCTTTTCCAATAGCACCACTTCTGCAAGTTTGAAGCAAGATGGATGCGTGCCGAGCCGTATGCAAGCTTTAAAGAGCTGCGTAACATACGGTCCGATTGTCTTCCAGCAGGCCTCAAGAAGTTCAACTGTGACTCCATCTGCTCCTGGGGCTGCCTTAGTACAGCCAATGGTACAAGTTCGCACCTCGTTGTCCGATATGTCGTCTTCCCAGGGTATCCGGTTATTACTGGGAGCAGTGCACGTAGGAAGATCGTCCGATGCTTGGTGACGTGTAAGAAGAGCATCCCGGAGAACTGTGGCTCGCTCATACGGGTCGGTGATAACGGAACCGTTATAGTTGAGCGGCGGAGGAGGTCTGACCTGTCTATGGTTGGCCGAGCGCATCAGCTTGAATATGTCTGCCGGAGATGTCATCTCTTCGACTTGGCGTGTCTGGTGCTCCTTCTTGGCGGCTGTGATAGTCTCACGTAACTTCTTTGCACAGATAGCCCGCTGTGAGAGTGATGTTGAGGCTCGGTATTCGGCGTGTGCGGATTTGCACCTAGGAGTCCACCATGGTGCAGATTTTCCGCTTTCCTTTCTGACCCGGGTTCCAGTTGCTTTAATGGCCTCCGTGAGATGGAAGCATATCTCCTGAGCGTATGCATCCACTTTCTCTATTGTACTCAAATCTGAGGGCGGATGTACCCATTTTGCAATGGCCCGCGCAAACTTTGGCAGATTTCCCTTGGGTACCTTGATCTTTGCTGGAGCCGTGTCACTTGTAACGGTTGCTGCAGGTACGATTCCGCGGATTGGAAGATGGTCGCTGGTCATACACTCCTCCCGATCGACCCAAGCGCGGGCTCCAGATATGTTCGTCCAGGCGAGATCCAGAGTATTGCCAGCTTTATGGGTCGGCTCTCCAATTATAAGGCAAGAGAGATTGTGGTTTTCTGCCCACCTCTCTATCTCATCACCCTGTCCATACGGCCGAGTTACTCCTGGCTGCCAGGCAGCATGCACTGAGTTGAAGTCCCCGGCTGCAATGGACTTCGCAGAGGGTTTCCAGTCGAAAAGCGGGCGAGCAGCAGTCGAGTCTTTAGGGGCCTTATAAACGTTGAGAAAGGTGATTCCATTGACCTTTACCCAGCAGTAATCACCAGTAGGTGTGGAACTAGGAAATAACTGTTCCGCTAATATTACATTTTTGGACTTTCGAGTGTATGTCACAGCCCTCGGTCTGACATCTACACCTCCGTGCGGTATATGACAGATATACCCTGGGTGTGATATGGTTTCTTTTGATCTCAAATTCCATCGCGGTTCTTGAATTAGCACTACATCTACGCCTAGCTCATAAGCTCGAGAAAGCGCAATGTTGTGGGTTGTGCCACCCCTGCCTACGTTTATTGACATAAAACTTAGTGTAGGAGGGGGGCGAGAAGGGGCCCGTAGGGCGCCCTTCACAAAGCTTCTTCAGGGTTCAAGGCCCCAAAGCCCGAACCCTCAGCCATTGCTGTGTCTGTCGAAGATGTGTCCTTCCCAACAGCTGGAGTAGCTGGTCGGGTCGCTCTTGCGGCAGCTGTAGCAGCCTCTGCGGCCTTAGTTGCAGCTTTGGCCCTGGCGACGGCCTGATATTCCCGTTGACCAGCTTGTCGGATCATCACAAGTTGGTCCTTAGTGGCTGAGCCAGACCTGTTGGGCCGCGCCAGGCAGTCTCGACTGCCAGATTGGTGGGGCCCTCCGCAGTTTCGGCACTTGGTTAGAGCTTTACACTCGAAGGCTGAATGCATGGTGGATCCACAGTTCCAGCAGGCGGGTGCACGAGAGCATCCGCGGGTGGCGTGGAAACCGAGACATCGCCTACACTGCTGTATGGGAGGGCGGTTTCGTTGGATTGTAGCGACTCCCGAGTCGTCGAAGAGCCTGAAGCCCGGCTTTGGGCTAGCTTCTTTTGGGAAGAGAGCCGCCCAGGATCTGTAGGGGGCCCCGAGCTTGGTTATACCGTGAACTCTTACTCGGTCTGGAGTGTAGTTAGTTACCCTGAAGATCTCTGCGGCAACCATTTCGGGAGTGACTTCGATTCGTCCTTCTAGGCCGAACACGGCGACTGGAACCGTAGCAATCCGAAGGGAAACTAGATCACTTGGTGGTTCTAGTTTTGCCTCCACTTGCGTAAAGGTGCTGGAGGCCTCCAGCAGTCGAGTTTTTGCATCCGGGTTTTTGGCACGGATGGCAAAGCCAGTGGGAACGCGTTGCACCTGGTCGACATCGGACGGGGTGCATTGTGCATGTTTAGCCACGGCTTCGCGAACGCCAGCCGGAGAGAGCTGTCTCCACTCGTGGTTTGCATCGAGACGCAGGAAGAGTCGGTCATCTTTCGATGCTGTTGTTGCTGCTGGTTTCTTCTCCGGTTTCCTCGTAGATGGAATAACCGAAACCGAGGTGATGTTTGCAGGAGCCTGTGCTCCTGACTTTTGGTGTCCTGCTCTGGTGACAGTGGCCCAGGTGCTTCTGGGCTGAAGAGGTGCAGTAGCCTTTGTAATATTACGGGGAACGGCTACTGGGATGACGGTCGCAGGGGGAGTCGCGACATTTGGTCGTTGGGGTAGGACTGGCGGAGCGGTGTTTGGCCCGGCCGCCACGAATTGCGCGATTGCTGCCCTTAGGTAGACCTTTATGGAGTCTACAAAATTTTTGTCTTCACCGGTGGAGAGCGGTTGAAGAGCTGCCTCGACACCGCTAATAGCTGTCGAGCATATTGTGAATAGCGCGGCTTTTTTTCTTGCCCTGCGCTCCTCCGCTTCGATCGCTGCAAGCAATTCTGGAGGGTATGTATTTTTTCCGCCTGCTGCTTCTAGTGCTGGAGGCTGCGGGGCCAGTGGAGGGTTTTCGGCTCCTGCTGCCTTAGTGGATGGTATTTCAGCCCTTTTCGCGGGCCTCACTTCTGCAGGACGCGGTAGTGCTGGAACCGTGATGCGCTTCTCGGGTGCGACGACGGTTTTTCTGGGGGATCCGGTAGGATCCAAGACTTGTTCTGCGTCTTCTGGGCTGGAGGATGCCCAAACTGAATCGGCGAGGGTTTTTAACTTCTCGACTTCTGCGTCCACCATCTCTACCTCGGGGACATCGTTCTCCTTCGCTTGGAGCGCAGCCGCAATAGTGTTCATGTTTTGAAGATTGGACTCGAGTCCTCGCCTTGATAGCATGTTCTTTGCGTGGTTTTGAATGGCGGTATGCCATTGATAAGGTTTGTTGGCGCGATCTTTGGTGATGCCGCTGATCGCGTTTTGGTGCGTTTTACGCGTCGGAGGCATTTTAAAATGCCGCCGATGGCAAACAATTGCGATTCGATTCCTTCGTCAGAGGGTGAGATGGGTAACAGGGTGGGAATGGGCAAATTGGGGGCTTCTCGAATTGTTTGGATGAAGGGTTTGGTTGTTGAGTTTTCTATTATTTCTGTGTTGGGATACACTTTATCGATCCTACTAGGCTCGATAATCAGTAGTCCCGACCGACTGGTGTTTGGCGAATGGAGATTGCGTATACCCTGTGCTAGCGTTGTTTACTGCTGTTAATAGGAGATCCCGCACGGGCTATCTATTGGGGTTAAAAGGAGTCTGGTACCTGTGTTTAATAGAGTAGTCGAATTGACATCCTTTTATCCTTCATTATTGCATAAGCTTCCCTTTACCAATAAAGTCCACGAACTAAGTAGTGGGTTATACATTTCAATAGGTTATGAGACTCGGTGCACATGCATTGAAGTAGTAAAAGGAAACGACCCCTGGGACCGTGAGTAATTCAATCCCTGACCCGACTTCTCCGGTGCAACGCAAAGCACAAGCAGTCCATTTTATCAACCTTTTCTCGGGTGCGTGAAGCACAAGATTAGGTGCGCGTTCGACAAGATAATTAAAAAAAAAAAAAAAAAAAAAAACTTACAGTAACCTCCACCCCGGCTTTACAGAGAATGTCGGAAGAAAATAGCTGGGGTATACCTGTCCTGAATGGAAAGAATCACGACTCTTGGTTCCGCCATTATCAGGTAAAATTAAGAGGAAGAGGGGTATACTATGTGGTTACCCAAACATTAACAAATGCATGTCGAGTGGCATCCTCTCCAGATAATGCTAAGAATTTTCATGACCCCATTCTAAACATAGATAAAAAAGAGAAGTACCTTCGAGATGAGGGAACCGCAATCGACTTAATGTTTAGATCACTTTCTCTCGATGATCAGGCCTTGTATGATGAGTACGACTCCGCCTTCAGTCTTTGGGCCTACCTTCGTTTAAAATACCAGCAGACTGATTCGACCACTGCTAATGAGTACATGACACTCATCCAGAATTTCTCCTTTAATGACATGACAATCATTCAAGGATGGGATAAGTTAAAAGAGTATCGACGGAAGTTGTGCGCGGCTGATGTGAGATCAAAACACTCTTATCAGGACGAAGCTTTACTTTTGATTTTAATACGATCCCTTCCGAAGGAGTATGTTGCAACAATTGACACTCTTGACGCTATGAAAGAGCTTCCAGTGGAAGAAAAATTAAAGCGGCTTCAAGCCAAAGAGAGTCGTCTTATCTCAAGCCAGCGTAATGAGAATGCATTTCCTAGCTTCAAAAATGATAAGAACCGATCCTCGAGAGACTTACGAACAACCTCAGAACAGAGCGAAGATTCAGGATATTCTCCACCGTGCTACTTATGTGGAAGAAGACATTTTATCAAAGCCTGCCCTTTTATGGAGGTCGCACAAGATGCTGTCCATGAATACATTAGAACAACAAAATCCATTCGCATTACACCGAAGCAGAGGGATGCAGGTCGTTCTTTGTTTTCTCAGGCCTGTTCTCCTTCACAAATTCGATACCCGAAAAAAGTGGAAAAGAAGGCTGGCTTCAAAGGCAAGGACAGGGCATATGAAGCTTGTACGAATTCTGACTCGGAAGTTGAAGAAGATTCGGATTTAGATTCAGATGTTCTAACCCACGAACACGCTCAGATATCTCGAGCACTTATCAGTAAGGCTACTCCATCTACTTGGGCCAGTGATACCGGCGCTTCTACACACATGTCTGACGATTTATCTCTTTTCAGATCGCTAAAGCATATTCCACGGCGAACTATCATGGTGGGAGGAGGAAAATTGTACGCACGAATAAAAGGCGATGTTAAAATGACATGTGAAGATGGATCTTCTATGTACCTGCGAGATGTACTATATGTACCATCGCTCGGGATCAATTTGATGTCAAGTAGACAAATCTGCCGCCATGGAGGACTGAAAGGTGCCTTTGATGAGAATCACATGTACTTCAAAAGAAAAAATCGTACAACTATAACTGCTACAATGCGTAATGGGCTTTATATAGTATCTCATATCAACAACGTGGATCATGACCAAGCACTTCAAGCGACAAATCCTGACCAAACTGCGGATGAAATGATTGTTGACGAGGAACTTTTAGATAGCAAAGAGCTCACAAGTAAAGAAAGAGAAAGATACATACTCTATCACCGAAGATTTGCTCATCTCGGTCCCCAAAAGCTTAGAAACTTACACCTAGTCACAAATCTCTCACGTCCGATCAAAGTTCCTAGTTCTAAAGAAGAGCGCGTATGTGAAACTTGCCTATTGACAAAGATGAGAAATCTTACATCTAAGAAACTTTCGCCTTGGAAGCTCACAAAATTAGCCTTGATACATTTTGATATAGCCGGCCCATTTCCACCGTCCATTCGCGAAATAAATATTTTATAATAATACTAGACAATTTCTCTAGAAAGTTATGGGCTCTATGTTGTAAAACAAAGAGTGAAGCATTTTCAGCTCTTGACCAATGGAAAACTTCTGTGCAGCTACAATCAGGAGAAAAGATAAAGGCTGTACGTTCTGATAATGCGGCTGAACTTCAAAAAGTCATCTCAAAGTGGTCACTAGAACAAGGAACTCGTTCAGAACCAACCACAATCGGAACATCTAGCCAAAATGGGCCTGCGGAACGAAGTATTCAAACATGCGAAAATAGCATGAGAGCAATGCTTAAGGACGCAGATTTGCCACTTGAATTTTGGGACGAAGCTGTAGAAACCGATGTGTATATTCGAAACCGCACCCAAACAGGCCCCGTAATAGATGGAATACAAGTGAGCCCTGAAGAGGCATTTACTGGTATCCGACCTGACATTAGCCATATTGCAGTTTGGGGGAGTAAATGTATCTCGTATATCAACCCTCACACCATAGCCAAAGGGCAAAGAACAGATAAACTGGTTGATAGGGGGCGAGTTGGTGTATTCATGGGCTACAGTGATACGACAAATAAACAATTGCGCGTTTATAATCCCGAACTTGGATACACATCAAGGACTAGTAGGCTCAATGTTATGGAACACATTAAAGGTGGAACGGTAGAACTACGATTTCGAAACTGCACGACAGGCCCTCAAGGTACAGCGAACAATTTTGACGACCGTAAGCCCCGTGGTAGACCTAGAAATGACATAGATAATCCATCTGTTACTATTAACGCCAATCTACAGCACTCCGGATCGACCAAGCAATTATCAGATTCAATTGTTCTAGAAACAGAGAACCCATCTCTTGATACTCCAGTAACAGATGCTCTAACTGTAGAAATGCCAGCTCAAGATAGTTCAATTAAGAAAACAGAAGAAAAAATGCATGAAATGCATGAAAATAGTGAAAAGAGTGAAAACTGCAAAAATAGTAAAGAATCAGAATCCAATGAGCAGGCGATAAACTCTCACGCTACTGTACATCTAGAGGCAAATAAAATCTCCATTAAGCTGTCAGAACCCACAGATGTGATCGAGCAAGAACCTGAGGAACCTGGAACTAAATCTCCTACGATAATAGATCCGTTAATCTCAGCTCAAAAATCCGCAAATAATTTACATGTTTCTGACAGCAATCAGTTCAATTTATCTGGGATCTCTCCCGAACCCAAAATTGCACCAACAAAGTTAAGTGAAGTATTTGAGAAATCTGAGAAGCCCGCCCATGAGAACTGTTCGCCGTATCCATCCCGGTCTAAAATTACCATAAAAAGAGAATTTACTGCTCCAGACCTAGATCATATATCCATTGATGCACCGTTTCAACCATCCAAAAAATCATCATTAAGTGCTGAGAAATATCCTGAGCAACCACGCTACTTCACAAGGTCAAAGCGAAAGAAATCTGAGAGCGATGATATACTAGATGAAGATGAAGAGCGCCACAAGAAAATTGCAAGGGCATTTGCTGCCAAAGTCCTCGAGTAAAATGATGAACTAAATTTATTGGAGTATTCATACCCGGCCGAAATTATTGCTGGTATAAATATACCTAAAACTTATTCTCAGGCTATAAATGATCCGAAGTATAATGAAGAGTGGAAATCAGCTATCGAGCAAGAAATAATCAGCCTAGTAGAAAATGGCACTTGGAAGGAAACCATTCCACCACCTGATGCAAACATGGTTTCTACAAAATGGGTCTTCACTATCAAACTTAACACAGATGGATCCATCGAGAGATTTAAGGCAAGATTAGTGGCCCGTGGATTCAGCCAGATTCAAGGTAAGGATTATACGGAAACTTTTGCCCCGACCGTTCGAATGGACACTCTACGCATATTTCTCGCCAGGGTGGCAAGAGAAAATTTAGAGTGCAATCACTATGATATTAAAAACGCATTCACGGAATCTCATCTAAAAGAAAAAATATACCTATCCCCACCAAAAGGCGTCCCTGTTAAAAAGGGCCATGCGCTACAAGCATTGCGCAGCTTATACGGACTCAAACAAGCTGCAAGAGACTGGAATGTGCTCTGCAAAACCCATCTAGTACAATGGGGGTTTGTCCAAAGCCTTGCAGACCCATGTTTATTTATCCAAAAAGAGAGGCAAATTGAGTTACTTGTATACGTTGACGATATTGCTGCAGCTGCCAAGTCCACTAGTGAGCTAGACTGGTTCTTCAGTAAGCTCTCTTCTCGTTTCCATGCCAAGAATCTGGGGGAGATTGAAAAGATACTTGGAATGAGGGTAACGAGAAAGCGTATAGAACGTACCATCTTTATTGATCAAGAGCAATATTTGAGGTCGGTGCTTGAAAGATTTGGAATGACGGCAGACAAATTTAAAGCGAAGAAAATTCCAGCATCCGACTATGAGTTAATTCGTCCCGCAAGTAAAGAGGATAAGAGGATAGATGTCACAGAATATCAACAAGGCATCGGAAGCTTAATGTTCGCTATGGTGTTAACGCGACCGGATATCGCTTTCGTTCTTGGAAAGCTATCTCAATTTATGACTGATCCAGTAGAACATCATGGTCATGCGCTAAAAGAATTGTTTCGCTACCTGCGATCAACTGTCACCCAGAAACTGCGTTACGGACCTGGGGGAGCGCATAAACATTTCGTGATCTATTCCGATGCTGACTGGGCAAGTGACAGGTCTGACCGAAAAAGTGTATCTGGAAGTGTAGCAATGTTTTACGGTGGCCCTATCTCCTGGTCTAGTAAAAAACAACGATCAGTAGCCACATCCACTTGTGAATCAGAATACGTAGCACTCTCTGCTTGTGCAAAACAAGGCCAGTGGATTGCCCAAATATTCAGAGACTTGGGATGTCCTGACTATATTGGAGCAAATCCTCAGAAAGTTCATATGTTGGGCGATAATCAAGGGGCGCTTGCCCTTGTCAAAAACCCCCATCTTCACGAGCGATCTAAGCACATAGACATCTGTTATCATCATACCAGAGATCTAGCGGAGAGAGGGAAACTTGATGTTACATACATCCCTACTATAGATATGGTTGCAGATGGTATGACGAAGCCCCTGTTAAGGATTAATTTCGAAAAATTTAAATCACAGCTAGGAGTTGTTATGTAGTAAAACCAGAATCACCGCAACTTGCTCTGTGGGGGAGTGTTGAAATTATGGAGTACAGAGATAAGTCAGGTGATGGTTAATGGAAGTAATTGATGAAGGGTTTGGTTGTTGAGTTTTCTATTATTTCTGTGTTGGGATACACTTTATCGATCCTACTAGGCTCGATAATCAGTAGTCCCGACCGACTGGTGTTTGGCGAATGGAGATTGCGTATACCCTGTGCTAGCGTTGTTTACTGCTGTTAATAGGAGATCCCGCACGGGCTATCTATTGGGGTTAAAAGGAGTCTGGTACCTGTGTTTAATAGAGTAGTCGAATTGACATCCTTTTATCCTTTATTATTGCATAAGCTTCCCTTTACCAATAAAGTCCACGAACTAAGTAGTGGGTTATACATTTCAATACCAAGGGTAAATATTTGAGACCAGCCACGTCTTGGACAGCTAAAAAGGGCCTTTCAAATTATGACATTATTCTAATCTACATAGCTGCCCCATATTCAGATCCAAAGTAACAACTCCTGATGACACTAGACAATTCAATCCAAAATATAGCAATGCGACTTCAGATCGCTATGGTCTCTGGCCTGAGCTAGAAGCTAGCCTAGGGTTAGTGCGCCATAAGATATCTCGAGTACCAGCACCGAGGCTATAGTATGGCTGCTTCTCAAAATTATACGGAGCTATCTCGGTTTCTGAGCGATTTAGAACCGATGCAATTGCGCTGCTAAAATCTCGCCGAGTGTTATCATCAACAAGACTCTTTCGCTGAGCGAGATCCATGAAGGACATGGATAGCATTTTGGCGAGGCCACTTCTCAAATTGGAGATGCATTTCAAGGCGGTCAAATTATCACTATTAGTGTTTAATCTGTAAGAAATCCACTCATCAGTCCTGAGGTTTGCACCTTTCTGTGAAAGCGGTCCCCCAAAGAGTGCTACTGTGAGAGGACTGATGACAGTAGTGTTTCTTAGACAGAGAGTTTGATTGTCATCCTTGTGCATACTTGTATACGAGATCAGCGCATTCTTTGGCAAATGGCTCGAGGAGGCTGAGCGAATAGCATTTAAGCCAGATCTAATCAGAATGTCCCCCTCTGTCTTAGTGCGAAACTTCGAAGTACTTCCAATTCGTACCGCCAAATTTCCCGGACAGCGCGCAAGAGAAAGAGCTCGTATAAGATTCTGATTACCAGAATTCTCATTGACTAAATTATCAACACGATCATCAGGGCGATACATCTTCATACTAGGTCTAGGTAAGAGCCCTGAAGCAACAAGAACTTCCTTAATCTGAATCATTCTTTTCTGAATATTTTCAAATGTAGCTGTACTCAAGAAGTTTTGCGACATAAAAGCTGCGAATTCTGAGTATCGCCCTCTTCTTCTAATTTCTTGTGCTTCACGATAGGCATTTATCAGAGCAATGATATCACTATTGCTATTGCGACCAAAGTATCGACGGGCGGCATCTGCTTCCCTTCTTTTTAACGGGGGACGCACAAAAAAGTCGCGTTCACAGCTGGCAGCTGCCAGCATTAGAAGTGGGTCAAAGCATCGAAATATCACGCCAAAAACGATCAGTTTTCCCATATCAGGGTCAACAGGGAGGGAGTGCAGTAGTTTCCCAAGGGGCGTAATTTCTTCATCTTTGGTGAGCGCGCCAAGATTTATTAGATCCTTAATAGCTGTGTCAACAGCTTCAGGAGGAGGCTTCTCTACCGCATCAGATAGAAAATCTTTGATCGAGTAGTTCAGTGTCAGGCCCTTGGTACCAAGACAAACTTCCTGCAGATCAGAGCGAAGAAGTTGGGGGACCCCGTAAACACTTAGCGTATCCAGCCGATTCTTGGAGAAGAGTGCGTAATAAAAGCCATTTTGGACACGACCAGCTCGTCCGGCCCGTTGCCTTGAGTTGGATTTGCTGATCCAGGTGCATTTAAGGTTTTTGATACGAGTCATAGGATCGTAATGCATCTCATTAAGCTTCCCTGTATCGACTACATACTTCACATCAGGTATTGTAATTGAAGTTTCTGCAATATTGGTGGCAAGAACTATCTTTCTACATCCGGCGGGGGGTTGTTCAAAAACTATGTTTTGTGCTTCTGTCATAAGAGAATGAAGAAGAATAATCCGATATTCAGAAGCATTAGAAAAATTGACTCCCAAAGGATCCTGTAGTAGATGTTTACGTACTTCCTCTAAATCTTTTAGACCAGGTAGGAACGTTAGAATAGCCCCGTCAGAATTAGACTTTGAAATATGTGCGATTGTTGTAGCTATTAAATTATAGGGTATCAAAGAATCCTCGTTCTCTTTTGAAGCTCCTGCAACTCCATCTCGTATTTTTTTCCAGTTGAAGTCCATACTGGGCTCTTTTTTCAGGTCATCCTCAATCTGAAGGTATCTTTGCGTATCCTTACAAGAATCTAGACAATTAGACTTGCGATAATTACGGTTCAACTCATCAATTACATCATCAAGGTATTTTTTCTCCACTGGATAGGTTTTCCCGGGAACACTAATTGATGGACATGGTCTCATGATTCCATCTTCTCCAACCTGACCGAAATAACTAGCAAATAATGAAATGTCTAAAGTCGCACTCATGATTATCACTTTTGGTACTGACTTGCCGATGGCCTGCCTGGCATGTAATAATTTTTTTAAGGTAATTAATAAGAAATCGATTGGAATGTCTCTCTCATGCGCCTCATCAACAATAATGTGTGAAACTGAATCCATGACTTCATCTGGACAGTGCTGAAGTTGCTTAAGAAGGATCTGCGTTGTGCAATAGGTGATGCTTCCACCACTTGGGGGGCGTTTGGCATCCATATGCACATGATATCCAACGGTTTCCTGAAGCTTCTCACCGCGCTCATACGCTACACGTCTTGCTACAGATTGTGCAGCAATACGTCTTGGTTGGGTGCAGATTATGTTGACATTTGAAGCCATGTCACGAAGAGTTGCATCCTCCAAAATAATCGCTGGAACTTGAGTTGTCTTTCCACTGCCTGTTTCTCCTACGATGACACTATATGTATTCTGGTCAATAAGTCGCAGCACATCATCTCGATACATATTCATAGGTAGACTAGCTCTTAGTTCTCTAATCGTTTGAAATGATGAGTTTCGAAGGTATGCCTCATATTTCGTCCTCAAGTGCCTATTCCGGGTAGTGATCTCGTCAGCTCCAAGTTTTTGGGAAAAGGAGCGTCGAAATTTAAGATAATCCTGATCTGCTTCTATTCTAGGATCGATGGGCTCGTCTACATGGGCGCTAAGAATTGGTCTCGTCACCTTTGAGATAAATGAGAGTAAGTCGTGACTGATTTTAAACGGAACAGGAATCAAAGCATCAACTATTTTCCCGCTGACCCCTCTATTTGCATTGAAGAACTGTTTTAGAATTTCAGGATATTTTTTAGCTAAATCTACTGCACCTGTAAGGTATGCTAGGATTTCAGCATCTTTATATTTTGGTGCAAAGGTCTCTGTTCCAATAGGGTCACCATTCAACATGACTTGACAAGAATGTAGTAGGTTTCCAGCTTCGTGCTTAATGTTTGGTAAATTTCCACTTTTCAGTGTTATAACAGATGAATTTGGTAATAGTTGCTTACAATAGAAGATAAAATCTTTCGCTTGCAGGTGATTTAAGACAAGGCTAGCGTTATTGCTGCTGGTACCCGGGATATAATCATGAGAGTTTGAAGAGCTTGAGGGGCTCTTTTCCCGGTGATATTCTTCAACAGCTTTTTTGAATTGAAGACAAGCTTCAATTTCTGTCAATGAAATTTTATTTCCTGAGGCTTCCACAAAGATATTTTGTTCCTCAAGCTCGATTGACACAGTATACTTGGCTTTACTTGTACCAAATTTGTTCCCGTGCGTGTGTGAAATTATCTTAACTTGCGGTATTGAAAGATAGCTTGCAGCATAATTGTAAATTTCAAGCTTTCCTCGGGGACCAATAGCTTCCATCTCTTTTTGAAGTTTTTTTCTTTCTTTCTCAGTATCTTCTAGTTCTTTGGAAATTTCGGCCAGTACTCCATTTTTGCCTAAGATAGCTAATAGTTGGCTGGCTGAG
Organism: Blumeria graminis f. sp. triticale; assembly: GCA_905067625.1. NCBI lineage: Eukaryota > Fungi > Ascomycota > Leotiomycetes > Helotiales > Erysiphaceae > Blumeria > Blumeria graminis. Next base: position 7,338,941 of record LR898472.1, on the reverse strand, counting down.
GTCTTGCGAGCTTTGATCTTTGATCCCGTGGAGCAGGTGCCAACATACTTTTTGCCGTCTTTTGATATCCAGGTATATGTAGACCTCCATTGGTGAACCCCCTTTTCTCGTCTGCTATTTAGAGTACTTCCCTCGATCACTTTGCCTAGCTCGGATAATGTAAGCCAATTTTTCGTTACCCAGGGCTCAGAAAATATGCTTTTGGGCAGTTGTGGGAAGTCAGCATGCGTTGGAATAGATATAGCTTTCGTTTCATTTAGTGAAATTTCAGTTTGACTATTAACTTGTTTGAATTTTTTGGGGGGCTTTAGAGGCGCAGATTTAGTTCGAATACGATTCTCAGGAGATAATTTTGTCAAAAAGCGAATAATGGGCGTACTCAGGATCTATTGTGCATATAAGCTATTATGTATATTAAAAAGATAAATTCTTCATGTACCGCTTTATTATTGATGAGCGATCGCCGATATCTAAAAAACGATACACTGTAATTCATGGGCGCGAGGGTGTGTGATAGCCAAAATCAACATGGATTTGGGGCAATGACCTCGAGCAGAATTTTGACGCGTGCCACATACCTTAAGGCGTGGCATGCAGGGATTTGGCCCAAATATAAACGATTGAGTTTCAGTCTTTGTAATGACGACACTCCACGTTTAATGGGCCTAATAGTGTTCAAGATCTAGGTAAAGTTCCCAGGTGCGTTTATGGATCTTCGATAAGTCCCACTGCAAACATTTCTATTTCTCAGATGTAACTCAACACAAGAAGTCAGAATTCTACTCCATTGGGCTCTGAAACAAGGTTTATGTTAATTTAATTAACTTAAATGCAGCTATCTAGCTATGGCACATGACCGGTGCTATGTACACATATTAGATGACTCTTTTGATACTAGGGGCACTCACACTCTGGATTCCATTCGCGAATACCACTGAAGTATGTTTGCTTACGTTAACAGTCGACCCTCCTTGATCAGCCGGCAAAGGGACGTTGAAAAAATCTGTCAATATCCAAGCATCTTTTCTTCATTTACGTACACCAGCGACGCGAGAAAAGTTGTTGTGGTTTGCCAGATTGGAACCATTGATCTCCCATCTCGAGTGGGATGTGTCAAATCTATCCAGAATCCAGTATTCAGTTGAGAGACCGGCCCAAATAATGTTTCGATTCACTATTCAACTTTGCCTAAGTCGATATACTGGGATTGGCTCCCACTGTATATGAGAACACAAGTTGAATTGATTAGAAAAAATACTTCAATGTAGCTAAACTCTATCACATAGATTCTAGAGGTCCTATATAGTCAAAGACTCAGATAGGACTGTAAAATAATTATAATCTAATCTGTGCCTTAAACGAAGTAATGTAACGCATAATGCTCAATTTGCGGCCATCGGCCAGTTCGTACAATCTGGCCCAGGGAGCACACCACCAGTTCTCCCTGCTCGCCCCGCCAACCCTCTTCCGCCGAGGGCACCAGAAATAAGGGTTCCTGACCCTCCGACAACCCAGGCTCCGGCCCCGAAGACAACTTGGGTTACCGTAGCTCGGGGAGGCCTAGCCCGCAGCGCTGGGCAGTCGACAAAAAAGGCAGCACCGCCCGCCCCCATAGCAAAGAGTGCCAACCCGAGGACAAAAGTCGATTCACGACTTTTTCTGCGCCTCGACTACTTCCAACCCACCGTCTCCTCTCCCCAGCTGACATTAGGTCAGCTGTGTCTCTGGCGCTGGGAACCGCTGCTAATGATATTACGTTGGTTCAGCGGGTAAAGACCGGCTTTGCTATCACAGTAAAGAACGAAGCTTCTCGAAAGGAGCTCTTAGATTCCTCCGCACTGCGGAGAGATCCAGACATACACCTGGAACCAGCATCAAATCTGGTTGCCATGCAAATTGCCACCGTCCCGGAGACAATTCGAACTCTTGCTGGCCCAATCGCCGTGACGGCAAAGATGGTTGCCGACGAAGTCACGCGAGTGACCCAGTTGGTTCCCTTTCTGGTTCGTCCTCATGGGACTAGCAAACCAGGGGCGCCCTACTCAAATTGGCAAGCGCTATTTCCCCGAGAATCCGCTCCTCGACCTGGATTCCGCCTTTTCGACGACTCTGGAGCTGCAAAGCTCTTCCGACCTCGTCGCAAAATCGAACAATGCAAACGGTGTCTTGAATTTCACGCCACCCGTGGTTGTTCCCGCGCTCCAGCTTGCTGGAATTGCGGATCTAATATGCACTCAGAATCAGAGTGCAAGGCCCTCACCCGGTGTCGAAACTGTGGGGGACCTCACCGATCGGATTCCCGGGCCTGCTTAGCCAGACCCAGCAAGTCCGGACCGGTGACAAAAGAGTAGCTCGCGCAGATCTGCCAGATCCAGCAAGGGGAGTTCGCAAAAGTGGCTCGATTTAGGGCTGCAGCCAAAAGGGCCGAAGAGGCAACGATGGCCTCAACGAAGGATGTCTCGATGGCCGAGGAATCGGGTTTCGGAATCCTGGAATCCAAAGAAGAAGTTTGAGGGTACAGCAACCCTCGGTGAAGTCTACAAAAAGCTTAAAAATATAAAGCAGGATACCAGCTGAATTCAGGTTATCTGCGAACTAATCTTTCGCTCTTAGTGGAGATAAGAAAGAGTCACGTGGAAGATGTGGCGGGAAAGGGAAAGGGCGAGAAGCGCAGGATCCGGACCAAACAGTATTTCTTCCAAATTTGATTTCAGTTTTTGATTTTAGTTTTGCTGTTAACTTCTACAATTTCAGTAGAAGTTCATGCGGTTGGAATGAGTTGGGCCTGTACGCAGTGATCCTTGCCGGCTCCACCGGTCCTTGACCCAATGTGGAAAAGATAGCGTTAGCTTAGGACCAAAAGTAAAAAAATAAAAGAAATGCTCAATTTGCAAAACCCCTTATCGAAACTTTGAATCTAACCCCTATAGAGTTGTGTACATCCCATACATGAACTTACCCAACTAATCCACTTTCCATCAGCCGGCAAAGACGAATTCTTCACCTTCCAGTGTTGCCGGTGTAATCGCTCAGTATGCTCTGCATATCTGGGATAGCCCAGAAGAACCGTATCCGAATCGAAGTCGAAAGCAACCTCATGCACATCTCCATTTGACGACTTCTCGATAATGCCTCTCTTATCATTATCATCTAAGTCCTCAACCTCTTTCTAACCACGCATCATCTCGCCTCGCCGACCAATAAAGAAGTTGCCCCAATTGCATACAGGAGCTTGCTCCATTAATTTCCAGCCATCTCTCACTACATATCTACGACGCTATTCATACCCGCAAGGAGGAAATCATTTCAAAAATTACAAAGCCTAGGTCTTGGCTTTTGGGGGACTGATGCACTAATAGGGTTATACATTTTGAGGAGGCACAGGCGGCTGAGATGTGGAGCGAAAGGGTGATGAGGTCTCTGAAGAGCATGCTGCAACCGATTTTTTCGAGGCTTTTCCAACTTTCGAACGCTTGTGGCCGCCAAGACCGAGATTTGGCTAATTTGCCAGGAGGACTTTAATTGTCGATGAGTCGACGGCACTCCCCAGCGCCCTGGACGGCACAAAAGATGTTGGGCTAAGCTGCCATACAGCAATCACGCTCTGTCAAGACTTTTCTGACATTTCAGCACGACCTTCGGGAAGGAGTTTAGAAAGGCAGAGCGTGAATTTCCCGAAGTACACAGAAGTCTGTAGCGCCCAGCTTGAGGTTCCTGATGGATTAGTATGTGTAAAAAGTGAGATAAGCTTAGCTTTGTGATGGTATGTGTTGGAATGAAATAACAATTATTATACTAATAAAGACTTAACAAAATTACAATACACATATCCAGTCATATATTCACCATTCATAGTTCACGAGTGATCCAGCTCTGTAGAGCCAACACTAACGTCTTATACTCGTGTCCTTTACTCGTATCCTACACAGAGCGAGTGATCTGTCTTCCATAACACAACATGTCATGCAGACTTCCTGCCCAACTGGGGACCACTAGCAGTCAGGTAAATATGTGACCCATATATTATTTATCCCGTAATAATAATGTACATATTAAGTCTCAACAGTATGGGTTACGGGTGTCTCGTGGCTCCAAACTACCAATATGTATAGTAGAGCTTAAGGCTAGATGTAACTTGATTTCCAATCAATACAGGGTATCGTCTATTTAAATACAGTATTCCTTATCTTGCGCCTGAACTCTAACGTGAACAACATTACCTAAGCATAACAATTTATCAGAGCTTCGTACTAATCTAGAGGTCTGTCAATCTTGGATCCTAAAGCTGACCAGCCTCTTCGAACGCTTCAGAAGGGGTACTATGTCTTCGGATTTAGTCCTAATGTCGGTATTAGGAGAGCCACGTATCCAGTGGCTTTCTCGATTTTTCCCGGCTGCCATCCACCCGCAAATGGCCATCGTTTCGTTGGCTGGAGAGGGGAGATAATGAAGGGCAAAGGGTTGCTCTAAGTGTATGATCGAATGAGGACTTGCGAGGAGTGATACTGTACGAGGGGAGCTGTATGGGAGGCATAGGAGGGGATATACTACTGGCATAGGTATCCTTGGCCTGTAGGCAGAGAGGACCTGCATGTCCTACATAGTCATAGACTCAGAGAGGAAAATAAAATAAAAGAATAATGTCTAATGTTAACAGTAAGCCATTCCGGAAGTCATGTATTTCGTGCTATTGTAGTGTTCCATAGAATAATTTGTATTGTCAGGAGAGACTCTCGTGAGTGGTGCAGCTAATAATTGACGATCATCTGAAAATAAGACTTAATTTATTCCATGAAGAATGTTAATTAATCTTCATCACACCTCTAAGAACAAAAACGAATGCTACATTGCTCATTAACACAAAGTGATCCTCTTTACATTCCTAAGCTTAAAGATTTATCCTGATAGAGGGTGACTCTTGACCGCAGAGCTGTTAACCCACCGTGAAATGCAGATGTTTTTAGCTGAGCAGGCCCATAGCCGGAGCCTGAAGCCATATACTGTTATAAGGTCGGATCTTAAAGGTTATAGCTGCTTGAATTAGCGCGACCCTTGATGTGATTAATAGCATAATTTTCTGTATTTTGCCTACCAATTATATAGTTTACAGTAAAGATCTCGTCTTGGTTGAACTCAAAGAAAATTGCTGGATTTTATTTCAAAGTCTAACCCAGCATGATAAAACTGTTCAGCATTCGTTTTACCAGTTGATTTTAAAACATCAAAAGACTTCGTGCACTGGTTTTTGCTTCCAGATTGTATTCCTCGCGGCTATGTGACTAACCCTTTGCAAATCCTATGAAAGGCTTGTTCTTTAAGTATACTTTGTTGATTATATGAGCCGCTGTATTCTCACACAAGGGTTTCTTGTTGATATAAGATTTGCTCAGCGTTCATGATCCTTTACGGATTGATCTTTTTCCCGGGAAGGGGGAAATCCACCGACTCGTTCGGCTTTCCTCTGAACTTCCTGGCCCTTGGCAGCTTTTCGCTCATCGAGAGGCAGACCCCACCATTCCCGGTGTAGTTTTTCCTGTTCGAGGCGCCGCTCTTCCTTCTTTTCACGTTCGCGTTGGCGGCGGAGGCGTGTGGCAAACCATTCTTCGCGCGCCGCATCCTCTTCAGCTACCGTGGCAAAGGATATCATACAACTGTTCATTTGTCGACGCTGGGATCGACAGGTAAAGGAGGCTGTGATCGTGCGGCCAAGTGCACATTCGGCGAATGCTATAGAGACCATCGTCTTGAGCCAATGTGTGCCGATGGGGCTTAAAAACAAAAAGGGAGATGCAGAGAAAACATACCTTTGATTTCAGCCGCGCAATGGCCGCGGACCCGCGCATAGTAGAGTTCGCGCACCTGGGCTTCTTGCGCCGATGATAGCGGCAGTGGATTTGGCGAAGGCATAGGCAATAAAGGAATATCTTCCTGGCTACCAGGTGTTGATGCCATGATGGCGAAATTATTCAATTTGAGTGTTTCGCTGTCTGATTGAAAGATGAACTCTACATTAGTTGGCCCAGTTTACATCAGAGATATTGCTGATGCTGTAGTTAATGATTACAGTCCCAATCAAGGTTGCTGGGCTACAGCTTAAGTGTCATTTGCAACATGGTCGGATAGTGCCATGGTGTGCTACTCTGGCTGACCCGGAAGGTAGAATTTGTTTTTGTTTTGTTTTGTGGTATTTTACGACTATATAGCACGGGTCGCCGCTCACATGCGCTAACTACAGCTAATGGTAAAGGATGCTAGAGCTAACTGCTCTAGTACCTAAGGCACTCGGCCACCCAAACAAAGAGGAATGGCCTGCCGCATCGCAGCGGACGCACCCGCCACTAGTCCTAGACACGGTTCGCAAGGCGGAAGCATACGCCAACGATCTCTGTTTCGGCATTACTAACGCTATTAAAGCTGCAGGAATACGAAGGAACAGAAGACGTGGCAAATGTGCGCCTTGGTGGACTCCAGAATGCAAGCTAGCTCACACTGAATATCGTGCAGCAGTGACTCCGGAGCGACGATGGGTGCATGCGAAGAGGCTGCGTTCAACCCTCGGAGCGGCAAGGAAAGAGCACCAGAAGCGTCAAGTCGAAGCGATCACGATATCAACTGACGTGATCAAGCTGATGCGCTCGGCCGAGCCAAGGCAGGCAAGTACCCTCCCTCCACTCAACCATGAAGGGAAGGTATACTCCGAGATGCTCTTTTAGCACGGCACCAAGCATCGGACGTCCTACCGCCACTCGATGCGCCGAGGACTAACCGAATTCCCCGGAACGACCATGTCTCGGATGATGAGATCCGCATGCGCACCATAAGCTGCGCCAACACAGCGTCTGGAGCTGACGGGATCTCTGTGGAGCTTCTGCTAACATGTTACAAGACGATTGGACCATTTGTTGGCACTCTCTTCCGCGCTTGCATCAGACTTGGCACCCATCCATCCTGCTTCAAGCTGGCTAAAGTGAAGCTCTTACGCAAGACGAACCGGGATTCAACAACAGTTAAGGGCTGGAGACCGATTGCTCTTTCGTCATGCTTGGGCAAGGGACTGGAACAACTCTTGGCGAAGCGGATGGCCCATCTTGCGGTTACGCTCGATGTTATCAAATACCAACAATTTGGTGCGCTCCCTAAGAGATCAGCAAACGACCTTGTCACCTGTGTAATCCATGACATCGAAGAGGCAAGCACCCAGAGATGGGCGGCCACATTCTCGACTCTGGATGTCCAAGGCGTGTTCGAAGCAGTACTCCACAACCGTATGGTGAGAAAGATGCAAGAGCAGGGGTGGTCGGACTCAATTCTCCGATGGACGATGTCATTTCTTGCGCAACGAAAGGTGCAAGTTCGATATACAGGAGGGATAACTGGGCAGAGAGAGCTGGTGTGTGGGGCCCCGCAGGGATCGCTGCTTCTCTTCCTTTTGTACATGGCAGAGCCTATGCGAAGCGGCAATCCAGAAATGAGGTTCAGCTACGCTGACGACTTCGGGATACTAAGATTTGGGCGCAGCATTTCCGAGTCGGCAGCTTCTGTATAGAAGGAAGTGGATCATCTTCTGAGTGGGCGAGTAACAACGCAGTCACCTTCGATACCAACAAGTCGGAGGCAGTCCAGTCTTCCAGACGGAAACGTGAGAAGCCAGTGGGCATTCGTGTGAACGGCGTGGCTATCGAGTCAGCAGATCAAATACGCTGGCTTGGAGTACACCTAGACCCGCGAATGGACTTCAAACATCACGTCACGACGTGGTGTGGCTAAGCTCTGAAGGTTACCCAGCACATGCGCCGCTTCAACTCAGCGTATCAAGGAGCTGCTCTTGCAGCACTGGTTCGAGCAGTGGACACGTACATTGTCCTCATAGCAACCTTTGGAGCAGATTTTTGGTGGCCCGGCCTCAAACGTCCGACCAAAAGAGGGATCAGCACACCTAGAACCAACACTTTCTGCGAGATGATCGATAAGGCAATATTGACGGGACTGTGCGCTGTCCTCCCGGTAATGAGTACGACACCGAATATTGTTCTCCACCGCAAAGGAGGTATCCCAACCAGGAAAATCATTCTAGAAGGGAACCGACTAAAACTTTCGGCTCGGCTTCACTCAATAGAAAACCGCCAGCCGCTCCGGACTGGTGTCCCCATGTGTCCAAACGATAAAACAAGGAAGTACAAGAAACGTACTCGGATGCACAAGAATCCAGAGATCCACATGTCACGGGTACAGCGGGCTTACCGAAAACTTCCGGACGTGGAAGACGCCGAGCCTTTGCCGCCGCCATGCTATCTTTCGAGATTCGGCTCAAGGATAGAGGAAGAAGACAAGGTAACTCGGTTCTTTAACAGTGTGCCAGCATCAGATATTTGTGCCTACCCGGATGGATCGTCGGAGGGGAGTGGTCGCTTAGCATGGGGGCTCATCTTGAAGAAGGATGGAAAACTCTATTGAAGAGATGTGGCATCAAGCATGGTGGTGAAGTGTTTGATGTGGAAGTCGTAGGGGCGAGAAATGCACTAAAAGCTGCGCTGGGATTGGTAGAGAGGGAGAACGGGGGAAGTTACGGCAGGCAGCGGATCAACGTGTTGACGGACAGTCATTATACAGTGAAGGCACTGTCGACAGGAACTTCCACAACAAGCCTAGACGACGTACACCAATTTAGGGCGATACCTAAAAAGGCTCGATCCTCAGTGAATTGGATACCGACATACTCCGGGATACAAGGGAACGAAGAGGCCGATAGAGCTGCACACTCCGGCATCCGAAAACTGCCAAGCAAAGAAAGCTAGCCTAGCTCCGTGACGTTGGCGTACGTTCGTCGGCTCGTGAACCGGAAACGACAAGCGCTTCTCGAGGAATGGTGGGAAGAAGCATATCCACATAGGCATCGAAATCTGGATCTTCTCATGCGATAACGCAAGCCACGCGAGCGGACACTTTCCTGGCGGCTACTGTTATGATGTGAAATCACTCAGCCAATTAGACAAGCTGTATTAGATGATATAGAGATCTATACAAGATTTGGTTGGTGTAGTGACATCATAACAGTTGCATGTGGATGGTGTGAACAAGAATGTAAACTATTCTATAACATATGATAGAATATCTTACATCACAAGATGGAATATTCTACTAGCAATTAGATAGATGAGCTTTAGGTATAAATAGGAGTATTCTCCTCCATATAGATAGCAATCATCAGGAAACGAATCTAATAAAGCGAACACATATCATCGCCTACTTCATAATAGTGTCAAGCACATATTGATAAAGCCACTGTTTGTATGCAATTCCCCTCCTCATAATCACAATAGCTACTCTATGAATTGATCTCAGGCCGTACGGGCTACGGAAACTTCGCGACATGTCACCGCCGTTTCAACAACTTCGCCGCTCCAATGGAGTGTGCGGGAGGAGAAGAAACATCACCTCTCCACTTCATTCACTGTCGATTGCACGCACGCCAGACGTGTCGAGTTTGAGGGACAATGTCACATTACGATTTTGCCTATAAGCTTCTCGGGCCTAAGTGTTTCGAGAACTTTACAATATTGGCGTAGGAAACCGGCTGCTTCGGGGGCCCACCTGTGAGTTCGTCTCCAGCTCTCAGCGGAGACGGCGTTAACTAGATCATTGCACGAACCATGATAGGTAGGATTATTAGGTTTGGAATTTTGGTTATGGGAGTTTGTGAGAGCATTTATTTTCTTTCTTATAACTAGCTACTTGTTGTGTAGTGATTCACGCGGTGAGACAAAGTTGGGCAGATGGGAAGCATGATCTCGGCCGTGCACACCGGTCCTTGACTCCCAAGAGATATAAAGCAAAGCTTAGGACCTAAAATCAGCAAAAAAAGTGGAAGGGCCAAGGGACTTGTTGTCGGAGGCCGCATTTTTTTAACATCTGCAAGCCATGAAAACGCCAATCTACGGTACAAACTGAAGTTACAAAAGATTATGCAGAAAATTGAGTTGTTGCTACTTGAAGCTTTATAAGGAAGGAAACACTGTCCTGTACACCTATCTCATGATTTCTCGTGTGTAAGATATCAGGGGTTTTTAAGGATGATTTTGTAATCGTGGTGGGGGAGATCTATGACATATTTCCGTGAAGAAACTTGTTCCATTAAGTCACTTGGTAGTTCTAGCAGCCCCTTTAAATGTACCAAAAAGACATGAAAACTTATTTGGAAATGGTTCGGGAGTTCTTGGAGGGTTTTAAACGGTAGACTACATTGAAATACGTGTCTGGGAGGTTTTAATCTTCCGCAGCTGCAATGATTGTGCGCATTTTCGCGTTTGAAACGATCGTGGTACGAGTAGAAGGGGGACTATTCTCAACACCTGACAGTTGTGTCCCCTACGAACCTCCAGCTCTCACTATAGAGTCTGCAGAGCCGAGATTGAGTAACAAAGTCCTCACTTCGACGACGATTCCCAATCGCTTTCGCCGTCTGTATCGTCTTCATCTCTTAACACATTCCCCTATCACCATTATCATGAAGCTAACCACGATCAGATCAGATGGTAGGGTCGGAGCCCTACTTATCACCAACCCTTGATCATGGAGGAGATGCCATCCGATGAGTTTCCGGAGCATACCCAGCACTCGATACGGAGATGGCGGGTTGGATCAAGTCGACCTCGACTGTTACAAATAAGGGAGATATAGATGAATATGCGCACCTCATGTGGTCCCGGTGTCTAGGCCTCGCCTGGCTGGGGCTGCAGGTTTTTCGAGACTTTTTCCCGCGCACGCAGTTTCCATTGCTACCATTTTTATTTTTATGTATTTTGGGTAGAAGGTTCCGTAGAAGAGGTGGCTGAATTCCACGGGTAAACACTGAGTTGAATAGCTATTCATCAAGGGGAAAATATCAATGATCTTTCAAGCAACAAAAGAGGATTGGAGCACTGTGCAAGGTGTTGCCTGGGCCAGAGAGGAGCCCAATGTGCTAGATAGTCATAGACTCAAGTAGTACAATAAACAAAACACACACACACATACGAGTAGAAGTCCCAGTGACCTGAGCGGGCGGCATAGATGTGAGCAATGAGAGCCCTAGGTAGGAACACTTCTTTGAGAGATTACGCTGACAATCTAAGTTCTAGAGTACGGTATGGTTATGGTGAATCATGCTCCCAGTACTCATTTATTGAGGAAGGTAGCATCTGTTTGGCCCAGCTCTTCGCTGCGCTTGTGGAAAGGGGACATTTTGAGGGCGGGCTCATGAATAGAGCTTCTTTGCAGGCACGATCTGCAAGGGCATTTCCTCGGATCCCGAAATTTCCAGGCATCCAGTGAACTATCCTTTTTCCTAGGGCAGTGCGTGGAAGACGTTGTCAAAGATGTTGAAATATGATATATCTTGGAACGCCAAGAATAACTTATTAGCAAGTCCGGCTAATTTGACTATCAAATTCCCCATTCTATATCACTGTTATCAATAAATCCTTCACCGAAAATTTAATGCGCATTAGCGTTTATTTCACACTAGAATTCCAGCGGATGACTATGTCTTAAATGCATGTTACAGTTTTCTCGTATCTATTACCGATACACATGTATTTAGCTTTATATACCTGGCCCATATATGTGTATGTACATAGATCTACATCTACATGGATCATAACTTACGATCCATGGAGATTGATAAATACTGGTCAAAAACCACAGTTGATAAGATATGTGAACACGCAATCTCACTCTTATCATCTCGGTTTTTACTCTGAACCATATATCTAAATACAATTGTTTCCACTCGGATCTTCCTCTCACAACCTCATACAAGACTTACTGCATTGGTCTAACCGCCGACACTGATTCCGCTACAACCTCCATCTTCGCTCAAGCTCATAACTTTAACAAAAGAGGCCAGACAACTGCATTAATTGCAGAATTTATAGAAGTGTCTCAAGAGAAGGCTTTGGGAAACGCCGAGATTATCTAATAGAACCCAGAGGTTGTTGGCGAAGCTCGCAGAAGGAAAGGACAGAGCTTTTCTAAATGCGTATCTCACATTAGTAGTAAATTTTCAATCAAGTAGTGAAGCATGCAGAATCCGGGAAATTGTTGATATCCAGCCAAGAAAACTTCCAATAATTTTATGAAAAGAGGAAGGGAAGCCTTACTACGATCTTTGAAAAGTTCCAAGTGTAAATCATTACATAGAGATATATTAGGCAAACAAACATTGGGAATAGGAGAGGAATAGATGTACTTTAGTACATAATATTGGGAAAAATTATTTTATTTTTGTTGGTTTTTATCAGAAGATTAATTTGCGAAGGCGTTTGAATTACGCTACGTGCTTGCTTTATTTCTAAAGTTGAATTGTCATATCTCAATACAATATGAATTGAAAAATAAAAGAGCCAGGGAAATCGAAACAGGTTAGTGGTAAATTCGATACCACCGATTGACAGAGAAGAAAAGTACCCGAAGTATTAAGTCCAGGTTGTCCATGTGGCTACCAATCACAGAACCCCAAGCATATGATTATGTCCTGCCCCCGATGGTCAAATAGTAGAGCAGAGGTCTAGAGACAAGTCAAAGATCGATCCTACGAAGCGATGATAAACAATCCTGGAGATATAAAAAGGATAACACAGTGGATCCTAAACCATGGTTGGATAGAGCAATTCCAGATAACAAAGGTGGTCGAAATTCTACTGAGGGAAAGGAACAGGTCAAGTAATGCTTCGGGTGGGTAGAGATGATCTGGTTGGTTTGCATGGATGGCACTATAGTGTAACTGCGCTTCCTGAAGAAAATATGTGAGAATTACAGACAACAAATAGAAAGGTGTGGGAGGTTTTCACCATTAGGGTTTCCTCCCGGTTAAATATTATAGACTGTAGACACCTACATGGGCCCATAGGGCGCCAAATCAGGATAATGAAATCAAATTCAAAAGATACCACCGACCGCTTATTCACCCGTAGATCACTCCTAAAAGAGACTAGCTTCAGCGCTATCTAGAAGAATGTGGGATTGGGGTGGTTTTTTTATTACATTTTATTGACCTTTCTGAGTCTATGACTATGTAGGACATGCAGGTCCCTTCAAACAGTACCGCCCCTCACAAGTCCTCATTCGATCATACACTTATAGCAACCCTTTGCCCTTCATTATCTCCCATCTCCAGCCAACGAAACGATGGCCATTTGCGGGTGTATGGCAGCCGGGAAAAATCACAAAAACCACTGGGTACGGAGCTCTCCTAATACCGACATTAGGACTAAATCCGAAGACATATTGCCCCTTCTGAAGCGTTCGACCTCGGAGAATTCACACTCTGCCTTTCTAGCCTCCTTCCAACTCCTTCCCGAAGGTTGTGCTGAAATGTCAGAAAAGTCTTGACAGAGCGTGATTGCTGTATGGTAGCTTAGCCCGACTTCTTTTATACCGTCCAGGGCGCTGGGGAGTGCCGTTGACTCATCGACAAAAGACGCCCACCTGGCTAATTAGCTGAAATCTTGGTCTTGGCGCCCGCACCAAATCCAAAGTTGAAAGCCCCTCGAAAATGTCAGTCCCAGCCTGGTCTTCAGAGACCTATACCCCTTCTCGTTCCACGTCCTAGCCACCTATACCACCTCAAGATGTATAGCCAAATTAGAGCATCATTCCCCCGTGAACCAAGACCCCAACTTTGTATGTTACGACCTGATTTCCTCGCGGGTATACGTAGCGTCGTAAATTTGTAGTGAGTGATAGCCGGTCATGGACGAGGCAAGCTCCTGTTTGCAATTGGGATGACGCCGTTATCGATGGTTCAGGCGAGATGATGCGTGGTTAGAAAGAGGTTGAGGAATCAGATGAGAATGATAAGAGTGGTATTGTCGAGAAGTCGTCAAATAGAGATGTGGATGTGTTTGCTTTCGACTTCGATTCGGATGCGATTCTTCTTGGCTATCTCAGTTGTGCAGAGCTTACTGAGCGATAACACCGGCACCGCTGGAAGGTGAAGAATTCGTCTTTGCCGGCTGTGGGATTGGTTAATTATCATGTAGATAATCTGTAACATAACAACACAATATGATACCATTCTCATCCCATCACATTATTGCCAAAATCACCCAAGTATATTCTAAGCCCCCTGAATAGTCACAACCATTAAATTAGAGATACCAAGTATATACGACCATATACACCACCACCCTTCGATAAGAGCCAATTCCACTGCTTTGAGCGCTGCGAGAACTTCCGCATCGAATGTTTCCGGCGTGGGGTTGAGGTTATCTTAACACAACTCGGTCAGCCTGCAAAATAGCTACTCCCCTACCTACCCGGGGGCTGGATTCTGTCACTAGAAGTCCGCCGTCCGAGTATGCTACTAGATCCTAGAATGAGATGGCTTTTTGGGTGCAGAAAAGTGGTCTAGTGATCTGTCTGGTGCTTGTGTGCCATGGAGGTAGTTGGAGAGGGTCCAGGAATTATGTTTTTGGTAAGCTGAGAATACTTCCAGAGAGGCATGATACGCATCTGCCATGTGACAAGGCCTATTAGACGCCGCGGAAAAGGGGGTGTCTGGGAGGGCAAGACTGAACACCTGTACGCGGTGTCCTCTACGAACCTAGGAGTGAAATATTCTCCCAGATCCAAGTTCTGTCAAATTTCGCAATACCAATGAAGTCTGCCCACAAGGCAAAAATTCAAATTACTCCACCACGTCGTTTTGCGCACCCAACGTGTTTGACTCCCACCTAAGTCTTATCGAGTCTACAAGTACGACCAAGTACATCCCCATTCAGATGACCACACCTCTCGTTGGCTATTACCTGGCCTCAGTTGGTCACCAAATACACGCCCACGCCGATATTTACACCCGACGGAGGGAGCAAAACGTGGCGCACAAATCTGGGAGACAGCTCTTTGAGATGGACGTGAGAAGGATCAGGACGAGTTTTCAAGATGATACAAAGGAAGAATCTAACCTCGACGGGCGTGAATCTCTGAGTTTTGGCAAAGAGTTTTACGTATTGAGCTTTGTGTGCGCAAAGTATTCGATTGTGAGAGTGCAGCCGACACTATAAACACAAGCAAATGATGGAAGGTGTTGTGATCCGCCTCCTGGTGGTGCTCTCTGGTACAGTCTGAGTAGCCTGAGCACCTAGTCCACTTGGGAAAGAGACGCCTCAGACCATATTTCGCGCGGAAAAAAGTTGAAAGATGATGGAGGCATGTCTGGATAACTCAGGGTTTTTGAGACGTTCCCCCTGCGTGGGTATTCACGGACGATGTGACGGAAACCAAGTTGTTGATGAATAAATCGATTTATTAAATTATATGAAGAGAAAAGAAATCTCTAGCTACTAATAACAGGTACTTATAACGTTTGGGTGCACCTGTATTGGTGTGACTCCACAAACTGCCCGGCATTCTATCTTCACCATTTCACTAGTAACATCAATCCTTCTGTCTAGTGTAAGGATGTAGATTGGGACATGAGAGACCATGACAGACGTCTATTCTGAAGCGGGCTCAATTGTGATTTCCTCCTTTTGAAGTGAAGGACCCACACCCAGAATTGATTCCCTGAGTGCGTCTAATGCGCACTCCATTGCTAGGCCAGCCTAACTTGTGTCATCGCTATAATTGCTAAAGGTGCGACCCCAGCTTTTTTAGTGATGAGCTTCTTTATTGTGAAAGATGATAGCCTCCACCACTGATGTTCTCGCCCCATGCGAGCGGAGAGTCGTTTAACTTCTTTCGGAGGCTCTTGTCTGGCTGGTTTTGTGTGCACGGTAGGCCTTCGCTTTACCAGGTTGGCTGGCGGATCCGAGAGATTGACTGCTTTTCGGGCTAATGTCACCCACGGTGAAGCAGCTTCCTGTGTCTTTTGAGGGAGTTCGTGGTGGGGTTTCTCCGCTATGTTTGTCGCCCTGGGCACACAGGTTCTCATCTGAGTAATTTCCTGGGATGAGTTCTTGCCTCAGAGGTTTGCGGCATTGACGCTACCTATCGCAAACGCTGTTACGATGGGAGAAATATTTTCAATGAAAGGCGCGACTGAGGCCGCACCTTTGGTTCCTGCCTTGGATTTCGCCCGGGCCTCGATATTTTGCGAGTATCCCTGTGCTAAGTTCATTCGCTGCTTATTTTGGCATTCTGATTGCTCCATGGCGGCAGCAATCCCAAGAAGGCTCGGGTATAAATGGTCGCCTGGGTCGATTGGCGCCGAGGACGTCGGCTGGTTGTGCGCAGCCATGATGCTGCTTGATTTTGCGGGTTTCGATAAATGGATAAATATAATTATTCGCGTGGACGTGACAATAAAGATTGTAATGGAGTTATGGTTGTGGTCATTGTATTGCATTGGCACCTGTGGATGGTGAAGAACCCGACTATGCAGACCCTTGGCTAGAGCACGGCACGAGGCTGAGCGGTACTCGATATACGTCACTAGTCAAGCACGGGCACGTCGTCAATGCTATCAAATTTGGTAGAATTGCAGTTGTCCACTGCACTTCCGACCCACTCAAACTTGCCCTCAAATTTTTACAGCTGTTCCGACGCACGAGTATCCACCCTATTTTATGTACGTAGCTAAACGTCCAATATATCTCTCAAGAAAATCTCAGGCTAGGTGCTCTCGTGCTCCCGATCCTTTCGACACGTCGCGAGCCTTGTCGTATTGAAAAATTTCTCACCACGCAACGAAATGTCGACCATGCGTAATGCTGTCCAGCGCCGGGTTCATCGCGAGCGCGGACAGCCCGAAGATCGCCAGAAATGGGGCTTATTGGAAAAGCACAAGGTAAACCTACATCTCCCCTCCTTGTTATCTAGTTAACTCACAGCTTCTCCTAGGACTATTCTGCGCGAGCCCGGGACTTCAATGCCAAGAAAGCGAAACTCAAAGCCCTCCGACAGAAAGTACTAGAGAGAAATCCAGATGAGTTTTACTTTGGAATGTTATCACGGGCGGGTCCATCATCAGCTAAGGGTCGTAAGGGCACGGTGAGCGCAGATCGTGGAAATCAAGTCTTAAGCCAGGATGCAGTACGATTACTCAAAACTCAGGACTTGGGATATATTCGGACCGCAAGAAATAGAGCTGCGAAAGAAATGGAAAGGTTGGAGATGGCAGCAAAAGGAATTGTGGGAAGTGGACGCAAGCTCGTTTTCATGGGCGAGCCATCCGATCAGTCTGAAGATAGTGCAATGGTGGACCATATGCTTGAAGAAAACGAAATAGTCTCCCCAAGCGCTAGAAAACAAAAACAGCAATCTCAATCCAACTATGAAAAACTAAACGCCAGGTTGGCCACATCTCGAGAGCGACTAAAAACCTTGACCCAAGTAGAGGAGGCGCTCGAGCTACAGAGAGCCAAAATGGCCAAATCACCAACAGTTGGAGGCGTGAATAAGGACGGCAAAAAGTTTAGAGTGAGAGACCGAAAAAAGTGACAACCAGCGAAACAATGTGTCCCATAGCCATGATTCATAGAGCGTATTTACACCAGGCAACTACCATACTAGAACTATGTACATAATTCAAGGTCACGTGTTTTTCAACGTGACCTACTTGGTGGCCCCAGTTGGCCTATTCACCAAATAGATGTGTATTATCACAAACATTAACTTCATATCAACTGCTTTAAACACCATTTTATTCGCCCTATGATCCATCCCTCAACACCCGCTGAAACATGAGTTTGGCCAGAGAATTGTATCTATCGTGCAATTGAGGTTAGCTACCTCAATAGCCCATTAATTTGAGAAAGAACTTCAAGATATTTTCTAGATGCTTTCGCGCTTGATTCCAGATCGCAGCTACAGCTAACGTTGTGCGTTTCATTATTCCGTGCTTCATACTCGTCTGTCCTTCAAGATCTAAAGTAAAATCTTGAATTTTTGCGTCAATCTTTTTTGTTTCAGGCTGTTCCACTTCTGAATTTCTCCTAGATTCTTCCCGGGGGGATTCGAGAATTGACTTTTCAGAATTATTATCATTAGTATTTGAGTTGATGGGAGATAATGGCTCAAGAGCAACAGGTTTTCTAGTTTTTTCTTGTATAGATGCGACAAGTATTATAGCACTAACTGCGACATCTATGATGTAAGAGCATGATACCTTGGCTGCACTGGCTGTATCAACTTCGAGATAGCCTCCACCTGTACTATCGCAAGTCAGGGTGACAATATCTGCTGGCAAGTCGGCGTGCTCGAGAATATATTTAACGGATGATGAGGCGGGCATTATTGCGTGTATGACCAGAAAGGGGGTCCTTAGGGCTGGATGGGCAAGATAGTAGTTTCCAGAATCTTCATCCCAGATCAAGCGCCCACACTCGCGCTCGGCAGTGGCAACAATTTTATCCTGGTTAGCATGAGAAATCTTTGTTGCTTGCTCGATAAATTTATTACTCGCGGCTTTGGGGTAAAGGAGGGCTACAAGGCCATCTTTAGGTGGCAGAGGGTTCATGCCTTCTTGTAGCTTTGTGCAGATTACTTCAACGCCTTTTTCGGCCTTGGAGAAGCCGAGAATCGATACGCTTGCCTCTTTCTTGGGGTCGTACCGCATCAGACTCATTTGATCTGATGTTAGTGTTTTGGTAAATCTGAAGCTATAAAAAGCTTGAGTAGTTGATGAGAGAATATAAATTGGATTCTCAGCGGCGGCATAAGTCATTTTTAAACAATATCTCTGGCCTTTACCCGTACGTGCTTTAAATCCATTTGCGCAGTTCCAGAGTCCCTCAAGCTCCTCACGCCGAGAAGTCTCAAGGGGCATGTTGTCATGAACCCCCATCTCTTTTAGACTCTGTATGAACAAAGGACTTTCTGTGGATGCTGATAAACCTTGTCGGTCCTGATCTTCCCAGGGAAATTTTGAATGATGAAGCTTTTTTGGATCGTAGGTCAAGGTTTGCGACGACCGATCAGGCGGAGGGGAATTAGATATAGATTGTTTGAGTGACCCACATGAGGTTGGATCGATAGATGGCCGGGAAGAATTTATTTGGCTTCTTACTAGGGTTAATGATTCTGCGAAATCCGAGGTCGGGGTAAAGATTCGATCCAAGACTTTTATTGAGGGATTACTAGTAGTATACGCTATTTCTGGTAACTGTAGGGTAGTTTTAGTTTTTTGCCAGGTCGAATCTTCGTCTGTGAGTACGCTTGATATTGTGCTCGGAGAAAGATGCCTTCGATGGCTGCTTCGGGGGCTTGATAACTCGCTACAAGAGTCTTCTTTGATACGGGCAGAGGGTATACCTATTTGGTGTGTGTCTTGTAGCACCAAGGCTTTTGCGTGAGCAGTAATTGAAATACGCTTAGTAAGAGTTAGTTCCAGATTATCATGTGCTTGCCGCCGGTTGTCGCTGGTGAAGTCCGAAATTGTCTTGCTCCCCGGCGCCACATCAGATGATGAAGATAATTTATCTGGCCCAGTTACACTTGGTTTCCCTGTCTGACTGACTGGCGACGTCAGATCTGGATTCGATTGTGAAGGTAATGGTGGTAATGGAGACAATGGTGGCAATGACTGAGGCAGCAGCAATGGTGAAAGTGGCGGTATGGAGAGAAGAGGCTGAGGGTGTAACATATTTAAGCCCATCTTTCCCGATTTATCCGGCCAACTGGTGATGAGGATATCATTAAAATGAGGTAGTGAAAGGCGAAGTATTAGATTGTGCTGTAAATGATAATGTTGTTGGCGCTTGGCTCCGTCTAGAATAAGCAGTACCTTAACCCTCTCTCAACCTTGATCAATGGCATGATCATACAAAGGAGTTGAGCCTGCGGACATGTTGGTATATTATAGGCATCGGAATTAATCTCCGCCCTTGGTCTCGCATGGACCAGAGGAAGTAAACAGTAAAATGGGTAGCGTGAGTCGCGTGAAGGGGTTGGGGTCCTAGTTAACCGATTGGCTAGAGCTTTCGGTGCAGAGGGGGCGGAGACACCACTGGCAGGCGCAGCTTGTCATGTGTCAGACAGCTAATTGGATTCCTGAACCGTGCCATAGAAGGGAGTCAAATTTGATGGGATCTTTGACAGATTAGCCATGAGGACAGGTCTAATTTGCTACGCCCCCGAGTTCAATCTTTTCACAGAGCCCTTGAAATGACCTTCGCATAACATGCATTTCATTCCAGTACGGCATTGGAGTAAATAGGAACGGCATTATTCATCTTCTCCCTCGTGCCGTTGAACTTGGTCTGACTCATCCCAATTCCATAGCTTGCTTTCTGTATTGAATGAGCTCAACTCACGTGACGGACTTTGGGATGATTTGCTCACGTGAAAGAAAAAGGGCTATTGAAAGGCCAAAGAGGAGCAACTTCATTAATGCTTAGCAGACACTACGTACACGGGTAAAATTTCCCGATGGAACTTTGAGTAGTTGACACACTTTCTTGTCAAAGTTCTGTGAAAACGAGTGGCTAAACAACGGAAATAGACTTTACAATACAGGATCATGCTCAACTCACGTCCTCCAGTGTCTCTCGTTGGTCCGGTGCAAAGCACAGATAGGGTCCCGAGGTACAGGTGGCTGGGGATCTAAGGTATCTTGCTGGGCTAAGGGCCGACGCACTAAGCGCTTCAGAGCCGCCACTAACGCTCGCTTGCTCTAGCGACTCATGATGCCAAACCGGCACCATGATCGGCATAATTTTTCCATTACTGATTAGTCTGCTTCCATCTTATCCTGCCAGGTTAAGGACGTGCCCCATAATGACATTTCTAATATGCCTATTGAAGTTACATCTACATGACATGGAAAATCACCGTTTCCAACTGGTAGCTTAAATTTCTAATTCAAATATACGATCGATAGAAGATCAACAAAGTGGAATACAATTTTATAAATTATTTCCATCTATTTAGGACGTGAGTTATTTGGGGAATGTTTCCAGGACCGTGGAAAGATCTTATGGTGATATCGGATAGCTAAAACAAAGCCGTTGTAGACTAGCTTATTACGAGGTCTATTGAGCTATATGGCGCTGGGTATTATTTTTTCATAGTTTAGGCAATTGGAATATACGGCTTCCTCATCCATATTCCTCTTGTTTACACATAACAATGTCATCTTCTCTGCACATCCTGTTCCATGATAGACCGAGACTTAACGATAACCTCAGATGCTCCATTTGTTTCATGTAGCGTAGATAGTCTGATCAGAAAATAAACACCACATAGGAAGGCAAAATGTGATTCAAAGTATATTTTGAGCCTATAATGTGCTCCGATATGGGACAAGGGCCCCAACTATGACGCGATAAGGTATGACGATTCTCGGTAGATTTAAAGTTGGACTTGATTTCGAATTGCATCTGTATTCAATGCCAAGTATCTCATTAACTCTGAATAGATTCCGAGAGGTAGGGCCTTGAGGAGGTCTGCTGCCCGAAACATAGACTATCTCGGACTGAGGGCAGAGAATGCCTGCGTGTCTTCATCTAATAATTGACTCGAAAGGGTAACAAAGCGACAAATTGACAGTCACGTCGAGCAGGAATCCGAGGGATAGTTGAAGCGCTTGTGAGGCCCAAATCTACTAGATATGTGACCTATGTTCTGCGAAATGAATCTGTACAAATGATAGAAGCAGGCTCGAAATCAGAGCTGCGACTCCCTCAAGCTCATAGTACGGCTTCACTTTAGACATCGCCCCTGCACGATGGAAAAACTATGGTTTTATTGGAGTAAATCCGAGCATCCCATGCGATGAGATGGTTGGGTGCATCAAATTATGGGACTAGATGCGGGAAGATGTAGCTTTTTGAGATGAAACGACAAGATAATTCTATGCCACTTCCCTGTAGTGGGTACTTATGTACAGGGGTCAACCGCTTTGAGTAGATGAGACTAATTCTTAGTACACATTACGAATGGATTACAGAGCTTGAGCCCACATGCCCATTATAGCCTTAGACTAGGAAAGGACAATTATTTATTTATTTTATTTTAGCATTTAACGTCCGCGGCGAAACTATCTTCCGATAGTCTCCAAAAACCTCCCTAGGGGCGAAGGACGCGCTGTCGAGCTAAGCCCGCAGCGAAATTTTCTAGCAGTTCTGCACTAATTACAATTCAGTCCAGTATCGCAATCTTATGCAATACTTCGGTCCCTACATTTATTTCCCCAGAGGAGACTACATTCCATTGGAAAGGACAATTATTTTCACGTATAATCAGAGCTTCAGTGTCAATAACGCTGAAATAGTCACCTGACACGGACATTAGACTGGCAGAGTGTCTTAGCTGAATACACATGAAATGATTAAAAAGACAAGCCAATGCCTACAGCCGAAAAAATTACATCTGTAAAGTACACACAGAACTCTAGGATACCCTAACTGCCCCGAATTAATGATTTAATAGTTTTGATGTGCTTGGCACGAGCCCTGTATTGAAAGAACATGACACGACTATTTGGTCTCGAATGACTAATACTACCAATGTGAGCTGGTGAAATCAAGAATAAAAATGTTCTCTAGGGCCAGTGCCCCACAAGTCACCTATATCTCATCATGTCATCTATTACGAGATTGGTTTCTTCGTCTCCACATTGACTTGTGCCATCCGTTGTCGTCATGACAGAAGTGACTTTATCGTAATTTCATCAAACGGAGAATTTTTCCTACATAGTTATTAACTCTATATGGACACAAATGGACAATACATCTCAAATAGAACAACGTGGCGCGTTCTAAAGTTTATATGTCAACAGTTTTTTTGGGCCTATTACAATAAAGGAACACATAGGTCCTCTTCGTCCACAGGCCGAAAGCCCGTCTGTCTCTTTCACCGCTACAAAACATAGTCATAGAACTATCGCCAATATTCAGTCATCACCTCCCCTTCTCAGCCAACAAAACAAAGGCTATTTGCGTGTATTTTTCTGGAGCGAAAAATCTCGACTTCTGGCCTACATTCGAGGACATAGCTACCAATCTAAAGCATTCAAAGAGGCCAAACAACCGAGCGCATTAGATCTACGTGTACCTAGAAGTTTCTCTTGAAATTCCTTGCCCCGACCTTACTCCCCTCATTCGTGCCGTAGAACAAACCAAAGGTTGGGAAAGGATATCTGAAAAGTCTTGGTCGAGAGTGACTGTAACGAAGTAGCTTATCCTAGCATTCAAAAATCGATACGGACATAAGGTTTCCAAGCAACCAGTATAGTTTGGATAACCTCCCGGATAGTAGATTCGGAATTAAGGATTAGAAAGGACGATTTTATTGACGGCTCGAAATCTGCTTTTCTTAAAGGCGGAAGGGTCTTTTACTTTGATATCGTGTTGTATTTATCTACCCGCCCGTGGCTGGCATATGTTGTTATATAATGAAGTCTTTTCTGACTACAGATGTAGCGTCTAGTACCAAATTATATTTCCTTCATACTTGCGTCATTATCGTCCTCGTAGGAGTCATCGGAGGCGTGTATTTGAGGGTCAGGAATGTAGCTTAGCTTGTGGTTGAAAAGTTATGACTCAATTAAGGTTCTGCAGACTTTTCTGTGATATCTGGAGGTCTGTGGGGAACACCGCGAACAGGTGTCGAATCCTCATTATCATAGAGCTTCCTGCGTTTAGTGTTTCGGTACAACCACTTGAAACTATTTTCTGAATCCGCACAAACACTCTAGTCGGAATCCCTCGAAAAATGACAGTCCCAAAACGGATACCTTTGACCTCTTACCTCTCGTCCCGCCCCCAGCTACCTTTCTTTCTTCTGGTTGCGAAGCCCAAGTAAATTAGCGTCCTTCCGTGCAATAATGCTTATTTTCCTATTTGTGGGACTGCGTCGCATCGTAATCTTCAAGGTGGATAGGTCGATGATTTTTGGGGTAAGTTCCTGTTTTCAATTGGATTAGCTACTTGATCGCTCCTTGAACTGAAATAGTCTATGGTAAGATTGATTTGGAAGACTGATGCTAGATGATAGGGCCGATGTTGATGAGAAGTCATGGATGTAGATATGATTGTTTGATTTTCACTTAGATTTAGATGCGGTCCCTGGCTAAATCTGGTATGAAGAGGATACCGAGAGTGTTTACTGGCATCGCTTGAAGTTACTAAGATCTTCACCTTCGGCCCTAGTTGCTTTTGAGCTGATTTGTTTGCTCGTTTGTTCGCCTTGTTGAGAATCGCAGAGATCCCCAGAAGTGACATTATTTAGGTACTGAATATAGCAGGCTATTGTCCTATGTCTAGCACGTTAGGCAAACGTCTTGGAATGACCAAAAGTCATATCTACAAGCATGACCAACTACATTTGGATAAAATCGATACAATATACTCCATCTTCAGCTCGACCACCAAGTTCAATCAGCCGTCGTGCTCCTCCAATGTACCAATACCCTCAACTATCATCGTGGTGAAATATGGATGCGATTCCTCGCCTACAGCGTTCGCATCTGTTGTGCCATTGCCATGTCCTTCATCTCTGTTCATCTCGCAATGTGGACCACCCCTTTTTCCTGCACCTGCAGCTGCATCTGGGCTACTCCCCTCATCACTACCGCCTCCGCCTCCCTTTGAAGAGGTGAATACTCCGCCCCTGCTTATGTCAAGATCTCCTGTGTTAGATCTGCTTCCTACGAAGAAAGTTATCCTTATTCAGTAGATTTTACAGCCATCGTTACCGTTGAGTAACGTACTCTTATCGATACTCCTTTTCAATCTGCTAGGGCTAATTGGAATTGGGATTGATGGTCCCTGCATTGAGTGCGACTAATCCCTAGGTTTGTGAATCCCAGCTTTTGGATGATACTTTGCCCGAAATTAAGATTGTCAGATTATATTAGATTTATATTAAAGTCTGACTTGAGTTTCTGGTAGCCTGGTATATTCAGACTTCACTTGAAAGAATCTAGTTATATTCGGAATGTTTATTCATCAGTGCTTCAAATTTTATATTTTTAGACAGCGATAGTAAGATTGGCCAACGTTTGACAGCATCGGTACAAGATCTAAATGTTTGTATATTCTACATGTTATCCAATTGAGTCCATGACTGTTTCAGGATATATATGTCACCTCTGCCTACAGGCCAAGAGTATCTTTGCCTCGAGTGGTTTTCTCCCTCCGCAGTTTATAAAGCTTTAATTTTCCCTGCCATTCTCAATTCATAAGCTACTTGGTGTAATAGTCCATCGTCCGGCTTGTTCGAATACAGTGAAACCCACAAACCAAATCTTCTCGCTGCCTCGATGTAACTGAAAGGTGACGAAAGCACACTCGGACGCCCACATGTATTTCATGCTTTTTCCCATGGTTGGTATTTATGGACGAGGGATTCATGCCGTAAGGGTTAACTTTAAGTTGTATTGGAGGAGGAAACCTGAAGGTGAATGTTTCAAACGTTAATGAGGCATTCCAAAAATACTTGAACGGGACCTCAGGGCTCAAAACCAGGGTAATTGAGATATTAAATTTAGTTCTAGACCAAATTCTAGCTTCTCTCACTGGGCACGGTGAATTTGCGTCTTATCATAAATTCAGCCGTCGCCATGCCGGGCTACTGTGACCTTGAGACGCAGAGAACAGCCTTCCTCACTGGTGCAGGAAATCAAGTAGAGTCGCTCAGAGACCATAAAGTTCACCAAGCATTTTAATTCTCAAACTGCCGAGAACCCGAGAAGTTGAAAGTCCTGATCAAATGGCGAATGGAGACTTAATTCCACGAAAACATCTAAACTCAGTTGACAAGGGCTAGTCATCTGAAGTAAAAAATGGAGAAAAAGTATAGATGGTTTCGGCAAATTTCCCTTCTACAGACTCCTGCAGCTATGAAGTTGTACTGGAGTTTAGTCTGATAATTTGATGAATTCACACCAAGCCTGACGCCCTGACAAACTTTGTACCTACTCTGAGACTTGTAGCTCGACTTGACGCACGAGCTTTGCAGCCGCTAAATAGAAATAAAAGTGAAAACGTCACCGACAAATACAAAACCAAGATAAATGTGTGAATCATATATTGCTTAATCTTATACAATTAATATTTACAGTGAGTTTCAACACTTTTCAACTAAATGAAGACATCCTTGGAGAGGAGAGATGTATGTTTATTGTACGACTTCAGTCATATACTATCTAGCACATTGAGCTCCTCTCTGGTCCAGTCCACACCTTTTACGGTGCATATATCCTCTTTTCTTGAAGAATTATTGATATATTGCCCGTCATGAAAAGTCATTCAGCTCAGCGTTTACCCGTGGAATTCGGCCACCTTTTCCATGGGACCTTCTACCCAAAAAGAAAAATGGTGGCAATTGAAACTGCGTGCGCTGGAAAGTCTCAAAAAACCTGCAGCCCCAGCTAGGCGAGGCCTAGACACCGGGACCACATGAGGTGCACATATTCATCTACATCTCCCTTCTTTGTAACAGTCGAGGATGACTTGATCCAATACACCATCTCCGTATCGGGTGCCGGGTACGCTCCGGAAACTCATCGGATGGCTTTTCCTCCGTGATCAAGGGTTGGTGATGAGTAGAGCTCCGACTCTACCATCTGATCTCATCGTGGTTAGTTTCATGATAATGGTGGTAGGGGAATGTGTTAAGAGATGAAGACGATATAGACGGCGAAAGCGATTGGGAATCCTCGTCGAAGTGAGGACTTTGTTACTCAATCTTGGCTCTGCAGACTCTACAGTGAGAGCTGGAGGTTCGTAGGGGACACCACTGACAGGTGTTGAGAACAATCCCCTTTCTGGCACCGTACAAGCCGCCTCAAAATATGATACTGGAGGTGAACACAACATTTACCAGCGAAATTATGATGAGTAAGCATCAGCCAATCTATTACCCGATATTGATTTAATTAGGACAATCACTCGCTCATTTAAGACAAATTCTACAAGCTGGCTCGATGTTTATCATTAAAGCCAGCAAGTCTCAAACATGAACTTCACAATAAAATTGGGCTAACAGAGCCTTACACATGGCAGAAGCCAGTCGATAAATGCTAATTTTGCTTGGGATTCTACACTATGACAATGGACAAAAAATAACGTTGTTGACGATGTGAAGATGTCGATGAAATTTCAGTTTGTCAGGTGAAGCTACCTTAATACCCCAACTTCGTAGAATCCATGACTTGAATTAGTTCAATTACACTGCTCATACTAGATTTCAAGGGGGAGTAATAACATCTAGTATACTATTGAAATTTACAATAATTTGCGAGCATGGCAGTCGCGACTTTTATCGCTTGAAATGATCGCAATATTTTGTGATGGGTTTTACCCGGTGTACGTCAAATTCACATCACAAGCAACCCGCTACTACGCCAAGAATGAATCATGGTCTTCTAAGAATATTGATTAGACCCACCTATTGACCTCGACGCCTCCAAAACTCCCTTCCAAATCAAATTCTCTCGTACAATGTCGCTCTTGAGAATAAGACCCCCGGCCCCACTCAACGATCTCTTCTCGAAGGCGCTCATTTATCAGCCTCGAGAGCTCATGAAGCAGAAACTTTATTTGGCTCACTAGCCCGACTTCTCGACGAAAATTGCTCTTATCACGCTCGCGCTATTCTACCAGAGTCTCTGGCTCAAGCCCTCCGCAACTGCACCTTAGGAATAGCAACTATCGCTACTAAGCACTTCAACGCATACATGCAGGTACCTCAACTATCGAGAAACCCCACCCTCCGCAAAGAAGCCAAATGCTCACGTACGAATCGCAAACATCAAACCAGACGACAAATTGTTTGTCCACCTCTCCTCCAGCATTCCTCTACGCACCGCATCGGGCTATGCAATCTAAACGCACTTGAAGTCAGAGACAATATCTCTCAAATGTTATGTCAACAAAGACAGGATTTGCTCTCCGTCAAAGCACTGGTAATGACGATGCCTTAGACGAGGAACTGGCAACAGTCGATCAGTTTGGGACTGCTACCATGGAGAGAGTCTCGCCCTGGGCATCCTACAGGACTGAGAATGTCCCTCGGCTCTACGGGACGATCAAGCAAAACGTGCAATAATTCCTCGAAAAAGAGACGAAAAAGGCCATATCAGCTGCTGTAGCCACAGCCACTAGCGCTACTCCCGTCTCCGTACTCCTGTCCCAGGATAATGAGACAAATCCTAACAAATCCTGATAGCCCAGACACAACCTGGATTGTCCGTTTTCCTCAAGACCATGGCCGTCGTCCACGTATTCTCTATCCCTTTGGGTGTGGCACCGTCACCCGAATCCTTCCTAAACACTCGTCGGTAGTACAGTGCAAGACGTGTTGGCTCTGGCACAAGAGCCGCACTTCTTCCTCTGCTCCAAGATGCCGCCTTTGTGGGTTCTCCCAACACACAGAGAAGGACCAGAATAACCTCTGCGCTGCACCAGCTAGAAATACCAGCCCACCGCAATGTGCGTACTGTCACGGCCCTTATAAAACAGATGATCCAGCTTATTTGCTATGGCCACAGCCCTCTCATCCACCGAAGCCAAATTAACAGGTGATTTCTATCTGTAAGATTTTCTCTGAGGCGCACTTCCGCCACCTAGTAGAAGCCAGATGTGTTAAACTCTCTACCGCTACGTAGGGCCCTAGCACCTCCCATTCAACACAGCGCACTACCTATCATGCAACTTCCCAGGGAGTAGAACCGTCAGGACTATCTGCAGCCGCAGCCAAGTTGACTTTTTTTTAAAAGCTTTCAAAACCTTGTAGACATCAGCCGGAGCGTCGGATGAGCAGAAGTTAACTTGGCAACCTTTCAGCGTGTTTTGTAGCAGTATACTTTGTTCTAAATTTCAATCTCAATCGTGTGTATTCTGTTTACATGAAACGGGTTTTTTTATCTTTTCCTGTATGTATCTTTTCTATAATTCACCGTTGTCGTATCTTAGTCATCGTATACTCTCTTGAACTGTAGAACAGGTATCATATCTCTAGGTTAGGGCGTTATGGGCCTCCGACGACTGAGGCAATAAGCCCTGGCGCCCTTTTCTCGTTTGGGTTTTAGATAAGATGGGTCAAGGCCTGTTTTTAGATAAAGCTCGAATACCAAACAAAAATCGACAAACAAACTCGTTGTTAGTCAGCTGGGCTGACTTACGGACCCAGCCCTACATATAAATGGGGTGTGGCAAATAGGTCTGGCTATTGCGCCAAGTTAGATGCTCAGTAAGTGCTTATACGAGGTGGTCATCATCACACACCTTACATAGTCTCAGCAGTGGTACTTGCAAATGAAATCTGAGGCAAGAGTGCTCTTCCTTTACGTTGAATCATCTATTCTGTACTTTTATTTGAAACTGTGTCATGGCTAGATAGCTGCAAACGCAATTAAAATCTGATGCAAAAAAAGTATATATTGTTTCAGTCCCACTTAAGTGTTCTCTTCATAGAAAAGTGTAGATTATTTTGTGGCAGCCTATGCGTGCAGCATCCGTGATTCTATTATGATTAGTATATGATTAGGGAATGTGCATTTGCGTTGGAACAGCTAAGATAGTTTGTGGAGATATATCTTCATTAATATGCAGAAGTGAAGTTACTATGTTAATTGTTATGTTACAAATTGCGGGAAGCTAATCCCTTATCCCCTAGATCGTTCGCCTGTAGACCGATCACATAACCAGTATACAGTGCACCATAGTGTGCTTCTAACTGAGCAGCTATGCCATTTATCCTATATTAATAATCCATCTCTCATACTGCACACAGCACTGCATCTAATGCCGTTGTGTAGAGACTGGACCTCCTTCATGCGCCATAATGTCATACTAGGAGGGCAAGACTGAACACCTGTGCGCGGTGCCCTCTACGAACCTGGGAGTGAAATATTCCCCCAGAGCCAAGTTCAGTCAAATTTCGCAATATTAAAGAAGTCTGCCCACAAGGCAAAAATTCAAATTACTCCACCACGTCGTTTTTTCGCTCCCCACGAGTCTGACTCCTACCTAAGTCTCATCAAGTCTACAAGTACGACCTAGTACATCCTCATCCCTATGACCATACCTCTCGTCGACCTTCTCTGGTCTCAGTTGACCACCAATTACACGCCCACGCCGATATTTATACCCGACGGAGGAAGCAAAGCGTGGCGCACAAATCTGGGAGACAGTTCTTTGGGATGGACGTGAGAGGGATCAGGACAAGTTTATAAGATGATGTAAAGGAAGAATGTAACTTCGATAGGCGTGAATTTTGGAATTTTGGCAAGAGTCTTACGAATTGAGCGTTGTGTGCGCCGATAACATGCTTGCGAGAGTGCAGCTGACACTATAAAAACAAGCCAACGATGAAAGAAACTGTGGTCCGCCTCCTGGTGGTGTTCTCTGGTATGGTTTGAGTAGCCTGGGCACCTACTCCACTTGGGAAGGAGACATCTCAGATTACACTTCGCGCGGAGAAAAGTTGATGGATGACAGGCATGTCTGGATAACTCAGGGTTTTTGACACGTTCCCCTGGGTGGGTATTCACGGATGAGGTTTGACTTGGGGTGAAGAAAAAGCCACCATAACTTAGCAGTAGTACTTGCAAATGAAATCTGAGGCATGAGTGCTCCCCCTTCACGATGAATCATCTCTTCTGTACTTTTCTTTGATATTGTGTCATAGCTAGATAGCTGCGTACGCAATTAAAATTTGATGCAAAAAAAAAAAGGATTCCCAACCGCTTTCCGGTCTGTATCGTCTTCGTCTCTCAACACATTCCCCTACCACCATTATCATGAAGCTAACCACGATCATATCAGATGGTAGGGTCGAAGCCCTTCTCATCACCAACCCTTGATCATAGAGGAAAAGCCATCCGATGAGTTTCCGGAGCGTAACCAGCACCCGATACGGAGATGGCGGATTGGATCAAGTCGACCTCAACTGTTACAAAGAATGGAAATATAGATGAATATGCGCACCTCATGTGGTTCCGGTGTCTAGGCCTCTCCTGGCTGGGCTTGCAGGTTTTTTGAAACTTTTTCCGGCGCATGCAGTTTCCATTGCTACCATTTTTATTTTTATGGGTAGAAGGTTCCGTGGAAAAGGTGGCCGAATTCCACGGGTAAATACTGAGCTGAATGGCTATTCATCAAGGGGAATATATCAATGATCTTTCAAGTAACAAAAGAGGATAGGAGCACTGTGCAAGGTGTGGCCTGGGTCAGAGAGGAGCCCAATGTGCTAAATAGTCAAAGACTCAAGTAGCACAATAAACACACACACATAATTTTTTGAAATTCGAATTTTCGAATATCCCTATTTTCCCCCTTTCCCTCTCTCGATATCGTCATATCGTTCGCTCTTAATTCAAAATTTGTGAGCGACTGGCAGGCTACCAATATGCCCCCATTTCGCAGTAAGCCATCGCGGGCGAAAGACATCGTAGATAACCGCAAGCACCTCAAACACGTTGCTCGACAGAAAGCAAGCGTCAAGTTGGGCCCACTGACTGCCGATCAAGAGATGAACATCGACCAATTAGTCGACGAAAGTACCATAGATTGCGATATGATAGATGTTGGCAACTTTGACATTGACAAGATTCTTAAGAATCTGAAAAGACTACCCAACTCAATTCACTCCAAGCCAGATGCGACCGGAGCTGAAAATGCAGCGACGAGTCGCAACAATTTAGGGATAGCGACTACCGGGCAGCATATACTTCCTCTTATTGAAGTCGCTGTGCCGGCTATGAGGCAGGATGCAACTGCAGATGCTAACAAGGCAAAAAGTGCAGCATCTACCCCGAACCCCCTGGAACATACACCAGGAACCACAGAAGAGAATCCTTCTCCTCTCAGTGGAAATGAAGGCAGGCAGACGGAGGAATGCCCCCCGAACTCAGAGCCTTAATTGAGGCTGAGGAACGCCGGGTCACAAAAACTGCGGAAAATGTAAAAATTTGCACCGCTGCAATAAACGGTGTCGAGAATGCTCTCTCCCCCCCTTATCCAAAGGGTCGAGTGTTCAGTTTATAGACTCTATGAAAGTCTACATTAGAGCTGCAATAGCTCAATTCATGATCGCGGGACCAGGTACAGTCCCCCCATCACTTCCCCCAAGCCCCGAAAGCCAGGCTACTAGTTGCAAGACCGCAGAATTTGCTGCTGGTAAGCAAAGTGAGCCACAACGCGAAGCGCCTCAAGCCGAAGTGCAACAGGCCAAAACTGCTTGGGCCTCGATCACCCGTAATGGTCTACAGATGCTCCCGGCACCTACAAAAGTCGCGCAGACAATGCCCAAGGCGGCACACTCGACTCGAACGGTACAAAATTCAACCGGGCCAACAAAACCGACCGTGCAAGACGAACGTTTGTTTCTCCGCCTCGAAAAAGAACATCCCTGGCGAACACTCTCACCTTTCGGTGTTAGAGAAGCAATTACGCAAATACTCGAAATCCCCCAACCAAAAATTGAGCATGTCTACCGTGTGCCAACTGGCTTCGCAATCAGAGCCCAAAACCAAGAGGCACGCGCGCTGATGCTTAGCCTAGCTGGATACTTCACCCAGTAGGATGCGATATTGGAGAAAGCCTCGGACTTGGCTTCCCTTAAAATAGCGACGGTCCCAGTCGCAATTAACACAATAATGGGCAAAGTTCTCATCACAGAAAAGATAGTGGCTGACGAGATAGTCAGGGTCACCAAAGCTGTCCCGGTAAAAGTTCGCCCACACGGGAAAAGCCGACCGGGCGCCCCATACCAGTCATGGGTAGCCCTTTTTGAAAAAGCATCGATTCCTCGGCCAGGTTTCCGACTGTTCGCCGATTCTGGGATTGCAGTCCGTCACCAGCCTCGTCAGAGCATCAACTAGTGCAAACGATGCCTACAATTCCATGGCACTAGGGGCTGCTCGCGTGCCCCAGTCTGCTGGAATTGCACTTCAACTATGCATTCCATCGCGGAGTGCAAGGCACACACCAAGTGCCGCAACTGCGGAGGTCCACACAAATCGGATAGTCGGGACTGTCTAGCTCGTCCAACAAAGTCTGAAACGGCCTCCAAGGAAAACCTACAGACCATAAGGCAGGCTAGCCAACGCGAATTCGTAGCAGTCACTCGGGCCAAAGCAGCTGTCAAACACACAGAGGCAGCGATGACAGCAGCCGCAGAAGCGTCAAATACTAACCAGCCAGGTTTCAAATCGAGCAACTGTTTTGAAGTTCTCATGTCCGACGCTACAGCGACTGTAGCCGAGGTCGATGAGGCATCAAATCAGCAAAATTCTTTGTGAAGGGCACCCCACGGGTCTCTTCGAGCCTCTCTCCCACTCTAAGCTTTATGGCAATAAACGTAGGTAGAGGGGTCTCAACGCAAAACATTGCGCTTGCCCGAGCATTTGAGCTGGGTATCGACGTGGTTCTTGTTCAAGAACCTCTGTGGAATAAACAAAAGAGCACAACAAAGGATCACCCAGGATATACCTATCATCTGCCTAACGGCGGCGAAAATGTTAGGCCGAGGGCTGTGACCTATACCCGGATAGACGATAAAAAGATATCGGCAACACAGATCTTTCCTTATGTTGTGTCTACAGGAGACTACTGCTGGGTTGAAGTGAACAGTATCACTTTTCTCAACGTCTACAAGGCACCCAATGACTCGACAGCTATCCAGCCACTAATCAACTGGATTCCACCGCCAAACTCCGTCGCTGCTGGGGACTATAACTCGGTATATTGGGCTTGGCAACCTGGCGTGGAACGTCCTCATGGACAAGGAGAAATGATTGAGAAATGGGCAGACAAACACCATTTGATCTGTCATATTATTGGGGAGCCCACTCACCGAGCTGGGAACACGCTAGATCTAGTTTGGAGTAATGTCGACGGCGCCCGTGCTTGGGTAGATCGTGGTGAATGTGTCACCAGCGATCAATTCCCTCTCCGAGGACAAATTCCAGTTTGCAACTCAGTGATGAGACCCGAAAAGGCAAAACTCCGATTAACAAAGGATAAGCTACCCAGATACGCCAAGGTAATTGCACAGTGGGTCCGACCACCACCAGTTCTTGACACAATCGAGAGGGTTGAAGAGTATGCCGAGGAAATTTGTTTCCATCTCACTAATGCAATCAATGCAGTAGGAACACGACCAAAAGCCCGCTGCGGCAGATCTGCTCCGTGGTGGACCCCAGAGTGCAAGGCAGCCTTCGCCGAATACAAAAGCGCGATAACTCCCAGTCAACGAGCACTCTGCGCGAAAAAGCTCCGATCAGTTGTGAAGACCTCGAAAAAGGAGTTCAAAACCCAACAGGTCGAATCAATTACTACACCGACTGATGTATTCAAGCTAATGAGAATGGATAACCCCAGACAGGCTAGTATCCCTCCGCCACTGAATCACAATGGGACGTTGATAACAGACCCATTAAAACGGGCCACGATCCTTCGCGACTCCCTCCTGGCACGACTTCAGGCATCAGACGACTTGTCACCATGTACAGTCGCGAGCAGCAGTCGGATACCATGGGAAGAGGACGTAACAGATGAAGAGATCCGAGCCTGTACCATTGGTTGCGGAAATACGGCCCCAGGAGCAGACGGAGTCTCCGTAAACCTGCTGGAGGCGTGTTGGAATACAATCGGGCCTTGGATTTCCCAACTGTTCCGAGCTTGCATTCTGCTTGGCACCCATCCAAAGTGTTTCAAATTAGCCGAGATGGTCCTCCTTCAAAAGAACGATAGAGACCCAACGACAATCAAGGGTTGGAGATCAGTCACTCTTCTCTCATGCTTGGGAAAAGGGTTAGAAAAGCTCTTAGCGAAGCGGATGGCACACCTTGCAGTTATCCATGATGTAGGCGGCCAGCAACAGTTTGGTGCACCGCCGAAGCACTCAGCAATGGATCTGGTCTCATGTGTGGTCCACGACATCGAAGAGGCAAATTCACAAGGATGGGCAGCTACTTTTGTAATGTTGGACGTTCAAGGAGCATTCGACGCGGTACTCCATAATCGATTAGTAAGGAGGATGCAGGAGCAGGGATGGCCGGAGTCTATTCTCACATGGACTAGCTCCTTCCTCGCCAATCGTGTGGTTCAAGTACGATACTCTGGGGGAGTCACTGCCAAGAGAGAGCTAGTGTGCAGAGTTCCGTAGGGCTCGCCGATCTTGCCACTTCTCTTCCTTCGATATATGGCAGAGCCCATGCGAAGTGGAACCCCGGGTCTGACGTTTAGCCACGCCGACGATATCGGTATCCTTGGATTTGGCCGGACGATTGCAGAGTCTGCAGCCGCAGCACAGGACGAGGTCAATAACCTATTAGACTGGGCTCGAAATAATGCCGTCGCTTTCGATACAGACAAGTCCGAAGTCGTACAATTCCCCGGACGATACCGCGAAACATCGATTAGAATTTATGTCAAAGGAACCCTCATAGAACCGTCGCAAAATGTCCGCTGGATTGGTGTGTACCTCGATCCTCGACTAAACTTCAAACACCACGTCACAACCTAGTGTGGCAAAGCGTTGAAAATTGCACAGCACATGCGTCGCTTCAATACAGGTTTGTTCAAATGTCGGTATGCGAAAATATAAAAAGCACAATCGAAAATCTGCGCGTCCTGAAATTCAAATGTCACGGGCTCAGCGTGCATATAGACAGCTACCAGAGGCAGAGGCCGCGGAACCTCTTGCCCCACCATTTTATCAATCGCGGCCGGGTTCGAAGGTTGGTTCGAGAAAAGACCAAGTAGAAGCCTGTAAACTTTGGATCACTAATGGGCCAAAGTCAGAAATCTGTGCTTACTCGGACGGAGCATCGGAGGGAAAGGGACGCTCAGCTTGGGGGTTTGTCCTAAAGCTGGATGGGAAAACTTTTCAAAAAGGAAGTGGCATAAAGCACGGTGGAGAGGCTTTAGATGCAGAGATTATGGGGGCACAGGAAGCTCTTAAAGCAGCGTTGGGTCACCTAAGAGGGAAGGAGTACCTGGCGAAGGGAACGACGCAGTGTATTAATGTGTTGATGGATGGTCGACATGCGATAAATGCACTGAGCACGGGCAGGTCCTCGACCAGCCACGAGGAAGTACGAAAGTTTCGCGAATTATCTGGGCTAGCTCAGGTAAGAATAAAGTGGGTAGCAGGACACTCGGGACTACATGGAAACGAGGAAACAAGGAAGCAGACGCAGCGGCCAAATCCGCCCTACGAACGCTTCCCAGCGTGGAAACTGAGCCAGCAACCACCACGACAGCATTTTTACACCAAAAATTGCATCGACAGCGACAGACTTTGCTCGACAGCTGGTGGAATGAAACTTGCCCGTCACAGTATCGTGAGCTAGATCTGCTCATGCGCCGTCGTAAACCACCAGAACTGGGACTTTCCAGGCTACAGTTACGACATCTCATTGCAGCCCGTACGGGCCACGGCAATTTCGCGGCGTACCATCGTCGCTTCAACAATCTGCACGCTATTACAGAGTGCATCTGTGGGGAGGAAACCACCCCTACCCACTTCATACATTGGCGACTCAACGCAAATATCACGCGTCGAATCAGAGGGTCATTGTCACACAATGCCTTCTTACACAAGCTACTCGGGCCAAAGTGCTTCGAGAGCTTCAAACAATTTGTGCAGGATACCAATTGTTTTGGGTATTCTCCTGTGCATCCATCTCTTACTCTCAATGGAGATCGAATATAACTCGTCAGGAAACTAAACCTGACAAAATTGGAATCGAGGCGAGGAGTATTGCTTCCCATTCTAACTTATTTGCAATTTATCTTTTTCTTTTGTCAGTTATGGGAAAAGGAGTTCGCGTCGGCGCATATTTTTAACTTATTGCTGGTTTTGTGGTGGTTCATGCGGTGGAATCAAGCTGGGTATGTCTTAGATGTAGTTCTGGCTGTGAACATCGGTCCTGTACTCATAGTGGATTTGTAGCTTTAGCTTAGGACTTGAATAAAACAACAACACAAACAGGTTCTATCCAAAATAATCTTTTGCTCTACCTGTGTCTTCTATCGCTCGTGTGCCAGTTGCCTTTTCTTTATGTCATTCTAATAACTAGTAAACTTATCATGGTCTCTTGTGGTGCGGCGAGGAGTTCGGAAAATAACCTGTTCTTTTGAAGCAATATGGTTGCGAATTTGGGTTCGTGTCTTATCTATCTCTTCG
Source organism: Blumeria graminis f. sp. triticale (assembly GCA_905067625.1). Classification (NCBI taxonomy): domain Eukaryota; kingdom Fungi; phylum Ascomycota; class Leotiomycetes; order Helotiales; family Erysiphaceae; genus Blumeria; species Blumeria graminis. The sequence goes on along the minus strand of LR898472.1, from coordinate 7,301,882 downwards.
TTCGCTCATTATATCTGAGCATTCAACTTGCTTATTCTGATATTCAACGTATTTGTACCATTCAGCCGGCTTTCTAATTGCTGGGCTTTAGCTTCGATTGTTTCTCGCGCCTAAAAGTATCTTGGTGATTCAGAGTAAATCTTACATTTCGCTCGCTAATGTGTCCTGTCATACCTTTAAAGTTAGACACAAACTAAGCTATTATCGCTGACTGGTGGAAAAAATAAGCATTAAGCACGCTAAACTTATAATCAAAACATTTTAATAACAAAACATTCGTGCAGTAAATTCAAGCAGATCACTAGGGGAACCGAAAATAGGTACGCCAAAAATCAAAAGCTTTATATATGGTAGAATGGACTAGAATTTGTGGCGTGGAAGATGCTTAAGGTGGACAAAAAATGCCTGTAAGGTGGCAGCCCTCCAGGAGTGTAAAAGCTCATGAACACGTCTAGAGAATGAGGAATTATCTCATCATCGAGCTTCGGTAGACCACAAATATTAGAAAGCCTCAGAAACCGTCACAGACAAAACAACAGGCAGAAAAAGGACAACCTATGGTTTTACATCGTCAAATATCCATCGAAACCTTAGGAGAGCCTAAAGCAGTATTGCAGTTCAGATAAGGGAGCACATTGGTCTCAATTCTTATCTGTATGGAAGGAAAGTCCCCAAAGTGATTAATCCAAATTTCAGTGTGAATATCCGTTTGAAAATTTCAAGCATATATTAGTGGCGTGTCCTCGGCGGGCAAGGGGAAGAGGAAAGGTGCTTTGAAAGGCAAAAGGTAGGTCCTTTGCGGGAATGATGAACAGCCCAGATGATATAGAGAGAATTACAAAATTGATCCTTGCAAAAGGCTGGTTTGAACAGTACCGGCTCGCAGGAGAGGTAGAAATTGTACTGGACGAAAAGATAAGACAATGTGGACAAGGATAGGAGGAAATTCACTCTGTTTGAACAGTGTAAACGCACTTCCTGTAGGAGACCCCAAGAAAACCAATAGATATGAGACAGTCAGTTTTGAGGGGGGTTGTACCGAATATGGTTTCCTCCTGTGTAAATATTATAGCAAGATGTACCTGCGTGGGCCCATAGGCTACTTTAACAGGCTATATGAAATCAAATAAATGCTACAAACCATTTTTTCAAAAGAATCAGTCCTCGAGGCTATGGTTGTTAGAAGGGGATTTTAAGGGACGGTACGCCAGCTTCTCGCAAACATATGTCGAAAATGATATTTATTTTCTGGCTATAGGATGAATAATCTATATGGTATTTACCAGACTATAATGACTACGCGTCGCGTCGCATCCTGGACTTTACATAAGCAATTACACGATCCTAACTAAATTAGGAATGACGCCTGTTGGGAGCCGGATAAACTCCGGTTCCAGGTAAATGAGGCAGCAGCCTGTAGTAAGGGAGTTGGATTTGAATCTGAAGAAAATGACTGATCCTCAATAGCATTAGCAAAATTTGGCTAACTTTCACAAAAGGAATCTAAAATTCGGCTCAAGTTCGTCACGTCCTCGTTGCTGGTCATTTTTTCCTTTTAATTTGTGAATCTGATTTAACTATTAAATGGGGGCCGCGTCGCGTCTAAGAGGGTCCAACAAATAAGATGGCTCTCTCGTTGCTGGTTGGTAGTTGCTGAAGGCAGAACGCGGCAGGGCACGTATATAAGGGATTGCACAAAATTTCAGCGCACCTGTTACGAGAATATCGGGATCTGGATGAGTCTGTATTAATCACAGTGTGGTGCGATGAAGAGAGCAAATAAAATTGCGTACATGGAATTCTGCAAATCCCAAGCTCGCTAAGCCATTTCTGGTACATGGTTCCGTGACAATTCATCCTTAGCATCATGTATCATCTGTCCTGATCTCTCACGTCCATCCCGAAGCCAGGTCCAACATACTGGGTGCCTAGACATTTTGGTATCTCTGGAAATGAGCTGGCTGACACCTTGGCCAGGGAAGGGCTGTCGCAGTCCCCTCCTAGATTGGTCCCCTTCAAGGTTGCTAAGAGTCTTACTAAGGATGACTTAGGCCCTGCAATGGAAAAATACTGGAATGGCCACGCTCATGATTCATATAGATGAACCGGCATCAACTCCTATACCTGCTACCTGAAAGAAATCCCTCATGAAAGAAATCTTTTTTCAAGACTTTACGCTGTCTGTTCGGGACGTTGCGACCCCGCTATTTACATCTTCCGGTTTAACCATCCAGATTCACACAAAACATAAAGATAAAGTATCCTGTAAAAATAGTTTCTCTGGACAGTCTCAGCCATCAAGAGATTATGCTTACATCCTAGGTATGATTGAAGCCGAATTTCCTTTGATATCTAAGCGTGACAGTGACACTAAAATTTAGCCACGGAGCGCAGCTTTTCAGTCCGGGCGAGGGCAACTGGTAAAATTTAGCATGATCTGAAGTGATGCCCGACCAAAATCATCTGCCAGCTATCGTTACTGGCAGACAACTTGAGAAGATTCTCAAGAGGGATAATGGCCTGATAGTGAGGTGTTTACTAGGGCCATGATTACTCGAGATCGTGAAGATAACTCGCCTTAAGCCTACAGCGTAAATACGGTTCACAGGACCGAATTCGTGGAGAGGGGCGCTTCCTCGAGCATTTGTCATTTGATGACTAAGCACAGCTGACAGACCGTTTGGCGCTGTTGAGTTCGGGACGTCATGCTGTCAGAGTCCGTTTGACGTGACCCTGTTTTACGGAATCTTTTGCGCCAAATGACTACCCTGCAACATCTCCAATTGTTCATGCCGTCCTTCACAATTGCAGTTACTTTTCCTACCAATCCATCTGCACCGTTGCAGGGCCAAATTCAAGCCGTTTAAACACCCAGCCTGATGTCTTCTACGTCCGAAGAACCATTTCCATGGTCAGATAGAGCCTTATCAGATGTTATTGCAAGCGTTCGTATCATGAATGTTTTTGCTGGATTTACACGAGATTTCGCACCCATCATTCAACGGTTGGAAGACCTCAATCAGCGCACAACCATCCTGGTTCCCGCTAACGGCAGCATTATGTCTCTACCACGCAAACCTTGGGAGAGTACCAAAGATTACAAAACTTATGGTGAACAAGCATTTGAAGGAGCTGAAGGTAGGGAAAGAGCGAGGGCAAATTTGCAAAGTTTTGTCCAGGCTCATATATTGCCTTTTAGCCCTTGGAAGGAAGGAGTCAAGCTCAAGACACTTGCTGAAAATGAGGTTTGGTGGCAGCTCAAAGACGAAGACAGATTTGTAAATAACCCCTACCATTACGGCTTAACAGGCAGTCTTATTTTTAAGCTAGGTTCAACCAGCAAATGCTGAAGTTCTCGATGTGATTCGAGCGGGCAATGGTGAAATATGGTTGCTCAGTGGGGTTTTGGTATAACGAACGTCGACCTAGCAGCTCCAAAAGTCCATTGCTCAAGATACGAGAATATTTCGAATATATGGGCTCGGTGAGATTTGAGTCTATATTTTCTGGGTTTTTTTGTGAACTTGAAGCAGCCGTCATTCTCTGTCTTACTGAGGAGCTCAGCACATGTGAGGCTGGACTGATCTAGGATCCCTACCATACAATCAATCATCCTAGATCAAATACCCACTGTGCTGGATGGCATACGATTTTTGCTGTACGGCAAGTTCTAGGCTTCGGAAATAATAAAGACATATAACTGGGCCTTCAATCTTCAGAATATCCTTCCAAGCACTTATCGGTCTCGTCTTCATCGTTGCAACTCTTACATCGTCGATTTGAGACCTATGTCTGTCCGCTGTCTCTCGAATATTGCACAATAGTCTTCCAGTAAGAGAAGTCGCACTCACAGAACATAAAACGTTTAGATATTTCGAATCTCATATCATTAATATCATCGTGAGATCAATCTTCTAAAGCAAAGGCTAATTATAAAATTTACGGCAGCAAAAGCAGGTCCTCCACATAGTCAATAATCTGTCAAGCAATATTCCAAGTCTAGGCTTCGTTGGCAATGGGGGCTAAACAATCCCTTCTTGGGAGACCAAACTTCGGTGGAGAAATACAACTCAAAGAAAAAGTAATCCGATTCTACTCCACGTAGAATTTAATTTCTCTGGGATATTTTGTACCAATATCTATCTCACAGACTGAATTATTATTCAATACTGACGACTATTACTGTTGAATTTGATTTTGCTGCCATGAAATTCTTTGCTGGATTGAGGACATTGGTTTACCAACACTTGATTTCCCGCCCACAGTACCATGTAGGAGCACTTACAAGGTGTGATATGGGCCAGCGGTTCCCAATGTCCTATATAATCTCAGACTAAATTAGTACATTAAATCAATCACTTCACAATATTGCAATTCAAGGGTGTTTCATAGACAGAGGAAATCGCAAATACCTGTGGGTGCGGGGCTCCCCTAATATCTACATTAAGATTAAATCAAAACACACAGCTTACCTCTTATGGATTTTAAAGTCGTTGGCTAGCTGAGCGCTGCAGATTTTTAGGTACATCGATGGATTCACTCTCTGCCTTTCAAGCCTCCTCAAAACTTTTGCCCAAAGGTCGTGTTTAAGTAACAGAAAAGTCTTGATAGATTGTATTTGCAGTGTAGTAGCTTAGCTCAATTACTTTGTGACGTCTAATGAACTAAAGATTGTGGTAGCCTTATCGACGATTGAAGTTCCCATGGCTTCTCACCGGAAACTTTAGCCTTGGCAGCCTCAAACACTGCAAAGTCAACAGCCCTCGAAAACTGTTAGCCCCAGCATGTCCGTTAGTGAGCCCGTACCTCTTTCCTTTCTCACCCAAGCTGCCAAACCCCTCTATTTTTATAGCCCCCTAAGAATAAATATCCCAATATAGCTAAATCCCGAGCTTTGTGCTATTTGGCTTAGTTTTACCCTTGAATGTACACGTAGCGTCGTAATTGGGTAGTAGGAGAGAGAATCAAGTAATTAGAATGAGTTTGGTAGTATTATTGGTCAGTGCAAAGAATTGTCTGACTGTATTTCTTATTTTGTCTTGTTCACTTAGTTTACAATGATTTCCATAATACACGTCAACATGCCAAGCAACTAACGCTATTTTGCCCCTTGCTTGCTTCCCAACAGTCATTGTTATTGTGCGAGTAGACCTAATCTCAAGCACCGGAGATACAAACCATAACAGAGAGCTGGTGATTAATGAGGCAAGCTCTCGTTTTCAATCGAAGCAGCTCCTTGATCCGCCGTCGAGGCAAGATGGTATGTGCTAGGATTGAGTTAAAGGGCTAGAGTAAGAATGGTAGGACCGATATTGATAAGTCTTTGATCATAGATATGCATGCCACTGAATTCGACTTTGATTCGAATACGATATTTCTTGGCTATCCCAGATATTTAGAGCTTATTGAGCCTTTACGCCGGCACCACTGGAAGGTGAAGTATTCGTCTTTGCCGGCGAGCAGATTGTTAAATCGCAGTGTATTTTGTGCGCTAACCCTTGGATTGCGGGAGCGCAGGCGAAATTATAAACGTCGTCGTGTTCGGATGGTTCCATGGTACATTATCCGGCATGGTCTGCCAAATAAAATCTGTGTAGCATTGATGTCTAGCCATCTCGGGACAAAACATCGTTAGCTCGAGCTCGGCAAGTCTCAGTTATATTTCTCACGTTGGCCTTACGTATATATGAGGTCGTGCTTGGATGACCAAAGATTTTGGAAGTTTCTTATGATGGTTATTCACAAATTAAGATCTACTTTTCAGTGTAATCAAACTCACCTCGTGCAAAGGGCTCCTCTAAGTTTGGGATTGAATGAGGGCTTTTAAGGGGTAGTCCTGTTTGATAGCAGCTGTATTGAAGGCATAGAGGGGTATAAATCACTTGCATGGGTATCTTTGGCTTTTATGCAGAGAGGACCTACATGTCCTATATAGTCGTAGACTGAGAGAAGGCAATGAGAATAATTTAAAAAAACGCATCTTGTACAAGTATTTGCGAATAAAATCCAGAATTTGAGTATCTCTCGAGTAAAGAGTTATTTAATATGAACGCAATTAATTAATCGAAAGTCATAGCTAGATGGGTGAAAAACTGGAGAGACCTCCAGTGCGTCAAGGCAGGTAATATAAACCCAAAGCAAGAGATAACCCTATTTCTTGCAATTTCCTGCAATGCTTAGCAGCTAAGTTGGTAATTCAGTTATTAGATTACTACAACATATCTAGCACGTTCAGCAGTCCCTCTTACAACTCCAATTATCCCACGTCATCCTCGTAATAACATATAACTTCAAATCATGACTACCTTTTCAGAATTCTCGACATACGCCTCATGAAACACATAAAAGACTCTGTTCTTCATCGACCTACCAATCCCTGAGTAAAATTATATCAGGTGGGTCTTGCGTGTTAGTCAATGTAACTTTTCTTTCATACAAACTACCGCCACATATCCTGCACAGCAAGAAGTAGTCATACCATGTCCACACCACGGACATTTAACTCTGGTAGATATGACGCCATTTACTCCCAAATTTTGCTCAGTCACAACATTATCTGGAATGTTCATACAGGCATATATCTTGCTGGGTAAATCATGAAAGTACTTGCAAGAACAGCATACCACAAAAACTTTGGCAAATGGTTCCGACTTATTAGTCATAGATGATGGCTGGTCAGGTGGTTGTAAAGAGCGAAGAAAAGGACTTTTCGTTGTTAGATTTAATCGAGCATTTTTTAATTGCTTAGATCCATCCATTATTTCTTCCTTTTTATCAATAGTGTTGTTAACTGACTTTGGCAGATCCGAGATTTTGCCGGTTTTCTTCACAAGACCCCGCACGGGGGTAGCTGCGCTCCTTTCCGATGTGCGGGTAAAGGATTGATGCTTTAGTGGGGGGAGAAACGGTGTATTTGATGGTGAGAAGGGTTGGGTTATACTCTCTGAGATTGTTACATTAGGAGTATATGGTGTTGGGATATGCATAGTTTTTGTCGTGTTGTTTCTCATATCGTCTTTCTCAGTATGATCACCGGATAAGCTTTCAGATACGAGAGGGATCTGGCTAAGATCTTTACTACGTATTAGAGGCTCAACCGTATCTCCAATGCTGCTTTCAACTAATTTATTGTCTTGGAGGGAGTCTGCTGGTGTTGAGCTCGGCGATAATGGATGATCAAGTAGCATTTTGTCTGACAGTTTATCTCTGGAGGAATGCGGCCTCGAGGTGACAGGGGTGGTTATATTAGAAACACTACCCTGTATTGAGCACTCCTCACTTGAATCTGTCCCAGACCTGACATCAGACTTCCGCTTGCTTGTGGTAATTCGATGGAAATCACTCTTAACTTGTTCCACTAATTTTTGAGAATATTCTAATCCTAATGATTTCCGCCGACTATTTACCGCTGAATTTTCGGTTATAGCCTCGCGAAAACTGCTATTATTGCGGCTTATAGGGCGAGATGGTGGATCAGAATCGGATTCATCAAGATTAGGAGTCTGACATAATGTAGCGTAGTCTATAGCGTATTCGGTAGCCGACGGGGTAGGAGAAAAGGCTGTTTTGGAAGCACTTTTGATGCCTCTCAGTCCACAACCTGTGGAGAAGTGTCGATACGAGTTAGTTAATAGCTTTGATCTCCTGTGTGCCTTGTTCGTGACCGGGGAAAGTGAAGATTCGGCGGAGGGTTCAAGTATCTGGGATGTATCCTGACTCGCTGAACTGGAATCACTGGCCTGAGTCTCCTGGAATTCTTCATGGGGTGATCTTGACCCCTCTTGTTTCGTCTTTCTCTCAATTCCAGCGGCATAGGCCGGGATATTTGGAAGCTTTAGACGTGGGTATCGGGCACGACCGAGAATGGGATGCATTTCATCTGGTGGAATCAAGACTTTGTGACTTGAAGTTATAAGGGCGGACACCTGGCTGTGACTTCGGTTGGTGGGGTCAGGAGGGATTTGACTACTTGCGGACACGGGAGATTGATTAGCATGTGTGGATTCGGATTCAATATGAGAAGTTGGGTGCAGAAAAAGTGGATTGTCATCGTTATTTGACATGGTTAGATTTTTCTCGGCTTCTTGATAGATAATACGGTCACACATAAACACTTCAGGTTGCGTCAACGATTGATCTTCTACTTCTGAATACCATGCTGATCCATTACGAGTGTTCAAGGTTTTCATTGAGATTGGGGAGGGAACAGTTGTAATGTGACTGTCGTAGGGTTTTAAGAGCGATCTTAGTGAGGCATCATTGCGATCTCGTCTCTTGATTCCCCAGATGGCTCTTTGGACATTGGCTTCCTCCATCTGTCGCAGCTTTAATCCTCCGATAAATGATGATCCAGTATCTGGTGTAGATATGATTGTGTTTACGGGGTGGGATGGGCTAACTTTGCTTGACGTAAATCCAGGATCATGGTAGCTTCCCTGGGAATCCAGATTCACGGTTTTAGAGTTAGCGAGAGATGAGTCAATATTTGGGGGTATTGAGTTCTTTGATTGGTCCTTCTCGGGGCGAGAATAGAAATTTGGCGGTGGTTTACTAAGTTTCTTTGGCCGTGCGGCAGCTTTGACAATTTCCGCTTCTCTCGACTCCTCCCTTTGAAATTTTTCGCGCCATTTCTTTCCTTGTTTGTCTCGGGTGTTTTTTCCATTTGAACTATTCCAACTTGGGGAATGACATATGGAAGAGGTGTCGGTGTCGTTCTCCGAAATTGTGTCGTCCTGACTGTCTACAAACGAATATGATGAATTCTTGGGAGGCACTGTTGGGTTGTTTCTTGGTCGTAATCCTGGAGGAGATGTGGGATGAGCTGAGGTCATAGCGGCCCTAGTTTTCAGTGGTGAGATAGAGCTTTGATCGAAAAGAGGGGATTCGTGCCCGTAGTGGCCATATGATTGCTGGATGAGCGGAGCAGGAGCTGCTCTTCGCATTCTGATGGCTGATGAGCGGTTGGCCTAATGGTCAGACCCGCGCGTTAGCGGTAGAGCTTAAGCCAGTTATACCTGTGATATCAGAAGATCAGCGGTAAATTTAGTACGTTAAACCTACCCGATAATCGTTCACATCGCCCATCCCACGCTCTGCAGTCTTGCAGCCAACTTGATAAAATTCTCGACACGTTTTATAGTTCTCAAAGGTAAGCTTGGTTTGATAGGTGGCCGTGGAAGCCGAGTTAGATTCGGACGATTTTAGATGTTTGCTAAGGGGCTTAAGATTTACTTGCGCATGCAAAATATATCAATCCGAGGCACGAAGCACATAACTAGACTGCAGGAGAAGTCCGAATCGAATGGAACGCGCAGGATGGTGGAGAGGAGAAGGACTGAAGAAGAAGCTTCGAATCAACCATGCAGCGTAGCCTGAGGAGAATAGAAGAATAAGGTCAAAGAGCGGGATGGAGAAGAGGCCTAATAAGGGTGGCCACCGATGGGCGGGGCAAAATCAAAACATGGGGCCAAATTAGGAACGACGATGACGGTAAATAGCAGGGGAACGGGGTTAGGCGACGGCGAGAAATAAGAAGTTTGGCGTCTGGGCCAAGGCCGGCGATACGTCACTCGATTGGAAGAGCGGGTGAATGGGAGTAGATTTAGACGGTATCGACTAAGTGGTATTGTCACAGGCGTGAAACAAGTCATGCTCATCTCCCCGTAACACAATCGCCCAGCCGCCGACTGCACCAAGGAGCCCGGATGAAACTGCATCTACATTGATCCCGCGCCACTGCGTGTCTCAAGAAATTGCATGAATGTTAGAAAGCGCAAGCGTCCCTGGCAAAGACTTTGGCAAGACGGACAGGGTAGTCCTGATTATCAAAGGGACAAAGGCAGACGCGAGTAGGCAGGCTGAGGAGAAAGCAAGGTCATTCATCGATGGGCCCGGAGTAGCGCAGGGGTCAGGCGGGGAGAATATCTCCGCGATCATCCCGGTGTCAGCAGCGATGCTCGGATGAGAGTAGATGGACGGAAATGGAACGAGCGACACCTCCATCAAGAGTCTTAGCCCGACGGATACAGTGCTTGTAAAATGGTTCAAAACGAGACTACACCGGCCTCGCGACTTCCCCGCACGCCCGGCGGATGGATTTATCCGTGTCCACTGGCTTCCCCGCGTGGCATTGCAGCGCCTCGTTCCAGCTTAGTCCCTGGCCAGGCGCCCACTTTACTACGGTTTGGGCGTCGATCAATGGAGAACAGACGATTCTCGGGTGCAAGGCTTGTCATCGTCCTAGTGTGCGTCTGATTTTCCGGGCGTCGCAGGAGAGCCTAGGTCGTCTGCTTTTCATCCTGACATTCGGGGTACCGTTATTCAGCCAAAGCGACCCCTCAAACCCTGCTGCTTGTCGCCCTCGGCTTTTCAACGAGGCTTCGTTGCGCCTCGTCCAAACATCCAATCTAATCACCAAGCCCTCGACGCGTGTGAGAAGCTCGCCGAGTCGTGGGAAACCTACACATAGGTAGCTGACGCCATATAAGACTACCAAATGCCGTATGATACTGTCAAGTAATGAATTGGTGGTTATTTCTACTCGCAAACTCTCACTGCTCTTGTTGGCGTAAATTTCTAGTTGATCCACGCATCAGACTAACAAGCTACTATACCCTTCACATAATACTTCGGAAATTTGGCCTATAATACCAGCTTTGGGCCTAGAACATCCTAGCCTAGTTGATGAATTCCATTAGTAAGTCCAAGGTTTAGGCGCGAGAAAAGGATTTTAAGTTGGTCACTATTTCCTTTGGGTAGACTTAATCTGCAAGTTTCCTCTGAACACGAGGCTATCCATCTGCAGCCTCCTCTTGCCTCAGGTATTAAAAAGCCTGATGAGAATTCAACCATTGGGATCCCGGCTTCTAGTAAATGTGGCCAAGACAGGTAGCTTGACAGGCGCAACGGCTACTCCTAAATGCGATATGACCTTGTCGTTGTCTGAGACATATCATTCTGGGACATCCCCGTCACCGCAAAATAAATCACCCCCATGTTCATTTCGCCAATTGGCCCTTTCAGTCACCAAGATCTCCATGCTCTAAATTAGGTGGGTATCAGAATCCAGGCATTCTCTTTTCCAGCGAAGCCCCTTACCCGAATGGCTATCAACGTCAGGCCGTCAGAATTACGATCATCTTTTATTGTTAAGGAATCATTTTCACCCAATGCCAAGCAACCATCCAACTTCCTCAGGAACTAATGAGCGTTAGTTACACTCGTCCTAGGGAGACTAGTCTGAACACCTGTCAGTGGTGTCCCCTACGAACCTCCAGCTCTCACTGTACAGTCTGCAGTGCCGAGATTGCGTAACTCCTTTTCAACTTTGAGCTGAGTAGACTCCCTTCAGTCAAAGACATAATTCCGATAACACATAACACACAACACATAAGACGAGCAAGACGATGGTAATGATGCTGGGAATGAGGAAAGATAATGCGGTACCAAACGCTACAACGGTTGTCAGAGAAGCCCTCGTTATATCACAACGTGTGCTACCCATTGACGGGCGAACAAAAAGCCCACGAAAGCAAAGTTAAAGACCCTTCCGCCCTTAAGAAAATCAGATTTCGACTCGTCAAAAATATAGTCCTTACAACTTACAATTCCGAATCTACTAGCCAGGAGGGCATCTGAAATACATGAGTTACTCGACAACCCCACGTCCGTAAGGACTTTTGGATGCTAAGCTAGGCTCCCTCACGGCAGCCACCCTCGACCAAAACTTTTCTGACATCCTTTCACGACCTTCGGTTTGTCCTGCGGCATGAATCAAAGGTGGATAAAGGAGGTGGCTAGGAAAGTTGAAAGACGTTCTTAGGTATACACAGGTCTACTGCGCCCTGCTAGCCGGCTTCGTCATTGGAGAGCCTCGCACCCAGTTGTTTTTGAGAATTTCCCCTGCAGCTACATACCCGAAAATGGCCATCGTTTCGTTAGCTGGAGAGGGTAAATGGTGACGGGATAACGACCCCTTTTAGTGTGTACTCGAATCAAGACCTGTGAGTATTTCTGCTGGAAAGAAGTCGTGAAAGATGCATAGAAAGGAGTACACTACCTGAGGCATATATACTCCAGGTCTGTAGGTAGAAAGGACCTACATGTCTTTACAAAGTCATATACTTTATAGGATAATAAACACATACATACATTCACCCTACGTATACACAGGACTTAGGTTATATGTCATAGACTCGTGGACATATACAAAATAATTTATTATCAAGGAAATAATGATCCTTCAGTCATTAAGGTTATAGAGCTCATTCATTCAAGTGATTGAAAATCCAAGATTGACAGACCTCTAGATTAATTCGAGGCTCTGATTAATTGTAATGCTTATGTAATAGTGTTCACGTCGAAGTCCGGGCGCAAGATAAGGAATACTGTACTTAAATAGACGATACTGTTGGAATGTAAGTCTTTTACTAGGCGCTTAGTGCAGTGCATCTCTCTGTTGCTGAGTCATTTTCTTGATGACTCAGCCAACACCGCGAACTGGACGTTCGCAGTGTTCATAGATAGAAACAATAACAACAAGAATCCATATCTCACTTTCGTACCTTTCGTTTTGCATTGAACTAACCTTACGTATACGTAAAATAAGGCCAATCGACAGATACCCTATATCGGCAGGAAATTAATTCCCATACAGTCTTAAGCTCTATCCAGCCGGCAAAGACGAATTCTTCACCTTCCAGCGGTGCCGGTGTTATCGCTCAGTAAGCTCTGCACAACTGAGATAGCCAAGAAGAATCGCATCCGAATCGAATTCGAAAGCAAACACATCCACATCTCTATTTGACGACTTCTCGACAATACCACTCTTATCATTCTCATCTGATTCCTCAACCTCTTTCTAACCACGCATCATCTCGCCTCGCCGACCGATAAAGGCGTCGCCCCTATTGCAAACAGGAGCTTGCCTCATTTATTACCGGCCATCACTCACTACAAATTTACGACGCTACTTATACCCGCAAGGAGGAAATTAAGTCATAATATAAAAAGTTGGGTTCTTGGTTTATGGGGGACTGATGCTCTAATGGGGTTGTACATCTTAAGTAAGGACAGGCGCCTGAGATGTGGAACGAGAGGGGGAACAGGTCTCTGAAGAACATGCTGGGACTGACATTTTCGAGGGGCTTTCAACTTTGGATTTGGTGCGGGTTCCAAGGCCAAGATTTCAGCTAATTAGCCAGGTGGGCATCTTTTGTCGATGAGTCAACGGCACTCCCAAGCGCCCTGGACGGTACAAAAGAAGTCGGGCTAAGCTACCATACAGCAATCACGCTCTGTCAAGACTTTTCTGACATTCCAGCACAACCTTCGGGAAGGAGTTGGAAGGAGGCTAGAAAGGCAGAGTGTGAATTCTCCGAGGTCGAACGCTTCAGAAGGGGCAATATGTCTTCGGATTTAGTCCTAATGTCGGTATTAGGAGAGCCCCGCACCCCGCACCCAGTGGCTTTTGCGATTTTTCCCGGCTGCCATACACCCGCAAATGGCCATCGTTTCGTTGGCTGGAGAGGGGAGATAATGAAGGGCAAAGGGCTCCTCTAAGTGTATGATCGAATCAGGACTTGTGAGGGGTGGTACTGTTTGAGGGGAGCTGTATGGGAGGCATAGGAGGGGATATACTACTGGCATAGGTATCCTTGGCCTGTAGGCAGAGAGGACCTGCATGTCCTACATAGTCATAGACTCAGATAGGACAATTAAATGAATTAATTAAGCTCTATCCTTCACATTGGTAATTTGGAGCCCCGAGACACCTATAACCCACACCCTCACAAAGCTAAGCTAATGTTACAGGCTAATGCCTTAGTAGTTGAATCCGGAGACTATCCGGCTCTTTTTGAATACATAATGCAGCGCTAGTAACACGTTCGGGGTAGTTAGATAGTGATTAGAGCGTAAATATTTTCTCTCTTCAGATTGATATAAACTCATTTTTGGGCACTTTCAAGTGAACAGCAACATAGCCTGTCCTTTCACATATATTAATCTCAAACAATTTCTTGTTTTGAGTGACCTTGTATGAGCACGTTTAGAGTCCCATCGCCAACGGATTCTGCTCATTCCCATTACTCAAATTCAAGCCTCGGCAGTCAGGAATATTTCTCGTCACCTGAGGAATAAATGGCCAGCACTTCAGCAACACCGGCTTTTTCCCTAACTCCGAATCAGATCAATCGTATAATCTCGCTGATAGATAACGATCGACTAATCTCCTTGTTGAATAATGATGAATATCCCTCGGCCCCGGCACGGAGACCACCTCCTGTAGGAAACAAGCTAGCATCAAGATGGACAGAATGGAACGGCGCCAAGGAACTTTACGCGACATATATCGAGCGACTAGCTACGAAAATAGATGTGGATTGGGATCTTTTAGGAGGCCATCGGGCGGTTTGTTCAGACATGATGAGTACTATCCCGAACGAATGCAAAACGCGAGTCTCTCAATGGTTTTCAACAGGTGGCCCCAACAGTGACTGGAATTATAAAGCTTTCATAGAGCATTTCAATGAAAACTTCGAAGACAAAACATCCACCAAGGCCGCTGGCGAATCCTTGTCTTTAATGAGGCAGGGACAACAGCAAAGATTCATGGACTTCCTGAAAGACTTCGAGTACACCCTGGCGCAGGCGCAAGGATTGGAATGAGGGGGACGATTCAAGATAAATCATCTCAGTCTCTGCCTAAATAACAGACTCTCTGACGCTTTAGTACATGTTTCTACCTCTCAAAACAATTACTCTTTATACGTCAAGCAAGTTCGAGAAGTGGCCGGTAAGCTTGAGGCCCGTCAGAATTATTCCTCAAAGCATGGCTCCCCTCATTCCCATACATGGCATATAAACAAGCAAGGTGGCAACCCCCAAGCTTATACTACGGGCTCAATGCAAACTTCCAGCGCAACTCAACATCCTGCAAGCGATCTCGATGCCCATGGTGACACAAAAATGTCTGGTATAAATGGCATCAATATTTCCACCCTTACAGCTATAATCAACGCCCTAAATTCTCAGAACGAAGAGAAAGACAAAGTAAGAGGGAAATATAAGCATAATAAACCGCCAGCACCATGGCGCTCCCCAGAGGAATTTGCGACATTAAGAGCTGCGGGAAAATGCATGCGTTGTGGAGAAACGGGACACTGGTTTAAGAAGTGTCCAAGGTTCACACGGGCTAAAAGGCCAGCAAGTATCAATGCTACCGCCTCAGGAAAGTCAAATCCACAAGGTTCTATAGAAATAAGATTTGACAGAAGCGAAGAATCAGATTCGGGAAACGAATAAACTTTGGTCAAAGTCGGGCCCAGAGTGATCAAATAGTTTTGGCAGAAGAAATGAAGAAGGTTGTGAAAAAATTGGATGGCCCCCCATTCATGATAGAAGTATTAATAAATAAATGTTTTTATATAGATACATTCATGGACTCGAGATGCTTGTGCTACTCTGCCTTTGACCATTCATTCGTTAAACACCATAACTTACCGCAAATTTCTATTAATCTAAAGCTAGCTAAAAATGAATCGAAGCAGCAATCTATAAGTAAACTTACCTTCGTAGATATAGATATAGATGACAGAAGCGAGAGATTATGGGGGTTCGTTATCGAAGATCTTGCATATAACATGATTTTACGAGACCCCTGGATGCGGGCAAATTGTGTGGTATATGACGTACGCAAACGATCAATACGATTCGGTCCCCCTAGAGGACTTGTTGTTAAGGCAAAGGGTTGGGATAGCAGACTTCCAAGTATAACAAAAGAATATTCAAATTGCTTAAAAGTCGTCTCAGGAGATGCTACTCAAATTCATGGATCGCACTTTGCAGCTATATGCACACGGTGTTACGGGCCCAAGGGTGTGAATTCCCTACACAGTACTTAGGGGTTCCACATTTCATGTTGATCTTAGGAGACGCTAAGTCCCCCTTTGTAAAATATCCATGTATCATAAATCCTGCGCGACCGCGTCGTGTTTAGTACTTTTGTTATTATCATTTTAGAGAATCAGAATAGACTTCGATAACTTCGTTTGATTGATCAATCACGACTCCATTTCGTGACACACGGGCTCGTAAAACTAAAAACAAAAACATCAAAATATTTGCAGCATCGATAGCTGATATAACCAAAGCTCTAGAGACCAAAAAGAAACAAACGCCTGAAGAAATAAAAGCAAGTTTACCGCTGGAAATTGAAGAAAATTCTAAGTACTTTAAAGAAGACGAAAACCATGAGCTTCCACCCCATAGACCAGGAGTAGATACAAGGATAGATATAATAAAGGATGAGAATGGCAGGGAAAAAGAAGTCTCCTACGGGCCTCTTTATAATATGCCCAGGGAGGAACTACTGGTCCTAAGGAAGACCTTTACCGATTACCTAAACAGGAACTAGATTCGGGCTAGCGCATCTCCTGGTGGCGCCCCAGTGTTATTTGCGAAAAAATCAGGAGGTGGACTACGATTTTGTGTAGATTATCGCGCCCTTAATGCTATTACTGTAAAAGATAGGTATCCACTTCCTCTAGTCAAAGAAACTTTAAGACAAGTGGCGAAAGCAACTTGGGTTTCCAAGGTAGATGTTCGGGCGGCATTTCATAAATTGAGAGTGCGTCAAGGAGACGAAGCAAAGACCGTATTTTGAACCCGATATGGATCATTTGAATAGCTAGTCACACCCTTTGGCTTAATAGGCACCCCAAGCGCATTCCAAAGATACATCAACACTGTCCTGGGAGAGTTTCTTGGGGAATTCTGCTCTGCATACCTTAATGATGTCTTAATACATTCTACCGGGGACATCGTGGATCACTGGATCAAGGTTAATCGAGTGTTACAGCGACTTGGTCTCGCGGGGTTAAAAATGGACCCGCGCAAAAGTGAATTTGCTGTGAAGCGAACCAAGTACCTGGGGTTTATCATTAGTATTGGAGAAGGTATAAAAGTAGATCCAGATAAAGTTGAGGCAATTAAAACTTGGCAGTCACCTACAAGCACAAAGGGTGTCCGCAGTTTCATAGGATTTGTGAATTTCTATAGGGACTTCATACCTAATTTTGGTGGTATAGCAGCCCCTCTGCTCAGCTTGACGAAAAAGTATGCAGCTTTCCAATGGAATGAAAAACATCAAAGAGCATTCGAAATGTTGGAGGAGCTATTTATTACTGCTCCGATTCAAGCACAATGGGATGATCAAAAAGAAACAGTTCTATAGGCAGATCGCTCAGGATACGTATTGGGAGGTTGTTTATCTCAAAAATATGCAACAGGGGCTCTAAGGTCGGTTGCATATCTTTCAAAAAAGTTGACTCCTGCCGAAGCGAACTATAGAATTTACGACAAAGAATTGCTATCTATTGTTCGATGTATAGAGGAATGGAGGGGGATGTTGATAGGTTTGGATAAACCATTTGTTGTTTTGTCTGATCATAAAAATCTTAAACCTTTCATGTCCACTAGAAGGCTAAATGAACGACAAGTACGCTGGTCTCAGTTACTTTCCGACTACAATTTTAAGTTAAGGTTCCGTCCTGGAAAGCAATCAGCGAGACCGGATGCATTGTCGAGGAGAGAGCAAGATATGCCTCAAGAGATGGATGACTCAAGATTAAAAAACAGAGAATTAAAACTTATCAAGGATACTTGGATCTCGTCAACCTCAGCAATAAGGTCGTTGCCTTCCCAGGTTGCTAATCATTCGGAATCAATTCCAAAAAGTGAAAGTATCTTTTCCGAAAAATTTTTCCAAGACTTGTGGGAGGAAGTATTGCGGAAAGACAAAAGAATACAAATCCTCTACAATTGTTTGGCAGCAGGAGATACATGCTTACCCCCGAATCTTAGTGATTTGAAAATTTCGCCGGTAGAATGTAGATTTGATTCAAGAGGAGCTCTGAAATTTAGAGACAGAATATGGGTGCCAGACTATGAACTATTGCAAACGGCGTTGATCCAGAAAACTCATGGTTCACATATTACTGATCATCCGAGAAGAGACAGTACACTTGCCATACTCCATGGAAGTTTCTTCTGGCCCAGCATGTCGAAAGCGGTTCGAAGATTTTGCCGTAATTGTGATGTTTGCGGCCGCAGTTATGTATGGAGAGAACTCAAAAAAGGGCTACTACGACCATTGCCTATTCCTGATCGATACAATAGTGAAGTTGCAATTGATTTCATGACGGATTTGCCAGAAAATTCAATTGAGGATCCACGTTACATGATGGTAGTAGTAGACCGTTTGAAAGTAAGTGTTGCTATCGAAGAAATGACCAGTATGAAAGCCGAAGAATGTGTTAAAGTATTCCTTAAACTCCACTTTAGATATCATGGGTTTCCAAATTAGATTACATCAGATAGAGGCTCAAACTAGGTAGGGGATTTCTGGAGAGAACTGTGCCGACAAACAGGCATGAAACAACAATTATCGACGGCTTTTCATTCGCAGACAGATGGGGCTACAGAGAGTACGAGTCAAGAAATCCTAGCATATTGAAGGGCATTTATGACATACGCACATTTCGACTGGAAAGAATTGCTACCATGTGCCATGCTAGCTCTAAAAAATCGAACCTCAGCATCTTTCGGAATGAGCCCGTTTTTTATCGAACATGGGTACCATGTGGAGCCCATCCAAATTGTCGAGCCCATTGTCAAACCATCAGAACCAGCTAAACGAGCACAGGCCTTTGTCAAAAGACTCCGCGAAGCCCAGGATCTTGCCCAAGCTGCAATGGAACCTGCACAGCATAAAATGGAAGAATATGCCAATAAAAGCCGTAAGGAGGCAGGAATTCTCAAGGAAGGAGACCGTGTTTGGTTAAACTTAAAGAATATTCAAACCCCTCAATTATCAAAGAAACTGTCTTGGATAAATGCAAAATATCAAGTCGTTAAAGTTATTGACTCACATGCAGTCGAATTGAATACTCCACAGGGTATATGGCCGCGATTTCATGTTGATTTATTAAAAAAAGCTGCTACAGACCCCCTTCCATCACAAAACACAGATGATGCGCAACCTCCTCCAGTTAACCCACAAGTGGAAGATGAAATTACCTGCACGGAAGAACATGAGCCTGAGCAAATTGTAGCAAGAATTCTACGAGCTGACAAAAAAAAGGCTGGAAGAGGCCATAAACGATCATTGCTAGTTCAGTGGAAAGGGTTTGCTGAACCTACTTGGGAGGCTAGGAGCAACCTAGAGGAAACTGAGGCCTAGGATATATTCGAAGTTCAATACGGCACAGGATATGGTGTAGGGGAAAACATAGGGACGGCGATTGGTCGCAGGAAAATAACGAAGCGCACATTACTTGCAAAATTAAGGCCAAAGTCTAAGTCTCAATTACGGGAAGAAGGGAGGTAATGTTACAGGCTAATACCTTAGTTGAATCCGGAGATTATCCGGCTCTTTTTGATTACATAACGCGGCGCTAGTAATACGTTCGGGGTATTTGAATTTGAAATCTTTTATGTGACAGGAAGAGCCTAACATCTATTTAGACGTGACACGGGTAGATGGGCTCTGGAAGCTCATTGCTACCTACATGACCGGCAGTGGAGCCAGAAGCGACAAAAGAAAAGAAAAAAAAAATGAAAAGTACATGACTGAGTTACGGTGCCCTGCGCCGCATCCCTATCTTCCACACCCATCTCCTCTCGGGCCAGAAACAATCTCAGCGTGGTCACATCCCACCCTGTTCATTCCTCGGCAGGCTGTAACATCTGCTTGTAGTTAAGAATTGAATGAACTTCTGCCATCCCTTCTCCCCTATCATTTCTCTGGCCCCAGGTGGGGCCAATTTCTCACAGCTTCTCCAGCTTTGCAAGCCAGGTCGGCACTCTGAAAAATGCCAGGGCCTTTTCTCTCGGCCGCAAACGCATTTCAGATCTTCATGTTCGGGGTTGAAACGTCGATGGTAGCCGGCATAGTCCCCGTGGCCTGTTCTTGCCGCAATAAGATGATGGTACGCCCATCTTGGTAAAGCTAATTCCGATGGTCTTTTGCAACGCATGAATAGGTCCAGATCTTTGTATCGTTCCAGCCCAAACTTCTGCCACCATTCTTCCACGAGCTCTTGGCTGCGCTGTTTAACCCACCTCCCTAATGCCGCAAAGGTTAGATCTTGATCTTCTCCACTGGGCGCAGCTGAGGTTAGTGACCGGTTATTGGGATCTCCCAAGGCTGATTTGGCCAGCTTATCGGCCTCTTCATTGCCTTGAATCCCCACATGCCCGGATATCCAGCGTATTTCCACACGCTTATTGTGTCTCAGCGATGAAAACTTGTCCACCACCGACTGCGAGGAGTTAGTTCTTCCTCTTTCGAGCGCCTGGGTAGCCGCTTGGTTGTCAAGAAGAATGCAGATAAGTAAGTCTTTTCCTACCTCTATTGCAGCCTTCAAGGCTTTCATGGCACCTAAAACTTCTGCGTCGAATACCTCTCCTCCCAGAAATGGACCGGAGCCACTTGCAACTAGCTTGCCTCCTTGGTATACTACATACCCCCAGGCTGATTTTCCGGGACCTGATGATGATCCATCAGAGAAAGCGAAGACTGTGTTAGCTGGAAGAGAAGCTAACCACCACTTTATGCTTCCAGACCTAGCTTCATTTTCTCGACTGCATGGAGTCGATGCTGGGGTGCCACGTGGGAAGTATAGCTTTCCGGGGCCTTCGGCTGTCGGAACTCGACGCACACTCATTTGTAGGCGTGTCATGTACCGTTCTGATTGTCTGAACAAACGATTTCTTTGTCCTGATCTAAGACCTAAGCGTCTTATTGTCTCTTTCGGATCCTCAGCCGCCCGAATGGCTAGATGGTGCCAAGCATCCATTCTTCTCATACGAGCTGCAGACCGCAGCATCTTTTGCTGAAGAATTATCGATGCTGGGGGTATTCCCGCTTCACGATGAAGAGCAACATTGGGGGTGGTACGCCACGCTGGGAGTGCTACTCTGATAGCTTTCATAATCGTTTTTCCCAGTAGAGATATATGCTAGCCTACTCCAGTGCCGACTCATTTATCTCGCAGTGTGGTTATTCGAATGAGACCTGGCCACCACGCTTCTGCCCCGTATAGAGCTGTGCTCAGAACACATGCATGTACCGCACGAATCAGAGGTCCGGGTGCTGCACCACGTTGAACTCCGTTTATATGTCGTAAGAAATGGACTAGACGATTAGCTTTTCCAGTCCATTCCTGTACATGTTGCTTGAAGTTTAGCTGGGTATCAAGCCAGATTCCTAGCCACCGGATATAAGGTGACGGTTCGATCCGGCGATCTTTCACCAAGATGGAAAGATCAGCCGCGTTGATTTTCTTTCTAGGCCCTCCTCCGGTCACTAGAAGTTCTGACTTTGCTGGGTCAAAATCGATCCTGTGTTCTCTTGCGAGAAGGATAAGGCTATCGAGGTCGTCTTGAGCTGCGGAGATAGCATCCGCCGCGGTGTTTCCAATTCTGAAAATAGCTACATCGTCAGCATAACCAAACCTACTCGTTAGACCATGATCCTCAAAAAGCACAGCGATGTAGAGCATGAAAAGAAGTGGCGATAGTGGCGAGCCCTGAGGTACTCCATATTCCAGTATCTTCTCTTCTGTGATTCCACCGCGGTATTTGACCTGAACCTTTCGTTGGCAAAGAAATTTCTGAATAAACCGGCACGTGGATTGTGGCCAGCCTTGTTCTCGAAGGCGTTTGAGCAATCGGTTGTGAAGGACTGCATCAAATGCACCTTGAATGTCGAGTGTGACCATAGCCGCACACTAGCCACTCCTCATGGCCGCCTCAGCATCATGGATTACACAGGATGCAAGGTCGGCTGCAGATCGTCCTAGTACGGAGCCGAATAGTTGTGGGTGAACAACTTGGTGACTTATCGTCAGCCATGCCATTCTCTTACCAACTAGACGCTCAAGTCCTTTGCCTAAACTTGACAACAGCGAGATTGGTCGCCAACCCTTGGCAGTTGACAGATTTCTACCCGGCTTTGGAAGAAGCACAACTTCTTCCACCCTGAAAGCCGTGGGAAAGTAGCCCATTTTTAGACAAGCCTGGTAAAGATCTTTGACGAGAGGTCCTAGATGGGTCCAACAGGCTTTCAGTAACCGTTCCGTTATCTTGTCCGCTCCCGGTGCCGTGTAGTTGACAGAGACAGTGGCGCTTGTCACTTCGTCCAGTGATAATTCCGTATCTCATGGAATACGCTCCTCCTGTCCATTCTCCCAGATAGAGATGTCGTTCTCGCCGCTAAACCTAGCCAAGAGAATGTCTCGTAGCACACTAGCTGTCACGGACGAGGACGAAGACGAGGACGAAGACAGAAACTGATAATGAGGACGAGATATTTAGATTAATAATTAGATTCTAAAACATGAGTAATTTACAAGACAAAAAGCTACAGTACACATCCAGTCCTAGAGCTTCCTTAAGTACACGAGCTTCAATACTATAACCAAGGGTGTAGTAGTTCACAGCCATAACACAGTAACTAACTAGTACTCTGAATGGCAACTGTTGCTATCACAACACTGTAACCATTACAATACCTAAATTATGTTATTGTATGCACGTCATAACTCGGTTGCCTGGGTGCGACACGACATCCCAGAGATGGTTTGTGACACTAGCTCGCTCTCGCGGGTCAGATAGCCACCGGATTTCGTCAATCTGCAGGGGAGGGGGCTCAGCAGCTGGTCGAGGCTTAGCCCATCTCATGAGCTTGAATACCTGTGCGTCAGTAGTCACTGGCTCTACTTGCCTCTTCCAGTACTCTCGCTTGGCTTTTCGTACCACGGCTCTAAAGCTCTTGCGGGCCTCTTTCGAGAGGTCAGGGTTATCTTTCGCTGCCTTGTACTCTTGCCATTCTGTGCGACATTCATCGGTCAACCATGGCCCAGTTCTTCCGCTTTCGATGGCTGGGACTTTCCCTGCAATCTTGAGCGCATCTCAAAGTGCTTATAGGAGATCATTTGTGAAGTTTTCGATGTTGACAACACTGTCGAGAGGGCCAGATTTGGTCCATTGGCTAACGCATCGGCTAAATTCCTTCAAGTTGGCGTCGCTGACACGAATGTTCTTTACAATTCCAGAGAGATCTGACACTGTAGGGTTAAGCACGGTACCTTCGATGGTCGAGTGATCTGAGGTACAGTGGTAGCAGTTGGACACAGATACTACAGCGGCCGTGTTGCTCCACGTTAGATCTAGGACGTTCCCATCCCTGTGCGTTGGCTCTCCAACAATGCTGACTAGGTCCATGTTGTGGGCTGTTGCCCATTCCATAATCTGGTTACTATTGCCGTACTGATTTGTTGTTTGCGGTTGCCAATGCTGTGACACAGAATTGAAATCGCCTCCAACAACCACTTAACCTCTAACTTCCCACCGGAGTAGGGGCTCCAAGGTTCCACTAGTGCCTGGGGCACGGTATACGTTGACAAAGGTTAGGCTGCCCATCTTTACAAAACAGTAGTCAGATGTCGGGCCTGACAACGGTGGAAATAGTTGAGTCGCATGACTACCTTTGCGCGTGAAAGTTATCGCGCGGGGCCGGATGTCTGTTCCTCCGAATGGTATGTGGCTATTGTAGCCAGGGTGACTTTTTGTTATAAAACCCCCCTCTTTCTTTCTTGTCCATGGTTCCTGTACCATGACCAAATGTGCACCGGCATCCCATGCCTGCTGCAATGCTATATCCGTGTTTTCCCCACCTCTTCCGACATTCACTTGGTGAAAGTGGATGGTGTTGTACTTGCCTTTTGGTGCTTTTGTTGAGGGGTTTCCTAACATTGACACGACATTGTTGAGTCCTGGGCAATGACGGTCTCAACCGCCTTATCCTTCCTTTCAGAGAACGCTAGAGCAGCGTGATAATCACGATGTCCGCGTTCTCTGATGATGTGAAGTTCTGCCGGGCTGCGGGGCAGAATTATCCCGTTTTGTCGTCTTGGCCGGGCCATAAAGCTGCCCTCATTTGAGTGGTGAGGTCCCGCGCAATTTGAGCACTTTGACACCTTTGCCTAGTACTCTGATGTCTCATGGGTTCCCCCACATCCCCCACATCGTTGGCTCCGAGTACAGGAACGCGTTGTGTGGAATCCCCAGCAACGTTGGCATTGCTCGATTGGTCTTCGGCGCGCGAAGGGAATTGCTGGTCCGCTCTCGTCAAAGAGACGAAACTTTGTGTTTGCTGGCTTTTGTTGGAAATGAACAATCCAGCTCGTTGAGTATTGCCCAAGCTTTGTTTCTGTGGGCCTTACCTGGATTGGTGTGGCGCCGCATACAGCCTGGCACTCGTTCTTCACCATATCGTTGGTGACTGGGATGCTGCCTTCAAGCGTCCTGATGTACAATGGCACATGAGGTACGATTAATGATGTCCATTTGGACGCTTCCTCAATCACGGTGTTGTCTTCCTGTAGGGAAGGTGCAATCCTCATGATTGTGTCTCTCAATGCATCTGATGCGCATTCGAGAGCGGTTCCCGACCTGACTGGGTACATGGAGGTGATAGCTGAGGCTGTTATCTCAGCCTTGTCAGTTATAATTTTCTTGATCGTAACTGGCGAGAGCTTGTGCCAGTGGTGATCTCTCCCCAATCGAAGGAACAGGCGTTTGTCCTCCTTTTGGGTTGTCTGTGGTTTCTGGTGGCTTGATGGAGCAGGCCTTCGCGGAACTTGCACATTTGGTGGTGTCGGTAACTTGGCCGCTTTACGGGCTACTGTCACCCAGGGCGAGCTGGTGTCTTGAGGTTTTGGGGGTAGAGCGTGGCTGTGATCCTCAACAGCTGTATTTTTCCTAGGCGCGACTGGTTTTGGAGTGCTTGCCATGGTGGGGGGCTTCTGACTTGGAAAGTTAGATGCTTCTACCTGATCTACTGCGAAGGCAGTGATAACTGGCGTGATGTTTTCTAGCAGAGTCGCGACAACTGTAGCTACTTGTTTCTCTCCTTAGCTCTTAGCCCAGGAGTTGATTAGTTCTAGAAATTCCTGGGCTATATCCAGTCTTTCTTTCCGTTGTTGTTCTGCTTTTTGCATTGTATTCACAATGCCAAGCAGGCTTGGGTGAAGTTGCCCTCCTGGATTGAAGGGCGTTGTCGATGGTGATGCAACAGCTGGGGCCATTGCACCGATTGAAGATTCTTGTAAATAAGGGTAATGCGTAATGCGATGTGGGATGAAAATATGCACGTTCGGGGTATTTTATTACTAATTCATTTTATTGTCCTATCTGAGTCTATGACTATGTAGGACATGCAGGTCCTCTCTGCCTACAGGCCAAGGATACCTATGCCAGTAGTATATCCCCTCCTATGCCTCCCATACAGCTCCCCTCAAACAGTACCACCCCTCACAAGTCCTGATTCGATCATACACTTAGAGGAGCCCTTTGCCCTTCATTATCTCCCCTCTCCAGCCAACGAAACGATGGCCATTTGCGGGTGTATGGCAGCCGGGAAAAATCGCAAAAGCCACTGGGTGCGGGGTGCGGGGCTCTCCTAATACCGACATTAGGACTAAATCCGAAGACATATTGCCCCTTCTGAAGCGTTCGACCTCGGAGAATTCACACTCTGCCTTTCTAGCCTCCTTCCAACTCCTTCCCGAAGGTTGTGCTGGAATGTCAGAAAAGTCTTGACAGAGCGTGATTGCTGTATGGTAGCTTAGCCCGACTTCTTTTGTACCGTCCAGGGCGCTTGGGAGTGCCGTTGACTCATCGACAAAAGATGCCCACCTGGCTAATTAGCTGAAATCTTGGCCTTGGAACCCGCACCAAATCCAAAGTTGAAAGCCCCTCGAAAATGTCAGTCCCAGCATGTTCTTCAGAGACCTGTTCCCCCTCTCGTTCCACATCTCAGGCGCCTGTCCTTACTTAAGATGTACAACCCCATTAGAGCATCAGTCCCCCATAAACCAAGAACCCAACTTTTTATATTATGACTTAATTTCCTCCTTGCGGGTATAAGTAGCGTCGTAAATTTGTAGTGAGTGATGGCCGGTAATAAATGAGGCAAGCTCCTGTTTGCAATAGGGGCGACGCCTTTATCGGTCGGCGAGGCGAGATGATGCGTGGTTAGAAAGAGGTTGAGGAATCAGATGAGAATGATAAGAGTGGTATTGTCGAGAAGTCGTCAAATAGAGATGTGGATGTGTTTGCTTTCGAATTCGATTCGGATGCGATTCTTCTTGGCTATCTCAGTTGTGCAGAGCTTACTGAGCGATAACACCGGCACCGCTGGAAGGTGAAGAATTCGTCTTTGCCGGCACGTTCGGGGTAGTTAGATAGTGATTAGAGCGTAAATATTTTCACTCCTTAGATTAATATAAACTCATTTTTGGGCACTTTCGAGCGAACAGCAACATAGCCTGTCCTTTCACAGCTAATCTCACTTTTCACACATTAAAATCGAGGGACTAATCTCAACACCTGTCAGTTGTGTCCTGTACGAACCTCCAGCTCTCACTGTAGTGTCTGCAGAGCCGAGATTGAGTAACAAAGTCCTCACTACGATTAGGATTCCCAATCGCTTTCCGGTCTGTATCATCTTCATCTCTCAACACATTCCCCTATCACCATTATAATGAAGCTAACCACGATCATATCAGATGGTAGGGTCGAAGCCCTTCTCATCACCAACCCTTGATCATAGAGGAAAAGCCATCCGATGAGTTTCCGGAGCGTAACCAGCACCCGATACGGAGATGGCGGATTGGATCAAGTCGACCTCAACTGTTACAAAGAATGGAAATATAGATGAATATGCGCACCTCATGTGGTTCCGGTGTCTAGGCCTCTCCTGGCTGGGCTTGCAGGTTTTTTGAAACTTTTTCCGGCGCATGCAGTTTCCATTGCTACCATTTTTATTTTTATGGGTAGAAGGTTCCGTGGAAAAGGTGGCCGAATTCCACGGGTAAATACTGAGCTGAATGGCTATTCATCAAGGGGAATATATCAATGATCTTTCAAGTAACAAAAGAGGATAGGAGCACTGTGCAAGGTGTGGCCTGGGTCAGAGAGGAGCCCAATGTGCTAAATAGTCAAAGACTCAAGTAGCACAATAAACACACACACATAATTTTTTGAAATTCGAATTTTCGAATATCCCTATTTTCCCCCTTTCCCTCTCTCGATATCGTCATATCGTTCGCTCTTAATTCAAAATTTGTGAGCGACTGGCAGGCTACCAATATGCCCCCATTTCGCAGTAAGCCATCGCGGGCGAAAGACATCGTAGATAACCGCAAGCACCTCAAACACGTTGCTCGACAGAAAGCAAGCGTCAAGTTGGGCCCACTGACTGCCGATCAAGAGATGAACATCGACCAATTAGTCGACGAAAGTACCATAGATTGCGATATGATAGATGTTGGCAACTTTGACATTGACAAGATTCTTAAGAATCTGAAAAGACTACCCAACTCAATTCACTCCAAGCCAGATGCGACCGGAGCTGAAAATGCAGCGACGAGTCGCAACAATTTAGGGATAGCGACTACCGGGCAGCATATACTTCCTCTTATTGAAGTCGCTGTGCCGGCTATGAGGCAGGATGCAACTGCAGATGCTAACAAGGCAAAAAGTGCAGCATCTACCCCGAACCCCCTGGAACATACACCAGGAACCACAGAAGAGAATCCTTCTCCTCTCAGTGGAAATGAAGGCAGGCAGACGGAGGAATGCCCCCCGAACTCAGAGCCTTAATTGAGGCTGAGGAACGCCGGGTCACAAAAACTGCGGAAAATGTAAAAATTTGCACCGCTGCAATAAACGGTGTCGAGAATGCTCTCTCCCCCCCTTATCCAAAGGGTCGAGTGTTCAGTTTATAGACTCTATGAAAGTCTACATTAGAGCTGCAATAGCTCAATTCATGATCGCGGGACCAGGTACAGTCCCCCCATCACTTCCCCCAAGCCCCGAAAGCCAGGCTACTAGTTGCAAGACCGCAGAATTTGCTGCTGGTAAGCAAAGTGAGCCACAACGCGAAGCGCCTCAAGCCGAAGTGCAACAGGCCAAAACTGCTTGGGCCTCGATCACCCGTAATGGTCTACAGATGCTCCCGGCACCTACAAAAGTCGCGCAGACAATGCCCAAGGCGGCACACTCGACTCGAACGGTACAAAATTCAACCGGGCCAACAAAACCGACCGTGCAAGACGAACGTTTGTTTCTCCGCCTCGAAAAAGAACATCCCTGGCGAACACTCTCACCTTTCGGTGTTAGAGAAGCAATTACGCAAATACTCGAAATCCCCCAACCAAAAATTGAGCATGTCTACCGTGTGCCAACTGGCTTCGCAATCAGAGCCCAAAACCAAGAGGCACGCGCGCTGATGCTTAGCCTAGCTGGATACTTCACCCAGTAGGATGCGATATTGGAGAAAGCCTCGGACTTGGCTTCCCTTAAAATAGCGACGGTCCCAGTCGCAATTAACACAATAATGGGCAAAGTTCTCATCACAGAAAAGATAGTGGCTGACGAGATAGTCAGGGTCACCAAAGCTGTCCCGGTAAAAGTTCGCCCACACGGGAAAAGCCGACCGGGCGCCCCATACCAGTCATGGGTAGCCCTTTTTGAAAAAGCATCGATTCCTCGGCCAGGTTTCCGACTGTTCGCCGATTCTGGGATTGCAGTCCGTCACCAGCCTCGTCAGAGCATCAACTAGTGCAAACGATGCCTACAATTCCATGGCACTAGGGGCTGCTCGCGTGCCCCAGTCTGCTGGAATTGCACTTCAACTATGCATTCCATCGCGGAGTGCAAGGCACACACCAAGTGCCGCAACTGCGGAGGTCCACACAAATCGGATAGTCGGGACTGTCTAGCTCGTCCAACAAAGTCTGAAACGGCCTCCAAGGAAAACCTACAGACCATAAGGCAGGCTAGCCAACGCGAATTCGTAGCAGTCACTCGGGCCAAAGCAGCTGTCAAACACACAGAGGCAGCGATGACAGCAGCCGCAGAAGCGTCAAATACTAACCAGCCAGGTTTCAAATCGAGCAACTGTTTTGAAGTTCTCATGTCCGACGCTACAGCGACTGTAGCCGAGGTCGATGAGGCATCAAATCAGCAAAATTCTTTGTGAAGGGCACCCCACGGGTCTCTTCGAGCCTCTCTCCCACTCTAAGCTTTATGGCAATAAACGTAGGTAGAGGGGTCTCAACGCAAAACATTGCGCTTGCCCGAGCATTTGAGCTGGGTATCGACGTGGTTCTTGTTCAAGAACCTCTGTGGAATTAACAAAAGAACACAACAATGGATCACCCAGGATATACCTATCATCTGCCTAACGGCGGCGAAAATGTTAGGCCGAGGGCTGTGACCTATACCCGGGTAGACGATAAAAAGATATCGGCAACACAGATCTTTCCTTATGTTGTGTCTACAGGAGACTACTGCTGGGTTGAAGTGAACAGTATCACTTTTCTCAACGTCTACAAGGCACCCAATGACTCGACAGCTATCCAGCCACTAATCAACTGGATTCCACCGCCAAACTCCGTCGCTGCTGGGGACTATAACTCGGTATATTGGGCTTGGCAACCTGGCGTGGAACGTCCTCATGGACAAGGAGAAATGATTGAGAAATGGGCAGACAAACACCATTTGATCTGTCATATTATTGGGGAGCCCACTCACCGAGCTGGGAACACGCTAGATCTAGTTTGGAGTAATGTCGACGGCGCCCGTGCTTGGGTAGATCGTGGTGAATGTGTCACCAGCGATCAATTCCCTCTCCGAGGACAAATTCCAGTTTGCAACTCAGTGATGAGACCCGAAAAGGCAAAACTCCGATTAACAAAGGATAAGCTACCCAGATACGCCAAGGTAATTGCACAGTGGGTCCGACCACCACCAGTTCTTGACACAATCGAGAGGGTTGAAGAGTATGCCGAGGAAATTTGTTTCCATCTCACTAATGCAATCAATGCAGTAGGAACACGACCAAAAGCCCGCTGCGGCAGATCTGCTCCGTGGTGGACCCCAGAGTGCAAGGCAGCCTTCGCCGAATACAAAAGCGCGATAACTCCCAGTCAACGAGCACTCTGCGCGAAAAAGCTCCGATCAGTTGTGAAGACCTCGAAAAAGGAGTTCAAAACCCAACAGGTCGAATCAATTACTACACCGACTGATGTATTCAAGCTAATGAGAATGGATAACCCCAGACAGGCTAGTATCCCTCCGCCACTGAATCACAATGGGACGTTGATAACAGACCCATTAAAACGGGCCACGATCCTTCGCGACTCCCTCCTGGCACGACTTCAGGCATCAGACGACTTGTCACCATGTACAGTCGCGAGCAGCAGTCGGATACCATGGGAAGAGGACGTAACAGATGAAGAGATCCGAGCCTGTACCATTGGTTGCGGAAATACGGCCCCAGGAGCAGACGGAGTCTCCGTAAACCTGCTGGAGGCGTGTTGGAATACAATCGGGCCTTGGATTTCCCAACTGTTCCGAGCTTGCATTCTGCTTGGCACCCATCCAAAGTGTTTCAAATTAGCCGAGATGGTCCTCCTTCAAAAGAACGATAGAGACCCAACGACAATCAAGGGTTGGAGATCAGTCACTCTTCTCTCATGCTTGGGAAAAGGGTTAGAAAAGCTCTTAGCGAAGCGGATGGCACACCTTGCAGTTATCCATGATGTAGGCGGCCAGCAACAGTTTGGTGCACCGCCGAAGCACTCAGCAATGGATCTGGTCTCATGTGTGGTCCACGACATCGAAGAGGCAAATTCACAAGGATGGGCAGCTACTTTTGTAATGTTGGACGTTCAAGGAGCATTCGACGCGGTACTCCATAATCGATTAGTAAGGAGGATGCAGGAGCAGGGATGGCCGGAGTCTATTCTCACATGGACTAGCTCCTTCCTCGCCAATCGTATGGTTCAAGTACGATACTCTGGGGGAGTCACTGCCAAGAGAGAGCTAGTGTGCAGAGTTCCGTAGGGCTCGCCGATCTTGCCACTTCTCTTCCTTCGATATATGGCAGAGCCCATGCGAAGTGGAACCCCGGGTCTGACGTTTAGCCACGCCGACGATATCGGTATCCTTGGATTTGGCCGGACGATTGCAGAGTCTGCAGCCGCAGCACAGGACGAGGTCAATAACCTATTAGACTGGGCTCGAAATAATGCCGTCGCTTTCGATACAGACAAGTCCGAAGTCGTACAATTCCCCGGACGATACCGCGAAACATCGATTGGAATTTATGTCAAAGGAACCCTCATAGAACCGTCGCAAAATGTCCGCTGGATTGGTGTGTACCTCGATCCTCGACTAAACTTCAAACACCACGTCATAACTATTGAAAGGCTGAGGGAGATGGATAGGGAGACGTCACCTTGTGAATACAATACTGATAGGTATGGGAGAATTCAATAGATCACTTGGACAGAGTAAGATGATTGATTGATGGTGATTCGTATTTGTGGATGATGGATGTAGATAATGAGAGTAAAAAGGCCCAATCTATATACAGGAGTTCCTACCCTTATCCCTCTACATATTATTGTCTATGAAAGCTAGAGTAACTATAATGGTGTCCTCACTGTAGTGAACACGTTGATGTTAGTGTGTAGCGACCAGGAGGCAATAGTGATCAGACCCTAAGGGGTTAACTTTGCTGGTGCACAGTTATCCCCTGAAGATGTGTGCTGTTATGAACTCAGATTTTTACAACAAGTAGGACTTCATATGGGTTGATGGATTTTACTGAAACCGGGTGGGGTTGGCCCATTTCAGCAGGGGTTGCGGTCGTAGTATGCGTGGTTTTGGGGCTGGCCGTAGCCTTGATACAGCCAGCTTCTACTTGTTTCCGTAGGCAAGCGTCTGCGTTGATCTGACGGATAGCACTTACTTGATTCTTGGTCTTCGGAGGACCGGAGGGCTTAGGCCGGAGGTCACAGCTAACATCGTCCGCGGGATGGGGGCCATGACAGTGGATGCATCTGTTGGGGCATACATGCTGGGCCGTGGCGCCGCAATGGTTGGCATGATCTTTTTCGGAGTGTCTGGAGGATCCGCACAGGCGGCATCTGAGGTCGGAGGCACATGTGCGTGTATTGTGCCAAAGCCAGCACCGGGTGCACTTGACAGCCATCTGACGCTTGGGTAGAATTCCTGTCTGAGTGCAGCAGCCAAAGAGGAAGAGGGTACGTGGCAGGCGCTGAGATGATTCTAGGAAACGCAAAATCCATGTCGCCGACGAGAACGTTGGATTAGAATCATTGTCGCGTGAAGCCGCAATAGCTACAGGGGCCATCCCAGCTGCAGTGGCTATGGTATCCTTCAACGTCTCAGCTATGACGGGCTTAAGGCAATACTTCCATTCTTCGTTGATGTGTTTCAGGGCTCCAAATGTCCGGGGAACATTTTTTATGCGGTAGGAAATTCAGTGTGTTGCTTTCTCTACTGGCGCATCCCCGAAGAAACTTACGGACTCTATTTTTTCCATAAAATTTTCTGAGTCTCCGTCTTTGGGGCAGAGAGCGAAACCAGTCTTCGTTGACTACACATTTGTTAGAATCTGACCCTCATTGCCAAGCTTAGCTTTCAGGTGGGATTGTATTGCGAATGCTGAGTAATCTCGGACTGTATTACCTTCCGGAATACGAACGAATAATCGGTCATCGGTGCGGGTGGGCTTGGGCTGAAACTGTGCTTTAGCGGGTGTCGGGAGGGTTGGAGTATAGCGACCGGCAGATTGCTTATTAGATGCCCGTGAAGCCGCATTTGCGTAGGTCTGCGCGGTTATTTGGGCATTGCGGCTGGGCGGGGAGGGGTCGTTGGTGACAGTCACAGGCTTATCGCAGAGGTAAGCATCGAAATGCCGTGCTGCGACTTTAGCTAGATCATTACCGAGGCTTTTGAATGCTTCAGCTTGCTTGACGGGTAGTGTAGAATAGTTGGGTGCGCTGCTGGCTGCTTCCGGGTGTGTCCCAATCGCGAAGGGCTGGACTATAGAATGGAGTGGCTTCTACCGCCTGAGATTGGTTAAGACCCTCCATGATCGGGAGGGCTGCTCTCACGCGCGCTGAGCGCGAGACGCGGCTTGATTCTGATGTCGGTTTGGCTACAGTTGTCGGTTTTTGACGCGACTTGTAAAAGGTGGTAGGGGGGGTTTGATGTTTTTGTGGTTATTTCTGATCGGAGCCAGAGCGGAAGGGTCTTTACAGTTCAATCTACAAATTGGAATAGATAAAAAGTCTGTAATCGAAATGTGTGTGGTTGATTATATCCAACTGTTATGGCTGTGATAGATGCGGATGGGTGATCAACCAGATGTTAAGTCCTGAAAATATTCCAGTCATATGCTCAGATCCAAGGTTTAGATAAGAGTGTGGCTCTATTTTGTAATTCGAAAACCTTTGAACTCTTGTAAATAAATTACAAAGTCAAGTAGCAAAAATGCACAAATGTTATGCAGCCTATCATTATACCAAATAGGTTTAGTACAATGGAAAGGCCTACTGCAAACTATAGTGTCCAAAATGAATTGCAATACAATTTTTTTTCCAAAGTTTGCACAAATACGGGGGCTAACCCCAATATGGAAGGTGACTATGCCTAAGGAGTCATAGCTTTCACGCTAAAAACCCTGCCGAATCCCCACTACAAACTTGACACCGTGGCACTATAGTATATAGGATGTCAATGGATTAAGAAAGAGAAAGGTTCAGGGTTGGGGGAAGGGTGAGAGTCCCTTGGACAAAGGCGTCGAGTGGCATCAGCGAATGGGCACACTACATGAGTCTTCCAAACGTCAAACTGGGTTATCTTTGTAATTACTCGTCGGTGAAGGACTAGCATAGTTCGTGTCATGCTCTGTGAGTGTTAGGCTTGGGCCAGTCACGAAAAAAATATATCCATATACATGTGTCAACGGCCAAGAATAACCACCGAAGAAGTTGGACAAAGAAATGTCTCAGGTCAAAAATAGGGATTGTCCATACATACGTGGGTTATTTGTTTCGGTCAGTGCTTCAATTCTGTATTTAGAACTGCAGGTTATTCTATTTCTAGCGCATGTCTATATTTAGAGATCAAGAGATCAAGTCAATCATGATCAGTGTATATAGTCCTAGAATTCCGGGAGAAATAGAAATCAAGTTGTTTTTACTGAGTTATCTTTTACTTTAATTACATACACTTCGCCTGTCACAGGTTAGGCTCCCAGTTACCTGACAGTTATGAGCCCGGTTTTTTCGTACAATATATCATTTAAGTTTATATCTGAATCATACTTGCTAAACCATTTTTCTCACAGCTTCACACGTCAAAAATCCTATATCAGCAATAAAAATGGCTTCGTTCAAGTCTGGTTCGTTAACAGGGGAGACATATCTCGAATGGATTGACATGGTTGAAGGTTATGCCACCGACAACAGTATTTGGCAGTTTATCAACCCTGCAAGTAGAATCCAAAATTTTGAGCCCAGGAAACCTATATTTTCAGACTATGTTGCGACAGCACAAAAACTTGCTGATTTAGAGGACGACGACAAGCTAATGTTCAGAGAAGATAATGCTCAGTACAGAGTCGATATTCAAACATACAAACAAAATTGTAGGCTGATCGGCGAATTGAGAGCAAAAATTGTTGAGTCTCTTCATGTTAATCACCGAAAGTTAGTATTTGGAAACATGACATGCCGTGAAGTTCTCAACCAGATCAAAAATAGGCTTGAGCCGGAAGAAGATATCCAACAACTAAGATTAATTGACGACTATGCTAAAGCCCGAATTCCACCTTCACACAAAAACGTAGACGTTTGGTTAATGGAATGGGAACGCCTAGAAATTATGATAAAAAGATTAAAGGTCGCTGACTTCAGTGAGTACAAATTAACACAAGATTTTCTCACTGGGGCAAACTCACTTCTTCCCATGTGGGTGACAAGCAAAAGAATGGAAATTTTGAAACTCACAAATAAATTGACCATAAAGTTTTTAGACATTCTGATCGAGTTTCGTCAATTTTGGCAGCTAAACGAGTTTGACTCGAAAACTGAATTCTCAGCCTTTCCAACCAGTCTGCAGGGTCGAGAACAAAGCTCGTCAGAAAATTTGAACATAAATCTGTCAAAAAACTGTCAAAATCAAAAATTATATCAGCCAGGTGAACCAAGACCTTGTCTGTGTGGAACTACACACCCAGGAGAAGAGTGTTTCTATCTTGCAGAGGGAAAAGCTCCGTACGGATTTGTCAGAAACGAAGATATAGCGATGAAGTTCAAGAAAGCATGCAATCGTCCACCTTTCAGAACATTTGTTAAAAATTCGACTTGGACAGCAAAATGGCTGAAGAACTACGTCCAAGCAACGTTTTCAAAAAAGAGTTCAGATTCTGCAAGCAGTTCTCGACATCTGAGAGATAACTACAACAACAGCGGGACATTTATTACATCTGTTAAAATAAATACACTAAACACTATTATCAACCATCCGTTACGGAATGAGATACTTCTAGATAATGGAGCAGATGGACATGTCTGTAATAATCTTGGACTTGCATCTTCGCCTCTGTCGGCACCTCAAAATGACGCATTCGTTCAAGCAGGTGCAGGGACATGTCCAATAATAGGCTATGGTAACATGACATTTGATGCTAACCTTGGAAATGGTAAAACTTTCAAAATGACCATCACAAATGTTGCCTTTGCACCTGAGTTTTTAACATCAGTTATCTCTTGGAAGTTACTCAAGATAAAAGGTGTGAAATGGGACTCTGAGACTAACGAGATGAAATATAATGGAAATCTTATCTGTCAACTCTTAGACCGTCATAATCATGATGTTTTCACTCAGCAGCCAGTTTCAGGTATAAATCTTCCGGACTTAGATCATCAGCCTAGTGTAAAAAATCATACATCGATTGAAGATTCCGCAGTTGTGGTCAATTCTAGAGAGCCGCGTAAATCAATAGGTTCTATACAACTCTGGCATCAACGACTTGGCCATGCTGGTCCAGATGCGCTGAGTCATATCCAGAGTGAGACTGTTAAATTTGACGCAAGCGGTCCAAAGACTAACGAGTGTCAAACTTGTGCTCTGAACAAGGCAACAAGGATAGTTTCTCGACGACCATCAGACCGTGCAAAATCACCGTTTGATAAAGTTCATTTTGACCTAGTTTCATACTCCCCGTTGGGATTTGATGGATCTCGATACATGCTGCATTTTACAGATGATTGTACAAGAATGAATTTTGTCTATCTTTTGTCCAATAAAACTGGTCCTAGTTTATTGAGACATTTTCGAAACTTTGTCGCCTATGTAAAGCGACAATATAACAAGAATATCAAAATTTTTAGGTGTGATCAGGAAAGTGGTCTTGGGCTCTCCTTCCAAAGTTGGGTTGATGATTTAGGTATCGAAATTGAATGGTCTGCAGTATCAACAAGTGAGCAGAACGGTCAATCTGAACGTTCTGGGGGGATGATACAAACGAAAGCTCGCTGTTTAGGGAATGGGGCCAGCTTAAAATCCGAGTACTGGCCTGAGTACGTTATGACCGCAGCATATTTGATTAATCGAATCCCCATGGCATCTTTAAGTTGGTTATCGCCATTGTCCAAGCTGCGGAAAGAACTCGGAATTCAAGATAGAGACGAGTACAGCCACCTTAAAGCATTCGGGTGTAGAGCGTATGCATTGGACAAATCAGTTCCAAAGGGAGAAAAGATGAGACCCAGAGCAAAAATAGGATATCTTGTCGGTTATAACTCCAGGAATATCTATCGAATCCTACTGCCTGATGAAGAAGTGGTCATTGGAACTCGAGATGTGTCTTTTGACGAGTCAATATTTTTCCGTGATCATCAAGGGCTGGAAAATGATGAGGTATATCTACCACTGGTTGATTTCTCTACAGTTTCATCTATTCCAGATTTAAATCTTGACATAGAAGACTTCCCAATTCGCAATAATGAACCAAATAGTCAGACTAAGGATGATGAGCAAATAAGTAATAAAGAACATAATCTTGACCTTACTCAGAACAAAATACAGACAGGTTTGCTGACTCCAGATGATTCGTTGCTCGATGCTGAAGAAATTGCGGGTTCATCGCTTGCAAATAATTGTAATGACTTGATAAACCACTCAAGATTTAGGAACTTAAGTCATATCGATGAAAGAAATATCCTTACTGGGGCTAGAACGTGTACGAGAGCTTCAACTAGATCAGGTCAAACCCCAAATGTGCTGTCTGCCATTATAAGTGGTCTTATACTTGAAACTTCAAAGGAATCAAAACAGATTCATCAGTCAACGCTTCCTCCTCCGCCCGAGAACTTGCGAAAGCTCAAAGACCATCCTTTTTCAAATCAATTCTGGACTGCTATGTCAACTGAATTCAATGCTTTGTTGAGCAAGAAAACAATAGAGCAAGTTAAGCAGACTGATTCAATGCATCCAATTCCCCTAAAATGGGTCTTCTCCTACAAATTGAATGAAGATGGGTTTTTGACTAAGTTCAAGGCCAGAATTTGCGTCAGAGGTGATCTACAGCCTATGACAGACGAAGATAATTATGCTGCTACATTGGCGTATCAAGTTTTCCGGTTGCTCATGGCTCTAGTAACATATTTTAACCTGGAAACAATTCAAGTAGATGCGGTAAATGCTTTCTGTAATTCCCCAATTGATGAAGAAATCTATGTTTATAATCCACCTGGATTTAACAATCAGGGTAAAATTCTTCGCCTATTGAAGGGGTTGTACGGATTGCGCAAGTCTCCCAAGTTATGGATAAAGCTACTATCTGCGACTCTGATAGAAATTGGCTTACATCAAGTTCCAGGTCAATCATGTGTTTTCACGGATTATAATGGCATCATCATTTTTTTCTATGTCGATGACCTTGTTCTATGTTTTCCGTCAGAAAGGTATACTGATACTGTTGAACTTCTCGATAAACTTACCCAAAAATACGAGTTCAGAGTTCTAGGCGAGCTTAAATGGTTTCTAGGTGTTAGAATAACTCGGGACAGATCGAATAAGAAGTTGTGGCTTAGTCAAAAGACGTATGTTGAAAAGATGTGTCGTAATTTTGGTTTGGAAAATCCGGGACGTGCAGTCACAACACCGATTGTCAATGACCGATTGCCGAAGTACACTGGACAGGCCCTTAAAGAAGATATAAAATTGTACCAACAAAAGGTGGGGTCGTTAATTTATGCCTCAGGCGTCACGAGGCCAGACATTTCAAGAGCTGTTGGTCATCTAGCTGAGTTCTTGATTAATCCAGGTCCAGCTCATCATGATGCAGTAGATCATTGTATCTTATACTTACATGAAACCAAGAACTTAGGCATAGAGTATTCTGGCTCCTCTGAAAGTTTAAATATTCTTAACTGCTCAGCTGATGCCGCGTTTGGAAATACAGAAGACCGTCGCAGTGTTCAAGGTTATGTTTTTAAACTGTTCAATGGACCAATCCATTGGAACTCCAGCAAACAGGCAACTATAACAACTTCTACCACTGAGGCTGAACTACTTGCACTTTCAAACGCCACTAAGGAATTAATTTGGATGCAACGTATATTTAGGGGTATTAAATTCAACCCGGATCAAAAAATCGAAATATTTAATGATAACGTTCAAACCATTCGACTCCTCACCAAAGAGGATCCCATAATACAGACAAGACTAAAGCATGTTGATATTTACCAGCATTGGCTCCGGGAACGCGTACAGTCCAAAGATATAAGCGTTTCATGGATCAGTTCAAAAGATATGATTGCTGATGGAATGACCAAAGCATTGGGCAAACAGAAACATGACAATTTTGTCCGTCTACTTAACCTCGTGCAAGTTGAATAGTACAGGACTAAAATCTAACATCTCTAGTCCTGGGGGGATGTGTCAACGGCCAAGAATAACCACCGAAGAAGTTGGACAAAGAAATGTCTCAGGTCAAAAATAGGGATTGTCCATACATACGTGGGTTATTTGTTTCGGTCAGTGCTTCAATTCTGTATTTAGAACTGCAGGTTATTCTATTTCTAGCGCATGTCTATATTTAGAGATCAAGAGATCAAGTCAATCATGATCAGTGTATATAGTCCTAGAATTCCGGGAGAAATAGAAATCAAGTTGTTTTTACTGAGTTATCTTTTACTTTAATTACATACACTTCGCCTGTCACAGGTCAGGCTCCCAGTTACCTGACAACATGAGCCATTGCTTTGTTCGCTCTATTTGAATGCTGAACACAGGAATTACCAGCTCTAGAATGGGCGTGAGGCAGCCAGACAGGCCCTAGTTTAGAATCTCAGTCAGCTCTGTCGGTCCTGCACTTAGGCAATCGGACAGCCGCGGCCGACGAACGAAAATTAGGGGTAGCGTAGAGATGAAGTATGGAGATTTATTTTTTTGCATCAGATTTTAATTGCGTATGCAGCTATCTAGCTTTGACACAATATCAAAGAAAAGTACAGAAGAGATGATTCATCGTAAAGGAAGAGCACTTATGCCTCAGATTTCATTTGCAAGTACTACTGCTAAGTTATGGTGGCTTTTTCTTCACCCCAAGTTAACCCTCATCCGTGAATACCCACCCAGGGAAACGTTTCAAAAACCCTGAGTTATCCAGACATGCCTTTGTCATCCATCAACCTTTCTCCGCGCGAAATTTAATCTGAGATGTCTCCTTCCCAAGTGGAGTAGGTGCCCAGGCTACTCAAACCATACCAGAGAACACCACCAGGAGGCGGACCACAACACCTTCCATCGTTGGCTTGTGTTTATAGTGTCAGCTGCACTCTCGCAAGCGAATTCTTGGCCCGCACAAAGCTCCATTCGTAAAACTCTTGCCAAAATTCAGAATCACGCCCTTCGAGGTAATATCCTTTCTTTGCATCATCTTGTAAACTTGTCCTAATCCCTCTCACGTCCATCCCAAAGAACTTTCTCCCAGATTTATGCGCCACGCTTT
Source organism: Blumeria graminis f. sp. triticale (assembly GCA_905067625.1). Lineage (NCBI taxonomy): Eukaryota > Fungi > Ascomycota > Leotiomycetes > Helotiales > Erysiphaceae > Blumeria > Blumeria graminis. The sequence continues at coordinate 7,261,912 of LR898472.1, read as the reverse complement.
GCTTCTTCCTTCGGGTGTAAATATCGGCGTGGGCGTGTATTTGGTGACCAGTTGAGGCCAGAGAAGGTTGGAGAGAGGTGTGGTCATTTGGATGAGAACGTACTTGGTCGTACTTGTAGACTTGATGAGACTTAGGTAGGAGTCGAACTCGTTGGGAGCGAAAAAACGACGTGGTGGAGTAATTTGAAATTTTGCCTCGTGGGCGAACTTCTTTAATATTGCGAAATTTGACAGAACTTGGCTCTGGGAGAATATTTCACCCTCAGGTTCGTAGAGGACACCGCGTACAGGTGTTCAGTCTTGCATTCTAGATCCACATTAATCTGAGCACAGAACGCTGTATGTTTTATACACTGTAGTGCTTTAGTAAGTCCATCAGCATTAGACTGATCTATGAGTGTATAAACTAGCTTTATAATACCGTCCTTAATGGCCTCGCGAACAGTAGATTCTCGCATTAGGAAATGCCGGTTTCGCCCTGAAATCTTATTGGAGGATGCTGTGATAATTGCTGCAGTATTATCTACCTGTGTAGTAACCGTAGTAGGAGCAACTAGAAAAATTTCTTCATATAATGGTCAGATCCATCGTGCAGCGATAGCTAGTGCCATTAGGGCGGCATATTCTGCTTCGCAGGTGCTTTGTGCTGTGACGGTCTGCTTCTTTGACCACCATACAATTGGAGAGTCACCAATGAGGAATAGATCCCCAGTTGTACCTTTTGAGGATGTTACGCTTGCCCAGCTGCTATCTGAGGATACTGTAAGAGCTGCGTTCTTTGTTTTCGGGTAGAATAGAGCTGCTGATTTTGTGCGCGACATGTACCGAATTATGTGTTTGAGTGCGAGTATCGCATTTTTAGAGGAGTTTTGTACATACCGGTAGAGTCTATTTACGGCATACTGGATATCGGGGCGAGTTATTCTTGCTATATGTAAGAGTGAACCAACGACTGAGCAATACTTGTTGGCTTCATCAATATTGTAGGGTAAATTCTCATCACAATCGATAAAGCTATCATCCGCAACTAGGGTATTTGCGCCTCTACATATGCCCATATCTTCACACAAGGTCTCTATCTTATCAGTTTGATCGATACTTATTCCATCTGATTCTTGACGAATGTTTATGTCCAGAAACTTCTTCAAACTTCCTAGGTCTTTAATCTGGAATGCATTTGATAGTATATCAGTAGTTTCATCAATTTGCGTCTTAGATTTCGCCAAAATCATAAAATCATCCACGTATGTGGAGATAATTGTATTATGTAGCTGGAATACATTGCCATCAAATTTTAAGTCTTGAAATCCTGCATCATGTAACACTTAATTAAGTTTTTTGTTGCCATCGTCTTGGGGCTGTTCTTAGTCCATAGATGGCTTTATGAAGTTTACAGACAAGGTTTCCTGGTCTCTCTATACTGTGAGGCTGTTTAATATACAGAGGACTATCAAGATTTGCATGCAGAAAAACTGCAGTGATGTTGACGTGACTAATATAAAGATCTTTCGTGGCGGCAAGCACGAGCAGCATTCGCATAGTTGTTGGCGGATGAACATCGGCGTATGTATCATCCGCATGAGGTTCAGAGAATCCTCGCGCGCACCATCTAGCTTTCAGTTGTCCGTCTGATTTTTCTTTAAGAGACCACATACCGGTCATTAGTCTTCCCTTGGCTTCACTTCGAGGCGCTAGTGTCCATGCATTGTTTCGCGTCATGTTTTCAATTTCTGTGTCCATAGCTTTGATCTATTCTTTGGCCTTAGGTCCTGAAAATTTGTTATCTATTACTACACGATTATCAGTCCTTACTGAAAGTATTTGATTTCTTAGAGGGAACATTTTATCATGCATGCGGATATCTTCTCGAACAATAGTTCTCCCGGTTTCAGGATTATTTATGGAATGAATTCCAGTGAATTCTGTACCAATATAAATGCCCTATCTGGCTTTGAAGCCTAACTTATTTTGTTCAGGTTGTGACGGGCTTTGCCCGGATTTGGACTGGTCGCTAGGATCACTCCGTCTCCGAGGTAAGATAGTTGCAGAGCAACGCCACTGGATAGACGAAAGAGGCACCAAGGGGTATCAAAGGGGGTACGTACTAGATGGAGAGTATGATACAATAGAAGAGTTGTGCCGGGAGAAAGGAGTATTCTTATATGGCCAAAGAGGGGAGTTAATACTAGCGTATGCGGAAGACATAAAGGACAGGATACGATACAGTAGTTTAGCTTCCCAAGGAAAATTTATTTATTTCCATTGCGTTAACGACTTCAAGTACTTCTGAATTCCTCAAACCCTTTACACAGGTTCTAGCCAGAACGCTTTACAACCAAAAAGATGGAGACTAAGGATGTTTGGCTTTTGTTGGAAGACCGCATGATAGGGACTATTTGGAGATACTTTATTAGAAGTCATGTTCAGAATATCGATTGCAACAGTCAATATAATAGGCCAGAGGAGGAGCGGTAGTCCCGACTGCAAGTGTAGGGCTCGCATTTTCTCTATAGCAGTGCGAACATTTCTTTTCGCTATTCAGTTTTGCTCAGGAGTGTGTGACGAATATCTATGCCATTCGATACCGCGAAAAAGAAGCACTTCTTGAAGCTTTGATCTGGAAAATTCTGTACCACTATCTGTGTGAACTCTAATCGGGACTTTATTGAATTTAGCTTTTAGATGTTGAAGAAAATGACTTACTTGGATGGGTACAGTTTTCTTGGCATAAAGTGGCCACGCCCATTTATAGGAGATGTGCTCATCGACTGCAAGGAGAAGCCAAGTTGCAATTGGGACTGTTTTATCGGTAGTTGTTGGAGCGAGACCTTTTTGTCCCACGACTAGATCCATATGTATTGCTTGAGCGAACGTGGATGAGCTTCGAAGTGTCCCATGGCCTTTCGTAATAGTGATTCTAGTTTTTGCGCATGTTTGGCAGTTGATTGGAAACTTATACCCTTTACTGCCAGCCATTTTTAATGTAGCTTCCTGTGCTTTCTGTCCTGGATGACCAAGTACTGTATGCCAATCACGTTGGGTGGAATATATTTTGAGTGCACTTTTGATACCACCAGAAAGCTTCCATATGAGATGACCTGATATGCGAGTGAATTTTGCACGAATTATTTTATCTCGGCGAAGTAATAGAGCGTCTTGATAGTCAGGTGGCCAGACTGTGAAATAACCTTGCTGCTCAAGGTGTGCTATGGAAAGAATTCTAGTTTTCTCACCGGATATAAATATTGCACCCTGAATTGTTTCAAGTTTATTGTCAGATGTGGGGAGTAATAAACTGCCACTTCAACTGGTGTGTACTAAGCCCCCTTCAGCTATACGTAAAGTTTGGGAGAATTTAGAGTAGGAGGAAAAATCATCTTTAATACCCGAGATGTGGAAGTCTGCGGCGGTATCTAGCTGATAATCAGAATTACTTATAACTTTGTCTAATTAGAGGATCTGTTTGTGCTTTCCCATTTCTGATTGCCCTTTTGCGATTTCCTTTTCTTCCGACAATCCTCTTCATTATGACCTTGAATATTACAGGAGAGGCATCTAATCTTTGGACGGTTACTGAGATGCTTGTCACCAGATTTTTGGTTTTCAGATGAGAACCATTCAAGACATTGAGAAATAATTTTATCAAAAGAAAATTTGCGACAGCGATTTGCTAACTCTGAATTAAGTTTGGTAAGACGATGTAAGAGCAAGTGTTTCATTTGCAATCGAACTTCGGACGTTATGACGGAGTGGTCTCCAATAGTTTGATATCGTTTTGATATTCCTTGATGAACGTCGCGAGAGATGATTTTAGTCTGGTTGGAAATCCCAGAAATGAGCAATTATTTTTATTAAACTATTGTGGAATTTTGCATGACATATTTTCATTCATTTTTCTAGTTTAACATCCTATGCGGTATCTATGTACAGATCTATGAAGACGGTAAGCCACGTTAAGGGAAAAAGCTTTCTAGCAACAAAAACGATAGTTCCGCCGCGACGGCACAGCCCAGCTTGATGGTGAAGTTGTCCCTTCGTTCCATTCAATTTTGCTTCACCCCAAATGTTAACACCTCTATTGCCCCGATCCCTACTCAGCTGAAGTTTGGAAGATTCCTTTCACCATCCTTCTCACCTCTTTTCGATGACAGAATCGTTGGAACTGCCGGTGTCATAGCCTTAATTTATTTAGTGCTGCTGTTGAGTCTGCTATCACCTTTCGTGGACGTCCTGGTCCCCTCTTCTGGGGTTCAACCTTGGGATTAGTGACCAGTGTAAATCCATGATCATCAGTGGTCGCAGATGCTGTTTGCGACACAGTTATGGGACTGGTTTCCTCTCGAATTTCCGCCGTTCGTTCCAGAAGCTCGAAGCGGGCTTTCTGAACACTCCCCTTGTAGGCTTGAAATGTCCAACATGACGCTCTCTGCCACGAACGATGTTCCTTGCCGCAGTTGACGCAAGAAACTCTTTTCCTAGGACTGTCCTGGGTTTGGTGAGCACCTACGCACTCACCGCACCGAGCTGCCTTTCCGCATGACGCCTACGTGTGTCCCCATTGACTGCGGTTGTAACACTGCTTTGGCTGATCCCTCGGGAATCACACCTGCGCTGAGTATAGTATGGCATTAAGGACAATGCCATATCGAACAACTTGTTTCTGCAAGACCTCCGTGGGAAGACTTAGAACAATTGAGCCCCTCGTGCGGCCGTTTGTCTAGTCCCGCTCGATCTCCCTTCCATCGTACATCCATCTTATTCTGTTGATCTTTAGACCTGGAATTCGTACTGCTGTAGACGATTCTATTTTCCGTATCAATGTTGTGTTGTTGGCATATTTGCCTCCTTCAATTTTCGTCCTCAACGGGACTCCGTATACTTCCACTGGAAAATCTTGCCTTAGGACTTGAAAGTCCTCTATTTCTGCCATGTTGAGAGCCACGTCTCTCTGGGTTGCCGACTGAACAAACACCTCGGTGTCATTACTCCGCATCTGTCGCACTGCGTATGCCCCTGGAATATGTTTTTGTGCCCTCATTAGCAGCTGTGCTGGCTGCATGTCTTTTGCACCCTCGACGCGTATTCGAACCGCTGTTTTGGCCATTGGCGGCGCTGCCACCGACGCGTATGTTCTTGGGGCCGGCGGCCCAGAAATTATTGGGGCCGTGTTGCGAGCGGGCTCCACGAGACTCTTCTTGACTGCTTCTTCAAGAGCGGACATCCTTTCTTCGATGGGAGATTTAATAGTCTACATCTAATTCCAAGCCTTGTTGTGTGTGTTGAAGGCCCTGACGGCCTCCGCGATGTCTTCCGAGGTAATGGTAATGCCATCGTCGTCTTCGTCTGAATAGAGTGTCCTGAGCTTTTTTAGTAATAGCCTTAGGATATTTAGATTCTTATCTGGAGGAACTGTTGACGCTCGGCTGTCCTCGGATTGTTTGGCCATTGTCGCATTTTGCGACGCGTCGAGACCGCTGGATCCCATCAAACCGGCACCAGCACCCACCATGATGTTGCACAGTGGATATGGGGACGGAAATGGGGTAAGATTGATGGAAAAATACGATTAACGAAGTCAATTTGATGAAAGAGGCATCGTGGAGTGCTGCGCAGCTTTTCGTGAAAAATGATGTTCTTTTTTATTTGTATATTATTAATTGATGACATATTTTTACTATTTGATTAAGAATAACTCGAGGAGAGTCACAAGGGGTGGTGTGTATATTGGGAGTTGTCGCTCTGAGTTGGCTACCCACCAGTTTGACCACATTCTGATGGGCTTTACCTGAGGAGGGTCATTAAGGAAAGCCGCTGAGGTTTGAGATAATGTAAATAAGTCTTTTATTGACTGTTGCCATTATTGCCAATTGGACGCATTCAGAATCGGGATAGGAGTCATTGTGTCGATACTTTGAAGACGTGCAGTCAGCGTCCAGATTTCGGTTTTCTTGGTTGACTCTCTAATTGATTCCTTAAGATCTTCAATGTTTACGAATTGAATATCGCCGATAGTGCTATCTCGTTCTGTGTGTAGTGAAGGAGATTCGGTATCTTCTGCCTCTGAGGAGGGCTTAAGTGATAGTTTGGACATGATTGAGTGTGGGTATCGCTGCTGGAATATAATTACGCAAAGGCGGGAGCACGTAATCAATGAGAATATTAATTGACGCTGTATTTACAGTGGAAGTATGAGGGCCATAACCTGTAGAGATGAATCATGGAGATTTTATTGTTTGTTTATTTCGTATACAATGTCGTGACAGCTCACAACAGGAGATTTCTTTATGTTTCTAGCTAATTTCTTTTGTGAAAATGTCACGTGATATATGGCGTAACACCACCAAAGATAGTCACAATGCCTCGCGAATCCTCCTTAGACGAATGTGCACGTAAACTCCGGGAGAAACTAGATAGCACTATAGTATGGGGTCTGACTAACGGAATTAGTTTCGAACTTTCTAAGACTGAGCTGCAATACTTTCACCTGAAGCAAGACTCACCACTAGAGCCTGCTCTTAGTATTGGAGGGACAACTATAACGTCCAATGATCACACTCGCTGGCTTGGAATCTTTTTCGACCCTGCTCTTCGGTTTCAATATTATACTATACACGCTTGCCGGCAGTCTCTAGCTATCACGAGCCATATGAAAAGACTGTCCACAACCACTTGAGGAATTAGCCCTCTTTTTCTAAGACAAGCTCTACAAGGTGCTGCCTTTGCGACCCTTTTCTACGGGGCTGAGACCTGGTACTCTAAATAGACTTCCCAAAAAATTATCTTGCAAGTACAACATAGGATGAACGACGCGGCACGGGCAGCTCTTCCAGTCTACCGTACCACACCAATAGCAGCACTTCTACGTGAAGCTGGCTGGGGCCCAGCTCAGACTTGGCTTAACAGAATTCACAGCCGTCTAGCGGTTCGAATTGCTGCAGCTGACCCCCATCACCCTCTTCGTAGGCGTTGGAACACTAGCCGCATGCGCTGGATCTGCCAGAGGATTTCACTAGAACTTTCCGAAAATACCATCCCCCCAGCATGGTCGGCACCCTGTGAGGAAAAGCTAATCGAAATTGGGGCAGTAGGTAGACCCTCGGGATCAAATTCCTTCAAACAGTGGCAGGCTGCTCGACCCATTCTAGATTTATTCGTATTTTCAGATGGAGCTCCCATAGCAGACCGAGCAGGCGCGGGGTATGTCATCTATCGAGGCCTTACGCAGGAGATTGGGCGAGGATCACTCCCTCTAGGAAACTCGACAGAGGTCTATGATGCTGAAATTGCCGGGGCCACGGAAGACCTTACTGCAGCACTCCTCAACCCACTGGCCTATTATGCCTCTAACGTCACTGTCTGCCTTGACAACCAGGAGGCCTCCCTCCATCTTCTCTCTGATGTTCCTACAGCGTCTAGCTCAGCGAAAATCTTTCTCTTTCGCAAGCATGCAGCAAACTGGAGAAGAAGATCACGCGGTCAAAATATGACGCCTGGCAAAGTGGCCATCCGATGGTGCCCAGGCTACGCAGGTATTCTGGGAAACGAAGCAGCCGACGCGCTTGCCAAAGCCGCTTGTGCGGCTCCAGCTCTACACTCGGTATTCTCTATTGCGAGGGCAAGATGGGAAGTCAAAGCCCAATACGAGGCTTCTGTTGCACTTTACTGGGCGGAAAATTCTCCATCTAGATATAAAGAATTAGGAATTGGTCCTAATACTAAGATTACTGCCGAGCTCGCCTGTCTAGGGCGACGCATACTAGTATATCTATTAGCTGCACGGTCTGGACATGGCGATTTCGCAGACTACCACCGACGGGTTCAGCACGAAAACGCCATTCTAACCTGCTCATGCGGAGAAGAAAAATCCCCCAACCACTTTTTCTATTGCCACCTCGGGCAATACCAGGCACAGCTCCACAGAGTACAGAATCCTAGTCCCATCATATCTTGGGCTCTCGCTTCCGCGAAGGGATTCCACGCATTTAATAGCTGGGTGCGTGTCACAAATTTCTTTGGAAAAGCACAAGTCTGACCGAACGGGAATCATGTGATTCAACTAAGTTCCCCCTTCCATATTCTTTATTTAATCTATTCTTCATTCAATACCGTCTGAATACATGAGAGTTGAAGAGAGACCGGTAACCATTTCCAATTTAATCTTCAAGCGCAGGATGATGAGATCCTGGCTTTCATTTGCTTTGTGGGTTTATTCAGGTGCCAACACGTCGGGTAGTTTTATTTAGACTGAGCTAACCGGCACGTGAGGAGCTCACGTGCTGTGCGCGGGCACGACGTTAAGTATAATAAATAAATAAATAAATACCTCGTAACCAGATCAATAAATCAAATCAAATCAAATCAAATCAAATCAAATCAAATCAAATCAAATCAAATCAAATCAAATCAAATCAAATCAAATCAAATCAAATCAAATCAAATCAAATCAATCAAATCAAATCAAATCAATCAAATCAAATCAATCAAATCAAATCAAATCAAATCAAATCAAATCAAATCAAATCAAATCAAATCAAATCAAATCAAATCAAATCAAATCAAATCAAATCAAATCAAATCAAATCAAATCAAATCAAATCAAATCAAATCAAATCAAATCAAATCAAATCAAATCAAATCAAATCAAATCAAATCAAATCAAATCAAATCAATCAAATCAAATCAAATCAAATCAAATCAAATCAATCAAATCAAATCAAATCAAATCAAATCAAATCAAATCAAATCAAATCAAATCAAATCAAATCAAATCAAATCAAATCAAATCAAATCAAATCAAATCAAATCAAATCAAATCAAATCAAATCAAATCAAATCAAATCAAATCAAATCAAATCAAATCAAATCAAATCAAATCAAATCAAATCAAATCAAATCAAATCAAATCAAATCAAATCAAATCAAATCAAATCAAATCAAATCAAATCAAATCAAATCAAATCAAATCAAATCAAATCAAATCAAATCAAATCAAATCAAATCAAATCAAATCAAATCAAATCAAATCAAATCAAATCAAATCAAATCAAATCAAATCAAATCAAATCAATAAATACCTCGCGAAAAGTATCATGTGAGATTATCCTCATGATCAAGTCATTCCGATTTGGCGCCCTGACGGTCAAGTCGAGTATTCTGGGTGTCGCAACACTATTTTGGGATGTACTTGAGCCAGGAGAGAAATCATAATGCGTTGATAGTTAGTTACGTGGCTTGGTGCAGCTTAGCGCATCGCGCCTAAGGCGCGATACGACTCTAAGAATAAGAATAACCATTACAACATTGAGAGACCCATTGCACACGCAAACGCGTGTATATTGCCGACTGACACTGAGAATATTTAAAATTTTAAATGGCTCGTATGGACGTTTGGATCGCTTATTCTCGGATTTTGTTAACGATGCCAAACGAAGTTGAGCCTTACAGCATTAAAGCTATTCCGTGAAATCTTCATGGGTATACGAGTGGCTTTCGTCATCCTACCAACACGATATTGCTGCGAGAGAACGAGGTGTATGGATCTTAATGTATCCGAATCAGATTCCCCTTGTCATGCAGGGAGTAGGAGTCCGAGCTGCCCAGAACCTACTTGGAAGAATGGCCCTGTATCATGAAATAAGGCGAAGTCCTTGTTCATAGATAGATTGTTCACATATCTACAGGAAGTTCAAAAGGACCATTCTACTTATTGTACCTCGCTTATTTGTTTACGCTACCCACTTAAGTCAGCGACGGTTAAATGGACAACCTGACGGCACACTATTTCTCAAGGATGAGGTTCTGATAGTGTTCTACGGGGTGCGTTGTATAGCCTAGTGAAGATCTAGGTGGTAAATGAAGATAATAAATGGGTCAAATGGATGACAGGTCTTTTCTAAGGAAGAAATGAATGGGCAACTAGTTCCAGTAGATAATACACGTGAATCTTGCTAATGAAGAACTGGGCAATGGATATATGGTCTTCCTGAAGAAGAGATGGGTAAACAAATGTATTGTTAAGGGTGAGTAAAGAAGACGTTTCGTGAGGAGTAAATCTCTCTCACGCTGAAGTATTATATACAAGAGTAGAAGCATTTGCCAGCCGGAATTAATCGTAATCAATTCTTGCCAGTAACTTCGCATTAACGGCTGTGTTCTTGTCCTTCTCTTCATGACTCTCTTGTATATCCTTATATGACTTTTTACCTGGCAAATTGTACAGGGGAAGCTAATCTTGAATTGATGGTTTTAATTAGCTACCCCTTCATCTTATCACGAATTGATATTAGTCTTAAAATTCTAATTACGGATCCGTGAAACTATTGAACAATCCAATCCTCCATCTCCTGAAGTTGCCACACCCAAATGCTACAAGTGTACACATCTTTTCCAATTAATTAATGTATGTCGAAGCGTAACACTGTTCAGTTTGTATTACTATAAATCCTTAGTATTATGTTCTTAGACAATCCAACGGTTGGCGTAGATTAACAAGGGACGTTAGATATGGCCTTTATTGTATAGGCCACCACGTGACCTATAAGCTAAGGATTGAGCCCTCAACAATGGATAATCAGCTTCCTATCCGTGACACATATCTAGTGATTTGTGAAGATGTTGCACGACTCTTCTAACCTTTGGGACGCTAGTTCTTTTAATTTCACTCGCACATATCAGTGAGTTGTGTTTGCTCACACTGAACATTCGGCCCTCGTCGGTAACTACCCATCAGAGGGAAAATTATAACCTTGTTATCCGAGTATGCCTTTGACAGCCTTCATACGTATAACACGAGAAATGTAATCAAATCTTGTCGGAATCGAACCAACATTTGCCGGTGTCAAGTGAGATAGACCCTTCAGTCTTGACCCTATGACCAAATAGTCTACCTGGCGCGTTACATGAATGCTGGGAAGAATAATGGCTGCGTGAGTAGCAGTTTCTAGCCGTATTTTTCACATTGATATGGCCAGTAGTTTTCTTGAAATCTGTTTTTCTTCTTTCATATTTCTGCTATAATTACTATCATTATTTGGGATATTCCACGCCGGACCGCTCATGGTCACGTAATAATAAATTTCAAAGTACCCCCCCTCTCGCCCGCTTCATCTTTTAAAAGCCAAATTCAAGACACTATACCCTCTGGGTCGGTTAGCTCCGCTACATTCATTCCGCCATCAACCCAGACCTGCGCCAACTCGGCATCAATCTCCCGTTTGCGTCCTTCCCATTCTGGTACACACTTGAGTCGCTCGCGAAGTTCATGAAGTTCTCGTTCCACTTCCATTTTTTCCCTTGCCGTTCCGATTCGTTCCAATTCCCATCCACTACCATCATTTCCCAAGCCTAGCATAAGATTATACGTATGATACTTCTTTAGACTAGCACGCGTGCTGATGGTGATCAAAGTAATACCCTTCTCTTTACAATTCCCATATAATAATCCTTCGACATCTGATGACACAGCCGACGTTCCTTCGTCAATAAAGGCATATCGAGGCTCATGGTAAAGTAGTCGCGCGAATGCCATTCGTTGTTTTTCTCCCCCGCTCAAAACATCCTTCCACTCTTTGCGTGTGTCCCAGCCACCTTCACGCTCAGGGAGATAGCCTAGGTGGACTTCCTCTAGTATTTTTTGAAGTTCAGTATCCCGCCGGCCTTGCTCACGCATATCAACGGCACCGTCAGGATAGATAACTTGGTCTCGAAGGGTTCCGACGCTAAGATAAGGGCGTTGAGGAAGAAACATAATGCCATCCTTTCCAATCCTTCTTGCTCGGGAGACTAACCCACGATAAACTGGCCAGAGTCCGGCGACAATTCGAGCAACCGCACTCTTACCAACCCCGTTCGGACCCGAAATCTATCGCATTATTTAGTTGAATTTTCAAGATACTGCGAGATTATAGTTTGAGAGAATAAACTTACCAAAAGATGTTCTCCTGAGTGTACTATTAAAGACATTGAACCGAGCAATTGTTCGCCGCCATGTGGGAAGATTGATGGCGCAACAATAGGGACACTCTCTAATCGCACGCCATCAAAACTCTTTTGCATAGTACCCTGGACGTCACATAAAGAGAAGAGCTCTGGTTGTGTTCCACGTGGAGGAAAATAAGCATCTCCATGGACGCGGTGCAGCGTTGAGATGAGGGTATATACGCGGCTCGTATAGCCAGCCAGCTCCGATAGGTCCTTTAAGGAATACATCATTCTTCCGCCTGCATCAGCGAGAGAAAGCATTAGTCTTTTATTAGTAATAAAATCCTTCATTCGTCCTTTTTCGCGACTACCGCTCCCTAATGTTTCGGAAAGCTCCTGGATACCTCCGAGACCAGCCCACATGGGAAAGAAGACTGGAAGTGCTGATAAGAGATAGCCATACGCGCTCCAGCTATATTTCAGGACAAAATCTTCCAGAATATTGTAGTGAATCTTCAACGTATAAATCCCTTCCATCCAGTTCTTCAAGCTCTTAAATTCCTTATCGAGTAAGATCTTTTCCATTGCAGCCCCCCCATAAAATGCCACCTCTTCGGCATTAGCAATTAAGCGCGCATGAAGTCCTCGAAAATCTCCTTCTTTACGGCCTTCCACGGCTTTTAACCTTCCGAAGGGCGGGGAGAGCCTGCGCAATACCGTCGCAGTCAAGAAGTAGTTGCTCATAAGACCTGTGAGCCCTAGAGCACCGAGGGATCGGTAAAGCTGATAGTTAAAAACTATTAGATCTACAAACGGTTTACCTAGTGACGAGTAGAGAGTGGCGGCAGAGGTACAAAAATGGGTGAGATCTTGGGTCATAAATTGGTCGACTCCGGGTCCGATACCACCGTCAATATTTGACAGCTTATAATAATTGAGATTATCATTAAGATACAGATCGTGTATGTATCTGATAAGGCGGGTTCGAAAGGCTATGGAAACCTTGGACTGGAGAAATTTGATCATAGAATTGGTATACGACGCCAGACTACCTATTCCGCACCACTGAGTAGCGTTAGTCTATTTTCACCTACACATGTAATACATGGGCGCGGGTATGAAAACTACAAAGGAGCTTTGAAGACATTATACTGCGACTCACCTTTACGATACCCCAGAGGAATGATCTTCCATGTCCGGCGACGAGATCTCGCACAATCTCTCCGTCTAAACGCGCCACAACAAGAGAAAGGTAAGTCCGCAGTATTAAAAACATGCCATGACTCAGGAGTAGACCAGTTTCTTTACTGTTTGACCTGGGTACCATAATACTTAAGAGACTGAGAAATTGATGAAGAAATGCAAGATTTAAGCCGGCTTTTATTTGAGTCGGGGGAACACGAGGTGAGTTGCTATCCGCCAACCCTGATGCCCTAGGGGGGTTGAGAAACAATCTACGATGCGCATCGAATGTCGTCGCCTTGGTGGGATGGATAGTCACCTTTGACGTGGTGTCTTTGTAAGGAACAAATATGACACGGGAGCCATCTTTATTTCGAAGACCTGAGTTTTTCCGGAATAATCTTTGGCCTTGTTCTTTCTCAGCCTGTCTCTTTAGCCACCAATTTCGACTGCCTAGAAGACCAAAAGTGAGAGATGTAAGGAAAATCAGGGTCCCGACAAGTCGAATGTACTTGGGTGATCTATTGAGTCGTTTGAGGATGAGAGAGATGGTGAGATTGAAGCGACGGACTTTGCTAATGGCAGCAGAATGGCACACCTGGGACGGCGGTGACATGGTTGTGATCAACCTCGAGATAATATGCTATGGATAAATGATAGCTCCTACATTCTCTAGTATCTGTGTTCATGAATATCTTTGCGCAGTATTGGCCACCAGCCGTCTATCTTTCTGGCATGAAAAAGTCTTTTTTAGAAGTGGGCGTGGTCGTGGTGTTTCAGTCATTTGAAGCAGTTTGGCTAAGTACTGGAAATAGCCTGGTCGGTTTTGGGGGAGAGGGGGGTAATTATTACTGATTGACCCAAGGCCGAGGCACATGCAACCCATGGATGGATGCGCGCAAAGAGTGGCCGCTATAGAACGCTATAATCGCTGCCCTTCCTCCGCCATTCACTTTCACCGATTCTGGCTCGATGTACGCACTGCAACTGCGTTTACTAATCAGATAGTCAGCTACTAGATATACAAGGCCGAGCTACTGCGCCTCCTAGGCATCTAAGAGCTTTCTATGAGCTATAGTCTGCTGCCGAAGCATAGGCAGTTTTGAGCACGACCACTGCTATTAAAAGTACCGTGCGACTACCATAACTACGGTTTCGGAGACATTTTAGCTGTTCGCTCTCTTGCTTCCAAGGGAGACTACACGGCTAATCGAAGGCGTGTAGGAAGTTTACTATGACCATCGCTTCTTTGGCGATCAATTTATCCGCGGAACCTACAATGAAGACAGTGGCTGCCAAGAAGATCTTATCGTAGCATCTGATCTTGTGCCTAGTTCCGTGAAGGATTACATTTGTTGCTGTTAGAAACTATTGCCTTCATGCCAACTATCTTGTATCCTAGAATAGACTTAGATACAGCCGATACTGCTGATAATGTAGTTCAACCGTCTCGGATCTCCTCGGGGACAAAAGGCGGCACATACAAGGAGTAGCGGATACTGTTTGTCCTGATACGTCGATGCCGTCGATAGATTGTCTGGTAGCGCCTGAGGGAGGGTCAGCACTCTGCCCTTCAACTTTACAGGGTGCATGTATCTCACTTGGCACACTGCTGCTTAAAAAGGACGATCCACACTAGTACTGTTATCCTTGTTCCCAGTCATCTGAATTAATCACCATGAGATTCTTGCATCGACTGGCACAGTAGTCATTGGCTTTGTTAATTCTACGATTCAACTAGCTAGCAGCCACTCCCCAACCCCAGCAGTGCCCGCTGGATCTCGGAAGATAGCTCCTCTTCCCCGAATCTCGATGGTGAAAGGGATATGCCAGCCGGTAGACCCGCGGATAGTTACATTCCCGCAGAACAGGGGCGGATGGTAAGGCCGGTGCCTGCGTGACTGCACGGACCCTCTAATTTGGGGTTTCTGCGAGTATGAGCGCTTTGGGTCATGTGATCAATCATATCTCAAATAGCCGAGACAATAACAGTCACATTGTCCAGCATAGAGCTCAGATCTGCTCTCGGGCATTCCGGGCGCTTAGTACGAGGCTGGCCGGAAAGGGTGCACGACTGCAAGGATGTAATGACGAGCTGTGGTGTTCATACTACCCTACCACCCTCAACGAGCCATGCAAGGCTTGATATGGTCAGCGCTGGCGGGTCACGATCTTCTACCCGTTTTTTTATCTTTCTTGAATTAGATTTTAATTGCGTATGCAACTTTCTAGCATTGACACAATAACAGAGAAAAAGAACAGAAAAATAACTTTTTACACTGTTAGAGCACTCATGCCACAGATTCCATTTGCAAATACCACTGCGAAGTTATGGCGGCTTTTTCTTCACCCCAAGTCAACCCTCATCCGTGAATAACCACCCAGGGGAACTTCTCAAAAATATTGGGTTATCCAGACATTTTTCCGTCATTCACTGATTTTTCTCCGCTCGAAATGTAGTCTAAGGCGTCTCTTTTCCAAGCAGAGTACGTATGTGTTTTTATTGTACTACTTGAGTCTATGACTATCAAGCACGTTGGGCTCCTTTCTGACCCAGGCCACACCTTGTACAGTGCTCCTTGTCTCTTTTATTGCTTTAAAAATTATTAATATATTGCCCGTGATTTATAGCCATTCAGCTTAGTTTTTACCCGTGGAATTCAGCCACCTTTTCCACGAAACCTTCTACCTAAAAAAATAAAAATGGAAGCTATGGAAGTTCCGTGCGCGGGAAAAAGCCTCAAAAAACTTGTATCGCCAGCCAGGTGAGGCCTAGACACCGGCACCACACGAGGTGCGCATATTCATCCGTATCTCATTCCTTTGTAACAGTCGAGGCCGACTTGATCCAATCCTCCATCTCCGTATCGGGTTCTGGGTACGCTCCAGAAACACATCGGATGGCTTCTCCTCCATGATCAAGGGTTGGTGATGAGTGGGGCTCCGACCCTAGCATCTGATCTGATCGTGGTTAGCTTCATTATAATGGTGATAGGGGGATGTGTTGAGAGATGAAGACGATACAGACCGCGAAAGCGATTGGGAATCCTCATCGAAGTGAGGACTTTTTTGCTCAATCTCGGCTATGCAGACTCTACAGTGAGAGCTGGAGGTTGGCAGGGGACACCACTGACAGGTGTTGAATAGTCCCCCTAAGTGGAGTATGTGCCTAGGCTACTATAACTATACCGGAGAACACCACCAGGGAGCGGATCATGGCACCTTCCATCGTTGACTTGTATTTATAGTGTCAGCTGCACTCTTTGATCTTCAACCTGCTTCGCCGTGCACACGAACAGTCTTTCTGTCGACGCATTATCGCAGGCGTCCTTCACATGGACGAATAACTGGCTGTGAGACCTGGACTAAGGACCCCTATGCGACTTCGAGAAACCCGCCGCGCACCGATCACGAATTTGCTGTAATGCCGGGTTAAAATACCAAGAGCGACACCCTTGTAATTGGATTGATCATATCATCAGGGTACTGCGTCCAAAACTGAGAGCGCTGGATGGCTGTTTGCAACAATTGGACCCCCAATATTGAACTCTTTGAAATCCTACGCATTCAGGTGGGTTTTGCTTCAAGTTTTGTCGCTAGGTTCGTCCTAATTCTAGCGTAACCTTCTTAGTCTTGGGGCTTGAGACAGCTGCTACCCAGAATTTATCACTAAGGTTTTCATTTTCAGTTACCGTTTTAATAATTTCAGGAAGAAAGCTGCGGCACAACATCAGTTGTTTCTCATTGTCCACGGCCCGAATTCCGGTCCACTTAATGCCGCCGAATTGAAACTATTGATCAGTGATTCATTCATAGTCACTCAAGAATGGTGTATGAGGTACGCCACAAAATAGTCACCTTTTTATAATTGGTATGTGACATGTGGAGGGTTGGATGGTGCAGTGGTACACCATCCGGGCCGTCCTCCCAAGTAGATACTGGATAGCTTTAACACCTACCCCATTCGAGACAGGATGAGGCTGGTTCGAATCCAGTCAGACCCACACACCACTCTCTCTCGCGGTGATATTGCACTTGTGGGATGAAGAAAGCACACTCGGATAGCCACAGGTTTTTCACGCTTTTCCCTGTGGTGGGTATGCACCGAAGAGGTTATACGCCGTAAGGGTCAACCTCGAGTGATATCTGCAAATGAAATCTGAGTGTGAGTATTCTTAAAAGTCAAATTGAATCATCCTACTTAAAGTACGTATCTTCCGATAGGAATCTGCATGGGCTTCAAGGCGCCAAATCAGGAAAATGAATTATATATGTGACATATGGATGTACACTTACGCTAGAATAGCCAAGATGGTTGATGGAGAGATATCTTGATTGATACATAGTAGTAAGGTATTTTTGACAATTGTTATGTTACAGATTGGGGGAGGCTTATCCCTTATCCACTAGATTGTTCGCCTGTAGACCGATCAAGTAACCAGTATGCAGTGCACCAAAGTGTGCTCCCAACAAAGGAACTGTGCCATTTATCCTGTATCGACAGCCCGTCTCTCGTGCTGTACATAGTGCTACTTGTAATATCGTTATGTAGAGACTAGATCTCCTTCAAACGCTATTATGCAATACTGCCATAATAACTACCAATGCGCCAGCTACTAGATTCACCATACAACATGGCTGAGCGTAACACAACTCAATCTAATATTTTGGTCTATCTGGTGTGTTCTTTGATGCATATCAAGTCAAAAAGAGTTCCTTGAGGCGTATTTTTTTGATTCTGACTGTGCTAGTCAAGTCAGAGACTATCTAGCACGTTGGGCTCCTCTCTGGCCTAGGATACACCCTGTGCAGTGCTCCTTTCCTCTTTTGTTACTTGAAAGATCATTGATATTTTTATTTACCCTAGAATTCAGCTACTTTTTCCACGGAACCTTGTACCCAAAAAATTAATTAGTAGCAACGGAGACTGCTTGCGCGGGACATGCTCTCAAAATCTCCTGGCCCTAGATGAGACGAGATCTAGATACCGGTGCCACTCAAAGTGCCCATATCCACCTATATCTCCCTTCTATGTAATACGAGAGGCCAGTCTAATCTAGTCTACCACCGTCACATCGGAAGCTGTGTACGCTCCAGAATCTCATCGGGTGGCTACTACTCCATTACCAAGAAAACCAAGTGAGTTATGGGTATAGCTTCGACCATACTATTTGATCTGATAGACCTTAGCTTCATAATAATCGTGCTATGGAGATGTGCTAAGAGAGGAAGACGATACAGGCCATGAGCGCGAGCGCGAACGCGAACGCCATCGGGAATCCCCATCGAATTGAGGACAAAGATGTTACTCAATCTCGGCTCCTCGCATTCTGCAGTAGGAGCTGTATATCTATACGAGATACTGCTGACAAGTGCTGACAAGTGCTGAGCTTTCGTCCCCCAGATCCTGAAGATTATCAGACATAGGTTGTAGCTATCTCCCGAATAGGTGTCTAGGGGTATCTAGAGTAAAATCCTTTTCACGACTCATATCCTTCCCTAGGATATTAGTTTCTAGCAACACCATATTGTTTGTATGCCATGTGAACAGATGATCAAGAATTAGTGGTGCAAATCTGATTGTAAATCTGATTGCAAAGTTTTTGTTGTTGTTCTCTCCGTCTCTTCTGCGACTCCCATAAAATAGTACCATCGCTTAAGAGTCCTCATCCGATCATAAATTCGGGAGAACCTTTTGCATCCCCAATTCTCCCTCAAAAGCCAACGATAGAATCGCGAAATACGGGTATGATGGCCAGAGAAAACTCGAAAATTAGAGGGCATTGGGCCCTCTCAATGCTGATACGAGGGCTAAATCCGAAAACATGGCTATTTTTTGTAGTGTTCGAAGAGATTGACTAGTTGGGTGCCCCGGAATTGTGTGTACACAAGAGACCTACTCTCTGACTTTCCAGCCTTCTTTCAAGTCGTTCTATTATCGGCGTATGGGAAGAGCCTTGGTCGTGAAGAAATTTTTGGAATTCCATACTAGATAATGTACGTCGTAAATTGGTTTTGCAGAGCTTCTTTTTGTTGCCTGGGATAGTAGAGAATTTCTCACTCAATGAAAATAAGGAGCCCTCTTGGCCAAGCAAGATCTCCATCTCGTTTTTACATTCTCTGTGGCGAGACCTGGAAGTTGATAGGGGACGCTTCTCACAAGTGATGAATCTCTTCCCCCGATGAATGGACTTTTGAACAAACTTCTTGCACAACACCTTCTAGCCAAGCATCATTCAAATTCACCCAATGCCATTATTATTTCTGGGGGAATCTCTGCCGTGGCTGAACGTTCAACGCGAATGCTTCTGGTTGACGCTGCTTTTACACCGGTGTAAATGTTAGGTTCTTTGCAAACTAGACCTTCAATTTCAATTGATAAAGATGCGACTAGACTAGGCGCGGTTAAACTACACGTTTGAGGTCTGTGTATGTGATGCATTCCAACTTTAGACTTGTAAGAAATAATTAAATTGGCGATTGTTAGCGTCAAATTGGTTTCGAGCCAGGAATCCATGGGATTAAGCATGCGTAAGTTTCTAGCTTGCATACATCTTCTAGCCTCGGTCTACAATGACCCTTCTGTAAAATAGAGGCCTCAGTCCTCAACTTCTTGATATGCTAGACCATCCGTACATGCACGACCACTTCACGCAGTGACTAACAATAGCTAGTTTTGCTTCTACGATTCCTCTGGAAAAGAGCGACTACTCCCCGAGCGCACATGTTCACGAATGGGAAACCCGAAATAATTGCCCACCCTAGTTTAACCGCAGCACCAGTTCTTTCAGGGAGCCGCGCGGGATATTGCTAGGATTAGACGCACTTGAATCCGCATTTTCCTGTGTCAAGTGGGGAAGATGTTCAGGCTACTCGACCTTTGCCTAGGAGGGCAGACCGCGGGGCACGCCTCTACGCCGCCGGATTCTTGAGTTTTTCTTCAGAGTCAACACAGAAGTCTGCGGCCTGCGATCTTTGGCATTAACTTCCGGAAACTATCACGGAGTCCGCCCAGACAGTTCCCTGGACACTAATGTAGGCTAGGGTGTCTGCAGGTCCGGCTCCGGTTGCGTTGGTAATTAACCAAGTCCACCATCCTTTTAAGCCTCAGGCAAAGTTTCCCCTATCACTGCTATGCCTCTTCATTGCTGAATACTCTGGGAGGACGTGTCACCTCATCGACTACTTATTCAGCCAACTGGCAAACAGCTGGCTGATACTGCATGGCTGTGACAAGAATTTCAAAATAATTGGGTGTGAACTGCTCTCTGGAAAGTCCAGCCACATACAGTCTAACCTGATCGTTTTGTTGTTAGACGTGCTATGCGATGGACATCATCCATACTCGTGAGATGCATAACACGAGCTGGTCTAGAATGACTGCTGTAACGTTATGGTAAATCTCTTTAAATCCAGATAACAAGGCCCCCCAGGCACTAAACGCGCGTTAAATCATGCAGTTACGGTTTTCCAAGGAGCCAATTGGTAATGCGTCAATGCGAAGATCCCTCTTCAAACTCGGTATTTTTTATTTTTGCATCTTTTAATTGTCTGCATCTATATGGCTGTGACACATGATCACCTACACATATTCATGCTGAACTAGTCTCTTGACTCCAGAGACTCTCACATTCTGGATTTCGTGCGCACGTACCACTACGGGGTATGTTGGTTTACGCACAAACCTCGACCCTCCCCCATGATCACCCACCAAAGGAAATTATCAAAACCGTTGAAATAAAGAAGTTCAGGTCGAGTTTACGTTGTCACGTGAAGCCAGGTTCGCACTATCACGATATGCAATTATAATGTTTTGCATTCACCATGTCCGCCCGGTAGACAATGGAAATAAATAAATAATTGTAATGTTTATTTTTGACATAGCTATCTAAATATCAATCGATTTAATGAGTATGTTTTATAAATAAAAACCTTTGATTATCCTCGCGTTTCTTCGTCATCCCCACGCACTAGCAGCGCAAGAATTTGATGTAGTGTTACGAAATCAAAACCAGCCATCTCCTGTTTCAGGTGGTATTTGAATCCAATCTATCCACAATCCACTTTCGGGATCGGCCCCCGATCATTTAACGCCGCACCATCCAACCATGGCGGCGCTTGCAGTTTCGTCTACATCCTCGCAGTCGAGAGCTCGATACGCACGATGCTTATCAGCTTGATGATTCTTTCCATGAATCAAATCTGAACACATTTCGAGATCGTATTTCTTCTGCGCATCAACCGGTTTAATTGTTTTATATTTTTTTCGGCCATTCCAATTATTTACCTCGCTATATTTGTGCACTCCAGTTAATATCTCACTTTTTTTCAAATTATTTAATGTGTATTCAGCTATCTAGCTATGACACATGACCGGTGCTATGCATACATGTAGGATGACTCTTTTGACGTTAGAGACACTCATACTCTGGATTTCATTCGCAAATACCACTATGAGGTATGCTTGCTTACACAAACAGTCGAACCTCCTCCGTAAGTACCCACCAAAGGGACGTTTCAAAACCTTTGTTTATCCAAGCATGCCTTCGTCATCCATGCATACTAGCACCGCGAGAAATGTAGTTGTGTTTTGCCGGATTTGAACCAGCGATCTACTGTCTCAAGTGGGATATGTGTCCAAGCTATCCAGACTCTACTTGGTAGACCGGCCAAGACGATGTACCACCGCACCATCCAACCATGGCGATGTTTATAGTGTCGCCTGCACTCTCTCAACCGAAGTCTTGGCGCGCACAAAGCTCAATTCGTAAAACTCTTGCCAAAATTCAGAATCACGCCCTTCGAGGTAATATCCTTTCTTTGTATCATTTTGTAAACTTGTCCTAATCCCTCTCACGTCCATCTCAAAGAACTTTCTCCCAGATTTATGCGCCACGCTTTGCTTCTTCCTTCGGATGTAAATATCGGCGTGGGCGTGTATTTGGTGACCAGTTGAGGCCAGAGAAGGTTGGAGAGAGGTGTGGTCATTTGGATGAGAACGTACTTGGTCGTACTTGTAGACTTGATGAGACTTAGGTAGGAGTCGAACTCGTTGGGAGCGAAAAAACGACGTGGTGGAGTAATTTGAAATTTTGCCTCGTGGGCGAACTTCTTTAATATTGCGAAATTTGACAGAACTTGGCTCTGGGAGAATATTTCACTCTCAGGTTCGTAGAGGACACCGCGTACAGGTGTTCCTCTTGCCATCCTATATCTTACTTCGTGTATATCGTTAGACGTCGGGAGTATCAAAGGCTTATCGGGAGTATCAATGTACATTTAGCCAATTCTCTTCACCTGCTACAGGACAGGTTCCCATCTTTCCTGATACATTCCTACCTTTAAGGGTAAGTATTTGGGGTGAGCTAGGACCATAGATTAAATCATTGAAGTGTAATCATGGAGATAAGGATACTCTAAGTCCTACTTGTAAAATAATTAAAGCTTTGGTCGGAAGCAACTTTGTCGATGGTTGAAATCCAATATAATGAAGAGCCTTGAATCTTTGTATGATATGCCAGCGTCTTCAATATAGCGAATCCTGATTGATTGCTTCTTTGCATATCACTGTGCTAAAAATTGGTACCGTCTGTACTCCTATCAGACCATAACAATTACTAGGGCCAAGCTGGATCAGGTTAACCTCCATATAATTACATAAACCTCATCCCACCTGAATGTCCAGACCACTTTAGCCTTGATCCATGTGTTGAGCATCTCAAGTCCAAACGACTAGAGAATTAGAATTTTACGCGCTGGAGCGCGATTTCAAACTCAGACTCGTCCAGCACGCATCTAGACCCTAGAGAACCTCCATTCTCCATTCTCCAATTTTTCCTTTCCATTCAGTCTCAACATCTCCTCATCCCATCCGGAGGTTGTTTTCTTGGTTGGAGACCTCATACAACCACCTTCCGAGACCTCCTCATTTCTCATTCCATTTCTTTAGTCCACTAAAGCTTCTTGTTTATATTTCAACTGTTATTGTAACCTCAGAAACTTTGTAGACTTTCCGTCCCTCTTGCCCTGCCATATCACTGCTGTACCCCTAACCGTGAAGGCCGAATATAGGCCGAAGAGCTCAAGACCGGGGCTCAGAAGCCCAGCCTTTGTCGAGCACTCTGGTTGGTGTGTCGGCGAAATTTCGTACGTATTTCACCTGTGAAGGTTCGTCACAGGTCGAGTTGTTGGTGTCCTTGGCCGAGGTTTTGGCAAATATTATGCCAGTACTTCGACCAGACCTCTACAGGGCGACAGTTGTGGCAGGGTGAATTTCCACTTGTAGCTTAGATAGTGAGTATGACTTTTGGTTCTTGAAGTGCTTCAATAGGTCGCAAGATTAATAAGCTGGGAGTCATTTTCCAGAAAATCTCGACATGGTGAAGAATATCGGTTGTTTTGATGTAAACATCAAACAGGTTTCAGCCCGCCTACGATTCACATTTGGGTTGTAAATGTTTAATTTCATCGGGGTCTGTGGTCTCGAAATCTCTACAGGTCGTGTTTTCGACCAAAAACTTGCCAACACTTTTCCCTTTGCCATGTTGACAAAAACTTTTAAAAGCGTTCCTTGTCGCGAATTAATCTCGGTTCTAGGAGAAAATTTCACTCTCAAGCCTTTAAAAGGTACCAGCAATTACTATTGAATCGTCGTCCTAAATTTTGCGCTTCTATATTCGCTGTTGTATTAATACGCTCTGTAACCTCATGATTGATGAGTCATTTCTTGATACTTGTATACCTTACTACTTTTCAGTTTTCCATGCGTGGCTCAACGTCTCCATGATCCTAGTGCAGGCGGCAGCTTGTACATCCAAAAGCTCGAGGCAAAGGATCTATTGATCCCAGTGAAAGATCATGCACATTTTTTCAAAAGTCGAGGCCTTATCGTCCACTTACGTTTTTCTTATTTAGCCAAGGAGGAGAAACCATCCGATGAGTTTCGGGAATAAACCTAGCTCCTATATCAGCGGTAGTGGATAAGATCGAATCGGTCTCTCTTGTTACGGAGAGGGAGAAATAGATGGACATCCGCACCGCTTGTGGTTCTGGTGTCCAGGCCTCACTTGGCTAGGGCTGCGGGTTTTTTGTGACTTTTTCCCGAGCACACAGTTATTATTGCTACCACTTTTATTTTTTTGATATTAGAGGATTCCGTGGAGAGGGTGGCTGAATTCCACGGGTAAACACTGTGCTGAATGGCTATCCATCACAGGCAATAGATCAACGGTCTTTCATTGTAGCAAAAGAGGGTATAAGCACAGTACAGGATGTGGCCTCAGTCGGACAAGGGCCCAATGTGTTAGATATAGACCCATGTAGCACAATAAACACTAAAACACACGCGCGTCCTTGTTCAGAATCATGTTCAATCCAGCAGTCCTGAATAACCACCATAGAATGCTGTTACGAAACTTGGCTTGGAAATAAAAAATGATACTCCCGCGCAGTTTTCTGCACAGCTACCTCACGACAAAGCCTCAACTTGTGCTGATTATCCACTCTGATGCTACAACCCGTGGCTGTAAAGTCGCGTCCTGCTTGTCATGGACACCCCCGCCCTTCCCTAACTTATCACCACATGAATTCCACTCCCCTTAGCCTGCTCCTTGAACTGCTGCCGGCAGCCTAATTCGTGCAAAGTTTAGAGGGCCGTCACTCTCCGCGCTTTGGTCATCATGTGGCCGGTGCTTTGGCATCGGCTGAGATAAGCCACTGATCTTCTATACATCACTGTGCAGTGTGGCTGTGGAATGATTAAAGCGATGGTGGTATGCCGCGAAGCCACATTACCAAGTTCATGATACAGTCAGGCAAGCAAAGTCAGCTTTAGCTATTGTTTTTTACTCTGGCATTTTACGCCAGCTTTTATTAATTCATTTTATTGTCCTATCTGAGTCTATGACTATGTAGGACATGCAGGTCCTCTCTGCCTACAGGCCAAGGATACCTATGCCAGTAGTATATCCCCTCCTATGCCTCCCATACAGCTCCCCTCAAACAGTACCACCCCTCACAAGTCCTGATTCGATCATACACTTAGAGGAGCCCTTTGCCCTTCATTATCTCCCCTCTCCAGCCAACGAAACGATGGCCATTTGCGGGTGTATGGCAGCCGGGAAAAATCACAAAAACCACTGGGTACGGGGTGCGGGGCTCTCCTAATACCGACATTAGGACTAAATCCGAAGACATATTGCCCCTTCTGAAGCGTTCGACCTCGGAGAATTCACACTCTGCCTTTCTAGCCTCCTTCCAACTCCTTCCCGAAGGTTGTGCTGGAATGTCAGAAAAGTCTTGACAGAGCGTGATTGCTGTATGGTAGCTTAGCCCGACTTCTTTTGTACCGTCCAGGGCGCTTGGGAGTGCCGTTGACTCATCGACAAAAGATGCCCACCTGGCTAATTAGCTGAAATCTTGGCCTTGGAACCCGCACCAAATCCAAAGTTGAAAGCCCCTCGAAAATGTCAGTCCCAGCATGGTCTTCAGAGACCTGTTCCCCCTCTCGTTCCACATCTCAGGCGCCTGTCCTTACTTAAGATGTACAACCCCATTAGAGCATCAGTCCCCCATAAACCAAGAACCCAACTTTTTATATTATGACTTAATTTCCTCCTTGCGGGTATAAGTAGCGTCGTAAATTTGTAGTGAGTGATGGCCGGTAATAAATGAGGCAAGCTCCTGTTTGCAATAGGGGCGACGCCTTTATCGGTCGGCGAGGCGAGATGATGCGTGGTTAGAAAGAGGTTGAGGAATCAGATGAGAATGATAAGAGTGGTATTGTCGAGAAGTCTTCAAATAGAGATGTGGATGTGTTTGCTTTCGAATTCGATTCGGATGCGATTCTTCTTGGCTATCCCAGATATGCAGAGCATGCTGAACGATTACACCGGCACCACTGGAAGGTGAAGAATTCGTCTTTGCCGGTTTTACGCTAGCTTTGATCGCGCCTAGCCATGGTGTAGACAATTTTGAAGCTGATGCATCAAGCCGACATTTAAAAACATGGCATTTACGGGGGGATAGTGTGTTTTCGTATCATTCATAGTGGCATAAATATTGAATTCGTAGAATACTTTCTTAGGTGAGGAGACTAACACGGAGAGAGTCGCGTGAAAAGTCGAGTTGGCGTAGTTTTTGAGAATGTCGACGCCGGTAAGAGAGGCAGTTCCTTGTAAACGAATTCCTCAGAAGCTTAATCTAACGAACTGTTCATGCTAGTACTGAAGGAATCAAGCCTATTACATGTTGTAGTCGTAAAATGTCTGCAGGTTGGAACTTGACTGTAAACAAGCTGACATGGCGTGTTCAGACTATCAACTCGTGCAACACTCCACAGTTAATTCCATTAGGTGAGTATAAACGTCGTAGAGGGATTCTTCCATCCTCAGGCTTAGAAGACATTACCTACAGGCGTTCAGCCCCTTTCCTCCCCGGTCTCCATTTGAATCAATTCTATCCATTTTAACATCGAAAGCCTCCTGATAGAAGATGCACTAAACAGTCTAACAAAGCTCGCTTCGTAGATGGCCTTCCGTCGGGCTAGGTGAAAATCCTGACATCGAGGTCCAGATCTTGAGTCCAAACTAAACAATACATGCTAAATGAGAAGGGGTTTATGCTAAATAGTTGGAGCTTCTGGGATACCTGGTAAATGTAGTCACATTGCCCAACTCACCACATATAGCAACAGATTATTTGGCTACCAAAACGTGAAAAACTGTATTGCTATCTAGTTGTCCACTACCTAGAACTCATTCAACCGCTAAAAAGATTTTCGGGACAAAAATAAATACCCTTTCCTCCCACGAGAGGTAGAGACTAATTATCTGATGAAGGTACTAGTAACTTTCAAAATTACGTTACATTGTGGGTATGAAGCTAGAATCTGTGAAATTATTTATGAATTGTCCCAAAAGGTGGGCATTGTAATACCTCCATAACTACTCTTAAAGAATAGAATAGACTGTGCCGTTGTAAAGCAACATACTCGCGGAATCCCACACCGCTTTGATAGACTAAGCTAAAACTGAAAAGCTAGTAGGGATAAGTGGCAAGCCATAACCTTGTCTAATGTTCTGCCCCTTATCATGCATACTCCCAACTTACCCTTCATCTGCTTATTCACAGAACTTCTCATCATACCTTAACTCAGCTTACGTGGAAAGCTTACTTTGGAAGTTACAGCAGAAATTAAGTGGTCATAGTGGATTATTATCTAACTCTTCGCTCTAGTTTATCTTGAACGTTAGCATGATTGTTACTCATTAGAATTTGAACCTAACTTTCAAGGCATTCCATCTTATATTTTTTGACAGGGCTCCGTAATCTCGCTTCCCTCCGACCTCCGCTCAACATATAGAGTGTATCCATACTACTCACTCATCATCAAGAGTCCTAGACCATACAGCATCGAGATTCCAGAGGCGTCCATCTAACTGGAATTTCACCCACCATTGCGCTCTGCACATGCTGTCGATTTAATTGGGTCATAATTTTCATTTTTTAAGAAGCAATACTCCCGGCTGCGCGACTTGACTCGTTCCATCGGCTCAAATCAGTTCATCAGGAGTTTGAGGGAGAAAGAGTCTACTTTGAATTATTTATGATTGATGCGAACAGTGGAATAATTATCAACTAAGTTTGCCAGCTTTAATCCAAACTATCAGTGAACTTCAAGGGACTTGACCTCTCATCCATGAGTGATGAAACTTCCGTATCGACAGGGCTAGATCTGAACTCTTCAGTTTCATCGTGTTCAGGAAATTTGGCCAAGCATACAAACTGTACGCATTTCTCCAAAATCTCTTGGTTAACAATACCCTGATTTCTTGCGCATTCACGAGCAATTTTACATTGGCTAACTTGTAGGTTTAGCCATCATTAAACCACAAATATTCGACACTCCAAAACCAGTATCCACCGACACAAATAATCATCAATTGAAGGAATATACCAACATAGGCCCACCTGGACTGGAGATCGAGAACATCAGCAATCAAGTAGTCGATGAGACTAATCAAGTACAAAGAAAACCCCTTCGACTTTTGCACTTACTTTCAAAACGCAGGGCTCCTAAAATCCAAATAATTCCATCATCAACGGACCTAAGTGGAACTACAGCTCAAGAACCTCAGGATAAAAGTGAATTCGGGGTAGAAGATTTCAAGCAAAGAATCACTGGAAGACGGCGGAATGGTGGGGACAAAATGACTACAACACCACCTAGACATTCTACAGGCAACACTCGGGAGCCAAATTCCCAGACATCTACGTCGATAATTTCGCGCCAGTCTAAGAAGAAAGGATTTCTCTCGTTTCTGTGCTGTGGTGTACCTGACAGTGCCAATCCCCTTGATCCTAATGAAGACATCGTCCAAGCAAACAAAGTTTCAAAAGTTCCACTTGTACGCCCTTCTACAGCTAGTCGACCAGAACAAGGCAGCATAGGTCTTAAGAACAGCGAATCTGCAACACCTCTTTCTGAAAAAGACACACTACAAGCAGAACCCCAGCCGACCGATACTTTTGAGGATAAGACTGAGGTTTCTGGGGCTATATCAGAAAAAACAACGGAAGCAAGGCGTGAAAATGAGAATGAAGACCATGCTACGAATAACACATCTCCAATTAAGTCGTCAAAGGCATCGGAACTTCCCAATATCACCATATCAGATCCTTCTAGCTTATTGCTCATCATTCAAAATCCGTCAGACTCCGAAAAATCAAAATCGTACACGCAAAATGAGCCACAATCTGGTGCGCATTACAAAGAAGACCTGAATCAAGACTCAAAGCTTGTTTTACACCAAAAGAGAGACACGGCTCAAGCTTCACACACGCAAAATCTCAAGATCGATACAAATCAGCCGCATAACGATCCTGTCTCTCGAAACTTTCTTGGGATATGTAACGATGTGGTCGCAACTTCAAATGAGCAGAAACAACAGTATCTGCTTCCCCCAATAACCCCTCGATTTAAAGGTAAAAAATGTCTCGTACTAGATCTTGATGAGACTCTCGTACATAGTAGTTTCAAGGTATTTCCACGAGAATTATATCTGAACCCTGCTAACATTGCCAGATATTGCACCAAGCTGATTTTACCATTCCCGTAGAAATTGAGGGACAAAATCATAACGTCTACGTAATAAAGCGACCTGGCGTCGATCAGTTCATGAAGCGAGTCGGTGAACTCTACGAAGTTGTTGTCTTCACTGCTTCTGTATCCAAGGTATGATCAGTTAAAGGATCCATCTCCTGTCTGCGGCGGCTCATCTCAATTAGTATGGAGACCCACTCCTGGATCAATTGGACATTCACCATGTTATACATCATCGTCTATTCCGTGAAAGTTGTTATAACCACCAAGGCAACTACGTCAAGGATTTATCTCAGGTCGGGCGTGATCTTCGGGAAACAATTATAATTGATAATTCTCCAACGTCCTATATATTCCACCCCCAACATGCAGTGCCTATAAGCAGTTGGTTCTCTGATTCTCACGACAACGAGCTCCTCGACTTAATTCCTGTCCTAGAGGATCTTGCGGGAGCAGATGTTCGAGATGTTAGTCTAGTTCTCGATGTCGCAATCTGATGCAATTTTTGCCATGCAATCCTGCATTAAAATACTTGTCATCATAGCGATTGGCGTTTTGGTTGGTTTACCTGGCTCATCGTAAACATTCCTGTTTAATTTATATAATATGTTCAGTTCGAGCCCAGATTCACCTGTTTTATCGGAGTGCAAGGGTTTCATTTTGAACTAATTTTTCCTTTAAGGCAATATCGCCATTAACTGGCTGGTATAAACCTAACGATGTAAATCCTATCGTTAAAGGCTCACAGAACGGCATTTTACCTACACAAGTTTCATTTGTTTATTTTTAAGGAGCAGGCAAGATAACCTTGCCAAACAGGCAGGGGAAATAAAGTTGTATTCAGAATTAGTTCACCTAGGCTCTCGGTGTCTGCGCTTCACTGCTGATCAAATTGATGGTTAGATGTGAAGCCACGTTTTTAAAAGTCACCGAAGCCTATACTAAACCTCGACTCTAATTGGAATGCTAACCAAACGAGTCTACCATAAACGACAGTTGTACTCAGGAGACAAAAAGACAAGTTGAGAAAAATGTACTTGATCACCCATCACTTGAAATATAAACTCTAATTATGGGGCTTTTTCACTTTCTAATTACAGGTATGCGAAATATATTCTATCGAAATCTGTTTATTATAATGCATGTACCATCTACCAAAAAGTCTACAGGCCAAGCTAGGCGACTTGCACTAAAATGAAACTATCACAGCAAGTTAAATATCAAAGCTGAATTTACTACTATGTGTCTTGTGGAAAATCCAATCAAATTTATTTATTCATATCAGAATCGACAAATCTTCGTAATTAATTTTAAAATTAGCGTGATACAGTGTGAGAAGAACAAAACCTGGTATGGTTTGCAAAAAGGGATATTTGCACATAGAGCTGTATTTCGGGTGATAGTTTACGACCTGTAGGATGGCTGCACAGACTGTGAAAGAGTATCTCTCTACCTTTTTCTACACTGAATGTTACCTTCGCAGTTTACTTTTCGAAGTGCTTGTCACTGCTTTCAAACGGATGAAAAATTTATGCCATAAATTTCATGCGTGATAGACAGTTGGTGAAGCTCTTCTTGAAGTAGATTGATGCCATTAGCTAAGGCTATGACACTTAATGGTTTGACCAAAAAAAGGTAAGTATTCCAATTTCAAATCATAGCGCCAACTAGCGCTAGGCTCGTTGGATAATTCCATGATCGATTCAACATATTTCATAAATCACTATGGGATTGTTAGTAGATAATTTGGTGTTGCTCACGTAGTTGCTATTCTAACTGGGTAAAAACTTGTGCACAATCTTCTAGTGCATTTAAGGCGACGGCAACTAATATTTTCAATCAGGTTTTAACGATATTAGGGATGCGAAGACTCGAAAACTCTCGACGGCATCCCTCAAAAGACTACAGATCCCTCATAAGAGCTAGCATAACCTTGATTGAGCGTAATAATAACAAGAAAAGCTTCTATTTTCAATGGACTGACGGTTTGTCCAGATAATGAAGACTAAAGAAATAATATTTGCCAGAATATCTTACTACATGCACCATCAGTTGAGGCTTTTCTGGTGTTTCAATACGATATTCGCTTTGATATGCAGCGATAGTAAGGAAACGAGTTGAAATTAACGTGAGATAAGTGCGATCCAGAGATGTAGACAAATTTGTGACGCTCAGCTGGCCGACTTTTCTCAACTCTCCAAATACATAGCTATATTTTCGAATTTAGCCCTCGTGTCAGCATTGAGAGGGCCCAATGCCCTCTAATTTTCGAGTTTTCTCTGGCCATCATACCCGTATTTCGCGATTCTATCGTTGGCTTTTGAGGGAGAATTGGGGATGCAAAAGGTTCTCCCGAATTTATGATCGGATGAGGACTCTTAAGCGATGGTACTATTTTATGGGAGTCGCAGAAGAGACGGAGAGAACAACAACAAAAACTTTGCAATCAGATTTACAATCAGATTTGCACCACTAATTCTTGATCATCTGTTCACATGGCATACAAACAATATGGTGTTGCTAGAAACTAATATCCTAGGGAAGGATATGAGTCGTGAAAAGGATTTTACTCTAGATACCCCTAGACACCTATTCGGGAGATAGCTACAACCTATGTCTGATAATCTTCAGGATCTGGGGGACGAAAGCTCAGCACTTGTCAGCACTTGTCAGCAGTATCTCGTATAGATATACAGCTCCTACTGCAGAATGCGAGGAGCCGAGATTGAGTAACATCTTTGTCCTCAATTCGATGGGGATTCCCGATGGCGTTCGCGTTCGCGCTCGCGCTCATGGCCTGTATCGTCTTCCTCTCTTAGCACATCTCCATAGCACGATTATTATGAAGCTAAGGTCTATCAGATCAAATAGTATGGTCGAAGCTATACCCATAACTCACTTGGTTTTCTTGGTAATGGAGTAGTAGCCACCCGATGAGATTCTGGAGCGTACACAGCTTCCGATGTGACGGTGGTAGACTAGATTAGACTGGCCTCTCGTATTACATAGAAGGGAGATATAGGTGGATATGGGCACTTTGAGTGGCACCGGTATCTAGATCTCGTCTCATCTAGGGCCAGGAGATTTTGAGAGCATGTCCCGCGCAAGCAGTCTCCGTTGCTACTAATTAATTTTTTGGGTACAAGGTTCCGTGGAAAAAGTAGCTGAATTCCGCGGGTGAATGCCGAGCTCCATGGCCATCCATTCGGGGCAAACTATCAGATACATTTTTTCGGAAAACGGATATGAGAACTGTGTCAGATTTGGCCTAGGTCAGTGAAGAGCCCAAAATACTAGATAGTTATATGGTCAAGTAGTACAATAAGAACCATATAAAAGTTTAAACGATGTTTAGCCGACAATTCAAAAATAAGTTGGCGGGAAGGGATCGCAACCACTTCGCTGGACCAGGCAATGACATGTTAAGATGGTGTTCAGCAAATGCCGGAATACCTGGTAGTGAAATAGCGGACGGGCTGGCTCAGTAGACATGCAAATCTTTTCCATTTTCCCTTTCTCAATCCATCTCTTTGCTAGATAGTCATAGACTCAAGTAGTACAATAAACATCACTCACTCACTCACTCACCCAATCCATCTCCCAAGCGAAGAGAGGTATTACATCACGATAAAAAGCCTTTGTAGACAGATAACGAGCCCAAGATACGCCCGAAAAAATGCCACCAGATGATAACCAGGGCCAATATTGGTTGTTTCCCAGAAAAAAAAGAGCTTTGGTCGTCTCTTTGGTCGTCTCTTTGTAGCTCGTTGTGGTGATGGGGAATTTGCTCATTACCACCACCGCTCCAATCACTCGGGCCCTCTCCTGATCCGCGCTCCCGAGTAGGAAATATCTCCTTATCACTTCTTTTGCCGGCTCGCTTGAAGCCGAGCCTGCTTCCATGGCGGAACTAGACATCGAACAATGGGAATTGCATGGATTCAAGGCTCTCCTCAAGGAGCAATAGTTTTTAGTAGATAGCTTCATGCTACCAGATTCTTTGAAATCTAATTTCGACACTAACCTGCACGCTTTTTGTCTAACACCCGACAGGCTTTATTGCTAGGCAGTTTTTTTTTTATTTTAATACATTCGGTCCTAAGTTAAAGCTATGTTTTCCACATTGGGTCAAAGACCGACGGATCCGACAGGGTTCCCTGTAACTTTTCCTACAGCCTAACTCGTTCCAACCTCGTGAATCGCTAGCAAAAGTGCAGCTGATTGAACAAGAACGAAAAATCACAAAAATCAAAACAACTCCGAATACCAGAAGATTCCTCCATATTGGACCCAGTAAATGCGCTCCTCACACATTCCCTCGTCCGTCACACCTTCCAAATGACAAAATTTATTCAATCTCCGCTGAGAGCAAGAGATGAGTTAGCAGGCACCTTTGATCCAGCCGGTATCCTGCTATTGGTTAGTAGATGCCCCAAAAGGGGACATCGTCGAGGTTGCTGTGTCCTCGAACTTCTTCTTCAGATCCTAGAGCTCCGAAACTTGTTGCCTCGGCCATCGAGACATCCTTCGCCGCGGCGATGATCGCTTCTTCGGCCTTCTTTGCTGCAGCCCTGGCTCGTGCCACCTTCGCGAACTCCCATTGTTCGATGTGGCGAATCCACGCGAGCTGCTCTTTGGTCACCGGTCCGGATTTTTTTGGTCTGACTTGGCAGGCCCGAGAATCCAATCGGTGAGGTCCCCCACAGTTGCGACAGCGTGTGAAGGCCTTGCAATCTGTTTCGGAGTGCATATTTGATCCGCAGTTCCAGCAAGCCGGAGCGCGGGAGCAACCACGAATGGCGTGGAAGCCCAAACAGCGTTTGCACTGTTCAATTGATCGACGAGGCTTATGGATGGTAGCCATACCCGAATCGTCGAAAAGGCGGAAGCCCGCACGAGGGGCTTCGTCCCGGTGAAAAAGGGCATGCCAGTTTCGATAAGGCGATCCAGGCCGATATGTCCCATGAGGTCGGACCTGGATTGGATACGCGCTGGTCGTAAGGAATATCTCAGCGGTGACACTTGCAGCATCGGTCGCTACGGGGCCGTACTGTGAAACGATACTTATGGGTACGTTCGGTATCTGTAAGGCGACAAGATCCGAAGATGCTTCGAGTTTGGCGTTTTCACTTGCCAGCTTCGGAGAGACATCTAGGATCTCTTGTCGTATTTTTTCGTTCTTTGCTATAATAGCAAAGCCGGTCTTTACTCGATGAATCGAGGTTATATCATTATAAGAGAGATTAAGCGTGTCCGCTACCTTACTTTTCACAATGTTGTTTGAGAGATTCCGCCATGGGTGCTCCTTTTCCAGGCGAAGGAACAGTCGCTTATCGACTTTCGCCTTGGGAGCTTCTTTCTTTTGGGCTCTCGCCGCAGGTCGCGGCACAGCCTTTGCTATAGGAGCTGCATTTTGTCGCAGTCCATTTTTGGCCACCGTGGCCCAAGTGCTTTTTACAGGCAGCACTGGGACGGCGGGAGTTGTATTGCTCCTGGCTTCTGGAGCCCTTGGGGTCGGGTTCGCAGGGCGAGGAGGGAGGACGTGTGGCGTGATGGCCGTGCCCGTGGCCATATATTGCGCAATGGCGGCGCGTAAGGAGACTCTTATCGAGTCTACGAATTGTCTATTTGACCCGTTGGTCAAAGGGAAGAGGGTGGCTTCGACGCCAGAGATGGCGGCGGAACAGAGGGCCAGATTCGCCGCTGTTTCGGCGGCGCGTCGTTGTTCAGCTTCGACAATTGGTCGAAGCTCTAGGGGACACTCTGCTTTTGTGGTAGCTTTTGGCTGCGACGTTGATTTTGGCGCTGCTTTGACTGCAGCGTTTTCCGACGGTTTTGACGCTGTCGGAGGAGATTTTGACGATTCTCCAGTCCCGTGAGGGACGGAGGATGGTTGGGGAAATTCCTCAACAATTTCAACTGACCCGATCATGTCAGTATCGGGCTCAGTGACGGCGGGGAGGGCTTTTTCCTTCCCTTTAGTTGAGACCTTGCTCATCTCCGCGAATGTCGGAGACTGGGCAAGGTCAGGTAATTTTTCGAGAGCCCTGGGGCGGACTCTCGTGTTGTCCAACTTGGCGTTGGGACGCTTTTTACGAACAGGTGGCATGGTTAAGATGCCAGCGACTCGATGACAATTTACTGAAGGAATGCGACGAGCGCGAGAGGGATGGAGATGAGGAAAGGATGAAGATTCGAAAATTCGAATTCTCTCAAAAATTGTTTGTTTTTTTTTTTTGTTCATAACGTGCTAGGTGAAGTAACTACCGTCGCACTCCTACTGAGGCTTGAGCACGAGTGGGGTCGGGCCGGATCAGGTTAACTACCGTGCAGTACAAATGCCTCGTCCCACCTCAATGACCGGAACCATGCCGAAATGCATCTATGTGTTGAACCATGACGAATTCAGCAGCCCAGAATTGAAAACAAAACAAAAACTTTCACGCGAAATCCTGCATTATAATAGAAAAACTTATACAATCTCTCTTCCGTCATTCTGCCTCGGCCACAACGCGCCTCAGCCTCGAATCCAATCACTCTATCAATGCCAAATCACCTAGGCCTTTGATCTATCACCTCCGAGTCACAGGTATCCCTGCCATCCCCCGACTAGGCTCCGTGTATATCCCGCTCTCCTTGACGTAATCCCTAAACAGCTGCCATCCATTTGATCCGAGCATCGTTTCCAGAGCAGGCGCCCTTCGCCTTCCACTTTTTAACCGCCAAGTTGCCAGTGCTTTTCGACACTGGACAAGGTGACCAGTTGATTTTTCCCTCCCACACTCGCAGTCAAGTGTAGCGTCAGTATGGTTGAAGCGGCGATGATCAGGATCCAAGATTGACAGACCTCTAGATTAGTACGAGGCTCTAATAAATTGTAATGCTTATGTAATGTTGTTCATGTTGGAGTCCGGGCGCAAGATTAGGAATACTGTACTTATATAGACGATACCCTGTATTAATAGAAAACCAAGTTACATCTAGTCTTAAGCTCTACTATACATACTGGTAGATTGGAGCCACGAGACACCCGTAACCTACGCCATCTTAAAGCTAAGCGCATCTCACTTTTCACACATACTGATCCATCAGGAACCTCAATAATATATCGCGAAGTCTCCATGTTCAGTTCGAGAAGTGATTAAACGGACGTAGACCGCTCTCGGTAACGCTAGCTCTGGCGGTTGCTTGCGCCGCATCCCGAGTTCATGATCGGCGTAGTGTTTGGGGCGATTCGAGTGCCACCAGTTCGTCAACATCTGTCTGGCCAGTTCACGAGCTTTCCGTCTAGATGAGGCGAGGGTCATCAGACCAGGTGTCGTCCTAGAGTTGTCCGGCTTGGTAAGCTCTCTTCGAGCGAGTTCATCGGCGATTTCATTTCCTGCCAGCCCTTCGTGGCCCGGAATCCATCC
Source organism: Blumeria graminis f. sp. triticale (assembly GCA_905067625.1). Taxonomy (NCBI): domain Eukaryota; kingdom Fungi; phylum Ascomycota; class Leotiomycetes; order Helotiales; family Erysiphaceae; genus Blumeria; species Blumeria graminis. The sequence continues at coordinate 7,225,297 of LR898472.1, read as the reverse complement.
TATTTTGACAGGCGCGGCTGATCCCGCGGCCAGTTTCACGAACTTTTGGATACGCCAGGATGATGAGCCCGTTGTTCCCGTCAGTAAAGCCTGAACAGCCGCGGAATTGTCGAGCAGTATGTAGATAGCGCTGCGTCCTCGATCTCGATTGCTGGCAGTGATTGCTTCTAGAGCAGCCAAAGCTCCATGAACCTCCGCGTCGTAGATCTCCGCGTTGGTAATTCTACCTGAGCCGCTTTGCTCGATTGCCGTGCCTGTGCCACTGATAAAGGTCACAAAGGCCCATGACACTCTGTCGGTTGAAGCCCCAGAACCATCACTGTAAACGCAGAAACAGTCGGGTGAGAGTGAAGGTAGCCACTCTCTAATGAAATTGGCAGCCTCTTTCTTGCTTGTCCAGCAGGGAATTGGCTGAGGGGAAACCGGAGGTCGGAGCGGTGGAGGTAGTTCAGCCTCTGGCAGAAGTCGATACATCCTCTGGACCCTCGAATCATGAACTCTGTCCAGACCAAGTCTGGTTTTGTTGCATGTCTTTAGTCCAAGTCGGTGGCGAGCGCTGTCTGTGCTTTCCGTGGCCCGAAGTCGAAGCGGATGGTAGTCATCCAGTCTCCGGATTCGTGCAGCAGTCTTGAGCCTGCATTCCTCGAGCAGAATGTGTGCAGGTGGAATGCCAGTCTCCCTTCTCAGGGCTGCAATGGGCATGGTGCGCCAGGTTGGTAGAGCCACGCGAATTTCTAAGGCAGAAGTTTGGTCAATAACTTTGCACTGTCTCTTAGATGAATTTCGCGCGACACCCCGATAGGTTTCCCTGGTTGGCCCCGGGTACCAGGATTCCGCTGCGTGCATCGCGATTGGCAGGACTACCGTGCGGATCACTGTGGTTAGTAAGTCGGGTCTTGGTCCCTGAGTACACTGAGTGAGTCGCCGGAAGAGTTGCACTAGCCGCATTGCTTTGCTGGTCCACTTTGCGACGTGGCTTTCGAAGGTCAGACCGCGATCAAGGTGTACTCCGAGCCATCGGATATCGTCGGATGCTTGTACATCGCGAGTGCCTACCCTTATAGCAGGAAGATCGTGACCCCTGGATCTGGGGTCGACGAAGTAGACTATTGCTGGGCAGTTGGTGTAGGCGACAGATAATTTTTCCTGTGAACATAGAAATTTATTTTCTGTATCTTTCCGAAAGTGAAAAATCTCTGTGGAAGAGCTCTTTAGACCTCTAATGATAGTTTAGGGCGCTCGGGAGGTTGGCTCTGGCACAGGTTACACTTGTCGGGCTTGGTAAAAAGCGCTGGCACGTCGGGGAGTTTATGTAGACTCAGCTGGCTAACGCGAGACCTTACGCCTGTGTTTGGGCTGGCACGACGGTAAAAAACGAACAGCATGTCTAGCCTTATGTCTCATGTAAACCAATGCATCTCTATACTTCATGCTTTAGCAGCTAGTCAGAAGCCTTATTCCTTATTTCACCGCGCGCCTGTTGATGGCTAATTGTGCCCAGTGAACCGTACTAGTATCCGAGTCGCGAGCCAGAGACGTCGAAGTAAACCCCTGGCCATCTATCCGAGGCTTCTTGTCGTGTCAAATCAAGCAAGCCGGCTATACTTTCCTACTTTTAATGACTCGGGTGCGGATTCAAAAAATATGCAACAAATACATCTCCTTTGATTTTCAACTTACTGAAGATTCCAGTTGTCCGAGTCATCAGTGCCAAGTGAAACTGATGTCAAGAATCTAGGGTAGTTGGATAGGTAAATTTTTACTACGATAGGAATGGAGAAAAGTTGCCAAAATTTACCGCGTGGCTCCATTCAAACTAGATGTAAGATTGCACTTATTTTTATACCGACAAATCAAACTAGCTGATGATTGGGGACTGTAATTAATGCTGGTTAGTCCTCATCCTACCAGTGTTAGATATCTACAGCATTTCTGTAATTTTTCTGACAACTTTGTCCTCAGCCTCGGCCGGCAAACTCGGTTGTAACCAATCAATCGTAAGCGAGTTAATCTTGGGGCCCCGTGTCCTTTACATGCCGTCAATACCCATAAACAGCATGACTTTTACCCAGTCGACACTTCCAATCTATCGACAAAAGCCTATCTTTTAGAAGTACAGAAAACTTGGTTTTGTCTCAAAATGGTACGAAGAAACTCTTTCAGCTGTCCAAATTTGCTCGAACCACATAGACGCCCTAGTTACTCATTTGATCTGGCTTTAAATTGATATTAACCATTCTTTTAATAGTCTTCTTCACCATCACCCCCAGCCAACGCAGCTGCCGCCTCTGGTCGACAGTCCTCAATGCCTCCTGGTGGTCCTAAAGCAGCTATCCGGCGACGCGCCGCGGCGGATCAAAGAGATAAAGTAGCAAATGCACGTCCTTCGAGTACAAGAGCTGCTGGTGCCGGTGGAAGTTCGAGTACAATGTTGAGTAAGTGTGCATCACAATATTTCAATTTAGATCCATTTTACAGGGCACTAGTGATAGCACGAAAAGCGACCCAGTCGATACTGCTTAAACTTCGCAGATAGTCTCATTAGCACGACAGCTTTCCCTTTTCCAAAAACATCGTCCGATCTCTAGTGGATTTGAAACAGACTGCATCTCTAACCAAACAACAGGGCTCTACACAGATGAATCGCCAGGATTAAAAGTTGATCCAGTCGTGGTATTGGTTCTATCTTTAGTTTTCATTTTCAGTGTTGTATCATTACATGGTTAGTTGACTCCTAAATTTCAACCTTTATTTTCTAACAAATCTGCATTTCAGTTATCGCGAAGGTTACAAGGAAATTTTCCAGTTAGGTTCGAAAATTTGAAAATTTGAAGCGTCTTTTTACTGTAATCCATTATGGAGTAAACGAATTACTTGGTTAACGTGGAATCGTGTATTATAAATTCGTCTGGTCTTTGAAAGATAGCAGAACATATATCATTTTGCCGTGCGCTGGCTCATTACCTTGAAGCTAATCAAATCACTCTTCAACGTATCGCAGGAATGATACAGGCTTTTCTACTAGCATTTGCTCCGAATTAAATGGGGTGTATCCAAATAATATATGCTCAAATAAGTCTTATTTCCTAAAATGCTGTTTTAAACTGCCTTAGTCAACACCAGATCCATATCATATCGACAGAAGCGACACAGTATAATTTCACAATATATTGTTAATTCTGATAAAGTCGTTTGGTGTCCGAGTTGTTATTATGACAAATTCAATCAACTGCAAAGAAAAAAGTTGGTCAAATGGGCGCCACATGGGTATACATTAAACGACACTATCACTAAATCTAAACTTTGAAGTTACAAAACCAGACTCTGAACGTAGGTTTCACTTGGACCTCTTTAATCAGCAATATACCGAAATTATGTGATTTACTACCTTCTTATTTCGAGGAAAACCCAGAACTGTCCCCCAAGCAATCAATTATCACAGAACTTTGGTCGATAACTTTTAAATCATAGTCTATTCCAACTATTTGATGTCATGCTAATTTACCTGCAACGCGAGCAATTAACCAGTACTCAAGTGAACGATACTCAAGAACCTATCCTCTTCGCCCTATAAAATTCTCAGCACTTCAACTGGATTGCCATATGTTGATGAATAATATCTGGTCATCGTACTAGGTTTCTGCAAAAATTTTTGGTTATGATCTCTGATCGTTATACACAGTAAATAAGTGAAACAGGGTACTAAATCTCTAAGATGAGTCACTGTTAATCAACAATACTTAGTCTATTAAATATCTAGTCGGGCAAAAGACAAAATAACCTAGTTTTATGACGATGTTACGAAGACAAAAGGTTGTCACCATGATTCAGCACAGTTATGCCGTAAGAATATTCTCTAAATTCGGTCGAACCAGAACCTGTTACTGCGTCCACATCTCTCCCATAAACATCTGCTCCTGTGAGACATAAAAAAAGATAAGTATTTAAGTATGCCATCCACATACCCTTCGTTAACGCAAGCTTCCTGGCTTCGGTGAAATGAATTTCAAGATTTCTCAAGCTGCACTTATCTCGGCAGAATCAAAATGGGTTAACATTAAGTTTTTATTCGACCATTTTGGTAGCAATGTTCTCATTTTCACAAATCAAACAATGGCATGCAAAATAATCTTCGGAATATAGGGTTCTTCACCGAACTCCAGTATCTACACCTACCTGCATAGTATCGACGTTAAACTCTGGGATTTTTATTGTTTCAGTGATGGAATGACCATACAAGGATATATAGGTCCGTTCTATCCCATATTTTGTAAAATATTGTTCATCTATCCAGCTCACTCGTGTCTCCCCTAAAAATTCGCTGTAATAGATTTTGCACTGGGATTGTGAAATCGTAGACCGATTAATGCTCGGAAATCGATCGATCGGGTTAACAACGTTTTTGAATCTTATTTTTATTATTTGAGGGTATTCAGATATGTAGCTATGGCACATGATATTTCGGGATCATTTGCGGAAATAAGTTCAATGTTGTCCTCTCTTGAATCCCTTATTTTAACCGATTTATTAGAATTCAAAGGGGTATGACTATTGAAGGGTGGTGGTGTATATGGCCGTTTACACTTGTTATCTTCAATTGAATGGTTATGACTACACCGGGGGGCTAAGAATATACTAGGGTGATCATAGTAATACATGTTATGGGATGCGAATGATATCTTTTGAATTTGAATGTTGAATTTGAAATCTTTTACGTGACAGGAAGAACCTAACATCTATTTAGACGTGACACGGGTAGATGGGCTCTGAGAGCTCACTGCTTCCTACATGACCGGCATTAAAGTCAGAAGAGATAAAAGAAATAAAAAGGAACAATAAATGCCTGAGTTACAATGCCCTGCGCTGCATCCCTATCTTTCAAGCACATCTCCTCTCGGGTCAGAAACAATCTCAGCGTGGTTACCTCCCACCCTGTTCATTCTTCGGCAGGCTGTAACATCGGCTTGTAGTTAAGAATCGAATGAACTTCTGCCATCCCTTCTCCCCTATCATTTCCCTGGCCCCAGGTGGGGCCATTTTCTCATAGATTCTCCAGCTTTGCAAGGCAGGTCGGCACTCTGAAAAATGCCAGGGCCTTTTCTCTCGGCCGCAAACGCATTTCAGATCTTCATGTTCTAGGTTGAAACGTCGATGGTATTTGGCGTAGTCTCCGTGGCCAGTCCTTGCCGCAATTAGACGATGGTACGCCCATCTTGGTAAAGCTAGTTCCGGTGGTCTTTTGCAACGCATGAATAGGTCCAGATCTTTGTATCGTTTCGGTCGATACTTCTGCCACCACTCTTCCACGAGCTCTTGGCTACGCTGTTTAACCCACCTCCCTAATGCCGCAAATGTTAGATCTTGATCTTCTAGAATGGGCGCAGCTGAGGTTAGTGACCGGTTATTGGAAGCTCCCAAGGCTCATTTGGCCAGCTCATCGGCCTCTTCATTGCCTTGAATCCCTATATGCCCGGGTATCCAGCGTATTTCCACACGCTTATTGTGTCTCAGCGATGAAAACTTGTCCACCACCGACTGCGAGGAGTTAGTTCTTCCTCTTTCGAGCGCCTGGGTGGCCGCTTGGTTGTCAAGAAGAATGCAGATTAGTAAGTCTTTTCCTACCTCTATTGCAGCCTTCAAGGCTTTCATGGCACCTACAACTTCAGCATCGAATACCTCTGCTCCGGGAAGTGGACCGGAGCCACTTGTAGCTAGCTTGCCTCCTTGGTATACTACATACCCCCAGGATGATTTTCCGGGACCCGATGATGACCCATCAGAGAAAGCGAAGACTGTGTTAGCTGGGCGGGAAGCTAACTACCGCTTTATGCTTCCAGACCTAGCTTCATTTTCTCGACTACATGGAATCGATGCTGGAGTGCCACGTGGGAAGTATAGCTTTCCGGGGCCTTCGGCTGTCGGAACTCGACGCACACTCATTTGTAGGCGTGTCATGTACCGTTCTGGTTGTCTAAACAAACGATTTCTTTGTCCCGATCTAAGACCTAAGCGTCTTATTGTCTCTTTCGGATCCTCGGTCGCCCGAAGGGCCAGAGGGTGCCAGAAATCCATTCTTCGCATAGGAGCTGCAGACCGCAGCATCTTTTGCTGAAGAATTATCGATGCCGGGGGTATTCCCGCTTCACGATGAAGAGCAACATTGGGGGTGGTACGCCACGCTGGGAGTGCTACTCTAATAGCTTTCATTATCGTTTTTTCCAATAGAGATCTGTGCCAGCCTACTCCAGTGCCGACTTCTTTATCTCGCAGTGTGGTTATTCGAGTGAGACCTGGCCACCACGCTTCTGCCCCGTATAGAGCTGTGCTCAGAACGCATGCATGTACCGCACGAATCAGAGGTCCGGGTGCTGCACCACGTTGAACTCCGTTTATATGTCGTAAGAAATGGACTAGACGATTAGCTTTTCCAGTCCATTCCTGTACATGTTGCTTGAAGTTTAGCTGGGTATCAAGCCAGATTCCTAGCCACCGGATATAAGGTGACGGTTCGATCCGGCGATCTTTCACCAAGATGGAAAGATCAGCCGCGTTGATTTTCTTTCTAGGCCCTCCTCCGGTCACTAGAAGTTCTGACTTTGCTGGGTCAAAATCGATCCTGTGTTCTCTTGCGAGAAGGATAAGGCTATCGAGGTCGTCTTGAGCTGCGGAGATAGCATCCGCCGCGGTGTTTCCAATTCTGAAAATAGCTACATCGTCAGCATAACCAAACCTACTCGTTAGACCATGATCCTCAAAAAGCACAGCGATGTAGAGCATGAAAAGAAGTGGCGATAGTGGCGAGCCCTGAGGTACTCCATATTCCAGTATCTTCTCTTCTGTGATTCCACCGCGGTATTTGACCTGAACCTTTCGTTGGCAAAGAAATTTCTGAATAAACCAGCACATGGATCGTGGCCAGCCTTGTTCTCGAAGGCGTTTGAGCAGTCGGTTGTGAAGGACTGCATCAAATGCACCTTGAATGTCGAGTGTGACCATAGCCGCACACTTACTACTTCTCATGGCCGCCTCAGCATCATGGATTACACAGGATGCAAGGTCGACTGCAGATCGTCCTGGTACGGAGCCGAATAGTTGTGGGTGAACAACTTGGTGACTTATCGTCAGCCATGCCATTCTCTTACCAACTAGATGCTCAAGTCCTTTGCCTAAACTTGACAACAGCGAGATTGGTCGCCAACCCTTGGCAGTTGACAGATTTCTACCCGGCTTTGGAAGAAGCACAACTTCTGCCACCCTGAAAGCCGTGGGAAAGTAGCCCATTTTTAGACAAGCCTGGTAAAGATCTTTCACGAGAGGTCCTTGATGGGACCAACAGGATTTCAGTAACCGTACCGTTATCTTGTCCGCTCCCGGTGCCGTATCGTTGACAGATACAGTGGTGCTTGTCACACCGTCCAGTGATAATTCCGTATCCCATGGAATACGCTCCTCCTGTCCATTCTCCCAGATAGAGATGTCGTTCTCGCCGCTAAACCCAGCCAAGAGAATGTCTCGTAGCGCACTAGCTCGCTCTCGCGGGTCAGATAGCCACCGGTTTTCGTCGATCTGCAGGGGAGGGGGCTCGGCGGCTGGTCGAGACTTAGCCCATCTCATAAGCTTGAATACCTGTGCGTCAGTAGTCACTGCCTCTACTTGCCTCTTCCAGTACTCTCGCTTGGCTTTTCGTACCACGGCTCTAAAGCTCTTGCGGGCCTCTTTCGCGAGGTCAGGGTTGTCTCTCGCTGCCTTGTACTCTTGCCATTCTGTGCGACATTCATCGGTCAACCATGGCCCAGTTCTTCCGCTTTCGATGGCTGGGACTTTCCCTGCAATCTTGAGCGCATCTCCAAGTGCTTGTAGGAGATCATTTGTGAAGTTTTCGATGTTGACGACACTTTCGAGAGGGCCAGATTTGGTCCATTGGCTAACGCATCGGTTAAATTCCTTCAAGTTGGCGTCGCTGACACGAATGTTCTTTACAATTCCAGAGAGATCTGACACTGTAGGGTTAAGCACGGTACCTTCGATGGTCGAGTGATCTGAGGTACAGTGGTAGCAGTTGGACACAGATACTACAGCGGCCGTGTTGCTCCACGTTAGATCTAGGACGTTCCCATCCCTGTGCGTTGGCTCTCCAACAATGCTGACTAGGTCCATGTTGTGGGCTGTTGCCCATTCCATAATCTGGTTACCATTGCCGTACTGATTTGTTGTTTGCGGTTGCCAATGCTGTGACACAGAATTGAAATCGCCTCCAACAACCACTAAACCTCTAACTTCCCACCGGAGTAGGGGCTCCAAGGTTCCACTAGTGCCTGGGGCACGGTATACGTTGACAAAGGTTAGGCTGCCCATCTTTACAAAACAGTAGTCAGATATCGGGCCTGACAACGGTGGAAATAGTTGAGTCGCATGACTACCTTTGCGCGTGAAAGTTATAGCGCGGGGCCGGATGTCTGTTCCTCCGAATGGTATGTGGCTATTGTAGCCAGGGTGACTTTTTGTTATAAAACCCCCCTCTTTCTTTCTTGTCCATGGTTCCTGTAACATGACCAAATGTGCACCGGCATCCCATGCCTGCTGCAATGCTATATCCGTGTTTTCCCCACCTCTTCCGACATTCACTTGGTGAAAGTGGATGGTGTTGTACTTGCCTTTTGGTGGTTTTGTTGAGGGGTTTCCTAACATTGACACGACATTGTTGAGTCCTGGGCAATGACGGTCTCAACCGCCTTATCCTTCCTTTCAGAGAACGCTAGAGCAGCGTGATAATCACGATGTCCGCGTTCTCTGATGATGTGAAGTTCTGCCGGGCTGCGGGGCAGAATTATCCCGTTTTGTGGTCTTGGCCGGGCCATAAAGCTGCCCTCATTTGAGTGGTGAGGTCCCGCGCAATTTGAGCACTTTGACACCTTTGCCTAGTACTCTGATGTCTCATGGGTTCCCCCACATCCCCCACATCGTTGGCTCCGAGTACAGGAACGCGTTGTGTGGAATCCCCAGCAGCGTTGGCATTGCTCGATTGGTCTTCGGCGCGAGAAGGGAATTGCTGGTCCGCTCTCGTCAAAGAGACGAAACTTTGTGTTTGCTGGCTTTTGTTGGAAATGAACAATCCAGCTCGTTGAGTATTGCCCAAGCTTTGTTTCTGTGGGCCTTACCTGGATTGTTGTGCCGCCGCATACAGTCTGGCACTCGTTCTTCACCACATCGTTGGTGACTGGGATGCTGCCTTCAAGCGTCCTGATGTACAATGGCACATGAGGTACGATTAATGATGTCCATTTGGACGCTTCCTCAATCACGGTGTTGTCTTCCTGTAGGGAAGGTGCAATCCTCATGATTGTGTCTCTCAATGCATCTGATGCGCATTCGAGAGCGGTTCCCGACCTGACTGGGTACATGGAGGTGATAGCTGAGGCTGCTATCCCAGCCTTGTCGGATATTATTTTCTTGATCGTAACTGGCGAGAGCTTGTGCCAGTGGTGATCTCTCCCCAATCGAAGGAACAGGCGTTTGTCCTCCTTTTGGGTTGTCTGTGGTTTCTGGTGGCTTGATGGAGCAGGCCCTCGCGGAACTTGCACATTTGGTGGTGTCGGTAACTTGGCCGCTTTACGGGCTACTGTCACCCAGGGCGAGCTGGTGTCTTGAGGCTTTGGGGGTAGAGCGTGGCTGTGATCCTCAACAGCTGTATTTTTCCTAGGCGCGACTGGTTTTGGAGTGCTTGCCATGGTGGGGGGCTTCTGACTTGGAAAGTTAGATGCTTCTACCTGATCTACTGCGAAGGCAGTGATAACAGGCGTGATGTTTTCCAGCAGAGTCGCGACAGCTGCTGCTGCTTGTTTCTCTCCTTTGCTCTTAGCCCAGGAGTCGATAAGTTCTAGAAATTCTTGGGCTATATCCAGTCTTTCTTTCCGTTGTTGTTCTGCTTTGTGCATTGTATTCACAATGCCAAGCAGGCTTGGGTGAAGTTGCCCTCCTGGATTGGAGGGCGTTGTCGATGACGATGCAACAGTTGGGGCCATTGCACCGATTGAAGATTCTTGTAAATAAGGGTAATGGGTGATGCGATGTGTTAGGTTTCGATAATCGGGTTTGATGATATCTTTTGAATTTGAATTTGATTTCAATTAACCCGATCAGGCACCCTATGGGTCCATGCAGGTGACTATCTGCATTATTTACAAAGGAGGAAACCAATTTGGCGAAAACCCCCGGTTCCTGTCTTTTTATGCTCCTATCAATATATTTGGTTTACCTTCAGGAAGTGCAGCGTACACTGTTCAGCCCGTGTGGATTCCGTCCTCTCCCCTTCCAGATCTATTTACTTTATCCGACATTGCTACCTCGACTTCTCCTGCCAGTCGAAACTGTTTTATCCACCCTTTGTTTAGTATCCACTGTGTAATTCTGTCCATGTCTTCTGGGCTGTTCATCATTGCTTCAAATGACCTGTCTTTAGCTTGTCGGAGAAAGTCGCCTCTTCCATTTGCCTACTGCGGACACGCCAACACCATATGCTTGACGTTTTGCGACGGATATCTACATTGACAGCTTGGCTTTTCTACTCCGGGTACTTTTCTTCTGCTCAAGTAAGAATTGAGTCCGATATGCTCGCTCCTTAGCTGAATGGCGACACTGCTTTGGGCCCTGGTTAGGCTACGGTGTATTCTTAAGGGTGTATCTTTGAAGTTCATTTTGACGCCGCCTGTTTGTTTATCAGTAATTATATTTGCCGCTTTCCAATGTTCTGGATTGGCTGGTGTTGGTCGGCCAGGGCGGTGTTTCCTGATCTGGCTTATCCATGAATCTTTCCACTCCTGAAAGGCCGCTATCTTCCCAGCTTCTTTCTGCCTTCTCTTATCCTTTTCCCTTCCGCAAGTTCTTGTCCACTCGGCGATATCTTTACTCTTATTCAACGCATGCGGGGTTTCTCTCCCGTTTTAGGGCAGCTTTATCCTCTTACATGTCGATCGGATTGTATCTTGAACTGGGAGTTTATCTGATAGTCCGGCGTGCTGGACTCTCCTTTGTTTCAGGTATATCTCTACAGGGAGGACGGACGATTCGTGCTCTAGCACTCTGCTGCTAGTAGAATTGTAGGCACCTACAACAAGCTTTAAGCATTTTCTTTGAATACTTCTGAGGGGTCGAATGATATCTTATTTGTGTTATTGTGTTATGATACAGAATGTCTATGTGATATTTGAGCAATCCCATACACTTCTAGATAGCGCCGCAGCTAGTCTCCTTTAAGAGTGATATACGGCTGAGTGTAGCAATTGGTGGTACCTAGTTTATCACTAACCTATTTCCATTTCCCTAGCTCTGCATGCTACACTACGTGTATGACGATTTACTACTAATGTGAAAAGCGCATTCATAACAATAACGATTACTATACATAGAAGTTCAAAGCTTCTATGTGGCAGGCCTCTCGGAAAACATTTAAATAATTTGAAATCCTTGACGTGACAGGACGAACCTAACATCTATTTAGACGTGACGCGGGTAGATGGGCTCTGAGAGCTCACTGCTTCCTACATGACCGGCATTAAAGTCAGAAGAGATAAAAGAAATAAAAAGGAACAATAAATGCCTGAGTTACAATGCCCTGCGCTGCATCCCTATCTTTCAAGCACATCTCCTCTCGGGTCAGAAACAATCTCAGCGTGGTTACCTCCCACCCTGTTCATTCTTCGGCAGGCTGTAACATCGGCTTGTAGTTAAGAATCGAATGAACTTCTGCCATCCCTTCTCCCCTATCATTTCCCTGGCCCCAGGTGGGGCCATTTTCTCATAGATTCTCCAGCTTTGCAAGGCAGGTCGGCACTCTGAAAAATGCCAGGGCCTTTTCTCTCGGCCGCAAACGCATTTCAGATCTTCATGTTCTAGGTTGAAACGTCGATGGTATTTGGCGTAGTCTCCGTGGCCAGTCCTTGCCGCAATTAGACGATGGTACGCCCATCTTGGTAAAGCTAGTTCCGGTGGTCTTTTGCAACGCATGAATAGGTCCAGGTCATTGTATCGTTCCAGCCCAAACTTCTGCCACCACTCTTCCACGAGTTCTTCACCCCGTATTTTAACTGGTCTCCCTAGTGCTGCAAAGGTTGGATTTTGAGATTCTCCACTGAGCAAAGCTGTGGTCAGTGACCAGTGACTAGTTGTTGAGAGATCTCAAGGCCGACTTGGCCAGCTCATCGGCCTCTTCATTGCCTTTGATCCCAACATGATTAGGTATCCAGTGTATTTCCACACGTTTGCTTTGTCTCAGCAATGAAATCTTGTTCACCACTGCCTGCGAGGAACTAGATCTTCCTCTTTCGAGTGCCCGAGTAGCCGCTTGATTGTCCAGAAGAATTCAAACTGGTAGGTCTTCTCCCATTGTTAGTGTATCCTCTAAAGTTTTTGTTGGTAAAACACGAAGTAATACAAATTGGGTGCCGTCACGAAGTCAGCTGTCTGTCACGAAGTCCGTGAATAATGTCAATTAACTGGTATCTCGATATACATAAAACGTTGTCTCTCCTTTTCCTTCTCCATCTCCCCTTCCTTCCTCTACTCCAAGCGCCTCGCTAATGAGCTAAATCAGACCCCTGCCAGTGTCCTAACGACAACCTGAATATCGCAAATACATAGAACAATTTACACTACTCAAATGTGATCCTTTTACCGACAGTTTTGGTGGCGCCTACAACCTCAGCGTCGAATATCTCTGCTCCGGGCAGTGGACCAGAGCCACGTCTAGCTAGCTTGCCTCTTTAGTGTACTACATATTCCCAGGCTGATTTTCCAGGGCCTGATGAAGATCCGTCAAAGAAGGCACAGATTGTGTCGCCTGACAGGGAAGCTAACTATTGCTTTACAGTGCCTCTAGGTTCCAAAAAGTAAAACTTCAAACTGGGTTGTTGAAGGGATTAGCCCTGTAGGCGCAGTTGGGCTAGCTCGTAATAGGTTAGTATGTCTCTCCTCCTTACCCCGCTCGCCATGAAGTATGGTCCAATCGTCTTCTAATAATCGCTTAGAAAAACACATTTTCAACGACATTTTTGGCTGCTAAGCTTACACATTCACTGAAACTTCTCACCACTATCAATTCATCCTCTATTCTAGCAAACAATGTCTCTCGAAAAGTCTGCTTCAGAAACTAGAGTTCGCAAGCATCTAACTCGCGATCAATGTATAGAAATTAGAGCATTAAGAAGACTTGGCTTGACACTTCAAAATATATCCGACAAACTTGGCTTCACAATAAGACAAGCACAACTTGCGTGTGCTCGAGAGACTGAGAATCCTATGTCTCGCAAAGGACCCTCACCAAAATTAAGCGCGGAACAAGTTGATGACCTTGAAGTATTTGTCCGGGAGTCTCCTGAAAATCGACAGATGTGCTATTTGGAACTAGCCATGGGGTCCTTCAGCCACTGGGAATGCAGTGAACGTCCAATTTCTAATACACTCAAAAAAAGAGGTTACAGCAGATGCATTGCTCGGAAGAAGCCTCCGTTAAGCGCAGTGAACAAGCAGAAAAGATTGGAGTTCGTCCAATTACATTTAGATTGGAGCGATGAACTATAGAGTCGCATATTATGGACTGATGAAACCTGGGTATCGGGTGATTGTTATATGAAACCTCGTGTCACAAGAAAATTACGTTTAAATTCTATCTAAATCTTCCTTGTACTAACAGCAGAGTTTAGCCTGATGATGAGTTTGATGAGACTTGTATTGTGGCTCGCCATGCTGATGGGAACAGCTGGATGTTTTGGGGATCATTTTATGGATCACAAAAAGGCCAATTCCTAGTCTGGGAGAAGGATTGGGGATCAATGAGGGCCTCATCCTCTTGTGAAAGGATTTTGCCAATTTTGAATCAATTTCACTCGGAAAATCCAGAAATTTTATACATGCACAACAACGCACCATGTCATAAAGCACACTCAACGACTAAGGCACTACGTGAGGTTGGAATAACGCCTATGAGATGGCCACTTTAATCTCCGGACATGAACCCAATTGAGTCATTATGGAACATCTTAAAAAACCACATTCAGGTAAATAGTCCAGAGAAAAATGGGGTCAGGCTTGTGCGCTCTGCCATGTTGAAGACATTGCTACAGGCCGCATAGGAGTCTATACCTTCTGACGAGCTATTGTCACTAGTTGGCAGCATGCACGAAAGATGTGTAGCAGTGATAAAGGCAAATGGAGGGTACACAAAGTATTAGGATGGAGAAGACACACAAAACATGTAGAACGCTTTCATTTCAGTTGCGAGCCATACTGAGGGCTTCGATGTAGACTTTTGTAATAAAGAGCAATAATTTTTGAAATAGATGTGCATTTTTAGAGAATATCAACTGACTTTTTTCATTATGAGTTTCAACAGAGGACTATTGTACTTTTCCCATTGAGTTCAAAACCATCCCCATAATTTAGACTTTCACGGAATGTCATTCGATAGTACCCCTTGCTTGCACAACTAGTCGAGTAACTAGACATGGGCCTGCATGAAGATCATACCAATTAAGGCAATATATACAGGGATCTAACCCCAGTCATTTTGACAATTTTACCTTTGCCACCCATAAGAGACTGTATATAGTTTCAAAGATGTACCCACAATAAATGGATACAGGAATAGTCTTATACTTTCTGTCCATACTTCTACAGCAAGGGTTGGATGGTGCAGTGGTACACCATCCGGGCCGTCATCCCAAGTAGATACTGGGTAGCTTGAACACCTACCCCATTCGAGACAGGAGAAAGCTGGTTCCAGTCCAGTAAAACCCTTGCACCACTCCCTCTCGCGGTGACATTATACTTGTGGGATGATAAAAGCAGACTCGGATAGTCGCATGTTTTTCACGCATTCACCTGTGGTGGGTATGCACGGAAGAGATTATATGTCATAAGGGTTAACCTCGAGTGGTATCTGCAAATGAAATTTGAGTGTGAGTGTTCTAAATGTCAAATTGAGTCATCCTACTTAAAGTAAATATCTTCCGATAAAACCTGCATGAGCCTCAAGGCGCCAAATCAGGTAAAATGAATTATATATATACCTACAGCATAATATTATATGAGTCTAATGACTGTCAACAAACAATTATAACATCATCCACTCCTCATCACTCCGCAATGTGACTTCCGCATAGCTCATAACCACAACAAACACCTGTACGCGGCGTCCTATACGAACCTGAGAGTGAAATATTCTCCCAGAGCCAAGTCCAGTTAAATCTCGCAATATTAAAGAAGTTCGCCCACGAGGCAATGATTCAAATTACTCCACCACGTCGTTTTTTCGCTCCCAACGAGTTCGACTCCTACCTAAGTCTCATCAAGTCTACAAGTACGACCAAGTACGTTCTCATCCAAATGACCACACCTCTCTCCAACCTTCTCTGGCCTCAGCCGGTCACCAAATACACGCCCACGCCGATATTTACATCCGAAGGAAGAAGCAAAGCGTGGCGCACAAATCTGGGAGACAGTTCTTTGGGATGGACGTGAGAGGGATTAGGACAAGTTTACAAAATGATGCAAAGAAAGGATATTACCTCGAAGGGCGTGATTTTGAATTTTGGCAAGAGTTTTACGAATTGGGCTTTGTGCACGCCAAGACTTCGCTTGCGAGAGTACAGCTGACACTATAAACACAAGCAAACGATGGGGAGGGCAAGACTGAACACCTGTACGCGGTGTCCTCTACGAACCTGGGAGTGAAATATTCTCCCAGAGCCAAGTTCAGTCAAATTTCGCAATATCAAAGAAGTTGGCCCACGAGGCAAAAATCCAAATTACTCATCCACGTCGTTATTTCGCTCCCAACGAGTTTGACTCCTATCTTCGTCTCATCGAGTCTACAAGTACGACCAAGTACATCCTCATTCCAATGACCACACCTCTCTCCGACCTTCTCTGGCCTCAGCTGGTCACCAAATATACGCCCACGCCGATATTTACATCCAAAGGAAGAAGCAAAGCGTGGCGCATAAATCTGGGAGAAAGTTCTTTGGGATGGACGTGAGAGGGATTAGGACAAGTTTACAAGATGATGCAAAGAAAGGATATTACCTCGAAGGGCGTGATTCTGAATTTTGGCAAGAGTTTTACGAATGGAGCTTTGTGCGGGCCAAGAATTCGCTTGCGAGAGTGCAGCTGACACTATAAACACAAGCCAACGATGGAAGGTGTTGTGGTCCGCCTCCTGGTGGTGTTCTCTGGTATGGTTTGAGTAGCCTGGGCACCTACTCCACTTGGGAAGGAGACATCTCAGATTAAATTTCGCGCGGAGAAAGGTTGATGGATGACAAAGGCATGTCTGGATAACTCAGGGTTTTTGAAACGTTTCCCTGGGTGGGTATTCACGGATGAGGGTTAACTTGGGGTGAAGAAAAAGCCGCCATAACTTCGCAGTGGTACTTGCAAATGAAATCCGAGGCATGAGTGCTCTTCCTTTACGTTGAATCATCTATTCTGTACTTTTCTTTGAAATTGTGTCATAGCTAGATAGCTGCATACGCAATTAAAATTTGATGCAAAAAAAAAAAAAGCAAACGATGGAAGGTGTTGTGGTCCGCCTCCTGGTGGTGTTCTCTGATATAGCTTGAGTAGCTTGGGCACCTACTCCACTTGGGAAGGAGACATCTCAGATTAAATTTCGCGCGGAGAAAGGTTGATGGATGACAAAGGCATGTCTGGATAACTCAGGGTTTTTGAAACGTTCCCCTGGGTGGGTATTCACGGACGAGGGTTGACTTTGGGTGAAGAAAATGCCACCATAACTTCGCAGTATTACTTGCAAATGAAATCCGAGGCATGAGTGCTCTTCTTTTAAACTGTGTCATTTATTGTACCCCTCTCTAATATTGTGTCATAGCTCGATAGCTGCATACGCAATTAAAATCTGATGCAAAAAAAAAAGTACAAGCATAAACGACACAGAGCCTAAGCGGAAGACGAAGGCTGAACACCTGTCAGTGGTGTCCTCTACGAACCTGAGAGGGAAATATTCTCCTAGAGCCGAGATTCAGTCACGAAAAAGGGTGCGATGAATTTTAATTGATGGATCTTCGACCTGAAGGAGTTGCACTCGATATTTTGGTCGAAAAATCAGTCGGCAGAGATTTCACAGCCGGACAAAGTTGAACAAAAACTCATCACCACCAACATACGATTCACGGATGGGCCTAGGTCTATCTGGGGGTCGTATTCATACATCCAACATCTCTTAAACTCCTTTTATACTTGCGACGAAGCATTTCTCATTCGATTCTACACCTGCGACCTACCTCCATACCTGTCCGATCACCTACCTACACACGCCCTAATGAGGAAAGTCATGATGGAAACGGGACGTGTACAAAGGAGGAAGAAGAGGGAAGATACACCGAGGGGATTACACAAATCCCCAATGACGAAAACAACCCAACAGTACGATATGAAGGTGCAAGGCTAGAGCAACGATGAGATCTTGGACGGCATTTATATTTCGGAGTCAATGAGGATGTCAAGGGCTCGGGCGCGTGGTGGCCGAGGCTGAGGAAGAAATTGCGCTACGGCGTGTATACAGCGGGTTTCTGGACGGTTAGGCTTGGTATGATTCAACACATAGGTGAAGTCTGAGGTGGTCCGGTCATTAAAGTGGGACGAGGTTTATCTGTACTTCACAGTAGTTAACCTGATCCGGCCCAATCCCACACGTGCTTAAGCTCCAATAGGAGTGCAACGGTAGCCATGTAACCTAGCACGTTAATGAACAAAACAAAACAAAAAAAACAGAGCCTAAGCCACAGTATAAACGAGTGTGGCGCCATCTAGGCATAGAAAAACCCCTAAAATCCTCCTTGCGCCCACGCCATTCAGCCGCTCATATGTCCAAATGGTAGCCTGAAGCGCTACCATATTACCTATTCCAACCTCTTACGTACACACAAGATCGTGTCGGGAACCTAGACGAAATGGAGGGCCCATACGTCCGTAACACTCCGTGTCTCCATTTCCAACATTGATGTATACAGGCGCATAGATATCCTACATTTAGGGGGATATAGAATTCACGTATTAGTCTCAAGCTCTACAATAGATCCATTGTAGTTAATAAAGGGTCAAAGATTAAATAAATTTAAATTTAAATACTATACAGGACTTATTCCTCACTATCAACAACAAAATATTGGGAATTAAAATGGTTGAATTTATCGAAATTTGTTAGTCGCTTTCATGTAGACACTAGAAGTCCTCTATAGTCATAGACTCAGATAGGACCACAATAAAATCTAATCTAATCTAATCTAATCCATTGTAGTTAGGAGCCACGAGACACCGCGTGATAAAAACTCATTCTTACAAACAAACACACACCCACTCACAATTTCTTTGAAAATTCGAATTTTCGAATATCCCCATTTACCCCCTCTCCCTCCCTCTCGCGCTCGTCGCATCCCTTCAATAAATTGTAATCGAGTCACTGGCATTTTCGTCATGCCACCTGTTCGAAAAAAGCTCCCCAACTCAATGTTGGACAATGCGAGAGTCCGCCCGAGGGCTCCTGCAAAAGCACCTGGCCTCGCGCAAAAATTGTCAAGCCTATTTGCGAGTGAGGCCTTTGTCCCAGGGAAGTCCACAAATCTTCCCGATCAAGAGATGACTGATTCTGAACCGATCAGAGCAGAAAACAATGGTCCCAAGACCAAAACCCCCGTCGAACTGCCCCCTTTGGCAAGCAGCTCCAGGAAAGGAAAGGAAGTTGTTCGAGAAAAGACAACCGAACGTGCAGAATCATCTGCAGGAAACAATGCTGTGCCAGCCTCTAAAGGCGCAGCATCGACATCAGCAATGGAGTTTCCACCAGAGCTGCAATCAGTGATGGAGGCCGAGAAGCGTCGCACGACGCAAATAAACGCCCGACTCGCAATCTGCTCGACTGCAATCAGCGGTGTCGAAGCAGCACTTTCGCCTCTTTCGATTGGCGATAATAAAGAATTTGTAGACGGAATCAAAGTCTATCTTCGAGCAGCCATCGGCCAGTTCGTACAATCAGGCCCAGGGAGCACACCACCAGTTCTCCCTGCTCGCCCCGCCAACCCTCTTCCGCCGAGGGCACCAGAAATAAGGGTTCCTAACCCTCCAACAATCCAGGCTCCGGCCCCAAAGACAACTTGGGCCACCGTAGCTCGGGCAGGCCTAGTCAGTAGCGCTGGGCCATCGACAAAAAAGGCAGCACCACCCGCCCCCAAAGCAAAGAGTGCCAACTCGAGGACAAAAGCCGATTCACGACTTTTTCTGCGCCTTGACTACTTCCACCCCCACCGTCTCCTCTCCCCAGCTGGAGTAAGGCTAGCGGTGTCTCAGGCGCTGGGAACCGCTGCCAACAATATCACGTTGGTTCAGCGGGTAAAGACCGGCTTTGCAATAACCGCAAAGGATGAACTCGCTCGAACAGAGCTCCTAGATTCCTCCACATCACGGAGCGAATCTGGAATCAAACTGGAACCAGCATCAAATCTGGTTGCCATGCAAATTGCCACCGTCCCGGAGACAATTCGAACTCTTGCTGGCCCAATCGCCGTGACGGCAAAGATGGTTGCCGACGAAGTCACGCGAGTGACCCAGTTGGTTCCCTTTCTGGTTCGTCCTCATGGGACTAGCAAACCAGGGGCGCCCTACTCAAATTGGCAAGCGCTATTTCCTAGAGAATCCGCTCCTCGACCTGGATTCCGCCTTTTCGACGACTCTGGAGCTGCAAAGCTCTTCCGACCTCGTCGCAAAATCGAACAATGCAAACGGTGTCTTGAATTTCACGCCACCCGTGGTTGTTCCCGCGCTCCAGCTTGCTGGAATTGCGGATCTAATATGCACTCAGAATCAGAGTGCAAGGCCCTCACCCGGTGTCGAAACTGTGGGGGACCTCACCGATCGGATTTCCGGGCCTGCTTAGCCAGACCCAGCAAGTCCGGACCGGTGACAAAAGAGCAGCTCGCGCGGATCCGCCAGATCCAGCAAGGGGAGTTCGCGAAAGTGGCTCGATTTAGGGCTGCAGCCAAAAGGGCCGAAGAGGCAACGATGGCCTCAACGAAGGATGTCTCGATGGCCGAGGGATCGGGTTTCGGAATCCTGGAATCCGAAGAAGAGGTTTGAGGGTACAGCAACCCTCGGTGAAGTCTACAAAAAGCTTCAAAATATATGGCAGGATACCAGCTGAATTCAGGGTATCTGCGAACTAGTCTTTCGCTCTCAGCGGAGATAAGAAAAAGTCACGTGGAAGATGTGGCAGGAAAGGGAACGGGCGAGAAGCGCGGGATCCGGACCAAACAGTATTTCTTCCAAATTTGATTTAAGTATTTGATTTATGTTTTTGATTTTAGTTTTGCTGTTAACTTCTACAATTTCAGTAGAAGTTCATGCGGTTGGAATGAGTTGGGCCTGTACGCAGTGATCCTTGCCGGCTCCACCGGTCCTTGACCCAATGTGGAAAAGATAGCGTTAGCTTAGGACCAAATGTAAAAACAAACAAACAAACAAACAATTTTTTTGAAATTCGAATTTTCGAATATCCCCCTTTACCCCCTCTCCCTCCCTCTCGCGCTCGTCGCATTCCTTCAATAAATTGTAATCGAGTCACTGGCATTTTCGTCATGCCACCTGTTCGAAAAAAGCTCCCCAACTCAATGTTGGACAACGCGAGAGTCCGCCCGAGGGCTCCTGCAAAAACACCTGGCCTCGCGCAAAAATTATCAAGCCTATTTGCGAGTGAGGCCTTTATCCCTGGGAAGTCTTCAAACCTTCCCGATCAAGAGATGACTGATTCTGACCCGATCAGAACAGAAACAAATGGTCAACAGACCGGGAAACCTGCCGAGCTGGCCCCCGAGGCAAGCAGTTCCAGGAAAGGAAAGGAAGTCGTCCGAGAGAAGACGACAGAACAAGCAGAAACATCTGCAAGAAAATTCACTGTGCCAACTCCGAAAGGCACAGCTTCGACATCAGCACCGGAATATCCACCGGAGCTGCAATCAGTGATGGAGGCCGAGAAGCGTCGCACGACGCAAATAAAGGCCCGCTTATCAATCTGTTCCACTGCAATAAGCAGTGTTGAAGCAGCACTTTCGCCTCTCTCGATTGGCGACGAAAAAGAGTTTGTAGACGGCATCAAAGTCTACCTTCGAGCGGCCATTGGCCAGTTCATACAATCAGGCCCAGGGAGCACTCCACCAGCTCTCCCTGCGCGCCCCAGCAACCCTCCTCCGCCGAGGGCTCATGAAATTAGGGTACCTAACCCTTCGAAAACCCAGGCTCCGGCACCAAAGACGACTTGGGCCACAGTAGCCCGTGCAGGTCTAGGCCGCAGTGTCGGGCCGTCGACTACAAAGGCAGCACCGCCCGCCCCAAAAGCAAAAAGTGCCAATCCGAGGACAAAAGTCGACGCGAGACTTTTTCTACGCCTCAAAGCTAACCACCCCCACCGACTCCTGTCACCAGCTGGCGTAAGATTAGCTGTGTCACAGGTGCTTGGTACCGCTGCCGACAACATCACGTTGGTTCAGCGGGTCAAAACAGGCTTTGCACTGACAGCAAAGAACGAACTCGCTCGGAAAGAGCTGCTAGATTCCTCCATGTCACGGAGCGAATCTGGAATCAAACTGGAACCAGCGTCAAATCTGGTTGCCTTGCAAATTGCCACCGTACCGGTGACAATAAACACACTTGCAGGTCCCATCGAGATCACGGCAAAGATGGTTGCTGACGAAGTCACGCGAGTGACGAAATCCGTTCCGTTTCTTGTCCGTCCGCACGGGTACTGCAAGCCTGGGGCGCCATACGAGAACTGGCAAGCCCTCTTTCCTCGCGAGTCCACGCCCCGACCTGGATTCCGCCTCTTCGACGATTCTGGAGCTGCGAAGTTCTTCCGACCTCGACAACAACTCGAACAGTGCAAACGTTGTCTTGGCTATCACGCCAGCCGCGGATGCTCTCGCGCTCCAGCTTGCTGGATCTGCGGCTCAAAGATGCACTCGGAAGTGGAGTGCAAGGCCCTCACACGATGTCGCAATTGTGGGGGACCTTACCGATCGGACTCTCGGCACTGCCAAGCCAGACCCAGAAAAGATGGACCGGTGGCAAAGGAACAGCTCGCAGCAATTCGCAGAGTCGAGCAAGAAAGATATGCAGACTTTGCCCGCGTCAAAGCTGCATACAAAAAAGACGAAGAGGCGAGGAACGCCTCTGCGAAGGACGTCTCCATGGCGGAGGGATCGGGTTTCGGAATTTTAGAAACCGAAGAAGAAGTTTGAGGACTCGGCAGTCCTTGGTGAAGTCTACGACAACTTTCACAACAAAAAGCAGGAAACCGGCCGACAGCAAAGGTTACCTGAGAGATCATCTTTCGCTCTCAGCGGAGATTAGGAAAAGTCACTTGGAAGATGTGACGGGAAAGGAAACGGGCGAGAAGCACGGGATCTGGACCACATATGAAATTCTTCTAAATTTGATTTTAGTTTTGATTTAAGATTTGTTGTTAACTTCATCTACTTTTGTTGAGGTTCCCGCGGTTGGAATGAGTTGGGCCTGTACGCAGTGATCCTTGCCGGCTCCACCGGTCCTGTACCCATAGTGGACTTAGAGCTTTAGCTTAGGACCTAAACATTAAAAACAAAAAAAAAACACACACACACAATTTTTTGAAACTCGAATTTTCGAATATTCCCCTTCTCCCCCTCTCCCTCCCTCTGTCGATATCGTGATATCGTACGCCCTTAATTCAAAATTTGTGAGCGACTGGCAGGCTACCAATATGCCCCCAGTTCGCAGTAAGCCATCGCGGGCGAAAGACATCGTAGATAACCGCAAGCACCTCAAACACGTTGCTCGACAGAAAGCAAGCGTCAAGTAGGGCCCACTAACTGCCGTTCAAGAGATGAACATCGACCAATTAGTCGACGAAAGTACCATAGATTGCGATATGATAGATGTTGGCAACTTTGACATTGACAAGATTCTTAAGAATCTGAAAAGACTACCTAACTCAATTCACTCCAAGCCAGATGCGACCGGAGCTGAAAATGCAGCAACGAGTCGCAACAATTTAGGGACAGCGACTACCGGACAGCATATACTTCCTCTCATTGAAGTCGCTGTGCCAGCTATGAGGCGGGCTGCGATTGCAGATGCTAACAAGTCAAAAGGTGCAGCATCTACCCCAAACCCCCTGGAACATACACCAGGAACCACAGAAGAGAATCCTTCTCCTCACAGTGGAAATGAAGGCAGGCAGACGGAGGAATGCCCCCCCCGAACTCAGAGCCTTAATTGAGGCTGAGGAACGCCGGGCCGCAAAAACTGCGGAAAATGTAAAAATTTGCACCGCTGCAATAAACGGTGTCGAGAATGCTCTGTCCCCCTATCCAAAGGGTCAAGTGTTCAATTTATAGACTCTATGAAAGTCTACATTAGAGCTGCAATAGCTCAATTTATGATCGCGGGACCAGGTACAGTCCTCCCATCACTTCCCCCACGCCCCGAAAGCCAGGCTACTGGCAGCAAGATTATAGAACGTGCTGCCAAAAAGCAGGATGAGCCACAAAGTAAAGTGACTCATGAAAAAGTCTCCCAGGCCAAAACCACTTGGGCGTCAATCACCCGCACCGGTATAAAGACTCCCCCGGCAGCTACAAAAGTCGCACAGGCTATGCCAAAGGCGGCAAACTCGACGCGGCCGTCAAAAAACCCGACCACCCCAACGCAATCAGCCATGAAAGATGAACGCTTGTTTCTTCGCCTTGGAAATGAACACCCTTGGAGAAAGCTATCACCGTTTGGTGTTAGAGAGGCTGTGGCAAAAGTGCTTAAAATTCCTCAAGCCAATATTGAGCACGTATACCGTGTTCCAACTGGCTTCGCAATTAGAGCCGAAAACCAAGAGGCACGCGCCATCATATTAAGCCTAGCTGGGTCCCTCATCCAGCAAGATGCCATACTGGAAGAAGCATCGGACCTGGGCTCACTTAAAATCGCAACAGTCCCAGTTGCCATTAATACAATAATGGGCAGAGTAATCGTCACTGAAGAGATGGTAACAGACGAGATAGTCAGGGTCACCAAGGCTGTCCCGGTAAAAGTTCGCCCACATGGGAAAAGCCGACTTGGAGCCCCATACCAGTCATGGGTAGCCCTTTTCGAAAAATCATCGATCCCTCGGCCAGGCTTCCGACTTTTCGACGACTCTGGGATTGCAGTCCGCCACCAGCCTCGTCAAAGCATCAACCAGTGCAAAAGATGCCTACAATTCCATGGCACCAGAGGCTGCTCGCGCGCCCCAGCCTACTGGAATTGTACTTCAACTATGCATTCCATCACGGAGTGCAAGGCACACACCAAGTGCCGCAACTGTGGAGGTCCACACAGGTCAGATAGTCGGGACTGTCTAGCTCGTCCAACAAAGTCTGGAATGGCCTCCAGGGAAAACCTTCAGACTATAAGGCAGGCTAGCCAACGCGAATTCACAGCAGTCACTCGGGCCAAAGCAGCTGTCAAACGCGCAAAGGCAGCGATGACAGCAGCCGCAGTAGCGTCAAATACTAACCAGCCAGGTTTCAAATCGACCAACTGTTTTGAAGTTCTCATGTCCGACGCTACAGCGACTGTAGCCGAGGTCGATGAGGCATCAAATCAGCAAAATTCTTTGTGAAGGGCACCCCACGGGTCTCTTCGAGCCTCTCTCCTACTCTAAGCTTTATGTCAATAAACGTAGGTAGAGGGGGCTCAACGCAAAACATTGCGCTTGCCCGAGCATTTGAGCTGGGTATCGACGTGGTTCTTGTTCAAGAACCTCTGTGGAATAAACAAAAGAGCACAACAAAGGATCACCCAGGATATACCTATCATCTGCCTAACGGCGGCGAAAATGTTAGGCCGAGGGCTGTGACCTATACCCGGATAGACGATAAAAAGATATCGGCAACACAGATCTTTCCTTATGTTGTGTCCACAGGAGACTACTGCTGGGTTGAAGTGAACAGTATCACTTTTCTCAACGTCTACAAGGCACCCAATGACTCGACAGCTATCCAGCCACTAATCAACTGGACTCCACCGCCAAACTCCGTCGCTGCTGGGGACTTTAACTCAGTATATTGGGCTTGGCAACCTGGCGTGGAACGTCCTCATGGACAAGGAGAAATGATCGAAAAATGGGCAGACAAACACCATTTTACCTGCCATATTGTTGGGGAGCCCACTCACCGAGCTGGGAACACGCTAGATCTAGTTTGGAGTAATGTCGACGGCGCCCGTGCTTGGGTAGATCGTGGTGGATGTGTCACCAGCGATCACTTCCCTATCCGAGGACAAATTCCAGTTCGCAACTCAGTGATGAGACCCGAAAAGGCAAAACTCCGATTAACAAAGGATAAGCTACCCAGATACGCCAAGGTAATTGCACAGTGGGTCCGACCACCACCAGTTCTTGACACAATCGAGAGGGTTGAAGAGTATGCCGAGGAAATTTGTTTCCATCTCACTAATGCAATCAATGCAGTAGGAACACGACCAAAAGCCCGCTGCGGCAGATCTGCTCCGTGGTGGACCCCAGAGTGCAAGGCAGCCTTCGCCGAGTATAAAAGCGCGATAACTCCCTGTCAACGGGCACTCTGCGCGAAAAAGCTCCGATCAGTTGTGAAGACCTCGAAAAAGGAGTTCAAAACCCAACAGGTCGAATCAATTACTACGCCGACTGATGTATTCAAGCTAATGAGAATGGATAACCCCAGACAGGCTAGTATCCCTCCGCCACTGAACCATAATGGGATGTTGATAACAGATCCATTAAAACGGGCCACGATCCTTCGCGACTCCCTCCTGGCACGATTTCAGGCATCAGACGACTTGTCATCATGTACAGTCGCGAGCAGCAGTCGGATACCATGGGAAGAGGACGTAACAGATGAAGAGGTTCGAGCCTGTACCATTGGTTGCGGAAATACGGCCCCAGGAGCAGACGGAGTCTCCGTAAACCTGCTGGAGGCGTGTTGGAATACAATCGGGCCTTGGATTTCCCAACTGTTCCGAGCTTGCATTCTGCTTGGCACCCATCCAAAGTGTTTCAAATTAGCCGAGATGGTCCTCCTTCAAAAGAACGATAGAGACCCAACGACAATCAAGGGTTGGAGATCAGTCACTCTTCTCTCATGCTTGGGAAAAGGGTTAGAAAAGCTCTTAGCGAAGCGGATGGCACACCTTGCAGTTATCCATGATGTAGGCGGCCAGCAACAGTTTGGTGCACCGCCGAAGCACTCAGCAATGGATCTGGTCTCATGTGTGGTCCACGACATCGAAGAGGCAAATTCACAAGGATGGGCAGCTACTTTTGTAATGTTGGACGTTCAAGGAGCATTCGACGCGGTACTCCATAATCGATTAGTGAGGAGGATGCAGGAGCAGGGATGGCCGGAGTCTATTCTCAAATGGACTAGCTCCTTCCTTGCCAATCGGATGGTTCAAGTGCGATACTCTGGGGGAGTCACTGCCAAGAGAGAGCTAGTGTGCGGAGTTCCACAGGGCTCACCGATCTCGCCACTTCTCTTCCTTCTATATATGGCAGAGCCCATGCGAAGTGGAACCCCGGGTCTGAGGTTTAGCTACGCCGACGATATTGGTATCCTTGGATTTGGCCGGACGATTGCAGAGTCTGCAGCCGCAGCATAGGACGAGGTCAATAACCTACTAGACTGGGCTCGAAATAATGCTGTCGCTTTCGATACAGACAAGTCCGAAGTCGTACAATTCCCCGGACGATACCGCGAAACATCGGTTGGAATTTATGTCAACGGAACTCTCATAGAGCCGTCGCAAAATGTCCGCTGGCTTGGTGTGTACCTCGATCCTCGACTAAACTTCAAACACCACGTCACAACCTGGTGTGGCAAAGCGTTGAAAATTGCACAGCACATGCGTCGCTTCAATACAGCCTACCGAGGAGCCGCTCCTGGGGCGTTGGTTAAAGCGATCGACACATGTATTGTCCCAATTGCAACGTACGGAGCTGATGTCTGGTGGCCTGGCCTTAGACG
The DNA here is from genome assembly GCA_905067625.1 of Blumeria graminis f. sp. triticale. Taxonomy (NCBI): domain Eukaryota; kingdom Fungi; phylum Ascomycota; class Leotiomycetes; order Helotiales; family Erysiphaceae; genus Blumeria; species Blumeria graminis. Next base: position 7,198,229 of record LR898472.1, on the reverse strand, counting down.
CCCAACAATACGAGGGATGGTGACACCGCCTACTGCTGGCCTATGTAGTATGATTGATAAGGCTGTCTTAATGGGTCTTAGATCAGCACTACCGGTAATGAGAACAACCCCCAACGCCGTACTACATAGGGAAGGAGGAATACCAACCGGGAAAGTCATTCTCGAAGGAAACCGACTTCGCCTCTCGGCCAGAATGCAAACACTTGACGACCGCCATCCGCTTAGGATCCGTGCTGCAGTTTGCCCAAATGTCGGTACGCGAAAATATAAGAAGCATAATCGAAAATCTGCGCGTCCTGAAATTCAAATGTCACGGGCTCAGCGTGCTTATAGACAGCTACCAGAGGCAGAGGCCGCGGAACCTCTTGCCCCACCATTTTATCAATCGCGGCCGGGTTCGAAGGTTGGTTCGAGAAAAGACCAAGTAGAAGCCTGTAAACTTTGGATCACTAATGTGCCAAAGTCAGAAATTTGTGCTTACTCGGACGGAGCATCGGAGGGAAAGGGACGCTCAGCTTGGGGGTTTGTCCTAAAGCTGGATGGGAAAACTTTTCAAAAAGGAAGTGGCATAAAGCACGGTGGAGAGGCTTTAGATGCAGAGATTATGGGGGCAAAGGAAGCTCTTAAAGCAGCGTTGGGTCACCTAAGAGGGAAGGAGTACCTGGCGAAGGGAACGACGCAGTGCATTAATGTGTTGATGGATAGTCGACATGCGATAAATGCACTGAGCACGGGCAGGTCCTCGACCAGCCACAAGGAAGTACGAAAGTTTCGCGAATTGTCTGGGCTAGCTCAGGTAAGAATAACGTGGGTAGCAGGACACTCGGGGATACATGGAAATGAGGAAGCAGATGCAGCGGCCAAATCCGCCCTACGAACGCTTCCCAGCGTGGAAACTGAGCCAGCAACCACCACAACAGCATTTTTACACCAAAAGTTGCATCGACAGCGACAGACTTTGCTCGACAGCTGGTGGAATTAAACTTGCCCGTCACGGTATCGTGAGCTAGATCTGCTCATGCGCCGTCGTAAACCACCAGAACTGGGACTTTCCAGGCTACAGTTACGACATCTCATTGCAGCCCGTACGGGCCACGGCAATTTCGCGGCGTACCATCGTCGCTTCAACAATCCGCACGCTATTACAGAGTGCATCTGTGGGGAGGAACCCACCCCTACCCACTTCATACATTGTCGACTCAACGCAAATATCACGCGTCGAATCAGAGGGTCGTTGTCACACAATGCCTTCTTACACAAGCTACTCGGGCCTAAGTGTTTCGAGAGCTTCAAACAATTTGCACAGGATACCAATTGTTTTGGGTATTCTCCTGTGCATCCATCTCCTACTCTCAGTGGAGATCGAATATAACTCGTCAGGAAACTAAACCTGACAAAATGGGAATCGAGGCGAGGAGTATTGCTTCCCATTCTAAATTATTGGCAATTTATCTTTTTCTTTTGTTAATTTTGGGAAAATGAGTTCGCGTCGGCGCATATTTTTAACTTACTGCTGGTTTTGTGGTGGTTCATGCGGTGGAATCAAGCTGGGTATGTCTTAGATGTAGCTCTGGCTGTGAACATCGGTCCTGTACTCATAGTGGATTTGGAGCTTTAGCTTAGGACTTGAATAAAACAACAACACACACAATTTTTTTGAAATTCGAATTTTCGAATATTCCCCTTCTCCCCTTCTCCCTCCCTCTCGCGCTCGTCGCATCCCTTCAATAAATTGTAATCGAGTCACTGGCATTTTCGTCATGCCACCTGTTCGAAAAAAGCTCCCTAACTCAATGTTGGACAACGCGAGAGTCCGCCCGAGGGCTCCCGCAAAAACACCTGGCCTCGCGCAAAAATTATCAAGCCTATTTGCGAGTGAGGCCTTTATCCCTGGGAAGTCTCCAAACCTTCCCGATCAAGAGATGACTGATTCTGACCCGATCAGAACAGAAATAAATGGTCATCAGACCACGAAACCCGCCGAGCTAGCCCCCGAGGCAAGCAGTTCCAGGAAAGGAAAGGAGGTCGTAAGAGAAAAGACGACCGAACGTGCAGAATTGCCTGCCGGAAAAAATGCTGTGCCAGCCTCAAAAGGCGCAGCTTCGACACCAGCACCGGAATATCCACCGGAGCTGCAATCAGTGATGGAGGCCGAGAAGCGTCGCACGACGCAAATAAAGGCCCGCTTATCAATCTGTTCCACTGCAATAAGCAGTGTTGAAGCAGCACTTTCGCCTCTCTCGATTGGCGACGAAAAAGAGTTTGTAGACGGCATCAAAGTCTACCTTCGAGCGGCCAATGGCCAGTTCATACAATCAGGCCCAGGGAGCACTCCACCAGCTCTCCCTGCGCGCCCCATCAACCTTCCTCCGCCGAGGGCTCATGAAATTAGGGTACCTAACCCTACGACAACCCAGGCTCCGGCACCAAAGACGACTTGGGCCACAGTAGCCCGTGCAGGTCTAGGCCGCAGTGTCGGGCCGTCGACTACAAAGGCAGCACCGCCCGCCCCAAAAGCAAAAAGTGCCAATCCGAGGACAAAAGTCGACGCGAGACTTTTTCTACGCCTCAAAGGTAACCACCCCCACCGACTCCTGTCACCAGCTGGCGTAAGATTAGCTGTGTCACAGGTGCTTGGTACCGCTGCCGACAACATCACGTTGGTTCAGCGGGTCAAAACAGGCTTTGCACTGACAGCAAAGAACGAACTCGCTCGGAAAGAGCTGCTAGATTCCTCCATGTCACGGAGCGAATCTGGAATCAAACTGGAACCAGCGTCAAATCTGGTTGCCTTGCAAATTGCCACCGTACCGGTGACAATAAACACACTTGCAGGTCCCATCGAGATCACGGCAAAGATGGTTGCTGACGAAGTCACGCGAGTGACGAAATCCGTTCCGTTTCTTGTCCGTCCGCACGGGTACTGCAAGCCTGGGGCGCCATACGAGAACTGGCAAGCCCTCTTTCCTCGCGAGTCCACGCCCCGACCTGGATTCCGCCTCTTCGACGATTCTGGAGCTGCGAAGTTCTTCCGACCTCGACAACAACTCGAACAGTGCAAACGTTGTCTTGGCTATCACGCCAGCCGCGGATGCTCTCGCGCTCCAGCTTGCTGGATCTGCGGCTCAAAGATGCACTCGGAAGTGGAGTGCAAGGCCCTCACACGATGTCGCAATTGTGGGGGACCTTACCGATCGGACTCTCGGCACTGCCAAGCCAGACTCAGAAAAGATGGACCGGTGACCAAGGAACAGCTCGCAGCAATTCGCAGAGTCGAGCAAGAAAGATATGCAGACTTTGCCCGTGTCAAAGCTGCATACAAAAAGGACGAAGAGGCGAGGAAAGCCTCTGCGAAGGACGTCTCCATGGCGGAGGGATCGGGTTTCGGAATTCTAGAAACCGAAGAAGAAGTTTGAGGACTCGGCAGTTCTTGGTGAAGTCTACAACAACTTTCACAACAAAAAGCAGGAAACCAGCCGATAGCAAAGGTTACCTGAGAGCTCATCTTTCGCTCTCAGCGGAGATTAGGAAAAGTCACTTGGAAGATGTGACAGGGAAGGAAACGGGTGAGAAGCGCGGGATCTGGATCACATATGAAATTCTTCTAAATTATTATTTATTTTTTTCAGTTTATTTCAGTTTTTTGTTTGATTTACGCTTTGATTTTAGTTTTGATTTAAGTTATGTTGTTAACTTCATCTACTTTTGTTGAGGTTCCCGCGGTTGGAATGAGTTGGGCCTGTACGCAGAGAACCCCACCGGCTCCACCAGTCTTGTACCGATAGTGGACCTAGAGCTTTAGCTTAGGACTTTAAAATAAAAAAAAATAAAAAAACACACACACCGTTTACTAGGTACACAACGCGCGCCCAGAAACCTCATAGGTCTGGCGTTAAATGAAAACTCACTCACTCATCACCCACAGCAATGACAGACTCGACTGGGCTGCGTACTTTTATCTTAACATTCCAATAAGTCTCAGCTTACTCTTAACCAAACATCCCGACACATGGAACACGATGCGCGACCACCTTGGTCATCTCATGACTACCAAGAGACATACTGACTAGGCCATCGAGACTTTGTATTCTAAGGTGTGAATCCTTGGAGCAGACACGGTAGAAATCTACCTTGATCAGGCAGCGACAGATTTCAAACAACTAATATCAAGCCAGTGGTATTAGACTGGATAGTTGCTGGACAGTGGATGGGTGCCTTCGGGCGCGCCCATACGCTGGATAGTTTGGACAGATTCAGGTTGCCGGTACGTGGACTTTAAACTTGAGTTCTGTACCAACTCAACTTTAAATCAATCAAAGCCAATCAAAACATCATGACCCGTGCAATCTGGAGTCGTGCGCAGAATATGCTGCAGTACTGTATGAGTTGTGTCACGCGCTCTATTATCGATTATCTAGTAGCCTAGTTGTTCAAAGCAATGTTACAAAGAGGGCATGAGGTAGAAGAGCATGGCTGACTTATTTCTCTCTATTGGGCTAGGTGTTCACCTATGCATAGGCAACTATCACGGTACGGCGAAGCGGGTCTGTGACTAGAGACCTGATCAGGGCTCCCACCATTTTTTTTGTTTATTGTCCTATTGAGTCACTGAATGTCAGGACATGTAGGTCCTTTCTACGTACAGGTCAAAAGTATCTATGCTTCGGGTAGCATACTCCCTGCTCTGCCTCCTTCGCGACCTCTTTCCAACAGTAATACCCCCATAGGTCTTCATTTGAGTACACACTAAGAGAAGCCATCATCCCCCCTCTCCAACCAATGAAACCATGGCCATTTGTAGATGTGAAGCTGAAAAGAAAATTCTTAAAACTGCTGGGTTTGTGGCTTCCCTATTAAGAAGAGGCCGAGCAGCCAGGCGCGGCAGATCTGTGTGTACTTAAGAATGTCTCTCAACCATCCTAGCCTTCTCTTTTCTTTCTCCCTGATTCATGGCGCAGAACAAACCGAAGGGCGTGAAAGGGTTTCTGTAAAGTCTTGGTCGAAAATGACTGCCGTAAAGGAGCCTAGCTTAGCATCCAATTGTCCTTACGGACCTGGGGTTATCGAGTAACTCATGTATTTCAGATACCCTCCTAGCTAGTAGATTCGGAATTGTAAGTTAGAAGAGACGATATTGTTGACCAGTCTAAGTCTAATTTCTTAAACGCAGATAGGCCCTTTTCTTTGTTTTCGTGGGCTTTTCTTTAGCCGGAGATAGGTAGAACATTTGTGATATAACAAGGGCCTCTCATACAACTGCTGTGGCGTTTGGTACCACATTATGTTGAAAGTCATGCGATAAATCTGTAATTGTGAAGTGTATAGATAATTGTAAGAACAAGAAAACAAGCACCAATATATATAATTCATTTTACCTGATTTGGCGCCTTGAGGCTCATGCAGGTTTTATCGGAAGATATTTACTTTAAGTAGGATGACTCAATTTGACGATTAGAACACTCATACTCAGATTTCATTTGCAGATACCACTCGAGGTTAACCCTTACAGCGTATAACCTCTTCCGTGCATACCCACCACAGGGAAAAGCATGAAAACCCTGTGGCTATCCCAGTGTGCTTTCATCATCCCACAAGTATAATGTCACCGCGAGAGGGAGTGGTGTAAGGGTTTTACTGGACTGGAACCAGCTTTCTCCTGTCTCGAATGGGGTAGGTGTTCAAGCTACCCAGTATCTACTTGGGAGAACGGCCCGGATGGTATACCACTGCATCATCCAACCCAACAAGCACCAATAGTTGTAGTAATAATACACACAAAAAATTATATATATATTTATATTATAAGGAATCTAATTTCGAGAGCAAGTATCCACACGCAGCTAAATATATAGCTGGTATGTAGTATACTCTTAACTCCACTGTTGCATAAATTACAACACATTATATTTCCTTATTCCCGGCATCAATATCTTCGTCTTGATCGTCTTATGTGTTATCATAAATGCTTCTTTGACAAAGGGGGAGATTGCTCAGCTCAATGTTGAAAAGTTGTGACTCAAACTTGGCTCTGCAGACTCTACAGTGAGAGCTAGAGGTTCGTAAGGGATACCGCGGATAGGTCTTGAGAATAGTCCCCATATGTTCTCATCATTTCTCTGCTTCACAACCTCATGGCTCAAACGGGTTGCTTCGCTATATTTGCTCAAAACCCGCCTCTTGTACCGGTGCGATCCCTAGCATTAATTTCTTCTCATAAGGGCCCAACGCTACTTGGAAGCCAATAGCTCAATAGATGCCCAGGTCCGTTATTTGTGATACCATTAAACCCTCTGGGTTACTCTACCTCTGGGAATCATGCAACCTATTCTACTGTGTGATTTGGTCTAATGCAATCTTAGACTCACTGATTTTGGTGCCGTCTAATATTTTTTGCTCACTTGATGTACAGAAAACTTTCTCCGCATGAAAAGTGACCAGTGCTGTGTGAGAATGTATGATGACAAATTTGACTTCAGAGACACTTCTTGTCTGGATTTTATTCGCAAATACCACTGTAAGGTATTTCTGCTTGCGCGGAACAATCGACCCTCTTCCGTGAGTACCTGGTTAAAGGAAGCTTAAAAACTTTGGGTTGTACACGGTCACTTTTATCATCCTGTACACGAGCACCACAAGAAGTTAGATCGTGACTTGCTAGATTAGGACCAGCGATTTCCGGTACCAAGGGCAGTAAATACCCAAGCTATCAAGACCCAATCCATGAGGCAATTCCGCATGATATGCCATTGTGCCATCCACGCACACAATGCTCTCTGACGTCCAAATTTATTTGGTAGAACTTCTGTATCTTGTTCCTTTCAAGATTGTATCGAAACTTGGTGTAATCGTGCATTTTAGTCCTGAAAATTTTTCACACTCATCCCGAAATCTACTACCCAGATTTGTGCCCTGCAATTTGTTTTCTATAGTGGGTACTCATATTTCCGAAAGTGTGTATGTTGTGACCAGCTGAGGTTAGAGACTGAGTTGACTAGGGGGTTTGTCGTTGAAAAGAGGATAAACTAAGTCTTAGTTGTAGACTAGATGAGGCTTTGTTCGGAATCAGTCCTGTTGGTAGTAAAAGGGCGAATTGGTACAGTGTCTTGAATCGTTTTCTTGAGGGCCAAGATCTTCAGTGTCACAAAATACGACTGTATTTGCTTCTAGGAGAATGACATTCTACAGGCTGGAATAATACACCGCTGACAGTTGCCAGCCTCTGACCTACCAGTCAGCAAGTCATGTGGTGGGTACAAATGTAATCTGAACCCTTACAATTAGTCTCATTCTCCCAGCTAAACCGACGGCCCGCACCATAAAGTTTCGAGACTAGAAAGCTTAGCATCCTTCATTGGAACTCTGGGTTGAAATCCGCAATGCGACACTGCCAAGGAAGCCATAATACCATGAGCCATGAAGCAGCTGCCGAGTTTAGGTGCGGGAAAATGTTGAGTTCATCTCCTACGTCCTTATCAGTCTTCATGCCTCTTATTACGCTGATGGAGTGTAGGCCTCTTCCCATCATATCACTCGACGATATACATCATTTACTTGGTAAAAGTCGCAGTTCAGATTATCCACAGTTCACAAGGGTTCGCTAAATGATCTACAGTACACGAGTCGTCGCTGGCAAGGACGCGACATTGAAGAGCTTGGTCGTTTATTGGCATTTTGTTTACAGACATCCACTCAAGATTGCCTACAACAATATCAAACTACCATCAGCAACAGTTAAAGCCTGCTCATCTCTAGGCGTCGCAAGTTACACTGACTCGACCATATGATAGTTGCGACGCACCGAAACACAAGCTCTGTTTTCATTCCAGATGGTCATGGTTGTCAGACACTGACGGTTTGAGTTGCAGCAATTAATGAAGCTACTCGGTTTCGAGCAGAATTACACTCTTCTGGAAAGAAGATGATCGTTTTCACACACTGCCGGGGTCGAGCCAATCAATGGCTGCACATTTCCCTTAGCACCTACCACGGTCTCGTATAGGAGACCCCTCGATATGCGTATAGCTTCAGTGTCGTGGTAAACATGTTCCCGCGACAAGCCTGCATCATGATGCTGTCCCCATATATTCGTCGGGCCCGGATCCTATGCCGAGCAAGATTGCACTTGTCTCCCCACTGCCCCTTAATCGTGGGTTACAATGATTGTTTCCCGCAGACCTATTGTGACGGTCCCTGATTTAAAGAGAGTTATAAATACATATACATATATAATTCTACGATCCACATTTGCTGTGCATTTTAATCTTTTATAATTAGTGTCTGGATTTCGTAATTGCATAATTCTCGCTCAACACAATGTCATTCACCATGCTAGGCTCATGGTCCAAACTTTTCTCGCTCGTCTTCCTCATCTGCATCGCCCATCCTGTTTGTGCTCTACCAAAAGGCGGCCAGGACTCAAATGATAGCAAAGGCAAGGCCACCTCCACTGCGGCATCAGCTAGTGGCACATTGGGCCAAGCCACAGACGGCTCAGTCATTCTAGACAAGACAGTTCAAATCAAGTAGGTGGCCTATCCCTTGCTAATATGCTATTCTGATTTGAGACAGCGGTCTACCCATTCGTTACCGCATCAGCGCGCCGGCCGATCAATTTACCGCGGCCTCGGGCGTTCCGGGCGCCAAGGCCGATTCCAGTCAAGCAGGCGCCAACGGCTTAAACGTCCTGCTACATGGTGATGGCGGTACATCCTTCTTCGACTTCCCCAACCAAGCAGTACAGGATGGTCTCATGGGTGTCGTTGTCCTCGCACCTAACAACAAGCGTTTTTGGGGTGGTGGCAGCGGCTTGCAGCGTACTGATGGCGTTGCCCATGCCGCCGCCGTCAACTCTCTCATTCAGAAGCAGCTGGCGCAGGACGTAGCCTTTGATCCATCGCGCGTCTTTTTCACCGGCGTCTCTGGCGGCTCCCTTCTGCTCTCAGGCTTCTTCGTGCCGGCCTTTGGTGCCACCTACAAGACTGGTGTTGTACTTAACTGCGGAGCCCTTACACCACAGGTCAATGTCGTCGATTCTTCAACACTCATCTCAAAGATGAAGATTCACTTCCAGAGTACGCAGGATGAGCTGGCCTCACTCCAAGGCGAGCTCCCTCGCGCCATCGCCGCCTACGAATCCCTCGCCACCGACGCCGGCCTCTCCGCCGATCAGATTGGCGCTCTTCAGACCGTCGACAATTCACCCAATGGCGGCGGCCACTGCGCCTTTGACGGTAAAGACTTCGTCTCAGGTGTCCAACTGATAGCCTCCAACTACGCCAACATTATCAGCGATAATCCATCAGGCAAGGTGCCCGGCATCAAGCAGAGTGTCCTCAAGGTAAGTCGGCCCGATGCTCTCGAGGCAATACGGAACTAATTCGCGGTAGTCTGTGGTGGGTAACGAAAAGATCTCATTCTCCAGTGCGACATAAACGCCTCTGTCGACTCTCTGGGCCCGCGTATGCGAGAAAATTCCTCACGCCCTCAGTCATTGCGGGAAATAGCTTCTCCACGGCATTCACATCTATTTAGGATCACGTGCAACTAGCAAAGCCCATAGTGGTTGCGGTGCGCCAACGAGAATTTCGCAGCATCTCAACTCTACTAAGTCATCAAGTTCATTCCGTTCGGTGCTTACTTTCACTGAAGTCTACCGTCAGTGATTAGCTTCGTGCGTATGAACGGCAGTGAGAGATCCCAATCCGACATCTCCACAGGCCCATGAAACATCCTCGGCGTGGCAGGTCCTTATTGCGCGAGGGGCGATGAGGGGGTTAAAGCGACTTAGGCGCTACATTGTGCACGACATTGTATGTGTAGCTAAATTTGTCATGAGCTGGAATCGGCTTGGGCGGCTCATAGAACTCTGTAGTCTATCGCAAGCGTCGCGTAGAAAATAAATCCCCTTCAAGCCTAGAATATCTTTCACGTTAGAGTGAGCCATGAGATTTTTATCGTGATGACATGTTCGGTTGTTTCTGTGACTTAAAGTCGATACTAGAGATCATGTCACTCGTCGTTACCGTCTCAGAGCATCGAGGGCCGAGAAGCTCATGTGGCCCAGCCTTACTGATTCCGGCCCGAGTCGATGCTCAGTGCGACGCGTATGCTACGAATAAACTTTGCTCAAAGGCACGGTCCGGCATCACATTCTCTTGTCTTTCCAAGCAGCTCATCGTTCGCCCGGTCTTGATTTACAGTAGTCACTGGGATAAGTCTTATTTGACTTATCGAAGACAACCATTGTAATGGTCTTCTATTCAGCCAAAGGACATATTGATTCATGCCAACTACTCATCGCAAATTTTACTCAATACAGCCTTTTTCTAGGTTTAATCGAACCTTGACTACAGCTTTCTTACTCTTCCATTTTGTAAGGTTACGGTCGATGATGAAACACGTGCAATAATTGCTGGGTACAAACCCCTGCACTAGCTAAGAGTGATGATTAAAAAGACGATACTTTCTATGGACTAAATATACTTGTGGGTTTTGCGCGCTTATTTAAATAGGTTATCTATGATCCTCAACAATGTCAGATCCCGCTGCCGTCAAATGATGATGATCCGCAGTGAGAAATTTCATAAATAGTTCATCTCTTTCTACACTCCGCCTGTATGATATGGTTACTGAAGTTCCTCTAGTAGCAGCTTCTATATCTCTGTCCACAGGCCCTTTGTCGCTGGCTCTATTGACTTGCATTGGATGGTATCATCATCGACTTCGCGATACTATGTGCGAGCAGCTCACCCGACACTAGTTTTACTCATCTTCATCCCAACCCTCTGGCCCATCCTGATCGTAAATAACTTTTTCAATCAGCTGGAGGGTAGGCCTCAGCGGTAGTCCAATCACATTGTCGGCACTTCCTTCAATCCTCTCTACAAGAAGGCTACCCATCCCTTGGATTCCATAGCCTCCAGCCTTATCTACGCCTTCTCTCGTTTTGACATAAGCCTCGATCAATTCATCACTTACTTCTGCCGCAAATATCACTTTGGTTTCTTCTACAGTAGTCTCGATGTTGTACCCAGGGTCTCGGGCGTCATCTCTCGGTGCTAGCACTGCAACTGCTGTGTAGCATTTGTGTGATTTTTGGTCTCGGAGCATTTTCAGCATTTGATGATGCTCTTTTTCACTGCGTGGCTTTTCGAGTATACGGCCTGATGTGGTGACGATTATAGTGTCGGCAGAAATCACGAGAGATGGGTCTGGAATAGAGGCCAAAGAGTTCGAGAGAGCGATAGCGTATACATCAAGACATTTCTGAATGGCAGTTTGAAGGACATACTCAAATGCCCCCAAATCCTCTTTTGATAGATTTTCAGGTTTAGTAGAGGGCACAACCTCAATATTCGTGAGACCAAGCTGTATCTAATTAGAAGGTAATATCAGGGCACAATAGAGACTAACAAGAGAGATGATTTGTTTTCGCCGTGGACTTGCCGACGCAAGTATGACTCTCTTCCCTCGAAGCTGAGACAGCACAGGCAATTCTAGAGGAAACGGAGCCCGAGGCAAAGCTTTAATGGGAGGCTTTCTCTCCTCATCTGCTACATGCTGAGTGGTACTAGCTTCGTAACATGGCGGCGACTCATCAGATTTTATTACTACTTGACCCTTTTTCTGAGGCATGGTGTATTTGGCGCTTGTACGAAACAAACATACTTTGTCATTATGAGATGGTCTGTTCGCCGTGGTGCGCCTCGTTCCTTCCTGAGAATGGACAACACTAGAATGATGGCCCCGGCTGAATGGCGCTGTGGTATGCCAGCCGTACTAGACCCCAAAATAGATAACGGTCAGCCTTCTCGTCTACTATTTTCGAGACGCGATCGTGATGAATCGGACCAGTAAAGCAAAATCACCTACGACTCGCCTGTGAATAGACCTAATTCATGAATTGAAGGGCGACAAAATTCTCTGAGATCTCTCCCCTGTCGAGGCTGGAAGTAAAGTAGCGGCCGAACTCCGTGCAAAAGCCCTACAAGCGAGACCGGCGGATATAGTCATAAGAATAAAAAACAATTTAGATACGTGACAGTTAATTTATGAATAGAGATTATCCGTGTTGTAGACCTTAATGTACACGAGGCGAAAATGTCTAGTGCCAAATACAAATATAATGCAAGAAAGCAATACACAACACAGGATCTACATTTGATTTCGCTACTTAAATCATCTTGCAATCTTCAAGACTACAACATCCTCACTCGAAGCAGTCCACAATTAACCTAGGAATTACTGATTGGGGGCCCTATGCTTCTAATTGTGGAATCTCAAAGTACATTTATTGCAAGCGCAAGTGGTCGATTGTTTATAGGAGCCACTGTAAGAAAGTTGGATTCCCGCATGATTTATTTGGAGGCAGACACAACCACTATTTGTCAAATGGCCGTGGTGAAATTGTAGAATAAGTGTATCTTAGATTGAAATAGGTTTGTGTGGGGGCCTGCCGCCAAAGTCGAATTCATCACTCCCCAGTGGTTTTGTTTTGTTCATTAACGTGCTAGGTTACATGGCTACCGTTGCACTCCTATTGGAGCTTAAGCACGTGTGGGATTGGGCCGGATCAGGTTAACTACCGTGAAGTACAGATAAACCCCGTCCCACTTTAATGACCTGACCACCTCAGACTTCACCCATGTGTTGAATCATACCAAGCCTAACCGTCCAGAAACCCGCTGTATACACGCCGTAGCGCAATTTCTTCCTCAGCCTCGGCCACCACGCGCCCGAGCCCTTGATATCCTCATTGACTCCGAAATATAAATGCCGTCCAAGATCTCATCGTTGCACTAGCCTTGCACCTTCATATCGTACCGTTGGGTTGTTTTCGTCATTGGGGATTTGTGTAATCCCCTCGGTGTGTCTTCCCTCTTCTTCCTCCTTTGTACACGTCCAGTTTCCATCATGACTTTCCTCATTAGAGCGTGTGTAGGTAGGTGATCAGACGGGTATGGAGGTAGGTCGCAGGTGTAGGATCGATTGAGACATGCTTCGTCGCAAGTATAAAAGGAGTTTAAGAGATGTTGGATGTATGAATACGACCCCCAGATAGACCTAGGCCCATCCGTGAATCGTATGTTGGTGGTGATGACATTTTGTTCGACGTTGTTCCGGCTGTGAAATCTCTGCCGACTGATTTTCCGACCAAAATATCGAGTGCAACTCCTTCAAGTCGAAAATCCATCAATTATAATTCATCGCACCCTTTTTGGTGACTGAATCTCGGCTCTGGGGGAATATTTCACTCTCAGGTTCGTAGAGGACACCACTGACAGGTGTTCAGCCTTCGTCCTCCACTCCCCAGTGGTGCCGGTGAGCGAGTGATGTTGTTATTGTACTACTTGAATCATAGAATATCTAACACCTTAGGCTCCTCTTTGGCTCAGGCCATACCTTGTACTGTGCTCCTATCCTCTTTTGTTACTTCAAAGATCATTGATATATTGCCCTTGTTGAATAGCCATTCAACTCAGTATTTACCCGTCGAATTCGGCCACCTTTTCCACGGAACCTTCTACCTTAAAAAATAAAATTGGTAGCAATGGAAACTGCGTGCGCGGGAAAAGTCTCAAAAAACCTGCAGCCCCAGCCAGGCGAGGCCTAGACACCGGGACCACATGAGGTGCGCATATTCATCTATATCTCCCTTCTTTGTAACAGTCGAGGTCGACTTGATCCAATCCGCCATCTCTGCATCGGGTGCTGGGCACGCTCCGAAACTAATCGGATGGCATCTCCTCCATGACCAATACTTGGTGATGAGTAGGGCTCCGAACCTACCATCTGATCTGATCGTGGTTAGCTTCATGATAATGATGATAGGGGAATGTGTTGAGAGATGAAGACGATACAGACCGCGAAAGCGTTTGGGAATCCTCATCGAAGTGAGTACTTTGTTACTCAATCTCGGCTCTGCAGACTCTACAGTGAGAGCTGGAGGTTTATAAGGGACACCACTGACAAGTGTTGAGAATAGTCTCCCCGATGATTGTATGAGAACTTGCGAGGTGTTGTACTAATTGAGGGAAGCTGTACGGGAGGTATAGGATTGGATATGCTACTGATGTAGGTATGCTCGGACTGAAGAGAGACAGGATAATAAGAGAATTATTAACGGGTCAGCGGGTAAAATACCAGAAAGGATAGTCATTTCATTGCGAAGTATCCAACGGAAATGCTTGATGCTTATTACAGGGTCATATAACTCTACCAGAAGCAGGGTAATAGAACACGAGTCTTCGGTTCTCCCGATTGATATCTCCCTGAAACAAAGGAGTGTCCAACACGTCGGACTATCAGAAGGATCACATGTCAGGAGAACGATACTATCTGTATGCAGTAACATTAAGCAGGCCACAAGGGGAAACGAGAACAGGCACGCCAAGAATCGAAAGCATCACATTAAAGAATGGACCTGAATTTGTGGTATGAGAAATGCGAAGAGAAGACAAAAAGAAGCCAGTAAGGTGGCTGCGTTCCAGGAGTGGAAGAACTCTTGGACACGCCCAGGGAACGAAATACTATCTAGTCATCGAGCTTTGGCCGACCCTGAACATTGGAGGAGAGTCGCAAATATTGTTACAGATGAGACAACAGGCAGAAAAAGGATTACATGTAGAAACACACCCTCATATATCCACCTGAAACTTAGCAGGGCCCAAAGCAATATTGTAGTTCAGATAAGAAGTGAGCACATTGGTATCAATTCTTATCTGTATGGAAGGAAAGTCCCCGGAGTGATTAATCCAAAATGCCAGTGTGGATATCCGTCTCAAAATGTTAAACATATGGTCTTGGCGTGTCCTCAGTGGGCAATGGGAAGAGGAGAGGTGCTTCGAAAGGCAAAAGACAGGTCATTTGCGGCATTGATGAACAGCCCAGATGATAAAGAGAGAATTACAAAATGGATCCTGGCAAAAGGCTGGTTTGAACGGTTCCGACTCGTAGGAGAAGTGGAAATTGCATTGGAAGAAAAGATGAGACGATGTGAACAATGATAATACGGAATTCACACTGTATAAACAGTGTAAATGCACTTCCTGTAGGAAACCTCAGAAAACCAATAGAAACGAGACAAACAGTTGTGGGGGGTTTTTACCGATTTTGGTTTCGTCCTTTGTAAATAATGCAGATAGTCACCTGCATGGACCCATAGGGTGCCTGATCGGGTTAATTGATATCAAATTCAAAATTCAAACAAGAATCAGACATAATAGCGATAAGAAAACAGGTAGACTTATAATGAATAATAGAGTCAACTATCCAAATCCACTAAGGACTTAGCAGGACCCATAGCAGCATTGCCACACAAGAAACGAGTACATTGGGCTCAATGCTTACTTAAACCTAAGGAATTTGCCAGAAGTGAGAAAACTACGCTGCCAATATGGATACCCCTCCTAAAATATAAAGCACATGGTGATTTCTTGTCCATGATGGGCAAAGGGAAGAGGTGAGTTGCTACGATAATCGACAACCCGATCTTTCTGTGACAGGCTTTCCCCAGATTGGGACTGGTCATTAGGTCCACTTCGTCTTCGAGTTTAGGCTGTAACAGAGCAACGCCCACGGAAATGTGAATGGGACGCTAAGGAGGTATCAAGGGTGGCACGTACCAAATGGGAAGTGTGATACAGGAGAATAGATGAGCCGGGGAAAAAGGATGATCCTCTCGTAGCCAATGGAGGGAGCTAAGACTAGTCTATGCAGAAGACATAAAGGACAGGACACGATACTGTGAATTAGCTTTCCAAAGAAAAATTATTCATTCCATTGAGTTATCGACTTCAAGTACTTCTGACTTCTTTAAACCTTTTACACTTTCAAAGCTTTGTTAAATAACGTCAAAGGTATGAATAGAGTTGCACAGTGGATTCAAAAGGAAGGATGGCTAGAGCAGTTTCGGATGACCGGAGAAATCGAGGCGTTAATTAGGTGAAGAGAGGAAATTGGAAACACAGGAAATGAACGGAATCAACACTGGCAACAACAGTGTGAGTGCACTTCCTAGAGGTAAGAATATAATGGCGCAGAATCCAATCAGACAGCTAAAGGGTTTTTCACTTCAAGGTTTCCTCCTATGTAAATCAGAAAGTTTGTTAGATACCTGCATGGGCCCACAGGGCGCCAAATCAGGATCATAAGATCAAATTACAAAAAAGAGAATCAGAAAACCAACATGGTACAGATTCAAATGGATCACGGCGTGGGAATAGGAGTTTTTATCCATGTCACGTAACATATGAGCTTGAACTGCTGCGTAACTTACGCAAAGCTAAATCTTTCCTGCAATATCTAAATTCATTACATTCCAGGAGGTATTACTTCTGGCTCTGCACAATCCCTTTTACTATTGACCTTGGAACCATATCGTGCGTAGCTGTAAAAGGTCCAAGGAATTCGGAAGTACTCGAAAGTCGTTGACTCAATAGGAATTAATTATTTTTCCTTGGGATGCTAAACTACTGTATCGTATCCTGCCTTTTATGTCTTCCGCGTACGCTAGTGTTAACTCCCCCCTTTGGCCATATGAGAATACTCCTTTCTCCCGGCTATCTTCCTTAGCTCCCTGAGAATCATCCTTTCCCCCGGCTATCTTCCTTAGCTCCCTGAGAATCATCCTTTCCCCCGGCTATCTTCCTTAGCTCCCTGAGAATCATCCTTTCTCCTGGCTATCCTCCTTAGCACTATGAGAATCATCCTTTCTCCCGGCTATCTTTCTTAGCTCCCCTTTAGTCTATCCAGGGGCGTTGCTCTGCCACTACCTTACCTTAGAGACGGAGTGGTCCTAGTGACCAGTCCCAGTCCGGGCAAAGCCCGTCACAGTAGCGTTTGAAACCCCGTAACTAATGTCATTCTTGTGGAGCAGGCGAAGCTTTGTTCCAGCTGAGACTTTATCGCGTCCCAATCTCGTCTAAAATCTTTTTCAGATTTAAATTCTCGTAAGCTCGTTCGATCTACACCTGCCGGCATTCACGCGTAGGTCATTCGATAAAGAGATAAGTTCGACTCCGAATTTAAATTCTATACACTGGATGAAATTTGAAAATCGATTTCTTGTTCAAAATATGGCGTCTGGTGTTCTTTGGAAATTTCCATCTGATAATCTAACTATTCCGACTACAATGGATCCCCCACTCCTCTTATTTTCGATTTATCTAAATTTATGGTCATCTGGTTTTTGTCGAATCAGGTGAAAGGCCAAAGGCCGAGCTCCATGTCGCTCATCAGCATGTATGTCACAAAGACGCGGACGAGCAGGAATATGGTCCTGATCGATCAAATACCCGGAGATGTAGTATTTGACGATAGAGACAAGGCCGAGCTCCATGTCGCTCATCAGCATGTATGTCACAAAGACGCGGACAAGCAGGAATATGGTCCTGATCGATCATATACTCAGATTCCTCGAGCTGCTCCAGAAAGGATGAATCCATGCACAAATCGACAAAGCTCTGGTCATAAAATACTTCGTGCAGGTACAAATATAACTGGTAATCCGAAAAATAGACATAAAAATTTAGTTGGATGTCCTGCCTGAAGTCTATCGCACCAGTGATAGTGATAATGCCGCGGTGACTCCTCCGCATTATGATGTAATGTAGTCGATAATATGATTAGTTTCCTGTGGGTTATCTTTAAACGCAAATATTAGGAATTTATCAATTGATTGTTTAAACGTTTCTTCTGAAGAGCTAGTTTTTCCGGAAATATTGAGTCGAAAGAGTTGATGGGCAAATTAAATATATTCCCAAGTCATTATTTTCGGAACTACTTATTTTGAAGGAGCTTCGAATGACTAGGATTTATTTCTAGCAAGGTTCTTTAGATTTATCAGAATGCACCCTGTTTCGCCCACACGTCATTTAAACATTTATTTCATAAGAAATGTGTGTTTTTGAGCACTAGTATATCCTTATTCTCCTGTATGTCCAGGCCTCTATGATAGTCTTCAGGCCGGCCAATGTGTGCTCTCCTATTGTTAAAGTAATCGACAATGGAAAAGGTGACGTCAGGTCCTTGTCTATAACATTCGTTTGTTACAGTCTTCCCGTAGTAGCTCTTTCATCGTCGGTTGAATAAAGTGAAGATCAAGTCGCGACTTAATTTTGGGCTTTAAGATTAGCATATTTTCCGTCTTTGTGCGCGATAACGTGCATGGTGTTGAAGATTTGCAATTAATCTGTTGAAAACTTGAAGTACTTCTTCATTACGAGGATGGACGATAAGAATTTTCTTGAGAACGACATTGATTGTTGTAGATCATGATATACTGGTATCATAGAACGAAGTAGGATGTCTTGAATGGATGATATGTGAGGCGTGGCATGCATGCCTTTATAGTTCAGACCCTTGAGCGGCTGCTAGTCTCGATAATCCCTCTCACACAACGGACATTGACAAGAGAACGTGTCAAACTATCTCCTAACAAAAAAACAAAACGCCCATAATCACTAAGCCTGTTAGGTGGACAAGTGGGGTTCCATCAAACTCAAGATCATCATCGAGTTCCTGGCAATGAAATAGCTGATAATTTGGCTAGGAACAAGCTGCAACCAGTCGGAAAGCACGGAATCTTGGACAAATCTGCGATGAAAAGCATGACCAGGACCCATGCAAGGCAACTGATTGATGCTAAGGAGCCTGTCTTGGAAGGTAATGGGATCTGAACGGAAGTTGAAGCGTATAATTGCAACTGAATTCTCGCTTCCAAGTACAGTACACACATGCTTCATTGCTGCCCGAACGGTATAACACATCCTATTCCTGCGTGAGATCAGCCAATGGCACTGCAGGTAGAGAGAGAGATGTGAATGGGTCAACTAGTTCTATGGCCAAGATTGTGGGAGTGGCGGAGACTTCTAAGCGGACGGCGAGGTGCTTATGCGCTGAAAGATGTGCTTGAGTAATGATGACGGCTATTTTTTGCGAAATATATGCAAGCTGGCAGGATGTGTGTGGAGA
This sequence comes from Blumeria graminis f. sp. triticale, assembly GCA_905067625.1. Lineage (NCBI taxonomy): Eukaryota > Fungi > Ascomycota > Leotiomycetes > Helotiales > Erysiphaceae > Blumeria > Blumeria graminis. Next base: position 7,179,257 of record LR898472.1, on the reverse strand, counting down.
CACGCATGTGGATAGGAGTGATCGGCCTTGGACGTAGTATGCAAATTCAATCAGCACGAAATAGCCGGCTCGATAAAAGGGAGAGAGAGAGATATATATGTTTATTGTACTGCTCGAATCATAGATTTTCAAGCATATTGAGCTCCTCTCCGGCCCAGACCACGACAAAGAGTGAAAATGGTTACGAGTGGAAAAACCTGCATATTAGCTCAGCCAGCATGGAGCAAAAACATAGCAATAATGCAAAAAAGAAGGCATGGAAATCTTGTGATTTGTTTTTGTCGATTAGTGCTGCTAGACGGGGTAAGTTTCGGTCCTTACATCCGGTCATCCACTTTCAGCTCCTCGGTGGGAAGATGCGAGTTAGTTTTGCATATCAATTTACAGGAAATGAGGGGACAGAAATTCAACGCCCATCAGCAGTGTGCCCTGTTAGCATCCAGATCTCATTGCAGAATCTGCAGAATCGAGAATGAGTAATACCTCGTTTTCACTTCGATGAGGATTCTTTTTTTTTTGGCATCAGATTTTAATTGCGTATGCAGCTATCTAGCTATGACACAATATCAAAGAAAAGTACAGAATAGAGGATTCAACGTATGAGGATTCCCCATGGCCATCGCGGACTGTACCATCTTCAATTCTCGGTGTAACTACCTGACACAATTATCGGGCTAACCACCATCAGATCAGTTGGTAGGGTCAAAGCCCTAATCACCACCCACCCTTGGCCATGGAGGAAAACCCATCTGATGAATTTTCCATGGATAACTTCTGAAATACATAGCTCTCCATCATATTCATTGGTGTAGATATCTTCTTTGTAACAAAAGAGGACAGGAGCACTGTGCGAGGTGTGACCTGGGCTAAAGAGGAGCCCAATGTTCTAGATAGTCATAGTCTCAGACAAGATAAAAAAATGAAATAATAATAATGTAGGATACGACAAACAATCAGCCTTATTTTGGTCCTTGCATTTGCGGTGTTAAGGCGGCATGTGAATATCTGCAGGCATGAAGTAGACAAAAGACTGATCAGAGAGCAAATCAATGACCTCTTTACGCCACAAAGTCACCAGCCTGGGTATGTGTATCAAGGCTTCAACACAGCAATGACTCGTCATAGACACTCCACCAGCCGTTATCGACGTCTTAGGCACGAAGATAAAGGATTTAATGTATATAAACCCAGAAGATACTACGGTGGGGTCCAACCTGCCTCTGATAGGCGCTGCAAGAGTGGGGAACGGCCTCTCAGGATTCTAGACTAAATAGAAATTTCATAGTAGGAGTGGGATGGCTAGTCGCCTGACGCTCTGAACCGGAATAAAGTGTTGAGGATGGAAGAAAATTGTGGAACACATATCAATCCGAGAGAATTATTCTCTAAATATTGAAATTGATCAAATCTCGTAGTACTAGAAACGCAGGGCCACAAGGTGATGATTCAGTACAATCCACCACCAACTCAGTATTTCATTAACCCCTCAACAGATGCTGTCCAAAGCTGAAAATCTCCAAGTGCGACCTGTTATAATTTAAGTCATTATTTAAAACTCTTGTCGACATTATTTCTGGCCTTGGCTGCTTGCTAAATATACTCCGATGATAAGTTGATGTTCTATAAGAGGACATAAATCACGACGCAAAAGTCTAGTGAGCCGGATATTTTGTCTGAGCGTGTGGACTATAGGGTAGATGAACACAACGTTGCTAATGATAGGTCCAGTTTGGTTGGATTAAAGGATTAATTTTGAAACGCAACTTCCACACCGAAGGCATTGTGCGCGCCATGACTTCGTTTGCACGAGGGCGAGCATCATTGAAAGCACTCTCACATTTGCATGGTGCAATGGCATACCGTGTGGGCTGGTCTCTCATAAAGAGTCTGAAAAACTCGGACACCTATCTCATGTGAGACAGTAGATTGCTGGTTCGCGGCCAGCAAGACTCGTTCGTATTCTCGCCATGCTCATGCAGACCATGACTAGGGAATTCTTTGAGAACCAAAGGCAATCGAAATTTCTTATGGTAAGCACTAGAGGAGTAGGATCGACTGATTTGTGTAAAAATTAAAGCTCAATTGTATTTACGAATAAGAGTCAGAGAACAAGGGGTTCTCAAGTTGAGAGAGCTACTCAAAATCCACATTTAACGCCAATCATGTTTCCTGGTTGGGTAGCTGCATTTGTACAGGAAGGTGACGTCGTCAGAGGCAATTTATGATAGGAGGACTGAGCCTTTGCTACCGAGTTCTGTGTTTGTGGTGTATTGTGCCGCTTGAGTATATGACAATATAGTACATTAGGTTCCTCTCTGACACAGTTAATACTCTGCACAGTGCTCCTATCCTCCTTTGTTACTTTAGATCTGTTGTATATTGCTTGTGATGGATAGCTATTTAGCCCAGTACGTATCCATAGAATTCAGCCATTCTTTGCACAGAGCCTTTCACCTCAAAATACCCACAGCTCCAGCTAAGCGAGGCCTAGACACCGGAACCATATGAGGTCCGCATATTCATCTATATCTCCCTTCTTTGTAACAGTCGAGGTCGACTTGATCCAATCCGCCATCTCTGCATCGGGTGCTGGGTACGCTCCGGAAACTCATCTGATGACCTTTCCTCCATGATCAAGGGCTGGTGATGAGTAGGGCTCCGACCCTACCATCTGATCTGATCGTAATTAGCTTCATGATAATGGTGATAGGGGAATGTGTTGAGACATGAAGACGATGTAGAGCGCGAAAGCGATTGGAAATCCTCACGGAAGGGAGGACGAAGGTGTTACCCAATCCTGGCTCTGCAGACTCTACAGTGAGAGTTGGAGGCTCCTATGGCACACCGCTGATGGTTGTTGACTTTCGTCCCCCTTACCATCAAGTTTTTTGGACCAAGTTATTGCGATATGTGGAAAATGAGAATGGCATAGAACATGAGCTTGCAAATTCTCGCACTCTATATCTATCTACCTCCAACTTGGAACAAACCAGTAATGCGGGTGGCCAAGAGTCTCGGTGCACTATGACTTCTCGTGTCACGTTTACTAGATGTAGTTAAGGCCAGTGCGATTACTGTAAGATAAGTTCGACTGAAATACAAAAAATACATTTGACCCCGTGGGGCCAGTATCATGATCCTCCTGTTAGTGAGAAGGGTCCTGATTTTTCTGTTCAAGAGAATGATAAGCCTGCAAACAGTAGTTTCAAAACCCCCGGCAGCTGGGCACCTGTAAATACACTTTCGTTGATTGGGAAGTGAGGCGGTAGAGTGCCAGAAGTATCAGTAAGCGTGTAATTCAATGGGGACTGAAGACTGACAAGGAACAGTAATGTTGTAGGAGAGCTCTAAATGATGCACATGAGGAATTTATGACCTATTGCACCAGTACCCTCGGCCTGTGGCCAGAAAGGGCCTACGTGTCAGTGACAGTCAAAAACTAAGGACAAAAACACGCAAATTCAATGAGTGAGAAGCTTTTGTGCAGTCCAGATAATCTTAAGCTATCGCAGCCAAAGATGGAATACCTTAGTCGATGAGTCATTACCGCTCATACTTCTGAGGGGTAGTTTTGATCGAATCGTGTATACGTTCCAATGGATTTACGATCTAAATGTTATTCATAAATTGACCATCTTACTTTTGAAAATGCTATTGAATATTCTTCTGAATGTACATTTACATGCTAGATAGCTGCCTTTCTTCGCACTCCTCAGGAGCCCGAGAAGGAGTGGGTCTGAACTGGATCAGATTTAGTACCGTTGATTACATGAATATCTTCCTTCGAAAATAACTCGATTACTCAAACAACCCCAAGTGTTGATATAATCAGGTCCGACTGTCCAAAGGTTCTGTGGCTCGCCAGCCAAAATACAATTTCTCCTCACATTTACAGCCCAGACAGATTTGGAATAAAATAAAATGAGATACATGTAGTCACAAACTACAAATTGTGCTAGCAGAGAACTTGTTCAAGTTTTCTTCCTAGATACAGGCCTCTTTTACTAGATTCTATTTCTGGCTCGCGCTGTAAGAGAGGTCAGGAATATATGGGTTCTGTTTTAGCTGCTCAGACTAATCGTTACTTTGCTGCCATGCTTAACGCATTTCCGCGTTTATTTGTTGACAAGCCTATGCGTTTAAAACATCGTGGACTGACAAGTCTATGGCTAACATCTTGGATTAAAGCAGATGTAACTGAGAGATATTTCTCTTATAGAGATGCACGAATTAGCCAGGCTCATGACGGCGTTGAGGGTAGTCTGTTTTCCATGAGTCTTCCCTTGAAATCTGAAATTGATATTTGACAAAGCAAATTAGAGTGGCAATTTCGAGGAATTATCCTGTTGAAGATTCGTTGACGAAAAAGGCGTCACCCAGACTGGAATGTCCGCTTCAATGTTGCCAGATTCTGAAGGACTAGGAATCTTACTAGATTGCGACAAAAGTGGCATTTCATGTTCCGGCTAGGTCTGAGACTAAGTTAGATCAAGTATATGGATTTCTAATGTAGACCAGGAGGCTCTAGCGTAATCCGGTACATGAATTCTGCGCAAGTCGGCAGGATTCTTATATGGGTCCACATCTTCATTCTGAAATAATAATAATTGGAGGGCATTAGCTGTGGATTGATGACCGCAAGAAAATTATTATATCCATTTCACAATATTCCGGGAGGTTCTTTGTGGGCTCCTTGCTCTGTGCTAATTCAGCATCGTGTAATTATTAGCCGGTGAGAGAGCTGCAATCTTGCATAGAATTAAGTTTTCGCTCTAAGGAGACCTTAAACAAGTGGTTCACTTGGTTTATTAGAACAGGTAAAAGCATGTTTTTCAAGCATATCTGAAGCGCCTAATTATCATAGTTAGCCGCATCCAGTCTTTGCAAAGCGAGGGTTATTGATATTGGAAAGTCTAATCAGGAACAGGGAGCTGGTTCGGTTTGAGAAAGTTAACAGAGTACACTTTGAGCCCTCTGTACTTATATAGCTATATTTATAAAATAGTTCGCACATCTTGTATTTTTCGTACGGTTCTGAAAATGTAAGCTGAAAGTTTCCTGAGTAAATTTCATAAGCTTAGAGACTTAATTTTAATAGGTAGTCATGAGAGAGTTCCTTTCAAAACTGAGTAAGAGGTTAGAGAGACACTGAACCTCCAAATTATCACTAGTAACGTTATTTCCAAGGCCAATACTTAATCTTGGAACACACATTGCAGAATTTAATCGTCTGTCATTGTCGCAAGAAGAAAGAAACCCTCAGATTCTGCTGGGGCTACATGGAGAATTTTTAGACGCAAAAGTTAGAGCTAAATTAATAGACATGCCCAGTGTGCCATTTTGAGCCCTTGAGTTCCAGTTAAGACTGAAGTTTAGAGTGGAGGCTCAAGCTGAGGTGTGTGATTAGTCAATAGAGCTATGGAGGTGGTGTAAATAAGCTATCATAGTGCTGTGTCCACGGGAATATTGGTTCTTTGTCTTGAAATTTGGTTGACCGCTGCGTCCCATCCGTCGAACTATCCCGCATTTTAATGTATCCACATGAATAACAAGAAAGCTTTTCGTTGGGTGTCGGAGATAGAGTCTGCAGCTGTCCTCCCGTATCCGATATGTATACCATTGGCATTAAAGGATTGATCTAGTTGAGATCTACTGCTTAATGTCTCTGATAGATAGAGGAAGAGAAACGATGTGGGTGAGCTTTATAAAACCCCAAAAGGCAAATGCGTCGGCTATGTGACTTAGCCCCAAGAATTTAACACAGAGTGTTAGAAGGAGACGATGCCTTCTGGAAATGAAGGCTTTTTCGACCAGTCCTACACTTGCGCTGTGCTGCTGGGCGCTGTTAATATAGACACTCGTAGGGCATGCGTCGCGACAACTGTGCTGATTTGCGAGGCTTACGTAATAAGTAAACATCGACTACAGAGTCTTTGATTACATCAAATAATATTTGGCACACTCGCAATTGTCGTGGCGATAACGATCATCGGAATTAATTAAAGCCCCTTATGCGTTCATTCTGTACGATATGTACGACTAGTGTACGAGTGCCATATAGAAAGGGTCTATATCGAAACATCGGTAAACTCACTCCACTCCGACAAAATCTGAGCTCAGCACGCGAGTCTGAACTGAAGGCACTGACAACAAAGAGTGACGAAACACAGAAAAATTTATCTACACTAAATCCCGACCATCGAGAGTTAGGCATACAGCAGGAGCTGTTTACCACATCAAAATTTTGTCCTGGAACCCCCATATTTCTTCCAAATGGTACAAAAATATTTAACAAGCTAATAGAATATCTTCGATCTCAATATGAAGTTTTCGGTTTCCAAGAAGTGTTGACTCCTACAATTTTCAAAAAATCCTTGTGGGAAACCTCAGGTCACTGGGACAACTATGCCGAGGACATGTATGCAGTGACCGGACGACGTACGTTGAGTGCCCAAGACGGGGAATCAGAAGTTCAAGATGAGCCATACGGACTCAAGCCCATGAATTGTCCTTGTCACTGCTTAATATTTGCATCAAAGGGGCGTAGTTATCGGGACCTGCCTTTGCGATATGCAGATTTTAGTTCTCTACATCGAAATGAAGTCGCGGGTGCATTAAGCGGACTAACAAGAGTAAAACGATTCCACCAGGATGATGGGCACATATTTTGTCGACCCTCTCAAATCAAGGGCGAAATTCGTCGAACACTAGATTTTGTCAAGTTAACTTACGAAGTTCTTGGACTAGGACCATACCGACTTGTGTTGTCCACTCGACCGTCTGGCGGCTTTATTGGCACTGAGGAGGAATGGGACAATGCAGAGTTAGCTCTAAAGGAATCACTGGACGCAAGTGGGTTAGACTGGAAAGTTAACGAAGGCGATGGCGCTTTTTACGGGCCCAAAATTGACATTGTACTTCAAAGTTCGGCTGATAAGAAGGAACACCAAACCGCAACTATCCAACTAGACTTTCAATTGCCTAAAAGGTTTGGCTTACGCTATCAGGCGCCAGCTCCCGATGTCGAGAAAAAGGGACTTGTCTGTACCGACTCATCACTCTTGAGCGTAGAAGGACCTGTTACTCCGGTGTTAATCCATCGGGCAGTGCTTGGATCTGTGGAAAGAATAATGGCACTTCTTATCGAACATTATAATGGGCACTGGCCCTTTTGGCTTAACCCAAATCAGGCAGCTATTATTACGGTAAATGATTCTGCAGAAACCTTGGAATATGCTGGTGAAGTTAGTAGAGCTCTGCAGGGACTTGGAAAAATAGACTCGGATCAAGCAAGTAGGCAATCTGAAAGGGGCATTCCTAGGGACTTGGCATCTATCTCTATTGAAGTTTTTGATAAGCCAATTGGAGTCAACCACAAGATTGCTGCAGCTAAGAGGCAGAGATACGGTATTATTGTGCTGATAGGTCCCAAAGAAGTTCAGTCAGGAACGATTTCTGTAGATCTTTCAGGTATTCCCATTAGGAATCGATATACAGACAAGATACTACAAATGATTTCCACCAAGGCAAATCAGTACGTCCCCGGCCAAGACATGAAATGGGAAGTACTTGAGTATAAATCAAAATCAACTTCATCGCTTAATGATTACAGTCAGCCTTCTGTTTCCCCTAGACTGCGAGATAGATTATCTGTAACTTCAACCTTGTTAAGGTCAATCATGTTGGAGCTTTTGAAAACATATTCATAGAGGTTAATTTTGTAAAGTAGCACGGCGGTTATCAATATATACTAGTAGATGAGTTTGTAGTTGATCCTGTCACTGGTCTTGCTGGATATCGAAGAAACCTTGATGGCTGCTAGTGATCGTAGTTAGAGGTCGTTACGCCAGCTTCTAGCTGCCCTCATTTGTTGCTCACTGTCGCTCGACAAGAATATTAGAATCAAATTCGATCCTTCACTCTAATTTCTGATAGGTTTCAGTCTTCTAGCTCCTCTTCCGCATGTCCCCCGAGCTCTTCAATCCTCTTGACCAAACATTTTCTTTCTGCCAGCTGAGAGCGTATGTAGTCAACGGTTTTTTTTAATACTACGCTCTCACTTCGACCTTGGCCTTCTAATCCAGGAACCAGCTCAGTGAGTCGGTCGAAACCTTCTCGAATTGCTTGTCTGCGCTTTTGCTCTGCTATAGTAATCAGAATAGTCCTCTCATGCACGCAAGGAGTGGGGCGACGGTGTATCAAACGGACCTGAAGCGATATGATTGGCCTTTTTCTCGTTCTCAGACAGCCGAGGTCTCTCCTCTGCACTCCCATTTGTCGATCCAGGCGGAATGAAACTTTCACGCGCTGGTGATGCAGACATTTTGATGCTTTTGGTCGAATTGCAGTAGGTTTGTAATTGGCAAGTACAGGTACACGTGCTACTGCCCTACCGGATTTCTTTAATCGCTCCAAGTACGCTCACTGCCAATGACCGAAAATTTAGTCACAGCTACTCAACTCCACGGACATCAGACCTGGGATTAGATTGAGGAGACTTGGTCTTTTGATATTAGTACAAGCAATGATTTGATCAATCATCGCCACATAGCTATCTGAAGCATAACATAGCGTCATGAGATTAATCTAGGCAGAAATACGCGGGATTGAATGTTGATAGAATGGTAAGCCCTGTCAATTCTACGCTTTTTTCTCTAAACATCGCTAGGTCGAGAATCCTACACCAAATAATTTTGAAACTGTTGGCGGCATTGCCACCAGCGTTAGACCAGCTCGTTTGCTTAATTTGGCTACTACCGCACTTACAAGGAGCAATCTATTATGCGTTAGCGCCCAGACAAGCATGGGCTAAGATCTACGACGGACCCGTGCTATGGACACCATTTAGTGTGCTTACCGTGCATATCTGCCACCTGGGCATTTCCTCGATCTCCAGCCCATCTCACGTGATAGAATATACCAATATTTACTTATCAAAGCCGAAGTACACCAACAGAGTTGACGAAGTCAGGTTCTTCACCTTCTAGCAATGCCGTTGTAAGGATCTACTATGATCGCATATAATGGATAGCCAAGAAGAGTCGCAGTCTCTCCATTCAGGATCCCCATTCTTTCACGCGAGTACCAGTCGGTTTCGTCCTATCACCCCCATCCTCAGCACTTCTTTCACGAAGACCTCTCACAACATTCCCAAAGTGGTGGAGCGAAGGGCTTGACCAATCAAAAATATTTTGGTTGTGGCAAACTCTCTCATGGTAAGTTGTTAGCATAAGTGGTCAAGTGCTGGTTGGGCCTTCTAGAGGCAGGAGGTCAAATTCCTACATGGCTTATTTTATATATGACTGCGGCTGCTACTCGAAAATGAGTGCGGAAAGAATGGCCGAGGTTTTTCTGATGAAATTTTTTCTATTAGTTTTTCCTCCAGCCTATGAACTTAGTGTCATAGTGAATACGCTCCCATCCGTATAAACTTATGTAACTAGCTGGATAGAAGGCAAGTGCAGAGAAAAGACGGCCGCTGCTGTAGCTTGGGGAATCATGTATCCATATATTTTTCATACGTCCACCATCCCTAAGGATTGGAAGCATAGCCCACATCAGATGATAAGTAATACCAGCATTTTTAAACTCTTGGAAACGTAAGTCTAGGGCTTCACCGATGATCTTGGGTGTCCAAAGATGCTACAATTTCACCGCCACATTAATCCCACGAGTTCAAGGTTCTGACTGAAAGTCAGTCCGTGATTTCCTCCGTAAACCTGGGATTAAAATATACACCCAAAGCCGAGCTTAGTCATATTTCGCAGAACCAAATAATTTAGCCACAAGGTGTGAGCGGATGCATAGGTAAAGATGAAAGTTTATTCGTGACGGGCATAAGCCCTGCACTCAAAAAGCATGACACGGAGAAGACTAGCTTCCCCGACGACTATATACTATGATAACTCAGTTTGACATTTGGAATACTCATATATTGAGTGTATTGTGTGTATTTTTTTATTGTGCTACTTCAGTCTATGACTATCTAGCACCTTGGGCTCCTCTCTGACCCAGGCCACACTCTGTACAGTGCTCCTATCCTCTTTTGTTACTTGAAAGATCATTGATATATTCCCCTTGATGAATAGCCATTCAGCTCAGTGTTTACCCGTGGAATTCGGCCACCTTTTCCGCCGAACCTTCTACCCAAAAAATTTAAAAATTGTAGCAATGGAAACTGCGTGCGCGGGAAAAAGTTTAAAAAAACCTGCAGCCCCAGCCAGGCGAGGCCTAGACACCGGGACCACATGAGGTGCGCATATTTATCTATATCTTCCTTCTTTGTAACAGCCGAGTTCGACTTGATCCAATCCGCCATCTCTGCATCGGGTGCTGGGTACGCTCCGAAACTAATCGGATGGCATCTCCTCCATGACCAATAGTTGGTGATGAGTAGGGCTCCGAACCTACCATCTGATCTGATCGTGGTTAGCTTCATGATAATGATGATAGGGGAATGTATTGAGAGATGAAGACGATACAGACCGCGAAAGCGATTGGGAATCCTCATCGAAGTGAGTACTTTGTTACTCAATCTCGGCTCTGCAGACTCTACAGTGAGAGCTGGAGGTTCGTAGGGGACACAACTGACAGGTGTTGAGAATAGTCTCCCTATTGAGTGTATTCGCTGATAACAATCGAGGACTTTGTGCTAGGGACTTTCACCCTTCTCTCAACTGTTAATATCCAACAACGGGAAAACAGGAAAAACCTTTGGCTACCCTAACATGCCTTTATCATCTTGTATATAGCTGCCGCTCAAGATATGGCCTCACAGTCCTCTCTTTCTCGAGTGAGGTAGGTGTTCAGGCTACCCAGACTTTCATTCTGGGAGATGACGACTAGAAGGCGGACCAAGACACCTTCCATTGTTGCCTGTTTTCAGAGTGTCAGTGTGGGGTATGCATGGATGACGAAGGCATGCTTGGATAACCAAAGGTTTCGAAATTCCCTTTGGTGGGTACTAACGGAGGAGGGTCGACTGTTTGTGTAAGCAAGCATACCTCATAGAGGTATTTGCAAATGAAATCCAGAGTATGAGTGTCTCAAACGTCAAAAGAGTCATCCAACGTGTATACATAGCACCGGTCATGTGTCATAGCTTTGTAGCTGAATACACATTAAATGAAAAAAAAAAAAAAGAGTGCCAGTGTTACGGGCTAGGCCCGGCAGGGTTCTGGCTAGGCTGTTTAAGGCTATAGGGCCCATCCTTATCTTGAAGGCTCAAGCGAGTTTGTAAATCTTCTCACTGTACGGGAGTATTAACAGATCACGTGTAAAGGGCAAGAGTATCTAGAATAGGCATTGTAGTTACAAAGAGCCGTAGCTTCCCGCTCGTAATTTCCTCATAGAAAATTTAAACATTTAATTGTGGCATTGCTTTCGTGCATTGGCCGAAAGTCTTAGCCCGTCACAGCCGGTTGTACTTGTTACAGGCTTAGGGCATTGTAGGATTAGAATCGGACTTATCCGATTCCACATGTACGATTGCTCACGTGACCATTAGATAGTCAGGCTTGAAGTGACTTACGTAAGACTTAGTAGATACTCAATTGTGTAGCTCGTACAGTTCTTTCGTTATACAGAATATAAACCTTTATTTTTGGATTCACCTATGCGGAAAGCTATCGTGATCAGTCCTTTTACAGCACTATCCGAAATCGTTGCCTCGGCGCTCACAGACACCCTTAAGTCGAAAACACCCGAAAAATGTGCATCACAGCTTGCCCATTTGTGACCTCTTCACTCGTTCGTCCCACGTTCCAGCTGCCTATTTTCCCTCAAGATGCGAAGCCCTATTAGAGCAACGGTCCCCCATAGACCAAGACCCAAGCTTTGTAGATTATGACTTGATTTACTCCACGCGGGTATACATAGCATTATAAATGTGTAGTGGGAGATGGCCAGTTTTTGATGGGGCAAATTCCCGATTGCAATTGGAGTAACGCCATTTTCGGTATTTGAGGCGAGGTGGTGTGGTAATATTGAGATGGAGGACTCTCGTGAGAATGACAAGACCGACATTGGTGAGAAGTCACAGATTATAGATGAATCTGTGTTTGCATTCGCCTTCAATCCGGATGCGAATCTTCTTGGCTATCCTAGATATACAGCATACTGAGCGATAACACTGGCAACACTGGAAGGTGAGAAATGGTCTTTGCCGGCTAAGCGGATGCATATTTAAGTGTAGTCAGCTCTAGTTATGTAGGCATCCAAGGTGACCCGTGCGTACATACACATAAGAAGGGCGGTCTTTCTGGTTGAACCTAGACAGAAAACTTTAGTGATTTAGTTGTAATACAAGATTGAGCCAATAACGTTTACACAAGGCAATGATTCAGGATACTCCACTTTATCAAACTTTCATTCCCAACAAGATCGATTCCTACATAAACCTCATCAACTCTGCAAGTATGCAAGTATGACTTAGTACATCCTCAAATCAAAAACTACACATCTCATTGACTATCCTCTGGACCCAGCTGGTCAAAAAATACATGCCCACGACAATACCAATATCTGTTGGAGGAAACTAAGCGTTGCGGACAAATCTTGGAGGCAGTTGTTTGAGATGGACATGAGAGAAATCGAGACAAGATAACAAGATGATGCAGAAGATGGATGTTATCTCGAGAGGTGTAAGATTTCGAGTTTTGGCAAGGAGATTTATATATTGAAGAGCATTGCGCGCGCCAGGCTCTCGATTGAGAGAGTGCAGCTGACACCACAAATACAAGCCATCGATGGAAGGTGCCGTGGTCCATCGTCTTGGCCGGTCTGCAGAGTTAAGTCTAGATAGCTTAGACACATATCCCAATCGAGACAGCAGATCGCTGGTTCAAATCCAGAAAAACAAAACCACATTTCTCGCAGCGCTAGTATACACGGACGACGAAAGCATGCTTGGATAATAAAAGGTTCTAAAGCGTCACTTTATTGAGTACTCACGGAGGAGGATCGATTGTTTGTGCAAGCAAATGTACCTCGTGGTGTTGCGAATGAAATCTGGAGTGTGGGTGTTTCTAGCGTCAAAAGAGTCATCTAGCATGTATACGCAGCACCGATCGTATCTCATAGTTTGATAGATGAATAATCTCAAGAGGAAGTAGCAGAGAGGACCTAGTCCTTACATAATCGTAGACTGATTAGGACAAAAAACACACGAACTAAAGCCAGGAATTTTAGTAAGGAGTAAAGCATAGTGTGCGAAAACAACATAAATCGTTTGGATGGCAAATGGAAGACTAAGGTAATAATTATGCGCTAAGTTTGGTTTTAGTTAGAAGGATCTAGGGTATAAGATTTACTCCACTGTCATTAACGGGAGACATGTCGGAGGACGAAGGCTGAACACCTGTCAGTGGTGTCCTCTACGAACCTGGGAGTGAAATATTCCCACAGAGCCGAGATTCAGTCACGAAAAAGGGTGGGATGAATTATAATTGATGGATTTTCGACTTGAAGGAGTTGCACTCGATATTTTGGTCGGAAAATCAGTCGGCAGAGATTTCACAGCCGGACAAAGTTGAACAAAAACTCATCACCACCAACATACGATTCACGGATGTGCCTAGGTCTATCTGGGGGTCGTATTCATACATCCAACATCTCTTAAACTCCTTTTATACTTGCGACGAAGCATTTCTCAATCGATCCTACACCTGCGACCTACCTCCATACCCGTCCGATCACCTACCTACACACGCCCTAATGAGGAAAGTCATGATGGAAACGGGACGTGTACAAAGGAGGAAGAAGAGGGAAGATACACCGAGGGGATTACACAAATCCCCAATGACGAAAACAACCCAACGGTACGATATGAAGGTGCAAGGCTAGTGCAACGATGAGATCTTGGACGGCATTTATATTTCGGAGTCAATGAGGATATCAAGGGCTCGGGCGCGTGGTGGCCGAGGCTGAGGAAGAAATTGCGCTACGGCGTGTATACAGCGGGTTTCTGGACGGTTAGGCTTGGTATGATTCAACACATGGGTGAAGTCTGAGGTGGTCAGGTCATTAAAGTGGGACGGGGTTTATCTGTACTTCACGGTAGTTAACCTGATCCGGCCCAATCCCACACGTGCTTAAGCTCCAATAGGAGTGCAACGGTAGCCATGTAACCTAGCACGTTAATGAAAAAAACAAAACAAAAACGGGAGACATGTCTGCTATGGAATATTCCATTCTCGTATTTCGTGAGAGTATCATCCAAGTTGGGTCATCAAAGTCAAGTACGGTTTTATCAGCTTCGTGAAAATGTAAATAGAGTATTGTCATTTGAATGTGATGAAAGAAAACGCAATTTAAACCTAGAGGCCGAAGCTGAAGAGATTTAGTTTCTCTAATACCGATAAGTGGGCTGCATGTTTAGCACAAACTCTCAGATGCCTTCTAGTGAAATGTTTTCTGCTAATCGAAATTGTAAATTAGATTGTTGGCACAGGCTGGATCTGCTAGCAAATAGATAATGGTTTGTCACTTTGTTCTTGATTCTCAATCTAAGCTATCTACAGAGAGTTATCCTATGTAGGTGCCAAGGCCCTAGTGCGATCAATGCCCGTGCGTGAAGGGCTACACTTCGGACCAATCAGAGTGATCCAGACATAGATTTTGCTTGGATGAATTGAAGCTCCATCTGTCCTAATAATCTGTTTGTATAAGTTGAGTTTTCCCATAAATTTAGTTATTCTCTGTATATAGTATTTGGTGTTGTAATTTGTGATAATAATTAGCGATTGAAGTAAATCTAAGTTTTTCTAGCGCACTCAATTAAATATTATACCCACTTTCTACAGACTTCAGTTTGATCTTGGCTTACTTGAAACACCTGCACCAATAACACCTGGAAGGCTCTCTGCCCCGATACTAAATAGCATACCGATACCCCAACCAACCACTGCTATGGCTGTAACACTGAACACCGAGATTAGCCAGAAAGCACCGCTGATATCCTTTTTGTGGCAGGCAGAACCACCCCAGTATGTGATCTTCCAACCCTTTTTTGTTCCCTGAGCCCATGTCACGGTATCGTTGGTGGCTCGACATCCGCATGTGTAGCAATCCCCTTTGTCGCGATCTCCGTATTTTTTGAAGCATTCGCCGTGACCAGTGCAGTTGTTGGTGGAGCTTACACACAGGTCGAGAGATTTGTGACAGAGTTGGGGGATACCTTTCATAGGTTTATCTTTTGAGCGAGAAGACTGTAACTGCTTTATAGAGGAGACCACTGGCGGAGAGTATATCAAGGGTTCCTCTTTATGCTGCCTTTTTCGAGCAGGATTTTCATCTTCATCATCGGCGTTTTCAGAAGACCTCTGCGCGCCAGAAACTTCGGGAAACAAAACAATTGCAACATTCATCTCGCCTTTTTTGGAAAGTTGCTTTATCCGATTTTGGGCGTTTATTAGCCTTGACATACCATCCTGCCCTTGATATCAGTGCAACGAAAATTATACGGCCATAACATTCCTACCTTTTCATTGTTTAAGTTGAAACGCATCATGATTTGGTCCCTAAACCAACAAGACTTGTCGGATGGATTAATTACATTTTCGAGGCTGCAACTAGTTCCCAATTTACCAGCTTGAGCCTGTAATTCAGAAATGAGTGATCTTTTTTCAGATAAAGCTGTTCCAGCTACAATAGTGAAATTCGGACTTATTGGAGAGATCGCGTCCGATATGAATTGAGAAATCTTTGATGATACACCTTCAACCACTAGAACAAGCTCTGGTATATTGTGCAAATTTCTATCAAATATTGGTTGTTGTTTACTTCCAAAACGATTGATATGAGAAAGGGAGAGCTCATTGTAATCTTGTAGTTTATAATACTGAGAGATGTCTAAGCGTTGTGCAAGAATAAGTCTACTCTGATCGAGCGATAGTTCAGGAGTATCATGCAGAGCCAGAGGATTATCTCTTTGAAAGATGAAGACACTGGCGTCTGGTGAGGCAACGTTGAGGCCTAAATATGTCGAAAGAAAAATGCACAAGGAGGGCCTCATTTTGTTGTTCAAGGTTGGCTACTGAGAAAAGAATGGCCTGCCGGGGTTTACAAGACGAAGCAGAAAGACCTTAATATCCCTACTAGTCCAATTTTGGAAAACACTGGGCAATCGCTGTGCTTACCGAAGCTCCCAGTGTACAACATTTTAGCTGCTAATCTACATATTGCTAACAACTTCACACAGTCTAACCGGTATACTTTTATTTTCTAAAATCTCATGGGCAGGATTAACCGCTAGATATGTATCATGTCATGAAGTCACCAATGCTTAGAAGCATAAAATTGCCGAAGTCAACATGCTTGCGAAGACTGGGCCAGTCCATTGCTACGCCTCAACAATGGCGTAGCATATTCGCATCAAAGAGAGAATTAATGCGCATCGGCGCTCAGAACCAGAATCAAGAGTCACCCAACTTGCATAGAGTAATGTTCAAAAAAAGGCGGAAAGGATTGTTGTCGGTAGTCATGTCTGAAAACTATCTGGCCACCTGCTGATAAATATTCAGTGATGTATTTATTTTTATGGGCACCGTATATGCATGCAGCCTAGCATACAACCACTTTGTGCTTCAGCCGTTAGATCGTGCTCTGGAGGACACCGAACTACCTGAGCTGCCCGAGGAGGAATTACCACCGTTATTTTTACCTTTTCCCATGACAGTGCAGGAAGTAAAACAAGCCCCATATCGTGGCAGTGATCCAGAATGGCAAGAATTTATCAACTTTAGCCAACAACCTGATCTTGCACAGCAAGTTTGCCGTTCGTTTCCTCATCAATGACTTAATTATTCATATAAAATGCTGATAACTCACAGATAACCTCGCAAACCTGATTCTCAAGGCTGTAGACAAACATCCCATCCTTTCGCTACATCTTGGGCAGGAAATGAAGTTGAGAAGATACTGGCTAGACGTTGATTTCCCGTTAGACCCGCCACCAGAGTACACCCAATCAGGGTACGTATGCTAGAAGGGAAAATAGCTAGAGAGCTACTAACTCTTACACAGCATTGAAATCGGGTCCGATTACATAGCATGGACTACTCATCCAGTCGATTCCATGACCGTCCGCAAGCTACAACGAGCTTTGTGGCCTTCAATCATGACACTGTCTAGCATAAGTTTTTTCAAAGTTGTAGTTGCTGATTTTGTTGATCAAATCAGTGGCATATTTGGGTTCAAACCCAAACCTCCTCCTTCCCTCGAACAAATACTAGCTAGACATCGACAATTTATCAAAGGAACAAAAGTTCCACCCACCGAGGGACCACCAGCAGGGGCTCAACTGTTTCCCCTCGAAGACGACGTATCCGAAGCAAAGACTATAGGTTTCACGTCTTTAAATGCTGGAAGCAAAGATAATGAATCTGATGTCAAAATAGATGAAGCTCTTGTAGAACTCCGACAGCAGTTTTCTGGACCACTTGTAGCCTTCAAAAGAACGTTTTCGAGATTTTGGAAACGACCAATTTGTCATCCACCAAGAGGGTGCATAACAGTCTCTGGCCTGGTAGAAGTTGATACAGCAAAGGCATATCTAGTACTTGATGTAATAGCATATTGGAATCCCCAATTAAGATCAATTGATATGGAGAGCTTAACTGTTGGCGTAAGAAGAATCCAATTAAAAAAACAATCACCGAGAGGTGATGACTAATTAGGGGTTGACATGAGTCATGACCTTTGCAGGAAGTTAATTGACAATGATTTATCTTTGAAAATAAACAAGTGCTCTTGGAAAAAGATATTACCCTGCGATAGCGCACCAAAGATATATTCAGAAGTGCTAAATGTTTTATTCAACTATCGACAAACGGTATCACTCAATGTACAAGCATGTGGAATGAGTCAAGAAACTCTCCCTCACGTGCTAGTTAAAGACTTGGCTTGTGTCACAAATGGGCCTATCAAAATAATGCCGCCAATACAACCTCGGCTCAGACTAGCATGTTTTCTTTTCTACTTAACCTAGTCTCTGTAGAGTAATACTCTCAAGCGTGACGATATTATAACTCTCTTAACGTCTGTCGCTTATTATAGCAGCCTCTAATTATCAAACTGTGTTGCCTCACCATCCAGCATCACTATAAATAATGATGGACATAACAATCCATTCAATTTAAAGAGTTTGAGCCAACCGATATAGTCAGAAAGAAACACTTCAAGATAGCGCGGCATACAAGACTCCTTGTCGCTATACCTCCTTCATAGAATTACCACTGGCCTCCTTCACTCTAGCGGTTTTATACTCAGTATGATGACGAGGTGAAAGGCTTATATCTGAGATATCAATCTTCAGGCTTTTATTTTCGAATCTACTGTCGATTATCAATGTAAAAAATAGTGTGTAAGAGCTACCTCAATTGGATAGCCCAGGTCAGAAGGAATTCGTATTTAAAATGCCATGGACTGATCTAGATTCACGAAAAATACACAATGCTCGCAAGTTTATCAATTCTAAAGGGTAAGAGAACGATAATGTCGAGAATAAAGTTTAAGACGAAATTTGAAGTCTTTTGATGTCATTTTCTCGCTAATCATGTACCACTCCGCTACTGTAGACCTGACTATGGCCCAGATTTGAGTAATCTATCTCGATAGATCTCCTTGAAACACTTCGTATCCATTGAGTCACGAAACCTAACAGCTTCTGTCATTTCTTCACGCAAATTAAGTGAGGATAACAAACAGAATCTCTTTTGTGAGCCGGATAGCTCTTCTACTAAAGATTACTCAATCATGAAGTATATCATTTACTCCATGATTCCTAGAAATAGTGGTACTTGTATCAATATTACGTCAGATGAAAGGACAGAAGAGTTTCGATAATCTAGATAGTACCGAGAAGGCACTGCTTCTCAACAAACGAAGGGTTAAAGTCATCCAAGTACGGATTGCCATTCTTTAGAGAGTCAGAAGCATAGGAGAGGGGAAAAATCGTGAATAAGATGAGTATAGTAAAAGAAATGGGGACATAATTTTCACCCTTACAAGATAAATCATTTTCACCAACGTAAATATCACATTTGGACATATTTCGTATGAATACTAAATAAATTCTCGACGTTAGACCATCATCCTAGTAATTTGGTTCCCCAACACCACCAAAAGTATGTTTTTTTACATTCAACAGGTGACCTTCGTAAATACCTGCTTTATGGAAGATCCAAAACCCTTGCTTGTTCAAGCTTGCTTTAATCGTTCTGTACACGAGAATGACGAGAGGATATCGGATTTTGCTTGAATCGTATAAGCGATCTCGTATTACATGTGGTTTATGTTGGAAATATCGCGCAATAAAATGGGCGTAACCCTATTGGAACGGTGCAGGCAATTAGAAGAGTGTCATGTTCGTAAAAGAAATAAATGGGTGGGAAGTATGCGCTATAAGTACAAGTGTAAGCGAGGCGTAGCCTAAGCCATAGCATAAACGAGTGTGACGCCATCTACGCATAGAAAACCCCCAATAACGTCCTTGTGCCCACGCCATACAGCCGCTCATATATCCAGTAAGTAGCCTGAAGCGCTACTACATTACCAATTCCAACCTCTTAAATACACAAGATCGTGTCGGGAACCTAGACAAAATGTGGTGCCTGTACCTACAAAACACTCTACGTCCCCAATTCAAACTAGATACGCATCCAATTTACCCGAACTCCACTTGAAAGGTCGATCCGGACGATGCACCCCTGCATCGTCCAGCTGAAGCTCAGCCTTGGCGTCAAGAAAGACGCCGAGGTCTGAAATCCTTCGAAACAAGGCAGTCCTAGTATAACCATTAGTGACCACTGTTACGGATCATGTACAACAAAACTAGGAGATGGTCCCTTGGTATGGACGTGAGAGGGATTAGCACAAGTTTACAAGATGATGCAAACAATGGATATAGACTCGACGGGCGTATGATTTTGAAAATTTGCAAGAGTTTTACAAATTGAGCTTTATGCGCGCCAAGACTTCGCTTGCGAGAGGGCAGCTGACAAAAAAAAGCCAACGATGGAAGGTGTTAAGGTCCGCCTCCTGGTGGTGTCCACTGGTATTGTTTGAGTAGCCTGGGCACCCACTCCACTTGGGAAGGAGACACCTCAGATCACATATCGCGCGGAGAAAAGTTGAAAGATGATGGAGGCATGTCAGGATAACTCAGGGTTTTTGAGATGTTTCCCTGTGTGGTTATTCACGGATGAGGGTTGACTTGGGGTGAACAAAAAGTCGCCATAACTTTGCAATGGTACTTGCAATTGAAATCTGAGGCATGAGTGCTCTTCCTTTACGATGAATTATCTATTCTGTGATTCTCTTTGATATTGTGTCATAGCTAGAAAGCTGCATACGCAATTGAAATCTTTTGCAAAAAAAGGGTCATATATCAATGCAATGAGCATTTGAACGGAAGATAGTAGACTAATTTTAGACTGTTGGCAAGTATCAGGAAATGCTGTTTAGTCAGCTAGTTGGTCAAGTATTTGAATTTGAATTTGAAATCTTTTACGTGACAGGAAGAACCTAACATCTATTTAGACGTGACACGGGTAGATGGGCTCTGAAAGCTCATTGCTACCTACATGACCGGCAGTGGGGCCAGAAGCGACAAAAGAAAAGATTGAAAAAAAAAGAACAGTATGTGTCTGAGTTACGGTGCCCTGCGCCGCATCCCTATCTTCCACACCCATCTACTCTCGGGTCAGAAACAATCTCAGCGTGGTTACCTCCCACCCTGTTCATTCTTCGGCAGACTGTAACATCGGCTTGTAGTTAAGAATCGAATGAACTTCTGCCATCCCTTCTCCCCTATCATTTCTCTGGCCCCAGGTGGGGCCATTTTCTCATAGATTCTCCAACGTAGCAAAGCAGGTCGGCACTCTGAAAAATGCCAGGGCCTTTTCTCTCGGCCGCAAACGCATTTCAGATCTTCATGTTCTAGGTTGAAACGTCGATGGTAGTCGGCATAGTCCCCGTGGCCTGTCTAGTTGGTCAAGTAATTATTTACTATTTCATTTTATTGTCCTGTCTGAGTCTATGACTATGTAGGACATGCAGGTCCTCTCTGCCTACAGGCCAAGGATACCTATGCCAGTAGTATCTCCCCTCCTATGCCTCCCATACAGCTCCCCTCAAACAGTACAACCCCTCACAAGTCCTCATTCGATCATACACTAAGAGGAGCCCTTTGCCCTTCATTATCTCCCCTCTCCAGCCAACGAAACGATGGCCATCTGCGGGTGTATGGCAGCCGGGAAAAATCATAAAGACCACTGGGTGCGGAGCTCTCCTAATACCGACATTAGGACAAAATCCGAAGACAAAGTGCCCCTTCTGAAGCGTTCGAAGAGGCCGGCCAGCTGGGCGCTTCAGACTTGTGTGTACCTCGGGAAATTCACACTCTGCCTTTCTAGCCTCCTTCCAGCTCCATCCCGAAGGTTGTTATGGCCAGGCATCCTTGAAGAGGTTTCAAGGAGAAGGTTCTGAGGAAAAGGTGATATGAGAAGGTTTTAAGAAAGGTTTTGGGAAAAGGTTTACTGAGAAGGTTTCCGAGAAAACTCCGACAGTTAGAGATGGAGGGGCTGGCGTCATGACGGCATTTGTCATAGTCTTAGTTGAGTTCAAGTACTATCTCGAGTTAGACTTAAGGAAGCTGGAGCTGCCACATAGTAGCTTTCCAGCTTCTCAATCTTTCATTCTTTTGATCTTTGATCTTGCAATCTAGATTTACATAATGTTATAATCTTATATTCTCACAGCCCGATATTCTCAGTCTTTCGTTATTTGTTACATTCTTCGTACTTCTGTTCACTCTGAGTTATCATTCTTGATCGCCTGCTCGGCAACTCGACTTTTTGACTTCGTGTCTTTCGACTATTCTGTGGTTCCACAACCTTAGACTACCTGGCACCTCGCCAATCGAATCATATCTAAGTATCCTTCGTTAGAAACTGTAATCCTAACAGTTTTTAATACCTTACCTTCGGCAGACGGCGATCCCCAGTATCCTTAGCGCATGCCATAACAAAGGTCGTGCTGAAATGTCAGAAAAGTCTTGACAGAGCGTGATTGCTGTATAGTAGCTTAGCATAGCTATTTTGTGCCGTCCAGGGCGCTGGGGTGTGCCGTTGACTCATCGACAAAAGAAGCCCTCCTGGCTAATTAGCTGATATCTAGTCTTGGCGCCCACAAATAATCCAAAGTTGAAAATCCTCGAAAATATTAGTCCCAGAATGGTCTTCAGAGACCTGTCTCCTCTCTCACTCCACATCTCAGCCGCCTGTCCTTCCTCAAGATGTACAACCCCATTAGAGCAACAATCCTCCATAAGCCATGGCCCAGGCTTTGTATTTTTCGACTTGATTTCCTCTTTGCGGGTATACGTAGCGTCGTAAATTTGTTGTGAGAGATGGCCGGCGATGAATAAGGCAAGCTCCTGTTTGCAATTGAGGTGACGCCTTTATCTGTCAGCGAGGCTAGATGATGCGTGGTTAGAGATAGGTTGAGGACTCGGATGATAAAGATGAGAGAGGCACTGTCGAGAAGTTGTCAAATGGAGATGTGTATGCGGTTGCTTTCGACTTCGATTCGGATGCGATTCTTCTTGGCTATCCCAGATATGCAGAGCATACTGAGCGATTACACCGGCGCCACTGGAAGGTGAAGAATTCGTCTTTGCTGGCTTTTCCTTTACGTTGAATCATCTCTTATGTACTTTTCTTTGATATTGTGTCATAGCTAGATAGCTGCATACGCAATTAAAATCTGATGCAAAAAAGAAAAAGCATGGATGTAATGCGATCTTTTTATTTTGCTATTTGAGTTAAGGCCTATCTAGCACACTGGGGTCCTCTCTGGTCCAGGCCACACCTTGTATAGTGCTCCTTGCCTCTTATGCTCCTTGGATTAACATTGATATACTGCTCGTGATAAATAGCTATTCAGCTCAGTATTTACCCGTGGAATTCGGCTACCTTTTCCACGGAACTTTCTACCCAAATTTAAAAAAAAGGTTAGCAATGGAAACTGCGTGCGCGGGAAGAAGTTCCAAAAAGAACCTGTAGCTCAGTCAAGCGTGGCCTAAATACTGGGACCACATAAGGTGCGCATATCACTATTTATATATCTTCTTTGTAACAGTCGAGTCTGGCTTGATCCAATCCATCATCGCTGCATCGGGTGCTGGGTACGCTTCGGAAACCCATCGAATTGCTCCTCCTCTATAATCAAAGGTGGGTGATATTATTGCTTTGACCCTACCATTTGATCTGATTACGGTTCATATTATGAAAATGGTGATGAGGGTTTGTATTGAGAGACAATGACGATACAGACGGCGCAAGTGATTTGGAATCCGAATGGAAGTGAGGACTCTGTTTCTCAAGCTCTAATATGCAGGCTCGAATTTGAAGACTGAAGATTCGTAGGGGTCACTTTTCACAGACGTTCAGAATAGTCCCCAACCTCAGTCGTGAAAAATGGTCTGTGGGGCAATATTTCGCGCGCCGGCTATGTACAAGATAGTAAAGGCATTTTAGGATAGCCAAAGGTTTTTCCTATTTTCTCTTGGGTATTTGCTTACCATTGAAAGAAGGGTGGAAGTCCCTAACACCAAAGTCTCGAGAAGCATCTGCGAATGCACCGATTACATGAATGGTCCAGACATAAAACTGAGTTATCGTCGTGTATAGTCGTCAGGGAAGGACTAGCCTTGTCCGTGTCATGCTCTATTTTTTTTTTTGCATCAGATTTTAATTGCGTATGCGGCTATCTAGCTATGACACAATATCAGAGAAAAGTACAAAAAAGATGACTCAATTTTCAAGAGGGGCACTCATGCCTCGGATTTCATTTGCAAGTAACACTGCGAAGTTGTGGTGGCTTTTTCTTCACCCCAAGTCAACCCTCGTCCGTGAATACCCACCCAGGGGAACGTCTCAAAAACCCTGAGTTATCCTGACATGCCTCCATCATCTTTCAACTTTTCTCCGCGCGATATGTGATCTGAGGTGTCTCTTTCCCAAGCGGAGTAGGTGCCCAGGCTACTCAAACCATACCAGAGAACACCACCAGGAGGCTGATCACAACACCTTCCATCGTTTGCTTGTATTTATAGTGTCAGCTGCACTCGTGTCATGCTCTATGAGTGCTAGTCTTGTGCCCATCACGAATAAATATTCCTTCATTCACGCTCAGCGCAATTGACATACACCTGCATTCGCTCAGCATAACGTCGCGTACACCGCACGTTTCACAACAGGGGCTGCGGAATGTTTTGTCAAATACCGCTGTACCTCAATCCCTTGAGCGCAGCTATGCAGCCTGTGCTTGACTACTTTTTTAATTCATTTTTTCGTCCTACCTAAGTCTATGACTATGTGTTAAAATATGATTCCTCTGGACGGGTAATACAGTAGTACTGTTACTGGAATATTTGGAAGTAGATTTGATAAAGTATAGGGTTAAATCGTTGCGTGTGTCTTCGTCTCTACGTCTACGCGCTTAATAGAAGTATCGCGATCTCGCACCCTCTAATCTATCGCTCCTAGTCTCATCCACACGCTAATATGAAACTACTAATACAGGGTATATAAAATCAACAGACGCCTTACCCTTTTTAACTCCTAGGCAACCAATAACCACAACCCTAACTCCATTATGTTAAATTGTAGGGAAGATTATGTTTGACCAACCCTTCTTATAATTTAACACTATGTTTGTTTGTTCATTAACGTGCTAGGTGAAGTAACTACCGTCGCACTCCTACTGGAGCTTGAGCACGAGTGGGGTCGGGCTGGATCAGGTTAACTACCGTGCAGTACAAATGCCTCGTCCCACCTAAATGACCGGAACCATGCCAAAATGCATCTATGTGTTGAACCATGACGAATTCAGCAGCCCAGAATTGAAAACAAAACAAAAACTTTCCCGCGAAATCCCGCATTACAAAAGAAAAACTTCAACAATCTCCCTTCCACTGTTCCGCCTCAGCCACCACGCGCCTGAGCCTCGAATCTAATCTCTCTGTCCATGCCAAACCACCTAGGCCTTTGATCTATCACCTCAGAGTCACAGGTATCCCTGCCATCCCCTTGATCCAAGAATTAATTCCAGAGCCGGCGCCCTACGCTTTCCGGTTTTCAGCCGCCATGTTGCCAGTGCTTTTCGACACTGTACAAGGTGACTAATTGATTTTTCCCTCCCACACTCGCAGTTAAGTGTAGCATCAGCGTGATTGAAGCGGCGATGATATGCCGCAAAGTCTCCATGTCCGGTTCGGGTAGCGATCAAGTGTGCGAAGACCGCTCTAGGTAGCGCTAGCTCTGGCGGTTTCTTACGCCGCATCTCGAGTTCAAGATCGGCGTAGTGTTTGGGGCGATTCAAGTGCCACCAGTCCGTCAACATCTGCCTGGCCACTTCACGGGCTTTCCGTCCTGTTGAGGCGAGGGTCATCACACCATGTGTCGTCCTAGAGTTGTCCGGCGAGTTAAGCTCTATTCGAGCGAGTTCATCGGCGATTTCATTTCCTGCTAGCCCTTCGTGGCCCAGAATCCATCCTATTTTGACAGGCGCGGCTGATCCCGCGGCCAGTTTCACGAACTTTTGGATACGCCAGGATGATGAGGCCGTTGTTCCCGTCAGTAAAGCCTGAACAGCCGCAGAATTGTCGAGAAGGATGTAGATAGCGCTGCGTCCTCGATCTCGATTGCTGGCAGTAATTGCTTCTATAGCAGCCAAAGCTCCATGGACCTCTGCGTCGTAGACCTCCGCATTGGTGATTTTGCCTGAGCCGCTTTGCTCGATTGTCGTGCCTGTGCCACTGATAAACGTCACAAAGGCCCATGACACTCTGTCGGTGGACGCCCCAGAACCATCACTGTACACGCAGATACAGTCGGGTGGGAGTGTAGGCAGCCACTCTCTTATGAACTTGGCAGCCTCTTTCTTGCTTGTCCAGCAGGGAATTGGCTGAGGGGAAACCGGAGGTCGGAGCGGTGGAGGTAGTTCAGCCTCTGGCAGAAGTCGATACATCCTCTGGACCCTCGAATCATGAACTCTATCCAGACCAAGTCTGGTTTTGTTGCATGTCTTTAGTCCAAGTCGGTGGCGAGCGCTGTCTATACTTTCCGTGGCCCGAAGTCGAAGCGGATGGTACTCATCTAGTCTTCGGATTCGTGCGGCAGTCTTGAGCCTGCGTTCCTCGAGCAGAATGTGTGCTGGTGGAATGCCAGTCTCCCTTCTCAGGGCTGCGATGGGCATGGTGCGCCAGGTTGGTAGAGCCACGCGGATTCCAAAGGCAGAAGTTTGGTCAATAACTTTGCACTGTCTCTTACATGAATTTCGCGCGACACCCGATAGGTTTCCCTGGTTGGCCCCGGGTACCAGGATTTCGCTGCGTGCATCGCGATTGGCAGGACTACCGTGCGGATCACTGTGGTTAGTAGGTCGGGCCTTGGTCCCTGGGTGCACTGGGTGAGCCGTCGGAAGTGTTGCACTAGCCGCATTGCTTTACTGGTCCACTTTGCGACGTGGCTTTCGAAGGTCAGACCGCGATCAAGGTGTACTCCGAGCCATCGGATATCGTCGGATGCTTGAACATCGCGAGTGCCTACCCTTATAGCAGGAAGATCGTGACCCCTGGATCTGGGGCCGACGAAGTAGACTACTTCGGCCTTATCTGGGTCGAAAGAGACGGCATTATCAGCAGCCCACCCTAGGACTGCATTGACTTCTCTCTGGACAGCTGCTACGGCTTCGTTCGGAGTTGAACCTATGCCGAGGATGGCAACATTATCTGCATAGCCGAATCTCCAACTACTGCCCCCCACGACTTCAGCCATGATAAGGAGGAAGAGAATCGGGGATAAAGGCGATCCTTGTGGCAGCCCGCATTCTAGGAATACCGGGTCTGTGACTCCGTCTTCGTGTCGTACGCGAGCGGATCGTTCTTGTAGAAAGGACTTTATCCAGGTGATAGCTGGTTTAGGCCACCCCATCTTGTTCATCCTCTGCAGCAGCCGTCCGTGGAGTACAGCATCGAATGCACCCTGAACATCCAAAGTGACTAGGACTGCTTTCTTCTGCCGTTTCATTGCATGTTCTACATCGTGGATAACGCATGAGACAAGGTCGTTAGCGGATCTGCCGGAGAGTGTTCCAAAAAGCTGCTGCGGCACGGCCTTGTACGAGATGGCGGTGTAGGCCATGCGCCTTGCGACTAGTCTCTCAAGACCTTTTCCGAGAGAGGATAGCAGTACGATGGGCCTCCATCCTTTAGCTGTACTGAGATTATGGCCAGGCTTGGGGAGAAGAATTACTTCCGCTAGCTTGAATGCCTTCGGGAAGTGGTTCAGCCGAAGTGAGCCTTCAAAGAGTACTCTCACTGCTTGTCCTATTGACGGCCAGGCTGTCCTAAGGAGCCGCACAGTAATCATGTCTACTCCGGGTGCTTTATTCTGGCAGGCCGTTGTGACCCACTTGGCTTCTTCATCAGTGACGCTTGAGGCCCATGGAAGGTTTCCGCGTCCTGGGTCGAGGTGTTCGATGTCCACGTCGTTTTGGCTGGTGAACCGGCCGAGAAGGAGATCGCGCAATAGAAGTGCACGCTTTCCTGGATCCGAAACAAAACCATCCGGAGTATGGAGTGGCGGAGCGGCAGATGTAGGTTGCGGCTTTGCCCAGCGTGCCATCCGATATATGTCGATGTCTGTTGTAGCTTCCGTGAACTTTCGCCGCCAGTATTGGCGTTTCGCACTTCTGACTATGCGACGGAAATCCTTTCTACTCTCTTCGTCCCTGAATATCCTATATTCGCGTTTGGCCTGTGAGCATTCCAACGTCCACCAAGGTGCCGTCCTACCCTTCTTCGTACTCCCGCGTCTTCCAGTAGCCCTGATAGCATCGCTGATGGTTTGAACCAGTTTATCCGCAAGGTTGTCCACCTCACTTGTTGAGACCATAGGCTGCATCCCTATTCCATGGGCCCACCTACCTAGTACCTTGGCGAAGTCTTCGAGGGCGTCGTCTGTCACTCGTACCGGTTGACCAGTTTTGATAACCGCTATGGCTTTCGAGTTCGGGCGGGGAACGTCTCCTGCAATCGTTCTGTGGTCCGATGTTGAGTCAAGCTCTGTCGAGACATCTGCAAGGGCACCAGCGTTAGACCAGACCAGGTCGAGTGTGTTTCCAAAGTCGTGTGTCGGGACGCCCGGTGTGGAAGATAGGTCCATACCGTGCTCGAACATCCACTCGGTGAGCACCTGGCCGTCACCGTGTAGCCTAGTAGCCATTGGCTGCCAGTCGGTGTGAACAGCATTGAAGTCTCCGCCAATAACTGTAGGCCCAGATGGAGCCCATGATAGCAGCGGCAAAAGGTCTGCTCCAGGAGCGCGGTATACGGAGACAAATGTGACTCCTTCTACCTTTACTGCAGTGAGATCTGGTGATGTCTCGCAGATTGCTTGCTGTTGGCAATGGATCCCTTTTCGCGTGTAGGTGAGGGAGCGTGGCCTTGAAGAGTTAGCAGCGACACAGGGAGGCAAATGCCTACCGAATCCGGGATGCGACTTGGTGAGCCAGAAGCCGTCCTTGTGTTTAGTCCAGGGTTCCTGGATGAGTAGGACATCGGTTCCTGAATCCCAAGCGGATTGCAGGATGATGTCCGTAGCCGGGTCTCCTCTGCCCAGATTATCGCAGAGGAACGAGATTGTTGTTGCCGTTTTTTGAAGCTCGGTTGGGTTGTGGTCCCTTACGGGCATTGAGCAACGTTTGTATTTTCGTTTTCAGCAGTAGCCTCGGTGGCTTTCTGCTTTGCTTCCATCTCTCTGATCGAAGCATTCCTTTCTTTTTAACCCTGCTCGCGGATCACCGACAGCTGGTCCCTTGTGCGTTGCACCGTCTTCCCACCAGCCCGTGTCGGCCTAGCCATACAGTTAGGCTCAGTTGCAGCATGTTGCCCGTGGCAATTGATGCACCTTGGTACGGCCTGTTTGCACTCAGTAGCTTTGTGCTCAATTGAGCCACAGCGGGTGCAGCGCTCTGCTCGTGAACAAATTTTAGTTGGGTGGTGTCCCCAGCATCGGTTGCATTGCGCAATTTTGAGCTTGCGCTGGAGTTCGTGAAGGCGCCCGCTTTCTTGAAACAGTCTTTCTCCAAGTTTCGGTTTTCCTGTTGCGAAGTGCAACACCCAGTCCGTTGACGGCCTGGCCATGCTAGTAGCGAAAGCACGAGCTGAGGTTGGTCTAACTCCTGTTTTGAGAGCTGCTTCTTCTATTACCATCTCTGGTGTCACTATGATGGGCCCTTCCAGAGTGTAAAGCTTGTCTGGGATATTCGGTGCCAGGACTGATATCCAGTTGGAGGCGGCTTCCAATTTCATTTCTGAGCTATCTAATATGGCTCCTCCTGAGAGAAGTGCACCTCTAGCTCCTTCCCCTTCGGCTTGTATTGCGAACCCTGAGTTCACGACAGTGACCTGTTTGATTGTCGAGTTGGCCAGACGCAGCTTGCTAGCTAGGCTAATCTTTACGAAGTAGGGTGACATACGTCTCCACGGGTGGTCAGGTTTGAGGCGCAAAAACACGCGCTCGTCAGGTCGCTGGGGGTTTGTTGCTGGAGCTTTAGGCTTCGGCACGGAAACGGGCCTCACTGGCACTGTCTTGGGTGTTGAAGTTGGAGCCACTTGGTTTGCTGGCTTGTTTCTTTTTCCCAACACCTCGGTCCAAGATTTCTCTGTAGCGTTGTTGTTGGTTTTGTTTGAGCCCTGGTTGGGCTGGAGAGTTGCGGTTGTGGCTACCGGCCTTTGTGGTGCCGGTCTATTCTTTTCTCTGGCAAGGATTAGCACTGGACGTGTGACGCTTGCAGGACTTTGTTTTGGAGGCTCTGTGACTTGAGCCGGGTTAGATGTGTTAGTATGGCCGCTTGCAGCCTTTGGGGGAGCGTTGGCGTCTGCTTGAGATGGGTTGCCCCATAAAATTTCCAGTATCTTACCCTGAAGGGCCAGTAAGTCCTGATCAAAGAGTTTTCGAAGTCTCTCGTCAATGACTGGTTCCAACAGCTTGCAGAACCCGATGATGAAACGCTCTGCTTGTGCAGAGCGCGTCTGGAATATCCTACCCTGTTCGGCGAGGAATTCGGTCGCGACAATTTGAGGCGACGGGGTTTGTTGGTTGGGCGAGCTTCGATGACTCGCCTCGTAGATTGGCTCTGCAAATTGTTGGGTGGGTGGTTGTGATGGCGGTTGTAGCCGGTTAAGGACCATTTCGACGTCTTGACGTGTCGAACATTGAGTGGGGGGGGGGGCCAGCCTCTGCGGAGGACTTGGGCGGCATTGGTGATTGAGAGATGAATTTGTCAGTAAAATGCCGCAGGTAGAGTGCGATGTGATGGATTTGAATTTTTGAATTTGAAATCTTTAACGTGACAGGACGAACCCAACATCTATTTAGACGTGACACGGGTAGATGGGCCCTACGAGCTCATTGCTACCTACATGACCGGCATTAAAGCCAGAAGCGACAAAAGAAAAATAAAATCACAGCAAATGTCTGAGTTACGGTGCCCTGCACCGTATCCCTATCTTCCAAACACCTCTCCTCTCGAGCCAGAAACTATCTCAGCATGGTCACTCCCACCCTGTCAGTTCTTCGGCAGACTGTAGTATCTGCTTATGGTTAGGAATTGGAAAAACTTCTGCCATCCCTTCTCCCCTATCATTTCCCTGACCCCAGGTGGAGTCATTTTCTCACAGCTTCTCCAACGTTGCAGAGCAGGTCGGCACTCTGAAAAATGCCAGGGCCTTTTCTCTCGGCCACAAATGCACATCAGATCTTCATGTTCGGGGTTGAAACGCCGGTGGTAGCCGGCGTAGTCCCCGTGGCCTGTTCTTGCCGCAATAAGACGGTGATACGCCCATCGAGGCAGAGCCAGTTCCGGCGGTCGCTTGCAGCGCATGTAGAGGTCGAGATCTTTGTATCGTTTAGGCCGATACTTCTGCCACCACTCTTCCACAAGCTTTTGGCTCCGCATTTTCACTAGTCTCCCTAGAGCCGCAAAGGTCAGAATTTGCTCGTCTCCGTTGGGCGAAGCTGAGGTTAGTGAGTGGTCATTGAGATCTCCCAGGGCTGATTTGGCCAGCTTATCGGCTTCTTCGTTGCCTTGGATCCCCACATGACCAGGTATCCAGTGTATTTCTACACGCCTATTATGTCTCAGCGATGAGAACTTGTCCACCACTGTCTGCGAGGAATTGGATCTTCCTTGTTCGAGCGCTCTGACGGCCGCTTGATTGTCCAGAAGAATGCTGACCGGAAAGCCTTCTCCCACCGCTAGTGCAGCCTCCAAGGCTTTCATAGCGCCAACAACTTCTGCGTCGAATACCTCTGCTCCGGGAAGCGGACCCGAGCCACTTCCAGCTAGTTTGCCTCCTTGGTATACCACATAACCCCAAGCTGATTGCCCGGGACCCAACGAGGATCCATCAGAGAAGGCACAGACTGCGTTGGCTGGAAGGGAAGTTAACCATCGTTTGATGCTTCCTGACCTAGCTTCTTTTTCCCGACTGCCTGGTGTCGATGCCGGGAGACCATGGGGAAAGTAGAGCTTTCCAGGGCCTTCCGCTGTCGGAACTTGACGCACGCTTATTTGTAGGCGTGTCATGTACCTTTCTGGCTGTCTGAACAAGCGATCTCGTTGTCCCGATCTAAGACCTAGGCGTTTTATAGTATCTTTCGGGTCCTCCGCCGCCCGAAGGGCTAGAGGGTGCCAGGCATCCATTCTTCGCATTCGAGCTGCAGACCGCAACTCGATGTGATGGATTTGAATTTGAATTTGAAATCTTTAACGTGACAGGACGAACCCAACATCTATTTAGACGTGACACGGGTAGATGGGCCCTACGGGCTCATTGCTACCTACATGACCGGCATTAAAGCCAGAAGCGACAAAAGAAAAATAAAATCACAGCAAATGTCTGAGTTACGGTGCCCTGCACCGTATCCCTATCTTCCAAACACCTCTCCTCTCGAGCCAGAAACTATCTCAGCATGGTCACTCCCACCCTGTCAGTTCTTCGGCAGACTGTAGCATCTGCTTATGGTTAGGAATTGGAAAAACTTCTGCCATCCCTTCTCCCCTATCATTTCCCTGACCCCAGGTGGAGTCATTTTCTCACAGCTTCTCCAACGTTGCAGAGCAGGTCGGCACTCTGAAAAATGCCAGGGCCTTTTCTCTCGGCCGCAAATGCACATCAGATCTTCATGTTCGGGGTTGAAACGCCGGTGGTAGTCGGCGTAGTCCCCGTGGCCTGTTCTTGCCGCAATAAGACGGTGATACGCCCATCGAGGCAGAGCCAGTTCCGGCGGTCGCTTGCAGCGCATGTAGAGGTCGAGATCTTTGTATCGTTTAGGCCGATACTTCTGCCACCACTCTTCCACAAGCTTTTGGCTCCGCATTTTCACTAGTCTCCCTAGAGCCGCAAAGGTCAGAATTTGCTCGTCTCCGTTGGGCGAAGCTGAGGTTAGTGATTGGTCATTGAGATCTCCCAGGGCTGATTTGGCCAGCTTATCGGCTTCTTCGTTGCCTTGGATCCCCACATGACCAGGTATCCAGTGTATTTCTACACGCCTATTATGTCTCAGCGATGAGAACTTGTCCACCACTGTCTGCGAGGAATTGGATCTTCCTTGTTCGAGCGCTCTGACGGCCGCTTGATTGTCCAGAAGAATGCTGACCGGAAAGCCTTCTCCCACCGCTAGTGCAGCCTCCAAGGCTTTCATAGCGCCTACAACTTCTGCGTCGAATACCTCTGCTCCGGGAAGCGGACCCGAGCCACTTCCAGCTAGTTTGCCTCCTTGGTATACCACATAACCCCAAGCTGATTGCCCGGGACCCGACGAGGATCCATCAGAGAAGGCACAGACTGCGTTGGCTGGAAGGGAAGTTAACCATCGTTTGATGCTTCCTGACCTAGCTTCTTTTTCCCGACTGCCTGGTGTCGATGCCGGGAGACCATGGGGAAAGTAGAGCTTTCCAGGGCCTTCCGCTGTCGGAACTTGACGCACGCTTATTTGTAGGCGTGTCATGTACCTTTCTGGCTGTCTGAACAAGCGATCTCGTTGTCCCGATCTAAGACCTAGGCGTTTTATAGTATCTTTCGGGTCCTCCGCCGCCCGAAGGGCTAGAGGGTGCCAGGCATCCATTCTTCGCATTCGAGCTGCAGACCGCAACATCTTTTGTTGGAGAATTATTGATGCCGGGGGAATTCCCGCTTCACGATGAAGAGCGCTATTGGGAGTGGTACGCCACGCTGGGAGTGCTACTCGTATAGCTTTCGTGATAGTTTTGTCCAGCAGAGATGTGTGCCACCCTACTCCAGTGCCGACTTCTTTATCTCGGATGGTGGTTATTCGAGAAAGACCCGGCCACCACGCTTCTGCCCCATAGAGAGCTGTGTTCAGAACGCATGCCTGTACCGCACGAATTAGAGGTCCGGGTGCTGCCCCGCGCTGAACTCCGTTTATATGTCGTAAAAAGTGGACTAGACGATTAGCTTTTCCAGTCCATTCCTGTACATGCTGCTTGAAGTTCAGCTGAGTGTCAAGCCAGACTCCTAACCACCGGATATGAGGCGACGGTTCGATCCGGCGATCTTTCACCAAGATGGAGAGGTTGGCTGTGTTGATTTTCTTCCTAGGACCTCCTCCGGTCACTAGAAGTTCCGACTTTGCCGGGTCAAATTCGATCCTGTGTTCTCTGGCGAGAAGGACGAGGCTGTCGAGGTCTTCTTGGACTGCTGCGATAGCTTCGGCCGCGGTGCTTCCAACTCTAATGATGGCTAGATCATCAGCATAGCCAAACCTGCTCGTTAGTCCATGGTCCTTAAAAAGCACAGCGATATAGAGCATGAAAAGAAGTGGTGACAGTGGCGAGCCCTGAGGTACTCCACATTCCAGCATCTTCTCGTCTGTGGTTCCACCACGGTATTTCACCTGGACTTTTCGTTGGCAGAGAAAGGTCTGAATGAACCGGCACAGAGATAGTGGCCAGCCTTGTTCTCGAAGGCGTTGGAGTAGTCGGTTGTGAAGGACTGCATCAAACGCACCTTGGATGTCTAGTGTGACCATAGCCGCACATTTTCCGCTTCTCATGGCCGCCTCAGCATCATGGATTACACAGGATGCAAGGTCGACCGCAGATCGTCCTGGTACTGAGCCGAATAATTGCGGATGAACAACTTGGTGACTTATCGTCAGCCATGCCATTCTCTTGCCAACTAGACGCTCAAGTCCTTTACCTAAGCTCGACAGCAGCGAGATTGGTCGCCAGCCCTTGGCAGTTGATAGATTTCGTCCCGGTTTGGGAAGAAGCACAACATCTGCCACCCTAAATGCCGTCGGAAAGTGGCCGATTTTTAGACAGGCCTGGTAGAGATCCTTGACCAGAGGCCCGAGGTGGTACCAACAGGATTTCAGTAAACGTACTGTTATTTTGTCCGCTCCCGGTGCCGTATCATTGACAGAGATGGTAGCGTTTGTCACATCTTCCAGTGATATTTCCGTATCCCATGGAATGCGCACCTCCTGTCCATTCTCCCAGGTTGGGATGTCGTTCTCGCTGCTAAATCTTGCCAAGAGAATGTCTCGTAGCGCACTAGCCCGCTCTCGCGGGTCTGAAAGCCACCGATTTTCCTCAATCTGCAAAGGAGGGGGCTCAGCTGCTGGTCGAGGCTTAGCCCATCTCATGAGCTTGAATACCTGTGCGTCAGTTGTAACTGCCTCCACTTGCCTCTTCCAGTACTCTCGCTTGGCTTTTCGCACAACGGCTCTAAAGCTTTTACGCGCCTGTCTTACAAGGTCCGGATTTTCTCTCGCTGCCTTGTAATCCTGCCACTTGATGCGACATTCATCGTTCCACCAGGGCCCGGTTTTTCCGCTTTCAATGGCTGGGACTTTCCCCGCAATCTTCAGCGCGTCTGCAA
Source organism: Blumeria graminis f. sp. triticale (assembly GCA_905067625.1). Classification (NCBI taxonomy): domain Eukaryota; kingdom Fungi; phylum Ascomycota; class Leotiomycetes; order Helotiales; family Erysiphaceae; genus Blumeria; species Blumeria graminis. Next base: position 7,144,282 of record LR898472.1, on the reverse strand, counting down.
GAGCCTGCAGGAGATTAGCTGTGAATTTTTCGATGTCCATGACACTGTCCAGAGGGGCAGCTTTGGTCCATTGGCTGACACATCGGTTGAATTCCTTTAGGTTCTCATCGCTGACACGAGTGTTCCTTACAATTCCAGATAGGTCTGATACTGTAGGGTTTAAGACTGTACCCTCGATGGTCGAGTGATCTGAGGTACAGTGATACTGCTTGGAGACTGATGCTGTTGCAGCTGTGTTGCTCCACGTTAAGTCCAGCACGTTCCCATCCCTATGCGTTGGCTCTCCGACAATGCTAACTAGATCCATATCGTGAGCTGTTGCCCATTCCATGATCTGGCCTCCATTGCCGTACTGAATTGTCGTTTGCGGCTGCCAATGCTGTGACACAGAATTGAAATCGCCACCAACAACCACGAGTCCTCTGACTACCCACCGAAGTAAGGGCTCCAAGGTTCCACTGGTGCCCGGGGCACGATACACGTTGACGAAAGTCAGGCTGCCCATCTTTACAAAACAGTAGTCAGATGTCGGGCCTGATGACGGCGGAAAAAATTGAGTCGCACCAATGCCTTTGCGTGTGAAAGTACTCACGCGGGGCCGGACGTCTGTTCCTCCAAACGGTATGTGGCTATTGTATCCAGGGTGACTTTTGGTGATAAAACCCCCCTCTTTCTTCCTTGTCCATGGTTCCTGTACCATGACTACATGTGCACCGGCGTCCCATGCCTGCTGCAATGCTATATCTGTATTCTCCCCACCCCTTCCTACATTCACTTGGTGAAAGTGGAGAGTGTTATGTTTATCTTTTGGTGCTTTTGTTGAGGGGTTCCCTAACATTAACACGTCATTGTTGAATCCGGGGTAATGACAGTTTCAACTGCCTTGCCCTTCCTTTCCGAATACGCTAGAGCAGCGTGATAATCACGATGGCCGCGTTCTCTGATGATGTGTAGTTCTGCAGGGGTACGGGGCAGAATTATCCCGTTTTGTCTTCTTGGTCGGGCCATGCAGCTACTCTCATGTGAGTGGTGAGGTCCGGCACAATTTGAGCACTTTGGCACCTTGGCCTGGCAATCTGATGTCTCATGGGTTCCCCCACATCGTCCACATCGTTGGCTCCGGGTACAGGAACGCGTAGTGTGGAATCCCCAGCAACGTTGGCATTGCTCGATTGGTCGTCGGCGCGAGAAGGGAATTGCCGGTCCGCTCTCGTCAAAAAGACGGAACTTTGTGTTTGCTGGTTTTTGTTGGAAATGAATGATCCAGCTCGTTGAGTACTGACCAAGCTTTGTTTCTGTGGGCCGTACCTGGATTGGTGTGGCGCCACATACTGCCTGGCACTCGTTCTTCACCATTTCAATGGTGACTGGCATGCTGCCTTCAAGTGTCCTGATATACAATGGCACATGTGGTACCATCAGAGATGTCCATTTTGAGGCTGCCTCAATCACTGTGTTGTCTTCCTGTAGGGAAGGTGCACTTCTGATGATTGTGTCTCTCAATGCGTCTGACGCACATTCGAGAGCGATCCCCGACCTGACTGGGTACATCGAGGTGATAGCTGAGGCTGCTATCCCAGCCTTGTCGGTTATTATCTTTTTGATTGTGACTGGTGATAATTTGTGCCAGTGGTGATCTCTACCCAAACGAAGGAACAGGCGTTTGTCTTCCTTGGGTGTTGTCTGTGCCTTAGGGCGGCTTATCGGAGCCGGTCTTCTCGGAACTTGCGCACTGGGCGGTGTTGGTAACTTGGCTGCTTTGCGAGCAACTGTAACCCAAGGCGAGCTTTTTTCTTGCGGCTTTGGAGGTAGGCCGTGGATGTTGTTCTCAACAACAATGTGGTTCCTAGGCGCGACTGGTTTGGGAGTGCTTGCCATGGCGGGGGAGTTCTTACTTGGACTATTGATTACTTCTGCCTGATCTACTGCAAAGGCAGTGATGACAGGCGTGATCTTGTTCATCAGAGTCGCGACGACTGCTGCTGCTTGCTTCTCTCCTTTGCTCTTGGCCCAGGAGTCGATTAGTTCAAGAAATTCCTGGGCTATGCCCAATCTTTCTTTTCTTTCTTGTTCTGCTTTTTGCATTGCATTAACAATGCCTAGCAGGCTTGGGTGGAGTTGCCCCCCTGGATTCGGGGGCGTTGTCGATGACGATGCAACGGCTGGGGCCATTGCACCAGATGGAAGTTCTTGTAAGAAGTGTTGTGGATAATATGATGTGGGATCTATGCTTGATGTTCTGAAGTTGTGTTGAGTGTTCTCGATGTGATGGATTTGAATTTGAATTTGAATTTGAAATCTTTAACGTGACAGGACGAACCCAACATCTATTTAGACGTGACACGGGTAGATGGGCCCTACGGGCTCATTGCTACCTACATGACCGGCATTAAAGCCAGAAGCGACAAAAGAAAAATAAAATCACAGCAAATGTCTGAGTTACGGTGCCCTGCACCGTATCCCTATCTTCCAAACACCTCTCCTCTCGAGCCAGAAACTATCTCAGCATGGTCACTCCCACCCTGTCAGTTCTTCGGCAGACTGTAGCATCTGCTTATGGTTAGGAATTGGAAAAACTTCTGCCATCCCTTCTCCCCTATCATTTCCCTGACCCCAGGTGGAGTCATTTTCTCACAGCTTCTCCAACGTTGCAGAGCAGGTCGGCACTCTGAAAAATGCCAGGGCCTTTTCTCTCGGCCGCAAATGCACATCAGATCTTCATGTTCGGGGTTGAAACGCCGGTGGTAGTCGGCGTAGTCCCCGTGGCCTGTTCTTGCCGCAATAAGACGGTGATACGCCCATCGAGGCAGAGCCAGTTCCGGCGGTCGCTTGCAGCGCATGTAGAGGTCGAGATCTTTGTATCGTTTAGGCCGATACTTCTGCCACCACTCTTCCACAAGCTTTTGGCTCCGCATTTTCACTAGTCTCCCTAGAGCCGCAAAGGTCAGAATTTGCTCGTCTCCGTTGGGCGAAGCTGAGGTTAGTGATTGGTCATTGAGATCTCCCAGGGCTGATTTGGCCAGCTTATCGGCTTCTTCGTTGCCTTGGATCCCCACATGACCAGGTATCCAGTGTATTTCTACACGCCTATTATGTCTCAGCGATGAGAACTTGTCCACCACTGTCTGCGAGGAATTGGATCTTCCTTGTTCGAGCGCTCTGACGGCCGCTTGATTGTCCAGAAGAATGCTGACCGGAAAGCCTTCTCCCACCGCTAGTGCAGCCTCCAAGGCTTTCATAGCGCCTACAACTTCTGCGTCGAATACCTCTGCTCCGGGAAGCGGACCCGAGCCACTTCCAGCTAGTTTGCCTCCTTGGTATACCACATAACCCCAAGCTGATTGCCCGGGACCCGACGAGGATCCATCAGAGAAGGCACAGACTGCGTTGGCTGGAAGGGAAGTTAACCATCGTTTGATGCTTCCTGACCTAGCTTCTTTTTCCCGACTGCCTGGTGTCGATGCCGGGAGACCATGGGGAAAGTAGAGCTTTCCAGGGCCTTCCGCTGTCGGAACTTGACGCACGCTTATTTGTAGGCGTGTCATGTACCTTTCTGGCTGTCTGAACAAGCGATCTCGTTGTCCCGATCTAAGACCTAGGCGTTTTATAGTATCTTTCGGGTCCTCCGCCGCCCGAAGGGCTAGAGGGTGCCAGGCATCCATTCTTCGCATTCGAGCTGCAGACCGCAACATCTTTTGTTGGAGAATTATTGATGCCGGGGGAATTCCCGCTTCACGATGAAGAGCGCTATTGGGAGTGGTACGCCACGCTGGGAGTGCTACTCGTATAGCTTTCGTGATAGTTTTGTCCAGCAGAGATGTGTGCCACCCTACTCCAGTGCCGACTTCTTTATCTCGGATGGTGGTTATTCGAGAAAGACCCGGCCACCACGCTTCTGCCCCATAGAGAGCTGTGTTCAGAACGCATGCCTGTACCGCACGAATTAGAGGTCCGGGTGCTGCCCCGCGCTGAACTCCGTTTATATGTCGTAAAAAGTGGACTAGACGATTAGCTTTTCCAGTCCATTCCTGTACATGCTGCTTGAAGTTCAGCTGAGTGTCAAGCCAGACTCCTAACCACCGGATATGAGGCGACGGTTCGATCCGGCGATCTTTCACCAAGATGGAGAGGTTGGCTGTGTTGATTTTCTTCCTAGGACCTCCTCCGGTCACTAGAAGTTCCGACTTTGCCGGGTCAAATTCGATCCTGTGTTCTCTGGCGAGAAGGACGAGGCTGTCGAGGTCTTCTTGGACTGCTGCGATAGCTTCGGCCGCGGTGCTTCCAACTCTAATGATGGCTAGATCATCAGCATAGCCAAACCTGCTCGTTAGTCCATGGTCCTTAAAAAGCACAGCGATATAGAGCATGAAAAGAAGTGGTGACAGTGGCGAGCCCTGAGGTACTCCACATTCCAGCATCTTCTCGTCTGTGGTTCCACCACGGTATTTCACCTGGACTTTTCGTTGGCAGAGAAAGGTCTGAATGAACCGGCACAGAGATAGTGGCCAGCCTTGTTCTCGAAGGCGTTGGAGTAGTCGGTTGTGAAGGACTGCATCAAACGCACCTTGGATGTCTAGTGTGACCATAGCCGCACATTTTCCGCTTCTCATGGCCGCCTCAGCATCATGGATTACACAGGATGCAAGGTCGACCGCAGATCGTCCTGGTACTGAGCCGAATAATTGCGGATGAACAACTTGGTGACTTATCGTCAGCCATGCCATTCTCTTGCCAACTAGACGCTCAAGTCCTTTACCTAAGCTCGACAGCAGCGAGATTGGTCGCCAGCCCTTGGCAGTTGATAGATTTCGTCCCGGTTTGGGAAGAAGCACAACATCTGCCACCCTAAATGCCGTCGGAAAGTGGCCGATTTTTAGACAGGCCTGGTAGAGATCCTTGACCAGAGGCCCGAGGTGGTACCAACAGGATTTCAGTAAACGTACTGTTATTTTGTCCGCTCCCGGTGCCGTATCATTGACAGAGATGGTAGCGTTTGTCACATCTTCCAGTGATATTTCCGTATCCCATGGAATGCGCACCTCCTGTCCATTCTCCCAGGTTGGGATGTCGTTCTCGCTGCTAAATCTTGCCAAGAGAATGTCTCGTAGCGCACTAGCCCGCTCTCGCGGGTCTGAAAGCCACCGATTTTCCTCAATCTGCAAAGGAGGGGGCTCAGCTGCTGGTCGAGGCTTAGCCCATCTCATGAGCTTGAATACCTGTGCGTCAGTTGTAACTGCCTCCACTTGCCTCTTCCAGTACTCTCGCTTGGCTTTTCGCACAACGGCTCTAAAGCTTTTACGCGCCTGTCTTACAAGGTCCGGATTTTCTCTCGCTGCCTTGTAATCCTGCCACTTGATGCGACATTCATCGTTCCACCAGGGCCCGGTTTTTCCGCTTTCAATGGCTGGGACTTTCCCCGCAATCTTCAGCGCGTCTGCAAGAGCCTGCAGGAGATTAGCTGTGAATTTTTCGATGTCCATGACACTGTCCAGAGGGGCAGCTTTGGTCCATTGGCTGACACATCGGTTGAATTCCTTTAGGTTCTCATCGCTGACACGAGTGTTCCTTACAATTCCAGATAGGTCTGATACTGTAGGGTTTAAGACTGTACCCTCGATGGTCGAGTGATCTGAGGTACAGTGATACTGCTTGGAGACTGATGCTGTTGCAGCTGTGTTGCTCCACGTTAAGTCCAGCACGTTCCCATCCCTATGCGTTGGCTCTCCGACAATGCTAACTAGATCCATATCGTGAGCTGTTGCCCATTCCATGATCTGGCCTCCATTGCCGTACTGAATTGTCGTTTGCGGCTGCCAATGCTGTGACACAGAATTGAAATCGCCACCAACAACCACGAGTCCTCTGACTACCCACCGAAGTAAGGGCTCCAAGGTTCCACTGGTGCCCGGGGCACGATACACGTTGACGAAAGTCAGGCTGCCCATCTTTACAAAACAGTAGTCAGATGTCGGGCCTGATGACGGCGGAAAAAATTGAGTCGCACCAATGCCTTTGCGTGTGAAAGTACTCACGCGGGGCCGGACGTCTGTTCCTCCAAACGGTATGTGGCTATTGTATCCAGGGTGACTTTTGGTGATAAAACCCCCCTCTTTCTTCCTTGTCCATGGTTCCTGTACCATGACTACATGTGCACCGGCGTCCCATGCCTGCTGCAATGCTATATCTGTATTCTCCCCACCCCTTCCTACATTCACTTGGTGAAAGTGGAGAGTGTTATGTTTATCTTTTGGTGCTTTTGTTGAGGGGTTCCCTAACATTAACACGTCATTGTTGAATCCGGGGTAATGACAGTTTCAACTGCCTTGCCCTTCCTTTCCGAATACGCTAGAGCAGCGTGATAATCACGATGGCCGCGTTCTCTGATGATGTGTAGTTCTGCAGGGGTACGGGGCAGAATTATCCCGTTTTGTCTTCTTGGTCGGGCCATGCAGCTACTCTCATGTGAGTGGTGAGGTCCGGCACAATTTGAGCACTTTGGCACCTTGGCCTGGCAATCTGATGTCTCATGGGTTCCCCCACATCGTCCACATCGTTGGCTCCGGGTACAGGAACGCGTAGTGTGGAATCCCCAGCAACGTTGGCATTGCTCGATTGGTCGTCGGCGCGAGAAGGGAATTGCCGGTCCGCTCTCGTCAAAAAGACGGAACTTTGTGTTTGCTGGTTTTTGTTGGAAATGAATGATCCAGCTCGTTGAGTACTGACCAAGCTTTGTTTCTGTGGGCCGTACCTGGATTGGTGTGGCGCCACATACTGCCTGGCACTCGTTCTTCACCATTTCAATGGTGACTGGCATGCTGCCTTCAAGTGTCCTGATATACAATGGCACATGTGGTACCATCAGAGATGTCCATTTTGAGGCTGCCTCAATCACTGTGTTGTCTTCCTGTAGGGAAGGTGCACTTCTGATGATTGTGTCTCTCAATGCGTCTGACGCACATTCGAGAGCGATCCCCGACCTGACTGGGTACATCGAGGTGATAGCTGAGGCTGCTATCCCAGCCTTGTCGGTTATTATCTTTTTGATTGTGACTGGTGATAATTTGTGCCAGTGGTGATCTCTACCCAAACGAAGGAACAGGCGTTTGTCTTCCTTGGGTGTTGTCTGTGCCTTAGGGCGGCTTATCGGAGCCGGTCTTCTCGGAACTTGCGCACTGGGCGGTGTTGGTAACTTGGCTGCTTTGCGAGCAACTGTAACCCAAGGCGAGCTTTTTTCTTGCGGCTTTGGAGGTAGGCCGTGGATGTTGTTCTCAACAACAATGTGGTTCCTAGGCGCGACTGGTTTGGGAGTGCTTGCCATGGCGGGGGAGTTCTTACTTGGACTATTGATTACTTCTGCCTGATCTACTGCAAAGGCAGTGATGACAGGCGTGATCTTGTTCATCAGAGTCGCGACGACTGCTGCTGCTTGCTTCTCTCCTTTGCTCTTGGCCCAGGAGTCGATTAGTTCAAGAAATTCCTGGGCTATGCCCAATCTTTCTTTTCTTTCTTGTTCTGCTTTTTGCATTGCATTAACAATGCCTAGCAGGCTTGGGTGGAGTTGCCCCCCTGGATTCGGGGGCGTTGTCGATGACGATGCAACGGCTGGGGCCATTGCACCAGATGGAAGTTCTTGTAAGAAGTGTTGTGGATAATATGATGTGGGATCTATGCTTGATGTTCTGAAGTTGTGTTGAGTGTTCTCGATGTGATGGATTGATTTGATTTGATTAAATTTAACGTCGTGCCTGTCTACAGCTCGTGACCTTAGTCACGTGCTGGACGGCCCAGTCCCTACAGAACTACCCGACGCTCTAGCGCGCCCTACAGCACCTAGAAACTACAAAAGAGTCCGACCTGCTGTCCGCTACTCTGCTTTCCAATTTAAATGTAGCAAATTTCCCTCTACCCGGGATTTTACTTTTTATTTACAAGTAGTTTGAAATTACTCCCGCAGACTATTCACGCAGTACCAAAAATCTCAAGGGAAATATCTAATGTGCCCGTTGGACTTCGTCGTAGAACTTTGCCAGCTCCACCCATTTTCCGAAGGCGTGTGCCCCTTTAGGCGTGCTGAGGACCCATTTAATACCGGGGGCGATGTGATGGATTGCGTGTGGGTTTCGAGGCCTGTGCGGGGGGCGGTCAGCTGGTCGGACTCTTTTGTGTCTATGACTATGTAGGATATGCAGGTCCTTTCTGCCTGTAGGCCGAGGATACCTATGCCAGTAGTATATCGCCAGGGAAGCAGTTCTTCGTAGACCAAATTTAACTTTTCATACCAACTGCCAGTGTAGAATGACTGGTCGATTCGTCGTTACACGAAATATGCATCGAATCTTGGCCATGCGACGATTGGTTTAGTGTTTGAAGCTCTGGACCACTGATTCTCACCATGCTACCCGCGTAAGCAGGCATCGATGCATTCATGGGGATAAAAGTCAAAAGCATAAATATTCGCGTCCAATACGCTTGAGAGTTGGTGATGCTTCGACTTTTGATATGTAGGGCCCGGTAGCCTGCAGCTGTACTTCAGCGATATCGCAGCGGTGATACAGCGGTATTATGGCTACAATTTTTCCGAATGTTGAACCTCTTCTGAGAGGCTTGAAATTGTAGCTTGGTACGTCATAGCTTCTCTAGGAATCCTTGCCAGTGAAGACTTATAAATTGGTCAGACATCTCCTCTTCCAACAATATCGCAACAATCAATTCTGCTTCCCTCCCATTACATTCGAACGTCTGCGAGATGATCGAGGAGCCCTGAAACCCGAAACTATCATCAACGTCGTTACTGCACCGCAAACATCCCTAAATTTAAAGTCAATTTCACATAACATGACAACGAATGGTGGTAAACAGACAACAATCGCGGTAACTCCAGAAAAGAATCATGATTATGGAAAAACGCAGTCCACGAAAGTAAAAGACAAAGAAAAGGACCAGATCCACCTGTGAGTAAGTCCCCCACAAGCCAGATACAGAGTGATAGGCTACGGATACAAGATCACGGACTATTGGCTGACTAAAATTAGAACGTTAAGAATAATTTATGAGAAGCATAATAAGAGAATTAAATCCTCGCTTGGATGAAAATGGGGGACAGGAATTTGAGAAAGAATGATATTAAAAAGCGTTAAGAGTCGTCCTCCCGGCCGTTTCCGGAGAGTTTGCAAATGCGAATTCGAAGGTTATGTGCCTGGAGGAGAGCGTTCGGGCCAAGGTGAATGCGTTGAGCGGGAGGTGTCCCGGTCGGCGTTATTTACCTTGAAATTCAAATGTGCGTTTGGCGCGGTGGATACGAAAACACAAGTTTGGCTGTTGGAAGCAGATCACACAACTGGCAATGAAATTGAGATTTGAGGACGAGCATAAATGGAGGCAAGGGGGAAAGGGTTATCAACGGTAGTGAAAATGTACTACGAATTGAGGACGAAAGTCGAACAATTTGAACTGTATTGGATCTGATAAGGTGGGATTTAGGATTGGATATAGTACGGATTGAGTCAAAGATCGAACCCAGATCTAGTCCCAAAGTCATATAATTGCTGATTTCATCTTGTCACATTGACCATGATTACATTTCAGATGAGACGTTTAGATTCCATGACTCAAAATGTAGAACTCAACCGCAAACACCACATGAAGATGGTTTAGCATGCAAAAAACAACAGACCAGTTACATCCGGAAAAGACCAAGGGGATGTATCAAAAGAACATATCGTCATGCCATTCATTCATTCATCCATTCATCCGTTCATTTATTGTTGATAAATATATCGCGACACCCGAGAGTGAGTTTTGCCGAACTTGAACCATCTATCACCTGTGTGGGGCGAGATATGGATCCAGGCTATACAGACTCTACTCAGTAGATCATCTGAATGATGACCCAACGCACGATCCAGCCTTAGCGTTGTTAGCAGTTTTTGTTCAGTCGTTCCATTGATAACCAGTCTAAGCATTAGACTACTGTAAGATATGCATCAACTAGGGGACTATTCTCAGTACCTGTCAGAGGTGTCCCCTATGAACCTCCAGCTCTCACTATAGAGTCTGCAAGGTCGAGGTTGAGTAACACCGTCCTCAATTAGATGAAGATTCCCAATCGCACTCGCGGTCTGAATTGTCTTCATCTTTAAGCAGACCTTTTTTTTGCATCAGATTTGAATTGCGTATGCGACTATCTAGCTATGACACAATATCAGAGAAGTGTATAATATATGACTCAATTTTCAAGAAGAGCACTCATGCCTAGGATTTCATTTGCAAGTACCACTGGAAGTTATGGAGGCTTTTTCTTCACCCCAAGTCAACCCTCATCCGAGAATATCTACCCGGTTTAATGTCTCAAAAAACCCTGGGTTATCCAGACATGTCTCCATCATCCGTTCACATTTCTCCGCGCCAAAATTGTTCTTAAGTATATCCTTACCAAGTGGAGTAGGTACCCAGGCTACTCAAACAATACCAGTGGACACCGCCAGGAGGCGGATCACGGCACCTTCTATCGTCGGCTTGTTTTTAGTGTCAGCTGCACTCTCGCGAGCGAAGTCTTGGCGCGCACAAATTATAATGCGTGAAACAGCCAAAGTTCCAACCTTCACGCCGTTCATGACTGTAACCGTCATCTTGTAAATTTGTCCTAATCCTTTTCAAGCCCTTCCACAAGAACTTTCTCCTGGATTTGTGCGCCATGCTTTGTTTCCACTGTTGGGTTTTAATACCGGCATTGGGGTGTATTTGGTGGTTAACTGATGCCAGAGGAAGTCGAAGAGAGGTTTGGTCATTGGAATGAAGATGTATTAGGTCGTACTTGTAGACTTGATGAAGCTTGGATAGGAGTCGAACTCGTTGGGAGTGAAAATTTGACGTAGCGGAGTATTTTGAAGCACTGTCTCGAAAGCCAACTTCATTGGTATTGCGAAATTTGACTGAACATGGATCTGGGAGAATATTTCACTCCTAGGTTTGTAGAAAGCACCGCGTACAGGTGTTCAGTCCTGCCCTATGTTAGGTAGTCTCTCGGAACCAGGCTCAGCCAAATTTGGAAATACAGAAAGAGCTGCACCGCGAGATGATGTCACAAGACTCATACAACATCGTCTATCACCACCAAGATTGACTTCGAGCAAAACCTTATCAAGCACGACCGACGAAGTTACCATTTTGTTGGCTACCTCTCGTTGACTCGGCTTCTAGCCTCTGGATAAACGCTCAGGAAAACATGAATACCCACAGAAGGACGCGATTAGGAGCAATCGAATCTGAAGAGGTAAATTTAAAGAATGTATGAGAGAGCAGAGGCTAGAAAGATAATAGTATGCAATATACAGATTTAATATTGATCTTGAAAGAGGTGAGATATCGTTAATTGAGAGGAAGCTAAGATGGTGGAGTGATGCGTTGTCCGAGTTGCTATTCTAAGTGTTGCCTGGATAGTTTGGCCTATCTTGCCATTAAGGGCTGAATGGTACAGCGGTACACCATCATGGTCGATCTCTCAAGAAGATTCAGAGTTCCTTGAACACCTATCCCAATTGAGACAGAAGAAAGCCAGTTCGAATCCAGTAAAACCCACACACCATTCTTTTCGTGGTAATTTCAAATGAATTCTGAGTATGATTTTTCTGAACGTCAAAATGAGTCATCCCCCTTAAAGTACTTATCTTCCGACAAACCGCATGGGCCACTAGATGCCAAATCAGGAAAATTGAATAACTTACTTACTTGTATCCTACAAGGAGAAAGTGATGACTGTGTTGAATTCAGTAAGACATGACCCTGTTTCTCGCGGTTCTCGTATGCGTGAATGTCAAAGGCATGCTACATAAATCAGGACTTCTAAATTTCCTTTGATGGGTATCTTTGAACGAGAGTTGATTGACATGTGCAAGCAAGCAAACTACAATTTGGTACTTACGAATGAAATATAGAGTGTGAGTGCCATTTAAGCCGAGAGACATCAAATATTTTTAATATCTATAAAGCTGGACTCAATTATACAACCAAAAGATGTATAAAAATATTCTAGCGTGCCGCGGGTGACTGAAATGATCATAACGACCTTGACGAGGTTAGAAGCTCAGCTTTAGCCACGATCCCCTTAGGAATATAGCTTAAATCTAGCTACTAATTATATCGAGTGATAATCATCACAGCAAGTGAAAAGGCAAGTTGTGACTAAAATATTTGAAGACCAACTAGCATCACTATCCTAAGGATTTCACCCATTCAAAACGGACAAACTTTCTACCTTCGTTCTACAAATGCTGCAATTCTTTAAAAATCGCTCCACACAAAGACTCAGCATTATTTTCGTCCAACTCCATCAATCGTCCCAATTTTATGCTGTAGGGTTTATCCGCCGAAACCTTTCCCCAGGGCGGTATAGAAATCTCATGGTACATTTATCGCTTACAAGAGACTAGCTCTAGCAGCTTTATGGACAAAGTAAAGAGTGCAGGAAATTATCCAATATTCAAGAGATTCGCTTGATAAGGCGGGTAGTACGAAAGTTCGCTGTTTTCCAGTTGTGTTGAGCATTAATAGTAGTATTAGCGCTAGTGCTGCTATTCTTTCTTGCCGCAGTTTCTTTTTGGAGAGCTAGAACGTGACTGAAGTCATGGGAATCTTCTCCCAGGCTCCAGGCCATTACACCACCTAGCTTACGTGCATCTACAATTTCGGTAAACTTACGCGCCATTAGCTCAGGCGTGTCGAACGTCCAAAAAAGGTGGTTAGCCTGATCATAGTAATAGGCACCGCCTGCTTGTTCGTCCTTGAGACCATCGCGTACTGCCATCTGAAAGTGGGCTGAAATAGGAATTTCATTGCAGCCTGAGCCGTAGGCTGATCCGAGACAATTCTTACAATATTCATCTGTATTTCCACTACGGTACTGTTAGAACTGAAGAAACACCGAGAGTTCGAAGAAAACGAGAATCATGATACGCACCAAAATCCAGCCGACGAACAGCACATACCCGGGGCACAGAAAGTAGATGTTGTCGGGCCACAAGCACCGTTTACGGACGCAGTCATGTTTCCCATAGGTTTGGCGTAATTACTCGCCTCAAACGTCGTTGCACCACTCTTTCCAGTATCCAGGCCATTTGCGTCTTCAGACATGACTGTCGTGCAATTAAGGCCATTTTCACATGGTTTGCTTGGATCTAGAGTGAACCACTTAGCATACATGGCAAATCCGAGATTTATCTTTGCTGGATCTAAAGATAGGGTATTGATATAGTGATCAACAACTTCTAAGGATGACTTAATATCTGTATGGTGCTTGGTAACATTGTCCCGGCGATTCATGAGGTCATAAGTCATTACGTTAACCCAATCAACAGACTTCCAGATCGATGGAGCTTTTTCAGGCGTATAAGCAATCATATCGACAACCTTACCGGGCGTTGCGATAGTTAGGAGCATGTTGGGTCCAATCGCAGCTCGAATTTCCGCCAGTAACATTGGGTAGGTGTCAATTTCTGATTTCTTTTCTGAGTTAGGTTTCTGACGATAGTCGGCACCGTTGCCACCTGGATATTCCCAATCCATGTTGACACCGTCGAAGCCAAATTTTTCGAGCAAAGCAGCAACATTACTGGCAAACAACTTGCGAGACGGTTCCGTTGCAACACCAACACTAAAGCCTGTATTATCGGCCCAGCCCCCAATGGCGATGAGAACTTTGGTGTTATTGTCAAAATGAGAGCGTACGCTTGAAATATTCTCAAACGGAACGTACTCCCCAGCTGGGGAAGTCGTAAATAGGGACGAATTGGCAAACGCTGTAATCACATGATCAATCCCAGCATTGACAGTATTGTTGGGAATATTTGTATGGTATCTGTGAAAAAGTTCATTAGATAGGGCTACAAGGGTCATCCAAAGAGCTTACTGATCATAGTAAAAAACATATCGTGCTTGAGTGACAGTTGTATAGAGAGCTCCAGCTAGGAAAAGTGATGAAAATCTCAGCATGATTTCAGGACGTAAATAAAACTGGGTATACTCGTTAAAATAGAGAATAAACGAAAGTGATACTGAGGATGGAGCTCAATGGAATGGCTTAATTGTCCTTTATATATTGCCTTGTATTTGAATATTATGTAGAAAATACAAAGAGCATAAGAATTCTACGTTACCGCTATGATGAGCATCGCCTTTCGGATGGGAATGGGCTCTAAAAACCTGGTTTGAATAGCTCAACAAGTGTAAGATGTTTGTGTTTAGAGATATAACAGCGATATCCTCGACATTAGGGCTTAGTTCCGACCGGAATTGGTTGCAGTTTTAACTCTTATCAATCTAGATTCATGCAAACCGTCTAGAATGGACAAAATTGTCACAGGCCTGCGACAATTTTAGACAATTGAATATTTTGCACACTCTATCATTATGCCTTTCTAGAACTCTGGATTTTATCGCCTTCTTTACTCCGGATGCTCGGCTAGCTATTACGTAGCTATTGTTCAAGAGAATTACCCCAAATCACTTGAGAAATCCCTGGATCCGTACCATAAACTTCTCTTATCCTTGATCTCCTTTAGACTAGTTTTGGTACACGTCCATGATGGTCTCTCCTGAAACCACGCCTGCTTCTTCCGAGCTTCCGTATTAAACTAGCCCATACAACATCCTAGAATACTGTCATGGAAAATATTTAGACTAAAAGTTGTTGCTCCTAGGTGTCTGGGGTAGTTAGACGTATTTTCGACCACGAAATGTGTTTTCTACTGTTATGGAGTATTTTATCTAGAACAGCTCTGATTTGCTGAGATTCGCTAGTATTCGGACACGCGATATTAGGTTTTCCGACCTAATATGTCTACGGGACTATACTTACACTTTTGTGACTATACGAGGAGGTTTTCAGTGAAGTCTCTGTAGGGGCAAGACTGCTAAATTGCGTAATTCTGATCAAGGGCCAGTCCAAATGGTAGTTTGGCATTCATTGCCCTGAAATCCGAAGGCAAGCAGCCGATCTAGCGATGGTACATCATCTTGATTGATCCTTCAAGTGGAGTTGGGACGTTTATGCTACTCAAGACAAAATTCGGCAAGTTCCATCTCATAAACGCTCAGTCATAGCTCAAACAACTCTCATGTATCAAGTGATGAGAGCTTGCAAGGATAGGAGGACGTTTTAATTTTTCTATTTGACTGGATTTCGTTGCAAACTGCAAATTGTGTTTAGTAGAAAGGGGAAAACTGTATAGTACTTTACAAACGAAGTTTATCACTTCAAATTCTCTCGGCGCGAAAGAGTTATCGTATTCAAACACTAAATACTGATTCTATATTGCAACTGGATAGCCGAATGTGAGAAAATCTGATTGAAAAAATTAGAGTAGCGCTGGGTTAGTTAGTAGACCGGACCAAATTCGGTAGAGGCCTCTGCATTCCCTCGCCGCCATGAGCAGGAGCGATCGACAGAAGCTCCCTGATCGTTACAGCCAGCATAGAACTATGTCTGATGTGCGGTACACGGTTGTAGTGTGTCTCAGGCTTGTGTGAGCTTCGTGGGGAAGTAGAAAGACCTGTGATCGGCTTTCAGGGATTACTCAGACAATTTGAATCCCTACCAAGAGGTTTAGTTATCTCGATAGATAACAGTGCTTCCATATCAATCTGATTCATCCGAAATATGTCTCACAAGTTTGCTAGCAGCCATTTTTGCTTGGGAGGATCGCTTCCAAATTTAGCGATTTTGTTCCTGTCTAATCCTATCATCAACTTCACCGCATTTGTGAAGGCTATTTCTCCAACATGAAAGCTTCTAGTACAACTTAAACTTGTGGAATGAGTAAGATGGGACTTGTTTTTGTAGTTTCATTTCCTCGTCCAATGTGAGCGTAGTGTGTTTTTGCTGTTTTATTAAAGTCCTAAGCTAAAGCTCTACATCCTACTATAGGTCCGGGAGCGGTGGAGCCGATAGGGATCCCTGTGAACTGTTCCACAGCTCAACCCACACCGACCGCGTGGATTCCTACCAGAGTTGCAGCAGATTAGAAACCAGAAACCACAAAAGCAAGACAAATCGAAAAACAGAATGTTCCCTAACGTTGGATCCAAGTACAGCGCTTCTGGAACATTCCCCTCGCCGTCACACTTTCCTGATGACAAACTTGCTTAATCTCCGCTGAGAGCTGGAGAAGAATTACGGGGTTCCTTCACTATTGTCTGTCTCTCTTCAAAATTTGATAAAGCTATTACCGACTTCTTCTCGGTACTCATCACACTTCGTGCTTGTTTCTCGAAATCTCAGGCCGCGGAGGCTAGCTCATCCAACATAATTGTATCCTTTGAAGCAGGTTGACTTACTGCCTCAGCTTTCGCTCGAGCTAATGCATCATTCTTTCGTTGACTAACCCGTCGTATGGTAACCAATTGTTCCTTGGTTACTGGGCCAGTTTTGATCGGTCAAACCAAGCAATCTCAATATCCCGAGCGATATTAGCCACCACAGTCTCGAGACTTGCTATTAGCTTTGAGTTCTGCAAAGAAATTTACTTTCAAAGCCGCAGTTCTATCAAGCTGGAACGCGGGAGCAGCAACGAGTGGGGTTTCAGCTGAGGCAGAGATGACACTGTGCGATTTGGCGGAGGAGCTTAAGCTTTGTAGTCATTTCCAACTCGTCATAGAGGCGGGAACCAGCACGGAGGGTGGTTTCTTGGGTGAAAAGAGCATGTCAGTTGAGATATCGCGCAACGGGACATTATATTCCATGAGGCCGCACCTGTATTTGCCTCAAGATGGTTGCTAGGCAGATTTTATCAGAGAATCAATCAGCATAGAGCGTTATGGGGCAATTAAATGCAATTATCTTTACGAGCTCACTCGCCATCCGTAAGTTAGGCAGGCCCGAAGATGCTTCGGGTTTGGCGTTGATAATCGCCAAATTTGGAGTAAGTGTCTAGGAGCCTTCATCTTATTCATTTTTTGCGAGAATGGAAAATCCGATTCTCACTCGGAGAAGTGAACTGATTTCAAATGACGAACACTTTAGCTCATTCTTCAATTGGTATTTGATGCACGTCGTGTGGGCTTTTCGCAACGGTTGGTCGTTAATGAGGCGAACAAGTTATTAATGGTCGACTTCTCTTTCAAAGCTTTTTTCTTTGTGGCTATGGACGCGAGTTACCGCACGGCTGTCACTGCCAAGACTGCTTTTTGTCGGTTTCCGTTTCGCGCCACCGTAGTCCAGCTGCTTTTACGGGCTATACCATGACGGTGGGAACTTTTGTGCTCCTGACCTGAAGAGCTCTTGGTAGGCGGCTCGCCGGGCGCGGGGGAAGGACGGGTGGCCAGGAGACCGCGCTCGTTGCCATTTATTGCGCTGTGGCGGAACGTAAATAGATGCTTATCGGATCTATCAACTATCTCTATGACTCTGTCCTTTAAGATAAGGTCTACTTCGATTCTGTCGATTTTAGCAGCGCAGAGTATGGGATCGGCCACAGTTTGGGTGGCGCGTCGTTCCTCAGATTAGGGAATTAGTGAAAGCTCGGGGGGGCAATCTGCTCTCGTGACAGGTTGAGGCTGCAACTAGGAGAGCAAGACTGAACACCTGTACGCGGTGCTTTCTACAAACCTAGGAGTGAAATATTCTCCCAGATCCATGTTCAGTCAAATTTCGCAATACCAATGAAGTTGGCTTTCGAGACAGTGCTTCAAAATACTCCGCTACGTCAAATTTTCACTCCCAACGAGTTCGACTCCTATCCAAGCTTCATCAAGTCTACAAGTACGACCTAATACATCTTCATTCCAATGACCAAACCTCTCTTCGACTTCCTCTGGCATCAGTTAACCACCAAATACACCCCAATGCCGGTATTAAAACCCAACAGTGGAAACAAAGCATGGCGCACAAATCCAGGAGAAAGTTCTTGTGGAAGGGCTTGAAAAGGATTAGGACAAATTTACAAGATGACGGTTACAGTCATGAACGGCGTGAAGGTTGGAACTTTGGCTGTTTCACGCATTATAATTTGTGCGCGCCAAGACTTCGCTCGCGAGAGTGCAGCTGACACTAAAAACAAGCCGACGATAGAAGGTGCCGTGATCCGCCTCCTGGCGGTGTCCACTGGTATTGTTTGAGTAGCCTGGGTACCTACTCCACTTGGTAAGGATATACTTAAGAACAATTTTGGCGCGGAGAAATGTGAACGGATGATGGAGACATGTCTGGATAACCCAGGGTTTTTTGAGACATTAAACCGGGTAGATATTCTCGGATGAGGGTTGACTTGGGGTGAAGAAAAAGCCTCCATAACTTCCAGTGGTACTTGCAAATGAAATCCTAGGCATGAGTGCTCTTCTTGAAAATTGAGTCATATATTATACACTTCTCTGATATTGTGTCATAGCTAGATAGTCGCATACGCAATTCAAATCTGATGCAAAAAAAAGGTCTGCTTAAAGATGAAGACAATTCAGACCGCGAGTGCGATTGGGAATCTTCATCTAATTGAGGACGGTGTTACTCAACCTCGACCTTGCAGACTCTATAGTGAGAGCTGGAGGTTCATAGGGGACACCTCTGACAGGTACTGAGAATAGTCCCCTAGTTGATGCATATCTTACAGTAGTCTAATGCTTAGACTGGTTATCAATGGAACGACTGAACAAAAACTGCTAACAACGCTAAGGCTGGATCGTGCGTTGGGTCATCATTCAGATGATCTACTGAGTAGAGTCTGTATAGCCTGGATCCATATCTCGCCCCACACAGGTGATAGATGGTTCAAGTTCGGCAAAACTCACTCTCGGGTGTCGCGATATATTTATCAACAATAAATGAACGGATGAATGGATGAATGAATGAATGGCATGACGATATGTTCTTTTGATACATCCCCTTGGTCTTTTCCGGATGTAACTGGTCTGTTGTTTTTTGCATGCTAAACCATCTTCATGTGGTGTTTGCGGTTGAGTTCTACATTTTGAGTCATGGAATCTAAACGTCTCATCTGAAATGTAATCATGGTCAATGTGACAAGATGAAATCAGCAATTATATGACTTTGGGACTAGATCTGGGTTCGATCTTTGACTCAATCCGTACTATATCCAATCCTAAATCCCACCTTATCAGATCCAATACAGTTCAAATTGTTCGACTTTCGTCCTCAATTCGTAGTACATTTTCACTACCGTTGATAACCCTTTCCCCCTTGCCTCCATTTATGCTCGTCCTCAAATCTCAATTTCATTGCCAGTTGTGTGATCTGCTTCCAACAGCCAAACTTGTGTTTTCGTATCCACCGCGCCAAACGCACATTTGAATTTCAAGGTAAATAACGCCGACCGGGACACCTCCCGCTCAACGCATTCACCTTGGCCCGAACGCTCTCCTCCAGGCACATAACCTTCGAATTCGCATTTGCAAACTCTCCGGAAACGGCCGGGAGGACGACTCTTAACGCTTTTTAATATCATTCTTTCTCAAATTCCTGTCCCCCATTTTCATCCAAGCGAGGATTTAATTCTCTTATTATGCTTCTCATAAATTATTCTTAACGTTCTAATTTTAGTCAGCCAATAGTCCGTGATCTTGTATCCGTAGCCTATCACTCTGTATCTGGCTTGTGGGGGACTTACTCACAGGTGGATCTGGTCCTTTTCTTTGTCTTTTACTTTCGTGGACTGCGTTTTTCCATAATCATGATTCTTTTCTGGAGTTACCGCGATTGTTGTCTGTTTACCACCATTCGTTGTCATGTTATGTGAAATTGACTTTAAATTTAGGGATGTTTGCGGTGCAGTAACGACGTTGATGATAGTTTCGGGTTTCAGGGCTCCTCGATCATCTCGCAGACGTTCGAATGTAATGGGAGGGAAGCAGAATTGATTGTTGCGATATTGTTGGAAGAGGAGATGTCTGACCAATTTATAAGTCTTCACTGGCAAGGATTCCTAGAGAAGCTATGACGTACCAAGCTACAATTTCAAGCCTCTCAGAAGAGGTTCAACATTCGGAAAAATTGTAGCCATAATACCGCTGTATCACCGCTGCGATATCGCTGAAGTACAGCTGCAGGCTACCGGGCCCTACATATCAAAAGTCGAAGCATCACCAACTCTCAAGCGTATTGGACGCGAATATTTATGCTTTTGACTTTTATCCCCATGAATGCATCGATGCCTGCTTACGCGGGTAGCATGGTGAGAATCAGTGGTCCAGAGCTTCAAACACTAAACCAATCGTCGCATGGCCAAGATTCGATGCATATTTCGTGTAACGACGAATCGACCAGTCATTCTACACTGGCAGTTGGTATGAAAAGTTAAATTTGGTCTACGAAGAACTGCTTCCCTGGCGATATACTACTGGCATAGGTATCCTCGGCCTACAGGCAGAAAGGACCTGCATGTCCTACATAGTGATAGACTTATATAGGACGAAAAAATGAATGAATAATAATAATATTTGCCCCCTGGCATCTTATGATTTCGAATCTGATTTTAATAGCCCGGTTCAGCGCTTGAAGGCCCATGCAGGTGTCCACGAACTCAAATAATTATGCGAGGTAACCTTTACGGTAAATTCGCCTCACCTTCTCAATTTACATACAGCTTAAAGTTGTGTTACTTTCATGAAGTGCGCTAACACTGTTATGTCCAGTGCGGATACCGTCCACTTCCTTACCGACCGCAGGAGATCATCTTTCCCCTACTGCCCTCTCTCTCACTCCTTGTGGCTTCGACTTCAAGTGTTAGTCGAAACGGCTCTAACCTTCCTTCCTGCTGGATCCATCTTGTTATCCTTGCAATATCTTTGGATTGTTCATCATGGTCTTAAATGACCGGTTCTCTGCCTTTCTCAATATGACTCCTCTATCTTTGGCCCAATTGGTGCAGGCCATGATCATGTGCTTCACATTCCGGGACGGATATCCTCATTGGCATCGTGGAATATATATTCCTGGAACTTTCTTTTCAGTACAGATAGGAAGCGAACCCAATGTGTTCGCTTCTTATCTGCATGGCTATGCTGCCATGGGCTCTGCTCACGTGTTCATAGATACTGTTGGGTGTTCTTCTTTGGCTCATTCCTGTCTTTCCAGTCTTTTTACCTGTAAAGGTATTTGCTGCATTCCAGATTTCAGGATGTGCTGTCGCTTAACGGTTAGTAAGTTGTTTTGCTGTCAGTTTCGTCCAGGATGGTTCCCATTCTTTAAAGGCCGCGGCATTTTCAGCCGCTTTCTGTCGTGCCTTCGTCTCTACATTCCCACATGTTTGACCCCAGTCCGCAATATCCAAGGTCCTCGTGGCAGTTCGTACATCTTGCCTTCCAGTGCCCCCCCTAGCATCATTAATTATGAAGTTTGAATGAGAGTAGTTCACCATAACCAGATGACGAAAAGTCAATGAACACACCCGCTTTTGACTCACTGATTCATCATTCCATCTATGAATCCTAAGTCGAAACCTCCTACTTGTTCAGACTTAGTTCCTTTGGAACTGATTAAAATTGTGCCCCGTGTACTACCCTGCTTCTTCACAAATATGCGCAGGCTACCAAAATCTGTGCCCACTGCACATGAAATAGATGACAAAGAGAATGGAAATGAGCGAAGCCAACTTGAATTGGTTTTTAGTCGGCATCTATCATCCTGAGCCCACCCCCCTACCATTGTTAAAGTCAAGGCGTCCATTCTAAAATTACCCCTGCTATCAGCCGAAGAAAAATTTGCATCTGAGTTATCAAAGCAGCAGTTGTCCATGTTTAGATATCAAATATTTCCGATCCGTTGTTACGAAGGAGTTGCAGAGGAAAGACCCAAGCTTCCTGTGACTGTTGAGGAAGCAAGTCTTTCCTCACTGTCGGCAGTCTAGTGCTAGCATGACTCTAGACCAGTCTCAGAGCACTAGTAAGATCTGCGTACATTGACAAAGGGATTGTAATATTGTACAACAGCATTGCTGTTTTGGGTTTTGTTGTGTAACCATAGTCCTAGACACAGAAGAGCAGATTGAGCTGCTCTGTGTCCCAGGTTAGTCCTTGCTCAGAGCTCCTGAACCCCTCTATTACCAAGAAGATGTCTGCATCAAGAAATACGAATGATAGCTGTGGAGAGCAAGAATGAACATCTATACGCGGTATCCTCTACGAGCCTGGGGCGAAATATTCTCCCAGATCCATGTTCAGTCAAATTTCGCAATATCAAAGAAATTGGCCCACGAGGCAATGATTCAAAATACTCCACCACGTCAATCTTTTATTCTCAACGAGATCAATTTTTATCTAACTCTCATGAAATCTGCAAGTACGACCTAGTACATCCTCATTCCAACGACGATACCTCTTGTCAACTCTCTCTTGCCTCAGCTCCTCACCAAATACATGCCTATTTACTTATTCACAACCGACGGAGGAAACAAAGCGCGGCGCACAAATCTGGGAGACAGTTCTTTGGGATGGACCTGGGAGGATTGGGACAAGTTCACAAGATGACGGATTCAATCTTCAATGGCGTGCAATTTGGAATTTTGGCAGTCTCACAAATTGAGCTTTGTGTGCGACAAGACCTCGCTTGCGAGAGTGCAGCTAATACTATAAACGCAAGGCAACAAAGCTTGAGTCATCTGTTATGTCCCTTTTCTCCGGTATTGTGTTATAGCTTGATAGCTGAAGATATTTCAATGATGTAAAAACAAGGGTTTTCTTACATAGTCTAAAGATCAGGAAGGACATAGATGGATTAATTATTTGGAGACTAGAGACTAAGTCATGCAGAAATATGGTCACTGAAGTAAGATATACCAGGTTGTACTCGTCGACTTGAGAAGGCCTTCGTCGGAATGCGTCTTATCGGGGTCGATAGATTGAACTGTTGTGCATCCGTGAAAAATTGACCCGTTGGATAATCTTACTAAATTGCATAATGTGGCCGAAATTCACTCTCAGTGGTTGTTTGACATCAGGTTTCTTGGAGGACACAACAGACAGATTTTCAGTCTCGGTCCTCCTTTCTGATATGGTGTGTAGTCACACAGAGTTAAGTCGCTATTGTATGTGTAAGGGTTCATCCAATAGAATCAAGCTCGACGTATCATAGACATGATC
Organism: Blumeria graminis f. sp. triticale; assembly: GCA_905067625.1. Classification (NCBI taxonomy): domain Eukaryota; kingdom Fungi; phylum Ascomycota; class Leotiomycetes; order Helotiales; family Erysiphaceae; genus Blumeria; species Blumeria graminis. The sequence goes on along the minus strand of LR898472.1, from coordinate 7,121,203 downwards.
CTAATCGTGGCCAGTAAAGATGAATTCTTTTCCCTCTATCGGCGCAAGTGTAACCGCTCAGAAAGCTCTGCATCTACAGGAAAGCCAAGAACACCAGCATCCGAACTGAAATTAAAATAGGCCAAAAGCATATGAAAAATCGGCGACTTATCATCGATGTCGGCCCTATCGTTGACACACGAGCCTGCCAACTACTTTTTTCTATGTACCGTACTACCTTAGCGACCGACCAAGTATCTGCTTCAATTGCACACGGTAGTTTTCCTATTTAACTACTAGCTATTACCCGCTACTAAATTATCATGCTACGTAGACCAGCAATGTTAAAAATAGGTCATAATGTACAATGATCGAGCCTTGACTTGTGGGGCATCGTTGTTTCAAATGAAGAGACTGTCGAGAGCTGGCAAAAGGCGCAAAAGAGAGAAGTTAGTATTAGATTTGCTCGGCCTGATTTTTTTTCCAAAGGTCTGTGATTTGAGGGGTTTGTGGGCGCAAAACTAAAGCTTTATACAGTCTTAGCATCACTTTAAAAACAAGATGTACCTCTCTGGCTTTGGCGGAGAGAACTGTGAGATAAAATTTGGGTCAAACCTATACCAATCAGCGCAGGTCAAGGCGAAACAGTAAAACATTGATTTATTGGAGGACGAGGGCTGGGGATTCAGACGAAGCGGACCCAGATAATGATATTTGTGTTAGATGATGATCTTTGTTTTACGTCCAGTTGCCGTGATATCGCTCGTCAATGACCGGCTCTGCGCCGACAGGTGCATGTGCAAGTCGTGCGCTGAGCATGGATACAACTGCTGCTGCTCCTGAGTCTCGTACTTGGGAGTACCGGGTTGAGTCATTGCAGGGCAACGATTGGGGTAGCGACGTGAAGAGTCTTCTGACCACGTGCGCTAGCTATAAGCGGTTAGATAATGCCGGACAATTACAGGATAGCGCTGTGCGTTCGTGTGTAGGGGTTGCGAAGTGGCTTATGGTGACTTGGAACTCAAAGCACGCCTGTAATAAGTATCACGGGATGCCTGTGGAGTTCGTTAAGTCAGATGTAGGTTGTTCGTTCATGATCCTAACAGGACACTCCAAATGTTGCAAACAAGCTAATACATGATTACATAATAAGTTCCCACTAATCTTCTCAACACAATATCCCGTGACCTGGACACACAGCGCCCAGAGGTATATGCAGACATCGCGCGCTACCGGAACCATGCAACTGCTCCCGCTCCTGAGAGATGGACTCATGAGCTGCAGAGTTTTGCCCAGGCACGCTGTTGGCAGTAAGTCGGGAGAGAGAACGTAGAAAATGACATGGGTCATATTAGAGTATATAAGTAGTCAATGTTCTGTCTCACAAATAGTTTCGGAAAAGTATCGGACACCTGCCGGCAATCACATTACCAAATATCAAACCATCTGAACAAACGTCGTGACACATTCCAAGTAACTATGTTCCCATTTAACTCATAACCTTAACACAAGCGAGCCACGCGTCAAGCGCATGGTTCTAATAAATCCCTACTGAGACAATAGAAGCTATTTTTGTTAGAAATGAGAATGATTGGGGCTATCAGGCAGGACTTGTTGTTGATATACACGTAACTACATTTTACTTAGTTTCTCTTCAGTAGTTATTTGAATCAATGCGCTCTACCACCTCAATGACTGAAGGGCAATTATTTCCTTAATAATTCATCCACTTTTCTCCGTGCGGATTGACTTGCTCATCTTGGTAGTATTGAGTCTTTCTGTATCGTGTCTTTTAGATGCAGGGCTCTTACCTGGCACGTCAAAGTTATTACAACTCATAATCACCAAGCTGCTAGAGTCCAATTACCTTGTGTGATGAGCTAAATCAACACATATGACCTGCTGTTTATAGGGTTCAGTCAATGAAAAAACTACTAAAATAAGAATACATTCAAACATTCATGTACAGCGTCAGGAATGGTATAAAAAGATTAGATATTTGAAAGTTGTCCTAAACTCCATATTTGTTCTCGGCACCTTAATGCTGTTAAAGTTCTGGGGGTTTATCTGAAATGATAGAAGTGACCGTTAACCGTCAAGTCAATAGTGTACGAATCGTAACATATTGGGGATTTAAGAATCAGAGATAAAAGATTAGGATTTGTGAGCTTTTTGGTTTTACTGGACTTATATTTAGATTGTTAAATGTGTAAAGTTTTATCCTACATCTGTGAGCGGATGCATATTTAAGTATAGTCAGCTCTAGTTATGCAGTCATGTACCGTCTCTTATGGATGGCAAAGGTAAAATTGTCAAAATGACTGGGGTTAGATCCCTGTACCAATTGTCTTAATTGGTATGATCTTCATGCAGGCCCATGTCTAGTAACTCGACTAGTTATGCAAGCAAGGGGCACTATCCAATGACATTCCGTGAAAGTCTAAATTATGGGGATGGTTTTGAACTCAATGGGAAAAGTACAATGGTCCTCAGTTGAAATTCAAAATTGAAAAAGTCAATTGATATTCTCTAAAAATGCACATCTATTTCAAAAATTATTGCTTTGAATTACAAAAGTCTACATCGAAGCCCTCAGTATGGCTCGCAACTGAAATGAAAGCGTACTACATTTTTAGTGTGTCTTTTCTATCCTAATACTTTGTGTACCCTCCATTTGCCTTTATCACTGCTACACATCTTTCGTGCATGCTGCCAACTAGTGACAATAGCTCGTCAGAAGGTATAGACTCCTATGCGGCCTGTAGCAATGTCTTCAACATGGCAGAGCGCACAAGCCTGACCCCATTTTTCTCTGGACTATTTACCTGAATGTGGTTTTTTAAGATGTTCCATAGTGACTCAATTGGGTTCAGGTCCGGAGATTAAAGTGGCCATCTCATAGGCGTTATTCCAAACTCATGTAGCGCCTTAGTTGTTGAGTGTGCTTTATGACATGGTGCGTTGTTGTGCATGTATAGAATTTCTAGATTTTCCATGTGAAATTGATTCAAAAGTGGCAAAATCCTTTCACAAAAGGATGAGGACCTCATTGATCCCCAATCCTTCTCCCAGACTAGGAATGGGCCTTTTTGTGATCCGTAAAATGATCCCCAAAACATCCAGCTGTTCCCATGAATATGGCGAGCCATAATACAAGTCTCATCAAACTCATCATCAGGCTAAACTCTGCTGTTAGTACAAGGAAGATTTAGATAGAATTTAAACGTAATTTTCTTGTGACACGAGGTTTCATATAACAATCACCCGATACCCAGGTTTCATCAGTCCATAATATGCGACTCCATAGTTCATCGCTCCAATCTAAATGTAATTGGACGAACTCCAATCTTTTCTGCTTGTTCACTGCGCTTAACGGAGGCTTCTTCCGAGCAATGCATCTGCTGTAACCTCTTTTTTTGAGTGCATTAGAAATTGGACGTTCACTGCATTCCCAGTGGCTGAAGGGCCCCATGGCTAGTTCCAAATAGCACATCTGTCGATTTTCAGGAGACTCCCGGACGAATACTTCAAGGTCATCAATTGTTCCGCGCTTAATTTTGGTAAGGGTCCTTTGCGAGACATAGAATTCTCAGTCTCTCGAGCACACGCAAATTGCACTTGCCTTCTTGTGAAGCTGAGTTCGTCGGATATATGTTGTAATGTCAAGTCAAGTCTTCTTAATGCTCTTATTTCAATACATTGATCGCAAGTTAGATGCTTGCGAGCTTTAGTTTCTGAAGCAGACTTTTCGAGAGACATTGTTTGCTAGAATAGAGGATGAAATGATAGTGACGTTAAGTTTCGAGGACAGTTTTGTTAGTTTGTTAATTAACGTGCTAGGTGAAGTAACTACCGTCGCACTCCTACTGGAGCTTGAGCACGAGTGGGGTCGGGCTGGATCAGGTTAACTACTGTGCAGTACAAATGCCTCGTTCCACTTAAATGACCGGAACCATGCCAAAATGTATCTATGTGTTGAACCATGACGAATTCGGCAGCCCAGAATTGAAAACAAAACAAAAGAAAACTTCCACGCAAAATCCTGCATTACAAAAGAAAAACTTCAACAATCTCCCTTCCACTGTTCCGCTTCAGCCACCACGCGCCTGAGCCTCGAATCTAATCTCTCTGTCCATGCCAAACCACCTAGGCCTTTGATCTATCACCTCAGAGTCACAGGTATCCCTGCCATCCCCCTACTAGCCTCCGCGTATATTCCACTCTCCTGGACGTAGTCCCTGAACAGCTGCCATCCCCTTGATCCAAGCATTAATTCCAGAGCAGGCGCCCTACGCTTTCCGGTTTTCAGCCGCCATGTTGCCAGTGCTTTTCGACACTGTACAAGGTGACTAATTGATTTTTCCCTCCCACACTCGCAGTTAAGTGTAGCATCAGCGTGATTGAAGCGGCGATGATATGCCGCAAAGTCTCCATGTCCAGTTCGGGCAGCGATCAAGTGTGCGAAGACCGCTCTAGGTAGCGCTAGCTCTGGCGGTTTCTTACGCCGCATCTCGAGTTCAAGATCGGCGTAGTGTTTGGGGCGATTCAAGTGCCACCAGTCCGTCAACATCTGCCTGGCCACTTCACGGGCTTTCCGTCCTGTTGAGGCGAGGGTCATCACACCATGTGTCGTCCTAGAGTTGTCCGGCGAGTTAAGCTCTATTCGAGCGAGTTCATCGGCGATTTCATTTCCTGCTAGCCCTTCGTGGCCCAGAATCCATCCTATTTTGACAGGCGCGGCTGATCCCGCGGCCAGTTTCACGAACTTTTGGATACGCCAGGATGATGAGGCCGTTGTTCCCGTCAGTAAAGCCTGAACAGCCGCAGAATTGTCGAGAAGGATGTAGATAGCGCTGCGTCCTCGATCTCGATTGCTGGCAGTAATTGCTTCTATAGCAGCCAAAGCTCCATGGACCTCTGCGTCGTAGACCTCCGCATTGGTGATTTTGCCTGAGCCGCTTTGCTCGATTGTCGTGCCTGTGCCACTGATAAACGTCACAAAGGCCCATGACACTCTGTCGGTGGACGCCCCAGAACCATCACTGTACATCCAGATACAGTCGGGTGGGAGTGACGGTAGCCACTCTCTTATAAACTTAGCAGCCTCTTTCTTGTTTGTCCAGCAGGGATTCGGCTGATGGGGTACTGGAGGTCGGAGCGGTAGATGAAGTTCAGCCTCTGGCGGAAGTCGGTACATCCTCTGGACCCTCGAATCATGAACTCTATCCAGACCAAGTCTGCTTTTGTTGTATGTCTTTAGCCCGAGTCGGTGGCGAGCGCTGTCAGTGCTTTCCGTGGACCGGAGTCGAAGCGGATGGTACTCATCTAGTCTTCAGATTCGTGCAGCAGTCTTGAGCCTGCGTTCCTCGAGCAGAATGTATGCTGGTGGGATGCCAGTCTCCCTTCTCAGGGCTGTGATGGGCATAGTACGCCAGGTCGGTATAGCAGCGCGGATTCCGAGTACAGAAGCTTGATCAATGGCTTTGCACTGTCTCTTGTTGTAATTTCGCGCAACACCCCGATACTTTTCGCTGGTTGGCCCCGGGCACCAGAATTCAGCTGCATGCATCGCGATTGGCAAAACTACCGTGCGAATGACTGTCGTAAGTAGGTCGTATTGAAGGGTGGTGATGTATATGGTTGTATACACTGGGTATCTTCAATTAAATGGTTATGACTACTCAGGGGGCTTAGAATATACTTGGGTGATTATGGCAATAAATGATACGGAATGCGAATGGTATCTTATTGTGTTATTATGTTATGTTACAGGTTATCTACACGATAATTAACCAATCCCACATACTTCCAGATAGCGCCGTAGCTAGTCTCTTTTAGGAGCAATCTACGGGTGAGTGTAGCGATCGGTGGTATCTAATTTATCACTAACCTGTTTCCATTTCCCTGGCTCTGCGTGCTACACTACGTGGATGACGATTTACTACTAATGTGAAAAGCGCATTCATGACAGGTCGGGCCTTGGTTGCACCGAGTATGTCGCCGGAAGTGTTGTACCAGCCGCATTGCCTTGCAAGTCCACTTAGCGACGTGGTTTTCGAAGGTGAGGCCGCAGTTCAGGTACACTCCGAGCCACCGAATGTCGTCAGATGCTTGTACGTCGCGAGTACCTACCCTGATAGGCGGAAGTTCATGTCCCTTGGCTTTTGGGCCGAGAAAGTAGACTACTTCGGCCTTTTCTTGGTCAAAGGAGACGGCGTTATTAGCAGCCCACCTGAGAACTGCATCGACCTCTCGCTGGACGGCTACAGTAGCTTCGTTTGGGGTTGAGCCGATGCCGAGAATAGTTATATCATCTGCATAGCCAAATCTCCAACTGCTGCCCCCCACGACTTCAGACATGTACAGGAGGAAAAGTATTGGGGAGAGCGGCGATCCTTGTGGGACACCGCATTCAAGGAATACCGGATCTGTCACTCCATCCTCGTGCCTGACGCGGGCAGATCGTCCTTGGAGAAATGATTTTATCCAGTAGATGGATGCATCAGGCCAGCCCATTCCCTTCATTGTTAAGAGCAGGCGTCCGTGAAGTACAGCATAAAAAGCCCCCTGCATGTCCAGAGTTACAAGAACCGCTTTCTTCTATCTTTTCATTGCGTGTTCCACATCATGGATGACGCATGAGACGAGGTCATTTGCAGATCTGCCAGAGAGTGCTCCAAAGAGTGCTCCAAAGAGTTGCTGCGGAACTGCCTTGTAAGAGAGGGCGGTGTGAGCCATTCTCCTTGCAACCGGTCACTCGAGACCTTTGCCCAGGGAGGAGAGTAGAGCGATGGGCCTCCATCCTTTAGCTGTGCTCAGATCACGGCCGGGTTTGGGGAGAAGGATTACTTCCGCAAGCTTGAATGCTTTTGGAAAGTGATTTAGTCGCAGTGAGCCCTCAAAAAGTACTCACTGCGTGTCCAATTGATGGTCAGGCTGTCCTAAGGAGACAGACGGAAATTGTGTCTGATCCAGGGGCTTTATTTTGGCAGGTTGTTGTGACCCACTTGGCTTCTTCGTCCGTAACGCTTGTGAGCCATGGAAGGTTTCCGCGGCCGGGCTCGAGGTGATCGGCGTCGATATCGTTTTGGCTGGTGAGCCGCCTGAGAAGAAGGTCACGCAACAGAAGTGCACGCTTTCCTGGGTCCGATACATAGCCGTTGGAAGTTTGGAGTGGTGGAGCAGCGAATGTGGGCCGCGACTTTGCCCAACGTGCCATCCGATACATATCGAAGTCTGTTGTAGCTTCGGAGAACTTACGCCGCCAGTATTGGCGTTTTGCACTTTTGACTATGCGTCGGAAAGCTTTCCTGCTCTCTTCGCCCCTGAAAGTTCTGTATTCACATTTGGCCTATCGACACTCTCTTGACCACCATGGCGCTGTCCGGCCCTTTTTCACGCTCCCGCGTCTGCCGGCAGTCCTGATTGCATCGTTAATAGTCTGGACCAGCTTGTCAGCAAGTTTATCGACCTCGCTTGTTGAGGCGATGAGCTGTTGCCCTATTCTATTTGCCCACCCTACCAGTACAGTTTCGAGGATAGTGTAGGTCAGACAGCCAAATGTGTCGTTGAAAATGTGTTTTTCCGAGCGATTGTCTGAAGAAGACGATTGGACCATACTACAGGGCGGGCGGGGTAAGTAGGAGAGACATACTAACCTGTTACGAGCTAGCCCAGCTACGCCTACAGGGCTAATCCCTTAAACAACCCAGCTTGAAGTTTTACCTTTTCCAACCCAGATGCACTGTTATATAAAAGGACTGAGAGTTATGCAGGCATCCAAGGTGACCCGTGCGTACATACACACAAGAAGGGCGGTCTTTCTGGTTGAACCTAGATAGAGAACCTCAGTGATTTAGTTGTAATACAAGATTGAGCCAATAACGTTTACAACATCTAAATATCGATCTATGTTCTACCTCGCTTAGGTAGAAACATTATGTTCTGGTTATGTGATGGAATAATATTGCCAACACCGAGATCACAACCGGCCAAGACCTAACTAAAGCTGGTAGCAATCGAAGATGAGTAGTCTTCATCTACTTCGCACTGCGTGCCGTTCGGTCTTGTACGTCTAGATTTCAACAAATGCAACTATATTTTATGGGGTTAATTGGAATGGGGATTTAAGTTGCAGTTGGCTGCAATCCAGGTGATTTTTTCAACAAGTGCGAAACGAATTTGTGACAGTCAATTGAAAAAATATGTACTCTATGCTGGCCAGTGAAGATAATGCTTGTATATCGATAGTTGTCGGAGCACTTGCTCCGGTAGGCCTGAGCTTATGTTTAATGCCTTAGGCACACAAGTGGACTGAGGTTTTATCAACGCTTCAAGGGCGTCCCTACATAGATATCTATATACATATACATCTCAGTCAGTCACCACTTTTGCATTAGCAAACCCATTCTCAGTACCTGTGATATCACAGAGATTGATCCTGTCATACCAACAATAGTACTTGGAAGAGGACGTACCACTACTTTCTAGGATCTAGTTACATCGCACATCTTTGTAGAATATTCGAGACCAGGCTAAGGAATACAAGGAATCATCTAGCGGCGAACAAAGACCTTTCTACAAGTCACCATGAACTTCTAGCATGGAACACGTAACTTATGGAGACAAGGAGAGAAATTACCGGAAATATTAGAGGTTATGTGGCGTAGTAATTGCTCATAATGAAGGCTCAAGGAAAAGTGAGAGTGGATGCATATATAATCCACCGATGTATTACAGAGTTTGTTATTATCTGCATGTAGGCTTCTAATTTCTACATAACTATCTCTTTCTTTCTTTCCTCGATATACGACAAATAAGATGGGTCAAGTTGGTGATCACAGAACTCATCGCTACTACCCTTTATTAAGATCTAGAATTTGAGTTTTAGGACCTCACAGTCAACAAGGCTAAACTCGACCCCCAAACTCGTTTGCTAGAGCCGGAGTTTCATCGGTATAGATTCAGCTATTATTATGGATTCATGATTTTAGACTTCTATCCATCTATACCACATATGGCAAAACTTTTTATTAGTTACGTCCTGATTTCCATTTAAATTATACGACGCTAGTTCTTTGAGCAAACAGAGATTGTTTAACGAGTAATTAATGCAAGGACGTAGCGTCTCGATGAGAAACACAACAGTTTTTCTTAGGTCCAGTAGAGTTTAGATAGCGTTCTTCAAGGTTGGATTAAGTAAATTAATTCGTACATGCATAATTTAGTTAGAAGTTGTGCTTCATAGACTGCCAAAACAATGATATGAACAAAAATTAATCATAATTCGTATTAAAAAAAGTTACAAACTTTTCATTCAATGTGATGTAGAGGTGTTTCATAAGCCCGAAGTTTTTGGTATTAAAGAGAAGTAATATTACAGGAGCTAGGAGGTACTCCCTCGTTCATCCATTTTTTAAATTCGTTATTGATACGAGATATTTTAGCCGAGTCGAGTCCTCGCATCCATGGTCCACTATTCTCGAATTTTTCTCGGAATCTGTCACTTCGTTTTTTCTCTACCTCTAACATTCGTAGGCGGGAGCTACTTATACCATCGGTATTGTAGGTAAAGTTTTTATCGGTTCGTATGGTCATATCGGCGCCACCTTTAATGTATTCGAGTTTGTAAGTATTGGCCTCAATCCGTACGACTAAATTTTCTTCAAAAAAGATGGTTTTCAAGATATCTTCATCTTCCGAACCTGCTCCTGCTGCTTCAAGATTTCTTTGAAGAATAGTTTTCCCAAATTCTTTACTTTTTGTCCCTCGTGGTGGCCAGAATTGTGAATTGCGAGGAACGCCTTCAGTAGGTTCATTTCGTTGCCATGATGCAACATAATACTGCCAACTCTGGCTTTGACCCATCCCACTTGGATCAAATGTGGCATCTTCTTTGTTAACTAAGTTAACGGACGCTTCACGTTTATTTGTATTCTGATTGACTCGTTAGTTTTCTACAGACTAGTGAACCGAGATTTTAGACCATTAGAGAGGAATTTGAAATACGCACCCATTGAATCATAAACAATTCACCATCCTTAATGCATTTGTTTGCTCTAACACGAAGCTCAAGTTCCGTATTGTAGGTTGTTTCTTCTGATTGGCGGTTTTCGTAAAATCGATGTACAATATCAGGGGTTTTTTCCTTTGGATCATTGCTCGAGCACGTTGCTGCCAACCGACAAAGGGACTTTAGGTGATCCATTATCGTGTAAACTTGCCAGCCTTTTTTGAGGTAGTACTGACGAAGCCAGCCTTGGTAGATAGCTTCTTCAACCTCACCAGAAATGAAATCCTCAATCAAATGTTTTGCTCGGTCATAGTATTTTTCACCATTGCTAGGCGCGGGGGTTGTTTGTCTATTATCAAGGCCTATCTCCTTCGAAGGTTTGGGTAAAGATGCCCTGAAGTATGCATCTAAGGCCTCATCCTCGCTTATTTTAAGATCTTTAAGCCTTCGATATAGAGTTTGGAAAATACACATAAAGACATAAAGTACTTGGTTACACCAAAGTTTATATATTGTACGCTTATACGGCTCATCTGCGTCCATTTCAATGTTGATTTGGGTAGGTACGGAGTTCCCATCTCGATTTCGGGCTATAGTCCCTGAAACGGCGATCCAACGGTCAGCTGCACTCTCAGAGACAGTGTCATCATTATTATCAGCTTCTTCTTCGGCAATAGAATCAACATCAGGGGTTGACTCTTTACTGGTATTTGTAGTTTCGAGGTTTTGTGTACGCCCCCGAGCACTATTGCGAACTTTATCAAGGACACCCCGACGAAGATCAGCTTTTTTTCCGGTGCCATTTCGTCGGGCTCTGCCTCCATTTGATAATTCTAGTGGTACTATTTCCTCATCATCATCAGAGGTTCCTCTATCAATATCTCGAGTAGCTTCAAAAACACTGTCTTCAGATATACCGAAGAAGGTTGGAATAAATTTTTCAATGAACTCAACAATGCGACGACGCTCAAGAAGATTGTGTTGACTTGCATTTGTGGCATATATTATCATGAAACGGAGAACATCAAGAATCACGTCAGTGTCGAGAAACTCCCACGTTAGTTGAGCTTTTGGATTTACTGCTTGTGTGCTCCGTGCCCGTCGTTGCTCTTCATACTTTGTTTTAATACTATCGACAAGGTGTTTTGCGGAATACTCTCGCTTATCTTTCGTCTTGACTTGTATACCCATATGATCAAGACTCTTGAGATGTAGACTGGTAGTTTGAGAAGCCCAGACCTTCTCCCATTCGCGCTGAGTGAATCTCCATTCCTCATCTTTCTGTTTTAGACGGGCCAAGACAATCGGTAGAACAGCACATGGGTCTTTGAATAAGTCGGCACAGACTTGTGGACCACTCTCCTGATATATTTTTTTTAGAACGCGGCGATAAATGGCCTGACTTTGGCCCCCTAATCCAATTGGCATTCGGAAGCTCTCCCTTTCTTCGGGGCCCATAGAGAGAATTGATTGGCCAATGGGTTCAAGAAGTTGAATAACCTTTGCGTTTGCTTCAATGTTAAAGTCGTAGTCATGACGTTCTTCTTCGATGCGATGAAGACTTTCTTCAAATATATTCTTACGATGGGCCACAAATCCTGAATCTTCAGAAGCCCAAGTTGGATGGGACGCCCAGTCATCGTTTAGAACCTGATTACACATTTCATCTCTGCCAGAACAAGGTTTTATCTTCTCTCTTCTCGGTAGCAAACGGTAACTAGGTCCAAGTGCTCGACAATTGCTTAAAGAAACTCTTCCTGTGGACGAGGCCGGGGTATTTTCGATTAGACCATTTGCACTGCTATATCCTACAAATTCTTTGAACCAATTTATCAGTTCCGGGTTATTGCCGATAAAAGCGCTTGCTTTGTGAATGAGTACATTTTTTTCAATCAAGTCTTGAGAAAACAAGTTACATAACTTCAGGAATTCGTTAACCTGGGATTTGTTGTTAATGTATTTCTTAACTCGGTCAAAAAAAGCTAACTCTTCGACAGTAGCACCTGTGACGGAGGTTGGTGCAAGCGGCTCTGGTATAATTGGTGTTAGGGTTGGCGAGATGAGCGTATTATCCAAAGGAATTTGCTTGTGGGCAAGCTTAGCTCTCTATGTAAAAAGTTATTTTACGATGGGAATTTTTTCTCATAGAGGTGTGATTTCACAATGTAAAAAAATCTTCTACATACCTTGTTCGAGGCACCTCCGCCCAATATTGCGTTTTTGTAGATGGAATCTTGAGGAATAGTTGTTTGCTGAGAAGTAGCCGCAGTATTACTGTTACGAGGTCTCTTTTTGTTGTCTTTACTAATACTCGCTGGGACTGCAAAATTTCCAACGAGAGGCATTTTTGTATCACGGTTGGTGTGCGGTTGTGGTGTCTGGTTCTGCCGAGCTTCTTCCATGGCCTTGGCCGCTGCTGCTGCCTTAGCATGTGCTGCTGATTCCGGAAGGAACTGCTTAAAGTCTTCTAAAAGATCAGGTGCTGTATTAAAGAGATGCGTAACTTGAGCATATACGTCCTGAATCGGCTTGGACTCGCGCTGATAAGTCTGAAGAATTTCAAGAAATTGTTTGTATATTTCTGGTCGCTCTTGAAAACGATTCTATGGATAAGGTTAGCTGGGCCTAATCTCAAATATGTAGCGCGTGAATTGATTTGCAAGGACCATGCTAACTTTTATCTTGTTGACGTAACTAATTGCATGGTTAAACTCAACGGGTCCCCTTTTTTCTGTTCCTAGTACTCCAACATTTATACCACTTTGTGCGCCTGATGTAGATGTTTGACCATTCTGTGGTTGGCCTAAAATTCCAGCAGCATTCGTTAACTGCGAGACTCCTCTTTGCTGCTGTTGGTGTGCAGCAGCAGCAGCGGCCTGGCTATCGTAGGCTGCATTTTGGGATAGTGGCTGTCCGTATGTGGTCACAGAGGTCTGAGGCTGTGGGCTAAATCTAGCTTCTGGACTTTCAACACTCTGCTGTATTTGTTGCCAATTTCCAGACCTCTGGTTGTCGTAGCAGGTACCTGGACCTGTTGAAGGTTGGGTAGTTTCATTACCGAGAAGTGCTCTACCAGCACCTGTTATTGACTGAACAGTAGTACCCATTGGGGTGGTAACTCTAATTATATTTGGGTCTGGGCCCGTACCGCATTCGATTCGATAGCCGGGGGGAAGGAAGGTATTAAACCCCTGAATTAGATTAGGATGTCCAGCGAAGAGGTCTGAGACTCGATTGATGACTCCGGGTGTGTCGATTCTGTATAGTATCAGCCATCATGTAACTCAGAAAATATATATCTATAGCACTCACGCTTGGCTCTTGAAATCTTTCATTATGTCAAGAAAACGATTGTATACATCGGGCTGATCGGCGAATTGTACCTTGACTTGGTCTAGGTAGCTTAGGGCGTCCTGCATCGAATCTGTTAGAAAAATTACGACCAATAGCAGTAGATAGAGATTCCAATGCTAAAATCAAACAAAAAATAAGAAATAACGGGCCGTGCATGTGAAAGATTTTCAGACAAATTTATGATGTGTAAATATCCGGGCATTCTTGTTGCTTTAGCTGAAGAGAATTTTGTGGCGAATATCACCTTTGAGGTTATTTCTCTCTTGCTAAGCCTATCTTGAAATTCAGCGGGAGAAATAATTTCCGACCGATATATCATTCGGGAAAAATTATAATCAATGTTGAATGAGTCGAAGCCTTACATTTAGAATTGGTTGCTGATTGGCTTGAGCTATAGTTGGAACGGTCGGTAATTGATTTCCTGGTGTGACTAGTGTACCGAATGGGAGAGTTTGCTGTAAGCGGGAAGCGGCTTCAGGTTGTTGCTGCTGTTGTTGTTGTTGTTGCTGCTGTTGTTGTTGTTGTTGTTGCTGCTGTTGTTGTTGTTGCTGCTGCTGTTGTTGCTGCTGCTGTTGTTGTTGTTGTTGCTGCTGTTGTTGATGTTGTTGTTGTTGTTGTTGCTGTTGTTGTTGCTGTTGTTGTTGCTGATGCTGGTGCTGTTGTTGGTGTTGGTTCTGTTGCGGATGTTGGTGCATAGAGCCTCCGAATCCAGCTGGGTTTATCCCGGGTCCCATGTGAGAATTGTGATGCATAAGGCTTGGTCCAAAATTTTGTTGTTGTTGCAGCTGGCTGGTATTTATCTGTAGATTTAGTTTAATTGGGCGACTTGCATCGTGTAGTGGACCTCCAAATGTATTCACTGTTCCATTTGACGCGTTCAAACAGCCACTTGACAATGCTTCGTTCTGGTTTGCAAGTATACCACCAGGACTAAGGATTGCACCTGGTAGACGAGATGCCACTGGCTGATGGAGGGGAATAGAAGATGTATTGCCTTGATGAAGAGCTGGTTGTTGATATTGCTCTCGGAAATGCCTCTCACGGTCCATGACCTCAGTGAATCCACGTTCACGCTGTGCGGTTTCTTCTTTTTCTCGTTGGCTTACAGTATTTTGGTGATGCTGCTGCTCCTCCATTTCTCGACCTTGCGTGCAGTATCTCTACGTCTGTGTTAAGAACCTGAAATATCATGGATTTTTCTTAGTAGATTGCACTTCTAACTTGTTGATTTCATGGGAATATTTAAGCGATTAGCAGACGTGTACTTAGTTGCAGTTTGGCCTGAGATGTTGAGCCTCAAAATTTATCCTTGGTGTTCAGATCCGTAGCATGGATATGAATGTCGTACAGATGGGAAATTTAGCTTGTAATTAGGTAGGCCTAGTGTGAATGGTATGGTGTGAGTAGCTGCATGACAAGCTCATAAAATGTAGCCTTGGAATGACGTGGTGCTATCATCCCAAGTTTAATGCTTTTTAGACTCACACCATTGTTCTCCGCTAAATCATATTTTGGCTTGATAGCTTCGCGGTAGTTTGCTTGTATTGAATTTGTCAAAGCACCTCTAGGACAATTGATATACGAATTGAAAATCCCCCGTAGATTTGGCACACTCCGGCAACTTTGTCTTGCGTCACATTAGTCATTTACTGTAGCTCAGTGCCTGGCATGGAAGATTTGAATACAAAAATTAACAAATAATTGCAATAAATTTCGGAACTAAGCCTTGGCATTTTTCGACCGCCTACAGAGATAGTAGTATTAAGGATTTGGAGGCTGAGACAGCAAACTTGCCCAGAGAACTCTTATTTTTTTTGCATCAGATTTTAATTGCGTATGCAGCTATCTAGCTATGACACAATATCAGAGAAAAGTACAGAAAATATGACTCAATTTACAAGAAGAGCACTTATGCCTCAGATTTCATTTGCAAGTACCATTGCGAAGTTATGGTGGCATTTTCTTCACCCAAAGTCAACCCTCGTCCGTGAATACCCACCCAGGGGAACGTCTCAAAAACCCTGAGTTATCCAGACATGCTTCCATCATCTTTCAACTTTTCTCCGGGCGAAATGTGATCTGAGGTGTCTCTTTCCCAAGTGGAGTAGGTGCTCAGGCTACTCAAATTATACCAGAGAACATCACCAGGAGGCGGACCACAACACCTTTCATCGTTTGCTTGTGTTTATAGTGTCAGCTGCACTCTCGCAAGCGAAGTCTTGGCGCGCACAAAGCTCAATTCGTAAAACTCCTTGCCAAAATTCGAAATTTCACGTCCGTCGTAAACGTATCCCTCTTCTGCATCATCTTATAAACTTGTCCTGATCCCTCTCATGTCCGTCCCAAAGAGCTGTCTCACAGATTTGTGTGCCATGCTTATCTTCCTCCTGCGGATGTAAATATCGGCGTGGGCGTGTATATGGTAGTCAACTGAGACCAGAGAAGGTCGACGAGAGGTGTGGTCATTGAAACAAGGACGTACTAGGTCGTACTTGTAGACTAGATGAAGCTTAGTTGAGAATCGGACTCTTTGGGAGTGAAAGATTGACATGGTGAAGTAATTTGAATTTTTGCCTCGTGGGCCAACTTCTTTGATATTGCGA
Source organism: Blumeria graminis f. sp. triticale (assembly GCA_905067625.1). Lineage (NCBI taxonomy): Eukaryota > Fungi > Ascomycota > Leotiomycetes > Helotiales > Erysiphaceae > Blumeria > Blumeria graminis. Next base: position 7,105,255 of record LR898472.1, on the reverse strand, counting down.
AATTTGACTGAACTTGGCTCTGGGAGAATATTTCACTCCCAGGTTCGTAGAGGACACCGCGTACAGGTGTTCAGTCTTGCCCTCCGCCCAGAGAACTCGGGTATCTCAGGAACTGCCATCAATATACCGTACAAATTCTTAGATTTCAAAAATCACACCCTATATACCAGCAATTGTTTTAACCTCTAGCAGATGAACTTTCAAACACGGATCAAATTATCCTTCGCCTGATGGGGCTTCTGAATTTCCCTTATACTGAGTCGTGTTTTCTGTACTTTTCTTTGATATTGTGTCATAGCTAGATAGCTGCATACGCAATTAAAATCTGATGCAAAAAAAAAGGGGGCTTCTGAATGAGTCAACTATTCAAATCCATAGAATAGGAAAGTAACTACAAAGTTTTGTCTACAAAGCAAAATTGAAAAAGGTCAAAGACCAATGGGCTCCTCCCTGACTCCATTTCGATTTTAAAATATTTATCTCCGAATCAAGGAAGGCGGGGTCACAGGCTCAGCACTCGAGATATCTTACAACCATCACATTTGACTCAACTATTGTCTACATAGATAGATCATCTGAGAAGATAAGGGGGAGTAGCATTGAAGTTATCATCTAATCACCTTACACTAGACAAATGAAGGGGTATTCTTAGAACCCCGGCCAAGAAGTAGTTATTGTAGATGCTGAAAGCTATTTCATATTACGAGCACTTGATTCGCTAACATAATACCAAACTTCATCTTGTTTTTTTTTTCAGATAGTCAAGTCTTCTTCAAATTAGATGTCACATAAAATAAGATCCATCAATTAGCCAGCCAGCCAGATTTATTCTTCACTAGTGTCATGGCCATAAAATTTTGAGGGCAATGAGCCTGCAGATAACCTTGCCAAGATATGAGTTAGAACAAATATCAGACCTAGAGACAAATTTATTTCACAATCTTATTTATGCAAAAAGCACCACAGCAAATCATAAATTCTTGGCATCTATATTGGGACTTAGAAATCGTTAGAGAAGAGTGAGAAAAGAAACCTTCAGACCTCAGGAAATTTTATAAAACACAGGCAAAAAATAGACACAAAAATTCAGCATGAAACCAACCAACTTGTAACTATACAGCCGAGGAACCCAATCATCATATTTTAAAGCAAGAACAAAGGTTGAAAATATACCCACTCATCTTAAAAAAATTGGAAAAGGAAAAAAATATCTGCAATTTCTGCGTGGTAGAGAAGCAGACATATAACCGTCTAATACTACGGTGTCCACGATTCAAAGTTTAAAGGAAGAAAGAACTCTCAGAAATTGTGACACGAAGCTTTGATTTTTTATTCAATACCCAGGGTGGGACAGAAAATCCGCAAAAGTTTATCCAATAAAGTAATTGTATAAATTAACCAAAAATTATAGACACTTCAATTACATGTATGGAAATCGTGGAATTACGGCCCTAGAATGGAGAATGACAACTAACATAAATAAATAAAAGGAAAAGGAAAGGGTCTGTGGAGTAAATTCTATCTGGCTGGGTCAAATTTAGATTGGAAAATATGTGAAGATATAAGCAATCCAGAACATTAGAAAGAGGCAAATATTTTTACTGATGCACAAACAGGCAGTACAAAAATGAATTTCAAAGATACACATATAAATTTCCACTGTAACCTAACCAGGGCCCAAAGCAGTGTCGCTATTCAGCTAAGAAGCGAACATATCGGACTCAATTCTTACCTGTGCAGAAGAAAAGTACCCGGAGCAGAAAAGCCATGCTGTCAATGTGGATATCCGTCATAAAACGTCAAACACATGGTATTAGCGTTTCCGCAGTTGGCAAATGGAAGAGGTGACTTTCTCCGAAAAGCTAAAGACAATTCATTTGAAGCAATGATGAACAGCCCAGAAGATGTGGTTAGAACCACGCAGTGAATACTAAACAAATGGTGGATAAAAAAGGTTTGACTTGCAGGGGAAGTCGAGGTAGCAATGTCAGATATTATAAATCGATCTAGAAGGGGAGAGGACGGAATCCACACAGGCTGAACAGTGTACACTGCACTTCCTGAAGGTAAACTAAATAAATCGATAGAAATATAAACAGACAGGATCAGGGGGTTTTCACCAAGTTGGTTTCCCCCCTTTGTAAATAATGGAATCAGCGAGAGACTGATAGACTGAGAGAGAACGAGCTGTTCATTTCTCGTAGGAGAGAAATGATATCATAAGAGAATGTTCTAGCACTAGGCTGTGAACAACACAGTAAGTCTAGAGCAAGATATAAGGAGGTCTCAACCTCCGTCCATTCATCGTAACTAAGTTTCCTTTACACGAGAATATAGAGTCAAGTCTTACATATCACGAGAACACACGCGACAGCGACTATAGAGACCTACTGTGAGCATACCTTCCCCAAGAGTATCCATCGTCCTGCTCCCATATAGCCAGTCAATATAACAAAATCCCAAGCTCATGATCATATCTTGCCCTAAGTGGTTAATTATTAAAGGAGAAATCTTGAGACAAGCCCGAAACCGCTCCTTTGAAGCAATGATCAATAATCCTTGTTAAATAAAAAGAATCACATCATGGATTCTTTATCATGGTTGGACAGAACAAATCAGCATGACCAATAGAGTCGAAATGCTGCTCAGGGAACGAGACGGAACACGTACAAGGTTGGGGTCGATAGAAGGGACGCGATTGGTACATAATGACGACGTTACAGTGTAACTGTACTTCCTGAAAGACAAATTGCGAACTATAAGACTTAAATCAGAAAGCTTGGGGGGTTTTCACTGAGAGGTTTCCTCCTATGTAAATATATAGATAGTTTTATAGCCACCTGCATGGGCCCATGAGGCGCCAAATCAGGATAATGAATAAGAATCAAATAAATTATTCAATTTTCTTGATTTGGCGCCTTGTGGCCCATGTAGGTTTTATGGGAAGATATGTACTCAAAGTTGCAGACTCAATTTGACGTTTAGAACACTCACTTAGATCTCATTCGGAGATACCACGCGAAGTTAACCCTTACGACGTATAACCTCTTTCATGCATACCCGCCACAGGGAAAAGCGTGAAAAACCTATGGTAATCCGAGTGTGCTTTCATCATCTCACAAGTACAATGTCACTACGAGAGAGATTGGTGTGTGGGCTTTACTTGATTCGAACCAGTTTTCTTGTTAGGCAAAGTTATACTAATGTGAATCTCTCTCAGAGTAGATTGAATTGATTGTCCCCTACCATAAGGAATCTATCTAGGCACTAAATAAATCTTGGGTATTCTAATAATTCCAAGGGGACTATTCTCAACATCTGTCAATGGTGTCCCCTACAAACCTCCAGCTCCCCCTGTAGAGTTTGCAGAACCGAGATTGAGTAACACTTTTTCAACTTTGAGCTGAATTATCACCCTCTCTATCAAAGATACTCCTCCGATAACTCATAAGACGACCAAGACGACGATAATGATGCTGGGAATGAGGAAAGATTATACGGTACCTAACGCTAGAACTGTAGTCAGATGAGCCCTCGTTATATCACAACATGTGCTACCCACCGGTGTCACGGAATGTATAAAGGGAATATCAGGATCTGGATGGGTCGGGATCAATAACTGTGTTGTGCGAATAAGAAAGTAAATTTAGCTGTGTACATGGAAGTCTCTAAGTCCCAAGTTCGCTAAGCCATTCCTAGGACTTAGTCCCGTGACAACCGGCGGGCGAACAAAAAGCCGGCAAAAGCAAAGTAAAAGACCCCTTGCACACATCAGTTCTACTTCATTCGAATCCGAACGCTACCGACGAACCCATACCATTTACGATAGATACACAACTGGAAACTGACCGTCAAGTCGGCGACAATGCCTGCTTTAAGGCGGAGGAAAAAGCTCAACCCCAGCCCAGTAGGGGCTGCCTCATCCACGCGCATTACAAAGCGTAATAAACAATCATCCCCAACAGTCATCGCGGAACCTCGGATGCCTGTTGAACTAAATCAAGTTCCCCCCGCCCCTCTAGACATGCACATAGATTCTGAGGATGAATACATGGACCTCGAGGCAGAAGATGACGCGCTGCAGATTTTGTCTCAGCCGCCGTCAAACAGCCATATTCCGTCCGTCCCTTTACAGCGGACTACGCCCAAAGTTCCGAAGATCTTGTCAACTCAGGATCAAGGCCTTGCTTCATCCATTTTTGCGGTAGCAACCCACCCCCCTTCGAGCGGCCAAGCTACCAGAAACATAAGGCAAGCGCCTGCCCCAGCCGCGGCTGTACAGCGCTCTGTGGCCAACCCATCATCGGCCACCACTAACGAACTAGCCACTACCCTTCTAGCCTGGCAAAATGCCGGGGCTATCCATCTCCGCTCCCTCCCACCTGCAATAGCGGCAGATCTCAAGGCAATCGTCACTCGTAGTGCTGCTAGGGTCATCGCTGGCCTATCTGTATTCGATCAGACAACTACAGGTAAAAATCCTCAAACAACCAATCGAAGCGCCGGGCCGGCAACTCACCAGAACCGTCCCGATACCTCTCAGAAGCAGACGTAAGCGACGGCAGCTTCCCGAAACCCCATTCTAGCGGCTCAGACTACCCTAACAAAGAAGACTGTTACTGCACCACCACCGAAGCAGGCCAAGTCTCTCCCCAAAGCTCCTAAGGTCGACTCAAGAGTTATCGTACGCCTACCGGCCGATCACCCGCTCCGAGGACAAGATACATTTCTCATCCGCACAAGACTCAGGAGACTAACTAACCGGCCAGAGCTCATCAAAGATGTGCGCATAGTTCCCTCTGGAATCGCCATAGTAGCGCCCACCGCCGCCCAAGCCCCCGAACTACTTCAAGTAGCCTCGGCATTTTAGACGATTACGGGAGACGCTCCAATAGAGCGCCAGGAAAATCGCAATACATTCATCTTAGGACCAGTCCCTAAGTTTGGCTACAACCATTTGGGGGAACGTGAAGCCCTCACCATGTCTGAAATTCGGCAGGAACTATCCACTACGAAGATTGACCCCGAAGCAATCTTCTCCATGTCGTGGACTCGCCGCTCTGAACTCTCTCCAGACCACGAAGGGACTATACGCCTAGTGATAGCTTCCGAGTCCGCTAAAAAGTACCCAACAAACCTGCGACTATTTGCTCGAGCGGTGAAGCTCCGACAAGTAGACCACCAGCCCCCACTCCAGGTGTGTTCTCGTTGCCACGCGTTCCACAATGTCAATAGATGCACTCGCCGCCCTCGGTGTGGGACATGCGCCGCGGATTTCCACGTCGGGCCCTGCACCAGACCAGAAAAATGCCTTAACTGTGACGGACCTCATCCATCATTTTCTTTAGGCTGCCCCGCGCGACCCATCCGCGCCAACGGAAGCTTCGTCCGCCCTGATAAAACTAGACTCCGAGCTATCCGAAGCGAGGGCCTAAAGGCCTGGACCGCACTACACCCTCCAATCTCTCCCCAGGCCGCTGCGAGCTCCGGGAACTATCAAGTTCCTACCCAACCCACAAGAATCGCCTCCCCCTCTCCTCCACAAATTGGACAAGAGTCACGATACTCCGCCCTGATGACCATAGAGGAATCATTATGATGACTCGGGGCCGGACGCACAAATCCCAATCAATCAACGGTTTGTGCATATTCCAGGTAAATGTGGGTAAGCGGAGTCCGGCACACGACTCCGCCCTCGAAATTGCCTCTAAAAGCGGAGCAGATCTAGTACTAATTCAAGAACCCTGGATAAGTACTGATCTCTCGCGCAAATTAACTAAAAATCACCCAGAATACATTTCTTTCTCTCCCCTTCCAATCTGGACTAGCCGGCCTCGCGTAATGACCTACACTCGCAAGGGGTGCGGCCTTTCACCTTTCCAACCCAGTATTCACTCACGCGACCTTCTCCGGATTTGCGTCTCTCGACGCGGAAAGCGTACCATTGACTGCTGGAATATATACAATGCTCCAGTAGGCGCGGTTGGCGCTGGGGATGGCCTTCAGCTTCTTCTCAACCTTTCTGATATCCCAGACGTTTTAGCTGGTGACTTCAATATCCATCACTCGGCCTGGGATCCAGCAGCATATAACGAAAATTCGGAAGGTGACTCATTACTCGAATGGACAACTGCAAGGGGAATAACGTTGTTGAATGTATACTATGCCCCCACTCATGATGCCGGCGCTACTATCGATCTTTGCTTCGCACGACATAGTCTCAACGCATCTTGTGCTATCCGAAACGACTTGGAAGTCAGGTCAGACCACAGAACTCTACTAACTCAACTTTCAGACACAGGACCTGAAAGAGATACCTCTGGAAAACTCAGATACTCTGCTTGCAACTGGGTCACCTTCCGTAAAATTATCTCCGACAGACTAGTGGCCGCACCCTCTTCAGACCCAGAGAGAGAAGCTTCTTTCCTGGTAGATGCTCTCCAAGGTGCTCTCAACGCTACGTGTCCCAGAAAACGTACACAGGGACCGCGAAATCGATGGTGGACCAGGGACTGTACAAACGCGCACAACGCACTCTGCCAAGCCAAGCGCTCGGGATCAGTGGCCATCGCTGAACGCCGCGCCTTTGGCAAGGCGGTGAAAAAAGCTAAGCGAGAAATGTGGCGCGAGAAAGTAGATCAGGTCTCTTGTCTCACAGAAGCGTATAGGGTTACAAGCTGGCATAAGAAAACACCCTGTTTTCATACCCCTCCACTCAATGGCCCAGACGGACTCGTCTTCACTCCCATGGCCAAGGCACAACTACTTCAGGGGGCTCTACTGAGTAGGCACATCGAGCATGAGGATATAGTCATGGGAATTCCAACTGTTGCAAGAAGAAGCCTCCCCTGGCCTGCACTAACTAACCAGGAAATCTTCAGATCGTGCTGCGTAGTCTCCTCATCGTCCCCCGGACTAGACGAGATAACCGCAGAAGCGCTAAGACAAGCGTGGCCAGTTTTAGGGCCCCGAGTGACCGATTTGTTCCGTCTGTGCGACCTGCAAGGACTACACCCAAATGCCTTTAAAAAGGCCAGCATAATTATTCTCCCGAAGACAGGCAACCGAAACAAAGCTCTTCCCAAGTCTTACCGACCAATTGCTTTGCTGTCGTGCCTTGGGAAGGGGCGGGAACGCCTGATGGCCCGACGTCTCTCTTTCCTTGCCCTCTCACAAAATATCCTTGCAAAGAACCAGTGCAGCGCTGTTCCTCACCGGTCAGCAACGGATCTGACCACAGCCCTCGCCTCTGACATCCAGTCCGCCTGGTTAGAGAAGAAGGTTGCAGGTATAGTAACAGTAGATGTTAAAGGTGCATTTGATGGCATCCAGCGAGGACGTCTCTGCCATAATCTCCGTACTCAAGGCTGGCCCCACAATCTTATCAAGTGGGTTGCATCATTCATGGAAAATCGCGAGGGCGTAGTCACATTGGACGGGACAGCAACTCCACCCTTCGCCATTAAATGCGGCCTCCCACAGGGATCACCGGTCTCACCTATTTTGTTCCTCCTGGCTATCGAGGGCATGCTGCGCCTCTCTCCAGGATGTTTCGGCTATGCTGACGATGTGGCAATTTTTGCTTCCGCACCATCTCTACCTGAATGCGCAGCTCGCCTCCAAGAAAAGCTGGACAACGTACTTGCTTGGGGAAGTCTTAACGGAATCGAGCTAGAGATAACAAAGACTGAGCTCCAATATTTCCACCGGAAAAAGGGGAAACCCTTTGAGCCAAGCCTCCAGGTAGACAGCGTCGAGATCAGGCCTAACGACCAAACTCGTTGGCTGGGAGTCCACTTTGATCGCCGCTTGAAATTTCGCCACCACGTTAAGCAAGCTTGCGGTAGAGTTACGGCCGTCACAGCGCACATAAAAAGCCTCTGCAATATCGCTCGAGGTATCCGACCAGCTCTAGCCAGACAGGCTTTACAAGGGGCAGCGTTTACAACCCTTTTCTACGGAGTCGAAACCTGGTTCTCAGCAAATACCTGCAAAGAAGATATTGCCCGTATTCAACGCAGGATAAACGATGCAGCCCGTGCAGCACTGCCAGTATACAAAACCACTCCAGTGGCCGCCCTTCTGCGGGAAACTGGATGGTCATCAGCTCAGGGGTGGCTCGAACGTATCCACAACCGGCTTGCAGTGCGAGTTGCCTCGTCAGATCCCCAACATCCCTTGCGACTGCGCTGGAAATCTCCGAGAATGGCTTGGATTCGGCGCAGAATTTCCCCAGAACTATCATTAAACACGACTTCACCTCCCTGGACACCAAAAAGAGACGAAATACTCGCAGCAATTGGAGCAGTTGGTCGTGAAGCAGGGCTCCAAGTCTTCACCCAATGGCATTCCTCAGCACCGCCCCTGGACCTCTTCGTTTTCTCAGACGGAGCTCTGATGGAAGGCTCAGCAGGGGCAGGGTACTGCATTTATCGCGGCGCAAAACATGTGATTGATCAAGGCTCTGTTCCTCTAGGTCAATCAGCAGAAGTATATGATGCAGAAGTCGTCGGGGCCATGGAAGGCCTCGCAGCTGCAATTAGAAACCCAATGGCATACTACGCCACCAATATCACTGTCTGTCTCGACAACCAAGAGGCAGCGTCTCGCTTACTCCTTGGACCGCCAACCCCATCCAGCTCGACTCGGATCGCAAAATTTCGGGATCTCGCAAGATCCTGGCCTTCAAGGAACCGTGCCAGATACACTGAGTCAGGAAGGGTCTCTGTACGCTGGTGCCCAGCGCATTCAGGAATCCCTGGAAATGAAAAGGCAGATGCCCTCGCAAAAGCGGCCTGTACTATAACCGCCCCCAACCTGGCCCCTTCAATTGCCAGAGCAAGGAGAATTGTCAATCTTCGCTACGAGGCCTCTGCGTCGGAATACTGGTCGCGAAATGCCCCTGACCGGTATAGAGCGCTTAGAATCGGGCCAAGCTCCCGCATCACCCCAGAGCTCGCTAGTATGGATCGCCGGTCCCTTGGCTTTCTTCTCGCTGCGCGGTCTGGCCATGGTGATTTTGCAGCATACCACCGTCGTTTCGCACACAACAGCGCACTTTTAACATGCTCCTGTGGACATGATAAATCGCCGGAGCATTTCATGACCTGTCAACATGGCCTACTACAGGCGCGGCTTCGTGGAGCCAATCGCCCCCGTCCCCCAGACGCTCGCTGGATTTTAAGCTCACCAGAAGGAGCTATCTTGTTCCGAGACTGGCTTAAGTCCACTCTATTTTTTCGAAGAGTTTCAAAGGTACCATTAATTGGGGAAGCTCTGTTTGCACCTACATTTGTAGGACAGCCCTGATTACTTAGACACCAACGCTATCTAAATACGAATATCCACATGTAGTTTAAGTTCCGCTTTTAATTATATAATTTATATCAATTTAAGAAGAGTCTCACTGATCTGGCGACTATGCGGACCGGGAGCAGTGGGGTCTTTATCGGGTTTTTGTTATGGGAATGCCGGTGCGTCGGGTAGCCCTTTATAGGCTGAGCTAACCGGCATGGGGCTTTAAAGCACTGTGTTGTGCGCAGGCACGACGTTAATATAAATAAATAAAGAAAAAGACCCTACTGCCCTCAAGAAAAGCAGATTTAGACTCGTCTATTATATCGTCCCTACTAATCTTAACTTCCGAATATACAAGCCAGGAGGGCATCTGAAATACATGAGTTACTCGACGATACCATGGCCATAACAACTTTGGATTCTAGGCTAGGCTCTTTCACGGCAGTCATTCTCGACCAAGACTTTTCTGACATCTTTTCACGACCTTCGGTTTGTCCTACGGCATGAATCAGGGGAGGAGTAAGGAGGAGGCTAGGAAGGTTGATAGACGCTCTTAGGTATACACAGATCTGCTGCGCCCGGCTGGCCGATCTCTTCGTCATAGGAGAGCCCCGCACCCAGTGGTTTCTGAGACTTTTCCCAGAAGCTACACACCCGCAAATGGCCATCGTTTCGTTGGCTGGAGAGGGGAGATAATGACGGGATAACGGCTCCTCTTAGTTTGTACTCGAATGAAGACCTGTGAGGTTATTACTGCTGAAAAGAAGTCGTGAGGGAGGCAAAGGAGGGAGTACACTACCCGAGGCATAGATACTCCCGACCTGGAGGGCAAGACTAAACACCTGTACGCGGTGTCCTCTACGAACCTGGGAGTGAAATACTCTCTCAGAGCCAAGTTCAGTCAAATTTCGCAATATCAATCAAGTTGGCCCACTAGGTAAAAATTCAAATTACTCCACGTCGTTTTTTCGCACCCAACGAGTTTGAATTCTACCTAAGTCTCATTGGTTCTGCAAGTACGACCTAGTCCATCCTCATCCCAATGATCACACCACTCCTCGACCTTCTCTGGTCTCAGTTGACTACCATATACACGCCCACGCCGATATTTACATCCGCAGGAGGAAGATAAGCATGGCACACAAATCTGTGAGACAGCTCTTTGGGACGGACATGAGAGGGATCAGGACAAGTTTATAAGATGATGCAGAAGAGGGATACGTTTACGACGGACGTGAAATTTCGAATTTTGGCAAGGAGTTTTACGAATTGAGCTTTGTGCGCGCCAAGACTTCGCTTGCGAGAGTGCAGCTGACACTATAAACACAAGCAAACGATGAAAGGTGTTGTGGTCCGCCTCCTGGTGGTGTTCTCTGGCATAGTTTGAGTAGCCTGGGCACCTACTCCACTTGGGAAAGAGACACCTCAGATCACATTTCGCCCGGAGAAAAGTTGAAAGATGATGGAAGCATGTCTGGATAACTCAGGGTTTTTGAGACGTTCCCCTGGGTGGGTATTCACGGACGAGGGTTGACTTTGGGTGAAGAAAATGCCACCATAACTTCGCAATGGTACTTGCAAATGAAATCTGAGGCATAAGTGCTCTTCTTGTAAATTGAGTCATATTTTCTGTACTTTTCTCTGATATTGTGTCATAGCTAGATAGCTGCATACGCAATTAAAATCTGATGCAATAAAAAAAAAACTACCAAGGGTGGAGATTGGAAACGGTTGCTAAGCAACGGAGACTATTATGATCAGCGTCGTTAATCAAGATCCCTTATGGAAATAGCAAGATGTAGGAGACATTCCGTTTTTAGATTTCGTTAATTATCTGATTTTATTCTGGACTTGCTCTGCTGTATACCAACACCAATTGATCCGGCGACATTGGCTCCCCAAATAGAGCCTGCACAACTTGAACAACAATTTTTTTAGAAACAAGGAATCAATAGTTTAATCTGATCGAGATTTAGCCACAAATCACTCGTTTCATGCATCAGTATAGTGAAAGAATGCTTGATTGATGGAGGGTTTGAATTTTGTTTATGTTGATACCCATGAAAGAGGGTTAATAGTAACAATTTACCAACCATAATTAAGAGGAAAATTTATGAGTAAGACTTAGAGCATGTTATCTCCAAGACTAAAATTGCATCCAAAATTGCATCCAAAATTGATAATAAAAATAAAAATAGCTAGATATAAAAAAAAGGCAGAAATCAATTAAAAGAACTTTAAATTAAATGCTAATTCGTGCAATATAGCGGTATGGCGAAGACCACTTTTTCAATTGATAAGATTCAAATGCTCTTAGTAGCTTTGATAGAATGAAAAACCTTGATAAGCGACAGATAAAGATTTAAGCCTGTGCAGTTGTGACGGGCTTTGCCCGGACTGGGACTGGTCACTAGGACCACTCCGTCTCTAAGGTAAGGTAGTGGCAGAGCAACGCCCCTGGATAGACTAAAGGGGAGCTAAGGAAGATAGCCGGGAGAAAGGATGATTCTCATAGTGCTAAGGAGGATAGCCAGGAGAAAGGATGATTCTCATAGTGCTAAGGAGGATAGCCGGGAGAAAGGATGATTCTCAGGGAGCTAAGGAAGATAGCCGGGAGAAAGGATGATTCTCATAGTGCTAAGGAGGATAGCCAGGAGAAAGGATGATTCTCAGGGAGCTAAGGAAGATAGCCGGGGGAAAGGATGATTCTCAGGGAGCTAAGGAGGATAGCCAGGAGAAAGGATGATTCTCAGGGAGCTAAGGAAGATAGCCGGGAGAAAGGAGTATTCTCATATGGCCAAAGGGGGGAGTTAACACTAGCGTACGCGGAAGACATAAAAGGCAGGATACGATACAGTAGTTTAGCTTCCCAAGGAAAAATAATTAATTCCTATTGAGTCAACGACTTTCGAGTACTTCCGAATTCCTTGGACCTTTTACAGCAGTGTACAAAAACTTTTTGCGAATTTTTAGAATATTGAGAGCTTGCAGGTCTGTACCACTATTTATCAATTCCAGAAAGTTAGCAATATCAATAGAAATGCTTATATAAGTGGTTAAAGCTTAAAAAACGAAATTATCTTAGAATCTAAATTTGGATTAGTCACGTGAATATCTATTCCTGTGTCGATCACAAGATCTTGCTTGTGTTTTCCTTCAAACAACAAATCTTGCAAGTCTCGTAGGAGCATATCTTTTTTGATTTCTTCTTATTTGAGTCGATCCTTCACTAGGATTTTGGCCACGGTTAGCAGATTTAAATTCAGCTTGAAATTGAAGTGAGGGATTATCCTCCGGTCTTTGAGAAAATGATCCTGATCCTGACAGTGATAATGATAATGATGGTAGTTGAGGTACTGAAAAAGCTAGTCGTGGAAGTGTTTCTGGAGCTGTTGTTGGATTCATTGATGGAGCTTGAAATAAATCTATTGGTGGAAGTCTAGGTTCATCGATTGTTTGAGCTGGTCCCTGAGGTGTTTCCTGATCAAGAGATGGTAGGTTAGGAGTTTTGAGAGAGTCCAAGGGCGGTAGGCTAGGCGTTTTCAGAGAATCTAGAGGCGGTAGTTCAGTTCGATCTGATGTTGGATCTATTTTTGGGGCCAATTCTGGGACTGTCATTTGATCTGGTGGCGGAGCTTGGAATACGTCTGGCTGTGGTGGTGTTGGTAGGGATGGATTGGGAGTCGAAGTTTTCATTTCAGCCACGCCCTTTTGTAGCGCAAGAATATGGCTAAAGTCAAAGGAGTCTTGGCCTAAACTCCATGCCATAACACCGCCGAGGTTGCGTGGTTTAACGATGTCGTTGAACTTACGGGAAATAATTTGAGGCGTATCCCACGTCCAGAAGAGGTTATTTTGTTGATCGTAATAGTACTCGCCGCCAGCTTGCTCATCAGTGACACCATTTTTCATGGCAGTTTGGAATTTTTCGGACAAGCTCTCCGTTTTGCAGCCCGAGCCAAATACAGGGCCAAGGCAGGCATCACAATGAGCAGCTGAATCACCACTGTATAAGGGTTAGATTGACGAAATAATTTTTAGATATAGCAAGGGGAGAGATAAATACCAGAAACCGAAAGCTGAGCAGCAATTACCAGCTGCACAGAAGGTACCCGCTGTGGGGCCACAGGCTCCATCGACTGATTCGGTCATGTTAGTTGGGGGTGTAGCGTAGTTTTCCAATTCAAACGTTATGGCTCCGCTTAAACCCGTATCTGATCCGTCCGGACTTTCCAATTCTGCTGTCGCGCAGCCAAGTCCATTTTGACAAGTCTGATTAGCATCGATCGTAGCCCACTTTGCATACATGGGGAAACCTAGATTAAGTTTTAGTGGGTCAAGGGAAAGTTTGTTTAAGTAATAATCAACAATTTCCAATGACGCCTTAACATCTGTGTGGTGTTTAGTAATTTTGTCGCGACGATTGAACAGATCGTAGCTCATCAAGTTTACCCAGTCAACTGAGCGCCAAATAGAAGGAGCCGTTTCGGGTGTGAATGCCATCAAGTCCCCCACCTTACCCGGGGTTGCTATTGTCAGAAGCTTTTTGGGTCCTATTGCTGCCCGAATTTCAGCCAGCAACAAGGGATACGTTTCAATCTCCGAAACTTTATCTTCATTCGGTGATTGCTTGTAGTCAGAGGAATTTCCGCCTGGGTATTCCCAATCTATATCGACTCCATCAAATCCGAATTTTTCTAGCATAGCAGCAATATTGGTAGCGTACAGCTTGCGAGACTCTTCTGTTGCAGCTCCCATGCTGAAGCCTGCAGTGTCACCCCAACCTCCAACAGCAATTAGAACTTTGATATCGGCATCAAATTTGGTGCGCAGAGTGGGTATGTCTTCAAATGGGACATATTCTCCAGCTGGTGACGTGGTAAAGAGAGAGGAATTTGCGAAGGCCATAATCACATGATCGATTCCTGTATTCATAGTAGTCGGGGGTAGGTTTTTGTGGTATCTGTGGGAATTTTATAAGCTTTATATATCAGATTTAATTGAATATCATACTGATCATAATAGAATACATATCGAGCCTGGATAGATGCGGCATAAAAAATAATGGAAAAAAAAAAAGAGTGGACTGGTAACATTGTGAACCAAAAGAATGTTGAAGAGAATGAATAGTTACCGTGTATGGCTTCAAAGTGCCGTGATTGAACATGTACTTATATCCATCAGCCATCGTGTCGGGCTAGTCAGGTCCTGGCATATTGAAGATTTACGTTTTGCGAATGATTTAGCCCATGATACGGAGTGTTCTGGCTTAACATGAGACTAATTCAAGACGCGCGATTCATGGATACGATGGCATGCTCACAGTATAGGTATCCTTGGCCTGTAGGCAGAGAGGACCTGCATGTCCTACATAGTCATAGACTTAGACAGGACAATAAAATGAATTAATAATAATGGCATGCTCACAGAAAACGGGGCCTTCGACCCCATTTCCTAAGTTCTAATCACTCGATACAAAATTTCCTTCTGAAATCCTGTTTTGCATATTCCAGGTACAGGATATCTAAAGAATTTAAATGAATAGAAAAATGGGTCACGGCATATTGTCGAGTTTTAAAACAAAAATTTTGTTAGGTTTTTGATCAAATAGTTTTTTTGAGCATTTTTTCATACGTGGACTTCACATCAGTTGATATACGAGTTACGACGTCTGTAATAATGAGATGTACCTGTCATTAGTTATTAGAATGTTATCTACGTCTACTGTTAGATGCAAAATGCTCTAGATATAACCCAACATGGGTAGTCGGGTATTTGAAATGATACAAATGACTCGTAGATTTTACGATAATATCTATTTTCACTGGTCATAGAGGGGCTCGTTAATTTTGATCGAGGCTCCTTTGTAACATGTCTCTAATTTAAGACCGGGTTAGTATGTAATTTTATGGAGAATGTCAATTTTGAAGGCTCAAAAACTTGCAAAATTTTGTGATTAAACAATTTGGCGAGCATGATGATGATTGGAATTTGTACCCATAAATTGATTATCCAATTAAGATATTTATCTAATTCTGTATGGCTAAGAATACCTAGGATCAGTGGGGTGATATCACCGAGCAAGAGTCATGAAGGTCAACTGAATACTCAAGGCCAGTAAAGAGAAAGGATCTCTTGTACCCCGCAGAGTATAAAAAGAATTATGATCCTAGATTAGTACTTTGCACAATACCTGAAATCGATTTTACCCAATGACTCGGTGCACGAATCTATCAAGCGGAACCTGAAGGCTCCTTCTGGTCAGAAGCGGCGGAAAGATAGTAAGATAGAGGCCACGGATCGGATCAAGGTATTCAGGCTAGAGACTGAGCACCTATCCTCCGTGTCTTCTAAAAATTAGGGATGAAACACTCTCCCATAGCCAAGTTCAGTCAAATTTCGCCACACCGAAGATCTTGGCCCACAAGGCAATGATTCAAGATACTCCAACGAGATCAGTCTCCACTAAAGCTCAACCAAGTCTATGAGTAATTCCTAGCATGTCGTAATTTAAATGATCGCTCCTCTCGCAGACTCAGTCCTTGGCCTCTATTGACCCCAAATACACGCCTACGAGAATATGTGTACCCGTTGCCGAAGACAAAGCGTGGTATACAAATCTCAAAGGCAGTCATATGGAATAGACATGAGATATGTAAGGACAAATGAACAGAATTATGCTGAATAAGGATGCAATCTTCAAATGGGAGGGATTCCAACCTTTGGCAAGAAAATTTTCACATTGATCATTGTGCATTGAGCGCTACACTTAGGCTGAAAATGACCAATAGTGACAGTAACTGTTCCAAGGTATTGAAATACCGGAAAAAACATACAAATAATCAGATTAAAAATAGTTACAGGAGCTTATAAAACGGCCAGCACAAGGGTGCTCGAACACGAGACTGCTACACTGCCTATAGAAATTTACCTGAAGCATCGAAGGCTCCAAAACATGGCCACTTGAAGAGCCTGCCGGCTCAAAATATTACGCAGTCTACTTGTAGTACCAAGCTGCCTAAGAGTAGTAAGAAGTGAATTGATGTGGAGTTTTTATTGTATTATTTGAGTCGTAGACTATCTAACACATTGGTTTCCTCTTTGACCCAGGCTACACCTTGTACAGTGATCCTATCCTCTTTTGTTACTTGAAAGATCATTGATATATTCCCCTTGATGAATAGCCATTCAGCTCAGTATTTACCCGTGGAATTCAGCCACCTTTTCCACGGAACCTTCTACCCAAAAAATTTAAAAATGGTAGCAATGGAAACTGCGTGCGCGGGAAAAAGTCTCAAAAAGCCTGCAGGCCCAGCCAGGCGAGGCCTGGACACCGGGACCACATGAGGTGCGCATATTCATCTATATCTCCCTTCTTTGTAACAGTCGAGGTCGACTTGATCCAATCCGCCATCTCCGTATCGGGTGCTGAGCACGCTCCGAAACTAATCGGATGGCATATCCTCCATGACCAATAGTTGGTGATGAGTAGGGCTCCGACCCTACCATCTGATCTGATCGTGGTTAGCTTCATGATAATGGTGATAGGGGAATGTGTTGAGAGATGAAGACGATATAGACCGCGAAAGCAATTGGGAATCCTCGTCGAAATGAGTACTTTGTTACTCAATCTCGGCTCTGCAGACTTTACAGTGAGAGCTGGAGGCTCGTAGGGGATACCACTGACAGGTGTTGAGAATAGTCCCCTATTGATAATTGTTTAAAAGAACCATTGCATAGATTTTATTTATATTCCCCCTCTCTGGCCTTTAATACAAGGTAATAGAGTCTATAACAGTCGCACTAGGGTGTACGATATACGTTCGAGGAACATCCCACAATTATGTTCTACATAACCTCATTCCGAGCGGTTGAACAGCACTATCCCACATTATTATAGGACTAGTAAGGTATTCAAGAAGGCAAAGTAAATTAATAATTTATGATCAAAATAGTCAGTGGTAAAGCAAGGCGTTTTGCTCACTATCAGGTATGGATTGGCTGATTTCCTCACTGTCTACATGAAAATAATTCAAAGTTAACATGGTTAAATAGATCAAATATATAGTTAGTTTCTCATGTAGATTCTGGAAATCCTCCATACTCATTGACCCAGATAGGACTTTAATAAAATCCAATCTAATCTATGGATTAACTTATCTGCGAGAGTGTACCGACAGACTTATGCTCTGCTGCGTTACTTCCAAATCTATGATTCAGTAATCTTTAAGAAAATCATAACTAAACTGATTTCGTCGCACATTGCTACCCTTCCGCCGAGTTCGAAGAGACCACCCAGCTAGACGTTGTAGACATGTTTGAATCTAAGAAGATCATTGTCTGCATTCCATTTCTTCTCTAATTTGAACTTCGGGATAGAACGGGGTCTTGATTAAGGCCTATGTATATCTTGAAATGAAGTATCTACTTCAAATTAGCCTAAATCACCTTATCTGAGCTGTCTTTAGTAGTTAAGGCTTCTTTAGACTCATAGAAAGTATAAGTTCTTACGGATAGTGTTTGGCTTGATCCTGACGATGCTGAGTCCACGGTGAGATATGGAGGTTGATGGGGGATATAACTGATTGGCCTTGAATCTTCGCTCCTCTATTCATTCTTGTCTGTACATGCAGAGTCCATTAACTCTTCGATCCTAACCTGTATGACCAAAGATAAGGTTAACTCCACCTTAGAATAAATCATTTAAAATATGATTAGTTTATCATCAATAATTTGGTTCGCAGGGCTGCAATTGCTAAGAATTGCTTCCTTGAGTTGCCTATGGTGCATTTCACCACTACTTAAGAAGAAAACATTAGTGCAAAGCAAATCTAGAACAAGGTTACATTTTATGAGTATTATCCATCAATTTACCTATCATATAGATCCACCAAATTGGTTCAGATCAGTAAATTACATATCAATCATATATTGTGTTGTAGGCTTGAAAGAAACTGACCACTTAAAATTTCTTCATGTCAAGACACAGATAGTTTACCACTGCACCACCACGTTCAAATCTAACCAGTTGGAAGTGTAAGCGTACCCACTATAGAAATCAAATTTCGTCATAGTAGAAAAAATTTAAATTCAAAGTCAATGCCTGGTGTTGAATAACAGAAGCTCTCACACCTAACATACAGCAAATAGAAAAATGGTTAAAAAAGCAGTGTGAGTTTAAACCTTTTTAATAAGTAGAGTAAGCGTTTTTAACTTACCAATTTCAGAGATTCGCGGATTCCAGCTCTTATTCGCAATGGAATTCAAGAAAAAAACCGGAGCTTTTTTGTTGTTGTTGGGGAGAGAGCTAAAGATGTTATTGTCCATCTCCACTACATTATGTCAAGCATGGATATGAAGCAAAATAAATCAGTTCTCTGGGCATATAAACATAAACTTCTTGGATTCACTAGGTATAGATATGATTTTTCAAGGTTAGACTAAGCTAATCATAAATTTCCGAAAAGCCACCGCAAAAAGCGCGAAAATAAAATCAAGAAAGAAGTAAAAAGAGGCATCAGAGAAGCGAATACAGAGGATCCCTTTGAGCTGTTTGTATCTTTACATAATATTCGATATGTATATTATAAAGAGACCGAGAAAATACTAGGTAACACCTACGGAATGTGTATCTTGCAGGACTTCGAAGCAATTACACCTAATCTCTTGGCAAGGACCATTGAAACTGTGGAGGGCGGTGGAATGTTGATTCTTTTACTCAAGGGTATGAATAGTCTAAAGCAACTTTATACACTATCTATGGATATTCACTCTCGATATCGAACTGAAGCACACGATGAAGTCGTTGCAAGATTTAATGAAAGGTTCATATTATCATTAGGAAAGTGCGAATCTTGTCTCGTTATCGATGATGAACTCAATGTTCTACCTATATCTGGAGGTAAGAATGTAGTGGCGCTCCCACCTCCAGACCTAGATGAAGCCAAAAGCGAATCCCAAATCGAATTGGAAAAGACAAAGGAAGAGTACAACGACAAACAACCCATCGGATCCTTAATCGCCATTTCCAAGACTACAGATCAAGCGAAGGCCTTGTTATCTTTTGTTGACGCTATCACAGAGAAATCTTTGCGAGGAACCGTGACTCTTACAGCTGCTAGAGGGCGTGGAAAGTCAGCAGCTCTCGGTGTCGCAATAGCAGCTGCAGTTTCTCATGGTTACAGTAATATATTTATTACTTCACCAAGCCCTGAAAATCTGAAAACACTCTTTGAGTTTATTTTCAAGGGATTCGATGCCTTAAATTATCTAGACCATGAGGACTATTCCATCATTCAGTCAACAAATCCTGACTTTAACAAAGCTATAGTCCGCGTTAATATTCATAGACAACATCGGCAAACTATACAATACATTAGACCTCAGGACGCACAAGTTTTGGGTCAAGCGGAGCTACTTGTCATCGATGAAGCAGCAGCTATTCCATTGCCCTTAGTACGTAAACTTATGGGACCGTATTTGGTATTCATGGCGTCAACAATCAACGGTTACGAGGGAACAGGAAGATCATTGTCCTTGAAGCTTATAAAGCAACTTCGCGATCAATCGAGAGTAGTTAGTAAACCTAGCAAAAGTGATATGGTATTAGCAGACCGCTCGACAGGAAAATCCGCTAAGCTTCACGATCCAAATTTTGGAGGGAGTAGGACACTTCGTGAAGTAACATTACACGAACCAATCCGATATTCAAAAGGGGACCCGGTCGAAAGATGGCTCAATTCTCTCCTTTGTCTCGACGCTACACTTCCCAGATCTTCCCTTAATACGTCGCAAGGATGTCCTGATCCTTCACAATGTGAACTACTCAGCGTTAATCGAGATACGCTTTTTTCATTCCATGAGGTTTCAGAAAAATTCTTACAACAAATAATTGCCTTATATGTGGCCAGTCATTACAAAAACTCTCCAGATGATCTCCAATTAATGAGTGACGCTCCTGCGCACAGGGTATTTGTCCTTGTACCACCAGTACGAGAAGATATGAAGCACCTACCAGAGCCATTATGTGTGATACAGGTTGCTCTAGAAGGTAAGATAAGTAGAGAGAGTGTTATGAACAGTTTAAGTAGGGGAAAAAGGGCAGCAGGAGACCTTATTCCGTGGACTGTGAGCCAACAATTTCAGGATGACGAGTTTGCTGGGCTATCCGGGGCCCGCATTGTCCGAATAGCCACAAATCCAGAGTACATAAACATGGGATACGGGTCTAAAGCTCTTGAACTGTTAATTGACTTCTACGGAGACAAATTTACAAACTTGTCCGAGACCAAAATTGGAAGAGGCGAGGAATCAATTAAGAGAATCACAGACACCGAGCTTGCTAACTCATCCTTACTTACCGACGATATTAAAGTTAGAGATATCACAACTATGCCACCACTTTTCTCCAAATTATCAGATCGTCTCCCTGACAGACTAGACTATGTCGGAGTGAGCTTTGGTTTGACTCAGCCTCTCCACCGCTTCTGGAAGAGAGCTGCATTCGCACCTGTTTACTTAAGACAAACTCCGAATGAGCTAACTGGAGAGCACACTTGTGTCATGATAAAGCCCCTTGGGACTAATATCTCCTGGCTAGGTTCCTTTTCAAGAGACTTTGAACTACGCTTTCTGAAGCTTCTCAAATACCAGTTCAAAGAATTTCCCTCCATATTGGCTCTCAGCATTGATGAGTCAGCTAGCCTTGGTGCAAAGTTTGATGAATCCGACCAAACTCGATCATTTTCAAAGGAGGATCTTGATCGTATGATGTCTCCATTTGATTTAAAAAGGCTTGAATCATATGCAAATAATATGCTAGATTACCATGTGATACTTGATCTAGTTCCGGACCTCGCCTTTGCCTATTTCAATGGTCAGCTTAAGTCAAACCTCAAATTAACTGGTATTCAGTCTTCAATTCTTCTGGCTATTGGGTTACAATGTAAAGATTTGACGGATGTTGAGAAAGAACTTTCATTACCATCTTCACAGCTTCTCGCTATGTTCATTAAAATCATGCGTAAGATCAGTTCTCATTTTGCGGAATTAGTGTCCGATTCGCACGAAGCCAACATGCCTGCAAGAGAGGCTATTGGTGTAAGTAGAGCAGATGCGAACGCAGCTCTGGACGATGAGGTCATCGATACTCAGTACGTAGCTCTAGAGACAAATTTAGAGGAAGAGCTTGAAGAGGGTGGAAACGAGGCCTTAAAAGAACTTAAGGAAAAACAAAGGGAGTTGATAAATGCTCTTCCCTTAGACCAGTGAGTCACTATGCCCGAACGAAATTCATAACCCTGATAGATTCTAGATATGAAATCGAGCAGGGGGCCCCAGGCTGGGCTGATGCCGAGAAGCAAGTACTTAAGGCTTCAAAGAGTGGTAAAAAAAACCCAGTCGTCAGTATCAAGGGTAAAAAGTTAAAGCGGAAGGTGTCAGAAACAGCCGCAGAAATATTTGAATCAGAAATTGGGGAAAAAAATTTGAAGAAGTCAAAAAAATTACATAGAAATTAAAAAAAATGACAATATCGGAGTTCAGAGATAAAGGATGGCGTTATGAGCAATGGGTTCCGGGAACAAATTTTCTGTAACTAATATCAGTCTGGATGAAGCAACCAATGGGCCATTTCATTTATGTATACCTCTAGATCATCGCCCTTTCAAAAAAGAAATTGTTTAAATTAAATCGTGTTGCAATTAATTCTTAGTATGTGTAAAGCTAAGGATAATTAGGATAGTTTTATGAGAATAATCTCGGGTATTTATTATAATGGTAGAGTATCGACGGGCCTTATAATCAACACTAATTTGACTAAGCGGCTTGAGAAGCTCTGCCAGTATTCTAGTGATGAAGCATATTTACTCATTAGAGTTAACAGCTTTTACAGTTCTATAAAGTGGATGAAGAGCAATGGTAAACCTAAAGTTTGTCAATAAACACATAGATTCAGCACCGATGTAGAAAGACCCTGTATATTACCAGTTCGAAACTTCCAGCATCAAGGCGTCCCTAACTATCAGGGCATACATCGGCACTAGTCTTGGCCTAAAATCTTTGAGTGAATTTCAAATGTTGGAAATATAGCACAAAGGGACGGGCACTAAATCCTTGGAAAGAAGCTAGCTACCCGTATGTCATGCTCAAGTCAATATGAAAAGAAGGGGAGTTGCGCGCTATAAAAAAATAAATTATTCAATTTTCCTGATTTGGCGCCTTGAGGCCCATGCAGGTTTTATCGGAAGATATTTACTTAAAGTAGGATGACTCAATTTGACGTTTAAAATACTCACACTCAGATTTCATTTGCAAATACCACGAAAGAGATTGGTGTGTGGGTCGTTCTGGATTTGAACCAGCTTTCTCCTATCTCAAACGGGGTAGGTGTTCAAGCTACCCAGAATCTATTTGGGAGAACGGTCCGAATGGTATACCGCTGCACCATCCAGCCCTGAATGGTGTAAAAGGCCGCGCTATCCAGGCAGCAATTGGAAGATCAACTCGGACGACGCTTCATTGCACCATCATAGTTTCCTCTCAAATAACGATATCTTAGGAGGGCAAGACTGAATACCTGTACGCGGTGCCTTCTACGACACGCCCACGCCGATATTTACACCCGACGGAGGAAGCAAACCGTGCTGCACAAATCTGGGAGATAGTTCTTTGCGATGGACGTGAGAGGAATCAGGACATGTTGACAAGATGATGCAAAGGAAGGATATAACCTCGACGGGCATGAGATTCCGAATTTTGGCAAGGAGTTTTACGAATTGAGCTTTGTGTGCGCCAAGACTTCACTTGCGAGAGTGCAGCTGACACTATAAACACAAGCAAACGATGAAAGGTGTTGTGGTCCGCCTCCTGGTGGTGTTCTCTGGCATAGTTTGAGTAGCCTGGGCACCTACTCCACTTGGGAAAGAGACACCTCAGATCACATTTCGCCCGGAGAAAAGTTGAAAGATGATGGAAGCATGTCTGGATAACTCAGGGTTTTTGAGACGTTCCCCTGGGTGGGTATTCACGGACGAGGGTTGACTTTGGGTGAAGAAAATGCCACCATAACTTCGCAATGGTACTTGCAAATGAAATCTGAGGCATAAGTGCTCTTCTTGTAAATTGAGTCATATTTTCTGTACTTTTCTCTGATATTGTGTCATAGCTAGATAGCTGCATACGCAATTAAAATCTGATGCAATAAAAAAAAAACTACCAAGGGTGGAGATTGGAAACGGTTGCTAAGCAACGGAGACTATTATGATCAGCGTCGTTAATCAAGATCCCTTATGGAAATAGCAAGATGTAGGAGACATTCCGTTTTTAGATTTCGTTAATTATCTGATTTTATTCTGGACTTGCTCTGCTGTATACCAACACCAATTGATCCGGCGACATTGGCTCCCCAAATAGAGCCTGCACAACTTGAACAACAAATTTTTTAGAAACAAGGAATCAATAGTTTAATCTGATCGAGATTTAGCCACAAATCACTCGTTTCATGCATCAGTATAGTGAAAGAATGCTTGATTGATGGAGGGTTTGAATTTTGTTTATGTTGATACCCATGAAAGAGGGTTAATAGTAACAATTTACCAACCATAATTAAGAGGAAAATTTATGAGTAAGACTTAGAGCATGTTATCTCCAAGACTAAAATTGCATCCAAAATTGCATCCAAAATTGATAATAAAAATAAAAATAGCTAGATATAAAAAAAAGGCAGAAATCAATTAAAAGAACTTTAAATTAAATGCTAATTCGTGCAATATAGCGGTATGGCGAAGACCACTTTTTCAATTGATAAGATTCAAATGCTCTTAGTAGCTTTGATAGAATGAAAAACCTTGATAAGCGACAGATAAAGATTTAAGCCTGTGCAGTTGTGACGGGCTTTGCCCGGACTGGGACTGGTCACTAGGACCACTCCGTCTCTAAGGTAAGGTAGTGGCAGAGCAACGCCCCTGGATAGACTAAAGGGGAGCTAAGGAAGATAGCCGGGAGAAAGGATGATTCTCATAGTGCTAAGGAGGATAGCCAGGAGAAAGGATGATTCTCATAGTGCTAAGGAGGATAGCCGGGAGAAAGGATGATTCTCAGGGAGCTAAGGAAGATAGCCGGGAGAAAGGATGATTCTCATAGTGCTAAGGAGGATAGCCAGGAGAAAGGATGATTCTCAGGGAGCTAAGGAAGATAGCCGGGGGAAAGGATGATTCTCAGGGAGCTAAGGAGGATAGCCAGGAGAAAGGATGATTCTCAGGGAGCTAAGGAAGATAGCCGGGAGAAAGGATGATTCTCAGGGAGCTAAGGAAGATAGCCGGGGGAAAGGATGATTCTCAGGGAGCTAAGGAAGATAGCCGGGAGAAAGGATGATTCTCATAGTGCTAAGGAGGATAGCCAGGAGAAAGGATGATTCTCAGGGAGCTAAGGAAGATAGCCGGGAGAAAGGATGATTCTCATAGTGCTAAGGAGGATAGCCAGGAGAAAGGATGATTCTCAGGGAGCTAAGGAAGATAGCCGGGGGAAAGGATGATTCTCAGGGAGCTAAGGAGGATAGCCAGGAGAAAGGATGATTCTCATAGTGCTAAGGAGGATAGCCGGGAGAAAGGATGATTCTCAGGGAGCTAAGGAAGATAGCCGGGAGAAAGGATGATTCTCATAGTGCTAAGGAGGATAGCCAGGAGAAAGGATGATTCTCAGGGAGCTAAGGAAGATAGCCGGGAGAAAGGATGATTCTCATAGTGCTAAGGAGGATAGCCGGGAGAAAGGATGATTCTCAGGGAGCTAAGGAAGATAGCCGGGAGAAAGGATGATTCTCATAGTGCTAAGGAGGATAGCCAGGAGAAAGGATGATTCTCAGGGAGCTAAGGAAGATAGCCGGGGGAAAGGATGATTCTCAGGGAGCTAAGGAGGATAGCCAGGAGAAAGGATGATTCTCAGGGAGCTAAGGAAGATAGCCGGGAGAAAGGATGATTCTCAGGGAGCTAAGGAAGATAGCCGGGGGAAAGGATGATTCTCAGGGAGCTAAGGAAGATAGCCGGGAGAAAGGATGATTCTCATAGTGCTAAGGAGGATAGCCAGGAGAAAGGATGATTCTCAGGGAGCTAAGGAAGATAGCCGGGAGAAAGGATGATTCTCAGGGAGCTAAGGAAGATAGCCGGCAGAAAGGATGATTCTCAGGGAGCTAAGGAAGATAGCCGGGAGAAAGGAGTATTCTCATATGGCCAAAGGGGGGAGTTAACACTAGCGTACGCGGAAGACATAAAAGGCAGGATACGATACAGTAGTTTAGCTTCCCAAGGAAAAATAATTAATTCCTATTGAGTCAACGACTTTCGAGTACTTCCGAATTCCTTGGACCTTTTACAGCAGTGTACAAAAACTTTTTGCGAATTTTTAGAATATTGAGAGCTTGCAGGTCTGTACCACTATTTATCAATTCCAGAAAGTTAGCAATATCAATAGAAATGCTTATATAAGTGGTTAAAGCTTAAAAAACGAAATTATCTTAGAATCTAAATTTGGATTAGTCACGTGAATATCTATTCCTGTGTCGATCACAAGATCTTGCTTGTGTTTTCCTTCAAACAACAAATCTTGCAAGTCTCGTAGGAGCATATCTTTTTTGATTTCTTCTTATTTGAGTCGATCCTTCACTAGGATTTTGGCCACGGTTAGCAGATTTAAATTCAGCTTGAAATTGAAGTGAGGGATTATCCTCCGGTCTTTGAGAAAATGATCCTGATCCTGACAGTGATAATGATAATGATGGTAGTTGAGGTACTGAAAAAGCTAGTCGTGGAAGTGTTTCTGGAGCTGTTGTTGGATTCATTGATGGAGCTTGAAATAAATCTATTGGTGGAAGTCTAGGTTCATCGATTGTTTGAGCTGGTCCCTGAGGTGTTTCCTGATCAAGAGATGGTAGGTTAGGAGTTTTGAGAGAGTCCAAGGGCGGTAGGCTAGGCGTTTTCAGAGAATCTAGAGGCGGTAGTTCAGTTCGATCTGATGTTGGATCTATTTTTGGGGCCAATTCTGGGACTGTCATTTGATCTGGTGGCGGAGCTTGGAATACGTCTGGCTGTGGTGGTGTTGGTAGGGATGGATTGGGAGTCGAAGTTTTCATTTCAGCCACGCCCTTTTGTAGCGCAAGAATATGGCTAAAGTCAAAGGAGTCTTGGCCTAAACTCCATGCCATAACACCGCCGAGGTTGCGTGGTTTAACGATGTCGTTGAACTTACGGGAAATAATTTGAGGCGTATCCCACGTCCAGAAGAGGTTATTTTGTTGATCGTAATAGTACTCGCCGCCAGCTTGCTCATCAGTGACACCATTTTTCATGGCAGTTTGGAATTTTTCGGACAAGCTCTCCGTTTTGCAGCCCGAGCCAAATACAGGGCCAAGGCAGGCATCACAATGAGCAGCTGAATCACCACTGTATAAGGGTTAGATTGACGAAATAATTTTTAGATATAGCAAGGGGAGAGATAAATACCAGAAACCGAAAGCTGAGCAGCAATTACCAGCTGCACAGAAGGTACCCGCTGTGGGGCCACAGGCTCCATCGACTGATTCGGTCATGTTAGTTGGGGGTGTAGCGTAGTTTTCCAATTCAAACGTTATGGCTCCGCTTAAACCCGTATCTGATCCGTCCGGACTTTCCAATTCTGCTGTCGCGCAGCCAAGTCCATTTTGACAAGTCTGATTAGCATCGATCGTAGCCCACTTTGCATACATGGGGAAACCTAGATTAAGTTTTAGTGGGTCAAGGGAAAGTTTGTTTAAGTAATAATCAACAATTTCCAATGACGCCTTAACATCTGTGTGGTGTTTAGTAATTTTGTCGCGACGATTGAACAGATCGTAGCTCATCAAGTTTACCCAGTCAACTGAGCGCCAAATAGAAGGAGCCGTTTCGGGTGTGAATGCCATCAAGTCCCCCACCTTACCCGGGGTTGCTATTGTCAGAAGCTTTTTGGGTCCTATTGCTGCCCGAATTTCAGCCAGCAACAAGGGATACGTTTCAATCTCCGAAACTTTATCTTCATTCGGTGATTGCTTGTAGTCAGAGGAATTTCCGCCTGGGTATTCCCAATCTATATCGACTCCATCAAATCCGAATTTTTCTAGCATAGCAGCAATATTGGTAGCGTACAGCTTGCGAGACTCTTCTGTTGCAGCTCCCATGCTGAAGCCTGCAGTGTCACCCCAACCTCCAACAGCAATTAGAACTTTGATATCGGCATCAAATTTGGTGCGCAGAGTGGGTATGTCTTCAAATGGGACATATTCTCCAGCTGGTGACGTGGTAAAGAGAGAGGAATTTGCGAAGGCCATAATCACATGATCGATTCCTGTATTCATAGTAGTCGGGGGTAGGTTTTTGTGGTATCTGTGGGAATTTTATAAGCTTTATATATCAGATTTAATTGAATATCATACTGATCATAATAGAATACATATCGAGCCTGGATAGATGCGGCATAAAAAATAATGGAAAAAAAAAAAGAGTGGACTGGTAACATTGTGAACCAAAAGAATGTTGAAGAGAATGAATAGTTACCGTGTATGGCTTCAAAGTGCCGTGATTGAACATGTACTTATATCCATCAGCCATCGTGTCGGGCTAGTCAGGTCCTGGCATATTGAAGATTTACGTTTTGCGAATGATTTAGCCCATGATACGGAGTGTTCTGGCTTAACATGAGACTAATTCAAGACGCGCGATTCATGGATACGATGGCATGCTCACAGTATAGGTATCCTTGGCCTGTAGGCAGAGAGGACCTGCATGTCCTACATAGTCATAGACTTAGACAGGACAATAAAATGAATTAATAATAATGGCATGCTCACAGAAAACGGGGCCTTCGACCCCATTTCCTAAGTTCTAATCACTCGATACAAAATTTCCTTCTGAAATCCTGTTTTGCATATTCCAGGTACAGGATATCTAAAGAATTTAAATGAATAGAAAAATGGGTCACGGCATATTGTCGAGTTTTAAAACAAAAATTTTGTTAGGTTTTTGATCAAATAGTTTTTTTGAGCATTTTTTCATACGTGGACTTCACATCAGTTGATATACGAGTTACGACGTCTGTAATAATGAGATGTACCTGTCATTAGTTATTAGAATGTTATCTACGTCTACTGTTAGATGCAAAATGCTCTAGATATAACCCAACATGGGTAGTCGGGTATTTGAAATGATACAAATGACTCGTAGATTTTACGATAATATCTATTTTCACTGGTCATAGAGGGGCTCGTTAATTTTGATCGAGGCTCCTTTGTAACATGTCTCTAATTTAAGACCGGGTTAGTATGTAATTTTATGGAGAATGTCAATTTTGAAGGCTCAAAAACTTGCAAAATTTTGTGATTAAACAATTTGGCGAGCATGATGATGATTGGAATTTGTACCCATAAATTGATTATCCAATTAAGATATTTATCTAATTCTGTATGGCTAAGAATACCTAGGATCAGTGGGGTGATATCACCGAGCAAGAGTCATGAAGGTCAACTGAATACTCAAGGCCAGTAAAGAGAAAGGATCTCTTGTACCCCGCAGAGTATAAAAAGAATTATGATCCTAGATTAGTACTTTGCACAATACCTGAAATCGATTTTACCCAATGACTCGGTGCACGAATCTATCAAGCGGAACCTGAAGGCTCCTTCTGGTCAGAAGCGGCGGAAAGATAGTAAGATAGAGGCCACGGATCGGATCAAGGTATTCAGGCTAGAGACTGAGCACCTATCCTCCGTGTCTTCTAAAAATTAGGGATGAAACACTCTCCCATAGCCAAGTTCAGTCAAATTTCGCCACACCGAAGATCTTGGCCCACAAGGCAATGATTCAAGATACTCCAACGAGATCAGTCTCCACTAAAGCTCAACCAAGTCTATGAGTAATTCCTAGCATGTCGTAATTTAAATGATCGCTCCTCTCGCAGACTCAGTCCTTGGCCTCTATTGACCCCAAATACACGCCTACGAGAATATGTGTACCCGTTGCCGAAGACAAAGCGTGGTATACAAATCTCAAAGGCAGTCATATGGAATAGACATGAGATATGTAAGGACAAATGAACAGAATTATGCTGAATAAGGATGCAATCTTCAAATGGGAGGGATTCCAACCTTTGGCAAGAAAATTTTCACATTGATCATTGTGCATTGAGCGCTACACTTAGGCTGAAAATGACCAATAGTGACAGTAACTGTTCCAAGGTATTGAAATACCGGAAAAAACATACAAATAATCAGATTAAAAATAGTTACAGGAGCTTATAAAACGGCCAGCACAAGGGTGCTCGAACACGAGACTGCTACACTGCCTATAGAAATTTACCTGAAGCATCGAAGGCTCCAAAACATGGCCACTTGAAGAGCCTGCCGGCTCAAAATATTACGCAGTCTACTTGTAGTACCAAGCTGCCTAAGAGTAGTAAGAAGTGAATTGATGTGGAGTTTTTATTGTATTATTTGAGTCGTAGACTATCTAACACATTGGTTTCCTCTTTGACCCAGGCTACACCTTGTACAGTGATCCTATCCTCTTTTGTTACTTGAAAGATCATTGATATATTCCCCTTGATGAATAGCCATTCAGCTCAGTATTTACCCGTGGAATTCAGCCACCTTTTCCACGGAACCTTCTACCCAAAAAATTTAAAAATGGTAGCAATGGAAACTGCGTGCGCGGGAAAAAGTCTCAAAAAGCCTGCAGGCCCAGCCAGGCGAGGCCTGGACACCGGGACCACATGAGGTGCGCATATTCATCTATATCTCCCTTCTTTGTAACAGTCGAGGTCGACTTGATCCAATCCGCCATCTCCGTATCGGGTGCTGAGCACGCTCCGAAACTAATCGGATGGCATATCCTCCATGACCAATAGTTGGTGATGAGTAGGGCTCCGACCCTACCATCTGATCTGATCGTGGTTAGCTTCATGATAATGGTGATAGGGGAATGTGTTGAGAGATGAAGACGATATAGACCGCGAAAGCAATTGGGAATCCTCGTCGAAATGAGTACTTTGTTACTCAATCTCGGCTCTGCAGACTTTACAGTGAGAGCTGGAGGCTCGTAGGGGATACCACTGACAGGTGTTGAGAATAGTCCCCTATTGATAATTGTTTAAAAGAACCATTGCATAGATTTTATTTATATTCCCCCTCTCTGGCCTTTAATACAAGGTAATAGAGTCTATAACAGTCGCACTAGGGTGTACGATATACGTTCGAGGAACATCCCACAATTATGTTCTACATAACCTCATTCCGAGCGGTTGAACAGCACTATCCCACATTATTATAGGACTAGTAAGGTATTCAAGAAGGCAAAGTAAATTAATAATTTATGATCAAAATAGTCAGTGGTAAAGCAAGGCGTTTTGCTCACTATCAGGTATGGATTGGCTGATTTCCTCACTGTCTACATGAAAATAATTCAAAGTTAACATGGTTAAATAGATCAAATATATAGTTAGTTTCTCATGTAGATTCTGGAAATCCTCCATACTCATTGACCCAGATAGGACTTTAATAAAATCCAATCTAATCTATGGATTAACTTATCTGCGAGAGTGTACCGACAGACTTATGCTCTGCTGCGTTACTTCCAAATCTATGATTCAGTAATCTTTAAGAAAATCATAACTAAACTGATTTCGTCGCACATTGCTACCCTTCCGCCGAGTTCGAAGAGACCACCCAGCTAGACGTTGTAGACATGTTTGAATCTAAGAAGATCATTGTCTGCATTCCATTTCTTCTCTAATTTGAACTTCGGGATAGAACGGGGTCTTGATTAAGGCCTATGTATATCTTGAAATGAAGTATCTACTTCAAATTAGCCTAAATCACCTTATCTGAGCTGTCTTTAGTAGTTAAGGCTTCTTTAGACTCATAGAAAGTATAAGTTCTT
This sequence comes from Blumeria graminis f. sp. triticale, assembly GCA_905067625.1. Taxonomy (NCBI): domain Eukaryota; kingdom Fungi; phylum Ascomycota; class Leotiomycetes; order Helotiales; family Erysiphaceae; genus Blumeria; species Blumeria graminis. The sequence continues at coordinate 7,074,023 of LR898472.1, read as the reverse complement.
ACGGATAGTGTTTGGCTTGATCCTGACGATGCTGAGTCCACGGTGAGATATGGAGGTTGATGGGGGATATAACTGATTGGCCTTGAATCTTCGCTCCTCTATTCATTCTTGTCTGTACATGCAGAGTCCATTAACTCTTCGATCCTAACCTGTATGACCAAAGATAAGGTTAACTCCACCTTAGAATAAATCATTTAAAATATGATTAGTTTATCATCAATAATTTGGTTCGCAGGGCTGCAATTGCTAAGAATTGCTTCCTTGAGTTGCCTATGGTGCATTTCACCACTACTTAAGAAGAAAACATTAGTGCAAAGCAAATCTAGAACAAGGTTACATTTTATGAGTATTATCCATCAATTTACCTATCATATAGATCCACCAAATTGGTTCAGATCAGTAAATTACATATCAATCATATATTGTGTTGTAGGCTTGAAAGAAACTGACCACTTAAAATTTCTTCATGTCAAGACACAGATAGTTTACCACTGCACCACCACGTTCAAATCTAACCAGTTGGAAGTGTAAGCGTACCCACTATAGAAATCAAATTTCGTCATAGTAGAAAAAATTTAAATTCAAAGTCAATGCCTGGTGTTGAATAACAGAAGCTCTCACACCTAACATACAGCAAATAGAAAAATGGTTAAAAAAGCAGTGTGAGTTTAAACCTTTTTAATAAGTAGAGTAAGCGTTTTTAACTTACCAATTTCAGAGATTCGCGGATTCCAGCTCTTATTCGCAATGGAATTCAAGAAAAAAACCGGAGCTTTTTTGTTGTTGTTGGGGAGAGAGCTAAAGATGTTATTGTCCATCTCCACTACATTATGTCAAGCATGGATATGAAGCAAAATAAATCAGTTCTCTGGGCATATAAACATAAACTTCTTGGATTCACTAGGTATAGATATGATTTTTCAAGGTTAGACTAAGCTAATCATAAATTTCCGAAAAGCCACCGCAAAAAGCGCGAAAATAAAATCAAGAAAGAAGTAAAAAGAGGCATCAGAGAAGCGAATACAGAGGATCCCTTTGAGCTGTTTGTATCTTTACATAATATTCGATATGTATATTATAAAGAGACCGAGAAAATACTAGGTAACACCTACGGAATGTGTATCTTGCAGGACTTCGAAGCAATTACACCTAATCTCTTGGCAAGGACCATTGAAACTGTGGAGGGCGGTGGAATGTTGATTCTTTTACTCAAGGGTATGAATAGTCTAAAGCAACTTTATACACTATCTATGGATATTCACTCTCGATATCGAACTGAAGCACACGATGAAGTCGTTGCAAGATTTAATGAAAGGTTCATATTATCATTAGGAAAGTGCGAATCTTGTCTCGTTATCGATGATGAACTCAATGTTCTACCTATATCTGGAGGTAAGAATGTAGTGGCGCTCCCACCTCCAGACCTAGATGAAGCCAAAAGCGAATCCCAAATCGAATTGGAAAAGACAAAGGAAGAGTACAACGACAAACAACCCATCGGATCCTTAATCGCCATTTCCAAGACTACAGATCAAGCGAAGGCCTTGTTATCTTTTGTTGACGCTATCACAGAGAAATCTTTGCGAGGAACCGTGACTCTTACAGCTGCTAGAGGGCGTGGAAAGTCAGCAGCTCTCGGTGTCGCAATAGCAGCTGCAGTTTCTCATGGTTACAGTAATATATTTATTACTTCACCAAGCCCTGAAAATCTGAAAACACTCTTTGAGTTTATTTTCAAGGGATTCGATGCCTTAAATTATCTAGACCATGAGGACTATTCCATCATTCAGTCAACAAATCCTGACTTTAACAAAGCTATAGTCCGCGTTAATATTCATAGACAACATCGGCAAACTATACAATACATTAGACCTCAGGACGCACAAGTTTTGGGTCAAGCGGAGCTACTTGTCATCGATGAAGCAGCAGCTATTCCATTGCCCTTAGTACGTAAACTTATGGGACCGTATTTGGTATTCATGGCGTCAACAATCAACGGTTACGAGGGAACAGGAAGATCATTGTCCTTGAAGCTTATAAAGCAACTTCGCGATCAATCGAGAGTAGTTAGTAAACCTAGCAAAAGTGATATGGTATTAGCAGACCGCTCGACAGGAAAATCCGCTAAGCTTCACGATCCAAATTTTGGAGGGAGTAGGACACTTCGTGAAGTAACATTACACGAACCAATCCGATATTCAAAAGGGGACCCGGTCGAAAGATGGCTCAATTCTCTCCTTTGTCTCGACGCTACACTTCCCAGATCTTCCCTTAATACGTCGCAAGGATGTCCTGATCCTTCACAATGTGAACTACTCAGCGTTAATCGAGATACGCTTTTTTCATTCCATGAGGTTTCAGAAAAATTCTTACAACAAATAATTGCCTTATATGTGGCCAGTCATTACAAAAACTCTCCAGATGATCTCCAATTAATGAGTGACGCTCCTGCGCACAGGGTATTTGTCCTTGTACCACCAGTACGAGAAGATATGAAGCACCTACCAGAGCCATTATGTGTGATACAGGTTGCTCTAGAAGGTAAGATAAGTAGAGAGAGTGTTATGAACAGTTTAAGTAGGGGAAAAAGGGCAGCAGGAGACCTTATTCCGTGGACTGTGAGCCAACAATTTCAGGATGACGAGTTTGCTGGGCTATCCGGGGCCCGCATTGTCCGAATAGCCACAAATCCAGAGTACATAAACATGGGATACGGGTCTAAAGCTCTTGAACTGTTAATTGACTTCTACGGAGACAAATTTACAAACTTGTCCGAGACCAAAATTGGAAGAGGCGAGGAATCAATTAAGAGAATCACAGACACCGAGCTTGCTAACTCATCCTTACTTACCGACGATATTAAAGTTAGAGATATCACAACTATGCCACCACTTTTCTCCAAATTATCAGATCGTCTCCCTGACAGACTAGACTATGTCGGAGTGAGCTTTGGTTTGACTCAGCCTCTCCACCGCTTCTGGAAGAGAGCTGCATTCGCACCTGTTTACTTAAGACAAACTCCGAATGAGCTAACTGGAGAGCACACTTGTGTCATGATAAAGCCCCTTGGGACTAATATCTCCTGGCTAGGTTCCTTTTCAAGAGACTTTGAACTACGCTTTCTGAAGCTTCTCAAATACCAGTTCAAAGAATTTCCCTCCATATTGGCTCTCAGCATTGATGAGTCAGCTAGCCTTGGTGCAAAGTTTGATGAATCCGACCAAACTCGATCATTTTCAAAGGAGGATCTTGATCGTATGATGTCTCCATTTGATTTAAAAAGGCTTGAATCATATGCAAATAATATGCTAGATTACCATGTGATACTTGATCTAGTTCCGGACCTCGCCTTTGCCTATTTCAATGGTCAGCTTAAGTCAAACCTCAAATTAACTGGTATTCAGTCTTCAATTCTTCTGGCTATTGGGTTACAATGTAAAGATTTGACGGATGTTGAGAAAGAACTTTCATTACCATCTTCACAGCTTCTCGCTATGTTCATTAAAATCATGCGTAAGATCAGTTCTCATTTTGCGGAATTAGTGTCCGATTCGCACGAAGCCAACATGCCTGCAAGAGAGGCTATTGGTGTAAGTAGAGCAGATGCGAACGCAGCTCTGGACGATGAGGTCATCGATACTCAGTACGTAGCTCTAGAGACAAATTTAGAGGAAGAGCTTGAAGAGGGTGGAAACGAGGCCTTAAAAGAACTTAAGGAAAAACAAAGGGAGTTGATAAATGCTCTTCCCTTAGACCAGTGAGTCACTATGCCCGAACGAAATTCATAACCCTGATAGATTCTAGATATGAAATCGAGCAGGGGGCCCCAGGCTGGGCTGATGCCGAGAAGCAAGTACTTAAGGCTTCAAAGAGTGGTAAAAAAAACCCAGTCGTCAGTATCAAGGGTAAAAAGTTAAAGCGGAAGGTGTCAGAAACAGCCGCAGAAATATTTGAATCAGAAATTGGGGAAAAAAATTTGAAGAAGTCAAAAAAATTACATAGAAATTAAAAAAAATGACAATATCGGAGTTCAGAGATAAAGGATGGCGTTATGAGCAATGGGTTCCGGGAACAAATTTTCTGTAACTAATATCAGTCTGGATGAAGCAACCAATGGGCCATTTCATTTATGTATACCTCTAGATCATCGCCCTTTCAAAAAAGAAATTGTTTAAATTAAATCGTGTTGCAATTAATTCTTAGTATGTGTAAAGCTAAGGATAATTAGGATAGTTTTATGAGAATAATCTCGGGTATTTATTATAATGGTAGAGTATCGACGGGCCTTATAATCAACACTAATTTGACTAAGCGGCTTGAGAAGCTCTGCCAGTATTCTAGTGATGAAGCATATTTACTCATTAGAGTTAACAGCTTTTACAGTTCTATAAAGTGGATGAAGAGCAATGGTAAACCTAAAGTTTGTCAATAAACACATAGATTCAGCACCGATGTAGAAAGACCCTGTATATTACCAGTTCGAAACTTCCAGCATCAAGGCGTCCCTAACTATCAGGGCATACATCGGCACTAGTCTTGGCCTAAAATCTTTGAGTGAATTTCAAATGTTGGAAATATAGCACAAAGGGACGGGCACTAAATCCTTGGAAAGAAGCTAGCTACCCGTATGTCATGCTCAAGTCAATATGAAAAGAAGGGGAGTTGCGCGCTATAAAAAAATAAATTATTCAATTTTCCTGATTTGGCGCCTTGAGGCCCATGCAGGTTTTATCGGAAGATATTTACTTAAAGTAGGATGACTCAATTTGACGTTTAAAATACTCACACTCAGATTTCATTTGCAAATACCACGAAAGAGATTGGTGTGTGGGTCGTTCTGGATTTGAACCAGCTTTCTCCTATCTCAAACGGGGTAGGTGTTCAAGCTACCCAGAATCTATTTGGGAGAACGGTCCGAATGGTATACCGCTGCACCATCCAGCCCTGAATGGTGTAAAAGGCCGCGCTATCCAGGCAGCAATTGGAAGATCAACTCGGACGACGCTTCATTGCACCATCATAGTTTCCTCTCAAATAACGATATCTTAGGAGGGCAAGACTGAATACCTGTACGCGGTGCCTTCTACGACACGCCCACGCCGATATTTACACCCGACGGAGGAAGCAAACCGTGCTGCACAAATCTGGGAGATAGTTCTTTGCGATGGACGTGAGAGGAATCAGGACATGTTGACAAGATGATGCAAAGGAAGGATATAACCTCGACGGGCATGAGATTCCGAATTTTGGCAAGGAGTTTTACGAATTGAGCTTTGTGTGCGCCAAGACTTCACTTGCGAGAGTGCAGCTGACACTATAAACACAAGCAAACGATGAAAGGTGTTGTGGTCCGCCTCCTGGTGGTGTTCTCTGGCATAGTTTGAGTAGCCTGGGCACCTACTCCACTTGGGAAAGAGACACCTCAGATCACATTTCGCCCGGAGAAAAGTTGAAAGATGATGGAAGCATGTCTGGATAACTCAGGGTTTTTGAGACGTTCCCCTGGGTGGGTATTCACGGACGAGGGTTGACTTTGGGTGAAGAAAATGCCACCATAACTTCGCAATGGTACTTGCAAATGAAATCTGAGGCATAAGTGCTCTTCTTGTAAATTGAGTCATATTTTCTGTACTTTTCTCTGATATTGTGTCATAGCTAGATAGCTGCATACGCAATTAAAATCTGATGCAATAAAAAAAAAACTACCAAGGGTGGAGATTGGAAACGGTTGCTAAGCAACGGAGACTATTATGATCAGCGTCGTTAATCAAGATCCCTTATGGAAATAGCAAGATGTAGGAGACATTCCGTTTTTAGATTTCGTTAATTATCTGATTTTATTCTGGACTTGCTCTGCTGTATACCAACACCAATTGATCCGGCGACATTGGCTCCCCAAATAGAGCCTGCACAACTTGAACAACAAATTTTTTAGAAACAAGGAATCAATAGTTTAATCTGATCGAGATTTAGCCACAAATCACTCGTTTCATGCATCAGTATAGTGAAAGAATGCTTGATTGATGGAGGGTTTGAATTTTGTTTATGTTGATACCCATGAAAGAGGGTTAATAGTAACAATTTACCAACCATAATTAAGAGGAAAATTTATGAGTAAGACTTAGAGCATGTTATCTCCAAGACTAAAATTGCATCCAAAATTGCATCCAAAATTGATAATAAAAATAAAAATAGCTAGATATAAAAAAAAGGCAGAAATCAATTAAAAGAACTTTAAATTAAATGCTAATTCGTGCAATATAGCGGTATGGCGAAGACCACTTTTTCAATTGATAAGATTCAAATGCTCTTAGTAGCTTTGATAGAATGAAAAACCTTGATAAGCGACAGATAAAGATTTAAGCCTGTGCAGTTGTGACGGGCTTTGCCCGGACTGGGACTGGTCACTAGGACCACTCCGTCTCTAAGGTAAGGTAGTGGCAGAGCAACGCCCCTGGATAGACTAAAGGGGAGCTAAGGAAGATAGCCGGGAGAAAGGATGATTCTCATAGTGCTAAGGAGGATAGCCAGGAGAAAGGATGATTCTCATAGTGCTAAGGAGGATAGCCGGGAGAAAGGATGATTCTCAGGGAGCTAAGGAAGATAGCCGGGAGAAAGGATGATTCTCATAGTGCTAAGGAGGATAGCCAGGAGAAAGGATGATTCTCAGGGAGCTAAGGAAGATAGCCGGGGGAAAGGATGATTCTCAGGGAGCTAAGGAGGATAGCCAGGAGAAAGGATGATTCTCAGGGAGCTAAGGAAGATAGCCGGGAGAAAGGATGATTCTCAGGGAGCTAAGGAAGATAGCCGGGGGAAAGGATGATTCTCAGGGAGCTAAGGAAGATAGCCGGGAGAAAGGATGATTCTCATAGTGCTAAGGAGGATAGCCAGGAGAAAGGATGATTCTCAGGGAGCTAAGGAAGATAGCCGGGAGAAAGGATGATTCTCATAGTGCTAAGGAGGATAGCCAGGAGAAAGGATGATTCTCAGGGAGCTAAGGAAGATAGCCGGGGGAAAGGATGATTCTCAGGGAGCTAAGGAGGATAGCCAGGAGAAAGGATGATTCTCATAGTGCTAAGGAGGATAGCCGGGAGAAAGGATGATTCTCAGGGAGCTAAGGAAGATAGCCGGGAGAAAGGATGATTCTCATAGTGCTAAGGAGGATAGCCAGGAGAAAGGATGATTCTCAGGGAGCTAAGGAAGATAGCCGGGAGAAAGGATGATTCTCATAGTGCTAAGGAGGATAGCCGGGAGAAAGGATGATTCTCAGGGAGCTAAGGAAGATAGCCGGGAGAAAGGATGATTCTCATAGTGCTAAGGAGGATAGCCAGGAGAAAGGATGATTCTCAGGGAGCTAAGGAAGATAGCCGGGGGAAAGGATGATTCTCAGGGAGCTAAGGAGGATAGCCAGGAGAAAGGATGATTCTCAGGGAGCTAAGGAAGATAGCCGGGAGAAAGGATGATTCTCAGGGAGCTAAGGAAGATAGCCGGGGGAAAGGATGATTCTCAGGGAGCTAAGGAAGATAGCCGGGAGAAAGGATGATTCTCATAGTGCTAAGGAGGATAGCCAGGAGAAAGGATGATTCTCAGGGAGCTAAGGAAGATAGCCGGGAGAAAGGATGATTCTCAGGGAGCTAAGGAAGATAGCCGGCAGAAAGGATGATTCTCAGGGAGCTAAGGAAGATAGCCGGGAGAAAGGAGTATTCTCATATGGCCAAAGGGGGGAGTTAACACTAGCGTACGCGGAAGACATAAAAGGCAGGATACGATACAGTAGTTTAGCTTCCCAAGGAAAAATAATTAATTCCTATTGAGTCAACGACTTTCGAGTACTTCCGAATTCCTTGGACCTTTTACAGCAGTGTACAAAAACTTTTTGCGAATTTTTAGAATATTGAGAGCTTGCAGGTCTGTACCACTATTTATCAATTCCAGAAAGTTAGCAATATCAATAGAAATGCTTATATAAGTGGTTAAAGCTTAAAAAACGAAATTATCTTAGAATCTAAATTTGGATTAGTCACGTGAATATCTATTCCTGTGTCGATCACAAGATCTTGCTTGTGTTTTCCTTCAAACAACAAATCTTGCAAGTCTCGTAGGAGCATATCTTTTTTGATTTCTTCTTATTTGAGTCGATCCTTCACTAGGATTTTGGCCACGGTTAGCAGATTTAAATTCAGCTTGAAATTGAAGTGAGGGATTATCCTCCGGTCTTTGAGAAAATGATCCTGATCCTGACAGTGATAATGATAATGATGGTAGTTGAGGTACTGAAAAAGCTAGTCGTGGAAGTGTTTCTGGAGCTGTTGTTGGATTCATTGATGGAGCTTGAAATAAATCTATTGGTGGAAGTCTAGGTTCATCGATTGTTTGAGCTGGTCCCTGAGGTGTTTCCTGATCAAGAGATGGTAGGTTAGGAGTTTTGAGAGAGTCCAAGGGCGGTAGGCTAGGCGTTTTCAGAGAATCTAGAGGCGGTAGTTCAGTTCGATCTGATGTTGGATCTATTTTTGGGGCCAATTCTGGGACTGTCATTTGATCTGGTGGCGGAGCTTGGAATACGTCTGGCTGTGGTGGTGTTGGTAGGGATGGATTGGGAGTCGAAGTTTTCATTTCAGCCACGCCCTTTTGTAGCGCAAGAATATGGCTAAAGTCAAAGGAGTCTTGGCCTAAACTCCATGCCATAACACCGCCGAGGTTGCGTGGTTTAACGATGTCGTTGAACTTACGGGAAATAATTTGAGGCGTATCCCACGTCCAGAAGAGGTTATTTTGTTGATCGTAATAGTACTCGCCGCCAGCTTGCTCATCAGTGACACCATTTTTCATGGCAGTTTGGAATTTTTCGGACAAGCTCTCCGTTTTGCAGCCCGAGCCAAATACAGGGCCAAGGCAGGCATCACAATGAGCAGCTGAATCACCACTGTATAAGGGTTAGATTGACGAAATAATTTTTAGATATAGCAAGGGGAGAGATAAATACCAGAAACCGAAAGCTGAGCAGCAATTACCAGCTGCACAGAAGGTACCCGCTGTGGGGCCACAGGCTCCATCGACTGATTCGGTCATGTTAGTTGGGGGTGTAGCGTAGTTTTCCAATTCAAACGTTATGGCTCCGCTTAAACCCGTATCTGATCCGTCCGGACTTTCCAATTCTGCTGTCGCGCAGCCAAGTCCATTTTGACAAGTCTGATTAGCATCGATCGTAGCCCACTTTGCATACATGGGGAAACCTAGATTAAGTTTTAGTGGGTCAAGGGAAAGTTTGTTTAAGTAATAATCAACAATTTCCAATGACGCCTTAACATCTGTGTGGTGTTTAGTAATTTTGTCGCGACGATTGAACAGATCGTAGCTCATCAAGTTTACCCAGTCAACTGAGCGCCAAATAGAAGGAGCCGTTTCGGGTGTGAATGCCATCAAGTCCCCCACCTTACCCGGGGTTGCTATTGTCAGAAGCTTTTTGGGTCCTATTGCTGCCCGAATTTCAGCCAGCAACAAGGGATACGTTTCAATCTCCGAAACTTTATCTTCATTCGGTGATTGCTTGTAGTCAGAGGAATTTCCGCCTGGGTATTCCCAATCTATATCGACTCCATCAAATCCGAATTTTTCTAGCATAGCAGCAATATTGGTAGCGTACAGCTTGCGAGACTCTTCTGTTGCAGCTCCCATGCTGAAGCCTGCAGTGTCACCCCAACCTCCAACAGCAATTAGAACTTTGATATCGGCATCAAATTTGGTGCGCAGAGTGGGTATGTCTTCAAATGGGACATATTCTCCAGCTGGTGACGTGGTAAAGAGAGAGGAATTTGCGAAGGCCATAATCACATGATCGATTCCTGTATTCATAGTAGTCGGGGGTAGGTTTTTGTGGTATCTGTGGGAATTTTATAAGCTTTATATATCAGATTTAATTGAATATCATACTGATCATAATAGAATACATATCGAGCCTGGATAGATGCGGCATAAAAAATAATGGAAAAAAAAAAAGAGTGGACTGGTAACATTGTGAACCAAAAGAATGTTGAAGAGAATGAATAGTTACCGTGTATGGCTTCAAAGTGCCGTGATTGAACATGTACTTATATCCATCAGCCATCGTGTCGGGCTAGTCAGGTCCTGGCATATTGAAGATTTACGTTTTGCGAATGATTTAGCCCATGATACGGAGTGTTCTGGCTTAACATGAGACTAATTCAAGACGCGCGATTCATGGATACGATGGCATGCTCACAGTATAGGTATCCTTGGCCTGTAGGCAGAGAGGACCTGCATGTCCTACATAGTCATAGACTTAGACAGGACAATAAAATGAATTAATAATAATGGCATGCTCACAGAAAACGGGGCCTTCGACCCCATTTCCTAAGTTCTAATCACTCGATACAAAATTTCCTTCTGAAATCCTGTTTTGCATATTCCAGGTACAGGATATCTAAAGAATTTAAATGAATAGAAAAATGGGTCACGGCATATTGTCGAGTTTTAAAACAAAAATTTTGTTAGGTTTTTGATCAAATAGTTTTTTTGAGCATTTTTTCATACGTGGACTTCACATCAGTTGATATACGAGTTACGACGTCTGTAATAATGAGATGTACCTGTCATTAGTTATTAGAATGTTATCTACGTCTACTGTTAGATGCAAAATGCTCTAGATATAACCCAACATGGGTAGTCGGGTATTTGAAATGATACAAATGACTCGTAGATTTTACGATAATATCTATTTTCACTGGTCATAGAGGGGCTCGTTAATTTTGATCGAGGCTCCTTTGTAACATGTCTCTAATTTAAGACCGGGTTAGTATGTAATTTTATGGAGAATGTCAATTTTGAAGGCTCAAAAACTTGCAAAATTTTGTGATTAAACAATTTGGCGAGCATGATGATGATTGGAATTTGTACCCATAAATTGATTATCCAATTAAGATATTTATCTAATTCTGTATGGCTAAGAATACCTAGGATCAGTGGGGTGATATCACCGAGCAAGAGTCATGAAGGTCAACTGAATACTCAAGGCCAGTAAAGAGAAAGGATCTCTTGTACCCCGCAGAGTATAAAAAGAATTATGATCCTAGATTAGTACTTTGCACAATACCTGAAATCGATTTTACCCAATGACTCGGTGCACGAATCTATCAAGCGGAACCTGAAGGCTCCTTCTGGTCAGAAGCGGCGGAAAGATAGTAAGATAGAGGCCACGGATCGGATCAAGGTATTCAGGCTAGAGACTGAGCACCTATCCTCCGTGTCTTCTAAAAATTAGGGATGAAACACTCTCCCATAGCCAAGTTCAGTCAAATTTCGCCACACCGAAGATCTTGGCCCACAAGGCAATGATTCAAGATACTCCAACGAGATCAGTCTCCACTAAAGCTCAACCAAGTCTATGAGTAATTCCTAGCATGTCGTAATTTAAATGATCGCTCCTCTCGCAGACTCAGTCCTTGGCCTCTATTGACCCCAAATACACGCCTACGAGAATATGTGTACCCGTTGCCGAAGACAAAGCGTGGTATACAAATCTCAAAGGCAGTCATATGGAATAGACATGAGATATGTAAGGACAAATGAACAGAATTATGCTGAATAAGGATGCAATCTTCAAATGGGAGGGATTCCAACCTTTGGCAAGAAAATTTTCACATTGATCATTGTGCATTGAGCGCTACACTTAGGCTGAAAATGACCAATAGTGACAGTAACTGTTCCAAGGTATTGAAATACCGGAAAAAACATACAAATAATCAGATTAAAAATAGTTACAGGAGCTTATAAAACGGCCAGCACAAGGGTGCTCGAACACGAGACTGCTACACTGCCTATAGAAATTTACCTGAAGCATCGAAGGCTCCAAAACATGGCCACTTGAAGAGCCTGCCGGCTCAAAATATTACGCAGTCTACTTGTAGTACCAAGCTGCCTAAGAGTAGTAAGAAGTGAATTGATGTGGAGTTTTTATTGTATTATTTGAGTCGTAGACTATCTAACACATTGGTTTCCTCTTTGACCCAGGCTACACCTTGTACAGTGATCCTATCCTCTTTTGTTACTTGAAAGATCATTGATATATTCCCCTTGATGAATAGCCATTCAGCTCAGTATTTACCCGTGGAATTCAGCCACCTTTTCCACGGAACCTTCTACCCAAAAAATTTAAAAATGGTAGCAATGGAAACTGCGTGCGCGGGAAAAAGTCTCAAAAAGCCTGCAGGCCCAGCCAGGCGAGGCCTGGACACCGGGACCACATGAGGTGCGCATATTCATCTATATCTCCCTTCTTTGTAACAGTCGAGGTCGACTTGATCCAATCCGCCATCTCCGTATCGGGTGCTGAGCACGCTCCGAAACTAATCGGATGGCATATCCTCCATGACCAATAGTTGGTGATGAGTAGGGCTCCGACCCTACCATCTGATCTGATCGTGGTTAGCTTCATGATAATGGTGATAGGGGAATGTGTTGAGAGATGAAGACGATATAGACCGCGAAAGCAATTGGGAATCCTCGTCGAAATGAGTACTTTGTTACTCAATCTCGGCTCTGCAGACTTTACAGTGAGAGCTGGAGGCTCGTAGGGGATACCACTGACAGGTGTTGAGAATAGTCCCCTATTGATAATTGTTTAAAAGAACCATTGCATAGATTTTATTTATATTCCCCCTCTCTGGCCTTTAATACAAGGTAATAGAGTCTATAACAGTCGCACTAGGGTGTACGATATACGTTCGAGGAACATCCCACAATTATGTTCTACATAACCTCATTCCGAGCGGTTGAACAGCACTATCCCACATTATTATAGGACTAGTAAGGTATTCAAGAAGGCAAAGTAAATTAATAATTTATGATCAAAATAGTCAGTGGTAAAGCAAGGCGTTTTGCTCACTATCAGGTATGGATTGGCTGATTTCCTCACTGTCTACATGAAAATAATTCAAAGTTAACATGGTTAAATAGATCAAATATATAGTTAGTTTCTCATGTAGATTCTGGAAATCCTCCATACTCATTGACCCAGATAGGACTTTAATAAAATCCAATCTAATCTATGGATTAACTTATCTGCGAGAGTGTACCGACAGACTTATGCTCTGCTGCGTTACTTCCAAATCTATGATTCAGTAATCTTTAAGAAAATCATAACTAAACTGATTTCGTCGCACATTGCTACCCTTCCGCCGAGTTCGAAGAGACCACCCAGCTAGACGTTGTAGACATGTTTGAATCTAAGAAGATCATTGTCTGCATTCCATTTCTTCTCTAATTTGAACTTCGGGATAGAACGGGGTCTTGATTAAGGCCTATGTATATCTTGAAATGAAGTATCTACTTCAAATTAGCCTAAATCACCTTATCTGAGCTGTCTTTAGTAGTTAAGGCTTCTTTAGACTCATAGAAAGTATAAGTTCTTACGGATAGTGTTTGGCTTGATCCTGACGATGCTGAGTCCACGGTGAGATATGGAGGTTGATGGGGGATATAACTGATTGGCCTTGAATCTTCGCTCCTCTATTCATTCTTGTCTGTACATGCAGAGTCCATTAACTCTTCGATCCTAACCTGTATGACCAAAGATAAGGTTAACTCCACCTTAGAATAAATCATTTAAAATATGATTAGTTTATCATCAATAATTTGGTTCGCAGGGCTGCAATTGCTAAGAATTGCTTCCTTGAGTTGCCTATGGTGCATTTCACCACTACTTAAGAAGAAAACATTAGTGCAAAGCAAATCTAGAACAAGGTTACATTTTATGAGTATTATCCATCAATTTACCTATCATATAGATCCACCAAATTGGTTCAGATCAGTAAATTACATATCAATCATATATTGTGTTGTAGGCTTGAAAGAAACTGACCACTTAAAATTTCTTCATGTCAAGACACAGATAGTTTACCACTGCACCACCACGTTCAAATCTAACCAGTTGGAAGTGTAAGCGTACCCACTATAGAAATCAAATTTCGTCATAGTAGAAAAAATTTAAATTCAAAGTCAATGCCTGGTGTTGAATAACAGAAGCTCTCACACCTAACATACAGCAAATAGAAAAATGGTTAAAAAAGCAGTGTGAGTTTAAACCTTTTTAATAAGTAGAGTAAGCGTTTTTAACTTACCAATTTCAGAGATTCGCGGATTCCAGCTCTTATTCGCAATGGAATTCAAGAAAAAAACCGGAGCTTTTTTGTTGTTGTTGGGGAGAGAGCTAAAGATGTTATTGTCCATCTCCACTACATTATGTCAAGCATGGATATGAAGCAAAATAAATCAGTTCTCTGGGCATATAAACATAAACTTCTTGGATTCACTAGGTATAGATATGATTTTTCAAGGTTAGACTAAGCTAATCATAAATTTCCGAAAAGCCACCGCAAAAAGCGCGAAAATAAAATCAAGAAAGAAGTAAAAAGAGGCATCAGAGAAGCGAATACAGAGGATCCCTTTGAGCTGTTTGTATCTTTACATAATATTCGATATGTATATTATAAAGAGACCGAGAAAATACTAGGTAACACCTACGGAATGTGTATCTTGCAGGACTTCGAAGCAATTACACCTAATCTCTTGGCAAGGACCATTGAAACTGTGGAGGGCGGTGGAATGTTGATTCTTTTACTCAAGGGTATGAATAGTCTAAAGCAACTTTATACACTATCTATGGATATTCACTCTCGATATCGAACTGAAGCACACGATGAAGTCGTTGCAAGATTTAATGAAAGGTTCATATTATCATTAGGAAAGTGCGAATCTTGTCTCGTTATCGATGATGAACTCAATGTTCTACCTATATCTGGAGGTAAGAATGTAGTGGCGCTCCCACCTCCAGACCTAGATGAAGCCAAAAGCGAATCCCAAATCGAATTGGAAAAGACAAAGGAAGAGTACAACGACAAACAACCCATCGGATCCTTAATCGCCATTTCCAAGACTACAGATCAAGCGAAGGCCTTGTTATCTTTTGTTGACGCTATCACAGAGAAATCTTTGCGAGGAACCGTGACTCTTACAGCTGCTAGAGGGCGTGGAAAGTCAGCAGCTCTCGGTGTCGCAATAGCAGCTGCAGTTTCTCATGGTTACAGTAATATATTTATTACTTCACCAAGCCCTGAAAATCTGAAAACACTCTTTGAGTTTATTTTCAAGGGATTCGATGCCTTAAATTATCTAGACCATGAGGACTATTCCATCATTCAGTCAACAAATCCTGACTTTAACAAAGCTATAGTCCGCGTTAATATTCATAGACAACATCGGCAAACTATACAATACATTAGACCTCAGGACGCACAAGTTTTGGGTCAAGCGGAGCTACTTGTCATCGATGAAGCAGCAGCTATTCCATTGCCCTTAGTACGTAAACTTATGGGACCGTATTTGGTATTCATGGCGTCAACAATCAACGGTTACGAGGGAACAGGAAGATCATTGTCCTTGAAGCTTATAAAGCAACTTCGCGATCAATCGAGAGTAGTTAGTAAACCTAGCAAAAGTGATATGGTATTAGCAGACCGCTCGACAGGAAAATCCGCTAAGCTTCACGATCCAAATTTTGGAGGGAGTAGGACACTTCGTGAAGTAACATTACACGAACCAATCCGATATTCAAAAGGGGACCCGGTCGAAAGATGGCTCAATTCTCTCCTTTGTCTCGACGCTACACTTCCCAGATCTTCCCTTAATACGTCGCAAGGATGTCCTGATCCTTCACAATGTGAACTACTCAGCGTTAATCGAGATACGCTTTTTTCATTCCATGAGGTTTCAGAAAAATTCTTACAACAAATAATTGCCTTATATGTGGCCAGTCATTACAAAAACTCTCCAGATGATCTCCAATTAATGAGTGACGCTCCTGCGCACAGGGTATTTGTCCTTGTACCACCAGTACGAGAAGATATGAAGCACCTACCAGAGCCATTATGTGTGATACAGGTTGCTCTAGAAGGTAAGATAAGTAGAGAGAGTGTTATGAACAGTTTAAGTAGGGGAAAAAGGGCAGCAGGAGACCTTATTCCGTGGACTGTGAGCCAACAATTTCAGGATGACGAGTTTGCTGGGCTATCCGGGGCCCGCATTGTCCGAATAGCCACAAATCCAGAGTACATAAACATGGGATACGGGTCTAAAGCTCTTGAACTGTTAATTGACTTCTACGGAGACAAATTTACAAACTTGTCCGAGACCAAAATTGGAAGAGGCGAGGAATCAATTAAGAGAATCACAGACACCGAGCTTGCTAACTCATCCTTACTTACCGACGATATTAAAGTTAGAGATATCACAACTATGCCACCACTTTTCTCCAAATTATCAGATCGTCTCCCTGACAGACTAGACTATGTCGGAGTGAGCTTTGGTTTGACTCAGCCTCTCCACCGCTTCTGGAAGAGAGCTGCATTCGCACCTGTTTACTTAAGACAAACTCCGAATGAGCTAACTGGAGAGCACACTTGTGTCATGATAAAGCCCCTTGGGACTAATATCTCCTGGCTAGGTTCCTTTTCAAGAGACTTTGAACTACGCTTTCTGAAGCTTCTCAAATACCAGTTCAAAGAATTTCCCTCCATATTGGCTCTCAGCATTGATGAGTCAGCTAGCCTTGGTGCAAAGTTTGATGAATCCGACCAAACTCGATCATTTTCAAAGGAGGATCTTGATCGTATGATGTCTCCATTTGATTTAAAAAGGCTTGAATCATATGCAAATAATATGCTAGATTACCATGTGATACTTGATCTAGTTCCGGACCTCGCCTTTGCCTATTTCAATGGTCAGCTTAAGTCAAACCTCAAATTAACTGGTATTCAGTCTTCAATTCTTCTGGCTATTGGGTTACAATGTAAAGATTTGACGGATGTTGAGAAAGAACTTTCATTACCATCTTCACAGCTTCTCGCTATGTTCATTAAAATCATGCGTAAGATCAGTTCTCATTTTGCGGAATTAGTGTCCGATTCGCACGAAGCCAACATGCCTGCAAGAGAGGCTATTGGTGTAAGTAGAGCAGATGCGAACGCAGCTCTGGACGATGAGGTCATCGATACTCAGTACGTAGCTCTAGAGACAAATTTAGAGGAAGAGCTTGAAGAGGGTGGAAACGAGGCCTTAAAAGAACTTAAGGAAAAACAAAGGGAGTTGATAAATGCTCTTCCCTTAGACCAGTGAGTCACTATGCCCGAACGAAATTCATAACCCTGATAGATTCTAGATATGAAATCGAGCAGGGGGCCCCAGGCTGGGCTGATGCCGAGAAGCAAGTACTTAAGGCTTCAAAGAGTGGTAAAAAAAACCCAGTCGTCAGTATCAAGGGTAAAAAGTTAAAGCGGAAGGTGTCAGAAACAGCCGCAGAAATATTTGAATCAGAAATTGGGGAAAAAAATTTGAAGAAGTCAAAAAAATTACATAGAAATTAAAAAAAATGACAATATCGGAGTTCAGAGATAAAGGATGGCGTTATGAGCAATGGGTTCCGGGAACAAATTTTCTGTAACTAATATCAGTCTGGATGAAGCAACCAATGGGCCATTTCATTTATGTATACCTCTAGATCATCGCCCTTTCAAAAAAGAAATTGTTTAAATTAAATCGTGTTGCAATTAATTCTTAGTATGTGTAAAGCTAAGGATAATTAGGATAGTTTTATGAGAATAATCTCGGGTATTTATTATAATGGTAGAGTATCGACGGGCCTTATAATCAACACTAATTTGACTAAGCGGCTTGAGAAGCTCTGCCAGTATTCTAGTGATGAAGCATATTTACTCATTAGAGTTAACAGCTTTTACAGTTCTATAAAGTGGATGAAGAGCAATGGTAAACCTAAAGTTTGTCAATAAACACATAGATTCAGCACCGATGTAGAAAGACCCTGTATATTACCAGTTCGAAACTTCCAGCATCAAGGCGTCCCTAACTATCAGGGCATACATCGGCACTAGTCTTGGCCTAAAATCTTTGAGTGAATTTCAAATGTTGGAAATATAGCACAAAGGGACGGGCACTAAATCCTTGGAAAGAAGCTAGCTACCCGTATGTCATGCTCAAGTCAATATGAAAAGAAGGGGAGTTGCGCGCTATAAAAAAATAAATTATTCAATTTTCCTGATTTGGCGCCTTGAGGCCCATGCAGGTTTTATCGGAAGATATTTACTTAAAGTAGGATGACTCAATTTGACGTTTAAAATACTCACACTCAGATTTCATTTGCAAATACCACGAAAGAGATTGGTGTGTGGGTCGTTCTGGATTTGAACCAGCTTTCTCCTATCTCAAACGGGGTAGGTGTTCAAGCTACCCAGAATCTATTTGGGAGAACGGTCCGAATGGTATACCGCTGCACCATCCAGCCCTGAATGGTGTAAAAGGCCGCGCTATCCAGGCAGCAATTGGAAGATCAACTCGGACGACGCTTCATTGCACCATCATAGTTTCCTCTCAAATAACGATATCTTAGGAGGGCAAGACTGAATACCTGTACGCGGTGCCTTCTACGACACGCCCACGCCGATATTTACACCCGACGGAGGAAGCAAACCGTGCTGCACAAATCTGGGAGATAGTTCTTTGCGATGGACGTGAGAGGAATCAGGACATGTTGACAAGATGATGCAAAGGAAGGATATAACCTCGACGGGCATGAGATTCCGAATTTTGGCAAGGAGTTTTACGAATTGAGCTTTGTGTGCGCCAAGACTTCACTTGCGAGAGTGCAGCTGACACTATAAACACAAGCAAACGATGAAAGGTGTTGTGGTCCGCCTCCTGGTGGTGTTCTCTGGCATAGTTTGAGTAGCCTGGGCACCTACTCCACTTGGGAAAGAGACACCTCAGATCACATTTCGCCCGGAGAAAAGTTGAAAGATGATGGAAGCATGTCTGGATAACTCAGGGTTTTTGAGACGTTCCCCTGGGTGGGTATTCACGGACGAGGGTTGACTTGGGGTGAAGAAAAAGCCGCCATAACTTCGCAGTGGTTTTCGCAAATGAAATACGAGGTATGAGTGCTCTTCTTGTATATTGAGTCATATTTTCCGTACTTTTCTTCGATATTGTGTCATAGCTAGATAGCTGCATACGTAATACAAATCTGGTGCAAAAAAAGAAGTGGGTGCATTCGTTGATACCACTCGGGACTTTGGTTCTAGGGACTTTCACCCTTCTCTAAACCGTTAATATTCGCCCAAGGGAAAACAGGAAATACCTTTGCCATCCTTTATATAGCCGCCGCGCGAGATATTTACTTATTTATTTATAATATTTAACGTCGTGCCACGCACAGCACGTGAGTTCCTCAAGTACTGGTTAGTCCAGTCTAAATTAAACTACCCGACGTGTTGGCGCCCTCACAGACCCACCAAAGCAAAGAATAGCTAGGATTTAATCATCCTACGCTCGAAGATTATAGTGCACATGAAGGTCGTCCGTCCAACAAATCTCATGCTATGCCGTTGGTACTAAATCAAGAAAAGATTTTACAAAACAAAATAAAAGATAAAAGGAGAAGATTGTTTACACCAGATCGTGATTTCGTTCGAATCAGACTATTCGTTGTGCCCTTTCGAAGAAATCTGTGACACGCACCCAATTATTGAATGCATCAACTCCCTCCGCCGAAGCAAGTGCCCAGGATACGCTGGAATTAGAGTTCTATGCCCTGTGGAGCTGAGCTTGGTATTGCCGGAGGTGGCAATAGAAAAAGTGGTTAGGGGTCTTCTCTTCTCCGCACGTGCAGGTTAGAATGGCGTTTTCATGCTGAAACCATCGGTGGTAGTCCGCGAAGTCGCTATGTCCAGACCGTGCAGCTAATAGATATCCTAGTGTGTGTCGCCCTAGACAGGCGAGCTCAACGGTGATTTTAGTATTAGGGCCAATTCCTAGTTCTTTGTATCTAGAAGGGGCATTTTCTGCCCAATATAGTGCGACTGAAGCCTCGTATTGGGCTTTGACTTTTCTCCTTGCCCTCGCAATGGAGAGTTCTAAGTGTGGAGCTGGAGCCGCACAGGCAGCTTTGGCAAGCGCGTCGGCTGCTCCGTTCCCGAGAATACCTGCGTGGCCTGGGCACCATCGGATAGCCACTTTCCCAGGCGTCGTATTTTGACCGCGTGATCTTCTTTTCCAGTTCATTGCGAGCTTGCGAAAGGTTAGTATTTTTGCCGAGCTGGACGCTGTGGGCGTATCCAAGAGCAGACGGATGGCAGCCTCCTGGTTGTCAAGGCAGACAGTGACGTTAGAGGCATAATAGGCCAGTAGGTTGCGAAGAGCTACGGCAAGACCTTCAGTGGCCCCGGCAATTTATGCATCATACACTTCTGCCGAGTTTCCGAGCGGGAGTGATCCTCGTCCAATCTCTTGCGTACGACCTCGGTAGATGACATAGCCCACACCTGCTCGGTCGTCTATTAGAGCTCCGTCTGAGAATACGAACAAGTCAAGAGTAGATCGTGTAGCCTGCCACTGTTTGAAGGGATTTGATCCCAGGAGTCTACCTACTGCACCAATTTCGATGAGCTTTTCTTCACGGGATGACGACGACGGTGGAGGGATGATGTCCTCGGAAAGTTCTGGCGAGATTCTTTGACGGATCCAGCACATGCGGCTAGTGTTCCAACGCCTACGAAGAGGATGATAGAGGTCAGCTGCAGCAATTCGAACCGCTAGACGGCTGTGAATTCTGTTAAGCCACGTCTGAGCTGGGCCCCAGCCAGCTTCACGTAGAAGTGCTGCTATTGGTGTGGTACGGTAGACTGGGAGAGCTGCCCGTGCCGCGTCGTTCATCCAATGTTGGATTTGCAAGATAATTTTTTGGGAAGTCTGTTTAGAGTACCAGGTCTCAGCCCCGTAGAAAAGGGTCGCAAAGGCAGCACCTTGTAGAGCTTGTCTTAGAAAAAGAGGGCTTATTCCTCGAGTGGTTGTGGACAGTCTTTTCATATGGCTCGTGATAGCTAGAGACTTCCGGCAAGCCTGTATAGTATGATATTGGAACCGAAGAGCACGGTCGAAAAATATTCCAAGCCAGCGAGTGTGGTCATTGGGCGTTATAGTTGTCCCTCTAACACTAAGAGTAGGCTCTAGTGGTGAACCTCGCTTGCGGTGAAAGTATTGCAGCTCAGTCTTAGGAAGTTCGAAACTAATTCCGTTAGTAAGTCCCCATGCTATGGTGCTGTCTAATTTCTCCTGGAGTTTGCGTGCACACTCGACAAGGGAGGGCGCAGACGCAAAGAGGGCAATATCATCTGCGTAGCCAAAGCGGCCAGTGGAAAGACGTTGTGCCTCTTCCATAGCAAGAAGAAAAAGAATTGGGGATACAGGTCAGCCCTGTGGGAGACCACAGTGAGTTTGGAAGGGCGGAGAGATAGTATCTTCAATAGAGATTGTGGATTCCCGCTCTTCCATGAAAGATACCACCCAGCGAACCACGTTCGGTGGCCATCCTTGGATTCGAAGTCTATGGCAGAGTCGTCCTTTCTGGATACCATCAAATGCTCCTTGGACATCAACAGTCACTATACCAGCTACTTTCTTTTCCGCCCATTTTGCCTGAATATCACAAGTGAGAGCTGTGGTAAGGTCAGAAGCGGAGCGAAGAGGGATGGCACTGCATTGGTCTTTGGCGAGTACCCGATATTTCAGAGCTATGTATGAAAGTTGCCGTACTATCAGTCTCTCAAAGCCTTTAGCAAGGCACTAAAGTAGAGAGATTGGTCTATAAGACTTCAGGAGGGTAAGATCTCGGTTTCCTGATTTCGGAAGGATAGTCACTGTTGACTTCTTAAAGGCTAGCGGGTGTATTCCTAGCTTTTCACACCGGTGGAAGAGTGCTGACACCCTATTGCCAATTATTGGCCATGCTCGACGGAGAGAATTCGGGGTTATTTCGTCAGGTCCTGGGGTTGTAGACGAGACCTGACAGCATGCGCGAAATATCTCTTCCTCGGTGATTGGGTGCCATGAGAGATCTTTCCTGGTAACACTTGGTGTATTGATGGGAATGTCGTCTTGGGGCGAGAATCTACTCAGTAGGGCCTGTCGAAAAGTCTGAGCTTTTGCTTCAGGAGTAGCTACAGGGCCATGAGGTCCGACTAGAGGGGGCATAGGGCTGGCTGTTTGTTTCTTGTGCCACCTAGTTATTTTATATGCCTTTGTGAGACTCGCTACCTGGTCAATCTTGTTACGCCAGTAATCTCGCTTGGCATTTTGAACAGTTTTGGCAAATTTGCGGCGTGCATTCGCGGCATGTAAGCCCTGTCGACGTATTTGACAAAAGTTACGGTGAACCTCTGAGCATACCTCAGTCCACCAGCGACGTCCGCAACTATGTTTTCTTGGCCTTTGGCAGGCCACACGTAAGGCTCCTGATATGGCCTCTGCAAGAAAGGTGGCTTCCTCGTTAACGTCAGGCATTTGGGTGTTTCTGAAACGATCCCTCAAAATATTGTTAAATGCAGGCCAGTCGGCGGCGGCATATCGAAGTCAGCCAGGGTTAGTGTCCTCGGGACCTCCATCTAGGATTCGAAAAAATAGTGTCCTATGGTCTGAGCCGACGTCGAGATCATGTCGAACTTTATAGTTAGCTTTGAAGCACTCTTTCACGAAACATAGGTCGAGAACAGAGCCTGCGTCATGAGTAGATTCTCCGTAATTGTTTAGTAGAAAGAGCCCCTTTTCAGTTGCCCAAGTTAAGAGGGATTCGCCGTATGCGTCGTGTCGCGCTGCGGGGTCCCAAAGCGAATGACGGATGTTGAAGTCTCCTGCTAAGATATCTGGGGACTGTGTAAGAGACAAAAGACTGGCAAGTCCTGCTCCTGCGTCCACAGAACCAGTTGGGGCATTGTAAAGATTGAAAATTTCTACGCCGCGCGAGATATGGCCTCACAGTCCTCCCTTTCTCGAGTGAGGTGTCACGTTTAAACCTCGCTGACTAAAGTGGTTAGCGTAAACAAGCGAGGTACAATAAGTGGAATGATCTTTTTGGACTTCTTCTAGATTCATGATCAATCTATCTATTAATAAGGACACCGTCTTATTTCGTCACATGAGGTAAGTGTGTTGGAAATCTAGACTTAGTACATATGAAGGTTTAGATTTCTAAATATGATCATCAAGATCAATTCAATTGATCCGATTGCATATGGTTAAGCTAATCTGAGCGACATGAGGCTCAGTGTTATCTGAAATGCAGTGGCTAGGAAATGCTACCTTGCGATAATTAAGTGGCTTGTTGTTGCTAGATCACTTGGAGCTTGGGATCACTAAAGCCTCGGGGGTCTGTATTTAATGATAGACTTACTTGTATATTTTAAACTAAGTTAACGGAGTATTATATATTATTAATTCATATTGAGAAGAGAATTCGATATCCTATACAACTATCAATATATTCTTGTCCGAAATTGTACACTTGTTCTTCGAGATATTTCCTCCTAGAAATCCTTGACAATTTCTAACAAAGTGTCCAGGCTACCCAGACTTTCATTCGGGGAGATGACGACCAGGATGGGGACCAAAATACCTTCCATCGTTGCCTGTTTTTAGAGTGTATGTATGTTTGTTTGTTTGTTTTTACATTTGGTCCTAAGCTAACGCTATCTTTTCCACATTGGGTCAAGGACCGGTGGAGCCGGCAAGGATCACTGCGTACAGGCCCAACTCATTCCAACCGCATGAACTTCTACTGAAATTGTAGAAGTTAACAGCAAAACTAAAATCAAAAACATAAATCAATAACTGAAATCAAATTTGGAAGAAATACTGTCTGGTCCGGATCCCGCGCTTCTCGCCCGTTCCCTTTCCTGCCACATCTTCCACATGACTTTTTCTTATCTCCGCTGAGAGCGAAAGACTAGTTCGCAGATACCCTGAATTCAGCTGGTATCCTGCTATATACTTTGAAGCTTTTTGTAGACTTCACCGAGGGTTGCTGTACCCTCAAACTTCTTCTTCGGATTCCAGGATTCCGAAACCCGATCCCTCGGCCATCGAGACATCCTTCGTTGAGGCCATCGTTGCCTCTTCGGCCCTTTTGGCTGCAGCCCTAAATCGAGCCACTTTCGCGAACTCCCCTTGCTGGATCTGGCGGATCCGCGCGAGCTGCTCTTTTGTCACCGGTCCGGACTTGCTGGGTCTGACTAAGCAGGCCCGGGAATCCGATCGGTGAGGTCCCCCACAGTTTCGACACCGGGTGAGGGCCTTGCACTCTGATTCTGAGTGCATATTAGATCCGCAATTCCAGCAAGCTGGAGCGCGGGAACAACCACGGGTGGCGTGAAATTCAAGACACCGTTTGCATTGTTCGATTTTGCGACGAGGTCGGAAGAGCTTTGCAGCTCCAGAGTCGTCGAAAAGGCGGAATCCAGGTCGAGGAGCGGATTCTCGGGGAAATAGCGCTTGCCAATTTGAGTAGGGCGCCCCTGGTTTGCTAGTCCCATGAGGACGAACCAGAAAGGGAACCAACTGGGTCACTCGCGTGACTTCGTCGGCAACCATCTTTGCCGTCACGGCGATTGGGCCAGCAAGAGTTCGAATTGTCTCCGGGACGGTGGCAATTTGCATGGCAACCAGATTTGATGCTGGTTCCAGTTTGATTCCAGATTCGCTCCGTGATGTGGAGGAATCTAGGAGCTCTGTTCGAGCGAGTTCATCCTTTGCAGTTATTGCAAAGCCGGTCTTTACCCGCTGAACCAACGTGATATTGTTGGCAGCGGTTCCCAGCGCCTGAGACACCGCTAGCCTTACTACAGCTGGAGAGAGGAGACGGTGGGGGTGGAAGTAGTCAAGGCGCAGAAAAAGTCGTGAATCGGCTTTTGTCCTCGAGTTGGCACTCTTTGCTTTGGGGGCGGGTGGTGCTGCCTTTTTTGTCGATGGCCCAGCGCTACTGACTAGGCCTGCCCGAGCTACGGTGGCCCAAGTTGTCTTTGGGGCCGGAGCCTGGATTGTTGGAGGGTTAGGAACCCTTATTTCTGGTGCCCTCGGCGGAAGAGGGTTGGCGGGGCGAGCTGGGAGAGCTGGTGGTGTGCTCCCTGGGCCAGATTTTACGAACTGGCCGATGGCTGCTCGAAGATAGACTTTGATTCCGTCTACAAATTCTTTATTATCGCCAATCGAAAGAGGCGAAAGTGCTGCTTCGACACCGCTGATTGCAGTCGAGCAGATTGCGAGTCGGGCGTTTATTTGCGTCGTGCGACGCTTTTCGGCCTCCATCACTGATTGCAGCTCTGGTGGAAACTCCGTTGCTGATGTCGATGCTGCGCCTTTAGAGGCTGGCACAGCATTGTTTCCTGCAGATGATTCTGCACGTTCGGTTGTCTTTTCTCGAACAACTTCCTTTCCTTTCCTGGAGCTGCTTGCCAAAGGGGGCAGTTCGACGGGGGTTTTGGTCTTGGGACCATTGTTTTCTGCTCTGATCGGTTCAGAATCAGTCATCTCTTGATCGGGAAGATTTGTGGACTTCCCTGGGACAAAGGCCTCACTCGCAAATAGGCTTGTTAATTTTTGCGCGAGGCCAGGTGTTTTTGCAGGAGCCCTCGGGCGGACTCTCGCGTTGTCCAACATTGAGTTGGGGAGCTTTTTTCGAACAGGTGGCATGACGAAAATGCCAGTGACTCGATTACAATTTATTGAAGGGATGCGGCGAGCGCGAGAGGGAGAGAGAGGGGGTAAAGGGGGATATTCGAAAATTCGAATTTCAAAAAATTGTGTGTGTTTGTGTGTGTGTTTGTGTTTATTGTGCTACTTGAGTCTATGACTATCTAGCACATTGGGCTCCTCTCTGACCCAGGCCACACCTTGTACAGTGCTCCTATCCTCTTTTGTTAATTGAAAGATCATTGATATATTCCCCTTGATGAATAGCCATTCAGCTCAGTATTTACCCGTGGAATTCAGCCACCTTTTCCACGGAACCTTCTACCCAAAAAATTTAAAAATGGTAGCAATGGAAACTGCGTGCGCGGGAAAAAGTCTCAAAAAACCCGCAGCTCCAGCCAGGCGAGGCCTGGACACCGGGACCACATGAGGTGCGCATATTCATCTATATCTCCCTTCTTTGTAACAGTCGAGGTCGACTTGATCCAATCCGCCATCTCCGTATCGGATGCTGGGTACGCTCCGGAAACTCATCGGATGGCATATCCTCCGTGATCAAGGTTTGGTGATGAGTAGAGCTCAGACCCTACCATCTGATCTGATCGTGGTTAGCTTCATGATAATGGTGATAGGGGAATGTATTGAGAGATGAAGACGATACAGACCGCGAAAGCGATTGGGAATCCTCTTCGAAGTGAGGACTTTGTTACTCAACCTCGGCTCTGTAGACTTTACAGTGAGAGCTGGAGGCTCGTAGGGGACACCGCTGACAGGTGTTGAGAATAGTCCCCCTCTGTCTGACCTACACTATGCTCGAAACTTAACACCTCTATCAATTCATCCTCTATTCTAGCAAGAAATGTCTCTCGAAAAGTCTGCTTCAGAAACTAAAGTCCGCAAGCATCTAACTCGCGATCAATATATTGAAATAAGAGCATTAAGAAGACTTGGCTTGACATTACAACATATACCCGACGAACTTGGCATCACTATAAGGCAAGTGCAATTTGCGTTTGCTCGAGAGACTGAGAATCCTATATCCCGCAAAGGAAGCTCACCTAAATTAAGCGCGGAACAAGTTGATGAGCTCGAGGCTTTCGTCCGGGAGTCTCCTGAAAATTGACAGACGTGCTATTTGGAACTAGCCATGGGGCCCTTCAGCAACTGGGGATGCAGTGAAGGTTTAATTTCTAATGCCCTCAAAAAAAGAGGTTACAGCAGATGCATTACTCGGAAGAAGCTTCCGTTAAGTGTGGTCAACATGCACAAAAGATGGATAGCGGTGATAAAGGAAAATGGAGGGTTCACAAAGTATTAGGATAGAGCAGAATTATACAAAACATGAAGTACGCTTTCATTTTAGTTGCGAGCCGTACTGAGGGCTTCGATGTATACTTTTGTAATACTGAGAAATTATTTTTGAAGTAGATGTGTATTTGTAGATAATATCAATTGATTTTTTTTTCATTACAACAGATGAGACAACAGGCAGAAAAAGGATTACGTATAGAAACACACCCTCAAACATCCACTGAAACCTTAGTAGGGCCCAAAGCAGTATTGCAGTTCAGATGAGAAGTGAGCACATTGGTCTTAATTATTATCTGTATCGAAGGAAAGTCCCCGGAGTGATCAATCCAAAATGTCAGTGTGGATATACGTCTCAAAATGTCACACATATGGTCTTGGCGTGTCCTCAGTGGGCAATGGGAAGAGGAGAGGTGCTTCGAATAGCAAAAGATAGGTCATTTGCGGCAATGATGAACAGCCCAGATAACATAGAGAGAATTACAGAATGGATCCTGGCAAAAGGCTGGTTTGAACAATTCCGGCTTGCAGGAGAAGTAGAAATAGCATTGGACGAAAGGATAAGACGCGGTAGACAAGGATAAGAAGGAATTCACACTGTATAAACAGTGTAATCGCACTTCCTGTAGGAAACCTCAGAAAAAAAAGAGACATGAGACAGACAGTTGTAGGAGGTTATTACCGAATTTGGTTTCCTCCTGTGTAAATAATATAGCTAGATATTCCTGCATGGGCCCATAGGGTACCTGAACGGGCCAAATGAAATCAAATAAAAATTGATTTTTTTAAATTTTAATTTTAAATGAGGACCATTGTACATTTGTTTAGGTGTTGAGAACCATCCCCATTAATTTTGACTTACACGGAATATAGTTGGATAGTATCCCTTCTTACAAACTAGTCGACGAACTAGACATGGGCCTGCGTGAAGGCTAAACCAATCTAATCAATATTTACAGGGATCTAACCCCAGTCATTTTGACAATTGTACTTTTGATACCCTAAAGAGACTGTAAACAACGGTCCCCCGTAGACCGAGACCCGAGCTCTGAAGATTATGACTTAGTCCTCCTCGCGGGTAAAGTGAGTGGTTGTTTATTGTCCTAAAAAGTCTATAACTATGTTAGGACATGTAGGTCCTTTCTCCCTACAGGCCGGGAGTATCTATGCCTCGGGTAGTGTACTCCCTCCTTTGCCTCCCTCACGACTTCTTTTCAGCAGTAATAACCCCACAGGTCTTCATTCGAGTACAAACTAAGAGGAGCCGTTATCCCGTCATTATCTCCCCTCTCGAGCCAACGAAACGATGGCAATTTGCGGGTGTGTAGCTTCTGGGAAAAGTCTCAGAAACCACTGGGTGCGGGGCTCTCCTATGACGAAGAGATCGGCCAGCCGGGCGCAGCAGATCTGTGTATACCTAAGAGCGTCTATCAACCTTCCTAGCCTCCACCTTACTCCTCCCCTGATTCATGCCGCAGGACAAGCTGAAGGTCCTGAAAGAATATCAGAAAAAGGCGGTGTTTGTAGAGTCGCCGGCACTCTTATTATCGAAGTTTGGCTCGCGCGTAAAGCTTAATTTGAAAAAGTCGCCACTTTTGACGTTGTATCCCAAATCAGCATATTTTTATCCGCTTGTCCAGATCTCCCTCGCACCCACCTTACCAAACCTACCTCCCATATTTGTGCACCATTATTGATGTCTTCCAGCTGCTATTCATATTCTTATGGGCGTGTATGTGGAAGTCATTTAGGGCCAGAGACCGATTATATGAGAGATTTGGTCATTAAAACGAAGATGTACTGGTTCGTGCTTTCAGACTCGATGAAGCTTTTGCGGGAATCGACCTAGCTCGGAGTAAGATATTGATTTGATTAGAACTATCGAATCAGTGCCTCGTGGGCCAGCTTAATCGGTTTTGCGAATTTAACAAAGCTTAGCTCACAGATAATATTTCTCAATTGTTTTATCTTTTTTTAAAGTCATTTAATGTGTATGCAGCTATCTAGCTATAAAACAATATCAAATAAAAGTACATAATAGATGACTCAATATGTAGGAAGAGCACTCCTGCCTCGTATTTCATCTGCAAGTACCAATGCGAAGTTTTGGCGACTTTTTCTTCATCCCAAGTCAACCATCTGCGTGAATACCCACCCGGTGGAAGTCTCAAAAACCCTGAGTTTTCCAGATATGCCTCCATCCGTTCACATTACTCCGCGCGAAATGTGGTCTTAGTTGTCTCCTTCCCAAGTAAAGTAAGTGCCCAGGCTACTCAGACTATACAAGATGATATACCAGGAAGCTAACCACGGCACTTTTCGTCGTTGCCTTTTTTATTGCATCAGATTTTAATTTCGTATGCAGCTATCAAGCTATGACACAATACCGGAGAAAAGGGACATAACAGATGACTCAAGCTTTGTTGCCTTGCGTTTATAGTATCAGCTGCACTCTCGCAAGCGAGGTCTTGTCGCACACAAAGCTCAATTCGTGAGTGTTGTGATGTGATTATTGCATTTACTCTAAATTTATCTCTGCCAAGTGCCAGGGATACAACACATCTATGCGAGTACTGCACAGCCCTACATGGCTATTATTACGATCGACTATTGAGGCGCAGCTCTATACAATGGCATAGAGTAATGTGGGATAGTATTGCTTGGAATTAAGATTGTAGTACTTCATGCATAGACGGTGATGTACTGTATCGCGGGTGCCAAATATGTGTATATAAGTCCTATCTACTACTGTGATATGTAGAATAATATAACCAAGCTATTCATCATATCGTCAAGCTCTGATAATCGTTATCCACCCTCTGCACTATCCCTAGAATATTCAACATCTCATACCTACTCATACCTTAATTACAACAGGTTATGAGCCCGGGCTCTTCCACTGCGGCACTTAGTAAGACTCAGTGGTAATCTAAGAAATATGGGAAAGGATAGCAGACACGTGCTAGGTGAGGGCATCTCTTTCTCGAAGTGGAATAGCAGTCTTCAGGCAAAGCTTGCCAAGCGAAATCTTCTCGGACATGTTTTCCATGACATCGAAGAAATAGAACCAGCAAATGCTCCTCAGGCACCAGCAGTCAAGAGTGCCGAGCAGACACCTCAGCAGTACCAGGAATTAGTGGCAAAGTATAGAGCAGAAAGAGCAGCATGGAAAATAGGTGAAATCGAGGCTAGAAACATTATAATTGATCGATTAAGCGATAGCGTGTGTCCCCGTACATATGAAAAATATACAGCTAAGCAATTATATGAGAATGTGGCAAAAACTCGATCAGAATCGGCAGCGGCACTATATGCATCAGCCCTTGAAATACTCCTCCAAACAAGGTTTGCTGGATCAGCAAACGACTACTGTGATCGCTTCTTAGCAAACCTACAGAGTGTAAACAGTGCAGCTGATGCTCTTGTCTCTATACCATCAATCTTGGATCCTGAACAGTCTGAATATGCGGTTCTTCCAGGACAGGCTGCAGTTTTGTTTACACTTGGCACTAAAGGGGTAGGATGGTTAGATAATTGGAGAGACTCAAAGGCTCTTGAAAGCGACAACAAGTACTCCAGCCTTGAATTTATGATGTCATCGCTCAGAGCTGTTGCTGCAAATAGGACCCAAATAACGCATCGAATAACTCCAGCAGCTGAGGCCGAGATAAATGATAAAAACGATCCAGACGACACATGCACGCGATGTAGACACAAGCACAAGAATAAGGAGTGCTTTAAACAGCATCCAGAGCTAGCTAGACCACGCCGTAGTTATCAGGGACACAAATATTGGAAAGGAAAAGGAAAAGCTCGAGCTCTTGCTGGCAATTGCAGTAGTGACTCAGACTCCGAAGGAACTGCCATAGCTGCCATGTGTGCATTTAGTTCCAATAAAATTCCTTCACTATATGATACAGGTGCATCGCACCATTTTTTACCTTCTAAACAAGATTTCGTCAGTCTTCGTGAGCGTTCTAGACCATTTAAATTTGATCAAGCAATAGGAGAAATGTCACTTAAGTATCAAGGCACTGCGCACTTAAGAATCGGAAGCTTGAAGCTCAAGCTTCAGGATTGTCTGTACTCCCCAAACTCATCCTGCAACATTATCTCAGCCGTTAGACTACAGAGACTTGGAAATATAATTCCAGACTTTAACAATACGACGCTCGTTCAGAAACAGAATGGGCAGCCAGATAAACCTGTCGCACGACTCATTTCTAGAAACGATGTTCTATACATTCATCCTCTAGACCCGTGTAGTCTCACAGAGAAACCTAATGCTGTGGCTGCTCCAGGAGTTGCACGAGTTCCGAAGACTTCAAGTGCACAACGCTGGCACCAACGTCTTGGACATACAGGTCAAAAGATTCTGAAGAAAACGGCAGACTGCTCGCTTGGACTAGAAGGTATAGATATGAGCGACCTTAGCACCTGTGAAACTTGCCATCTTAGCAAGGCGCAACGTTTTGTATCTAGAGAGCCCAGACCAACTCCAAATAAGCCACTCGATGAGGTCTTTATTGACACAGTGGGAAAAGTAACGGAATCATTCAATAAACACCAGTATGCTGTCATCATAACAGATGCTAAGACACGAATGCGTTGGGCGCTAGCCACCCAAACCAAGGATCAAATAGCATTTCGATTGGTCCAGTGGATAGAACACCAGGAACATCAATACGGAAAACGAGTTCGCATAATTTTCCGAGATGGTGGCTCAGAGTTTATTCGAACCAAGGAGTACTGCGAAAATCATGGTATACGAACAGATGTTTCAGCACCTTATACACCAGAGCAAAACGGTGCATCGGAAGCTGCGAATAAGGTCATCCTCAGGAAAGCTCGATCACTTCTAATTGACGCCGGTATACCAGCTAGATACTGGCCTTGGGCAGTTCAGCATGCATGTTTTATCACAAACAGGCTATACTGTCTTCGAACTAGTAAAGTGCCACTTATCGACTTTCTCGAAGGGTTGGGACAGCCACACAATGAGAAGATTGACTTCACAAATTTGCCTCGTTTTGGATGTAGAGCTTACAAGTTAATTGACCCTAAACCAGGGAAATTTGATCCTAGAGCTGAAATGGGCTGGTTTATTGGATTCCAGGTTAATACAAATAAGAATTTTTTAATCTATCACCCCCATTGGACACCAACACATGGATGGAAGTGGATTGAAAGCTACACTCCTCATGTAACTTTCAATGAAGATGTTGTTTTTGGTGATAAAATAGACTCAGTTGATCAGCAAAGATCTACCAGCTATTGGACTAGAGCGGATTCATTATTCTCTGATATCCCTTTATCCGGAGAACCCCCTAAGACATCTCAAGTACCGTCAGCTCATGTTGATCAAACACCACAGGAGTTTGAGGGGGAGATTCAACCACATTCGTCAACAGAATCGATAGAAGATCAATCAATGGGACCAAATTTTCAGCCACCAATAGATCCTCCTGGGTCATCAAGGCTTAAAATTCAACCGGACATATCTCCGCCAGAAGTACCTGAATGTTATGGGAGCCCAACAGATTCAAGTCTTACTCACTCAAGTATTCCTAGTTCACCGACTATCTCCATCCAAAGCAAAAAGGAGAGTGATCACTCAGGGTATGAGGATCCCACTGAATATTCAAAAGTCCAACATGAATCTACTGAAGTTCCGCAGTCCCAGGATCTGATTCATCAACAAAGAGATCAAAAAGATCCAAGCTCGCAAGAAGAAACTCCACATGATTTCATAATGACAGGATGGGATCCTCTGCAGCCATTTGCCGGCCAGAAACGCACATACTCTCCAGAGCCGGAAATAATACAAACTAGACGCGGTAGAAATATCAAGAGAGTAGATTACTACCGCCTCCACCATGGAATGACAGCCTGCCAATCAACTGATCCGAAAACGTGGGAAGAAGCCATGACATGTTCAGAAGCAACACATTGGAAGCAGGCAGCATATGAAGAGTTCAAATCGTTGAAGAAGAAAGGAGCTATCAAAATCATGAAACGCAAAGATTTACCCAAAGGTAGAAGTCCCATGAAGTGTAAATGGGTCTTTAAGAAAAAGTTCCTAGCAGATGGAAGCGTTGAGAAGTGGAAAGCCCGCTGTACTGCTAAAGGGTTCACTCAGAAACTCGGAATTGATTATCAAGAGACGTTTGCGCCAACGCCGAGACCAGAGACCGGAAGAATCATGTTAGTTCTTGCGCATCACTTGGGCTGGCATCGAAGGCAGGGAGATGTTCCCACAGCTTTCTTAAATCCAGATCTAGACATTGACCTTTACATGGAAATGCCGGAGGGTTTTGAAAAAGATGGATACGTTCTCCAGCTCCGTAAGGGTTTGTATGGGCTCAAACAAGCTGCAGCCTTGTGGTATGATGATGCAAAAGCTACTTTAGCTACACAAGGACTTTTTCCGACAATTTCGGACGCATGTCTTTATACCAATGCAAAGAAGGATTTATTCGTATTGATGCATGTTGACGATTTCCAGGTAATGGGACCTGATCCAAAGAAGATTGATCAACTTATGAATTTTTTATATAAAAAGTATAAGCTTAAAACAGTTAATTCAGATCTTTTCTTAGGGATTCATATTGAGAATCCTGACAAGAATACTCTAAGGCTCTCCCAAGGGCAGTATGCACGGACACTGATTGAAAGACATGGGCTAAGGGATTGCAAGCCTGCAAAAACGCCCTTGGAACGACTAATGGATCCTAGCAGTAAAGAGTGCACAGCGCAGCTTAAATCGGAATACAATTCGATCATTGGTGGACTTCAATACCTCGCAAACAACACAAGGCCGGACATTGCTTTTACTGTAAATCATCTAGCTCGTTTCCTAGTTAATCCGTCAGACGAACATTTCCAAGCTGCTCGTCGAGTACTTCGATATGTTAGTAATTCACCTGATCAAGGACTTAATTTCAAAAGAGAAAAAGGCAAGCCTATACTTGAGGCCTACACTGATGCAGATTTTGCAGGCGATTCAGCGACAAGTAGATCAACCTCTGGGATTCTGATTAGACTCGCATCTGGACCAATCAGCTGGAAATCCCACCTACAGCGCGAAGTTGTTCTGTCCACAACTGAGGCAGAGTACCTTGCGGCAACTGAAACCTGTCGCCAATTACAATGGGTGAAATCATTATTTGAAGAGTAAGAGCTTGTTGATCAAGTCGAAAGAGCTATTCAGACTAGACTACATGTTGACAACCAATCCGCAATATCCCTCATCAAAAATCATGATAACCATCGACGCTCTAAGCACATCTCATTGAGAAATTTCTACTGTCGAGAGCAACACCAGAAAGGCAAAATCAAAGTGGTATATGTTCCATCATCCAATCAATTGGCAGACAGTTTGACTAAAGTCAAGTCACCAGTGGTCATAGAGTAAAATTGCATATTGACTAAACTGACAACATTATCACCATAAATCATAGTTGTTACCAACAGGGGGACTGTTGTGATGTGATTATTGCATTTACTCTAAATTTATCTCTGCCAAGTGCCAGGGATACAACACATCTATGCGAGTACTGCACAGCCCTACATGGCTATTATTACGATCGACTATTGAGGCGCAGCTCTATACAATGGCATAGAGTAATGTGGGATAGTATTGCTTGGAATTAAGATTGTAGTACTTCATGCATAGACGGTGATGTACTGTATCGCGGGTGCCAAATATGTGTATATAAGTCCTATCTACTACTGTGATATGTAGAATAATATAACCAAGCTATTCATCATATCGTCAAGCTCTGATAATCGTTATCCACCCTCTGCACTATCCCTAGAATATTCAACATCTCATACCTACTCATACCTTAATTACAACAGTGAGACTGCCAAAATTCCAAATTGCACGCCATTGAAGATTGAATCCGTCATCTTGTGAACTTGTCCCAATCCTCCCAGGTCCATCCCAAAGAACTGTCTCCCAGATTTGTGCGCCGCGCTTTGTTTCCTCCGTCGGTTGTGAATAAGTAAATAGGCATGTATTTGGTGAGGAGCTGAGGCAAGAGAGAGTTGACAGGAGGTATCGTCGTTGGAATGAGGATGTACTAGGTCGTACTTGCAGATTTCATGAGAGTTAGATAAAAATTGATCTCGTTGAGAATAAAAGATTGACGTGGTGGAGTATTTTGAATCATTGCCTCGTGGGCCAATTTCTTTGATATTGCGAAATTTGACTGAACATGGATCTGGGAGAATATTTCGCCCCAGGCTCGTAGAGGATACCGCGTATAGATGTTCATTCTTGCTCTCCACAGCTATCATTCGTATTTCTTGATGCAGACATCTTCTTGGTAATAGAGGGGTTCAGGAGCTCTGAGCAAGGACTAACCTGGGACACAGAGCAGCTCAATCTGCTCTTCTGTGTCTAGGACTATGGTTACACAACAAAACCCAAAACAGCAATGCTGTTGTACAATATTACAATCCCTTTGTCAATGTACGCAGATCTTACTAGTGCTCTGAGACTGGTCTAGAGTCATGCTAGCACTAGACTGCCGACAGTGAGGAAAGACTTGCTTCCTCAACAGTCACAGGAAGCTTGGGTCTTTCCTCTGCAACTCCTTCGTAACAACGGATCGGAAATATTTGATATCTAAACATGGACAACTGCTGCTTTGATAACTCAGATGCAAATTTTTCTTCGGCTGATAGCAGGGGTAATTTTAGAATGGACGCCTTGACTTTAACAATGGTAGGGGGGTGGGCTCAGGATGATAGATGCCGACTAAAAACCAATTCAAGTTGGCTTCGCTCATTTCCATTCTCTTTGTCATCTATTTCATGTGCAGTGGGCACAGATTTTGGTAGCCTGCGCATATTTGTGAAGAAGCAGGGTAGTACACGGGGCACAATTTTAATCAGTTCCAAAGGAACTAAGTCTGAACAAGTAGGAGGTTTCGACTTAGGATTCATAGATGGAATGATGAATCAGTGAGTCAAAAGCGGGTGTGTTCATTGACTTTTCGTCATCTGGTTATGGTGAACTACTCTCATTCAAACTTCATAATTAATGATGCTAGGGGGGGCACTGGAAGGCAAGATGTACGAACTGCCACGAGGACCTTGGATATTGCGGACTGGGGTCAAACATGTGGGAATGTAGAGACGAAGGCACGACAGAAAGCGGCTGAAAATGCCGCGGCCTTTAAAGAATGGGAACCATCCTGGACGAAACTGACAGCAAAACAACTTACAGTGCCTCTAGGTTCCAAAAGGTAAAACTTCAAACTGGGTCGTTGAAGGGATTAGCCCTGTAGGTGCAGTTGGGCTAGCTCGTAATAGGTTAGTATGTCTCTCCTCCTTACCCCGCTCGCCATGAAGTATGGTCCAATCGTCTTCTTCTAATAATCGCTTAGAAAAGCACATTTTCAATGACATTTTTGGTTGCCAAGCCTACACAATCACTGAAACTTCTCATCACTATCAATTCATCCTCTATTCTAGCAAACAATGTCTCTCGAAGAGTTTGCTTCAGAAACTAAAGTTCGCAAGCATCTAACTCGCGATCAATGTATAGAAATAAGAGCAATAAGAAGACTTGGCTTGACACTTCAAAATATATCCGACAAACTTGGCTTCACAATAAGACAAGTACAACTTGCGTGTGCTCGAGAGACTGAGAATCCTCTGTCTCGCAAAGGACCCTTACCAAAATTAAGCGCAGAACAAGTTGATGACCTTGAAGCATTCGTCCGGGAGTCTCCTGAAAATCGGCAGATGTGCTATTTGGAACTAGCCATGGGGCCCTTCAGCCACTGGGGATGCAATGAACGTCTAATTTCTAATGCACTCAAAAAAAGAGGCTACAGCAGATGCATTGCTGGGAAGAAGCCTCCGTTAAGCGCAGTGAACAAACAGAAAAGATTGGAGTTCGCCCAATTACATTTAGATTGGAGCGATGAACAATGGAGTCGCATACTGTGGACTGATGAAACCTGGGTTTCGGGTGATTGTCACATGAAACCTCGTGTCACAAGAAAAGTACGTTTAAATTCAATCTAAATCTTCCTTGTATTAACAGTAGAGTTTAGCCTGATGATGAGTTTGATGAGACTTGTATTGTGGCTCGCCATGCTGATGGGAACAGCTGGATGTTTTGGGGATCATTTTATGGATCACAAAAAGGCCAATTCCTAGTCTGGGAGAAGGATTGGGGATCAATGAGGGCCTCATCCTCTTGTGAAAGGATTTTGCCAATTTTGAATCAATTTCACTCGGAAAATCCAGAAATTTTATACATGCACGACAACGCACCATGTCACAAAGCGTACTCAACAATTGAGGCGCTGCGTGAGGTTGGAATAACGCCTATTAGATGGCCACCTTACTCTCCGGACCTGAACCCGATTGAGTCATTGCGGAATATCTTGAAAAACCACATTCAGGTAAATAGTCCAGAGAAAAATGGGGTCAGGCTTGTGCGCTCTGCCACGTTGAAGACATTGCTTCAGGATGCATGGGACTCTATATCTTCAGAGGAGCTATTGTCACTAGTTGGCAGCATGCACGAAAGATGTGTAGCAGTGATAAAGGCAAATGGAGGGTACACAAAGTATTAGGATGGAGAAGACACACAAAACATGTAGTACGCTTTCATTTTAGTTGCTAGCCATACTGAGGGCTTCGATGTAGACTTTTGTAATACAGAGCAATAATTTTTGAAATAGATGTGCATTTTTAGAGACTATCAACTGACGTTTTTCAATTTTGAATTTCAACTGAGGACCATTGTACCTTTCCCATTGAGTTCAAAACCATCCCCATAATTTAGACTTTCACGGAATGTCATTGGATAGTGCCCCTTGCTTGCATAACTAGTCGAATAACTAGACA
Organism: Blumeria graminis f. sp. triticale; assembly: GCA_905067625.1. Classification (NCBI taxonomy): domain Eukaryota; kingdom Fungi; phylum Ascomycota; class Leotiomycetes; order Helotiales; family Erysiphaceae; genus Blumeria; species Blumeria graminis. The sequence continues at coordinate 7,036,241 of LR898472.1, read as the reverse complement.
TGGGCCTGCATGAAGATCATACCAAATAAGGCAAAATGTACAGGGATCTAACCCCAGTCATTTTGACAATTTTACCTTTGTCACCCGTAAGAGACTGTAGGGCCCGGTAGCCTGCAGCTGTACTTCAGCGATATCGCAGCGGTGATACAGCGGTATTATGGCTACAATTTTTCCGAATGTTGAACCTCTTCTGAGAGGCTTGAAATTGTAGCTTGGTACGTCATAGCTTCTCTAGGAATCCTTGCCAGTGAAGACTTATAAATTGGTCAGACATCTCCTCTTCCAACAATATCGCAACAATCAATTCTGCTTCCCTCCCATTACATTCGAACGTCTGCGAGATGATCGAGGAGCCCTGAAACCCGAAACTATCATCAACGTCGTTACTGCACCGCAAACATCCCTAAACTCAAAGTCAATTTCACATAACATGACAACGAATGGTGGTAAACAGACAACAATCGCGGTAACTCCAGAAAAGAATCATGATTATGGAAAAACGCAGTCCACGAAAGTAAAAGACAAAGAAAAGGACCAGATCCACCTGTGAGTAAGTCCCCTACAAGCCAGATACAGAGTGATAGGCTACGGATACAAGATCACGGACTATTGGCTGACTAAAATTAGAACGTTAAGAATAATTTATGAGAAGCATAATAAGAGAATTAAATCCTCGCTTGGATGAAAATGGGGGACAGGAATTTGAGAAAGAATGATATTAAAAAGCGTTAAGAGTCGTCCTCCCGGCCGTTTCCGGAGAGTTTGCAAATGCGAATTCGAAGGTTATGTGCCTGGAGGAGAGCGTTCGGGCCAAGGTAAATGCGTTGAGCGGGAGGTGTCCCGGTCGGCGTTATTTACCTTGAAATTCAAATGTGCGTTTGGCGCGGTGGATACGAAAACACAAGTTTGGCTGTTGGAAGCAGATCACACAACTGGCAATGAAATTGAGATTTGAGGACGAGCATAAATGGAGGCAAGGGGGAAAGGGTTATCAACGATAGTGAAAATGTACTACGAATTTAGGACGAAAGTCGAACAATTTGAACTGTATTGGATCTGATAAGGTGGGATTTAGGATTGGATATAGTATGGATTGAGTCAAAGATCGAACCCAGATCTAGTCCCAAAGTCATATAATTGCTGTATTTCATCTTGTCACATTGACCATGATTACATTTCAGATGAGACGTTTAGATTCCATGACTCAAAATGTAGAACTCAACCGCAAACACCACATGAAGATGGTTTAGCATGCAAAAAACAACAGACCAGTTACATCCGGAAAAGACCAAGGGGATGTATCAAAAGAACATATCGTCATGCCAGTCATTCACTCATCCATTCATCCGTTCATTTATTGTTGATATATATATAGCAACACCCGAGAGCGAGTTTTGCCGAACTTGAACCATCTATCACCTGTCTGGGGCGAGATAAGGATCCAGGCTATACAGACTCTACTCAGTAGATCATCTGAATGATGACCCAACGCACGATCCAGCCTTAGCGATGTTAGCAGTTTTTGTTCAGTCATTCCATTAATAACCAGTCTAAGCATTAGACTACTGTAAGATATGCATCAACTAGGGGACTATTCTAAGTACCTGTCAGAGGTGTCTCCTATGAAGCTCCGGCCCTCACTGTAAAGTCTACAGAGCCGAGGTTGAGTAACACCGTCCTCAATTAGATGAAGATTCCCAATCGCTCTCGCGGTCTGAATTGTCTTCACCTGTTAGCACACGTTTTTTTTGCAACAGATTTGGATTGCGTATGCAGCTATCTAGCTATGACACAATATCAGAGAAAAGTACAGAAAATATGACTCAATTTACAAGAAGAGCACTCATACCTCGTATTTCATTTGCGAAAACCACTGCGAAGTTATGGCGGCTTTTTCTTCACCCAAAGTCAACCCTCGTCCGTGAATACCCACCCAGGGGAACGTCTCAAAAACCCTGAGTTATCCAGACATGCTTCCATCATCTTTCAACTTTTCTCCGGGCGAAATATGATCTGAGGTGTCTCTTTCCCAAGTGGAGTAGGTGCCCAGGCTACTCAAACTATGCCAGAGAACACCACCAGAAGGCGGACCACAACACCTTTCATCGTTTGCTTGTGTTTATAGTGTCAGCTGCACTCTCGCAAGCGAAGTCTTGGCGCGCACAAAGCTCAATTCGTAAAACTCCTTGCCAAAATTCGGAATCTCATGCCCGTCGAGGTTATATCCTTCCTTTGCATCATCTTGTCAACATGTCCTGATTCCTCTCACGTCCATCGCAAAGTGTTGGAAAATATACTCTGTACGATATTATATGGATAAATATGATGAAGTGAAGAAGACTTAATATTTTACAACTATGGGAACATTGGACTTATATATACATCTAAGGGAGAAATTCCCGCTAGCCTCGTGTGCCTGTCAAACCTAGTGATGACTAACCACCTCTCATCTACCATGATGAGCCAAGGTACACTGTAGTACGTAAATATCCAAACGTATAGGCGACAGTAGGCGCGATTAGCGTACTCAGGACATTTGTAGAGAGAGTCGATCTTGTCGGGAACCTGAGACGAAACAGGTAATGATTGAGTCCTAAATTCGAGAGTCAGAATTTCCAACACAAAGAACTATCTCCCAGATTTGTATACACCCACTACATGATTAGTCCAAATATCGGAGGGCAAGACTGAACATCTGTACGCGGTGTCCTCTACGAACCTGGGAGTGAAATACTCTCCCAGAGCCAAGTTCAGTCAAATTTCGCAATATCAATCAAGTTGGCCCACTAGGTAAAAATTCAAATTACTCCACGTCGTTTTTTCGCACCCAACGAGTTTGAATTCTACCTAAGTCTCATTGGTTCTGCAAGTACGACCTAGTCCATCCTCATCCCAATGATCACACCACTCCTCGACCTTCTCTGGTCTCAGTTGACTACCATATACACGCCCACGCCGATATTTACACCCGCAGGAGGAAGCAAAGCGTGGCGCACAAATCTGGGAGATAGCTCTTTGGGACGGACGTGAGAGGGATCAGGACAAGTTTATAAGATGATGCAGAAGAGGGATACGTTTACGACGGGCGTGAAATCTCGAATTTTGGCAAGAGTTTTACGAATTGAGCTTTGTGCGCGCCAAGACTTCGCTTGCGAGAGTGCAGCTGACACTATAAACACAAGCAAACGATGAAAGGTGTTGTGGTCCGCCTTCTGGTGGTGTTCTCTGGCATAGTTTGAGTAGCCTGGGCACCTACTCCACTTGGGAAAGAGACACCTCAGATCATATTTCGCCCGGAGAAAAGTTGAAAGATGATGGAAGCATGTCTGGATAACTCAGGGTTTTTGAGACGTTCCCCTGGGTGGGTATTCACGGACGAGGGTTGACTTTGGGTGAAGAAAAAGCCGCCATAACTTCGCAGTGGTTTTCGCAAATGAAATACGAGGTATGAGTGCTCTTCTTGTAAATTGAGTCATATTTTCTGTACTTTTCTCTGATATTGTGTCATAGCTAGATAGCTGCATACGCAATCCAAATCTGTTGCAAAAAAAACGTGTGCTAACAGGTGAAGACAATTCAGACCGCGAGAGCGATTGGGAATCTTCATCTAATTGAGGACGGTGTTACTCAACCTCGGCTCTGTAGACTTTACAGTGAGGGCCGGAGCTTCATAGGGGACACCTCTGACAGGTGTTGAGAATAGTCCCCCTTGGAGTAGAGGAATGAAGGGGAGATGGAAAAGAAAAGAGAGAGAGAACGTTTTATGTATTTCGAGATACCAGCTAATTGACATTATTCACCGACTTTGTCACAGCACCCAATTTATATTATTTCGTGTTTTACCAGCAATAGGGTTTTCACGCTTTTTCCCGTGGTGGGTCTGCACGGAAGGAGTTGTACGCTGTGAGGGTCAACCTCAAGTGGTATCTACAAATGAAATCTGAGTATGTTTCGGTTACACTACGACAAGTCAAGCGTAAGCAAGTATAGGTATATTCCAGGCTACTGTTTCGGTCCCAAGGAATATCTGATGCTTGCGCTGAGACGCCCGAAGAGGTTCCATGTCAATAATTATTACAGGGTAATGTCGTGTCAGGTCGTGACTAGTCGCGTGTCTGGCAAATATACAACTATCAAGGGAAGAAACGCGTACAGGACGTCTAGTCATAAGAACACTGTAATTTAGGAGATATATGTAACTTTCTAGTGTCATATGTGATTTGATCTAAACCTGTATATGGAGACTAGGTCTACTAGAAATATGGATAAATGACTAAGGAACGGGTATGGAAACGGTTATATATGGACATGATCTGGATGATTGGAAAAGGGATCATACGGAGCACATATCACAACCAGTTTTACTCGATCATCTTTTAGATATTTTGTACCTTATTTAACATAACAACTCAAATATATTCACTTATAGAAGTTATATCTTTAACACAACTTAGAAAACAATTGTCATCTTTGTCATCATACAATACCATAACTAAGTCAAACAGAGTATGAGTGCTCTAAACATCAAATTTGTTACGGTTTGACCGTTGTTTGAGCTTAGGTGGATACCTAAGCCTGTTACTAAGAATTCTTACTATGAAGCTGTATGAGGGGGAGATGAAGCTGAACGAAACGGGACTACTACTCAGGAGGCTGAAGCGTTATTACAACTTAGTGACACCTGGAAATACGTGGCTGGGTAAGAAGTATTGTACCTAAGGACAAGTCACTTGTCTGTAGATTCACGAGGAGGATTAACTCCTATAAATACCTGTTAGTAGTAGCTAAAGTTAGCTTTTCTCCTCATATAGTTTATTAAATTGATTTATTCATCACCAACTCGGTTTCCGTCACAATATAAACTATATCATTCAAATCCTTTGCCCGTGATTAAGTACATCGCAGTCGTAGATAACTGTGACTTAGGGCATCTTTAATTATTGGTTTCAACGCACAGGGATTCTAAGAATCAACAATGGGTTCAGAAATGAACAATTTTACTATCGGAACGGACTTTGTGGCAACTGGTCTATCAAACCAGAAATATATGCCACACGGAGAAATACAATCGGAAATACAGCGACTGGTCGAAGAAATGAGATTAAGAGGAATGGAACACAGAAGAGACCTTGGTATTCTACGATCTCAGATGAACAAAATGATGAAAACAATGCAGGAACGATAGGAGAATGAGAAAAAAACTCCCCTGCAACCGTCAAGAGCTAATGTGGGAGGCCAATCAGAATGCAGAGAATGTTTCATTAAAGAAGAACCACTTAAATAGCCAGAAGCATACAATTACAAGGATAGAACTAAGTGGGCAATTACACATGGAATTCTTAGGTACATATACAGGCGTGACGTAGAGGAGCGGAATATTCTTCAACTGTCTGACTTTTTAATACAACTATTTTGTTACGGTTTGGCCGTTGTCTGAGCTTATGTGGATACCTAAGCGTATTGTTGAAGATTCATGTTGTAAGACTGTAAGGAAATGATAGAGGAAACTGGAAGATACGGCACTACCAGCCAAGGGGCCAGATCAGTGTCACAGCGTAGTGATTCTTGATAATATGTGGCTGGGTGGCAAGTATTCGGCCTAGGGTGAAGAAATCAGTCAAGACAATCACTGAGAGGCTGAATATTATAAATACCTGTTAGTTGTAGCTAGATTTCTCTTTCTTCTTTATACAGTTTATTAAATCGACATTATCATCACCAACTCGGGGTTCCCGTCACAATATAAACTGTATCAATTCATCGTTTGCCCGTCATTAAGTATACCGCAGTCCTAGTTGACAGTGACTTAGGGCATCCTATAATCAAAGGTGTTTATCAGTAAGCACCTTAATCAAGTTGAGGTTGTACAGGAAGTTGATGCCAACGTTTGCTCTACCATCAACATCAACAGACGAGGCATCTAGCTCTGGACAATCAAGTCGTCAAAGTAGGATCTCATTCAAATCAGCGCAGGGATTTGAAGAACTGGTAACGGGTCCAGATATGGATAGACTTAACATCGGAACGGACTTAGTAGCATCTGGTTTGTCTGACCAGGAATCAATGCCACAAGAAAAACCACGAATGGACATGGAGACGATAGTCGAGGAGATGAGGAGAAGAGACATGGATCATAGGAGGGAAATGGAGATGTTACAATCTCAAATGAGTCAGATGATGCTACTGATGCAGGAAAAATCACAGGGTGAAGGCCAGGTACCCCTGAAACCAACTAAAGCTAATGACAATCATCAACCCGAACGAAGGGAGCTCTCCGGCAAGGAAAAACCACTTAAGTGGCCGGAAGCCTACGAACATAAGGATAGGAGCAAATGGGCAACCACACACGGAATACTTCGATATATTTACCGGCGCGATGTAGAGGAACGACACATCTTGCAACCATCAGATTTCTTCATGCAGCTGTATAGCCACGCGGTGACAGGGACTGCCAAGGACATGATCACCGGCCAATTTCAACACATGCTTGCAATTGATGCAATATGGGACGCTTTGGGATTATTACAGGCCATGGATGACACCTATTGCGATAGAAACGAAGAACAATCGGCGGCTGCGCTATTTCATGCATGCCGACAATTCAGGGATGAGAGCTTGTCGTCGTACCTACCGCGTTTTCAGCAATTACTCACGCGAAGCCCCAGCTCTACAGGAGATGATAAGATTAAGATGTACCAGCTTCGGAATTCGCTCAATAAAACCACAAGAAATCACATGATCGGTCGCTCTTAACCACAAACCTTTCGTGAACTCCTTGAATATCTGTCTTCACTAGGTTCGGAAATTGAGGAGGTTGGTATGACAAGAACAAAAGAATACTTACTCGGTCAGGCTGGGTATTTTGATGATGGAACACGAGGAATTGCTGGTGGTAAACTACTCGGAGGAACCTTGCAAGGAACCCCTTATCACCCAGCAAGTAGAGATATCGCCAATAACAAGGATCTAGATGGGGACACAAGGATGACCGGTGTCAACAAAGTCCGTGCAAAGTGGGTTTCACAAACTGAGTTAAACAAACGGAAAGCAGACGGCGTATGTCTGCGATGTGGAAGGAAAGGGCACATAATAGCCAACTGTCATCTACTCCCAGCTAAACGCCCCGAAACCACAGTTCAAGCTTTCACTTCTGTAGAAAATGATGCAAGTACCGAAGAATTCAATGTGGTGGGAAGTGAGTTAAAAGGTTAGCTCCTGAACAAAGTCGTGTTCAGGAGCCTGGAAAGGGAGTTTCTAATATGGTAGTTGGCTCAAATCAGATTGAAGATACCGACGTAGAGTACACAATGAATGGATCGTCTTTTATAATAGACACATTAATTAATGGAAGTTATTCAGTACCTACCTTGATTGACAATGGATGCGAATGCCTAGCTGCCGTTAGTAACTCCCTAGTACGCAAAGCTAACCTTCCTCGGACAAAAATAAGTCGCCGTAAGCTTACCGAAGCTACACAAAACCGCCACCACAAAGATCTTATCACGGAAATGGTTAAAATGGAACTTGATATAGACGGATACCAACGTACCTTGTTTGCTTATGTAATATCAGGGCTGTCTCATGACCTGATACTTGGAAAACCATGGATGGAACGGGAAGATGTTATTTACAATGCAAAGGATCATTTCATGGACATCAGAGAAGCTGTTGTGAACGGTCAGCCACTCAGGGTTTGGGAGAAAGGTCTACAAACGAAGATAAATGCACTACAGCTAGGGTCGAATATCAGAAGTTTGTCTGCAGGTGTGTTCCTTGCAACAGTTAGGAAAGCCAGGAAATCAACGAGCGCCACCCAATTATTTTCTGTAACACTTGCAGACATTCAGAAAGCGCTTGCACCATCGAAGAAATCACCTACAAACTTGGAAAGGCTTCCTACACAATATGAGAAATATTCAGACCTTTTTCGCAAAGAATCAACGGATAAACTCCCACCTCATCGGAAAGGGTGCGATCACGAAATTAGCCTTGAACCTGATAAAAAAATACCATGGGGCCCCCTATATGGAATGTCAAGAGATGAATTGTTGGTACTGAGGAAGACCCTGACAGAATTACTTGACAAGGATTATATTCGCGCCAGTAGTTCACCAGCAGGGGCCCCAGTACTTTTTGTTCGGAAACCAGGTGGGGGTCTTCGATTTTGTGTTGATTATCGTGCTTTGAATTCCATTTCAAAAGCTGACCGCTATCCTTTGCCTTTAATTAAAGAAACGCTTGCTAAACTGAGCAGAGCTAAATGGTTCACAAAGTTAGACGTACGAGCTGCGTTTCATAAGTTGCGCATTAAGGAAGGTGATGAGTGGAAAACGGCTTTTCGGACACGATTTGGGTTGTTTGAATGGCTTGTCATGCCATTTGGATTGAACGGTGCTCCGGCCTCTTTCCAGAGATACATTAACGAGGCATTACGTGAATATTTAGATGATTTCTGTTCTGCTTACGTAGATGACGTACTTATCTTCACCAATGGAGATGAAAAAGAACATCAAAGGCACGTAAAGCTGGTTCTTGAAAAGCTTCAGAAAGCCGGACTAGGGCTAGATATTGATAAGTGTGAGTTTAGCGTTAAAGAGACAAAATATCTAGGTTTCATCATATCCTCAAATGGTGAGAATTCTTCGGTCAAGATGGATCCAGCAAAGGTTAAGGCAATATCAGAATGGGAAGCGCCAACAATGACAAAAGGACTCAGAGGATTTCTAGGGTTCGCCAATTTCTACTGTGGCTTTATCAAGGGATTTTCGAGAATTTGCGCACCCTTAACGTCTCTGACAGGCAAGGGTACACCATGGAAGTGGGGCCAAGAACAAAATGAAGCATTCAAATTGCTCAAGGAAAAGTTCGTTGCAGAGCCTGCTCTATCCCAATGGGATCCCGATCGAGAAACAATGTTGGAGGCAGATTGCTCTGGTTTTGCGCTTGGTGGCTGTTTGTTGCAGAAACAAGAAAACACCACATGGAAACCAGTAGCATACTACTCCAGGAAGTTAACTGGAGCCGAAATGAATTATGAAATTCATGACAAAGAACTTCTAGCCATTGTAGCAAGTATGAAGGAATGGGATGCAGAATTGAGAGGTTTAGCACAGGCTTTTACTGTCAGGGGTCGGAGGACAGGAGACTTATAAGGAGAGGGATTGGGGCGGAGATTGAGACGAGGATGAGATGTAGACGAGGACAGAGACGAAGACTAGGACTTAGGACAGAGGCGAGATTCTAAGATGTAGATAAAATACAAGACAAAAAGCTACAGTACAAATACATCCCAAGAGCTTCCTTAAGTACCTGAGACCGGTCACTACAATCAAGGGTGCAATAGCCCACAGCTGTTACATAGCAACTGATCAGTATCTTGACTAGTGACTGTTGCTATCACAACACTGTAACCATTGCAACGCACTAACCCTATTCCTGAGTGTATTCATGGGGCGGTTGGCCAGGTGCAATACAATATCACAAACTGGTCTGTGACATTTACTATCCTAAGTGACCACATGAATCTGAAATATTTTTTAACTACAAGACAGTTGACAGAACGGCAAACTCAATGGGCTGAATTCCTATCCAGATTTAGATATACACTGGTATATAGGAAAGGTGCAGAGAATGAACGTCCGGATGCACTTTCAAGGAGGGATCTGTCGGAACGATTAATTCGGTTGAGTCTATCTTGGGTTTGGAGTTGGTGGTCCCTGCATGATGTATAACAGTTCTCTTTGTAATTCTTTTATATCGGGTAAACTATTATCCGAGGATAGATACCAACTTCGTGGCTATAGTTTAGGGGAGAGATATACATAATCAATCGAACCCAATCGAACAATTGTTCTCATTACGTACTGCAGTACTCTCATAACTTCAAGTGAACCTATTGGCTTGTAGTGTATGACCTTTGTCATACCAACACTGATCAGTGGTTGAACTGACATTTTGAGTCATACAACCACAGAACAGCAAGGTATTCCATTGGGGTAAGTGTTGGCGCGGTCAAGCTCGACACGAGACAAAGAAGCGGCGTTTCAGATTAACTTATCTGACAGCGTGCGAATAAGAGTGAAATCTGCGGTCAGGCGACGACTCTCTTAAGGGCATTACAATTTGCAAGAAGGGAGTGACGGCCAATTGGTCCCAATTCCTCGACCGCTTACCTGCTTTGCCTGCGTCCATCACGCACGTCAATTTTACGGATTAAAGCCTAAATCCACAGATACATTAAGATGGCCGATCTTCGAAACAAAGCATGGGTAGCAATCGCCATTGACACCAAGCTCAGTGGCATGGAGATTGATGTAAAAGATGAAGAAAGTTTGGCACCTGAACTAATTAACACTCACATCGTCGACTGCCTCGAGTTCTATGAATCAAGCAATAAGTTTGACAAGGCACTACTGAATCAATTCAAGGAAGATTTTGAAGGCTGGACTGCCAATATTTTTAAAATTGCTAACAAAAACATTCGTAGGGAGCTCAAAGATTGCTTAAAGAATAGCGGAGTTTACGTTGGTGGTCGAGGTCAAGTTCCAGACCAACTATACTACTTGCTTAAGTGTGATGAGTGTCCACCATGGCCAAAAGACGAGCTTGAATTGCATATGCAAAAAGGCTATAATTTCAAGTCTCGATGTTATAACCCTAACTTTGATGGACAATACGAATTTATCCTAGGAAACCGCCAATCAGATACATCACAACCGACTCCCATTCCAAAACAAGAACCCTCCACCGAAAACGTCTCTGCCTCCAAACCAGGACCTCCCCTTCAGCAAACCCGTCCCACAATAAACTATCCACCAAATCAGCGTTCAGAATCCATTCAGCCCAATAACTACTATTCCCAAGTATCTATGACAACCAACACAGCGAGATTACTAACGGATCTTGGAAAGTTTTACGTTGACTCAGATAATAAGTTCGGCGGAAGCTTTTATGATGTGCTGGATGCTAAACTTAGAATATTTTACGACATGTGTGACAAAGCTGGTGTTACACCTGATTTATACGGCTCGGCTTACTCCACCATGCTAAAGGATAAGGCTCAAAATTTTTACTACCAACACTTAGCTCGTCAAAATCTTAGTTTTGATGAAATGATTGAAAAAACGCGCTCCTACTTTCACACCCCTGAAAATTACCAAGCCTACCTCATGGAATGGCGCTCAACAATGCTAAAAAGTACAATTGAGGCAAACCCGGAAAGAAATATATCTGAATGTCTGGAAATGGTAATTGATAAACTTCAGAAAATCCATCAAGGACTTGTGCAAAACTACAAGGACAGTCATAGTCTGCCAGGTCAATTAATCAGCGCATGTCAAGGTGTCGAGGCATGCTCTATTGTCTTGGTACGGCCAGCAGCAACATTTGAAGGTGTAGCTTCTGACCTTCGAAGTGCAGTCGGTATGTGGATGAGATCCCACAACAATTTACCTCGAGTCTTCAACGCCATGGCTCTTGACGAGAATAGCGACAAAAGTAATCAATACTTCGTTGATAGACGGTATTCAGGAAACGGCCGTTCACGTAGTTGGAACAATAATCAAGGTGGCAATTATGTCCGTGGTAATTTTCAAGGTAATAACAACCGAAGTGAAAGACAGCAAAAGAAGTGCTTTGTTTGTGGCAAACCTAAATGTTGGTCAACCCGTCATTCTCCCAAACAACGTAAACAACGTCGCATCGATTGGCGTGCTTACGCTCAAGATATGGGACTTAGTGAAGACTTGGAAACATTCCTAGTTAACTACGAAGGAATTGATACCGAAGAACATACAGATGACGAATCCAACGATAAAGATTTTCATGCCTGGCTTTCAGAAACACGTGAGACCTCTGTCTCTGATAAGTTTGAGCACTTCCACACGGCGTGTGGTAATATAAATGGGTATATCATAACAAATATGCTCAATAATCAATCGGTTATGCATGCCTTAACTAGAACAGACCCCTTTGGCAAAATATCCATCGAACCAGCTCACCTTTTTCACTTCAAGAGCCGATATGATGCCGAAGAATTTCAGGGCATTATGCCCGATACCGGCGCTGCAGGTATTTCGACTGCTGGTGAGAATCAGGTAAAAGCATTGCAGCGAAAACTCCCAGGTATCAAAATCAATACAGCAGTTGCAGGCCAGCACTCTGTTCGCTTTGGTGATCATCCAGAAACCGTATCTCTCGGCACTGTTACTGTGAAAACTCCATTTGGCATGATCCACTTTGCAATAATGCCGACCAACACTCCATTTCTGCTATGCCTATCTGATATGGATCGCTACGGCGTTTACTTGAATAATATCGAGAACATTTTAGTTCATAATAACAAGAAGTACCCAATTGTACGCAAGTGGGGCCATCCTTGGCTTCTTCTTGAGGACCGTGAAAAATCAGTCGCCTGGTGTCACTTAACAGAATTAGAATTACGTCAATTGCACCGAAGATTTGGTCATCCAGCTGTTGAACGTCTATACAAGGTTTTAACATGTGCTGGATATGATAATCTGGATCGTGAATCACTCGCAAAGATCACTAAATACTGTCATCAATGCCAGATGCACGGTAGCGCTCCTGGTCGTTTCCGATTTACACTGCACGATGATATTGAATTTAACTATCGCGTTATAATTGATATCATGTATATTAATAGAAAACCAGTACTTCATGCCATTGATGAGGCCACCGCTTTCCAAGCGGCAAGATTCATGACTAATATGACAGCTAAAACTACGTGGGACACATTGCGCACTATGTGGGTAGACATGTGCGTCGGACCTCCTGATGTTGTTGTCACAGATGCCGGAACTAATCTCACTGCCATGGAATTTCGTGCCAACGCTCACGCAATGGCAATCAAAGTTGAAGAAGTCCCTGTAGAGGCTCACAACTCGATCGGTAAGGTAGAACGGTATCATCATATCCTAAAACGTGCGTATGAAGTCATTTCAGCGGACTTAGAAACCACGGTGACCTCGGATCATATACTTCAGATGGCAGTTAAGGCGGTGAATGACACAGCTGGCCCTAACGGATTAGTGCCCACCCTCCTGGTCTTTGGAACCTATCCACGAATTTCAGAATTGTCACCATCGTCACCATCAATTTCGATACGTGCGAATGCCATACGTAAAGCAATGGCAGAAGTCAGAAAACTCAGAGCTACACGACAGGTTGCTGAAGGACTATCGATGCGAAACGGGCCAAACATCCTCGAAACAATACAGCTCCCGCTACAAAGTGAGGTGAAAGTTTGGCGCGAAAATATTGGCTGGACTGGACCATACATTCTCTTGGCTCGAAGCAATGATGACGTCACTTGTACTGTCGATGTCAATGGCAAGGCAACTAATTTTAGAACGGTCTCCGTGAAACCTTACTACCGCAATGAGAGCACAATAATCCCTGATCCTCTAAATATCGATGACCCAATCACTGAACCCCAGAGTCACGAGCCTGACAATGACGACTATGAGGAACCACTGCAAAAGGAAACCGAAAAACGTAAGCGTGGACGTCCAAGAGGATCGAAGAATATTCCAAAGCAAATAGCCATAGAAAATACCCCCTACACAACTTGGATGTCAGAAAAAGAGAAGCATGATGCAGCCTTGGCACTCAGGCTACGTCGAGAAGGAAAAATAACCACCCCTGGCAAGCCATTTGAAGAGTCAGATCGCCTAGAGATTGAATCTCTCATCGGGCGCGGCGTCTTTCGCTTTGAAAAATTCGACCCTCAAAAACACCGTGAAATACGAATCTTCAAGTCTCGCATAGTACGCGAAATTAAAGGAAAGCTTACTGAGACCCCGTATGAAAAATCACGCCTAGTAGTCCAAGGTTACAATGATGAGGGAAAGAAAACAGTACTAACCCAAAGCCCAACTATACAGCGGGCTAGTCAACGAATTATTATGGCCCTAGCACCATCAATGATCAAACGTGGCATGCACCTTTGGCTTCGTGATATCACACAAGCATATGTGCAATCACAAACTAAACTTCAAAGAACTATTCTAGCATATCCACCCGAGCAAATTCGTGGTTACTACCCAGATAACACTATTATGGTCGTCATCAAACCACTCTACGGGATAGCAGAGGCTGGAGCTCATTGGTGGGCTACATATTTTAAGCATCACTGTGAAAAACTACACATGACAACTTCAACATATGACCCATGCTTGTTAATGACAACCAAAAGTTCTAGATATTTTGGCGTTGTCGGAATGCAAACTGATGATACATTGGGTATGACGGACGCGGCGTTTGCAAAGCAAGAGGAAGATGAACTTCATAAGGCCAACTTCAAAGCGAAAGAAAAGCAATTTCTTGATGAGAATAACCCATTGATGTTTAATGGCTGTATTCTGTCAAGGCAGCCGAACGATATCCTCTTACTAAAACAGAAGAACCAAGGTGAAAAGCTGAAACTCGTCTCGAATACTCACGAATACGTTGAACAACGCGCTCGGGGTGCATACCTTGCTACAATTTGTCAACCTGAAGCCAGCTTTGATTTATCTGCGGCAGCTCAATACAAGGAACCTCTAAAAGAAGATATTGCCAGGTTGAACAAGCGTATTAGTTGGCAGATCAAGAATGTTAGCCGCGGACTGACGTATATCCCGCTCGACATAGACTCAATGCGTCTCTTCGTTTTTGTCGACGGATCTTTCGCCAACAATAGAGATCTAAGCTCACAAATCGGCTATGTCATTGTCCTAGCTAATGAAGAAGCAGGAAACGACTCTTTCACAATTAATGGTAATATCCTACACTGGTCTTCAACAAAATGCAAAAGGGTGACAAGAAGCATTCTCGCCTCAGAAATATATGCAATGTCTAACGGTGTCGATGTCACTGTTGCTATCAATACGACGATTTGCAATATTGTGGCGCAGCTTGGTGTACCTTCAATCCCGGTTGTTGTCTGTACGGATTCCTTCTCGTTATATGAATGTCTGGTCAAGCTCGGGTCAACGAAGGAAAAGAGACTCATGATTGATATCATGGCCCTTTGCCAGGCGTACGAAAATCATGAAATTTCTGACATTCGATGGATTCACGGTGCGGATAATCCGGCTGATGCGATGACAAAATCAAACCCAAATTGTGCATTAGAAACACTAATCAACGATAACAAACTTACGATGCGAGTCCAAGGGTGGGTTAAAAGGAGTTTGGAGACTTAGAGGATATGATTTTCTTTTGGCTGCTCGGTATTGATCTGATGACTTAACCCACAAAAGAAGAGATTGCCAGTGTCGGAACGATTAATTCGGTTGAGTCTATCTTGGGTTTGGAGTTGGTGGTCCCTGCATGATGTATAACAGTTCTCTTTGTAATTCTTTTATATCGGGTAAACTATTATCCGAGGATAGATACCAACTTCGTGGCTATAGTTTAGGGGAGAGATATACATAATCAATCGAACCCAATCGAACAATTGTTCTCATTACGTACTGCAGTACTCTCATAACTTCAAGTGAACCTATTGGCTTGTAGTGTATGACCTTTGTCATACCAACAGGATCAAGATAGACCTAAGGAAGGTGATCCTCGACTTTTGAGTTGCGAGCGCCAAGTCTTAACGCCAATCCATGCGTCAAAGTTGTGTGTCGGCAATATTAATCTAGCAGAAGGCCATGAAATATTCGCCAACGAAGATTTAAAGGAGCTTTGGAACCAAGCAATAAAAAACGATGAAATATATGTCCAAGTCGCTAAGGCGGTACAAAGCAGAGAGCGCATATGGCCCAAAGACATCAAGTTTCAAATAGAAGGTTCAAACGAGCCTACTCCGATTAAAGCAACAATCGCCGCTTGCGAATTTGACGATGATGTTGGGGTAGTTTGTTACCAAGGTCGGATAGGGTGCCTCTATATGAACCTCTTACAACGGCAATTATACAGAACGTTCATGACTCAGCCGTCACTGGCCATCCTGGAAGAGATGCGACGCTTGCACAAGTCGCTAGAGAATACTTCTGGCCGGGAATAAGCAAGTCAGTCAAACGGTTCTGTAAAAATTGTCACGTGTGCGGAAGGTCATCAATTTGGCGACACCAAAAACAGGGGCTTCTGAAACCGTTACCGGTACCTGATAGATTCCATCAAGAGCTTTCCATTGACTTTATGGTGGAACTACCTAAATCAAATGGTGCAACAAATATCATGGTAATCACTGATAGACTGTTGAAATCAGTGACACTGGAGGCTATGGACAAAATGGATGCAGAAACTTGCGCAAAACAATTTATAGAATGTCATTGGCGTTACCATGGATTCCCAAAAGCATTAACTAGCGATAGAGGGTCAAATTGGACGAGTAAATTCTGGAAACAATTGTGCAAGTTAGTTGGAATTGAACAGAGGCTGAGCACAGCCTACCACCCTCAAACCAATGGAGCAACAGAAAGAATGAACCAGGAAGTTCAAACATACCTGCAAGCATATATTTCCTACACCCAACATGATTGGTCTGATTCACTTGCTGCTGCTCAAATTGCTATAAATAATCGAGATGTTGCATCCTTAGGCGGCATAAGTCCATTTTTTGCGACACACAGATATCATGTGAACTCCATCCAAATTGTTACTAATCAGTCAATCATTCCAGCATCTACAGGAAAAGAAAGGGCTGAACAATTTGTTGAAAGGTTAGAAAAGGTCACCATTTTTATGCAATCTGCCATGGCAGCCATTCAGGAACAATATAAAGATTTGACAGATAAGAAGAGACAGCCAGCACCAAGGTACGAAGTTGGTGATAAAGTTTGGCTCCTTTTACGGAATATTAGATTGGAAGATCAACCTTCCAAAAAATTAGGCTGGCAGCATGCAAAGTATACTGTCACAAAAATAATTTCGCCTGAGGTAGTGCAACTGAATATACTGGAAAAATTTCATAATAAATTTCATGTGGATTTGCTCATACCTGCAGAAGAAAATCCGTTGCCTTCACAAATACTAGAAGATGAAAACCCCGGACCAATCACTAGTGATGATGGCAAAGAAGTGTTACGGTTTACCCGTTGTTTAAGCTTAGGTGAATACCTAAGCGCATTGTTGAGGACTCTGAGGATAAGACTGTTGGGATCGAAGCAATGTCATAGCACAGTGAATATGGGCAATGCGTAGCCGTGCGGTAATTATTCGACCTAAGGAAAAGGTATAAGCAACGAGACTCATAGAGTGGACAAAATGTTATAAGTACCTTGTAGCTGTAGTTAGATTTCTCTTCTTCATAGAGTTTATTAAATCGATTTTTTCATTACCAACTCGGTTTCTATCACAGTATAAACTCTATCATTCACATATATGGCCCGTTATTAAGTATATTGCATCATTAGATTATTGTGACTTAGGGGAATTTTCAATTTATCGGAATAGAACGGTTAGCAGATTAATCGACTTAGGACTGCCAAGGAAGTGGATGCCAACATTTGCTCCTCCATCAACATCAACGGACGGGATAATTAGCTCTGGACGATCGAGTCGCCTAAATGAGTTATTATTCAAATCAGCACAGGGATTCGAAGAATCAATAAGGGGTCCCAACATGGACAATCTTGAAATCGGAACGGGCTTCATTGCAACTGGTATGTCAAACCAGGAATCGATGCAACATGAAGAAACTCAGACAGACATGCAAAAAATGATTGAAGAAATAAGACGAAGGGATACAGAACACAGGAGGGATATGGCAATGTTACAAGCACAAATGAACCAAATGATGTCAACCATGCAGAAACAGTCGCAGAACAATGACCAGGTACCCCTGCAGCCAGTGATATCTAATCCTGGTCGTTCATCAGAACAAAGGGAGCCATTAGGCAAAGAAAAACCATTGAAATGGCCGGAAGCTTATGATCACAAGGATAGATCTAAGTGGACTACCACACACGGAATCCTTCGGTACATATACCGGCGCCATGTAGAGGAGCGCAACATACTCGAACCATCGGATTTTTTCATGCAGCTTTACAGCCATGCAGTGACTGGAACTGCCAAGGATATGATCACTGGCCAATTCCAAGATATGCTTGCCAACGACGCAATATGGGATGCCTTAGGCTTACTTCAGGCCATGGATGACGCCTTTTGTGATAGAAACAAAGAACAATCTGCGGCTGCGCTTTTCCATGCATGCCGACAATTTAGGGATGAGAACTTGTCATCATACCTACCGCAATTTCAGCAATTACTAACACGAAGTCCCAGCTCAACGGGAGACAACAAGAATAAAATGTACCAACTTCGAAATTCGCTCAATAAAACAACAAGGAATCACATGATTGGTCGTTCTCAACCGAAAACCTTCCGTGAACTTATCAAGTATCTATCATTGTTAGGTTCAGAAATCGAAGAAGTTGGTACAACAAGAACTAAAGAGTACCTCCTTGGTCAATCTGGGTACTTCGACGATGGAACACGGGGTGTTGCAGGGGGGAAATTACTCGGAGGAACTACACAAGGGAATCTTTATCATCCAACTGTCAAAGACAACATGAACAGTAAAGATCAGGATGGTGATACAAGTATGACCGGTGTAAATAAAGTACGCGCAAAATGGGTTTCATTTGCCAAGTTGAGTCAACGCAGAACAAATGGTGCATGCCTTTGATGTGGAAGAAAAGGACACATTATAGCAAATTGTAATCTACTCCCAGCTAAACGTCCCGAAACTACAGTCCAAGCTGTAACGTTCATTGAAGACAATGCTGCTGTGGAAGGTATCATTGTAGGGGAAAATGAGTTAAAAGGTTAGCTCCTGAACAAAGTTGTGTTCAGGGGCCTGAAAGGGAAGTTTCGAACATGGCAATAGGCTCAAATGAAATTGAAGATAAGAATGTAGAGTACATTATGAATGGGTCGTCTTTTATTATAGACACTTTAATTAATGGAAGTTATTCAGTACCTACTTTAATTGACAATGGATGCAAATGTCTAGCTGCTGTTAGCAACTCCTTAGTACGCAGAGCTAACCTTCCTCGGATAAAAATTAACCCACAAAAGCTTACCGAGGCTACAAAAATTCAGCACCACGAAGAGTATATTACGGAAATGGTAAAGATGGATCTAGACGTTGACGGATACGAGCGCATGCTATATGCATATGTAATACCAGGGTTATCTCATGACCTGATACTCGGGAAACCATGGATGGAGCGGGAAGATGTTATTTATAACGCAAAGGATCATTTTATGGATATTGGGGAAGCTGTAGTAAACGATCGACCATTGAGAGTTTGGGAAAAAGGGCAACAGAAAACAACAAATGCATCTCTACTAACTGCAAATATCAAGAGTTTGTTGGCAGGGGTATTTCTTGCAACAGTAAGGAAAGCTAGGAAGGCAAGCGCTAGTGAAACTCAGCTTTTTTCCATAACGCTGGCAGACATTCAGAAAGCACTTGCTCCATCAAAAAAGTAACCTACAAATTTAGAGAGGCTTCCTGATTGTTATCATGAATTTGCAAATATTTTCCGTAAGGAATTAACTGATGAGCTTCCACCTCACAGGCAAGGATGTGATCACGAGATTAGGCTCGAGTCTGACAAAAAAATACCGTGGGGACCCCTGTATGGAATGTCAAGGGATGAATTATTGGTACTAAGAAAGACTCTAACAGACCTACTTGACAAAAACTATATTTGTGCAAGTAGTTCACCAGCAGGGGCCCCGGTATTATTTGTTCGGAAGCCAGGTGGAGGTCTGAGATTTTGTGTTGATTATTGCGCTTTGAATTCCATTTCAAAAGCTGACCGTTATCCACTGCCGCTAATTAAAGAGACAATGGCAAAATTGAGTAAATCAAAATGGTTTACTAAGTTAGATGTAAGATCTGCATTTCATAAATTGCGCATTAAGCAAGGCAATGAATGGAAAACAGCTTTTCGAACGCGATTTGGCCTGTTTGAATGGCTTGTAATGCCGTTTGGGTTAAACGGAGCTCCGGCATCTTTTCAAAGATACATCAACGAAGCTTTACGTGAGTATCTCGACGATTTTTGTTCAGCTTATGTGGATGACGTGCTTGTCTTCACGAACGGAGACGAAGAGGAGCACGAAAAACACGTGCAACTTGTACTCGAAAAGCTTCAGAAAGCTGGACTAGGGTTGGATATTGACAAGTGCGAATCTGGTGTCAAACAGACTAAATATCTAGGCTTCATTATTTCTGCAGAGGGTGAAAATTCTTCCATCAAGATTGACCCAGCAAAGGTAAAGGCCATATCTGAATGGAAAGCCCCAACAACGACAAAAGGACTCAGAGAATTTTTGGGATTTGCCAATTTCTACCACGGCTTTATCAAAGGAATTTCGAGAATATGTGCACCTTTAACGTCCCTAACAGGTAAGGGTACACCCTGGAAGTGGGGTCCTGAACAAAATAATGCATTTGACCTGCTGAAAGAAAAGTTCATGGCAGAGCCCGCTCTAGCTCAATGGGATCCTGACTGTGAAACAATGTTGGAAGCAGATTGCTCTGGTTATGCACTTGGTGGCTGTTTACTACAAAAACAGGACAACGCCACATGGAAATCAGTGGCATACTACTCTCGTAAACTAACTGGTGCAGAAATGAACTATGAAATCCATGATAAGGAACTCCTAGCAATCGTAGCATGCATGAAGGAATGGGACGCAGAGCTGAGAGGCCTCGCGAAGGCTTTCACTATCCTTAGCGATCATATGAACTTGAAATACTTCTTAACCACGAGGAAGTTAACTGAGAGGCAAACTAGGTGGGCTGAATTCTTATCTAGATTCAGATACACACTATTGTATAGAAAAGGGGTAGATAGCAAACGACCAGATGCACTCTCGAGAAGAGATCAAGACAGACCCAAGGAAGGCGACCCACGACTCTTAAGCCGCAAACGCCAGGTTTTAATGCCAGTCAATGTTTTGAAGCTGTGTATAAACGGTACTTATGTTGCAGAAGGCCACGAAATATTTATCAATAAGGATTTACAGGAACTTTGGAACCAGGCAATAAATAGCGACAGTACATATATTCGGATCGCAAATGCAATCTTTAATGAAGAGCAAGCCTGGCCAAATGATATCAAATTACAAGTAGAAGGTTCATCGGAGCCAACTGCAATTAAGGCAACAATTGCTGCTTGTCAATATGACAGCAACATTGGAGTAGTGCGTTATCAAGGACGTATATGGTTACCTCACTATGAACCTCTTACAACAGCAATTATCCAAAACATTCATGATTCAACCGTATCTGGCCATCCCGGAAGAGACGCGACTCTAGCACAAGTTGCTCGAGAATATTTTTGGCCTGGAATAAGTAAATCTGTTAAACAATTTTGCAAGAATTGCCACATTTGTGGGCGCTCGTCTATCTGGTGCCACCAAGAACAGGGGCTACTCAAACCACTTCCTGTGCCCGACAGATTTCACCAAGAGCTCTCAATAGACTTTATAGTCGACCTACCTAAGTCAGATGGTGTAACAAATATCATGGTAATCACAGATAGGTTATTAAAATCGGTGACACTAGAAGCAATGGATAAAATGGACGCTGAATCTTGTGCCAAAAGGTTCCTAGAATGTCACTGGCGCTACCACGGATTTCCAAAAGCCTTAACCAGCGATAGAGGGACGAATTGGACAAGTAAATTCTGGAGAAGATTATGTGAATTGGTTGGAATAAGACAGAGACTAAGCACAGCTTATCATCCTCAAACTGATGGTGCAACGGAAAGAATGAACCAAGAAGTTCAAACTTACTTGCGAGCGTATGTATTGTATACCCAACATGATTGGTCTAAAAGTTTAGCCGCTGCTCAACTTGCAATCAAAAATCGAGATGTTGTGTCTTTAGGAGGCGTAAGCCCATTTTTCGCAACACATGGATACCATGTTAATCCCATTCAAGTCGTTGCTGAAGAGTCAAATATCCCCGTATCTACAGGAAAAGAGAGGGCAGAGCAATTTTTTGAGAAATTAAAAAGTGTTACAACCTATATGCAATCCGCAATGGCAGCTGTTCAAGAACGCTACAAAGATTTGGCAGATAAAAGGAGACAACCAGCGCGAAAATATGTAGTAGGTGATAAAGTCTGGCTACTTCTACGAAATATCAAATTAGAAAATCAACCTTCAAAAAAGTTGGGGTGGCAGCATGCAAAGTATGCAGTCACAAAAATAATTTCGCCTGAAGTGGTTCAACTTAACATACCTGGAAAAATACATAATCGGTTTCACGTGGACTTGATTTTACCAGCTGACGAAAATCCTTTGCCATCGAAATCATTGGAAGACGAAAACCCAGGTCCTATTATAAATACTGATTGAGAGGAGGAATATCAAATCGACGAAGTACTAAGGTGCAGAACAAGGAAGGGCGAAAGAGAAGCCTTAGTCAAGTGGACTGGAATAGCACAACCAGAATGGACATCGCTCGTAAATTTGCAAGATGCCGAAGCACTCGAAGTGTGGGAAAAGCAATGGGGCTCAGCAGAAAAAAATAATGGGCCAGCCGTAAAAAAAAGAGGGAGAAAAGGATAAATTGGGGGGTAATGTTACGGTTTACCCGTTGTTTAAGCTTAGGTGAATACCTAAGCGCATTGTTGAGGACTCTGAGGATAAGACTGTTGGGATCGAAGCAATGTCATAGCACAGTGAATATGGGCAATGCATAGCCATGCGGTAATTATTCGACCTAAGGAAAAGGTATAAGCAACGAGACTCATAGAGTGGACAAAATGTTATAAGTACCTTGTAGCTGTAGTTAGATTTCTCTTCTTCATAGAGTTTATTAAATCGATTTTTTCATTACCAACTCGGTTTCTATCACAGAAGAGTACCAGATTGACAAAGTGCTTAGGTGCAGAACAAAAAAGGGGGAGCGACAGGCTTTAGTGAAGTGGACTGGAATGGCACAGCCAGAGTGGACATCACTCATAAATTTGCAAGATGCTGCAGCTTTAGACGTTTGGGAGAAAAAGTGGGGTTCTGCAGAGACAAATAATGGGCCAGCATTAAGGAAAGAGAAGAGCAGAGGGTAAACAGGGGGGGTGATGTTATGGTTTGACCGTGGTTTTGCTTAGGTGGAGACCTAAGCGGAGTTTAGGGGCGTATTAGGGAGAGTGTTACATATTACTGTCGGAATATTTCCTATGGATTCTTTGTTTGAGGTAACTCAATAACAATTGTTTCATTCATTTGTATCTATCCTCATTTTGTGACGGAGCGCCAGGGCCTTAATGACCTTGAACAATTGTCACATGATATATGCTTACACAGCTATTACTAATTATTACCCATTTGTCATTACATCTTCATAATCATTATTGCCACCCAAACTCCAGCATCCTTGTTTAATGCACATCCAAATAAAACTTGTGTCCTACTATTTGACACTGGCAAAACAAATAGAAAAATGAAAACCAATCAAAGTTCCTTTTTAAACTTGACGTTTTTGAAAATGTAATCTGCAATGGGAAATATGTTAAACCCTCTCCACCCATTCGTTTTCCTCGACTGTAATAGTGTTGAGATCGATGAGACGTTTCAAAGCATTGCAGCAATCTGACTTTGTCATTGCGTCTGCTGGATTACTATCACCCTTGATCCAGCGTACTTGGACTATTTCCCGTCTTTCGTAAGATTGACGGAGGCACATCACGTCAACCATTAATCTCTTTTCCCGGGTTGTACCCAGCTTTACTAAGCACTCATATAGAGATTTGGAATCTGTACATAGAATTAGTGGCACTTTTATGTGTAGAATCTTATCAAGAGTTGATTTGATGGCTGCGCCATAATCAAATCCATGTACCATTCCATATAGTTCCGCTGCTAGTACGCTTCTTGTTACTCTTTTACATTTTATAGAAGACCAGTGTAGAATATTTGCTTTATTATAACGGTCTTTAAGGACAATTACGAAGCCAATTTGAGAGGAAAAGTCATTATTGTTGGCAAAAGAAGAGTCTGTAAAGACAAATAGTTGCAGTGAGTTTTTGTCTAGTGGCACAAACTTTAGTCCTCTGTTCTGGTTTTTGATTTGCCACAAAACCCTTTTGTTTAGCTTCTTAATGCTACTATTGTCGGGATCCATGGTTTGGGCAGCATAAGAAAGGTCGAAAGAGGCTTCTGGCTGACACACACTCGCAATATATGCTCCTTGCGCTTGTTGGGAAATAAATTGATCTTTTGTTGAGACACTGGTTCTAGACTTATTTCTAGATCCGTAAATATCAATTGGCTCACTGTGGACAGGTTTTAAATTTCTGCATTGAAGCTCCTGTGTTAAGTTAATAGAGCGCGAGCCACTATCTCTGCTAATGTGTCCGCCGTTGAAAGTAATGGGCGCAGATTCAGTGAGTATTTTCCTTTCTTTCGCCGCAAATTTAGCCTTGTCAAGTTGAAGTTGTTCTTTGCCAGCGAAAACTTTATCTGCAACAAATAGGGTATCATCAGTCTGTATTCCAACGACACCAAATCCTTCATCATGTTCGTTTCTGTAGAGGAGACAAGGGTCGAATGTGGATTGTTTCAAGGATAATCCTTCAGTATGATGCTGATGATAAGTGAAAAAACAGTGATTTCCTGCTTCTGGCACACCATACAATGGTTTGATAACCTTTAAAATAGTCCCCTTTCCTCCTAATTCTATTGGTGCCCGTATGTAGAAGTCGCAACTAAGATTAGTTTCTGACTGGACATAGGCTTGAGTTATGTCTCTAAGATACAAGTCTACTGAAAGCATTGCTACAAGAGAAAGAATGATTCGCTGACTGACTCTCTGGATAGTCGGAGCCTGGGTAAGAACAAAGTGTTTGTTTTCGTCTTTGTAAGCTTGTACAACCAGACGAGATTTTTCGAAAGCTTTATCCGTACCTTGATGTTTTATCTCATCAACAAACCTTGATGAAAAAATTCTTATTCCAGGTGGGATATTGGAGGGTTGAACTTTGATGAACACCCCTCTTTCAAGTAAACCGTCTACTTTTTTTTGTCTTGATTTTTGAAAAGAAGTAGCCTGAAAAGGCTCTGTATTGACAAAAGCAGATAAACTTGGCTCGTCACAAAATCGGGCAGGTGGTTTGCGGGTTCTTTGGCCGCGGGCTGGGATGTCTTTTGCTTGATTTACATCATATTCTTTTTCTTTAATTTGTTCCTGCAAACTTGAAGGATCGTCAATAGAGTTGCGGAAGTAAGGTTTTACGGAGGTTGATTGAAAGCTTGTTGGGCCTGAGGGTAACTGAAATTTGCATGTTTCCTTTTCTATATTTATTAACTTGAAAGGACCATGCCACTCCCCAAGATGACCTGCATTTCCTTCTCTCCACACCAGGACATCAGAGTTGGCAGGCAAATTATGAACTGGCTCAACGTTAGGTCTATTT
Source organism: Blumeria graminis f. sp. triticale (assembly GCA_905067625.1). Lineage (NCBI taxonomy): Eukaryota > Fungi > Ascomycota > Leotiomycetes > Helotiales > Erysiphaceae > Blumeria > Blumeria graminis. The sequence goes on along the minus strand of LR898472.1, from coordinate 7,010,847 downwards.
CTTTCCTTCAAAGCACTGTTTACTTGTTTTTCTGCCCGAAACTTTCTTATCTCATTCATAGCTTTTTGCATAGCCATTGAGCGTTGGATTACTGAAGGATTGGGAGGGTCTAAAGTTGTCATTTGCGGGTACGCTCCAAAAACTAGCAGAGTTGGAACTAAGCCGTTGGGTCCAGCAGTGTCATTGATGGCTTTTATCGCCATTTGGAGCATAGGCGTTTGACCTGAGGCGGAATAGAATGGCAAGAAGGGGTCGGATGGATTGCGAGAGATGACTAAAGATCTACTGGAGATAATTTGGAGAAATAAAGGTTTAAAAATGGGTAATATAAGTGTCTAAAGAGTCTAAAGGTACGAGCAAATACTAATAGTGACTAAAGGTGCTAAAGGTAACTAGAGGTGACTATAGGTGACCAGAGGTGATCCGAAGGTGGTGGTTATGACAGAAGACTAAGCGTAAAGAACTCTATGCCTACAGACCAAACCATTATATATATACCTGCCTTCCTTTCACTAGCTCATCATAACATAGACCTTAACATAATATCAACATGATACCATGTGCCAAGAACTGTCCTGTTGTCATAGCAACATATGAAGAAAGGTAAAATTATATCCTAAAGAAAGGATCGGAAGAGGAATCCTTACACTTGGCTCCAGCTAGTTCTTGAGAGATTATTTTATACACTCGCCGTATTAGAGAGTGATAGCGCTCCACTATCCCAATAGACCAATGTGCCTTGACAGGTACATTCTTGACAGAAATTGCCATCAAAGCAGCGCTTTGGTGAAACTCTTTCGCAGTGAAGTTACTGCCGGCATCTGTGACAATATAGTCAGGAGGTCCAATGTACACGTCTATCCAGCAGGCTCTTATTGCGTCCCAGATATGCTTTGCGGAGATATTCTGAAGCTATCAGGCAGCTTGGAATCTGGTTTCTTTGTCAACAACATGAAGGATTGGATTATTGTCAATGTACATAATATCAACAAAGATAGAGTGATTGAATTGGGTGTCATCATCTTGCAGTTTGAACTTGAAACGTCGAGGTGGTCCCTTGTGCTTTTGGCAATAGTCACAAAATTTAGTTAGGTGGTCTATATGTTCTTTTTGTATGTCATTATGACCGGATCTTTGTAAGACGGTATAGAGGCATTGTGCCGAAGGGTGGCCGAAACGCCGGTGTAATCTTTGTAACTCCGTATCAGTAAGGAAACAAGGGTTCATGAAAAAGGAAGAAGACATTAATGATTGTAAGAAAACTCCCCATAACAGAAAAGCATGACCAAAACGCCGTATTACTTTAACCTTTTTGCTAGGTGTTATTAACTGGTTCTGAATGTTATCATAATAAACGCCTAAATTATCCATATCTGAAAGAGAGAGTAGGAAAGGAGTGTCGGCTTTAACAATGTGGAATTCTATGACTCCAATAGGCGTATCCAATTTAATAGCTCCTATTGAAGAGCTGCTTCCAATGCCGAATTGAACGTTTACGGCGCCTGCTTTTGTGGTGTCTATTGTGATATTGGCAATTCTTTGGAGAGCCTGAAATTGCTTAAGTCCACCCGTGGAGTATTTTGAGGCACCCGTATCAATGATAATTCCATAAAAACAGGAGCTATTGTACCTTGAGGAGACTAAGTAACTGAATGGGTCATCTTCGGTGACAATTGCTGGGTTAGTTGGATCATTTCCGGTGATCGCATATTGGAAGGAGAGATCGGCGAGGTTTAACGCAGTTTCTCTTGGATTCAGGATAGTCCCAAAGGAGGTTATAAAAGATTCATTGTAAGGAACGTCGGGTTTATCAATCTCGGCTGGTGGGGTTGTATCTAGAACTAGCATTTCAATTTGGTTATCAAGTTCAGATTTGCTAGTGCTAAGATTTTCTGGATCGCCTTCATATTGCGCGAGCAGCTGGTCTGTACAATCATTTATTTGATTCATCATCTGTTTTTGGAAGACTTTCTTTGCCGATTCTTGCTCTGATACAGTATGATTTCGAGACCAGCAACCAGGGCGTTTACAAACATAACATCTTTTCTGAGACGACCCGAGTGATTTACAAGACCTCCAATGAGAATTTGAGCGCGAAGTTTCAGGATTTCTTTGATTATTTTCCTTTGTAATAACGGCGGTCCGTGAATAATTGCGATAATTGGGCGCCTTCATTTAGCTCAACAGTTGAAATAGATGATTGGAGATAGTTGAAAAGTCCCATTAGGGTACTACTTGGTTTAAAGCATGCAAGCTGGCAGGCAGGGAAACTGCGACAGGCATTAATTAGCTTTGTATGTAGATAGTTTTCTGATCTATATTTTTTATCAAAGCTAAGCTGCAAGTGACAAAGCTCGGTAAAAAGCATTTGTAAACATTCTAAGGTCGACTTCCCTTTATCAACATTTTCAGTTATGACCAAGCAAAGAGTAAGTGATTCCCATCTAGCAATCTTGTTTCTTTTTGTTTCTGGACCTTCAAAATAATCTCTAGTTGCGGTGCATAGCTCATCAAAGTTTGATTGGTGTCCATTTGATGTTACAGAGAAATAGTGCGCAAGTGCCGAGCCACTAAGCATTATTGAATATGCCTTTGCGTATAGGAGCTCGGGTACATCAGCCTTCTCGCACAGTTCCATGAATATATTTAACTCGTAATCAAAGCTATCACCTTCACCCTGATATTTGAGCTCTGGCCCGTACATTTTTGCCAAGTTTGATAACTCTCTGCTGTAGCCAGTGATGGGATATGCTGAAGGCTCTGAGAGTTTCTTTTGAGAAGCTTGATCTGTAGATGGATGAATAGATTGGGATCTTTTGGGCAATTCTTGAGTTGACATCTGCGGGTTTCCCAACTTGGTTTGAACGGAATAGTTTTGAGAATTTTTCATGACATTGATAATCTTGACCGAGTCAAAAGTTTCATTGGAATTCATGATGTCTTCCTTAGTCCATTCTGTGGGGCTTTCTTCTGATAATGTATTGAATAGGGATACAGCCATAGTTGTATGCCTATCCCATTTAACCCAGACTCCGTGAGAACGTAGGTATGTTCTGAGTGATTGCAACGCTGTCCTTGAAGCTGCCTGGAAATCATCAAGGGTTTTATCGCTGAATTAATCTTGATATGCTTCCCAAAGATTATCGTCTTTGAAATTGTACGATGTGAATTCCTTGAGAGTCTTCTTAATAAAATTGTCGATTTCTTCCTGTTTAGAAATCGAGGGAGTTTCTGGTTTCATGTTTGAAATGCCTGACATTTTCTTCGGTGTACAAACCTAATAAAGACTTGGGTTTTTCGGGATGGAAATGGTTAAAATTCTAGGTGGAGTGTAGGCGTGATGGACGCAAATCGAGGGCCTTCGTTAATAAGGGGTCGATTTCTTGAATAATAGCTTAAAGTTGAGGGCCTTTCCCAGGGGTTAACTAAAATCTATATTCCTTAGCAAATACAATATGAGCTGAGGCCTTTAACAGGGACTGAACAAATTGTATCTCTCTTCACAGGTATTCTGATCTGAATTCGAAGACTGATCAGTGTCGGAATATTTCCTATGGATTCTTTGTTTGAGGTAACTCAATAACAATTGTTTCATTCATTTGTATCTATCCTCATTTTGTGACGGAGCGCCAGGGCCTTAATGACCTTGAACAATTGTCACATGATATATGCTTACACAGCTATTACTAATTATTACCCATTTGTCATTACATCTTCATAATCATTATTGCCACCCAAACTCCAGCATCCTTGTTTAATGCACATCCAAATAAAACTTGTGTCCTACTATTCGACAATTATATTGTATCAAGCAACTAAGTTTCACTTGGCCACATTACTTTGGAGCTAGGAAGGGATGTGAGACGGTAAAGTAGAATTGCCAAGTGAGAGAGTTAGCTAGATTGCAAAGATGACGACGGGTAGTGGCGGAGCAATATGTCATTCTCACCAACAGAGTATGTACTGGATGAGGTAGAAGGATGTACAAATAGTCATTGCCCGTAGTTATGGTACTTCTCTCTTCATATAGTTTAATCTTCTTAATAGTACACTACAACCAGCTTGGTTTTGTCACTGTCAAATTGGAGCGTAGGGGTTTGACTGTGACAACCAGAAGGGAGCACAGGTTAGTAGATGAACAAGTTGAATCAGGTAAGGACTCAGATCTGGAATATAATTCATAAGATTCTAAACTAAGGGAAGAAAATAACAAGAGGTATCTAGAGATATACATATATACATAATTTACAATTGGTCCGTGCATAGGTAGGATCACAACCCAATACTTGGAAGGAACAATGGTATTAGAGGCCCCGAGGGTCAGGAATACACGGCCGTAACATTGACCTGATGCGGAATAGAAGGGCGAGAAGAGGTCGGATGGATTGCAAGGGATGATTAAAGATCTACTAGAGATAATTTGGAGAACTAAAGGTTTAAAAATGGGTAATATAAGTCTCAAGGCGAAGTTAGGACAGTATTCCACAGGGTGCATATGTGGTCTAACGAAGATCTAGGTGGTAGATGAAGGTGATGAGTAGGTCGAAGGGATGACTGGTCTTCTCTAGGAAGAGACAAATAGGTGGATAGTAGCAATAGAGGCTACACGTGGATCTTGCTGATGAAGAGCTGGAAAGAGATAAATGGTCTTCCCGAAGAAGGGATGGCTAAACAAATGTATTGTTAAGGTAATTGAAGAAGACGTTGCGTGAAGAATAATGCTTCTTCACGCCGAGTATTTATATACATAAAATTACCAAATAGCACGTAGCACATAGCCCCTATGCCCAACAATCTACTACACATCACCTAATGAAACCAGCCCATTCTTATCAGTCTTCCTTGCTGGTTTTAGAAGTGCATTGAACTATTATTTGTGTTTTAACTTAGCCGTCTGCATGGCATTTCATAATACACTATGCTACAATGATCCATGAAAATAAGTGTCCAAAGATTCTAAAGGTACGAGCAAATACTATTGGTGACCAGGGGTGATCCAAAGGTGGTGGTTGTGACAGAAGACTAAGCGTAAAGAACTCTATAGCTACAGACCAAGCCATCATAAATATACTTGCTTTCCTCCCACTAGCTCATCATAACATAGGCCCTAAACTAGTAAAAACATAATAAACATTGCCAAGAACTGTTCTATTGTCATAGCAACATCAGGAGAAGGGTAAAATTATAAACAAAAGTTAGGATGGGAAGGAGAATCCTTACAGTCACAGTGTTGTGGTTATGAGCTGTGAGGTATATAGCAATTATGTCTCTGCCGTCCGTCGGTGGATTTACACGGGCTCATGTGCAATGGTGAGTCGCGGAGATGGCGCGCTCACGCTGGGTGATGGCACGATGGACACTGAGTGCGTATCACTGTGGCCAAATGGGTGTCAGTAGGTATCAAATGTGAACTCTTACTGACGATGGTGATCTATGAAGGTGATGCTAGATGTGCATCCCGACGATTGATAATATCATCTAATGGATGATGTGAAGTATGATAATATTTGGATAGATTAATTCACTAAACTCGGCAGGTGAAGAGATTGTAGAGTACATGAACAGCGTCTGTGCACCGGCCTGTATTTTCCACCCTTTCCTAATCCAGCAGCCCATCCTCCGTTCCCTTGTCTCCTAACAACTCAACCAAGCCAGCAAAACACAACCTCCATCAATTCATCGTAACTAAGTTTCCTTTATACGAGAATATAGAGTCAAGTCTTACATATCACAAGAACACACGCGACAGCGACTATAGAGACCTACTGTGAGCATAACTTCCCCAACGGTATCCATTGTCCTGCTCCCATATAGCCTAGTTAATATAACAGTCTTCTAATGTAACGGCTGTTAAGCCTAGGGATTCCTGTAGCCTGCGCTGGCTAGCACAGGCAATGAATGCATGGGAATCTTCTTGAAGGACCTCGAAATACAAGGAGCTAAGAAGATTCTCAATGAACCTTCTGGAAGCACACTGAAGGTTCATGAGGACAACAGGTGTATCAAGAATCTTCTATGGCATTGTCGAGGATTCCATATTATTCTAGTCATAGGGAGAACCTTACAGAAGAGGAGTATCTCAGTGTATATATTTGTAGTCTAGCTATAGGAATTCTCTCTCTAGAGAATTATAATTAATATACTGTACTTACAAGATTGCCCAAGCATTTTGCACTGAAACATTGACAGCTGCACCATGAAAAAAAGTTGATTTCTCATGCTTACCTCGATTTGGCTGTCAAGGGTACAAGCTTATCAATCCAAAACCGGCAAAGCTTAAAGCAAGAGTAGAGAAAGGGTGTGTCATGGAACAGGACATTTTATTCATCACGTGATATATAACCTAATATGTGCCTCTAAATATATATAACTTGTCAGAGTCTAGCAATATCCTTTTCTCCTTTGCAGACAATCTAACTCACCAGATTTGACATTGTCAATCTAGCATTTGTCCCATATCGTGACATATTGTCTACCAAATATATTACTGCCCTTGTGCGTAAAAAGAAATACTTCATTTTTTTAATCTGTGCAATTTTAAAACCTCCACTCACTTTTGCCTATAAAAATGGAAAATAACCCTTGGAATCCAGAAGGCACTGGGATTCCATAATACCAATCAAATTTGTTGTAAAGATTCTCCTTCCCATCCTATCTTTTGTTTATAATTTTACTCTTCTCCTGGTGTTGCTATTACAACAGTACATCTCTTGGCACTTGGTATTATGTTGATACTAGTTTATGGCCTATGTTATGAAAAGCTAGTGGAAGGAGGGCAGGTATATGTATGATGGCTTGGACTGTAGAAACAGAGTTCTCTACGCTTAGTGTAGTGGATTATATATCACGTGATACAATGTACTTAATGCTAGATAGTACCATAATAAAACTTCATGCTTCTTCACTACACTTAGTTTTCTGTCACAACCACCACCTCGGATTACCTCTAGTCACCTCCAGTCACCTCTTGTATCTTTAGTTACCATTAGTACCCACTCGAACATTTATACCTTTTAGATATATATATTATCCATCTTTAAAACCTTTAGTTCCTCATAGTTATCTCCAGTAGACCTTCAGTCATCTCTTGCAATCCATCTGGCCTCTTCTAGCCCTCCAATTCCGCTTCAGCTCAAACTCCTACGCTCCAATCTGACATGCGTCGTTAGTAGAAACGTTCTGTGAAGGTGATGCCGCCTTTTTGCAAAAATTCCCACTTCTCTGCACTGTCCCAAACCAACAATTTTTTATCCAAGCCATGCAGAGCAGCATACAGGGCAACAATGCAGTACAGCTCAGTGAAGAGATTATGACATTAGCAACTGCGTATGTGCACTTAGAAGGTGAGCTCCTTCATAACAAAAATGACCATGATACACTTCTCGAGAAAAACCAGGAACTTTCAGATGCCAATTCAAAACTTGACAAACAGAAGAAGACTGCAAGCTCAAGTAGCTCGCAGTTACAGCAGCAAAATGCGAATCTACAACAGCAAATTGCTAGCCTGCAACAGCGAACAAATAGCCTCCATCAACAAAATAAATCTCTTCTCCAGCTAAGCCAGAACCTTGACAAACAATTAATAACCTCTTGCCAGAATGGACCCACTCCACAATAATCAGCCGAACAACCTGATCCGGACATATTCTCCGCCAATGAGCCCACGTCACGCAAAGAATTACCACTCTTTATTAGAAAATTAAATATGAAACTTATTGCTAACAGAGATTGGTATCTTAATGAACAGTCCAAGATGTTGTATTTAGTCTCCTGTCTAGAGGGCAAGGCTTACTCGACAATCTCGCACGGCATCAATATAGATGGCACAATTAAGTTCACTTCAACCAAAGCCATTCTGGTTATCCTCGAACAAGCCTTTGCAGATGTTGACAAATATAATGCTGCCTGATGAGAAATTCTCACAATAAAACAGGGCCAAAAGGATACATTGACACACATTTCTGACTGGTTCAATGTAGCACAGAAAACCGGACTCTCCAACGACGCTTTGATCAATCACCTTTACGATTCACTGCATCCAACCATTGTTTCTCATATTCAGAATCGTGTAATGCTACGCCAATCTCTTCCTACAGACTTAATATCTTATCTTGTTGAAGTCCGACATATTGACGCGGTACTTCGGTCCTCTAATCCTAGCTATACTAAGTCAAAACATTCTACCAATAGTCACCATCTATATAGTCCTCCTATCCCCAAATTTACGACCCTCGCCACCCCCTCACCTTCTACACCCCCAGCCAGAGAACCTATGGACCTGAGCGCTTCAATCCTCAATTGTCACGGTTTGACCATTGTATGAGCTTAGGTGGATACCTAAGCTTAATACTAAGATTGTTTACAATAAGGTCGCACGGGGAGGGGAAGATGGAACTAGACAAAACAATAATACTAATCAGGACGCTAGATTGCTGTTACAACTAAGTAACACCCAACAACACATGGCTAGCTAGCAAGTATGATGTCTAGAGGTGTTAGACTCTACGAGTCAATTGAAAAATGTATGAAGTAAAAGTAAAAAGTGTCAATTAATTCCTGGCTGCCATTTCTCTTACTGTTACTATCTAGATTATGTACGTCTAGAAAATGGCAAATGCTCTATGTGTCCCCAACTTGTCCCCATAGACCAAGCTTCTCATGGTTTGGAACGAAACATCTCTAGTCAGAACAGATAGAGTTCTTATTACTACAGCCCAAGCAAAACACCTTTTTTCGAAACAATTAACTCCAAGCTTTGTAAACCTAGCTCCTTAAACTTTATATCTGACATTAATCGCCTCCAAACTATCCATAGTTTGATAAGAGGAAAGCCATCAGTTAGTAGATACACACAGCGGATCAGTCATTATAAGTACCTGTTAGCTGTAGCTAGAGTTCTCTTCTCTCCTCATATAGTTTAATAAATCGACTTATTCATCACCAACTTGGTTTCCGTCACATCAATTGTTGTTGAAATTGGTGCTTCCAATTATGGTAAAGACAGGGATGTGTAGAATACACGTCACTAATCTCCCATTAATTGTGAGGTTAGTATTAATGCGCTTTGACGTAAATACCAACCACTAGATTTTATAATTACAAAATATAGTTTATATAGCACTCTGTGTCCTAGTGGGAGTAATTAACAACTCTCCACGACAGATTTACAGACTCCTTTACTTTCCCACTCGCTTCACCAAGTGATACAATCTGTGCCTAACAGCCACAAGCTTTTGCAAACCAATCCGCTCAACAATTGTAACATCACTTGGACTTCAGTAGATGCTGCTAATCATAGAATCCCACGAAATGAGGCAGAGAGATGTGCTAAACGCGCATATTGCTTCGACAATAAGCTATACAGCTGGTGCTACAATCCGGGACATCGAGCACAACTTTGCGCTGAGGCAAGATGGCACAAGGGTAAGACAAAGTCTGCGGATAACAAAACTGGGGTCGAGCAGGAAAAAGCCTAGTCTCCAATAATTGTTGCTATTAGAGACATTTAGAGAGTAAGCCAGTTGGGGAATCAGTCACAAATATGACAGAAGATGTGGGTGTCACAAACCATCACTGGGATGTCGTGTCGCACCCAGGCAACCGAGTTATGACGTGCATACAATAACACAATTTAGGTATTGTAATGGTTACAGTGTTGTGATAGCAACACTTGCCATTCAGAGTACTAGTTAGTTACTGTATTATGGCTGTAAACTACTACACCCTTGGTTATAGTATTGAAGCTCGTGTACTTAAGGAAGCTCTAGGACTGGATGTGTACTGTAGCTTTTTGTCTTGTAAATTACTCATGTTTTAGAATCAAATTATTAATCTAAATATCTCGTCCTCATTATCAGCCTCTGTCTCCGTCTTCGTCTTCGTCTTTGTCTTTGTCTTTGTCTTTGTCTTTGTCTTCGTCTTTGTCTTTGTCTCCGTCCTCATCCGTGACAGTGGGGTTATCAAGTACCAATGGCAAAGGAATGTTACACATACTGTCTCTGTCTACACCACACAAAGACCACCTTCTTCTATCCTGTATTATGAAAAAAAAAGGAATTGCATTTCAGACCCAAGCATTTCTTGATTGTGGTGATACTGGTGAATTTTATGAACTTAACTCTGTGCAAAGAAATAACCTACCTTTAAGCCTACTACCGCAGCCCAGCCAGTTTTATCTCGCTGACAGTAAGCTAGCCGCTAAAATAACACATACAACAACCCTGAAACCCAACATCCTTGCTCACAAGGAAACTATAACCCTATTTTTAACAAATCTCAGTAGGTACAAACTTATACTGGGACGTAAATTGCTCAAGAAGCATAATCTATTTATAGATTGGTCAAATGACTTTGTCTATTTCAATTCCAATTATTGTAAATAGTACTGCCTTTCCACTCAAATTAATCAAGTTATAGTTCCCGCTTTAAAAGCCATAAATTTAACATAGAGTCACTGTGACAGCTTGTAAGCCGGTAATTGCCTGTAGCCTGCACTGTCTAACGCAGGCTTAGCATGAAACAAGGAGGGCCTTATAAGTGGCAATACTAATATTGTAACACGTCCGGGGATGTGGCACGAGAATGTGATACGAGTAGGGGATATGAGTAGGGAATACGAGTAAGGAATACGGATATACGGATAGAAATCTGTGTCATTGGCTGGGATAATAATCATGTATAAAGTAACTGTTATTATCCTCTTCAATCTATAGTTCACCATAGATTGAAATTAAAACTACCTCTGACCATAAGGTTGCCCAAGTGCCTATGCTTAGACTGTGACAGTCATATCCAGAAGAAACCACCAAAGGTCGACCAAGAAAAATAGGTGCCGCAGCTTTCTAGACACTATCTAAACAGAAAGATGTCCAAATTTTTCTTTATCTCTATATGAGGTGGACCATAAACTTAGCAAAAAGGGCAATAAAGCAGCTACGTCATTGTCAAAAATTCTGTCAACTCAGTCTTACAACAATCCCACTCCTGTTCAAAAAATGTATTCAAACTTATGTCAATATTCTGAAAAAACTGATCAAAGTATGCAATCTAGATCAATGGCAACTGATATGCACTTGGCAGGTTTCTCTCTCGCAGATATACAAACTGCTCTACAAACAAAAGATCGGCCCGACCCCGCAAAAAAATTGCCCATACACTAACACCATCATTTATCAGTCTTTGACCACAAAGGTGCTGATACACTACCCCCCCACAGAAACTGTGACCACAAAATCGATCTTAAACCGGACACTGTTATGGTTGGACTTGCTAGGGTACTTGGAGGTAGACTGGTGGAAGAATCCGGGATCACATGATAATATATAACAGGGATGCAGGTCGGACTAAAGTGGAGCCGCGGTCGAGCTTACCTCAAGCTCGTAGCTCCTAGCACTTCCTTTCTCTTTGTCTTTTCTCCTACCTATGTATTTTAGCCTAATGTCCAAATACAACTTCTTCTTAGAGACCCGTATCATCCTCAGGTCAGCTGTAACAGACACCACACCCCCACACAGACCACTCTATAACATGTCTGTTGAAGAACTTCTAGTTTTGCGTAAGTAACTGAATGAACAACTAAAGAAACGATTTATCTGTGCCAGTAAGTCACCAGCAGCTGCGCCTGTCCTTTTCGCATAAAAACCTGGTGGTGGACCGCGCTTTTGTGTCGACTACCGTGGCCTGAATGCTATAACAATTAAAAGCCAATATTCTCTCCCCTTACTACAAGAAACACTAAGTAAACTTAACAATGCCAAGTACTACACCAAGCTAGATATCATTGCAGCATTTAATCACATTCGAATTGCCGAAGGCCAGGAATGGATGACCGCATTCAACACGCGTTATGGGTTATCTGAGACACTGGTGATGCCATTTGGGTTATCAAATGCACCAGCAACCTTCCAAGTGTGTATAAACAAAATCCTACAACCCTACCTCGATATATTCTGTACCGCCTATATTGACGACATCTTGATTTACTCTAACAATCTCCTTTCACATAGGGCACATGTTAATATTGTACTTGATGTGTTAGGAAAGGCTGGACTACATTGTGATATTAAGAAATGTGAATTCGAAGTACAAGAAGTAACGTACCTTGGAATGATAGTTTCTACAAAAGGAGTGCTCCTTCGTGCCTCAAAGATGTACAAGAATTCCTCGGATTCTCAAAGTTTTACTGTCAATTTATTAAAAATTTCTCTAAAATTGTCAGACCCCTTGTTGCCCTCACCCGAAAAGGTGCAAAGTTTGTTTGGTCTGAAGCTTGTCATAATGTTTTTAAGTCACTTCAGAGATCCTTCATCTATTACAGGCTCATACCTGGTTATTGTTAGGCTGCTTCCTAACAAATAAGGCTTGAACTCTTCCAACCATATTAAACATCATACATGTCATGAACCCCTCCACGACTCATTAGACCCAAGTATAGGCCTTGGCCCAGTTCATACAAATCTATTCTTAAATGTCAAATTTAGATTGCAGACAGGACGACTTGAACACCAGTCGTGAGTCATCTAAGCCACATGCATCATAACTATTTTAATAACTAAAATTACTAACATTAAAATGAAGCTGAATTAAAATAGACGGAGATACTGGTGTTTGTCAGAGGACAGGTCATGATCTATTTTGAGAATGGTATGAAATGAGGGAACGAGATCATAGTCTTGTAAATAAATAGGAGGCTTTCAGTCATGTCTCTGCTTGTTACTTTAAGATTTTCATTTGTATCTAGCTCTGAGTTCAGTTTGAATAAAACGCCAGTTTAAGACCGTCACATCATCACAGCACCAGTATTACGTCATTTTGATGCTTCCAAAGAGATTAATGTCGAAGCAGACTCCTCTGATTTTGTCTCTGCAGGGATCTTATCTCAAAAGGACAAAAATGGCAATCTTCATCCTGTAGCTTTCATGTCTAAAAAGTTCGAGAATTCAGAATGCAACTACGAAATATATGACAATGGACTTTTAGCCATTGTTCGATGCTTAGAATATTGGAGAGCTGAGCTCCAAGGTTCTTCTATCCTACTACTGTACTTACTGACCATTGTAATCTCGAGTACTTCATGACAACAAAAGAACTGACTCGTCGCCAAGTCTGTCGGAGCGAGTTTCTCTCACAATTCGATTTTGTTATCAAGGCTCGACCAGGTAAGGATAATGTGAAAGCCGATTCTCTTACTCGACAATCCCAAGATCTTCCAAAAGATAATTCTGACCCTTGATTATTACCAAAAACCAAATCATTCTTCCTACCCAAAAACTTCATCAGCTGGTCATCCAAGACCTAAAAGACAGTGAAAATCACGCAATATCAAACATTAACACCCTCAGCCTTGCTAAATGTTCTCATTTGGAATCCTAGGAAGAACCTCTAGACAAAAGTATCGCCCGTCTTCTGAAACTAGGTTACAACAATAAAAAAGATAAATGGCTAGAAAAAGTCGTCACTGAGCTAACAAAACCTCGGGGAATTCCGTACTCAAAAGAAATTACACTTTCAGAGTGCTAGCTCCGGGATGGTTGCCTATATTTTTGCGATAGACTGCATGTTCCAGACAATGACTTAAGGCTTCTGCTCATTCAATCCACTCATGATAGCTGTGAGAAAGGACATCCAGGAAAGAACGCACTATATAAAGCAATAACCGATCACTACTGGTGGCCTTGTTTTTCTCAACAAACTGACCAATTTGTAAAAAACTGCTACAACTGTCAAAGAAACAAGGTTTCTTGACTCAAATATCGAGGATCCCTAAAACCCCTCCCCCCACTGTTGGAGCGCTGACTTGATATATCAGTAGACTTTGTAGGTCCTCTAGCAGAATTTGAGAACTTTAACTGTATTATGGTAGTAGTTGACTGCTTAAATAAGGAACGACACTACACTCCTTGTCATACTAGATTAAAGCAAGAGACCTTGGCAAGCTTTTTGTCCATTACGTCTGGCAGCTGCATGGGCTATGTGACTCTATTGTTTCCGACCGTGGACCATTATTTATTGCTGAATTTTGTAAAGCAGTCTGTCACTGCCTACAAATTAATGTTTCACTTTCAACAGCCTACCATCCCAAAACGGACGGTCAAACCAAGAGTGCTAATGCATTCATGGAACAGTATCTAAAGCCATATATAGATTATTCTCAAAATGACGTCTATGATTGGCTACCAATGGCCGAGTTTGCGGCAAATGATGCAGTTAATGATTCCACCAAAGTCTCTCCATTTTTTGCCAACAAAGGTTATCACCCGCGTATGAGCTTTGGCCCCCACGTCCTACTTCAAGGGTAAATTCAAAGCAACTCCGCGAACAAATCACAACTGGTAATGACTTCGCTTCCAAGATGGCTGAAGTCCTTGATGTTTTACGGATAAACCTTGTTACAGCCTTGTATTCCTGACCCTCGGGGCCTCTAATACCATTGTTCCTTCCAAGTATTGTGTTGTGATCCTACATACGCACGGACCAATTGTAAATTATGTATATATGTATATCTCTAGATACCTCTTGTAATTTTCTTCCCTTAGTTTAGAATCTTATGAATTATATTCCAGATCTGAGTCCTTACCTGATTCGACTTGTTCATCTGCTAACCTGTGCTCCCTTCTGGTCGTCACAAACCTCACACGCGCCAGAGAAAGACAGGAGAAAGCTGCTAATGCAAACCGCTCCCCAGCACCAGCCCACCAAATTGGTGACAAAGTTTTCTTGGATACCCGCAATATCACTACAACAAGACCTATTAAAAAGCTCGACTGCAAATATATAGGACCATTTCAAATAATAAAAATTATAAATTCTCACGTGTACCAGTTAAAACTCCCCTTTGAACACCAAAACTTACATAACATTTTCCACTCCAGTCTACTAAAACCAGCCCCAAAAAATCCTCTTCCTGGGCAAACTAATCCCCTGTCACTACCTATCACGCTTGATGAGTCGGGCGAAAATCTATTTGCTATCAAAGCTATACTTGATTCAAAGCAGAGCAGAGGCAAGAAAATTTTTTACTACTTAATCCTGTGGCAAGGTCAAGACCCCAAAGATAAAACATGGGAGCCTCTCCAGAACTTGGTTAACGCAACAGCCTCTATTCAAGAATTCGAAAGACGCTTTCCTAACAAGTTAAAACCAACAAAACGAGAGATCGAGACGGTAAAAAAGGGCGCAAGAAAGTCTCTGAAAATTTTATTGCCAAAGTAAATTAGGGAGTGAGATAGTGTGGAAACTCGAGGGACAAAAGACGATTGGCGAGTGGTCAAAAGCTGGTGTGGACTCAAATCATAAGATTCTAAACTAAAGAGAAAAGTATCTAGGAGGATATGAATCTGTATATATTTACATAAGAGTTCAACTGTTGAAATAGAGTTGCCAACACAAAACCTCCTGTCCCTCATTGCCTACAACCCAAGGGTTTTGCATGAAAACCAATATCCATGACAAACCTTTTGTATCGTGATTTGTCACATACAAGACTCGTGTGTGTGAAACTAGTCGTTGGAATTCCTGGATTGACCCTGTGTTGGCTTACCAACTATTGAACCGACGACCACGTGGCCACTAAAATGTCGGGGCGTCACAGATAGGACCATATTTCATGGAACAGAACGTTTTTTTTAACACGTGATATATAGTCTAACACGTGCCTCTAAATGTATATAACTTGTCAGAGTCCAGCAATAGTTCCTTTTCTCCTTTGTAGACAATCTAACTCACCAGATCTGACATTTTTGATCTAGAATTTATCCCATATTGTGACAGGGTAGTCTGTTTGCTTTGCTAAAAATACCAGCAAAAATTATTCGATTTACCATCCTTGCTGGACTCCAAAACACTGTGGAAACTCGAGGGACAAAAGACAATTAGCAAGTGGTCAAAAGCTGGTGTGGACTCAAATTACAAGATTCTAAACTAAAGAGAAAAGTATCTAGGAGGATATGAATCTGTAGATATGTACATAGGAGTTCAACTGTTCAAATAGAGTTGCCAACACGAAACCTCCTGTTGTAACAGCTGGTAAGAAAATTGGTCTCTGTAGCGCATGTTGGCCAACATGAGCCTAGTCTGACATTGGTACACACAATTGATCGACGTCAATGCGCGGATATATGATGCCACTCAACAGAATATCAAGGCATCGGCATCTAGTTTGGCAGGGCAGCAGTATTGGACCATAAAGCTACAACACATTGAGGTGTTACAACAAGTAGGGCCAACACATGTGAAGAATCCCATTGGATCCGAGACAGAGGGACTGTGCCTCAAATATATAGACAATGTATATATATGTATAGATAGAGACTAAAGGAGTTTTCTCTTCAGAATGATAATTTACATACTATTGACCACATAGTTGCACCAGTGCCTGTTCCTTAATCCGTGACACCTGTCCCTCATTTTCAACAACCCAAGGGTATTGCATGAAAATCAATATCCATGACAAACCTTTTGTATTGTTATTTGTCACACTCAAGACTCGTATGTGTGAAACTAGTTGTTGGAATCCCTGGATTGATCCCGTGTCGGCTTATTGACTATTGGACCAACAACCATGTAGCCACTAAAAATGTTGGGGCTGTTAACATTTCTATCTTGATGTCGGCCTGTACAAAGATACCGTATAATAGTAACTCATATTGATACTCGGGATTGCAATAGATAGCAGAGATTATGGTGTTTATGGCAGTGCGGGGTCTGGTAATTAGTGACAGGGATAGGACACGTGTATATATATATTGTGCACTTAACTCCTCTTTAATATGATGATGCTTCTGACTACATTCAAAATGCCCATAACTACTCTGGGCTAATCACCCCTTACTATATCGGTCCTATCTTCTAATTAATACCCTTTTTGCCCTTTTATCTTAAATGACAGGTCATGATATTCTTCGTCTTGCTGCCGATCATCAAGCTCAGAGTTATGGACAGATTAAATCTTTAACAGGGGCATCACAAACGCGTCTGTAAATGGATAGAAAATTGTACTCCATATGCCACTTCCAACAAGGATATCATGTTCGGAGATATGCTCACCAAATTAGACCAGCAGAGAACCTATAGTTAATGGGCCAGTGAAAATCCATTACCTGTTCAAGGAACGTAAGAGAGTACCTTGCAGAATCCTCCTTAGAGTGATCAAACCAGAGACAGGTTTGAGGGGGAGCTGATATCTTTGTTGGTCAGTCAACCAAACTTAATTTTACCTGAGATGTCAAATATGAGAGAATAGAGGAATTAGCAGCTGTCAGAATAGCAGGATTTATTGCCACCTCTTGTTTCGGAATTATTTAGTGGTCAGGAGTCATCAAATCAGAACGTGCCTCCATTGGTTCCACCGCAGACCATTCAAACAGCATCAGACAGTCAAAAACAAAGACCTGATAAAAAAGAGACCATACTATCTTCGAAAGATAAGCTAGTGTCACAACCTCTGGCTGCTCCCGTAATTCGTGATGGCAATGGCCACAAGTATCAATCGTGAATGACAAACAGATTTCAATCCCACATTAATTAGTTAGGTCACCTTCCGTTGATAGTGCCAGTGAATATGATAGCAAACATACATCAATAAGCCCATCCAAGAGATCTGATCAGCTAGGATAGAGAGATGATACTGAGGAAACTGGTTGTCAGTCAGATGAGAATAAGGTCTCCCATAGGATAGGGAAAGTACAGTCCAATCAGGGAGAGATTGGGCCAGTTTTTGAAAATACCGAGCCAGAAGAGGAGGTCTATGACAAAATAATGACAGGATGGGATGAAATACCTCCAATAGCGGGACATAGGCGTCAACACTCGGTAGAGCCTCTAGTGACGCACAGCAAGCGTGGTAGACCAATCAAGAGAGTAGATTATCACAAAATTTACCATGGCAAAGTGACAAGACCAGAAAGTGATCCAAAATCATGGTTAGAGGCAATGAGTAGCCAGGACGCAAAATATTGGAAGCAAGTGGCAGATGAGGAGTATTGCTCTTTACAGGATATGGGAGTGATTAAAATTATAAAGCGCAGCCAAATACCAAAAGACCGAACGCTTATGAAGAGCAAGTGGGTGTTTAAAAAGAAATTGCTCGCAGACAGATCTCTCGAAAAATACCAAGTGCCACTTACTGTTAAAGAGTTTACCTAACGTCCGGGCATAGATTATAAGGAGACATTTGCACCCACACCACGAGCAGAGACTGGGTGGATTATACTGGTCCTAGCACATATATCCAGTTGGTACAGGCAATAAGAAGATGTCCCGGCAGCATATTTGAATACAGATCTAGATGTAGATCTATACATGGAGATGCAAGAGGGTGTCAGGTTCTCTTGAGACCTAGTTAATTAACTTAAATAGGTAGGTGTTAAATCTTGGACACTTGATGGTAAAGATATAATAATAACAAAGACTTGGTTCTTTATTCTTGATTCTTGAATATATAGGGAATAATACAGGAATGAATACTGGAGAGCTTTTGACATGAAGACACCTCTGTCACAGTTCGAATATAGAAAGCGAATGGGCATTTGTATGATTGAAAGGTAAAGCTATAATTCATCTATGTGGAAGCAAACTACCTGCAAGTCTACCAAACTACTTATACACATCCAGAGGTATCTAAATCTAGCCTACACTTACAGTGTCAATGAAACTGACTAAAGGTTTGTTCTGCCACACGGGTAACGCTTCCAATACTCTTGGCACTATCCTTTACGTAGCCTCAGTGGCAATCTCATATTAGTTTTCGTCTACTGATAATCCTCGGAGTGATAGAGAATATAGGTTGCCTTCGATAGCCATTGAAGGCTACAGGACTTATCGGCTCACAAGCCGTCACAACCTCAGCTACTTATACCTTGACACTATCTGCTACAGACTTCAGTAATCTAGTTTCAGCCCAATTCATATCAAACTCCAGAGAGTGACCTAGAATCTGATCGAAGCTCAGTGAACTGGTAAGAGTGCAAAATACCATACCAAAAAATTTAGAAACTAATTGCTAGAATAGCTTAGAATACCATCAAAGTAATTAGAATCTATCAAGAGGGATACCAGCTGAAGCTAGGATCAGACTCTACCTCAACACCATGAGTCTATCCATAACATAGCAGTAGCCACATAGACTTAGAGTCAGGAGCTTGCAGGATAAAATCTCCACATCTGTCAGTCTATGACAGAGGGATTCAAGAAAGAGGGTTACGTTGTCTGTATTAGATAAAGCCTGTATGGGCTCAAGCAAGCCGCAGCTTTATGATACAATGATGTAAAAGCTTTCCCAGTACATCAAGGACTGTTCCAATTTATAATAAACGCGTGACTTTATAGTAATAAAGAGAAGGATTTATTTGTGATAATCCACGTCAACAATTTTCAGGTGATTAGACTGAGCATTGGGAAAGTAGAGAAGTTGATGAAGGCCTTGTACAAGAGGTATAAGCTGGAGACGGATCTTGTTATAAATTTGTTAGATTTAATCTGGATGTGGTGATGCAGGGGTTATCTTCTTAATTTGGTTAGGTCTGAGGGAACAGGACTTGGATTTCAGGCTAGAAATTTTGAATTGGTTCTTTACTTCTAACAACTTTTTTGTTTATTAGATAATTTGCTTATTGGGAACTCAATATTTTGATATTATGATAATCTGAACATATGAATTCGTAACTTTGATAATCCGAGCCTTGATTACCTTCATTTGCACCTTCGCACATTTGCACCTTCGTAACTTTGTAGCCTCGAACCTTCGATAATTTTTCTTCTTTGTTAATTTGTCTTTGTTGAAATCGACTCGACCTCTGCAGCTTAACAGCTTCGAAAATCTGCCAATAAGTAGATTCATAACTGATCTATTCCTGGGGATTTGTATTAGTAACCCAAATAATAAAATGCTTAGACTATTACAAGGACAGTATGCAAGGTAATACAATGGGCGGTCAACAAAAAAATATAGTAAAGGAATGGTGGCTGATTACTGTCTATTTTCTACATACATCTCGGAACTGTCCACCGAGGTGAGGCTACTTAAGGTGTCCTAATTCCCAATTCGCTAACCTCACGACCTGTTCTACTACACAATATCCTGTTTCCATATTTGTTGCAACCCTGTATTTGTATGGCCAAGTTGGACATCTCTTTGGGTATCAAGGCTAATGACATAATAATGATAAGTGTCCGTGCGACAGTCACTAGGAGATAGGCGCAGCCTGTAACAGGTAATTACTCATAAGGTATGGACTAGAGGAATTTAAGCCAGCAAACTCGACACTTAAGCGCTTAATGGAGCCCCATAGATCTCAGTGTTCACCAAAACAGATGGCAGAGTATAATTTGATTGTGGGGGGGGGCTGCAGTATCTAGTGAATAACACAAGTCCTGATATAGCCCACTCCATCAACTATCTAGCACAATTCTTAGCAAATCCATCAGATGAGCATTTCCTGGCAGCAAAGAGAGTTCTTTGATACATTTTGAAAGACCCAGAGAGAGGGATAACTTTCAAGATGGAGAAGAGAAGACCAATTCTAGAGGCTTACTTGGACGTAGATTTTGCCAGTGACCCAAATTCGAGCAGATTGACATCTGGTTCCCTTATTAGATTAGTATCAGGGCCAGTGAGCTGGACATCTCACTTACAACAAGAGTTTGTTCCATCAACAACAGAAGTGGGGTATTTAGCCACCATGGAGACATGTTAACAGCTGCAATGGGTTAAATCTTTACTAATCAAATTAGGTATTACTCAATTAATTGAAGAGTCGGGATGGACAAATTTGTATGTCAGCAATCAATCTGCAGTATCACTGATTAAAAATCACAACAACCATCAGTCCTCGAAGCATATTGCTTTGCAGAATAATTCTTTTCATCAACAATATCTACAGGAAGAAATTGCAGTGATTTAAGTGCAATCAGATCAACAACTAGCAGATAGTCTGACAAAGGCAGATTAATCAGTATAAATAATATGAGTGCTGATTCCTGTGAGATGTTCAGCGTCCATCCCGAACACATTAGTTCTAGAAAGCAAAATCAAAATTGTTGAAGGAAGATATGGTTAGAAAACTGTACTGCTTGTAATTGCCTAAAGCTTATTGCGTATATTATTGTACTGACTATTGAGTTCTACATTTACTATACATTCTATAGACCCTAGTTTAGCCCAGCTTACAAATCAAGTCACATGTCTTCTAAGGCTCAGTGACTGATACTTCAACACACCCCTTCAGTCTCAAGCCGTGACTGGGACTTCCATGTTAGACTTATGCTAATCTATTTTCACAACTTTCAAGTTCAAAATCTCAACAAATTTGTTGTGTTTCTTTTCCAGGAGTGACTTATTTAGTCCTTCGGCTGCCATTTCATGTGTTGATATGTAGCAGGAATCTACTTGTCCTACATTAATATGTTCATGTAAAAAGTGATGCCTAATACCAATGTGTTTGGTCCTCTGATGTAGCTCAGGATTATTTCCAAGGGCGAGTCTGCCCTGATCGTCCGAATAGATGCGAGTCAATAGTATCTCCTTTTCTGGGTCTGAAGGATTGCAAGGTTGTAATGAAACACCTTTTTCTCACATGTTTGAGAGGTTTTGATAGCTCACATGATTTGCAAAGACTTGGTGGAGTTTTTGACGCATCTACATCATGAGATATTCCCGTGGTTATTTTTGCGGCTTCCTTGAAATTTCTTAGACCTAGATGACCAAGTTGATGGTGCCATAGGCCGAGGCTAGGTTTTGACTGATGAACTATTGCTGGTTGTGCGACAGTAACAAAGGATTTGTTGATGTGAAGAGAGTTACTGTAAGTGGCAAACTTAATTCCATCAGGGCCATACATTTTGCCATCTTTCATAAATCCTCCAACTTTTAGTAGTTTATAGCCAATGAAAAGATTTATTGGGCACTCTGCTAGATATAAGACGTCCTTTAGTTCAAAAGGATTATCCTGTCCATTTGATAATCTAAAATGAAGAGTGACTGTACCAAGGCCACGCAGTGTAAAAGGACGAGAATCACGGACGCTGCACGCAAAGGCTGCCACAAAATAATCTATATTTTCTATGAAGAGAACACTTCAGTGGGACAGAGCCAATGTAAGGTGTGTGCTGATGACCACCTTACATAAGCACTTACTAAGCGTTTAATCTGTTGCAATAGACAGGCCTATTTGCCACATCCCACTTACATGCAAGGCTGGGCCAGTAAGTCAGCCCAGCCAACTAACACCGGGTAAAACCCATAACACGCGGCTGAGCAGGTCCATTTGCGGTCGTTATTAGAGGGAGATTAGGAACTTCCTCGTAGAAGTCAAACTTATCCAGGGTATTTGCAATGTGTGACAATGCACCTGTATCAGGAAGCCAACAATCGGAGTTATTTGCAACAGAGACGGACATATCAATGCAGGCAAGGCCTCCGAATCGTGGAGTATCATTATAGGTATCATCGTCTTTTGCTTTACTTTTACCATTGGTAGTGTGGTAACTTTGATCCTTGAAATTTCTCCATTTTTTCTTGTGCTTATCCTCCCACTGCTTGAGAAGGTCTTTATTTTGAGGAACTTCAAGACACTTTCCTTTTGCATGCCGAGCTTTTGAGTTTCCACAGATCTTACAATTCATGGGCTTTGGTCTAGATTTGCTCTTATCATTATTTTTTATATAGAGAGCCATTTGAATTCCACTAGACTTGCTATTGGCTCGTGCTTCGTCCTTAATATTGTGAATGAGTTTGTTGAGAGAGATTGACCTTTTTTCCCTACAGGCCGCTCTTTGCATTTCTACCCATACAGGATATGAGTCCTTTAATGCTTCTAAAAAAACAAGTGGGTGCCATGATTCAGGAGGCGAGATGTTGAGGCAATTTAAGTTATCAATAGCGTTTTGGAAAGCTATGATAAATTCGTCTATTGAAGAGTAGTCTGTGTGCCTTAGATTGATGTACTTAGCAATAGCCTGCTGATTCATAACAATTCCAGAGCTTTAGTATTGGCTAGCAAGCATATTCCACATTTCTCTGGCAGCATGGAGGTTATTCAACTGAGATGAGATTGATTGTGAGACATTGCTTGAAATGCACAACTTCATCTTAGCATCTCCCTTGGCCCACTAGTTGTATTTATTGTAATCCTCTTCCGACACACATTCTTCAAAATCATCTATAAACTTTGGAGGAGCTGGTGCTTTTGGATTGTAGAGCCTTCGCATTGTGAAGGCGAGCGACATTTTCCATGTTGAATTTCCATTCTTGATAGTTTTCTTCACCCCTTAGTTGTAGGTTAGAGGCGAGCGACAAACTAGCACTAGATTCTTGAGACATTGTGATCTAGTTGAATGGTCTGGAAAATTGAGGACTGTAATTTCGATCTTAATAGTGTCGAAATGTTGTGAATAGTAGATGATTATATTTCCAACTTCTGCCACAGGTCGGGGACCTCTTATGGTTCAGGAAAGATGGTGGTACTCTAAGCTAGGATATTTATTAACACAAAGCAGTTATGATTTCCATGAGCTATTTGGTCTCATAATCTATTGAAGGAAGAAATGGTTAGAAAACTATACTGCTGGTAAATGCCTAAAGCTTATTGTGTATATTATTGTACTGACTATTGAGTTCTGCAATTACTATACATTCTATAGACCCTAGTTTAGCCCAGCTTACAAATCAATTCACATGTCTTCATTTTAAAGTTATGAGCTTGAGCGAAGATGGAGGTTGTAGCAGAATAAGTGTCGGTGGTTAGACTGATGCAGTAAGTCTTGTATGAGGTTGTGATAGGAAGATCCGAGTGGAAACAATTGTATTTAGATGTATGGGTCAGAGTAAAACCGAGATAATAAGAGTGAGATTGCGTGTTTGCATATCTTATCAACTGTGGTTTTTGACCAGTATTTATCAATCTCCATGGATCGTAAATTATGATCCATATAGATGTAGATCTATGTGTTGTGCTCAGCTAAGGTAGCCCTGGCAGGTAGTGTTGTAAAGGTAAGAGCTTACAGAGGTTAATTGGCAGAAGGTTTACGGATGATTATTGATGAATCAATATGAACTGCTGATAAGTTTGATATTCAGAACTATGAGGATTTAGGAGGTAGAAAGCGCTAATTATATACACATCTGAGGTAGCTAGACTCTCGCCTTATTTACCCAAAATAGTACCACGGAATATTCTAGTCTCCTCCATCTGGCAGTACAATCTATAAACACCTTCTATACAGTGCTCCATTGTTCCTCTACTCATCATGGAGCCACCTGGTAAGTTCTTCCTTCACCCTCAGTGATCATTACCCTTGTGCATCATAATCCTAGCCATCACCAGCACAACAGGTAGCGCATGGAGGGTGAGTGTGTCATCAAGGTACCTCAGGTATGGACAACTCACATGACATGTTTGGCGCATTTGTTCAGGCAAGGCACACTGCATGAGTAAGCATGATGGGCATATGATTCGCTGGTAAGCGAGTTCATGGGGTATAAAAGGGGAGTATTTCCCACTGTAAATTAGAATACACATCCATAGAGTCATCTACAATTCACTCTCAATAAAACATCATATCTTAGCCGTCAAACGCAAGTGTACGTTCCCCATTTCATATACCAAGTAAAACACTATGTACATACACATATATGGGCCAGGAATATAAAGCTAAATACATGTGTATCTGTTCAGATTAGGTCCTGGTCAACAATATCTAGCCTAATTGTGCTATGTTGCAGGCTACTTTTACAATTATTCATGGGGTCATCATCAGGGTTGTGAGTAGTTTCGGTTTTGGTGTGGGTTGTTAGATTGATACCTAAGCATGTCGCATAGTAGTCAGACATGCGGCTCGAGTAGCATATGCACGGTAAACCTCAACTCCAAAATGATGATACAAATCAAGTTTTACATGCTACGTCCTGTATGTCTAGCCTAGTTAGAATATGGGGAATTTACCTGTAGATAGATAAAGACGTCGTAGCCCTCTGGTAGTTGGGACAAGTCTTCTACAATATTATATTGGAATCAAATCTAGCCTCTCATTAAGCAATCTCATGAATTATTTCCAATGTCTGTGATAACAGACATACATATAAAATATTGACAACAAGTTTTAATGTTGATAAGTATCAGTAATAGATACGAGAAAACTATAACCTGCATTTAAGACATAGTCATCTGCTGGAATTCTAGTGTGAAATAAACGCTAATGCTCATTAAACTTTCGGTGAATGATGTATTGATAACAGTGATATAGAATGGGAAATTTGATAATCAAATTAGCCGGACTTACTAATAAGTTATTCTTGGCATTCCGAGATATATCACATTTCAACACTTCTAAGGCTCAGTGACTGATACTTCAACAAAAATTATTAGAAGTCTATTGTTATCAGGGGGAGTCTTGTGTTATCCATGTGTTGAGCAAAGTTATACTAATATGAATCTCTCTCAGAGTTTATTGAATTGATTGTCCTCTCCCATGAGGAATCTTTCTAGGTACTATATACATCTTGAGTATCCTACTAATTCCAAATATAGACTAAATATTAGATTTCCAATACAAACTGCTCAAATCTCTATTCCATACATGGGTCTAAGATTGGCTGTGACATTATCATGGGCAATAGAGAAAGTGAAACAACAAGGGAGTTGTACGTATGAAATTGGCCATCCGTCTAGTCGCTAATTGTAACATTTGCATGACTAAGTTATTGCCCTTGATGCATCAGCCCAGTTTACTTGCTTGTAAACTACTCAACTTAAACATCATGAGACAAGATTTAAACTTAGGGTAATCTGTTTGACACCATGTAACTTACCATGGTACATGCTTTAGGTCACATCATAACAGATACATGTTGTTGAAATATGATATATCTTGGAATGCCAAGAATAACTTATTAGTAAGTCCGGCTAATTTGATTATCAAATTTCCCATTCTATATCACTGTTATCAATACATCATTCACCGAAAGTTTAATGCGCATTAGCGTTTATTTCACACTAGCATTCCAGCGGATGACTATGTCTCAAATGCAGGTTATAGTTTTCTCGTATCTATTACCAACACACATGTATTTAGCTTTATATTCCTGACCCATATATGTGTATGTACATAGATATACATATGCATGGATCATAACTCACGATCCATGGAGATTGATAAATACTGGTCAAAAACCACAGTTGATAAGATATGCAAACACGCAATCTCACTCTTATTATCTCGGTTTTACTCTGACCCATACATCTAAATACAATTGTTTCCACTCGGATCTTCCTATCACAACCTCATACGAGACTTACTGCATCGGTCTAACCGCCGACACTTATTCTGCTACAACCTCCATCTTCGCTCAAGCTCATAACTTTAACACATGTGACTGTGGAACTAAACCGTGGGGTGTTTAGTGTGTAATGCATGTGCGGGTATTATGGACCAAACTAGAACCCAATAGAATAGAGAAAATGGAATCAGCAAGAGACTGATAGACTGAGGGAGAACGAGCTGGTCATTTCTCATAGGAGAGAAATGATATCACAAGGGAATGTTCTAGCACTAGACTGCAAACAACACAGTAAGTCTGCAGCAAGATATAAGGAGGTCTCAACTTTCGTTCATTCTTTGTAAGTAAGTTTCCTTTATATGAGAATATAGAGTCAAGTCTTACATATCAAGAGAACATACACAATAGCGATTAACGAGACCTACTGTGAGCATAACTTCCCCAAGAGTATCCACCGTCCTGCTCCTAAATAGCCTAGTTCATATAACATAACCCTATACTCTATTAGTTCTACTTTCAGTACTACTGTATCACCCGTCTAAAGGAATCATATTCTGATACTATTGTTAAATGGAGATCCCCGAGGCTTTAGTGATCCTAAACTCCAAGTGATCTAGGAACAACCAGCCACTCAATAATTGCAAAGTAGCATTTCCTAGCCACTACATTTCAGATACCACTGAGCCTCATATTGCCCAGCTGAGCTTAATCATATGGAATCGAATCAAATCCATAGATCTTGATAATCATACCTAGAAATCTGAACCTTCCCACATACCAAGTCTAGATGTCCAACATTGTTGACCACCAGAGATATGGTGAGGGCACTTGATCTCTCATCATTCATAATATACAAACATACCAGCGAAGTGTCTATAGTGAGCTAATGTTGTGTAACCATAATTTAACAAATGTCAAAATCATTGAAGAAATGGTTCTTTGTGCAAAACTTCATAATAAGAAAGCAGTAGAGGCTCGCATTTATGGCACACTTTCAGCTTCTGTCTAGCTACATGGAACTACCGCAACCTTCTATGACATGAAAACTTCAGTATCAGCACCAAAAAATCCCGTAAAATCACATATTACACCAAGAAATGCCTCAGACACGTCCACAATTGCTGACACTTGCACCAAAGAGAACAATGTTCATCAAGCCAATAAAGAGGAAATATATATGAGCTGTGGTCACTATGACATCAAGTATACAGGAGAAAACCATTGTGGTATTTTCTTTATCAGTGCAGCTAGAGAAAATGACAAAAAGTGCTTCAACTATGGAAAAATGGGTGGTTGGGCAAAAAACTGCCACCAGAAGAACAAAATTTCCCGAGATAAAACATCAACAGAATTTTCATCCTCTGACCAGAAAGTTATGCTCAAGGACCTACTTTTCAAAGATGACAAGGCCCAAGGCCCAAATCCTCTTCAAAAGTGATTGTCTTAGCCCTGACAATGAGAACGGAAATGAAAGCCCTCGCCCTCACTTGGCAGACCATGAAGATGATGAGCTTGACAACCAAAACCCTATTGACTGTTTGGATGAAGATACTGTTGATGCCGACCTTAAGTTTCTGTGACAGCTATTAAGCCGAAAGACTCCTGTAGCCTACGCTGGCTAGTGTAGGTGTTACGGCGTGCGCTAAGGATACTGGGGATTGCTATCTGCCAAAGGTAAGGTATTAATAACTGTTAGGATTACAGTTGCTAACGAAGGATACTTAGATATGATTCGATTGGCGAGGTGCCAGTTAGTCTAAGGTTGTGGAACCACAGAATAGTCGAAAGACACGAAGTCAAGAAGTCGAGTTGCCGAGCAGGCAATCAAGAATGATAACTCAGGGTGAACAGAAGTACGAAGAATGTAACAAATAACGAAAGACTGAGAATATCGGACTGTGAGAATATAAGATTATAACATTATGTAAATCTAGATTGCAAGATCAAAGATCAAAAGAATGAAAGATTGAGAAGCTGGAGAGCTACTATGTGGCAGCTCCAGCTTCCTTAAGTCTAACTCGAGATAGTACTTGAACTCAACTAAGACTATGACAAATGACAAATGCCGTCATGACGCCAGCCCCTACATCTCTAACTGTCAGAGTTTTCTCGGAAACCTTCTCATATCACCTTTTCCTCAGAACCTTCTCCTTGAAACCTCTTCAAGGATGCCTGGCCACAACAGTAGGCTATGACACAAGGGGAATCTTCGGGAAAGGTCTCGGAAGCCACGGAACTTCGAATATTTTCAGTGAACCTTATGGAAATATTGTTATATTTAGATAGTTATGTACAGTCAGACCCCTGTTAATATGACATAATAGGGCCGTGAAAAATGTTGTCATACAAAGGATATTGTTGCTCCACAGAAATTCCCATTTTTGGCAGCATTACTAGGACCAATCTAGCAAAATAAACCCTGGTTAAGACAATATTCAGAGGTTGAAGAACAATAATTGTGTAATCAGTAAAGGTATGGGACCAAGTCGGTTCTGGAAAAAATATTGTCTTAACAGGAGTCTGACTGTATATGAAAAGGTGTTACTTCTACTAAGTCTACTAAGCAGCAGAGATTTACTAAAGTCTGTGCATGATGAGTATCACCTGGCTTTATTGGCTAATACTTGCCAATCACAACACTCCCCTTATCTCTGACATGCAACAAAAATTTTCTTACTTTTCATTGTCTCAAGACATCAAGATGTGTTGTGATATCGCTCGTCAATGACCGGCTCTGCGCCAACAGGTGCATATGCACGTCGTGCGTTGACCATGGATACAACCGCTGCCGCTCCTGAGTCTCGGACTTGGGAGTGCCAGGTTGAGTCATTGCAAGGCAACAATTAGGGTAGCAACGTGAAGGGTCTACTGACCACGTGCGCTAGCCATAAGCGGTTAGACATTGCTGGACAATTACGGAATAGCGCCCTGAGGTATATGCAGACCTCGCATGCTACCGGAACCATACAACTGCTCCCGCTCCTGAGTAGTGGACTCATGAGCGCCGGGCTGATTTATTGCAGGGCAATGATTGGGGCAGCGTCGTGATGAGTCTCTTGATCACACACGCTAGCTGTGAGCTGTTAGGTATCGCCGGGCAATTACGGGATAGCGCTCAGAGGTACATGCAGACCTAGCGCACTATCGGAACTATACAACTGCTTCCGCTCCTGAGTAATGGACTAAGGACTGCGGAGCTGAGAAATTGTATGGGAATGATTGGAGCGACGCTGTGGTGTGTATACAAGCCACAGGCGCGAACCATGGACTAGATTGCTGTCGTTCCTGAACAGCTAGGTTCAGGATCGCTCAGCTGGGATATTACACGTAAGTGATTGAGGCATTGCAGCGACGCGTACTCGGACCGCGCGCGCCAGCCACCGGAACAGCGGATGCCTCTCATGAGAGATGGACTCATGAGCTGCAGAGTTTTACCTAGGCACGCTGTTGGCAGTAGGTCAGGAGAGAGAGCGTAGACAGTGACAAGGGTCATATTAGAGTATATAAGTAGTCTATGTTCTGTCTCATGAATAGCATCGGAAAAGTATTGGACACCTGCCAGCAATCAAGTTACCAAGTATCAAACCATCTGAACAAACATTGTGACACATTAAAAGTAACTATGTTCCCAATTAACTCATAACCTTAACAAGATGTCCCCCAGGAGGCGTAAAATCCCCACAACACTTGTGTCCCCTGTTCGAGTTGTCTTGCGCGCAGTCAAACATGCGAGGCCTCGCCCTCCGCTCCCAACTGTTCAGGAAGAAGTTATCCTAGCAGTGTTGTAATTCTAGTTCATGCTAACATAACGTAGAGACGTGCATGGTCTAGGTCATGGATTAATATAGTTGCTGTGCCTACACAATTGAGGTAAGCTATGTAGTGGTTATAGAGATCTGTTGAGGATCAGGATGTTGAGAAGTGATAGCAGTGCACGGACCAGCTTCTCATGTATTTAGACAGGTGGTCAGGCACTGCCCCCAAAAGTGTCCAACACAGATCACACACTTTATCCATTATACTTTAGCAAATAATAATCCCTTCTAAAGTCTACAACTCAGTTCTCTAGCATTATATCACAACTGTCTCTAAGTCTATCCCAGGAATATCTCCAGTGCTCATCATTCATAACAGGTTATGAGCCCGGCGTTTTCCTCTGCACACGAGTTAAACATGTCCAAAAAACACTTCACTCGTTATCCTCGGCGAAACAGATTCTTTCAGCCGATGGGACGCATCACTTCGGGCACGATTGGCCAAACGCAACCTCACCGGCCACGTCATCCACGATGATCCCGACGTCGATCCCATCTTTCGACCAAGCGAACCAAAACGTGAAGACCAAATAACAAATGAAGCCTGGGAGGAGATATGGAGGACTCACCGAAGAGCAGTCTTGACATGAAAGAACCATGAGACAGAGGCGAGAAATATAATCCTCGAACGTCTCAGCGAGAAAGTCTGGCCCAGGGACCACATAAGACTTTCCGCCAAAGCCCTGTACGACAGCGTCTCTTCGCCTAGAAGAGAAACGTCCTCGGCCACCTACATCAATGCGCTCCGACAATTCCAAGCAGTCAAGTTCACCGACTCAATAGAGCGGCACTGCAACAAATTCCAGACTGCTTACCAGAATATAATAACCGCAGCTGAAGCCCTTAGTATGTCCGATGACAAACCAACCGAATGGGCCATTTCTGAGGCCGCAGCTGCAGGATTCTTTTTAGTCGGGACTATTCACGTCCCCTGGTTAAGCTCCTGGAGAGACAACAAAGCCATCGATGCTTCAGACAGACCGACATCCCTAAGGTCAATGATGTCATCACTTCGCACTGTCGCTGCAAACAATCATAGGCAAATCAACACCTATGAACCCATCCACAGCGCTTCTGCAGCCAAACCAAAATCATCACCAAATCCCGATGCCAGGTGCAAGAGATGTAAGCATATACATACTAATAAAAAATGCTTCAAGCAACATCCAGAACTTGCAACTGGTCAGAAAGAGCAGAAATGGAAGGAGAATATCCAAAAATATGGTGAAAGATTGGGAAAAGGGAAGGCAATTGCTGAGGCCAGCGACAGTGAAGATGAGGAGTATTATAGGAGTCAAATGGAAGCGCTGCTCAGCGAGCCCTGCAACGAAAAAATATCAAGCGGAATAGCTGCATCAGCATCCAGATACAATAATCTACCTATAATCTATGACACGGGTGCTTCGCACCACTTTTTGCCTGATAGATCCGTGTTTGCTGAAATATACAATCGACAAAATCCCTTTCAATTTGACCAAGCCGTAGGCAGATCATTGCTAACTGAACAAGGAAGCGCAACTATAAAGATCGGGCAACAACAATTGATTTTAAATGACTGCCTATACTCACCCAGATCGGCCTCTGGTATTGTCTCCGCAGGTAGACTACAAAGAATAGCAGGAGTGTTCCCTGACTTTGCCAAAATGCTCCTAGTAAAACATAATCATGAACAGAGTGACGTGCCCATTGCCCAACTAATTCTCCACAACAACGTCTACTACATTCATCCCCTGTTACATGACAAGCGCATCAAAGATAAATCCATTGCAGCACCTGGGGTAGCGAGGATTCAGAAGACCAGCAATGCGCAACGCTGGCATCAAAGACTAGGACACATTGCACAAAACATTCTCAAGAAGACAAAAGATCACTCTTTAGGACTTGAAGGCATTGACACAAGTGATCTTAAAATATGCGAAACATGCCATCTAAGCAAGGCTCAACGACATGTGTTGCGGGACCCAAGGCCAACACCGTATGAGCCATTGGACGAAGTATTTGTGGACACCATAGGTAAACTAGTCCCATCTGTCGATGAAAAGCAGTACTCCTTAATAATCACTGACGCGAAAACTCGCATGCATTGGGTACTCACCAGCCAAACAAAAGACCAAATCGCCTCATCATTAGTGCAATGGGTTAAAATCATGCACCATATTTATGACAAACGAGTGCGAACTATCTTTAGAGACGGAGGATCCGAATTCTCTAAGACAAAAGTCTTTTGTGAACATGGAATACGTACCCATACATCAGCTCCCTACACACCAGAACAGAATGGAGCATCAGAAGCTGCCAACAAAGTAGTTCTCAAAGTAACAAGGTCCATCCTTATAGATGCAAATATGCCTCCATGTTACTGGTCCTACGCGATGCAACATGCATGCTTCATTCTCAATAGGTTATACTGCTTACAAACAAAAAAGATCCCCATCATCGACTTCTTACAAAGCCTACAACAACCGCACATGGATAAAATTGATCTCAGGAATCTACCACGATTTGGCTGTTGAGCATACAAATTAATCAGTCCTAAACCAAGCAAATTTGAACCAAGGGCAGAAAAAGGGTGGTTCCTAGGCTTCGAAGTAAACACTTCCAAGAACTTCCTCATACTCCATCCACACAAAACTCCAACCAAAGGATGGAAGTGGATTGTCAGTTTCACTCCACACGCAACATTTAATGAAGATGTTCTATTGGGAGATGAACTAGACCAAATAAATAAGGAAAGAGCCACAAACTACTGGAACAACGATCAACCAATCACACCCACATTAGGCACAGACCAAAGTCCTTCATTGCCGCACAGCAAACTGCCCAACCAAGATGCATCAACATCAGATCCTAACAATCTGCCATTAAACGCATCACCGCCAGATCTGAGTCAATACCCAGGAAACATACCTCAATCTGAGCTAAATAACGACCCAATACTGTCACAGGCTCATACCTGGTTATCATTAGGCTGCTGCCTAACAAATAAGGCTTGAACTCTTCCAACCATATTAAACATCATACATGTCATGAACCCCTCCACAACTCATTAGACCCAAGTATAGGCCTTGGCCCAGTTCATGCAAATCTATTCTTAAATGACAAATTTAGACTGCAGACAGGACGACTCGAACACCAGTTGTGAGTCATCTAAGCCACATGCATCATAACTATTTTAATAACTAAAATTACTAACATTAAAATGAAGCTGAATTAAAATAGACGGAGATGCTGGTGTTTGTCGGAGGACAGGTCATGATCTATTTTGAGAATGGTATGAAATGAGGGAACGAGATCATAGTCTTGTAAATAAATAGGAGGCTTTCAGTCATGTCTCTGCTCATTACTTTAAGATTTTCATTTGTATCTAGCTCTGAGTTCAGTTTGAATAAAACGCCACTTTAAGACCGTCACAAATACCTGCAAATAAACCTCCGCCACCTAACAATACATTTATGACGCTAACTTCTCTTGAAAAGAATGACAAAACTTATGTTGATCAGCCTCCAACCACCCCTCCAGTGCCTCAATCAACCTGGCAGCATATGAGTCCCAATCCCTTGGCATTAATCAATCCGCAACCGGACCCATCGGAGTCAGATATAAACTCAAGCCCTGACATAAGCGATCCAATCGAGCTCAACTCTCCTGAAAGTGATTTGGAACAATATCCAAATACAAAATCACCAGAAAATCAGGAAGCCCAGAAATACAATCGTATTATGACAGGTTGGGACCCAATACCATCAATAGCTGGGCACAAAAGGCCACATTCACCGGAGACTGGGTTAATACAACCGAAAGGTAGCTCAGAAATAATCAATGTAAACAATGGGGCAGATATTGAATAAGTTGACATATCAAATATCTCTCGCAACCAAACAGATAACGCACAAAGTTCCAAATCAGAACTACAACCAAATGATTCCATCATGACTGGTTGGGATCCAGTCAAATCCCTAGCTGGCCAAAAGAGAGCCTGCTCGCCAGAGGGAGACATGATGCGTACAAAACGTGGACGAGCAGTAAAACGAGTTGACTATTATTGCCTCCATCATGGAAAGTCAGCACTTGAATCAAGTGACCCAAAGACCTGGGAAGAAGCGATGTCCAGCCCAGAGGCTCAAAAATGGAAAAAGGCTGCAAATGAGGAAATAAAATCACTCATTGACACAGGAACATTCGACATAATTAAACGCGAAGAATTACCAAAAGGTCGAAATCCAATGAAATGCAAATGGGTCTTCAAAAAGAAGTACAATGCGGATGGAAGTGTTGATAAATGGAAGGCACGATGCACCGCAAAAGGATTTACTCAAAGACCCAGCATCGACTATCAGGAAACCTTCGCCCCTACCCCGAGGCCTGAAACAGGTAGGATTATGTTAGTAATAGCCCATTACCTTAAATGGTACAGATGTCAAGGTGATGTTCCAACAGCCTTCCTCAATCCAGACCTCAAAATTGATCTATACATGGAGTTACCAAAAGGATTTAAAGAGGGAAATCATGTCATCTGCCTAAGGAAAGGCCTTTACGGCCTCAAACAAGCAGCAGCCCTCTGGAACGATGACGCAAGAGCAACCCTAGCAACACTTGGCCTTCATCCAACAACATCAGACGTGTGCTTATATTCAAATGCGCAAAATGATCTATTTGTACTCCTACATGTAGATGACTTTCAAGTCATAGGACCAAACAATACAAAAATAGAATTATTAATGCGAGCATTAAACAAAAAATATAACCTCAAACGTGTCAACACAAACTTATTTCTTGGCATACACATCAAGGAAAATGAAAATAAACTCGAACTTTCTCAGGGCCAATACGTCCGCACCCTTCTAAAGCGACATGGATTAGATGACTGTAAGCCAGCAAATACACCAATAGAAAGGCTAATTGAACCCAACGGTTCTCAATGTTCAAGGCAATCACAGCTAGAGTACAATTCGATCATCGGAGGTCTCCAATACCTAGCCAATAACACACGTCCTGACATTGCCTTCGCTGTAAATTACCTTGCAAGATTCTTAAACAATCCATCCGCAGAGCACATCTCAGCTGCCCGCCGCATCCTTCGCTACATAGCCAAACATCCGGATAAAGGCATCACATTTACCAGAAGCAACGAGAAACCAATCCTCGAGGCATACTCAGATGCAGATTTTGCAGCCGATCCCTCGACCAGTCGGTCGACATCCGGGACATTAATCAGGCTTGCATCTGGACCCATCTTCTGGAAATCACATTTGCAGCGAGAAGTAGTTCTCTCAACAACAGAAGCAGAGTATCTTGCAGCCACAGAGACCTGTCGACAACTGCAATGGATCAAATCTCTATTTGAAGAACTCAAACTCACAAAGCTCATAGAAGGAACGGAATATACCAACCTGTACTTCGACAACCAATCAGCACTATCTCTGATCAAAAACCATGATAACCATAAGCGATCCAAACACATAGCACTGAGGAACCACTACTGCAGAGAACAGTACAAAAATGGTCGCATAAAAGTCACATATATTCCATCATAAGACCAACTAGCAGATCCACTAACAAAAGCCAAAACCCAAACACAAATCCACTGAGAAACAGTCACTTCCGTGTCACAATCGCTCTGAGCCAGCACATTGACAGAGGGAGTGTTGTAATCCTAGTCCGTGCTAACATAACGTAGAGACGTGCATGGTCTAGGTCATGGATTAATATAGTTGCTGTGCCTACACAATTGAGGTAAGCTATGTAGTGGTTATAGAGATCTGTTGAGGATCAGGATGTTGAGAAGTGATAGCAGTGCACGGACCAGCTTCTCATGTATTTAGACAGGTGGTCAGGCACTGCCCCCAAAAGTGTCCAACACAGATCACACACTTTATCCATTATACTTTAGCAAATAATAATCCCTTCTAAAGTCTACAACTCAGTTCTCTAGCATTATATCACAACTGTCTCTAAGTCTATCCCAGAATATCTCCAGTGCTCATCATTCATAACAAGCAGCCGCAGCTGAGAAGCAACAATCTCCAGCTGAACCCATCTACATGGACTCCAAAGACATGTTCATGGACCTTAGATTGAAAACCAAATGTCCTTCCAACTTTTCCTCTGAAAACCTTTCCCTCTCTCCAACGCCAGCTCCAGTATCAATAACAGCTGCCCAACTGCATCTGCCAGAAAAACCTCTGCAAAGAGATTCTACTCAGGGTATCTCCAGCTCCATTTACATGTCCACCAAAGACAACGTTGCAATTGAGCCACAACCTACCCCAACTCTCCTGCAATCTAGCGCACGTACAACAGCGCGGATTATCTAACACCCCTCGGCAGCTATGACAAATAACGTAGCTGCTTCATTGTTGGCCTGGCAAAATGCTGGAGCCCAACATCTACATGGTCTGCTGCCAACAAACGCTGTGGACCATAAGGCTGTTGTAACTCAAAGCACAGCATGAGTCACTGTAAATCTCCCTGTTTTCGAGCAGTCTATCAGAAGCAGTACGTAAATTGCAGTGCAATGACAAGGGTCAAGACAAGAATGCCAAGCTAGAGGACGCCATCCTACATCATGCATGAGATAGGTGCATAACCACTCGGCCAAAAGGCCAGACCAGAATCATAGAACACTAGATGTGTGTTATTTCTATATATATAGATTATACAGTAGGTATTCCTGACATAGTCCCAAACTACTGCAAATGTAAAAGTTAGCGCACAGCTAGCCCAACAATTAGAACCACCCGCAAGTTCCACTTATGCAAATGCTGCAAAGAAGAACTTGACCGTACCTGTACCCCCTCCAAAGGCTACACCCAGGGTTACCAGTTCAAAGAAAAATATATGCTAGACTCTAGAGTTATGATACGCCTATTGCCTGTTACTGATTGAGTTTACAAGTGATAGGTTTATAGTATCACGTGATGTGGAGTCTATTTGAGTAAGTGTTGGTCCCAGAAGCGAGCTGGTGGAGTTTTCAGCCCAGCAAGGCTGCAGATCTCTTTCTCTCCTTGTCTTTTCTTTTAGTTATTGTGCGTAGCATTAGGTCCAAATACAAAGCAATTACTCTTTTCTAATTTTGAGGGAGTCTTCTATTGTCAACCTGAGGCTGGTTGTAATAGCGCCCAACCACCCTCTGAGATTTCAAGATTCTCTTCTGGTCTGTACAAAGCTGAGAAGCTTTCTCGAAAAACTGGAACTAATCAAGGACATCAGTTCGGTCCCTTCTGGGATAGCCCACGTGGCCCCTTCATCCGATATAGCCCCCGAACTCATGCAAGTAGCCCTTGCTCTACAGCCCGCTTCAGGAGCTTTTTTTTTTTGCATCAGATTTTAATTGCATATACAACTATCTAGCTATGACACAATATCAAAGAAAAGTACAGAATAGATGATTCAACATGAGAGAAGAGCACTCATGCCTCAGATTTCATTTGCAAGTACCATTGCAAAGTTATGGTGGCTTTTTCTTCACCCCAAGTCAACCCTCGTCCGTGAGTACCCACCCAGGGGAGCGTCTCAAAAACCCTGAGTTATCCAGACATGCTTCCATCATCTTTCAACTTTTCTCCAGGCAAAATGTGATCTGAGGTGTCTCTTTCCCAAGTGGAGTAGGTGCCCAGGCTACTCAAATTATACCAGAGAACATCATCAGGAGGCGGACCACAACACCTTCCATTGTTTGCTTGTGTTTATAGTGTCAGCTGCACTCTCGCAAGCGAAGTCTTGGCGCACACAAAGCTCAATTCGTAAAACTCCTTGCCAAAATTCGGAATCTCATGCCCGACGAGGTTATATCCTTCCTTTGCATCATCTTGTCAACATGTACTGATTCCTCTCACGTCCATCCCAAAGAACAGTCTCCCAGATTTGTGCGCCACGCTTTGCTTCCTCTGTTGGGTGTAAATATCGGCGTGAGCGTGTATTTGGCTGTCAAATGAGGCCAGAGAAGGTCGACGAGAGGTGTGGTCATTGGGGTGAGGATGTACTATGTCGTACTTGTAGACTTGATGAAGCTTAGTTGAGAATCGGACTCTTTGGGAGTGAAAGTGTCAATCAAATAGATGTTGAGCGGATTGGTTTGCAGAAGCTTGCGGCTGTTAGGCATAGATTATATCACTTGGTGAAGCGAGTGGGAAAGTAAAGGAGTCTGTAAATCTGTTGTGAAGACTTGTTAATTACTCCCAATAGGACAAAGAGTGCTATATAAACTATATTTTGCAATAATAAAATCTAGTGGTTGATATTTACGTCAAAGCACATTAATACTAACCTCACAATTAATGGGAGATTGGTGACGTGTCTTCTACACATCCCTGTCTTTATCATAATTGGAAGCACCAATTTCAACAATAGACTCCATCAGGATATTTGAGAAAAGAAGTTCTTGTGCTTGTCCCTCAAGCTATGTGTAATCTCTATCTATATACATCACATCCCCCAAATTCTTATCTCACCCTTTGTCCTTGTTCTAGACTACCTCACTTTTGGATTCTTTGAAAATACCGTCTGCCTTCCCGGCTTTCCACTAACTCCGATACATAACTCAGGTGAATACTACCTTCCAAACTCATCAGAATAAATAATCATAAATTCACTGAAATGTAACCCAAGCAAAGGAAATTCTGGTCAACAGAAAGATTGACATGGTGGGGTAATTTGAAATTTTGCCTCGTGGGCCAACTTCTTTGATGTTGCAAAATTTGACTGAACTTGGCTCTGGGAGAATATTTCACTCCCAGGTTTGTAGAGGATACCATGTATAGGTGTTCAGTCTTGCCCTCCACTACAGGAGTTGTGCCTATCAAAAGACAGGAAAAACGAGAGAACTTTCTCCTTAGCCTAGTCTCTAAATATGGGTACAATGCTTGCAGAAATCCTGGAAGAACTTGCAGCGGCAAAAATTGATACAAAATGTTAGAGTATAGAGAAGACTTCGGAGTAAGAATTGCCTGAGAACAGAGAATAAGTTCAGTTTGCTTAATTGACTAATAGACTACGGGTATTATGATATATACAGCGGAATTACAAGAAAGAGGTTATCCGGAACCGACTCTACTGCAGAAATAAGTGGACCCAGACCAGAAAATAATTATCTACTGACTCAGAATACTGGGTCATGCAATAGAAAATGCGAACAAACCAAGGACTGGATTTGTTCGGGAAGAATGGGATTCAAGCAGACTCAAGCGTTGAGTCCGATTGGATCAGAAGTATGGGCTCCTGCCTGAACTCAGAAATATAGTTCAGGCAAGATTCATGCAACCACATTGGTCAATAGAAAGAAAAGCAGGAAACTGTATTTCCAACACAAAATCAATTTTTTCTATCAGCTGGACACGTAAATCTCTGGCATCCCCAGAATGGAAAAGTACTCACCGACTGGTAGTTGCAAAGCCAGCTGCAGATAAACTCCCCTCCAGCGTCCGCCTATTTTCCCGGTCCGCCAAAATTCGACCGGCTGACAATTGCCCACACCTCCAAGTCTGTCAATGCTGCCATGGATTTCACAACATCAATGCCTGCATCAGGAGAGTTCGTTGCAGACTTTGTGCATCAGACTCACACAAAATTCCATGTATGTGTTGTGCTGGTGATGGCTAGGATTATGATGCACAAGGGTAATGATCACTGAGGGTGAAGAAAGAACTTTCCAGGTGGCTCCATGATGAGTAGAGGAACAATGGAGCACTGTATAGAAAGTGTTTCTAGATTGTACAGCCAGATGGAGGAGACTAGAATATTCCGTGATACTATTTGGGGTAAATGAGGCAAGTGTCTAGCTACTTCAGATGTGTATATGATTAGCACTTTCTACCTGTTAAATACTCATTGTTCTGAGTATCAAATATATCAGCAGTTTACATTGATTCATTGATAATCATCCGTAAACCTTCTGCCAATTAAGCTGCGTAAGCTCTTACCTTTACAACAGTATGACTCCCATAAATTGTCTTAGTTGCACTGGCCCGCACGTGACCTCTTCCACCGGATGCCCTGCAAGACCCTTCTAAGCTAACAGAGTATTTGTTCGCCCAGACAAGGAGAGAATGCGGGTAATGCGCTAGGAAGGACACAAGTCCTGGCTAGCTCTTAACCCTCCCCCTCCCGCTCCGGAACCCCCCGCTGGGTCTCCTTCCACACAACCTTCGTGCACCACAATCCCAGCTCCTGTTCTAACAATAGGCTCGGCATCTAGGTTTGCTCCCCTGATTTCCCTTGAGGAGTCACTATGAGGGACCGAAATAGGAACCGACGAAAGCAGAAAACCCCAGGCCTCTATTGGCACGCCTAAAGGTGCCCTTGTCTTCAGAAAATGGGTTGAGCTAACAAAGTTCTTCGACAAAATCCAAAGAGCCCATCAGACATTTCCATTTGGGATCTGGTGGGGGGTTAATGTCAGATGGAAGGATTTATTCTTCTTTTCTTGTTCTGTGGTTTTAATTTAAAACTAATTGTTAAAAAAAAAAGGAAAGTTCCTGGTAGAGGGAAACATGCTACATTTAATTTGGAAAGTAGAGTGGCAGACAGCTGTTTTTTTTTCATACTTTTGGTCCTAAGCTAACGCTCTTTATCCACATTGGGTCAAGGACCGGCGGATCCGGCAGGATTTCCTGTAACTTTTCCTACAGCCTAACTCGTTCCAATCTCGTGAATTGCTACCAAAAGTTTAGCTGATTAAACAAATACAAAAAATCAAGAAAATCAAAACAACTCCGAAAACCAGAAGATTCCTCCATGTTGGACCCAAACAATGTGCTCCTCACACATTCCCTTGTCTGTCACACCTTCCAAATGACAAATTTGCCCAACTCCGCTGAGAGCAAAAGATGGGTTAGCAGGCACCTTTGGTCTAGCCGGTATGCTGCTATTGATTAGTAGATGCCCCGAAATGGGACATTGTCGAGGTTGCTGTGTCCTCAAACTTCTTCTTCAGATCCCAGAGCTCCGAAACCTGTTGCCTCGGCCATCAAGACATCCTTTGCTGCAGCGACAATCGCCTCTTCGGCTTTTTTGGCTGCAGCCCTAGCTCGAGCCACCTTTGAGAATTCCCCTTGCTCGAGGTGGCGAATCCGTGCGAGCTGCTCTTTGGTCACCGGTCCGGACTTTCTGGGTCTGACTTGCCAGTCCCGGTAATCTGATCAGAGGGGTCCCCCACAGTATCGACACTTAGTAAGGGCCTTGCACTCGGCCTCCGAGTGCATATTTGATCCGCAGTTCCAGCAAGCTGGAGCGCGGGAGCACCACGAGCGGCGTGGAAGCCTAAACAGCGTTTACAATGTTGGATTGGTCGAAGAGGCTGGAAATTTATAGCCGCTTCAGACTCGTTGAGAATGCAGCAGCCCGCACAAGGGGCGAAGTCCCGAAGAAAAAAGGCTTGCCAATTTCTGTAAGGCGCACTAGGATGGTATGTCCCGTGCGGACGCACATACATTGCCACCTTACTATTTTGATTATATATCTGGGTTAAAACAACCCCAGAATCGACCGTACAAATACCGTCAAGTGTTTTTATAGTCGCAGGAACATTTGGGATTCAAAAGGCGACAATTTTGATGCGGCATCTAGGAGCCTTTCCCTGATATTTTCATCTCTTGTTAGAATCGCGAAGCCGGTTCTAACTCGGTGTAGGGAGCTGGTGTAACCTATGGCGCACTGCAGCCCGTCCTGTAATTTTTCCCGTACAGCGCAAGATGGGAGCTTGCGCCACGGGTGATTGCTGTCGAGGCAAATAATAATAATCCATTTATGTCCTATTTGAGTTTATAACTATGTAGGACAGACTATTTAAATACAACTTATCTTTTCCATTCTAATTAGAGGTTTCTTTAATTTGATGGTGGGATCCCCATTACTGGTTCACCAGGAGGGTACTTTGTACCTGACAAAAGAAATAAAAACAAAAAATAATAACAATCACGCCACACATCTCAAAATCATTTCCCTTCATATTTTTTCTAATACCTTTGTCAAATTTCCATGATGAATTTTCTTTTCATTTATTACTCCTCTAATCAGGCCATTCTCCTTGACTGAACCATTTCAAGGTTGCAATGTGAGTATTCCTCAGGTAATCTAGTATTAATCTTATTCCCTTGGTTGTATTCAGAAGTAATTCCATTGTTGGTCTTTCCACTCTGAGGTTCTCAATTAATTTCTTTTGTTCATTCTTATACTTAGCACACTCCATTAAGAGATGTCTAGGAGTTTGTTTTGCTGTTCTATTGCAATTACAAAGACCTGTGCTATGTCTCTTTATTTTGTACATATAACCTTGGAAATATCCATGGCCAAGTTTTAGTTGGTAGAAGGAACTTGCAATATTTCTTGATACCCCTGAGGGTAGCTGAATTTTTTGAATATATCTGGGTTTAAAGGTGGCTGAGTAAGTAGATGGATTGTTTTTCCATGCCTTTGTTTTGTATTTGAGATAGTCTTCTTGCCATTCATTCTTTGACAATTGGATGAGGTTTGATTTTATGGATGCTAGACTACAAGGAACTAAAGATGGGGAAACTTTGGTTCCTTGTTTAGCTAGGCTATCAGCAATTTCATTTCCTTCAATGTTATCATGTCCTGGAACCCACTCAATGGAAATTTCTTGCACTCCATTCTGGATAGCTAGAGTTGCTGCTTCACTGGCTCTAATTTGCCAGGCTTGTCCAGGCTTTGGTAGGTTTGTTTGCAATCTATAAATAGCTGCTTTGTTATCTGAAAATATTTTAATTTTATATCCTTGAAGATTTGTCTGTTGTCCTGTATACTCAAGAGCCTGGCAAATACCTTCTAGCTCTCCATAGTATACAATCTGGTCTGGTCCAATATTATTGAATGATTCATAGACTGCCCTATCTTTGGCAAGATCTATGGCTATTAGTCCTACTCCCACACCTTCAGTCTCTAAGAATGAGGAAGCATCTGTGTAAATATATATCACTTTAGTTTCCCTATCCCTTTCGAGATTGCAGTTATGAGTTCTGGCAACTTCTGCTTTTGGATGGTTCAGAATGATAAAATGAATTGGGGGTTTTGGAAGAGAGGTGTATGGTGCTGAGTAATGTATTTTTTCTACATTCTCTGGCCAAGAATCCTTGATTGATGTCCATAGAAGACATGATTGGGTTGGTTTCTTTTGATTTCTGGACTCATCTCCATCTTCTTCCTTGTTTTGCATAAGGATATTTCTGACTGGATGGCTCTGTTGGAGGGTCAAGATTCGGAATGCATATGCTCTGCTTAATTTGTTAAGTCTAATTTGAGGGGGTAGTAGGCCTGCTTCTATTCTCATGGGCTTTATTGGTGCTGTCCTGAAAACACCCAGGATCTTTCTTGCAACCTGATTTTGTAGCTTTTGTAGCCGATTAGATAGTCCTGTCTGATTTCTCCACAAGACTGGGCTTCCATAATCAGCAAGCTGCCGAGGCGAAGGAACAGTTGTTTGTCGACTTTTATTGGAAATACCGCGCAATGAAATGGGCGCAATATTTATTGAACGAAAGTAGAAGTTGACTAAAAGAGTGTCATGTTCGGATTGCATCTAAAAGTGTGGGAGGTGCGCACTACAAGTACAAGTGTAAGCGACATAGAGCCTAAGCCACACCATAAACAAGTGTGGCACCATTTAGGCATAGAAAACCCCCAAAAACCTCCTTGTGCCCGCGCCATATAGCCGCTTAAATCTCCAATAGTTAGCCTTAAGCGCTACCATATTA
This sequence comes from Blumeria graminis f. sp. triticale, assembly GCA_905067625.1. Lineage (NCBI taxonomy): Eukaryota > Fungi > Ascomycota > Leotiomycetes > Helotiales > Erysiphaceae > Blumeria > Blumeria graminis. Next base: position 6,967,057 of record LR898472.1, on the reverse strand, counting down.
CCTATTCCAACCTCTTCAATACACACGAGATGGTGTCAGGAACCTAGACGAAATGGAGGGCCCGTACGTCCACAACACTCCGTGTCTCCATTTTCAACAACTTTCGCCTTCAGGGCGTCTTTTTTTGTGGTCTTGGCCGCAGGTTGCGGCACGGCCTTTACTATAGGGACTGCTTTCTGTCGCTGTCCGTTTTTGCCACCGTGGCCCAGGTGCTTTTTAATAGCTATACTGGGACAGCGGGGATTTGTATACTCCTGGTATAAAGAAATGGTTAAACTATCCTTCGCAGCTATTGATGGTGACATGAATTAAGATGATGATTGTGATTGAGATAGATTTCTATATAGTTTATAATACATGATATGCTCAGGTTCATATACCTCGAGCCAAGCAACCAGATTATGTTCCTCCAGATCTAGATTCATCAGAATAATTACTTACTCAGTAAAATTCTCCTAGTCTCAGTTGTATGTTCAAGATCTTGACTAGGTTTCTAGTAACTATTCAATGATGTTTCTCCTATCACTGAGACAAAGTCATGGTTGATACAACAGGTACAAACGATGAGTCGTTGTGACGGCTGGTTCCTGTAGCCTATGTTGGCTAACATAGGCTTGGTCCGATTTAGGGTGCGCACGATCGATCGATCTAATATCGGAGCATCGGAATCTGCATAGCATCCGATTCAACAGTGCAGCTCAACATGGCACCACTTGTCGGTGAGATGCTATTGGCTGGAAATACACGAGATCGGACACAACCTCCTCAATTGATAGTGCAATGACGTCGTAGAATATGAGGCTCTTTTGTATATATACATGTGTAGATAGATCTTGTAGTAGTTCTCTCCTTAGAATTATTATCTACTACCATCAACCACATAGTTGCTCCAGCACCTGTCCTAGAATCCGTGACAGTCGTGCCTGTACATGACGTTGTGATTTAGTCATGACTGTCTGAACAATATCAACTCCTAAATGGATCATTTCTCTACATGACACCTGGCATCGGGAGCTCTTGGGAGAGGATTTGCCGGGCGAGGATGGAGGACGGGTAGCGTGGAGGCCGGGCCCGTGGCCATGTATTGCGCGATGATGGCGCGTCGTTGTTCAGCTTCGACAATTGATCGAAGCTCAGGGGGACACTCTGCTTTTGTGGCAGCTTTTGGCTGCATGTTGTGCTTAGCTAAAGTAGATAAGGCACGTGGTGCTCGTGAAGAGGGTACATTATGGAGTTCTTCCTGCAGGGAAGACAACTCACATGATATGTTCGGCGCATTTGCCCCGGAGTGGGAAATAGCATGGATGAACAGAGTGGTCCAAGTGATTGGCTAGTAAGCGACTTGGCCACACATAAAAGCATTAATCTTTCCTATGTAGATGGACACATATTCTATATACATTTTCACACATCATCTGATCAATCTCATCTTCTGCAATCCAATCTATCTTAGCCGTCACCGCAAGCGTACGTTCCCCATTTCATATACTAAGTAAAACACTGCAACGTTAATTTAGGTGCAGCGTTTTCCGACGGTTTTGATGCAGTCGGAGGAGATTTTGACAATTTTCCAATCCTGTGGGGGACGGAGGATGGTTGAGGGATTTTCTCTGTTGTAATTAAGGGAGTAACATGACTGCATTACAGTAAACTGTTCACATTAGAATAATGTGCACATGCGCCATGGGATATGATTGACCTAGATCATCACCCATTGGTATGACATAATATTTCCCAATAGACTCCTAATGGTATCTATTGGCGCTTGGATCTCTCACATCCTTCCTTTCTCGGTTAGACAAGAATAGATGTTGGAACATCCACTAGTGTGCAGAACCCCCTTATTCATGTACATAGAGGAAGGTCCTGTCACGTAAATAACTTAGCAATTCATATAATAGGAAATTCAAACAATCTCCATATTATTCACACACTTGAGAATACAAGGGAATATCGTCAAGTTCGTCCATTGATCCAAGTCCTAAGAGTATAACTCACAAACTTTACGTCTCTTAAAGCCATAGCTACCTCCTTCCATACCTCCATCCTAACGGTACGTCATGTCAGCTCAGCATAGCCTTTCAATATTCTCAACAATTTCAACTGACCCAATCATGTCAGTATCGGGTTTAGCAACAGCGGGAGGGCTTTTTCCTTCCCTTTGATTGAGGCCTTGCTCATGTCCGCGCATTTCGGAGACTGGGCAAGGCCAGGTAATTGTTCGAGAGCCCTAAGGTGGACTCTCGTGTTGTCCAACTTAGCGTTGGGACGCTTTTTGCGACCTGGAGGCATGGTTAAAATGCCAGAGCTCGATCACAATTCGGAGATGGATGCGACGAGGTCGAGAAGGGAGGAAAGAGGGAAGAAATGAATTTTCGAATTTCTCGATTTTCTCAAATTGTGCGATTTGTTTGTTCATTGATGTGCTAGGTGAAGTAACTACTGTCGCACTCCTACTGGAGCTTGAGCACGAGTGGGGTCGGGCCGGATCAGATTAACTACCATGCAGTACAAATGCCTCGTCCCACATAAATGACCGGAACCATGCCAAAACGCATCTATGTGTTTAACCATGACAAATTCAGCGGCCCAGAATTGAAAACAAAACACAAGAAAACTTCCACGCAAAATCCTGCATTACGAAAGAAAAACTTATACAATCTCTCTTCTATTGTTCCTCCTCAGCCACCACGCGCCTGAGCCTCGAATACATTCCCTCTGTCCATGCCAAATCACCCAGGCTTTTGTTCTATCTCCTGCGGTTCACAGTTATCCCTGCCATCTCTTGACCTGCCTCAGTCTATATTACGCTCTCCTGCACGTAGTCCCTGAACAGCTGCCATTTACTTGACCCGAGCATTGTTTCCAGAGCTGGTGCCCTTCGCTTTCCGCTTTTCAGCTGCCATGTTGCCAGTGCTTTTCGACAATGGACAAGGTGACTAATTTATTTTTCCCTCCCACACTTGCAGTTAAGTGTATCATCAGTGTGGTTGAAGCAGCAATGATATGCTGCAAAGTCCCCATGTCCAGTTCAGGCAGCAATCAAGCGTGCAAAGACCGCTCTCGGTAGCGCTAGTTCCGGCGGTTTCTTGCGGCGCATCTCGAGTTCAAGGTCGGCGTAACAATTAGGGCGATTCGAGTGCCACCAGTCTGTCAATATCTGACTGGCTGGTTCACGGGCTTTCCGTCCAGATGAGGCAAGGGTCATCATACCATGTGTTGTCCTAGAGTTGTCTGGTAAGTTAAGCTCACCTCGAGCGAGCTCATTGGCGATTTCATTTCCTGCCAGCCCTTTGTGGCCTGGGATCTATCCTATCTTACAGTCGCGGCTGATCCGGCAGCCAGTTTCACAAACTTTTGGATTCGCCAGGATGATGAGCCCGTCATTTCTATCAGAAGCAACATGTAGACAGCAGAGCAGAGGTTAGGATCAAGACAAGAATGCCAGGCAAGAGGTTGCCATTCTACATTGTGCATGAGATAGGTGCATAACCACTCGGCCAAAAGGCTAGACTAGAATCATAGAACACTAGATTCCGGTCATCTCCACATATATAGATTATACAGTAGGCATTCCTGACATTTCCCGTCAGTAAAGCCTAAACAGCCACAGAATTGTCGAGCAGGATGTAGATGGTGCTGCGTCCTCGATCTCGATTGCTGGCAGTAATTGCTTCTAAAGCGGCCAAAGCTCCATGAACATCCGCGTTGGTGATTTTGATGGAGCCGCTTTGCTCCATTGCGGTGCCTGTGCCGCTGATAAAGGTCACAAAGGCCTATGACACTCTGTCGGTGGAAGCCCCAGAACCATCACTGTAAACGCAGAGACAGTCGGGTGGGAGTGTCGGTAGCCACTATCTTATAAACTTGGCAGCCTCTTTCTTGCTTGTCCAGCAGGGAATTGGCTGAGGGGGGACCGGAGGTCGGAGCGGTGGAGGTAGTTCAGCCTCTGGCAGAAGTCAATACATCCTCTGGACCCTCGAATCATGAACTCTGTCCAGACCAAGTCTGGTTTTGTTGCATGTCTTTAGTCCGAGTCGGTGGCGAGCGCTATCTGTGCTTTCCGTGGCCCGAAGTCGAAGCTGATGGTACTCATCCAGTCTCCGGATTCGTGCGGCAGTCTTGAGCCTGCGTTCCTAGAGCAGAATTTGTGCTGGCGGAATACCAGTCTCTCTTCTCAGGACTGCAATAGGCATTGTGCGCCAGGTTAATAGGGCCACGCGGATTCCGAAGGCAGAGGTTCGGTCGATGACTTTGCTCTGTCTCTTGTAGGAATTACGCGTCACACCTTAATAAGTTTCCCTGGTTGGCCCCGGGCACCAGACCTGCGCTGCATGCATCGCGATTGGCAGAACTACCGTGGGAATGACTGTGGTTAGTAAGTCAGGCCTTGGTCCCTGGGTGCAGAGTGTAAGCCGTCGGAAGTGCTGCACTAGCCGCATTGCTTTGCTGGTCCACTTTGCAACGTGGCTTTCGAAGGTCAGACCGCAATCAAGGTGTACTCCGAGCCATCGGATGTCGTCGGATGCTTGTACATTGCGAGTGCCTACCCTTATAGCCGGAAGATTGTGACCCCTGGATCTGGGGCCTTCCGGATAGCTGGTCGGACTCTTTTGTAATTTTTAGGTGCTGTAGTGCGCACTAGAGCGTCGGGTAGTTCTGTAGGGACTGGGCTGTCTGTTGTGCTCAGCTAAGGTAGCCCTGGCAGGCAGCGCATGGAGGGTGAGTGTGTCATCAAGGTACCTCAGGCATGGACAACTCACATGACATGTTTGGCGCATTTGTTCAGGCAAGGCACACTGCATGAGTAAGCATGATGGGCATATGATTCGCTGGTAAGCGAGTTCATGGGGTATAAAAGGGGAGTATTTCCCACTGTAAATTAGAATACACATCCATAGAGTCATCTACAATTCACTCTCAATAAAACATCATATCTTAGCCGTCAAATGCAAGTGTACGTTCCCCATTTCATATACCAAGTAAAACACCGTCTGGTACGCGACAGTAGTCACGGGCTGTAGATAGGCACGACATTAGATTCAATCCAAATCAAAATCAAATCCCCTTATCTCTGATGATCAGCTTCCACAATCTCGACTACTCCAATAGCAGTTCTCTTCGGCTTAAACATTGGTCCAGGTAAAGGTTCCTTTAATCCATCAGCCAATATCTGATCACCCCTTATCCATCTACTTTCTAGTTTACCTTTATTTATTTCATCGACTATGTGGTGATATGCCACATCCACATGTTTAATTTTCGATATATTTGAGACCCCACCTTGAAGTTGTATACAAGCTTTATTATCTCCCAACAGGAGTGGAACTGAATTGCCCGGATTTCCTGTGATATGAGGTATTAATTTGTCTTCCCAAATTGCGAGTTTTGCTCCCTCACTTGCTGCTATATATTCTGCATTTGTAGTTGATGTTGTAACGCTAGTCTGCTTCTTACTGATTGCAACCACTGCTCCTCCATTTAGCATCATGATGACCCTTGTAATAGATTTTCGATCACCAGGGTCTCCATGTTATAATTAAGGTATGAGTAGGTATGAGATGTTGAATATTCTAGGGATAGTGCAGAGGGTGGATAACGATTATCAGAGCTTGACGATATGATGAATAACTTGGTTATATTATTCTACATATCACAGTAGTAGACAGGATTTATATACACATATTTGGTACCCGCTATACAGTACATCACCGTCTATGCATGAAGTACTACAATCTTAATTCCATGCAATACTATCCCACATTACTCAATGCCATTCTATAGAGCTGTGCCTCAGTAGTCCATTGTAATGATAGCTATATAGGGCTGTGCAGTACTCGCATAGATGTGTTTTATCCCTGGCACTTGGCAGAGATAAATTTAGAGTAAATGCAATAATTACATCACAACACTCCAGCGTAATCTGAGTCGGCAAATATGACTAGATCAGTTGATCTTGAACTCCCACAGTAAACTTCTATGTTACTATCTACCTTATAATAAGGAGTTTCAACATCCCCACGTTTATATCCGTTCGGATTAGGTCCTGGTCAACAATGTCTAGCCTAATTGTGCTATGTTGCAGGCTACTGTTACAATTATTCATGGGGTCATCATCAGGGTTGTGAGTAGTTTCGGTTTTGGTGTGGGTTGTTAGATTGATACCTAAGCATGTCGCATAGTAGTTAGACATGCGGCTCGAGTAGCATATGCACAGTAAACCTCAACTCCAAAATGATGATCGAATCAGGTTTTACATGCTACGTCCTGTATGTCTAGCCTAGTTAGAATATGGGGAATTTACCTGTAGATAGATAAAGACGTCGTAGCCCTCTGGTAGTTGGGACAAGTCTTCTACAATATTATATCGGAATCAATACTAGCCTCTCATTGTCACAGGCTCATACCTGGTTATCATTAGGCTGCTGCCTAACAAATAAGGCTTGAACTCTTCCAACCATATTAAACATCATACATGTCATGAACCCCTCCACAACTCATTAGACCCAAGTATAGGCCTTGGCCCAGTTCATGCAAATCTATTCTTAAATGACAAATTTAGACTGCAGACAGGACGACTCGAACACCAGTTGTGAGTCATCTAAGCCACATGCATCATAACTATTTTAATAACTAAAATTACTAACATTAAAATGAAGCTGAATTAAAATAGACGGAGATGCTGGTGTTTGTCGGAGGACAGGTCATGATCTATTTTGAGAATGGTATGAAATGAGGGAACGAGATCATAGTCTTGTAAATAAATAGGAGGCTTTCAGTCATGTCTCTGCTCATTACTTTAAGATTTTCATTTGTATCTAGCTCTGAGTTCAGTTTGAATAAAACGCCACTTGAAGACCGTCACACTCATTAAGTAATCTCATGAATTATTTCCAATGTCTGTGATAACAGACATACATATACAATGTCGACAACAAGTTTAAAGTCGATAAATATCTTATCCCATAGTCAATTGTATTGTGAGGTTATGGTTCGTAGACGAATGCTGGAATGGTATAGGGAGGTGAAGGATATATGCCGAACAACGAAGCAGTTGAATAGAGCTTAAGGGTGGAGCTTGGTAGGGTGACACGAAGAGGGTATGAATAGACCTTCAGAGATATTCAGTAAACGTAATGAACTGAAGATTTCTGAAGGAGAAGAATACTACATTTATATACAGGAATTAGTCCTACTGAGACGAATTTAGAAATAAGCCAGGATATGCGCCCATGTCCCAGTATGGCGATTTTATCATAGTGAAGGTATGTCTTGACCACCAGTAGACCCCCAAGCTAGCTGAGTGTAAGACAGAATCATGCATATACCATAATTTCCAACATATCTTGTGTTAAGCGCCAAGACTAATTAATATTACAGAAAATAGATGTGGCACAGTGTCAAATGATACGAATAATGTCATGTAGAGACATGATTCATTCATGAGTTGATATTGTTCAGACGATCATGACTATATCACAACGTCATGTACAGGCACGACTCATCGTTTGTACCTGTTGTATCAACCATGACTATGTCTCAGTGATATGAGAAACATCATTGACTAGTTACTAGAAACCTAATCAAGATCCTAAACACACAGCTGAGACTAGGAGAATTTTACTGAGTAAGTAATTATTCTGATGAATCTAGATCTGGAGGAACATAATCTGGTTGCTTGGCTCGAGGTATATGAACCTGAGCATATCATGTATTATAAACTATATAGAAATCTATCTCAATCACAATCATCATCTTAATTCATGTCACCATCAATAGCTGCAAAGGACAGTTTAGCCATTTCCACATAAATAACGTAAATGAAAACGAGATAGTACATGACTGGTGTGACAGAAACCGAGTTGGTGATGAATAAATTGATTTATTAAACTATATGAAGAGAAAAGAAATATCTAGCTACTACTAACAGGTACTTATAACGTTTGGTCCGCTTCGTGAATCTGCTGACTGATAACTTCTCCCTAGGCCTAATACTTGCTACCGAGCCAAGTATTATCAGGAGCCATTACGCTATGATGTTGCTTCGACCTCCTGGCTAGTAATGCCATTTCATCTCTATTTGCCCATCCTTCATCTTTCAGTCTTATCGTAATTATTCCTAATTAAACGCTTAGGTTTCCTCCTAAGCTTAAACAACGGTCAAACTGTAACAGCTATATAGTAGCAAGACGATGGATACTCTTGGGGAAGGTATGCTCACAGTAGGTCTCTATAGTTGCTGTTGCGTGTGTTCTCGTGATATGTAAGACTTGACTCTATATTCTTGTATAAAGGAAACTTAGTTACAATGAATGGACGGAGGTTGTGACCTCCTTATATCTTGCTCCAGACTTACTGTGTTGTTCACAGCCTAGTGCTAGAACATTCCCTTGTGATATCATTTCTCTCCTTTGAGAAATGACCAGCTCGTTTTCCCTCAGTCTATCAGTCTCTTGCTGATTCCATTGTCTCTATTCTATTGAGTTCTGGTTTGGTCCATAATACCCACACATGCATTACACACTAAACACCCAACAGTTTAGTTCCACGGTCACGTGCATCTACTATGACGTGACCTAAAGCATGTACCATGGTAAGTTACATGGATAATACAACAAGTTCTCTTAAAAGATGAACACGACATTATGACAGCATCAAATAATCAACTACTTGTAAAGATCAACAGAATGAAGCCTGATTTACCAGTAGCACGACTTATAGACAATGATGGAGTCCTTTTTATTGAATCACTCGAAAAGTTTGTGGAGCCAAACCCCTCATTGAATATTGCAGTGCCAGGAGTTGCAAGACTCCTATCCCTCACAAGCACTCAGTGTTGGCATCAAAGACTCGGGCATTCAGGATAACAGATTCTCAAGAAAACTGCTGAAAATTCAGTAGGATTAGAAGGCATCGACTTATCAGAGTTTAGCACATGTGAGACATGCCATCTGAGCAAAGCGCAAAGGTTCGTTTCTAGAGAACTGAGGTAAACACCAGGTGAGCCACTAGATGAAATTTTTGTTGATACAGCCGGCAAATTAACCACTGCCTTCAATGGCCATCAATATGCAATTATTCTCATTAACGCAAATTCCCGAATGAGGTGGGCAACCACTACCAACGCAAAAGACCAAATCTCGCAACTACTGGTTCAATGTGCCGAAACCCAGCAGCATCAGTATGGTAAGCGTATCCAAGCAATCTTCAGGGATGGAGGCTCCGAATTTACCCGCATACAAGAATCTTGTGATAGTCATGGTATTTGCATAGATACTTCGGCACCTAATACGCCGGAGCAGAATTGAGCAGCGGAAGCCTTAAACAAAGTCATTTTGGAAAGAGCACAATCAATGCTGAAAGATGCTCGTATGCCACCATACTTCTGGCCATGGGCAATTGAGCATGCATGTTTTATCACCAACAGGATCTACTGTCTTCGGACAAAGAAGATACCAATAATCGATTTCTTGCACGGCCTAAAGCAGCTGCATTATGACAAGATTGATTTGAGATTTTTACCTCGCTTTGGATGCCGGGCATTAAAGTTGATTCAACCCAAGCCTGGAAATTTTGAAGCCAGAGCAAAAAAAGGATGGTTTGTTGGTCTTCAGAAAAACACCAACAAAAATTGTCTCATATACCATCCTCACTGGATATTGTTGCAAGGGTGGGAAAGGATCGAAATTGTTACGCCTCATGCGTCATTTAATGAGGATATCATTTTCGGAGACATGCTGAGCATTCCAGATCAAATAAGACTGTAAAGTACTGGGCTGGAAAATACAATGACTCTAGTTGTGACAACTGGAAGAGAGCATAGGTAATTATATGACAAAGTCGAATCAGATAATGACTTGATTCAGGAATATATTTTATAAGATTCTAAACTAAGGGGAGAAGGTAAGAAAGGTATCTAGAGGTTTAAAAATGTACATGATATACAATTGGTCCGTGCGCATATAGGAATAATAATAGAACACCCGAAAGGAATAATAGTATTAGGGGTCCCTAAGGTCGGAAGTACAAGGCCGTAACACTGGTATAGACGATCAAAATCATGAATTTTTTAACATACAGATGGACCAAACTTCTAAGTTTGAAGGGGAGAGTTTACCAGGACAAAATTCTAATCAATACCAGGATAAGTAGCAGAAAAACACATCATTGACTCCTGCCCCAGTAATACAGCTATCCGATAAACGAGAACTCCATGTCAGACCGACAAAAGAAGTACCAGCCGTACCTATGAGCAATAGCGTGGAGAACCAACCACCAGATATTCCAAACGACAATTATCCAGTTGAGAATCCACCTAGGGCTCCAAAACTCCCAGACGAATCCTGGCCACATCTACGAGACCCAATACTAAGGCCAAGTTCACCATCAGTATCATCACAGTCTAATCGACTTCAAACTTGATCGTCGACTTTGTTTATTGGTCTGTTATCACAGATACGGAAATAGATTCATGAGATTGCTTTATGAGAGGCTAGGATTAATTCCGATATAATTTGGTTGAAGACTTGTTCTCAAACTTAGGGGCTACAATGTCTTTATATATCTACGTATTTACCCCCATATTCACCATATCCGCTAGCCATTCTATATCTAGCGTGCATAGCCTGATTTATCTCATGGTTCTGGGATGGAGCTGTAGTTTCCGAATAGCAGTATTCTTTTAGCTACTACAATACGTAGCAGCTTCAGATATAGTTTACCGTGCGATACTTCCACCTTAGCTACATGCCTCCTTGATATACTGCCGGCTCGGTAATCAGTGAGATAACCGAAGCAAAACCTTAACAATAACCTTAATTACGAAACCATGAATACCTAAGACAGAAGCCTGCAATCTAACACAATTAGGTTAGGAGTTGCCAACTACAACCTAATCCAAACACAGTCAGATATAGATGACAGTGTTGCGGCACTAATAACACCAAATGACTTCGGGAATACCTGTCCGCAAGTAGATTTTGAGCAACTCGATCAAGGGGAGTCCAATAACGTTGATGAATCTATTGAAATTAACGAAACACCACTTGATAAGATCATGACTGGATGGGATGGGATGGGATGAAATACCTCAAATTGTAGGGAGCAAGCGGGACCACTCTCCTGAATCAGAAATATTTCTAAGCAAAGGTGGAAGACCAGTGAAGAGAGTTGACTACCGCAAGCTACACTATGGTAAGGTGGCGCGACTTGGTAATGATCCAAAAACGTGGCACGAGGCTATGAGCAGTCCAGAAGCAGAGAAATGGAAAGAGGCTGCAGTAGAAGAGTTTCGTTCCTTGCAGGATACAGGGGCTATCAAGATTATTCGGCGTCCTAAACTACCTAATGGCCGCACACTTATGAAATGTAAGTGGGTCTTTGAAACAAAATTTCTAGCTGATGGAAGTTTGGACAAATACAAGGCTCGCTGCACAGTCAAAGGTTTTACCCAAAGTGCAGGGCTCGACTATAAGGTAACTTTTGCACCCACGCTGAGAGCAGAGACAGGAAGGATAATGCTAGCCCTTTCGCATAGGTTTGGGTGGCACAGACGTCAGGGAGATGTACCAGTGGCCTTCCTAAACCCTGATTTAGATGTTGATATTTACATGGAGTTGCCTGAAGGATTCAAAAAGAATGACCATATTATCTTCATCAAAAAGGGACTCTACGGCCTCAAGCAAGCCGCAGCTTTATGGTATGAGAATGTGAAAGCCTTCCTAATTGACCAAGGAATGCTCCTGACAATCACTGAAGTCTGCCTGTATACCAACTAGCAGAAAGACCTATTTGTAATTGTGCATGTTGATGATTTTCAGGTTATGGGACCGAATCTCCAAAAGCTAGATGGCCTGATGCAAGCTCTGCATACAAAGTATTTGTTGAAAAGTGTCAAGTCAGATCTATTTCTCGGAATCCATATCAGTAGCCAAGATAGCAATACGCTAAAGCTTTCTCAAGGAAAATACGCGCGTAAGCTACTAGAACAACATGGTCTCAGGGATTGCATCCTGGCAAACTACCCACTCGAACGTTTGTTAGAGCCAAACAAATCCAATTGTTAAGAGCATATGAAAGCGGAATACAAATCAATAATTGGAGGGATGCAATACCTATCCAATAACACTCGGCCAGAAATTGCGCACGCAGTCAACCATTTGGTAAGATTCCTTACAAATCCATCAAAAGATCATGACCAAGCATCACGCCGGGTGCTGAGATATATATCAAAGGATCTAGATAGGGGTATTACCTTCACCAAGAGTAACAAGAGACCAATACTCGAAGCATACTCAGACGCAGACTTCGCCGGTAATCCAAATAAAAGTAGATCAACTTCAGGATCACTAATTAGGATCGCAGAAGGACCAGTTAGCTGGAGATCTCGTCTACAGCGCGAAGTTGTTTTATCTTCTACCGAGTCAGAGTATTTAGCCGCCACAGAAACCTGTTGTGAGCTACTATGGGTAAAATCTTTGCTTGAAAACGTAGGTATTACTGAACGCATTCATGGATCTCGGAGAACTAGATTCTACGTTGATAACCAATCAGCCATATCACTAGTCAAAAATCATGACAAGCACAAATGGTCTGAACACGTAGCTCTCCGAAATCACTTTTTGCGGTAGCTATACAGCCAGGAAGAGATTGAAGTTGTCTATCTTACATCAGATTAACAACTAGCTGACTGCCTGACAAAAGCCAGATCCAAGGTTCAGATCCAGTGACGCATCCAAAAAATAACAAATTCATTCATTATTATCAGCACTCATAAATCGCGATAGCAAGACGTTCATATACGTCAAGGGGAGTGTTGTGATTAATGACATAACAACCTCTGCATCTGATTATTGTGGATTGCAGACAGGTAGAATCTGATTGTTAAAATAGAACAGACTAGATTTAGATAGAATCGAACAGGATGGAATAGAATGTGATGACTCAGAGCTGAATGGAACTGAGCGACTGGGGATATGGAAAGCTATAGAATGTGGTATATGTATATAAAAGCAGTGATTCTCTAAAATTGAATGAAATTAGGCAAGTCTACTAATTCATTACAATCTATCTCTATCTTCAAGTCTCAGTGAACGTGCAGTTATTTACCTGTAACTATTCCACCTCCCATAACCTTGCATTTATAACAGAACTACCATTCCATTCTTCCTGCTTCCAACACATAATGATCTTCCACATGGGGTGATGACCCTCGCCTCTTCCGGAAGGAAAGCTCGCGAACTGGCCAGACAGATGGTTACAGACTGGTGGCATTCGAATCGCCCCAGACATTATGCAGACCTCGAACTCGAGATGCGACGCAAGAAACCGCCAGAACTAGCACTACCAAGGGCAGTCTACGCTCGCTTAATAGCCGCTCGAACCAGACATGGAGACTTCGCGGCTTATCATCGCCGCTTCAACCACACTGACGCTACACTTCACTGCGAGTGTGGGAGGGAAAAATCAATTGGTCACCTTGTCCAGTGTCGAAAAGCACTGGCAACATGGCGGCTGAAAAGCGGAAGGCGAAGGGCGCCAGCTATAGAAACAATGCTCGGATCAAGCGGGTGGCAACTGTTCAGGGACTATGTCTAGGAGAGCGGAATATACGCGGAGGCTAGCCGGGGGATGGCAGGGATACCTGTGACTCGGAGGTGATGAACGAAAGCCTAGGTGATCTGGCATGGAAGTAGGGATAGGAATCGAGGCTCGGGCGCGTGGTGGCCGAGGCGGAACGATGGAAGGGAGATTGTCAAAGTTTTTTCTTTTGTAATGCAGGACTTTGCGTGGAAGTTTTCTTTTGTTTTGTTTTCAACTCTGGGCTGCTGTACTCGTCATGCTTCAACACATAGATGCGTTTCGGCATGGTTCCGGTCATTGAGGTGGGACGAGGCACTTGTACTTTACGGTAGTTAACCTGATCCGGCCCGACCCCACTCGTGCTCAAGCTCCAGTAGGAGTGCGACGGTAGTTACTTCACCTAGCACGTTAATGAACAAACAAACAAACAAACAAACATAATGATCTTCGCTTTGCTGAGTTTACTACATTGTTATAGTCCATCCATGGCTTTCCTAATATCAAAGGATACGCTAAATTTGGCACAATGTAACCCCAGACTTGCTCTTGTCTACCATCTATGTCCAATTTCATCCCCGCAATCCGTGATACTTTGTTTGCTTTGGTTCCGTCAGCCAACTGCAAATGATGCGGGAAAACATTTTCGGAATACAAATCATACTTCTGCACAAGGCTCTCGTTGATCGTAGAAAAACAGAGGCAGCCGGTATCAACCATAGCTTCAATGAAAACCGATCCGTTAATTAAATCATCTATTAAAAATGGTGGGCTATTCAACTTTTTTAAGTTTTTCTGAGCTGTGCCAATTCTCAACAATTACTAGTTTTCCCATGCGGAGCTTTCAAATTTTTCTTGATCAAACTCTGCTGAAATGACACCGGCTTGAGAACTCTTTTCTGGTCGGTATTTTGGACATCTCTGTCTCATATGCCCAGTCTTTTCACAGTGGACATAGATCCCCTTGATAGAATATTTGTTGAAGGCTTTTTTGCTGCGCCAAGGTGCTCTAGGCCTATCATATTACTTGATTATATTCTTATTAACCTGGCCCTGCTGACTTGACCTTTTTCTCAGTGACTTCAATTCCTGCATGGCAGCGGCCAGAATTGCGCTAGTTCCTGTCATTACTTTATCGGCATGCTCATCCAATTCTACACTGGTTTCATCTGAAAACTTTAGATTGCTACCACTATTAGGTGCCCCGAGATAAGTTTCTGTTCGTGTCCCCTTATTTGATCGATACTCTGCCAACGCTTCCGGCTTAGCTGCTACTGTCAAGGGTACGAGAGGTGTTGGCATTCCGAGGGGTCAAGAGTTCGACAATTCAAGAGCTCGACAGTTCTAGAGTTCGACATAAGATAAGATTCAATGATTTCTAAAAAGTTCCTAAGAATATAAGACCATAATCTGCCGAACCAAAGTCATCCCAATTACCCATTATATATTGCTCCCTATTCCTCTCTACTGTTCTCGATCTTTCCAGTATACTCTCATATAGAATAGAATGGAGTAGAATAGAATAGTATAGACAAGTACAGATCAGAACAGAACGAAATAGAATGGAGTAGAGTAGAATGGAAAAGAACAGAACATATTAGGACAGAATGTAGCAGAATAGCACAGATATCTTCGTACATAGTTCCTATTGACTCAGAATAGGCCCTTGGTCCATGACAGCTACTTTGCTAACTGTTGGAAATGGAGACACAGAGTGTTGTGAACGTACGGACCCTCCATTTCGTCTAGGTTCACGATACGATCTTGTGTGTATTTAAGAGGTTAAAATAGGTAATATGGTAGAGCTTCAGCCTACCTATTGGAGACATGAGCGGCTGTATGGCGCGGGCACAAGGAGGTTATTGGGGGTTTTCTATGCCTAAATGGCGCACACTCGTTTATGCTGTGACTTAAGCTCTAAGTCGCTTACACTTGTATTTGTAGCGCACAATTTCCACACTTTTAGCGGTAATCCAAACATGACACTCTTTTAGTCAACTTCTACTTTTGTTCCAGAAATATTGCGTCCATTTCATTGCGCAATATTTCCAACCAGACATCCTCTGTATCATCATGTAAGCTTTTCCTGATATCCCTCACGTTTACTATAAAGAACTGTCTCTTGAGTTTGTGTGCCATGCTCTGATTCCTCCTGTGAATATAAATATTGTCGTAGGCGCGTATTTAGTTGCCATTCGAGACCAGAGAACAGTCAATGAGAGATGTGTTCATGGAAATGAGGATATACTTGGTCGTACTTGCAGACTTGATGAGGCCTAGGTAAGAGTCGATCTCGTCGGGAGTGAAAGATTGACATGTTGGAGCTTCTTGAATCATTGCCACGTGGGCCAACTTCTTTGGTGTTACGAGATTTAACTAAACTTGGCCCTAAGAGAACATAATTCTTTTTCATTGACAGTGGGCAGAGCAGATAGTTATTCAGTCTTTAACCTCCTAGCCATCAGGTATATCTTCCTCAACTTGACCCTCACTGTCATGAGAGTAAAGTTTAAGTTTTCAAATTTGAATCTGCATAATACAGCTTGTTTCTTAGAAGTAGATTGTAGGAGTCCATGGTCATTGTTGGTTAGGACTGTAATGTAAATCTAATCTAATCTATCTACCTTAATGTAATATTTAAGATTTATTCTTGATTAAGTTAGCCTGGTCGCCTCTCAATGGGATATTTCCGACAAATAATGTTCGTACTAGCCGGGTATGTATAGCCATATTCGGCTAAAATTCAGTTGCTGGGCACACCCCTAGTTATTTAAACGGCTATGATAAATTGCTCTTGAGACTATATTTTCCCATCCACATGATTCTGTCAGACATAAGCGTGGTAAAAGCTCTAAGGCTTAAAGTACGATACGATTTTCAAATCAACACACAAATGCATCATTATCAGTCAAATAAAACTAAGGAAGCTTGCACAAATAGCATAAAATTTTCTACCACTATCAAGGTTTACTGAAACCCTTGTTTCGCTCGCGATACAATCCTAGTATTTACTAGGCTTCATATTAAGCTGTCCAATGCCGGACGGAAGCTGCACATCTACCCCTAGCAATTGCAGCTCCCATGAAGAACAACTTCTATCTGATGCTTAAACAGAAATGCCGAAATTTTATCTTATTGCAGATTGAGATGTTCCGGACCCAGCAGGACTAGGAGACATCTTTAGCGGTAAACCACTAAAAACCATAAGATAATATACAATCTTACAGTCGAGCACATCATCTAGAGCATCTAAGCGGAGGGACATCGACGTATACAGGTAACTCAATTTTTATTAGAGCACTTTGAAACTTTGAACTAAGGCACTCTGATCTCTGGTAAAAATCTACATTTGAGAGACCGCAATTTTGGCGACCTGAAGCTTGTCACTAGCAAGGCTCATGCTGATGCAGTGTAACAATCTTGATTTTCTTAGTCTCCGCCTCTCTAAATTCAGCCTGTTATGCGCGTTTTAAATAGCAAGGTTTAAAGAAATGTCTGCCATCTTTCGATTACATCTAGGCCTGCTAAATGCAAAATTAATCTCGAATTTTATCCTCGTCGAAAATATACAGCTACAGCATTTTTCAAGGCTAACGAACGGAAACTCAAGTCAATTAATTATGCAGCCAGGTAGTAGTATTGTCATTGACTAATATACAATACAGCAACTTTCATCCCTCAAACCTAACTAGACAAGCTCCAGATATCAAGATCATCTAAATATAAACGGACTCATAAGGGTTCAAGAGAATAATTCCTGCTCTATATTCTTTGTGACAGGGTTATTAATCCTGGGAAACTGGATGTTATCAGAATCAATGAACCTCAAGAAAGGGATTCCAGGCCGTATTGAATAAAATTTGATAATTTCGAATGTTTAACAAAGCCAATCACCTATTTATCTAAGTTATCAGTGTCATGTCATATCAAAATCGACTTCAATCTACAAAGCAATCATTAAATTTTCAAAAAGAACGAGAGATTAAACTAAGTCTAGTCAGATCTAATTGTCCGAGCCGTGATGCTTTATGCACAGTGGAATGTTGACCGCCTATATGTAAATGCACCATGTGGGATAATAATATTTTTATCCCTTACTTAGCTTCAACCTTCACTTCATTCCTATTTATCTTCCGACATTTTACTCCGGACGCCCACCAATAAGAGGCTAAAGAGAGAAAATGATTTATTCTTCACTATCCATACAACCTGACCTGTTCGTGCGACCCATATATCTGGTACAGTGCTCTGGTCTCTCAATATGATTTACAAATGTCCGATGGAGAGAAAATCACGGCTTACTTGGATTCTTAGCTATAAGCCGCAAGGCTGACCCCGTCAAATGTACTGACAATCCTTGCTTCTGATGTCCCGGCTGCCACTTTCGTTTTTCCTCTCCTGTGACCACCGACTTCCTGCCTTCGGACTTTTTTATTTTCCGTCTCGCACGAATCCATGTATCCCCAGGTTTCGGCTGTGTGGTCGTCGGACCGAGTTTTACTCAATGAGATTCCATGAACCGTAGTAACGTCCGAATTCCCCTCACTTAAACTCAGCGCCAAGGAGTCACATACTGTATATACCCCCGGTCTATACTAATGTTGATACAGCTTAAGCTAGGGTTAATCCCTTGACCCAGGAATTTATAAACTACCAACCTTGATTCCCCCTGCGGATAAGAGTTTAACGGTAATCTTCACATCTAACCTCCGACTCAATGAATCTTTTATTCTTTCCAGGATATGCGGCGTAATCGTTGATCATCCTTAAGTAACCCGGTCTTTTCTGCGTATAACGCCTCCAAAAGAATGCTACACGCTAGCATGCCAATTCTAGATGATCGTTTGCTATCTACCTGAAGTCATGAATCCTGAGTCTCGTTACACAGGTTCACCTGTACAATCTATATAAGTTTGAGCAAAGTCCTACGATTTTTTAGCCATGTAATATTGATTAATAGAAACAAGTTAGAGACACCTCCTGCCCTCAAATTATCTGACGGCCAATATTCAAAAAATATTTATGTATAAATATCACATAACTAGACACACATCGTCTTCATCTTAATTTTATACCACACTTCAAGTTCTATATAGAGAGGCATAATTCGAGAAATCACAATGTGCGAAAATGGAGACAGCTATACTCATTCGGATATATTTTCGGCTCAGATACCGGGACAGTTACCGTTCAGCGCTGTTGTAAGTAAATTTTTACTTACTTCATTACTAGATAAAATGGAGAGTTAGGTACTAACATAGCACGTAGATGCCTTTCTTCAGATCGCCAGTAGTGAAAAATTCAGAACTACTGGCGCCTATTCCATCTGAGCATTCGGATAAGTCACAATATCCCTATTTACCGATCGAACCGATATTTACACCATTCTATCTACCATCTTATATATCGAGCCTTCCACCATGCACTTCACCGAATTTTCTAGAATTCAATCAACCATATCTTCAATCAACCCTTCCGCCAACCTTTCCACCAGTTTGCCCACCGCCCTGTCCACCAGCCTGTCCACCAGCCTGTCCACCAGCCTGTCCACCACACTATTCACAACCTTGTCCATCACCTCGTCATACTTCTAAGCTGTCTAGCAAAGCGCGATATAAACTAAATATAATTAAACACAGAAAAACTCAAGATCGCTCTTACTGGCAGAATCTCGTCAAATCACCCCACTTGACGGAGGAAGAAAGGCTGCTTGTTCGTCTTAAAGGAATTGAAGGCTTACCTTGGAAAGATATTCAAGCAAAATTTAATGAGAAAATGGGTACGTATGTCGAACAGGCTGCGCTACAAATGCGAATTCGAAGGTTATGTGACAGAATGGATGTAAGACACTATTCTCTTTAACAAGCCCTACACTTATGTCGCAAAACTGATTTATCACAGGCAAGAGAAATACGAGAAGAGGAAAAAAAGAGGCCCTGTAAGGATACGCGACGGTACCCTTCCGAGAGAGGTTTTAAAGGGCCAGAGTCTCATGCTCAAAACCCTCTCCCGCTTTTGGAGCAGACATTTGCCGCGATGCCAGGGCATCCTATGAACCAAAGATTTTCAGCAAATGAATCTAGATGCAACGAGGACCTCTACAGTAACCGTTCTCTAAATTTATTTACCTTGAAATTCAAACCATGGGACCAGCAGCAATCCGAGTACCTACCTGCACCAAGCCAGTCTCAACTCTGGAGAAATCCTGGTGTTGAAATAAGGCCTGGCGAAGGAAGAGAGGAATCGGTTACCTGGAAAATGTCTGCTCCATTGGGTACTTATCGCGAAATTTAAGGGTACAATCTATGATTCAGAAGAAGGTTAAGTGGGTTGGGCGTTTATGTAGCGAAATAGTTCAAATAATTTCTTTTTAAATCATATTATAGACATGAATTATTATTCGATTTTACTTTCCTCGAAGAAATGGCACCTTTTGAATCCTAAATACTAGATTCATTGTACTGACGTAATGTAAATTTCCATTTAGTGAATAATATTGATCGCAAATTATTAAAGTTGGGCAGGATAAGCACGGCCGGAGCTTTTGCGAGCTTTCCCTAACTACCCCTCCCGCAACTCAAGGATAAGTTACTATGTTACAGGTGTAGTTGACATGGTTATTTTAGAATGCCTAAGTAGGAGCCGTGGGGCATCGAAAGGACCCTGAATTCGATATAATTATTGAATATGATATATGATATGTCACACTTCTCCCCGTCTTCTTCTAGTCTTCTACGCTTTGGTCACAGCATTAGCCGAGTACATGCCTCATGGAATATGCAGCTAAGCGACATCTCTCGTGTCAAGCTTTCATGGACTCAGGTTTATTAAGTGGGGAGGGGTTGGATGGTGCAGTGGTACACCATCCGGGCCGTTCTCCCAAGTAGATACTGGGTAGCTTGAACACCTACCCCATTCGAGACATGAGAAAGCTGGTTCGGATCCAGGCAGACCCACACACCACACTCTCTCGCGGTGATATTAAACTTGTGGGATGATGAAAGCACACTTGGTAGCCACAGGTTTTCACGCTTTTCCCTGTGGTGGGTATGCATGGAAGAGGTTATACGCCGTAAGGGTTAACCTTGAGTGGCATCTGCAAATGAAATCTGAGTGTGAGTGTTCTGAACGTCAAATTGAGTCATCCTACTTAAAGTACATATCTTCCGATAAAAACCTGCATGGGCCTCAAGGCGCTAAATCAGGATAATGAATAATAATTATTATTATTATTATTATTATTAAGTGGGGAGATTATGTTGCAGTGATTCCAGTAAATCAATTAGCCGCTGTTTAGATGTGATATTCCTCTCCCTTTCTCTACGGTTCTGATCGTGCTTTGGCTGTCTACGCACTATTTTTCGCAGGTGAGAACTACAGATTCTATGATCAGGTCAGCACCTTAGGCCGAAGAGCAGAAATGGAGCAGAGAGTGCGCAGTTAGAATTATGCCGTTTCTGCTCGTTAGTAGTTTGTGACTGATGCATATCATTAGCTCAAGCAGCGGCCCATATCACAATAGCAGGGATGCCGATTGTGCCGATGACATCAACCAGGACGAGACCTTACAGGGGGCCGCTCATAGTGTGGCGTAAGGCAGGAGGACGCGCCAGGGGCCGTGAGGAGTGATTAGCTCATGGATCTAGGGTGAGGCTGATCTACGGGGAGTCCCAGTATAGGTCCTAGCGTACTCGAGAAGTGAGTTATACTAAGCCTGGCACATAGCGTTTACAGTTGTCTCATGATCAACCTCTTGCTGCAGAATGAACATACAGTTGTAATTCTCGGAGCCAATGCGTTCCTCCATTTCGAACATCTGTTCAGGCCATGTAACTGCTATTCATACTTCATTTCCCACGCCCAGCAACCTTTCCGGCTGGAAAGTTAAGAAGAGCTTCATGTCTTCACATAGTTAGGGGCCGCACGGGACAGTAAAATATCGTGATCCATACAGCTCAGACGCTAAGGCCCGGAAAACTAACACCCAAAAACCGATAGCTATGCTATTATAAGAATCTTAATTATAGTCACCGAGGTAACAATCACGTGACCAGTCAATAACCAGTTTAACGGAATGCATTGATCGGGGAGCCGGGGAGGGAGCCAGCAGCGCTAACGTAGTTCCTGTTTAAATTTGTGGAAGTCTATTTGCTGCCTGCTCCTCAGTTCTCTACTGACATCATTGAATAGCCCGGAAGCTTTCTCTTTAATACAATGATCTTGATTAGCTGTTTAATTTCATATCATGGTAAGGCTGAGCATGCGTTGTCATAAAGTATAAGTTGATCTACACGCAGCTCTAGCCACCGTAAAATACGGAACCTAACCCAATGAAGCGTCCCACATTCTCCCGCTACCATCCACTACAACCCACTTTAGCCAAATAGTAAATTTTCGGCAGCTCGCAGCTAGCTAGCTTCATAGAAAACGTGCATCCTGTACTAGGGTATAAACATTCAGCGTCCGATAGTGCCCCGGACATTCTGGAATCCCGGGAAGCGAAGCTGCTGATGCTCTAGCTAAGTCAGCCTGTTTAATCACTGCGCTATCCCTACCTCCGATCATAACAAGAGCAAATAGAGAAATAGCTCAGCTATACGAAACTTCCACCACCGCTTTCACGACACAGGATGCCCCCTCAAGATACAGAGAACTAGGGATTGGTCCTAGCCTATGAATAACCCCAGAACAGAAAGATCTAAACCGACGCACACTTGGGACTTTGACCGTCGCTCGTTCTGTGTATGGAGATTTCGCTCAAGATCATCTGCATTTCTAACACAAAAATGCTCTAGTAAATTGCTGCTGTGGTGGTAGGAAGAGCCCGGGTCAATTTTTTCACTTCAACATAGGAAGTAGCCGTGCCCGCCCTTGTAGTGGCCCGCGGCACTCAATGGATGCTAGGCACGCCTGAGACCGCTCTAGTCTTTTAAAATTGGATCGAGCTGACAAATTTTACAAGGGGATATCTTAAACTCACTGAATCTTCCCTTTGTGGCGGAACAATATTTTTGTGGGACAACTGTTGGGGTAAAATTTATTCTTTTTTCTTCCTTATCGTGACGCCTTCGAATCTGTGTTTCTATTAGGTTGTCTATAGGAGTAATTTCAATCAACTTGCAAGACGGATATAAAAGTGATAATAGAAGGAAATTTGCTTGAGTTACACTAGTTTTTAGAGTAATAGACAGCTGTTTGTTTTTTGTTTGTTTATTAACGTGCTAGGTAAATTGACTACCGTCGCACTCCTACTGCAGCTTGAGCACGAGTGGGGCCATGATGGATTAGGTTAACTACCACTTAACACACGATTCTCGATTCATCTGAGGGACCGAAACATCTTGGACTCTACCCACGTGTTGAATATATCGGGTCTAACCGTCCAGAATACTCGATTTTGACGCGCCAAAACACATATTCCTCCTGAGCCTGGGACAAAATGTGCCTGAGCCCTTGAATCCTACCCGTACTCATGCTTTTCCCATCTATTTACGAGTAGCTTTGCCTCATCCCTCTCTCCTCCTCTTATCTGGGAGTTATCATATTCATTGAAGGTCCCCTCATTTTTCCCTCCTTTAATTCTCGCTTAAAGCTTTTTTTAATCCTTCTATTCATATCGCTATCTTAGAAACTTTGTAAACTTTCCATACCTACGGCTATGCCCCATAACTGCCGTACCCCTAATCGTGAAGGTTAAATATACGTCGACAGGCTCAAAGCCGACGTACCCATATCTTGACCTTTGCCAAATGCTCTAGTTGATGTGCCGGCTAAATCTTTAAAATCATCGGTTAGAGCAGTCATGAGATCTCTGCAGGTTGGATTTTAGACCAAACATTTGCCAACGCCACTCCTCCCGACCGCCACCCGGAAAAAACCTCTCGAGTACACCCTTTGTCGTGACTGAAATTCGTCTCTGGAGGGATGTTTCACCCCAAAATCAGTGAAGACATCACTGGCAGGTTTTTCAGCCAATATTCTCTCAGTAGCAGAAAGTCGTCTCTCTAATTGTAGTTTTCTGAAGGGTAGGCCGTATTTATTTTATTTATTATATTTAACGTCGTGCCCACGCACAGCACGTGAGCTTTTCACGTGCCGGTTAGCCCAGTCTAAATTAAATTGCCCGACGTGTTGGCGCCTATATAGACCCAACATAGCAATAGAATGCCTGGATCTAATAATCCTGCATCCGAAGATTAAAATATACACGAACGTCAGCCTCTTGCCAGAACCCATTATTTACAGATGGTAGTTATAGAGAAACGTAAAAAAAGAAAAAAAGAGAATATATCTATATCAATCTGAGGCTCTCTAGCCTTATATTCAGTGGTTCAAGTCTAGTTAGACTTGCTGTTGTGTCTCTATAAATAAACCTATGGTACGTGCCCAGCTATTAAAGGTGTGAACTCTCTCTAATAAAGCCAGAGCCCAAGATATGTTGGGACTAAAATTTTGGATCCTCTTTACCTGATTCTGGTATTGCCCAATATGGCAGAAGAATATGTGATCGGAGGATTTCTCTTGTCCACATGAACAGGTTAGAATGGTGTCTTCGTGCTGAAACCGTCGATGATATTCCGCAAAGTCGCCGTGTCTAGACCTTGCAGCTAGTAGATATCCCAGTATAAGTCGTCCAAAATGGGTGAGCTCAGTAGTGATATTGGTATTCGACCCAATTCCTAACTTTTTGTATCAAGACGTCAAGTTTTCAGATGTAGGCCGTATTAAGGGGTTGAGTTGGTCGATTGGATTAGTCAGTCATTTGGCCGGCAACACGAGCTACATTCTGGCGCGATGTTATTTTTTTCGGAGATCATATTTAAATAAAGCATCTAGCGCCAACGACTACTCTTCATTTTCCAGCGTTGCCGGTGCTAACACTCAATGTGCTCTAAATATCTGAGATAGCCAAGAAAAATCGCGATCGAATCGAAGTCGAAAGCATATACAAGGATATCTTTATTCAGATACTTCTCGTCATTGTCGTAACCATCGTTTTCATGCGAGGCCTCTATCTAGACTCTTACAAAAATCACCTCGCCCCAACAACTGATCAAGGAGCCGCCCCAATGGCGAGCGGAAGCTTGTCTCGTTAACTACAGGCTATCTTTCACTACATAATTACGATGGCACATATCCCCGCAAGGAGCAAATTAAGTCATGATTTAAAAAGCTCGGGTCTTGGCCTATGGGGCACCACTACTCTAATAGGACTTTGAAACTTAATTGAGAATAGGAGGCTGGGGTGGGTAATGAGAGAGGGGCTCGGACTTTGGGGTATTTGTGAGTGCCAAAACCTGTATTGATGGTAGCGCTACAGACAATTTAATAATCAAATGTATCATGATTGCTTTCATGGATGGAGGTGTGGGAAAATGGCATTGGTCAATACGACAATGATCGGTGTGATTCAACGTGTTGTTGTGGTAATTGACCACTTATCAGATGACATCTGGAGTATCGACTAAGCATAGAGTACCGGGCTTAAAAAGTATTTCTTCTTGTTTTTTCCAAGTTCATGTTAAATTGCTCATCTTCGTCGTAAGTAATCTTTCGGGATCAAATGCCCGTATCATGCCAAATAAGATGCAGGGATGGGGACGAAACTCAACACCTGTCCGAGGTATCCTCTACTAACCTCCAGCTCTCACTGTAGTGTCTACTGAGCTGAGCTGCACTCCCCTCCGTCAAAGATACGCTTTCGATAAGACATAAGACGATAAATACGACGATGATGATGCTGGGAATGAAGAAGGATAATGCGGTAGTAAATGCTACAACGGTAGTCAGAGAAACCCTCGTTATATCACAACATGTGCTTCCCACCGGCGGGCAAACAAAAAGCCCACGAAAGGAAAGTTAAAGATCCTTTTGCCCTCAAGAAAAGCAGATTTCGACTCGTCTATTATATCGTCCCTACTAATCTTAACTTCCGAATATACAAGTCAGGAGGGCGTCTGAAATACATGAGTTACTTGACGACCCCACGTCCGTAACAACCTTTAGATGCTGGGCTAGGCTCTTTCACGGCAGTCACTCTCGACCAAGACTTTCTGACATCTTTTCACAACCTTCGGTTTGTTCTGCGGCATGAATCAGGGGAGGAGTAAGGAGGAGGCTAGGAAGGTTGAGAGACGCTTTTAGGTATACACAGGTCTGTTGGGCCCGGCTGGCCGATCTCTTCGTCATAGGAAAGCCCCGCACCCAGTGGTTTCTGAGACTTTTCCTTGCAGATACACACCCGCAAATGGCCATCGTTTCGTTGGCTGGAGAGGATAGATGATGACGGGATAACGGCTCCTCTTAGTACGCACTCGAATGAAGACCTATGAGGATATTACTGCTGGAAAGAAGTCGTGAAGGAGGCACAGGAAGGAGTACACTACCCGAGGCATAGATACTCCCGACCTGTAGGCAGAAAGAACCTACATGTCTTTTCATAGTCATAGATTTTATGGGACAATTAACACGTATATACAGATATAGGGATTTTGCCTAATACGGTAACACTACCGGATAAAGACTACCCCTAGAATTGAGTTATACACACTATGTTAGCTTAAAATGTCACGTGTAAATAGCACATCTGCCCTCGCAAAGGTCAAATTAATATTATTATTAAGGAAATAATGACTATTCAGTCATTAGGTTATAGGGCGCGTTGGTTCAAGTAACTACCGAAGTGAAAGTACATAGCTTCTAGTCACGTGTGTATCGACAACGTTGCCTACCTGATAGCCCTAATTATTCTAAATTCAAACTATTATAAATAATCGGAGAAAGAGTAGTTAGACTTTAAATACTAAACAAACAAACAATATTCTGAGAAAGATATGGTACAAAAAATAGCCCTTTGTATTGAGCTAGGTTTTACTTATATGGAAGGATTTCGTGGCTTGTTGCTTCAAAGTGTTTTCCTTTACAATGCGGTCGCTCGTCTTGAGGGTCCTGTGGTTTCGTGCCCCATATCATCCGACAAGCATCTTCAGGTTTGGCCATCACAAACAAATAGTTCTTGCCGCAGAGTGGAAATATTGTGTAACGTCGTGAAAATTTATCGGCTGTTAAACCGTCTAGCCGGCTTCAAATGGGATAATATGGCAAAGTGATTACCCGAATATATCTACCAGCTGAAACACGAATTTATTAAACAAGTTGTATTTCTGCACTCTATTTTTCTGTAATAATTTATGAATGAATCTTTTACTTAGGAAAAAGACCATATAATACGCTAGATCTCCTAGTGAGTAGGCATAGAACGGCTTATCAGATAGAAGGGATTGGAAATATTAGCTTGTCAGAAGGTAGAATAATTGGGGCTATCAAGTGGGCCACGTTGTTAGCACACATGTGACGACAAAACCTGTACTTAATTTAACTTCAGTTGTCACTTGAATCAACGCGCTCTACAAACTCAATGAATGAGGGGTCATTGTTTTATAAGTAAATTTACATATATTTTCGTAGGAATTAGAATTTTAAGTGAATGGCCGGTTCATTGCCTTCAGTAGGTCATAAGATGCAGTGCCCAACCCACAACTATACAACAGCGCCCCCAGTCGCTACGGAAGGGCAATATTGCTAAGGATTTAATTCTCACGTTAGAATTTAAATATCCCGAAACTAAGTACACTTTGCGATATTTCCAGCTGCCATAAAATTTTAAGCGACCTTCAATTCACTGGTTGGGAAAGGGAAAATTGTGAGACCAAATGCTCCCTTTAGTGTCAAGTCATATGAGGATTCCCGAGAGGTGTATGTATTTTGCAGCGGCTGTGATAGAGGTAAATGGAAGATTATGCTATTTGAAGCACAAGCATTTCTGTACTGCATGTAAAAGGGCCTTATATGTCCTATTTAGTCATTGACTGGGGATGGAGAATGTGTAAAAATGGCCCAGCGCCCTGCACTAATCTATTAGATCGAAAATTACTGAGAGTAAATGTTTGGTAGTTTTTTTTTTTTTTTTTTTTTTTTTTTTTTGCATCAGATTTTAATTGCGTATGCAGCTATCTAGCTATGACTCAATATCAAAGAAAAGTATAGAAAAGATGACTCAATTTACAAGAAGAGCACTCATGCCTCGGATTTCATTTGCAAGTACCACTGCGAAGTTATGGTGGCTTTTTCTTCACCCCAAGTCAACCCTCATCCGTGAATACCCACCCAGGGGAACGTCTCAAAAACCCTGAGTTATCCAGACATGCCTCCGTCATCCATCAACTTTTCTCCGCGCGAAATGTAATCTGAGATGTCTCCTTCCCAAGTGGAGTAGGTGCCCAGGCTACTCAAACCATACCAGAGAACATCACCAGGAGGCAGACCACAACACCTTCCATCGTTGGCTCGTTTTTATAGTGTGAGCTGCACTCTCGCAAGCGAAGCCTTGGCGCGCACAAAGCTCAATTCGTAAAACTCCATGCCAAAATTCGAAATTTCACGCCCGTCGAAAACGTATCCCTCTTCTGCATCATCTTGTGAACTTGTCCTGATCCCTCTCACGTCCATCCCAAAGAGCTATCTCCCAGATTTGTGCTCCACGCTTTGCTTCCTCCGTCGGGTATAAATATCGGCGTGGGCGTGTATTTGGTGACCGGCTGAGGCCAGAGAAAGTCGACGAGAGGTGTGGTCATTGAAACGAGGATGTACTAGGTCGTACTTGTAGACTTGATGAAGCTTAGTTGAGAATCGGACTCTTTGGGAGTGAAAGATTGACATGGTGGAGTAATTTGAATTTTTGCCTCGTGGGCCAACTTCTTTGATATTGCGAAATTTGACTGAACTTGGCTCTGGGAGAATATTTCACTCCCAGGTTCGTAGAGGACACCGCGTACAGGTGTCAGTCTTGCCCTCCTGTTTGGTAGTTGTGATGCCCCTTAATTGTATAAATTGTTGCGAACCTCTTGAATCCAAACTTGGTAAGATCTGAAGTAACCGTGGTCTGTTCTCTACGTTAGTAATGTGGCTAGAGTGTCCCTGCTTATTGAAAGATCTGAAGGCTTGTGCCGCACAGCGATCTTCCTCTATTTGCCGCGTCGGCCCATGCCTCACTCATCGCTCTTGGCTCTAATTGTTCACAAGTGACAGGCTCAGGCACGATCGAGCATCATTGCGATATGCTAATGGCCCGCGAGAGAGATTCAAATCTAAAAATTTCGGTGATAGGGGGTGCGGTAGAAGGCCATGTCATTTTATGTAGGGCATACTACAGACAGGTAACCGAAAGATCATAAGTCCGAGTGGTATAATGAGCCGCTATTACATTCCATTCCAAATATCCTGACGTATTAAGAAAAAGGAAAGCGGTAAACCTGTGCTAAATACAAGGGTTTCTTGTGCGAGAAAGAGCTGGGTAAATTGGATAGTCACAGGGACCAAGTCGGATGATATCTCAGCTAGGTGATTTACCATTGATGAGCGCGCTCCGGGATCAGGCCACTATTGGCGACTTTTACGAGCCTCTCGTATGTTTCAAAGACATAACAAGTCTAGAACTTTATTCTAGGAACTGGGGCTGGGCAATGATGTTACTCAAAGCTCATAGAAAACAATGCCAGCTAGGAATAAGCTTGTACTGCGTTAACCAGTCTACTGTGCGTACTCCTGTTTAGGTACCGTAGAATTCGACAATTGAAGAGATCCATGACCTAAGAAATTATCTACGTCAGCGAAACGAGAATTTTTTCCCAAAATTTACTGAAATGAAGGCCTATGATGGAGTGATAAACTAAAAAATTGGTCAATTCGAAGACAACTACGAGAACTGCTCATGTCTACTGGCAATCTAGCACCAAAAGCTCGCTCGCAGCACAGTCCAATAATTTACAGCTTTTATCTGTAGGAGGTGGGGGACTGTTCTCAATACCTGTCAGTGGTGTCCCCTACGAACCTCTAGCTCTCATCGTAGAGTCTGCAGAGCCGAGATTGAGTAACAAAGTCCTCGCTTCCATGAGGATTGCCAATTGCTTTCGCGGTCTATATCGTCTTCATCTCTCAACACTACCCCCTATTACCATCATCACAAAGCTAGCCACGATCATATTAGATGGCAGATTCGAAGCCCTTCTCATCACTCACTCTTGATTATGAAGGGGAAGCCATCCGATGAGTTTCCGGAGCATACCGAGCACCTGATACGGAGATGGTGGATTGGATCAAGTCGGCCTCGAATGTTACAAAGAAGAGAGATATAGATGAATATGCGCACCTCATGTGGACCCGGTGTCTAGGCCTCGCCTGGCTGGGGCAACAGGTTTTTTGAGACTTTTTCCGGCGCACGCAGTTTCCATTGCTACCATTTTATTTTTTGAGGTAGAAGGTTCCGTGCAAAAGGTGGCGGAATTCCACCGGTAAACACTGAGATGAATGACTATTCGTCAAGGGCAACATATCAATTATCTTTCAAGTAACAGAAGAGAAGAAGAGCACTGTAAGAGACGTGGCCTTAGCCAGAGAGAAGCTCAATGTGCTAGATAGCCTAAGACTCAAGTATTACAATAAAGCATTTCTAGATCTGTAAGTTTGACAAACTAAAAGCAATTCAAATCTTCTCAATATCAAACTGAGTTAACTCACCGTCTTTCGAAGATACGCCTTCAGAACACCTCAACTCATCGTATTGAAATTAAGATGCCAGAAAACAATGGAGATATTGAGCAATACAGAGGCGCAATGACTATTAGTGAAACCTTTAGTATATCATGAGATACCACCTGCTAGATAATGAACCAAAAGCCCACAAAAATAAATCGATAGATCCTTTCATCCTTCAGAACAACAGCACTCGTATCGTCCAAATTATTATCTATTTCATATAGAAAAATAAAACAACGGACTAGGAGATTTTAAATACCAGATAAATTTCCCAGTTACATTACGTTTGTAATTGTTTTGCAAGGCTAGGCCGGATTTCATATGCCGACAGCTTTAGAAAAAGCTTTATTAAGAAATTTATTACGACCTTTGGTCATTCATGCGATACTAAAAAGGAGATGAGATATTTTGAGTCTCGAAAAAGAAAGCTAGACATACTGAGGTGTAAGCACGTCTACTGCGCTAAGATTCTCTGTACGCCTTAGACGTACAAATACGACTTACAAGTAAGCCTTTATCCCGGAATCAGGGGGCTATTGAATTCAATTATTTTATCATATTTTTCCTGGAAGCCTCACACCTGCAATTGGCCTTTGCCTATACAGCCAGAGAGGAGAGGCAATGACCGTATAGCGGTTCCTCTAAGTTTACACTCTGGTTAAGATATATAGCGTTATTACCGCTAGATAAATATGTTAAGTAGGCATAGGAAGTTTTACCACAAACTAGCCATACAACTCCTGGTTTGCAGCAGAAATAGTCTCCGTATCCTAATACAACTTGAGCTCTCTTATTGCCCCAAGAATTTTCGGCTCACATTTAAACCAGAATTTGCCACTGGTTATTTTAAGCATCGCTTCAGGAGATCCACATCCACTCATCTGAGGGTACTGGAATTCTATACTTATGCAGCTGTACAATTTATTCCTACCTTACGACAGCTGGTTAGCAAAATGCTTCAGTAGATTGATAATCTACTAAATTTTCAAAGTCTTCTCTTCTGAGAGAAATTTAATAAAAATAATGTTAACATGTCATGATAAACGCCGGCAGTGAAAATACAAGCTCTACAAACTTCCCGTTCCTAATTCTGTACGAATATGGCATTATTATTTACTGTTTAAACTCAAGACAAGGTAGGAGTTCATAGCGGAATGAAGACTAAAAATCTGGTAGCATAATTCTTTTTGAAACTATAGCTATCGCTGTGGGGCCTACAGATTCAAGCTTATCTCCAATACTAAATGTTAGGAGTTTTATTTTTGATGAGTCTACGGCATTTTCCAATAACTAAGACAGCTCATAAAATTTAGGCTAAGTTAATTTACAGAATGCACTGTCAAGACTTTCTAGAGATCTAAATGAAACCTTTAATTTATCTCGAAGCACAGATGATTGAATGACTTTACATAAGGCTAAGAATACAAAGATTGTATCCTTTGAGTGGAGTCTGGCTTGCAGTACCCGGCAGGCTACAGTCTCCAATATCTATTGAAGGGTAATTCGGTATACGGATTTTATTTTAAGGTTTGCATTTAGATGTACAGACACTGAGTACATTATGCGAAATTTCCAGTTTCCATAAAGATTAAAGCGACTTTTATTTCACTGATTTGGTGGAGAACCATTTGACCTAAGCTGCCAAATGCAAAAGGTCATATCAGGATTCCCGAGATTTAAGTGTAGTGTGATGGCTATAAAGAAGACATGAGAGAATATGCTATTTGAGGCAGAGGTAATATTTTCATGCAGTAATAAAAATCTCACATGCCAAAAGTGGTACGAGAATAAGTAAAAGCTATAAATCACTAGAAATTCTTGCGCATAATATTATTTCAAATATCACGATAAAGGAAGTTCAATAGGTTGTGTTGACGCTTAAAACTCTGTAGATACAATCTGTGATACGGCTATAAACTATGTATTTTATCCAAATTTGTGCTAGGCTACTGAAAATTACTTGATCCTTGCTTTTGTTTATTCCCGTGTGGGTGACAGCCGTTGCCTTTTATTATCACTCGACAAGAAAGATTAGCAGCATATTGACTATCGCTTAATTTTGTGAGCTACATTAGCAAGGAGCACTATTCAAGTTTGCTCACGGGAGGTCATGCATCGATCACTACATATTCACGTCATGAAGAAGGCTGGTAAATTTTTGAGTACCAAAAAATGCAAACACATTGAATAATACAATATTTCGTTCAAATGCAGCAACTTTGGGTTCATCTCTGATCACCAACCTGCTGGCTGGGCCGAGTGTCGGTAACATGTTGAAACATTTTATTAAATGACCTATATGGGATACCACAGCTCCATCTGGCTCCTAGGATTAGGTTCCGCAACAAAATATCCTTAATTGTGCAATCAAATCCTTGTACGATTTTCATTAGTATGTCTTACTCACACTACTTACTTTTTATTTTTTATTTTTTATTTTTTTTTGCATCAGATTTTAATTGCGTATGCAGCTATCTAGCTATGACACAATATCAAAGAAAAGTATAGAATAGATGATTCAATTCAAAAGTAGAGCACTCAAGCCTCAGATTTCATTTGCAAGTACCACTGCGAAGTTATGGCGGCTTTTTCTTCACCCCAAGTCAACCCTCATCCGTGAATACCCACCCAGGGGAACGTCTCAAAAACCCTGAGTTATCCAGACATGCCTCCGTCATCCATCAACTTTTCTCCGCGCGAAATGTAATCTGAGATGTCTCCTTCCCAAGTGGAGTAGGTGCCCAGGCTACTCAAACCATACCAGAGAACATCACCAGGAGGCAGACCACAACACCTTCCATCGTTGGCTCGTTTTTATAGTGTGAGCTGCACTCTCGCAAGCGAAGCCTTGGCGCGCACAAAGCTCAATTCGTAAAACTCCATGCCAAAATTCGAAATTTCACGCCCGTCGAAAACGTATCCCTCTTCTGCATCATCTTGTCAACTTGTCCTAATCCCTCTCACGTCCATTCCAAAGAACTGTCTCCCAGATTTGTGCGCCACGCTTTGCTTCCTCCATCGGGTATAAATATCGGCGTGGGCGTGTATTTGGTGACCAGCTGAGGCCAGAGAAGGTCGAGGAGTGGTGTGGTCATTGGAATGAGGATGTACTTGGTCGTACTTGTAGACTCGATGAGACGAAGATAGGGGTCAAACTTGTTGGGAGCGAAATAACGAAGTGGATGAGTAATTTGGATTTTTGCCCCGTGGGCCAACTTCTTTGATATTGCGAAATTTGACTGAACTTGGCTCTGGGAGAATCTTTCACTCCCAGGTTCGTAGAGGACACCGCGTACAGGTGTTCAGTCTTGCCCTCCGTCTCACTACTTACTAAACTAGGCAATAGCGAACATGGACGACAATAGCTACGATTCTTCCACAGCTGGACCGCGCATCAGGAACAAAAGCTGACGGATAGCTAGAGGAAGTTTAAAGAAATGATAGCTATTCATCTCAAAATGATTTCATTTTCTTCGTGATTAAACATCTGGGATAAGTACGCCTACAAGTCTCAAGGATTATCCCTCGAGACATGCTATGGTTCCGTCTTTACACGTGCATCAATAGATCGTCTGTAGCAGGGAAGCCATGACTTCCTCTCTAGAGATGCGCAGGAAAGCTCTAAAGCTACAAGGTCTATGCCATGACAATGACTTTGAAAGGAAAAGCTCAATTGCGCCTTAATGTCCATTGAGGACAGCTTTCGAGACCCTGTGAAACTATTGTTTATTAAACATCCATCATCTTGAGGAAACTTGTACTGCTTTGTTTAAATTATGAATAATTCGGGTTTTCATATTATCAATAACTCATCATTTTGAGGTATCGAAGTATATAGCGGCAGGCTAAAGTCTTTATTTTGGACAGGATAACATCTGACTCGCTACAATAGAGAAGCCTGAAGGACGAATATTAGAGGCCTACCTCTACTGTTTGATATATAAAAAAGACAAATTTTTTCTTTTCAGCTTAGAATTAGCGACAAGTAAGGATGTAATAGGTTTAAAATGATAAAGTTCTAACTTCTCAAGACTTTTGTTGAATTATTTGATCAAAGCCCGGCTAAATAAGACTTCGCCTTTCGAAAAGATTCGATCTATACTAGAAACTATAAGATTTAGGTACAAGTAGGTTTGGGGTTACGCGAAAAAATATAGTGGCCATGAACTGACCTTGCTACTACAAATACTTAATGGCTCAAAGCTCTCGAAAGCGAAATGTTCAAGCATAATCTCCAATATCCTGTTATAAATCAATAAAAACAAACAGCCCGGCGAGACTTTTTTGAAAGCTCCCTGCACCATTATTTCGGGAGAAATCGTCCATCAAAATATTGTGCTTTGGACCCGAGGATTCTCAACAATATCCTGGCCACAAGATCCATCAATTTTCAAATCGATAATACCTAACCTGCCTACAAAAGCTAACATTTGCCGAGATAAAACCAGTAAATAACTTGCATAAAATAAGCCCGATGATTTGAATTTGATTTCATTATCCTGATTTTGCGCCCCATGGGCCCATACAGGTGTCTACAATCTGTGATATTTACACGGGAGGAAACCTTTATGGTGAAAACCCCCGCAGGTTTCTGCTTGTTGTCTTTAGTTTTCACATTATTTCTTCAGGAAGCGCAGTTACACTAAATTGCCATCTATGTAAATCAACCAGATCATCTCTAATCGCTCAGTATGCTTTGCATATCTGGGATAGCCAAGAAGAATCGTATCCGAATCGAAGTCAAAAGCAACCTCAATCATATCTAAAGTCGATGACTTCTCGTCAATGTCGGATCTATCATTCTCACGCGAGTCCTCCACCTCAGTCTTACTACACCACCTGGCTTCAAATACCAATAAAGGCGTTACTCCAATTGCAATCGGGCATTTGCCTCATCAAAAACCCGCCATCGCCCACTACAAAATTACGATGCTACGTATACCCGTGAGGAGGAAATTAAGTCATAATCTACAAAGCTCGGCTCTTGGTCTACGGGGTACCATAGCTCTTATGGGGCTTCACATCTTGAGGGAGGATAGGCAGCTGGAACGTGGGACGAACGAGTGAAGAGGTCACAAGTGGGCAAGCTGTGATGCACATTTTTCGAGTGTTTTCAACTTAAGGATGTCTGTGAGCGCAGAGGCAACGATTTCGGATAG
Organism: Blumeria graminis f. sp. triticale; assembly: GCA_905067625.1. Taxonomy (NCBI): domain Eukaryota; kingdom Fungi; phylum Ascomycota; class Leotiomycetes; order Helotiales; family Erysiphaceae; genus Blumeria; species Blumeria graminis. Next base: position 6,931,727 of record LR898472.1, on the reverse strand, counting down.
TGCAACCCACACTCTAAAATCAGACAACGATGGAAGGTGTTTTGGTCCGCTTTCTGGTCATCTCACCGAATTAAAGTCTGGGTAGCCTGAACACCTACCTCACTCGAAAAAGGGAGGACTGTGAGGCCATATCTCGCGCGACGGCTATGTACAGGATGGCAAAGGTATGTTAGTGTGGCCAAAGGTTTTTCTGTTTTCCTTTTGTTGGATATTAACAGGTGAGAGAAGGGTGAAAGTCCCTAGCACCAAGATCTCGAATATTACCAGCGAATGCACTCAATACATGAGTAGCCCAATTGTCAAACTGAATTATCGTCGTAGATGGTCGTCGGGGAAGCCAGTCTTCTCCGTGTCATGACCTTTGAGTGCGGGGCTTGTGATCGTCACGAATAAATTTTCATTCATTCATTCGACCGCCTTTTGTATCTGGAATTGCTCTATCCAACCGTGATTTAGGGTCCACTGTGTTATCCTTTGATGTCTCCAGGATTGTTTGTTGTCGCTTCGTAGTACGGAATTATTGGCTTGTCTCCAGATCTCAGCTCTACCATTTAACCATCGGGGGCAGGACATAATCATATGATTGGGATTCTGCGATTGGCAGTCACATGGACAACCTGGACTTAATACTTTGGGTACTTTTCTTCTGCGTAAATACAAGTTGAGCCCCATGTGCTCGCTGGAAATTTGCAATGCCAAACTACTTTGGGCCCTTTTCAGGTTACGATGTAGAAAAAATGATGAGTTTTGAAGACTCAGTCTTTGTCGAGCAGATTTTCTACTTTGATAAAATTTGGCCGCTCTCCTAATTTCGGGATCTGCAATTGCTAGCTGCAGAGGCTTCTGAGCTCGTTTCTGCTTTGGAGCCTGATGATAATATTAACTCAACATTTCATTCAGCCCCACAATTTATCATCGCCGGGTCTTTGTATTGTTAATTTCGCTACTCAAGTCTTAGGCTATCTAGCACATTGAGCTCCTCTCTGGCTAAGGCCACGTCTCTTACAGTGCTCTTCTTCTCTTCTGTTACTTGAAAGATCATTGATATATATCCCGTGATGAATAGCCATTCAGCTCAGTGTTTACCCGTGGAATCTTCTACCCCCAAATAAATGGTAGCAAAGGAAACTGCGTGCGCCGGAAAAAGTCTCAAAAAACCTGTTGCCCCAGCCAGGCAAGGCCTAGACACTGGGACCTCATGAGGTGCGCATATTCATCTATATCTCCCTTCTTTGTAACATTCGAGGCCGACTTGATCCAATCCACCATCTCCGTATCAGGTGCTCGGTACGCTCTGGAAACTCATCGGATGATTTCTCCTCCATGATCAAGGGTGGGTGATGAGAAGGGCTTCGACCCTACCATCTGATCTGATCGTGGTTAGCTTCATAATAATGGTAATAGGGGAAATGTATTGAGAGATGAAGACGATATAGACTGCGAAAGTAATTGGGAATCTTCACCGAATTTATAATGAAGTTTTAATTCAACCTGGCATTTGTAGACTCTACAGTGAGAGCTGTAGACTCGCAGGGGCAACACTAACAGCTGTCGGGTTTTCATCCCCCATCATTGATGAGTAACAATACATGATTTAGGGATAATAATACTAGAAGTTATCAATATAAAGTAGTCTAGTACAAATACTATTATAAATTAGTCTAGACATTACCGTAATATTATGAAAAAAAGCCAAGTACCGATTTTACAACTAGTTTAGGATCTCCAAGACAATAAAACCCACTATTGAGAAGCTTAAATAGCAGATCAGGACACTTCTGTGACCTGTAAAGAACAATGTCTGAAGATCACGTAAGTTTCAAGATGAGACGAAAGAAAAGTGATTTATATTTTAAGCCTCTACTAATTCAGTAACTAATTAGGATTGCTAAAGTTCCAAGAACTTATAGGCAATGTAGCATGGAAGCACTGAATAAGAAGGCTCTACAGAAGGCCAAACTTGGTGTGAAATAGTCTAGATATTTCCGGATTAGGTCCCGATCAACGATGTCTAGCCTACTTGTGCTATGTTGCAGGCTACGGTTACAATTATTCATGGGGTCATCATCAGGGTTGTGAGTAGTTTCGGTTTAGTATGGGCTGTTAGATTGATACCCGAGCGTGTCGCATAGTAGTCAGATATGCGGCTCAGGTAGCAAAATACACGGTAAACCTCAACCCCAAAATGATGATACGAATCAAATTTTATATGCTACGTCCTGTATAGCTAGCGTAGTTGGAATATGTTGAATTTACCTGTAGATGGTTAAGGACGTTGTAGCCCTCTGATAGTTGGGACAAGTCTTTTACCAAATTATATAGGAATCAATCCTAGCCTCTCATCAAGCAATCTCATAAATTATTTCCAATGTCTGTTATAACAGACGTACATATACAAAGTTGACGAACAAGTTTAAAGTCGATAAAGATAATTCGGGATAATTGGCCTTAGGTATCGTAGTTCGCTCAAGCATTTGAAACTCAGAATAAAAATGAAACTGATAACCGAGCATGCACGAAGTACAAGATATATCCGATACACACAAGAATTATCTTACTCAATTAAATATTTAATTGTAGCGAAATTATGGGAACAAGATTCAACCTGGACATGAAGCTGTGTTAAATCAGCGTGGCGGGATGACGAGTTCCGTTGCTTCAATCAATTTTCCTCTGTTACTTAGCTACAGATCATGACTGGCACATATAGGAGCTGTTTTAGGGGTGAACGAGAAAATATATCTAGTCACAACTTTCCAAAGCCATACCCGCGCAGCACATGTTCTATTTATGTTCATGATAGCCTAATTTCCGATGAAACTAAGCGAAATCATGGATTATAGGGCGGTAGGTAGTACATCTACAACGCGTGCTATACGTGGTGTATGAGTTTTGCCACACATCACCTTAATCTTAGATATATAGAGTCAGATATTTCGAGTCGGTGAATAGCAGGGATCGAAGATCCAGGGCGATAATCACTGGCGTATAACCCTCTAGATAAGGGGACGAGAGCCCAGTACCTGTCTGTGTTTGCCCCTACGAGCCTCCAGCTCTCACTGTACAGTCTGCAGGGCCGAGATTGAGTAACAAAACCCTCACTTCCATGAGGATTCCCAATCACTTTCGCGGTCTGTGTTTTCTTCATCTCTCAGCACAGCCCCCTATCACTATTATCATGAAGCTAACTACGATCAGATCACGTGGTAGGGTCGAAGCCCTTCTCATCACCAACCCTTGATCACGGAGGAGAAATCATCCGATGAGTTTCCGCAGGGTAACCTGCATCCGATACGGAGATGGTGGATTGGATCAAGTCGGCCTCGAATGTTACAAAGAAGAGAGATATAGATGAATATGCGCACCTCATGTGGACCCGGTGTCTAGGCCTCGCCTGGCTGGGGCAACAGGTTTTTTGAGACTTTTTCCGGCGCACGCAGTTTCCATTGCTACCATTTTATTTTTTGAGGTAGAAGGTTCCGTGCAAAAGGTGGCGGAATTCCACCGGTAAACACTGAGATGAATGGCTATTCGACAAGGGCAATATATCAATGATCTTACTAGTAATAAAAGAGGCAAGGAGCTCTGTACAATGTGTGGCCTGGGTCAGAGAGGAGCCCAATGTGCTAGATAGTCATAGACTCAAGTATTACAATAAACAACACACAACACAAAAACCTCTAGATAATTTAGTAGGTACTGTGGGTCCAAGCTTCGGCTCGGCTCGGCTCTCTGATTGACGGAAACCTCAAGTAAACAAAAATGAAGTTTTGACTGACCCAGAATGGCAAATGGAAAATATAATCTTACTATGTAATACTTCTATAATAAATTTCACTTCAATTGCTTTTCGCCTGACCACAGGGTTTACAGTTTATATAAATGAAATAGAAAATTAGTCAAATAATTCCAAGGCTCTCCAGCTTTTCATCGCGCGATAATGTTTCGATAGGGCTCGTCATTGTGTATTTCCAAAGAGACATGTATTATACATCCAGCTATTGAATACATGAACTTCCTTCTCTGATGCAACAACTTTAGGTATCCAGAGAGTGTATTCATTTACGTTGTATGCTAAACGCGTAGCCTTACTTTATCAAGTGTGTCGAACACGTGATCAGAGAGATTTCAGATTGTTGTGTGCTGGCATTGGAAAAAAATTTGCCATTTTAATGTTACGCTTCATTACTGAAAACCTTTGTCGCTAAAATTTGGTAAAATATTTGGCATAAGTCTAGTGTATAAGTAATTAAATCTGACGTTCAAGAAAAAGTGTAAACTAAGATTTGGGATGGCTAGTGGTACTCCAAGGTTAGTTCATAATTTAAGGGGTACTAGACAGTATCAATGCCGACTTTAGTTTGATTTGCACCAAGTCACACCTGCGCACAGACAGTTTACAAGATCATGCTCCGGCTTACCTAGCCCCCAGAAGACAACGCGACGATCAGGCACGCCCTGAGACACTCAGAACTCTAGAGAGTACATTTCTAAATTTCTAATACTTCAAAATGGAAAATACACACGGAGAGAATTAGTCAAACTGAAATGTCAATTTTTTTAATTTTAAACGAAAAGAATCGACCAATAAATGAGAATGGAAGAAAGAGAAAATAAACTCAGCGTTGGAGATGGTGCTGGGATGTTGTATGGTGTAGTAGATATTCCTCATTAGATATTGGTAATGTGCAGCTATTTTACTAAACCAACTGCATCACACAGATAGCTTAGTCTCCAACATTTGCTAGGACTAGGATGTGAGGACCCGTCACAAAGACAAGTGCGACACCTACTTGAAAGTCGACGAAAGAGGTGATCTAGGTCTTCTGTGAGGCAAAAAGAGAATTTTATTAAAAGGATCTCATGACTATAAAAAGGTGATATCATTCGATGTCACCTTACCCGGAAATAATTGCGATGAGAGGATTAACACAAGTTGATAGACAGGCAATTTCTGGTATTACCCTGAAGTTTGAATATCTTCCATGCTGTTAATTACCTGTTTGGATTTTATAGGCTTAAAAAGGTGGTAGATTTCTCCCCAAACACAGAAATAATCCACGCCTTAATCGCGCCTAACAGAAAAGGCGCAGACTGGTGTCACGCTGACCTATTATTTTGCTACATTTTCCTCAGCTCTTTTTCCAAGGATCCAAGGATCCGGGGATGTACGGAGTATCAGCGAACTCTAAACACTCCAACCAAAGCTAAAGTTTCTATCTTAGTCGGGAAGTTACATACAGGCAAAGCTAATGTCAGAAAGCACAAGCAGAACTTACAATAAGTGTCCACTGAATTTCTAGAAAATAGCTTTTTAATTGTTGAACGAAGAATAATTATAGGCTTAACAATTTATCGGGTTGATTAATGATGCCGCAAAGCTCTAATCAACTTACTCCATTTTAGTATTCTTAGATATCTTTGATGATAAGAGAGTACAACAGCTGTTTATGCCAAGTCAGACGATTCTTTTAATTAAATACTCATTTCTAGTTGAATCTTACACAAAAGTGCTGACTGGTAAAATTTAGTGATACGGTGGAAATATTTAGGATGTCAGGAAATATAGAGCATTAGATCAGAGCTCTTGGAAAAATGCGACAAAATTCTTTAAATAAATTACGGACCCTGGAGTCCAACGAAAAGTATAGTGCGTCTGTAAGCTGCCTGTTTATTTAATCTGATGTCGCATAATTATTGTGGGCTCTATTATCTACCAATTGGATATCAAAGATCTACCGCATCATTAAGTATGGGTTTATGATCATGTGAATGTCTAAGTCAGGCTTAAGCGGGGCACCAATCGGGCTTCTAAGGAAGAATGGAGATTAAATTTGTCCGGAATACTACTAGAGCCGCATATGTATGATTTTCATTAACTTTGAATCCGAAAAATAGGTCATTCTAGGTTGGTGAAACCCTGGACGACTTCACTAAGTCCGATTTGCTAGCAATACACAGATACGCCTCCAGTATCTTCAGATCTGTTAAAAAAGCTGATAGCCTACAATAATTCGTCAGAATAATGTATCTTGTCAACTTGACTGAAGAATAAGTAGAAAATACATGAAATTAGGGATAAAATATTTTTACCCATCCTGAGTGATGTCGACTTAGTGTCGGCACTGAGATAGAACTTATGTCTCTCGAAACTATTATAAGGACTATCCTTGTACCTCCTTGTTCAATTAAAACAATAATCATGGATAACCAACGCTGTTGAGATAATCTCCAAACTCGTTTATGCATCTTGAGATACAATATTTGACTCCGTACTGGCCGTATCAATGTTAAAATACTACATCAAGGAATCTGATCGTCAAAATTTCGTCTAGACTGAGGCTTAAAATGTTGTTTTGGGTAATATAGCGTCAAATCCAACCCTTTTGACAACTATCAAAACATCTGATCAGTGAAGCTAGCTCCCTGTGAACATATTTCTGGGAATGTTTATATTTTTGGAACTTGAAACATGCAACATATTTTAGCACTGCTCTTTTTATCTCTCGTGCTGAGTTTCTAGTTATAAAACTGTAGGTTGATTAATTACTGAATCAAAACTAGCTGGTCTGGTCATCACTTGTTTCCAATTGAAAGGTAATACAAAATAACCTCTGAATCTATTAAATAAGGGAAAAATATCCAGATAAATCAGTACTATCAATTATAATAAAGCTCATTTCTGTCTAATTCGAATAATAAAAACAACAAAATAATTACTAACAAAATTTAATAGGAATAAATAATAGGTATTGAAATTCAAGTTTCCGCTCCCAAAAATATAAAAATACTATCAAGAGTCACATTAAGATATCTTCAATAATTTTCAATCACAACCATCATAGCGAGGAAAGTTACCACTCATCACAAAATATTTTGGTCATTATTCCAAGTGATGAATCTTTCAATTAATCTCTTGAGAAATTGGAAGAATTACAGAGGAATATTTATGCGGAATTCTTATACTTTATTCAATTATTTCAAGTTATATTTCAGGATTGAACAAAACTAAAAGTTATGAGGTAAATTTTTCATGCCTACGATTTGAAGATACCTAATACCATTAATCTAGCGAGAATAGGAGCCATGATGGCTATTATCTTAAACTATTACCCCGTGAGTATAGATATGAACTTTGTGAACATGAACTTATAGGAGGAAATTATGGGATATGAAATTTTGAAGCTAAAGCTGCTGAAAATACTCGCATAGAATCTTATCTCACAACTTAAAACTCAATTATTATTTACCATCAAATTTAAAAATTAAGCATATCACTTAAATTAATGCTCAGTTTTTGAACTCAATAGCCTCGCTTAAGTATTTAACGGGCTCATGAAACTGTTTATAGTTTTACTATCTATAGAGGAGGAAACTACTTTGGTAAAACACCCCTTATTAACTACTTCTTAAGTTTATTGAATTTCTAAGTTTTCCTTTAGGAAGCCCGATTAAACAGTTCATCCAGAATATATTCCCTAAAATTATTCTCATAATCAATTCAAAATTTCGATAGTTGCTGCCTCCACCTTTCCTGCAAGACAAAATTGATCTAAATTACTTTTGGATATGATAATTTATGTATCAAAATAAATGTTTATGAAACCTATAATATAGCTGATTATAAAAGTACGTATCTTTAAATTTGTTATATGATTTTTCATTCATTCCATGCACCTCATAATCTACATCAGTATAATTTATGCATCAAGCTTCCGAGCACTCACCTCTATGTTCTAGCTCCATTAATTTTTTGTAGTATACTTCAAAGGGCCAATTTAATTTTATCTGAATCCCTCGCATATCATAAGAAATCTTAATTCTGCTATTTGATAAAGTTGATGAAGTTAACAAATTTAAAATTAGAAACCAGCTCAGTAAGTAACCAGGCAGATATCTTGAATGAAATATGTACTACAAGAATTGAAAAACTATCTGGTAATAGATTCCTGACCAAATCTCTCTTCAAAACCTACAATAGTCAGATAACGCATTTTTAATGTTGGCTTATTCAAGTCATCGCTCATTTCATTTATGTTTTATTTTATTGTACCGCGATAAGTAGGAGTACCATCATTTTCCATCATTTTCAACCCTACAAAGCTATCGATATTTTCTAAGACATGGTGCTTTTAGATACATTATAAAACCAAAAAAATAACTAGAAATTATTCCCACTCTCATTTGAAGAGTAACAAAAAGTATTTGGAAGTAATCTACATTGAGATGATTCATTTCTTAAAATGATAAATTATGAAATATTATGAAGCAAAAATCGATAAATTTGCGAATACTTCAGACTGAAGATATTAAAAAGCTCGACAAAAGATTTCCTTCACACCAACAACTAGTTCATCTGACATTTAGATCAAAATTTTAATTTCTAGTTAAAATATTGATTAAAATAATACTACTGTCATGTTATAAAAAAAGGATCAGCTGTTCGTGCTGAACTGATAATTGCTTACAAAAATTATAACCTATGGTAATCCAGCCATTCGATTTTTGAACATCATTTTATCGAATATTTATAGTGTATTTATACATCTGTGTAAATATCAAACAGAAATGGAATATTTTCAACAAAATTGAGTTCTCAAGGTAAACTTGGTCAAGGCTACATTCATCTCAATCAATTTCTCTTTTTCATACAAGGTTTTTAATTCATTTACGTTCAGAAATTGACATGCATATATGATGATACTCAAACATCTATTTTTAACAGCTACCTTTCTGCATTATTAGATACTTTTTTTTGAAGAAACTGTTAAATTATAAGTGCTATAATCTGAAGAATCAGTGGAAGATGGGGAGGAAAAATTTTAAAAAGAAAGTTTTGTCATACTTTGATACTTCCTAGATAGAGATAGTGAGTATTCTATGTCCTTTCCTATCATCCCTCTCCGTCATAATTTCCTAGGATACCCCACTGACTTCGAAATTTTCGAAATTTTGTTAGATTTGTATTTAAAGCTTGCATCACTGAAACAAATAAAAGGCAATACCAAGATAATAGCATTTGAACTAGTATTCCAGCCCACTAACTACAATCAAATGGATTTTGTAAATTCGGATAAAACGGCTCGTAAATAAATTAATTTGAGCTACATTCCGCGAATGTGACATTTGATATGACAATCATAATTCTTTTCTTTGGAAAAATGAATAAATTAAAATATTAGCCTCAAAAATATCTTCCAACATAAGATGGTACAAATAATGCTAGTTTGTATTGGTTTAAGGGAATCAAAAATATTAAAAATTTAGTACTCCTCAGCCTATTATAGGCTCCTTTGCAAGTCCTTTACTACGTCTAACTTATAAAATTTTCTTAAAATATCACAAATTCGAAAGATGTCATTGAAATCTTATATTTTAATTATATATTGAAGATCAATATTTATTCGATTATCGACCCAAAATCTATTTTATAAATATAACAAAATTATAGGTAAGTAATCAATAAAATAAGGTTCAAATAATTTAAGATGCTAAAATAATTAGGGACTATAATTTGGGAATTTCTCCCAATGTACATTACATGTGTCATTATTTAAAAGTAATTTAACTTAGGGCAGTAAATATTTGCAATTTACGAGATTTTCTTACACCTCTTTGATCTTCTGATGACTAAAATATATGACGCAGGAGATTTCTTGACAGATTTAAAAGGCATTAAAGTCAAAAGAAAAAGTTTATAAGCATCACCTACTTGGGCTCTATTAAGGACGTCAATTTTAGAGAAATTATTACACCTTCTATATGTTTTAAAAAGATGTTACTCATCTATTGATGTAACTGAGATAAATAGGCACCGTTACGAAAGAAAAAGATGAAGTAAAGTGGTGCTGTGCTATGAATCCACGTATGAATGGAATTTAGATTAAAATCTACAGAGATCGAGTCACTCTCGACAAAGACGAAGTATCGAAGGTTGCGGAGTTTATGGAGGTTACAAATCAAACATGAAGATTATTCGAAGTTCGGATTATACAAGGGTACGAAGGTAATAAAACATCAACTGTAAGAACTAGAAAGAATATCTGACTATCCTAATTGACTAAATCTACGCCCCATTGGCCCAGATTTAACTGAATTAATAAAATAATCCGTGCAAAACTACAGCTAAACTATCTCCAACAAATTCACAACACGCTGGATTTAGAGAATCGCTGGTAGCTTTTAGTGGAAGTGGAAACTTGAGATCTAATAGAGGCTTTCCCTACAAACCTCCAGCTCTCATTGTCGAGCTAAGATTGAGTCACCTTTTTAGCTTTGAGGTGAGTCATCTCCCCTCCGTCAAAGATAGGCTCCCGATAACAAATAAGACAGCTAAGACGACGATAATGATGCTGGAATGAGGAAAGATAATGCGGTGCCATACGCTCTAACGGTAGTCAGATAAGCCCTCGTTATATCACAACATGTGCTACCTACCGGTGGAAAAAATAATCCCACGAAAGCAAAGTTAAAGACCCTTCCGCCTTCAAGAAAAGCAGATTTTTACTCGCCAAGAATATCGTTCAATCTTTAATTCCGTATATAATAGCCAGGAGGGCATTTGAAGTACATGAGTTACTCGACAGCCCCATATCAGCAAAGAATTTTGGATGATATTCTAGCCTTCTTCATGGCAATTACTCTCGACCAAGACTTTCCTGATAACTTTATACAACCTTCGATTTTTCTCTTAGTACCAATCAAGGGAAGGAGTAAGAGTGAGGCTAGAAATAAAGAGAAAAGCTTTTATATATATGAAGACCTACTGCACCCAGATAGACGGTCTCTTCAAACACTTCAATGGGGTAGCTATGTCTTCGGATCTAAGCATGGTATTGATAGTAGGGTAGCCTCGCGCTCTGTGGCCCTAAAGACTCTTCCCTGCAGCTACACACCCACAAGTAGCCATCATTCCGTGGGCTGGGAAGGGGAATTAATGACGAGATGACAGCTCCTCCTAGTTTCTACCCAAGTGTGGGTCTGCGGGGAATGAAAATTCGAGAGACTCTGTGAAGGAGGTATATGAGGGAGTTCTCTATATAAGGCATAGATACTCCCGGCCTAAAGACTGAAAGGACCTACATGTCCTTATTTAGTCATAGAAAAATTAGGATATCAAACACAAGACAAAGTAACGGTAAATTTTAATCGAGGACTAACAGGTCATAAGTGTTATTTATAAGGTCGATTAGCTTGATTATTACTATACATCTTCGCATGCTGCTGGCTAGAATATTCATGTATGAGGTTAAAACCCTTTTGTGTAAAATTTGGATGTAGAATGAGGTGTCTCAAGACCAGAAATTATGGATAAGAGCTGCAGAATTTATAAATTTTATTTTTGAAACTTCAATATTGGAGAAATAAAAGCTTTGAAAAAATTTTACCTTAAAATATTTATCAGCTATTGGTATTTGAGTTTCTATTTTACCTCTACTAAGTTTCGAATGTAATTTTCAGAGGTCTAGGTTGTGAAAAAACCATAATTAAATCTATAAGAGGTGATAAAATTACAAAATAGATAACAAGAATCTTGTAAAGGAAAAATTGACTAAAAACAGGAGTTTAGCCAATAGAGTACAAGAGAGAAAAAATCACATTGAAGGGGCCCGGATCATTTGTGCCATTAGATTTGTCATAGATATTCAATTAATACTTCAGGGTGGGTTTGAGTAGAATTTCCAGAACTTAAGTTATATTTAAAATAACAGCTCATAACCTCAAAAGTGTGGTCAAAGATTCATAGAAATGATAGCACTGCTATGAGAGATCCATGTGCATTATAGCTTCTTCTCAAAAGCTGCAAAAGATTAGGAATTTCAAAACTCGACAAAATAAATATTACATCAAATCTCAATAATTAATTTGAGTCGGAAAAGTTTGGTGAATTCATTTCATCTAAAGGAGAAATAGATGGATAACCTTGCTATGATTGATTGAGAGTAACGTTGTACAAGAAATGTTTCTTGACTGCAAGGGATAGAATATTGTTACTGAATCATGACCATGGTAGAGGCATTAATTGTTATATGTGCATGGAAGTGGCTAAAGTAGATCCATGGAGCGTCAATCAGTGGCCAGAAATTAGGTTTCATCATTGCTTGTTGTATGCAAGCAAGTTTTGAGGCTAAATTAGCTGCGGGCATTCATTTCAACCCAACAAAGAAATAAGCTAGAGAGCTGCTTGGCCCTATCACTAGAATTCCAAGGTTTCGCAAGTAGCGTAGCTGTAGTAGGGATCGGATGGTATAACATTCCGCTGTCCGGCCTGGTCTGACCAGCAGATTTTGATGCTCTTACTTGTAGCAGGTAACTTTAGCTTAAATCTAACCTGGACCTTCAAGGATACATGAATAGGATAAGGGCGTTGGAGTAAGTAGCACCCTTACCAAAAGAAAGTCTATGAGTGATGTTAGCAAATATAGCTGATGTCCCTCGAGGATAAGATGACTAAATGCAAGTACTTGGTTTTTATGCATACCTTCCTAGAAAGATCATTCTGATCCTCGAGGTTTATTTTAAGTGCTTCTCTAGGGGACAAAGCGACAGTAAGTAGTTACTGTACCACCAGAAGAGAAACATGTTATATCCTTGAGTAGGAGAGTGACTGAATGCCATAGTTTTCCCGGCCTAGATTATGTTACCGGGAATACCACTTAGCTTATCCACCGCATTTAAGCCTGGTAAAATATTCAACTCCCTGCCTCTACTGTCAGAATTTTTATTTGAAGATCTTCTAGATTTCTGCACTGTGTAAGCCTTTTAGAAATAAGTTCTGCTTTCGCTCTCACTGTTAAAAGCCATAATTTGCGAGAAGCAAAAATACATTTCCGGAAACATTCAAAGCATAGTCGTTCAGAAGAAATTTTCACAAGATATAGATTAATAATCATGTTGCAGATTTAATCTTTCATTGCTTATTTTAGATATTCATGGCTTAATTTAGCAGATTATCCCTCGGAGAAAATGGAAAATTTGACCAAGTTTTTAGAATACAACATATAACTATGAGACTTCACAGTGTTGGATGATATATTTTTGATCTGCAATCTTAAAGCTCTAATTTTCTGAGCTTGTGTGTAATAATAGACATCCTTATTTATTTCTATTTAATACAATGGTGTTATTTTATCATGGAAGTTGTAGTTTCGTCAAAGTCACCAGTTATCCTGGGTTGCATGATTTATTTGGTTCGTAAAACCTCCTGGATAAAGCTTCATTTTATTAGCCAGTCTTCTGCTGCCCCCATAGCTAATAATGCATTATCTGCGTGGTTGGTGACACTGATATTGGGTGGCAATTAAAGCTGAAATAGCGGACCCCGAACCTTATATTATATTTCTGCACGCAGTCATGATACCAAATAATTCAAAAACTGATTATAGCACTGTTTGTTTTTGTTTCAATTTCAATGTCTAACTGAGGCGAAAAACGAGGCCAAGGATGACTTACAAGCTGTTCTAGTCTATGCATATTCACTAAAGTACTGGCATAACTGAATGTGTCTGTTAATATTAAGTGGGCTCTTGAAACACCAATTTCCAAGTATCTATTAAGTTTTAAGAGGCTTCGAAAGAACGACGCTCCCTAAAATTATTGTGAATTGAATTAACCAGCATACGATCAAGTCCATTAGGCTATCAAGAGTGTGACCTGGGAATTTATAGCCACGTATAAATCTTGGAAGTGTATACCAGACGAATTTCTCAATTGGTTGATACGCGGCGATTATTAACTATTAAAGTCAAGGTAGCGCATAAACTTATTAAATCAATAAAGTGTATTCAAGAAGCCTTTACTGCTCAATACACAGTTTGTCGATAAATTGTAACTATTGTATTTTTCCTCGTAGCTCAGTGATGGTAAAAGATTGGTTTGCGAGGTTTAAGCGGATGTGATTTTAAGATACCGAGTAGCATCGATGTTGCGAATGATAATGAAAGCTGCTGCATGAGCATATATGTAAGGAGATAACTCTACATTTAAATTGATTAAGTCACCATAAACAAGATCCATCTAATTGCATGTTCAGCTTGATCCTGAAAATTATTATATATTTTTATCAAGACTGATACGCAAATACTCTAGACATTTCTCTGTCTCATGACCCGTTTTCATAATAACCATCACAGATAGTTGATTTCGAGTCACTTTTAATATCTCTTGTTTTCCTCAGTTTCCACGGCCTAATATTTTATTTCCTATTAAATCTGTAGTTTTGTTCCCTAATTGAACCCTTGTTTCAAGAGGCCAACAAGGCGCGCTTAGCGTATTCGTTTTAACTCGTTCTTCGTTTCCTTACGCAAATCTTTTTTGTTAGCGAAGTTGTTATATTTTTCATAACCAACGGGATATGACAAAGGATCGAGTGCTATGATCCATCCATGATATTATTTAATAGAGGGGTTGACTGTTTTCTGTCATGACGTGTGATTGCGCAACTTTTTTTGCACCAGATTTTAAGATTAGACCATCTTCGTTGGTACTTATATATCTCCGTTCTCAACACGTTTGATTGAGAAATCCTCGCAGTGGGCATGCAAAAATGAAATAAAACTTCTATTCCTTAAAATTTAAATGAAACGAATCGCTATCTCTTCCATTATAGTGGAAGAAGTTTATTCTAGGTCTGGATTGTTGTGGCAGTGACAGGTTTTCATTCCGTTATCACGTGATAAGGTTTTACAAATTGCAAGTTTTGTCAACCGCACAAAGTGTGTGTAGTATTGGCAACACAAGGGGCTACCTGCGGGGGGCAATACTGAACACCTATACGCAGTGTCCTCTGTGAACCTGGAAGTGAAATATTCTCCCAGAGCTAAGTTCAGTCAAACTTCGTAATACTCAAGAAGTTGGCCCAGGAGGCAACGATTCAAATTACTCAACCATGTCAAATTTTCACTCCCAATGAGTTCGACTCCTACCTAAGTCTTGTCAAGTCTACAAGTACGACCAAGTACATCCCCATTCCAATGACCACTCCTCTCGTCTACTATTCTCTGGCCTCAGTTGACTACCATATACACGCCCACGCCGATATTTACACCCGACTGAGGAAGCAAAGCGTGGCGCACATATCTAGGAGGCAGCTCTTTGGGATGGACGTGAGAGGGGTTGGGACAAGCTCACAAGATGATGTAGAGGATGGATACAAACTCGACGAGTGTGAGATTTTGAATTTTGGCAAGGAGTTATTACGAATTGAGCTTTATGCGTGCCTAGGCTTCGGTTGCATGAGTGCAGGCAACACTATAATTACCGCAATGGTTGGATGGTGCAGTGGTACTTCATCTGGGTTGGTCTCCCAAGTAAGGTCTAAATAGCCAGGACACACATCTCACTCGAGACAGTAGATCGCTGGTTCGAACCCTGCAAAATTCAACTGTGTTTCTCGCAGCGCTGGTACGCATGGATGATCAAAGGTTTTGAATTTCTCTTTGGTGGGTACTCACGAAGGAAGGTCGACTGTTTGTGTAAGCGAACATATATCAAAGTGATATTTGCAGATGAGATCTAGAGTGTGAGTGTCTCTAATGTCAAAAGAGTCATCAGACACGTATACATATTACTGGTCATGTGTTGAAGCTTTACAGCTGTAAACACATTAAAAAAAAAAAAGGGTCTACCTACACACGGCTGGGAGGGTTCAAGATAGTACGTGTAACTTTTATGGAAGAGAAAGGCAGAATGTTCAGCATCTGTTATTATATTGCCCAAAGTTTAAACAGCAGAGAAACAAACGTTTTCAGGGCATAGAGCCAAGAACACTTCCAATCTTGTTTTGCAAAAGACGAGAAAAAGAAACTTTACTCAAAATTTGAATACATCCAAGTGTATGGCAGCACATGAAGGAAATTAGACTAGGAAATCAAATTAGGAACTTTAGAAAATTAATTGATGAATAAGATGCAAATTTGGAGTTTTTGGGACTGGAATTGTATAAAACTTGTGTAATGGCTAGAATGCTGAATAAAATATGAAATTTTAAAAATAAAAGTGTTTTCAATCGCATTGCTATGACACATGGTCACGCTCTATGTCCATGCTGGATAACTGTAGAATGACCTGATGACTTAAAGATCTTTCATGTATTATTTCAGAAATGATGAGTTACCATCATGATTAATAATGAGTTACCTGTTTAGGAATGGCATTAGAAGAGAGGGATAACTACTGTGGCTACATGTTTCCTTTAGTTAGAGGACACGAGATTCAAGATACATGTTAACCACCAATTGTTATTACTGCTACAGAAAGCGTGTGATATAAATGCCACCCGAGTATTCCGACAATAACTTTTCTTTTTGAAGTGGGAGGAGATAAAAGCCGAGCACTTGTCAACGGTGTTCTCTACAAACCTGATAGGAGATATTCTCCCAGAGCCAAGATTCAGCCATCCACCAAAGTTCAAATCAACTTTTTCTTGTCTGAGATTCTTGTTAGGAGAGATTCTGAGCTGAAGACGGTCGGAGCTTCCAGATTGTAGAGATTATAGACCGCAGAAATCACGGAGAAAATAATCAAATCTATTCAAGCCGATATTAGTTCAAGCTGGATGTCTCACTCTCTTCAATACACCAACTAATTTTTGAAGCCCCCATTTATTGACGAAAAAACCACTATGCAACCCACAGCCCTTTTTCCCCACACTGCTGTCGATAGAGAATTATCGGAGGACATGAAAATTTGCTTGCTGAGTATGAGTGCTAGATGAAGAAATCAAAGCTTGCGAGTGAAGATGTGGGAGATTCTGGGCCGTGGAAGCTTTGGGAGTAGTTGATATAGAGGACTTCAAATTGGAAAGTTATCACTCAGAGGATTGGCAGAGCTAGTCATTTCTGCAAAATTCTTTTAACTTTCTGAGGCGCTAGGTACTAGTTGCGCCTCCATTTTTAATTTTCTGGTATCTTTTGGAGGTGTTGGAATGTCAGGCAGTCCACATAGACTGAGCTAACCGGCACTTGGCCCTCATGGTCCAGTGTTGTGCACCGGCATAAAATTAAGTAATTTTTAAAAAAAATATGAATTATTGACTCATGAGATAGTCATATTGTTGATTCAATTAGTAAATAGCAGTGTTGGTATGACGAAAGTTATACACTAAAAGTCTATTAGTTCACTTAAAGCTATGAAAGTACTCTTGTAAGTAGTTCGAACCATCGTTCAGAAGAAATGCGCATTCATGATTATTCGTGTTTTTCTGAGTTGATGCCATGGAATTGCGATCTAGCTTACATTCTGATAAAACATTATTCGAATGTCAGAACCCACAAATCAAGAGATGTTGATAAATTGGGACTAAGAAGTTTATCTCAGAGTGAAGAAAAGTGTGTGATTCATTCTTTGGAAGTATTCCACTTCTCTTTAAATACAAGTCCTCCCGTCCTTCATCCAATCACCCACGTACAGACCATATAATCTCCCCATACTCTTGTACAAGCTTAATGTGTCAAATGATCCTAAGTATGAAGTAAGAACATGATTAGCTCCAATATCGCAAACAGCAACAGTCAGGAGCGATTAATACTAGTACAAAGTTACGAATCGTAGATATCATGAATATAGATAGTTACAGAATCACGATTCGTAGATGATTACATAAATACAAACAGTTACAGAGTATTTTTAGAGAGATAGTGTCAGGTAAAGCCCTCAGAGCTCAATTTGTCTCACGTGGGATCTTGGCGCACTTAGCCTGTAGGTTTATATGTACTTTTTTGTCGGTTTCAGATTGCTTTGGATGCAGGTCATAGTCAGGTCGACACCCCCCAAAGACTCGATAGCAAATATGCGAGGCTGTTAGCTTTGTATATCTAAGTGGCATGGTATGGACTTTAATTAGGATTGTTGACATATACGTCCACAACATTCATCTGCTTAACAAACATGCTGTGTTTCTGGTTTCAGGATCGTCTGCAAACAAAGCATCACTGGACGCCACAAATACTTGGCTCATAGCTGCTGGAGATCCTCCTTCGTATTCTACACTTCTATACTTGGCTCCCACTAATTATCGAATCATGTCATGTAGAGACATGATTCATTCATGAGTTTATATTGTTCAGACGATCATGACTATATCACAACGTCATGTATAGACAAGATTCATCGTTTTTACCTGTTGTATCAACCATGACTTTATCTCAGTGATAGGAGAAACATCATTGACTAGTTACTAGAAACCTAATCAAGATCCTAAATACACAACTGAGACTAGGAGAATTTCACTGAGTAAGTAATTATTCTGATGAATCTAGATCTGGAGGAACATAATCTGGTTGCTTGGCTCGAGATATATGAGCCTGAGCATATCATGTATTATAGACTATATAGAAATCTATCTCAATCACAATCATCATCTTAATTCATGTCACCATCAATAGCTGCAAAGGACAGTTTAAATATTTCCTTATAAATCATGTGTTCTGCTACTTCCATATGTTCTTTTGATGGGTTTTGTGGGAATTCAAATCATTTTGAAACTCCTTGGGCGATATCTGGCCTCATAATTACTGCTGGATATTTGAGTTTGTGTCACGGTGGCTCACGGGTCAGGTACTAAAGGAAAGAGAAATTTTTTTTTTTGCATCAGATTTTAATTGCGTATGCAGCTATCTAGCTATGACCAAATATCAAAGAAAAGTACAGAATAGATGATTCAACGTAAAGGAAGAGTACTTATGCCTCAGATTTCATTTGCAAGTACCACTGCGAAGTTATGGTGGCTTTTTCTTCACCCCAAGTCAACCCTCATCCGTGAATATCCACCCAGGGGAACGTAGGAAAGAAAATATAACTATATTGTGCGATAGTGAGAGAAGAGAAGTCTTGATACAAGAGATATCTATACACATATTCTAGCCTATGACGCTAGCCCTTAATCCTGTGACAGTCCTTCCCCTCTAAATTTTGGTTGGTCTCCAAACAGTACCCCTTATCAGAAAATTAGTATTGTTGTTGGTAAAACACGAAGTAATACAAATTGGGTGCCGTCACGAAGTCGGTGAATAATGTCAATTAACTGGTATCTCGAAATATATAAAACGTTGTCCCTCCTTTTTTTTCTCCCTCTGCCCTTTCTTTCTCTACTCCAAGCGCCTCGCTAATGAGCTAAATCAGATCCCTGCCAGAGTCCTAACGACATCCTTAACACCGCAATTACATAGAACAATTCATAACGCCCAAGTATAATCCTTTTACCGACAATTGTTCCAGGTACTATTTCTTTTATATAAATATATATTAGCTTCTTGTTTCAGCTAATCTCCATGTTGGCCGCTTTTTCCTCTCTGAACGGCGTGGCTGTTGTGGTACAATTGATTTATTTGTTGTTGGCATATTTACCCATGATGGCGGTCCCGGTTTATGAGGGTTTAAGTTATGAAAATCTGTGAGGGCTTTTCCGCAGCCTCTTAAGTCTGATTCTGGCTGCCAGGAAGGCACATCATCATATTTCCACTTAATGAGGTAGGTAAGACCATTACAATCTTGATTGTGCACATCTAAGATTTTTTCAAATACCCACTTGTCTTCAATATTCCCATCATCTCTTTCAGCTACTCTTCCAGCAACACTGTGATGCTCATTTATATTAATAGAAGATTACCCGGGTATAACAGGATCTTTCCATGGTCGAACCAAAAAGGTGTGGAAACTATTGTTTATATGAATATGATCTGGGAGATCAATGATAACAGCTCCATCATATGTTTTTAATACTGTGAAAGGATCGTCCCATCTATCATCCCATTTTTTCTTTCGTCGGTTTGTCTTCAGGTTTCTAAGGCAAGTTATTACCTTGTCTCCTACTCTGTAGACTGGGGCTTCTGAACTTCGAGAATTTGCATATTCTTCATATTTCTCCTGCGATTGGTGGGACATGGCTTTTAGCTTAGCAAGAATTCGATCAAAGCTGTCAGCAGCTAAGTCTGCTCTTAAATACTCTCTTTTTGCATTTTTAGATAGTAATGGTGGCTTAGGCTGTGGGGGTTCGATTCCTAGACCTTGATTAAAGCCGTAGTTTGCGTAGAAAGGAGATACACCCGTTGTCTCGCTTATCTGATTATTTCCAGTGAACTCAGCTAGTGGTAACCAATCAACCCAATCATCTTGGGTAAAACTAACATAGGCCCTTAGATATTGGTTTAAAGATGCGTTGGCTATTTCTGTTTGACCATCGGTCTGTGTGTGAAAAGCTGAACTAAGTTTAAGAGTAATAGAGAGACGAGTATTAATCCTACGCCAAAATTCAGAGACAAATGCGGAACCAGGATCAGAAATGATAGAGTCAGGTGCACCATGGAGTCTATAAATATTTTTGATGAAACAATCTACCAATTCTGATGTATCAAGGGATGTAGTGGGTATAAAATGACGCATTTTAGTGAGTCTATCTACAACCACTAGGATATTTTGGAATATCTTACCATCATGTTTACACGGTGGTAAGTCAACAACGTGAATAATTGAAATGTCAGACCATGCACGGACTGGAATTTCAAGAGGCTTAAGAAATCCGGGAGGCGATGAACGTGGAGTCTTAGTCCTGAAGCAGAGAGCGCATCCTTTCACAAAATCAGCAACAAATTGGGTCATTTTTGGCCACCAATAAGTTCTTTGTAATAGATCCAAAGTTTTCACACGACCTGGATGGCCTGCAGGGCCGGAAGAATGGGAACGGTGCACAATTTCAGGACGAAGATTTTCATAGTCTGGTACAAAAAGTCGTTTTCGAAAGCACACAAATCAGGCATTAATTTTAAACTATACTTTGTCCTTTCGGAGTAACAATTGTAAGGGTCCGGGCCACCACCGCTTTGTGGTATCTTGTTAAGAATTTATGATCAACTTAGCAATTGTTGAGCAAAGTTATACTAATATGAATCTCTCTCAGAGTTGAATGAATTGATTGTCCTTTCTGAGGATGCTATCTTAGTTCTTAAATATATCTTTAGATTATTCTCATAATTCCGCCCAAAATTCAGATATAGCCCAATAATTACAATTATTTATGCAAACAGCTCGTATTTCCCTTCTTTACATGGTTCTAAAATTGGTCCTGTTTGTTCCCTTAATAGCAAATTATAAGTGGAAATTATAACCAAGCATAGTAAAATTAATGCTGTTAAATAGGAGATTAAGTGACTCGATTTTAATGACAAAATACAAATGCTAGCAGAATTATGCATAGGTAGGTGGGAATCTATCTAATAACATATGCATGACTCGAATATAGCTTGTGACGCTTTAATTTTGTATTTCAATTGCATACAGATTAATAATCTTTAATAAAGGTGATTCTTTATTTAGATGTTATGATATGTTATTCGACAGCAATGTTGTAAGTCTCGTAAGCAAGGGATATAGCCTCCGTAAAAGAAGTTTCATGAGATATAGCGGATATGTGATCAACAGCTTGGTTTTTGTTGAGAAGGCTGTGGAGTATATCAGGATGGACTTTATGTTCTGGAATCAAAGTGCGAAAACAATGTCGAAGACGCTCATCAGAATCATCTTTGGTTGTTGTCCTGGTAAACGGCTCAAGGTATCTGGTATTACTGCATGTGACCCAGGACAATAGGTGATTATAAAGTTGTACTGAGACAAAAATTCAGACCACTGTACCTGATGTTGGTTTAGCTGTTTAGCTGTCAGGAAGGTTTGAAGATTTTTATGGTCTGTAATTATCTCAAATGGCTCTTGCACACCTACTAGATCTGGGTGCCATTCTTCTAAAGCTTTAGTGATTGCGAGAAGCTCTTTATCATAAATCTCATAGTTTGATTCAGCAGGACTATATTTTGAGGTAAAGAAAGCTACAGGATGAAGTATGCTATCATCCCCCTTCTGGAGGAGTGCTCCTCCTGAGGCCCAATTGAATGCATGAGTTTCAACTATGGTCTGCTTGTGATAATTAAAATAAGCAAGAATTGGTGCCTGTGTAAATGAACTTTTGAGTTTCCAAAAAGCATCCGCCTGCTCAATAGACTACATCCCTTGTGATTTTTTACGTAGAAGGCGGGTTAAGGGCTCAATCACACCTGAATAGCCTCTTGCAAATCTCCTGTAAAAGTTTGAGAAGCCAAGGAATTTTTGCAATTCTTTCACTGTCGTTGGTTTTTCCCAATCTGGAATTACTTTAACTTTATCAGGATCCATACTTAGTCCATCAGTGGAGATAATTATCCCAAGATACTTGGTTTTTGTGGTATATAACTCTGATTTATTGATATTAATTTGTAATCCTGCATCGCCGAGTCGATGTATTACATCATCAACGTGTTTGGTATGTTCTTCCTTGATCTCTGAGTATATTAAAACATCATCCAAATATGCTGTAAAGTATTTGTCGAGTGCATCATGTAAGATATGATTGATGTAGTTCTGAAAAGTTGCAGGGGCATTGCACAGACCAAATAGTGTTACTAGCATCTCATATAAGCCAAATTGTGTAGTAAATGCAGTCATCCATTCATGTCCTACAGCAATACAGATAAGATTAAAAGCAGCAATGACATCTAGCTTAGTATAATACCTAGCTCTTGAAATGGAATCTAAAGTCTCACGCATTAGGGGGAGCGGGTATCCATTTTTAATGGTAAAATCATAAAGGCCGCGATAGTCTTGGCATATTCGTATTCCCCCAGCTGGTTTGGCGGCGAGGAGGATAGGCGCGGCAACTGGCGAGGAAGATTCACGTATGAAAACTTTAGCCAACATATTGTCAATCCATTTCTTGACACAATTCAACTCTGCTGGAGAGGAGGGCTTATTTTTACGATAGGGTGCTTGTTTTCCAGGGACTAGTTCAATCTTATGGTCCCAAGGATGATGTAGTGGGAGAGGGTTCGCATTCTTTGGTAGAAAGTGTTTGGTGCGATGATGGAATTCGAGTGGTAATATAGCTTTTATTGCATCTGTTTTTAATTTGGGTTTATCTTGGAGAAATTTATCAATATCACTCTGTATCACTTTTCGACGTAAAAGATCTGAAATATCAGGATGATCAGGGCTAGGGAAAATTTGAGAGATATCAAATTCATTATCATCCTTGCAGGTAGTAAAGGTCGTTTCTTTTTCATATGTTAGTGTATCAGGGTTGTTGGAATTCGGAAGGAAAGATTTATTACCATAATTATCTGGTGCAGCAGTTTGGAGTGGCTTGTGTATAACAGGCATTGACAAAATCTTATCTGACAATGAGATTGCTATAACCGATCTTACTTGCTGAGACGGATTGGACTGTAGGTACTTCCAATCAAGGCAGTGGTGTCGGCAATACAAGGAACTAAAAGTGAGGCCCAAGGAGCTCCAATCACATTTAGGGTTGTGTAATTTTAGCCATGGCAGGCCAAGAATTATGGGATTACATCTACTTAGGTTAGTAACAAGAAAGAGAATAATCTCCGAGTGTTGCTCAATATGCAAACGGAATGTAAAGTAGTGGGTTATAGAGTCTTCTGTAGAGCCATCGGCCAAGCGAACAGATTGTGGAGTATAGAGGGGCTTTGTTTTGATTCAAAAACAATTAACAATAGAATCTTTGTCAGCAAATG
Organism: Blumeria graminis f. sp. triticale; assembly: GCA_905067625.1. NCBI lineage: Eukaryota > Fungi > Ascomycota > Leotiomycetes > Helotiales > Erysiphaceae > Blumeria > Blumeria graminis. Next base: position 6,908,172 of record LR898472.1, on the reverse strand, counting down.
CCATAGCAGTGCAGCCACTATCAATCAAGCATGTTGTGGGAAACATAACTGAATTATTTGCGCGCGGGTTAGAGAGAGAAGAGCAAAGAAGCATTGAATTTGAGGAACCAGTTGAGTATAATTCCGAAGTGGAATTATCCATCAATACATCTTAGATAGCCTTGTCTTCATCTCCATACCAATTGTACCCCTGGCAGCGACTTAAGCTAGGGGTTGGTCTTTGAACTGTTCACAATTTCTATAAGCTTGTTTTACATCCCCCGAATTCTAAGATTGACAGTGTTCTTCAAATCCGTGGTTTCCATTTAACACTCTCAGATGAGATTGAACCGGAGCGTCGGGGTATAAAAGCTGTGAGTTTGAGAATTGGTATGGCAACTGATGATGGTGTTTGGGAATAAATCGAGGCGGAGGATAATACATCATCGGAATTGGCAAGGGCTGAGTTTCTGGTGTAAAATATTCAGTGGTGGGTAGATCATGAGTATTAAAAGTAGGGAATTGCTTATATTCATTCCTCTCACGAGATGTCCATTGATTAGTAGAAAGTTTTGGCATTGGCACTGGGTCAATTTTGCGATAATGATCTTTGGCCATATGTCTAGTTTGACCACAGGCAAGACATAAGCCGTTTTCCATTCGAAATCTACGCTCAGCACTTGATATTGAAATGCGGCTGAGGTCCATTTATTATGATGTATGAGCACTGGACAGTGGTTGAGAGTGGACTTAGAGATAGTACAATAGTTGATGTCACAGGTAATCTATAAGAGATGACTCAAGAATGGATTTTATGTTCTGGAGTATGAATGTTAAGAGAAGTGAATGTGTGTGTGTCACTGTGGGCGGTACTCGACCACTTATCTATCTACATGTTGGACTTTACCGAGTACCGCCATTATCCGTGCACAATCAATCCCGTGCCTGATCACAACTCCTAGAGATCAGCCTTCCTCATTGGCTTGATACAATCTTATGACCAACCACTGATGTCTAACCATTGCACAAGCATAGCAACATCGTCGATTGGTAGAATAGTCCATGCATGAATGTGCAGAGCAAATGCATGTACATAGATCATAACACTCCCTCTGTCGGTATGCTGGCTTAGATCTAAGGTTATCTGGAGTTGTTTATGTTTCAGTGAATTTGGGTTGGAGTTTTAGTTTTTGTCAAGGCATCAGATAGTTGGTCTACCGAAGGTATGTATGTGACTTTTATTCGCCCGTTTTTGTACTGCTCTCTACAGTAGTGATTTCTTAGTGCTATATGTTTTGAACGCTTATGATTATCATGGTTTTTGATCAATGACAGCGCTGACTGATTGTCGACATTTAAGTTGGTGCACTCTGTTCCTTCTGTGAGGTTTGTTAGTTTAAGTTCTTCGAACAGGGCTTTGATCCTTTGCAGTTGACGACATGTCTCTGTTGCTGCAAGGTGTTCAGCCTCTGTTGTTGATAACTACTTCTCGCTGCAGGTGCGACTTCCAGAATATTGGTCCAGAGGCTAGCCTAATTAATGTACCTGATGTGGATCTACTGGTTGATGGATTGGCTGCAAAGTCAGCGTCCGAATATGCCTCAAGAATTGGATTTGTGTTATTTCTGATGAAAATAATGCCTTTTTCTGGTTGTTTAGCTATATAGCGGAGGATACGGCGCGCTGCTACAAGATGTTCTGACGATGGGTTAGCTAAGAAACGCGCAAGGTGGTTTACAGCAAAAGCAATGTCAGGGCGAGTATTGTTTGCAAGGTACTGGAGTCCTCCAATGATTGAATTGTACTCCAACTGTGTTTGCTTTGAACATTGAGAGTTGTTTGGCTCAGTGAGTTTCTCAATAGGCGTATTTGCTGGCTTGCATGAGTCTAGCCCATGTCGTTTTATGAGTGTACGGGCATATTTACCTTGATAGAGTTCTAGTGTGTTATTTGTCTCTTTGATATGTATTCCAAGGAACAGGTCCGTATTAACATGTTTAAGGTTGTATTTTTTGTTAAGTGCATAAATTAGACGGTTTATTTTCTCATTGTTTGGCCCCATGACTTGTAAATCATCAACGTGGAGTAATACAAATAGATCATTTTCTTTGTTTGTATAGAGGCACACATCTGAAGTTGTAGGATGAAGACCTAGAGCTGCTAGGGTGGCTTTTGCATCATCGTACCACAATGCAGCGGCTTGCTTTAGACCGTATAGTCTCTTCTTGAGGCGAATGATATGTCCGTCTTTTTCAAAACCTTTAGGTAGATCCATATAGAGATCAATCTTCAAATCTGGGTTCAGAAAAGCTGTCAGGACATCCCTCTGGCATCTGTGCCATTACATATGATGAGCCAGTACTAACATAATTCTGCCAGTTTCTGATCTGGGGGTAGGGGCGAAGGTTTCTTGGTAATCAATGCCTGGTCTTTGTGTGAATCCTTTTGCTGTACATCGTGCTTTCCATTTGTCGATGCTGCCGTCTGCACTAAATTTCCTTTTGAAGACCCACTTGCATTTCATTGGCTTCCGGCCTTGAGGAAGTTTGTCGTGGGTTATTATTTGAAATGTTCCAGTATTGATGAGTGATTTGTATTCCTCAATTGCGGCTGTTTTCCATTGTTTGGCCTCGGGGCCTGATATTGCTTCTTCCCAGGTTTTAGGGTCATTTGATTTGTATGCTGACATTCCATGATGAAGGCAATAATAGTGAACTCGCCTGACCTCACGACCACGTTTTGTACGCATCATTTCTCCCTCTAGCGAATGGGCTCTTTTATGGCCTGCCAAAGTTGGTACTGGGTCCCATCCCGTCATGATGCGTTCATATTGGGGGATTTCCTGATTTTCAGAAGACACAAGTTCAGAGTTATGTGGTGGATATGAGCTTGGATGGTATTCTGAATTTGTATCAGGGAAATCCTCTTCGTTTGGATTGACTATGTCAGGGTATGGTTCAATGTCTAACTCTTCTGATGAGTCTTGATCAGGATTAATGGGTGCCACAGGAGTTGTATTAGTTTCTGCCCAAGCTGACGAGGGTATAGGGGGTGATTTGGGTGTTTGACTGGCCTGATTTGAGTCATTAATGAGAGGAATAGGTAGTGGTATGTAGCCAATGTCTTCTAAAGCATATGGTGAATTTGTTATTGGCTGATTATTTGACCCAGAGCCTCCGGCGTCATTTGACTGTTCAGTAAATTTTGATGGTGATGCATTGTCTGTTTTGGCATGTGAGTCAGATTCGGTAGCATCTTGTGGCGGCTGAGCCAGGTTATGGTTGGCTGGTGGTGAATTTTGATTTGTGCCATTGGTTTGTTGTTCTGTTTGTGGGGCAGGATCTGAAGTTGTTGAATGGTCATTGGCCCAATAGTTGACGACTTGTTGCTTATTTGTTGTACTTAATTCGTCACCAAGAACAATATCCTCGTTGAAAGTTACGTGAGGAGTAAGGCTGATTATCCATTTCCATCCTTGTTTTGATGTGCCATGCGGATGTAGGATCTGGAAATTCTTTGATGTATTGATCTGAAAACCTAGGAACCAGCCTTTTTCTACCCTAGGTTCAAATTTACTTAGTTTTGGATGTATTAATTTGTATGCCCGACAGCCAAAGCGTGGTATGTTTCTAAGATCGATTTTGTCCATATGTGGCTGCCGTAAACCTTGTAGGAAATCGATGATTGGTATATTTTTTGTGCTTATGCAGTAAAGTTGGTTTAAGATGAAGCACGCATGTTGCACTGCCAACGGCCAGTAACGTGGAGGCATATTGGCATCTATGAGCAATGATCTTGTTACTCTGAGAACTGCTTTGTTGGCTGCCTCGGATGTTCCGTTTTGCTCGGGCGTGTATGGTGCTGAGGTATCTATGCGGATGCCAAATTGTTCACAAAACGTTCGGGTTTTAGAGAATTCAGATCCTCCGTCTCTAAATATTGCCCGAACACGTTTGTAATATTGATGGTGCATCTCCTTGATCCACTGGACTAATATGGGAGCTATTTGATCCTTAGTCTTGGTGGTCAGTACTCAGCGCATGCGTGTTTTTGCATCAGTGATTATGACTGCATACTGTTTTTCATCTATAGATACTGGTAGTTTCCCTACGGTATCTACAAATATTTCATCTAATGGCTCATTAGGTGTTGGTCTGGGATCCCTTGATACAAATCTCTGAGCTTTGCTGAGATGGCATGTTTCGCATTGTTTAAGATCACTTGTGTCAATACCTTCAAGTCCTATGGTATGATTTATTGACTTTTTAAGGATGTTTTGTGCAATGTGACCTAATCTTTGATGCCAGCGCTGAGCATTAGTAGTTGTGGGTATCCGAGCCACACCTGGAGCTGCGGTGGTTTTGTTTGTGATTGTTTGGTAGTCAGATAGCGGGTTTATGTAATAGACGTCGTTTTGCAGTGTGAGACGCGCTATTGGTGTGTCTTGATGATCAATGTTATGCCTGACTAGTAGCATGTTGGAGTAGTCAGGGAATATTCCGGCTATTCTTTGCAATCTTCCAGCTGAAACTATACCAGAAGCTGATTTTGGTGAATAGAGGCAGTCATTTAGGAGGAGATTTAACTGTCCGATTTTGACTAGTGCACTCCCTTGCTTATTAAGTGATGAGGTACCTATGGCTTGATCGAATCTAAAAGGCTTTTGTCGATTGACGAGATTACCAAACATTGACTTAAAGGGCAAGAAATGATGGGAGGCACTGTTATGATCAGACCCACTTATAGATCACACAACTTGGAATGGCTAGTATTGGGCAAGTGAACCAACAAGACAAGCGACCCTGCGTCAATGATACGTCATCGGCACATTGCAATGACAACACCAATATCTCAACCATACATGATTATATGATAATATGACGCAGGTATATCTAATGACATAGTTGTTAAATGGCTGAATGGTTGGCAGTTATTGCTATTGATGGTATATTGTATGTATTGTCTTTGTGTATAAATACTCGCTGCTAGACCTCTGTATATGATCAACCTTTTCCACTCTTATATTCAATAGTCATCAATATAGCAGATCTACAATATATATCTGTCTTCTTCACGTTAGACTTAAAGTGCTATCCTACATCCACCCAAGTTGACTGTTACACCCATTGTGACAATTCTTAGACTTCTCATAACCTTGTTATTACAATAGGCACCAGTATCATACAGTAAAGGAAGTTTATTGTGCGTCACTGAAGACGCGGCTATCCCGTCTGTCTTATTTAAACGACTTTCTTTACTGAGCAGTCCATCAATGTACTCCTTGTACTGCCGGTCATCTTCACTATCACTGACCTCAGCAGCCGCTTTCCCAATTCCAAGGCTTTCAATCTTCTTTTGTACGTTCTCCTTCCACCTATCACCTCTTGGCCCGACTGCAAGTTCTGGATGTTGTTTGAAGCAGTCTTTATTCTTGTGTATATGCAGGCATTTCTTGCATCTTGCATTAGGGTTAGGTGGCTTTGTATAGGATGCTGCACTTGCGGAATTAATTGGTGGTATGTTGAAGCCCGGTTGATGATTGTTAGCAGCTACTGTACGAAGCGATGACATCATGGCCCGAAGTGATATAGGGCGGTCAGTTGTGTCAATGGCCCAATTTTCTCTCCAGGAGCTTAGCCACGAGACATGAATTGTTCCAACAAGGAAGAATCCCGCAGTGGTAGCTTCTGGAATTGTACGATCAATCGGGACAGGATCTGTGGCACTGAGTGTTTCAGCAGCTGTGAGTATGTTCTGATACGCCGTCTGAAATTCATCACAGTACTTCTCGATTAAAGAAGTGAACTTGACTCTGTGAAATTGCTTCAGGGCGTCAATGTATGTGGCCGAGGACGATTCTCTCCTTGACGAGGAGACGCTGTCGTACAGGGCTTTGGCGGACAGTCGAATGTGGTCTCTTGGCCAGACTGTTTCGCTTAAGCGCTCGAGGATAATGTTGCGCGCTTCGGTCTCATGATTTTTCCATGTGAGTACTGCTCTTAGATGAGTACTCCATAAATTGTTCCAGTCGCTCTCGCTAATCCCTTCCTCGCGGACTGGATCAATTGGTCGAAATACTGGGTCAACATCCGGGTCATTGTGAATGACATGGCCAGATAGATCACGCTTGGCTAGAAGAGCCCGGAGTGCTGCGTCCCATTGACTGAATGAGTCCGTTTCACTGAGGATGATGAGGGGTGAGCTTTTGTACATTTTGTTATTTTGTGCATTGGAAAGCGCCGGGTGCATAACCTATAATGATGTATGAGCACTGGACAGTGGTTGAGAGTGGACTTAGAGATAGTACAATAGTTGATGTCACAGGTAATCTATAAGAGATGACTCAAGAATGGATTTTATGTTCTGGAGTATGAATGTTAAGAGAAGTGAATGTGTGTGTGTCACTGTGGGCGGTACTCGACCACTTATCTATCTACATGTTGGACTTTACCGAGTACCGCCATTATCCGTGCACAATCAATCCCGTGCCTGATCACAACTCCTAGAGATCAGCCTTCCTCATTGGCTTGATACAATCTCATGACCAACCACTGATGTCTAACCATTGCACAAGCATAGCAACATCGTCGATTGGTAGAATAGTCCATGCATGAATGTGCAGAGCAAATGCATGTACATGGATCATAACACCATTGAATCTTCAGAATCAGATGGTCCAGCATGAGGTAACAAATTGTCTATTGGGTGGTAATTCTGTTACATTGAGTTAGATGAAGATTGCAACATGAGGATATGCTCCTGCTGTTTGATATTGCGAGCAATATTATTGATCATATCACTCCACCCAGTATATTTGTCTGAATCAGGAAGATTTACTTGGTTGTTAATAACGCCAGTAATCTTTCGATTAAGTCGTTTTCTAAGAAGGTCCACTTTAGTTCGGTCATTGTATTTTGCCCTTTCTAAATAATTGTGACAGAAACCAAGTTGGTTGTGAATAAATCGATTTATTAAACTATATGAGGAGAAAAGAGAACTCTAGCTACGACTAACAGGTATTTATAAGAATTGGTCTCCTTCGTCAATCTCCAGACTGATGACTTATCCTTAGGCACAATACTTGCTACCCAGCCATGCATTGCCAGGTGTTACTTAGTTGTAGTAACGCTTCGACCTCCTGACTAGCAGTGCCGCCTAGTTGTAAATATTCCCAACAATCCGCTTAGGTATTCACCTAAGCTCTAATAGCGGTCAAACCGTAACAATAATGATCAAAGTCAGTCTTAAAATCTCCATAAGCACATTTGTCTTGGTAAAGTGTGTCTAAGTCATTCTTTGCCATCTGGGAAGTATCAAGCAGAATGTATCTCCTATCAAGGACTTGCCATAAGTCTGTTTGCGTTCTCCAATGCCACTTCTCCGAATCACTTGGGTATGAATTCATTTTCTGAACACCGTCTTTAATAGCTTCCCATGCTTTCCCTGAGATTTGACTGGTTATATATGATAAAAATTGAAATTTCCAGGAAAGCAACTACCATCCATAATCAACACTTGTTGGACCTGTATTTTCCAACACTCATATAGAGTTTGTCGTTTTTATGTACTTGTTTGTGCAGCAGAAAATTTTTCTGGATCGGATCTAGTCCGGCGCAATATTGTGTCTGTAGAATCAATGTTCAAGGGTTTCATGCTGAGAATGGCATCAACCTGTAGTTTATTTATTTCAGACTGTGAGCTTGAAATTTTATCATTTAAATTTGACATCTTGTTGTTGTCTGAAGAGCGTGCTAAATTTAAATTAGATATAGTTGAATTTAAGGAGATGATTTCAGTCATATGTGTATTTTTGATTTCACCAATTTTTGAATCAAAACACTGAAGCAAACTACAAAATAAAATAGTTTCGGATGTGTTAGTGGTTGAATCAATCGAGCTCAGCAGAGAAGTGTCAGGGGAAGGTCATGAAGTAGATTGACGAGGTCTAATCTGGTGATTGAGATTGTCTACAAAGAAGAAAGGTGACTCCTATTGAGTCCTGTAAAAATATATACATCGTGAATTGCGTATCAGACGCGTTATATCATGTGACAACAACTTCCCTCAATTCACTCTATCCCTTGACATATGGTCCCTTCTCACTCCGAATGTCTTAGATCTTGGGCGCAATTTTTGTTACGGATATCTTAGCTTGCCTTTTCGCTGCCTCAATCTCTCGCGGTGATGGCTTGAGTTTATGTGGGAAGCGCCGTTCAAATTCTTTGATGGATGATTTTGCATTTACAACGTTCTTGAGAGGTTCCCATGTTTGGTTTTCTGAATCATAACCTCTCCACAATATCAAATACTGAAAATTCTTTCTATTCTTGCTACGCTTAGAATCTAAGATAGCTTCGATAGCATATAACTTTTCGCCTGACTCATCAAGGGCAATAGGTGGTGATGGGGGGTTGGTCTGGCCTGGTAAGGGGTTTGCAGGTGCCGGTCTGAGCAAACTTGTATGAAAAACATCATGCATATTTTTAAACTCGAAAGGAAGCTGTAATTTATATGCATGAGAATTAATAATTTTAATAACCTTGAAAGGTCCTATAAATTTACAATCTAGCTTCGAGATTGGTCGGGAAGTCGTGATATTGCGGGCATCTAGAAAAACTTCGTCACCAACTCGATAAGCTGGTGCTGGTGATCGGTTTGCACTAGATGCACTCTGTTGCCTATCTCTGGAGTGCGTAAGGTTTGCAAGCAGTACGTCGAGGACTTCTGCCATTTTAGAAGCGAAGTCAGTACCCGCTGATATTTGTTTCCTAAGACTTTTTGAAGAATTCCTCTCAACTGTTCGTGGAGGACTAAAACTCATACGTGGATGAAACCCTTTATTCGCAAAAAATGGAGTGACTTTGGTAGATGCGTTTACTGCATTATTTGCAGCGAATTCAGCCATTGGTAACCATTCGTAGACGTCCTCTTGAGAATAATCTATGTATTGTCTGAGATATTGTTCCATAAAGGCGTTGGAATTTTCTGTCTGTCCATCAGTCTCAGGATGGTAAGCTGTAGAAAGTGATAAATTGATCTGCAGACAGTTACAAACCGCTTTCCAAAATTCTGCAACAAAAAGCGGACCTCTGTCGGAGACTACAGAGTCACATAGTCCATGAAGTCGCCAAATATCACGGACAAAAAGTCTAGCTAGGTCCTTTGCATTCATCTTTGTATGGCAAGGTGAGTAATGTCGTTCTTTGGTAAGGCGATCTACCACAACCATGATGCAATTATAGTTATTAAATTCTGCTAAAGGACCGACGAAGTCTACTGATATATCACGCCAGCGCTGTAATGGAAGGGGAAGGGGTTTTAGAGCCCCTTGGTACTTGAGACGAGAGACTTTATTTCGGAGGCAGTTGTGACAGTTTTTTGCGAATTGATCAGTTTGCTTCGAGAGGTTGGGCCACCAGTAATGGTTAGAGACTTCTTGATACAATGCATTTTTTCCTGGATGACCTTTTTCACAGCTATCGTGAGCCATCTGAATGAGCATGGGTCTTAGTTCGTTATCTGGGACATAGATTCTATCACAATAATAAAGTCGGCCTCCCCAAAGCTTGCATTCAGAAAGTGAAATTTCTTTTGAATGTGGTATTCCTTCCGACTTAGTCAACTCGGCAACAATATTTAGCTATTGGTCTGTTTCATCCTGGTAGCCTTGGTCAAGTAGTCGGGAGATTTTTTGGTCAGAGGGTTCATCTTGAGGGTTAGAGAGGGAGACGGAAGAAAGGTGATGAAAATTGGTTGTATTGGATGGAAGATTATATTTACTCTGCGCTAAATCTTCGATTATGGATTCATGAAGTTTATTAGCAGGTAGGAGAGTTTGCTTTTGGTGTTGAGTTCGAGGATCAGAGTCGTTTTTAGGAAACTCTTGAGAGCGTCATGTAAGTGAGTCAGCTTTAGCATTATCTTTTCCTAGTCTGGTCTTAATAACGAAATCAAATTGTGACAAGAACTCGCTCCAACAAATCCGGCGGCGGGATAGCTCTTTTGTTGTCATGAAGTATTCAAGATTTTGATGATCAGTGAGGACGGTTATCGGATAGCATGAGCCTTGAAGCTCAGCTCGCCAACCTTCAAAGCAGCGTAAAATGGCTAAAAGCTCCTTATTGTATATCTCATAGTTGCACTCCGCATTTTCGAACTTTTTTGACATAAAAAGCAACTGGATGTAGCTCACCTTGATCATCTTTTTGAGAAAGGACACCAGCTGAAACGAAGTCTGAAGATTCTGCTTCGACTATAATCTCCTTTGAGGCGTCGAAATGATGTAAAACTGGTGCTGAGATAAAAGCTTTTTTGAGGAGTTCAAAAGCATTTTGGCAGGCATCAGACCAGACAAATTTGACTTCCTTGCAGGTAAGAGAGACAAGGGGCCTCACAATCTTTGAAAAGTCTTCGATAAATCTCCGGTAAAAATTATAGAATCCTAGAAAGCCTTGAACATCTGTCAAACAAGAGGGGGGTTCCCAGTCACAAATACACTGAACTTTTTGGGGGTCCATTTTGACACCTGTTACAGAGATTATCATTCCAAGGTAGGTCACTTCTTGAACCTCAAATTCACACTTCTTGATATCACAAAGTAATCCGGCTTTTCTAAGTGCCTCAAGTACAGTATTAACGTGGTCTCGATGCGTTAGAAGGTCGTCAGAATAAATCAAGATATCGTCGATATATACAGTGCAAAAAACATCAAGGTATAGTCGCAAGACGTTGTTGATGTGAGCTTGAACAGTAGCTGGTGTGTTTGATAAGCCAAACAGCATTACTAATGTTTCGAATAGACCATATTGTGTGTTAAACACTGTAATCCATTCCTGGCCCTCGGCAATTCGAATATGATTAAATGCCGCAATAATATCTAGCTTTGTATAGTATTTGGCATTACTAAGTCTAGCAAGGGATTCTTGTATTAAGGGGAGGGAATATCTATTTTTAATGGTCATAGTGTTTAATCCACAGTAATCAACGCAAAATCTTAAACCACCTCCAGGTTTCTTGTCAAAGAGTACTGGTGCTGCTGCTGGTGACTTGCTAGTACAAATGAAACCTTTATCTAGTTGTTCATCAAGATATTTGCGTAGCACTTTCAGTTCATTGATAGACATATTATATAGAGGACCATGGGGGGGGCACTGTGCCTGGCTTAAGATCAATTTTGTGGTCACAGTCACAATGTGGAGGAAGGGAATCAGCACCTTCGTGACAAAAAACAGGTAGATAGTGGTGGTAGTGAAGTGGAAGTTTGCTTGCAGGATTGGGTCGTTCTTTTGTCTGGAGGGCGATCTGAATATCTTCAAGTGAAAATCCTGCTAAATTTAACTCTGCAGCTTTGGAGCAAGAGTTAGACTTCTCTTTTAGGATTTCACTTGACAGGTATTTTTCATGAAACTTTTTTTGATTAGATGGGGAAGTTGAAGGAGTCATTGGCGCTGAGCCAGCAGGCTCGTTCCCCATTTCTTTTAACCTGCTATCAACTTCGTCTAGAGATAGAGAAAATATCTCGACACCGTTTAACTTTGAGAGGGCATGAAAAGCTGTAGCTCCAACTTTCCTCGGGCGCCCACTTTTGATTATGTCGTATTTGGATGGTGGATTGTGAGCTCTAAATTTAACACTTGATCCATTTATTTGTTTAATACTGGTTGGGAGGCAGTTTTTTTTGCAATAATCTGAACTAAAAGAAACACAATCAGTTGACCAATTAATTGAGGGGTTGTGTCTCCTGAGCCACTTTCGTCCGAGGATCAGCTCGTATTTTCCCAAATTTGTGATAAAAAAGGTTAATAATTCCTCATGGCCTTTGATGTTTAATTTAATAGTAGTTGAATGGGTTATTTTAGCTGCAGGCGAACCATCTACGAGATAGAGTTGACGAGGCTGTGGAAGAATTTTAAGTGTGAGGTTTCGTCTTTTTGCTGAGTTAAAATCGTAAAATTCGTCAGTGGTACCACAGTCAAGGAATGCCTGAGTGGAGAAGCTGAATTTGTTTCCAAAAACACTACAGGAAAGCAGAAGATGATTGCTGTGGAGTGCTGAAAGAGACAAAATTTGTGTCCTTTCTTCACCGTCATTAATGGAAACTTGTTTTTTCTCTGATATGTCTGCCCCATTTTCTTTCTCCTGATCAGTAATTCTATTATCTTTGTACCTTCTCATATTCTGATTCAAGTGAGCTTTGGGGCAAATTCAAGCGTGATGGCTAGGGTCAAAGCACCGGCTACAATTTTTATTTTCAAAGCAGTATTTACCCCTGGCTCCTCTTTCATTATTATTTCGTGGGATTTGGTAATTTGCAGTGTCAGTTGGAGATCGAGTGACAAGTGGAGTGGTTTTAGATATGCTCGGGCTTGTCAATTCTCTCGACAATGTAGATAGGATATTACGGAATTTTGTATAATCTGGATCAGATGAACGAAGAACAGCATCAATGTGGCGAACTTCGATTAAATACGATGAGAGGTCTGTTGGTAATTCTTGGCGCAACATTACACAATTTTGGAGATGAGACACAATAGTGGGGTGGAGAGAATCGTATAGATGGTTTATTAAGGCGTCATCAGAAAGCTCCGTTTTTTGAGCAACTTCATACCAGTCAATAAGGTGAGAGGCAGTGTCTTTCTATCCTTGTTTAATGGTCAGTATTTTCCTACGAGCTGCATTACATGGTTCAATCTCCCCAAACGTTTGTTCAAAGAGGACAAAAATGGCATCAACAGATGTGTATTTGACAGAACCATTTCTGTTTATACCATGAGAAATGGTGGAGTATGCTCTTCCCTTGAGGCGGGAAATTAGATAAAGTATCTTAGTATTTCCAGACGGGAACCAGTCCTTGTTTGCAATAAACTTCATATTTATTTTCCGGATAAATTGAGGAAGTTCTTTGTGCATATTAATGTTATCTGCAGAGAAGAAATCTAGGTCAGGGTGTTGAGCAGACCGGTAGATACAATGTGTTGAAGTATTTCTCTCAGTAGTAGTTGCTTTTGTCTTTAGATCAGAGACTACATCAGAGAATTCACAATTCTTTTCAGGCAATGTGTCATAGTCATTCTCATAATGGCGGAGGTCATTTTCCAATTTACTGAATGAGTTTGCTAGAGAAACGATTTCATTACTGAGTAAAATAGGACTAATTACAGTGTTGCGTCCCTGTATAGCATTGAGTAAAGATTCTTGGTTTAGGATGGAGTTGAGCAGAGGGTACATGTGAACGAAGTCTATATTCTGGTCGTTGAATTGAAGGGTATGGTCGTCGTTAGGTAGGTCATGATTTCGAGAACTTCTATCCATTCTATTATTGATTTCATATATTTTACTTTAGGCGCATCTCTGTGATAGGTATGCAGAAAATTTAGTACGAATTACACTTTTGGTACTATTTGAATATGAATCAATTTGTCAGTATGGGTATAGGATTTACGCGCGAGGGACGTAATTAAAGGTGATTTGGTAGACAATATGTCAGGGGAAGGTCATGAAGTAGATTGACGAGGTCTAATCTGGTGATTGAGATTGTCTACAAAGAAGAAAGGTGACTCCTATTGAGTCCTGTAAAAATATATACATCGTGAATCGCATATCAGACGCGTTATATCATGTGACAACAACTTCCCTCAATTCACTCTATCCCTTGACATGAAGCTGTATTCAAACCATTTGGGAACTGATGCTCTTCAATTGCTGCGCTCAAGTTCGGCCAGCTCTTTTGAAAAGCAATGATAATTTCAGTGGCTCTGGGGTTAGATTCCATGTTAGTAACAATTACAATATTTTATTTTTATTTTTTTGAGAAACTCTATGGGATGGTTACTCTGATTTACTTCAGGTTTGGTGTCAGGTTGCAGGCAGGAGTCAGAATAAGGTAGTTAATTTTTCTATTATGTCGGGATCCAAATGCGACGGGACGCCATTGAAATCGCACAAAATGTCATGGTGGCTCACAGGTCAGGTACTAAAGGAAAGAGAATATAACTGTGTTGTGCAATAGTAAGAGAAGAGAAGTCTAAATACAAGAGATATCTATACATATGTTCTAGCCTATGACGCTAGCCCTTAGTCCCGTGACAGTTTGCCTACCCTTTTTTAGATATTTATTCATTTCCCTGGCTGTCTTATCGACATTAAAGTTTGTTGTCGACATTGTAGATGTATGTCTGTTATCACAGACATTGGAAATAATTCATGAGATTGCTTAATGAGAGGCTAGTATAGATTCCTATATAATATTGTAGAAGACTTGTCCCAACTATCAGAGGGCTACAACGTCTTTATCTATCTACAGGTAAATTCCCCATATTCCAACCACGCTAGTCATACAGGACGTAGCATGTAAAGTCTGATTCCTATCATCATTTTGGGGTTGAGGTTTACCGTGTATAAGCTACTCGAGTCGCATATCTGACTACTATGCGACACGCTCAGGCATCAATCTAACAACTCACACCAAAACCGAAACTACTCACAACCCTGATGATGACCCCATGAATAATTGGAACAGTAGCCTGCAACATAGCACAATTAGGCTAGACATCGTTGACCAGGACCTAATCCGAACACTGTCGCTTGCCCTGAATTTTGATATAACAGTTTTGTTAGTAAAGGTGTTGATGGAGTATTCATCTTTTCAGTATCAATATTATATTCAATTGCTATTTTTTCCATGTATGCGTCCTGAACTAGCTAAAATTTCGTTGAAATTTGTCTCTGACAACTTTTATACCTAGGAAGTGATCAATTTGTCCAAGGGGCTTGGTTTGATATTTTTTTATCAATTTACTCTCAAAATCATCCGATCTAATACTATTTCTTTCATGGTAAACTACAATGATGTTGTCTAAATATACTAGCATGATCAAATGCGCTCCCTTAAAGAGATAATTGACTCCAGGCACTGGAGATAATCCTAAGTTCAGAAATGTATCCTATAAATGGTTTTTCCATAGTAATGCTGACTCTGGTAGTCAATATAAAGCCTTTTTAATTAGTAAGAAGCACTCTCTTACCTCAGATCCATCTGGCAAGTGAGCTAGTACTTGTTGATGAAGATCTACATTGTTTTATACTGCAACTATATCATGTTGATGTATTTTGTAACTTAAGACAGTCGAAATAGCTATTGTGGCCCTGAAAGCCTGATGTCACAGCACGGCATTCTGCTCTGTCATGACATACATTTACGTGGAGGAAGGATGTGAGATTGATGGCTGTAGTGAAGAAGCATGAACTTCTATTGTGGTGCTATCTAGCATTAAGTACATTGTATCACGTGATATATAGAATCCACTAGACCCCCCATAAACAGAATGCTTTAGGTCAAGCCTAATAGGTGTGCAGAATTCTGCATGTTTTAAGCGTTTTAATGCTTTTGTAAGCCCATCGGCCCTGCATAGATCTGAGGGGGTATACCTGAGTGTGATGAGACCACTTTTAATTGATTCTCGAACAGTGGATTGTCGCATGAGAAAGTGTTTATTTCTGGCATTTACCTTGCACACCATCTTGCTATTAGTCGACCATCTTGTTTTTCCTTCAGCGTCCATTTTCCGGTCATTATTTTACCCATTGCTTGAGAGCGAGGAACGAGGGTCCATACATTGTTGTGCTTCATGTTATCAATTTCCTGGTTGATAGCTTCATTCCTCTTTTTTGATCTAGGCCCTGATAGGGCTTTTTGAATGATATTTCAATGGTTGTTTTGAGTAGAGAGGATACTCTTCTGAAGATGAAATTAGCTTTCGTGTGCACAAATATCCCGTTGTATGACTGTTCTTCCAGTTTTGGGGTTTAAATTTAGATGACCACCAGAAAATTCTGTTCTGACGTAGATTCCTTCATTGGCTTTTGAATCTAATTTGTTTTGACTGGGGTTGAGCCAAAAGACTCGACAACCAAATTTGTGAAGTTTAAGAATATCTGGGGCCTTTTCCAAAGACTGCTTGGTATGATGACTTGGGTGCTGCGTTGTTTGGAGTGATGTTGAGTATATTGATGGCAGCTGCTAGGATGATTTGCCATAATTTTAATGGTAAGCCAGATTGCAAATGGAGGGCACACATCTTTTCTGTTACGGTACGAACGTTTCGCTCGGCAATTCCGTTTTTTTCTGGTGCATGAGATAACAATTTTTGCCATTCAATGCCCCAAGATAGTAAAATCCCTTGAAGTTTGAAGTTTGGAGTTGGAGAACTCAGTGCCACTATCTGTGTGTGTCACGGCACGGCATTCTGCTCCGCCATGATATACAATTACGTGGAGGGAGGATGTGAGACTGATGGCTGATGCAGGAAGGAGCACGGACGCGGCGATTTAGTGGAAACCCGCCCGAATAGGAATAGCCTCAGGGCTTTTTGTAATGAGATCCTGTTCTTTTCTATTCTTCTCCAGCTTAGTATTTGCTTCACAGATTGAATTATCGCCATACAAGCTGTACTTTCACTTGTGCCTATTCTACGCCGTGACAGTGTGTAGGAATTTAGGCGTCTTGTCGAATTTGGTTTTTAAGTTTTTAAGGAAGTTATGAATTATGCTTGGGACAGTTTTCTTCGTGTACACTGGCCAGGCCCATTTCCAGGCGGTGAATTCATCAACTGCGAGGAGGGACCAAGTTGCGTTAGGGACTGAATTGTCTATGGTTGTGGATTGCAAGGACTTCTGACCTCCAACTAGATCTAAATGAATTGATTCCCCAAATGAAGTTGCTTGGCAGAGAGAATTGGAGCCCTTGGTTCTAGTGATCTTGTTGGAAATACAGTTTCCTGCTTTTCTTTCTATCAACCAATGTGGTTGCATGCATCTTGCCTGAGCTATATTTCTGAGTTCAGGCAGGATCCCACATTTCTGATCCAATCGGACTCAACGTTAGAGTCTGCTTGAATCCCATTCTTCCCGAACAAATCCAGTCATTGGTTTGTTTGTATTTCTATTGCATGACCCAGTATTTTGAGTCAATGGATAATTATTTTCTGGTCTGGGATCCCACTTATTTCTGCAGTCGAGTCGGTTCCGGATAACCTCTTTCTTGTAATTCCGCTGTATATATCATAATACCCGTAGTCTATTAGTCAATTAAGCAAACTGAACTTCTTCTCCGTTCTCAGGCAATTCTTACTCCGAAGTCTTCCCTATACTCTAACAGATCTTAGTCTTGGTGCAGATTTGACAGTCAGAGGGGGGCTTGTAGGCTATGACTCCAGCAGATTTTAGGGCCGCGTCTTGGGCTTTTAGACCAGGATGACCGAGTACACTATGCCAGTCGCGTTTTATTGTGTTAATACTTGGTCTATCAATGTTACATTTAGGGGGCATGAAAATTAATCTTCCAGAAATACGTCGGAATGCTGCATAGACTGAGCAATTGGGGCGTATCACCTCAATGTTTTGGTAATTAGAAGGCCAGCGTATCGAAAAACCTTGTTTTTCTAGTTGGGCAGTAGATATTATACGGGCTGTTTGACCCAGTATGTGAATTGCACCATTGAGAACTTATGAATTACCATTGACTGATGGAAAAATTAGATTTCCATGACCAGCAGTTGATACAAGGTTTTTGCCAGCTACATGTACAGTTTGAGGAATACTTGAATAGGAGGAGAAATCAATTTCATTTCCAGCTATGTGAAAGTCTGCTGCTGCATCTAATTGATATCCATAGTCATGTTGGTTATTATTGAGAGAAAGAACATTTTTATGTCCATGGTTATCAAGTTTGCTGGTCTTGTTTTTTTCCTTTTTCTTTTTCTTTCTACATTCCTCCACTCTGTGACCCTTATTTTTGCAGAAATTACATATGCTAAGATTTAATGAAGAGGAGGTGGGTTTTTGAGGCACTGAAGAATTCCATTGAAGGCATTCAGAGATTGTTTCATCAAATGAATAATTGCGGCATCGATTGGCAAGTTCTGGCTGTATTCTGTTAACGTGGTAGAGAAGGAGATATCTCATTTGAGCTTCGATTCCCGGTATGACAAATGGTGTTCTGAAAAGTCTTGTAGACGTTTATTGAATTCTTTAGCGTATGATTGAACTGTCATATTGCTGGTTGGTCGAAAATTCCAGAATCAATATATGACATTCGTGTTTTGATTATGACAGTTACCTTTAGATGCGGCAACTACTTTTGCCAGGATGGTTCTCGGGTTGTTGCTCGGAGCTGTTTGGACGTATGGTGCAGTTTCTCTGAGCATAGAAGCCCACCATGATTTCCACATTGTTAAGGCTTTGTTTCTTGGTGTATCAGGGAGAATAGTAGCCGACGTATCACTTAATTGAATAAGGTTTTGTGTGGATTCGCACCAGTGGTGCCAGTTGGAGGGTTTTGGGGTCGGGATTGGTGACATTTTGTCGATGCTTGAGAGGTGTTCCGACAGAGTGAAGACCTCGGTTTTTCTATTCGATTCTTTTATCGAGGCGTCGACTTCTTCTTTAGTTGCGAACAGCGTAGAGTTAATTACAATGCCATTTTCGGGGTCATTGGTTTGGATTTTGACGTCTGGGTCGGATTTGGCTTCTACAAAGTAGGACGACATTGTGGGTATGTGCGAGAATTGCTACTGTAACAGAGTTAGTGTTAAGATGAAAGCACAAGAGCAGATGTCGGTGTAAAAGCAGTGGATGCTGTTTCGGCAGCGGAAGTGCAGGGGTTATAACCTGTAGTGAAGAAGCATGAAGTTTTGATTTTGATTGAATTTAACGTCGTGCCTATCTACAGCTCGTGACTATTGTCACGTACTGGACGGCCCAGCCCCTACAGAACTACCCGACGCTCTAGCGCGCACTACAACACCTAGAAATTACAAAAGAGTCCGACCAACTGTCCCCCAATCAAGCGGGTGGCAACTGTTCAGGGACTATGTCCAGGAGAGCGGAATATACGCGGAGGCTAGCCGGGGGATGGCAGGGATACCTGTGACTCGGAGGTGATGAACGAAAGCCTAGGTGATCTGGCATGGAAGTAGGGATAGGAATCGAGGCTCGGGCGCGTGGTGGCCGAGGCGGAACAATGGAAGGGAGATTGTCAAAGTTTTTCTTTTGTAATGCAGGACTTTGCGTGGAAGTTTTCTTTTGTTTTGTTTTCAACTCTGGGCTGCTGTACTCGTCATGCTTCAACACATAGATGCGTTTCGGCATGGTTCCGGTCATTGAGGTGGGACGAGGCACTTGTACTTTACGGTAGTTAACCTGATCCGGCCCGACCCCACTCGTGCTCAAGCTCCAGTAGGAGTGCGACGGTAGTTACTTCACCTAGCACGTTAATGAACAAACAAACACACACACAATTTTTTGAAATTCGAATTTTCGAATATCCCCCTTTACCCCCTCTCTCTCCCTCTCGCGCTCGTCGCATCCCTTCAATAAATTGTAATCGAGTCACTGGCATTTTCGTCATGCCACCTGTTCGAAAAAAGCTCACCAACTCAATGTTGGACAACGCGAGAGTCCGCCCGAGGGCTCCTGCAAAAACACCTGGCCTCGCGCAAAAATTATCAAGCCTATTTGCGAGTGAGGCCTTTGTCCCAGGGAAGTCCACAAATCTTCCCGATCAAGAGATGACTGATTCTGAACCGATCAGAGCAGAAAACAATGGTCCCAAGACCAAAACCCCCGTCGAACTGCCCCCTTTGGCAAGCAGCTCCAGGAAAGGAAAGGAAGTTGTTCGAGAAAAGACAACCGAACGTGCAGAATCATCTGCAGGAAACAATGCTGTGCCAGCCTCTAAAGGCGCAGCATCGACATCAGCAACGGAGTTTCCACCAGAGCTGCAATCAGTGATGGAGGCCGAAAAGCGTCGCACGACGCAAATAAACGCCCGACTCGCAATCTGCTCGACTGCAATCAGCGGTGTCGAAGCAGCACTTTCGCCTCTTTCGATTGGCGATAATAAAGAATTTGTAGACGGAATCAAAGTCTATCTTCGAGCAGCCATCGGCCAGTTCGTACAATCTGGCCCAGGGAGCACACCACCAGCTCTCCCTGCTCGCCCCGCCAACCCTCTTCCGCCGAGGGCACCAGAAATAAGGGTTCCTAACCCTCCAACAATCCAGGCTCCGGCCCCAAACACGACTTGGGCCACCGTAGCTCGGGAAGGCTTAGTCAGCAGCGCTGGGAAATCGACAAAAAA
This sequence comes from Blumeria graminis f. sp. triticale, assembly GCA_905067625.1. Taxonomy (NCBI): domain Eukaryota; kingdom Fungi; phylum Ascomycota; class Leotiomycetes; order Helotiales; family Erysiphaceae; genus Blumeria; species Blumeria graminis. The sequence goes on along the minus strand of LR898472.1, from coordinate 6,888,056 downwards.
AGCAGCACCACCCGCCCCCAAAGCAAAGAGTGCCAACTCGAGTGGAAAAGCCGATTCACGACTTTTTCTGCGCCTTGACTATTTCCACCCCCACCGTCTCCTCTCTCCAGCTGGAGTAAGGCTAGCGGTGTCTCAGGCGCTGGGAACCGCTGCCAACAATATCACGTTGGTTCAGCGGGTAAAGACCGGCTTTGCAATAACCGCAAAGGATGAACTCGCTCGAACAGAGCTCCTAGATTCCTCCACATCACGGAGCGAATCTGGAATCAAACTGGAACCAGCATCAAATCTGGTTGCCATGCAAATTGCCACCGTCCCGGAGACAATTCGAACTCTTGCTGGCCCAATCGCCGTGACGGCAAAGATGGTTGCCGACGAAGTCACGCGAGTGACCCAGTTGGTTCCCTTTCTGGTTCGTCCTCATGGGACTAGCAAACCAGGGGCGCCCTACTCAAATTGGCAAGCGCTATTTCCCCGAGAATCCGCTCCTCGACCTGGATTCCGCCTTTTCGACGACTCTGGAGTTGCAAAGCTCTTCCGACCTCGTCGCAAAATCGAACAATGCAAACGGTGTCTTGAATTTCACGCCACCCGTGGTTGTTCCCGCGCTCCAGCTTGCTGGAATTGCGGATCTAATATGCACTCAGAATCAGAGTGCAAGGCCCTCACCCGGTGTCGAAACTGTGGGGGACCTCATCGATCGGATTCCCGGGCCTGCTTAGCCAGACCCAGCAAGTCCGGACCGGTGACAAAAGAGCAGCTCGCGCGGATCCGCCAGATCCAGCAAGGGGAGTTCGCGAAAGTGGCTCGATTTAGGGCTGCAGCCAAAAGGGCCGAAGAGGCAACGATGGCCTCAACGAAGGATGTCTCGATGGCCGAGGGATCGGGTTTCGGAATCCTGGAATCCGAAGAAGAAGTTTGAGGGTACAGCAACCCTCGGAGAAGTCTACAAAAAGCTTCAAATTATATGGCAGGATACCAGCTGAATTCAGGGTATCTGCGAACTAGTCTTTCGCTCTCAGCGGAGATAAGAAAAAGTCACGTGGAAGATGTGGCAGGAAAGGGAACGGGCGAGAAGCGCGGGATCCGGACCAAACAGTATTTCTTCCAAATTTGATTTCAGTTTTTGATTTATGTTTTTGATTTTAGTTTTGCTGTTAACTATTACAATTTCAGTAGAAGTTCATGCGGTTGGAATGAGTTGGGCCTGTACGCAGTGATCCTTGCCGGCTCCACCGGTCCTTGACCCAATGTGGAAAAGATAGCGTTAGCTTAGGACCAAATGTAAAAACAAACAAAACAAACAAACAACTGTCCCCCAGAGCTGTCCGCCATTACAATTTTTTGCAATCCAAAGTGACTATATTGCATTCTATTTACGACATCTTACTGTCACTTACATTCCTCAATCACCTATGCCGCCCCAGTCCTCCGCAGAGGCTGGCTCCTGGCGACCTCTCCCCACCCAACACGCGACGCGCCAGGACGTCGAAATGGATCTCAACGATCCACAATACACACTACTACCTACACCACACAACATCACACCAGACTCAGTCTGCTGCGCGAGTCAACAGCACTCTCCAAACCCGAGCCCAAACCCCACGGCCGTTAAAATGACCAACTTTCTCGCCGAACAAGCGAGGGCTTTCCAGGAACGTTTTGCGGAAGCAGAGCGCATCGTCAGCGGGTACTGCAACCTGCTCGAATCAACAACAGACGAAGAGTTCCGACAAGCCATCGAACTCACCGATTTAATTCTTCAAAGCCGGATTACAGAAATTCTGCGGAGCAATTCAGCCATCCCCAAAGCCACAGCACCAGCTCAAGCTGCTAATGGCCACACCATCTAACATCGCCTCGAGACAGCTAAAGTGCCGAAGAAGAAGACTATTGCGAGCGGCGTACGTCCTGTACAGATCCTCGCCAGGGAAAACACAAGATTAGGAGCAGCCACACCACTGGCTGCTTCTGCGACACCAATCCCTACCCATGGGACAGAACAAACCACCAACCAGACTCCCGAGAGATCCTGGACAGAGGTGGCGCGTAAAAAGGCTAAGCCAGCAACCACAGCTGCCACAAAAACAACCACTGGCCACACGCCCACATCGAAACCCAAGGCATCAGCAGTGATGCAGGAAAAAGCTGACGAGCGCGTATTCTTACGGCTCAAACCGGATCACCCGTGGAGATGCATGTCTCCACATTTCATAAAAATAAGCCTGGCTAGTAAACTACGCCTGGCTAACTCATCGATCAGACAAGTCACAGTCGTGAATTCTGGATTTGCCATACAAGCTGACAGGGAAGGAGCAAGAAGCGCGCTACTGACAGGAGCGAATACCCTAGACAGCTCTGAAATGAAGTTGGAAGCCGCGTCCAATTGGATATCAGTGCTTGCACCCAATATTCCAGACAGGCTATATACCCTCGAGGGACCAGTGCCAGTCACGCCAGAAATGGTGATCGAAGAAGCCACCCTCAAGACCGGCGTCAGACCAACATCTGCCCGCGCTTTTGCGACTAGCATGGCAAGGCCATCAACAGACTGGGTGCTACATTATGCGACAGAAAAACCAAAGCTTGGTGAACGACTATTTGAACAAAGTGGTCGGCTGCACGAACTCCAGCGCAAGCCAAAAATTGCTCAATGCAACCAATGTTGGGGACACCACCCTACAAAGATCTGCTCGCGAGCAGAACGCTGTTCACGATGCGGCTCTGTCGGGAATAAGGCCACCAATTGCAAACAGGCTATCCCGAGATGCATAAACTACCACGGACCACACTCTGCCATCGAGCCTGACTGCATGGCAAGGCCGACGCGGGTTGGTGGCAAAACAGTACAGCGCACAAGAGACCAGCTGGCGGTAATTCGCGAACAAGGTCAAAAAGAACGGAACGCTTCGATCAGAGAGATGGCAGCAAAGCAGAAAGCCACCGAGGCGACTGCCGACAACGAAATTATAAACGTTGCTCAATGCCCGTAAGGGACCACAACCCAACCGAGCTTCAAAAAATGGCAACAGCCATATCGTTCCTCTGTGCTAATCTGGGCAGAGGAGACCCGGCTACAGACATCATCCTGCAATCCGCTTGGGATTCAGGAACCGATGTCCTACTTATCCATGAACCCTGGACTAAACACAAGGACGGCTTCTGGCTCACCAAGTTGCATCCAGGATTTGATAGGCATTTGCCTCCCCATGCCGCTGCCAACTCTTCAAGGCCATGCTCCCTCATCTACACGCGAAAGGGGATCAACTGCCAACAGCAAGCAATCTGCGAGACATCACCAGATCTCACTGTAGTAAAGGTAGAAGGAGTCACATTTGTCTCCGTATACCGCGCTCCTGGAGCAGACCTTATGCCGCTGCTATCATGGGCTCCATCTGGGCCTACAGTTATTGGCAGAGACTTTAATGCTGTTCACACTGACTGGCAGCCAATGGCTACTAGGCTACACGGTGACAGCCAGGTGCTCATCGAGTGGATGTTCGAGCACGGTATGGATCTATCCTCCACACCGGGTGTCCCGACACACGACTTTGGAAATACACTCGACCTGGACTGGTCTAACGCTGATGCCCTTGCAGATAGTTCAATAGAGCTTGACTCGACATCGGATCACAGAACTCTTGCAGGAGACGTTCCGCATCCAAACTCGAAAGCCAGAGCTGTAATCAAAACTGGTCAACCGTTCCGAGTGATAGGCGACACCCTCGAAGACTTTGCCAAGGTACTTAGTAGATGGGCTCATGGAATAGGGCTACAGCCAATGGACTCAATAAGCGCGGTAGACAACCTTGCAGATAAGCTGGTTCAAACCATTAGCGATGCAATCAGGGCTACTGGAAGATGCGGGAGTGCTAAGAAGGGTAGGACGGCACCTTGGTGGACGTTGGAGTGCTTACAGGCCAAACGTAAATACAGGATATTCAGGGACGAAGAGAGCAGAAAGGATTTCCGTTGCATAGTCAGAAGTGCGAAACGCCAGTACTGGCGGCGGAAGTTCTCCGAAGCCACAACTGACGTCGACATGTATTGGATGGCACGTTGGGCAAAGCCGCAATCTACATCTGCTACTCCACCACTCCAAACTCCGGATGGTTTTGTATCAGATCCAGGAAAGCGTGCACTTCTATTGCGCGATCTCCTTCTCGGCCGGTTCACCAGCCAAAACGACGTGGACATCAAACACCTCGAGCCAGGACGCGGAAACCTTCCATGGGTCTCAAGTGTCACTGATGAAGAAGCCAAGTGGGTCACAACGGCCTGCCAGAATAAAGCCCCTGGAGCAGACGCAATTTCTGTTCGTCTTGTTAGGATAGCCTGGCCGTCAATTGGGCAAGCAGTGAGAGTACTCTTTGAGGGCTCACTTCGACTGAACCACTTCCCGAAGGCATTCAAGCTAGCGGAAGTAATTCTTCTCCCCAAACCTGGCCGTAATCTCAGTACAGCTAAAGGATGGAGGCCCATCGAACTGTTATCCTCTCTCGGCAAAGGTCTTGAGAGACTAGTCGCAAGGCGCATGGCCTACACCGCCATCTCGTACAAGGCCGTGCCGCAGCAGCTTTTTGGAGCACTCTCCGGCAGATCAGCTAATGACCTTGTCTCATGCGTTATCCACGATGTGGAGCATGCAATGAAGAGGCAGAAGAAAGCAGTTCTTGTCACTCTGGACGTACAGGGTGCATTTGACGCTGTACTCCACGGACGACTGCTGCAAAGGATGAATAAATTTGGGTGGCAGAAACCAGCCATCACTTGGATAAAGTCTTTCCTGAAAGAACGATCTGCCCGTGTCAGACACGAGGATGGAGTAACAGAGCAAATTCACCTAGAATGCGGGCTGCCACAAGGATCGCCCCTATCCCCAATTCTCTTCCTCCTCTACATGGCCGAAGTCGTGGGGGGCAGCAGTTGGAGATTTGGCTATGCAGATGATGTTGCTATCCTCAGCATAGGTTCGACTCCAAACGAAGCCGCAGCAGCTGTCCAGAGAGAAGTCAATGTAGTCCTAGGGTGGGCTGCTAATAATGCCGTCTCTTTCGACCCAGATAAGTCCGGAGTAGTCTACTTCGTCGGCCCCAGATCCAGGGCTCACGATCTTCCGGCTATAAGGGTAGGCACTCGCGATGTACAAGTATCCGACGATATCCGATGGCTCGGAGTACACCTTGATCGCGGTCTGACCTTCGAAAGTCACGTAGCAAAGTGGACCAGTAAAGCAATGCGGCTAGTGCAACACTTCCGACGGCTCACTCAGTGCACCCAAGGACCAAGGCCCGACCTACTAACCACAGTGATCCGCACGGTAGTCCTGCCAATCGTGATGCATGCAGCGGAATCCTGGTACTCGGGGCCAACCAGGGAAACCTATCGGGGTGTCGCGCGAAATTCATGTAAGAGACAGTGCAAAGTTATTGACCAAACTTCTGCCTTAGGAATTCGCGTGGCTCTACCAACCTGGCGCACGATGCCTATTGCAGCCCTGAGAAGAGAGACTGGTATTCCGCCAGCACACATTCTGCTCGACAAACGCAGGCTCAAGACTGCCGCACGAATCCGGACACTAGATGAGTACCATCCGCTTTGACTTCGGGCCACGGAAAGCACTGACAGCGCTCGCCACCGACTTGGACTAAAGACATGCAACAAAACCAGACTTGGTCTGGACAGAGTTCATGATTCGAGGGTCCAGAGGATGTATCGACTTCTGCCAGAGGCTGAACTACCTCCACCGCTCCGACCTCCGGTCCCCCTCAGCCAATTCCCTGCTGGACAAGCAAGAAAGAGGCTGCCAAGTTCATAAGAGAGTGGCTGCCTACACTCCCACCCGACTGTCTCTGCGTGTACAGTGATGGTTCTGGGGCGTCCACCGACAAAGTGTCATAGGCCTTTGTGACCTTTATCAGTGGCACAGGTACGACAATTGAGCAAAGCGGCTCCGGCAAAATTACCAATGCGGAGGTCTACGACGCAGAGGTCCATGGAGCTTTGACTGCTATAGAAGCAATTACTGCCAGCAATCGAGATCGAGGACGCAGCGCTATCTTCATCCTTCTCGACAATTCTGCGGCTGTTCAGGCTTTACTGACGGGAACAACGGGCTCATCATCCTGGCGTATCCAAAAGTTCGTGAAAATGGCCGCGAGATCAGCCGCGCCTGTCAAAATAGGATGGATTCCGGGCCACGAAGGGCTAGCAGGAAATGAAATCGCCGATGAACTCGCCCGAAGAGAGCTTAAATCGCCCCAAACATTACGCCGACCTTGAACTCGAGATACGGCACAAGAAACCGCGAAAACTAGCGCTACCAAGAGCGGTCTTTGCACGCTTGATTGCTGCCCGAACTAGACATGGGGACTTTACGGCATATCATCGCCGCTTCAACCACACTGACGCCAAACTCTACTGCGAGTGCGGGAGGGAAAAATCAATTGGTCACCTTGTACAGTGTCGAAAAGCACTGGCAACATGGCGGCTGAAAAGCGGAAAGCGTAGGGCGCTGGCTCTGGAAACAATGCTTGGATCAAGGGGATGGCAGCTGTTCAGGGACTACGTACAGGAGAGTGGAATAAACGCGGAGGCTAGTCGGGGGATGGCAGGGATACCTGTGACTCTGAGGTGATAGATCAAAGGCCTAGGTGGTTTGGCATGGACAGAGAGATTAGATTCGAGGCTCAGGCTCGTGGTGGCTGAGGCGGAACGATGGAAGGGAGGTTGTTGAAGTTTTTCTTTTGTAATGCGGGATATTGCGTGAAAGTTTTTCGATTGTCTTCAATTCTGGACTGCAGAATTTGTCATGGTTCAACACACAGATGCATTTTGGCATGGTTCCGGTCATTTAGGTGGGACAAGGCATTTTTACTATACAGTAGTTAACCTGATCCAGCCCGACCCCACTCGTGCTCAAGCTCCAGTAGGAGTGCGACGGTAGTTACTTCACCTAGCACGTTAATGAACAAAAAATGCACAATTCGAGAAATTCAAAAATTCGAAAATTCCCTATATCCCTTTTCCCTTCTCATGATTATTCCTGTGCTTGAGGTCTTGAATTGATGACCATCGAAAGGCGTCCCAAAATGCCTCCGATGAAGAGCAAACAACCAAAGTCGACCATTTCTGTCGGCTTTGAACGGACACACATGTGTCCAAAACCTCCTGGCCTCACGCAAAAATTATCCAGCTTGTTTGCGAGTGAGGCCTTTGTCCCAGGGAAGTCTTCCACCCTTCCCGACCAAGAGATAACTGATTCTGATCCGATCAGAACAGAAACAAACAGTCAACAGACCGCGAAACCCGCCGAGCTGGTCCTCGACGCAAGCAGCTCCAGGAAAGGAAAGGAGGTCGTCAGAGAAAGGACGACCGAACGTGCAGAATTGTCTGCCGGAAAAAACGCTGTGCCAGCCTCAAAAGGCGCTGCATCGACATCAGCTATGGAGTTTCCCCCTGAGTTACAAACCGTGATGGAGGCCGAAAAGCGACGTACGACGCAAATTACGGCCCGCCTCGCCATCTGCTCGACTGCGATAAATAGTGTTGAAGCAGCACTTTCGCCTCTTTCGATCGGCGAAAATAAAGAATTCGTAGACTGTATAAAAGTCTACCTACGAGCAGCTATTAGCCAGCTCGTTCAATCCGGTCCAGGAAGCACACCTGTTAAGGTTATGAGTCATATGGGAACATAGTTACTTGTCACTTGTTATGTCTGATTGGAGTATGTAGAGGATGTGTTTGACAGATTTCGATACTGTCAGAAGTATGAATATATGCTATCTTATATACATCTGTATGACCCATGTCATAGTCTTAGTTCCATCTCGTGATTGACTATCTATAGTAATCACATTACCAATCCAGCGCTCATGAATCCACGGTTCATGAGCGGCCATCACTGCTCCTGCGGCTCTCGTATATCCTCCGCTTGCCAGTCGCATCACTGCTCCTATAATCGCAGCTCAGTACCCTAGTTGAGCGCCCCTGAATAGCTGATCCAGGGGCGACCGTACTGGTTTCCTTTAGTGACACTCGAGATACACCTGTACACTCGATGCTGTTGCATATACGCTGAGTGGTACCCAACCCCTTGCGGCTAGCACTTATATTCCAGGGGCTTATGGTGTCGCTACCCCGATCGCTTCCATGTATAGTTTTTACCTGGGCGCTCCCGCGCCCGAATCTTGGTGGCGAGCAGTAGATGTGCATGTTGCAGTGCTAGGCATGGGTTTGCACCTTCGGTACCGTGACCGTTATTTGTCGGTACTATCTCAACACTCCCCCTGACAACTATGGTCGTCGCTTTCTTATCATGAGCCCGGGTGGAGTTATTCTAGCGGAACTATTGAGCCAACTTTTGTGAGAGAGTCAGCTAGTTGTCTCCTTGATTCTATGTACATCACGGTGATTTCTCCGTTCCGATATAACTGGCGACAATAGTGATTTCGCAGTGCGATGTGCTTTGAGCGTCTGTGATTGTCGTGATTCTTGATCAACGAGATTGCAGATTGATTGTCGACAAACAAAGTCGTGCGCACTGATCCATCCACGAGGTCCTTTAGATTTGTTTCCTCGAGCAGTGACTTAACCCACGTTAATTGTCTGCATGTCTCAGTCGCTGCCAGGTCTTCCGCCTCAGTTGTGGAGAGGACAACGTCCCGCTGCAGATGGGATTGCCAGCTTATTGGTCCTGAAGATAGCCTGATTAGCGATCCTGATGTTGACCTACTTGACGATGGATCCCCAGAGAAGTCCGCGTCTGAATACGCTTCGAGGACTGGCTTCCCTTGCCCCTTAAGGAAAATTATGCCTTTTTCAGGGTCTTTCGCAATGTATCGCAGCACCCTTCGAGCTGCTCTGTGGTGATCCTCCGATGGATTGTTGAGGAATCTGGCTAAATGGTTAACTGAATGGGCTATGTCTGGTCGTGTGTTGTTCGCCAGATATTGTAGGCCTCCAACAATTGAGTTATACTCATGCTTGGATTGTGCCGTACATTCTGTGTTGCTTGGCTCCGTTAGTCTTTCCATTGGCGTATTCGCAGTTTTACATTCTGCTAGTCCATGTCTTTCGAGAAATTTTCTCATATAATGTCCCTGTGACAGTTTTAATGAGTCACTATCGGGGTTGTTGATGTTAATTCCAAGGAATAAATCCGTCTTGACTGATTTGAGTTTGTACTTCTTATTCAGTGCTCTCATCAAAGTCTCTATCTTTCCCAGATTGGGTCCCATGACTTGGAAGTCATCTACATGTATGATGACAAACATATCCTTTTGGTTGTTTGTGTATAGGCAAACATCTGTTGTTGTTGGAAATAGTCCTTGTGTTGCCAGGAAACACTTCACGTCATCATACCAGAGTGCTGTTGCTTGTTTAAGCCCATACAGCCCCTTCTTCAATAGTATAATCTTATTTTCTACCTTGAACCCTTCAGGTAATTCCATGTACAGATCGATGTCTAGATCTGGGTTCAGAAATGCTACTGGGACATCGCCTTGTCGGCGGCTCCATCCAAATCTATGCGCGAGCAACAGCATCATCCGACCTGTCTCTGGTCGCGGTGTTGGTGCGAAGGTCTCTTTGTAATCTATCCCAGATCTCTGTGTGAATCCTTTGACAGTGCATCTAGCCCGGTATTTATCGAGCGTTCCGTCCGCATTATATTTTTTCTTAAATACCCATTTTGACTTCATTAGTGTCCTGCCTCTGGGTAGATTTCTTCGGTCGATAATTTTGATTGCACCAGTTTCCTTCATTGATGCTACTTCTTTCTTGGCCGCCTTCAACCATTCTTTTGCGTCTGAACCACTCAAGGCTTCTGTCCATGTTTTTGGATCCTCATTTGGGACGATAGCTTTCCCATGATGTAGCCGGTGGTAATCTAATCTCTTTACCGGCCTCCCACGCTTGCTGCGTTCAATTAGAGGTTCAGGGGAGCGGTCATGCTTCTTTCCTGCCATTGGTGTGATTGGATCCCATCCTGTCATTATTTGATCGTATCTGTTTATCTCTTTTTCCTTATTTTTGTTTGAGCTGGGCTCCCCCTGATTCGTGGGTTCAGTTTCATTCTTGCCGCTGATTCTAGTGAGGTCTGTGGCTGTTTGTTCTTTATCCATGATACTGGGCTTTCTGGCCTGGTCTGTCTCCTCATCTGAGCTTGAATATTCTGATTCATAATCTTCAGGTTGCTTGTCTCTCTGATTGTTTTGTGACGTTTCATTATCTACTGTGCCAATTTGTGCCCATGTACTGGATGGTATTTCTGGTACGCTCTGTGGTGGTGGTTTCATCGTATCTTTGTTCACTGGTATGTTTCTAGGTGCTGTTGATGTGATATTCTGGGGTCTAGTCTCCCCCTCAAACTGTGAAGTTTGGAATTCTCGGTCATTACTCAAATTGGTTCTGTCCTGTGGATTGGCGTCTGAAATGCCATGATTGTTATTCCAATGACTATAAATTCTCTGTTTTTCATCATTCTCTAGAAGGTCGCCGAACATTATGTCCTCATTAAACGTTACATGTGGGGTGAACTTTTCAATCCACTTCCATCCTTCTTTTGATGTCCAGTGGGGAAAATAAATCAAAAAGTTTTTTATTGGTGTTTGGTTGAAACCCCATGAACCAACTATTTTCAGCCCTCGCCTCGAATTTCCCCGGTATTGGATCAATAAGTTTATATCCCCGACATCCAAAACGTGGGACCAGGCTGAAATCAATTTTATCCATATGCGGCTGTTTGAGCCCGTCCAAAAAATCAATTAATGGTACCTTATTTGTGCGGGTACAACTTAGTCTATTTGTAATATAACATGAATGCTCCAATGCCCAAGGCCAAAAACATGGAGGCATGCCTGCATCTATGAGCATTGACCTGGCCTTTCTTACTAGGACTTTGTTTGCCAATTCTGCAGCTCCGTTTTGTTCCGGTGTATATGGTGCTGACACATCAGTCCGAATTCCATGCGTTGCGCAATATTCCTTGGTGCGACTGAATTCAGATCCGCCATCTCTAAAAATTATTCTTACTCTTTTCCTGAATTGGTTGTGGTGAAGGTTAACCCATTTTATGAGCTCCATCGCAATTTCGTCTTTCGTTTTTGTATTCAAGACCCAACGCATCCGTGTCTTGGCATCTGTGATGATGACCGCGTATTGGAGACCGTTTATTGATTTGGTCAATTTCCCAATGGTATCGATGAATACCTCGTCTAATGGTTCTCCCGGTGTTGGCCTTGGTTCTCTAGAGATAAATCTCTGTGCCTTGCTTAAGTGGCACGTCTCACATGTCGTAAGGTCCGACATGTCAATTCCTTCCATGCCAATAGAATTCCTGGCTGTAATTTTTAATATATTTTGTCCAACATGTCCAAGTCTCTGATGCCACCGTTGTGCACTGGATACCTTTGGGATTCTAGCTACACCAGGTGCAGCCCTATTTTCATTACCAGAAACTATAGGTTCTATAAACAGCACCCCATCTTTTGGTACTAATCTAGCTATTGGATATTTCTCTGAAACTCTATTTTCGAGCATGAGGACTTCATTCTTTTGGGCAGGAAATATTCCGTGCTCACTTTTCAATCTTACAGCCGATACAATGTTGCATGATGAATTGGGCGAGTACAGGGCGTTCTTCAATTTTAATTCCACATTGCCTATTGTTATTTGGCAAGTTCCTTGATGAGTAAGTGTCGAGACACCAACGGCTTGGTCAAATTTAAAGGGCTTGTCAAGCTTGGATAGGGTCAGGAAGGATTCTTCACTTTTCACAAAATGATGCGAGGCACCAGTATCGTACAAGTAACGATCTTTCAATTGTGCCATAGCTGCCCTATGTACACCATCTCCTCCGGCCCTGTCATCATCATCATCACTTTGAGCTTCAAAGTCTCCTTGAACTTTCCATGCCGAATTCTCGGGCCTATATCTTCTCTTGAGCTCTGGGTGCTGCTTGAAGCAGTTCTTGTTTTTGTGGTTATGCGTGCAGATCCTGCACATCTTCTCTGGATCAACTGTCCGGTTCTCGTTTCTATTGTTTCCCGCGGTGCCTCTATTATGGCCGCGCCATCTGGCCTGCCCCATGGCAACCTGCCCATATGGGTCTTCTTCTCTTCCTTTGTCGACTTGGCGGATGCTTGACATCAGGACATCCAGCGTGGCATATCTCGTCTCTACCCCATATGTCTTGGTTTGACGCCACGTATCTAGCCACTCGACTCCGATTGTGCCAAGCACAAACATGTATGATGCAACACCTGGCAATATCTTATATTCTAAAGCTCCATCTTCCTTCTTAATTCCTGCGCTGGAAACTGCCATTGATTCTGCAGCGCTGTTGACATTTAGGTAGTTCTGCAGGAATTCATTGCAGTATCTTTCCACAGTTGTCGTCATCTTAGTTCGAAGATAGCTTCGAAGGGCGGCTTCCCAGGGAGTCGTGGCTCCCGCCTCTCTTACTTGTGACACATGATCAAAAATTTGCTTTGATGTCATGTTCAGGAAATCACTTGGTCGGATTTCTTCCGCAATTCTCAATACTAAAATATTAGTGGCGTTAATTTTGCCTTCCATCCATTTTTCCATAGCATCCTCGTATGCTGTGGTTGCTAACGCTTCTTCCTCTACAGTCATATCCCCACTCTCCGACTTTATCGGTCTATGGATTGCCTTGATGCCGTCCAGGCTGTGTATGACATGGCCGAGGCAGCCCTTTGCCATGAGTGCTGTCCTGAGGTCGCTAGTCCAGAACGATAGGCTTAGGCCTGGGCTGAGAATTACTGGTGCAGGATTTGATGACATTCTGGTACGATTTTATAATGGTTTGGGTGAGGTAACTAGATCTCAGTATTAGCTCATTTGTTATCTATCCATCTTGGAAGCCACCGGGCTCATAACCTGTTAATGTTATGAGTCATATGGGAACATAGTTACTTGTCACTTGTTATGTCTGATTGGAGTATGTAGAGGATGTGTTTGACAGATTTCGATACTGTCAGAAGTATGAATATATGCTATCTTATATACATCTGTATGACCCATGTCATAGTCTTAGTTCCATCTCGTGATTGACTATCTATAGTAATCACATTACCAATCCAGCGCTCATGAATCCACGGTTCATGAGCGGCCATCACTGCTCCTGCGGCTCTCGTATATCCTCCGCTTGCCAGTCGCATCACTGCTCCTATAATCGCAGCTCAGTACCCTAGTTGAGCGCCCCTGAATAGCTGATCCAGGGGCGACCGTACTGGTTTCCTTTAGTGACACTCGAGATACACCTGTACACTCGATGCTGTTGCATATACGCTGAGTGGTACCCAACCCCTTGCGGCTAGCACTTATATTCCAGGGGCTTATGGTGTCGCTACCCCGATCGCTTCCATGTATAGTTTTTACCTGGGCGCTCCCGCGCCCGAATCTTGGTGGCGAGCAGTAGATGTGCATGTTGCAGTGCTAGGCATGGGTTTGCACCTTCGGTACCGTGACCGTTATTTGTCGGTACTATCTCAACAACACCACCAGTCCTTCCTGCCCGCCCCGCCAACCCTCTCTCACCGAGGGCTCCAGAAATTAGGGCACCTAACTCTACAAAAACCCAGGCTCCGGCCCCAAACACGACTTGGGCCACCGTAGCTCGGGAAGGCTTAGTCAGCAGCGCTGGGAAATCGACAAAAAAAGCAGCACCACCCGCCCCCAAAGCAAAGAGTGCCAACTCGAGTGGAAAAGCCGATTCACGACTTTTTCTGCGCCTTGACTATTTCCACCCCCACCGTCTCCTCTCTCCAGCTGGAGTAAGGCTAGCGGTGTCTCAGGCGCTGGGAACCGCTGCCAACAATATCACGTTGGTTCAGCGGGTAAAGACCGGCTTTGCAATAACCGCAAAGGATGAACTCGCTCGAACAGAGCTCCTAGATTCCTCCACATCACGGAGCGAATCTGGAATCAAACTGGAACCAGCATCAAATCTGGTTGCCATGCAAATTGCCACCGTCCCGGAGACAATTCGAACTCTTGCTGGCCCAATCGCCGTGACGGCAAAGATGGTTGCCGACGAAGTCACGCGAGTGACCCAGTTGGTTCCCTTTCTGGTTCGTCCTCATGGGACTAGCAAACCAGGGGCGCCCTACTCAAATTGGCAAGCGCTATTTCCCCGAGAATCCGCTCCTCGACCTGGATTCCGCCTTTTCGACGACTCTGGAGCTGCAAAGCTCTTCCGACCTCGTCGCAAAATCGAACAATGCAAACGGTGTCTTGAATTTCACGCCACCCGTGGTTGTTCCCGCGCTCCAGCTTGCTGGAATTGCGGATCTAATATGCACTCAGAATCAGAGTGCAAGGCCCTCACCCGGTGTTGAAACTATGGGGGACCTCATCGATCGGATTCCCGGGTCTGCTTAGTCAGACCCAGCAAGTCCGGACCGGTGACAAAAGAGCAGCTCGCGCGGATCCGCCAGATTCAGCAAGGGGAGTTCGCGAAAGTGGCTCGATTTAGGGCTGCAGCCAAAAGGGCCGAAGAGGCAACAATGGCCTCAAAGAAGGATGTCTCGATGGCCGAGGGATCGTGTTTCGCAATCCTGGAATCCGAAGATGAAGTTTGAGGGTACAGCAACCCTCGGTGAAATCTACAAAAAGCTTCAATATATATAGCAGGATACCAGCTGAATTCAGGGTATCTGCGAACTAGTCTTTCGCTCTCAGCGGAGATAAGAAAAAGTCACGTGGAAGATGTGGCAGGAAAGGGAACGGGCGAGAAGCGCGGGATCCGGACCAAACAGTATTTCTTCCAAATTTGATTTCAGTTTTTGATTTATGTTTTTGATTTTAGTTTTGCTGTTAACTATTACAATTTCAGTAGAAGTTCATGCGGTTGGAATGAGTTGGGCCTGTACGCAGTGATCCTTGCCGGCTCCACCGGTCCTTGACCCTATGTGGAAAAGATAGCTTTAGCTCAGGACCAAAAGTTATAAAAAAAAAAAAAAAAAACAAACAACTGTCTGCCACTCTGCTTTCCAATTTAAATGTAGCAAATTTCTTTCTACCAGGAACTTCCCTTTTTTTTAACTAGTTATTTTTAATTATACCCACAGAACAAGAAAATAAGAATAAATCCTTCCATCTAACATTAACCCCATACCAGATCATAAGGGAATATCTAATGGGCTCTTTGGATTTCGTTGTAGAACTTCGTGAGCTTGACCCATTTTCCGAAGGCAAGGGCGCCCTCGGGCGTGCTGAGTACCCATCTGATGCCAGGGTGGGGGTGTCGAGGTCAACCGCAAATACGGGCACAGTTTCTTCCTATACTGCAGTAGAAGAAGTGATCTGGGCTTTTTTCCTCGCCACAGGAGCAAGTCATTAGGACATCTTCGTGTGCAAAGCGACGATGATATTGGGCGAAATCTCCGTGCCCGGAACGAGCCGCAATTAAAGCCCCAAGTGCACGTCGGTTTAAACCTTTCAGTTCTGGCGTTATTCCTATATTAGGACCAATTCCGAGTTCCTTTTATCTAGTGGAGCCTTCCTGAACCCAAAGCATGAAGTTTTATTGTGGTGCTATCTAGCATTAAGTACATTGTATCACGTGATATATAGAATCCACTACAATGGCTGATGCGGGAAGGAGCACTAGCGCGGCGATGTAGTGGAAACCTGTTCGGATTAGGTCCTGGTCAATGATGTCTAGCCTAATTGTGCTATGTTGCAGGCTACTGTTATAATTATTCATGGGGTCATCATCAGGGTTGTGAGTAGTTTCGGTTTTGGTGTGGGCTGTTAGATTGATACCTAAGCGTGTCGCATAGTAGTCAGACATGCGACTCGAGTAGCATATGCATGGTAAACCTCAACCCCAAAATGATGATACGAATCAGGCTTTACATGCTACGTCCTGTATGGCTAGCGTAGTTGGAATATGGGGAATTTACCTGTAGATAGATAAAGACGTTGTAGCCCTCTGATAGTTGGGACAAGTCTTCTACAATATTATATCGGAATCAATACTAGCCTCTCATTAAGCAATCTCATGAATTATTTCCAATGTCTGTGATAACAGACATACATATACAATATCGACAACAAGTTTTAATGTCGATAAAAACCCGCCTGAATAGGAATAGCCTCAGGGCTTTTTGTAATTAGATTCTGTTCTTTTCTATTCTTCTCCAGCTTAGTATTTGCTTCACAGATTGAAATATTGCCATTCAAGCCGTACTTTCACTTGTGCCTATTCTACGCCGTGACATGATACTAAGCTCCCCAAACTACTCATTGCAACCTCTGTAGAGAGGTAGAATACTAATTTCAGATTTAGTAATCTGTGGACAGCGTTTCGCTCACAATTATCTGGACAGTCATTGACTAATTGTCTCGTCAATAAAGGATAGCAGAAGATGCCAGGAGAGTGGCCGAAGGAAGACTTCGCAACCTCGGTGTACGCCACCCACGCACCCGGGGAAGAGGAGGACCACACTACGAAGATTGATGTTCCATGGTATCAGAAATTCACTTTTGACATTTTGGACAAGGATTACAACAAGAGAAACAAACGCCGCGCTGCTGAAGTCAAGGAGACTGATCAAGAACGTCATGAATATACCCTTAAGACAAAGTGTACCGCCCTGGCTGATTGCGCCAACAACATCAGCAACTACCTTCGAGATACACTGGAGCAGAAGGCAGAGGGAGAGAAAATGACACAATCCTGGGCGGAGGATGCTTAGCGCTGGAAGGCTACATTTGCAGAGGTCACTCTAGATCTCAAGGCCAAGGACAAGGGTAAGCAGAAGGAGGAATCCAAGTCTGTGCAAGGATCTGCTGCCTATAACAATTTTGAGAAAGACGCCACTGGCTGTGAGGCTTCAGAGACACCACCAAGCAACAAAGAAGTCCGTGACCCACAGGCTAAGCAACTCTGCCACCGCCAGATGATTGAGAGCCCACCCACCTTCACTGGTTCTCATAATCTGTTGAGCAATGTTATACTAATATGAATCTCTCTCAGAGTTGATTTAATTGATTATCCTCTACCATGAGGAATCTAAATAGGTACTATATACATCTTGAGTATCCTACTAATTCCAAATATAGATTGACTATTAGATAGCCCATGCGAACTGCTCAAATCTCCGTTCTATACATGGTTCTGAAATTGGCTGTTACATTATCATGGGCAATAGAGAAAGTGAAACAACAAGGGAGTTGTGCGTATGAAATTGGCCATCTGTCTAGTTGCTAGTTGTAACATTTGCATGACTAAGTTATTGCCCTTAATGCATCAGCCCAGTTTACTTGCTTGTAAACTACTCAACTTAGACATCATGATACAATATTTAAATTTAGGGTAATCTGTTTGACATAATCCTACTTTCGAGAACTGGGAACACTCTGTTAAGCGCAAATTGAACGGTGATTTGATCTACTTTGATGATGAAAACCATAAGATCAATTATCTCTTGGAATCCATTGGTGGTGATGCACAGGAATTCATCAAACCCTACCTCGAGCTAGAATGCGTTAACCACATTACTGTTGCAATGTCCATTGTTGAAGTAATGCGAGGAGCCTACAGCAAGACCCGAGGACAGAAGCGCTCTGAGGCTCGTGCCAACTTCAAGAAACTCCGACAAGGGGATGACAGCTTCTCAGCCTTCTTCACTAAGTTCTTGACCTTCGCTTCTCAACTGCAACTTAGAAACGAAGACCGCAGTGATGAACTTCGTGAAACTATGAGTCCCAAGTTGCAAAATGTCACCGCCGGATTGGATTTTGAATCTACCTTGGAGATGTCTCAACACTGCTTGAAAATCGAACCACACCTGCAATTAGCGCGCAAATCGGAGGATTAAGCCGCTCGCTACCAACAACGCAAGGACAGATACAAGAAGCCAATTCTCCCGCCGGACCACACTTGCACTGCACCTCCAAGAGCATCTGGTCCACCCAAGCCAAAAGTCTTGGCCCGAAACGCTGGCGTCTGCTTCCATTGCCACAAGACTCGTCACTACGCTAACGCATGTCCTTCTGCTAAAGTCAATGAGCTGGATGCGAAGAAGAAGGAGGAAGCTGAAGCATCTAGATCGGAATTCACCATGAGCTCCGATGTGTCATAGTTCGAGGTATAGATGCTGGAGCAATCAAATATACAAAGGTTGTTTATTATTTTCTATACCACAATATGTGTGTCCAAACTCAACTATTTATACACTTATTAGGCTATCTGGAATATTCCTTCCTGTCTGATACTAGCTTCTGTTATGTTCCCCTGATACCAGTTCACATTCTCACTGCCAGT
Source organism: Blumeria graminis f. sp. triticale (assembly GCA_905067625.1). NCBI lineage: Eukaryota > Fungi > Ascomycota > Leotiomycetes > Helotiales > Erysiphaceae > Blumeria > Blumeria graminis. The sequence goes on along the minus strand of LR898472.1, from coordinate 6,869,758 downwards.
TGCTAGAATCTTCTAGTCATGTTCAGAATAAACTAGAGTGAAGTTTCGCCTTTCACAGAATTGATGAGTCACGTGATTAACACCACGTGATACAGGATAATTATCGGCTCGCTAACCGTAACACAATGAGAGAAAAGATTGTCTCTAGGAGAAGTTGCCTTCCTAGAGAATAAAACAAACTGAGTAAATGGCATTGATTCGGAAAATTTGTTTGGCAGAAGGCCACTAGTTATAAATTGTACCCTTGAAACTAAAAAAAATTCCCAATTTCCAATCTCTGCCCTCATTGATACTGGCGCTAATGAATATGCCTTCACAGATTGTAAACAACTGCGTGATTAGTACCGAAATAGTAAGATTAAGATGACGCGCTACAATCTTCGTCATCCACTCTCTATCAGAGGCTTCGACGGCGGGTCATCCCGACCTCTATGTGTTGTGATATCGCTCGTTGTCAAATTGGAGCATAGGCGTTTGACCTGAAGTGGAATAGAAGGGCGAGAAGAGGTCGGATGGATTGCGAGGGATGACTAAAGATCTACTGGAGATAATTTGGAGAATTAAAGGTTTAAAAATGGGTAATATAAGTGTCTAAAGAGTCTAAAGATACGAGCAAATACTAGTGGTGACTAAAGGTGCTAAAGTTAACTAGAGGTGACTATAGGTGACCAGAGGTGATCCGAAGGTGGTGGTTATGACATAAGACTAAGCGTGAAGAACTCTATAGCTACAGGCCAAGCCATCATACATATACTTGCTTTCCTCCCACTAGCTCATCATAACATAGACCCTAAACTAGTGCCAACACAATAACCAATGCCAAGAACTGTTCTGTTGTCATAGCAACATCAGGAGAAGGGTAAAATTATATACTAAAGATAGGATGGGAAGGAGAATCCTTACACTTGTCAATGACCGGCTCTGCGCCGACAGGTGCATATGCACGTCGTGCGTTGACCATGGATACAACCGCTGCCACTCCTGAGTCTCGGACTTGGGAGTGCCGGGTTGAGTCATTGCAAGGCAACAAATGGGGTAGCAACGTGAAGGGTCTACTGACCACGTGTGCTAGCCATAAGCGGTTAGACATTGCTGGACAATTACGGAATAGCGCCCTGAGGTATATGCAGACCTCGCACGCTACCGGAACCATACAACTGCTTCCGCTCCTGAGTAGTGGACTCATGAGCGCCGGGCTGATTCATTGCAGGGCAATGATTGGGGCAGCGTCGTGATGAGTCTATTGATCACACACGCTAGCCATAAGTGGTTAGGTATTGCCGGGCAATTACGGGATAGCGCTCAGAGGTACATGCAGACCTAGCGCACTATTGGAACTATACAACTGCTTCCGCTCCTGAGTAATGGACTAAGGACTGCGGAGCTGAGACATTGTATGGGAACAATTGGAGCGACGCTGTGGTGTGTATACAAGCCACAGGCGCGAACCATGGACTAGATTGCTGTTGTTCCTGAACAGCTAGGTTCAGGATTACTCAGCTGGGATATTACATGTAAGTGATTGAGGCATTGCAGCGACGCGTACTCGGACCGCGCGCGCCAGCCACCGGAACAGCGGATGCCTCTCATGAGAGATGGACTCATGAGCTGCAGAGTTTTACCTAGGCATGCTGTTGGCAGTAAGTCAGGAGAGAGAGCGTAGACAATGACAAGGGTCATATTAGAGTATATAAGTAGTCTATGTTCTGTCTCATGAATAGCATCGGAAAAGTATTGGACACCTGCCAGCAATCAAGTTACCAAGTATCAAACCATCTGAACAAACATTGTGACACATTCCAAGTAACTATGTTCCCAATTAACTCATAACCTTAACACTATGCCATGCCTACTTGATGACACTGACTATAGACCTGCACCGAGTCAACAGGCCGTTCTTTGCTACCACACTTGGTAACAAGAGCAATGTGATCCTCGGTCGGCAGTGGCTGGCCTATCATGACGTACTCCCAGACTGCGTGTGACACCGGCTGTGGTAGCCAGAAGACCGCAATGATCATCGGTGGGACGCTAACTGTCGTGACAAACTGATTGAACTGCCCCCTCTAGAAATCAACAAACCTCCTGCTAAAAAATCTCCACATTTTATGCCAAAGCAGATTTTGAAACGCCCTGCAATTGTAGCAGAATCGCCTGCAACCCCTTCAACTATTCTGACACCCCGGTCTCAGGGATGAGGGTTTGATAGTGTTCCACGGGGTGCGTTGTATAGCCTAGTAAAGATCTAGGTGGTAAATGAAGATTATAAATGGGTCAAAGGGATGACAGGTCTTCCCTAGGAAGAGATGAATGGGCAACTAGTTGCAGTAGGTGTTACACGTGGGTCTTGCCAATGAAGAACTGGGCAATGGATAAATGGTCTTCCCGAAGAAGAGATGGGTAAACAAATGTATTGTAAAGGGTAAATAAAGAAGACGTTGCGTGAGGAGTAAATCTCTCTCACGCTGAACTATTATATACAAGAGTAGAAGCATTTGCCAGCCGGAATTAATCGTAATCAATTCTTGCCAATATCTTCGCATTGATGGCTGTGTTCTTGTCCTTCTCTTCATGACTCCCTTGTATATCCTTACATGACTTTTTACACGACTAATTGTATAGGGGAAGCTATTATTAAACTGATGTCTTTAATTAACTACCCCTTCATCTTATCACGAATTAATATTAGTATTAAAATTCTATTTACGGATCCGTGAAACCCGGCCTACACTACAGGAGCGACAAGAAGCCTACAATAAGAAAAAGGAGTATGTGGCTCTAAACAAAATGGACACACCTACGCTTTCAGCTGTTGAGGTTAAGATAATCAAAGGGAAAGGCCAATGCTGGTTTGTAGAAATGGAAACCACCTGCAACAGTACAGAGATTGTGTTGTGCTGGCTCGGTTGAGTTGTTAGGAGACAGGGGAACAGAGGATAGGCTGCTGGATTAGGAAAGGGTGGAAAATACAAGCTGGTGCACAGACGCTGTTCATGTGCTCTACAATCTCTTCACCTGCCGAGTTTAGTGAATTGATCTATCCATATTATATCATGAAAAAAAAAAGTCGAGATGCACATCTAGCATCACCTTCATAGATCACCATCTGATACACACTCAGTGTCCATCGTGCCATCACACAGCGTGAGCGCGCCATCTCCGCGACTCACCATTGCACATGAGCCCGTGTAACTCCACCGATGGACAGCAGAGACATAATTGCTATATGCCTCACAGCTCATAACCACAACAGATTGCGCATATTGCGGGGCTCACCAAAGAAGAGAGGACACAATTGTTGGCCCAATTACCTCCTGAATATCATGACCTTGCCCATATATTCTCCAAAAGACGCGCAAATGAATTGCTGCCGCATAGGGAGTTCGACCATAAGATCAATCTGGATAGCGAGTCTGAGCTCAAGCAAGCTCCCCTCTATAAAATGAATCAGAAAGAGCTAGATACTGTACACGCTTACATTGAGGAGGATTTAGCGAACGGGCTCATGGAGCCCAGCGCTTCTCCATTCAATTCCCCAGTCTTGTTTGTCAAGAAAAGAATGGAGACCTTCAATTTTGTGTAGACTACCGGAAATTAAACGCACACATATGGAAAGATTGCTATCCTCTGCCCCTCATTGGTGAGAAATTAGCCAAGATGGCTGGTTCTAAGAAATTCACCATTCTACATGTCATCCACACATTCAACTGTATCCGGATGCATCCAGACTCCGTGGGATAGACTACATTTTGTACTCACTTCGGTCAATACTGTTACTGCATGTTTCCTTTTGGTCTGTCAGGTGGCCCAGTGTCAAAGCAGCATGTGGACTGCAGGGTGGAGACATGGGTCAAAGAGGTGGTATTCAGGCTAAGGGGCGCCATCCTACATTATGCATGAGATACGTGCATGACCGCTCGGCCAAAAGGCCAGACCAGAATCATAGAACACTAGAATCTGGTTATCTCCACATATATAGATCATACAGTAGGCATTTCTGACAACTATTTGACACTATTTCAATTACTTCTGGTTTTTTAACAGATAAATTCATTACTAACACTGGCGTAAGATTGGCACCCATTATCAACAAGAACTTCTTCACATTACACCTCATTAATTGCAGTATCTATCAGGAAAGATAGAGATTTCATCTGTGGCTTAAATTGAAACCATTCTTTCTTGATTGACTAAATTTTTCCTTGTTTCCTCCAGGCTTTTAATTGTAGGAGCTCCACAGCATGACTTTATTGTGGAGCTATTTATTTTCCGAAATCTTTCTCTTCAAATTTTCACCAGTGCTCCAAAATCCCGGCTCAATCATTAGCAAATTCAGTGGCAATATCTTTGATGACATTTTATTGTTAGCAATTAGTCAATCAGGATTTATTGCTGGAAGATAAGGATAGTCACTCTGATAATGGTTGCTGAAAAACATCTGATAGCTTAGAACCTACTGAATAAGGTAATAAGAATCAATGGATAGTGAGATGACACATCTTGTTGGATTAACTTACTCGAGCTTTGATATCTCAATTTCATGGATTGTTGTGGCATAGCGTAATATGAAACGTCATGCAGACAGCTAGGTTAAAACACAAATAATAGTTCAATTGTTACGGCGTGCTGTAGGGTAGATCGAGATTGCTGTTTGCTGATTGTATGGAAAGGTCAAGTGGTGAATACTATAGAGATGGAAAGTCGACAAAGTACTATGGCTGGAAGGAACCGGGTTTGCGAGAGGAATACTGTAATAATATTATAAGATTGTGAAGCTGGAGAACTAATTTGTTGTAGCTCCAGCTTCCTTAAGTACAAATAAATATCTAACGTAATTCAACTAAGACTGTTGTAATTTCCCATCATAACTCAAACTGTGACCTCAACCATATCAATTCCAGCTGGTGCATTATCTAGTATCACCATATAAGTGCAAGTGTTGAGGGTGAGCCGAAAAACCTGTTTTGTGAACTTTAACCTCAGGCATTCTGCTTAGACTCTGGTTCAAGAATGTCTTGCCATGTCATCAATGCACTTCTAAAACCAGCAAGGAAGACTGATGAGAGTAGGCTAGTTTCATAAGGTGATGTGTAGCAGATTGTTTGGCATAGAGGCTGTGTGTTATGTGCTATTTGGTAATTTTATGTATATGAATACTCGGCGTGAGGAAGCATTATTCTTCATGCAAAGTCTTCTTCAATTACCTTAACATTGTCACAGGCTCATACCTGGTTATCTTTAGGCTGCTGCCTAACAAATAAGGCTTGAACTCTTCCAACCATATTAAACATCATACATGTCATGAACCCCTCCACAACTCATTAGACCCAAGTATAGGCCTTGGCCCAGTTTATGCAAATCTATTCTTAAATGACGAATTTAGATTGTAGACAGGACGACTCGAACACCAGTCGTGAGTCATCTAAGCCACATGCATCATAACTATTTTAATAACTAAAATTACTAACATTAAAATGAAGCTGAATTAAAATAGACGGAGATGCTGGTGTTTGTCAGAGAACAGGTCATGATCTATTTTGAGAATGGTATGAAATGAGGGAACGAGATCATAGTCTTGTAAATAAATAGGAGGCTTTCAGTCATGTCTCTGCTTGTTACTTTAAGATTTTCATTTTTATCTAGCTCTGAGTTCAGTTTGAATAAAACGCCACTTTAAAACCGTCACAAACAACACATTTTTTTACCTATCTCTTCTTTGGGAAGACCATTTATAAAAGGTTATGAGGTTGCAGTGATGGAAGGATTGCATTCAATTACAGAATTTATGGATGAGGACCAATATTATGATTGATAGATGGATAGAAAAATAGATACAAAAAACATATATATAACTACAAGCAACCAGGTAGGCAGGCCTCTATACTTTAATAATACTTGGTTGCCCAGTAACAGTCAGACCTATGATAAACAGGCAATAGAATGGTAAACAACAAAGTAACCATGGTTACACAGGCGTTGAGTATCTCGCATGATTGTATCAACATCACGCCATGTCCATAACACACCCCTCATAGTTGATGTCAATATAGAGTTGGTTTCCGAATTAACTGTTGAGCGGATTGGTTTGCAAAAGCTTGTGGCTGTTAGGCACAGATTGTATCACTTGGTGAAGCGAGTGGGAAAGTAAAGGAGTCTGTAAATCTGTCGTGGAGAGTTATTAATTACTCCCACTAGGACACAGAGTGCTATATAAACTATATTTTGTAATAATAAAATCTAGTGGTTGGTATTTACGTCAAAGCGCACTAATACTAACCTCACAATTAATGGGAGATTAGTAATGTGTATTCTACACATCCCAGTCTTTACCATAATTGGAAGCACCAATTTCAACATTAACAAAATACAGTTATCTCTTGAAGCCCTAGCTGATTGACAAAGCTTTGATGGTTAGTTCTCCAAAGAGGCTTAGTCATTCCATCTGCTATCATTTGCTTGGTATTGTAGTAATTGAAGATTACTTCATGATTGTCCACCTGCTATCAAATATACCACCATTTGACAGCAATATGCTTGCTTTGTTGATGGAGCTCGGGGTTTGAAGTCAGGGCAATTGAGCCTTGATTGTCCGCGTATATTTTTACACTCTTTCGTCGGTTTCTCTATATCTCAAGTCCCTCAGCAATTGTCGAATCCATGCAGCCTCTCTCGCAGCCATATAGATTCCATATATTTCAGATTCTGTGGTAGAAAGTGTGACTATAGTTTGGAGTTTTGAAGACAATGATATTACTCCACTGCTGAGGAAGAATAGCCAGCCTGAGTGTGGTTGAAATCCTGATTTGTCAAAATTGGCAAAGTTTGCATCCGAGTATCCATGGAGCTTTTGGAGGTTGTCATTTTCACTTTTGCTGAATCTAATGGCTAAAAGCCTCGTACCAGCAAGATAACAAAGTATTCGCTTTCCACCTTTGATATGGGCTGGCAATGGATTATGTAAGTATCTCATTAGCGCTCTGCAAGAAAAGGATATGTCCATTCTTGTCTGACATGCAAGGTAATTTGTTGATCCCATAATGCGCTGGAAGAGACGGGTATTCTCTAGACTTGCTTTCTTGTCATTAGGTATCAGTCATTCTCTAGTCCCCTCTTCCATTGGTGTTGGCTCATGACTACAGTTTTCCATATTAAAGGTGCCAAGAATTTTATTGATGTACACGTCTTGACATAAATATATGGCATTATATTTTCGGACTATGCGCGCACCGAAAAGTAGTGAGCATAACCTAAATCTTCAATATCAAGCTCCTTAGAGATATCTTCTTTGAATTTTTCAAGTTCTTCCCCGGATTTAGCAATGATTAAAAAATTGCCAACATGTGTTATAATAGCCGAGAAATTTTTCGAGCTAGTGTTGACGTAAGCTGCTTCATCTGACAGTAGAGGTTAGTAATTAAGCCTTATCAAAACTTCTCGGAGTTTCTTTTGCCAGAGTCTTGGTGATTGTTTCAATCCATAGATAGTGTGACAGCTTGTGAGCCAATAAGTCCTGTAGCCTTTGATGGCTATCAAAGGCAACCTATATTCTCTATCACTCCGAGGATTATCAGCAGACGAAAACTGTTGTGCTGGTGATGGCTAGGATTACAATGCACAAGGGTAATGATCACTGAGGGTGAAGGAAGAACTTTCCAGGTGGCTCCATGATGAGTAGAGGAAAAATGGAGCACTGTATATAAGGTGTCTCTAGATTGTACTGCCAGATGGAGGAGACTAGAATATTCCGTGGTACTGTTTTGGTAAAATAAGGCGAGAGTCTGGCTACGTCAGATGTGTGTATAATTAGCGCTTTCTACGTCCTAAATCCTCATAGTTCTGAATATCAAATATATCAGCAGTTCACATTGATTCATCGAGAATCATCCATAAACCTTCTGCCGATTAACCTCCGTAAGCTCTTACCTTTACAACAAAGACTGATGCGAGATTGCCACTGAGGCTACGTAAAGGATAGTGCCAAGAGTATTGTAAGCGTTACCTGTGTGGCAGAACAAACCTTAAGTCAGTTTTATTGCCACTGTAAGTGTAGGCTAGATTTAGATACCTCTGGATGTGTATAAGTAGTAGAGTAGACTTGCAGGTAGTTTGCTTCTACATAGATGAATTATAGCTTTACCTTTCAATCATAAAAATGCCCATTCGCTTTCTATATTTGAACTATGATAGAGAGCTTTGGAAAGTTTACAAACATCACCCCCATGAGTAAGTCCTATAGTTTCCTTCCACATTGGAGGCATCTCGACGTAGATCTGTTGTTCGGATTAGGTCCTGGTCAACAATGTCTAGCCTAATTGTGCTATGTTGCAGGCTACTGTTACAATTATTCATGGGGTCATCATCAGGGTTGTGAGTAGTTTCGGTTTTGGTGTGAGTTGTTAGATTGATGCCTGAGCGTGTCGCATAGTAGTCAGATATGCGACTCGAGTAGCTTATACACGGTAAACCTCAACCCCAAAATGATGATACGAATCAGACTTTACATGCTACGTCCTGTATGGCTAGCGTGGTTGGAATATGGGGAATTTACCTGTAGATAGATAAAGACGTTGTAGCCCTCTGATAGTTGGGACAAGTCTTCTACAATATTATATAGGAATCTATACTAGCCTCTCATTAAGCATTCTCATGAATTATTTCCAATGTCTGTGATAATAGACATACATACACAAATGTCGACAACAAGTTAAAAGTCAATAACCTGTCCTTCAATATTGCCATGAAGAAAAGCAGCTACTACGTCCATTTGATGAATTTCATAGACATACTTTGTGGCCAAAGCGATGGCAAGTTTCCATGTTGTTGATGCGCAGGTACTAGCGAAAGTTTTATCATAGTTGATGCCGTTTCTTTGTTCAAAACCTCGAACCACCATGCGCACTTTGTATTTCAAGTTTTTGCCATCTTGGTTGCGTTTGGTTTTGAATACTAGTTTTCCAGAGAGTGGTCAAAATTCAGGTGGGACAGTCGATCGTTTTTGTAGAGTCCATGTCTGCTTATCATAGAGCCGATTGTATTCTTTGTAGAAGGCAGCACACCATTTGTCAGCTTCTGTTCGACTGAGGATCCATCTTTAGATCGGTTCCAGCTATGTACTGAGCCGCATAGGCTGTTGGATATGCACCATATTTAGAAGCATTGAGACCACAAAAAGACTCGTTTTTGGCTTGATTGCGCAATATTTTGGCATTTGCACCCCTGGTATTATATCTCCTGGCAGGCAGGAGATCTTCTTGGTCTTCGATTATTTCACTTTCTGTTTCATTGCTCTTTTCTTGATTTTAAATTTGTTGGTATATTTCTGAGCCACTTGGATCATGGCTTACAGTCTCGCTCGACAGAGCGTTTTCATTATCTCTAAAATGTTCAGTACTGTCTATTTCATCATGTTGGTGGTATGGATTTTGTGTATTAACAATCTGTCGCATATCACTGCCATGAATTGAAATTTCCGTATCATGCTGTAATATTTCAGCTTCTTTATCTGGCTATTGCTTATCTTTAATTTCGTGATATTGAACAGAGTTACTTGATTCATCAAACCTGACAATCGAGTATCGAACGATTTTATTCTCTTTCCTAGTGGGTACCCAGATCCTGTATATTTTCTCGCCTTCATATCCAATTAGTATGCATAGTTCAGCCCGAGGATTTAGCTTCTGTGAGCGAATTCTGTTTTTATCGGGAATCAGGACATAGGCTCTACAGCCCAAGACTCGATTATGGGAGAGGTTTAGCTTATGAGTTTGGTAGTCTTTAAAATATGGATCTACCTAATCAAGAAAGGCTTCCACAGGTGTTTTCTATTTGAGTGTAGATGTGCATATCTGATTACTTACATAAATACACACTGAAAAAACCTCAGGCCACAATTATGCTGGAATTTCCATTCCAATCATGGTTTTCCTGACTTTTTCAATTATAGTTCTATTGAAGGAAGATATGGTTAGAAAACTGTACTGCTGGTAAATGCCTAAAGCTTATTGCATATATTATTGTACTGACTATTGAGTTCTACATTTACTATACATTCTATAGACCCTAGTTTAGCCCAGCTTACAAATCAAGTCACATGTCTTCTAAGGCTCAGTGACTTATACTTCAACAAGTTTGAATAGAACCTTCTGCCCTGTCATCTTGCCACGGAGCATATGGTGTGGAAATTTCGATACGTTGGCCTAGATCTGCACAAATTTCCTTAAATTTACTTGGTGCATATTATTGTGAGGTTATGGATCGTAGGGGAATGCTGGAATGGTATAGGGAGGTGAAGGATATATGCCGAAAAACGAAGCAGTTGAATAGAGCTTAAGGGTGAAGCTTGGTAGGGTGACACGAAGAGGGTATGAATAGACCTTCAGAGATATTCAGTAAATGTAATGAACTGAGTATTTTTGAAGGAGAAGAACACTACATATATATACAGGAATTAGTCCTACTGAGACGAATTTAGAAATAAGCCAGGATATGCGCCCATGTCCCAGTATGGCGACATTATCATGGTGAAGGTATGTCTTGACCACCAGTAGACCCCCAAGCTAGCTGATTGTAAGACAGAATCATGCATATACCATAATTTCCAACATATCTTGTGTTAAGCGCCAAGACTAATTAATATTACAGAAAATAGATGTGGCGCAGTATTAAATGATACAAATAACGGAAACGAAAACGAGATAGTGTATGACTAGTGTAACAGATGCAGGACTGTTAGAATTACAAAAGATTTTGCGCCTGTTCTAACGATAAGCATGCCTTTCCACGTAATGCCTTATTTATGTCTTCGATTGATGCCTTGCAAACTGGAACTGTTTCAACCATTGTTGCCATGGTCTTAGTAGGGACGTTCTTCGGTCGGGCAACATTTCTTAAGTCTTGTCTCCAGCGGTCGACGCTGCACATAGATCCGCCACATTTGCGAAGTCCAAGACGTTGCTCTTTCGAATAAATTACCGCATCTTGATCTTCGAGCCATTTTTTTCCCAAAATCAATTGATGAGTGCTATTGGGTACAACGTAGAGCCATAGTTTTGGCGTAACGTATCTATCAAGATCTAGTGATAAATAGGTAATACTGTTGACAGTCGGTTTGTTTGTGGACGAATTATCTGCAGTTTCTAGTATTTTAGGGGTTATTGGAATGCGCGGTAGTCGTAGTTTTTCAGCTAATATATCATCAATGATTCCAAAACACAAGCAACCGTTGTCTACTAGCGCTTGGACCATTCTTGTATCATTCAATAATGCATTTAAAAGAAAAGGCTTTGTATTTAAACTTGCTTCATGTCACGGTTTCGAGGGACAAGTGCTGGGGCAACTATGTGGTCGATGGTAGTAAATAATAATTCTAAGGAGAGAACTTCCACTACATCTATCTATTCATTTATATACGTGAAAGCCTCCTCGCCACCAAGGCTAATCCCTCTCCTGTTCCTATGCTATGGGACTCCCCTAGTGCTCTGACTATGCCTGTAATACAGCACTATCGCGTTATGGTCCGGAAGGACTGTACTCGGTCTCGTATATTCCCAGTCAGTGTAAGCCTATCAACATGTGGTGCAGTGCCGTACTGCCGTGCCGTACTGCCGTGCCGCACTGCCGAGTCCGATGCCATGTGAATACCATGCAAATGCCGACGCAAAAGTATTGTATTGGGTGGCGTCGCATATTAGCGCATTGGTAGCCATCAATAACGCCACTCGAATCAGGCCTAAGTTAACCAACATAGGCTACAGGGACCAATCGGCTTACCAGCCGTTACACTTCAAAACTGCTGACTATTTGTTGGAAAATATACTCTGTACAATATTATATGGATAAATATGATGAAGTAAAGAAGACTTGATATTTTACAACTATGTGAACATTGGACTTATATATACATATTAGGGGAGAAATTCCCACTAGTCTCATGTGCCTGTCAAACCTAGTGATGACCAGCCACCTCTCATCTACCATGATGATCCAAGGTACACTGTAGTACGTAAATATCCAATTGTAAATGCAACAGTAGGCGCGATTAGCGCACTCGTGACATGTGTAGAGAGAGTCGATCTTGTCGGGAACCTGAGACAAAACAGGTAGTGGTTGAGTCCTAAATTCGAGAGTCAGAATTTCCAACACTATTTCTGGCTCCTGAGCGCGACTGGGTTCAGGAGCTATAAGTTTTCCGAATCCGATTCTTTTCCTTCAATATAATACATAGATGGATCTATTTCTGGCAAGGATGTAGAGGTAACCCATACTGAATTACCCTTGGGCTTTATGGCCGGCAGTAAAGAGCACCTTTTGATTACACACCCTTTACGCTCACACCTAAAGCAACAACCTTCCCGCTTCAGTGTTTCCAATTGAGATTTTTTTTTCCATTTTGCTCGTCTGCTTTCTTCTCTTTTTACGCCCGTCGCATTAACGCCACCCATGATAGTATCACCTGAATTTTCCACGTCATTATTCATCCCATGACCACCGTGTTGGCTGCCGAAGTTATCAGGAGTTTTTCTTTGTGTTGGTCCGTTATTTAAATCACTTCCATTGGTGTAATCTTTTCCACTGCTTCCATGCCTGAAGTCTCCGTTGGAGCATAAATACTCTCGTCTACCCTTGAAACGGGACTCTGCTATTTCGAATTGTTGCGCGACTTTATTGACTATGTTCACCCATTCATTAAAATCTTCTTCGGGCAACATATGATTCGAGGCTAATGCCATGGTCAACTTTTTGTTCAACGTATTTTGAAGCAGTGATATTTTGTTATCGTCAGGCCAAAAGTCACCCCGAGCCTCAGTCAATTTGTTAGACCAAGATGCGTAAAAATCCGACCACCGTTCGTTGTCTTCCATTTTCATCAACTGGAGCTCTATTTTCGCTCTTGAAACTCTCGTTGAATCTAGAAACAGTCTATCCAGAAACTCGATGAAGTCTTCTAGGTCCCTGGTGTTGTGGACTCCCCCCGATTCGTAGAAGGGACTGGCTTTTGTCCTTGCCGTGCCTTTCAGTGCGTCGTATATCATTAAAAAAGCACGAGAGTTGTCGTATCCAAATAAATACTAATCCATACGAAAAGTGTCCAGGACAGCAGCACGCCATGCTGGATATTCTGCTCTGTTCCCAACAAATTCCTGAAGTTTTGTCGGCTTCAAGCAAGTGTTCTCTCTAAGTGGGGGATCCTTTTCGATGATCAATCTTTTTGGCGTAATTTTACAAGACTGCGTGTCCAGTAGTTTTTTAAACTGTTGTTGCAGCTCTCTGAATTCTTCTATTGGCACCACTTGCAAACTTCCCCCAGATGCCGTTGTGAACAAATTTCTGCGGTTCTGAATATCTGAAACTGACTGCGGATCTGATTATCTGAAAATAACTGCGGTTCTGAATGTCTGAAGATCGAAAATAATATGTCACAGTTCGAGTTATAGATGCTGGGGCGATCAAATATGCAAAGGCTGTTTATTATTTTCTATACCACAATATGTGTGTCCAAACTCAACTATTTATACACTTATTAGGCTATCTAGAATATTCCTTCCTGTCTGATACTAGCTTCTGTTATGTTCCCCTGACACCAGTTCACAGTCTCACTGCCAGTTGCTAGAATCTTCTAGTCATGTTCAGAATAAACTAGAGTGAAGTTTCGCCTTTCACAGAATTGATGAGGCACATGATTAACATCACGTGATACAGGACAATTATCGGCTCACTAGCTGTTACAATGGAGACATAGAGTGTTGTGGACCAAGGGGCCCTCCATTTCGTCTAGGTTCCCGACACGATATTGTGTGTATTTTAGAGGTTGTATTGAGAAACATGGTAGCGCTTCAGGCTACCTGATGGATTCATGAGCGGCTGTATGGCGTGGGCAAAATGAGTTTATTGAGGATTTTTCTATACCTAGATGGCGCCACACTTGTTTATGCTGTGACTTAAGCTCTGTATCGCTCACCCTTCATTTTTTTTTCCATCAGATTTTAATTGCATATGCAGCTATCTAGCTATGACACAATATCAAAGAAAAGCACAGAACAGATGATTCAACGTAAAGGAAGAGTACTCATGCCTTGGATTTCATTTGCAAGTACCACCGCGAAGTTATAGTGGCTTTTTCTTCACCCCAAGTCAACCTTCATCCGTGAATACCCACTCAGGGGAACGTCTCAAGAACCCTGAGTTATCCAGATTTACCTCCATCATCTTTCAACTTTTCTCCTCGCAATATGTGATCTGAGGTGTCTCTTTCTCAAGTGGAGTAGGTGCCCAGGCTACTCAAACCATACCAGAGAACACCACCAGGAGGCGGACCACGACACCTTCCATCGTTGGCTTGTTTTTATAGTGTCAGCTGCACTCTCACAAGCGAAGTCTTGGCGCGCACAAAGCTCAATTTTTAAAAACTCCTTGCCAAAATTCGGAATTTCATGCCCTTCGAAGATATATCCTTCCTTTGCATCATCTTGTGAACTTGTCCTGATCCCTCTCACTTCCATCCCAAAGAGCTGACTCCTAGATTTGTGCTCTACACTTTGTTTCCTCAGTCAGGTGTAAATATCGGCGTGGGCGTGTATTTGGTGGTCAACTGAGACCAGAGAAGGTCGAAGAGAGGTGTGGTCATTGGGATGAGGATGTACTTGGTCGTACTTGTAGACTCGATGAGACGAAGATAGGAGTCAAACTCGTTGGGAGCGAAATAACGACGTGGATGAGTAATTTGGATTTTTGCCTCGTGGGCCAACTTCTTTGATATTGCGAAATTTGACTGAACTTGGCTCTTGGAGAATATTTCACTCCCAGGTTGGTAGAGGACACTGCGTACAGGTGTTCAGTCTTGCCCTCCTACACTTGTACTTACAGCGTACAATTTCCACACTTTTAGCTGTAATCCGATCATGACACTGTTTTAGTCAACTTCTACTTTCGTTCCATAAATAATGCGCCCATTTCATTGCGCGATATTTCCAACAATATGTACTTTGAATAGAATGACATAGTTTGACGTTTAGAACACTCACGCTCAGATCATATTTGCAGATACCACTCGAGGTTAGCCCTTACGGCGTATAACCTCTTCCGTGCATACCCACCACAGGGAAAAGCGTGAAAAACCTGAAGCTACCCGAGTGTGCTTACATCAACCCTCAAGCATAATATCACCGCGAGAGAGAATGATCCGTGGGATTTACTGGATTCGAACCAGCTTTCTCCTGTCTCGAATGGGGTAGGTGTTCAAGCTATCCAGTATCTACTTGGGAGAACAGGCCGAATGGTGTACCGCTGCACCATCCAGCTCCCCTGACACTAGAAATTCCCTCATCATAATCAATATACTTCTTACATCTCTTCAATAGAGCTGCCTTCGTGCCAAAATCTACTCATGATTAGTTCTCCATTGAGTTATGAATAAAACGTGGCAGAAAATTCGCTCAAATCTTAGGTACAATTAAGAAAACCATCCTTAGGGATCCAACTTAATTAAGATTGAATGTAATTTTCTGGACTTTTCTGGAGAGATTATACTATATAATTTTATTATGATTGGAAGCTCGAAAATGGAGTAAATCCTAGTAATATCAAATTTGCTAAAACTTCTCATGTCCCTTTGTGTGATGTGAAACAGTGAAAAAGTGAAACATTGAGCTCTTGGAACTAAGTTTCGATATAAATTTTTAAGGAATGAGGAGCCTTAGAGTATAAGTTGTAACTTAATACAGTTATCTGTTCTCAAATATAAGAACTTTATTGTAGACTCTGAGTTTAGATCTTGATCATTCGGTTAACTAGGTCAATGTAGATATGAATAATAGTCAGTTTACGAGGTAAAATTACCAAGATCTATGAAGTTTTAGGAGTTGACAGACTCAGAAACCATAATAGGAGTACATTTCACTGTTAGATGTGTTCACCTTATTCATCATTGTATACATATATCCTTAGAAACATTATTCACTCTTAAAATGTGGCATCAAGCCGACTCTAAATTCTGAAAACCCCTGTATCCTCATGTAATAACTCTCATTTCTCCAACTGTTCTAAAAGCCACTTTTTTGCAAAAGTGATGGCTGTTTCAATCTTATCTGGATTCGTACCCTGACCAGTACGTGTTGGCTCTTTGCCACCATTGCGACCACCAACTATATTAGATACAACAGCAGACCATGATTCAGCAGTAATACCTTTGGATGAATGTTCCTGTATATATAAGCTTTATCTGTCACCGCTATTAGAGGACTTACAGTTCCAACGTAAACACCGTGAACAACTATGCTTTCTTCAAGATTAGCACCAAATAAGTAGACAGTCTTATCTTTTTCCTTGGATTTAAAATGATTCATAACATCTGTAATAGCTTTGAGATTGGCAGAAATCGGGAGTTTTCCGATGTAAGCTTTGCTAGTATTATTCTCAGGTAGAGAAAAGTATTCATTCACCGTGTCTAGTGCGATCTTCGATTCCGCTTTTTGCTTCTTCTTTTGCTCGTCAAGAATGTCCTTTTGAACTTTTGAAAATCGACTTTTAAGCGTTTCTTTTGTCAGTGCAGAGATTGTGAGTTTATTGAGATCTTGTTGGGTGAGTTTTACAATTTCTTCTTTTTGAGAGCTATGGGGCATTTTTTCCAAGATTTCAATGCGCTTTGAGAATTCTATCGCTAAACGCTGTACCTCATGGGCGGCATCACCAGTGTAGGCAATGATTCTTCGAATTCCCTTTGCAATCCCACTCTCTTCTACAATTACAAGATCCTTGATTAAGCCAGTCTGTTCAACGTGCGTTCCTCCGCAGAATTCTACACTGATATTTTTCCATTCTGGGTTCCTCACATCTTCAAGAAGTGTGTCTATGTCAACGCCAACAGACACTACGCGGACAGGGTTTGGGTATGTCTCTCCGAAAACAGCCCGCACTCCTTCGATATTTCTAGCGATCTCTAGATCGACTTCTTTGGTGTAGATCTTACAATTCTGTCTGATGTACTTGTTTGAAGAGTTTTCCACTTTCAAAAGTTCAGCATTAGTGATTGCTGCTTTGTGCGAAAAGTCAAATCGAAGCTTATCGTTATCAACCAATGATCCTTTTTGGATGATATCGTCACCTAAATGTTCTCTCAGTGAGTGGTTAAGAATGTGAGTAGCTGTATGGTTACTACGAATCGATTGCCGCCGAAACTCATCATATTCGCAAATAACCTCATCGCCAGACTTCAGAGTCCCGTACTCAAGGTATCCATTGTGGACAATGTAGCGTCCGTATATCTGTACATCCAATACTTTAAATTCTACAACCCCGTCAATGAGAATTTTCCCGGTATCAGATATTTGGCCCCCTTGCTCGGCATAAAAGTTAGTTCTATCCAATATTATACCGAATGGTGTTCCGATCGGGATAGTCTCGGTTGACCTTAAAAAGGCTTTTCCGTTATATATTAGCTCAACGTTGCCATTAATATCACCTTTTCGGTATTTAGCACTATCATCTGGCTGCTTTAGACCCATTTTATCAATTTGAGAAATTTGGTGGACGTCAAGCTTAGGAAAAGTGAGCACAATCTCTTTCACCGATTTGCTAGCTTCACGTGCTAACTTTTGGGCAGCTCGTATCTCATTTTCGTCAGTCTCGAGTCCCCTTTCCTCGGCCATAATTTTGGTCAAGTCCTCTGGAAATCCAAAGGTGTCATAAAGACGCCAGACATCAGCGCCAGAAAGTTTCTTGGAGTCTGTTTGAATGGCATGAGCTGCATACTTTTCAAACATTCTTTCCCCACGATCAAGTGTCCTTGCAAAGGCTTCTTCTTCTTCGTCTAGAATCTCCTTCACGTTCTGCTCTCTCCTGACGAGTTCTGGATACTCACCACCCATCTGATAGACAAGTGTTGGTAGTATCTTGGAAAAGAAGCATCCGATCTCAACATTAAAGTACTTCCTGGCGTATCGTGAGCCACGCCGGAGTACTCTTCGAACTACGTATCCACGTCCTTCATTATTTGGAACGCAGCCGTCAGATATGGCAAATGTAAGTAGACGGAGATGGTCAGCAATAACACGATAAGCTGTATCAATACCGTCGACATCGTCATTTCCATACTTATCTGAGTATGGCCTTGCGTTCGTGACTGTTTGAATCCTCGAAAATATGATACGAAAGACATCCGTGTCGTAGTTTGAGGATTTATTTTGTAGTATAGATACTAATCTTTCAAATCCCATGCCAGTATCCACATGCTTTGCTGGTAGCGGTTTAAGGGTCCCATTTTTTTGCCTATCGAATTGAATAAAAACATTGTTCCATATTTCTAACACGTTAGGATCGTCCATATTTACTAGATGAGCAGCATTTCTTCCTCCAATTTTGTCGTAATGGATCTCGCTGCATGGACCACAGGGACCTTGTTCCCCCATCTCCCAAAAATTGTCTTTTACATTTCCAGGTATTATGTGATCTTCATGGACCCCGACATCTTTCCATAAGGACTTTATTTCCATGTCTGGTTCAAGTCCCATAGACGTATCACCTTCGAAATAAGTGACATAAATTCGTTCCGGGTCAAGCCCATAAACCTTCGTTAATAACTCCCATGACATCTGCACAGCTTCAGGCTTAAAATAGTCGCCGAAAGACCAGTTACCTAGCATTTCAAAAAAAGTCTTAGAAAGCTATTAGAAACGGTGCTCTCTCAGCGAAAAATAGTACTTGCATGATGATAAGTATCCTTCCCTACATCATCCAGATCCTATTTTTGATTAGCAATAGCGATATAAGTTAGGTTAGGATGTTCTCACATTATGTTTGCCTCCAGCACGAATACACTTTGGCCTGTTAGCCAATAATTTCCCGAACAAAATACTTTCGACAGTGTACCTTTTGCGTATCCACAGCCCTCTTCAATCGGGACATATTATCCGTATTCCCTACTGTACCCAGAAAAATTGGCTTGAATTGGTTCATACCAGCGTTGGTAAAGAGAAGAGTCGGGTCATTGTGAGGAACCACAGAAGACGAAGGTACTGGAATATCCCTATCGTCAGCGATACTACCCTATGTGCTTAATCTTTGACATATCTTTGTTGAACAAAGTGTCGTATTCTTTACTTGGAATGGTGTAGGATTGACTGGAGCTTTCTAGAAAAATCTACCCCTCTTGCACACATACCTCTTATGTGTCCCTTCCCTTCAAAATATCGTAGAAAAGTCTCACGCACTCTGCTAGCAGGCCAATGCGATTGATTTCTCGACATATTGAAATCTCTTAAGAAGCTAATACCAGGCTTTTTCGTTACAGTCGCAGGTGGTCCAGGCAGGACAGTAAACGCAGCTGGGCGGAATATTCTCTGATGCAAATTTCTATGGTATAACCGCTCGCCGCCAATCATTCACCTGGTTGTACACCGAATGTTGTCACGTTCCAGGCTCTAACTCGCGTTAAAGTTTAACGATTTAAGCCTTACGACAGAAACTCAGGCACAAGTCGTTAGAATTAGGTAAAATTTTTACAACAAGGGAGAGGCAAAACAACTAGCAAGATATCCGATAGCTGCTTTCAATCAAGCAATGATGGATTCCCCATTTAGAGCTGTCAAGCCGACCGCATGTGACAGGAAACGAAAGGCAGAAAGTCAAGAAAACAACGAACGATTGTCGAAAAGATTGAGCCTGCTCAAAATTGGTGAGCACTGCTTGTTCAATAATCATTTTATCTCATTTTCTAATATCTTAGGTCCCAATGGACACAAGCTCTACCCACCAGTTGAGCAATCTAACCCCTCTAATCAACCCTTAGTTTCCCTAAATTCAATAGAACCAGCCGCACTACCGGCTCAAATATCAAGTAATGAAGTGATGCATATTGATGATACCAAGCATAAGGTTTACATTCATGACCTTGATGCAGAGTTATACGAATGTGAGTCAGAGGAGGTTAGCTTAGTACTATGCCCGGCCATCAAAAAACGGCTGCTCGAAAACAGCATACCAAAAACAATACTCTCTGATCCCTCGAGCGATGAGAACAATCAATTAGTGCTATATTCTGATCCCAGTTCTTTGACCGTAGCGAAGGAGCATGATAGTGTCAGAAGAGTTATCATGGAATCAAGAGCAAGGGTTCGAGCAAAACAAGATCAACAGAGAAAAATGGGAGAACTACCAAGTGAGGCGACACCGCATAGTTTCTCTAGACTTAATCAAATTTTGGGGCACAAAAATCTACAGGGTCACAAAACTAATTCGGATGAATCTATATCAGGATATGATCCTGACGCTATGGAGTTGGACACTTGATGAAGAAGAAGGTTCGCAATTTGTGACCTAAAGTTGGGGCGTTCGGATCAGATGATTAATCGATAGTTTTAGTAAACAGAAGATAAATTTTAATTATTTCGGATGTATCATTATTATAAATTCACAAACTATCCAATATCCGTCGCTTTTTTGATTAAGAAATTTTTTTGCAATGAGTGTCTTTGGCAATAGCTAGTACACTAGTAACCTATAGCCTGTATGGGTTACCGGTCGCTGTAGCTCCGGTTTGATTGGGAGGAAGAGTTGGAGGGGGTGGGGGTCCTGGTGGGGCTTCATAATTTGGGGTTGGATCACTTGTCTCCGATCTGTGAGTGGGTTGGGAGTTGTATGGTGAAGAATCGACCTTCGTAACTCCAGACTGGGGCTGATAAGTGGGTGGAAGTGGCGCATTCATACCGTACATTTGTTGTGGCATTGGTTGCATGCCGATTCCGTTCTGATGGTAACCGTAGAATATGTTGGGGTTTGTGTAGTTTGGATCGTATCTCATTCGAGTCTCGTCACTTACGAGCCACTTTTTGAATGTTAGTTTTACAAAGAGGTTCGCCCGGGGATAAGTCATACTCGATGGTAAGAAAGTAAAGGTAGGCCTTTTTTCATTCTGCTCTTAGCGTGAATGTAGCCAATAAGTATGTACGCTGTGAATATTGTGCTAAGACCAAAGAAAATGGACCACCGCACAATTTGGCCCGTCTAAGACAAAATCAGCGTTAGAGTAGTAGTTAAATGTGATGAGGTTTTGGGATTCAAATGTTACCTTTGTCCACCAAAAAGATGGCTCCCTTTCCACGATGACGAAATCATCGCCTACGAATTGACGCTTTACAAAGGCTGCCATTATTTTTGGGCTTCAGGAAAGAAAAATTCGGGACTTCTTGAAACGTTCGTAGTGAGGCTGGTCGATATTTTTTCAGAAACCGGCTCTGAATATTAAATGTTGTTATGATGATTTATGTGATTATTTGTTATCAGAAAGTCAGGAAATAAGAGGAAGAGCAGATGGAAGAAAGTATATCATTCCGTGCATTCCAGAACTCGGACCACGACAAATTACGGCGTACCAAGAAGGTGAGCTGCAGTGATGAATTTGATACAGAGAGACGTTTCGGGGGATTCAACTGTACGAATCGCGGAATAATGAAACCCGGGGCCTCTTAAGCAAAATGCTAGAGCGACGGCGGTGCATAGTGAAGGGCTGGCGAGGGAGCCAAGATCGTTTTTGGCGTGGGAAATGGGGATTTGGAAGGGGTTAGGGATCGGTGTTTGCTGGCATCAGTTTAGCCAAAGATGACGGCTCTACTGTTTCTGAACACGTCATCTATTCTCGTCCATTGTCGCCAAGGCAACCAGGGGAATCTGCCGGGCAGAGGGAGCTTCTGTTATTGTCCCATTAGACACTCAAACCTGGACGACACATGTATCTGAAGGCGTCCTGTGGGCGGGAGCTTGACACGCGCCAGGGGTAGGGAGTCAGGAGCTCTAATAATATTTCAAATCTCCCATCCATGATATTTTCTTCATTCGATGCTAGCCTCAAACCGAAATTTCCAAACATTTCGCCCTCGGTATCAAGTTCGAATTTGCTTACCCAATACTCGCAGGTGTTCGGAAATGAATACCTTGCACTAAAAGTGGTATGTCACAATCTAAAATTAGGGCGGCCTTGGGAGCATAGGGATTAGCCTAGTTTCAGTTTCTACTAAATGGCAGGGAGCTTGTGGTAAGTATCACGTGGTAGCCAAGTATCATGTCATTCAGCTAAAGCCACCTCGCGAAGGAAACATTAATTGATACCAGACCCTTAAGGAATCGACTTGAATCCCGTGATGCCGAGCATGCAGCGGATGCGCTAGATCATGACTCGTTTTAAATATTATCGCATGGTTAGGCGCGAGTTGTAGTGCTAGATAAGCTGTTTGACCCACCAGGGCTAGTCTTCTTGTATCCAAATGTGCTAGGACCTGTAGGTGTCCCCAACGAAGAGCATCACAATTTGCAGCTTCTTCAGACGTTTGAAAATAAAAGAAAATACCATACTGCTCAGTTTCGTGTGTTGCTTTAGTTTAACGTTCATTGCCTCTAGACGCCGGGTATCCTCAAGAAGATCCGCTTCGAGTCGTGTGTCACTCGGTTTCGGCACGAGTTGCTAGAAAGAGCGGCTAGATTTACCCCAGAGGCTCCTCGCTGGTATAACTCGTAGTTCATGCGGATCCAGTTTACGGGCAAAATTACTCAATCTATTTTAGATAACTAGTCTTTAATTGACGGGTGCATTTTTATCATTAGTCTATCCACGTTCCCTGACTCGACCAATTGAGGTTCGCCTCCGCACGACTGGTCGCACAAAGCATCATGTAAACGCACAATTTAAAGATGCAGCTGCAGTCCATTAACACTAATCGTTGGACGTCAATTCCTGTTGCTGAAGGCTATTGTGTCTGTGATATTTTCACTAGAGATTTAGAGGCTATAACGAAGGAGACGTTAAATATTCATCTGAATCGACTGACGAAGGCTAAGTTTAGACTGAGAATTACATGTAAGAGCCCTGCTACTTTCATGAATTCCTTTGACAGATTACCGTTCACACTTTCACTTCTAACCCGGTCGGGCACTTAACTTTCGTCGACTCAAGAATGCATTTCTAGTGCTTTCTCAGCTTTAGGTTAGACCGGACATGTAAGTCTGGTCTACCTACAGCCCAAGAGTTTACCCTATATAAATATATGCTCAAAAATGACATAAATGGACTAATAGTGATATATAACAAGGGCTCTTAACCTGTAACAACTTATGTCCAGCAGTAACACTCTCATGAATGTACACTAGGGTTCACTTAATGGAGTCATTATCTCATCTTTACATCTCCTCTCCAACCAACGAAAAAGAGACATTTTGGTGAATAGGAGCCATGGAAGCTAGGAAAAGCCACGGGCGCAGTGGCTTTTTCTAACAAGCATTCGGGACTGAATCTGAAAACATAGCAGCCCTTTTGAAGTGTTGGGAGAGACGAACCAAATGGCCTATGCAGACTTAATTTTGATTATTGCCCTTTCTTAGTCTATGACTATATTGGATTCGTAGGTTTTTTCTACCTGCAAGCCAAGGATACCCATTTCGAAGTTTAATCCCTCTTATGCTTCCTAGACAGCTTTCTTCCAATAGTACAACCATTCACAAGTACGCAGAATTAAATGTACCTAGGAGAATTTCTCTCTATATTCATAGTCTACTTTCAACTCCCACGATCGTTCGTACCTCGCGACAAATCTGACGTCATTTTTAAATGCTAGAAAAGTGACGATATTGAGTGCGTGCGGTGAATTGAGTTGCATTGAACTGTTGTCCGTACTGATTAATTGAATATGAAAGACCTCCTAGGCTCTCCAGAAAGTGCGAACTGTGAAATATTCTAGTCCAAATGTTTTGTGCAATCTTGTGTAGAGGATTGTGTTGTAGATTGATGGAAAATAGAAAACCTCCTCGCTGGTATTAGACTCAATCCAGACTTTGCGGATGATATAGAGAGAGCTTGAGATTCTTAGCTAAAACCGCTGAAAAACGTCATATCTTCACCCCAGATTTGATACTATTGGCGTAGTGAGACGTACCATGTTCGGCCACACGGGTAGGGCAGAGAGGGTGTTCGCTTCCTGTCCAAGACATCCTTCTCGGATCAGGCGCTTGTCAGATGTTCGGGTAGTTGATTCAGAGAAGCAGGAATTACGTGGTGGCAAGATACATGGTATGAAAAGGGTCACAGGTTGGCTATCGAGGCCCGGGCGCATGGTGACTAACGGAAAACTGCAATTGTGCATAGCGAGATTTCGTGGAGGTGCTTACTTGATTGTTTCTGGACTACTGAGCGCATCATGACTCAAGTTTGAATTCATGGCGGCACGGCTCAGCTCATCTACGTGGAATGAATCACATTGTGTACATTTATGATGGTTAACCCCAACAGGCCCGGCCTGGCCTCTCGTGTTGAAGATCCAATTGGATTGCTTAAGTGGAGTTGAACTAAAACTTTGATAGGATACTACATAGGACGAGCCCTTATGGCTTCAAGTTTCGCATCCAATATCAAATAAGTCGTTTAACATTTGCCTACATTTCTTACTAGAAATAAAGCTTTTAATCAAGTAGATTATTTCTTTTTAATTCTCTTTCTTCCAACAAGTTTTATTTCTGAATATGTGCCGGACCCACATCATACAATATTCTAGGCGTGATACGGTCACATGATCCTCAAATTCTACCTCTGTTGTTGGGATATCAAGAAAGTATGGCCACGAGAGTAAGATAATACGGATGGTAGTATACGGTGTGTGGAGAATGTATAATGTGGTACAGCAAATGCAGAGTGATAAAGATGTGTTATGTTCCAAGGATATGGACACCTTTCACTTAACCAACCAGCTGGCTGAGCAGAATTCTCTTACATCTTTTTTTTTGGATGGATTATGTATCACGTATGTGACAAGTAGATGCAAAGACTACTTGATGTACACACGCCAAGAATCGAGGTCGAGATACTAACTAGTGGAATAAAATTTGTAGGAATGAAAAGGTGACGCGTAGACAAAAGGAAGTAAGATAGCAGCATTTCAGGAGTGGAAAAGCGCATAGAAAATTTTCAAGGAAGAGCGATCATCTTCTCATCAGGCGTCGGCAGACCCAGAACATTAGAAAGCAGCAAGTATCAAGACTGACAAGATTAGATTAGATTTTTATTATAGTCCCTACTGAGTCCAAGACTTTGGAGGACAACACTGACAACAGAACAGGCAGAAAAAGAATTACCTAAAGAAACACACCCTCTAAAATCCACCGAAACCTGAACAGGGCCCAAAGTTGTATTGCAATACAGATGAGAAGTGAGCATATCGGCCTCAACCCTTATCTTTATAGATGAAAGGTCCCTGGAGTGGCTAATTTAAAGTGCCAGTGTGGATATCCGTCACAAAACGTGAAACAAATGTTCATAGCTTGTCCTCAATGGGCTAAGGGAAGAGGAGAGGTGCTGGAACAGGCAAAAGATAGGTCTTTCAAAGCTATGATGAACAGCCCGGATGACATGAAGGGAATTACAGAGTAGATGTTACAGGCTGTAGCCTTGTATGTGGATCCGGAACTATCCGGCTCCGTCTATGAACAAAAGCGCGCTAGTGTCACGGGAAAACGCGCTCGATTGGAACAAAACATCTTGCGCGCGCGTTGTAAATGTTCTCCTCCTTAGATAAAATATAAATTCATTTTTGGACCCATAATTGTGAACAACAAATGTGAAGTACCTTCACAGTGGATACTTAGTATCGGTTGACTTGAACAGTCCTGGCTTGCAGAAGAAGTTGGGATAGCACTCAGTGAAAGGATTGAGCGATCGGGAAAAGGATAGGACGGTATTCACGCTGGACGTACAGTGTAAACGCACTTCCTGTAGAACACCTCAGAGAACCAATAGATACGAGACAAACAGTTTTGGGGGGTTTTTACCGAGTTGGTTTCCTCCCTTGTAAATACTAAAGCTAGATATACCTGAACGGGCTAAATGAAATCAAATCAAATCGGATGTACATGGATTTAACATTATTCTATTCTAGTTGACTAGGCCAACATCTGACTAATAATACGCTTGGGCGTCTAACCTACGTGAGCCAACGGGTCAACCATTCTCCACTGTTCCGCCGATAGTTTTTTCTGTTGCATCAGATTTCATTGCGTCTGCAGCTAGCTAGCTGTGACACAATATCAAAGAAAAGTACACAAAAGGTGACTCAATTTACAAGAAGAGTACTCATGCCTCGGATTTCATTTGCAAGTACCACCGCGAAGTTATAGTGGCTTTTTCTTCACCCCAAGTCAACCTTCATCCGTGAATACCCACCCAGGGGAACGTCTCAAGAACCCTGAGTTATCCAGATTTACCTCCATCATCTTTCAACTTTTCTCCTCACGATATGTGATTTGAGGTGTCTCTTTCCCAAGTGGAGTAGGTGCCCAGGCTACTCAAACTATACCAGAGAACACCACTAGGAGGCGGAACACTACACCTTCCATCGTTTGCTTGTTTTTAAAGTGTTAGCTGCACCCTCGCAAGCGAAGTCTTGGCGTGAATAAAGCTCAATTCGTAAAACTCTTGCCAAAGTTCAAAATGACACGCCCATCGAGTTTTTATCCTTTCTTTGCATCATCTTGTGAACTTGTCCTGATCCCTCTCACGTCCATCTCAAAAAGCTATCTCCCAGATTTGTGCCCCACGCTTTGCTTCCTCAGTCGGGTGTAAATATCGGTGTGGGCGTGTATTTGGTGACCAACTGAGGCCAGAGAAGGTCGAAGAGTGGTGTGATTATTGGAGTGAGGATGTATTGGGTCGTACTTGTAGACTTGATGAAGCTTAATTGATAATGGGACTCTTTGGGATTGAAAGATTGACATGGAGTAACTTGAATTTTTGCCTCGTGGGCCACCTTTGATATTGCGAAATTTGACTGAACTTGGCTCTGGCAGAATATTTCACTCCCAGGTTCGTAGAGGACACCGCGTACAGTTGTTCAGTCTTGCCCTCCATCTTTCCTTTCCTGTTGCTGTTGTTCCGCATTGTAGATATTCTTGCGTTATCATTACTTTAGGAAATCAGAATAAACTTCGTATATTTCGATCGATCGATTAGATCACGACCACATTCCGTGACACTGGGCTACTTTGGGCCCTTGTTAGGCTTTTATGGAGGGTAAGAGGGGATTCTTTGAATCTTATTCTTTGACGTCCAGATTGTCGGCATTGATAGAACCTAGCTGCTATCCCAAAATAAAATAATCTAAAGCCGAATCCCTGATTCCTGAACACACCCCATTTCGCGTTAGAAACAAGCTCAGCGTGAAAGTCCACCGCAAAATCAATATTTTATAGGTTATAATAACTCTTACAGTTGGAAAATGGAAGAATATCTACTAGCTATTCTCTTACCCTAGATGAGCTACTATTTCGCAGTCCAACTACATTTTCTCAGCAATGCTGTATTGAAAAATTACAGCGCTCTCCATCACTCACAATTCCGTGTCGGGATTTTGTTGTAGTCACAGAAACGTTGACAGCCATCCAAATTTTCTCTAAAATCTGCTCAAGCTATTTGAAAGTCATGATGCGCTCATTTTGGTTGGGCCAGTTCTGGTAGTCAATTAGCACGGTAGTGGATGAGAAAACGGGTTCAAGTCCGAAGCTTATCATTGCAGATAAATGATGCTCTGTGTGACTCTGATTGTGGACAATATCCCAATCTAGGACGAAATTTTGGATGGTATAGATTAAGTCTCTAGGAATCGCCATTTTCTCTTCACCAAAATCCGACAAAGGCCTAAACTTATCTGGTGACGTGAATCCGAAGCGTGCACATGGGTCTCAGCCCGTATTCAAGTAGGAGAAAAGTATCAAAAGCCTGTAGCCCAAGCTATCCATTTGGCTGCAATTGCATAATCTCTAGCGCATAATTATATCCTGTTCTCCATGGTCAAATGTTGCCGACAAAGACGAATTCTTCACCTTCCAGTCGTGCCGGTGTAATCGCCCAGTATGCTCTGCATGTCTGGGATAGCCAAGAAGAATCGCTTCAGAATCGAAGTCGAAAGCAAACACATGTATATTTCCATTTAACGACTTCTCAACCATGCAGGACTCATCATTATCTTCTAAGTCCTCAACCACGATCTAACCACATACCATCTCGCCTCGACGACTGATAAAGGCGTCACCCCAATTGCAAATAGGAGCTTGCCTCATTCATTACCGGCTATCTCTCACTACAAATTTACGACGCTACATATACCCTCAAGGAGAAAGTCAAGTCATAATATACAAAGTTGGGGTCTTGGTTTATGGGGGACTGATGCTCTAATGGGGTTACACATCTTGAGTAAGGACAGGCGGCTGAGATATGGAGCGAGAGGGGAAACAGGTCACCGAAGACCATGCTGAAACTGTTATTTTCGAGGGGTTTTCAACTTTGGATCTTTTGTGGGCGCCAAGACCAAGATTTCGGTTAATTAGCCAGGAGGGCTTCTCTTGTCGATGAGTCAACGGCACTCCCCAGCGCCCTGGACGGCACAAAACAAGTTGGGCTAAGCTACCATACAGTAATCACGCTCTGTCAAGACTTTTCCGACATTTCAGCACGACCTTCGGGAAGAAGTTGGAAAGAGACTAGAAAGGCAGAGAGTGAATTCCCCGAGGTACCCACAAGTCTGCAGCGCCCAGCTAGCCGGCCTCTTCGAACGCTTCAGGAGGATCACTATCTCTTTGGATTTAATCGTAATGTCGGTATTAGGAGAGCTCCGCTCCTAGTGGTTTTTGCGATTTTTCCCGGCTGCCATGCACCCGCAAATGGCCATCGTTTCGTTGGCTGGAGAGGGGAGATAATGAAGGGCAAAGGGCTCCTCTTAGTTTATGATCGAATGCGGGCTTGTGAGGGGTGGTACTGTTTGAAGGGAGCTGTATGGGAGGAATAAGAGGGGATATACTACTGGCATAGGTATCCTCGGCCTGTAGGTAGAGAGGACCTGCATGTCATACATAGTCATAGACTCAAACAGGACAATAAATTGAATTAATAATAATAATGGTCAAATATTAGAAGAGGAATTTACAAACATATTATAGATCGTTCCTATGAAGCTATGATAAATAGTATTGGCGATATCAAAATAATTACACAGTGGATCCCAAATCATAGTTTAATGAAGCAATTTCAGATGATGAAGCGGGGAAAATGCTGCCAAGGAAAAGAGACACGAAGAGCAATTATTGGGATCAATAGGTTGGATGTGATTGAAATACATCGATGGCAATGTAATGTAACTGCACTTCCTGAAGGACAGGTAATAAAACCAATGATATTAAATAAAAAGGCTCGGGAGGTAATTGTCGAATGACCTAACGACTTAATGACCTTGCATGTATTATCTTAGAAATGATGACTAATTATGTTGATGAGTAATGAGTTACCTGTTTAGGAATGGCGTCAGGAGAGAGGATCAGCTGCTATATATACGTATTTCCTTTAGTTAGAAGAGAAGAGAGAAGATATATGATAACCACCAATTGTTATTACTGCTACTGAAAGCTTGTGATATAAATACCACTCGAGTATTCCGACAGTCATCACCGAAATATTTCTTTCGATGTAAAATTAAAAGTTCATAAATACCAGTATGGGCCCCCCAGGTGTGACAGGCTAGGGCTGTAAAAGGACGAGAATCGCGGACGCTGCACGCAAAGGCTGCCACAAAATAATCTATATTTTCTATGAAGAGAACATCTCAGTGGGACAGAGCCAATGTAAGGTGTGTGCCGATGACCACCTTATATAAGCACTTACTAAGCGTCTAACTTGTTGCAATAGACAGGCCTATTTTCCACATCCCACTTACATGCAAAGCTGGGCCCGTAAGTCAGCCCAGCCAACTAACACCGGGTAAAACCCGTAACAAGGACTTTCGGCCGATGCACGAAAGAAAGCCACAATTAAATGTTTATATTTTCTATGAGGGATTTAGGGGCTGGAAGCTGCGGCTCTTTGTAGCTACAATGCCTGTTCCAGATCTGTAACTTCACTTAGGTAATGGTAAATATATATTTATATAAAACTTGATTCTCTATTCTATCTATTGGCACAGGCTTAATCTGCTAGTAGATAGATAATGGTTAGTCACTTTGTTCTTAATTCTCTATCTAAGCTATCCACATAGAGCTATCCTACAGTGCCTCTAGGTTCCAAAATGTTAAGCTTGAAACTGGGATGTTTAAGGGATTAGCCCTGTAGGTGCAGCTGGGCTAGCTTGCAATAGGTTAGACTGTCTCTCCATAATACCCCGCTCGCCATGAAGTATGGTCCAATCGTCTTTTTTCTGACAACCCGTTAAAAAACACACTTTCAACGACACTTTTGGCTGCCTAACCTACATAGTCCATGTAAATAAACGTCACTATCAATTCATCCTCTTTTCTAGCAAACAATGTCTCTCCAAAAGTCTGCTTTAGAAACTAAAGTTCGCAAGCATCTAACTCGCAATCAATGTATTGAAATAAGAGCATTAAGAAGACTTGGCTTGACGTTACAACAGATATCCGACGAACTTGGCATCACTTTAAGGCAATTGCAACTTGCGTGTGCTCGAGAGACTGAGAATCCTATGTCTCGCAAAGGACCCTTACCAAAATTAAGCGCGGAACAAGTTGATGAACTTGAGGCTTTCGTCCGGGAATCTCCTGAAAATCGACTGGTGTACTATTTGGAACTAGTGTTGGGGCCCTCCAGCCACTGGGGATGCAGTGAAGGTTTAATTTCTAATGCACTCAAAAAAAGAGGTTACAGCAGATGCATTGCTCGGAAGAAGCCTCCGTTAAGCGCGGTGAACAAGCAGAAAAGATTGGAGTTCGCCTAATGACATTTAGATTGGAGCGATGAACAATTTAGTCGAATACTACGGACTGACGAAACCTGGGTATCGGGTGATTCTCAAATGAAACCTCGTGTCACTAGAAAAGTACGTATAAATTCTATCAAAATCTTCTTTGTACTAACAGCAGAGTTTAGCCTGGTGATGAGTTTGATGAGACTTGTATTGTGGCTCGCCATGCTCATGGGAACAGCTGGATGTTTTGGGGATCATTTTACGGATCACAGAAAGGCCCATTCCTAGTCTGGGGGAATGATCGGGGGTCAATGAGGGCCTCATCCTTTTGTGAAAGGATTTTGCCTCTTTCAAATTAATTTCACGTGGAAAATCCAGAAATTCTATACATGCACGAGAATGCATCATGTCATAAAGCGTACTCAACAATTGAGGCAATGCGTGTAGTCGGTATCACGCCTGTTAGATGGCCACCTTACTCTCCGGACCTGAACCCGATCGAGTCATTGTGGAACACCTTAAAAAAATCACATTCAGGTAAATAGTCCTGAGATAAATGGGGTCAGGCTTGTGCGCTCTGCCACGTTGAAGACATTGCCACAGGATGCATGGGATTCTATACCTTCTGAGGAGCTATTGCCACTAGTTGGCAGCATGCACGAAACATGTGTAGCAGTGATAAAGGCAAATTGAGGGTACACAACGTATTAGGATGGAGAAGACTAACACAAAACATGTAGTACGCTTTCATTTTAGTTGCGAGCCATACTGAGGGCTTCGATGTAGACTTGTGTAATACAGAGCAATAATTTTTGAAATAGATGTTTATTTTCAGAAAATACCAACTGATTTTTTCAATTTTTAATTATAAATGAGGACCACTGTACTTTTCCCATAGAGTTGAAAACCATCTCCACAATTTAGACTTTCACGGAATGTCATTGGATAGTTCCCCTTGCTTGCATAGCTAGTCGATAAACTAGACATGGACCTGCATGAAGACTAAACCAATCTAATCGATATGCACAGGGATCTAACCCCAGTCATTATGACAATTTTACCCTTGCCATCCTTAAAAGACTGTATGTAGGTGCCAAGGCCCTAGTGCGATCAATACCCGTGCGTGAGGGCCTGTACTTCGGACCAATCGGAGTGATCCAGACACTATCCAACGAAGGCTAGTAATACATAGGGGGACTATTCTCATCACCTGTCAGCGGTGTCTCCCAATAACCTCCAGCTCTCACTGTAGAGTCCGGAGAGCCTAGATTGAGAAACAAAGTCCTCACTTCGACGAGGATTCCCAATCGCTTTCGAGGTCTATGATTTCTTCATCTCTCAGCACAGCCCCTATCAGTATTATCATGAAGCTAACTACGATCAGATCGGATGGTAGAGTCGAAGCCCTTCTCATCAACAACCCTTGTTCATGGAGGAAAAGCCATCCGATATGTTTCCGGAGCGAGCCCAACACCCAATATGGAGATGGTGGATTGGTTCAAGTCGGCCTCGACTGTTACAAATGAGGAAGATATCATTATGGAAATAATGACCCCTCAGTCATTGAGGTTGTAGAGCGCATTGATTCAAGTAACTACCGAAGTGAAACTAAGTACAATATTTGCAGTCACGTGTATATCAGCAACGTGGCCCACTTGATATCCCCAAATATTCTAGATTCCAACAGATATAGATGAATATGTGGCCTCATGTGGTCCCGGTGTATAGGGATCGCCTGGCTAGAGCTGCAGGTTTTTTGAGACATTTTCCGGCGCACGCAGTTTCCATTGCTACCTTTTTTTCGGGGGGTAGAAGGTTCCGTGGAAAAAGTGGCCGAATTCCACGGGCAAAAACTGAGCTAAATGGCTATTCATCAAGGGCAGTATATCAATGATCTTTCGAGATTCATGAGAGGCAAGGAGCACTGTATAAGGTGTGGCCTAGGCCAGAGAGTAGCCCAGTGTGCTATATAGTCTATGACATAAGTAGTACAATTAATAACTCACACACACTTGGAAAACCAGGTAGTTGCTCTACAAGAAACATGGAGCCACCCTACCGAGCCAACCACCCTTTATCATCCGGGATACCACTTAATAATTCCAGAAAATCAAAAAAGTAGAACCTATATTTACATCAGTAAAAACCTAGAGGTAAAAAAGTGGAGAATAGAGGAAGTCCCAGAAGGCACAAAAGGAGATGTAACTTCAATCAGACTAGAAACAGGAATCGGCAAAGCGTGGATACACAACATATATAACCCTCCTCCACTCTCTCACAGTAGCCAAACGATGGGAACAGTGCAATGGATCCCCCAACTACTAGCGTAGGAGGGTTATCACACTTTATTAGGAGACCTTAACCTTCATCACACAAGGTGGGGCGGCGAAACAATTATAGTCCTACTCAGAATTGCAAGCAACTTTTACGAAATGCTAAGCAATCAAGAAATGGAGCTCATTCTGTCAAAAGGGACAATCATCTGGATGAGTAGAGGGAGCCGAAGCACTCTAGATCTAACCTTTGTGTCTAAAGAATTAGAAGACACAATCCTAGAGTGCCAACCAGCGAACGAACTAGAAGCGTCCTCAGATCATATTCCAATACGAACAAAACTCAACCTAAAGGTAGCCGAAAAGGCAGAAAGACAACCGCATCTACAATGGAAAAGAGCGGATTGAGACGAGGTTAATTTAGACTCAGATCTAAGCTGCAAGCTTTAAGAGTCAGCGACAACCCACTCGACAGCGAAGAGGCCATTGACAAGTAGGTAAAGGAATCACCCAAGTAATCCAGGAGACAATGAATGAAAGCATACCGAAATCAAGACCTTCGAAATTTGCTAAACCATACTAGACAAAAGAATGCTCTGAAGCCGTGAAAGAAGCACGTAAGGCAAGAAGACATTGGACAAAGGCTTCGATTGAAGAAAGCTAGGTGCAATACCAAAAAGCCAAAATTCAAAAAAAAAGCCAAATCAAGGGAGCAAAATCTATTGGTTGGAAAGCAGTTGTCTCAGAAGCCACATATGACCCTACAAAACTGGGAGAATAACTAGGTGAGCCAAGAAAACTCCGTAGGAACGAAGTAGACTCCCTCAGATACCCAACATCAAAGATGGAGAAAAAAATATACACAAAAATGACGTAGATAAAGCAAGAGTAATTGCGCAACATTTCTTTCCAGAGCCAGTTCACGCAGACGTTCGAGATATTGATGGCACAATATATCCAGAAGAACTAAACACCATATCTCTTACGGTAACGGAAGTCGAAGTAGAGGAAGCCTTGGCAAAGCTAGTGAGCGAGAAAGCCCCTGGCCCAGGCAGAATCCCAAACCGGCTGTTCAAAAATTGCAGAAAAACTCTATCAAGAGTTCTCACGGACCTATTCAACGTCTGCCTCTTCAAGGGATATCACCCATTAGGCTTCAAGGAGTCTTTAACAATTGTAATTAGAAAGCCACAGAAACCAGCATACAAAACTCCAAAGGCTTACCAACCAATAGCTCTCTTAAACACCATTGGAAAAGTCCTTGAGAGAATAGTCGCCAAACGCATCTCAAGTGCTGCCAAAATACACAATCTTCTTCCAGAAGAACAGATGGGGGCGCGTCCCAACAGATCTAAGATCTTGGCAGCTGAGCTTTTGACCGAACAGATCTACGATATCTGGGGAAATGATAAGAAAAAGGTGGCATTCATCCTCAGTCTAGACATCTCTGGAGCTTTTGATAATGTACCCCGCGAAAGACTCGCTCACAACATGAGGCTAAAAGGGATTCCTCTATGGATCACTAACTTTACTAAGTCATTTCTTGAGGAGAGGACTACCTCAATAGTCCTTGGATCGTTTATAGGAAGAAGCATCAACACAAAAACAGGGATACCTCAGGGCTCTCCGCTTTCCCCAATTCTGTTCTTATTCTTCGTTTGCACCTTACTCCCTCTATTTCAGATAGAATCGTCTTCAGCGATCGGAAATGTGGGCGACACTAATCTCACAACATGGTCAAACACAACTGAAGAAAACTGCCGCAAACTGGAGGAACTCCACGAAAAATGTGCTTCATGTGCTTCATTGGCTACGAAGCATGGGGTTAAATTTGCATCAGAGAAATATCAGCCAATGCATTTCTTGAGGACCTGGAAACGTCATAATCTGAACGCTGCCATCTAAATATAGAGTCATGTGATTACCCCCAAATTGTCTCTTCGATTTCTTGGAATCCAGTTGGACCCCAAGTTAAACTGGGCATCCCACGTTAAAGGATTACAAGCAAAAGCGGAGTCACAGATGCAGGCACTGAGTCGACTAACTCAGTCAACATGGGGTGTAAATGTCAACAAATCACGACTATTATATTACTCGGTAGTAAGACCAGCGCTTACCTATGGATCCCCTATCTGGGCTAGAACTGGACCGGCAGGCAACATCTCTGAAAAGATACTCAAGCCACTCAGAAGTGTCCAAAGGAAATTCCTAAAGATCATTACGGGGGCATACCAGTCGACCAGCAGTAGAATGCTAGAGTATGAAACGTCAACTCTCCCGATAGAGATCTACCTTAAACAAAGGCGGCTTCAATATACCGGGCTATCCAATAACCTACCTGTTCAACAGACAATTTCAACCGCACGCAGAAAAATCAAATATTTTGATGAAGAAAAGTTAAATAAACGCGATCAGAATAGGAGACATGATACAGCGGAATGGACCTTAATCTGCAGCAAAATCGAGTCTAAAATAAGACAGAAAGTAGCCGGAAAGAACGCCGCGTTCAAGAAATGGTCAGAATCGTGGACGAGCCAGAAGAAGGAGCGACACTAGGGTCTTCGAGCGCAAGCCAATCCGGATAAGTCGAATGCAGCAAACTTATATAACGACAAGAAAACAGGTAGACTTATGATGAACTATAAAGAATCACCCATCCAAATCCACCAAAACCTTAGCAGGGCCCAGAGTAGCATTGCCACACAAGTAAGGAGCGAGCACATTGGGCTCAATGCTTACTTATACAGAAGGAACGTGCCAGGAGTAGGAAAACCATGCTGCCAGTGTGGATATCCGTTCCAAAACCTAAAGCACATGGTGATGTCTTGTCCAAGATGGGCAAAGAGAAGAGGTGAGTTGCTACGAAAATCGATAACTCGATCTTTCGAAGCTATGGTAAATAACGTCAAAGATGTGACTACAATTGCACAGTGGATTCATAAGGAAGGATGGCTAGAGCAGTTTCTGATGACCGGGGAAATCGAGGCGTTAATCAGGCGAATAGAGGAAAATGGATATACAGGACAAGGACGGAATCCACACTGGCAACAACAGTGTGAGTGCACTTCCTAGAGGTAAGACTATAATCGCGTAGAGTCAAGTCAGACAGTAAAGGGGTTTTTACTGCAAGGTGTCCTCCTATGTAAATATTAGAGTTCGTAGACACCTGCATGGGCCCACAGGGCGCCAAATCGGGCTAAATGAAATCAAATTCAAACTCTCACACACTAACACTAACTAACTACTGATACAAATTTGAGTATTAGTAATCAAACCCATGCTGTTTACCTAAGCAGATATGCCGGTACTCCGAACACTATCGATTATATGAATACCCAGAACAATAAATTAATTAATTATAAGGACAAGATCCCCTGGCACTTTACAAGTGATCTGAAAATACTCCTGCATAGTGAGTAGACTTACAAACTCGCTTGCACCTAAAAGATAACGATGGGCCCTATAGCCTTAAACAGCCCAGCCATAACCAACCGGGCCTAGCCCGTAACACCAGAGCACCAAATCAGGTTAATGAAATCTAATCAGTTATCGCAAACACATCTTTCTTGTAGACCCAGATCATGTGAAGGTCGTAGGGCAAAGACTGAACACCAGTCCGCGGTATTTTATATGGGCCTAGGTGTGAATTGATCTCCCAGAGCCAAGTTCAGTCACATTTCGCGATACAAAGGAAGCTGGCCCACGAGTCTGGTGGTCAATTTTCAGGATTTTCGTGAGAGATAGTAAAACAGATAGGCAAGGTGATTCAAATGATCGATATGGCCTTGGAATGAGTGACTATTTGAATCTGGCAAGAAGTTTGTCAAGCTGAGAATTGTGTGTTACACGACTTCTTTTACGGGAGTGCAAGCAACACGATAAATAGCGCCATAACTAGATAATGTGGTAGAACATCATTTGAATTACCGGTTTAAGGTGTGTTTGTGTTTTCTTTCGATTTCGATCTGGATTCGATGCTTTTTGGTTATCGGAGAAATGCAGATTATGCTCAGTATTTTCATTAGCACTACTGGAAGGTGAAGAATTTATCTATTCCAGGGCCTGAAAATTAACATATTTGTATACAAATATATTAAATTGCTATATCCATATTTGGCAATGTCATGACAATCCGTCAGGATATCTCTCAAGTTAATCCTAGGAGCTTACCTTAGCAAGTCTGTGTGCCGTAATTGATGTCTTCTGATAGATATTAAATTCTCGTTGGAGGATATTTTGGGTCAGTCAAATCTGGGGGTCGAGTTATCGAAAACCTTTGTCATTGAAAAGAGGATGTGGTAGTTCGAACTTAAAGACTTAATGATGCTTCTCTGCGATTTATCCTGGTAGGAATGAAGAACTGAACTAGTTGAAGGTCTTGAATCATTGTCTTGCTTGCCAACATCCGGATTGCCATATTTGACCTGGCTCGACTTCGGGTGATTATTTGACAGCTATGTTCGCGGGAGATGCAGTCATCATAAATTCGTCCCTAATTTTCTACAAATCAGAGCTTTGATTGTTTTGATGATGAAGCAGCAGTAGATAGAAACATATTTATTTTTGAAATGAGTTCCTTGTCTTTTGGATGTATTTTAAGTGGCTGTGATATTTATCATGAGAGACATCTATTTAAGCAAAACTGAAAGACAATCTATCAGTAATTTAAGAAGATGAGGCCTTTAGTGTCCTGGCTTGGATATGATATTTAGACTGCATTTCCTGAAGGCTGAATTAAGTTCTTTTCGCCTATCCCGCTAGTCGAGGGGAAGCAATCCTGCTTGATATGATGGG
Source organism: Blumeria graminis f. sp. triticale (assembly GCA_905067625.1). Lineage (NCBI taxonomy): Eukaryota > Fungi > Ascomycota > Leotiomycetes > Helotiales > Erysiphaceae > Blumeria > Blumeria graminis. Next base: position 6,831,981 of record LR898472.1, on the reverse strand, counting down.
ATTCATCCGAAGGGAATAAAACGTATAAAAAAATACCTCTCAAGCTGCAAAGACGTCTATTCAATGTTATCATGTGTGGCGATTAGCTGGGCTATTGGAATGTCTTTCTGATTTAATCGTTAGTCTCTTTTTTTTTTAATTCATTAAGTGTATGCAAATCGTTAGTCTTGCAGCATCTGTTAAAATTAGAGGCTTTCATTCCAAATTCCATGACCAGGTTATTGAGACCGTTAAATGCGGTGCACGTAGCTATTTGTTCATTACCTATACAATTTAATGGGTTATTTTAGCGACGCAACAAATGTCAATAATAAGCAATCCACAATGAACGACATTCGTATTTCACATATTCAGAAAAAGCTAAAATACAAATTTCTTAGAGACAAAGCTATGAGAGATTATCTAATTAGTTTGGAATCGGATGTATTAGAATCCTGATTTGGTGTAATAATACTAGGCATGCAGTATCACACTTTATGGCTAGAAATTACTTCACTGTATGCATTTATACTCGTTCCGACCCGTTTTTTCAGTTAAAAATATAAGTTTTGGTGTAATATTTTAGGATAAACTCGTCGTTTCGTGGGGATCTGGATATTGAAGTGTAATAGGGTCTGCACTGGTGGTCAAAGCCGTAAATCTCTCTCCTGCCTGCTTTAAGAGACCTTGTACCTCTACTTCCCTCGCGGTAATTTCACGCTGTTCTTGTTCAGAATCTTGTAGTTTCTTACGAAGCTCAGATAGGCCTGTCTCAGTGGACTGAATCTTATTTTTTAAACGTTCAAAGCACTCAGAAAAAATAGGCAGTGGCGTTATTCGAGGAATTTGTGTTGTACTTCTATCCTCATCAAAATCAGGCTTGTGAAGCCCGTCCATACCGGCCCGAGTTTGAGCTCTCTCATAGGCCGTACATCTTTCAACCTCGGAGTCATCCGACGTTTCATCTGAGCTGCACTCAGCCTGCTCGATTAGCTCTGCCATCTCCTTGAGCTGACGGCGGCGCGCTTGACGTTCTTGATCTTTACCAAGTGCAATTCGCCCATCCTCCACAAATTCGTCAAACCCTTCACCAAAATCTTCATCTTCTCGAACAAGTCGAGATTCTGCTTTTTTTTCTCTTTTCTTAAATATAACTTGATCCATCTCACCAGTTTGTGGTTCTAGAGAGATAAAATCTTTCTCGATGGCCAGGCGTGCTCGACGATCTTTCTTCTCTTGAATTTCGGCTTGACTTGGTATGATGGCTGGAATATTGTGCGCCATTACAGCCATTTGCTCATCAGTTCCAGCCGTAAAAATTTCGTCTTTGTGCTCCGTTAGAGTATGATTGCTACATAAATCCTTCGGAGCGACGGGTGTCAAGTTTTTAAGTTCGTTTAGGTATTCTTTACTGTAACACTGTCTTCCTTCATCATCATTGCCTGGCTGTCTGGGTAACGATTGGTTTGTAGGGATTCCATGGACTTGATTCCTTCCAATATCTCGCGGTTTTAAAGCTGTTTTGATGGGCAAAGTATTGATTTTATCTTCCAAAGCTTCTGCTTCATCCCCGGTTAATAAATCGCCGACCTGAAATGAAAGCCTGGAGCTAATATTTTTCTTTGTCAGTGTGCGAGACAGCTTTTTCGATGTTAAGTTGGACACATTTTTCTTTTTTTCTAACTTTTCAGAATTATCTTCAACCCCGATTTCAAGACGATCATCTTCAGTGAAATCAATGACTAAATCTTGATTCAAGTTATGGGTTGGTCTGGTATCGGTATGAACTATATAACTAGTCAGCTAAACCTATCAGCCTGGTAAATGTAATTTAGAGGGTGAGACTTACGAGAATTATTGTTTTCCGTCTCTCGATCAAGGTCGTTAACATCTACATCTTCGTTTACCAGAATCTTTCTCGCTTTCCGTCTGAATCCGATTGAGGACTTCATTGGAATGGAGACGAACCCGCGATAGATGGCTGTTCTAATCTATATTCTTTATGGCAATTTGAGACCAATTACCAAGTCAGTTAAATAAATCCTTGTGTCTTTGACCTTTTCATAATTACTTTCGAAGAATATTCGATTAGATCGTAGTAGATAATTGGGGTACAGGGGAACCAAGTCCATAAACTTGTTGCGATACCGCCTTACGAAAACAGTTAATGTACGTGACTAGGTGTACCACGAATAAATGTCTGGTTTCTATTCATGACTAAGTGTAAAATTGGGTAATACCATAGCAACTTAATTAATAATAATAATAATTATGAATTTTCCTGATTTGGCGGCTTGAGGCCCATGCAGGTTTTATCGGAAGATAAGTACTTTAAGTAAGATGACTCAATTTGACGTTTAGAACACTCACACTCAGATTTCATTTGCAGATACCTCTCAAGGTTAGCCCTTACGGCGTATAACGTCTTCCGTGCATACCTACCACAGGGAAAAGCGTGAAAAACATTTGGTTATCCGATTGTGCCTTCATCTACCCACAAGTACAATATGACCGCAAGAGAGAGTGGTCCATGGGATTTACTGGATTCGAACCAGCTTTCTCCTGTCTCGAATGGGGTAGGTGTTCAAGCTACCCAGTATCTACTTGGGAGAATGACCCTGATGGTGTACCACTGCACCATTCAACCCACAGCAACCTAATTGTTGCTGTCAAAGCGAAAGTCTCGTTCTCAACCTCACTTTGAGAAAGCTTGCCAGGCTGAGGTTCCTGATGGATTAGTATGTGTGAAAATTGAGATAAGCTTAACTTTATGATGGCGTAGGTTACTGGTGTCTTGTGGCTCCAAACTACCAATATGTATAGTAGAGCTTAAGACTAGATGTAACTTGATTTTCTAAAAATACAGGGTATCGTCTATGGAGGTACAGTTTTCTTTATCTTGCGCCCCGACTCCTATATGAAAAACATTACATAAGCATTACAATTTATCAGAGCCTCGTACTAATCGAGAGGTGTATCAATTTTGGATCCTCGGGGCGATGGGCATTAAGTCAGTACAGCATAATTTTTTAGACTTTCCATAAGATTTTTGATCAAATAGAGACGGTCACACCATTAACATTGAGTCCTTCGAAAGCAAATAACTGTTTCAAACATTCATTCTACTTGAGACAGGAGGTCGCTAGTTTGAATCAGGCAAATCTCAACCATATTCTACTTCATAGTCATAGACTCAGTAGGGACTTAAATTTAATTCTATTCTATTCTTTTCAACTAAATTCTACGCGGTGCGTTTGTTCGAGATTATTAAGGCAGATTAGGATATTCAAAGATTGTGTAATTCCCCCAGAGGATATACTCACAGACTATTAACAACTGTTTTGTGAACATAGACATACTCCTTTATCGTGTTTGCCAGTAAAATCCATGGTAGTGTCCCGTAAGTCAAAAGAGTCATCCAATATGTAAGCTTAGCACTGGTCATGCGTCTAAACTGAGTGAATGAGTGTATGAATATTTATTCGTGACAGGTACAAGCCTAGCACTCAAAGGGCATGCCACAGAGAAGGCGAGTCATTCCCCGAGGACTATATACGACGATAACTTAGTTTGACATTCGGACTACTCATGTAGTGGGTGCATTCGCTGATACTACTCGAGACCTTGGTGCTAGGGACTTTTACCCTTCCCTCAACCGTTGATATCTTCGAAAGGAAAAACAGGAAAAACCTTTGGCTACCCTAACATGCCTTTGCCATCTTGGATATAGCCGCCGCGCGAGATATGGCCTCACAGTTTTCCATTTCTCGGGTGAGTTAGGCGTCCAGGCTACCCGGACCTTAATTCAGGGAGATGATATCAAACTGTGGATAGTTTGGAGGCGATAAATGTCAGATATAAAGTTTAAGGAATTAGGTTTACAAAGCTTGGAGTTACTTGTTTCGGAAAAAGGTGTTTTGCTTGGTTTGTAGCAATGGGAACTCTATATCTTCTCAATAGAGATGTTTCGTTCCAAACCATGAGAAACTCGGTTTATGGGGACAAGTTAGGGACACATAGAGCATCTGCCATTTTCTAGACGTACATAATCTAGATAGTATCAGAAAGAGAAATGGCAGCCAGGAATTAATTGACACTTTTTACTTTTACTTCATACATTTTTCAATTGACTCGTTGAGTCCAACAGATGACGACCAGGAGGCGTACCAAAACACCTTCCATCGTTGCCTAATTTTAGAGTGTCGGTTGCACTATCCGAAATCGTTGCCTCGGCGCTCACAGACACCCTTAAGTTGAAAACACTCGAAAAATGTGGATCACAGCTTGCCCACCTGTGACCTCTTCACTTATTCGTCCCACGTTCCAGCTGCATATTTTCCCTCAAGATGTGAAGCCCCATTAGAGCTATGGTACCCCGCAGGCCAAAAGATGAGCTTTGTGGATTATGACTTAATTTCCTCCTCACGGGTAAACATAGCATCGTTATTTTGTATTGGGAGATGGCCGTTTTTTGATGAGGCAAATGCCCGATTGCTATTGGAGTATCGCCATTATCGGTATTTAAGGCGAGATGGTTTGTGGTATGAGTAAGTTCAAGGAGTCGCATGAGAGAGATTGGCCCGAAATCGACGAGAAGTCGTTGATTCTAGACATGCTTGTTGTTGCTTTCGACTTCGATTCGGGTGCGATTTTTCTTGGCTATCCTAGATATGTAGAGCATACTGAACGATTACACCGGCACCACTGGAAGGTGAAGAATTCTTCTTTGTCGGCCGTCTAAGATGGGTAACTAGATATAAATTAAATAAGTCAAATAAACAGCTTCCATTACCGAGGCTATCCAGAAGATAGCCAAAGAAGTTAGACCCACTGCCAAACCCTCGAAATTTGCCAAACCCAGCTGGACTACCCAATACTCAGAGGCGGTAAACGACACACGAAAGGCTAGAAGAGAGTGGAAATGTCGAGGAACTGAGAAAAGCTGGATAGATTATCAAAAAGCCACAAGCAGGAAAATGGCCCAGATAAGAAAAGTAAAAACATTTGGTTGGAGGGCAGCAGTATCCAAGGCTTCCCGGTACCAAACAAAGATATGGAAACTTGCTAAGTGGGCAAGAATTGATCTAGAGGATAGACAGATGTCGGTACATGTTGGAGTTTGAAGTCTTTGATCATATGATGCATTGTTTACGTAACTATAAATACTTAATACAACTACTTTTTTAGCAAAGAGAAAGAAATCCAACCCAATTGCAATACAATCATCGACAGAGCTGTATTCGGAACCCCGGTGATTCCAACACAATCTAGTGATATCACAAATTAGGAGACCGGAATTAATCAGGCTAATCAATAGTGAATTAGGTATTGTACATTTTTCATGGTGACGCATTAGGAAGAAAAATTCTTGCCTCAGTTGGTATACATTCCAAGAGTTGAAGTTCAAGGTATCTGTTGCGATTTCAGAGTAAGAGGAGCAGAAAGTATAGCCCAAAGAATGTTGTTTCTATTGGAGTTCTAAGTTACATGTAAAACGCGAATTTATGTGTGCATATCCTAGAGTTAAAGTGGGTATGCAAACAACAATCATTACAGTAAAAGGTTTTCAGCATAGCTGACAACGAAACCATTTTGCGGGGAATAAAACAGTACTGACCCCGCACCATTAAAGCCATCCTATTTGTCGCAAAGTAAACATGACAATGTCTCTCACTGCATTTGCATATAGTATCATACTACCCCGCACATGCAAATGCGTGAGAGAATATCTCAACAGCGAAAAGAAACTAAAATGTAGAATACAGGATGTATTATGCAGCATGCGGAGGGCAGGACTGAACACCTGTACGCGGTGTCCTCTACGAACCTGGGAGTGAAATATTCTCCCAGAGCCAAGTCCAGTCAAATTTCGCAATATCAAAGAAGGTGGCCCACGAGGCAAAAATTCAAATTACTCCATGTCAATCTTTCAATCCCAAAGAGTCCCATTATCAATTAAGCTTCATCAAGTCTACAAGTACGACCTAGTACATCCTCGTTTCAATGACCACACCTCTCGTCGACTTTCTCTGGCCTCAGCCGGTCACCAAATACACGCCCACGCCGATACTTATACCCGACGGAGGAAGCAAAGCGTGGCGCACAAATCAGGGAGATAGCTCTTTGGGATGGACGTGAGAAGGATCAGGACAAGTTTATAAGATAATGCAGAAGAGGGATACGTTTTCGACGGGCGTGAAATTCCGAATTTTGGTAAGAGCTTTACGAATTGAGCATTGTGCGCGCCAAGACTTCGCTTCTGAGAGTGCAGTTGACACTGTAAACATAAGCCAACGATGGAAGGTATTGTGGTCCACCTCCTGGTGGTGTTCTCTGGTATGGTTTGAGTAGCCTGGGCACCTACTCCACTTGAGAAAGAGACACCTCAGATCACATATTGCGAGGAGAAAAGTTGAAAGATGATGGAGGTAAATCTAGATAACTCAGGGTTCTTGAGACGCTCCCCTGGGTTGGTATTTACGGATGAGGGTTGACTTGGGGTGAAGAAAAAGCGGCCATAACTTCGCAGTGGTACTTGCAAATGAAATCTGAGGCATGAGTGATCTTCCTTTACATTGAATCATACATTCTGTACTTTTCTTTGATATTGTGTAACAGCTAGATAGCTGCATATGCAATTAAAATCTGATGCAAAAAAAAAAAATGCAGCATGCAGGAAAGTTGTTCATATTTGCAAGGAATGCTGATTATTGTTAGAAATGTGGCAAATTCCAACAGTATCGCACTCTGTACTTTATCTAAGATCAATTAATCTACAAAAGTTCACAAAGCGATATCAACCTGCTCTAAGCATCCAAAAATACTCAAGATGTCCGACAGCAAATCCACTGAATACGCCCATATCAACACTGAAGACGCATCATGTCTGAAAATCAATTTGAGTCTGGCTTCCTCCGAAGACCTTAGATACTACGCCAGTACCAAATTTCAGTTTTACACCAACAAAGACGGGTTTGATGATGATCTCTACAGCTTATTCCATTACGACTTCGCCGGCTGGCAATCCTCTCACTTCGAACATTGCGGAGTCCGTCTTGCCCAAAAGTTAAGAAAGTTCCTTTTTCAAGGTGGTATCTACATGACGAAATCAAAATCGGACAAAGTGTTTAACAACTTGGCAAACACCCTGAAGTTTGATTTTGAACAATGGACAGAAGAACAAATACTGAACGCCTTACAAGAAGGTTCAGCATCTTCATTCACATTGCCAAACATATCATGCCAAATTAATCCCAATCCCGATCTCTACAAAATTGCATACTATAACCGTCAAAAGAAGATCACAAATATCCTACCTCCGCCATCAACTAGCATCAGCAACACCACAACTTCAGCTTTCGCTCCTCCCAGTAGCAACTACCCTCAACCAAACACTGTCTAGAATTCATTCACAAACATGCCCCAACCTCCAAGACCAGACACAATTCCCACTAACAACAAAGCCATTTCTTTTCATCAATACAGTGATACCCATGACATTAGCCGCCCACTTCAAAACCTGTGAAGATCCTACACCGACGAAATAAAGTAGGTAGGTATGGATGATAGTTTAGATTACAAAGTTTCAATCTTCTATGAGCTCTGTAGCCGAAATGGAATAACGCAGGAGTATTATACTAATGCGTCCTCAACAATGCTCAAAGGAATAGCAACCGACTTCTACTATTCGAATCTTAGCCATTTACCCCCTACCTTTGAGGGCCCATATCAAATGATGAAGACAAACTTTGAAGGTAACAAACACCATCAGCGCATCTTGAACAAATGGTACTCGCTCACTTTACGAAATTTAATTCAACAAAATCCCCAGCATGTCACCATCACCTATATGCAAATGTTGGCTCAATCTTTACAAACCCTACGATATAGTCTAGACCCCGAGTTTCAAACAGATAAATTTATACAATTCAAAATGATTACTGCATACAAAAATGTATCTGCTTGCAAACATGCATGCCTCACTCCACCCCTAACTTTTTCCGGATTGCTCAATTGTTGTCACAGACCAAGGGCTTATTCTAAATCAATAGGAACCATGCACGAAGATATGCGTGCCATTCTACTATATTCTACCCTAATCTGTTCGACTCTAACCTATCTTACTATATTTCATTCCATTCTAATCTAACCTGTTCTGTTCTGTTCTGTACTTGTCTAGACTATTCTATTCTATTCTGTGTGAGGGTATACTGGAAAGTTCGAGAACAACAGAGAGGAATACATAATGGGTAATTGGGATGACTTTGGCTCGGCAGATTATGGTCTTGCCTTCTTAGGAAATTTTTAGACATTATTGAATCATATGTTGAACTCTTGAACTGTCAAACTCTTGGACCCTCGGAATGCAAACTCCTTTTGTACTCTTGAAAATTGTCTACAATCATCTATCACATTGTATGACAAAATTTATCCTAAATCCTCAACAAGCGTCTTCTACACAGACTGTCAATTCCACAGAAATGATCCTCAAGGGATCACGCCTCGTGAAAACTCACGGGGCCACAGCAACACCCGATACCACAATAACAATTGCTACCTCTCTAAATCCAAATATCTATCCAGACATTGATCACTAAGCTCCTCCAAATCATGCATTGTCTGCAAAAAAGAAAGCTGGTGGTCCAACAAACACTCAAAAGCTGAACATGAAGAAGTTATCAACATTAAAACTTGTTGTCAATATTGTATATGTATGTCTGTTATCACAGACATTGGAAATAATTCATGAGAATGCTTAATGAGTGGCTAGATTTGATTCCAATATAATATTGTAGAAGACTTGTCTATTGTCATAACGAGGTTATGAGAAGTCTAAGAATTGTCACAATGGGTGTGTCAAATTGGAGCGTTGGCGTTTGACCTGAAGTGGAATAGAAGGGCGAGAAGAGGTCGGATGGATTGTGAGGGATGACTAAAGATCTACTGGAGATAATTTGGAGAACTAAAGGTTTAAAAATGGGTAATATAAGTGTCTAAAGAGTCTAAAGATACGAGCAAATACTAGTGGTGGCTAAAGGTGCTAAAGGTAACTAGAGGTGACAATAGGTGACCAGAGGTGATCCGAAGGTGGTGGTTATGACAGAAGGCTAAGCGTGAAGAACTCTATAGCTACAGGCCAAGCCATCATACATATACTTGCTTTCCTCCCACTAGCTCATCATAACATAGGCCCTAAACTAGTGCTAACACAATAACCAATGCCAAGAACTGTTCTGTTGTCATAGCAACATCAGGAGAAGGGTAAAATTATATACTAAAGATAGGATGGGAAGGAGAATCCTTACAGGGTGTAACAGTCAACTTGGATGGATGTAGGATAGCACTTTAAGTCTAACGTGAAGAAGACAGATATATATTGTTGATCTGCTATATTGATGACTATTGAATATAAGAGAGGAAAAGGTTGATCATATACAGAGGTCTAGCAGTGAGTATTTATACACAAAGACAATATACACAATATACCATCAGTAGCAATAACTGCCAACCATTCAGCCATTTAACAACTATGTCATTAGATATACCTGCGTCATATTATCATATAATCATGTATGGTTGAGATACTGGTGTTGTCATTGCTGTGTGCCAATGACGTATCATTGACGCAGGGTCGCTTGTCTTGTTGGTTCACTTGCCCAATACTAGCCATTCTGTTAAGGTTATGAGTTAATTGGGAACATAGTTACTTGGAATGTGTCACAATGTTTGTTCAGATGGTTTGATACTTGGTAACTTGATTGCTGGCAGGTGTCCAATACTTTTCCGATGCTATTCATGAGACAGAACATAGACTACTTATATACTCTAATATGACCCTTGTCATTGTCTACGCTCTCTCTCCTGACTTACTGCCAACAGCATGCCTAGGTAAAACTCTGCAGCTCATGAGTCCATCTCTCATGAGAGGCATCCGCTGTTCGGGTGGCTGGCGCGCGCGGTCCGAGTACGCATCGCTGCAATGCCTCAATCACTTAAGTGTAATATCCCAGCTGAGTAATCCTGAACCTAGCTGTTCAGGAACAACAGCAATCTAGTCCATGGTTCGCGCCTGTGGCTTGTATACACACCACAGCGTCGCCCCAATTGTTCCCATACAATGTCTCAGCTCCGCAGTCCTTAGTCCATTACTCAGGAGCGGAAGCAGTTGTATAGTTCCGAAAGTGCGCTAGGTCTGCATGTACCTCTAAGCGCTATCCCGTAATTGCCCGGCAATACCTAACCGCTTATGGCTAGCGTGTGTGATCAATAGACTCATCACGACGCTGCCCCAATCATTGCCCTGCAATGAATCAGCCCGGCGCTCATGAGTCCACTACTCAGGAGTGGGAGCAGTTGTATGGTTCTGGTAGCGTGCAAGGTCTGCATATACCTCAGGGCGCTATTCCGTAATTTTCCGGCAATATCTAACCGCTTATGGCTAGCGCACGTGGTCAGTAGACCCTTCACATTGCTACCCCAAATGTTGCCTTGCAATGACTCAACCCGGCACTCCCAAGTCCGAGACTCAGGAGCAGCAGCGGTTGTATCCATGGTCAACGCACAATATGCATATGCACCTGTCGGCGCAGAGCCGGTCATTGACGAGCAAAAGCACAACACATTCCAAGTTGTGTGATCTATAAGTGGGTCTGATCACAACATTGTCCCAACTATCAGAGGGCTACAACATCTTTATCTATCTACAAGTAAATTCCCCATATTCCAACCACGCTAGCCATACAGGACGTAGCATGTAAAAACTGATTCCTATCATCATTTTGGGGTTGAGGTTTACCGTGCATATGCTAGTCGAGTCGCATGTCTGACTACTATGCGACACGCTCAGGCATCAATCTAACAACCCACACCAAAACCAAAACTACTCACAACCCTGATGATGACCCCATAAATAATTATAACAGTAGCCTGCAACATAGCACAATTAGGCTAGACATTATTGACCAGGACCTAATCCAAACAAGAAGCCTTTCAGCACCTTCAAAACCAAATGAATAAGTACAACAAACGGTACACCCAATTTGTTGCCAAATGTGGTCAGCCGGAATCAGCCATCCCTAAATCGATTCATTTAAGCCAACTCATGTTAGACCTCGACCTCCCTGACTCCGAGGAATTCAACGAAGTTTATTTCACCAAGTTCAGGCCTATCAATGGAAAGAAATACCTCATGGAACTCAACAATGAAGCCTCCCTCTACGCCTTAACCAGTTGTCAGGAACTGAGGATAGAGGTTACCCGGATAAAATGGTTGCCATGGGTTACTAGTTGATCAATTGAGTAGAAGATATACCCTAAGAGGCCTAGGTTGCTCTGGTTACTATGATGTATATAGGGATTGGACAGTGCTGCTGTAGAGGGCCACGTCTTGTCTTCCGTCTTCCACTGGCCTTGTCTCCTACCCTAGATTCCCTCGTCCCTCGTCCTTAGTTTTAGTAAAAATTACGCATTTATACCTTTGACTCTTGCCAACCTCCTCAGATATTACCCAAGTCATTCAGTAACCCTCCCCACTGTGACGGCTTGTAAGCCGATAATTACTTGTAGCCTACGCTGTCCAACGTAGGCTTAGCGTGACACTAGGCGGAGCCTATTCTCGGAAGTAGGGGCTTACAAGTGGCAATATCAATATTGTACAACTTCCGAGAATAAGGCGCAAGAGTGGGATACGGGAACGGATGTGCGGATTTACGGGTAAACGAGTAAAGGAGTAAACAAGTAAACAGATAGAAAGCCGTGTCATTGGCTGGGATAATAATCATGTATAAAGTAGCTATTATTATCCACTTTGATCTATGGTTCACCATATATTGAAAATAAACTACCTCTGACCATAAGGTTGCCCAAGTGCCTATGCTTACTGTGAAATCGACGCTACTTTTGGCACCCTCGAGTTTGACACCAGTTCTACTAGCAATTTCAATACCAGAAATCCCAAAATCTGCTACAGTGACCGTGAATTTTTCGGCATCATAATCAATACCTGTGCTGCCAAGAAATACACTGTCGGACACGGCAAATTCTTAGCCTTTCAGAAGATCATCAACACTCAACTCGACACTACAACTGCTGGAGCTGCGAAAATCCAATTTGGCATAGGGAACACAACTTCAATTGGCTACGTGGTTGTTAACGCTCCATTTGGCTCAGTTGAATTCCATGTTCTTAATGCTAACACACCCTTTCTACTCAGTATTGCCGACATGGACCTTCATGGGGTCTACTTGGATAATATTGACAATGTACTCGTCTCCTCAACTCGTAGATTCACTGTGACTCGTCGAATTGGACACCTGTTTGTCTTCTGGAAAACACGCCTATCTTCAATAACTTACAAACTCGGCCAAGAATGCTTCCTTACATATACTGAGCTCCGCCGTCTCCATCGCCGCTTTGGGCATCCAGCTGCCTATTGCCTCCAACAACTGCTGGAGCAATATGGTCACGATGATATTAACTATGAAGAAATCTGAAGATTAACTCGCTACTGCAAACAATGTCAAAAGTTTGGAAAATCTCCCGGCCAATTTAAATTCAAACTTCGTGGCAAGATAAACTTCAACCATGAAATTCTTATTGATATCCTGTATATTGATAATAATCCTGTTGTAATAAAACAGTTCTACATCAGTATCAATGCAGGATCTCTGTCTATTTACTACTACATGTAACTCTTAATTCACTTGTAACTAGATTCCATGTTTAATGTAGTCACATCTGTTTCTTGTTTTAGTTGTGGGGGTTCACTAAAACACAAGGCTAAAACATCATTTGGATAACATTGTCAAGTTGAGACATTGGCAAGTACCTCATCAATCCCCCAAATTTTGTCAAACCAAGTTTGATTCCTGTATAAAGATATAGTCTCTCCTACCTCCAGAGATCTTCAGTTCATTGTATTGACTGAATATCTCTGTAGGCTATATTCATCGCTTCTCTTGTCAACTCCACAGCTTTACATCTGAAGCCCCGTTAACCTGCTCCTGTGCTTGAATAACACTCTTCATTCTTCTCCAACAGCCCGAAATCCCTCTCGAGCTTTAACCTCACAACAAATCCAACCCTGCACGTTGTTGACAAAAGCACCAGGTATCAATCTGCTCGTAGGCTTCGTAGCATGACCTCCGAGCACATACAGGATATGCTATGCTACGCATGGATAAATACATATCAGGGACCTCTAGATTATGTGATTACCAATGCCAGAAAGGATCTTGTTAGTAGAAACTTTGTCCAAAGTGTTGAAATTGGCGCAACATGGCAATGAAGACTTGCATTAACATGGAATGTAATAAGGTTCGAATATTACTAGGATGTTCATGACGGCTAATACATTGACCAGCCTCCAAATTATCTAGCATAAGCTAGTGAATCATGTCCTTCGCTTAGCTGTAGTAATTAGTTTAAATAGCGCTCTGATACTAAGTGGGTTTAATCAACAACTCTCCACTATAGTTTCCAGACTCTTCAATCTCCCAACTCGCTTCACTAGGTGATATTAAATACAAGCCTAAGAGCTTACGCTACTCTATACAACTTCTATTATAACACAAAGTGTGTTAGAGTATAGAGAAGACTTCGGAGTAAGAATTGCCTGAGAACAGAGAAGTTCAGTTTGCTTAATTGACTAATAGACTACAGGTATTATGATATATACAGTGGAATTACAAGAAAGAGGTTATCCGGAACCGACTCAACTGCAGAAATAAGTGGGACCCCAGACCAGAAAATAATTATCCACTGACTCAGAATACTGGGTCATGCAATAGAAATATGAACAATCCAATGACTGGATTTGTTCGGGAAGAATGGGATTCAAGCAGACTCTAACGTTGAGTCCAATTGAATCAGAAGTGTGGGATCTTGTGTTACGGCGTGTGGAGCTGAAATAGGATTTGCCGTCTGCTGAAGGTATCCTAGTAATGGCTAGGCAAGTAAGTACGAGACAATATAGACCGGTGCGGTTAGGGGTGTTAAACTGATCGGGCGAGGCACAAAAGATTGGGACTGAAGAACGAGAGATCGAGAGGTCGAGACGAGTAGTATGATTATAGAGACTATGAGGATATAAGATTGAGAAGCTGAAGAACTACTTTAGAGTAACTCCAGCTTCCTTAAGCATAACTAATTACGTGCTAGATGTAAGTGAGGCTTTGAAAGATTATGTCATGGTAAGCCCCTCCAACTCTAATTATCAGAGTTTTCTCGGATATCTTCTCATTGAACCTATTCCTGAGAACCTTCTCCTTAAACCTTCTCCTTAAACCTTTTACTTGAACTTTCTCCTTGAACCTTCTTCAAGGATGCCTGGCCATAACATCTTGCCTGACCTCAGAAATGTAGTTCAGGCAAGATGCATGCAACCACATTGGTTGATAGAAAGAAAAGCAGGAAACTGTATTTCCAACAAAGTGCAGCCACCATGGCAATAAGGACAAAAGCCGTGCCAGTCGAGGCTCATTAGTCAATCAGAATAGTCGAACAATACCACCATGTTTTGCGACAGGCATATGAAACAACAACTCATTATATGTTCGGCACAAACCTACACAAAAACATGCTACTTCAAATGGCTGTCAAGGCAATCAATGATGCAGCTGGACCAGAAGGTCTTGTTCCTACTCTTTTAGTGTACGAGACCTTTCCAAAAATGACCGAGCAAGATCCCCAGGCCCCTTCCATAACACATTGAGCAACAATTGGGGCAGCGACGTGAAGAGTCTACTGATCACATGCACTAGCCATTGTTGAAATTGGTGCTTCCAATTATGGTAAAGATAGGGATGTGTAGAATACACATCATTAATCTCCCATTAATTTTGAGGTTAGGATTAATGCGCTTTGACGTAAATACTGTTGTAATTAAGGCAGCAACATGACTGCAGTAGACAAATAGTACATATTAGAATAATATGCACTGACGCCATGAGATATGATTAACCCATATCATCACTCACTGGCATGAATAGTAATTAGCCAATAGATGCCTGACAGCATACATTGTCTTCAGGATCTCCAACAACCTTCCCATTTAGGTTAGATTAGGAAGTATGTTGGAGTTCACACTAGTGTGCGAAAAACCCCGCTTTCATGTATATAGAGGGACTTCTCGCCACACATATAGAATTACAGCAATTTAATCACAATTAACTATCCATTAAATATCAGTAAACTTCTTTGTATGGTAAACACATTTTTTGTATCTCTTAATCAAACTCGAGGCTAGTGTGTAATTCTTCCAATCTCCGGAACTAATTTCAATTAATACCAACCACTAGATTTTATTATTACAAAATATAGTTTATATAGCACTCTATGTCCTAGTGAGAGTAATTAACAACTCTCCAAAACAAATATACAGACTCCTTTACTTTCCCACTCGCTTCATCAAGTGATATAATCTGTCACGGATTCTAGGACAGGTGCTGGAGCAACTATGTGGTTGATGGTAGTAGATAATAATTTTAAGGAGAGAACTACTACAGGATCTAACTACACATGTATATATATAATAGAGCCTCATGTTCTACGACGTCATTGCACTATCAATTGAGGAGGTTGTGTCCGATCTCGTGTATTTCCAGCCAATAGCATCTCACCAACAAGTGGTGCCATGTTGAGCTGCACTGTTGAATTGGATGCTATGCAGATTCCGATGCTCCGATATTAGATCGATCGATCGTGTGCACCCTAAATCGGACCAAGCCTATGTTGGCTAACATAGGCTACAGGAATCAGCCGTCACATAATCTATACCTAACAGCCACAAGCTTTTGCAAACCAATCCGCTCAACAACAGGCACATGGTAAAGCCATTTCATGTGGTCCAGACCCCTTAACGTAATTCTATTTGCTATTTAACACGCTGAAAGATGATGCAGCAAAAAATGTGACCCCTTGGGTATCACGCAATCTTACAACAAGGACAGCCACCTATGAAAGGTTCCTTGTCAAACTCGGCAAATTGTATCCTGACCAAGGGCAACGGTTGAAGGCTATAGGGTGTTTAAAAACAATGAAGCAGCAGGAAAGGGAGAAGTTTGTAAAATACTATCCTAAGTTTAAAAGAGAATTGGCAAACGCCGAAGGAGCTACATTGTTACGGTTTGACCGTTGTTTGAGCTTAGGCAGATACCTAATCCTAATATTGAGAATTATTACAATGAGGCTGTATGAGGGGGAGATACAGCTTAACGAAACAGCACTACTAGTCAGGAGGCTGAAGCGTTATTACAACTTAGCGACAACTAGAAATACGTGGCTGGGTAAGATGTATTGTGCCTAAGGACAAGTCACTAGTTTGTAGATTCACGAGGAGGATCAACTCTTATAAATACCTGTTAGTAATAGCTAGAGTTACCTTTTCTTGTTAAATTAAATAACTGTTGGTCAAACATAATTATTCTTGTACCTGAATATAATGGTGTTACGGTTGTGACTATTGTTTACTTAGGAGCATAATGAGTAAGGCGTTTGGAGATATTATACACCCTGTATTAGTAGTTCCATATTAGCATGTAGCGAGGGCTAGGTTGTAGCATTAGGAGAGAGTGCAGAGAAGCACTCGCAATACATGCTCTGTATTTTTATGTTAAACCAATACTTTATCAAATCTACTTCCAGTAGTCCTATATCAGTTATCTAAGAGAATAATATTCTAATATTTCTCCTCATATAGTTTATTAAATCAATTTAAGTTAAAAGATATTAATAACAGTATCAATCACGAGGTATGAAAATGGTAGAGAGGCAGCCTTGGGAATGTAAGATAGAGTGGCTATGGAAGGAGAAATAGGAGTAGCTACAGCCAGCTCTATAAATATGAGGTGTGGGTGTTTGCTGAGTAATGCCAAGACTAGATTGGCATTCATGTCGAGTGTAGGTGTTTCATGTTCAAGCACCTACACTGCCTTGCTCATTGCATATTTGGAGCCCTGAGGGCATAATTGTATCCAACAAGTGTATCCCAAATATGAATTTTGGTGTATTAGCAATCATGTATGCAATATCTTATGCCTGAGGCACATAATAGTCTATGCATATGTGGCTAGATAAACATCCACCTTAGTAGGTATACAGAAATCACCTTAAATGAAACTGAATTATTCATCACACATACTGTTAATTATTAGCCCGCTCTTACTATCTTAGAAACATACCCAGTAATATCTACAGCCTGAAGCTAATGCTCCTAACCGATATTTATTATCTGAGTTAAGCATTTTAACAATTTATTCATCACCAACTCGGTTTTTGTCACAAACATTTACCAAATCAGTGAAAATAATGTTTCTCCGAACTTTGCTCAACTCATGATTTCGGGCCTGCCTCTCAATTACAATGTTACGCACTACTTATGAGTTAGTTTCTGAGCTAAAAATTGCTGCTGCTACAGTGCAAAATGAAGAAGTATACAATAGCAAGGGACAAGCATTTCTACTGTCATAGGCTAGAGCCTAAGGCAGCCAAGGCTTGGGCTTGGGTTACTGATCTGAGCTGTTACCAATCAGGTGACTGTTTAATCGCTCTATTTTGGGTATATTCTGGTAACAGCACAGACCACCTTTCAATGTATATAAGGAAGACTTTTCCTCTTCCATCTTCTTTCTTTAGTTTAAGATCTTCTATACACAGCACACAGTACAATTCAAATACAATTCTACTTCTAGCCCTTACATCATCTTAAACTCACCTTTCATTGAAATTCATTGACATTGACATAACATCAAGCTATTGTCCTCAGTGATTAATGATAAGTATCCCTAAGTTCTTTGACTATATAATAATAGTACTACTAACTATAAAGTCATTAACATTATTAGCATATTTAGGGATAACATTATAGTTATTTTCTTTTATGCATCATTATAACTTATAACTCATTGTTTTTATAATCTTAATCTACATTAAGCACAGTCTGTATCTTTCCAAATCTACCTCTATCTGTTGTTGTATTGTTATACTGGATCTCTCACAAAATATTTTTGGTGTTTGATTAATTGTATCACTTATCCCCTTTTGTGGCTGCTACCTTTTATTTGTCTACCAATTATTATTTCATTCTAGACTGGCAACTATGTCATCCACTATGGATATCACAGGAGAAGACTCTAAGGATGTACAACTTTTGGATTTTTTAAAGCAACTTCAGCAGCAGCTTGAGCAGCAAAGTCAGGAAATGAAAAAACAGAGCAAGATAATACATAACCTCCAACAGCATGCAAATTCTACCACTCAGGCTCTCAAAGAAGCAAGGCAGTCAAAACCCACAACCCTTGAGCCAACACCAGCAACAATTGGTTTGCCCCAGACTAAAGATACTCAAGAAAGGCTACCAAAACTTGACAAATTTAAAGGAGATAGGACTATGTGGGATGAGTGGCACCTAGGAGCTCTCCACAAGCTTTCAAGAGATGGTGTAGCCCTGGGTTCTCCTTTTGACCAGTTCATGTACATCTACTCACGACTAGATGGTGATGCAATAAAGATGGTCTCAGCAACAGCAAGAACCCTGTCAGAAAATGGAGAAGGCACAGGAGTTAACTTTTTGGAGTATCTTAATACAGTCTTTGGAGATCCCAACAAAAAAGCAAGGGCAGAGAGAGAGCTCTATCAAATGAAACAAAAAGAGAAAGAACCATTTCCAGATTTTCTCACAAAGTTTGAAACAGTGCTAGCAAATGCTGGCTGGTCATCCTATTCTGATTGTCAAAAAATCTCCCTCTTGAAGAATGCCCTCACTAAAGAACTCCAGCTAGTGCTTCTCGGCTCATCAAAAAATACATGGGCAGAATTTGTTTCCTATGTCCATACTATTTACAGTGATAAAGAAGCAATAGACCAAATTAATCCACCATTCTCTCTGCCAGCAACTAAGATTAGACAGCAAAACTCTTCGGAAAACTCAAACACATCAAAAATGGACTGGGAGCCAACAAAATCTACCTTTATAGCAAATACCCAGGGCCAGAAAAACCAAAGAGCATCATGGGTTACAAAAGATGTATTTGCATTTAGGAAGAAAAAAGGTCTCTGTGTGAGGTGTGGACATAAAGGACATATTGCCCCTAATTGTAACTATCTTCCACCCTTAAAGCCAGCAAACATAAATCTAGCAAAGCTCACCAAGGAAGAAGAGGTGGAATTAGTCAGGATGGCACAGCCCGAAGGATTGAAAGGACGAGAGGGAAAAGAAGAGCTCCTGTACTAAGTCACTTACAGGAGCCAAAAGCTGGGAAGGAACTCTGCAGTAAAAGTAGTCTTTCTAAAGAATGGAATTTATTTAAGCCTAACATGGACTGTGAGCTTTTCCATACTACTGCATTAATCAATGGATCCAACCAGCTGTGCACACTTATTGATCCTGGATTGTCAGCCTTTGCAAGTATCAGTAAAAAACAATTACAAAAATTAAAATTAACCAACTCTCCCTTACAGCCAAGAGCTATTACTGGTGTTTTAAGCAACACGACAGCCATAATTGACCAAGTAGCTTGTTTCGAACTAGATATTGGAGGCCTGAAAATCGAAAAGGCCTGGGCTTATGTGATTCCAAACCAAGCAGAGGATCTAATTCTTGGTATGCCCTGGTCAAAATACTGTCATGCTGAATTGGACTCTATAAATTCTAAATTAACATTCAAACATCATGGCTTGACACTTATCAGCAACGAAGAAAGAGAAAAGAGAAATGAGGAACTAGGAGCTCATGCATTTACTGTCAGTCAAGTTATGGCCTCAACTTTCACAGGCCTAGCACAGAGAGCAAGGAAAAGCAAAACAGTGCAGGTGTTTGCTGCCTCACTATCAGACATAGAAAAAGCGCTCAGGCCAAAGACACAGCTTTCTATTAAAGAAATTACCTCTATGCTACCTGACTCTTACAAGTCTTTTGCTCAGGTTTTTAATCCAAAAGAAGCAGCTAGTCTACCACCTCATAGGCTCGGAATTGATCATGAGATACCTTTAGAGAAAGATCAAAATGGAAATGAAAAACCTGTTCCATGGGGACCGCTTTATAACATGAGTCATGATGAACTTCTAGTGCTTCGAAAGGAATTAACTAGCCTACTTGATAAAGATTTTATTCAACAAAGCAAATCATCAGCTGCAGCACCTGTTCTTTTTGCAAAGAAGCCTGGAGGTGGCCTAAGATTCTGTGTTGACTACAGAGGAATAAATGCAATCACAAAGAAGGACAGGTACCCTCTTCCTCTGATAAAAGAGACTCTGAATGCTCTGAACTCTGCTAAGTGGCTCACAAAGCTGGATGTGTCAGCTGCTTTTCATAGGATCAGAATGGCTAAAGGTGAAGAATGGAAGACAGCATTTAGGACAAGATATGGCCTATTTGAGTGGAAAGTTTGTCCTTTTGGACTTACTGGATCTCCTGCCACCTTCCAGAGGTATATAAACTGGGTCCTTAGAGAGTATTTGGACAACTTCTGCTCAGCTTACGTGGATGATATTCTTATATTCACCTCAGGAACACTTCAAGACCATAGAGAGAAGGTAGCTAAGGTACTAACAAGCCTACAGGAAAATGGGTTACACTTAGATATCTCAAAGTGCGAATTTGAGACCAAAAAGACTAAGTATCTCGGCTATGTGATAGAAGCAGGAACTGGCATCAAGATGGATCCAACTAAGGTGCAAGCAATAACAGAATGGAAGTTACCTACTAGTGTTAGATCGGTAAGGTCATTTCTAGGATTTGCAAATTACTATAGGCTTTTCATCAAGGACTTTGCAAAGCTTGTCAGACCTTTAACAAATCTAACCAGGAAGGATCAAAAGTTTGAATGGACAAAAGATTGTGAGGACTCCTTTCAACATATCAAGAATCTTTTCAAGGAAGAACCAGTTCTAGCTACTTTTAATCCAGATCTAGAGACACAATTAGAGCCCGACTCATCAGGATGGGCTATTGGTGGTACCTTAACACAACTTGATCCAGTATCAAAACTATGGAGACCAGTTGCATTTTATTCAGCAAAACATCTCCCAGCAGAGTGCAATTATGATATTCATGACAAGGAGCTCTTAGCCATCATTAAATGCATCAAGGAATGGAATAGCGAGCTTAGAGGGCTAAAGAAGCCCTTTACCATTCTTACAGACCATAAAAACCTGGAGCCATTTGAAAGAAAGAAAGAAGGTATTAAATGAAAGACAAATTAGGTGGATGGAAGTACTTGCTCCTCTAAACTTCAAACTAAAACATAGACCAGGGAAGGCAAGCGCTGTACCTGACGCAATATCTAGAAGAGAGCAAGATATACCAAAGGATGCTTCAGATTCTAGGATTGCTGCTAGGGAAAACATCCTTCTAGCACCTCAACTTTGGATTAAGTCTATGGTCACTACTAACTTACCTTGCCCATTTCAAGATGACGCAGACCTTTGCAGTTTGTGGAATCAAGCCTTAAAATCAGGAGAGCCTATTGAAAGATACACCAGAGCATTTAACTCAGTTAAAAATCAAGATAGACTTTTTCCTTCTGACCTCGAGTTAAGGATTTCTACAGGGGAATGTGCAATATCTAACCAAAATATTCTGTATTATAGGGAGAGAATTTGGCTACCCAACTTTGAGCCCTTGACTACAGCTGTTATACAAAAGATTCATGATTCTTTCCTCTCGGGTCATCCAGGAAGAGATGCTACAATTTCATTAGTGTCAAGGAAGTTCTTTTGGCCGGGATCAAACCAGGAAGTAAGGAGGTTTGTAAGAAATTGTGATGTTTGTGGCAGAACCACTATTTGGAGAGACAAGAAAAAAGGTTTGCTCAGACCATTACCCATTCCATCACAGATATGGCAGGAAATATCTATGGATTTCATTACAGGCCTTCCTCCCTCTGGTCCTGAGAAGACAACTATTCTTTTGGTCATTACAGATAGACTAAGCAAAGGGTTAATCCTAATACCAGTTCCCCCAGATATGTTTGATGCAGAGGGACTGGCTAAATTATTTTTTCAGTACTACTTGCCTCACCATTGGATTCCTCGGGCAATTGTTTCTGATAGAGGACCTCAATTTGTTAATACATTCTGGAACACTATATGTCATAGACTTAAGATCAACCAGAGGCTATCAACAGCCTATCATCCAGAAACTGACAGCTCAACAGAGAGAGCTAATCAAGAGGTAGAAACTTACCTGAGAACATTCATTGCTTATGAACAGTCAGACTGGAAAGATTGGATCCCACTAGCACAGGTATCTATCAATAACAAAATAGCTACCACAACTCAGATAAGTCCGTTTTTTATGACCCATGGATATGATGCAATCTCTATATCTTTAGTATCAGATCATAATCCCTCTTCTCCAGGAACACCAGCTTCAAGAGGTCAGGATGTTATTGAGAAGCTCTCAGAGGCGCATCAGTTTGCACAGACATCAATGGCAGTTGCCCAGCAGTCTCAAGAAAAATATGCCAACAATTCTAGAGATACTGCACCTACTTATAAGCTTGGAGATCTGGTCTGGTTAAATTTAAAGAATATAAACACTGAGAGACCCTCCAAGAAACTTGACTGGATACATGCCAAGTACAAAATAACTAGAACATTTCCGGACTCAGCTCACTTTTATGAATTAGATACTCCTAAAGGTATTCATAATAAGTTTCACACATCACTCTTAAGACCAGCCCATGATGATCCTCTTCCTTTACAGAAGTCAGATGATTCTCAACCTCCAGGAATATTAACAAGTACTGGTGATGTAGAATTTGGAGTTGATGAGATTCTAGACTTAAGGAATAGAAAGATTGGAAGGGGCAGTAGGAAAGAAGTACTTGTGAAGTGGACAGGTTATGCCAAACCATCATGGCACCCACAACATGATTTTCAAGAGACCAGTGCATTGGATGCTTACGAAGCTAGAGCAAAAGCTAAGAAATGGGACAGAGAGGGTAATGTCATAGGCTAGAGCCTAAGGCAGCCAAGGCTTGGGCTTGGGTTACTGATCTGAGCTGTTACCAATCAGGTGACTGTTTAGTCGCTCTATTTTGGGTATAGTCTGGTAACAGCACAGACCACCTTTCAATGTATATAAGGAAGACTTTTCCTCTTCCATCTTCTTTCTTTAGTTTAAGATCTTCTATACACAGCACACAGTACAATTCAAATACAATTCTACTTCTAGCCCTTACATCTACCACGTCAACAGCCGCAAGAACATACACACATATCAAATCTACCATTGTCTCAAAGGATCGCTGGCTAGCTGAATCAGGTGCTTATACTATGGCAACTAATAGCAACTCTGATTTTACCAGCTATAAAGAAGACTGTATCAGAATTGAAAGTGCCAGCAGTACTACCACGTTGCCATGGGTAGGAGTTGTAAGGCTTTTTTTTTGCATCAGATTTGAATTGCGTATGCAGCTATCTAGCTATGACACAATATCAAAGAAAAGTACAGAACAGATGATTCAACGTAAAGGAAGAGCACTCATGCCTCAGATTTCATTTGCAAGTACCACTGCAAAGTTGTGGTGGCTTTTTCTTCACCCCAAGTCAACCCTCATCTGTGAATACCCACCCAGGGGAACGTCTCAAAAACCCTGAGTTATCCAGACATGCCTCCATCATCCATCAACTTTTCTCTGCGCGAAATGTAATCTGAGATGTCTCCTTCCCAAGTGGAGTAGGTGCCTAGGCTACTCAGACTATACCGGAGAACAACAACAGGAGGCGGACTACAGCACCTTCCATTGTTTTATTGTTTTTGAAGTGTCAGCTGCACTCTTGCAAGCGAAGTCTTGGTGCACATAAAGCTCAATTTGTAAAAACTCCTTGCCAAAATTCGGAATTTCATGCCCTTCGAAGATATATCCTTCCTTTGCATCATCTTGTAAACTTGTCCTGATCCCTCTCACTTCCATCCCAAAGAGCTGACTCCTAGATTTGTGCTCCACGCTTTGTTTTCTCCGTCCGGTGTAACTATCGGTGTGGGCGTGTATTTGGTGACCAAAGGAGGCCACAGAAGGTCGAAGAGTGGTGTGGTCATTGGGATGAGGATGTTGTTGGAAATACAGTTTCCTGCTTTTCTTTCTATCAACCAATGTGGTTGCATGCATCTTGCCTGAACTATATTTCTGAGTTCGGGCAGGATCCCACACTTCTGATCCAATCGGACTCAACGTTAGAGTCTGCTTGAATCCCATTCTTCCCGAACAAATCCAGTCATTGGTTTGTTCGTACTTCTATTGCGTGACCCAGTATTCTCAGTCAGTGGATAATTATTTTCTGGTACGGGGTCCCACTTATTTCTGCAGTCGAGTCGGTTCCGAGTAACCTCTATTTCTTATAATTCCACTGTATATATCATAATACCTGTAGTCTATTAGTCAATTAAGCAAACTGAACTTCTTCTCCGTTCTCAGGCAATTCTTACTCCGAAGTCTTCTCTATACTCTAACAGATGTACTTGGTCGTACTTGTAGACTTTATGAGACTTAGGTAGGCGTCAAACTTTTTGGGAGCGAAAAAACGATGTGGTGGAGTAATTTGAATCATTGCCTCGTGGGTCAACTTGTTTGGTATTGCAAAATTTGACTGAACTTGGCTCCAGGAGAATATTTCACTCCCAGGTTCATAGAGGACACCGCCTATAGGTGTTCAGTCTTGCCCTCCTGTGTTGTAAGGCTTGAAGTTATGCTAACAAATGGAACAACTAGAGAAATCCATCTAAGCAATGTTCAATATATGCCACAATGCCCTGTCAAACTCTTATTGCTCCGAAAAATTATAAATTCAGGTGGTTCCCTACATACAGACAGAATCCTTTTGTCATAGACCGGCTTTCCCACGAGGAAAACAGCCTGCTTGTTACTACCATTGTGCCATGGGCTAATGCTGAGATGCTGCGCTTAGTCTGGTCAACCACGTCAGGAGCTTCCCTAGTAACATAGTCAATGCGTTGCAATGGTTACAATGTTATGATAGCAACAGTTACTAATCAACATAAGCAATCAGTTGCTGTGTTATAGCTGTAGAATACCATACCCCTGATTGTAGTAGCCGCTCTTGAGTACTTAAGGAAGGTCTAGGACTGGATTTGTTCTGTAGCTTTTTGTTGTCAGGGTAAAGGTCATAGTATAGATTGACGAGGTCTAATCTAGTAATTGAGATTGTCTACAAAGAGGAAAGATGACTCCTATTGAGTCTTATAAATATATATACATTGTGAATCCCGCATCAGACGCGTGATAGCACGTGACTATACAGTACCGTAATCCACTCCCTTCCTTGACATATGGTCCTGCCTTACTCCAAATTCCTTGAATCTTAGGCGCAATTTTTGTTACGGAAGATTTTGATTGTCTTCTTGCAGTTTCAATCTCTTGCAATGATGGCTTAGTGTTGTGATTATGAGGTCACAGTAGTCAATGAGCTGAAGCTCCTGTTTAGCATTATGCGCAGGACGTGATAACCTTGTGGTCTGATTGTTGTGTATTGAAGACTATATTGATCTAATGAGGAGAAGAATTTTCCTATGTACAAGATTGTGGTGTCTGTGCACTGAATATTACCAAACACAGCTACTACTCTAATCCAATGTATTCCCCATAGACCAAACATTACAACACGTAGGTTTATGCGGAAAGCGCCGTTAAAATTCTTTTATGGACAATTGTTATGGGCTGTGCCCGGATTGGGACTTGTCACTAGGACCAACCCGGCTAGATCTTTAAGCGCCAACAAAGCAGCGCTTACAGAGACGCAAAAGGTTGCACGGGGAAGAATGCAAGGATATGCACAAAGAGGGATCTAAGTGTTGCATAAGGATTAATGCAAGTTTGTGCACAAGAACCAGTGTCAGTGTTGCATAAGGATAATTGCAAGGTTGCGCATGAGGAAGGACCCAAGGAAGTACATACTAAGGGGGGGAGGATGTGACAGGAAAGAGGGTAGCTGGGGAGAATGGAGTATTCTCAGGTAGGCTAGGAGGGGAGCTTAAACGCGACGCTGAGGAGGACATAAAGGACAGGAGCCGTCGTAGGCGGATTAGCTTCCTAAGGAAAAATTATCAATTCCCATTGAGTTAACGTCTTTCAAGTACTTCTGAATTCTTTAAACCCTTTACATATAATTTTTCCTTCCTTTTTTTCCCCACCCCTCTTACCTGCTTATTAGTGCATAATTTTCAGAGTTCCGGACGAAAGCAGTTGCCATGGACCGAGAAGAGCAAGATGAATCAAGCTTACAGACCGGATTTGAAGGCACAACAGGTTATCTGCTGGCAGGATTGTCCACGCAGGATATACAGGGGCTATGGGAACTGTTAAACGAAAGGAAGGCACAGGGAACCGTGCCTAGGTCGACAGAGCCGATGAGAACAATGAGAAAAGACGCGGTGCTACCAAGGTGGAACGGTGTGCAGCTGGATTTCGGATTTTTCATGGGAAGGCTGGAAGCAAGGATCGAGGCGGACTTTGCCCCCTTTTTGGACGACCGGACGATCTGCCTGGACGTGATCGAGACTCTGCCGGAGTTAGCGAAACCAAGGATGTCGACATGGTTCGAAAAAAGGAGGGCAGATGGAAGATTCAGCTGGAAGGAACTGGCCCAGCACCTGAAGGAGACTTTCGCAGACAGGCAGGCTCGACAATTGGCGATGGAGCACGTCAACAGGATGGAGCAAGGAGAAAGCCAGTTCTTCTCAGATTTTTTGCTCGACATTGATTACCAGATTGCTCAGAGAAGGGGGGATGAGGCTTTTACGCAGTTAGGCAGGACAATGACATTAAAAGCAGCCCTCAACAGCAAACTGCGGACGGCCTTGGTTGGTGTAAAACTTCCTCTACAAGAAAGACACGATGACTGGATAGAGGGAGTGAAAGAAGTGGCGTTGGAGCTGGAAGGGTTGGCGAGTTACCAACCAAGGGGAGCCACCCAGATAACAACAAGATTTGGGGTGCCAAAGAGTGGTCTGGGACAACCATTTCCAAATCGACAGTCAATTGATGCAGAAGCAGACATCATGATATGTGGTACAAATACTATCCTAGCAGGCTTGAGAAATTCGGTCCAGAGCATAAAGCAAGAAGGTACTAGGAGAGCAGGAAACGAGCCCGGAAGGATGTCCGCACGTCAAGCACGAGAATCCCAGGAGGAGAGGCAGTTGCCGAGAGCCCCGTGGCAGTCGCAGGACGAGATTCGGCGACTATTGATATTAAGGGCCTGTCTTTGCTGTAGCCAAGGGGGACACAGCGCAACTAACTGTCCTAAATTTCGAAGGGGTAGGGTGCCAAGGTCATTGGTGAGCGCGGTAGCATACATGGGAGAGGAGTCGGAAAAGGAAAATTTCGGAAAAAAACTACCCCTGAGAAAGGTTGCTCTCGGTGTGAGGAATGGGGCTTTGTCAGGAAAAGGGAATCAATTAGAAGAATCTGTCACGCGGCCATTATTAGTTGACTGCTTAATAAATTCCTCTTTTTTCGCTCAAGCCATGATAGATACGGGGTGTTTGTGTCTATCAGTAATTGATGAAGCCCTTGTGCGGAGAGAAAATATTTTTGTCAAGCAAGTTTCTCCAAGGAAGTTGCAGCTAGCCGACGAGACAAAGACAACAAAAGTCACTAGAATTGCGCGGTACAAGGTAGATATTGTTGGGCGTCAAGAACAATTGTGGGGGTATGTTATGCCTAACTTGGCATTTCCTGTTATCTTGGGTAAGCCCTGGATGGAACGCAATGAGGTAATCTACTCGGCGGGTAAACCATATTTGCACATTGGCCGCGGAGATGACAAAGTGAGGGTAAAGGCAAGCGATTGGTTGGACAGGTGCGTACCACAAAAGGTGCAGGAGGGACTGATAAACGCAATGTTAAGCAACAAAGCGGAGATATTGTTTCGAGAATTGTCGGAGATATGTAATCGCGAACCAATGGAAGCACCCGAAAGTGTGAGCAAACTAGTCGGAGCTATCTCAATGCACAACATTATGAAGGCGTTGGAACCAAAAAAATAAATCTCTAGAGACATGGTCAGGGAGGGTCTGCCAAAGGAAGTTGGGCATTTCACAGACCTGTTTGTGGATGATTGCAGCAATGGGAGGAAATCGCTCCCACCATTGCGACCTGGAGTGGATACTAGGGTGCGAATGCTCAAGGATCAGCAGGGCAAAGAAATGGGAGTGCCATAGGTGTTAAAGTTATGAGCTTGAGCAAAGATGGAGGTTGTAGCGGAATCAGTGTCGGCGGTTAGACCGATGCAGTAAGTCTTATATGAGGTTGTGAGAGGAAGATCCGAGTGGAAACAATTGTATTTAGATGTATGGTTCAGAGTAAAACTGAGATAATAAGAGTGAGATTGCGTGTTTGCATATCTTATCAACTGTGGTTTTTGACCAGTATTTATCAATCTCCATGGATCGTAAGTTATGATCCATGTAGATGTAGATCTATGTACATACACATATATGGGTCAGGAATATAAAGCTAAATACATGTGTGTTGGTAATAGATACAAGAAAACTATAACCTGCATTTGAGACATAGTCATCCGCTGGAATGCTAGTGTGAAATAAACGCTAATGCGCATTAAACTTTCGGTGAATGATGTATTGATAACAGTGATATAGAATGGGAAATTTGATAGTCAAATTAGCCGGACTTACTAATAAGTTATTCTTGGCATTCCAAGATATATCATATTTCAACACCCCTCCTCACTTTGCATTGATAATAGATGCATAAGTGAAAAACTGTTAGTCTGATAATTGTCATTTCTCACCTAATGTTTGGATAGTAGACACGCTAGTAGTTGCACCAGTACCGAAAACTAAAGTGCATAAATCGGAGTGCCTAGGTCTCGGTAAGCCTTTTGTACATATATCTGCGAGATTTTTAGCTGAAGGAACATGTAATAGTGTGAGAGAGCCGTCTTCAATTCGTTCCCTTGTAAAATGATAGGCAATGTCGATGTGCTTCGAGGCATCATTTAGTTTTGGATTGTGAGCAAGCTCGATGGCTGCTGTAATGTCAGTCGAGATGGCTGCCGGGATATTATCTCCAAGGAATCGGTGAAGTCCGCGCAAAATCCAGATGTATTGCTTGGATGCGAGCGCTATTGCCATGTACTCAGCTTCGCAAGTTGAATGTGCTACAGTGCGTTGTTTACGTGATCTCCAGGAGATAGTAGAACTACCAAGTTGAAAGATGTATCCTGAAAAACTTCTTCGCGTATCGAGACAGTTACCATATGACGCATCACAGAATCCATTCAGTACGAGGGGAGAATCAAACTTGTAGTGAAGCTTTAAATTTCTTGTACCCTTTAAGTATCGTAGAACACGTTTTGCCGTATTCAGATGAGCTTGAGTGGGATCCGAATTGAATTGAGAGAGATGGGTGATTGTATATGCGAGGTCTGGTCGGGTTCCAGAGACCAGATACATGATAGAGCCAATAATTTGCTGGAATGTTGTTACATTTGTCCTAGGTTCCCCTTCTTCCGCAGTCATGAGCCGATGATTTGGATCGATGGGTGAGGACACAGGATTGCATTCTTGCATAGAAAATCGGTTCAATATCTTATCAATGTAGGCAGTCTGCGACAGAGAGATTTCAGATTCTGAATACTCTATTTGAATGCCAAGGAGCCAATGAAGTATTCCCATATTGTTAACTTTGAATTCAGATTTGAGTAGGCTGACTGTTTGTTCTATAAGGTCTCCTTTTTCCCCGAATAGTATGATATCGTCTACATAAATTGCCATGATTAGATTTCCTGAGTCATGAACAAGTACACAGGGGTCAAAGAGGGAAGAGGTAAAGCCAGAAGGTTTAAGATATTCGACTAATCGAAAGTACCATTCTCGAGGTGACTGTTTTAGGCCATAGATACATTGCTTTAGTCGTGCAACGTGATCTTCTTTCCTATATCCTTCTGGTAGCTGCATATATATTTCTTCGTTGAGTATACCATAGAGGAAAGCTGTTTTAATGTCAAGCTGTCTAGGTTTCCAACGTTTGTTAGCTGAAATGGCTAAAAGTAATCGAAGTGAGTCGTATTGCACGACTGGAGCAAAGGTTTTGTCATAGTCTAGCCCTTGCACCTGAGAAAATCCTTTAGCTACATATCGTGCCTTGAAGCGTTCTAGATTTCCTTGAGCATCCCCTTTTACTTTACAGACCCATTTGCCATCAACTATTTTTCGTCCTTTTGGTCTAGGTACCACTTCCCATACATTATTTTCGCGAAGGGAAGTGATCTCGTCATTGAAAGCCTTTTCCCATTGATCCCAGTGCACAGATTGTTTAGCCATGTTATAAGATTTAGGGATAGGAATTTCTAGAATGTTGATAAGCGCCTCTTCATCCGGAAATTCAGTCGAGTTCTCAACTGGGGGTTGATGGGAGGCAATGTCATTTGATGCATTCCACCAATCACCTGTTATGGTGTCATTATATAACCGAGGTCGAACTTGACAGCCAGATTGAGTTCTTTGATAACGTATCAGATATTCATCAGAATTACGAGAGTTTGTTAGGTTGGGTAAACTTTGAGGTTCAAGGGTCGACAAGGGGTTCGAAACGGTCGAGTCTGTTGAGTCTGTTGAGGATTGTAAGGAGGTAGAGTCGAGAGTTTGCTGAAAATTATCAGGGCTTGGAAATTCATTATCATTATCTTAGATAGCGGGCCTGTGTGAGTTCTCTCGTGCGGGAAGCTCATTGATAGGGACAGTTCCTATATTAATCTCTGAAGACGCATCGGGTAGACTTGAACATTTATGTTCTTGAGATGTAGTCATTGAGTTCATGATAGGTTGTTCCAAAGTGTATGGTAAGAATTCAACATTTGCTGACACATAGGTATGCTTTCTTTCTGGGATGAATATTCGATAATGATGATTTACTTTGGTGTATCCGACAAATATACCATTTTCTGCTCTTGGAAGAAGTTTGTTTCCAGTACCACGCTTCTCTTTAGGGATATGTACATAGCATTTTCGCCCAAAGGGCTGGAGGTAGGAAAGTGAGGGTTTTTCGCTATAGAATGCCTCATGCGGAGTCATCCCATTGATTGCGCTGTGGGATTGGATATTTTTTACATGAATATATGTATTTACTGCCTCTGCCCATAATCTTTTGTCTTTTATTGGTAGAAGCATTGCGCGTATACCTTCACCAATTGACCGATTTAACCTTTCAGCGATTCCATTCGATTCTGGAGAGTATGGTGGGGTGAGATCATGTTCTATCCCCTTCTGAGTAAAGAATCTGCTCAATTTGTCATTCAGATATTCTCCGCCATTATCAGTTCGGAAACGCTTAATTTTGACATCATGTTGAGTTTCCATTTTTGAGATGTAATCAATGATTGACTGAGATGCTTCTGATTTAAGTTTTAGAAATTGAACTGAAGAAAGCCGAGTTGCATCGTCAACAAAACTGATGTAATATAGAGCGCCTCCATAAGAAGGTACTGGTAATGGTCCACACAAGTCAGAATGTATATATTCTCCTTTGGATTTTGTATTTCTCGAGACTGGTTTAGGTTTGTTGCGACTTGATTTAGCAATTATGCAGGCTTCACACTTAAAATTTTCTGGACATGGGGGGATAGTTTTGGTATCTAATATAAGTTTATTGGTCTTGGTGATTGAAGATGGAGCTGAATGGCACAAGGCTTCGTGCCAGAATTCATAAGTCAAGCAGGCAACGTCTTCAATTTCGACTATGTATGGCAGAGGGCCATCAAACTTTGCTTCCAATAGTGTTTTGCCATTTTTTAAAATTTTCATTACATTCCCATCATCAAATAAAGTACAGCCTTTAGATCTTTCTCTCTTCCAAGAAAAGAGTGGACGTTGCAGTTGAGGTACATACAAAACATCATTTAGACGTAAGGTTGAAACAGAACCATTTGAGGCTTTACAATCCATCGTCACTGTTCCTCTACCTTTCACGGGCATAGCTTGACCAGAGCTTGAAGTTACAAGTCCGGTACAAGTCGAGAGATTCTCGAACCGATCTAGGTAAGGACACATGTGAGAGGTTGCACAAGTATCAAGGTAAAAGGGATGGTATCTGACCTCTTGGTTCTTTGAGTTTGTCATGTGAGCCTCATCTCTGCCGCCATCTTTCTTGGAAAGATTAGTCTTAGACTCCTTTAATTTTTTGCATTTGTTCCACAGGTGTCCAATGTGCCGTCCTGGATTATGTTTCTTACACCAACTGCATTCATGTCTGTTCGAGTTCTTGGATACTCGATTAGATGAAGATTTGTTGCCTTTAATTTCTTTTGTCATGAAGGCAGAATGGCGTGTAGTGATATTTTTATGATTCAGGTTCATCAGTCGCTGCTTAACTTCAGAGAAGGTGAGATCATCTTTTGTTGTTATATTATCAACAGCATTTTCGTGATGTTCGGAAAGGAGGGCTAGAAGAAAATCACGTTTTGCCTTGTCTTCTTCTAAGAACTTCGATAGAAATTGCCGATAGGAATCAGTAGATGCTTTCGACATTCTATGAAGTGTAAGCCATTCAGATTCGAAATGTTGGATGTAATCTGAAATTGGGGTAGAAGGGTCGTAGGCATTGATGAGGTTGATTAATTTTCGCATTTGCGAGACTAGAGCAAATGCAGTATCCCTATAGAACTGTTGCTTGAGATAAATCCACATTTCATGTGGGTCTTGGAGCTCGATAATCTGTTCGATGAGCTTTGGGGATACAACCTGTAGGTAAACCGTGAGGGCATAGTTTTTTAACGACTCAAATGCCTTCAACTCCTCTGCGGACGAATTCTTTTCGGGTTTCTTTCCTTCAACAACTAGGTCATATACTTTCAGGGCTCGCCAAATAATTGTCATGGTTGAGGCCCACACATTGTAATTGTCTTGGCCTGAAAGTTTGGTGATATCAGATAGCTTTACCATCCTAGTGGTATCATCGTTTATCTGTTGTAAGAAAAAAGAGCTGGAAGAAGCCATTTTTTTGGATTTGAAGTCTTACTGATTAAATGAGAGCACCGGGCTCATAACCTGTTAAAGTTATGAGCTTGAGCAAAGATGGAGGTTGTAGCGGAATCAGTGTCGGCGGTTAGACCGATGCAGTAAGTCTTATATGAGGTTGTGAGAGGAAGATCCGAGTGGAAACAATTGTATTTAGATGTATGGTTCAGAGTAAAACTGAGATAATAAGAGTGAGATTGCGTGTTTGCATATCTTATCAACTGTGGTTTTTGACCAGTATTTATCAATCTCCATGGATCGTAAGTTATGATCCATGTAGATGTAGATCTATGTACATACACATATATGGGTCAGGAATATAAAGCTAAATACATGTGTGTTGGTAATAGATACAAGAAAACTATAACCTGCATTTGAGACATAGTCATCCGCTGGAATGCTAGTGTGAAATAAACGCTAATGCGCATTAAACTTTCGGTGAATGATGTATTGATAACAGTGATATAGAATGGGAAATTTGATAGTCAAATTAGCCGGACTTACTAATAAGTTATTCTTGGCATTCCAAGATATATCATATTTCAACAATAGGGTCCGCTATACAGGATGTCGAGGGATGAACTGTTGATACTCAGAAAAACACTGACCTAGCTGCTGGATAAAAATTAGATAAGGGCCAGCAGCTCACCAGGAGGAGTTCCGGTTTTGTTCATTAAGAAACCAGGAGGGGGCCTAAGGTTCTGCGGTGATTATTGAGCACTAAATTCGGTTTCGGAACGCGACCGCTATCCTCTGCCCCTGATCAGAGAAACTATGCAAATGCTGTCGGGAGCAAAATGGCTAACAAAGGTAGACGTCAGGGCGGCTTTCTATAGGCTGAGGGTAGCTGAGGGGGTCGAGTGGAAAACGGCTTTCAGAACGAGGTTCGGGTCATTTGAATGGTTAGTTACTCCCTTCGGTCTGGCAGGGGCGCCATTGGCATTCCAAAGATGGATAAACAAAATCCTGGGATAATTTTAGGGAGACATATGCTCAGCGTATGTTGATGATGTCGTCATTTTCTCAACCGGAGATCTGGATGATCATCGGAAAAGGGTAAATCAGGTCCTGGACCAATTATACAAAGCGGGGTTAAAGCTCGATCCCCAGAAATGTGAATTTGCAAAAAAAGAGATCAAATACTTGGGTTTTATCATCAGCGTGAAAGAAGGCGTCAAGGTCGACCCAGGGAAAATACGAGCTATTGCAGCTTGGGAAGCTCCAAAAAATGTGAAGGAGATTTGAAGCTTCTTGGGATTTGCTAACTTCTACCGGGGATTCATAGAAAACTTCGCGCAGATTTCGGCTCCGCTCCAAGACCTCACCAAGAAAGGAAAGCCCTTCCAATGGGAAACAGATCAACAAGAAGCATTTGAGAAATTGAAGTCCCACTTCATTACAGCTCCCGTGTCTCAAGAAGCAGTGTTACTAGTATTCCGTAGGGTACGAATTTGGTACAAGTAGGTTACAGGTGTGGAGTATGGTGGTGATTCCTAAGAGTAGGAGGTATAAATTCAGCGTTAGGTATAGGGTTCACGTAAGAAGTAAAGGTAAAATAAGTAGTAGGTGAGAAGGGTACAATAACGGCGGTCTTCTTTAGAGAAGAGATAAGTAAGTGAACAATAGGTATGAGTATAAACAGAAGACGTTGCGTGAAGAAGAATACTCCTTCACGCTGGGTATATATGTACATCAGATAGTAGGACAGCCCTAAGCTCTGTCTCGAACAGTATTACTACGCATTCCCTATGAAACTACCCTATGTTCCTGAGCCTGTCCTAATTGTTTGAGAACTTGATCTAACCCCGAGTTGTGTTTTAGAATGGAACTCCCCATGAGACACCATCCTAGTTTCCGCCACATTTATCCATGAAACGTGTTAGCATTATGGGATGGAGAGCGTAGAACCATACTGGAAACGGATGCTTCAGGCTGAGTAACAGGTGGATGCCTGCTACAACACCAACCAGGGGGGCAATTCCAACCAGTGGCCTATTATTCGAAGAAATTGGCCCCGGCAGAGTGCAACTATGATATCCATGATAAGGAGCTGCTGTCAATTATCAGATGTCTGAACGAGTGGAGAAGCGAACTGCTGGGTCTGAAAGAGCCATTTGTCATCCTGACTGTCAGGTAACTGGGAGCCTGACCTATGACAGGCGAAGTGTATGTAATTAAAGTAAAAGATAACTCAGTAAAAACAACTTGATTTCTATTTCTCCCGGAATTCTAGGACTATATACACTGATCATGATTGACTTAATCTCTTGATCTCTAAATATAGACATGCGCTAGAAATAGAATAACCTGTAGTTCTAAATACAGAATTCAAGCACTGACCTAAACAAATAACCCACGTATGTATGGACAGTCCCTATTTTTGACCTGAGACATTTCTTTGTCCAACTTCTTCGGTGGTTATTCTTAGCTGTTGACAGTATTAGATTAAAAATACGGAACGTGTATTGCAACTACTTCTCAGCACTCTCTCTTAATGCTACGACCTAGCTCTCACTACACGCTAACATGGAACTACTAATAGAGGGAATATAAGATCTCCAACCTCCTTGCCTATTATGCTCCTAAGTAAACAGTAAACACAGCCATAACCCCATTATCATTATCATTATCATCATCACCTCCGCGCAAATAATTAAATTTATCCACTCACCGAAACCAGCAAAATCAGGCAGCATCATGGCTGCGCACAGCCAGCCGTCGTCCTCAGCGTCAACTGACCCAGAAGACCTATTACAACCGAGCCTTCTCGGGATTGCTGCTGCAATGGAGCAATCGGAATGTGTTCGGATTAGGTCTTGGTCAACAATGTCTAGCCTAATTGTGCTATGTTGCAGGCTACTGTTACAATTATTCATGGGGTCATCATCAGGGTTGTGAATAGTTTCGGTTTTGGTGTGGGTTGTTAGATTGATACCTGATTGTATTGCATAGTAGTCAGATATGCGACTCGACTAGCATATGCACGGTAAACCTCAACCCCAAACTGATGATACGAATCAAGTTTTATATGCTACGTCCTGTATGGCTAGCGTGGTTGGAATATGGGGAATTTTTTGTAATTAAGGGAGTAACATGACTGCATTACAATAAACTGTTCACATTAGAATAATGTGCACATGCGCCATGGGATATGATTGACCTAAATCATCACTCATTGGTATGACATAGTATTTCCCAATAGATTCCTAATGGTATCTATTGGCGCTAGGATTTCTCACATCCTTCCTTTCTCGGTTAGACAAGGACAGATGTTGGAACATCCACTAGTGTGCAGAACCCCCTTATTCATGTATATAGAAGAAGGTCCTGTCACGTAGATAAATTAAGCAATCCATACAATAGGAAATTCAAAAAATCTCCATATTATTTACACACTTGAGAATACTAGGGAATATCCTCAAGTTCGTCCATTGATCCAAGTCCTAAGAGTATAACTCACGAACTTTACTTCTCTTAAAGCCATAGCTACCTCCTTCCATACCTTCATCCTAACGGTACGTCATTCCAGCTCAGCATAGCCTTTCAATAGAATTTACTTGTAGATAGATAAAGACGTTGTAGCCCTCTGATAGTTGGGACAAGTCTTCTACAATATTACATCAGAATCAAATCTAGCCACTCATTAAGCAATCTCATGAATTATTTCCAATATCTGTGATAACAGACATACATATACAATATTGACAACAACTTTAAAGTCGATAAGTTATGAGCCCGGAAACTTTCGACATCAAGTTTAAAATCAATAAG
Source organism: Blumeria graminis f. sp. triticale (assembly GCA_905067625.1). Classification (NCBI taxonomy): domain Eukaryota; kingdom Fungi; phylum Ascomycota; class Leotiomycetes; order Helotiales; family Erysiphaceae; genus Blumeria; species Blumeria graminis. The sequence goes on along the minus strand of LR898472.1, from coordinate 6,795,236 downwards.
AATGCGAAAAAAAAAGCGAATGAGTGTGGCGCAAAATTTCCTACAAAATATCAATGCCTGGGCAGAGTCCTTGTCAGATAATGAAGGCGCGCACTTAGTTGCACCACTAATAGAAAATATATCACCTATTGTAACAGCGTTTGCAATAGGTAACGTCAATGCCGCAAATCCCAAAGGCAAGAACTAATCCCATGAAAGTACTCAGATGAAAATCTTTGTACCCAGTGCGACAAAAATAGCGGAGAAACCCCACCACAAACTCCCTCAAACGCCGCGGGAAACTGCTTCTCCGTGGGTGACAATAGCCCGAAAAGCAGCTGAGCTCCCGGATCTGCTAGCCAACCTGGCAAAGCAATGGCCTGCTGTGCAGTCAAAACCAGCCGGACAAGAGCCTCCGAAAGAAGATAAACAACTATTCTTTCACATGGGGCGAGAACATTGGTGGCAGAGGCTATCACCTATCACAATCGAGAAGCTCATCACTGAGAAAGCTGGAGTCGCACCTTCAGCAATTATGACAATGACACAAGTTAGTTCTGGCCTAGCAATGAAGTGCCCATCAGACAAACTCAGGGAATCAATTCAGGGTGTGGGTCCTTCACTTCAAAAGGAGGAAATTATACTTGAGCCCACTGTCAGGGGGAGCGTACTACTTGTGGTAAATTATAAGTTATACTTAATTTAAAGAGAGAAGACTCTTATTGCTACATAGAAATTACAAAGAGTCCGGAATCCCGGATTAACTTTATGCCGAGTTTAGACCAATTAGAGTGCATCATTGGGAAGAGACGAGCGCCTAGATATCTACAGGCTACGGCTGTCACACCCACTTCAGATTGGACATCGGTCATGGTCCCTCATGTCCCAATCTGCATCCGTAAATTAGACAGAAGGATCAAAGTAACCAGAGAAATGGTGAAGGCGGATTGCCAGGCAGTTTGTGAAGTAATACCAATACAGGTGCGCCCAAGCGAAACCAAACTAGGCAGCTATTCCACTAGCTGGGTCGTGCACCTCAAACAGGTACCAGCCAACCTAAGGTTCAGGCTATTTGACGAGAGTTGCCCTGCAATACAATTCTCCCGTAAACGCCCCATAGAGCAATGTCAACGCTGCTGGGGCTACCACTCAACAAGGAGCTGCGTCAAAGGACAGCGATGTGAAAAGTGTTCTGGCACGCATGAAGCAGCCAAATATCCGGTGAAAATTCCCAAATGTTCAAACTGTGCTGAAACGCACGAGTCAACCCATCTGAGCTGCATGGCCCGGCCAAGGCGATACAATGGATAAGTAACTCCTTGGAAACCAGACGAGCTACTAGTTATTTGGGAGCGAGGACATTAAAATTTTAAGGCAGCGTTATTAAGATCTCAAGGAAAGGGTAAGGCCCGCGAGGTCATTAACATACCTGAAGAAAAATACTTAATGATGTGAGCTCAAGTCAACAGAACTATACAGGAGTGGCTTTCGCATGATGCAATGCTTCAATTGCTAAAAGTACGGACATATTGCGAAAATCTGTTCAGCAGACTCGAAGTGTGGCCACTGTGCAGGGGAGCACAACACTCGAAACTGTACAGGAAAACGAGACGTCAAATGCAGCAACTGTGGTAAAGATTACAAAACATGGGATCAAAGCTGCTCAGTTAAGGTAGCTGTTAAACATAGGGCTGTCCAGAATAGGACTCAAGACCCAGGAATGTTCTTGATCGACGAAAAGTCGGCAAAAAATCAAGATGGCAAATGGCAGATTGCAGGAAGCAGGAAAAGAAGAGCAGTATTGACTGCACCACTTGTTGGGGCCGATGGCAGTACAAATGGTCGTAGGCGTCCAGGCAGACCACCAAAAATCCCATCTGCTGTCCCCACAGTTGCAGGGCTATTCACAAATCCTAGCGAGGTGCCACCAAGAATTACACCCCGGCCTATGACACAGGGAGATTGTCACAGACCGGCTTTCCCACGAGGAAAACGGCCTGCTTGTCACTACCATTGTGCCATGGGCTAATGCTGAGATGCTGCGCTTAGTCTGGTCAACCACGTCAGGAGCTTCCCTAGTAACATAGTCAATGCGTTGCAATGGTTACAATGTTATGATAGCAACAGTTACTAATCAACATAAGCAATCAGTTGCTGTGTTATAGCTGTAGAATACCATACCCCTGATTGTAGTAGCCGCTCTCGAGTACTTAAGGAAGGTCTAGGACTGGATTTGTTCTGTAGCTTTTTGTCTTGTAATTATTCTAGACTTAAGATTGATCCGATTATTATAAGCTTTACCTTATACCCCGACTCTGTCCCGTTCCGCCTCCGTCACGTTCCGCCTCCGTCCCGTTCCGTCTCCGTCTTGTCTCGCCCTCGTCCCGTTCCGATCACATCCTGTTCCGACTACGTCCGTCCCGACTACATCTGTCCCGACTCCGTCCTGTTCCGACCCTTGACCTCCGAACTAGCCAACGAGTCTGACAGAGATCAAGCAGATGAGACGGAGAGCAAAATAGATTCATGAAGGACAAATCAATCCTTTCAATCATACAGTACAACGTCAACAGGAGTAAGAATAATGTGCAGCACGATTATCTCCAAGCCTTGAATCCACTGAAGCACCATGGCGTTACCCCACCAAACAAACAACAGTCACCCACCAAACCACAGTAGCCTAGAAAAATTGTTACTGTTTAATTACAAAATGCATGAGCGATCTTGTAGTAATGTTTTAATTATAATTCTCTGAAGAGAGAATTCTTGTACTTAATGACTACCTATATATACAGTCTGAAATATCCCTCTTTGATAAGGTCCTCTCTATGACTTGACAGCTCAGACTCTCCGACAATCACCTAGAAGATTCTTGATACTCCTGTAACCCTCACAAGCTCTCAGTATGTTTCAACAAGGCTCAATGTGAATCATCTAAGTTCCCTGTCATCTAAGATCTTCCCAGGAACATCCCTTCGTACAATTGCCTGCGCTAGACAGCTTAGGCAACAGGAATCCTTAGGCTTGACAACCATTACAAAAAGGGACACTAAAGTGGCTACCACAAATCCTATCCCAAGAAGGCCAGCACATTCTAGTCGGAGACTTTAATGTGCATCACCTGCAGTGAAGGGGACAGAAAGTACTAAGACACCAAAAGATCACAAATAGCTTTGTTGAAATCCTGGGAGCACATGACTTAAACCTCATACTCCCCAAAGGAACAATCACATGGAAGAGTAGAGGAAGTCAGAGCACACTGGATCTGGCCTTTGTATCAAATACCCTGCAAAGTACTGTTATGTCATGTAAGCAAGCCTTCGACCTTGAAGCCTCGTCGGATCACATCCCAATCTGCACACAACTTCTCATTGAGTCGCCAAATCGAGAAGAACAACAACCTCGACCACAACGGAAGGAAGCAGATTGGGAAGATATTCACAGGAGACTCGCCCAAAAGCTAAGTAGACTTTCAACAGATCCCCTCGAGCTGAACTCCCCGGAATCTATCGAACAAAGAGTAAGCGCTATTACGCAGGCCATCAAGGAAACAACCAAAGAAGCGATCCCTAGTGCCAGACCATCAACTTTCGCCAAACCATTCTGGACTAAGGAGTGCAGTGAGACAGTGAAAGAAGCGCGAAATGCGAGGAGATAATGGACCAAGCTAGGCTCTGAAGAAAGCTTGGTGAAATACCAGAAAGCTAACAACCGAAAGAAAAGCCAGATAAAAAAGGTGTCAGGATCTCTTGGGACTTGGTTACTTAACTTGAACTGGAGGTGCTAAATCTTAGGCTCTTGATGGTAAAGAAAATATAACAACAATAAAGACTTGTTTCTTGATTCTTGATTCTTGGGTATCTAGGGAATAGTACAAGACTGAAAGCTGAAGAGCTTTCGACATGAAGATACCTCAGCTACTTATACTACAACACTATCTGCTACAGACTACAGTAATCTAGTTCCAGCCCGATTCCTGTCGAACTCCTGAGAGTAACCTAGAACCTGATCGAAGCCCATTGAACTGGTAAGTGTGACGGTCTTAAAGTGGCGTTTTATTCAATCTGAACTCAGAGCTAGATACAAATGAAAATCTTAAAGTAACGAGCAGAGACATGACTGAAAACCTCCTATTTATTTACAAGACTATGATCTCGTTCCCTCATTTCATACCATTCTCAAAATAGATCATGACCTGTCCTCTGACAAACACCAGTATCTCCGTCTATTTTAATTCAGCTTCATTTTAATGTTAGTAATTTTAGTTATTAAAATAGTTATGATGCATGTGGCTTAGATGACTCACGACTGGTGTTCGAGTCGTCCTGTCTGCAATCTAAATTTGACATTTAAGAATAGATTTGTATGAACTGGGCCAAGGCCTTTACTTGGGTCTAATGAGTCGTGGAGGGGTTCATGACATGTATGATGTTTAATATGGTTGGAAGAGTTCAAGCCTTATTTGTTAGGCAGCAGACTAATGATAACCAGGTATGAGCCTGTGACAGTAAGAGTACAAAATACCATCCCGAAACATCTAGAAACTAATTGCCAGAGTAGCTTAGAATTCCACCGAAGTAACTAGAACTTGTCTAGAGGGATACCAGCCGAAGCTAGGATCAGACTCTACCTCCATACCATGAATCTATCCATGACATATCAGTAGTCATATAGTCTTAGAGCCAGAGGTTGGCAGGATAATATCTCCACCTCAGTCAGTCTGTGACAAAAGGCTAAAATGATTGGGTGGAGAGCTACATTGTCTGAGGCAACAAAAGATCCGGAAAAGCTATGGAGGTTAGTTAAATGGGCGAAAAAAGGTTCGGAGGAGCGGTCAAGACTCCCTCAAATACCAGAAATTCGAGATAAAGATGTAAATAACTTTACTGAGGACACCAAAAAAGCGGACATCCTGGCTCAACACTTCTTTCCTCAACCTGTACGAGTAGACCTGACCGAAATCGAGGGGACAACTTATCCTTTAGAGCTTCATGATGTTTCAAGCACAATTACCAAATCCGAGATACAAGAAACCATGGGAAAGTTAGCAAACAAGAAGGCGCCTGTTCCAGATGCCATTTCTAACTGGATGCTCAAAAATTGTAGACTAACACTCAGCAAAGATCTAGGAAAACTGTTCAATGCTTGCATATCAAGAGGCTACCATCCTAAAGGCTTTAAGGAGTCGGTGACCATTGTGCTACGAAAGCCGCAAAAGGAATCCTACAATAACTCAAAGTCATACCGGCCAATAGCAATCTTGAATACCATCAGAAAGCTACTCGAAAAACTTATAGCCAACCAGAAATTGAAAGCAGCGGAAGATCACCACCTCCTCCCAGATGAGCAGATGGGAGCTCGAAAGTTGAGATCTACAGTCTCGGCAGTTGAGCTTCTCACGGAACAAGTACACACCATATTGGGAAAGAATAAAAGGAGTGCTGCTTCTCTCTTACGCCTAGATATATCCGGAGCTTTTGATAATGTGTCTCATAAGAGGCTCATTCACAACATGAGAGTTAAGGGTATACCAAGATGGATCACGTTGTATATCGAGTCATTTCTTAAGGACAGAACTACAATGTTGAACCTTTGCTCAGTTAAAGGCAATCAATTTTCGACTAATACTGGGATTCCACAGGGCTCTTCTCTTTCGCCGATCCTCTTCCTATTCTTTGTTAGCACGCTTCTTCCAGAACTTCAGTCGCCGTCTTCGACGGCTGTAGGGTTTGTGGATGATACTAAAATACTGACTTGCTCCAATCCCACAGAAGAAAATTGGCAAAATATTGAAAGGCTCCATGGGATTTGCGAAAAGTGGGCCAAACAACATGGAGTGAAATTTGCTCCGGAAAAGTACCAGCTCATGCATTTTTTAAGAGCTAGAAAGAGGCACAAAATGCAAGCCACACTCTATATCCAAGGCCATATTGCGAAGCTACAACAGTCCCTCCGTGTCCTAGGTATCCATCTCGACCCGAAGCTCAATTGAGGTGCTCATGTCAAAAGTATACAGCTTAAAGTCGAACCACAAATATAAGCCTTAGGTAGATTGGCACAATCAACTTGGGGTGCAACGTTCCACAAAGCGAAAATTGTGTATGATGCAGTGGTGAGACCAACTGTCACCTATGGATCCCCCATTTGGGCCAAGCCCAGAATAGCCGGCAAAATTCCCGAAAGAGTGATTAAGCTGCTTTGTAGGATCCAAAGAAGGTGCCTAAAGATTGTCACGGGAGCGTATAATTCGACCAGTAGTAAGGTAACTGAGCATGAGACCTCTACCTTGACGATGGAAATCTATCTCAAACAAAGGAGGGTCCAACACGCCGGACTATTAAAAAGCCTGCCTGTTCAAGATACAATATTGCTGGCATGCAGGAAGATAAAGCAACCTCGAGCTGGAAGGCAAGATGCACGAGCTGTCACGAGGACCTTGGATATTGCGGTGTGGGGTGAAACATGTGGTATTATAGAGACGAAAGAAAGATAGAAAGCGGTTGGAAAGGTCACAGCTTTCAGAGAATGGGAACAATCCTATACGAGACTAACAGTCAGGCAACTTACTAACCACCACGCCACAGCAGATCCCAGGAGGACGAAGGCTGAACACCTGTCAGTGGTGTCCTCTACAAGCCTGGGAGTGAAATATTCTCCCAGAGCCGAGATTCAGTCACAACAAAGAGTGTGATGAATTTTTTTGATGGATTTTCGACTTGAAGGAGTTGCACTCAATGTTTTGGTCGAAAAATCAGTTATCAGAGATTTCACAGCCGGAACAAAGTCGAACAAAAACTCATCACCACCAACTTACGATCCACAAATGGGCCTTGGTCTGTCTGGGAGTCATATTCAAACATCTGACATCTCTCAAACTCGTTATATATTTGCGACGATCCATATCTCAGCCGATCTCACACCTACAACCCACCTCTATACTCGTCACATCACCTATCTACACACGCCCTAATGAGGAAAGTCATGATGGAAACGGGACGTGTACAAAGGATGAAGAAGAGGGAAGATACACCGAGGAGATTACACAAATCCCCAATGACAAAAACAACCCAACAGTACAATATGAAGGTGTAATGATAGAGCAACAATGAGATCTGGGACGGCATTTAAATTTCGGAGCCAATGAAGATGTCAAGGGCTGGGGCGCGTGGTGGCCGAGTCTGAGGAGGAAATTGCGCTACGGCGTGTATACTATGGGTTTCTGGACGGTTAGGCTTGGTATGATTCAACACATGGGTGAAGTCTGAGGTGGTCCGGTCATTTAGGTGGTTTGTTTGTTTGTTCATTAACGTGCTAGGTGAAGTAACTACCGTCGCACTCCCACTGGAGCTTGAGCACAAGTGGGGTTGGGCCGTATCAGGTTAACTATTGTGCAGTAAAAATGCCTTGTCCCACCTAAATGACTGGAACCATGCCAAAATGCATCTATGTGTTGAGCCATGCTGAATTCAGTAGTCCAGAATTGAAATCAAAACAAAAACTTTCACGTGAAATCCCGCATTACAAAAGAAAAACTTATACAATCTCCCTTCCGAAATTCTGCCTTGGCCACCATGAGGTTCCTGATGGATTAGTATGTGTGAAAAGTGAGATAAGCTTAGCTTTAAGATGGCGTAGGTTACGGGTGTCTCGTGGCTCCAATCTACCAATATGTATAGTAGAGCTTAAGACTAGATGTAACTTGGTTTTCTATTAATACAGGGTATCGTCTATATAAGTACAGTATTCCTAATCTTGCGCCCGGACTCCAACATGAACAACATTACATAAGCATTACAATTTATTAGAGCCTCGTACTAATCTAGAGGTCTGTCAATCTTGGATCCTCAACCACGCGCCCGAGCCTCGATTCCATTTCCCTCTTTCCATGCCAAACCACCCAGGCTCTCGATATATCACGTCCGAGTCACAGGTATCCCTGCCATCCCCCGACTAGCCTCCGCGTAAATCCCGCTCTCCTGGACATAGTCCCTGAACAGCTGCCATCCACTTGATCTGAGCATTGTTTCCAGAGCCGGCGCCCTACGCTTTCCACTTTTCAGCCGCCATGTTGCTGGTGCTTTTCGACACTGGACAAGGTGACCAATAGATTTTTCCCTCTCACACTCACAGTAGAGTTTGGCGTCAGTGTGGTTGAAGCGGCGATGATATGCCGCAAAGTCCCCATGTCCAGTTCGAGCAGCAATTAAGCGGGCGTAGACCGCTCTAGGTAGCGCTAGTTCTGGCGGATTCTTGTGGCGCATCTCGAGTTCAAGGTCGGCGTAATGTTTGGGGCGGTTTGGATGCCACCAGTCCGTCAACATTTATTGTGAGGTTATGGATTTTAGACAAATGCTGGAATGGTATTTTCATGGATCATTGTGGCATAGCGTATTATGAAACGCCATGCAGACGGCTGAGTTAAAACACAAATAATAGTTCAATGCACTTCTAAAACCAGCAAAGAAGACTGATAAGAATGGGCTAGTTTCATTAGGTGATGTGTAGCAGATTATTGGGCATAGGGGCTGTGTGCTACGTGCTATTTGGTAATTTTATGTATATAAATACTCGGCGTGAAGAAGCATTATTCTTCACGCAACGTCTTCTTCAATTACCTTAACAATACATTTGTTTACCCATCTCTTCTTCGGGAAGACCATTTATCTCTTTCCAGCTCTTCATCAGCAAGACCCACGTGTAGCCTCTATCGCTACTATCTACCTATTTGTCTCTTCCTAGAGAAGACCAGTCATCCCTTCGACCCACTCATCACCTTTATCTACCACCTAAATCTTCGTTAGACCACATACGCACCCTGTGGAACACTGTCCTAACCTCGCCTTGAGAGGTATAGGGAGGTGAAGGATATATGCCGAACAATGAAGCTGTTGAATAGAGCTTAAGAGTGAAGCTTGGTAGGGTGACACGAAGAGGGTATGAATAGACCTTCAGAGATATTCAGTAAATGTAATGAACTAAGGATTTTTGAAGGAGAAGAACACTACATATATATACAGGAATTAGTCCTACTGAGACGAATTTAGAAATAAGCCAGGATATGCGCCCATGTCCCAGTATGGCAACATTATCATGGTGAAGGTATGTCTTGACCACCAGTAGACCCCCAAGCTAGCTGAGTGTAAGACAGAATCATGCATATACCATAATTTCCAACATATCTTGTGTTAAGCGCCAAGACTAATTAATATTACAGAAAATAGATGTGGCGCAGTATTAAATGATACAAATAACGGAAACGAAAACGAAAACGAGATAGTACATGACTAGTGTAACAGATGCAGGACTGTTAGAATTACAACAACATTTGCCTGGCAAGTTTGCGGGCTTTTTGTCCAGATGAGACGAGGGTCATTACACCATGTATTTTCCTGGAGTTATCCACTGATTCAAGCTCCCTTCGGGCGAGTTTGTCAGCAATTTCATTTTCTATCAGCCCTTTGTGGCCCGGGATCCATCCTATTTTGACAGTTGCGGTTGATCTTGCAGCCATTTTTATGAACTTTTGGATCCGCCAGGATGATGAGCCCCTTATTCCCGTCAGTAAAGCCTGGACAGCCGCAGAATTTTCGAGCAAGAAATAGATGGCACTGCGACCTCGGTCTCGCTTGCTGGCAGTAATTGTTTCTAGAGCAGCCAAAGCTCCATGAACCTCTACATCGTAGACCTCCACATTAGTGATTTTGCCTGAGCCGCTTTGCTCGATTGTTGTGCCTGTGCCACTGATAAAAGTCACAAAGCCCCATGACACTCTATTGGTGGACGCCCCAGAACTTTCACTGTAAACACAGAGACAGTCGGGTGGGAGTGTAGGTAGCCACTCTCTGATGAACTTTGCAGCCTCTTTCTTGCTTGTCCAGCAGGGAATTGGCTGAGTGGGGACCGGAGGTCGGAGCAGTGGAGGTAGTTCAGCCTCTGGCAGAAGTCAATACATCCTCTGGACTCTCGAATCATGAACTCTATCCAGACCAAGTCTGCTTTTGTTGTATGTCTTTAGTCCGAATCGGTGGCGAGCGCTGTCAGTGCTTTCCGTGGCACTGAGTCGAAGCGGATGATAATCATCCAGTCTCCGGATTCGTGCGGCAGTCTTGAGCCTCCGTTCTTCGAGCAGAGTTTGTGCTAGTGGAATACCAGTCTCTCTTCTTAGGGCTATAATAGGCATCGTGCGCCAGGTTGGTAGGGCCACGCGGATTCCGAAGGCAGAAGTTTGGTCGATTACTTTGCACTATCTCTTGCAAAAGTTGCGCGCTACACCTCGATAGGCTTCCCTGGTTGGACCCGGGTACCAGGATTCCGCTGCGTGCATCGCGATTGGCAGAACTACCATGCGGATGACTGTGGTTAGTAAGTCGGGCCTTGGTCCCTGGGTTCATGTGACAGAAACCGAGTTGGTGATGAATAAATCAATTTAATAAACTATATGAGGAGAAAAGCTAACTCTAGCTACTACTAACAGGTATTTATAGGAGTTGATCCTCCTCGTGAATCTACAGACTAGTGACTTGTCCTTAGGCACAATACTTCTTACCCAGCCACATAATTCCAGGTGTCACTAAGTTGTAATAACGCTTCAGCCTCCTGAGTAGTAGTCCTGTTTCGTTCAGCTTCATCTCCCCCTCATATAGCCTCATAGTAAGAATTCTTAGTAACAAGCTTAGGTATCCACCTAAGCTCAAACAACGGTCAAACCGTAACAGCGCACTGAGTGAGCCGTCGGAAGTGTTGCACTAGCCGCATTGCTTTACTGGTCTACTTTGAGACGTGGCTTTCGAAGGTCAGACTGCGATCAAGGTGTACTCCGAGCCATCGGATATTGTTGGATGCTTGTACATCGCGAGTGCCTACCCTTATAGCCGGAAGATCGTGTCCCCTGGATCTGGGGCCGACGAAGTAGACTACTTCGGCCTTATCTGGGTCGAAAGAGGCGGCATTATTAGCAGCCTAACCTAAGACAGTATAGACTTCTCGCTGGACAGCCACTGCGGCATCGGTTGGCGTCGAACCTATGCCGAGATTAACAACATCATCTGCATAGCCAAATCTCCAACTACTGCCTCCCACGACTTCGGCCATGTAGAGGAGGAAGAGAATTGGGGATAGGGGCGATCCTTGTGGCAGCCCGCATTCTAGGTGAATTGGGTCTGCTACTCCGTCCTCGTGTCTGACACGGGCGGATTGTTTGTCCAGGAAAGACTTTATCCAAGTGATGGCTGGTTTTGGCCACCCAGCTTTGTTCATCCTTTGCAGCAGTTATCCGTGGAGTACAGCGTCGAATGCCCCCTGTACGTCTAGAGTGACAAGGACTACTTTCTTCTGTCTTTTCATTGCATGCTCCACATCATGGATGACGCATGAGACGAGATTATTAGCGGATCTACCGGAGAGTGCTCCAAAAAGCTGCTGCGGCACGGCATTGTACGAAATGGCGATGTAAGCCATTTACCTTGCAACTAGTCTCTCAAGACCTTTGCCGAGAGAGGAGAGTAGTGCGATAGGTCTCCATCCTTAAGCTGTACTGAGATTACGGCCAGGTTTGGGGAGAATAATTACTTCCGCTAGCTTGAATGCCTTCGGGAAGTGGTTCAGTCGAAGTGAGCCCTGAAAGAGTACTCTCACTGCGTGACCAATTGACGGCCAGGCTGTCCTAAGAAGCCGCACAGAAATTGCGTCTGCTCCAGGAGCTTTATTTTGGCAAGCCGTTGTGACCCACCTGGCTTCTTCATTGGTGACGCTTGAAATCCATGGTAGGTTTCCGAGCCCAGGCTCGAGGTTCTCAGTTTCGACTTTGTTTTGACTGGTGAGCCGACCGAGAAGTAGGTCGCGCAACAGAGTGCACGCTTTCCTGGGTCCGAAACAAAACTGTCGGGAGTTTGAAGTGGTGGAGCAGCAGATGTAAGTCGCGGCTTTGCCCAGCGTGCCATCCGATACATGTCGACGTCAGTTGTGGCTTCGGTGAACTTCTGCTGCCAGTACTGGGGTTTCGCACTTCTGACTATGCAACGGAAATCCTTTCTGCTCTCTTCGTCCCTGAATATCCTGTATTTACGTTTGGCCTGTAAGCACTCCAACGTCCACCAAGGTGCCGTCCTACCCTTCTTAGCACTCCCGCATCTTCCAGTAGCCCTGATTGCATCGCTAATGGTTTGAACCAGCTTATCTGCAAGGTTGTCTACCGCGCTTATTGATTCCATTGGCTGTAGCCCTATTCCATGAGCCCATCTACTAAGCACCTCGGCAAAGTCTTCGAGGGCGTCGTCTGTCACTCAGACTGGTTGACCAGTTTTGATTACAGCTCTGGCTTTCGAGTTTGGACGGGGAACGTCTCCTACAAGAGTTCTGTGATCCGATGTCAAGTCAAGCTCTACCGAAACATCTGCAAGTGCGCCAGCGTTAGACCAAACTAGGTCGAGTGTGTTTCCGAGATTGTGGGTCGGGACGCCCGGTGCGGAAGATAGGTCCATACCGTGCTCGTACATCCACTCGGTGAGCACCTGGCTGTCGCCGTGTAACCTAGTGGCCATTGGCTGCCAGTCGGTGTGAACGGCATTGAAATCTCTGCCAATGAATGTAGGCCCAGATGGAGCCCATGATAGCAGCGGCAAAAGGTCTGCTCCAGGAGCGCGGTAGACGGAGACAAATGTGATTCCTTCTACTGTTACTGCGGTGAGATCTGGTGATGTGTCACAGATTACTTGCTGTTGGCAATTGATCCCTTTTCGCGTGTAGATGAGGGAGTGTGGCCTTGAAGAGTTGGCAGCAACACGGGGAGGCAGATGTCTATTGAATCCAGGATGCGACTTGGTGAGCCAGAAGCCGTCCTTTTTTTGGGTCCAGGGTTCCTGGATAAGTAGGACATCGGTTCCTGAATCCCAAGCAGATTTCAGGACGATGTCTGTAGCAGGGTCTCCTCTGCCCAAATTAGCACAGAGGAACGAGATCGTAGTTGCCGTGGTGTGGAGCTCGGTAAGGTTGTGGCCCCTTACGGGCATTGAGTTACGTTAGTGGCTTCGTTGTCGGCAGTAGCCTCAGTGGCTTTCTGCTTTGCTTCCATCTCTCGGATTGAAGCATTCCGTTCCTTTTGACCTTGCTCGCGTATAACCGATAGCTGGTCTTTAGTACGCTGCACTGTTTTGCCACCAACCCGGGTTGGTCTAGCCATGCAGTGAGGTTCGATGGCTGCATGTGGCCCATGGCAGTTCATGCACCTTGGGATGGTCTGCTTACAGACAGATGCGTTATGCTCGATCGATCCACATCGTGAGCATCGCTCCGCTCGTGAGCAAATCTTTATTGGGTGATGTCCCCAGCATCAATTGCATTGCGCAATTTTGGCCTTGCGCTGGAGCTCGTGTAGGCGACCGCTCTCTTCGAAAAGTCACTCACCCAGTTTTGGCTTACCGGTTGCAAAATGCAGCACCCAGTCGGTTGATGGCCTTTCCATGCTTGTCGCAAATGCACGAGCCGAGTTCGGTCTTATGCCCGTCTTTAAAGTCGCTTCTTCCATCTCATTTCCGTGCTCTCCAAGAGCACGGCACCCAAGAGGAGCGCGTTTCTTGCTGCATCTCCTTCAGCTTGTATCGCGAACCCTGAGTTGACAACAGTGACCTACTTGATTGCAGAGTCAGCCAAGCGAATCTTGCTTGCGAGGCTTATTTTTATGTAGTGAGGAGACATGCGTCTCCACGGGTGGTCGGGCTTGGAAGCGGGGTTACTTGGCTTAGGCGCTTGTGTAAGCCCAGTTGCTTTTGACTGGGACCCATTGACTGTTGTCGATGTTGATGCCACTGGTTGTACAGGCTTTGGCTTTTCCCTGACCACCTGAGTCCAGGATCTCTCAGTGGTGTTGGTATTATTGGGCTTTTTGCCTTCGACTTGCCTAGTAAGCTTTGCGGAGGCCGTCTCTTTGCCTTTCGCCTGGCTGCTGCTTTCTCTGGCGAGGATTTGCACTGGTCGTGGAGTGCTCGCGTTATTCTTTCCCCTTGACTTAGTAGCTGGTGCCGGAAGGGTTGTAGTCTTGCTGCTACTGGCAGACTCTGATGGCCCACTGGATAGGGGCTGGGGGTTTCCGCGCAGGATGTTTGTAATAATGGCCTGTAAAGCCTCTCCATTTTTTTCGACAGCGCGTCGGAGCTGTATGTTGGTTGTAGCAGCCAGTAGGTTAATGTACCCGCTGAAAATACGCTCAGCCTCTGCAAAGCGTATATTAAAGGCCCTCGCTTCATCTGCAAGGAAGTTAGTCATTGTGACACCTAATGACTCGGTTTGGTTCGGGGGCAAGTATTGGCAGTTCGCCACGCAGATGGGCTCTGCGTTTGTTTGTGTAGTATTTGGATGGTTGGGTGGCCCTGTGAGGACCATTTCGACGTCAGGACGCGTCGAATTTACGGGGGTGAGAGGGGGCCAAGAGCCAGCCTCTGCAGAGGAGTGGGGCGGCATGAGTAGGTGAAAATATTTATGATGTTAACAGGTCGTAGATGGTATGTGATTTCGTCGCTTAGGGTGCGAAAAAAATTGTATTGTGGCAGACAGCTGGGTATCATGGGACACTTGTGGAGTTTGTTAAGTCTGGTCATTTAGGTGGGACGAGGCACCTGTACTTTACGGTAGTTAACCTGATCCGGCCCGGCCCCACCCATGCTTAAGCTCCAGTAGGAGTGCAACAGGAATCATTATACCTAGCACGTAAATGAACAAAACAAAACAGCCCTTGAATCTTAACACCACTATTGATTCATCCTCTATTCTAGCAAACAATGTCTCTCTAAAAGTCTGCTTCAGAAACTAAAGTTCGCAAGCATCTAACTCGCAATCAATGTATTGAAATAAGAACATTAAGAAGACTTGGCTTGACATTACAACATATATCCGACAAACTTAGCTTCACAAGAAGGCAAGTGCGACTTGCGTATGCTCGAGAGACTGAGAATCCTATGCCTCGCAAAGGATGCTCACCAAAATTAAGCGCGGAACAAGTTGATGAACTTGAGGCTTTCGTCCGGGGATCTTCTGAAAATCAACAGACGTGCTATTTGGAACTAGTTTTGGGGCCCTTCAGCCACTGGGGATGCAGTGAACATTTAATTTCTAATGCCCTAAATAAAATAGGTTACAGCAGATACATTGCTCGGAAGAAACCTCCATTAAGTGAGGTTAACATGGACGAAAGATGGATTGCAGTGATAAAGGAAAATGGAAGGTACACAAAGTATTAGGATGGAGCAGACTAATTCAAAACATGTAGTAGGCTTTCATTTTATTTGTGAGCCATACTGAGGGCTTCGATGTATACTTTTGTAATACAGAGCAATAATTTTTGAAATAGATGTGTATTTTTAGATAATATCAATTGATTTTTTTAATTTTGAATTATATGAGGACCATTGTACTCTTCCTTTGGTATTGAAAACCGTCCCCATTAATTTGGACTTTCACAGAATATTGTTGGATAGTATCCCCACTTGGGGTTGGATGGTGCAGTGGTACTGTTATAATAACGAGGTCATGAGGGGACAGAGGAATACCTGAAATGGATGCAGATGATTATAGATGCGCGGATATAATTGATGTGGCTGTAGTGAGAAGATGCGTTGGAATGGACAGCAGTGAGATGGTTAATTTACAATCTATCTGCGGAAGTATTGCTTCCTTATATATACATTCAGTACCCCAGTCCTGATCACGCACTCACCACAGGTGCTTCCTACTTCTGTCACAGTAACCACTTCCATAGCCCCTGCCAATATCTCCTGTCATAACATACTATTGACACTGGTTGCTAGTTGTTGTGATGTGATTATTGCATTTACTCTAAATTTATCTCTGCCAAGTGCCAGGGATACAACACATCTATGCGAGTACTGCACAGCCCTACATGGCTATTATTACGATCGACTATTGAGGCGGAGCTCTATACAATGGCATAGAGTAATGTGGGATAGTATTGCTTGGAATTAAGATTGTAGTACTTCATGCATAGACGGTGATGTACTGTATCGCGGGTGCCAAATATGTGTATATAAGTCCTATCTACTACTGTGATATGTAGAACAATATAACCAAGCTATTCATCATATCGTCAAGCTCTGATAATCGTTATCCACCCTCTGCACTATCCCTAGAATATTCAACATCTCATACCTACTCATACCTTAATTACAACACTAGTGTGGAACTCCCGGGATTGTAGAGCTATACACTGTCATCACATTATATGCTGTTGCCCCTCGGCAGCCATCAGAGTGATGTGCACCTCAGTCTAAACGTATTGGTCCACCAGGCAACGCTCGGATGTAGGGATGTTGCCAGAGTGATTAGGTACTTAGCTGTGCTATCTGTGCCCTAATCTCATCTAGCTTACTGCGGCCAAGTGTCCGAGTGCCGCAATGGTGGGAGCCTGATGAGGCTTGATTGGAGCTGACCCGAGGTATTCACAACAGGTACACCATCCGGGCCGTTCTCCCAAGTAGATACTGGGTAGCTTGAACACCTACCCCATTCGAGACAAGATAAGGCTGGTTCGAATCCAGTCAGACCCACACACCACTCTCTCTCGCGGTGATACCGTACTTGTGGGACGATGAAAGCACACTCGGATAGCCACAGGTTTTTCACGCTTTTCCCTGTGGTGGGTATGCACGGAAGAGGTTATACGCCGTAAGGGTTAACCTTGAGTGGCATCTGCAAATGAAATCTGAGTGTGAGTGTTCTAATTGTCAAATTGAGTCATCCTTCTTAAAGTACATATATTCTGATAAAACCTGCATGGGCCTCGAGGCGCCAAATCAGGTAAAATGAATTATATATGTAAGCAGACCTATGCTTGTCTGGGTTTTGCGCCAGTCCAAAAGCGAAAGTAAGATCTACGCGCACAGATGTTTGGCTACTGGCAATACTCAAGGGAGCACACAAGGGAATACTCACACAATATAGTCCTAGGCTCGACTTGTAGTAGTAAATTAATTCCATACTTTTACTCTTACATTCTTGACAATTCACGTGACATTTACACAAAGCCCCTCTAAGTTTTACAATATATATATATATATATATATACCCCCGCTCGTATAATTAGCTGATAAACTAGACATGGGCCTGCATGAAGACTTAACCAATCTGTTGGAATACTTAAGTGGTAATTTATATCACAATCTTGATGTAGCAATAATAATTATTGTACGTATAAAAAAATCTCTCCCCCCCTGTCTTCCTAGAAGAAAACATCTATAAACCGTAAAACCCCCTGTCTCCTAACGCCATTCCCAAACAGGTACCTCATTACTCATCAACACAATTAGTCATTAGTTCTAAGGAAATACATATTGATCATTGGATCGTTAAGTCATTAAACACAATCTAATCAATATGTACAGGGATAACCCCAGTCATTTTGACAATTGCACCTTTGGCAACCTTAAGAGACTGTTAGTACTTTACAGATATGGATATCAAGATGATTCGAAACTGGCCTCCAGAGCTTGCTCTGGCAAGACAGGCTTATCAAAAGCTGATTGTAGCCAGGACTGAACTCGGCGATTTTGCTAAATACCATAAAAGATTCAAACATGAAACTTTTGAAGTCAATTGTGATTGTAATTGAGAAAGACGCCCGAGGCACTTTGCAGAATATCGACCAGCAGTACAGCGTGGGAGAAGTACGAAGAAGGAATCCCCCCAAGGGCAAGCAAGATGTTGGGGGAAATTCCTCAAATTCATTACTGTAACGAAATGTTATAGTGGTAAGATCCCAGGCCTGATTGCGTAGACTCTCCTAAGAGCATTGGTCTTTATGCTTATTAAATTACTGGGAAAAATAGGACATGGCTCAGGACGCTCACGTTTGGATATACTGCATTATTTTTTCTTATCTTTCTATTTTTACAGCTCTTAGGGCAAATAAAGTCATACACGTAGGTAGTAGTGAGTCCGTCGAGACCACATACCCGTATCACGCCTTATGGGTGTAGATCATATGTTTTTTTCTGATCAATCACGATGGAAACAGTGTATTGACACTGTGACTCGTGGACCTACTACAGCTAATTCCGCGGAATGCAATAGCCAAGCTTGAGTCACAAATCTGTGTTTGTCCCTCCTAACTCCCAACTCCGAAATCCATGATTTATGTGTAGCTTATTAATCGCAAGCTTGCCACATTTAGTGGTCCATATTACATTACGCAGCCTGCTACGTTTAGGATCCACTCGTATGCCTCATACAAATAGCATTGAAATCAAATCTATTGTCATAGCTAAATAGCTGAATAAAATATGAATTAAAAAACCCCTGTAAGCAGACCTATGTTAGTCTGGGTTTTCGCGCCAGTCCAAAAGCGAAAGTAAGATCTACGCGCACAGATGTTTGGCTACTGGCAATACTCAAGGGAGCGCACAAGGGGATACTCACACAATATAGTCCTAGGCTCGACTCGTAGTAGTAGATAATTCTGTACCTTTACTCTTACATTATTGACGATTCACGTGACATTTACACGAAGCCCCTCTAAGTTTTATATGGTAGCATAATTCTTGGTTGTTCAGCAAAAATTCGACGATTGAAGTTTCATCAGCAACTTTGGTATATCGTGGACGGATCGTTTGTGACGATTGTTTAGAAGGGAATTTGATATCTGTGTAAATGTCGTCCTTCGGATTATCGAAGGCGGATCGGGAAATCGCTGCCCAGGGCACCGATTTGAATCAGACTGCTGTAGAAAAGAAGCAATCGGGGAAAAATATTGCTGGTCGTTCAGGTCGAGTGCCGGGTAACTTCAGCAATGAGTTCGACTTCATATCGAGCGGAAGCACGAGTGAAAATCTGAGGTCTGGATCAAGAGGAAAAGATTCAGACAAACGATCCTTCGAACAAAAGGATCGGGATGATGACGAATGGTGCAAGAAGCACTCAGAAGAAGCTACATCTTCAAGTAGGTCGGAAAGAGATGGTGATCGCAGAGATGCACCGAATGACGACGAAGATTTAGGGGCAGGATGGGACAGGCCCGCTAGAACGGCCCCAAAGAACGGGAGCAAAACCTTGCTCGAGTGGAACCTTTTCGATTGGAAACCACCTCAGTCAGCCTTTCTGAGAGGAATCAAAAATTGGTCCATGTACCGAGAGGCTGTGTTACTACAGCTAGAGTGTATTGGATACGAAGCAGGGATGAAGTTAACGCCACTAGACGAAGTGAGACTTGCTGCTGTCATCCAGCGAACTACAACGGAGGAGACAGGAAGTCTAGTCGTAGGGATGAAACGAGGCACAGAGATGATGAGGTTGTTCGAACGAACCTATCGTCAGGTTGGTGAAGTCCAGCAGGAGGCCGTTTGGGGAACTCTTATCGCCCTCAAGTATGAAGGAGGATGCCCTGTGGAGTACGTGACAAAGTTTAAGACACGTGTTAGGGACTACATTTCCACAGGTGGGACTCTAGCAGAGAGACAAATCTCCGTTATCTTCAAGCAATCGACGAAGGATAAAGCTGGGAGGTGGAATTCAATGGTCTCCACCATCGCTCGTTTTCAAAGCTGGTCAGCAGAAAATCTTATTCAAGATTTTATATCTCACCACTACGACAGGATCGGAGAATCGGGCAAAGAAGAGAGGCTCAGGAAATCTCAGCCGGTGAAGAAATACTTGAACAACGCCCAAGGTGAACAGAATACAAGTGACCAAGGAAAGTCGAGAATAAAGGGAAAAGGCAACAACCCTAAGAAAAAGTTTGCCATCCGTTGCTATAACTGCAAGAAAGAAGGACACATTGCCAAGAACTGTCCTGAGAAAAAAGAAAAGGAGACACAAAACTCTCATGCCGCACACAAAACATTGTCGATCGACATAGGCCCACCGGCTGCAATAGCTAACAAATATTGCCAAATTTCCGAAGAATTCTCTGGGAACAGCTACGCTGCTCAAGTAGACCCACAGGTTTACGAAAACATGGTCGATTTCTACGAGAATGAAATGGCGCGTCGTCGTGGCGAGCCAGTAGATGATAAAAAGTTGCTCGAGTCGCAATCCCCAGGAGCTTCCATCAACTTCACACAGCAAATTCTAAGCGCATCTGGAGGAAGTGGAGTTGCAAGCCGCTGGCTATTTGATACGGGTGCCGATGTAGATGCCACTAACTGTCGGAGAAACTTCAAGCCAGGCACAGTTGTAGAGCTAAAGCCTAACCAATTCCCAATTCAGACTGGAGGTGGAATTGTATGCGCGGAATGCATCGGAGAAATTCGGCTATCACTCACCGGGCCTGGCGGCAACCAAACTTCAATGAGGTTGAAGTACGTGGTATACTTGAAGGTATTCCCTCTAAATATCATCAGTGGAGAACGATTCTACCGAAGTGGTGGTTACCTGGATAAAAATAAGATAGTGAGCCCTAATGGCGAAGTCCTGTCTTATATAAACGCGGAACGTCGAGGATTTTTCTTGCGGTTGTTTAACGATCCAGAACCGTTAAAGTTGACAGGCTACAAAAAGGCAGTGAACCTCACCTCGGTGGATAGTATTCATCAAAGTGAAAAAGAAACCTCCGAACGAGACCCTGAGGTAAAGGAATTTACAGAGGCCCATCAAGATTGTTGGAAGAGTGGTGTTTTCAACAAGACCAATGACGTGATGAAACGCCTGATCCTATGGCATAGGCGCTTATGCCACCCCAGCGCTGAACGACTCAAATGGACGATTAAAAATACAGTTGGTATCGACCTACTGCCATCACAAGTTGAAAATTTGCCATGCAAAGCGTGCGACATGGGCAAATCAATAAAATATAAAACATGCGATAGACGACCTAGAATGAGAAACGTCGGTGAAGGTTGGCATTGCGATGTAGGAACCTTAAATCCGGTCACAATGGAGGGCTACGGATACTTCTGCCTCACGACAGATGACGTTTCGAGGTACAGAATATTCCGGGCCTTGAAAAAAAAGAGCGACGCCGCTGACGAGCTAAAGTCAATTCTGTCGAAAACAAACTCCGAACTGAGACAGCGCCATGGACTTCGGGTGAAACGCCTAACAATTGATGGGGGTCGTGATTGGGGTCTAAACACTCTCCAAGACTTTGCTGCAAAAGAAGAAATTGATGTGATCATCTCCGCACCAAATAACCAGTATCAGAATGGTGTATCAGAGAGAGGAATCCGCTTCGTGCAGGACGCAGCACGATGTTGCAGCATTCAAATGAAAGTTCCATCGATTTTCTGGAACCATATGTTGGAAATGGTGTGCTACACCTTAAACTGTACATCTCAAAGTTCAGTAGAAGACAAGAAGACGCCATGGGAAGTATATTGGTCACAGATTGAACCTGATTGCGCAAAAACCAAAGTGGATCACTTGTGGATACCAGGAACCTTATGCATCACCCACGTCGACGAAAATCACCGTGTTGCGAGCGAAAAACTTGATGCCAACGGCACAAAAAGTGTCTTCCTCGGCTACAGAGGAAGAAAGAACAAACTTGTTTGGTTACTTGACGGTGGAAGATTTATCGTGTCGCCTCAAGTAACGGCGTACGAAAATATCGGCCCAGGCTTTGGCTGGGCAGCAGACCCAAGAGAAATTGTTCGATCGCTCCCTAAGCATGTTCAGGATAGGCTTAAATCTAGAAAGAAATACTATGCAAGAAATGAGGATTACAACACTCCCCAGGATGACAATCAGCAGCCAATATTGCCAAGAGGGCGTGGTCGTCCTAAGCGCACCATCGAGCGGCCCTACGACAATCAGCAGATGTTAACTCTTGATGCTCCGCTTGATACGGACAATGAGATGGCAATAGTGCTGCTTGAACTTAAAAATAGTGAGAATCCTGCAAAATTCCCTGAAGACATATGCGACGCAGTAACAGGACGAAACTTTGGGAAAATGAACTTGGCCTCCACATCCAACAAGATGGACCTATTTCACATGACTCGGAAAGCCATCGATGGACAGGAATTTGGCCTGCACAGCGATGGTGATGAAATCTTCCGCATAATGGTTAACCACTCTGGCGCGTCCTCATACCTAGTCGACTCATCACTCGATGAACCTACGTTTTCCGAAGCTATTAAAGGCCCCGAGAGACGCGAGTGGATAGAAGCCATCAATCAAGAGATTGAAGGTTGTTTGTCTCGTGGAACCTTTAAGTTCGTATCACGAACAGCTGTGAAAGATAGAGGGCGTCTGGTTGCATCCAAATGGGTATTGAAAAAGAAATATAAGTCAAACATGGAACTTGACAAGTTCAAGGCTAGAGTGGTGGCTAAAGGTTTCACGCAGACAAAAGGAGTAGACTTCAACGACACCACTTCAACAACAGCTAGGTCAGCTAGTTGGAGATGCCTAATGGCATTAGCCTCGCTGAAGAGCTGGTACATCCTCCAAGCTGATTTCATAGCTGCATATCTTGCAGGTGACTTGAAGGAAACTGTTTTCATGGAACAGTTCCCACGTCTGAAAGAGTATTTCGAGGAACACCCAGAAGCCGCAAGGAGGTTTGGCTATTCATGCACCAGTGTCATCGAGCTCAAAAGACCTTTATATGATCTGAAGCAGTCAGGGGCTTGTTGGCAAGATAAAGTCAGGCGCATCATGATGGATAGAGGCTACAAACCTTTGATTTCTGATAACGCCATTTATATAGGCAAGACAAAGGGGATTATTGTGGCCTCTTATGTCTACGATTTCCTATTTTTCGGTCCAAATATGGGCGACCTCAAGTCACTATCACAATCTCTGAACAGCGAAGTCCCATTAAACGACTTAGGTGAGGCACACTGGTTCTTAGGCGTCAGAATCCATAGATCATCGCCAACTGGATGCGTAAGATTAGACCAGGAACAATACCTCGAGAGATCCTTCCAAGAATTCGGGATTTCTAGAAAAGGTATCGAAACCCCAATGTCACCGGGTAGCAGGGCAGAGATGAGAAGAAACACAAGTAAGGCAACTGCAAAAGACCTGAACGAGTTCCAAAGGCTAGTTGGCAAGTACAACTTCTCCTCCTGTATGGTTCGATGCGACACATCTCAGGCCACATCTCAGATGGCACGATTCATGTGCAACCCATCGCCTAAACACATGCACCACATGTTGAGGATTCCTCACTACCTATCTGGTTGCGCAGACAGGGGTTTATTATATGAGAAAAATCACCGGCACTTAAATGAGTTTGGAGAACACGGATTGTTTTGTGCGGTGGATTCTAGTTTTGCGGAAGACCACGATACAGCAAAATCCACGACTGGATACGTAATATTCATGGCTGGAGGTCCCGTAATTTGGAGATCAAAATTGCAGAGTACAGTTTCCACACTGACCTGTGAGGCCGAGTATGTGGCCATGTGCGAAGCTGCAAAGGATTGCGCCTGGATTCGAAGCTTCTTGAGCGAACTGGGTGTGATGCCTGATGGCCCTATACCAATTTTAGAGGATAACACGGGAGCTATCAAGTGGGCTACAAGCGATGGCATGACATCGGGCCGACGCCACATACGCGTCAATTACCATTACATTGTACAAGAAATTCGTGATCTCAACATTGCTATACGACAGATCGAATCCAGAAACAACCCTGCAGACGGATTGACAAAACCCCTTAGCGCCGATTTATTCCGGCGCTTCACTGGACAACTAGGGTTGATGGATGGACTTTCGCTTAAGGACTGAGAGGGCGTGTAAGCAGACCTATGTTAGTCTGGGTTTTCGCGCCAGTCCAAAAGCGAAAGTAAGATCTACGCGCACAGATGTTTGGCTACTGGCAATACTCAAGGGAGCGCACAAGGGGATACTCACACAATATAGTCCTAGGCTCGACTCATAGTAGTAGATAATTCTATACCTTTACTCTTACATTCTTGAAGATTCACGTGACATTTACACGAAGCCCCTCTAAGTTTTACAACCCCAAATTAAACCGGAGCTCTAGGGAAACAGGCTGTAAACCAGAAGTACAACAGCTATGTAGTGTCGTTTGAGACTGCCCACATTTGTGTTAGAAATTGTCAAGGATTTCTAGGAGGAAATATCTCGAAGAACAAGTGTACAAATTCGGACAAGAATTTATTGATAGTTGTATATAATATCGAACTTTCTTCTCAATATGAATCAATAATATATAATATTCCGTTAACTTAGTTTTAACATATACAAATAAGTCTATCCTTAAATACAGATCCCCGAGGCTTTAGTGATCCCGAACTCCCAGTGATCTAGCAACAACCAGCCACTCAATTATCGCAAGGTAGCATTTCCTAGCCACTGCATTTCAGATACCACTGAACCTGATGTCGCCCAGCTAAGCTTAACCATTTGCAATCGGATCAATTGAATTGATCTTGATGATCATACTTAGAAATCTAAACCTTCATCTATACTAAGTCTAGATTTCCAACAATTTGTCCGATTTGGCTCTTGCTGTCTTGTAAGCATGAGGCCACCACCTTCTCATGGCTAATAATTTTCTTAGCCCCCTCATTCGCCACTTTCTGGAGCCTCCATCAATTTTGAAATAGAAGGAAATAAAATGTAAAAAATTAAATATAGGTCAAATGTAATTTTACCGAGGGCAAGATTCCTCAAAAAAACGTGAATAGTCTAGCCATTTCGCAATTGTGCTCGTTCCCCTCGCTGTACCGAGTAGGAAGGGGATTAGATTATGAGTGGAGCCCTCTGGGCGCCCGTCACGGCGCGATACTATTCTGTAAAAGAAAGGGTGTACCGTAGTTATTCGAGATCCTGAGTGGTTTTGATAAGATTAATAGATATTCCATATCCACGTGAGGAATCAATCTAATGAATATGGACAAGTATTTTATTAAGCCTTCATAATAGATGTCAAGCAGCGACTTTTCTTGCTATGAATTCACTCCAATTTAGATACACCTTGAATTTGTGGATCGAATTTGGAAAGCTCATCGCTAGACTATCTTTCCCAATGCTCTTATGGCGCAATTTACTATAAATGTTAGGTCGGATTTATATTCAAAAATTTAGAGGCAAAAACAAGTATAAAATCTAGTAGCGATACTATGAATGACCACAAATTTCTACCTGCTTTTGTATCCTTGAGCTGTAACTTGAACTATTCCCATAGTTATATCTAACTGTTTGGTCATATTTGAGAGTTGGCATGTAGCCCATAACATAATCTTTACAAATTCTTAGTTTTTCCAAATCATAAAGAGTTTCTTTATTTTTTTAATGATTTCTTTTCTTTCAGCTCCCATTGCTCTTCAATGAACATTGAATATTCAATTTTGGCTTGAAAAGACGAAGTTTGAAATGAAGCCTGAATAATGGGTTACTGGTGTTTTCTGGGTCAAGTAAAACACTGTCCCCTAAAAAAATTAAGTTTCTGAAATCGTTTCAAAAAAGTTTTGCAACAAGATTGTTACTAAAGCAGATATGAAGAACTAAAATCCCAGGACTTCATATCGTATAATTATACAACTTATATAACGTTACAAGTTATTTCACTGGTTCCGCAAATCTATGATTTATTCCTCAAAAGTTAACCTATTATCCACTGATACTGCAGATTTCCTCTTTGTTCTGAGATAAAAATTTTCACTCTTAAACGACTATTTCGATATTAAAATGAGACAGTAGGACTATTGTAAATTATTGTGAGTCATTTAGATTCTATAGCTTATTAGATCTCAATGTCTTTCTGCGGTCTCCATATCTGTTTGAGCCAGGAGACCTTTTATTCCACCAGTCTTTCGTGCTGGTATTTCACTATTACCAGCTGTGCAAATGTAGAGCAAATATTTCAGGTTTGATAATGTTTGTCGGATATCCATAACTTTAAGTCCTTGACTCATAGCTAACCATTCGATGTTCTTGTTTAAAAGAAATACTCCATAATCAAACCGGAACCGAATCGTCCCCCTCATATACAGCGGGAATATACGCTGACTATCTTGTAGAATTGATATAAAATCCTGAATAATGGCCCTGGAACCGTGTGGAGAAATGGGATACGGTAATGGAATAGATAGATAGTACTGCAACATATTGACCAAGTGGGCAACGTGACCCAAGGCTGCTGAGATAATGTCTTCGTCTACGTCTTCAAAGTATGAGTTGGGAAGTTGTAGGCCACAAATTTTGAAGACGAGGGGTTGAGCGGTCGGTTCTATATTGTAGATATTTTGGAGCTCTTCACAAATACGTCTTCGCTGTCCCCAAAGCTTATATGTTGTATTAGTAACTAGTATACGAGAGTTACTGAGCTTTTCTTGAGCATTTTTAATATCTTCAATTGCTTTTTGTTGGACCTCCTTCCCAATCAAAATGGCCTTATTACGTGCTTCGATTGAGGTTTTCAGGTCCATCTTTCGTTTTATGGAGTTTCTGAGAATCTTCCGACTAGAGCTGAGATAATTCTTGGCATATGCTATATGTTCAGGAGCTTGAAGTGCCTCGTCCAGCTCTTTGGTATTCAAGACCGCATTAATCTGGGTAGCCAGTTCTTCACGAGTCACGAGAGCATCCTGCAACGATACATCGATATTTATAATTCGCATTAAAGCATTGTATGAAGATGTAGGAAGGACGATGCCTGGCTTTGGCTTTGGTTTTTGCGTGGATAAACAGCTTGTATATATGCCATCAATCAAGTGGAAGAGAATACAATTAGGAGGGAAAGAATGATTCTCATGTCGCCCAATATACTTGAGTGAACTGAGACAAACATTTTTCTCGATCAGGAGAACAAAATCCTCTCTCTTGACCCAAACTTTCACAATCACGGTGTCTAAGCGCGTGGTTGCTGGCCCAAACATAGAAAGATCAAATGATCGAAAGGTAGGGTTCATTGAATCTTCCACTACCTCACTAATATATATAGGATCAATTTCACTAGCACAATGAAGAGTGATAAAAGTATCTGCCACTCTGCTAGCTATTACCTGCTCAAGTTTTTTCTGACGGGAAAAAAGAGCCGCTCCTGCAAAGAGGGTACTGCGCCGGCCTGAATTCTGAGACCCAGATGGCTTCCATTCATCTTGAGTGTGTGATTGAGGATCATTTTGAAAGAACGATGATATCTGTGGGGACGAAGATGTAGCCGTATCTTGAGTTGTTTCGTCGCACGGCCTGAGCAAGCAAAGTCGACGAAGTGATATGCCTTGCAGGTGACGAATTTTCCGGTTCTCTGGTAGAAGAAGTGGTCGCTGTAATTCTAAAACCATAATTTCGATTTCAATCGATAGATTATGGTGATACGTGTTGTTGCTGATGACGAACTAGTGAGATTTGGGGTAAGTTGAAGCCTTAATTACAAGGGAACAAAGAGACCATGAATTCTGGACATTGCTCATCATCAAGTGCAATTTCAGCAATTTCAGCACTCTACAAACCATATTTTCATTGCCTTGTGCGAAATGGACTGAACCATGCCTTTGGTTATTTTTAAGGAATTGCCGAGCACAACTTCATTACGTCCTTTTATACACCAAAATCCACCACTACGGTCGTGTACTAATGTTTAAAGCAGAAGTTGGATAGCCCAGAAATACACCATCCGGGCTAGTCTCTATAAGAATCAAGTTACCATTCAATTTATACTATAGTGGTAAAAGGTGACCAGCTTTTGTCTAGTAGGTGCTAATCAATAATGGCCGCTTTTCAACAAAACTTGTTATTCAGGCATCCAGTAAAGAAGAGGGCAAAAATATACAATTCATGTGGCCTTCCCATCATCAAAGCCCAGATATGGCATCTGATGAATATTCGGTGCTGCGGCTGCAATGTATCTCGGTTCATCGATGAGCTGCTGGTGCAGATGTAACTGTCGTCTATAGGTCGATTGATGTGCCAAACGCTCTTCTGAGGGCTCTGACCATCATGCGAGCCTACTTGAAATTTAAAATTAAACATAACAACAACAAGATGAATATTTAAATCACTTTTGTCAGAAAGCTATACTGCGTCCCACGCTACCATTACCATGTATCTGACAATGTATGTCTCATTTCATCATCTTCTTTACCATCCTCTCTTCAATCGCCGGGTGAATATCTCAATACCTGTCAGTGGTGTCCCCTACGAACCTTCAGCTCTCACTGTAGAGTCTGCAGAGCTGATATTGAGTGCCAAAGTCCTCACTTCGACGAGGATTCCCAATCGCTTTCGCGGTCTGTATTGTCTTCATCTCTCAACATATCTCCCCTATCACCATTATCATGAAGCTAACCACGATCAGATCAGATGGTAGAGTCGGAGCCCTACTCATCACCAAGCCTTGATCATGGAGAAAAAACCATCCGATGAGTTTCTGGAGCATGCCCAGCACCCGATGCGGAGATGGTGGATTGGATCAAGTCGACCTCGACTGTTACAAAGAAGGGAGATATAGATGAATATGCGCACCTCATGTGGTCCCGGTGTCTAGGCCTTGCCTGGCTGGGGCTGCAAGTTTTTTGAGACTTTCTCCCGCGCACGCAGTTTCTATTGCTACCATTTTTTTTTTGGGTAGAAGGTTGCGTGGAAAAGGTGGCCGAATTCCACGGGTAAACACTGAGCTGAATAGCTATTCATCAAGGGGAATATATCAATGATCTTTCAAGTAACAAAAGAGGCAAGGAGCACTGTACAAGGTGTGGCCTGGGTCAGAGAGGAGCCCAATGCGCTAGATAGTCATAGGCTCAAGTAGTACAATAAACATACCTCTCTCTTCAATCGACTTCCGAGCTTCAACATGGAGAGTATAGGTACTGTTGTGGGTAAACCCAACGGTTTTGACGCGTCGCAAAAAGCGACAATGGCCACCACAAACATCGGCAGCGGAGCGCAGACAGTTCCAAAGGATAACAACCTTGACACAATAGTGAGACTGCTAAAATGGGTTAGACTAATCGTGATGGGTAAGATGGAGAATAAGGGCTTACCATCAATGGATGATGCCAACAACAAGACCTACACGCTGGTAGTAGCTCCATAAATGACGAAAAAAGCAGCATGGAATAGAATCGACGGAGCATATAAATTACAGTCTGAACAGCTGCTATCAAAGGCAGAACAACACTTTCAAGGAGCATTCGCAACTTGCCAGATGCGAAGCAACGACACCGGAGTGTTCGTCCAGTCGGCGTCCCAGGGTGACGCGGCGCCTAACATGCGACAACCAGCCGACTTTCAAATTTTGCGTCAAGCCTTTCCCGTCGTGGTTTTCGGTGTACCATTTCGGTCGATAATCGAAGGCGGTAGAGATGCCGACAATTACGCCATAATCAGGAATATTGAGACAGTCACCGGGTCTCGGATTCCTGGCCTTGCAATTAATATAATGCGATAGTTACGTAACAGGAAAGAACACTAGGGTTCAAAGAAAAATGGCCGTAATAGATAATTAATCGTGGTCAGCCTCCTATCGGAGGCAATGTTAACGAGAATAGCTCGACATGGCCATGTAAGTTACCGTCATGTTCTTCACCGCGCAAGTGTGGTCACCACGGCACCAACCAAATCAGTGTTTCAACTGCAACCAGTGAGAACACACAAAGGCGTCGTTTGGAAAAGCAGTCAGACGTGGTGAGTGTGCTGGCGCTCACCGAATCCGGGACTATGTGAGCAAAAGAGTTTCATGTGCGAACCGCGGCAAGGAACACACTTCATGGCAGAAAGTAGAGCGACTGACTTATCAAGTCTACAAGAGAAGTGTGTAGAAGGCTCAGATGAAGCCTCTATCTAGAACAGCAGAAATCTGTAATGAGAAACCCCAAGTGGAATCCAAACAAACAATTCGTACGACAGATGATCAGGGATCTACTTTCCTCACCACTAAGAAAGCTGAAGGACTCAAAAGAGGGCCAGGACGACCACTAAAGGTAGTTAAAGCCCCAGCAGCACCATCGGGGCCGACTCTTTGAATACATCGAAGGCCAACGCTGAATGAGCAGGTGCCTTCTCTTTTCAATTTCTCCTAGCATTAGTCTGACCGAAGGGTGAATTAATGAAATTCGGGGAAACTTTAGAAGTTATGGTTGAAAAGAACGTCCTCAGCATTAAGCCGAATTGATTAGAGTGGTATGACAGGTTTTTGTTGCTTGAAAGCTTTTTTCCTTCTAAACATAGTTTACCGTCTTTATGGTTCTGTATATAGATACCGCATAAGAAGTTAAACCAGAGAAATGAATGAATGATCCACTTTCATGTAAATATATTATTTCGACATATGAGGATGTTATTCCCTCATTCATTGGTGCATATCTTCTTTGTGGGTTAAAATTCTCGTAGATAAGATGACAATTTAAGTCATCAGACACTGCTTTTCATCTTGGGTTTTTTCTTCCTTAATTTGGGGTTTGGGTGTCTCAAGCTCCCAGTGCAGTAATCTTTGGCGTCCTTTCCCCTTTCTAAGACTAGCGTACATAATCATTAGTTAGATGTAAAATAGAA
The DNA here is from genome assembly GCA_905067625.1 of Blumeria graminis f. sp. triticale. Taxonomy (NCBI): domain Eukaryota; kingdom Fungi; phylum Ascomycota; class Leotiomycetes; order Helotiales; family Erysiphaceae; genus Blumeria; species Blumeria graminis. The sequence continues at coordinate 6,764,849 of LR898472.1, read as the reverse complement.
AAAAACAAATAAACTTTTTTGTCAGTCCACCTGACACTTTCTCTCTATAGATTACAATTATATGATTTTCTTGCCTTTAGTTATAGCCTTTCCTGACCCTTATGCTATCACAAAAAGAGAGAATACACATCCTAATATACACTAACCTGACCATTGTCATTTCCCAATTATCTCCTTGGGCTTATGAGGGAAAGTGCAACAGCTCGATGTGATAATTTTTCCATTCACTCTTTTGGTTGCACTCAGTTTCACAACACTGTTTGATCGTGAATGGCAGCATATAGGCCTGCCATAGCCCCGGTTATTTCTGCATCGTACACTTCGGTAGATGATACGAGAGGAAGCGTACCCTACCCAACTATCTGTGCGAGGCCTCGATAGATAACGTATCCGGCCCCAGCTTTGCTCTCTATTAGACCTCGTCAGAGAAAACGAATAGATACAGAGGGGACCGCGATGCCTGCCACTTTTTGAGCTCCTCGATACCATTTTCTCTGACTATTGTTCCAAACGTTTGTAGAAGTTTTGGGCGATTATTGGTCCAAAGGAGTGATGTTATATCTATAAAGTGTTCAGAAGATACCCTTTGACGTGTCAACGATGTGCGCGAAGAATTCCAGCGTCGCTGTAGAGGATTTCGTGGGTCTACTGATGCTACTATTACCGTAAGACGGTCGTCAATTCTTTCTAGCCATGAGCTGATTGACCGCCATCAAGGCTCTTGAGGTATAACAGGGGTTGGGGTCGTCCGGTAAACAGGAAGAATGGTTTGGTTTGATTTGTTCATTAACGTGCTAGGTAAAGTGACTACCGCTGCACTCCTTCTGGAGCTTGAGCACGGGTGGGGCCGGGCTGGATCAGATTAACCACTATTAAGTACATCTACCTCGTCCCACCTGAATAACTAGACCACCTCAGGCTTCACCCATGTGTTGAATCATGTCAAGCCCAGGCGTCCAGAGAACCCCCTTTTGGCGCGCCGAAGCACAAATTCCTCCTCAGCTTCGGCCACCACGCGCCCGAGCCCTTGACAGCATCGCCATCTGTAACTTTTCTCTTTTATCCATTCCCAGCTTTGACCCATCTCAGCATCTCCTCATCTCATTCAGGGGTCGTTTTCTTCACTGGAGGCCTCATCCAGTCGCCCACAAATGCCTCCTCAGTTTGTATTCAGTTTTGTTCCTTCATGCAGCATTCCTTTGTCCTTCAGCCGATCTTGTCATCCCAGAAACATTGTAGGATATCCACCCCTCCGGCCTTGGCCCGTCGCTGCCGTACCCCTAACTTTGGAGGTCGGAAATGTGACTGAGAGCTCAAGAACGAGGCACCGCTGCCCCAGCCTTTGTCGAATGCTCTAGTTGGTGTGCCGGCGAAATATCGTACGTCTTTCGTCGGTGGCGATTCGTCGCAGGTCGAGTTGTTGGTGCCCTTGGCCGAGGTGAGGACGCATTTAAGGCCGGTATTTCGACCGTACCTTCACAGCGACTGGCAGTTGCGGAGGGTCGGACATTCTCTTACTTTTTTGTTGGCGATTTGACTTTTGGAGGTATGGGATTGCTTCGGTAGGTGATGAGATGATTGTGGAGAGGGCCGCGAGATCAGTTTGGCTTGGAATGATTTTCCAGAGAAAATAAATTAAGATCTTGAAGGTTTCGGTTGTTGTGATACCGACATCAGATAGGTTTGAGCCTGTGTGCGGTTCGTATCTGGGGTGTAGATGGTTGATTTCGTTGAGTTGTGCAGTCATGAAATCTCTGCAAGTCGGAATTTCGACCAAAATTGAGCCAACGCCACTCTTCCCGATCGCCAACTCGACGAAAACTCTCAAATTCACCCTTTTTCGCGACTGAATTTCGGCACTGGGAGAATGTTTCACTCCCAGGTTCGTAGAGGACACCACTGACAGGTGTTCAGCCTTCGTCCTCCACAGGAAGAACGGCTCATACTGCGTCGTTAATTCTACGCTGCATACGCCACATTAGATCCTTAAGTGTACTTCTAAAGTACCAGGCCTCCGCTCCTAAAAACAGGATGGCGAATGCTGTTGCTTAAATAGCTTGCCTAAGAAGCCCAGGGCTGATTCCACGTGTGGTGCACTAGAAATTTTTAAAACGGCTTGTGATGGCCAGGGTCTTCCTACAGGTCTCACTGACATAGTATCCGAAGCGTAGGCCAAGATCGACGTAGACTCCGAGCTAATAGGTGTAGTTTTTTTTTCATTGTCCTTTCTGAGTCTATGACTATGTAGGACATGCAGGTCCTCTCTGCCTATAGGCCAAAGATACGAATAGGTGTGGTTGTTAGGCCTTATCTCTATTTTATCACGGATTAGTCTCGTTGGAACGGAGTCAGAAGCAGATCGGAGAGATGTGAGGTCGAAGTACGGTTGGGAGTATATTAATAAGACTTTGTACGATCTATCCTAGACTGCAACTAATTTGTTACTTATACTTAATTCCTGCGCCAGCATTAATAACAAAACCAAGCGGAATAATTCCGCGTCGAGCAGCTTGCCCAGTAGTTAGGCATTCTGTGATCCTTATTATGGATCCCTATCCATAACATATTTTTTAGTATTTTTTTTGCATCAGATTTTAAATTGCGTATGCAGCTATCTAGCTATGACAAAATATTAGAGTAAGGTACATAATGGATGACTCAATTTACAAGAACAGCACTCATGCCTCGGATTTTATTTGCGAGTACCGCTGCGAAGTTATGGTGGCTTCTTCTTCATCCCAAGTCAATCCTCATCCGTGAATACCCACCCAAGGGAACCGTCTCAAAAACCATGAGATATCTAGACATGCCTCCATCATCCATCAACTTTTCTTCGCGCGATATGTGGTCTATAGTGTCTCCTTCGAAGTGGAATAGGTGCCCTGGCTACTCAAACTATACCAGAGAACACCACCAGGAGGCGGACCACAAATTCTTACATTGTTTGCTTGCTTTTATAGTGTCAGCTACACTCTCGCAAGCGAAGTCTTGACGCGCACAAAGCTCAATTTGTTAAGACTCATTACCAAAATTTCAAAATTCCACGCCCGTCGAGACTGTATCCATTCTCTGCATAATCTCGTGAACTTGTCCTTATCCCTCTTACTTCCATCCCAAAGAGCTATCTCCCAGATTTGTGCTCCACGCTTTGCTTCCTCCGTCGGGTATAAATATCGGCGCGGGCGTGTATTTGGTGGTCAGCTGAGACCAGAGAAGGTCGAAGAGAGGTGTGATCATTGGAATAAGGATGTACTAGGTCGTACTTGTAAACTTGATGAGGCTTAGGTAGGATTCGATCTTTTTTGGAATGAAAATTTGACGTGGTTAAGTATTTTGAATCATTGCCTCGTCGGCCAACTTGTTCGGTATTGCGAAATTTGACTGAACTTGGCTCTGGGATAATATTTTACTCCCAGGTTCGTAGAGGACACCGCGTACAGGTGTTCAGTCTTGCCCTTCTATCATCTCGCTCGTACCAGCGAAACGAAGGTCATATGTGGATGAATGATAATCGGAGAAATAAAATAAAAAGCACTGAGTGTGGGGCTATCCTATTACTGATATTAGGTCTAAACCTGAAGGCACAACTACCCTGCTAAAAAATTCGGAGAGGCCGGCTAGCCACACTCTGCAGACTCGTACGTAACTAGAAAAGCCACTTTCCGGCTTCCTAGCCCTCAAAACATGTATTTGCCTCATTCATGCCAAAGGAGAAGTCAGAGTTGGTGCTAGATTATATAGAAAGCCATGTCTCACTTCTTTATATCACCTTGGATACACAATATAGCCCTAGACTCTTCGAAGGAAGCTCTCCTAGCTAGTATAAGATTTAGTCTCGGCTTTAAAGACTCTATGGAAAGAACTGGAGATCTGTAATGGGTACTGCTGGCAGTTGTTGTGTCTTCGTCCTCTTGAGGATTTTTTAATCTAAAAAAGTCCTATAACAACATGAGATTAACCCCAAAGTTGGAGCTTTCAGGGTTAGACTAAATCCATTAAATCTGTGCAATTAAGCGCAGCCCAAATAGTTCCTGCGAATCCGTAGTTCTTCACATCTTTACCCTAGCTAATAGGCTTACGACTCATCATAACTTGGGGTACAAAAATGTGTGGCACAAAAGCTGAACGCCCTTTGTCATAGCTACAGCGGAAAACAAGTTGAATGATTCAAAAAAAATCTTGACACTAGACTGTGTCAGGCAGAGCTTATTCCTCAAGAGCCTGTGAAATTCCATGTCGGATGTTGCTGCTAACGTTTTGCGAATAATTTTCGAAGCGTAGATGGTGCCGGATCTAAGTATGACCAGGAGGTCTTGGAGATATCGAAAGATGCGGCGAAATCTATTGACCGTTGACTCTGGGCTACACTTATATTCGACACGACTTTAGTCCCGAGGTAATATGGAAATGCGGAAACTGTGTACCGTAACAGATACGGCTCAAAAAGATGGAAATTTGATACGGAGGGTGATCGTGCTTGACTCACTTGTTCCGGCCCGAATAACTCTAGCTCAGCTCTGGTCATGTACCCGGATAGGCGCAATGAGGCCCATAGCAGTCATTTATGTAGTGAAGTGTTCATGCAAACTCAACTCTTAGCTCACATGAATCTCGGTCGTGGAAAATGGCTCTATATTTCGGGCCGCTGACTCCTTTGTTTATAATTCTAAACCCGATACTGAGGCTAATGTCCAGGATGATGAGATCGACGAGGATCGTTCTTAGAAACAATCTTAATCAGACTGCAATATCTTAACTTGTGCTAAAGGGTGCACGGGTTTGTTAAGATTCTTTTGTAGACCGTCTAATGAGCTCTTATCGAGTAAGTTCCGGAGAAAAAGAAGATGAATTCCAAGGGTGATTACTAATTCAATGGCTATCTATCACCGGCATCATACTAGAGACCTTTTTGCGTGTCAAAATAGAGTAGGAGCTTCGAACATGGTGTTACAAAGCTGTTGATTCAATTAGCACTATAAAAAATGACACAACCCTCGTCTAATGATAAAAACTCCCCTTGTCATGCAATTACAATGTCCATCACCCTTGCGAAGGAATGAAGGCAGAAGTCGCGCTAATAGCGGAGTAGGATGTGGCTCCCGATGCAAGGTGAAAAAAGTATCGGAAAAAATAACGAGGTGTCGCCTGCCTCCCATTCATTGCGATCGAACGCTCGAGTCTGTGCCCCTTCGGAGTGTCCACTTCCAAAGTCTTCGATCTACGGGTTAGCCCTTGATCAAGGGTTCAAATTGTCTTGAGGGCGTTTCTGGAATTACTAGAGTACATAAGTTGTGCTAGGTAGGGAAAATATAGATCATGATTGGATGATTGGGCTAAGTGGATCGCACGAGCAGGTAGGCGAGTGGCCTATTCAGGGCTCAATGACAAGTGATGCAGGGGTGTAAAGGCAGTAAATAACCGGCATTCCCCATGCCTCGTACATGTCCTTGGGACGCGAAAACTAGTGCACAACGCTTGCCAGTTGAGCCAAGTATGCAGGGAAACTAACTCCATCTGGGTATAGAGAAAACAAAAATACTCGCCATCGCGACTGAACGTTGGCAAATTTGAAGGATTGATGTCGTGATCCGATGCCATGAGGCCTTCAACAACTTCCCTACAGCAGCCTCCTCCTGAATTACCTGACTGGCTGTAATTAACGTCGCAGTCTATACCTACATTGTAAACGTACAAATAAAGCATTTCAGCACGCATCTGAAGTTGGTCGCGGCTGCATCGCTTATGCAGAATCTTTTCTGATTTAGACTAGTGAAAATTCCAGTAGATCGGCCAATATTGAAGATGTATTCATGGTTATAGCTGCATATTACGCGAGCAGATACGATACGATAAGATAAGATATTTTATTTTCCATCTGAGACAGTCCGTGGAGAGGTCTGCTAACAGACTGAGAGAAACTACTTGTCGTGACGACCATCCATAGTCTTTGACTAGTCGTATCATACCTTGACATTATACTCTCCCGGCTCCAGCCAACAAAATTCGCAAATATGGGAGTACACGGCAGACAGAAAATTACTGTAAAAGCGTTAGCTGTTGGGCCCGTATGACTGACATTATGCCTGAATTCGATATAGTAGCTACCTCCTTGAAGCGTTCGGAAGACCCAGCAATCTAGGTTGACATTGCGGAATCAAGCACGCCTCAATAGTATGCTCTCTACACACTTAACCTCCTGTTTAATGCTCTCTCGATATGTGCCATAAGATAGATAGAAGGTTATGGCAGGATATCAAAAGATTCTTGGTCGAGAGCAATCAGCGAAATAGCCCAGCCTATCAAAAAGAATGCGATTAGAATTGGCGTTTCAAGCAACTCGTGCAACAAAGTGAAACTTCTCGCCAAAAAAAGGAGAATAAACTTCTGCTTGGCGTTGTTCAACTGTACTTAGAGACAAGATTCTCCGTTCTGCTTTTTTTGCCGATTTTTGTTGCATTGCATTTGTGGGCTGATTATGCGCCTCTCGGCAGGTAGGACATAGCGGGATATGACGAGGACCTTCCCAAAAACCATTAACAAGCTTTGGCCCAGCTATCCCTCCTCTTCATCGACATAATTGCCGACGTGAACTTTGTGTATATGCTGGGTGGTATATCTCTGGTGGGCAGGTGGATTAAATAAGTTCAAAGTAGAAGACTTTTAAGACTCGACTTGCCTTGGTAGACTCACAGGCGACAGCCAAAAGGTTTCAGAGATCACCGCTGACTAACACTGAGGCCTCCTATACTTTTCCCGAGCAAAATAAGATACAAGTATGAACTTCATGTAATATTTTTGGCTGACCACATAGCCTGTATAATTTTGGACCGAGACACGGTAAAGGAACAAGCATGATATCTATTCCGCATGGTCTGACAAAGATCGTGATTGATACGACAACATTGTAAACTTCCAAACTATTTTATATATCTATCATCGAAGATTCAAAGCAAAACATGACAACGCTTCTATTTTCATCCGCATAAAATTATAATTCGTTCCTCTCTCTGATGCACCCCGGACATTAATGAGTTTTGTTAACTACCCCTTACTGATAACGAATCATTTAAAAGCTTTCCGTAGGAATGATTCCTACCCAAGTACTGGATATTGGGACTTGGCTGCGACACTAGTGAAAGTACCGATGCTGTTGACTACATTTCTAACCCCAAAAACGCCATTGATGAAATTTTTTACGCTTAATTTTTCGGAAATTCAATGAGCGTTACGACTGGTGCGTTGAGCTTTTGACGGCCTTTCAATTCTTCAATCTCCAAGATGAAAAGGAATCCAACAAAGCAGCCACCCAGCTGTTCGACGAGTTTCCTTGCGGCTAGCGCAGAGCCCCCTAACGCATACAAATGAGGCAGGGTTCACTTAGTAAACTAAATTAGGATCTTACCAGTGGCAACAATATCATCAACAATCAATACTGATTGCCCTTTTTGAATGGAATCAATCTGCATCTGAAAGCAATCTCTTCCGTATTCCTTCTCGTAAAAAGCCTCTACCGTCGGGCCCGGTAATTTATTCGGTTTTCTCACTGGTGCAAAGCTTGACCCGAGTCGCAATGCCAAACTTGGTCCAAAAAGAAAGCCTCGTGCTTCGAGGCCCACTATTACATCGGGTGCTTTTCCATTGTTAAATTCCAGGACCTGAAGCTCAAGTGCGCGGATTAGAGACACATGAAGGTCGATAGCCGAGAATAGTGGCAGGATATCAATAAAGTCGATGCCTGGTATAGGAAAATTTGGATACTGACGCAGTGCAGCTTTCAGAGTTGCTTTCGTACTGGCGAGTTCGGCGGCACTGGCGGCAGAGGAGGTGGACTGGGACTGTGGTCTCGCGGCATCATCATCTCTTGTAACGAGCGAGGCAGAATTTAAATTAGGATTGAAAGGGTCAGTCATAGTGAGGAAAAGAAGGGATGGAATGTCTCTTAACTCTCCAAAATCTGTACTTGAAATGATTTAACACCGGATGGGCAAACCGGGGGCTGGCTGATTCGCCAGATGCATAACACCAAAATTTTATAAAGGGGTCTGACAGGTCCACTAAGATTATTAATTCTGTAGAGTAGACTAAGCCAAGATGGGAGAGTGGCTTCAGCTCCCGGGATCTGGATAGAGCCTTGGTAGGCGGTCTAACGGATGGCGATGATGTGCGAAGTGGTCGAAGGACAGGTCGGGAAGACGAGTTTGCATGCGAGATGGATGATATCCACCATCCACCCACCCAAATAGAGAAAGTGCATTAGACCCCTCAGCCCGTCCCTGCCGGCAGCTCTGTTGATATCCTAGTACAGGCAGGCCTAGGGCATAATGGCACACAAGGAAAGGCAATATTAACGACCCCACAGGCAGGCCTCGAGCTCGTAAAAGAACAAAACCAACCAGTTCCATTTGAAATGGCTAGCCTCGTCTGAATTAGATGTTGTCAGTATCTGAACAAATAAACGAGATGAGCAGGAGTGACCGTGGCCATATAATTTTACAGCTGTCCTCCATGAGGGTCATTTCTATTGGGACAAGTGATAGAACGCCAAAGTACCAAACCTGTACCCATATAAACGCTTATCTAATGGGGCCCTTCATTGTTACCTAGTCCCTCTATACGTTGGTCGGGGCGATGATAGCCAGATGGAGGGATAGCAAGCAGCATCAAATGGGAGGGGTGAGGGGAAAAGGAGCAGGAGAGAGGCATAAGATAGCTGATTACACAGGGAAAGAGAGGGGTAACTAGCCACAGTAATATGTCTCATACTGGGATGGTAGCCACGTAATTATGGATCAACTCATTTTTTCTCCAGCCCGTAGCTATGAAACAAGACTCACAATGGCATCACAGTATGTAATTTTCGCACAAGGTTAGCAGGCCTTGGGGCAACGGGCTAGACCCATCGGTGCAGACCCCAGTTATGCACAGAATTAGCACATTCATGGAGGGGAAAACTGCGTGAACCTTTGTTGTGTGCCACGCGCGTATAGAAAGAAGTTCCGTGCCCTGCGATAAAAGATAGTTTTTTCCTTGCATCTATGGCACACCTAAGTTTACGATTCACACAGAACTACTTAATCGACCAATCTGAAGTCATCTTAAGGCAACAATCGACTGACTAATCTTTTCATTTTGCCCATACCTATTTTTATACTTCGGCGGCGGAGGTTAAACTTGTCCGTCCTAAACGGGCTGTGAGTGACCATTACCGCTTTACTCCCTCTACTGTTTACACATGTCAAAGCTTATTTGATACACAATTAACTTCTGCCCCTGCAACTGCGTAGAAAAGGGAATATTACTAATTAATTTTCTATGTCGCTAAATAACGTCGGCTATCAGAGACTTACTTCAACTGTCAGGTAGCACGTATGTACGAAATTACCCAATAAGCGGATTTTAGCTTGATTTATTCTAAATTTATACATAAGTATGCTCATTTACCCGATTGTGGACAACCTTACCTCAAAGAAAGGGTCATCACCAGTCTTATTAGAGTTCTCTCGATGATTTCTGCACCAGACTTAATCCAACCACATACAAGATTTGAAGGACAACGCACATACCTGATAGCTTAATCAGGTTAAATAGGGGCTTCATCGGGCCATTTCACAAGGTGTTCAGGCTGCTTACTGTAGAGGTGAGTTGGTGCATACGCAGGAATGTATCAAAACTCGTTTTTTAGTCTCAAGCGACGTCGAGTAGAGACTTCGCCAGCCTCTGATTGATATGCTCGACATGCGAGATAAATTGAGTCTACAGAGATTTTCCAATACTTTCCTCTCGTCCCACACAACACTCCGTGTTCGTAAGAGACGATTAAGAGCTAAATTAGCTCCAGCAAACTTCAAGAAAAAATGATCGATGTTGGTGGTGCTGGTAAAGCGATTCATGTAACGTGTGGCCTATTGCAATTATCGTAATTATTAATGGCGCCAGTATCCATTGATGATTTCATATTACATGCCATGATATGTTTGTGCCGTTTGGGATTAGTACCTGCAGGGATAGTTACTGATGCAACAGTTTAAACATCCTTTGTGGGTAAGATTAGGTTTAAAACTCTAGGAGTTGCGCGTTCTACAAGGTGTGAGGATTCCTCATATGGTTGAGCAACTGAAATCCGAATGCAACCAAGCTATGCGAAAGCTTCTATCATGATACATCAGATGCATGTTGTAAATTTTGGCTCCAACAAAAGTTATCGAAATTGACGTGCAGCGATAATCTAATTTTGAATGTCATATTCATTAACCCATCAATAAACATTTAAATCGAATTCAAGTAACAGATTCCAGTTTCTCTACTGGATGTTCGTGCTGAGATATTTAATGACATACATCAATTCCCGGCTTGAAATTTCTAATTGCGCTCTGCTTACCTGAAAAAGGACAAGCAAAACCGGATAATCGCACTCAGACAAGGTCTTGGAAGGCTCGTGATAGTTCCGCCATAGTATACATGCGGCACGAAGGACTTAGCGGCATGGAGGGTTCAATATAACATGCTCATCCACTTTACGCTTTTTGAAATAAGATAAATTACAAATGAGGAAGGGTTTTGATCACTGTCGTAATTTTTAAAAAAAATGACGAGCGTAAATTGAAGCTGACGCTGCAAGTTGATATCCAATTGTTCCAAAGATTGGATCTGTGTGAAATGATATGGTGCTTATCAGAACTGGCTATAGAGACTGTAGCTACGATCTAGGTTTAGACTATATTGATTTATCAGTGGCCCGCTATTTCAAATTTAGACAAATCGATTTATCCCATCCGCATTCCGAAGCTAGTGCCCTATCAGAGCTAGACGTGTTTGTGTTTAAAACCTTCCATGCAGCAACCATGCCAGCATTCATCGTCTATGATCATCAAAGAGTCAACATTAACAACAATTTTCAGTGCCCAGTGGCCAGAAAGATGAAAAAAATCTAGAGCTCTCGAATGCACTTTTATGTAGAGTAGAGGTTGATACCACGCCTATTTTAAATTGTCTCTCTCTCCGTGTATGAAACGGTCTCGGCTGATCTGCGAAGATCTTTCCGACAATCCGAAATTGAATGCCAGTAGCCAATATAATGGATTAGTTATTCCGGGCTCTGCTACCGGCATATGTGGCATTCTATTTGGGCTGCACGATGGCCTTACAACACGCCAATGCCCCCCAGATGTGTGCAGTCACTGCTGAGACTCGAGTTCAGGTAGCGGCATGCCGTTCTTCTTTAATTTCCAACAAGGAACCGAAACCGGTGGGGCCGCGAATGATGGTACTCCGCTCCTAGGACGATTTCGCGCTCACCCTCCTCCAAACGCTCAAATATCACGGCCAAGCAGCCATAGTAATAGAGTACTTGCAGATGATCTACTCCCCGAGAATTTGCTCCGTAGTCATGGTGTCAATTATGTGGCTCAAAATATCGAGGTTATCAGAGAAGATATATCAGATGCCGGTAGCTTTAAAACGCCCAATAGACTAACAAGTCTAATGAGAGATATATGGGTCGTCCCAAAGCAAGAATCCGTAAAAAATTTATTAGATAAGTGGTGGTCCCGATGGGCAGCTTTGATTGTACTGCCTTCTGCCCTCGTATGTTGTCGAGCTAATTGTGAAATTTATATTCACTAATACCAAGCAGCCTGTAGCATGGTGCGCTATTCCCCTCCCTCAGTATGATATCACGGAAGATGTTATGGGCTTATTACTGTCCGAAAATAACTCTTGCATACAAAAGAAAACTGGCTACGGTACAGCAAGAGTAGAAATTAATTTCTGGTTATTTTTATTTGCATACTATGGCCTCTATAACCTTACGGCACTTGTATGGATAACAAAGGTCTTCAATATGTATAATTTAAACTGGTGGGAAAGTCCATATCATATTGATGGCATAAGCTGACAAAATTAAGGTGGCCTGAACGTGTTGGATTACCTCTTACAATCACTGCTATAGCCGTATTCTCAGTAATATTCCCGATTCCGGCATATTACATTCCAGGATTACATCATATCACAATTCATAATACAGCTTGGATTTGTTGGACCTTTTTTAATATGTCAATACCGCTCATACTTGCCATCACAAGTCTTATCAACCAGGAGCGTTACTCGGGTCTTCGGAATCCCCTTTCCGAAACTCAGCGAATCTTTTCTAATTCCTGGTGGACTGATGAAATTGATTCAATATCTAGACGAGCCAGCAATCGCTACAATATTCTGAACCCCGGCATTTTTCATCCTGAATCTCATCCAAATCAAACAGTAGTTTTCAACGATTCTAGTATACTGGTGCATAATCATAATCTATCACTGCGAAAGAAATGGCTTCCCGCAAGCTTCCAAAGGTTCATCTGGTTTTGTAGCGCCCTCTTTATTGCGATGCTCGCGTATGTCATGGGTGAGGCGTATGCCGAAAGCTACCTTAACACCTTGCCTCACTCAACTTATCAAACCATTATTTATGTCTACACATGGGTTATAACAGTTCATCTCTTAGATGGGATTGTCGGTTGGATACTTGGAGGTAATAATGGGGAGAGAGTAGGGAGCTATCCACTAGGATGGACATTCAAACTGTAAGACAAAATTCTCCTTCATGTGTATTGGCTAATTATTTTTCGAGATATTTCTCTCTTACTTATCAGACCTATGTTCGTGCTCTTTACGCCCGACTTCGATCACCCGGCCAGTTTCTTGTGCTCCAAGTACTTTCTTCATCATCTTTTATTATTTTAACTCCTTTATTCATGTGGAAAAAATTTCACCGTGTTCTCACTCTGCTTTTCATGAATAATCAGAGCTTAGAACAATATCAGAAATTTTGCACACGAAATATATATATCCGTTCATTAGCTGAATCTGTTTCTATGATGGCTTTTTTGGGCTCAATATTGGTACTACACTACGGACCCAACCAGGATGTTTATCCATACTTTACCTTTGACCGGGCTATGAATCAGAATTCCTCATCATTGGGAGTCAGCAACTATTCTCCGAACAGTAGCGGAGATGACTATGACTTCAGTCTCACATTTTACGCCTCAATAGTTACATTTGCCTGTGAGATAGTAGCCGCTTGGATTGTCCGTAGAATCGTATGGTTTGGATGGCACATCAATGTCACGGAAGAAGCAGTACAAGACCTTGCCACATGGGCCGAGCTACTCCCTACTGTAGTCGTAGTTATGGTGCATGTCTTACAAAATATGCTATTTTCAATCATAAGGTTACGATTTTATTGAGATAAACTTCCCTGAAGTTTACAAGTAAAACTGGCAACTCCGAGCGATGATTTAAGTAATAAAGATTCCATGCCTCAGTACACTCGAAACCCTGATAACTCGACACTTATCTGAACAACGCTATTAATAACCTCCAGATTACAGAAAAAATCTTACAGAAGCTCATCCAAACCCGATAGTGGGTTAGTTAGAAATCTAAAGGGCTTTGGCTCTAACGACTTCATGGGTTAATCGATTTTGGAGTAAATCGTGCGAGCAGAACAACTTAAGAGTATTGCGCTTACAATGATGGTAAAATTATCTTCATTTTACTTATGAGCTTCTCACTTTTATTCCTCATAGACCACAAAGAACTTTGACCAAGCAATATAGCAGGATAGCTATGACAGGGTTACTTAAATATTAAAAGAATCTGAGGACAATTAACCCACAAGAAGTGCAGGAGCTAATACCTGAGTGGTTTTAGAGGTACAGGCACCGATTGAGTATTTGTAGACCTGCCACTAAAACTTAGTTACTAATTAACTATCCGTAAATAGAAGATAAATGTGCAGAATAACTGTGTCTTTCGAATAAGTCCAGACAGCATTTCACGCTAAGGCTTGCTGCAAATTTTAAATCTGTGGTGGCAAAACATGAGATTCCGCACATCAGCTCAAATACGGTAGAATGGGATTAATCGAAATAAATACGAGCGGAGTTCATTCCTCAATTGCAGATTTTTAGTACCATTGTTATATTATATAGCAGGGACAATAAATTTGAAGAAATTAATACACAATCTTACAGACTTCGGCTCATGTATGGCACATGACATAAGAATATTGAATTTGGTGCTAAAATGCTCAATATACTTGATAATAAAGACGTGGTTGTAAACATTCATGTCTCTCCGATCAAGGAAAAAGTGATTGTTTGAGTGAGGTTTTAACAATAAAAATTCAGTATTTATGATCAATTTCAAAGCCTATAGCTCAAGTCAGATGATAATTCCTGGCCAAATATTCCGACGAATAGTTAAATATATCATGTAAACTTCCATCTATGACCTATATTTCTACTTGGAGCCCAGAGAACGCGCTGACTCTCAGTCTATATATCGGTCAAATTGCTATATTAGTTAATCTCTATCTAAAGATGAAGACCAGAGTCCTAACATATAAATAGGAACCTGGTGCTTTGCAACACTGACAAATATTGTACTCTTGCGTTAAATTCCTCTTTCAAACCCTCACTCTGATCAAGATTATTAAAATTTATTAGCTTATTTTTACACAATATCTAACCTTGTCGACTATTCTAATGCTTTGTCTCAGTAAGTCCTAACAGAAATATCCGAGCGAATAGTCCACAGTTTAGGGTTAGATAAAAATTCGATTACTGAAGTTGCGTGTTCATAGAAGATAGTATATTTTTGGTGCACTTTCCTCTGGAGCTCAAATCGTTGAAATCTAAGGGATATAATAAATACTTGAATCTTGTAGGCTATTTGACAGGAGTGGAGTTTGAATAAGTGCACGCCTTGTACTCGAGGCCTAAATTGAATGAAAAATTGCCAATCCAGTCAAAGCTCTCAAAGTAATAATATCTCTTTACCCTACATATGCAAATAAACTGCCGGCGGAGGGCAAGACTGAACACCTGTACGCGGTGTCCTCTACAAACCTGGGAGTGAAATATTCTCCCAGAGCCAAGTTCAGTCAAATTTCGCAATACCGAACAAGTTGGCCGACGAGGCAATGATTCAAAATACTTAACCACGTCAAATTTTCATTCCAAAAAAGATCGAATCCTGCCTAAGCCTCATCAAGTTTACGAGTATGACCTAGTACATCCTTATTCCAATGATCACACCTCTCTTCGACCTTCTCTGGTCTCAGTTGACCACCAAATACACGCCCGCGCCGATATTTATACCCGACGGAGGAGGCAAAGCGTAGAGCACAAATCTGGGAGATAGCTCTTTGGGATGGACGTGAGAGGATTCAGGACTAGTTAACAAGATGATGCAAAGGATGGATACAGTCTCCACGGGCGTAGGATTTTGAGTTTTGGCAAGGAGTTTTTAAAAATTGAGCTTTGTGCGTGCCAAGCCTTCGGTTGCGAGAGCGCAGATGACACTATAAACATCGCCATGGTTGGATGGTGCGGTGGTACATCGTCTTGGTTGGTCTGCCAAGTAGAGTCTGGATAGCTTGGACACATATCCCACTCGAGACAGTAGATCGCCGGTTTAAATCCGGCAAAACACAACCACATCTCTCGCGGTGCTGGTGTACATGGATGATGAAGGTATGCTTGGATAACCAAAGGTTTTGAAATTCCCTCTAGTGGGTACTAACGGAGGAGGGTCGACTGTTTGTGTAAGCGAACAAAATTCATAGTGGTATTTGCGAATGAAATCCAGAGTATGAGTGTCTCTAACGTCAAATGAGTCATCCAACATGTATACATAGCACCGGTCATGTGTCATAGCTCCATAGCTGAATACACGTAAATGATAAAAAAAAGAATAAAAAAACTGCCGGCAAAGACGAATTCTTCACCTTCCAGTAGTGCCGCTATAATCGCTCAGTATGCCATGCATATCTGGGATAGCCAAGAAGAATCGCATCCAAATCGAAGTCGAAAGCACTCACAAGCACATCTAAAATCGACGAATCGACGTCAATGTCCGACCTATCATTCTCACGCGAAACCTCCGTCTCAATCTTACCACACCACCTCGCCTCAAAAACTGATAATGGTGTTGCTCCAATTGCAATCGGGCATTTGCCTCATCAAAAACTGGCCATCTCCCACTACACATTTACGATGCTATGTGTATCCGCGAGGAGGAAATTAAGTCATAATCCACAAAGCTCAGGTCTTGGTCTATGGGGGACTATTGCTCTAATGGGGCTTCACATCTTGAGGGAGGATAGACAGCTGGGACGTGGGACGAACGAGTGAAGAGGTCACAAATGGGCATGCTGGGACGCATATTTTTCGAGTGTTTTCGACTTAAGGGTGTTTGTGGGCGCAGAGGCAACGATTTCGAATAGTACAACCGAAACTCTAAAATAGGCAACGATGGAAGATGTTTTGGTCCGCCTCCTGGTCGTCATCTCCCCGAATTAAAGTTTGGGTAGCCTGGAAACCTACCTCACTCGAGAAAGAGAGGACTGTGAGGCCATATCTCGCGCGGCGGCTATATATAAGATGACAAAGGCATGTTGGGGTAGCCAAAGGTTTTTCCTGTTTTCCCTGTTTTCCCTTTCGTGGATATCAACGGTTGAGGGAAGGGTGAAAGTCCCTAGCACCAATGTCTTGAGTAGTATCAGCGAATGCACCCACTACATGAGTAGTCCAAATGTCAAACTGAGTTATTGTAGTATATAGTCGTCGGGGAAGGACTCGCCTTCTCCGTGTCATGCTCTTTGAGTGTAGGGCTCGTGCCCATCACGAATAAACCTTCATTCATTCATGCAAATAAACTGACCATCTGTGGTAGACACACGTGGGCGTTAAGTTTGATACTGCTAGCTCGCTCGTGCTGATAGTGGGCGAAGATCGCGACCTAAATATAAATGTCACAAGGTCTCATTAGACTTTAAAAATGCCGTGCAGCGATTTGGAGAAGCAGTTGGTAGCCACATACATGTATGCATGTTTAGAAACCGGGGATTTACATGCAGGCAATACAAGGCAATAAGTTTGTAGCGCAGCGGCCTTTATCTACATCACATTATTTTCTGTACTATCCTGGCAAATCGGCGGTGAAGAGAAAAATTATTGGCTGTTGGAAATCAATAATTTTTATGTGTGACCAAGGAATGCACTTATAAGCATCAAAAGATATTTGGTAAAGACTAATCAGAAACACATCAGGAACTAGGTTTTCGTTCTAGGAGAACACTTGGCCTGCTTTTGGAAGCATGATCAGCTCATGGTAACTATGCAACCTAATACCGTCGATTCAGTCACAAAGATGCAGAACTGCTTTGCGAACGCAGCGGAGAGAATACTCCAGAACAACCTTTTGTCCGCAGTAATCGAGCAGGATCTCAAGAACCTCGTCAAAGACTCTGCCGTGGTATGAAGGATGTGGTTAAATTGAAATTTAGAACAACTAGTGGTGCTCGAGCCTTGGGATACCGGTGCAAGAAAGTTAAGCCATACAGATGGTTGGCCAAAAATTACGTGAGAAAGTTGCTTTGATTTTTTCGATTTGATTTTCTTACTTCTCCTATCTAATTTCCGCTACGTATTATTGATTGATTGTTGCTCAATTTAAAAAAAAAGTGAGAACAGTCGCGGAATTTTCGGGGCGCGAAAGTAATAGGCTTGGCGGCAGCAAGTAGCGACATGATACTATGTTACCTGTGAAGGTTGAATTAGATATTACTTGACAATAGGCCGTGTAGGCACACCAAACGTTCTTAGAGGTCGGGATTATCCTGTGTGACCTTTTGGCGTTAAATGTTTATAAATACAATAATTTCAAGTATGTGGATTTCCATCTAACCCGACAATGGGACAGTCCTCAACATGTGAGATACAGGCCTTATCCTGGGGTATATTTGTAAAATTTCTATCAAAGGCCTTAGTGAGAAGAGCTTGCGTTGGATTCTTTTGACTGACATCCCGCTGTGCCGGAATTTGTTGAGCGAAGACAATCAAAAATACATCCAACTATCATAAGAAGCAGTATCTAGTGGGGGACTATTCTCAACACCTGACAGTGGTATCCCCCATGAACCTCCAGCTCTCACTATATAATCTACAGGACCTGTAGAGATGAGATTGAGTAACACCTTCAACCTAACTTCGATGAGGATTCTCAATCGCTTTCACGGTCTATATAGTCTTCATCTCGTAACAAATTCTCCCATCATCGTCATCATGAAGCTAACAGCGATTAGATTTGAAAGTAGGTCGAAGCCCTTCTCATCACTAACCCTTGATCATGGAGGAGATGCCATCCGATGAGTTTCCGGAGCGTACCCAGCACACGATGCGAAGATGGTGGATTGGATAAACTCGGCCTCGAATGTTACGAAGAAGCGAGATGTAGGTGGATATGCGCACCTCATGTAGTCCCGGTGTCTAGGCCTCGCCTGACTGGTGCTGCAATTTTTCTAAGACTTTTTCCGGCGCACGCAGTTTCCATTGCTACCATTTATTTTTGGGTAGAAAGTTCCGTGAAAAAATTGGCTGAATTAAACGGGTGAATGTTGAGCTGAATGGGTATCCACCGTGGAAAATATATTAGTGATCTTTGAAATAACAAAAAGGGATTTGAGCACTGTACAAGGTATGGCCTGGATCAAAGAGGAGCCTAATATGCTAGATAGTCTGACTCAATTAGTACAATGAGCGCAAGCAAACAAAAGGTATCTGGTAAAGCCAACTACCGTGTCATTTATCGATACTATTATTTCTCGGAATCTCCTCTCTACTAAAAGATTTTAAATATAGCACACGACTTGCGATGCACCTTGTGACTCAGTGCTCATTAGAAGACATAATGATCAGACCACGGAGACTTGGGATCATGAAAATGAAGAAGATCTCCTGGAAAATATCCAAAGACATCTGTTTGGCGCTAATAGGAACATAGTGCCAGTGGAAAAGCTATAGCCAGACTAGTTTGGTAGGAAATTTGATGAGCTGTTGACAATACGGAGGTAGATGAGAGGGAGGAATACGATAGTGAGGTTATCTTTCGACTGGGCGGTTGAAAGCACTGAATTCAGCAAGTATCGATGAATTTTTTGACAGTTGAGAGTGAGTGAGCTTGATTGCTTCATTGAATATCATTTGTATTCCATTACACCAGAAGGCATAGTGGGGACCTTCAAGCCTGTTAGTAGCCACAGAACTTTGAATTGATGATGATGATGATATTTTTATCGAGACCGGGTACTACCCCAGCACCCAGAAGGCATGGCACGGTTAGTCCAGATCTATACGACTCTTCGCTACCTACATCATTGTTTCGTAGAAACCTAAACAAACAAAACTAAAACAAATAAAAACACCAATTCTTATGTGCTAGCGACCTGCACTACACCTTAATTCTCGTATCACACCGAACGGTGTCAAGAAGCATTACAGTTGACCTTTACATCCCCTGTTCACGATTCAATCTTGCTGTAACACTTTGTTACAGTTAAGAAACGCCAGAATTTCTACCATCCTTCCTGCCCTATCATATCCCTGATCGTAGGACGTGGTTCTTTTGTTTCCGTCCTCCATTTCTGGATAGTCGGGTGACACTCTGCAAAATGCCATGGCCGCTTTTCTCTGCCACAATTGCAAAGCATTTCTTCATACTGGTGTTAGAACCGTCTATGATAGCTGGCGAAGTCACCATGCCCAGTTCTTGCTGTGATAAGGCGGTGATATGCCCATCGAGGTAGAGCTAGCTCCGGAGGGCGTTTTCTCCTCATCAATAGGTTCAGATCTTCATACCTGCTCGATCTGTTTTTAAGCCACCATTATTCCGCAAGTTTTTGTACCCGGATGTTGACTTGGCGTCTGAGAGCTGCAAAAGTCAAAACTTCGTGAGTTTCCTCCAAGATGCACTCTGGTCCCGATATGTTCCCATCCCGATTATTTGACGCAAGGAATGCCTTTGCCATCGCATCGGCCTTTTCGTTTCTTGGAATGCTGCAATGTACCGGGACCCAGTAGACCTCTATCGACGGTCGAGTCTTGCGTAGTTCCCAGAAATTCATGACCTCTACTTGCGAGGAATTTGATCTGCCATTTTGAAGGGCTCTAACCGCCTCTTGATTGTCAAGGAGTACCTTGATATCTGTGCTGCCACCAATTTCTAACACTGCCTCTAGGCCTCGTACTGCCCCGGTGATTTCTGCATCAAAGACCTCAGCTCCAGAAAGGAAATTTCCACCCCTCGCTATAAGTTCACCGCCCCTACATATGGCGTAACTATAGGCTGAGTATGCTGGGACGGTCGATGACCCATCTGAATAGACACAGAGTGTTCCTGGGGGAAGATCCCTGAGCCAAAACATGATCTGCTTCGCCTTTTCCTTCTTGTCGCATTTGGCCCTAGTAGTAGCCATCGCTGTCTTTGGTTGGTAAAGCTGCCCAGGCCCTTCTGATGCCGGCAGGCTGAGGTTCCCATTCTGAAGGCGTGTTAAGTATCGCTGTGGAACCTTAAAGACACCTTCTTTCTGCCCCTCTCGTAGTTGGAGTCGCTTGGTTGTCTTCTTGGGTGTCTCAACTGCCCTTGAAGATAGTGGATGATAACTGTCGAGTCGGCGAATTCTTGCCGCACTTCGGAGCTATCGCTGCTGAAGCATTACTTCTGCAGGTAAGATCCCTGATTCTCGGTGCAGGACTATGTTTGGTGTAGTTCGCCACACTGGTAGTGCAGCTCGGATTGCGGTCAAAATAGTCCTATCTAGTAACTTGAGGTGCCATCCGACACCCGTACTTACTTTCTTGTCTCGTATCGTCGTGATACGGGTCAGTCCAGGCCACCAGGCTTCAGCGCCATAAACTGCCGTACTAACTACACATGCATTCACCGCACTTATTAATGGTCCCGGAGCCGCACCTCGTTGGACTCTATTTACGCTACGTATGAAGTGGGATAGTCGCTGTGCTTTGCTACACCATTCCTGAACATGCTGTCTGAATGTTAGTTGGGAATTGAGCCAAACTCCGAGCCATCGAATATGCGGAGAAGGCGTAATGAGCTGTTCCCCAACTCTAACCGTTAGGTTGGATGTCTTAAAGTTCTAGGGGGTATCTGGAATGATAGAAGTGAACGTTGACCGTCAAGTCAATACTGTACGAATCGTAAGATATTGCGGATTTAAGGATCAGAGATAAAAGGTTAGGATCAGTGAGGTTTTGGTTTTACTGACCTTATATTTCGGTAATTAAAAGTGTTAGTGTATAATCTACATCTAATTGTCTATCTATGTTCTACCTCGCTTAGGTAGAAACATTGTGTTCTGATTACGTGATGGAATAATATTCACACCACCGAGATCATCACCAACCGAGACCTCACAAAAGCTGGTAGCGATCGAAGATGAGTAGTCTTCGTCTACTCCGCACTGCGTGCAGTTCGGTCTGGCATGTCTAGATTTCAACAGGATGAGTCTAGTTTCTTCTTTAGTCCTCCCACAATGATCAGGAGCTCAGACTTCGAAGGGTCGAATCTAATCATGTGTAATGAAGCTAGTTGGACTATCCTATCTACTTCGACCTGGACAGCCTCAACAGCTTCGCTAGGACTTTTACCGACTCGAACAATGGCGATGTCGTCTGCATATCCGAATCTACAGTTTGAAGGGCCATCCTCCAGTAGGATCGAGATATATAACATGAATAGAAGTGGCGAAAGTGGTGATCCTTGAGGGACATCGCACTCAACAAGCTTCTCATCTGTTACGCTTTCTTCATGTCTTACCAAGACTGTTCGTCTTTTCAGAAACGATTCTACTCAGCGATAGAGTGATGGCGGCCAGCCCTGACTTCGCATTCGTGCGAGCAGCCTATTGTGTAGCACTAAATCGAAGGCACCTTGTATGTCCAGCGTGACCATAGCTGTGACTTTGTTGGATCTCATTGCAGCTTCTGCATCGTGTATAACACATGATGCCAAGTCGACTGCTGAGCGTCCTGGTAGCGCGCCGAATAGTTGGGAAGGTACTGCCTTGTACTTTAGCGCAAGCCAGGACATCCGTTTAGCTATTAGTCTTTCCAGTCCCTTGCCTAAGCTGGAGAGTAACGATATGGGTCGCCATCCTTTTGGACTGGAGAGATCGCGTCCAATTTTAGGAAGTAATACAACTTCCGCCACCTTGAAATATGTTGGAATATATTCCAAGTTCAGACATGCCTGAAAGAGGTTCCTGACATATGTTCCAATCGAGCTCCAGCAAGCCTTGAGTAGTCGGACGGTGATTTTGTCATACCCTGGAGCCGTTTCTTTACTTCCTATGGTTGACGCTGTGACTTCTTCCAACGAGACCTCTCCGTTCCATGGGATAGACTCTGGTTGACCATTCTCCCATGTTTCTACATCGCTTCTAGCGTCGAATCTTCCCAGAAGGGAATCACGCAGTGCGATTGTCCGCTCAAGCGGATCTGAAAGCCACTGGTTTGGTGATACCAAGAGAGGAGGAGGCTGTTTAGTCGGCTTTGGTTTGGCCCATCGCATGAGTTTGAACACTTGTGCCTCTGTCTCTGCTGCTTCGACTTGCTTTGTCCAATATTCGCGTTTGGCTGACTTCACTGCGTCTCGGAAAGCCTTACGTGTCGTTCCTGTATCTCCAGATATCTTTTTAGCTGCCCTATAGTCAATCTGTCATTCTTTGCAGTCCTCAGTCCACCAAGGCGCTGTTTTCCCACTTCCTACAGCTGGTGCTCGTCCAACAACTTTGGCCGCATCTTGAAGTACTCGGTTTAAACTCCTCGCGGAGTCCTCAATCTCGATTTGACTACTTAAGGGGCCAGGCCTTACCCATTGCTTCACGCATCGTGCAAGCTCATCTAGGTCGCAGTCTCTAACACGGGTTAGTCTTGGGATTCCAGATAGCTCAGAGTACCCGGGTGTGTCGACTAAGCCCTCAACAGTAGAGTGGTCTAATGTACAGTGAAAGCGGTTTGAGACTGCTGCAAAAGCCGTCGTATTACTCCAGGTTAGATCTAGCACATTTCTGTCTCGGTGGGTGCTTTCTCCAATAGTGTTTAGTAGCTGCATATTATTTTTGCGGGCCCATCCCATGATGAGATCGCCATTACCGCATTGGCGGTCTGTCAATGGCTTCCAATACTGTAAGACTGAGTTGAAATCGCCTCCTACTACTGATGGACCTGTTGGCCGCCAGTTTAATAGAGGATCTAGAGTCCCACTGGTGCCTGGGGCACGATAGACGTTTAAAAAGGTCAGTGCGGACACCTGCACGAAGCAATGGTCTGACGTCTGACTTAATGACGGAGGTTTAATTTGTGTCGCTTGCAGTCCTTTCCCAATAAAAGAGACGGCGCGTGGTCGTGATCTCGGTACCGTATTTCTGAAGAGTATAAAACTATTGAAGCCAGGGTGGCTTTTCGTAGTAAACTCTCCGTCGTCTCGTAAGGTCCATGGTTCTTGTACCATGACTATGTGTACTTCTGCATCCCAAGCTTATTGCAGCGCTATGTCCATGTTCGGTCCGCCCTTTCCCGCGTTCACTTGGTGAAATAGAGGGGTGCTATGTCTCTGTTTATGCTTATATGAGTTCGGTGTATTTCTCATTATCATGCATTATTTCTTCTGGTATGTTAATGACCTCGCGGGGCTTACCTGTTTCTTAAGATCTTGACAGTGCTGCTGTCAAATTGGAGCGTTGGCGTTTGACCTGAAGTGGAATAGAAGGGCGAGAAGAGGTCGGATGGATCGCGAGGGATGACTAAAGATCTACTGGAGATAATTTGGAGAACTAAAGGTTTAAAAATGGGTAATATAAGTGTCTAAAGAGTCTAAAGATACGAGCAAATACTAGTGGTGTCTAAAGGTGCTAAAGGTAACTAGAGGTGACATTAGGTGACCAGAGGTGATCCGAAGGTGGTGGTTATGACAGAAGACTAAGCGTGAAGAACTCTATAGCTACAGGCCAAGCCATCATACATATACTTGCTTTCCTCCCACTAGCTCATCATAACATAGGCCCTAAACTAGTGCCAACATAATAACCAATGCCAAGAACTGTTCTGTTGTCATAGCAACATCAGGAGAAGGGTAAAATTATATACTAAAGATAGGATGGGAAGGAGAATCCTTACAGCTGCCTTGAAATCCATATGCCCTCTGTCACGAATAACTCGTAGCTCTGCTGATGATCGAGGCGTTACTTGACCGTGATGTCGTCTTGGTCGAGCCATGCAGCTCAAGTGGGTTGATTCGTGCGGCCCAGCACAGTTTGAACACTTAGGGATGTTGACCGTGCATTCTGCTACTTCGTGTGCACCAGAACATTTAACACACCGTTGTCCTTTGACGCAGTTTCTTGTTGAGTGGTATCCCCAACAGCGTTGACACTGCTCGATGGGGCGTCGACGGGAAAACGGAATGGCGGGCCCACTCTCGTCACATAGTCTGAATCTCAGGTTGGATGGCACCTGTTTGAAGTGTATTATCCAGCTAGCAGAATAGCTTCCTAATTTTATATCGTTTGGGCGCACCTGTATTGGTGTGACTCCACAAACTGCCTGACATTCCGTCTTCACCATTTCACTAGTAACTTTAATCCTTCCGTCTAATGCACGGATGTAGATTGGGACATGAGGGACCATGACAGACGTCCAATCTGGAGCAGGCTCAATTTTGATTTCCTCCTTTTTGTGACGGCTTGTAAGCCGGTAATTGCCTGTAGCCTGCGCTGTCTAACGCAGGCTTAGCATGAAACTAGGCAGGGACCATTCTTGGAAGCAGGGTCTTACAACTTGGTAAATGTTGTAATTAAGGCAGCAACATGATTGCAGTAGACAAACAGTACATATTAGAATAATATGCACTGGCGCCATGAGATATGATTAACCCATATCATCCCTCACTGGCATGAATAGTAATTAGCCAATAGATGCCTGACAGCATACATTGGCTTCAGGATCTCCAACAACCTTTCCGTTTGGGTTAGATTAGGAAGTATGTTGTAGTTCACACTAGTGTGCGGAAAACCCCGCTTTCATGTCTATCGAGGGACTTTTCGCCACACATATAGAATTATAGCAATTTAATAACAATTAACTATCCATTAAACATCAGTAAACTTCTTCGCATAGTAAACACATTTATTGTATCTCTTAATCAAACTCGAGGCTAGTGTGTAATTCTTCCAATCTCCAGAGCTAATTTCAATTGTAAACACCTCCAAGAATAGGGCACGAGAAGGGATACGGATAGAAAACTGTGTCATTGACCTGGATAATAATCATGTATAAAGTAACTTTTATTATCCTCTTCAATCTGTAGTTCACCATAGACTGAAAATAAACTACCTCTGACCATAAGGTTGCTCAAGTGCCTATGCTTGGACTGTGACACTTTTGAAGTGAAGGACCCACACTCAGAATCGACTTCCTGAGAGCGTCTAATACACACTCCATTGTTAGGCCGGACCTAACTTGTGTCATCGCTATGATTGCTGAAGGTGCGACTCCAGCTTTTTCAGTAATGAGTTTCTTTATTGTGACAGGTGATAACGTCCGCCACTAATGTTCTCACCCTATGCGAAGGAAGAGTCGTTTATCTTATTTCGGGGGCTCTTGTCCGGCTGGTCTTGTCTGGACGGCTGGTCTTCGTTTTACCAGATTGGCTGGCGGGTCTGGGAGCTTTGCTGCTTTCTGGGCTACTGTGGCCCACGAAGAAGCAGTGTTCGGATTAGGTCCTGGTCAACGATGTCTAGCCTAATTGTGCTATGTTGCAGGCTACTGTTCCAATTATTCATGGGGTCATCATCAGGGTTATGAGTAGTTTCGGTTTTGGTGTGGGTTGTTAGATTGATACCTAATCGTGTCGCATAGTAGTCAGACATGCGACTCGAGTAGCATATGCACGGTAGACCTCAAACCCAAAATGATGATACGAATCAGGCTTTACATGCTACGTCCTGTATGGCTAGCGTGGTTGGAATATGGGGAATTTACCTGTAGATAGATAAAGACGTTGTAGCCCTCTGATAGTTGGGACAAGTCTTCTACAATATTATATCGGAATCAATACTAGCCTCTCATTAAGCAATCTCATGAATTATTTCCAATGTCTGTGATAACAGACATACATATACAATATCGACAACAAGTTTTAATGTCGATAAAGCAGTCTCCTTGGGCTTTCTTGGCAGCTCATGGAGAGGTTTAGTCGCCCTAGGGACAGAGGCCTTTATCTGTGTACCTTCTGGGAATGGGTTCTTGCCTTGGGGAGTCGCGGCATTGGCGTTACCTATCGCAAACGCTGTCACGATGGGTGAAATATTTTCAATGAAAGGCGCGACTAAGGACGCGCCTTCGATTCCTGCCTTGGATTTTGCCCAGGCGTCGATGTTTTGCAGAAAATCCTGAGCTAGGCTCATTCGCTGCTTTCTTTGGCGTTCCGATTGCTCCATGGCGGCAGCAATCCCAAGAAGGCTCGGGTGTAAATGGTCGCCTGGGTCGATTGACGCCGAGGACGACGGCTGGTTGTACGCAGCCATGATCCTGTTTGATCTCTCGGTTTTGGGGTCGGGGATAAATGTACTGGTACTCGTGTATGGGATGGAAGAATTGGATAGTTGATGGGGATATCGTTTTGTCAGATGATGTTTGAATTGATGATAATCTTTATTTTACGTCTGGCGAGCCACGCGCTTGACGTGTGGCCCTATTAAGTCCCTACTGAGACAAAAGACGCCAGGGGCCTAATCCCTGGGCTTCTACATATTTGAAAGGAAAGGAAAAAAAACCAATACGAGACTTTATATACATAGAAAATGCATTTACATAGCTACTTCGCGCAGATTGCTAAGTTCTTATGTGGTTATGTAATGATTGCTCGGCGCCATCCCCTGCGTAGGTCAGTCCAAATTCCCTGTTGACTTCCACTGCCAAAAACTTTGATTTGTTTTGAGGTCCCAGGCACCGGCCCAGCGCCTTATGGCACAGGACTGGTGGGCTCGGTAAGGATTATTCTAAATAGCTATGCCCTACTCGTTCCCCCCTATCTCCAACAATCTCTCGATACAAAGCCTCTGTATCCCTGTACTGGTTTCAAAACGCTCCTGAACGATACCAAAAACTGGGAATTAACGCCAATATTGGGAGCTCCCCCGAACTCAAGAGCCTTAACCGCTACGCTCTTGGCCGCCTTCTTGCAGCTCACTCGGGCCATGGAGACTTTGCTGACTACCACCGCCGCTTTCAGCACTCGGACGCTCTTCTAATCTGCGCTTGCGGGCTAGAAAATTCTCCCGAGCACTTCTTCTTTTGTCAACTCAATCGGAGTGGGTCCCGCCTATACAGTGGAAATAAATACCCAACGACTGGAGTTCGCTGGATTCTAGGCTCTCCTGAAGGAGCCATAGCTTTTAGTAAATGGCTTCATGAAAAATGCTTTTTCTAAGCCTGCAATAACAAGACTAACTAGTACTCCAAATTATAAACACTTGGCCTGTATTTGCTAGAGCTCAGATTGAAAGACTTCTGGTCTAGGTGATAGATAACTTGCCTTTTCATATATATATATATATATATATATATAACTATCTTCTCTACTGGATTAGAATACAAAAGTCGCAGCTAGAGAGTACTTTTGAATTCTTGCGATAGTTCGGGGTGCATGGCAGGTAGGCATTGGCCCATTAATAACATGTCGGGCTTATTTAAAAGTATCGGCACGTCGGGTAGTTAATGTATACTGAGCTGACCAACAAGAGACCTTATGGTTGGTTGGTTGTTTTTTTTATATTAATTTTAGGTCCTAAGCTATGCTCCATATCTCCTAGGAGTCAAGGACCGGTTTTCACAGCCAAGATCTTATCTCTGATAAGCCCAACTTGATCCCACCGCATGAACCACTAAACAATGAGTAGCTAGTTTAAAATTCGTAACCATACATTAAATTCAACCTTTGAAACCAAACTCCTACCCACAAAACTATCCAGCCCTGCAGATTTACCAATTTCTGGCTAGAAAACAAATCTTATCGCCATGTATTCCCTCCTGTCATATCATCTGTATGACTAA
Organism: Blumeria graminis f. sp. triticale; assembly: GCA_905067625.1. Taxonomy (NCBI): domain Eukaryota; kingdom Fungi; phylum Ascomycota; class Leotiomycetes; order Helotiales; family Erysiphaceae; genus Blumeria; species Blumeria graminis. Next base: position 6,736,884 of record LR898472.1, on the reverse strand, counting down.
TTTATATGGTCCTCGATGAGATCAGAGGACGAATTTGTAGATGGCAACCAAAAATAGCAGGTTTCCTTAACAAAGTCTTTGAAATTTTCGTGATACTTTGGCCCGAGAAGCTTTTGAATGAAGTCACTATGTGACAATCTCCCTCAGAGTCGACGCGTGACGTGTGAATGTAGTCGACAGTGAATGAAATGGGTCGGAGTGGTCTCCTCCCCACAGGTACACTCCATAAGAGTGTCCAGATTATTGAAACGGCGATGATGCGCCGCAAAATTGCCATGGCCCGTACGAGATATAATCAGATTTCGGAGTAGGAACCTCGAAAGTCCCAGCTCAGGTAGTTTTCGTCGTCGCATGAGCAAGTCAAGCTTGCGATATCGGGGCAGGCAAGCTTCGTTCCACCATACGTCGAGCAATGCTTGCCGCAAACGATTCATTCGGCCATGCAGAAATGCCAGAGTTATGGATTCTGGCCGTATTTCAGAGCTAGGCAGCTTTAGTAGGCCAGACTGGGCGGCCGAGTCAGCTTCTAGGTTACCCTGAATTTTTGAGTGTCCAGTAACCCATTTAATTATCACGCGAGCTGGTCTGGACAGCTCACGAAATTTCCGTACTTCGTCGTGGCTTGTGGTGGACTTGCCTGTCTTAAGTGCGTTGATCGCCTGTTGACTATCCAGTAGAAGGTAGACTCGTTGTGTCGCACTCTGGAGTCCCAATGCTGCTTCAAGAGCCTTCCTTGCCCCGGTGATTTCCGCATCTAAAGCCTCCCCCCCATGCTAGATGCCACTTCCCGTGAGCAAAGTCTGCCCGTCTCTCTTCAGAATGAAACCCCACGCAGAGCGTCCATTCCCTTCCGATGAGCCATCCGAGTAGACACAAATTTCCGACTTCGACACCTGGTTGATCCATCGTCTACATATCTCAATTTGCTGTTCTTTAGATCCTGCTTTCGGTAAGTAGGATATAGGTGGTAGTGCTTCCGCACCCTCTGCCTCTGGTAATTGTCGGTGTTACAGGATCTAGTGCACAAACTCCTGCCGTTCACTGTGTGCGGCCCATGTATAATGATGGCCTTAGGGACCGCTTAGTCATACCCCTGTAAAAATATCATTCCTTTCCATGTGCTCTTATTCCGCATTGTAGTTATTCATGCGTTATCATTACTTTAGGAAATTAGAATAAACTTCGTGTATTTCGTTCGATCGATTAGATCATGACCATATTCCGTGACAGTCGGTACGCTCGCTGTACTCGTGACATTATCAGTTCGGGAACCGAAGGCGCTCGATTTCTCTTTTTGTATCTCCGCGTGCCTATATTTGGGCACACAGCCGCATGAATCCTCAGCGGATAGCGTCATCCAGAGTTTTGAGCCTGGCTGAGAGTCAAAGTCGATTACCCTTCAGAATGATTTTGCCTTGTGGAATTCCTCCTTCTCTATGCAGTACAACGTTCGCTGTTGTCCTCATTACCGGGAGAGCAGCTTGTAGCCCTATCAAGACAGCCTTGTTGTTGTAATTCTAACAGTCCTGCATCTGTTACACTAGTCATGTACTATCTCGTTTTCGTTTCCGTTATTCGTATCATTTAATACTGCGCCACATCTATTTTCTGTTATATTAATTAGTCTTGGCGCTTAACACAAGATACATTGGAAATTATGGTATATGCATGATTCTGTCTTACACTTATTGAAAGGCTGAGGGCGATGGATAGGGAGACGTCACCTTGTGAATAGAATACTGATGGGTGTGGGAGAATTCAATAGATCACTTGGACAGAGTAAGATGATTGATTGATGGTGAATTGTATTTGTGGATGATTGATGTAGATACTGAGAGTAAAAAGGCCCTATCTATATACAGGAGTTCCTACCCTTATTCCTCTACATGTAATTGTCTATGATAGCTAGAGTAGCTACAATAGTGTCCTCATTGAAGTGAACACGTTGATGTTAGTGTGTAGCGACCAGGAGGCAATAGTGATCAGACTCTAAGGGGTTAACTTTGCTGGTGCACAGTTATCCCCTGAAGGTGTGTGCAGTTATGAACTCAGAGCTTTACAACAACACTCAGCTAGCTTGGGGTTCTACTGGTGGTCAAGACATACCTTCACCATGATAATATCGCCATACTGGGACATGGGCGCATATTCTGGCTTATTTCTAAATTCGTCTCAGTAGGACTAATTCCTATATACATATGTAGTGTTCTTCTCCTTCAGAAATCCTCAGTTCATTACATTTACTGAATATCTCTGAAGGTCTATTCATACCCTCTTCGTGTAACCCTACCAATCTTCACCCTTATGCTCTATTCAACTGCTTCGTTGTTTGGCATATATCCTTCACCTCCCTATACCATTCCAGCATTCCTCTGCGATCCATAACCTCACAATAAAGGTATCAATCAAGTCCATAAAAAACGTCGTAAGAATATCATTAAGTAAAATCAGTAAGAAGTAGTGAGCTGTCATATACGCTATGTTCTCTTAGCATAGAAGTAGAGCCACACTAGTGGAGGGCAAGACTGAACACCTGTACGCGGTGTCCTCTACGAACCTGGGAGTGAAATATTCTCCCAGAGCCAAGTTAAGTCAAATTTCGCAATATCAAAGAAGTTGGCCCACGGGGCAAAATTTCAAATTACTGCACCATGTCAATCTTTCACTCCTATAGAGTCCAATTCTCAAAAAAGCTTCATAAATTCTACAAGTACGACCTAGTACATCCTCGTTTCAATGACCACACCTCTCGTCGACTTTCTCTGGCCACAGCCGGTCACCAGATACGTGCCCACGCCGATATTCATGCCCGACGGATGAAGCAAAGCGTGGAGCACAAATCTGGGAGATCGCTCTTTGGGATGGACGTGAGAGGAATCAGGACAAGTTCACAAGATGATGCATGGAAGGATACAATCTCGATTGGCGTGTCATTTTGAATTTTGGCAAGAGTTTTACGAATTGAGCTTTGTGCGCGCCAAGACTTCGCTTGCGAGTGTGCAGCTGACACTATAAAAACAAGCCAACGAGGGAAAGTGTTGTGGTCCGCCTCCTGGTGGTGTTCTTTGGTATGGTTTGAGTAGCCTGGGCACCTACTCCACTTGGGAAGGAGACACCTCAGATCACATTTCGCACGGAGAAAAGTTGAAAGATGATGGAGGCATGTCTGGATAACTCAGGGTTTTTGAGACGTTCCCCTGGGTGGGTATTCACGGATGAGGGTTGACTTGGGGTGAAGAAAAAGCCGCCATAACTTTGCAGTGGTACTTGCAAATGAAATCTGAGGCATGAGTGCTCTTCCTTTACGTTGAATCATCTATTCTGTACTTTTCTTTGATATAGTATCATAGCTAGATAGCTGAATACGCAATTAAAATCTGGTGCAAAAAAAAAAGATACACGTTAAGTCTTATATTTTCTATCCATATACTTACAGCATAGTGTTTTATGAGTATATTCACTGTCACTCACTAAATAGAAAATCATCCACTCCTCACCACTCCGCGATATAATTTCCGCATAGCTCACAACCACAATACAATGCCAGGATTATTGTTGTGCAGGTGGTGGCCAGGATTATGTTACGACTGGCCTGAGGATGATACGGGTCTCTAAGAAGACTTTGTATTTGGACATTAGACTACGATACGTGGATAGGATGAAGATAAATGTGCTGGAAGCTGCTACAGTCAGACCTCTGTTAAAACGATATTGCCGTTAAGACGATATTTTTTCCGGAACGGACTCCGTTCCCATACATTTACCGATTACACGATTATCGTTCTTCGACCTCTGAATATCGTCTTAGCCAGGGTTATTTTGCTGTATTGGTGCTACAAATGCCGCCAAAGAAGGGACTTTCTGTGGAGCAACGATATTCTCTGCCTGACGATATTTTTCACGGCCCCGATTACATCGTCTTAACAGGGGTTTGACTGTATCTTGAGATAAGCTCTGCCGCGGCTCCACCTTGGTGCGGATCTCAAGAATCCCAGTCGTCTACAGTCTCTTATGGGATGTAATAGTACAATTGTCAAAATGACTGGGGTTAGATCCCTGTACATAGTTCCTTAATTGGTATGGTCTTCATACAGGCCCATGTCTAGTTGATCGACTAGTTATCCAAGCAGGGGTACTATACAACGATATTCCGTGAAAGTCCAAATTAATGGGGACGGTTTTCAATACCAAAGGAAGAGTACAGTGGTCCTCATTTAAAATTTAGAAATAAGAAAAATCAATTGATATTATCTAAAAATACACATCTATTTCAAAAATAATTGCCCTGTTTTACAAAAGTCTACATTGAAGCCCTCAGTGTGGCTCGCAACTAAATTGAAAGCGTACTACATGTTTTGTATTAGTCTGCTCCGTCCTAATACTTTGTGTACCTCCCATTTTCCTTTAACACCACTATACATCTTTTGTGAATGTTTACCACACTTAACAGAGGCTTCTTCCGAGTAATGTATCTGCTGTAACCCATTTTATTGAGGGCATTTGAAAGTTAATGCTCATTGCATCCCCAGTGGCTGAAGGATCCCATTGCTAGTTCCAAAGAGCACATCTGTCGATTTTCAGGAGATTCCCGGACGAAAGCCTCAAGCTCATCAACTTATTCCGCACTTAATTTTGGTGGGCGTCCTTTGCAAGGCATAGGAGTCTCAGTCTCTTGAGCACACGCAAGTTGCACTTGCCTTCTTATGAAGCCAAGTTCGTCGGATATATGTTGTAATGTCAAGACAAGTCTTCTTAATGATCTTATTTCAATACACTGATCGCGAGTTAAATGCTTGAAAACTTTAGTTTCGGAAGCAGACTTTTCGGGTGACATTGTTGGCTAGAATAGAGGATGAATTTATAGTGATGTTAAAAGTTAGAAGCTATCTTTGTTGGGCAGTCAAGAGTGTGGTTGAAAATGTATTTCTTTAAGCGATTGTTAGAAGAACACGGTTGGATCATAGTTCATGGCAAGCGGTGTAATAAGGAGAGACAGTCTAACCTATTGGTAGCTAGCCGAACTGCACCTACAGGGCTAATCCCTTAAACAACCCAGTTTCAACCTTAACATTTTGTAACCTAGAGGCATTGTAAGTATGTTAGAGGCAAGATCAGGCTTTCGCTAAGACAAGCAGGACAAGTAAGACAAGTAAGACGGAGTCAAATGCCAGGGAACGAGAGCAACTATCAGTGCGTGGTAAAGAGGCAAATAGTTTTCAGGGATGGCGCACTGTGTGTAAAAGTTGGTGAGGAGTTTAGGATGATACTTAAATCATAGCATAGATCCCGCTGGAGGGATATGCAATCTAGTCTTAAGCTCTACCACTTACAGTTGTAGTCAAGAGTCAGGAGACACTGCGTAACCATAGCACCACCCGACCCTTTGTGATAATTACATACTCTGTTTCCGATAGAAATCTGGAGCACTAGCAAGTCCAACCCTAACAGATTACAGCCAAACCCCTGATAAGACGATGTAATCGGGGCCGTGAAAAATATCGTCATACAGAGAATATCATTACTCCACAGAAATTCCCTTTTTGGGCGGCATTTGTAGCACCAATACAGCAAAATAACCCTGGCTAAGACGATACTCAGAGGTTGAAGAACGATAATCGTGTAATCGGTAAATGTATGGGAACAAAATCCGTTCCGGAAAAATATCGTCTTAACGAGGATCGTCTCAACAGGAGTTTAACTGTACGATGCACAAGGGTAATGATCACTGAGAGTAAAGGAAGAACTTTCCAGGTGGTTTGATGACTAGTAGAGGAATAATGGAGCACTGTACGGAAAGTGTTATAAGATAATACTACCAGATGGAGGATGCTAGAATATTCTGAGATACTGTTTTGGGAGAGTAAGGCGAGAATCTAGCTACCTCAGATGTGTATATAATTAGCGCTTTCTACCAACTAACCTGTATATTAAGACTATCAGCAGTTCACATTGATTCATCTATATCAGCAGACTTATGCTTGCATAAGTCTGGATCCAGTCCAAAAGCGAAAGCACGATCTGCGTGCAGGCATGTCAGACTAGAATGATGATCAGGGCGTTAGTAGGGTAGAATTACATGTTATAGTGCTACAAGTCCATCGTGTCGGAGAACGAAGGCTGAATACCTGTCAGTGATGTCCTCTACAAACCTGGGAGTGAAATATTCTCCCAGAGCCGAGATTCAGTCACGAAAAAGGGTGGGATGGATTTTAATTGATGGATTTTCGACTTGAAGGAGTTGCACTCGATATTTTGGTCGAAAAATCAGTCGGCAGAGATTTCACAGCCGTAACAACGTCGAACAAAAAGTCATCACCACCAACACACGATTCACGAATGGGCCTAGGTCTATCTGGGGGTCGTATTCAAACATCCGACATCTCTTAAACTCCTTTTATACTTGCGACGAAGCATTTCTCAATCGATCCTACACCTGCGACCTACCTCCATACCCGTCCGATCACCTACCTACACACGCTCTAATGAGGAAAGTCATGATGGAAACGGGACGTGTACAAAGGAGGAAGAAGAGGGAAGATACACCGAGGAGATTACACAAATCCCCAATGACGAAACAACCCAACGGTACGATATGAAGGTGCAAGGCTAGAGCAACGATGAGATCTTGGATGGCAATTATATTTCGGAGTCAATGAGGATGTCAAGGGCTCGGGCGCGTGGTGGCCGAGGTTGAGGAGAAAATTGCGCTACGGCGTGTATACAGCGGGTTTCCGGACGGTTAGGCTTGGTATGATTCAACACATAGGTGAAGTCTGAGGTGGTCCGGTCATTAAAGTGGGACGAGGTTTATCTGTACTTCATGGTAGTTAACCTGATCCGGCCCAACCCCACACGTGCCTAAGCTCCAATAGGAGTGCAACGGTAGCCATGTAACCTAGCACGTTAATGAACAAAACAATACAAGTCCATCGTGGAGGACGAAGGCTGAAAACCTGTTAGAGGTGTCCTCTACGAACCTGGGAGTGAAATATTCTCCCAGAGCCGAGATTCAGTCACGACAAAGAGTGAAATTGAGTGTTTTTGTCGAGTTGGCGATCGGGAGGAGTGGCGTTGGCACATTTTTGGTCGAAAATCCGACTTGCAGAGATTTCACGACTGCACAGCTCAACAAAATCAACCATCTACACCCCAGATACGAACCGCAGACAGACTATAACCTGTCTGATGTTTGTATCACAACCGACACCTTCGAGATCTTATTTTCTATTTCTCTGGAAATTCATTCTCAGCCAAACTCATCTTGCGGCCCTCTCCACAATCATGTTACCATCTACCTAAGCGATCTCATACCTCCAAAAGCCAAATTGGCAACTAAGAAGCAAGAGAATGTCCGACCCTACGTAATTGCCAGTCTTATCAACTTTAAACTCATTGTCGACGTTGTGTATGTATGTCTGTTATCACAGATATTGGAAATAATTCATGAGATTGCTTAATGAGAGGCTAGTATTGATTCCGATATAATATTGTAGAAGACTTGTCCCAACTATTAGAGGGCTACAACGTCTTTTTTTTTTTTTAGGTCAATTCCCCATATTCCAACCACGCTAGCCATATAGGACATAGCATGTAAAACCTGATTCGTATTATCATTTTGGGGCTGAGGTTTACCGTGCATCTGCTGCTCGAGTCGCGTGCCTGACTACTATGCGACACGCTCAGGTATCAATCTACCAACCCACACCAATCCGAAACTATTCACAACCCTGATGATGACCCCATGAATAATTGTAACAGAAGCCTGCAACATAGCACAAATAGGCTAGACATCGTTGACCAGGACCTAATCCGAACACAGTCGCTGTGAAGGTACGGTCGAAATACCAGCCTTAAATACGTCCTCACCTCGACCAAGGGCACCAACAACTCGACCTGCGACGAATCGCCACCGACGAAAGACGTACGATATTTCGCCGGCACACCAACTAGAGCATTCGACAAAGGCTGCGGCAGCGGTGCCTCGTTCTTGAGCTCTCAGTCACATTTCCGACCTCCACAGCTAGGGGTATGGCAGCGACGGGGCAAGGCTGGAGGGGTGGACATTCTACAAAGTTTCTGGGATGAAAAGATCGGCTGAAGGATAGAGGAATGCTGCATGAAGGAACAAAACTGAATACAAACTGAGGAGGCATTTGTGGGCGACTGGATGAGGCCTCCAGTGAAGAAAACGACCCCTGAATGATATGAGGAGATGCTGAGATGGGCCAAAGCTGGGAATGGATGAAAGAGAAAAGTTACAGATGGCGATGCTGTCAAGGGCTCGGGCGCGTGGTGGCCGAGGCTGAGGAGGAATTCGCTCTTCGGCTCGCCAGAAGGGTGCATTCTGGGCTGCTGAATTCGTCATGGTTCAACACATAGATGCATTTTGGCATGGTTCCGGTCATTTAGGTGGGACGAGGCATTTATACTGCACGGTAGTTTACCTGATCCGGCCCGACCCCACTCGTGCTCAAGCTCCAGTAGGAGAGCGACGGTAGTTACATCACCTAGCACGTTAATGAACAAACAAAACGCACAATTCGAGAAATTCGAAAATCCATTTTTTCCCTCTTTTCTCCCTTCTCGACCTCGTCGGATCCATCTCTGAATTTTGATCGAGCTCAGGCATTTTCACCATGCCTCCAGTTCGCAAAAAGCGTCCCAACGCTAAGTTGGACAACACGAGAGTCCACCTTAGGGCTCTCGAACAATTACCTGGCCTTGCCCAGTCTCCGAAATGCGTGGAGATGAGCAAGATCTCTACCAAAGGGAAGGAAAAAGCCCTCCCCGCCGTCACTGAGCCCGATACTGACATGATCGGGTCAGTCGAAATTGTTGAGGAAATCCCTCAACCACCCTCCGTCCCCCACGGGATTGGAGAGTCATTCAAACCACCTCCGACCGTGTCAAAACCGTCGGAAAACGCTGCACCCATAGCAGCGTCAACATCAACGTCGCAGCCAAAAGCTGCCACGAAAGCAGAGTGTCCCCTCGAGCTCCGACCAATAGTCGAAGCTGAACAACGACGTGCCGCCGAAATAACGGCAAATCTGGCCCTCTGCTCCGCCGCCATCTCTGGCGTCGAAGCCACCCTTCTTCCTTTGACCAACGGGTCAAACAGACAATTCGTAGACTCGATGAGAGTCTACCTACGCGCCGCCATCGCGGAATATATGGCCACGGGCCCGGCCACTACGCCACCTGTCCTCCCTCCTCGCCCGGCAAACCCTCTCCCAAGGACTCCCGACGCCAGGAGCATACAAATTCCCGCCGTCCCAGTGCTGCCTGTAAAAAGCACCTGGGCTACAGTGGCCAGAAACGGACTGCGACAGAAAGCAGTCCCAACAGTAAAGGCTGTGCCGAAACCTGCGGCAAAGGCCCCAAAGAAAGATGCCCCGAAGGCGAAAGTCGACAAACGACTATTCCTTCGCCTAGAAAAGGAGCACCCGTGGCGCCAGCTTACGCCTGCCGGCCTACGGCAACAACTACAGAGTGAGCTAAATTGCTTCTTGAGTGACGCCTGCTCCATATACCGTGTTAGAACCGGCTTTGAGATTCTGACAGGGAATGAAAATAAAAGGGAAGAGCTCCTAGATGCCGCACCAAAGTTTTCGGACTTCGGCGCCAAGCTCGAGGAAGCCTCCAACTTTGTCGCCTTTCGGATCGCGAATGTTCCGGCGACCATAAAAACAATTGACTGTACTTATACGGTCAATGCGGATTGGATCTCATTGGAGATCTACCGAAAAACACAAAAGCTTCCATATAAGGTGCTACCGCACGGGACATGCCGTCCTGGAGCGCCGCACAGAAATTGGAAAGCCCTTTTCGACCGGAACAACGCCCCTCGCCCGGGCTTTGTGACGACCAGAAGGGAGCACAGGTTAGCAGATGGACAAGTCGAATCAGGTAAAGACTTAGATCTGGAATATAATTCATAAGATTCTAAACTAAGGGAAGAAATTAACAAGAGGTATCTAGAGATATACATATATACATAGTTTACAATTGGTCCGTGCATATGTAGGATCACAACACAATACCTGAAAGGAACAATAGTATTAGAGGCCCCGAGGGTCAGGAATACAAGGCCGTAACAGGCTTCCGCATTCTCGAGGAGGCTGGTGTGGCTACCATTCACAAGCCACGACCACAAATCGAACAGTGTAAACGCTGTTTGGGCTTCCACGCCACCCGTGGTTGCTCCCGCGCTCCAGCTTGCTGGAACTGCGGATCAAATATGCATTCGGAAATGGAGTGCAAGGCCCTCACAAAGTGTCGTAACTATGGAGGACCAGTGACAAAAGAGCAGCTCGCGTGGATCCGCCACATAGAACAAGGGGAGTTCTCAAAGGTGGCACGAGCTAGAGCAGCAGCCAAAAGGGCCGAGGAGGCGATCATCGTCGCTGCGAAGGATGTCTCGATGGCCGAGGCAACAGGTTTCGGAGCACTGGGAGCTGAAGAAGAAGTTTGAGGGCACAGCAACCTCGACGATGTCCCCATTCGGGACATCTACTAACCAATAGCAGGATACCGGCTGGATCAAAGGTGCCTGCTAACCCATCTTTTTCTCTCAGCGGAGTTGGGCAAATTTGTCATTTGGAAGGTGTGACGGACGAGGGAATGTGTGAGGAGCACATTGCTTGGATCCAATGCGGAGGAATCTTCTGGTTTTCGGAGTTGTTTTGATTTTCTTGATTTTTCGTTTCAGTTTAATCAGCTGCACTTTTGGTAGCGACTCACGAGGTTGGAACGAGTTAGACTGTAGGAAAGATTACAGGGAGCCCTGCCGGATCCGCCGGTCCTTGACCCAATGTGGAAAAGATAGCTTTAGCTTAGGACCAAAAATAATAATAATAAAAATAATTCGAGAAATTCGAAAATTCCCTTTTTCCCATTTTCCATTCCTATGAGCACTTCTGTGCTTGACTTCTCGAATTGTTAACCGTCGCGAGGTATTTAAAATGCCTCCGGTGAGAAAAAATCGCCCAAAGCCGACAACTTCAGCCGGTTTTGAACGGACACCATTGTGTCCAAAATCTACTGGCATCGCGCAAATATTTTCAAGCCTATTTGTGAGTGAGGCCTTTGTCCCAGGGAAGTCCACAAATCTTCCCGATCAAGAGATGACTGATTCTGAATGGATCAGAGCAGAAAACAATGGTCCCAAGACCAAAACCCCCGTCGAGCTGGCCCCAGTGGCAAGCAGCTCCAGGAAAGGAAAGGAAGTTGTTCGAGAAAAGACAACCGACCGTGCAGAATCATCTGTAGGAAACAATGCTGTGCCAGCCTCTAAAGGCGCAGCATCGACATCAGCAATAGAATTTCCACCAGAGCTGCAATCAGTGATGGAGGCCGAAAAGCGTCGCACGACGCAAATAAACGCCCGACTCGCAATCTGCTCGACTGCAATCAGCAGTGTCGAAGCAGCACTTTCGCCTCTTTCGATTGGCGATAATAAAGAATTTGTAGACGGAATCAAAGTCTATCTTCGAGCGGCCATCGGCCAGTTCGTACAATCTGGCCCAGGGAGCACACCACCAGTTCTCCCTGCTCGCCCCGCCAACCCTCTTCCGCCGAAGGCACCAGAAATAAGGGTTCCTAACCCTCAAACAACCCAGGCTCCGGCCCCGAAGACAACTTGGGCTACCGTAGCTCGGGAAGGCCTAGCTCGCAGCGCTGGGCAGTCGACAAAAAAGGCAGAACTGCCCGCCCCCAAAGCAAAGAGCACCAACCTGAGGACAAAAGTCGATTCAAGACTTTTTCTGCGCCTCGACTACTTACACCCCCACCGTCTCCTCTCCCCAGCTGGCATTAGGTCAGCTGTGTCTCTGGCGCTGGGAACCGCTGCTAATGATATTACGTTGGTTCAGCGGATAAAGACCGGCTTTGCTATTACAGCAAAGAAAGAAGCTTCTCGAAAGGAGCTCTTGCATTTCTCCGCACTGCGGAGAGATCCAGAAATACACCTGGAACTAGCATCAAATCTGGTTGTCATGCAAACAGCCACTGTTCCGGAGACAATTCGAACACTTGCTGGCCCCATCGCCGTGACAGCAAAGATGCTTGCCGACGAAGTCGCGCGAGTGACCCAGTTGGTTCCCTTTCTGGTTCGTCCTCATGGGACTAGCAAACCAGGGGCGCCCTATTCAAATTGGCAAGCGCTCTTTCCCCGAGAATCCGCTCCTCGACCCGGATTCCGCCTTTTCGACGACTCTGGAGCTGCAAAGCTATTCCGACCTCGTCGCAAAATCGAACAATGCAAACGGTGTCTTGAATTTCACGCCACCCGTGGTTGTTCCCGCGCTCCAGCTTATTGGAAATTCGGATCTAATATACACTCAGAATCAGAGTGCAAGGCCCTCACCCGGTGTCGAAACTATGGGGGACCTCATCGATCGGATTCCCGGGTCTGCTTAGTCAGACCCAACAAGTCCGGACCGGTGACAAAAGAGCAGCTCGCGCGGATCCGCCAGATCCAGCAAGGGAAGTTCGCGAAAGTGGCTCGATTTAGGGCTGCAGCCAAAAGGCCCGAAGAGACAACGATGGCCCCAACGAAGGATGTCTCGATGGCCGAGGGATCGGGTTTCGCAATCCTGGAATCCGAAGATGAAGTTTGAGGGTACAGCAACCCTCGGTGAAGTCTACAAAAAGCTTTAAAATATATAGCAGGATACCAGCTGAATTCAGGTTATCTGCGAACTCATCTTTCGCTCTCAGCGGAGATAAGAAAAAGTCACGTGGAAGATGTGGTAGGAAAGGGAACGGGCGAGAAGCGCGGGATCCGGACCAAACAGTATTTCTTCCAAATTTGATTTCAGTTTTTGATTTTTTTTTTGATTATAGTTTTGCTGTTAACTTCTACAATTTCAGTAGAAATTCATGCGGTTGGAATGAGTTGGGCCTGTACGCAGTGATCCTTGCCGGCTCCACCAGTCCTTGACCCAATGTGGAAAAGATAGCTTTAGCTTAGGACCAAAAGTAAAAAAAAACAAAAATAAAACACCCCATTCTCTCTGTATACATTATAAGTAGAGAGTTGACATGGAAGAGATTTTATTCACAAAATAAAAAGATAGTGTGTACAACATGGCGAATAATTCAATTGAATGGGCTGTCGTGAGACATCATAAATTATATATTTTATTAAACCATACCCATTAATGGGGCTCGTGGTTTAGTGGTATAATACTCCCTTAGCATAACAGGTTTGGGAGTGGTCCGGGGTTCGATTCCCCGCGAGTCCAGTAGGGTCTATCTGTCTGAGCCCCGTCTGGTTTCACAGGCATTGTACTTTTAAAGAGAGCTAATTTATGCTTCTTATGTAATTTCTTCGTTGTGGGGTGGGAGATATTCTCTTTTTTGAATTTGTTTCTATGAACATGATTTGACGTCCTGAGGGCCCTTGCAAGCGACTATAAGCCCATCGGAATACTTACATGAGGAGGAAACTATTACGATATAATCCCCTCCCCCTATTAAACTTTTTATATCTGTAGTCTTTCGTTAACTATATTAAGTGCAATTAGCCATAAGTCCGGGATAGGACCAGCTTAAGTATACTTCGCCATCCTTTATTGTGATTAGGGTATGAGTAGGTATGAAATGTTGAATAGTCTAGGGATAGTAGAGAGGGTGTATAACGATTAACAGAGCTTGACGATATGATGAATAGCTTACTTATAATCATCGACATATCACGGTGTTAGATAGGACTCATATACACATATTTAGTACCCGCCATACAGTATATCACCGTCTATGCAGGAAGAACTACTATCTTAATTCCATGCCATGCTATCCCACATTACTCTATGCCATTGTATAGAGCTGCCCCCCAATAGTCTATCGTAATGATGGTCATGTAGGGCTGTGAAGTACTCGCATAGATGTGTTGTATCCCTGGCACTTGGCAGAGACAAATTTAGAGTAAATTCAATAATTACATCACAACATCCTTTCCCTACCCTCGCCTGCTGAAAAGTGATGGCTGTGGTCTTGAATTCGAACCTGATGGCGCGAATTATTGTGATGTTGAGGCTAGGACCAGAACTTGTTTGCGCGGGCGTCCTGGCCTTCTATTGAATACCTCGGGCTTTTGGTTGGACACAAGTGTGAACCCTTGGTCGTCTGTTTGTTTTGCTACTGTTATCAATGTAGTTGCTGTGTATGTATCGCTTTTCTCTCTTAATTCTGCCATTTTCTCCATGAGTCCATAATGTGCCCGCTGGACGCTGGCTTTGTATGCCGCGAAGCTTGGACACGTCCCTTTTTGCCACGAAAAATGGACCTTGCCACAATTGTAGCATAGCACCGACTTCTTTGGGCAGTCTCTGGTCTATTGGGTGCCCGCACACCTTCCACATCTTCTGGCCATATTACAGGATGCTCGGGTATGCCCCCATTGACTGCAGTTGAAGCACTGCTTGACAAGCGCACAGGGTGACCAGAGCTGGGCCGTGTATAGCATTGAATCCATTACCATGCCATTACTGATCACCTTACTTTGGAGAGCCTCCATCGGCAGGTTAGCGATCACTGAGCCTCGAGTATGGCTATTTATCTTCATCTAAGTGTGCTCTTTACCGTCGCAAAGCTACCTCACCCTGTTGATTTGGATTCCAGGAATCCAAGGTTTTGTCTCCGTTGTCATCTTAAATATTGCCACGCTATTGTTTGCGTTTTTTCCTCCATGTATAATTGTCCCCAGTGGAATTCCTTAAATTTCGACAGGATAATCCTGCTTTAAGACGCAAAACTCCTTAGACTGCGCTATCCTCAAGGTAACGTCTCGCTAGGAGACCGACTGCATAAACACCTCTGTGTTGTTGCTCCTTAATTACCTAACAGCATATGCCCCATTGATTTGTAATTTTGCCTTGTTAAGCAGCTCTGCTGGCTACATTTTTTCTGCTCCTTCGACTCGTATCCGTACTACCGCTTTGGTCGCTGGCGTTGCGACGATCAAGGAGTACATGGGTCGCTCTCTCACTGTTTGTGCCGACTTTTGAACCGTCTTGTAGACTGGCTTGTCGAGACTCCACTTACCTGCCTTTTAGAAGGCAGAAATCCTATCTTTTATTGCTATAGTCCTAAGATTCGTTCGTAAAAGTGTTGCGTAGGACCTGAGGGCATCTAAAGCCTCATCTATTTCCATCATCGGTGTTGCAGTAATATTAACGCCTGCTATTACCAGTATTTCTCAAGCCTTGTTTAAATAAAACCCTATTCTCTTTACACTCTCCATTTTAGTGCCTGAAGAGTTCGCGAGAGACTTTAGAGCCACATTTGCGGCTGTTCCGCTGTCTGTTGGTGCTTTTGGTGGTGCCGTGATATAATTTACAGCCGCGAAATCCACCCTGCTAGCTAACACACACATATACACAATTTTTCGCAACCCAAAGTGACGATATTGCATTCCATTTACGACATCTTACTGCCATTTTCATTTCTCAATCACTCATGCCGCCCCAGTCCTCCGCAGAGGCTGGCTCCTGGCCACCTCTCCCCACCCAACACGCGACGCGCCAGGACGTCGAAATGGATCTCAACGGTCCACAATACACACTACCGCCTGCGCCACCCAACACCACACCAGACTCAGTCTGCTGCGCGAGTCAACAGCGCTCTACAAACCCCACGGCCGTCAACATGACCAACTTTCTCGCCGAACAAGCGAGGACTTTCCAGGAATGTTTTGCGGAAGCAGAGCGCATCGTCAGCGGGTACTGCAACCTGCTCGAATCAACAACAGACGAAGAGTTCCGACAAGCCATCGAACTCACCGATTTAACTCTTCAAAGCCGGATTACAGAAATTCTGCGGAGCAATTCAGCCATCCCCAAAGCCACAGCACCAGCTCAAGCTGCAAGTGGCCACACCATCAAACATCGCCTCGAGACAGCTAAAGAGCCGAGGAAGAAGACTATTGCGAGCGGCGTACGTCCTGTACAGATCCTAGCCAGGGAAAACACGAGACTAGGAGCAGCTACACCACCGGCTGCTTCTGCAACACCAATCCCTACCCATGGTACAGAACAAACCACCAACCAGACTCCCGAGAGATCCTGGACAGAAGTGGTGCGTAAAAAGACTGAGCCAGCAACCACAGCTACCACAAAAACAACCACTGGCCACACGCTCATATCGAAACCCAAGGCATCAGCAGTGGTGTAGGAAAAAGCTGACGAGCGTGTAAACTTACGGCTTAAACTCGATCACCAGTGGGGACGATTGTCTCCACACTTCATAAAAATAAGCCTGGCTAGTAAACTACGCCTGGCCAACTCGCCGATCAGACAAGTCACAGTCGTGAATACTAGATTTGCTTTACAAGCTGACGGGGGAGGAGCAAGAAGCGCGCTACTGACAGGAGCTAATACCCTAGACAGCTCTGAAAAGAAGTTGGAAGCCGCGTCCAATTGGATCTCAGCGCTTGCACCCAATATTCCAAACAGGCTATATACTCTCGAAGGACCAGTGCCAATCACCAGAAATGGTGATCGAAGAAGCCACCCTCAAAACCGGCGTAAGACCAGCATCTGCCCGCGCTTTTGCGACTAGCATGGCAAGGCCATCAACAGACTGGTTGCTACACTATGCAACAGGAAAACTAAAGCTTGGTGAACGAATATTTGAAGAAAGTGGTCGGCTGCACGAACTCTAGCGCAAGCCAAAAATTGCTCAATGCAACCGATGTTGTGGACACCACCCTACAAAGATCTGCTCGCGAGTGGAACTCTGTTCAAGATGCGGCTCTATCGAGCACAAGGCCACCGATTGCAAACAGGCTATCCCGAGATACATCAACTGCTATGGACCACACTCTGCCGTCAAGCCTAACTGCATGGCAAGGCCGACGCGGGCTGGTGGTAAAACAGTACAGCGCACAAGAGACCAGCTGGCGGTAATTCGCGAACAAGGTCAAAAGGAACGGAACGCTTCTATAAGAGAAATGGAAGCAAAGCAGAAAGACACCGAGGCTACTGCCGAAAACGAAAATACAAACGTTACTCAATGCTCGTAAGGGACCACAACCCAACCGAGCTTCAAAAAACGGCAACAATAATATTGTTCCTCTGTGCTAATCTGGGCAGAGGAGACCCGGCTACGGACATCATCCTGCAATCCGCTTGGGATTCAGGAACCGATGTCCTACTTATCCAGGAACCCTGGACTCAACACAAGGACGGCTTCTGGCTCACCAAGTCGCATCCCGGATTTGATAGGCATTTGCCTCCCCGTGTCGCTGCCAACTCTTCAAGGCCACGCTCCCTCATCTACACGCGAAAAGGGATCAAGTACCAACAGCAAGCAATCTGCGAGACATCACCAGATCTTACCGCAGTAACGGTAGAAGGAATCACATTTGTCTCCGTCTACCGCGCTCCTGGAGCAGACCTTTTGCTGCTGCTGTCATGGGCTTCATGTAGGCCTACAGTTATTGGTGGTGACTTCAATTCTGTTTACCCTGACTGGTAGCCAATGGCTACCAGGCTACACGGCGACGGCCAGGTGCTCACCGAGTGGATGTTCGAGCACGGCATGGACCTATCTTCCACCCCAGGCGTCCCGACCCACGATCTCGGAAACACACTCGACCTCGTTTGGTCTAACGCTGGCGCACTTGCAGATATTTCGATAGAGCTTGACTCGACATCGGACCACAGAACTGTGGCAGGAGACGTCCCCCGTCCAAACTCGAAAGCCAGAGCTGTAATCAAAACTGGTCAACCAGTCTGAGTGACAGACGACGCCCTCGAAGACTTTGCCGAGGTGCTTAGTAGATGGGCTCATGGAATAGGGCTACAGCCAATGGAATCAATAAGCGCGGTAGACAACCTTGCAGATAAGCTGGTTCAAACCATTAGCGATGCAATCAGGGCTACTGGAAGACGCGGGAGTGCTAAGAAGGGTAGGACGGCACCTTGGTCGCCGTTGGAGTGCTCACAGGCCAAACGCGAATACAGGATATTCAGGGACGAAGAGAGCAGAAAGGATTTCCGTCGCATAGTCAGAAGTGCGAAACGCCAATACTGGCGGCGAAAGTTCTCAGAAGCTACAACCGACGTCGACATGTATCGGATGGCACGCTGGGCAAAGCCCCAACCTGCATCTGCTGCTCCACCACTCCAAACTCCGGATGTTTTTGTCTCGGATTCAAGAAATTGTGCACTTCTATTGCGCGATCTCCTTCTCGGCCGGTTCACCAGCCAAAACGACGTGGACATCAAACACCTCGAGCCAGGACGCGGAAACCTTCCATGGGTCTCAAGTGTCACTGATGAAGAAGCCAAGTGGGTCACAACGGCCTGCCAGAATAAAGCCCCTGGAGCAGACGCAATTTCTGTTCGTCTTGTTAGGATAGCCTGGCCGTCAATTGGGCAAGCAGTGAGAGTACTCTTTGAGGGCTCACTTCGACTGAACCACTTCTCGAAGGCATTCAAGCTAGCTGAAGTGATTCTCCTCCCCAAACCTGGCCGTAATCTCAGTACAGCTTAAGGATGGAGACCTATCGCACTACTCTCCTCTCTCGGCAAAGGTCTTGAGAGACTAGTTGCAAGGCGCATGGCTTACACCGCCATTTCGTACAAGGCCGTGCCGCAGCAGCTTTTTGGAGCACTCTCCGGCAGATCCGCTAATGACCTCGTCTCATGCGTTATCCACGACGTGGAACATGCAATGAAAAGACAGAAGAAAGTAGTCCTTGTCACTCTAGACGTACAGGGGGCATTCGACTCTGTACTCCACGGACGACTGCTGCAAAGGATGAACAAAGCTGGGTGGCCGAAACCAGCCATCATCTGGATAAAATCTTTCCTGGACAAACGATCCGCCCGTGTCAGACACGAGGACGGAGTAGCAGACCCAATTCACCTAGAATGCGGGCTGCCACAAGGATCGCCCCTATCCCCAATTCTCTTCCTCCTCTACATGGCCGAAGTCTTGGGAGGCAGTAGTTGGAGATTTGGCTATGCAGATGATGTTGCTATCCTCGGCATAGGTTCGACGCCAACCGAAGCCGCAGTGGCTGTCCAGCGAGAAGTCTGTACTGTCTTAGGTTAGGCTGCTAATAATGCCGTCTCTTTCGACCCAGATAAGGCCGAAGTAGTCTACTTCGTCGGCCCCAGATCCAGGGGACACGATCTTCCGGCTATAAGGGTAGGCACTCGCGATGTACAAGCATCCGACGATATCCGATGGCTCGGAGTACACCTTGATCGCAGTCTGACCTTCGAAAGCCACGTCTCAAAGTGGACCAGTAAAGCAATGCGGCTAGTGCAACACTTCCGACGGCTCACTCAGTGCACCCAGGGACCAAGGCCCAACTTACTAACCACAGTCATCCGTACGGTAGTTCTGCCAATTTTGATGCACGCAGCGGAATCCTGGTACCCGGATCCAACCAGGGAAACCTATCGGGGTGTCGCGCGCAACTCTTGCAAGAGACAGTGCAAAGTAATCGACCAAACTTCTGCATTCGGAATCCGCGTGGCCCTACCAACCTGGCGCACGATACCTATTATAGCCCTAAGAAGAGAGACTGGTATTCCACTAGCACACACTCTGCTCGAAGAACCGAGGCTCAAGACTGCCGCACGAATCCGGAGACTGGATGGTTATCATCCGCTTCGACTTCTGCCAGAGGCTGAACTTCCGCAACCGCTCCGACCTCCGGTACCCCCTCAGCTAATTCCCTGCTAGATAAGCAAGAAAGAGGCTGCCAAATTCATCAGAGAGTGGCTACCTACACTCCTACCCGACTGTCTCTGCGTTTACAGTGATGGTTCTGGGGCTTCCACCGACAGAGTGTCATGGGCCTTTGTGACCTTTATCAGTGGCACAGGCACGGTAATTGAGCAAAGTAGCTCAGGCAAAATAACGAATGCGGAGATTTACGACGCTGTCACAGCTCGAATATACAAAGCGAATGGGCATTTGTATGATTGAAAGGTAAAGCTATAATTCATCTATGTAAAAGCAAACTACCTGCAAGTCTACTCTACTACTTATACACATCCAGAGGTATCTAAATCTAGCCTATGCTTACAGTGGCAATCAAACTGACTTAAGGTTTCTTCTGTCACACGGGTAACGCTTCCGATACTCTTGGCACTATCCTTTACGTAGCCTCAGTGGCGATCTCGTATCAGTTTTGGTCTGCTGATAATCCTCGGAGTGATAGAGAATATAGGTTGCCTTCGATAGCCATCGAAGGCTGCAGGACTTATCGGCTCACAAGCCGTCACAGACGCGGAGGTTCATGGAGTTTTGGCAGCCCTAGAAGCAATCACCGCCAGGAAGCGAGACTGAGGCCGCAGTGCCATTTATTTACTGCTCGACAATTCTGCGGCTGTCCAGGCTTTACTGACGGGAACAACGAGCTCATCATCCTGGCGTATCCAAAAGTTTGTGAAACTGGCCGCTAGATCAGCCGCACCTGTAAAAATAGGATGGTTCCCAGGCCACGAAGGGCTAGCAGGAAATAAAATCGCCGATGAAGTCGCTCGAAGAGAGCTTAACTCGCCGGACAACTCTAGGACGATACATGGTGTGATGACCCTCGCCTCATCTGGACGAAAAGCCCGCGAAATTGCCAGGCAAATGTTGACAGACTGGTGGCATCCAAACCGCCCCAAACATTACGCCGACCTTGAACTCGAGATGCGCCACAAGAATCCGTCAGAGCTAGCGCTACCGAGAGCGGTCTTCGCACGCTTGATCGCTGCCCGAACTGGACATGGGGACTTTGCGGCATATCATCGCCGCTTCAACCATACAGATGCTACACTTAACTGCGTGTGTGGGAGGGAAAAATCGGCCAGTCACATCGTCCGGTGTCGAAAAACACTGGCAACTTTGCGTTTAAAAAGTGGAAGGCGAAAGGCGAAAGGCGCTAGCTCTGGAAATGTTGCTCGGATCAAGGGGATGGCAGCTATTCAGGGACTACGTCCAGGAGAGCGGGATTTACGCGGAGGCTATTCGGGGGATGGCAGGGATACCTGTGACTCGGACGTGATATATCGAGAGCCTAGGTGGTTTGGCATGGAAAGAGGGAAATGGAATCGAGGCTCGGGCGCGTGGTGGCCAAGGCAGAATTACGGAAGGGAGATTGTATAAGTTTTTCTTTTGTAATGCAGGATTTTGCGTGGAAGTTCTCTTTTGTTTTGTTTTCAATTCTGAGCCGCTGGACTCGTCATAATTCAATACACAGATGCGTTTCGGCATGGTTCCGGTCATTTTGGTGGGACGAGGCATTTGTACTGCACGGCAGTTAACCTGATCCGGCCCGACCCCACTTGTGCTCAAGCTCCAGTAGGAGAGCGACGGTAGTTACATCACCTAGCACGTTAATGACCAAACTAATGGAGGGCAGGACTGAACACCTGTACGCGGTGTCCTCTACGAACCTGGGAGTGAAATATTCTCCCAGAGCAAAGTTCAGTCAAATTTCGCAATATCAAAGAAGTTGGCCCACGAGGCAAAATTTAAAATTACTCCATCACGTCGTTTTTCCGCTCCCAACGAGTGTGACACCTACCTAAGTCTTATCAAGTCTACAAGTACGACCTAGTACATCCTCATCCCAATGACCACACCTCTCTTCGACCTTCTCTGGTCTCAGTTGACCACCAAATACACGCCCACGCCGATATTTATACCCGACGGAGGAAGCAAAGCGTGCCGCACAAATCTGGGAGATAGTTCTTTGGGATGGACGTGAGAGGGATCAGGACAAGTTTACAAGATGATGCAAAGGAAGGATATAACCTTGAAGGGAGTGAAATTCCGAATTTTGGCAAGCAGTTTTACGAATTGAGCTTTGTGCGCGCCAAGACTTCGCTTGTGAGAGTGCAGCTGACACTATAAAAACAAGCCAACGAGGGAAGGTGTAGTGTTCCGCCTCCTAGTGGTGTTCTCTGGTATGGTTTGAGTAGCCTGGGCACCTACTCCACTTGGGAAGGAGACACCTCAGATCACATATCGCACGGAGAAAAGTTGAAAGATGATGGAGGCATGTCTGGATAACTCAGGGTTTTTGAGACGTTCCCCTGGGTGGGTATTCACGGATGAGGGTTGACTTGGGGTGAAGAAAAAGCCGCCACAACTTCGCAGTGGTACTTGCAAATGAAATCTGAGGCATGAGTGCTCTTCCTTTACGTTGAATCATCTATTCTGTACTTTTCTTTGATATAGTGTCATAGCTAGATAGCTGCATACGCAATTAAAATCTGATGCAAAAAAAAAACTGATCAGGAAGGAGCTTTGGGCTAGTCATGAATTAGTCATGGAAGGAAATTTGGTCAGAGCTGAGATGGAAAACTATTCTGGCGAGGAGTTCCTTTGGGAGAGGTGTCAGTGGATAGATGTAGTGGCGATATATACACTTAATATAATGTATTTGTTAACTCGCCCCAAAGAAAATCTACAATAGCCGTCGCTCTAAGATTGTGGAACAACGATATATCACGTGATTTGGGAACAGCGCAAGGCTGATAGCTCTGACATGATCTAGTGATGCGGCATTTTCGTTCGAAAGAATGCGGAACTGACCTTCAAATCTTGAAAACCTTATGATAAGTACTGGGAGAAGATCTGGTCATCGCAAATTCCGATCGAGGAAAAGGTGTTGCTCTTGGACAAGGTATAAAAGAGGAAACTGATAGATCTCTCCAACGGTTTCGGGTTCGCCGGCTCACAGCAAGTGCGCGTCAGTGATCACGTCACCAAATGGCAAAAACAGCGGCTGGTATGCAGCCGTGGGTTGAGCCCCGTGCGGCGGTACTATTTGTGCTAGAGTAGCAGGGGTCGAGTCCGGAACTCAACTAGCCGTAGGGACCATCATTTGCGCCGCTTGGGTACGATTCCCTGGCAACGCATTTTGTTATGATCGGCCTCAGTAACTAAACTTATCCATGTAGATAGCTAGATGCAATATCAGCCTTTCAACTTTCCATTGACCTAT
This sequence comes from Blumeria graminis f. sp. triticale, assembly GCA_905067625.1. NCBI lineage: Eukaryota > Fungi > Ascomycota > Leotiomycetes > Helotiales > Erysiphaceae > Blumeria > Blumeria graminis. The sequence continues at coordinate 6,713,918 of LR898472.1, read as the reverse complement.
TTAACACTAAACTCTGTTGTATCCCGACATAGACTAGCTGGAGATAGACGCCAGCAGAGGTAGAAAGTGAAATGCGGCCATCGAAGCTTCCGTCAAAGACTTAACAGCAGACTCGCGTCGTATGTATAGAACGCCAACAAAGGCCTAGAGGAACTAATTCAAGTGTCCAGTTGGCGTCCCAGAGAGACATGGCCCCTACCATGGCTTATAGAAGATCTTCATCTTATGAAGACGTTATTCCCCAGTTGAAGATAGAAACATCGGGCTTTAGAAATAACAGCCACGACTACTTGCGACCAGTAGTAATTGCTGTGAGTAAAGCCAGAATTACAAGATTGATTGTGGCCAGAATAACAATGGTCCGCAATGGTAAGGAGTAACAGAGGCTTAAGCAGAACGGACATACTAGGATATTGATTGTCATGAATCTCTCGTTGAAAGTTTGGTGGAAATAGCTGATCTTACACCACACTGAGGTTAATGTAGTTTATCAACGTGCTAGTCAATTGGCACCCTCCGCACTCGCATAGGAGCTTTAGCACGAATTGGGCCGGGCTTGATCAGGTTAACTACCATACAATTATAATTGACTTCGTCCCACCTCCGACTTCACCTATATGCTGAATGATACCAAGCCTGACCATCCAGAAACCTGCTGTGTATACGCCAAAGCGCAAATTCCTCCTCAGACTCGGCAAATACACGCCATAGCCCTTGACATCCTCGTTGGCTCCTAAACATAAATGTCGTCCCAGATCTAACAGTTGCTCTATCATTGCACCTTCATATCTACCCTTGGGTTGTTGTCGTCATTGGGAACCTGAACTTCCGCGAAAAATGTGATCCTCTCGATGTATTTTCACTTTTTCCCTTCCTTTGTACACGTCCCATTTCCAACGTGACTTACCGCATTAGGGTGTGCGTAGATGGGTGGTGTGATAAGTGTGGAGATAGGTCGCGGGTCGCAGGTATAGAATCCACTGATAAATGCCTCTTCGCAAATATATAAGGAGTTTGAGTGATTTACGTCGTTATAATACGGTCCCCAGATAAACCCGGGCCTTTTCGTGAATTGGATGTTGGTGATGAGTTTTTGTTCGACTTTCTAGCGAATGTGTATGTGTTTTTTATTGTAACACTGGAGTTTATGACTATCTAGCACATTGGGCTCCTCTCTGACCCAGGCCACACCTTGTACAGTGCTCCTTGCCTCTTTTGTTACTTGAAAGTTCATTGATATACTGCCCTTGATGAATAGCAATTCAGCTCGGTATTTACCCGTGGATTTGGGCCACCTTTTCCACGCAACCTTCTACCCAAAAAAAATTAAAAATGGTAGCAATGGAAACTGCGTGCGCAGGAAAAAGTCTCAAAAAACCTGCAGGCCCAGCCAGGCGAGGCCTAGACACCGGGACCACATGAGGTACGCATATTCATCTATATCTCCCTTTTTTGTAACAGTCGAGGTCGACTTGATACAATCCACCATCTCCGTATCAGGTGCTGGGTACGCTCCGGAAACTCATCAGATGGCTTTTTCTCCATGATCATGGGTTGGTGATGAGTAGGGCTCCGACCCTACCATCTGATCTGATCATGGTTAGCTTCATGACAATGGTGATAGGGGGATTTGTCGAGAGATGAAGACGATACAGACGGCAAAAGCGATTGGGAATCCTCATCGAAGTGAGGACTTGGTTACTCTATCTTGGCTCTGCAGACTCTACAGTGAGAGCTGGAGGCTCATAGGAGACACCGCTGACAGGTGTTGAGAAAAGTCCCCTTTCTCGCGAATGTGAAATCTCTGTTGACTGATCTTCCAACAAAAATAACGAGAACAACTTCTTTAAGCCAGCAGACCATCAAATGTAATTCATCCCACACTTGTTGATGACTGAATCTCAGCTCTGGCGTAATTTTCACCACCAGGTTCGAAGAAGACATCACTGATAGGTGTTGAGTCATCGTCCTCCACCACTCAGAGGTTGATGCCATGCTTGTTGGATACTGGCCCATAGACTAAGTTAACTATTTTTTTTAAATCATTTAATGTATATTCAGCTATGGAGCTATGACACATGACCGGTGCTATGTATACATGTAGGATGAATCTTTTGACGTTAGAGACACTCATACTCTGGATTTCATTCGCAAATGCCACTATGAGGTATGCTCGCTTACACAAACAGTCGACCCTCCTCCGTTAGTACCCACGAAAGGGAATTTCGAAACCTTTGGTCATCCAAGCATGCCTTCGTCATCCATGCATACCAGCGCCGCGAGAAATGTGGTTGTGTTTTACCGGATTTGAACCAGCGATCTCCTGTCTCAAGCGGGATGAGTGTCCAAGCTATCCAGACTCTACTTGGCAGACCAGCCAAGACGATGTACCACCGCACCATCAAACCATGGCGGTGTTTAAAGTGTCGCCTGCACTCTCGCAACCGAAGACTTGGCACGCACAAAGCTCAATTTGTAAAAACTCCTTGCCAAAACTCAAAATTCCACGCCCGTCGAGACTGTATCCATCCTCTGCATCATCTTGTGAACTTGCCCTGAACCCTCTCACGTCCATCCCAACGAAATGCCTTCTAGACTTGTCCGCCACGCTTTGCTTCCTCCGTCGGGTATAAATATAGGCGTGGGTGTTATGATATGAGACAACGAGGTAGTCGAGGCTAAGGTTACAGCATAATATTGTATGAGTCTATTCACTGTCAACAACTAATTATAACATCATCCACTCCTCATCACTCCGCAATGTGACTTCCGCATAGCTCATAACCACAACAGTGGGCGTGTATTTGGTGACGATCTGAGGCCAGAGAAAGTCGACGAGAGGTGTGGTCGTTGGAATGAGGATGTACTAGGTCGTACTTATAGACTTGATGAGGCTTAGTTAGGATTCGATCCCGTTGGAAGTGAGAGATTGACATTGAAGTGTACTTTGAATCATTGCCTCGTGGGCCAACTTCTTTGGTATTGCGAAATTTGACTGAACTTGGCTCTGGGAGAATATTTCCCTCCCAGCTTCATAGAGGACACCACGTACAGGTGTTTAGTCTTGCCCTCCACTAAGCTAACTAGGTTGATGCCTGTAATAAAGAATGCGATTTTGATAGCTTTAATGTGCAAAGCAGGGGGACTATTCTCAACATGTGTCAGTGGTCTCCCCTACGAACCTCCGGCTCCCTTTTTTTTTTTGCATCAGATTTTAATTGCATATGCAGCTATCTAGCTGTGACACACCTCCAGCTCTCACTAGAGTGTCTATAGAGCCGAGATTGAGTATTACCCTTTCAAAATTGAACCGAGTTATCGTCCCTAATATTCTATATTTCCGAATCTACTAGCCAGGAGGGCATCTGGAATACATGAGTTACTCTACGACCCCATGTCCATAACGACTATTGGATGCTAGGCTAGGCTCCTTCACGACAGTCACTCTCGACCAAGACTTTCTCACATCTTTTCGCGACCTTCGGTTTGTCCTACGGCATGAATCAGGGAAAGAGAAAGGAGGAGGCTAGGAAGGTTGAGAGACGCTCTTTGATATACACAGATCTGCTTCATCGGGCTGGCCGACCTCTTCGTCATAGGAGAGCCCCGCACCCAGTGGCTTTTGAGACTTTTCCTGCAGCTACACACCCGCAAATGGCCATCGTTTCGTTGACTGGAGAGGAGAGATGACGACGGGATAACGGCTCCTCTTAGTATGTACTCGAATGAAGACCTGTGGGGGTATTACTGCCGGAAAGAAGTCGTGAAGGAGACATAGGAGGGAGTACACTCACTACCCGAGGCATAGATACTCTCGGCCTGTAGGCAGAAAGGACTTACATTTCCTTTCATAGTCATAGACTTCATAGGACAATACACATACACGTGCAAAGCACGAGCCCTGCGTCTAAAAGACGTGACACGGTTAGTTGATTTCAAAAGACTCAATACTGACAGTATGACCACTTCAATACGAATCAGTACATATAAGAATAGAGGTAGATTTTCCAAATCGAATGCCTTGCGCCTCACCTATATCCCCGGCTTCATCCACCAAAAGACCAATCTCCACGACTTTAAATGTGTCAGTAGCACTGTGTGAAAGCTCGGTATTGGCGCCCAGTAGCATCCCAGACCGAAAGCCCTCACACAAAGTCAGAACCAAAGTGCCCGTCAAAACCGCTTCTAATTCTCGTTCCATGCGCCGACCAGCTCTCTTCCCTCCACTTGGAGAGCCCCATTAGAAGCGGTCCCCACATGTCCAGGTTATGGTACCAGAATAATGATATCATGACGTGCGAGGATATGCTCCGTCACACCGGCGCTCTTCCCATCCCAGGCATAAGCGAAAGTCCATGCACAGCTACTGGAGTTCTATGCAGCGTCTCCCGATACTTTTTGTATTACAGGGTTCATAGAAATAGGAAAATATTCCGAGTGTTTTGACATCAGTGAGGACAGGAGAATGAGGACGTTTTAGTATCAGAGAGTGCCGAGAAAATAGCACAAGGATGATTTGAGCAAGTCATGTATGTAAAACCTAGAAATTACCGAGGAATTCATCTGCAAGTAGAAAGTAGCCAGTCATGAGTGAGGCACCTCCGTGTGTGCGACTGGATCAGCTGCGTGATCGGGCGTTGACGAAGTTCAGTGTGTGGTAAGATTGAGCTGGAAACTTCTGCACGAAAGGTAGAGCCGACATTGAACATAATTTTTTTAACATAGATATCTATGAGTCTGCTAAAAACTTTCCTACAGACTCGCTTTTTCCTGGAAATTTTAGACACGCAGAGCCCCATAAAAGTTTAGACCAGCAGCGTCTGAAGGACAATGAGTTATTTTTGCCACCTGATTTGGGAGCTTTGATGGGATCAATTCGGTGTGCAAAGGCTGAACGCCTATTCGCTGTGATTTTTAGGAACGTTGGAGCGAAGTACCTTGCTCGATTTGGGTTCAGTCGTGCTTCGTAATAAAGTTGGCTCACGGAGGGCAAGACTGAACACCTGTACGCGGTGCCCTCTGCGAAGCTGGGAGTGAAATATTCTCCCAGAGCCAAGTTCAGTCAAATTTCGCAATACCAAAGAAGTTGGCCCTCGAGGCATTGATTCAAAATACTCCACCATGCCAATCTTTCACTCCCAACAAAGTCGATTCTTCACTAAGCCTCATCAAGTCTACAAGTACGACCTAGTACATCCTCATTCCAACGACCACACATCTCGTCGACTTTCTCTGGCCTCAGATCGTCACTAAATACACGCCCACGTCGATATTTATACCCGATGGAGGAAGCAAAGCGTGGCGGACAAGTCTGGGAGACTGTTTTTTGGGATGGACCCGAGAGGGATCAGGACAAGTTGATAAGATGATGTCGAGGATGGATACTACCTCGACGCGCATGAAATTTCGAATTTTGGCAAGGAGCTTTTACAAAATGAGCTTTCTGGCGCCAAGCCTTCGATTGCGAGAGTGCAGGCGACACCATAAACACCGCCATGGCTGCATGGTGCGGTGGTACATCATCTGGGCTGGTCTGCCAAGTAGAGTCTGGATAGCTTGGACACTCATCCCGCTTGAGACAGGAGATCGCTGGTTCAAATCCGGTAAAACACAACCACATTTCTCGCGGCGCTGGTATGCTTGGATGACCAAAGGTTTTGAAATTCCCTTTCGTGGGTACTTACGGAGGAGGGTCGACTGTTTGTGTAAGCAAGCATACCTCATCGTGGCATTTGCGAATGAAATCCAGAGTATGAGTGTCTCTAACGTCAATAGATTCATCCTACATGTATACATAGCACCGGTCATGTGTCATAGCTCCATAGCTGAATATACATTAAATGATTTAAAAAAGTTGGCCCACGTGGCAACAATTTGGGGCTCCATACTGGACAAATCTTTACTCTAAAGTAATTTTGACTAGAGCCTTATAAAGTATATCTAATACATCCTAACTTCAATGAATACACTCGTCAACTCGCTCTCTGGCCTGAGCCGGCCGCCAAGTACACGCTCACGATAATATGAATACCCACAGAAGGAGACTGGCGTATGATACACTTGGACAGATAGGCAAGGTGATACTTAGTATGGATATAATCTTGGAAGAGGTGAAATTCCAAATTTTCAGAAAGATTTTTCACCTTGCTGAAAATCGGCGTGCCACAACCTCGATTGCAAAGGAATTTCAGAGCATGAGTGTGTCTGAAGCTGAAGGCGTCATCTCACATGTATTCAAGATACGGATCATTTTTCATAGCAAGATAGCTATACACAATTAAATAACACAATTAACTTGATTGTGGCGCCATCTGGACAAAGAAAGGCCGCCAATAATTGATTTGCGCCCACGCTATACAGTCGCGTCTGTACCACTAAGTTACCTGAAGTGCTACGTCATGAGATATCCCAATCGTAATGCTACACTCAAGGCTGTGTCCGGAACGTGGACCAAATGAAATGTCACAAGTTCAGAACAGCATGGCTCTCTATTCCCGGCCCTACTCTTGACCGACTCAGTGACACCAATGATAACCAACAGCCCGATGCAATGAGCAATTGTGCATCAGATACGTACAATGTCTGGAGAGCCTACTTCTTCACGGGGAAGCCTTCGGTAAATGACTGGGAGACCCAAGCCTTGAGACAGGAAGAGGGTAGAAGGGCTAAAGGACTGGGAAGGCTCTATCAAGTGCAAGCCAGGAAAAGATCACCTATCATCAAAATGAGACCATACAACTTCAGTCATTACGGTAGAATGACACAATCTTCATTTATACAAGCAAGAACAGGGATTGGAAATACCAGGGCCCATTTATTTCGAATTAAAAAAGTGAAGGATAACTCTTGCAACTTTTGTTGGAAGGGAAAACAGACTGTTCAACGCCTACTTCTTTATTGTAGTAAGTTTAAGATCGAAAGAAAGGAAGCTTTTAAAGGTATACTGCCATTAAGATTAGAGATATTTTTTAATACAAATATTGGAAAAGAAGCAACTCTCCACTTCCTTCAAAGCAGTGGATGCATGAATGCATCCAAAGCTGACTGAAAGGGAGGAGACTAGAAGATAAGTAAAGGAAATCGGGACTGAATATTTGTATTTATATATAAAATAATCAGATGTGTCATAGCTAGATAGCTGAATACACTATGAATTAAAAAAAAAAAAGCCTTCGGTAAAATCTTTCCTATGAGATGCGGCCGGGAGTCGGAGAGCTGCGCGAGGTAAGCGAGAGGCAAAGATCCGTCTCCACAATCATGTCTCGAGTGGAAGCGGGAGGGGTAAGTTGGCGACGAGTTTTCGACAAACCGTCAAAGTGCGAAGCTCGCAGAGGATAAGTGTGAGAGGGAATGTTTCGGCCAAGCTTATTCCAGCGGTAAATGCTCTAGATCGCTGAGAGGGAGAAATCCCGAGCTCAAGCTGTTCGAAATGGCGGCTTGGTAGGCGTGGAAAATTTGAAGATTGGTTATGTCCGAATCGTGGGTGTTTTGGGCCCAAGGCCAAATCACCCACGATATCTCGGCATAGGGCCGAATCTTGCGATTGAAATCCTCTGATTCCATGGCCGACTCGCCGGTCGGCTGTCGCGGCCAAATGCCATTGGACATGAGTTTAGAATTTTTCTTGGATTCTCTTCGAAGTCTATGGCTGTAGGGGACTGAGGGAAGTATCTAGAAAGCTCTCAGAGTTACTAATAATATCAGGCTTTGAATCGTCCAAGATTTTCCTCTCCATACTGAATATCATGCCCTCATATAGATAATTAAATAAGCTAGACCGTAGTGCCTGACGGCCATAAAGTAAATTACTCGGGGCGCACGCCAGTACTTGTGACATGCATTGCTATGAATGCACGCTAATGTCTTCTTCTGTCAACATAGATGCCGGTATTTTTGGAAAAGGTATCTCATGCAGATATCTGATGAGAAATCAACCTTAACATGCATGCCATGGGTACAATCCCCGTCGGATCTATCCGATCGAGTTTGGCAACTTTAATAAATCAGATATGCTAAACGACAAAGTTATTATAAGTTTCAGGCCGGACCCCATTTTACACCATAATAGAGCTACACATAAACCGCGGAATTTCCATCCAAGATACCGAGAAAAGTTAAATTTTTTGCGAGATTACTCTCGTCCGTAAACGATGCTCACTACGTTGCCTAGTTCACATCACAGATTAAGATATACTTTCTTCGACAATGACTAAGTCTCAGACGAAAATTTGTGCCAGAGCTCTTTTGAAGAAATGTACTCAGTTCTAGATTCTGACTCTGGCATTGCCTCACATTTTAAATTTTACAAAGTATGCATGGATGAAAGTCTCGATTCGGACTTTAGTGTTAGTGAGATCATTGTTTTTGGTTACGGATACGATACAATAATATGACCCTTATTTACCCTCGTCCATGTCGCTCAAAAGCTGTCGGCGAGCAACCCATACTGCCTTAGAACATAACAAGAACGCATTTGGCGTTCTACCAACAAGCAAACCACCTCCCATTAGATAAACTCTGAAACGCCCTGCTAAATACAAGTATGTGAGATATTCACTTAGAATCCATCCGGCAACTCTTCTCATCCCAACTTTAAGTGAACCAATCGTGTTTCAAAAGAATATTTTCCAGATGCTCTAGACTGCTGCTTACTTCCGCTACTTTCAGGAAATACCGCCATTACTCTGATTCTGTGTACTACGTATAGAACGAACATGGGAAAGCCTTGGACCCGGTGCTCTCATGGTTATTCTCGATGACTCCCACTGCCTAGGATGATTATCTGTTTCCATTACCGTACCCATCATAGAGTTGGCACTTAATCTCCTGAGTGGCGGGATGAGACTCGGGCGAGAAGTAAAAGAAGAGTTGATGGGGACGCGAGAGGACGAGAGGATTGTAGATGAATTAGATGGAGAAATTGTTTGTGAGCTCGCAGAGGAAATTCTCGAGCGTCTGCCTGTACTGCTGCTAGAACTGATACTGCGTGAACTTTCGCTATTCTGCCTAATTATTTCTTGCAGAGCCTCGGGGATACGGTACCATTGTTCTAACCTCGTAGTGCTAAAAAATCTGGAGGATTGTGCTGGATACTGTGGGCCGGTGGCTGGCCGGGTGCCAGTTATGTTTGCATTGGGTGAGAAATCAGTTGACAAAAAAGGCAGGCCACCAGCTTCTACTGCATCTTTAAACCATTGCTCCCATTCTTCATCCATAATAGTGGAAGAGTTGCCGGCTTCGCGTTGAGCCACGGCAGCCCTTAAGCGCTCATTAAGTGCCGTTCCAACGCTTTGAACCTCAATATCTGACTCCTCATCGCCGTCTTCGTCAATTGAAGTTTCGGCTCCTTCTTCTGATTCGTGTGTTTGTTCCTCATGTTGATTATTATCCTGCATTTCATCCATCTCAGCAAATCTTTTGGCGGCAGTCGCTGCTGGAGTACGTAATTCGGGCTCAACCCAGTCAGCTATGCCATCGGCAGTCGTATCTCGAATAATTATTCCTTGCTCCCGTTCAAACCGTTCCTTGGCCCATCTTGTCCCTTCCCATTTGGTCAGTCCTGCGATCTCAGATTCAGTAAGGGCTAGATTATCAAACGCTCGAAAAAGACGTCGATGCCATGGATAGCGAGAAAGACGGGCTCGATGCGGAGGGTAAGAATAATCAAGACCAGGATACTTTGCTTCCTGGCTAGAAAGGTGACCGTAGAAAGCCTGTGTCTCGAGACGTACTTCAGGAACCAACTGTCGATGTAGAAGCCCTTGAAAATTAGGTGGATCATTAGATTTAGGTTTGGGATACATAAAGTTGTAGACAAGCTGATCGACAGCAGGTCCCTTCATTTTGCTGACAAGTGAGAATTGAAGGGGCGGGGTAAGGTGGCCAGATTAGTCCCTAGATAGTCTTTACAGTACGTTGCTCTCGGAACCTTAGAGGCTGTTCTATGCCCGTGTTGGATATCTCTACGTATAACGTTGCAGTAAAATCTGCGATCGAGTTTTTAGGGAGGTAGGAGATTTGATCCAAGCAGTTAATTCAAGGTAGTCGCTGACTCCCAAGTTAGCGCGATAATGACTTCGAAATAGGCTGGTGTGAAAATTACCCAGTAATATGCCAGTTGCGTAGTTGCAGGCTTAGAGATGATAGGTTTTGTTGTATTTGAGGTCTAGTTGCACCAAGCTTCAATCAAGGTAAAGTGTGTGTTCGGATCGAGAAGACCCAGGCCTGATGATGAAAGCGACGAAATTGGCCGCAGATCGGGGAGAATTCAGGACGATTAGAGGGCTGCTACGATGGTATCGATGAATTAGCGGAGTTGTGGTGGAATCGACGGGAAAGAGCTAGCTGAGATTGGGGTGAAAAGACCGTGAAAGGCTAAATGTAGATTAGTTGAGAGTTTGGAGCCATCCGTTGGACATTAGGGAGGCGCTGGCCAAGGAAAGAACACGACAAGACGAAACTTTCCCGTCTTGTTTGATAACGGTCACAGACAGGTTCTCTGTCCTTTGCTGTTTAATCGATTCGCTGACACTTCCAGTGCGATCATGACCGCTCTGGCCTCAGCCTAGTCTATTCGTTGTTGGTCGTGGATGATGGGGGTCCTAGATCCTTGGTAACCCATAAATGATATTTACTACTGACTTACCTTTCATTGGTCCTGGACCTTGAAATGGAGGGGTTAGGGCTATTAGGGTTAGGGCGGGGGGGGGGGGGGCGCTGTCTAAGTCAAGCCAAAAGAAGCCGGGGCAACTTGTCTGAGATGTGATACATTTGACATATCTCAGGGTGCTGGTAAAGCGCAGCCTAGTTATTCTTCCAACATCGCAAACTTCGCTTGTACTCAATATTTATCAAGATAACCTCAAAATATCGTTGAGCTAAGCACAATCTCGTGTTATTTCTAATTTCTCACGTTATAACTAAATCTAGCTTGGTGAAACTGAAAATCACTACTGTGATGATTAAGTCATCATCCTTTTATGCCGCAGGAACCAAACTTAGACTTGATTGATCTCATATCAATTAATATCCGTTTTCAAAATTGAGGATCGGTAGAATTCTACTTGGAAAAATGGCACTTCCACAACTACATGATGAAAGTCTCACAGTCGGCTCTAAGCTTATACTTCAGCTTTCTGGTAGAAGTGTTGGGATTTTTCAGGGTTTATTAACATGGAACAGTTACCTACGTTTTTGATACAATTTATTTTAAAAACTACTGCCTCATGCAATTCTTTTGTTGGTGTATTAAGCTTGTCATTCGGTAAGGTTCAGATTACTCCAACGTGTCCAAAATGGCCTCTTCAGATCTAGGGGATCACTCAGCCATCGTTCCGAAGAATTGGACACGTGTGTCAGTAGTCCTTTGCTAAGGTATAGAACAAGAGTCATGAGTTTTAACAATAAGACTTTTAATTGCTGTGTTAACCTACATCCGTTACACCTATCTCTGTGCCCATTCTTCCTATACATGCCATATCACCTTGAGTTAGCCGCATTCTGAACAAAGGAGCTTGTAAATTCATAACCTAAGCCAAAATACCATAACTCAAGCTGATTTTTGTAGAAGCCTCAAAAATTGATCAGTGTATATAAGTATTTTACACCATTCAGTCAGCCTTAAGTATCTTTCAGCTAGGCATCCACTGTGTTAATTCCAAATAGCCTTAATTATATAACAGAATATTACAAAATTTTCTCTTATTGGATGTAACACAGGGTAGCTTTAAGCTTCAAATTGAAAATATTTGTCATTAATACTTCAAAATACTTCATTTTTTCAAATTGAATAATTACTAGACCAGTTTGCTCGGCAAAGCCTACCAACTTTGAAATAAGAACTCTTAAAGTTTTATTACTAATGGTGCATTTTACTGAAGTTTAATAGAATATTTGAGAAAATATGTGTGCCTCAAGTACTAAATATAGTGCTCTATTTTTTTTTAATTTCTTAAGATGGCACTTTCTCATACTTGACACATTGTAGCATGGCTCACTCATGATTAATAATCAGACATGGATTAGGCGATTAAGACTCTAGCCTGCAGTTTATTTTGCTTTTTGTACTAAATTTGACCCAGAAGTATTAATGCCCATGTCCAAAATACCCGTCATTACTCGCCTAAGCAGTCTTGGCTGGATGTCAAAGCTACAATATATTCATTGAAATTTGGTATTAGACCGTTAATTCCATACAAACACCCTGTCAGTGCATGCAGGTATCTCCAACTCTATTATTTGCTAAGGAAGAAATCGATTCGGCATCAAACCCTGAATTCGTCTGTTTTATCTCTCTCGAGCTTCCAGGGGTTTCCAGGGAAGTACACTCACGCTGTTTATTCAGTGTGAATACCGTCCTATGTTTTTCTAGGTGTTCTCAAAATTTCATGAAATCCTAACCTCGACTCCTTAAAGTCCACTTTTTCGCACCAGGCATTACTCCCGATCCGCTTTATAATCCTAACAACAAATTTTTGGCTGATCATCATCGCTTTTTTTATTCTGTCCTTTCACATTCTATGAATTCATAAGAAAAGGCCATCATGGCTCTCTTTTGACATAATTTAACGTGTACTCAGCTATCTATCTATGAAAAATTATCAGTGCTATAAGATAAGAATATTTATTATAGTCCCTTCCGAGTCTAAGACTATGAAGGACTCAGTGCTATGAATACGTATTTGATGACTCTTTTGACGTTAGAGACACTCACACTCTGGATTTCATTCGCAAATACCACTATGAGGTATGCTTGCTTACACAAACAGTCGACCCTCCTCCGTTAGTACCCACGAAAGGGACATTTCAAAACCTTTGGTCATCCAAGCATGCCTTCGTCATCCATGCATACCAGCGCCGCGAGAAATGTGGTTGTGTTTTGCCGGATTTGAACCAGCGATCTACTGTCTCAAGTGGGATATGTGTCTAAACTATCCAGAATCTACTTGAGAGACCGATCTAGTTGATATATCTCTGCACGATCCAACCATGGCGGTGTTTATAGTGTCGCCTGCACGCTCGCAATCGAAGTCTTGGCGCCAGAAAGCTCAATTTGTAGAACTCCTTCCAAATTCAAAGTGATATCCCTTCTGGAATAGTATCCACCATTTACATCATCTTGTCCACTTTTGTAGATCTCTCTCACGCCAATCTCAAAAAACTGTTTCTCAGATTTGTGCACCACAATTTGTCTCATCCGGCGGCTATTCATATTCTTGTGGATGTGGATATGAAGGGCAGGGACTGATTTGAAGAGTGGTGTAGTTATTGAAATAAGTATGAACGAAGTCCTACTTGCAAACTTGATGATGCCTTAGTAGGAATCGGTCTCGTTTGGAGAGAGAGAGAGAGATTGATTTGGTGGAGGGTATGAAATCATTGCCTAGTGGGTAAAATTCTTTGGTATTACCGAATTTGGCTGAACTTGGTTGTGAGAGAACACTTCAGCCCAGGTTCTTTTAAGACACCACGTTTAGGTGGTCAGTCTTTGCTCTCCAATCATGGCTTCATAGAGCCTGTCTTGTAGCAGTTCCTACTCATTCTCTCGTACCCTTGCACACCGAGGATATGTTAAGACCTATTGTTGGAAATTTATTCATTTCATTGTCCTTTCTGAGTCTAAAATTATGTAGGACATGCTGGTCCTCTCTGCCTACAGGCCAAAGATACTTATACCTGTAGTATATCCCCTCCCACGTCTCCCACATAGCTCCCCTCAAACAGTACCGCCCCTCACAAGTCCTCATTCGATCATACACTAGGAGGAGCCCTTTGCCCTTCATTATCTCCCCTCTCCAGCCAACGAAACAATGGCCATTTGCGAGTGTATGGCAGCGCGGAAAGATCGCAAAAACTACTGGGTGCGGAGCTCTTCTTATACCGACATTAGGACTAAATCCGAAGACATAGTGTTCCTTCTGAAGCGTTCGAAGAGGCCGGCCAGCTGGGTGCTGCAGACTTGTGAGTACCTCGGGAAATTCACACTCTGCCTTTCTAGCCTCCTCTCAACTCCTTCCCAAAGATCGTGCTGAAATATCAGAAAAACCTAGATAGAGCGTGATTACTGTATGGTAGCTTAGCCCAACTTCTTTTGTGCCGTCCAGGGCGCTAGGGAGTGTCGTTGACTTATCGACAAAAGAATTCCTGGCTAATTTGCCGAAATCTTGGTTTTTGTGGCCACAAACGTTCCAAAGTTAAAAACTACTCGAAAATATCAGTCCCAGAATGGGATTCAGAGACCTGTTCCCCCTCTCGTTCCACAGCTCAGTCGCCTGTTCTCCTTCAAGTTGTTTGTCATATTAGAGCAGCAGTTCCCCATAAGTCATGACCCAGACTTTGTCTATTTGGACTTGATATCCTCTTTGCGGGTATAAAAAGAGTCGTAAATATATAGTGAGAGATGACTGGAAATTAACGGGCAAGCTCCTGTTTGCAATTGAAGCAACCTTTTTATTGGTCGTTGAGGCGAGATGATGCGTGGTTAGAGAGAGGTTGAGGACTCAGATGAGAATGGTAAGAGAGGCATTGTCGAGGAATTTTCAAACGGAGACGTGCTTGTGTTTGCTTTCGACTCCGATTCAGTTGTGATTCTTCTTGGCCATCCCAGATATGCAGAGCACACTGAGCGATTACACCGCACCACTAGAAGGTGAAGAATTCGCCTTTGCCGCCATACATACACAAGATGCAGTATTAGGAGCATACGAACTCCTATCATACTAGTAAATAGTAGACGCACGTTCTCGTCTAGGTTCAGCCCCACAGGATAACGACGTTTACTAGATCAAAAATTTTAAAACATGCAAGAAATAATGAAAACCACCAGCCGCTGCAAAAGTGTGAATATTCATAGAGTTTGATTACGAGACGTTGCTAGGTCAATTTCTGTAAAATTATGTATGGAATTTGGCCGCCGAATCGATGAGATAGGGAAGACTTGGTCTCCAAATTACCGGCCTTAGTTGATACACTAGATATCTTCATGATAATCACCCTCTATCAGCCTGCTTAATTGATAGCGCTGATGCAGTCATGCAAATATCTTTATCTTAACTCTTAAGGAAATAATGACCCCTCAGTCATTGAAGCTGTAGAGCGCATTGATTCAAGTAACTACCGAAGTGAAACTAAGTACAGAATTTGCAGTCGCTTTTGTATCAACAACGTGGCCCACTTGATAGCCCCAATTATTCTAAATCTTAACACTCTTGATCATTTATTGTGTATTTATCTTTATAGCCATGACAAATGACTTGCGCTTTGTGTACATATAAGCTGACTCTTTTGATTTCCAAGACACTCATAATCTGGATCTCATCCGCAAATATCACTTTGAAGCATGTTTATTTACACAGAGAAGTCGAACACCCCTTGTGGGTACCCACCAAAGGACATTTCGAAAATGTTTGGATATCCAAGCATACCTTGGTCTTCTACCCACACTGGCAGAACGAGTAATTTGACTCAGTCTTGCTGGATTTGAAACAGCCACCTCCTGTCTCAAGTGGCATATTTGTCTAAGCTATCCAGACTCAACTTGCGAGACAAGCCCGTATAATTTGCCATCGCCCCAATGTGCTAGATAGTCTATGACTTAAGTAGGACAATTAAAATCAATACAAACAAACACAATTTTTCATCGCCTATTTTTTCAAATCGAAGTCTTTTAGCGCACAAGGGTTGTGCTGGTTCGGTTGAGTTGTTAGGAGACAGGGGAACGGAGAATGGGCTACTGGATTAGGAAAGAGTTGAAAATACAGGCTGGTGCACAGACGCTGTTCATTCACTTTGCAATTTTACACCTGCCGAGTTAAGTGGATCAATTTATCAGAATATTATCATACTTCACATCATCGATCAGATATACTATCAATCGTCGGGATGCACATCTAGCATCACCTTCATAGATCACCATTGTCCGTAAGAGTTCACCTTTGATACCTATTGACACCCATTTGGCCACAGTGATACACACTCAGTGTCCATAGTGCCATCTCCGCGACTCACCATTGCACATAAGCCCCTGTCACTCTCCCGACGGACAGTAGAGTCACAATTGCCATGTACCTCACAGCTCATAACCACAAAAATAATGCAAAATGCAAGATATAAAAACTGCCTTCCAAAAATGAATCTCACCCTTTCCAAGATTGTATTCATCCCTACTTTTTTCTTGCCTATCTGTCCTGATATAGCTCACGCCCATCCCGAAAGTCTATCATCCAGATTCGTGTAATACAATTTGGCTCCACAGACGGATATTCATACTCTTGTGGCCGCGTATGTGGAGCCTATCTGAGGCCAGAGATCGATTTGATGGAAGGTGTGATCATTAAAACAAGGATATAGTAAGTCGTTCCTTTGGTCTCGATAAGGCTTTGATTGGAATGTAGTAGAATATTTCATTCCCAGGTGCCCAGCCTTCAATTAACAAAGGTCTTAATAACTTTAGCAATGCAGATGTATTAAAGTTTTAGTAATTTGAAGCTCATTAGTGGCATTGTTCATCCACAGCAACTAAAATCAGCATAATTCTACTATCAAAGGACTTCAAGGTTATTCACGAGCTTGGATTTCTGATTGAGTTGATATATACTTATCATATGAAGATCTTAGTTTAGTCGATATGTCCATCGTGTGATGATTTTATGTCAGAAAGACTCAAATTCTAACGGGTTGTCACAGGCACAAGTTAAAGGGCTAGCCACTTTAATATACGTACATAAGCTGGAGCATGAGTGTAGCAACAATCTCTAATTTAGAGCCTGTGAAATAAGATTCGGGTTGCGAGTTGTTAGGTAATATATGTGCTAAAGTCGGAGAGCCTTATATTGATCTAGGGTTAACGACGGGAAAAATCAACTGGGCGGGAATAAGTTGATGTGGACTACAATTAAAAACGGTTTAGGGTTTTAAAATTGGATGACGAGTGAAAAGCTTTCTATTGAATAATATAACCATGAGAGAGCCGGGAGATACAAGATATGATGTTGTGTAGCTTTCAGCCCTCATTCTATTTAGGGATTGATTGCAAAACCTAGTCAGGGAGACTGTTTTGTAGACATGTGAACGGTACATCAATTTCTGAATATATTCTCGGAAAAATAATTGGAACACTTTACTATTGTAAGCATGTAAACACTTGATCCTTAGAATTGGGGTTTCAGCTTTTGTATTTTCTGTTTCCGGATTCACAAAAGATGAGGGAAAATTTGTCAAATGTGTGTCATCACTATGATTATTGAACGATGTATGTAGTTGATGCTGTAAAATTATGAGAGGCTATATTGGGCTGTAGAAACACATAGCAAGAAATCAACAAGAAATTGGATATGTAAGAGGTTCAACTATTGTCGCGCTATATGATCCTATACCTGACGAGAATTTACACGCAATCTTGTTTACTGGGCCCAAAAACCATATCAGAAGAACTGTTCTTGAACTTAGGGATTAATTATCTGTAAAGCAAGAAAGAAAATAAAAAGCTTGGAGCCGTAGAAGTGGTGTACTAAGAGCGGGACGTCTCAGGTACTTCCTAATATTAATGTGGCGATTCCTCGATCATCGGGAGAAAATGGTGAAATTGTATGATCCAATTTGGTCTAATTAGCTATATTGGATTTAAGAATTGGATCGATAGTTAACCCTATAGCCATGGCTGAAAGACGAATAGCTCTCATCGGGGTTAATTTTCATTCTTGAGTCTCCTGGGAACAGCTGAGAGGAAGATGTACCGGGAGCTGCCAATCCTGATTAAGAATAAACGGAAATGGCCACGCTCAGTGATTCATTGCCGTCCAGATTTTGTGCGCGAATGAGACCCTACAAGCTTTCCGCATGCATATCGCTTGCTTTCGGCTGGAAGCGAGGGCTAGTGGCCAAAGATAGCTGAGCCATGCTGGAATGAAGGGTAGGCCCGATGAGTATTACACGTCACACTTGCAAGTACAGTGTATTTGCCCTTGGCGCTCTACAATTTTACGGCGGTGTAATTGCTATGCTCCTGACCGAAGGAAGCTCCTCAACAGAAATGTTACAGTCAACGCAATTCAAATGTCCACCTGTGTCTAGAAAATATCTGAGGCTTCGAACAAGAAGCATGACCGTGTATTGAGGCCAACAAGACCATAGTAAGCTATGAAGCCCGAAATCGTGTACATAGGTAATTTTATCTTTTAAAACCTTGGAAATGCAACTTCAACTGGGCTCACGTTGAGGGTAGATCTCGCTAACTAGCGCACCGTCGGACAACCCAATTATTTAGTGATGGCTTGACTCCCGCACGCCGATCGGTGCCCAATAATCTTTCGATGCATATTATTCTTTACCCGTCGAATTTTCCCTGACATTTTGGTGAGATCAAACTGAAGAAATATTCCAGAGCATCATCGATATTATCGTATTTTTTGATTCAAATTCTTCAACGACCCTCTCTTGCCCAGCATGTTTAACAACCCCTCTACGGACGTCAGAAAAATGACTTATGCTCAGAGAGCAAAGACTGCTACCCATCCTCTTTCCTCTTATCTACTTCGACTCATGGCCATGAAGAAATCCAATCTCTGTCTCTCAGCCGACGTCACTACGGCCAATCAACTGCTCTCGCTTGCAAATAATATTGGACCTTCAATTGTTATCCTGAAGACACATTATGACTTAATTAGTAATTGGGACTATAGCCCTCATACTGGCACCGGTGCACGACTTGCGGAAATTGCCCGTCGTTATAACTTTCTTATTTTTGAAGATCGAAAGCTTGGAGATATAGGGAATACAGTTCAGATGCAGTATACGGAAGGTACAGCTCGGATAATTGAATGGAGCCATATAACTAATGTTAACATGGTGCCTGGTAAAGCAGTTGTGAGTGCACTTGCTCAAGCAGCCGAGCGGTGGAGTAAAAATAGGCAATATGAAGTCAAAACAGATATATCTGTGGGAAACTTCATATCAAAAGAAGAGGATTTAATTGGTCCATATGATCTGAGCGATCAGCTACCTACATCCCAACTCGAGCAGGAAACCTTCTCCCTCGTATCAGATAACTCTGGCCGAAAGTCAAGTATTGTGTCAGTTACTACGGTGTCACAGCATTTCGAACCCATCAATTCGCCGAGGAATAATTATTTACCTACGACACAAAGTCTACTAGATATTGAAGAGGCTCCCATGGAAAGAGGATTACTTATATTGGCACAGATGAGCTCTGAAGGTAATTTTATGACAAGGGAATACACAAATGCCTGTGTGGCTGCAGCAAGGGACCATCGAAAATTCGTCATGGGCTTCATATCGCAGGAGTCTCTCAATACTGAACCAGATGATATGTTTTTGAGTATGACACCTGGCTGCCAACTTCCACCAGATGACGAAGACGAAAGTAGCAAGCTCGTTGGCGATGGAAAGGGCCAGCAATACAACACGCCTTCTAAAATAATTAACTTGATGGGAAATGACATTATAATTGTTGGCCGTGGTATAATCAAGGCTGACAATCCAGTCTCTGAGGCCGAGCGCTACCGAAGCAAAGCGTGGGAAGCTTACGAGGAGCGTATAGCTCTTGTACGATGAAATTCCTTTATCCATTAACTTATCAACTACCTTACAGTATTTTCGTCAAAAGCCAAGGCTAGATAGTCGCAGAGTTCAAAACTCAAAGAGCCAGTATACAGCTTTTCACTTTGGTTATGAATTTCATATTAACCAATGGCCATTATCTTTAATAAGGGGGACTTTAACTCAAATACCGTTCCATCCCTGCTTTCCTTATCTCGGGAAACTTAAGACTGGAGCTTCTCCTTCATTTTCACATACTTGAGTGGTATCTACGTTTCCTGTGCCATATGATCTATGACCTCATGTTTCCAATTAAAAATACGAGTATCATCTACACGATATGATCTCTGGCCTTTCTGTTGAACTTGTCATATCCAAATCCTGTTGAATCCATCAAAAATGTAATAAAATTGAAGGATTATAGATGTTCAAAAAAACGGAGTTGGTGAAAAGCTATGTCATCTTGAATTTTTACTTGAGAGATAACCAAAAAAATTTATCTAACAAGCAAGTTCTGATCTTTAGCAACAGCAATCAGCTACATACTTACCGCTGAATGTATACTTTTTTACACGACCCGCAACAAAAACAGGAGGAATTTGATATTTAAAATAAAACCCAGAATAACGTACACTAGGAAGAGCTGCCTGAGAATGTTGGAAGTAAAATTTAAGGATAATTATAACCCAAGATAAAGGTATATAATCTGAGATTTAAAATATCTCTTTAGTAAAATAGTGTAACAGTAAAACCCGAAGATAATACGACACTCCAGCTTCATATATCAACAATTCATCTACCACAATAGATCTAGCTAAATCTTTAAGAACGTTTATTTGTGCAGAGGGCCAGATTTCAAACCATACCGAGCTACTAGGATATGTAATTGATGGAATCTACCAGTCTCAAATACATAATGGCTCAACTGGTATTAGACCAGTACTATTTGGATAATAAACACTAGTAAATTCATCAAGTTAAAAGCATCGTTCATAAAATTTGATTTGATATTACTCACCGAAAATGATATATTCTGATTATTCTACTCCACGACCTACATATCCAGCCTTTCTCGGGAATTATCAACCAGTTGAATCATGTGCAATCTTTATTCAGGTAAAGAGTGTTTTAATAAAGGAAGTAATATAGTTGCATTACAATAAACTGTTTAAATTAGAATGATGTGCACATATGCAAGAGATATGATTGACCCATATCATCGCTTATTGTTATAATTAAGCATATCCAAATAGGTTTTGAGCGGCAAATATCGGCTCTAGGATCCCTATTATCTTTTATGTCTCAGGTAGACTAAAAAATATATTGGAACATCCACTAGAATGCAGAAACCCCCTCGCTTATATGTGTATATGTATAATCTTGTCTACTGTCTTATTCGTTTCGTATAGAAAGGTCTATGAAGGCGATGGACGCATTATGAAGGGAAAAAGCTCTAAAGCAAAATACCCAGGTCCCCCCCGCCACGATGACACGACCTAGCTTAGTGCAGAGGAGGTTCCTTTCAACCATTAATTCGTAGTTATTTGCACTAATTCCGTTAACTCTTTCATCGATAAGAATAGACTCAAGAAAGGCTAAATTGATAAGGCATCTCCTCGCTCGGCGTATGTCGTTGATGTGTTCGAAGAGATGGTCCGGATAGTAATACTTCTGCCGGTGTATTTGATGTTGCCGCTAGGGCCACGACTTTCTTTCATGGAATTCTAGGCCCCCGTCTTGATCCTTCAGCCTTAGTGGTGATCAAATTAAATCCGTTTTTATCAGTCGGTCAAACTATCCATAATGTTGCCACTAGTTGTTCTTCCATCCGTATATCCGCTGAACAAGATAGAAGCTCGGAGGACGAAGGCTGAACACCTGTCAGTGGTGTCCTCTACGAACCTGGGAGTGAAATATTCTCCCAGAGCCAAGTTCAGTCGAATTTCGCAATACCGAACAAGTTGGCCCACGAGGCAATAATTCAAACTACTCCACCACGTCAAATTTTCACTCCCAACGAGTCCGAATCCTATCTAAGCCTCATCAAGTTTACAAGTACGACCTAGTACATCCTCATTACAATGATCACGCCTCTCGTAGACTTTCTCTGGCCTTAGCTGGTCGCCAGGTACACGCCCACGCCGATATTTACACCCGACGGAGGAAGCAAAGCGTGGCGCACAAATCTGGAAGACAGTTCCTTGGGATGGATGTGAGAGGGATTAGGACAAGTTGATAAGATGATGCAGAAGAGGGATACATTCTCGGCGGGCATGAAATTTCGAATTTTGGCATGGATTTTTTACAAATTGAGCTTCGTGCGTGCCAAGATTTCGGTTGCGAGAGTGCAGGCGACACTATAAACACGGCCATGGTTGGATGGTGCGGTGGTACATCGTCTTGGTTGGTCTGCCAAGTAGAGTCTGGATAGCTTGGACACATATCCCACTTGAGACAGTAGATCGCTGGTTCAAATTCAGAAAAACACAACTACTTTTCTCGCGGCGCTGGTATGCATGGATGACGAAGGCATGCTTGGATAACCAAAGGGTTTGAAATTCCCTTTGGTGGGTACTAACGGAGGAGGGTCGACTGTTTGTGTAAGCAAGCATACCTCATAGTGGTATTTGCGAATGAAATCCAGAGTGTGAGTGTCTCTAACATCAAAAGAGTCATCCTACATGTATACATAGCACCGGTCATGTGTCATAGCTCCATAGCTGAGTACACTTAAATGATTAAAAAAAAAAAGATAGAAGCTCAATCTGAACCTTCTCAACATTCCCCTTGTAGACCTGGTAGGTCTGACACGCTGCTTTTTGCCATGAAACGCATTCCTTGCTGCAGCTTGCTCAAGGAACTTTTTTCCTCGGACAGTCCTAAGCTTGGTGGAAACTAGTGCATTCACTGCGCCGACTGTCTTCCCACACGATGCCTACGAGCGTCCCCACTTATTGCAGTTAAACACTACTCAGGCTGTGCCTGTGGTGTGACCTCATCTGCACCGTGAAGAACATGATATTAATCATGAGGCAGTATCGCACCACCTCTGTTACCCTTTTCCTACGGGAGACTGATCACGAATATAAATAAGTTAATATCCTGCTTTGACGCCTTGAGGCCTATGCAGGTTTTTATCGGAAAATATGTACATTAAGTAGGATGACTCAACTTGACATTTAGAGCACCCACACTCAGATTTCATTTGCAGATACCACTCGAGGTTAACCCTTACGGCGTATAGCTTCTTCCGTGCATACCCACCACAAGGAAAATCGTGAAAAACATTTGGTTATCCGAGTGTGCTTTCATCATCCCACAAATACTATATCACCGCTAGAGAGAGTGGTGTGTAGGTCTTGCTGGATTCGAACTAGCTTTCTCCTGTCTCAAATTGGGTAGGTGTTCAAGCTACCCAGAATTTACTTGGTAGAACGGCCCGAATGGAGTACCACTGCACCATCTAGCCCACTGACCACGATTACTTTTCCATTTAGACCGAATATCTTCGACCGCTCGAGTTCCTTTCCGTCACATAATCATCTGACTCCGTTAATCACAAGCCCAGGAATTCTTGTTCTGGTCTCCGCCAGTCTCCCCTTTATGATACCAGTCATGATGGCATCTCTTTCCCGTAGATTTTTGTCCTCAACTGGACCGCGATAACATCAACAGGAAACCCTTGTCTCGGAATTTAAAATTCCGAGGGTTGTGCCATGTCGAGTGTCGCTTCCCTGTGGGATACCGACTGAACAAACACCTCGATATTGTTGCTTTGTATTCGGGGTATAGCATAAGCATCCTTTGTGTGTTCCTTAACCTTTGAAAGCAGCTACTTCGGATGCAAGATTTTCGCTCCATCGAATCTTGGGAAAACTAGTTTTCGCCTTTGGTGGCGCCACGACAGACACGTATGTCCTGCAGGCAAACGACGCAGAAACCATTGATGGAACCACCTTTCGGGTGGGACCCCCGAGACTACTCTTGTCGAACTAATTCCACGCCATCATTCTCTCCCAGATAAGAGACGTGTCGCCGGAAATCGCTGTCCAGGAATTTTAGTAAATATTACAAGCCTTCACAACTTCATTGACCTCCTCCGTGGTAGGGAAATCCTCCTACTCAACTTCATCCATCACAATAAGTCTAATTCTTTTTAATAGGTTCCCAAGATCTAAGGATTTTTATCCTTTGGGGGCTGGCGGCGCTCCAAAGCCTTAAGAGTTGTTTGCCTTTGGCGTTATCGCTGTTTGCGATACGTCTAAACCACTAAGTATACCCACACCAGTTACCGCACCTGCCATGATGTCGTACGGGAGGCTTGATGACGGAGAATGGGTGAATGAGTGATTAAAGTGAGTTTTGCGATGTCAAATTGATGTTAGAGGCTACGTGGAACATTGCGCAACATTACGTGAAATTTCAATTTTCTTCTCCCCGGTTTTTACAAAAAAACTCGTAGCGTATACAGCAATCTAGCTTTGAATAACCCCTCATTTATTTGTACGATGAAAATTTAGGTGAAAACAACATGCACTCTACAACAAGAAATCTGCAGAATTTCCCGAATAGTCACACAAATGAAGGTAAATATCGTAATTTTTGGATGGTTTTTATTGGGCTAATGGAGCCAATGAATACTCAATATATTGAGCTTCTCTCTGGCCAAAGCTACAACTTGCAGGGTATTACTTTCTCATTTTTTACGAAATAAAATCACTCATCAAATACCCATGACAGACAGTGACTTTGATGAGAATAACCGTTGATATTTAAAATTTCGGCAACCTACCAAATTTCTGAGATTAGAATTCAATAATCATACTTCTCTTAAGTCATTAAAAACCTCCTCTCATGAGGAAAGGATTCTGGCCTTGGAAACGGCAGTCAAGAAGAATCTCGGGGAGCCAGTGCGCAAGACGACTCTTCAGCCGGTAAATACAACGGGAGGACGACCTATCTTTGCATTAATCTTCGCCCCGTCAGCCGCAAAAGCGGCAGTACGGATATGAATTGATGGAGCAGACAAGATGTAGCCGGCAAAGCTGCTTATCAAGGCGAAACAACTCATCGAGAGGGGCATGTATTGAAAGGCTGAGGGCGATGGATAGGGAGACTTCACCTTATGAATAGAATACTGATAGGTATGTGAGAATTCATTAGATCACTTGGACAGAGTAAGATGATTATATGATGGATAATTGTATTTGTGGATAATGGACGTAGATACTGAGAGTAAAAAGGCCCTATGTATATACAGGAGTTCCTACCCTTATTCCTCTACATGTTATTGTCTATGATAGCTAGAGTAACTACAATGGTGTCCTCATTGAAGTGAACACGTTGATGTCAGTATGTAGCAACCAGGAGGCAATAGTGATCAGACTCTAAGGGGTTAACTTAGCTGGTGCACGGTTATCCCCTCATGGTGTGTGAAGTTATGGATTCATGTTTTTACAATAGGATATGCCGTTAGGCAGCCACGGAGCAACGACAAAGAGGTGTGTTTTTATTGTACTACTTGAGTCTGTGACTATCTAGCATATTGGGCTCCTCTCTGACCTAGGCTACACCTTGTATAATGATTCTTGCCTCTCATGTTATTCGAAAGTTCATTGATATACTGCCCTTGATGAACAGCAATTCAGCTCAGTATTTACCCGTGGAATTCAGCCACCTTTTCCACGGAACTTTCTACCCAAAAAAAAAAGGTAGCAATGGAAACTGTGTGCGCGGGAATATGTCTCAAAAAACCTGCAGCCCCAGCTAGGCAAGGCCTGGATGCGGTTCCTGATGGATTAGAGTGTGTGAAAAGTGAGATAAGCTTAGCTTTAAGATGGCGTAAGTTACGGGTGTCTCGTGGCTCCAATCTACCAATATGTATATCAGAGCTTAAGACTAGATGTAATTTGGTTTTCTATCAATACAGGGAATCGTCTTTTTTTATTTTTAAATCATTTAAGTGTATTCAGCAATGGAGCTATGACACCTGACCGGTGCTATGTATACATATTTGATGACTCTTTTGACGTTAGAGACACTCATACTCTGGATTTCATTCGCAAATGCCACGATGAGGTATGCTTGCTTACACAAATAGTCGACCCTCCTCCGTAAGTACCCACCAAAGGGAATTCCAAAACCTTTGGTCATCCAAGCATGCCTTCGTCATCCATGCATACCAGCGCCGCGAGAAATGTGGTTGTGTTTTGCCGGATTTGAACCAGCGGTCTCCTGTCTCAAGCGGGATGAGTGTCCAAGCTATCCAGACTCTACTTGGCAGACCGGCCAAGACGATGTACCACCGCACCATCCAACCATGGCCGTGTTTATAGTGTCGCCTGCACTCTCGGAACCGAAGCCTTGGCGCCAGAAAGCTCATTTTGTAAAAGCTCCTTGCCAAAATTCGAAATTTCATGCGCGTCGAGGTAGTATCCATCCTCGGCATCATCTTATCAACTTATCCTGATCCCTCTCGGGTCCATCCCAAAAAACAGTCTCCCAGACTTGTCCGCCACGCTTTGCTTCCTCCATCGGGTATAAATATCGACGTGGGCGTGTATTTAGTGACGATCTGAGGCCAGAGAAAGTCGACGAGATGTGTGGTCGTTGGAATGAGGATGTACTAGGTCGTACTTGTAGACTTGATGAGGCTTAGTTAGGAATCGACTTTGTTGGAAGTGAAAGATTGGCATGGTGGAGTATTTTGAATCAATGCCACGAGGGCCAACTTCTTTGGTATTGCAAAATTTGACTGAACTTGGCTCTGGGAGAATATTTCACTCCCAGCTTCGTAGAGGGCACCACGTACAGGTGTTCAATCTTGCCCTCCTTAGAAGAGGCTTCTTGTGCCTAGAAAGTGATTGCTTTTCCTCACTGTTTACTGCAGAATATTGAAAGTTATCATGGTTTAATTTATCAAATATTGTTAGTTTCTTTCATGTAGGATCTAGAAGTCCGCTGTAGTCATCGACTTAGATAGGACTATAACAAAATCCAATCTAATCTAAGTGATAGTTGAAGCCTCGTACGCCTGAAATATTTTCCTTTTCAACCTTACTGTAGTTGAGCGAAGGGATGGCGCGGTTAAGAAACAAGCTAATTTCAATAGATACGTTTTTACACTAAATTCCGAACTCACGGCGAAGGTCACCCTCATACAGCTTGCATATTATTATTATTATTATTTCATTTTATTGTCCTATCTGGGTCTATGACTATGTAGGACATGCAGGTCCTCTCTGCCTACAGGCCAAGGATATCTACGCCGGTAGAATATCCCATCCTATGCCTCCTATACAGCTACCCTCAAACAGTACCGCCCCTCACAAGTCCTCATTCGATCATACACTTAGAGGAGCCCTTTGCCCTTCATTATTTCCCCTCTCCAGCCAACGAAACGATGGCCATTTGCGGGTGTATGGCAGCCGGGAAAAATCGCAAAAACCACTGGGTACAGGGCTCTTATAATACCGACATTAGGACTAAATCCGAAGACATAGTGATCCTTCTGAAGCGTTCGAAAAGGCCGGACAGCTGGGCGCTGCAAACTTGTGTGTACCTCAGGAAATTCACACTCTGCCTTTCTAGCCTCCTTCCAACTCCTTCCCGAAGGTCGTGATATACAGCTTGCTGATAGCCTCTGAACTAATTTTTTTTCCTGGCCAGCTCCAACGTCTTAGCATCGTGGAAATTGTTATCGTGATTACAAGGCGACCTAAATATACTGGTATTGAATCATGCCAATTATTTATACGGTAAAATCCAATTTTAGTATAGATTCGAATAATTCTACTCTTCTTGTCCAGGTTATTATAGCCAGCCTCTGATTATCATTGTTTAGAGGCATAGAATTGAAACTCATTCACTACGAGGGGGTTAAGTGAGAATTTGGCAGCTCTATAATGAGAAAAGCCGAGCCAAACACTAGGCAGAATGTATATTCAGGATGTAATTTATCTCCAGCAACTAGTACTGATTTTGATGAGCATTTCTAACTATATTTGTCGTGCTTACTTTTGACCTTTATGAGAAGTAGGGCTTCATGATAGCTGCCCTCTTTTCTTGCGCGCTTCAGCTTCCGTATTTCATCATCATCGAGTCTTCGTCCTACAGCTTCTTCAATCTCCTTGCGACTTATCTTTTCTCTCGCCTTTTCCTTCTTCGTAATCTTGTATTTCGGCTTGAAGCGGGCCTGCATGCGTATGCGAATTTTCGTTGCAGAGGAAGCTTCTTCTGCGTCTCCACGGATCTCGAGACCTGCATTAGATTTGGAGGGTGGCGCGACAGTAAGAAAGGAACCCCGTAGTGTTTGAATCTCGAAGGTACCGGGCGATTGTACTGAAGGAATAGCCAAAAATGACTCAGAAGGTGATACAGCTTCGGAATTGCTCGATAGCAAACCAAACTTGTCACAGCCTAGATACCTACGCCATAGATAATATTAGATGAGTTCTGTTAGGGTAGTTTGAGCGGCATACTTTCCATGATGTCCTTTGAAGTTTAAAGACTCTGTTCCGGCAACTCGGTTCGCAACCCACACTTGACGTACATCGTGCGGTTCGGCGCTGGCAGGATTCTTATCGATAATGTTTTCTAGCTCACTGGCGTAGACCTTTCCACTGGAATCGCAAGCGATACATGTCGGCGATTCCGAGGGTAGAACAATCACTACTGGGCCGACGACATCTACAGATGTTTCGGCGCTAATCCAGCTGTCGTCGTCAGTTCCGTTATCGTCTACCGCCTTTACAGTGTGGGCTTCTGAGGCTGCCGAGAAGCCTTCTTTGGGAAATTTATCATCTGATTCTATCCGTTTTCTTTTCTTTATCTTTTTGTCGCCCTTAAAGGTAAGCGCTTTTACCATCTCTTTAAGCTGTGAGTCTTATAAATGCGAATCAACAGATACTGGGTATATAACTTTGTCTGGGCAACCCGTCTGGCAATAAGGTGTTACTTTACGCGTCTTGTGACAGATGACGTATAGGTTAGATGCTGAAATCCATGCGACATGAAATGGCGCCGTTTTGAGAATGAGGGCGAAATTATTTCTTACGGCCTTGATCAAACACTTCTTGCAAGCCCGGAAAACTTTGCCCACCGGGCCCTAAGTCATGGCTCTCCATTACATCTATCTCTCACTTCCAACGAGATCAATCCACGCCAAAGCCTTATCAAATCCCAAAGCACGTGATAATACACCTTCGTTCCAATGACCACACCTCCCCATGATTCAAATTTCATAGAAGCCCTCCATTTATCCCATACACGCACATAAGTACCAATATCCCGGGTTCTAACAACCAGTAAAATCAAGCAGCACCTGGCTACGCACAATCAGCAGTTGTCCTCGGCGTCAATCGACCCAGGCGACCAATTACACCCGAGCCTTCTTGGGATTGCTGCTGCGATGGAGCAATCAGAGCGCGAACGAAAGCAGAATAGAATTAAATAGAAAAGAATTAAACTGAAGTACCTCACGAAAGCAGAGAATGAACCTAGCTTAAGAGTTTCTGCAAAATATCGACGACTAGGCGAAATCCAAGGCAGGAACTAAAGGCGCGGCTCTAGTCGCGCCATTCATCGAAAAAATTTCACCCATTGTGACAGCGTTAGTAATAGAAAAGACCGATGCCACAGTCCCTGAAGGCAAAGCTGCACACCCTGAAGCCACGGAGATAACAACCTCTGCGCCTAGGGCAACAAAAACAAGCGATAAGTCGCATGACCAACTACCTTAAAAGCCACAGGAGACTGCGAACCCATGGGTTACAGTAGCTCGGAAAGTGGCTAAGCTCCCAGATCCATCCAGATTCCCCACCCCTCGAAGGCCTATTACAGGCGTGTAGCCTAATGCACAAAATCCTCAAAAAGAGTACAAACGTCTCTTTGTCAGACTGGGGCAAGAACATGGCTGGCTCAAATTGTCTCCAGTCACAATAAAGGAGTTGATCATTGAGAAAGCTGGAGTTGCAGCATCTGCGATCACGGCTATGTATCAGGTTCGATCAGGCCTAGCAATGGAGTGCGCATTAGACGGGCTTCGAGAAACAATGCTGGGAGTTGCAGGAATATTTCAGCAAGAAAACATCTGCATCGAAGCAGCGTCGGATTGGACGTCAATGATAGTGCCACATGTACCACTATATATCAGAACACTCGAAGGCAGTATTTCGGTAACTAACGAAATGGTTAGAACGGAATGTCAAGCTAGATGTGGGGTCACACTAGTGCGGGTGCGACCGTACCCAGCTAGGCTCGGACAATATTCCACGAGTTGGATTATTCACTTCAAACAGAAACCGGCAAATTGTAAGTTCAGGCTCTTCGACGAAAGCGGACCAGTAATCCATTCGTTCGCCAACGCCCCATGGAACAGTGTCAGAGATGCTGGGGATTTCAAAACATACGGTCATGCAGCAAAGGACAAAGGTGCGGAAGATACACCGGAGTACACGAGACAAATGAATGTTAATTCAAGGTACTTAAATGTGCAAATTGCGCAGGTCCTCATGAATCGACCAACCTGAACTGTATGGCGCGACCTAGGCGGCAGGACGGAATATTCCACCCCCGCACAACAGCGGAATTAAGAGTTATTCGAGAACATGGACATCGTGACTTTCAGGCTGCACTAGCAGAGTCGGAGAAAAAGGGTAAGGCCCTAAGGGTTGTGTTCACCCCGGAAGACACGATGCAAAATTAATGAGTTGTACAACCACAACTCATAACCACACCGAACAACAACACGCCCTTCTATTTCACCAAGTGAACGTGGGAAAGGGCGGAGAGAACATGGATATCGCACTTCCGCAGGCAATCAGCTTCGCCTGTAAAGGTTTATCGGCAACGTAAATATTCCCTTCATCCCAGGACCAAGCCGGCGATTACTGCTCTATGAAAGCCTGCGGGGTGACGTTTGTTAATGTATATTTTGCATCAGGACTTAATGATACCCTTGATTCCTTGCTTAGATGGCGCCCCTCGGGCCCTGCAGTCGTAGGGGGGGCTTCAACGCCGTCTCAAGGCACTGGCAACCACAGGCTACTCGTCAGTACGGTAATGTTATCCATATAATGGAATGGGCTACAGCTCAGGATATGCATTTACTTACCACTATCGGCGTACCTACGCACAGGGATGGAAATGTGTTGGATCTTGTATGGAGCAACGTCACAGTAGAGGCATTGGTATCACACGAGTATAACTGCACCCCAGACCATATGACTATCGTTGGGTCCGTTGAAGCGAGACGAAAGCCCGATATGTCTAGAATAAGCCAGGAACTGCGGCTACGCGATCAAGATCTTGCTAAGTTTGCCCAGTATGTCAAAGCGTGGGTCAGACCAAGCCCTTTGAACAGTGTAAGCGACATTGAATGCCAGCTATCAATCTTGATGGAGACCTTGGGTGACGCACGCAAGGTAGTAGGTTACAAACCTGCAAGAGCGCAAGAAATCACAGCTCTGTGGTGGAATGAGGACTGCAAACTTAAGCACCGCGAGTACCAGAAAGCTAGAAGCTGCCCAGACAGCGGGACAGAAGTACGGAAAAGGTTTAAGCATGCAGTTAGAGTGGCAAAAAGAGATCACTGGAGGAAGCAGGTTGAGAATGCTACGACAGACTCACAAGTCTTCAAATTGATGCAGTGGACAAAACCCAAGATAGGCCGAGATACTCCCCCCCTTTAAAATCGTGGAGGATACGTGGACATCAGACCCACTCAAACGAGCAGAAGCTCTAAGGGACTCTCTTCTCGCCAAATTTGACGCGGCCCACGATCTCCCCACGTGGGAACCCGAACAAACAGAGTCGATCCCCTGGAATGCGACAATATCACTAGAGGATGTAACGACAAGCACTATTGGCTTAGGCAACAAGTCCCCAAGTTCAGACAAGATAACAGTGCTACTGCTGAGTGCATGCTGGCTAGCCATTGGGCGACAGGTAAGGAACATCTTCCAAGCTTGTTTAGGGCATGGGCATTTTCCTACCATATTTCGAGTAGTAGAAATCACCATGCTTCCAAAACCAGGGCGGGACCTAGCAACAGTTAAAGGATGGCGACCGATCTCCCTTCTATCTTGCTTGGGAAAAGGGCTAGAACGAACAGTAGCTAAAAGAATGGCATGGCTAGCAATCGAACATCGTGTTTTCCCTCATCAGCTTTTCGGCGCACTCCCAGGACGCTCAGCAGTCGACCTTGTTTTATATGTCATTCACGATGTAGAGGTAGCAATGCGGAACAACAAGGTCCCAGCAATGGCTACCCTAGACGTGCAGGTTGCATTTGACGCAGTTTTTCACAAACGGCTGTTACACCGGATGAGAAACCAAGGGTGGCCCAGGCTATTATGCCGATGGGTCGAGTCATTTTTGACCTGACTAAAGATACGTGCTCGACATCAGGATTGAATGAGCCGAGATAAAATCGTGGAGTGTGGGGTTCTGTAAAGCACGCCACTATCACCACTACTATTTCTCCTGTACATTTCCACTCTATTCAAAGATTGGAGCGAGGTCAACAAATTTGGGTACGTAGACGACATCACAATTCTCACCACTAGAAGCATAGTAGCTGAAGCGGTAGAAAATGGTCAAGCAGAAGTGGAGAGGCTTTTGCGGGTTGCAAACGAGCATGGAATAAGTTTTGACCCGACGAAGTCTGGCCTATTGATAATTGGAGAGGTCCCAAGAAAATCTGGACACGACAGGCTTAGCTATCTAGATCCAAAGCAACACGATAACACCTTCCCCGTATATCAAATGGCTTGGGGTATGGATAGACTCCGAACTCAAATTCAAGCAGCATGTGCAAGAGTGGTGTGGGGAATCCCAAAAGCTAACGCAGTTTATACGGCGAATCAACAGCGTTAAACGAGGCGCAGGCCCGCAACCAATGATGAATTCAGTACAGGCATGTATCATAAATACATCGATGTATGGAGCCGAAGCATGGTAGCCGGCCTTGACCCGGGTCACCACTAATCGGAGCAAGAAAGCGACCACGGGAATCGGCTGGCACACTGATCCCCTGGATAGCACGATTATCAAGGCAATCCGGGTAGCACTACCGGCATGGTGAACTACCCGGAATAAGGCTCTCCACAAAGAGTCTAGTATCCCCCGGCAGCGATCATCCTTCAGCAAAGGCAATTGAGAGCTGCGGCGCGAATTCAACGAATGTACACGTGGCATCCTCTGGTAGACAGATCCAAAGAGGGTCCAAAGAAAACCACAAACCGCCTAGGACTCCGCGCAGGACAAAAGAAGCGAACGTTCATAAATCCAGAGCGTTACCTGACACGCTTTCAGACCAGAATTCAGAACTTACCGCTCGCTTTAGAGTCCGGAAGACTTTTCTATCCAAAAGTGGATCGCAGCTAACAATCAGCGACATTAGATAAGCTGTGACGCACGGATACGCGAAGGGTACACGTGCAACATTCCTCACGCAAAAGACATGTAACTGTTGACAGATAGCTTTACCACAGTGCAAACTGGCCTAAAAAGGCTCAATATTAGATCCGTACATTCTATAGCTATCTTACTATATATTGTAGACTTGTGAGCTAACACAGAGCGCGACACAGGCAGACTGAAGCTACTCTAGCCAAACAATGGATAGAGTACTTGCCAACCGACACTATATGTGCTTACCTAGACGGCTCATCTTGCAGGCTGGAAAAATCTGTATGGGGCTATACTCTATTCAGATGACGACAAATGATTGGGAGCGGCGCAGGCCCTATGCTCGGTGCAGAGGCTTATGACGCGGAACTCTTTGGAGCCCAGAAAGCCCTCGAAGCAGCACTACTGGTGGCCGGCAGCAACTCAATCAAGGTACTCATAGACAGTTTACAGGCTGTCCAAGCCTTGCGTAGTGGCAGGTCTAAAACGTCTCAAGAAATAATGGACATATTTGTCAAGGTGTAACGGCTGTTAAGCCTAAGGATTCCTGTAGCCTACGCTGGTCAGCGCAGGCAATGAAAGCAAGGGAATCTTCGGGAAGGGTCTCGGAATACAAGGAGCTTAGAAGATTCTCAATGAACCTTCTGGAAGCACACTGAAGGTTCATGAGGACAACAGGTGTATCAAGAATCTTCTAGGGTATTGTCGAGGAGTCCATGTCATTTTAGTCATAGGGAGAACCTTATAGAAGAGGAGTATCTCAGAGTGTATATTTTTGTATTCTAGCTAGAGGAATTCTCTCTCTAGAGAATTATAATTAATATTCTGTACTCACAAGATCGCCCAAGCATTTTGTACTGAAACCGTGACATAAGGACTGTCAAAAATATCAGTCAGTGGAAATCCGGTGGATACCAGGGCACTCAGGGATCGAGGGAGATGAGATGGCAGACAAGCTTACCAAAGCCACCTTAATAAGAGCCCCAAATGAGGTGACCAATGAGACGCCGCCCATGGAGGTGCCCCGATGAATAAAAATTACGTTTGCATCACTGAACAGATTTGTCGGGGAGTGCGCGGAGGAACTGGTAGTAGCATGGTGGCAGGAAAATTCGCTCAAGCACTATACGGACTTAGATCTTATGATGACTTGGAAGCGTCCTCAAGAACATGCTCTACCGAGATGGGCCTACCACAGGCTGATTGCAGCTTGGACTGGACACGGCGATTTCGCCAAATACCATGAAAGATTCAAGCATGAAAATTTCGGAGCCAGATCTGAGTGCTATCGAGAAAGACGCCCCTGGTACTTTGCAGAATGCTGACTAGCCCTACAACTATGGAGAAGCATTAAACGGGAAGCTCCTACCAGGGCAATTGAGATGCTGGGAGGAAAAGGTTGGGAGAAATTTATCGAATTCGCAACTGTGACGAGATGTTACATGGAAAAGGCCGTAGATGGAGAGTTATAAGCTCCTCGAGGGGTGTCAGTGGTTATTTTAGTAGTCAATTTCCGGGAAGAATAGGATAGGGTGATTTTGTTTGGGGACACTGCATCGCTTTCTGATGGTGCCTTTGGCAAGTAGAGCCATGCACGTAGGTAGTAGTGAGTCTGTATAGATCACATACCCGTATCACGCCTATTTCTTGTAGTGCATATGCCTGATACGAATAGCAATCAAACAAAAAAACGATGCCAGCAGCTCATTAATGTTACAGTCTCTACCTCTAGTCTTCGGGAAGCTTTTGGAAGTAACTCTCCGGAACTGTAATAATTGAAAAGTTACCACCATGACCATCTAAAGACGATCTTTTATCCCATCCATTCCCTTATAATCAGGGAGAGTCGGCGATTACTTCGGCATAGATATTTCGTGACATGAACCCTGGCCAAGGTGAGACGATACGAGCGTTCTTACCTTTGAAAACTCTGTTATGTGGTTTCTTTGTACCGAATCTCTTCATCATGTTCCTCAGTGTGACGAGAAAGCCTATTTCTTTCTATTTGTGCCTCCTATGTTGATACTGATCCATCGTGCGCACAATCTGCATTAGATTTCCCACTGTTGCATGACCCTGAATACTAAAGCTCTTGCGTGTGGCCTAATATATTGTGATTATGAGGAGAGGAATTGCATACAAACAGTGGCTTTATCGACATGATGTGCTTGACACTATTATAAAGTGGACCATGATATGTGTTCGCTTCATTAGACTCGTTTTCCGATGATTTCTATCTATGCGAAGGAGAATACTCCTATTTACACCTATAGCTCATCT
Source organism: Blumeria graminis f. sp. triticale (assembly GCA_905067625.1). Taxonomy (NCBI): domain Eukaryota; kingdom Fungi; phylum Ascomycota; class Leotiomycetes; order Helotiales; family Erysiphaceae; genus Blumeria; species Blumeria graminis. The sequence goes on along the minus strand of LR898472.1, from coordinate 6,678,674 downwards.
GTCTAATTCTTATAAGATGAGGTCACCTAGGGGTTCAATTGTGACTCTACTACTCGTGTGTAAAAGGAGTATGGTCTATAAGTACTGCCCTTGTAGATAATTGATTATAGATACAAGCAAAGATGCTCCGTACTTTATTATATGCTAGAAGATAGAAAGATGTACGGACAGAAGATGGTTATGTGCCCTTGACTCAATATACTGCGGGCCACACCTAAATTACTCTCCCACAACCCTTGCCGGTTCACAATACACTCATCCCACCAATCATAGCGCGGCTATTCCTGTTTGTACAGCAGTCTACAATAACATCCTTATTAAGCGCCAAAGCATAACGTTTATGCATACCTGCATAAACGTCACTGGACTATTCCTAGATCACAACACTAATTGCCAGTAGAATACTCCCTCTTGTGATGTAAGTGTTGATATTAGCTGAAGCCCGGTAGACCTTTAAAAATAAATTTGATAAAGATTAAGTTTTGATATCTGTCATGACACGCAGAATATGGCAAACAAGAACTCAAGGTTTAAAAGGTGATGAAGCTCCAGAGCAGAGCAGAGCTGAGGCTACAACTTTTATATGTCCGAGTGTGTGAATTAAGCAAGTAGCAATTGCTGAGTCACCAGCGCTTCCATAACGCCAGACCATCGTAGGTATCCAATTCAACTCCTTGTCTCTATACCATATTCATAGCCACTTAACAGTATCACAGGTAAAGATTGGATTCAATCAGAGGGGGTCTAATGTCGGTATGTGTGAATGATGTCCATTCTTTCTAAGGAGATGGCGATGCTGTATCTATATGATTACACAATTAACACTAGAATTACACGTGATTACGCCAGTTCTACAGATCTACTCCAAACAGTAAGATATTCTATTTTATGCTGTAGAATAGTTTATATTCTTCTTCTTATCATCTACATGCAACTGTCTATCATGTCACTACACGAACCACATCTTGTATAGATCTCTATATCATCTAATTCAGCTTTTCTAATTGGCTGAGTGATTTCACATCATAACATAATGGCACCGTCCTACCAGGCCTTCGAATAAAATTTGAAGAGCCCTGCCTATAGCCATCGATACCCTCGCGCCAAATGTCGAAGCTTGTCAATACTGTGCTCATCAAGTGATCTCAGCTTATCCATGAGGGCACCAAGAGTAGGCAATTATGGTCCATATCACCAGTGAAGCTTGCCTGCTTACACTTCATCCGAATTTCATTCAGAGCGTCTGTCGGGGCATATTTCTCTGCAAAAGACCAAAGATGAGGAAGATTGTTAGTGCAAGATCCATCGAGACCAGGATACTGTGTGGGCCTGGTAAATAAATAAATTATTCAATTGTCCTGATTTGGCGTCTTGAGGTCCATGCAGGTTTTTATCGGAAGCTATGTACTTTAAGTAGGATGACTCTTTTATTAAATCATTTAATGTGTAATCAGCTATTTAGCTATGACATATGAAACATGACCAGTGCCATGTATACACGTAGGATGACTTATTGACGTTAGGGACACTCACACTCATATTTCATTTGCAGATACCGCTCGAGGTTAACCCTTACGGCGTAAAGCTTCTTCCATGCATACCCACCACAAGGAAAATCGTGAAAAACATTTGGTTATCCGAGTGTGCTTTCATCATCCCACAAATACAATATCACCGCTAGAGAGAGTGGTGTGTGGGTCTTGCTGGATTCGAACCAGCTTTCTCCTGTCTCAAATTGGGTAGGTGTTCAAGCTACTCAGAATATACTAGGTAGAACGGCCCGAATGGAGTACCACTGCACCATCCAGCCCTTATTTCTTTGAATGGGCCCGATATAGGCTGCTGTTGTAGGAACAACCGAGCCATTAATTATCCACACAAATGCCTCCCACTACCTAATTTTCTTGCTCTTAGCAAGCTACCTGAGTCCTTGAATTTTGACAATATTAATTCATGCTGTTATCCTGTCTTATTCTATGACTATGTAGGACATGCAGGTTCTCTCTGCCTACAGGCCAAGGATACCCATACCAGTAGTATATCCCCTTCTATGCCTCCCACACAGCTCCCCTCAAACAGTACCACCCCTCACAAGTCCTCATTCGATCATACACTTAGAGGAGCCCTTTGCCCTTCATTATTTCCCCTCTCCAGCCAACGAAACGATGGCCATTTGCGGGTGTATGGCAGCCGGGAAAAATCGCAAAAACCACTGGGTACAGGGCTCTTATAATACCGACATTAGGACTAAATCCGAAGACATAGTGATCCTTCTGAAGCGTTCGAAAAGGCCGGCCAGCTGGGCGCTGCAGACTTGTGGGTACCTCGGGAAATTCACACTCTGCCTTTCTAGCCTCCTTCCAACTCCTTCCCGAAGATCGTGCTGAAATATTAGAGAAGTCTTGACAGAGCGTAATTGCTGTATGGTAGCTTAGCCCAACTTCTTTTGTGCCGTCCAGGGCGCTAGGGAGTGCCATTGACTTACCGACAAAAGAATTCCTGGCTAATTTGCCGAAATCTTGGTTTTTGTGACCACAAACGTTCCAAAGTTAAAAACTACTCGAAAATATCAGTCCCAGCATGGGATTCAGAGACCTGTTCCCCCTCTCGCTCCACATCTCAGTCGCCTGTTCTCCTTCAAGTTGTTTGTCACATTAGAGCAACAGTTCCCCATAAGCCAGGAACCAAGCTTTGTATACTTGGACTTGATATCCTCCTTGAAGGTATAGATATAGTCGTAAATCTGTATTAGTAGATGGCTAGTAATCAATGGGGTAAGCTCCTGTTTGCAATTGGAGAAACTCCTTTACCTGTCTTGGAGGCGAGATGATATGTAGTTAGAAAGAAGTTGAGGACTCATATGAGGATGGTAAGAGTGGTATCATCGAGAAATCTTCAAACGGAGATATGCTTGTGTTTGCTTTCGACTCCGATTCAGTTGTGATTCTTCTTGACCATCCCAGATATGCAGAGCATACTGAGCGATTACACCGGCACCACTAGAAGGTGAAGAATTTGTCTTTGCAGGCCTTGAATTGTATTGTTAGTTTGTATGTTAGGTCGTACCGTTTGAAGAGCTTGGCAGCCCAGGTTTACTGCTTTTATCTCGCCTTTGATACAGGCATATCGCTCAAGTGCGTGACCCACAATCGGTTCATGACGTTGATCCACTTCGCAGACCGCGACTGACTCATATTTTTTTTTTGCATCAGATTTTAATTGCGTATGCAGCTGTCTAGCTATGACACAATATCAAAGAAAAGTACAGAATAGATGATTCAACGTAAGGGAAGAGCACTTATGCCTCAGTTTTCATTTGCAAGTACCACTGCGAGGTTGTGGTGGCTAACTGATTCAGCTGTCTCGCGCGTAGCAAGTTCGCCACTTCTATCTGGCGCAATCTGCTGCTGCACGTGAATATAGGCTACGGTGAGGCTTCTTGCATGCACTACATGTTTATCGGAAACAGGCTCTATTATTATCACAAAGGGTCGGGTGGTGCAATGGTTATGCGGTCTCTCGTGGCTCCTGACTACAATTTAAGGTGGTAGAGCTTGAGACTAGATTGCGTTACGGTCCATAGAGCAAAGAAGTTATTATTATCCATTTCCTTAGTGGTAAGGCGAGAGTAGATGGCCCTAGGATTATGAAGGACGTTCATTCGCTCCGTAGCCTTAGCTATAGTTTCGAGAATAATTAGCCATGTGGTTAAGGAGTTTCTTTGGCCCTCAACACAAGTGCCGGGGAATTCTTCTTTTAGATCCAGCCAGCGGGGTTGTGACTGATACCAGTGTGAGACTGGAGGATCCTTAAGAGCTGGCTGGAATTCCACAATCTTTGGAGGCATGGGAGGATCGGCTTTGTCGAGAAAATATTTTGGCAGAAGAGTCACTTTGTTTTCAATACAGGTGCATACATCATGCGTTACATTGTTGAGCGGATAGACCTGCGGCCGGATCTCCTTGGCAAATTGTTCACCGTATGACATTGTGAAGGAATCAGTTTCGGGATTGATTGGATGGGTAGTATTTTCCTCTGGAGTATTCGAATATAGTCCCGCAATTACTTCACACTCATCATCTCGAACAACTGGTGGAGAAACAATTTCGGCGAGCGAGGACTTTGTAATCTGACTATTAAGGTTGGTGGCAGCTTGTTCCCGTGGACTCCCCTTTATCGTTGACAAGACGTCGATTAACAATAATTCGACGCGGTCCATTTTATTCTTTACTTGATCCAGTACTCTATCAAATTGCTCCATTTAAGAGCTTGTTTTATTTGTCAACTCTGCGATATAGTAAGAGAATTGCTCAGTTTGTGCTTCCTGTAGCCCTTCATGTCCATCTAACGTGAGCTTGTCTTTTTCGCTAAAGCTTTTCTCTAACATGGTAGCAATTGAATCTTGGCGATTCCTTTCCAGAATCTTATTTTGAAACTTAGAAATGATGTTTAATCTTCAAAAATATATTTTTGAGGTTTCTGGGCGTGCGTAGTGGACCCAGTAAATGGTGGGTGTGTGTGTGTGAGAATGGTGTGTTATCACGTGGTGTCTCGTGGCTCCTAACTAAAATGGATCTTGTGTAGAGCTTGAGACTAATACGTGAATTCTATATCTCCTAATTGTAGGATATCTATGCGCCTATATAGGGGGGACTATTCTCAACACCTGTCAGTGGTGTCCCCTACGAACCTCCAGCTCTCACTGTAGAGTCTGCAGAGCCGAGATTGAGTAACAAAGTTCTCACTTCGATGAGGATTCCCAATCGCTTTCGCCGTCTGTATCGTCTTCATCTCTCAAAACATTCCCCTATCACCACTATCATGAAGCTAACCACGATCAGATCAGATGGTAGGGTCGGAGCCCTACTCGTCACCCACCCTTGATCATGGAGGAAAAACCATCCGATGAGTTTCCGGAGCGTACCCAGCACCCGATACGGAGATGGCGGATTGGATCAAGTCGACCTTGACTGTTACAAAGAAGGGAGATATGGATGAATATGCGTACCTCATGTGGTCCCGGTGTCTAGGCCTCGCCTGGCTGGGATTGCAGGTTTTTTGAGACTTTTTCCCGCGCACGCAGTTTCCATTGCTACCATTTTTATTTTTTTTGGGTAGAAGGTTCCGTGGAAAAGGTGGCTGAATTCCACGGGTAAATACTGAGCTGAATGGCTACTCATCAAGGGGAATATATCAATGATCTTTCAAGTAACAAAAGATGATAGGAGCGCTGTACAAGGTGTGGCCTAGGTCAGAGAGGAGCCCAATGTGCTAGATAGTCATAGACTCATGTAGTACAATAAAACACACACACACACAATTTTTTGAAATTCGAATTTTCGAATATTCCCCTTCTCCCCCTCTCCCTCCCTCTCGCGCTCGTCGCATCCCTTCAATAAATTGTAATCGAGTCACTGGCATTTTCGTCATGCCACCTGTTCGAAAAAAGCTCCCCAACTCAATGTTGGACAACGCGAGAGTCCGCCCGAGGGCTCCTGCAAAAACACCTGGCCTCGCGCAAAAATTATCAAGCCTATTTGCGAGTGAGGCCTTTATCCCTGGGAAGTCTCCAAACCTTCCCGATCAAGAGATGACTGATTCTGACCCGATCAGAACAGAAATAAATGGTCAACAGACCACGAAACCCGCCGAGCTGGCCCCCGAGGCAAGCAGTCCCAGGAAAGGAAAGGAGGTCGTCAGAGAAAAGACGACCGAACGTGCAGAATTGCCTGCCGGAAGAAATGCTGTGCCAGCCTCAAAAGGCGCAGCTTCGACATCAGCACCGGAATATCCACCGGAGCTGCAATCAGTGATGGAGGCCGAGAAGCGTCGCACGACGCAAATCAAGGCCCGTTTATCAATCTGTTCCACTGCAATAAGCAGTGTTGAAGCAGCACTTTCGCCTCTCTCGATTGGCGACGAAAAAGAGTTTGTAGACGGCATCAAAGTCTACCTTCGAGCGGCCATTGGCCAGTTCATACAATCAGGCCCAGGGAGCACTCCACCAGCTCTCCCTGCGCGCCCCAGCAACCCTCCTCCGCCGAGGGCTCATGAAATTAGGGTACCTAACCCTTCGAAAACCCAGGCTCCGGCACCAAAGACGACTTGGGCCACAGTAGCCCGTGCAGGTCTAGGCCGCAGCGCCGGGCCGTTGACTACAAAGGCAGCACCGCCCGCCCCAAAAGCAAAAAGTGCCAATCTGAGGACAAAAGTCGACACGAGACTTTTTCTACGCCTCAAAGCTAACCACCCCCACCGACTCCTGTCACCAGCTGGCGTAAGATTAGCTGTATCACAGGTGCTTGGTACCGCTGCCGACGACATCACGTTGGTTCAGCGGGTCAAAACAGGCTTTGCGCTGACAGCAAAGAACGAACTCGCTCGGAAAGAGCTGCTAGATTCCTCCATGTCACGGAGCGAATCTGGAATCAAACTGGAACCAGCGTCAAATCTGGTTGCCTTGCAAATTGCCACCGTACCGGTGACAATAAACACACTTGCAGGTCCCATCGAGATCACGGCAAAGATGGTTGCTGACGAAGTCACGCGAGTGACGAAATCGGTTCCGTTTCTTGTCCGTCCGCACGGGTACTGCAAGCCTGGGGCGCCATACGAGAGCTGGCAAGCCCTCTTTCCTCGCGAGTCCACGCCCCGACCTGGATTCCGCCTCTTCGACGATTCTGGAGCTGCGAAGCTCTTCCGAACTCGTCAACAACTCGAACAGTGCAAACGTTGTCTTGGCTATCACGCCAGCCGCGGATGCTCCCGAGCTCCAGCTTGCTGGAACTGCGGCTCAAAGATGCACTCGGAAGTGGAGTGCAAGGCCCTCACACGATGTCGCAATTGTGGGGGACCTCACCGATCGGACTCTCGGCACTGCCAAGCCAGACCCAGAAAAGATGGACCGGTGACAAAGGAACAGCTCGCAGCAATTCGCAGAGTCGAGCAAGAAAGATATGCAGACTTTGCCCGTGTCAAAGCTGCATACAAAAAGGACGAAGAAGCGAGGAACGCCTCTGCGAAGGACGTCTCCATGGCGGAGGGATCGGGTTTCGGAATTCTAGAAACCGAAGAAGAAGTTTGAGGACTCGGCAGTCCTTGGTGAAGTCTACAACAACTTTCACAACAAAAAGCAGGAAACCAGCCGACAGCAAAGGTTACCTGAGAGCTCATCTTTCGCTCTCAGCGGAGATTAGGAAAAGTCACTTGGAAGATGTGACAGGGAAGGAAACGGGTGAGAAGCGCGGGATCTGGACCACATATGAAATTCTTCTAAATTGTTATTTATTTTTTTCAGTTTATTTCAGTTTTTTGTTTGATTTACGCTTTGATTTTAGTTTTGATTTAAGTTATGTTGTTAACTTCATCTACTTTTGTTGAGGTTCCCGCGGTTGGAATGAGTTGGGCCTGTACGCAGAGAACCCCACCGGCTCCACCAGTCTTGTACCGATAGTGGACCTAGAGCTTTAGCTTAGGACTTTAAAATTAAAAAAAAATAAACACACACATTATGCGCCTATATACATAAATACTCTGTTACCCCTCAGCTCCATTAAAATCTGCTCTTGTGAGATCATGCGGCACTAGCATTTTGTCTATGTGCCGTACATCCAAAATCTGATTAGTCCGTGACAATGTAGATCTTTTCAGGATCCACAACGGCTCCTCATTGCCGCGCTTGCCAATTTTTTTTTTTTTCATTTTATTGTCCTGTCTGAGTCTATGACTATGTAGGACATGCAGGTTCTCTCTGCCTACAGGCCAAGGATACCCATACCAGTAGTATATCCCCTTCTATGCCTCCCACACAGCTCCCCTCAAACAGTACCACCCCTCACAAGTCCTCATTCGATCATACACTTAGAGGAGCCCTTTGCCCTTCATTATTTCCCCTCTCCAGCCAACGAAACGATGGCCATTTGCGGGTGTATGGCAGCCGGGAAAAATCGCAAAAACCACTGGGTACAGGGCTCTTATAATACCGACATTAGGACTAAATCCGAAGACATAGTGATCCTTCTGAAGCGTTCGAAAAGGCCGGACAGCTGGGCACTGCAGACTTGTGGGTACCTCAGGAAATTCACACTCTGCCTTTCTAGCCTCCTTCCAACTCCTTCCCAAAGATCGTGCTGAAATGTCAGAAAAACCTCGATAGAACGTGGTTACTGTATGGTAGCTTAGCCCAACTTGTTTTGTGCCGTCCAGGGCGCTGGGGAGTGCCGTTGACTCATCGACAAGAGAAGCCCTCCTGGCTAATTAACCGAAATCTTGGTCTTGGCGCCCACAAAAGATCCAAAGTTGAAAACCCCTCGAAAATAACAGTTTCAGCATGGTCTTCGGAGACCTGTTTCCCCTCTCGCTCCATATCTCAGCCGCCTGTTCTTCTTCAAGTTGTTTGTCCCATTAGAGCAACAGTCCCCATAAGCCATGACCCAGGCTTAGTATTTTTCGACTTGATTTCCTCCTCGCGGGTATAAATAGCGTCGTAAATATGTAGAGAGTGATGGCCGCTAATGAATGAGGCAAGCTCCTGTTTGCAATTGGGGTGACGCCTTTATCGGACGGCGAGGCGAGTTGATATAAGGTTAGATCGGGGTTGAGGACTCAGAAGACAATGGTGAGTGCTGCATGGTTGACAAGTCGTCAAAGGGAGATATTCATGTGTTTGCTTTCGACTTCGATTCGGTTGCGATTCTTCTTGGCTATCCTAGATATGCAGAGCATACTGAGCGATTACACCGGCACCACTGGAAGGTGAAGAATTCGTCTTTGCCGGCCGCGCTTGCCCATGATATTATCATACTTATTCCAGAAAATGAAAGCTTGGAAAGTGTGAAGAAGTCGGTTGTTGGACTGCAGTCATTCCTTAATATCTGCGTTCATGACATATTTGCTAGTGCCTAGCTCACACTAAGCCCTATCTCAATGGTACGCTGTGTTACAGATTAGATTATATTTTTATTATAGTCCTAACTGAATCAATAACTGTAGAGGTGTCAGGGGATGAATGATCGCGGTCATAAACCATATGATGAAAAGATTTACTACAGATCTAGAAAGAGGTTCAAGGTGGAGAGGACCTATACACAGCTTGCTTTACAGGGGAAACATGAGTCCGAGCGCTTTTGCTAATGATCTACACCTTGATCTTATTGCATGTTCCAGCTACCAAGTACAAACGATCGCCACTTGGAATGACTTAACTCCGCTTCAATGCTATTGCTTCGTTCCCTCACAAGAGGACTCCTAGAATCTAAAGATAAGAGACCAGCCACATATTTAAGTTCCAATTGTTTAACTTTAAACTTTGCTCTCATGGATAGCGAGGGAGTTGTGTTACAGTGTGCAATGTGAATTCAAGATCGCCGTCTGCCGTAGGTGTCCTAATAATGACTAAGAGGTAAGTGCACAAGGTCAACGCTTTAAAGAGAATATACGTAGAGGACTAAACTAGCGAGGTGCCAGGAGGTTGAGGTATTAGAAATAAAGAATAGACAATGTAAAGTAGTAATTTGCAGGTAAGATGATAGAAGTATAAGATGATAAGATCATTCGAGGTATACAAAGATTACAAGTTGCGAAGCTGAAGAGCTAGTCTGTGGTAGCACCAGCTCCCGTAAGGACAACGAATCAATGCGACAAAACGCAACATATGCTAGAGTAAGATTTATTCATGACCCCAACCCATCTCACCCCAGCTGTTTAAGGTTTCACGAGAACCGTCTCCTTTGAGTTTTTCCAAGCCTGAGATTTCATAACGGCTTGCCATGACATTTCTCCTCGAGCCTGATTCAAAAATGTCTCGTCATAATACATTGCCTTTTCGGCCTTGATGATACACTCTCAGGCTTTACATTATCACGCTCGTGTCACGTATTCTGGTAGATAAATCTAAAGTTCCTAATTCTTCAGACTTCTCAGGTGTACTTAACCAAAGAAGTTAGCGATGGGCGAACAATAGACTTCAGGCATTCGTGTACGGACAAATTTGATCCAGCTCTGAGGAAAAGCAGGCTTTCAAAAATCCGATCTTTAGCTTAGGACCTATTCGTAATAAAAAAATTCGATCGTGCCTTGCTTAATGTAATTACGTCAGCTCTAGTCCTGCCTAAATCTTTACCATATATGCAGATATGTAAACAAATCGAATAAATTTATGTATTAGTATTATTGAGTATTACACAAATCTTCACCCGTCTATGGGACAACGAAACTCCCTGCTGTCCAATACAGCTACCTCCTCGCCTTGCATATGTTCTAGACACGATTGGTGATAGGTATGCCTACAAGCCAGCACTATAAGAGGGCCTAGATCTAACTCTTTCTGACCCACTAATCTCTTGGTTTTAAGGGACTCTATCTCGTCATCCTCCATGCCTACATTGTTGGCGATCTTGAGACATGGGTTTTCGTCGACCGTACTTCCGCTGGTCATCTGGAGACGGGCCCGGCCTTTGCCACGTTCAATGTGACCACCGGCTAGTTCAGTGCTACGTTCTTTCCTTCGCTTTATATTCTGCATTTCTCGCTTCTCCCATTTCGAATAAATGTCACCGGGTGCTTTTGGACCCCACAACCGTCGACCACAGCCTTCGCAATTGGGGCCACGAGGTCTCCATCCGCGCTGGCGTGCGAGATTGGCGACCTGGACACTGAGAAATAGGTCTTTTTCCAAAAATCGATTTGCTAATCTCAAAATACTCTCTTCATATGCATAAGCTGAGAAAACTGATGCTAGAACAGCCCGGAGGTCGCTCAGATTAGGAGATGTTAATGAGGCTCGGGCGAGAAATGCTTGAAGTATCTTCATGAATGAGATACCAGTACTGGAATTGTTAGGCGATGATGTTAAGGTTAATAATGCAGTGAAAACGCGTTGCGCGGGTGTGCGCATGCGAGTCAATATGGGACCATGTTCTGAGATTCCGCGGAGTTCCGCTTTTTCAAAGCTTGAAGTCAGATTTCGAGTGATCTGTACAATTGCATCGATGATATCAAGCCACAATACTTCTTCTGGAAGGAGATTTTGGCTTAGTGTTGCCTTTCTTGAGGCAAAAACTAGCCCAGAGCTGTCAGAACGTTGACTATAATTTTGGCATAGCCAGATTCCAACATCTGTGTACTTGATAAGGGAATTAAGCAATACTTTAATTGCATTTACATTTGTAGAAAGGAATTCTCCAGCTAGGGCTGTTACAAGCCCTATAATCAAGTTCTCTATTTTTGTCAAGTGTTCGACTAGTCGGTTCATTGCTTCATTAAACTGGCCGTCTCTAGTCATTAGCATGATGGCTGCGTCAACAACTCCACTCTTCTCCATATACGGTAAGACTTGTTCAAGACGTAAATCAGTTATTTGAACTTTCTCGACAAAGGTCGCGACAAGAGATGGTTCAAATCTGCACATAAGCTGCAGATATAACTCCATAAATTTCGAGTTTAGTAACTTGGTGGTTTCATCCTCTTTCTTATTTGTTTCAAATAGAGTGCGAAGATATATGTACTGTAGCTCAGATTTATCAGGCAGCGCACCTAAAAAATCCTCATGTAATACGGGCGCATGTAAATCTATCGTTTGTGCTGTCTTTACTGCATCCAAATTTACGAGTTCTACAGCATGAGATTGTAATATCTCATAAATTTCTTTGACATGCCGTTTAACTAAGCCTGAATGAGGCCTCAAGCAGTCTGATATGCACTCAAAGACAGAATATCGATCGTTCGGATCTTCAAAATATGTTTCCAGTAGATTCCTGGAGAGCCTTTCTGATCTATATATTCCTTTGAGGACCCGGAAAAATCCCACTTTCCGAAAGAGTGGCAACAGAGATTGTAGGTTGGAAGGACGATATGCTGAGAGGAGATATTCAACACTTAGTTGCGCATCATCAGAAATATCGTGCCCGGGATAGTTACAGAGTCTTTGGAGGACATTATTTAGAACAGAGCTTGAAAGAAGGAGATATTGTGGAAATTTAGGTAAGTTTCTAGCAATGAACATGTCAAGATAAATAGTATCATCGGCTGGAAAATCTGGTTGGTTCAGAACTTCTTGAAGAATGGTAATGATGTACTGCCTGTTAATCAGAAGTCCAAGTGTTTGCTCTTTAGACAAATCTAGACCTGCCACATCACACTGAGCTTTATCCGGAGTGTCGTTCAAAAATGGATCTTCAAACGCTTCGTTGAGAACACTCAAGAAGCTTGGAGTATCGAATTTTAGAATCGTACGAAGATATGGAAATGAGGGCTCAGATGCTAGGCTGGTTTGGGTTAATACTGGCTGTCCCGTGGTTTGGGGCCAAGTTATGGTCCTACTAGAGAATAGGAACCAGTACAACTCAGCCTGCGCTTTCCGTGAATCTAGAATACTCAGTGTCTGTCCCGTAGGATAAACCCGACCTGTCAACGTGAAAGACAAGTAAGGAAATATCTTTGAAGGGTTGGAACCGGAAAACATATCTTCTGCGTCACATCCTGTGCCTATGCCCTTGATATTTTTTTCGGGCGGAATCAAAAGAGCCAGGAGTTCAGTAAGAGGGGTGATATAGTCGAATAACGCTCGATTCCAGACAAAGATAAAAGCATCATATAGGTTATGCTCTTTACACAAAGTAGTGACTTGATCTATATCCAGCGTGGAGGGATCAATATGGCAAAGAATTTCTTCCAGTTGACTTTCTCGCTTTTGTTTTACGAAATGAGTTATCATTCCCTTCACAACTGCAGGAGGTAGGATGGTGATGCGTTTCTCTAGAATTCGAGGCTCAAGTGAATCGCAAAAAATACCACTTTGACCATAGTTCTGGAACCACTCAAACATTTCATCATATAGAAATTCATTGTCTTGGACATTAAGACAGGCTTCTAAGCATGCATCGGCAAGATCTTTCAAATAATTCAAATTCAACTCCTGCTGTGCGTTTTGGTGACGAAAAGTGCGTTTTAAGGAAACCATCATAATTTCAATTAATTTGTCTCCAACGATTGAATGGCGCAGTTCAGAATTCTCTGGTAGTCCGATAATAAGCTTATCAGCATTTCCAGCATAGTATGATGTTGCTAATCTTATCGCTTCTACGTATTTACCTTCTTCCATTATAGCTATAAGTCTGTCTGCCCAATTCGACAATGTTCCGATCGATACATCGTTGAAACCTAGAAGGAACATTCGACTTTTATATGCTTTAAAACTCATGTAAAATGCGTCTGCAGTGGATATAGACATGAGTGAGTTATCGTCATCGGATGGCTCCACAAGGCCATTTATTTGCTTTGAGAAGAAGTCTTGATGATAAATATATTTAGGAGCAAGGTCAAGTGCTTCTACAACTCGCATGTTGCCATCTTCAAGGATAATCAAGCGTTGAGTGATGGTAAGCACTGTCAGAACTGATCGACTGAGCCATTGGACAGCTACGATAGCCTCCTCAGATTCCCATCGACTGCGAGATCGAAAAGTTAAGCTGACTGGTTTGTCGAGTGCATCAACCTCGTCTATGTCTAATACCATCAATATATTTGACCAACAGTAGACCAACTTTACTTTAGAGAAGTGTTGTCCACTTTCAAGATCTGGGCTCTTTAACTTAACGGCCGGAAACCAAGCTAAGCAGCCACTAAGTGGTCTGCCAGTATCTATTTCTTTTGGCTTCACAATTTTGTGCTGAGTCTGCGCTACTGGAGTTGTTGAAACAATCACGAGTAAATGAGGAGTCAGAATAGCGGTGAGGCCTAGTGTATCCGTTTCTTGCTCGACATTTCCCAGTGGAAGAGGCGCCAGGGCAAAGATGGTGCTTGGACGATGCGGTCTTCCACTAACTTTGGACAAACCTGGATATCGTCCTAAAATTCTGGTGGTTTTGATCGCACGAGTCACAGATCCGAGGCCTCTAGTCGCGAGGTGGGAAAATGCCATTCCACGCTCATCAGCAGAGACAAGAGCTGTGTGCCTTGTACCTAGAAATCCGAGATGGTGGATGGCTACATTTGATAAGTGACCACTTGCATTTGATTTGGCAAGTTCTGTTGATTCGAGGCCAGGAATATGGAGAAATGGGCGGGCAGTCCTATCCATTTCCCAAGTGAATATAGAGCCATTTGCATGTCCACCAGCAATGACTAAATGATCGGCTGATATGGCTAAGGATGTAATTGGTCCACATTCCACAGCTTATTTTGTTAGTAGTTTTCAATTTAGGTATATGCGAAACATACCCTTCGTTCCAGGTCCGATGATAGATTTGAGGTTCTGGTGATAGTCAAAAGTTAAAATTATTCCCTTAGATGTTCCCAACACCACGGACGTGGAAACAGATATACATGTAGGTACACCTAGATTTCGTTTGCCAACTTCCGAAAAGGCTTGTCCATTTATCTTTTTCAATCTTGTCCACCGGATAACGTCCCACGGAGGACTGGAATCTTGAAAATCAAGATGTATATGGCTACCGACAGACGGGCTCTGAGAATGTTTTGGAGAATGCGAAGTGCTAGTTTTGGAAGCGGAAAATGTTGAGCTCAAAAGCCGTGACTGAAATCTTCGATCAAATGGGCGAAAGGATGGCGTTGGACTTTCAAAGTTGCGCCGCGAGTTGATTGACGGACGTAAACTAGCCCTGCCAGGAGAAGAAACAACAGAGCCCTGTTATAGTCAGAGTTCGCTCTTAAATAGGCCAGACTGTGCTCACTTGGACGGATGGTGAATCATCAGGTATCGACAGGAAAGAACCGGTAGGGCTAGTAGATTTCCGAGGTGTGACATTAAATAGTATTTTATCATCTAAAGCAGTCTCTGGGTTATTATTGAGCTTGCATCGACTTTTATCATCCTCTATGGGTCGCAGTCTTTCCGGGGTAATGTCATCTTTCTTCGCTATTGCCTGGCTACACCCAATGGCTACGAATGGCTTGTTCCTGTCATCAAGAGTTCGTAAGGTTTGATTCTTACCATTACCAACGACCCTATCTTCCTCCTCACTCGCATTTCTGTTCACGGATGAGGAGCTCATTGAGAATAGCTCATGGTTTCACCTGGCAGTTCGCGTCACTCCTGAGATGAGTGAAATGAACTACTAAGCTTGCACACTTTCGAATGACCAAACCTTTAAAACCTCGGCTTCGAGCTTGACCTCATAATATTGAAGATACTTTGCTCAGGTCTGTCCACAAAGCTAAAAGTTTATCGGGAATCATAAACCTTGTTTTGGAAGCTCGCTTACTGCTAAAGAATAGTTGCTTGGAGAGGAAACAAGTGATTCAACCGCATAGTTTGTCTCTAGATGAGTTGGCCAGTTGATCAGCCCAATGATAGTAGCTTATTAGGCAGATCTGGTACGCAAATCCATTTTTACCAGAAATACTGGTTAGCTGATCTGTCTCAAGCGCCCACCGTTTGAAGCGCTGCTGTAATCGTAAGTGATCTTTACCAATCACTGCAGCCACCACATCATAGGCTTTTACATTTCATATATGTTTTTAATTAATTTACAATAGTTCACACCTAACGAATACCACAGATGCCTTCCATCGGACCGCAACTGCCTCCACAATTAGCCAAACGGAAAACTTCTAAAGATGTGTCCCATGATCCATCTTCTCCGCCATGCAAGCGTCAAGCTGCATCCTCAAACTTGGGATACGCCGAACCCATTCAATCGCACAAAAATGCTGACGAGGTAACATTGAATTTAGATCCCGATAGTAACAATAATATACACGACTCAATCAAAGATACATCTCACTCACGAACTTCGAGTCCTACACCACCATTATTATCACGTATAGAGCCAGAATCGTCTAGAAAACTAGATACCGAAGATTCACCCGCATGCTCGGGAAGTGGCAAGCACTCACGAGTCTTTGGCCCTACTCTTCCCCCAACCACAAAACGTGCCTCGCAATCGGCAGCAGATTCAGGCGACGAGATTTCTTCCGATTCCGAAGACGACTACCAACCTCCGTTACCTCCGACAACAGGCATTCCGGCCCAAAGTCATCTGTACCCGCAAGCTCCACAGTCTCTGACAGCTCCTTTGTATGAGGAGACGCCGGAAAGGCGACCACAGCGTGATGATTGGATGCTGGCGCCTCCCACTTCGGCTGACCAACGCACGTGTAACGACCCGACCAAGCTGCGCAACCGCAAATTCAGGTCGGGACCTAGTGCTATGTCTGCCAATAACCAACTAGGAGTTAGTACGATGTGGACAGAGACAGCAGACGAGAAGCTTCGGCGCCTCGAAGATGAGGTTCTAGGCCGATGCCCAGTCAACGCGGCGGCCACAGGGTCCAAGATGAGTACAGCTCAGGCCCGTCGCGAGAGGCGGGAAACTCAGGTTACAGAGGAGCGAATTCAGGTCTACAACAAACAAAACAGAAATAAGAGTCTACTCGCTGAACGCGAAGCTGCCCAGGGTCGCGGCGAGCTAAATAAGGAGGATGCAGATGATCCAAGTCAGCGCGGATTCGATCGCGAGAAAGATATGGCGCTGGGTGGATACATGGGCCAAGGCAAGCGACAGGAACTCCTAAATCGCGCTGCTAGCTTTGGCAGCCGCTTTCAAAAGGGAAGTTATTTGTAAAGAGGTCAGAGGTCCTCAATCAAGTTTTATGCCCGTGCTCTCATGTGCTATTACGTACACATTAATAATTATACTGGGCAGCTACGAAGAAGTACTCTATGATTTTAATGTAGCGTGAGGCTCGAATTCTGCCTGCTGAGACAAAAAAGTCATCTCGGCTCTTACAAGTCGATAAATTGTCTGACATGCTGTCTGTTACCCTCTTAGCAAAGATTGACGAACTGTCATTCTGTGACATAGATGTATCCAGTCTTAAAAAATTACTCACTCACCGGTTTAGGGGCAATTTTTGTGGAAAGCAAATCTATTGGGTGGCAACATTGAAAGCGTTGCGTACAGTATGGCTAGAGGATAAAGCGTAAACACGTAAAATACGTGAGGGAGCAAAATGAATATACTACTGTAACATACGTCTGCAATGTATTTGTAGAGCAGAGTGAGAATATTTTATCGGGCAACATAATTGTTGTTGAGGTTTTCTCAAATCTCTGACCAGCCCAGCCTGCAGTTAATTGAATTGGGCTCCATCGCTCCCATTGCTGTTACCCATTCCAATATTTTGATGACCCTTTATCAGCCGAACTATTAACTAATCGTGCACGACATTCATGAATCTCGACATGAGGCTCTCAATACCAAATTCTTATAGACAAGGTACTACTCGTTAGACAGTATTTACATGACCAATGCCATGGGCTGATATCTTTATGATAAAGTGAATACTAT
The DNA here is from genome assembly GCA_905067625.1 of Blumeria graminis f. sp. triticale. Lineage (NCBI taxonomy): Eukaryota > Fungi > Ascomycota > Leotiomycetes > Helotiales > Erysiphaceae > Blumeria > Blumeria graminis. The sequence continues at coordinate 6,661,365 of LR898472.1, read as the reverse complement.
ATCACCAAAACCTATTCGAAAGTGTTGTAGACGATCAGAAAATTTCCCGTCGAAATCTATATCGTCACTATTTGAATGATAAAACGCGGATAGCAAACGATCCACAATTTTTGATTTGGACGACATTGTATTATTTCGGGCTGGTGCGTACATCTCTATTTGAATGTACCCGAGAATGCGGTCACATTGATTTAGGCTCCGCAAGCTATAATAAGCGCTACTGTCAATACTTTATCCGAGGATTTCCCGAGATTGGCACTGGTGTAGCGCTTTATTGCTGACAAGCAACTGTAGCACTTTCGCATAATTTAGGTAGGAAGTCTGCTGCTGAGCTGTTGTCTAAGTTTGGTGGAATTAAGCCTAACTACGACATAATTGAAGGGCTAATTTGATGTCGTTTCTACAAGATGTGTCATAATATTTATTAGTTAGTTATTTAATGGTAACTTGTAAATGGAGCGAATTAGTATGATTAATATCGATACAGCAATATCTTCCTGATTTTGGACACGCTTAGTTTCTGTGTCAGTTTCAAGGTCAATGATCTCATCTGTGAATACCTTCTTCGAGCTGAGATGGCGATATAGGATTAGAAGCGCTAGTTTCAGTGACAGGTTGTCGATTATGGCGATATAACGGAAATCTTGGTAAATGAAGATTTCGAAAGGGATTGGAGGTATGGTTATCTGGTTGAGGTAGCTGATTCATTTCGTGGTGGGTATTATTGATACTTGTCTGAGTTGTAACATTATCACTGACGTTCCCAGATGACACTTGGGTGCCTCTAGTAGCAGCAGAGCCGGAGTTAATGTCACCATGTCTTGGCCGAATTAGCCTGGAGGCTGCTCGGATACTATTCCACAAGGATGGCGACTGCGGGGAGACGTGAGTACGATCGGCTCTTCTTCGAGTGGGCCTCTCTATCTCCATTTCTTCTGCTTCAGGACGAGTCTTAGGTGTGTAATAATCTGCCTTGCAAAGGGGGCAGCAGGCACGACGGCTAGTCAGCCATGGATCTAGACATCCAGCATGGAAGGCGTGTCCACAGCTTAAGCCGCGAATTTCGTCTTCTTCTTCCAAGGTGTCAATACAGATTGCGCAAGAGTCGCCTGGTCCAGAGAGCTGTTCGGATACGGCTGCAGCATTGATCTGATCTTCTTCTTCATCTTCTTCATCATCTTCTTCGTTTGAAGCTGCATTAGGTCTGTGTGTCTGCTGGTCCTTGGACAACTTTGATGTCGGAGGTAGATCATTAGGATTTAGAGCCTCTCGGCTGTGAGAATGTACATCTTTTTCCGATATCTGAGAATCAACTTTGATGGCGAGAGCTGGAGGTGAAGGTTTCGTTGAGCCGTTATTATCAAGTTCAGCTGGTTTGATTTCATCATGATGATCAGCAGTGGGACTGATGGGCGGGGTGGTAGCAGAATTTTCTGGGTGTATTAAACTTGCAGCCGTACTTGGATGCATGGAGACGCCTCCAGTTGTGGGCAAACCCTCGCGCGCTCGCGATGCTACCCATGATTTGTACTTAGTTAATGGAAAGCGTTCGTTTACTTCGTCCATAGTCATGAGCTTCTTTTCCCTCCTTCTACGATGGGGTCGGTTGTGCATGTTATCAAGGTTGATGTTATCCGCATCGTCACCATTTCGAATGGCCCGATTACGAGCGTTGTACCGGAAGCAGTACTTAACGCCTACAATGATCCTGAAGTTGATTAAGCAATTACAGCTTGCGATACGTGTAGATGCGATGCAACTCACCATAAATTTGTGAAGACAACTCCGAAGCCAAGTGCGACGAAAAATAAGAGAGGAGAGCTGGTTGGTCCACCTGTTGGCTGCTGACCGGTCATGGAGGTTTGTGATGGCGAAAGGGCAGGATCCGCTGTGTTTCCAGTAGATTGCGAAGTTGATGATGTAGCGGTCATATCTTCTTGGCGAGCGTGTAGCTGTCGGCCGACTATGTTGACAAGGTCAGGTATGATCAGATTCATGACCGCCATTTCGGCGTCGGAGGGATGAGGCGTTGATAGCGCGTAGCTTGTGCAGCAGAGCCAATGTTGCTAGCGACCTGAGGAGAGTGCAACCAATAAATACTAAGGCTTTACTGATTATATTTTGATTGCCGTCGCGAAGGAGCAGAAGAGAGTTGGATGGATTTAGATGGGTAGACCAGTCGGCCTATAAGGACTTGGCGAAGATTACTTGACACATTCGTAGTTGATGGAGATATGATGGTGGATGGATGGGAAGACGAGGGGAGAGATGGGAAGATTATTAGAGATCGTAGTGGTTAGTGGATAAGAGAGCGCAGTCCCCTGATTTGACTCGTTCTGGTTTGGGATGAAGAACTCGACTTGAGTGCTCAACCCTCCACACCTTAAACGTTAGGCGAGGTATCTCTTTCCAGTCAGTATGACGGCGATCATCAAAAGCGTGTAGTGAACAATTGTACTAAGGAAGGCGACAATGATATGGACCGCTCGCTCCCGTGAAGAGGATACGAATGAATGGTTGCGCGAGGTGAAGTAGGCGAGATGGTGGGGCGAGGAGATGATATGTATGTATGGGGATTGATGAGGGTCAATGGGGAGGTCGCCTGATAGCCGAGCGGATGAAAATAGCCAAGTGAAAAGTTATATATTAAGATCAAAAGATGGCCGGGGGGAGGGGAGAGCGAGATGGGGGGGGGGTAAAGGACGGACTGGCTACCTGAGTGGCCCGGCTGCACATCGAAACTTCATAGGGGCGGGGATAAATGGAGCAAGCTTGGCCAGATGCAAGATGGAGGGAGGTGGGTGGGGGCGAAGAGACCAGAGAAAATAACTTGAGAAGATTTAGGATAGACGCCTCCCTCGTCCAAGGACAGGACGGAGCTGGCACTGGACAGCCAGGGGCCAGCGAAAGAATAGGTTTAGCAGTAGCAGGTGTAGTAGCAGCAGCGGAAGGCAGAAAGGAATAATGTCTACAGCTCAGGTGCTAGTAAGATGGACTTCTGTGCCCTGGAGGACTGGGGGGAGATCATAAGGATGTACTTGAGAGGTCTAACCACAGCCTCATCTCAAACTCACCCCAGAGCGGCTCAAATGTGGGAATTCTGAATAACGACAAAACACCGGACGATGACTCGCGCCGACCTCTCTTGTCTCGGCCACAGAAGTGCGCTCACCGGCTCCAGTGCGAGAATGTAGCATGCGTCGCCCTCCGCCATCTAGCGTATAGCTTGGATGGAGTGCTTTCCAATGTCTACATCCGCGAAGTATCTTCGTCGTCGCAACTTGGTCCGCTACCTCTGTCTTAACAGGCGACGCCGATGGCTTCTCTCACCTCCTCCGCTCACTAGCCACTCCCCTGTGGCCTCCCTAACATTCCCCTTTAGCCAAACACCCTACCCTATCAGTGACACCAGGATGCACTACCCGGATCATCATGATGAATCACACTGGGATCAAGGGCGAAAGCGCGCCGAGCCACGATGCGAGGGACTTGCTGCAAAGACCCAGCGGCCCTGAAACCATGGGACGTGGTGCTTTCCAATACTCAAGTGCTCATGCCGAGCACGGAAAAGACAGCCGAAGGACGTGGTTCGGGCAAAAAGAAATGGAGAGAACCCAAAGACAACTCCAGAAGCTCAGTCTACCAGTAAGCTAATTTGAAAAGACCTGTCGACACGACACTCGACGTCGCCGCTGCTTATCGACAATGGCATTTCCGCCTTTTAGCTTGGCGGCGACGCTCTCCCCGTCCATTATCGCCTCCATTCACACCTTTCTCCACTTGTTCCCCTTTCCCCTCGCACCGGCAAGCCTCTAAAGCCACCCCCACACTAGAGCCATAATGAATTATTCCCTTGAGCCCTCACGGTCCTCCGATTACTGCTGATCCCCTTGCCGTTCGCCAGACTCCTCGGTCGATCAAATTTATTCATGTCAACTGATCCTGTGACGGGTCCCCCGCCCCCCGGACAGATTTTATCGCACACCTTGTACAGCATTTAGTCATCTGAAGTGATATGCGTGCGAGTTGCGAAGTGGCTTACGATAGACTATGGAATCAAAGCACGCCTGTAATCTTTAATCACAGAATGCCCGTAGAGATCGTATAGACTGTTACTAATTGTTCCTTCAGCTCCCTAGTCCTAATAGAAAACCCCCAATGTTGCAAGCACGCCAATACATGATTACATAATGTGATTATACATAATTTCCTTAACGCAGTGTCCCGTGACCTGGACACACGGCGACCGCGATTAACAGCCAAACCTCTATCAGCCTTGCCCCGTTACAGTTTCCTCATGAGCAATTGACCTCAACCAGTCCGTCTGATTACTACAACATGCCGCCTACCCGGCTCCCAGCTTCGGGCAATCCGCTGTAAGTTAGTTTGAGCATTTTGGAGCTCTGCTAATAGACGAGGGGTCGAGCAGTGTCTTCTTTGACATTACGATTGGAGGTGTGTTCGCTTTGTCCCTCCCTCAACCTCTCCTAGCCCCGGTCTTGGCTTATTACCAGCGACAAGCATTATCGGCATAAAATCTATCTCTTAGCAACCACTGGTAACTGATATGGGCATGTCGTGACGGTAGGAGAACCATTAGGACGGATCCAATTCGAACTCTTCGCCGACACAGTGCCCAAGACAGCCGAGAACTTCCGGCAATTCTGCACGGGCGAGAGCAAAAATCATGTCGGCCGACCTCAGGGCTACAAAGGATCTAAATTCCATCGCATTGTAGGTGACCGCTGCTAGACATCTTGGCATTTCATCTGAGGTGAGCCTGAAGATCGATTACGCGCGAGCTAACACCCGCTCTTGTGGCCGCTGTGCAGATCAAAGATTTTATGTGCCAGGGAGGTGACTTTCTCAATGGTGATGGGACAGGCTCAACCTGCATTTACGGCACCACGAAATTTGCAGACGAGAATTTTATTTTGAAACATACCGAGCCTGGTCTACTTTCCATGGCTGTACGTCTGCTACCCCATACTATATGAAATTGTCCACTGATGAGAAGCTGTCGTCTCCAGAACGCTGGACCCAACGATAACGGCTCGCAATTCTTTATCACTACCGTACCCACGCCATTCCTCGATGGAAAGCATGTCGTTTTTGGAAAGGTATTTGATGGCCTCGAAGTCTTGCGCAAAATGGAGAATGTCAAGACTGGCTATCGCGGCAAGGACGTGCCGAATATGGACGTTGTGGTTGCAATGTGTGGAGAAATGTAATAAGCCAAGGGCGATTTGGGGGTGCACGAGAAGAGACATAGTCACCGGACTAGCACGGTCTGCTGACGTACGGCGTAGACAATGCTCAGTATTTAGCACGTTTTCTTAGAAGTCCGAGCACGATTAGTTTAGAAATTCATACTATGCCCGACTTAAGTCTGCTGGAGGATAATGGAGCAGTATTACGATCTCCATAAATCTTACACGTGTTCTACACTATCCCGACGGTTCTGCCACTCAAACACGCGATTCTTCATTCGCAAAGTGATCGTAATACATCGTCTAGTGCGCTGGAGTGAGGAGTATCCGGATCTAGTAGCTGCCTTCGGGTGCGGGTTGTGCGCCGGTTTCGTTGCCATCGCAGCACGGGGAAACAAACAATCAGGCCGCAATCAGCTTACTGTCAGCAGATGATTAGCATAGCACATGAGAGACGAGGGTGGCCATCGACCAGTCCTCGTGCCCAATTAGGTTATGAGGGGAGGAGATGGCGCGCGCACTTATTGACTCAGCGAATTAGGCGTGCGGTGAGGTATTCACGTGGGTTTTGGACTAATAGTATCGGCTCTGCGGTGACTTCCTTCATTGACATCACTTTATACCTCCGGAAACCTAGAGAGCAGTCAAATACTATCAGAATTGAAAGTGGTAACCATGAAAAATGAGTCTCCAGCAACCGCCATTTTTACTCTGCCGAAACCTGACAAGGGCCCTAAGCAGTTTGGCGATGCAAACACGAAGTGAGCACATGGAGCTCGATTCGTATCTTTATAGAAGAAAATTACCCGGAGTCCACAGTCCAAGCTGTCCATGTGGTTACAAATCGCAGAACCTCAAGCACATGATTATGTCCTGCCCTCGATGGTTAAATGGAGGAGAAATTTGGAGACGAGCCAAAGATGGGTCCTACGAAGCTATGATAAACGAACCTGAAGACATCAGAAGGATGACACAGTGAATCCTAAGTCATAGTTGGATTGAGCTGTTCCAGATGACAAAGGCGGTCGAAACGCATCTGAGGGAAAGGGATATGTCAAGCCATTTTTGAGGTCGATAGAGATAATGTGATTGGTTTACATAGAGGGCACTACATTGTGACTTCACTTCCAGAGGGATATAATAGAAAAATATTGACGATAAAGGGAAGGCTTAAGGGGTCTCACCAAAAGGTTTCCTGTGTAAAGATTAGAGTTTGTAGACACCTGCATGGACCCATAGGGCGCCAAATTAGGATAATGAAATCAGATTAAAACACTCCATTATTGATTCAGCTATCTAGCATTGTCACGCGATGAGAGTTTGTAAATGCTGAATTAACTAGGACTTTGGTTATTCTCACTCTAAATTACAATTGCGAATACCGCTTTGGGATATGTTTGTTTACACAGAACAGTCGACTCGCGTTCGTGCATGCCCACCTAAGGCAAGTTTCACAAGGGTAAGCTCGTGGCCACTCACCCCATAGTCCCAGCGGACTGCCGTTGATTCGCACAGTCGGAGCAGGTCGTGGGAGGCTACCAGTTGCTGCTCCGTGATGCATGGCTATCTCAAACCAAAGGAGATTCTCACGCGAAGCGCTGCGCTACGAGACTCAGTGCTATCGAAGGCACACATTTTTGTGGAGAGGACTATCCTATGCTTCCCAAGTCTACGGACCGAGAAATTCTCCGAGCCACAGCACATGCAGGTTTTGACTCGACATGCTTCGACACTGCCTCGGCATAAAGCCATCAATACTGAAAGACCTGGCGACGTGAGCTACCCCGGGAAGGGAGGCTGGAAAAACTTTGCTGCATCCGAGAGCTTGTGGCGTTCTAATGTATGTCTAAAGGCTCAGCAGCTAGCTGAGGACAGACTGTATGACATCCTTTAGGAACATGCGCCACTACCCGAGTGGCACGGGCCCTAGATACCTCTCGACTTCGGGGATTCGGCCAATCTCTACAACGCCTCGTTGCCACAACAAAGCCGGCCCATCCTGAACCTTAAAACATATTTACTCTCTGGAAATTTCCCGCTCTCCACGTCTTATCCAAAACCCAGAAAGATAGCGAACCCCACCAGGTCTCTTTTCCATACCAACTCATTGAGCTACTCTTCTAGGCCATTTCTTCACGACGCTTGTTCACTTGATTAAATTAGAGTGTCCTGACAGCATACTAAAAGACATATCATAAAAGTGATAAGGGCTAGTACAATACCTTTGATCAGCAACGAGCCTAGGGAATATCGGTAGTTAGAAATAATGCGTCATGATTTGTGCATCTCCGAGAAGTGGCTCTATAGTGCACTAATCAGTCAAAATTTATACTCCAAAATTCCTTTCAACCGAAATCTTAATAAGAAAATGGCTTGTCGTATTGCTAGGGTTGAGTTAAACCTTGGCGTAGTTGAAAACTCTCACCCCTAGATTTTCGAGGCTAACCTAGACGAGTTTCGTCGCTCTCCAATTGCCATCTAAATCGCCATCCTTTCGAAATCTTTGGGCTACAAATGTTATATATTGTGAAGTCGATGCTAACCTAACCCGTAGATTGAACTAGACATGTGGCACACTACGGGCAGATGGGTGGAGCCTGGAACTATGCGCAACTAGTTCTGGCTGGACATGACTATTTACGGGCCAATTCAGCCAGGATAAATCACACAGCTACCGTCACGCATCTCATTCGAAAGAGACCGTGGATGCTACTCAAAAGCGCCGTGGAGACTTACCTACAGGGGCTATGCAAAGGCTTTGCACCCGACTCTGCTGTTTCACACTCTTCATTAATCGGCTCATCCCATTATGAGAATTACCCATCCAAATTCGAGTCTGCGTAAAGCTGATAGTGGGTCAATCAACGTGTACAAATTGTACTCCTAAGGTTAATAAAGTCACGGTGACCAGCAAAAGGGACTTATCAAATTCGCTTAGTTTCCGGGAGGTGCAGAGGTAGTGACAAGCAGCTGACTAAAGGAAATACCAATGAGCGTGAATGCCTTCCTCCGCGGATAGGTAAGGGGGAGGCTAGGACATGCAGCATTGCCTTTGAGTTCTGGCTCCAGGCCTGATTACTAGAAGGAAATTTTAGTTACCTACATCTTTTCGCCGGAGGCTGACCAGAAGTAGAGTCACGCTGACTGGTGCAGACCAGCCCGATCACGTCGAGGGTAATAGTGGCATAAGGCACGACATTGACTCGAGAGCGCCTCTCCTTTCGTAAAAGCAGGGTGGCTAAGCAAGAAGATAATCCCGCTTTTCCAAAAACCCCGACGAACATACTGGGTCATCCCCCGAGGACAAGCGGTTCCCAATAAAGGAGCATAGAAGGCTTAGACAACGAGGAAGTAAGGTTTTAACATGTCGGCAAAGGGCAACCCGAGAGGAGTCAGGCCCTACGAGTCGTACCTGGAACCGATTGGGTGATGCCTTACCAGTCACAAATTATGCCCTCGTCGCTGTTACAGGTGATAGTCTTGGCAAAGAGGCACCGACTTAAACCTTAACGCTCGATCGTGACTCCACTGGCAAATATACGATGGCGTAGGGGCCTTAGCGAGAAGATCAGCACCACTCAACCATATGCGTTATTATCAAGCGAAGACGATCCCCATTTCCCTGTGTGGAATATGCGTCAAACCAATAAAAGCTTTGTAAGCTATGTGCAGGGGCACTGAGGGAACGATAGAACGGGATCTACCTTGGCTCGAAATTTCCTTGGAGGGATGCGTGGAAACCAGTGATGATGAGTGTGTGTTTGTGTTTTATTGTACTACTTGAGTCTATGACTATCTAGCACATTGGGCTCCTCTCTGACCCAGGCCACACCTTGTACAGTGCTCCTATCCTCTTTTGTTACTTGAAAGATCATTGATATATTCCCCTTGATGAATAGCCATTCAGCTCAGTATTTACCCGTGGAATTCAGCCACCTTTTCCACGGAACCTTCTACCCAAAAAAAATAAAAATGGTAGCAATGGAAACTGCGTGCGCGGAAAGAAGTCTCAAAAAACCTGCAGCCCCAGCCAGGCGAGGCCTAGACACCGGGACCACATGAGGTGCGCATATTCATCTATATCTCCCTTCTTCGTAACATTCGAGGTCGACTTGATCCAATCCACCATCTCCGTATCGGGTGCTGGGTACGCTCCGGAAACTCATCGGATGGCTTTTCCTCCATGATCAAGGGTGGGTGACGAGTAGGGCTCCGACCCTACCATCTGATCTGATCGTGGTTAGCTTCATGATAGTGGTGATAGGGGAATGTGTTGAGAGATGAAGACGATAAAGACCGCGAAAGCGATTGGGAATCCTCTTCGAAGTGAGGACTTTGTTACTCAATCTCGGCTCTGCAGACTCTACAGTGAGAGCTGGAGGTTCGTAGGGGACACCACTGACAGGTGTTGAGAATAGTCCCCCAACCAGTGATGATCATTATGAACGTTGGCCCCTCCTATATCATGATGAGCTAGTTTTAGCATAGGATTATCGAGTATAAGATGTTGTAATGGCTTGGATCAGGGACGTTGCCTGGCAAACTTCGACACAACGGCTCCACGAGGTACGAATTCCTAGGTATTTAGCGCGCATCGGCTCACTTTGCCCACGGATAGCCTCTTTTCGGAATTTAAGCTCCGGCTGCGAAATCTCCGCGGGCACGGTGTACCTATTCGAATGACTCCATGCGAAACGGCTGGCTCTCTGACCACCCGAGATGCATGAGATCGTCCGGTAACTCGATCCCTCTTGAAGAATTCTTCAAACTTTTAAGCCTCGTCCTTGCTGGTGTACACAGCTAACCAACGATTCACCTGGGTTGCTATTAAGATAAATTTATGCGCCACACTTCCTCTTCCTGCCTATGGTCGGGAACATGCCGATCAACTTGGTGCCAGAGTAACAGACGACTTTTACTGATTCGCGCTCAGAGAACTCGCGGTCTTCTCCATACCGAGTCCTTCCATATAGCCAGGCGACTGTTCGTAGCTAAATTGTACGCAAGGGTTGTTAGTGTGGCTTTCAAACACAATCATATCCTTTAGATGAGACAGAGACGCGGAAATCTATCGCAGACAGCGGAAAATTTCGTCTCAACCCTAGTTGCATGGGCTTTATGTTCAAACTTAGCTCAAACCGTTCCCACAACCATACATCCCTGATTTGGCTTCAATCGAGTTTCTCGTCAAACCGTATTTTATTTGCATAACTATTCTCCCCACCAATTGCGGTATCGTTAAAGAAAAAAAAGAATGAGCTTGACACGTACGTTACTATTTGGGTAGAAGGATTCGTGGAAAAGGTAGCTGAATTCCACGGGTAAATACTGAGCTGAATGGCTATTCATCACGGGCAGTATATCAATGATCTTTCAAGTAACAAAAGAGGATAGGAGCACTGTACAAGGTGTGGCCTGGGTCAGAGAGGAGCCTAATGTGCTAGATAGTCATAGACTCAGGTAGTACAATAAAAACACACACTCGTACGTTACTAAATTAAGCTGGTTTGTAGAAACCAACACCTACGATGCGCACTACGTGTGTCTATTCTATCTTTACAGGAGGATATACAAATAATCGTGATATCGCACTTGGGAAGCGCACCGGTAAAAGTAAGCTAGTCAAAAATTCACCCTGTGCCAGAAGTTGACGTGTGATGTGCGATACGAAGATAGTATGGCTCCTCGTCTGGGAGATAGTTCTTTGGGATGGACGTGAGAGGAATCAGGGCAAGTTTACAAGATGTTGCAGACGATTGATACGATTTCGACGGGCGTGAAATTTTGAATTTGGGCAAGGAGTTTTACGAATTGAGCTTTGTGCGCGCCATGACTTCGCTTGCGAGAGTGCAGCTGACACTATAAAAACAAGCCAACGATGGAAGGCGTTGTGATCCGCCACCTGGTGGTGTTCTCTGGTATAGTCAAAGTAGCCTGGGCACCTACTCCACTTGGGAAGGAGACACCTCAGACCATATTTCGCGCGGAGAAGAGTTGATGGATGACGGGGGCATGTCTGGATAACTCAGGGTTTTTGAGACGTTCCCCTGGGTGGGTATTCACGGACGAGGGTTGCCTTGGGGTGAAGAAAAAGCTGCCATAACTTCGGAGTGGTACTTACAAATGAAATCCGAGGCATGAGTGCTCTTCCTTTACGTTGAATCATCTATTCTGTACTTTTCTTTGATATGGTGTCATAGCTAGATAGCTGCATACGCAATTAAAATCTGATGCAAAAAAAAAAAGTAGTTAGTATGGTCACTCTAACAGCCGTCTGTGCCAAATGACAGCATGAGATTTCATTCCCGGGGCTACTATTCTCAATTTACTTGAGGGGGTCTATTCTTAACGCCTGTCAGTGGTGTCCCCTACGAGCCTCCAGCTCTCACTGTAGAGTCTGCAGAGCCGAAATTGAGTAACAAAGTCCTCACTTCGACGAGGATTCCCAATCGCTTTTGCGGTCTGTATCGTTTTCATCTCTCAACACATTCCACTTTCACTATTTTCATGGAGCTAACCCCAATCAGATCAGATGGTGGGGTCGAAGCCCTTCTCGTCACCTACCGTTGATCATGGAGGAAAAGCCACCCTAGGAGTTTCCGGAGCGTACCCAGCACCCGATGCGGTGATGGTGGATTGGATTAAGCCGGCCTCGGCAATTACAAAAAAGGGAGATGTGTATGAATGTGCGCACCTCATATGGTCCTGGTGTCTAGGCCTCGCCTGGCCGGCGATGCAGATTTTAGTAACTTTTTCCCGGGCAAGCGGTCTCCATTGCTACCTTTTTTTTGGGTAGAAGGTTCCTTGGAAAAGGTGGCCGAATTCCACGGGTAAATACTGAGATGAATGGCGATTCATCAGGGGCAATATATCTATAATCTTTTAAGAAACATGAGAGGCATGGAGTATTGTTCAAGGTTTGGCCCGGGCAAGAATGGAACCCAATGTGCTAGACAGTCTTAGACTCAATTAGCACAATAAACATACCTCTCTCTCTCACTTTATTTGAGAATCCTGGGCTACGGTGTACAAACTAATAAATGATCATTGTGATGATTGAATAGCTCTTTGTTTCTCTCAGATTAATTACCTTCTCGAAAAGGATCATTGGTTTACGAAATTGAACCTGGAAAGGCTCAATTTCTACTTTAGTTTGCATCAGATTTTAATTGCGTTTGCAGCTATCTTGCTGTGAAACAAAATCGGAAAAAAGGAACAGAAAAGATGACTCAATTTACAAGAAGAGATCACATTCCTCGGAGTTTATTCTCAAGTACCACTGCGAAGTTTTGGTAGCTTTTTCCTCACCCCAAGTCAACCCTCGTCCGTGAATACCCACCTTGGGAAATGTCTCAAAACAGGGTTGTTAATGTGAGTAAGGCCGGGATGTGAGATGTGATTCAAGGATTCTCCGGGCTAGAGAGTTGCGGCAACGGAAGGCTGCGGGTCTCCAGGGACAACGGTGAGTTGAAAATTTGTTTTTTAAACGTCGTGCCAGTTCACCCAAAACCACAAGGTCGAGAGTGGTCAGCCCAGTCTACGTGAGCCACCCGACAGGCAACGGCGAGCGCTGATTTCGGCTACTCTAGACCATGCGTCATGCGTTATTATTACGGGATCTAGTACACAAACTCCTGCCGTTCACTGTGTACGGCCCATGTATAATGATGGCCTTAGGGCCCGCTTAGTCACACCCCTGTAAGAATGTATTTCCTTTCCGGATGCTCTTATTCCGCATTGTGGTTATTCTTGCACTATCATTACTTGTAGAAATCAGAATAAACTTCGTACATTATGATCGATCGATTAAATCACGTCCACATTTCGTGCCAGTTGTCTAGCTCACAACTAAAGATTGCAACCCTATTACCAATAGTTTGGGAACGCAATCTCTTCTCAGTATCGTGCAGAGGACTCAAAGACCACAATCTCGCACTCCCTGGTACTCGATGTCTGTTGGAAGTAACGGACTGTGAGGATGAAACCAATGACAAGGGTCGTACATGATTACGCATTAGGGCGCCCTTCCCTTCACGGCTTAATCATGATAAAGTGGATTCAGCACATGAGCTAATTTTGATTACGAAAGAAAGTCTCTTCTATTTCCTTTTCAGAGATAAGCTTCAAACTTGAAGATGAACATGGAGTTTAGTGCATCTAAATTTTATTCTTTCCAGCAAGTCGCGACAGCCAGAATAGACCCGGAATTTAGAAGAGATAACAGCTTAGGTCAGAAGCCTGCCTCTATTCACATATATCCAGTCGATCAGAGGGATTTAGCAGTGTATTAGGGATTTTACTACATTCATGGCTGTAATCAAAGTAGGCTCAGGTTTAGATTGGGCGCAGCCAGAGTAGAAACCGCTTCCCAAATAACTTCAACGAACATCATAATTTATCCTTTGCTCTTTGTCCATTCTCAGCCTGGAATAACTTAGGGCATGCAGGTACTTTTTGCGCTCAGTTTTAGGGTACCTACAATTTTATACAGCTCTCTTTCAACTAAATCTCTCTTCACTAGCATTTATTCTCATGTGAGCCCAAAGGAGCGTTTGTCTCTCGTTATCTCTCATCTCCAACCACTGAAATAGAGGTCACTTGTGGGTGCATGACAGCTGGCAGCAATCTAATACAGTACTGGGTGCGAAAGTTCCCCCAGATTAGGCATCAGGACTATACCCAATAACACAGCAACACCTCTGAAACATTGGGATAGGCCAGCTTTGCGCTCTAAACTTGTGCCTATCTCGGAAAAACAATTAGTGGATTCATATCTTTTCACTACGATCCATAATCTGCCTCTCGTGTCAAATTGGAGATCATGAAATAAATAAATAATTCAATTGTCCTGATTTGGCACCTTGAGGCCCATACGGGTTTTTATAGGAAGCTCCGTACTCTAAAGAGGATGACTCAATTTGACGTTTTGAGCACTCATACTCAGATTTCATTTGCAGAAACCGCTCGAGGCTAACCCTTGTGGTATGCATCCTCTTCCGTGCATTCCCACCATAGGTAATAGCGCTAACAACTCATGGTTATCCGAATGTGCTTACATCTTACCACAAGTACAACATGACCGCGGGAGAACACGTTATTGGAGTTCCACTGGTTTCAGTGGCTTCGAACCAGTTCTTTCCATTCTCAAACGAGGTAGGTGTTCAAGCCATCAACATTCTGCTTGGGAGAACGGCCTAAATGGGGTACCACTGCACCATCCAACCCGGTTGGAGATCATGCTGATGAGGCAACACTATCCATAGGTATTCACCCTTAACCCCTTATAGACAAACTTGGTCTTGTAGCTGATGTCAGAATCGGCTTTGACTTTGGCTCCAATGCGCCACACAATGGCGTCAAAGCCATAGAGTTAGGGGTGAGTCGTCTTACCGGAAATCTTCAGGCCTGTTCCCAGAGCAGGGATTTGAGTGGGCCCTGAGGTGCGACTGCACAAGGGCTCCTTGTTATTTCATGTTTACAGCCGATGCGGGAATATCTACTCGCCTCTCGCAGCAAATCAATCTCCTCATGCTATCGAATGCAGATTTTTTGTCAAGGTTTTTTTTCGGAAGACCGGTTAAAGGCGAACCGGCGCTTAACAACCCGCCCACTATTAGCGGCAAAATTAAGGTCTGGACCACTGCAGATTATGTCGAATCATATCTCATGAATTCTCAAGATGCATTCTGAGATGCACAGGCAAACTCTCGACCCATCAGCACGTTCGCGCAAACGAAGCGGAAAGGAGTAAAAACATATTAACGCCAATGGAGCGTGCAACGTAGTGCCCATTCACAAGTACTGACGCTGAAATCACGGCGACTAGAAGAGACTTGGTGTGATCGTGGAGCCAGGAGCCTAACCAACGAGCCCAACGCCGTCAAGCCATCTTCTGCAATGTCAAAGAGCAGTCATCAACTCGTATGATCTGGGGGCTATAACAGCATAGCCTGTTCTAGACAACTACAATGTAGTCAGAAGATTCGTATCCGATGACAAGACCATATTACGTCTGGAAACAAGAGAGCTTCAGAGCGCGCACTCATACTCTTTTGCCCCCGTTACTCCTTGCTGAGTCTGAGCTCGATGAGCACCCATCACTTGTGCCGCCCAACATTCGAGTCAGATGAGGCCATTGTACGATCTGCACCTGTGCACAGCACATCGTTCCGTAACTATACTATCCACTTGCGTTACGTATTACCACCACATTATTCAACGCGTGGATCTAGTCTATTCGGCTATACCATGTAGACTGGATGAAGAGTCTCATCGGATTCCCAGCTGGCCCTTAATCCCATTACCTATCACTTGATATATTTCATCCTCCTCCCTCGCTTGTCACCATATGAGTAGATAAGGTCGGCACGGCTAGGCTTAGGGCGGCTAGACGTAAATAAAAACGGATGGGGCCTAGACTGCACTGAGATTATTGCTCTCCTGGGTCAAACTGTGCACAGCACGTGCGGAGGCCATTTCGGTACCGATAGTCTGACATAAAAGAAGACATTGACAATCATGACCGTTCCGGGTAGTAGAACGCGTTGGCTTTCATCACTTCCTGGGCTGATCACAGGGTCTTGCATCCTCGTCTACGATCGGAAATTTCATGCACTGTCCCCTGAGCTGCCTTCTGTCATTTTCAATTAAGGCTTTGGGTAGACCCCACTATCCTGGATATACTCAACCAACGCTTTCCACTCCCATGACCCAAGCAATGGCTTGAACGTCTTCGCTCTCCGCTTTCATCCACGGGCCTCTGTGTAGTCCGTGACTTTCAGCATCACACTAGTCAGCTCACCGTCCAACCTCCCTAAGGCGTTAGGTCCTGGGATGCTACGGTTTATGAAGCTTTGAGTGAGCGGGGATCGTAGGTCAGCGGTGGCTTGGAATTTCTGCTATATCTGCTGAATGGTGAAATGTCAAGAAAGTTCATGGCTCCCCTCCTAAAACCACAGGATGTGTCTGGTATATACCGTGATGCCACGGTGTCAAGTTTGCAGTGGGGCTTTGACAGGGTTTTTAGCGTGTAAATTAAGACGCCTTAGGAGTAGTCACCTTCCATATTGGAGTCAGCACCCGTATTTGTGCGAATTTTTGAAAAGTTTTGTATGGCAGTTTTAATCTGGACACCATAGTTTGCAGTGGGTCTTTCCTTCAAACTAAACCTAATTTGTATATTGATCGGCTGCATAACATTTGTGCATTTTTGCTACTCGACTTTATAACTTATTTACAAGAGTTCAAAGCTTTTCAAATTACAAAATAGAGCCAGTCTTATCATAACCTTAGATCTTAACATGTTGCTGTAATATTTTCAGGCCTTAATATCTGGTCCGTCCCCCATCCGCATCTACCACAGCCTGACATCTTGCTGGCATACTCTGAATGAGTCTCACAAGATCTTCGGAAGACATGGAATCCCATGCCTCCTTTACAATGTTGCGAAGACTATCTTAAGTTCGCTGCTTTCCGTAACCCAGATTCGGATGATGACGCGGGATGTAATCCTTCATCTTATTCCAAATAGCTTCAATCGGGTTAAGATCAGGCGAGTTGGCCGACCAGAAAGCCGGTTGAATGTGCCTCTAGCTCACATCTTCCATTGTAATTGCGGCCGTGTGGGCAGGAGCATTATCCTGCATTACGGAAAGCCAAGGTCTCATCAAGACCATGCCATCGATAAGAGGAACTATCTTCTCGCAATATTTTTGGGAGTTAATGGAACCTCACTCCTTCTCCCAAAACAAACAAGGGCCTTTTCTGGCCGTGCGAAGCAACCCCAGAACATCTATCCGACCCTATTCTTCGATTTTTCTCCAACACAATCAGAGTTGTATTCTTGGGAAGTCTAGCTCATAATGTTAGAGCATCAAATTACCATCTTCTCATTGAGGAATGTACGAAAACTTCTTGACACCCATTCTCTAGAATGTCTTCTATCCTCCACCCAAGTTTCGTCTGTCCATAAAACTGACGTCCAGTCTTCACATGTCCAATTGAGATGAGCTTCGGCCCATTCTCTGCGTATCTTCATAGTTTTCTGAAATACTGGAGGCTTTAGACGAGCCACATGTCGCTGATATCCTTTTTTTGAAGTTCTATTTGTATTACCCGCTCGCTAACACCAAGATGTCTAAAGGGGCCAGAGGCGAGTTCCAGAAATGTTTTGCGGCGGTTTCCAGGTGAAGACTCAACGTAAGATATGATCTGATCAACTACATCTGCTTTCAGCCTTGAGGATGTTCTGTTTCTCTTTTTGGGGGAGACAGTTCCGCGGCGCAGTGAATAACTAACTTGTCCCCGAGAAATGCCTAGTTGCGCGGCAATCTGCGTCTGGTTTTTGCCAGATTCATGAAGTCCATAAATCATGATTTTTCTTTTTATTTATATTTGTTCACATCTAATTTTTCTACTTACTAAAATGTTTTGATCTCCGGATAATTGTTTGATTCGAGGTATTGGAGGTGGGGTTTGAGGTGAATTCATCTGTAAAATATCGCTGTTATCGAGTAAAGCCATGTGTCTTTTGAATAAATAACTTTGTATTTGAGAAATCTAATCCTTATTGTAACTCAAGCACAAGGTGAGATTAGCTGTGTAATTTTTTAGCGGTCGGCGCTCATCAAAGCAATGGGAAAGATCTAGAGAGCTGGTTGGATTTACATAAAACTGAGGGTGACATGAAATCAAATTGTGCCCTTGGTCTAGGCCTGGAAATACAGGACAAGAATTATGTACCCTGTCGAAATTGGCACTAACAGGGGTTTAAACCCTGTAGCGAATATGCGCCCCATATAAATCCACTGAAAACTTGAAATCGTGGCACCACGTTACAGATATCGAACCTGATGTGCATAAAGAGAGGAGCACACTTGACATGTTATAATACCATGTACAGTCTCTTATGGATAGCAAAGGTAAAATTGTCAAAGTGACTTGGCTAAGATCCCTGTAGATATTGCCTTAATTGGTATGGTCTTCATGCAGGCACATGTCTAGTTACTCGACTAGTTGTGCAGGCAAGGGGTATTATCCAATGATATTTCGTGAAAGTCTAAATTATGGGGATGGTTTTGAACTCAACGGGAAAAGTACGATGGTCCTCAGTTGAAATTCAGAATTGAAAAAAGTCAGATGATATTCACTAAAGATGCACATCTATTTCAAAAATTATCGTTCTGTATTACAAAGTCTACATCGAAGCCCTCGGTATGGCTCGCAACTAAAATGAAAGCGTACCACATGTTTTGTGTGTCTTCTCCATCCTAATACTTTGTGTACCCTCCATTTGCCTTTTTCACTGCTACACATCTTTCGTGCATGCTGCCGACTAGCGACAATAGCTCCTCAGAAGGTATAGAGTCCCATGCATCCTGTGGCAATGTCTTCTACGTGGCAGAGCGCACATGCCTGACTCCATTTATCTCAGGACTATTTATCTGAATGTGGTTTTTGAGATATTCCACAATGACTCGATCGGGTTCAGGTCCGGAGAGTAAGGTGGCCATCTAATAGGCGTTATTCCAACTTCACGCAGAGCCCCTGTTGTTGAATACGCATTGTGACATGGTACGCTGACGTGCATGTATGGAATTTCTGGATTTTCCGAGTGAAATTGATTCAAAAGTGGCAAATTCCTTTCACAAAAGGATGAGGACCTCATTGATCCCCAATCCTTCTCCCAGACTAGGAATGGGCCTTCTTGTGATCCGTAAAATGATCCCTAAAACATCCAGCTGTTCCCATGAGCATGGCGAGCCACAGTACAAGTCTCATCAAACCCATCATCAGGCTAAACTCTGCTGTTAATACAAGGAAGATTTAGATAGAGTTTAAACGTACTTTTCTTGTGACACGAGGTTTCATATGACAATCACCCGATACCCAGGTTTCATCAATCCATAATATGCGACTCCGTTGTTCATCGCTCATATCTAAATGTTATTGGGTGAACTCCAATCTTTTCTGCTTGTTCACCGCGCTTAACGGAGGCCTCTTCCGAGCTATGCATCTGCTGTAACCTCTTTTTTGAGTGCATTAGAAATTAGACGTTCACTGCATCCCCAGTGGCTGAAGGGCCTCATGGGTAGTTTCAAATAGCACATCTGTCGATTTTCAGGAGATTCCCGGACAAAGCCTCAAGCGCATCAACTTGTTCCGCGCTTAATTTTGGTAAGGGTCCTTTGCGAGACATAGGATTCTCAGTCTCTCGAGCACACGCAAGTTGCACTTGCCTTATAGTGATGCCAAGTTTGTCGGATATATGTTGAAATGTCAAGCCAAGTCTTCTTAATGCTCTTATTTCAATACATTGATCGCAAGTTAGATGCTTGTAAACTTTAGTTTCTGAAGCAGACTTTTGGAGAGACCTTGTTGCTAGAATGGAGGATGAATTGATAGTGGTTTGAAGTTTCAGGAACTGTGTAGGTCAAGCAGCCAAAGGTGTCGTTGAAAATGTGTTTATCTAACCAATTGTTAGAAGAAGACGATTGGACCATACTTCATGGCGAGCGGGGTAAGGAGGAGAGACATACTAACCTATTACGAGCTAGCCCAACTGCGCCTACAGGGCTAATCCCTTCGACGACCCAGTTTGAAGTTTTACCTTTTGGAACATAGAGGCACTGTATATGATCAGGGATCCTCAACCCTCTCAATTCCGATGGTTATTCGGGCGATCTCATGTTTAAAGCATTAATGATGTTGAGCGAAGTCATCATGTTATGCTTGAACAGCTAAGGAACTTACATGAATCGCCCTTGAGTACGTAATTCATGGTAGATTCTCAATCACCGCATAATTATAGGGCTATGCTAAGCAGTTGTCCGCAGTCCGTTGATGATGGGTCTTCGAGGGCCATAGCTCTGCATTTCATGGCGGCGAGTGCCATGAGTTCTGCATCGTCCTGCTAATCGCCGCCCATTTCAAGATTCTTTCTCCCAGGGCTGTCTTCTTTCATGGGAAAAATTTGTTGGACACAAGGTCTCGTGTGCAGTTTATTGGCGCAAATTTTGCGGTGTACAACGAAGATGGAATCCTTGTTAAAAATACAGAGTGAGACACGGACCAAGTGAAGGGTGCACGTGCCACAAACACCTCTGTGACGACATTCAATTGGATTTAGATAGCTTTACCTTAGTACCAACTTGTGGATCGGAGGGCAAGACTGAATACCTGTACGCGGTGTCCTCTATGAACCTGAGAGTAAAATATTCTCCCAGAGCCAAGTTCAGTCAAATTTTGCAATATCAAAGAAGTTGGCCCACGAGGCAAAATTTCGAATTACTCCACCATGTCAATCCTTCACTCCCAAAGAGTCCGATTCTCAACTAAGCTTCATCAAGTCTACAAGTACGACCTAGTACATCCTCGTTTCAATGACCACACATCTCGTCGACTTTCTCTGGCCTCAGATCGTCACTAAATACACGCCCACGCCGATATTTATGCCCGACGGAGGAAGCAAAGTGTGGCGCACAAATCTGGGAGACAGTTCTATGGGATGGACGTGAGAGGGATCAGGACAAGTTTACAAGATGACGCAAAGGAAGGATACAATCTCAATTGGCGTGAGATTTGGAATTTTGAAAATAAAATTTACTAATTGAAGAGTGTAGTGCGCCGAGACTTCGCTTGCGAGAGTGCAGCTGACACTATAAAAACAAGCAAACGATGGAAGGTGTTGTGGTCCGCCTCCTGGTGGTGTTCTCCAGTATAGTCAAAGTAGCCTGGGCACCTACTCCACTTGGGAAGGAGACATCTCAGACCATATTTCACGCGGAGAAAAGTTGAAAGATGATGGAGGCATGTCTGGATAACTCAGGGTTTTTGAGACGTTCCCCTGGGTGGGTATTCACGGATGAGGGTTGACTTGGGATGAAGAAAAAGCCGCCATAACTTCGGGGTGGTACTTGCAAATGAAATCTGAGGCATGAGTGCTCTACTTTTAAATTGAATCATCTATTCTATACTTTTCTTTGATATTGTGTCATAGCTAGAAAGCTGCATACGCAATTAAAATCTGATGCAAAAGAAAATACCTACTTGGGAGAACGGCCGCGATGGTGTACCACTGCACCATCCAACCCTCAGAAGGTTAAAGAGAGACTGAAATTATAGAAAATAAATTTGTTTCCACACCTTGATTTCTACTTGTTAACTTAGAAATTGAGGCGTTCACTGCAGACATTTATTTCACCGGAAGAGCTATTTGTGATTGTGTCCCATTACAATTTTGACCCGTTCTCTTGGCAAGATCTATTGACGCTAGATCTACAGGTTCAATAGCTTTCAAATATTTTTCATTGATTTTAGCTTGTGCAATAATATGAGCCATGATCAAGCTTTCCAACTGAAGACTATTCGTCCCGACTATCATGAACGTTTTTTGGTATTAAGTATCTGTAGCTATATAGCTATGGTAGACGCTTATTGCTACGTGTACACGTTGGATGACTCTCTTGATGTTTATGAAACTCATGTTCTGGACTTCATTCGCAAATACCATGATGAGGTATGCTTGCTTACACAGACAGTCGACTCTTCTCCGTAAGTACCCATCAAAGGGGCGGTTCAATACCAACAATCATCCAAGCATGCCTTAGTGATGCATTAACCCAAGCACCGCGAAAAACGAGGATATATTTTGCCGGATCGGAATCAGCGATCTTGTGTCTCGTGAGTGATGTATCCAAACTGTGCAGAATCTGCTTGAGAGACTGGCCTGGGTGATGTACCACCCGACTATCCAGCCATGGCGGTGTTTATAGTGTCGTCTGCATTCTCGCCATCGAAGTTTTGGCGCGCGCACAAAGCTCAATTCGTCAAATTCCTTGCCAAAATTCATAGTTTCACACGCGTCCAGGTGGTATCCATCTTCTGCATTATCAAGTAATCTCGCCCTGGTTTTTCACGTGCACCCCAAAGGAATGCCTTTAGACTTGTGCGCCACACTTTGTTTGCTCTAATGGGTATAAGTATCGGAGTGTACATTTATTTGGTGCCCAGCTGATGCCAGAGAAATTCCACGAGAAGTGTGGTCGTTGAAATAAAGATGCATTAGCTCATACTTTCAGACTTGATGGGGCTTTGGCGGCAGTTAATCCAGGGGAGAGTGAGAGACTGATGCGGTGGAGAGCCTTGGGCCGATTACTTCGGGATTGCGAAATTCGGCTATACCTTTGCTCTTGGAATTTATTTCACTACCAGGCTCTTAGCGGAGTCCACGAGCAGGTACTCGTTCTTTGTCCACCATGATTACAGAATGCTTGGAGTAAAAAATTTCGCGCAAACCTAACACTACTTGGCACCGCTGACAGGTCAGTTGATCCTCATCCGAATTAAACTTTTCATACCAACTGCAACCGTGGGTTGACTACACCATCTATGGTAAATTTTTTCATCAGAGATAGCTTGATTGACTTTGCACTGAATCTTGGTCATGCAGTGATTGATTTAGCGTTTAAGGTTTCTGGCAATCGCTTCGCTGCAAGCTATGGATATAGCTTATCTATCCGCATAAATCAGCTTCGACGTTCTTACTTGCATTGCAGATGAAAATTTTAAGCATGAAATTTCCGTAAATTTCAACGGTTGGTGGTGTAATGTGTCGTTGCGTTTATACCTAGTAGATTGCGTATGTATTGCAGCTGCAGGACAGCGGATTGTGATAAAAGCGTATCTATAGTTCATTGCATCACTGCGTCGTTAAACGAGGCCTACTGTTGCGATACTTATAAGTAGATGGAAAAATATACATTGACTTGTCAACGTCTACAATCTTTACGCGCACAACCAGATCAGAATATTCGAACAATATTGAAGGTGATCCAAAGTTCTCATGTGAAGATGGAACAATATGTCTTACTATACTCTATATCGCCAAGTTCGATCGAATAAAGTCTCACAAGGCGACTATTAACAAAACAATACCAAATATTGGTAGTGACATGGATATCATGGTTACTTGGTTAATGAGCAAAGACTATTAGACAAAGCATTTTCATTAACAAGTAGAAAATGATGAGGGCAGTTTAGATAATGCGTATGTAATTCTTAGTTTCTCCAAAAGATGAAGTATTACAAGGAGGCAAGCAAGAACATGCGGCTGATCAGATCTAGAATTTTAACAAAAATTAACTAAAAAGTTAACATAAGATCGGAACCCTCACACGGCCGAAGGCAGAGGAAGATAGATTGAGGAGAGAATCGATATTAAAAAGCGTTAAGAGCCGTCCTCCCGGCCGTCTCTGGAGAGTCCGCAAATGCGAATTCGAAGGTTATGTGCTGGGAGTGGAGGACGGCTCGTTCTGTAACTGGAGTGCTCGGTCCAAGGTGAAAGTTTCGGGCGGAAATCGCACTGAGTCTCCGATATTTACATTGCATACTCAACTTGAACAGTGCCCTTATCATCTTTTGTTACCTGAAAGATCATTGGTATTTACCCGTGAAATTCAGCCACCTTTACCACAGAACCTTTTACCAAAAATAAAAATAAAAATGGTAGCAATGGAACTTGCTTGCCCGGGAAAAAGCTCCCAAAATCTGCATCCCCAGCCAGGCGAGACCTAGAGACTGGGATCACATGATGTGCACATATTGATCAAAATATACTTTGTAACATTAGAGGCCATCTCATCACAACTTTTTTAATAACATCCGCCTACTCTAGCTCGAGATCCTTGATCTTCCCAGGTCGATAAGATGCCCCACAGGAGGCGAAAAAACCCTGCGACACTTGTGTCACCCATTCGAGCTGCCTCGCGCGCCGCAAAACGTGCGAGACTTCGTCAATCGCTCCCTGCTATCCAGGAGGAAGTATGTCTAGTAAACCCAGCTACGATAGAACAACGCGAAGCTGAACCCATCGACATGGACTCAGAAGACGAGTTCATGGACCCCGGATTGGAAACTGAATGTTCCTCCAACCCCCCCTTTGAAAACCTTTTTCTTCCACCGACGCCTTCTCCCGAACAAGCAATGGCCACTCAACAGCCTCCCCCAAAAAACATAATGAAAAGAAATCCCAGGCAGGGTCTTTACAGCTCCATACACGCGTCCATAAAGGACAATGTCGCAAAAGAGAAGAACCCTACCTCAACTCTTCCTCGATCTGGCGCGCGTACAACTTCGCGAATTATCGAACACCCCACGGCTGCTATGACAAATGACATTGCAGCTTCATTGTTGGCCTGGCAAAATGCTGGAGCCCAACACCTACGGGCCCTTCCGCCAACAATCGCAGCGGATCTTAAGGCTATTGTGACACGAAGCGCAGCTCGAGTAATTGCAGGCCTTCCTGTCTTCGAGCAGTCTCAAGCTGCTCCCAATATAAAAGTCAGCGCGCGGCTAGACCCACTAGCGGAGCCGCCAAAGGCTACTACTTACGCAAATGCTGCGAAGAAAAACCTGACCGTCCCGACACAACCACCAAAGACCACATCTAGGGCCCCCCCCACGACTAAAAAACAAAGGCCGGACTCTAGAGTTATGATACGCCTAGCGCCCGACCACCCTCTACGATACCAAGACTCTCTTTTGGTCCGTACAAGGCTGAGAAGCCTGCTCGAAAAACCAGAACTGATCAAAGACATCAGGTCGGTCCCATCTGGAATAGCCCTCGTGGCCCCCTCACCTGATCAAACTCCCGAGCTCATGCAAGCAGCCATTGCCTTGCAAGCCGCCACAGGAGTTGTGCCAATCGAAAGACAGGAAGAACGAGAGAATTTCCTCCTCAGTCCAGTCCCCAAATATGGGTACAACGCTTCCGGATCTCCTGAAGCCCTCTCTGATTCCGACATCCGGGAAGAACTAGCAGCGGCAAAAATCGACGTAAAATCGATTTTTTCCATTAGCTGGACACGTAATTCTCTTGCGTCCCCTGAATGGGAAGGGACTCTACGACTAGTAGTCGCAAAGCCAGCAGCAGATAAGCTCCCTTCCAGCGTTCGAATTTTCGCACGATCCGCCAAAATTCGCCCTGCTGATAATCGTCCACGCCTCCAGGTCTGCCCTCGCTGCCACGGCTTTCACAATATCAATGCTTGCACCCGCCGAGCTCGTTGTGGACTCTGCGCAGCAGACTTCCACAACGGACCTTGTGTTACGCCTATCAAATGTCTTAACTGTGCTGGCCCACATGTGGCCTCATCCCCCGGCTGCCCGGCTCGACCGTTCCGAGCTAACGGAGTATTCGTTCGCCCTGACAAGGAAAGAACACGGATTATGCGCCAGGAGGGACACAAGTCCTGGCTCGCTCTTAATCCCCTCCCGCCCCCTTCTGGCACCCTCACTGGGTCTCCATCGGCACAACCCTCGCACACCACGATTCCAGCCCCTGCTCTAACAGTAGGCTCGGCATCTAGGTTTGCTCCCCTGATTTCCCTTGAGGAGGAACAATGAGGGACCGAAACCGGGGTCGAAGAAGACAGAAGACTACAGGTCTCTGCTTCTTCCAGGTCAATGTAGGTAGACGTGGCCCTGCTCACGATGCCGCCCTAGAACTTGCCTCCGAATGTGGAGCTGATGTGGTACTAATCCAAGAACCTTGGATTTACACAGACTTAACTCGTAGAATAACAAAAACCCACCCGGGCTTCCAAGGCTTCTCTCCTCTTCCTAACTGGACAATCCGGCCTCGAGTAATGACGTACGTCCGCAAGGGGCGAGGTTTATCTCCCTTCCAATCAGCCATACATTCTCGGGATCTCCTGCGAGTCCGGATTTCACGAAGGAATAAACAAGTCACTGAATGCTGGAATATTTATAACGCTCCAGTCGGAGCAATTGGCTCCGGAGAGGGCCTTCAACAACTAATGACCTGCACTGGAAACCCGGATATACTTGCAGGGGACTTTAACATCCACCACTTGTCCTGGGATCCAAAAGCTAGGAGTGACAGTGTCGAAGGCGACTCTCTTCTCTCCTGGACAGCCTCGAGGGGGCTCAGACTTCTGAATCACCAGGGAGCTCCTACACATGACGCCGGGGCTGCTCTTGATCTCTGTTTTGTCCGGAAAAATGTGACCGCTTCTTGCGAAATTCGACAAGATCTGGAAGTCGGCTCTGATCATAGGACAATCCTCTGTCAAGTATTCGATTGGGAAGCCGAGAAACCTGTACCGGGTAAGCTTCAATTCGCCGCCTGTAATTGGGAAATATTTCAAGATGTCGTGACGAACCAGCTGGCAACCCCTCCTTCCTTTAACATTGAAGAAGAGGCTGCCACAATTGTCGATATCATCGCAGGAGCTCTCCTAGTTGCCTGTCCAAGGACTCGTAAACAAGCAACAAAAGCTGGCTGGTGGAATAAGGAGTGCACTCAGGCTCATCTTAACTTTTGCAGGGCCCGTCGTGCGGGTCTACCAGCAACCCCCGAACGTCGTGCCTTTGGAAAAGTAGTGAGGAAATCAAAGCGGGCCTTCTGGTACAACAAGGTAGAACAAGTTTCCAATCTCAAGGAGGCCTACCAAGTCACGCGCTGGCACAAGAGAGAGGCTCACTACCACACTCCACCTCTAGAGGGACCTGTGGGCCCAATTTTTCACCCATCAGAGAAGGCGCAGCTCTTTCAGGATGTTCTCCTTAGTCGTCATCTTAGTCAAAGAGACATTGACGACGCAACCCCTACAGTGGCAAAAAGGTGTATTACATGGCCTCCGCTGACAGACGTAGAGATCTACAAATCGTGCTGCATTGTCCCGACATCCGCTCCTGGGCCTGACAATATTACCGCAACAGTTCTTCGGCGCGCCTGGCCAATAATTGGGCCCCGAATAATCTCCTTATTCCGTCAATGCGATAAGTGGGGGATACACCCTATCGTTTTTAAGAAGGCTAATGTAGTTATAATACCAAAGTCGGGAAATCGCAACCGAGCTCTCCCATTATCTTACCGCCCTATCGCTCTTCTATCGTGCCTTGGCAAGGGATTGGAGAGACTTGTCGCGCGTCGTCTCTCATTTCTAGCACTGAGTCATCAGATTCTTTCCCGTGATCAGTGTAGTGCAGTTCCTCGGAGATCAGCTACCGATCTCACCACTGCATTGTCGTGCGATATTCAGGATGCCTGGGCCAAAAAACATGTAGCCGGAATAGTCACTGTAGATGTCAAAGGTGCATTTGATGGAATACAAAAAGGCCGCCTGTGTCATTGCCTACGGGGTCAAGGATGGCCATTCAATGTGGTACAGTGGGTGTCCTCTTTCATGTCTGAGCGAGAGGCCTCAATCACACTGGATGGAACCATATCTCCGGCGTTTAAGATACACTGCGGACTCCCTCAAGGATCCCCAGCTTCACCTATCCTATTTCTATTGGCAATTGAAGGTATGCTCCACCTCTCCCCAAAGCGTTTCGGCTATGCAGACGACGTTGCATTTCTGGCGTCCGCACCGACTCTCGCTCGCTGCGGAGAGTTACTTCAGACGCAGTTAGATATGACCCTCGCCTGGGGACTTGAGAACGGCATTGCTCTCGAAGTCTCAAAAACGGAACTACAATATTTTCACCGAAAACATGGACCTCCACTAGAACCCAGCGTATATGCGGATGGGGTCGAGATCACACCAAACGCCCACACGCGCTGGCTCGGGGTCATCTTCGATCGAAGCCTTCGGTTCAGAGAACATGTCAGACAAGCCTGTGGAAGATCCTTGGCTGTTACAAGTCACATTAAAAGTCTTTCGAGAGTCACCCGAGGAATGAGCCCTCTTCTTTTGAGGCAAGCGCTCCAAGGAGCAGCTTTTGCGACCTTGCTCTACGGAGCTGAGACATGGTATTCCGAAGGAACTCCGAAAGCACTGGTCCTTCGGATACAACAACGGATGAACGATGCTGCTCGCGCAGCACTTCCTGTATACCGTACTACACCAATAGCTGTTCTTCTGCGTGAAACAGGTTGGGGGCCCGCAAAAGCCTGGCTTGAGCGCATACATGATCGCCTCGCCCTCCGCACTGCAGCAGCAGATCCTAGACACCCTCTTCGCAGACGGTGGAATTCTTCGAGAATGTGCGGAATCCGACAAAGGATTTCCCCGGAGCTCTCAGAAGATAACATCCCTCCCCCTTGGGAAGCCGGACGTGATGAATGTTTGGAAAAGATAGGCGCTGTTGGCCGAACAGCGGGAGTCTATTCCTTTACTCAATGGTACGCCCGACAATCCATGATGGACCTTTTTGTTTTCTCCGACGGCGCTCTGATTGAGAATCAAGCAGGAGCTGGATATTCAATTCGACGCGGCATGAACCATGAGATTGCCCGCGGAACCATCCCTCTAGGTGCCTCAGCAGAGGTATACGACGCGGAAATTTCCGGAGCAACAGAGGGGCTAGAAGCTGCCCTTCACAATCCCATGGCCTTCTATGCAACCAACTTAACCATCTGCCTAGATAACCAAGAAGCGGCTCTTCGACTCCTCTTATTAACACCGACCGCAACAAGCTCTCGCCGGATTGCAAAATTTCGGCAGCTGGCGGCTAGCTGGATAAACAGGACACGAGCATCCTGTACTAAAGCAGGAGCAGTCAGTGTTAGATGGTGCCCCGGACATTCTGGAATCCCTGGAAATGAAGCAGCAGATGCTCTAGCGAAGTCGGCTTGTCTAATGACTGCGCTACCCCTATCTCCATCCATAGCGAGAGCAAAAAGAGAAATTTCTCTGTTGTACAACGCTTCCACCACTGCTTACTGGGATCGGGAAGGTCCCACTAGATATAAAGAACTAGGGATTGGCCCTAGCCTAGGAATATCCCCAGAACTGAAAGGTCTAAGCCGGCGTGCACTTGGGGCGTTGATTGCAGCTCGCTCCGGACACGGAGATTTCGCACAGTATCATCGGCGTTTTACACACGAAGATGCCTTAATGACTTGCTCCTGTGGCGAAGAAAAAAGTACGGACCACTTCTTTCACTGCAGCATAGGAAGAAGCCGGGCTCGCCTTAGTGGTGGACCTCGGCACTCCAGCCCCGGTATTAAATGGGTCCTCAGCACGCCTAAAGGGGCACACGCCTTCGGAAAATGGGTGGAGCTGACAAAGTTCTACGACGAAGTCCAACGGGCACATTAGATATTTCCCTTGAGATTTTTGGTACTGCGTGAATAGTCTGCGGGAGTAATTTCAAACTACTTGTAAATAAAAAGTAAAATCCCGGGTAGAGGGAAATTTGCTACATTTAAATTGGAAAGCAGAGTAGCGGACAGCAGGTCGGACTCTTTTGTAGTTTCTAGGTGCTGTAGGGCGCGCTAGAGCGTCGGGTAGTTCTGTAGGGACTGAGCCGTCCAGCACGTGACTAAGGTCACGAGCTGTAGACAGGCACGACGTTAAATTTAATCAAATCATCAAATCAATTAGAGGCCATCTTGAACCAATCCACTATCGCCGTATCAGATGCGGGGTACGCTCCGGAAACCAATCGGGTGGCTTTTCCTCCATGATCAAGAATGAGTGGTGAGTCGGACTTCGACCATATCCTCGGAATTAAAAGAGCTATCGTCAGATTTTTGTTGGCGGCACGCGAACAAACCTTGCTGCAGTGGTAGTGGACGGTGACATCTTTATTCCAGTCCAAGAGATTCCCATTTTCAATAACCGTCGGCGGATAACTAAATACAGTCAGCTGAAACTTTCAACTCGTAGCGGAGTGCTGACTCAGTGACTGGGATCTCAAAATAGAGTGGCTACTCCAATACGGGGAAAGTCTCGACTTATTGTGGTCTAATATCGGAGCGCCAATTGACATTTCAGGGGAGCTCCATTCAGTACGGGAATATCGAACGCAAATCATAGATATTCCGCGCCTCAAAACTGTCAGAGCAGAAGCAATCTAGGCTCCGTGGCTTCCTCGGGTCTATATCACCGTTCACGATAATTTTCCGAAAGTTACAAAAGAAAAGGGCAACGAAACTGGGCAGAAACAGCTATCAGATGCGCAAGGATTACATTGACCACCAGAAACTCTAATTAGATTGATCCAAGTGGTCAAGGTAATAGATACGAGAGGAAGCGCCGAGGAGAGAAAAGAATTTTGGTAACGAAGAACTTTGTATCCATTTGGTTTTGCTCAATATGACTGCAGAGCTGGCAGGTGTCTTGAATTTGAATTTGAAATATTTTACGTGACAGGAAGAACCTAACATCTATTTAGACGTGACACGGGTAGATGGGCTCTGAAAGCTCATTGCTACCTACATGACCAGCAGTGGAGCCAGAAGCGACAAAAGAAAAGAGTGAAAAAAAAAAAGAACAGTATGTGTCTGAGTTACGGTGCCCTGCGCCGGATCCCTATCTTCCACACCCATCTACTCTCGGGTCAGAAACAATCTCAGCGTGGTCACCTCCCACCCTGTTCATTCTTCGGCAGACTGTAACATCGGCTTGTAGTTAAGAATCGAATGAACTTCTGCCATCCCTTCTCCCCTATCATTTCCCTGGCCCCAGGTGGGGCCATTTTCTCATAGATTCTCCAACGTAGCAAAGCAGGTCGGCACTCTGAAAAATGCCAGGGCCTTTTCTCTCGGCCGCAAACGAATTTCAGATCTTCATGTTCGGGGTTGAAACGTCGATGGTAGTCGGCATAGTCCCCGTGGCCTGTTCTTGCCGCAATAAGACGATGGTACGCCCATCTTGGTAAAGCTAGTTCCGGTGGTCTTTTGCAACGTATGAATAGGTCCAGATCTTTGTATCGTTTCTGTCGATACTTCTGCCACCACTCTTCCACGAGCTCTTGGCTACGCTGTTTAACCCACCTCCCTAATGCCGCAAATGTTAGATCTTGATCTTCTAGAATGGGCGCAGCTGAGGTTAGTGACCTGTGATTGGAAGCTCCCAAGGCTGATTTGGCCAGCTTATCGGCCTCTTTATTGCCTTGAATCCCCACATGCCCGGGTATCCAGCGTATTTCCACACGCTTATTGTGTCTCAGCGATGAAAACTTGTCCACCACCGACTGCGAGGAGTTAGATCTTCCTCTTTCGAGCGCCTGGGTGGCCGCTTGGTTGTCCAGAAGAATGTAGATCAGTAAGTCTTTTCCTACCTCTATTGCAGCCTTCAAGGCTTTCATGGCACCTACAACTTCTGCATCGAATACCTCTGCTCCGGGAAGTGGACCGGAGCCACTTGCAACTAGCTTGCCTCCTTGGTATACTACATACCCCCAGGATGATTTTCCGGGACCCGATGATGATCCATCAGAGAAAGCGAAGACTGTGTTAGCTGGGCGGGAAGCTAACCACCGCTTTATGCTTCCAGACCTAGCTTCATTTTCTCGACTACATGGAATCGATGCTGGAGTGCCACGTGGGAAGTATAGCTTTCCGGGGCTTTCGGCTGTCGGAACTCGACGCACACTCATTTTTAGGCGTGTTATGTACCGTTTTGGTTGTCTGAACAATTGATCTCTTTGTCCCGATCTAAGATCTAAGCGTCTTATTGACTCTTTCGGATCCTCAGCCGCCCGAATGGCTAGAGGGTGCCAGGCATCCATTCTTCGCATACGAGCTGCAGACTGCAGCATCTTTTGCTGAAGAATTATCGATGCCGGGGGTATTCCCGCTTCACGATGAAGAGCAACATTGGGAGTGGTACGCCACGCTGGGAGTGCTACTCTAATAGCTTTAATTATCGTTTTTTCCAATAGAGATATGTGCCAGCCTACTCCAGTGCCGACTTCTTTATCTCGCAGTGTGGTTATTCGAGTGAGACCTGGCCACCACGCTTCTGCCCCGTATAGAGCTGTGCTCAGAACGCATGCATATACCGCACGAATCAGAGGTCCGGGTGCTGCACCACGTTGAACTCCGTTTATATGTCGTAAGAAATGGACTAGACGATTAGCTTTTCCAGTCCATTCCTGTACATGTTGCTTGAAGTTTAGCTGGGTATCAAGCCAGATTCCTAGCCACCGGATATGAGGTGACGGTTCGATCCGGCGATCTTTCACCAAGATAGAAAGATCAGCCGCGTTGATTTTCTTTCTAGGCCCTCCTCCGGTCACTAGAAGTTCTGACTTTGCTGGGTCAAAATCGATCCTGTGTTCTCTTGCGAGAAGGATAAGGCTATCGAGGTCGTCTTGAGCTGCGGAGATAGCATCCGCCGCGGTGTTTCCAATTCTGAAAATAGCTACATCGTCAGCATAACCAAACCTACTCGTTAGTCCATGATCCTCAAAAAGCACAGCGATGTAGAGCATGAAAAGAAGTGGCGATAGTGGCGAGCCCTGAGGTACTCCACATTCCAGTATCTTCTCTTCTGTGATTCCACCGCGGTATTTGACCTGAACCTTTCGTTGGCAAAGAAATGTCTGAATAAACCGGCACAGGGATCGTGGCCAGCTTTGTTCTCGAAGGCATTTGAGCAGTCGGTTGTGAAGGACTGCATCAAATGCACCTTGAATGTCGAGTGTGACCATAGCCGCACACTTACCACTTCTCATGGCCGCCTCAGCATCATGGATTACACAGGATGCAAGGTCGACTGCAGATCGTCCTGGTACGGAGCCGAATAGTTGTGGGTGAATAACTTGGTGACTTATCGTCAGCCATGCCATTCTCTTACCAACTAGACGCTCAAGTCCTTTCCCTAAACTCGACAACAGCGAGATTGGTCGCCAACCCTTGGCAGTTAACAGATTTCTACCCGGATTTGGAAGAAGCACAACTTCTGCCACCCTGAAGGCCGTGGGAAAAGTAGCCGATTTTCAGACAGGCCTAGTAAAGATCTTTCACGAGAGGTCTTAGATGGGACCAACAGGCTTTCAGTAGCCGTACCGTTATCTTGTCCGCTCCCGGTGCCGTGTCGTTGATAGAGACAGTGGCGCTTGTCACGTCTTCCAGTGATAATTCCGTATCCCATGGAATACGCTCCTCCTGTCCATTCTCCCAGATAGAGATGTCGTTCTCGCCGCTAAACCTAGCCAAGAGAATGTCTCGTAGCGCACTAGCTCGCTCTCGCGGGTCAGATAGCCACCGGTTTTCGTCAATCTGCAGGGGAGGGGGCTCGGCGGCTGGTCGAGGCTTAGCCCATCTCATAAGCTTGAATACCTGTGCGTCAGTAGTCACTGCCTCTACTTGCCTCTTCCAGTACTCTCGCTTGGCTTTTCGTACCACGGCTCTAAAGCTCTTGCGGGCCTCTTTCGCGAGGTCAGGGTTGTCTCTCGCTGCCTTGTAATCTTGCCATTCTGTGCGACATTCATCAGTCCACCATGGCCCAGTTCTTCCGCTTTCGATGGCTGGGACTTTCCCTGCAATCTTGAGCGCATCTCCAAGTGCTT
The DNA here is from genome assembly GCA_905067625.1 of Blumeria graminis f. sp. triticale. NCBI lineage: Eukaryota > Fungi > Ascomycota > Leotiomycetes > Helotiales > Erysiphaceae > Blumeria > Blumeria graminis. The sequence continues at coordinate 6,627,886 of LR898472.1, read as the reverse complement.
GTAGGAGATCATTTGTGAGGTTTTCGATGTTGACGACACTTTCGAGAGGGCCAGATTTGGTCCATTGGCTAACGCATCGGTTAAATTCCTCCAAGTTGGCGTCGCTGACACGAATGTTCTTTACAATCCCAGAGAGATCTGACACTGTAGGGTTAAGCAAGGTACCTTCGATGGTCGAGTGATCTGAGGTACAGTGGTAGAGGCTGGACACAGATGCTACAGCGGCCGTGTTGCTCCACGTTAGATCTAGGACGTTCCCATCCCTGTGCGTTGGCTCTCCAACAATGCTGACTAGGTCCATGTCGTGGGCTGTTGCCCATTCCATAATCTGGTTACCATTGCCGTACTGATTTGTTGTTTGCGGTTGCCAATGCTGTGACACAGAATTGAAATCGCCTCCAACAACCACTAAACCTCTAACTTCCCACCGGAGTAGGGGCTCCAAGGTTCCACTAGTGCCTGGGGCACTGTATACGTTGACAAAGGTTGGGCTGCCCATCTTTACAAAACAGTAGTCAGATGTCGGGCCTGACATCGGTGGAAATAGTTGAGTAGCATGACTACCTTTGCGCGTGAACGTAATCGCACGGGGCCGTATGTCTTTTCCTCCGAATGGTATGTGGCTATTGTAGCCAGGGTGACTTTTTGTTATAAAACCCCCCTCTTTCTTTCTTGTCCATGGTTCCTGTACCATGACTACATGTGCACCGGCATCCCATGCCTGCTGCAATGCTATATCCGTATTTTCTCCACCTCTTCCGACATTCACTTGGTGAAAGTGGACGGTGTTGTGTTTTTCTTTTGGTGATTTTTTTGAGGGATTTCCAAACATTAACACGACATTGTTGAGTCCTGGGTAATGCCGGTTTCAACCGCCTTATCCTTCCTTTCTGAGTACGCTAGAGCAGTGTGATAATCACGATGTCCGCGTTCGTTGATGATGTGAAGTTCTGTCGGGGTACGGGGCAGAATTATCCCGTTTTGTCGTCTTGGCCGGGCCATACAGCTGCCCTCATTTGAGTGATGAGGTCCCGCGCAATTTGAGCACTTTGACACCTTTGCCTGGTACTCTGATGTCTCATGGGTTCCCCCACATCTCCCACATCTCCCACATCTCCCACATCTCCCACATCTCCCACATCTTTGGCTCCGAGTACAGGAACGCGTTGTGTGGAATCCCCAGCAACGTTGGCATTGCTCGATTGGTCTTCGGCGCGAGAAGGGAATTGCTGGTCCGCTCTCGTCAAAGAGACGAAACTTTGTGTTTGCTGGTTTTTGTTGGAAATGAACAATCCAGCTTGTTGAGTGTTGCCCAAGCTTTGTTTCTGTAGGCCTTACCTGGATTGGTGTGGCGCCGCATACAGCCTGGCACTCGTTCTTCACCATATCGTTGGTGACTGGGATGCTGCCTTCAAGCGTCCTGATGTACAATGGCACATGAGGTACGATCAATGATGTCCATTTGGACGCTTCCTCAATCACGGTGTTGTCTTCCTGTAGGGAAGGTACAATCCTCATGATTGTATCTCTCAATGCATCTGATGCGCATTCGAGAGCGATCCCTGACCTGACTGGGTACATGAGGTGATAGCTGAGGCTGCTATCCCAGCCTTGTCGGTTATTATTTTCTTGATCGTGACTAGCGAGAGCTTGTGCCAGTGGTGATCTCTCCCCAATCGAAGGAACAGGCGTTTGTCCTCCTTTTGGGTTGTCCGTGGTTTCGGGTGGCTTGATGGAGCAGGCCTTCGCGGAACTTGCACATTTGGTGGTGTCGGTAACTTGGCCGCTTTACGGGCTACTGTCACCCAGGGCGAGCTGGTGTCTTGAGGCTTTGGGGGTAGAGCGTGGCTGTGATCCTCAACAGCTGTATTTTTCCTAGGCGCGACTGGTTTTGGAGTGCTTGACATGGTGGGGGGCTTCTTACTTGGAAAGTTAGATGCTTCTACCTGATCTACTGCGAAGGCAGTGATAACAGGCGTGATGTTTTCCAGCAGAGTCGCGACAACTGCTGCTGCTTTTTTCTCTCCTTTGCTCTTAGCCCAGGAGTCGATTAGTTCTAGAAATTCCTGGGCTATATCCAGTCTTTCTTTCCGTTGTTGTTCTGCTTTGTGTATTATATTCACAATGCCAAGCAGGCTTGGGTGAAGTTGCCCTCCTGGATTGGAGGGCGTTGTCGATGACGATGCAACAGCTGGGGCCATTGCACAGATTGAAGATTCTTGTAAATAAGGGTAATGGGTGATGCGATGTGTTAGGTGTCGATAATGATGTGTACTCCTTTGGTGTTGAATCATTTGGCAGGTGTCTTGAAGTTATTACTGATTCATTTTATTGTCCTTTCTGAGTCTATGACTATGTAGGACATGTTGAACTCCTCTGCCTACAGGCCAAAGATACCTATTCCAGTAGTATATCCTTTCCTATGCCTCCCATCGTTCTTGAAGCTGTGCGCGTGTGTGAATAATAACCCGATTCCAATTCGACTATTCTTCTAAACTTGAGCGCCGCACTCCCTTTAATCTCCTGAGATGACTCGTGAGGGATATCCCAGTAGCGACATTAAATTACACTAGTTAAGGAGAGGACAAAGACTAAACAACTGTCAATAGTGTTCACTATGAATCTAGGAATGAAACACTCTCCCAGCATCAGTCTCAGTAAAATTTAGCATTACTAAGCAAGTTGGCCCACGAGGCAATTTTTTTGCATCAGATTTTAATTGCGTATGCAGCTATCTAGCTATGACACAATATCAAAGAAAAGTACAGAAAAAATGACTCAATTTACAAGAGGAGCACTCATGCCTCAGATTTCATTTGCAAGTACCACTGCGAAGCTGTGGCAGCTTTTTCTTCATCCCAAGTCAACCCTCATCCGTGAATACCCACCCAGGGGAACGTCTCAAAAACCCTGAGTTATCCAGACATGCCTCCATCATCTTTCAACTTTTCTCCGCGCGAAATATGGTCTTTGGTGTCTCCTTCCCAAGTGGAGTAGGTGCCCAGGCTACTCAAACTATACCAGAGAACACCACCAGGTGGCGGATCACAACACCTTCCATCGTTTGCTTATTTTTATAGTGTCAGCTGCATTCTCGCAAGCGAAGTCTCGGCGCACTACACTCTTCAATTAGTAAATTTTATTTTCAAAATTCCAAATCTCACGCCAATTGAGATTGTATCCTTCCTTTGCGTCATCTTGTAAACTTGTCCAGATTTCTCTCACGCCCATTCCAAAGAACTATCCCCCAGGTTTGTGCGCCACACTTTGCTTCCTCCGTCGGGTATAAATATCGGCGTGGGCGTGTATTTGGTGGTCAACTGAGGCCAGAGAAGGTTGAGGTTTGGTGTGGTCATTGGAATGAGGATGTACTAGGTCGTACTTGCAGACTTGATGAGACTTAGGTCGGAGTCAAACTCGTTGGGAGCGAAAAAACGACGTGGTGGAGTATTTTGAATCAATGCCTCGTGGGCCAAATTCTTTGATATTGCGAAATTTGACTGAACTTGGCTCTGGGAGAATAGTTCACTCCTCGGTTCGTTGAGGACACCGCGTACAGGTGTTCAGTCTTGCCCTCCCCAACGAGGCAATGATCCAAGGCTCTCAGCCGCATCAATGTTATTACTCTCAACGAGATCAATAGCTACCAAGGTCTCATCCAATTTATATGTACGACCTAGTATATCCTCGTTTCAATAACCACGCCTCTTTTCTAATCAGTCTCTGACCTCAATCGGCATCCAACACACGCCCATGTGAGTGGTCGGAGGAAGAGACAAATTGTTGCGCACAAATCTAGGCGGTGCATCTTTGAGATATACAGGAGAGAGATCAGGACAAGTAACATGACGATGAGAATAGATACAATTTCAGGAGTGAGGAGAATTCGATATTCGAAATTAAGTTTTTCATATCATGCATGATGCACTCAACAACTTCGTTTGTGAGAGAGCGGGCGACATTGTAAATACTCTCATAGTTGGATAGTGCAGTGGTGCATTATTAGATCTGGGTTTCCAGGTAGATTCCGGATACCTCGAACCTATATCCTACTCGAGAGAATAGATGGCCGGTTCGAATCTAGCGAGGCCTCATCACATTCCTCGCGGTGCTGGGTTGTATGATGACGAAGACTTAGAGTCCATTCGGTTGTTGGGCACGGGGAGGGGTCAAATTTTCTGCCTGGAGGAATGTACTTCAATGGTTTTGTATGGATGGTTGTGGTGTTACTAAAGTCTTTGACTATCTAACGCACTCATTCTCCTATCTAATCCAGGTCACAATTTGTACAGTGCATCTTCCCTCTTTTGCTACTCGAAAGATCATTGACATATTGCCCGTGATGAATAGCCATTCAGCTCAGTGTTTACTCGTGGGATTCAGCCGCTTTTCCACGGAACCTTCTACCCAAAAATAAACTGTGGTAATGGAAACTGCGTGTGCGGGAAAAAGTCTTAAAAAACCTGCAGCCTCAGCCAGGTGAGGCCTAGACACCGGGACCACATGAGGTGCGCATATCCAACTACATCTTACTTCTTTGTAACAGTCGAGACCGACTTGATCCAATTCACCATCTCCGTATCGGGTGCTAGGTACGCTCCAGAAACTCATCAGATGGCTTTTTCTCCATGATCAAGGGTGGGTGATGAGAAGGGATTCGAGCCTACCATATGATCTGATCGTGCTTAGCGTCATGATAATGGCGATGGGGGATTATGTCGAGGGATGAAGACGATACAGACGATACAGACGATACAGACCGCGAAAACAATTGGGAATCCTCATCGAAATAAGGATGAAGGCGATACCCAATCTCGGCTCTACAGACTCTACAGTGAGAGCTCTAGGTTCGTAGGGGACACCACTGACAGGTGTTGAGAATAGTCCCCCACACGGCCCGCTTAAAGTGGCAACTATAAAAACTTGAGCGGTATTCCCACCAAACTAGAAACAATACTTTACTGACGAGAGCATAAGGGATAAATCATATCACTTGAAATTATTGACAATCCAGCATATACTTCCGTTTTCTACTTGGGTTTTCCGAATTGCATTAGAAATGGATGAATACTTCATTTCGGCGCGAAGAACAATAAACAGTCAATATGTTGACTAGGCAGAAGAGGTGGACTGAATTCTGATGATAATTTTCGAAAACCATGTGCTCGGGTCGCCTTTGACAAGCTTTGCACGAATAACTCCAAGGAATGGCGATTTCAGATGGAATTCGTACGACGACTCCGGATAGCTTTTTCAACCTACCTTTAGATGTCATAGCTAGGCCCCAGACTAGAGAAATATTGAGAAGACATATCTGACTCTCACTCCCACGAGCCTGGACTATTATTTCCGATTGTCTCCCAAGATTTATCACCGGGGAGCTTACAGATCGTTAAGTTCAAGTCACACTTGGCTTTATAAGGTGGACGCTTGAGGGCTATGTATTTAATTATTCCGATTCAAACGCACCAATACTCGTCACAGCACCAAAAGATGAAGGACTTACTGCATTTTACGCTTCTATAGCTGATCTGAGAGCACACGGGAAAGACATTTTTGCATCGCAAGAAAATGTAGAGACTAAGAGATTATATCCAATTCACGACAAGCGCCATAATTGCTTCAATTGTGGAAAGGCGGGTCACTAGTTAAAAAACTACCGGAAAGAAAAAATAGCGCTAGTGCAATAAAAGGTAGAAGTAGAACAAATACCTGATGCTAAACACACTTCATCGCGTTCTAGCGATCAATTCTGGAAAACATATCTATCGGTGAAACATAAAAAATACGTAAAACCTTCAAAACCACGGAATCATTCATTAAAGCCTATCACTTCTATCTTCCTTGTTTAGCCAGAAAATTTGTATCAAGATCAAATGAGCCTAGAAATCTGATTAGAAGATGAGAAGTTCGATTAAGATATCGAGGCCATTCTCTATCTTATGCGAAACGAAGAAATGTATAGGTAAGACTGTCTGAACACCTACTTTGCGGCCGTAGGATGGCGCTAATATGACTCATACCTAGAAGGAAAACTTTCAAAGGAAGGTAAGTCACGTCATACAGAACTTTTTGCTCGAACAATTTATTTTCCTTCAATTCAATCTTCAGTTTCTTAACTATGGCTCTTAAGCATGCTATGTTTCGCGTTCTTTCTCCAAATTTTTAAATTCTTTAAATACAATTCTAAATTCTAAAATGTCTAGCATTGGAGGCCCTGGCACAAAATTTTCTAACAATGTAATTTCAACTGCATAGTTTCGTTACTTAAGCCAGCTCAAATCATTCTAGACTTCAGGATTCACTGTGTCTCTGGGAACTGTCCCGGACGACAAGTTCCAAGCAGACTAATACTTAGACAAGCTTTATTCAATGAATTCGAAATAACATGTTCGAATGATGACAAACTGCAACTTCTTAACATAATTGGACAGCCGATACTTCATCCTACAAATAGTACTCCAGAAAACTGCCATATTTTCACTACTTCAAACATCGCAATTTTCAAATGGCACTCAGCAGCATAATTCTCTTCTGAATACTGCATTAAATTCCCATCGTTATTCGATAAAACTCTCCACAAAACGGAAAAACTCTCCAATGTACAACACCGAATGTAAACAGGTCAAAATCAGCTGATCAAGTTTTCTCCCAGACGGTACATACAGGCCCAGTAGCAAGCTATCCTTGACTTTTGTACAACACAAGATGGCCCAATCATACACAAAAATAAGGGGCCATGGGCTGCTCCTCTGTTATTGACACCAAAAAAACGCTAACCCTAACTAATCAAACTATTTGGCATATTTGTGTTGACTACAGAGAGCTTAGTGAAAAAGCTAAGAAATATGCCCATTCCCTAGCAAATATTCAAGTCTAAGTTTGATGGGAATTAGTTCGCAATTACTGCGAATTTCTCTACCTTGAAAACTTTTGGAAAAATTGCGCAATGAAATAGGCGCTGTTGAAATGATAGGTTACAAGGAGTGGTGCTAAGCTGTTTTCGACTCTTCTCTGAAATAGATTCAACTACTTCTAGTAATAGAAGACCGTGCGTTCGTCTTTAGATTGGAATGTTACATTACTTTATACTCTCGATTTTCCTCCTAGAAGTACACTAGAAGATAGATGATTGCGAGAAGTTTAAAATGCTCTGAAAGCACAACGATACCGGTGCTTTACCGACAGGCGCGATATTTCTGGAACGAAAGAAGAGGTTGACTAAAAAAGTGTCATGTTCGAATTATAGCTAAAAGAGTGGGAGGTGTGCGCTTTAAGTAAAAGTGTAAGCGACAAAAATGAATTTTGGTAGATACATGTGTATGAATATTCGTTATAAAAACAGCATTTATCACGCTATTTGGAGTTTATGGGCGGTGAGTTATGCCTTTCGGTCCATAAAACGCACCAGCTACTTTCCAGTGTTTCATGGAAGAAGTCCTAAATCTATTCCATTCGTTTGTCGCAGGTCTCCTTGACGATATTACTTTTTGGAAAGATTCGGTTACCAAATTGCATTCGTAGTTACTTTTCAAATTTCAAGTCAAGGAATTGCAGCAGACCCCGAGAAAGTTTCGACAATCCGAGATAGGCCTATGCCTTCAACCACTTTAGAAATAAGAGGATTCGTCAACGCAGCTGTTTACCTCTGCAGTCTCATAAAAAGTTTGCCAATTAGCTTGGACACCCACTGATAAATTAATGGGACCTAAAAAATTTACCGTTGTCCTCACTGAAAAATCAATTCAACCATGAAAATTTATCGAGATGCGCTCAGAACATCTCCTGTGGTCTTAATTTTTGATAGGAGGTCAGCTGTCACATTGGAAACCGACGCTTCCCTAAGCTTCGTGGGTGCAGCTTAATTTGAATACTACATACAGTGCTTCCGCCCATTCCGACCGCTATGTACTGCATCCTATCGCCTAATTCTCAAGAAAATTCAACAACACCTTGCAACGTTATTCGGAACAAGAGAGAAGTTCTTATAATTCTGTTGTCGCTACAATACTGGTGTCACTGGGTGTAAGGCTCCGACGTCGCAGTAATAACCAACCATGAATCTCTACGAACAGTTCAGACTAAGGCGGATCAACCGATCAGGATGGATCAATTTCTTGATGCCATAAGTCAGTTTAACATCAGGATTATCTACTGTCGCGGAAAGGCAAATATTTCCGCTGATTTTGTCTCCCACCTGGCGAAAGGCTAATTCTATCAGTGGAAGAAGAGGGAAGGAATTTGGCTATTGAGGATGATAGACGCTCCACAAATTACATCAGTCCAGCAAAGGAGCTTGAGATGGAAGAAATATGGTACCCACATCAACTCAACCGTATTGACCTGTAGTGCGTCATCAAATTCTTAACCCTAGGAGAGGAGCTATCAATATTTTCGCAACTTGGGCCTAAGATAAATTTACGAGGTCCAATTCCAGAATGCATCTCAAAAAAAGACAAAATTACGACAAGTAGGCAACACACCTAGACCACAGGGTACCGAATCTCTACTAGAAGTCTTGGAATATTCACAGCTGTTGTCCGTAGCTGTGAACTTTGAAGAGATTTAAGGCCATGTGTCAACTGGTGTTACTATGCGGGAATCAGGACGTAGATTTTGGCACCCCGAACTAATCCTCGCCGCTCATGAAGCAGTCCTAAAATGTGATTTCTGTCAACTAATGAAACATACAGATCCGGCACTTGGAAGTTTAACTCCTTTAGTTATAATTAGGGGGGTAACATGATTGTATTACAAGAAACTGTTCACATTAGGACAATATGCACATGCGCCATGAGATATGATTGGCCTAGATCATCACTCATTGGTATGTGTATTTGCTAATAGATTCCTAATGGTATCTACTGACGCAAGGATCTCTCGCATCACTCCTTTCTCAGTTAGACAAGGAGATATGTTGGAAGGCCACTAGTGTATAGAAACCCCTTATTCATGTATATAGAGGAAGGTCCCGTCACGTAGATAATATAAGCAATTTATACAATAGGAAAATCAGAAACTCTCCACATTATTCACATACTTGAGAATACTTGGAAGTATCCACAAGTTCGTCCATTGATCCAAGCCCTAAGAGTATAAATCACGAACTTCTCTTCTCTTAAAGTCATAGCTACTTCCTTCCATACCTTCATCCGAACGGTACGTCATTCCAGCTCAGCACAGCCTTTCAATACCTATAGCACCGGCACTTACCCTAACCTGGTGGGGTAAAAATCATACCTAAGTTGCGCCAATTACACGCTCCTACGCCAGTAATATGAAAGCAATCAGTGATAAAGTACGGGCCTACTTTCGGGAAAAGGCATTAATTTGCACACACGCCCCCAGCAACTGGGTATTCTGAGAACGCCAGCGAAGACACAAGAAGTGATAGAAATGTTGGAAAAAGAAGTATAATCTTATTAGTAACTATTACCTTGATTACGTAAGGGTTCCCAACGCAATCCCTATATCTACTATTCACAATCTAGTTTTTTGTTTTGTTCATTGACGTGCTAGGTATAGTGATTCCCGTTGCACTCCTACTGGAGCTTAAGCACGGGTGGGGCCGGGCTGGATCAGGCTAACTACCATTAAGTACATCTACCTCGTCCCACCTAAATGACCGGACCACCTTAGACTTCACCCATGTGTTGAATCATGTCAAGCCTAACCGTCCAGAAACCCGCTGTATACACGCCGTAGCGCAATTTCCTCTTCAGCCTCGGCCACCAAGCATCTGAGCCCTTGACATCCTCATTGACTCCGAAATATAATTGCCGTCCAAGATCTCATCGTTGCTCTAGCCTTGCACCTTCATATAGTACCGTTGGGTTGTTTTCGTCATTGGGGATTTGTGTAATTCCCTCAGCGTATCTCCCCTCTTCCTCCTTTGTGCACGTCCCGTTTCCATCATGACTTTCCTCATTAGGGCGTGTGTAGGTAGGTGATCGGACGAGTATAGAAGTGGGTCGCAGGTATAGGATCGACTGAGAAATGCTTCGTCACAAATATAAAAGAAGTTTGAGAGATATCGGATGTTTGAATACGACCCCCAGATAGACCTAGGCCCATTCGTGAATCGTATGTTGATGGTGACGAGTTTTGATTCGACTTTGTTCCGGCCGTGAAATCTCTGTCGACCGATTTTTCGACCAAAATATCGGGTGCAACTCCTTCAATTCGAAAATCCAGCAAATTAAACCCATGCCACCCTTTTTCGTGACAGAATCTCGGCTCTGGGAGAATATTTCACTCCCCGGTTCGTAGAGGGCACCACTGACAGGTGTTCAGCCTTCGTCCTCCATTCACACTCTAGTCCCGTCAAGCCAGTAAGATTTGTATGAATAGGTATTAGTTTGGCTTCACTTCTAGGAGGAGAGAACACAGCGTGAATGATCGCTCTTCCCTCTGGCTGATTGACTTGATCACATTTTATACTAGTTTTTTTACGGTCTTGATTAATACCTTTTATTAGAATAAGATTCTTGTATACGAGTGGTACGTAAGTACTGGAAGTAGAATTGATAAAGTATTGAGTTAATCTATCGTGTATGATTCTCGCGATAGCAGCATCCTTCAATGCTGCGCCCATACTCCTATTAATATGTGTCTGCCAGCCTCGTCTATGCGCTAATACGGAACTACTAATACAGGGTATCTAAGATCTCCAAACGCCTTATCCTTTATACTCCTAAGTAATAAATACAACCATAACTCCATTATGTTCAGGCACAGGAATGATTATGTTTGACCAACAATCTTATAATTCAACACCTTTTATATCTAAACAAGTAATCAATTCACTCTTCTCCGCTCTGCTTTAAGTGACCCTCTATCTCCTGCAACAGGAAATGGAGACACAGAGTGTTGTGGACGTAAGGGCCCTTCATTTGATCTAGGTTCCCGACATGATCTTGCGTGTAGTTATAGTGTTAGAATGAGTCACAGGGTAGCGCTTTGGGCTGGCTAACGGATACATCAGCGGCCGTATGGCGTGAGAACAAGGAGGTTATTGGGGGTTTTGTACGTCTTTATGGCGCTGCAATAGTTTCTGCTGTGGCTTATACTTTTACTTACAGCGCACACATCCCACTCAATTAGCTGTAATGCGAACATGTCACTCTTCTACTCAACATCTTCTTTCGCTTCAGAAATATTGCGCCCATTTCATCGCGCGATATTTCGAAAAGAGCCCGAGTTTGGCTTGATGTAGTTCTGCTATGCAAGACGTCTCTCCTCAAAGTTCGAGGGGTCCAAGTCCGCCGTCCAGGAGATATAGCACGTACCAGAAAACTGGTACATGTCACGCCGCAAAGCCCGCATTGCTCGCCAACTTCGCTTATCTTATTTTCAGTCTAGATGGTAGAGGCCATGCACGATGGGACCCCTGGACTTTGCAGTGGTAAGAGTTTACGGAGGATTTATTGGCTGGGGGTATTAGGATGATTAAAGATAAGCCAATTCGAACTGCTGGTGTCTTAATATTTGGATCTAAGGGGTTGCTAGACTCTCGTCTTGTTTTCCAAAAAATTACACATAATCTTCTAGTATCATCCATCTGAGAGTGTAATCTAGAAACATTTTTCATGTAGTGAGTACTTCCTTCAATCCCAATCATTATTATCTTCGTGTACCTTAATCTAGGCTATCACCAGCATAACTTCAGTTTACCCTCTTGTGTTGAGTAGAGAGGTTTGTAAAAGTTCCTGGCTACTTGGCCCACATGGTATCCCTTGGTGAAGCGGATGTGAAAAAAGAAGTCGTAAACCTGTCGTGAAGAGTTGTTCATTACTCCCACTTGAAAACAGTGCTATATAAATTATCTTCTGTAATTAGGATCTTTTGTCTGTTGGTTATTTTAAAGCGGCTAAATATTAGCCTTTCTGTTGATGGGATACTAATTATGCACATTCTACACATCACTATCTTTATCATAATTGCAAGCACCAGTTTCAATATTTTCGACATGGTGTAGGAAGTACTCAAGATCGCTGAAAATCTGCGACTGCTAGATTGTATAAATTGAGGAGCAGCCCCAGGGTTATCAGTCACTCCAGTAGATGTATGTGTAGTTCTAGTAGCGGCGTGTGGCGAAGACGAGTGATGGCTTGATATGACACGATGGAGAGGCCCAGAGCTAGTGACTCTCCAGATCACGCATTTCTCCTCGCTTATTCGCATGGCTTTATTTCTAGCGATGAGAGCAGTACTTCCAGCGAGGGAAACGACACCTAATGCTGCGACTTACATTATACGGGCCCATTCTTTCAGCTCGAATCCTCTCAAGTGCAACCGCTGAAGACTATTTGCAAGGCTATACTCTCTCAGAAATCGCCTTCGCTACGAACTAGCGTAGGCTTGTACTCAAACTGAGAAATGAAGGAATAAAAGAGACAAAAGTTTACCGCCGCGACCTGAGAGCCAGATATGCCGCGCTCAGCGCGCTTGCTGCCAACTTACACCAGCCGAGAATACTTAACTGTCGGAATACTCGGGTGGTATTTATATCACAAGCTTTCTATAGCAGTAATAACAATTGGTGGTTAACATATATCTTCTCTTTCCTTGACTTCTAACTATAGGAAACACGTATAAACAGCAGCTGTCCCTCTCTGCTGACGCCATTCCTAAACAGGCAACTCATTACTCATCAACATAATTAGTCATCGTTTCTAAGATAGTACATGAAAGGTCATTAAGTCATTAGGTCACTCGACATTAACCACTACTGGACCCAGGATATTGGAGAAAACTTTGATCATAGCTGGAAGCAGAGGAGGCTCCCCGAGAATAGACCAGAATTATCTCTTTTTCTGGGACATGTGCTCATTCAAGTAGATTCTCAGAAGCCCTAGGTCATTCAACTAGGAGCTATTTGCTTCAGCGACGTGACATTTTCAATCAAAAGCGTGCTTCTCTAGGTAGAGGCGAGACCTCTAACGCCAATATTTTCGGATCAACGATGACTCTGCAGGCCACTATCATTGCCAGACAAAGGCGGAAGAGGATTAATGTGTCACTTCGCTGTCAATTAGCTGTCATGAATTTTGAAACCAGATACCATAATTCTAGTATTCTCTTGAATCATATCTTTCATTAACATGCTCAAAAGGCTAGCATATAAAAATATGGTTGCCAAGAACCTCGAACGAAAAGAGGAGTGTAGAGAGAGACATAGAAGCTCGTAACACAATAAGATTACCTTCAGATGGTCAGAGATAGCCCATTTACATGAGCCTTCTATAATCTCGTCGTCCCATGCAAGGGCGAAGACGAGAATAGAATAAAAAATACTAATCAGCTGCGCGTCCAGCTCGGTATCAAGGCTTGGACCAGCAAGTGCGCAGTTCTTAATCCGCTGATCTACGGTTGTCTCTAGAATTACTTCACGAGATCATTGCTTTGATTTCAGGAAATTGTGGACTTTGCGGCGTATCATCGTCACTTCAACCACGATGATGGAAGCCTGGCTTATACCTGTGGACCGGAAATTACACTTGCCAAATTTATACGCTATGGGAGGTACAATACTCAAATGCGTAAACGCAGAGAAAATATGGGCTTAGGCGTTTTAACTAGGTGATTCCTTGAACATGAAGGGTTAGTGAAATGTCTAATTTCTGGACGAGTCTTAGGCTACTTTGGCAGACCAGTTATTTACTATTTCCCTACTGGATGCAAGCACAGCCTTTAAAAGAGCACTAGCGGAGGTAAACTGGCAGAGGATAGCTCAGGATAAAGAATGCTGACTCAATACCACTTATAATTTCCTTTGTCGCTTTAATTCTTTGTTGGCCCGGGGGACTATTCTCAACACCTGTCAGTGGTGTCCCCTACAAACCTCTACCTCTCACTGTAGAGTCTACAGAGCTGATATTGAGTATCACCTTCATCCTCACTTCGATGCGGATTCCCAATCGCTTTTGCGGTCTGTATCGTCTTCATCCCCAAGCGCAGAGTGCAACTGACACTATAAACACAAGCCAACGATGGAAGGTGTTGTGGTCCGCCTCCCGGTGGTGTTCTTTGGTATGGTTTGAGTAGCCTGTGCACCTACTTCACTTAGGAAAGAGACACCTGAGACCACATTTCGCGCGGAGAAAAGTAAATGGATGATGGAGGCATGTCCGGATAACTCGGGGTTCTTGAGACGTTCCCCTAGGTGGGTATTCACGGTTGAGGGTTGACTTGGGGTGAAAAAAAAGCCGCCATAACTTTACCGTAGTAGTTGCAAATGAAATCCAAGGCATGAGTGCTCTTTCTTCACGTTGAATCATCTATTCTGTACTTTGCTTTGATATGGTGTCATAGCTAGATAGCTGCATACGCAATTAAAATCTGATGCAAAAAAAAATCCCTAAGCACAATCCACTTATCGCCATTATCATGGAGCTAACTCCAATCACATTAGATTGTAGGTTCAAAGCCCTTCTCGTCACCTACCCTTGATCATAGAGGAAAATCCACCCTACAAGTTTCCGGAGCGTGCCCAGCACCCGACACGGCGATAGTGTATTGGATCAAGTCAGCCTCTAGCGTTACAAAGGAAGGAAGATGATGATAAATATGCGCACCTCATGTGGTCCCGGTGTCTAGGCCTCGCCTGGCGGGAGTCGCAGATTTTTAGAGACTTTTCCCGCGCAAGCAGTTTCCATTGCTACCATTTTTTTGGGTAAAAGGTTCTGTGGAAAATGCGGCTGAATTCCATGGGTAAACACTAAGCCGAATGACTATTTATCACGGGGCATATATCAATGATCTTTGAAGTAACAAAAGAGAATAGGAGCACTGTTCAAGCTGAGCCTGGGTCAGAGAGGAGGCCAATGTGCTGGATAGACTATGACTCAATTAGTAAAACAAACAAACTCACTCACCACAGCGACTGTGAGGTACTCGTAGCAATACGTGGGCGATTCAATTGATGGGTCTGAAAGTACGTCTCTACAATCTCAACTGTTCAAGGCTTCGTTGCGGATAGGATATGTTCGATATTGTCGCTGTTACGGATAATCCAGATGTAAAGATTTCTCATTGCAGGCAAGAGAGGATTCGAAAGACTGGTCCCGATAGAAAAATTACTGCTTGGAAATCAATTAGATATTTTGGCATCTGTCCAATTGATGAACGTACCGGAAATGCCATTTTTAAAATCGTACTATGAACTTAGCTTGTAACTTTTCATGAAGTTTGAGCTACTACAGCCTGGACAGCACGATATTAAGATTACGCAGTAGGGTAAGTGTGGTACGGTACGTTCCAGGGTTAAACTTGAGACAAAAGAGTTGCGGGACTTTGAAAGTGTCTCTTTTGTGAACAGCCTCAATATTCTCATTCCTCCTCTCCGCTGCTATCATGTTGGCCATTTGGAGGGAGAGAAGTGAATAGCTAGTCTCGAAATTACAACCCTTCTACGTTGCACCCACAGAATATTTGATAGCGACTTCTCGAGCATAATTGTCGTGCCCTCTCATTCTCACAGAGTGCTGCCTTCAAACTTGTAGCTATGTCATGAGTATTGTTGATGTTTTAGTGAGTTCAGTCATCTGAGACAAGATCTCAGCCCAGAGACAGCGCAGCCCCAGCTTTCCATAGCAGCGACACGTTGAATGTGTATGACTTTCAACGGGTTTGTGAAAGTCTATCAGTTAGTATTTGGGCCAAGATCAGGGCAAAGGAGAGATGTGGTTGCTGTCTCTATCTTTGTTTGCAGTCACGAGGGATGAACTAGCCCTGACGCCTGACTAACTCACTAAAAGGTTCTACGTTGTGCCTCATTGGGGTTTGTGAGTTAGTCAGGCGAGCTAAGGAGCGTAGCAGATTGAAATCTTTCTAGAATAAAGGAGAAATTGGAACCGTATATGGTACGAGCCGCACTGATGAGCGGGATAATGGGAAGGTCCTGAGTCTATTTGAATCGCAAAATAAAAGGGGGCAAAACGTTTTTTGTCTTGGTGGGTAGCGATGAAACTTTGTAGTCCGCGTTTCCAATCAAAAACACAAGTGATTCCAGTCCCAAACTTGTCAACGGGAATTGACTCTCAATTGTTTTGAAGAATAGAATATCGAATACGAGACCAGATTTTAATCCAAGTGTAGTACAGGGCATCGAGTTCATCTCTTCATTTTCAACTATCGAACATCTATTTGGATGTTGACGGAAGAGGAGGGTGCGTTTTGTGCAATACGTCTAGCGTCACACACGAGCATTATACTGAGGGCAGGGGTGGATGATTGGAAGGGCGGTGAAAGTGAGAGAACTAATCTGATTGGCGAATGAGTAAATCTAAAAATAATTTCTAATCGTTAGCTTGGGTGAGATAGTATTCACAATGTAATGAGGCTCTATCCGCTGGCCCTAGTTCCATCTAGTGGGCCTAAGTAGAAATCTCATTCTCTGAGGTTATGGGGAGTATTGAAAATCGGTAACCAGTAGTTATCATTGGAAACAACGAGTGCTAGCATCTCCCGCACTCGCATTGGAGTTGCGGCGATTACAATCACGTGACCTATGCATACTATCAGGTGATGTGTATGGGACTCTTAGCGCCCAAAATCCTCAAGCAACGATAATGATAGGGAGAGGTTTAACAATGGAGAAAATACTGACATAGCCCCGGCGAACATGTGCACAGGAAGGGACCGTCAGATCTACCACTAAAATGACAAGGACGCTACTATTCAACTGTATTAGGAGACCAAACAAATTGGCAGTCGAGCAATGAAGCTCGGGCGCGTAAATTTTTTTGAAAATCCCGGCAATTATCAATACTTTCCCCTACAATTCGCACAATTCTTTTGTCAAGGCTAAGAATGACGTTCCATCCACAGCTTCCCCACGTAATTAGCTACCCCATACAGATGTAAATAAACTTGGGCCAACGGTTCAAAACCTCCGCATTTAGTTGAGACCTGCCCACGTCTTGTCATTAAACTAGGATAATAATAAGTAGATTCAATATTACCAAAATAGAGATGGGATTGGAAACTACCCAGCTAATGAGTTCCTCGTTTTGTGCACATCTAAGAGATTCCTTCTCTGGATTCAGGATTATTTATCACTGTCGCTTAGGTGACTCCCTCAATGTAACTGAGTTGTTTTTTTCATGGTTAGATGAAGTAAGTGAACCTTGTTTCTTCAAGACAACATTGCTATCGACTACAAGCAATCTTCGCCGAAGAAGACTCTGCGCGTGACACAATATGCCCTGTAGAGAACTTGAGTAACCTGTACGCGTGGCTTAGTTATACACTTACATTATCCTCGGCGGCAAGGAGGACTTTTGACGGTTGGAGGTCCATGTGTACGGAGGTAACTATTTTTGAGTCGAGCAAAGCTAGGCGCCACATTCCTTCCAGTATTCATTACTTTACAAGGTAAGCCAGATATGGAGAAAATGTGACCCTTTGGAAATCCCTCGTTCTCTTGAGAGGTCACCTGGTCCTGGAGCTAGATTGATATCTTTAAAGCCGGGGTGATGAAAGGCGATGAATCGACTATTCAAATCCATGTCTGTCTGCCTTACCAGGTGAGGTCGGGACATTTTTCTTCACTGAGCGGCTGAATACATGCATGAGAGTCCAACTGTTTCATGATAGTTACGCAGCTCGGATGAGAGAGATACACCAAATGACTGACACAGAAACTCTTACGGTAAGCTAGTGGTCCAAGTTGTTCAACCTAGGCTAATGAATCACTACCGAAGAGACTTGCTTTGTTGGATACTTGATGATAGGAATTGTTGGAGATTGCAAAATTATTGGCAGTCGCGGAACAAAACTGCAACAGTGGCCTGGGTGAGTAATGGCTTTAGCTCAGGGCCAACATGAGGGAACAAGGCTAGAGAGTACTAAACTGACCAGGTCTGATACCTCAGCGTAGGGGCACCAGGAATTCAATGGTTTATTTAATTGAGATGCATTCCGTATGCACAAGGCCCGCGGCTTGTTGATTCATGTGAATGGAAGCTGATTCGTGAGGGCGGTCGTGGAGATGAGTTCCTGAGACGAGTAGAGTGCTGTTGCCAACCAAACGGGTCGTGCAGCTTAGACCTCTTCCTGGCCGATTAGCGTTAAGCGCGGGAAAGCTCCAACTCCCCCAGGTACCCCTGCTCCTCCATGTTCCTACGCAAGTTCGTGACGGATTTGGTCGCAACCGCAACCGCCCCTACCCCTAGCCTCGACCTATCATTCCAAGCAATTAATTGGACACATTCATAGCTACATAGCATCACCAGCAATGGACTTCAGGTCCGCCGGCCATGGATAGCTGAGCCCATCCTGTCGGTGGTCCGGGGTAGGGGTAGAAGAGGTGTTTCCTTTGTTTCAATAAATTCATTTTCAGCCCTATCAGTGTTATCAATTGATTTGACCTCTCAGTACTAGGGAAAATGCCTACATATACCGTACATCTCTTTATTCCAATTCTGTACTCTTCCTATTGTCTCCCAATCTTGGACAGCTGCTTGACCACGCTACGTCAGACTTAACTACTTGATACCTGCAATAGCTACAGTGTTAGACACTTTTCTTTCACGACAAGACTATTAGAATTCGATTCAACGAGTATCTACACCATCTACTGCTAGGACTGATCACATTATCTCTGGATCATAGAAAACACTGGGTATTTCTCTCCACACGCACTTACATCTTATCACCCTCTCGGCATCAAGCACATTATAAATATCTCTCTTGTTTGACGAGTTAGAGTAGTTGAATTATCTAGCAAAACGTGGCTCAGCACTTCATACCGTTCATAAAATGAAGTTTGTGACTGGACACGGAACAGCTTTTGTCTGTTTCTCACTGTCTGTTCTTTTGATTCCAACACTTGCACATACCTGGGTCGAAAGTGTGAACTTAATCGCATCGGATGGTTCCTTCCAAGACGTTGGCTATGCTCGTGGATTTGCTGGTCGAACTCCTGGCGTTGATCCCGACACCGCAAACACTTATCTCATTCCGCCGAATGGCAGGTCGACCGGTGGTGAAATTTTAGCCACAGATCTAATGTGTAAAGATTCACAGGTTAAACAGCAACAAAGTGAAGGGTATCCACGATTATCAGCTAGTCCTCAAGATCGGATCTCGCTTGCCTACCACGAGAACGGTCATGTGACCCAATTTAAAATCCAGGAGGGGAAGCCGGCCGGTAGGGGCACTGTTTTCATTTACGGAACAAAAGAATCCTCTCCCACAGATACGTATCTCGGAATTCATAGAGTATGGAACACTGAGGGCTCTGGGGGTGATAAACGGGGTAAGCTGCTCGCAACCCGACCATTTGATGATGGGCAATGCCATCAAATCAACAACGAAAAACTAAGCAAAGATCGAGCGAAAGCCCTGGGATTTTCAGATGTGGAGAAAAGTCCCGAGATTTTATGTCAATCGGCTCTGCAATTACCGACTGATGCAGGGACCACCGGGACTTATACATTATATTGGGTTTGGGAATGGCCGACTCTCGATAAAGCTGGCCAAGTCTTTCAAAATGAGAGCTACACAAGCTGTATTGATATTGATATGCTTGAAACTTCAAAACCCCACGCTGCCGACGTAAACCAGGCTGTAAAGACGAGTGGAAAGCCAGATCCAAATTCGCTCGCTGTAAAAGATCAGCTCGAAAACGACAATCAATTTATTGTTGATCCCACGGCACCGGCGGAAAAAGCTAGTGATAATCCATTCACTCGACCTGGCTCAAGCCCGGAAAAAGCTACTAGTACTACTACTATTCCTGCCAGCATCACTTCTCATACAACATCACCCCAAACATCCGCTCCATTTAGTCCATTATCTTTCGTCACAGTTACAGTCACAGTGTCTGCTAATAGCACAACGATTTCTCGAAAATTCTAGAGCATTTCGACCGATGATTTTTATTTCCTTGGTTACGGAAATAGGGCAAAATCTCAAAAGCAATGCCCCATGTCGATAAAATTTTGCTACTTTTTTGGCGTTGATAGGATTGATGTTGCTGGGGGTTCACTGTATATTGTCTATATTTTTATGGTATTAATCTCATCTCAGGAGAAGATGGAAACAAGTGTGGCTTTTTATTTAATTATTATAGGTGGATGTCTTCAAAGGGGGAAAAAGATGTCAGTCTTCCTTACTACTGGATGGTCAAGATGAGATGGATGAATTCGCTATTTGAGCTAGTAGCGCGCGAGCAAACACGTAGAACTGTATATAATCTACTCTGAGCAATTTAGGTGTGCTTATCTCTGGCATGTAGATACTACATTAACACTTTGGATCAAATATTGATAACGCACATGGCCTGGCTAATGATCTCGTAGAAGTGAGGCGTGCTGAGAGCAAAATTTATGTCGGTAAAATTTCTACATCGCCTTAGCTCTGAGAGTCATGACCTACATTATTTCACGGCGCCCAAGGTCTTGATTCACTTTAACACCATTACCACCCATAAGACTCCCTTTTCAAAAAATTCAGGGAGTGTTCATTTCGGAGCTAAATTACACATCATTCTGTTTTCGTGAGGCTTTACATCTTGGCTCCATTGATCTTCTCTCGGGCTGAAACGCTAATTCATTTTCCACCTGCGTGCCGCCGTGCGTCTCGGTATGTACATGTACTGTATAAAAGCCCCTATGATCTCCTCGTCCAGAATAGAGCTGAGACTGTGCTTGACGATAAGCTTCTAAATGAATCATTGGACCCTCGTAACTTCCAATAATGCAGCAAGTCCTGCTTTACCCGCCACAACACCAATTTGAGCTGTGGAATGGTGGGCTCGTAAATGTACCCCTCCAATTCTGACCTACGAGATCCAGAATCGAGATTCTTGGCATGTCATTGGAAGTGGCAGAGTTTGAACGGGCGACGGATATGGTTAGGGCTGGCCCCTTGGCCCAAACGCATACTGAGTCCTCAAGACTTGCGCGAGTGCTGCAAATGACAATTATATGTGGCTACCATAAACCCTCTGGTTTTCTGGTGGATGCAGGAATGAGTCACGATCAGGCCTGACCACTCTTCTCCCGGTTACGTGCCGTCTAAAGGTAATAGGCTTGCCGCGCTCGCTGTTGAGCCCCCACGCACATATGTGTACTGCGTGGTGTGAGAGGGTTGTCTGCGCAGTTAAGCTACATGAATTGAGGGCCATTGAACTGACTACAGGGGCCGAGAGGCAATACATGTGGCCAAAAATATCATGTAAAGAGGTTTAATTTTCGAGTAAATATAGACGTATATTCTACGTCCTGTAGGAGGGGTTGAAATGCGCCAGTCTGTTGATTCAATGATTGGCTCCCCTGGCAAAAGTTTTGTCCTTTCTTTGCATTGGCTTACGTCAGCGAAGGCTAGGGTGGAGAGGTGCATGTCGTCCCAGCCCATCGCACACATGTACCACGAGCTGGATGCCGCGCCATAAGGCAGGAGTACGATTGGGTGCGATTACCAGTTCAGGTGCGATGAGATAATTAAGCCGCATAGATCATGTACAACGACACGATGCACGTAGCATTCCGGTGTGGGCGAGGCGCCAACACTGGAATGGACTCAATCCATCCTGGATCTGCGTAGGCGCTTGTAGCCTTCCTCATTCCACACCATGACATGGATTGCAGCCAAGTAGATAGCTACCACCTTACGAAACATGGTATGATGCCATGCGGTCAGTAACGTCAGAATGAAAGTGTCTGTTTAGAAAATTACTCTCCGTGCACAAGCTAGGTGTTTAATTCTTCTCTTTGGTCTGTGAAGCTTCCTTGATAGAGAACAGCAACCAGCTGTGCCTGTCATGGTACCTATGGTTCTCGCTTATGACCTGACCTATAAGTCACATGATGGTGCCATGAGTTGCGTGTCAGTAGCCAGCCCCGAACCACCACCACGTCCCGGCAGTTAACAGCAAACTCCCATAGAAAACTTAACACTTAAGGATATAGACAATAAAATCTTGGGAGATGTGTTGAAAAGCATATTTTATCTGCATTTATCCATCTCTAGCCAGTCGTATTCCAGACCATTGAGAGTATTAGATTGATACGCAGATGTGATGCGTTGCCCCATTATCCACTGAAATCTGCTTTGGCTGGTTGGTCCTGTGGTATGCCATTTAAACAGCCATACCTGGTGGTTCTGGAAAGCCTGTTCACCTACCTCCTTCAGGGTTAGACTTATCGCTTGGCATCTAGCAAGGACCAGCTGCTATGTAACTGCTGTTTGGTAGAACTGTTGTGAGCGTGCCAAGGGAGTTAAGGGCTTTCGAGTCCCCCATTTGTCCGGTAAGAACGGTCGAGGAGGGGCTGCAAGGTAAACCATCACACAGCGTTGCAATTAAACTGTCAATCATCGATTACATCAAACGACTAGTAAAAAATAGCCATTGCCCGAGTCGTATCTCATGGGAGCTATGAATTGAAATTAGTTCCGGAGATTGGAAGAATTACACACTAGCCTCGAGTTTGATTGAGAGATACGATAAATGTGTTTACTATACGAAGAAGTTTACTGATATTTAATGGATAGTTAATTGTGATTAAATTGCTATGATTCTATATGTGTGGCGAGAAGACCCTCTATATACATGAAAGCTGAGTTTTCCGCACACTAGTGTGAACTCCAACATACTTCATAATCTAACCTAAACGGGAAGGTTGTTGGAGATCCTGAAGCCAATGTATGCTGTCAGGCATCTATTGGCTAATTACTATTCATGCCAGTGAGTGATGATATGAGTTAATCATATCTCATGGCGCCAGTGCATATTATTCTAATATGTACTATTAGTCTACTGCAGTTATGTTGCTGCCTTAATTACAACACTATGGAGCCGACAAGCTTTGGTAGCTTGCCACAAATAAATTCATGATCAAATTAACCAGATTTGTTTCGAAGCCACGGATAAGCAGCGAAACAAGGGGGAAAGGAGGACGAAGAATAGACTCTTGTCAGTGGTTTTTCTACGAAAGCAAAATGAAATATTCTTCAAATCCGAGTTGAGTCAAATTTCGCGATGCCGGAAGAGCTAGCCCACGAAACAATGATTTAAGATTACCTACAAAATCAATCTTTTAATCCCAACAAGACCATTTCCGATCAAGATCTCGTCAGGTCTACTAGTAAGACTTAGCATGTTCTCATTTATATGACCACGCCTCTGGCCTACATACATACGCTCAGGCCGATGCGAGTATTCGAGGGAGGAGACAAATTTTAGAGGTGTATCTTCAGGATAGACGTAACAAATACCAGTATAGATAGATAAGACTGTATAGAGGATTCTATCAATTCTAGAAAGTGTAAGATTATAATTTATAGAGAAGGTGACTTTCATGTTGAAGAGAGTCGTACGTGCCACGACTTCGACTTTCGGAGTACAGGCGACAATACCATAACCGCCATGGCTAGATGGTTCAGCAGCACATAATACAGGCCGGTCCTCCAAGTAGATTCCAGATAGCTTGGACACATATCCCACTC
Organism: Blumeria graminis f. sp. triticale; assembly: GCA_905067625.1. Lineage (NCBI taxonomy): Eukaryota > Fungi > Ascomycota > Leotiomycetes > Helotiales > Erysiphaceae > Blumeria > Blumeria graminis. The sequence continues at coordinate 6,604,432 of LR898472.1, read as the reverse complement.
GAGACAAGCATTACTGGATTCAAATCCGGCAAAACACGCCTAGATTTCTCGCGGCGCTGATATACATGGATGACAAAGGCATGCTATTAAGTTTTAGCTGTTGTTAAAGCTTAGGAGGAAGCCTATGCGTTTGATTAGGAATAATTTTTTTGAAATCATTAAGTGTATACAGCCTATCTAGCTATGACACATTTAGGAATAATTATAAGACTGAAAGAGGAGGTATAGACAAATATAGATGAAATAGCACTACTAGCCAGGAGGTTGAAGCAACACCATGGTGTAATGGCTCCTGATAATACTTGGCTGGGTTGCAAGTATTAGGCCTAGGGGAAAGTTATCAGTCAGCAGATTCACGAAGCAGATCAAACGCAATAAGTACCTGTTAGTAACAGCTAGAGATTTCTTTTCCCTTTATTAAGTTCAATAAATCGATTTATACATCACCAACTCGGATTTCGTCACATGTGCTTGGATAATCAAAAGTTATTAATTTGCTTTTGGTCGGTATTCACGGAGGAGGACCGACTGTTTTCTTACACAAACATAAGTCATAGTGGTATTTCCGAATGGAATCCACATTTTAAGTGACCTAGAATCAAAAGACCTATTCAGAATGCACGCATAGTATTGAAAATTTTTCATGGCAAGATAGCTAAACACACATTTAATGATTAAAAAAGAATATTCGGCGCGGAAAAATTCTTCACTATCTAGCAGTACTAGTTTAATCTCTCAGTGTGCTCTGTATATCAAGAATAATCAAGGAAAATTGCATCCGAATGGAAGTCAAAAGCAACGTCAAGCATATCTTAAGTCGACGACTTCTTGTCAATGTCGGACCTATTATTCTCACGCGAGTCCTCCAACTCGATTTTACCATACAAAATCTTGCCACAACGACCGATCAAGTTGTTGCTCCAATTTCAAACAAGAGCTTGCTTCATTTATTACCAAACATCACCAATTACCAAACTTATGACGCTACGTATACCCGCAAGTAGGAAATTGGGTCATAATATACAAAGCTCGGGTTTTGATCTATGGGGGACCGTTGTTCTGATGGGGCTCTACAACCAAAGGGGGCATAGGTATTTGGGACGTTAAACGGGATAGAGAAGAGGTCACCCATGTGCATGATGGGACTGATATTATTCGGTAGTTGTCAACTTTGGTTTTTTATTCCCCAACGGACGCATTTTTGAGTGCCCCGAGATGGTTAACAGTTGAAGAATTCAAACACAGAAATTATCATAGGATGGGAAGAAAGAAATTTATCGAATTGTGCGTTCGTTTCCTCATTGGCGTGCTAGGGAAAGTGATATCTATCGCACTCCTACTTGAGCTTAAGCACGAGTGGGGCCGGGCCGGATCAGGTTAACTACCGTGAGGTACAAGTATGCCACGTCCCAATTTAACGATTGGAATCATGTCGAAACGCATCCATGTATTGAATCATGACGAGTCCAGCAGACCAGAGGAAAAATAACCGAAAAACTTCAATGCACAATCCCGCATTTACGAGAGAAAAACATTTAAAACGATCTCCTTTTCATCGTTCTGCCTCGTCCACCACGCGCCAGAGCCTCGATCCCAATCCCTCTTTTTATGCCAAACAATTTAGGCTATTGATTTATGACCTTCCTATCGTAGGTATCTCCACCATCCCCCGACTGGCCACGGCGTATATTTCACTCTCCTGGACGTACTCCCTGAACAGCCGCCATCCTCTTGATCCGAGCAGAGCTTCTGTCGCCGGAGCTCTAATGTAATAACATTATGTGTGTATGCTTTATTTATTATGCTACTTGAGTCTATGAATATCTACCATATTGGGTTCCTCTTTGGCCCAGGCCACACCTTTTACAGTGCCCCTGTCCTCTTTTTTTAATTCGAAAGATCATTGATTAATTGCCCGTGATGAATAGCCATTCAGCCCAGTATTTACGCGTGGGGTTCAGCCACTTTTTCCACGGAACCTTGTACCAAAAATAAAAACAAAAATAAAGTTTGTAAAATCCTGCAGCCCCAGCCAGGCTAGGCCTAGAAATCGGGGCCACACAAGGTGCGTATATTCATCTATATCTCCCTTCTTTTTAATCTTGGAATACTTGGGTGGTCTTTATATTACAAGCTTTCTATAGAAGTAATAACGATTGTGGCTGACATATATCTTGAATCTTATCTGTTCTCTAACTTAAGGAAACACGTATATTTAGTAGTTATCTCTCTCTCTTGATGCCATTCCTAAACAGATAACTCATTACTCATCAACATAATTGGTCATCATTTCTAAGATAAGATATGAAAGATCATTAAGTCATGAGGTCATTCGACAGTAACATTAGAAGGCAACTTGATCTAATTCACTATCTCCATATAGGGTGCTGGGTACGCTCCAGAAACCTATCAGATAACTCTTCCTCTATGACCAACGGTGAGTGGTGAGTCCGGCTTCAAACATAACATCTGATTGTGGTTAGCTTCATGATAATGGTGATAGGAGCTGTGCTGAGAGATGAGTACAATACAGACCGTAAAAATGATTGAGGATCCTCATAGAATTGAGGATGAAGGTTTTACTTCATCTCAGCTCTGTAGACTGTGGAAAATTCTGACTCTCGAATTTAGGACTCACCCATCATCTGTTTCGCCTCATGTTCCTGACAAGATCGACTCTCTCTCTGCACATGTCCCGAGTGCGCTAATCATAGCTATTGTCGCCTGTACGTTTGGGTATTTATGTACTGCCGTGTACTTTGGCTCATCATGGTAGATGAGAGGTGGCTCGTCATTACTAGGTTTGACAGGAACTTGAGATTAGTGGGGATTTCTCCCATTGATATATATATAATTACAATGTTCCCATAGTTGTAAAATATCAAGTCCTCTTTACTTCATCATATATATCCATATAACATTGTACAGAGTATATTTTCCAACGCACTGATAGGTGTTGTATTTCGTACCCCTGTACTTGTGTTTAGAAGAGTATTCGAATTGTCATGTTTTTATCCTTCATAATTGTATGAGCTTCCCTCTACCAACAAGTTGTGGGTTAAGTTCCAATAATTACAAGGGTTAAGGATTTAGAAACCCCTTCCTATGTGAACATCTAGGGTAGCCTAAGTCTCTCCTTATTTTTTCAAAATTGTATAACGGAATTTTATCTTATCATCCATACGGTAGTATTATCCAGAAAGGTTTTCCTCCTACTCAGCATGCAATCACCTGGAAAGATCGTCCTTCATTCCCAATAATCATTACTCTAGAGCTGCGTAATCCTGGCTCTCACAGACACAAAAGGCATACTAATGCATGAAGACCTGAAAGCTACTCTTTTTTTACGCGTATCCTCAATCTTTTCCATTGCTGAAACGCAATTTTCATGCCAGCTTGTTTTCTGTCAAATCTTGATCACTCTTTGTCTCCCAGCCTGGTCCTCTTGGCAATAACTAGGCTTCGATTTTTGGCTTATATATTCTCGCTCCCTCTAACGTTCGTCCTGATTTTATTGTTTACGAAGGCTACTTCATTTGACGACTAAGAACCACAAGGCAACGGTAAAAGTGGTGAAAAATATTCCTCGTCTGTGACATACGATAGGGATCACTTCCCCGCGGACTGAAAGGCTACAACTCGTAGCATCATCTGGTTTCGATCCAGAGACCTCCGGGTTATGAGCCCGGCGCGCTTCCGCTGCGCCATGATGCTGATGAAACATTGCCTATAACATTGGTTATAATTAATGCATTTTATATAAAATACTGCATACGCATGGTACTGTTTGGCTTCATTGTACGAGTTGATTAAACTATATTTTTTTTTCATAGTCCCTACTGAGACTAAGACTATGGAGGACTTTGTGAATCTAACTAAAGATTCTAATTACATTTGAGAATTTAAATTTGAAATATGCCAAATTTTGTCCTTGAAAATATTGGGGGACAAGCCCTTGTACGAGTTGAGTATATTACTTTCCACAACACCAGAGTTTTTTTTTTTTTTGCATCAGATTTTAATTGCGTATGCAGCTATCTAGCTATAACACAATATCAAAGAAAAGTACAGAAAAGATGACTCTATTTACAAGAAGAGCACTCATGCCTCAGATTTCATTTGCAAGTACCACTGCGAAGTTGTGGCCGCTTTTTCTTCATCCTAAGTCAACCCTCATCCGTGAATACCCACCCAGGGGAACGTCTCAAAAACCCTGAGTTATCCAGACATGCCTCCATCATCTTTCAACTTTTCTCCGCGCGAAATATGGTCTTTGGTGTCTCCTTCCCAAGTGGAGTAGGCGCCCAGGCTACTCAAACTACACCAGAGAACACCACCAGGAGGCGGACCACAACACCTTCCATCGTTTGCTTGTTTTTATAGTGTCAGCTGCACTCTCGCAAGCGAAGCCTTGGCGCGCACAAAGCTCAATTCGTAAAACTCCTTGCCAAAATTCGGAATTTCACGCCCTTCGAGGTTATATCCTTCCTTTGCATCATTTTTTCAACTTGTCCTGGTCCCTCTCACGTCCATCCCATAGAACTGTCTCCCAGATTTGTGCGCCACGCTTTGCTTCCTCCATCGGGTATAAATATCGGCGTGGGCGTGTATTTGGTGGTCAACTGAGACCAGAGAAGGTCGAAGAGAGGTGTGGTCATTGGGATGAGGATGTACTAGGTCGTACTTGTAGACTTGATAAGACTTAGGTAGGTGTCACACTCGTTGGGAGCGAAAAATCGACGTGGTTGAGTAATTTTAAATTTTGCCTCGTGGGCCACCTTCTTTGATATTGCGAAATTTGACTGAACTTGGCTCTGGGAGAATATTTCACTCCCAGGTTCGTAGAGGACACCGCGTACAGGTGTTCAGTCTTGCCCTCCAACACCAGTCTTATTATTGAAGTATTAAAATGTAAAATATAAAGTCGCCGTTATTCAATGATATTTTATCCTCATTAAGATAAGATCATCATTGCTAGCTTATTGATATACAAAAGCCACTTACGTGTTTATTCCGTCAAAAAATCGTCTATGACTCAAGTAATAGAATTAACACACATCTCTCTCTCTGTAAAAAATCTGGGCTTCCTATGCGTCGACGTGAGCCTGCCAAATTTGCACCACTACGATAGCTACTGCAAAGACCATTTTCGGCAAGATTATTGCGTGAAATGCGTGTCAAATGCAACTGGCGCTTTCATCAAGAGTAAGATTATATGAAACTCGTTTGTGCATGGCGGAATTCACCTATACACTTTTAACCCAGCCGAAAAAATAGGACGCAAATACCAAAGCTATTAAGGAATCCATGACCCCTCAGTCATTGAGGTTGTAGAGCGCATTGATTCAAGTCACTACCCAAGTGAAACTAAGTATAGAATTTGTAGTCACGTGTGTACCAACAACCTGGCCTACTTGATAGCCCCGATTATTCTAAATTCTAACAAAAGCTTAGAAAGGCATTAGATTGTGAGACTCAGAAAGCCTTGACCTGTGTAGTTGTGCCTATGAATGCAAAGTTCATTGTAGGAAACAGGTCGTGGTGAGGCTTAACCGGCGAAAAATTCCGCAGCTGGACCGGAGATCCATATTAATTAGATTCACTTAGACGAAGAGTGAGTATGTGAGTTTGTTGTGCTTCTTGAGTCTATGACTGTCTAGCACATTGAGCTCCTCTCTGACCCAGGTCACACCTTGTACAGTGCTCCTTGCCTCTTTTATTACTTGAAAGATCATTAGGCAGATGAGTGACAGGGCAGAAACTAGTATGAGTAATAACCGTTCGGCTACTTTTGAAGCTTATTTTATCACCATTCCACAGTCAGTTTGTCCTTTGTAGACATAAAACTTGTTCTAGATAATGGTGCAAACGAGAAAAGTGTTTAGAAGGCAAAGACTGAACACCTGTACGCGGTGACCTCACCGAAGTTTGGAGTGAAATATTCTCCCAGAACCAAGTTCAGTCAAATTTTGCAATATTAAAGAAGGTGGCCCACGAGGCATTGATTCAAAATACTCCACCACGTCGTTTTTTCGCTCCCAACGAGTTTGACTCCGACCTAAGTCTCATGGAGTCTACAAGTACGACCAAGTACGTCCTTATCCCAAAGACCACACTTCTCGTCGACTTTCTCTGGCCTCAGATCGTCACCAAGTACACGCCCACGCCGATATTTATGCCCGACGGAGGAAATAAAGCCTGGCGTACAAATCTGGGAGACAGTTCTGTGGGATGGACGTTAGAGGCATCAGGACAAGTTCATGTGATGATGCAGAGAATGGATACAATCTCGACGAGCGTGTGATTTTGAATTTTGGCATGGAGTTTCACGAATTGAGCTTTGTGCGCGCCATGACTTCGCTTGCGAGAGTGAAGCTCACACTATTAAAACAAGCAGACGATGGAAGGTGTAGTGTTCCGCCTCCTAGTGGTGTTCTCTGGTATAGTTTGAGTAGCCTGGGCACCTACTTCATTTGGGAAGGAGACGCTTAAGATGAAATTTGGTGCGGAGACAAGTCAATAGATGGTGGAGACAAGTCAATAGATGATGGAGACATGCTCGGATAGGTTAGAGATTTTGAGATGTTCCCATAGATAGGTATTTGCGGATGAGAGTTGACTTGGAGTAAAGAAAAAGCCGCCATAACTTCACCGCAGTACTTGCGAATAAAATCCGAGGTGTGGGTGCTCTTCTTGTGTATCGAGTCATCTTTTCTATACCTTTTCTCCGATTTTGTGCCATAGCTAGATAGCTGCAAACGCAATTTAAATCTGGTGCAAGAAAAAGAGCAAAGTGTTCTATTTTTGAATTACCTGACGTGGTTCCGCCACATAGCAATAGACTACGACGGCCAAATGTCAGTCATCTCAGAATGTGTAGATTACATGACGCGTCAAAGCCCGCAAACGGTAGCAGCAAATCAAAAGTAGCGCGTAGTCATTCCTCAGCTCTACAGGCCTCGGAATTCTAGCCCCAGCATATCTTGGGCTCTTGCTTCAGCGCAGGGAGTTAATGCATTTATTAGCTCTGTGCGTGTCACAAATTTCTTTGCAACGGCACAACAAGTCTGATTCGCACGGAATGACGGATTACTGTAACCAATTATTATGATTGGTATGTGATTTGGGAATGTACACTTGCGCTGGAACAGCTAAGATAGTACGTGGAGAGATGTCTTCATTAATGTGCAGAAGTGGAGTGACTATGATAATTGTTATGTTACAGATTGGGGAAAGCTCGTCCCTTATCCCCTGGCTTGTTCCCTTGTAGACCGATCACGTTACCAGTATGCAGCTCACCAAAGTGTACAACTAACTGAGCAGCCATGCCATTTATCCTATATCAACCCAACTCTCATACTGCACACATTACTACTTGTAATGTCGTAATGCAGAGACTAGATCTCCTCCATACGCCATTATGCCATGCTGCCATAATAACTACCTATGCACCAGCCACTAGATCTACCATACTACATAGCTGAGCATAACACCAATTCCTTCCTTTCAACTTTGTTATAAAAATTTTTCTCCTCATTAATTACCATCTGCATATCGTGAGATTCGTTGGACGCACCACCTCCATGAAAACTATAATCTTCGAGTGCAGGATGATAAGATGCTGGCTTTCACTTGCTTTGTTGGGTCTATGTAGGCGCCAACACGTCGGGTAGATTTTTTTTAGACTGGGCTAACCGGCACGTGAAAAGCTCATGTGCTGTGCGCGGGTACGACCTTAAATATTGTAAATTGTGAGCGGATGCATATTTAAATATAGTCAGCTCTAGACGGGAGAGAAACCCCGCATGCGTTGAACAAGAGTAAAGATATCGCCGAGTGGACAAGAACTTGCGGATGGGAAAAGGATAAGAGAAGGCAGAAAGAAGCTGGAAAGATAGCGGCCTTTCAGGAGTGGTAAGACTCACGGACAAGCCAGATTAGGAAACACCGCCCTGGCCGACCAGCATCAGCCGATCCAGAACATTGGAAAGCGGCAAATATATTTACTGATAAACAAATAGGCAGCGTCAAAATGAACTTCAAAGATACACCCTTAATAATCCACCGTAGCCTAACCAGGGCCCAAAGCAGTGTCGCCATTCAGCTAAGAAGCGAGCATATCGGACTCAACTCTTACCTGAGCAGAAGAAAAGTACCCGGAGTAGAAAAGCCAAGCTGTCAATGTGGATATCCGTCGCAAAAAGTCAAGCATATGGTGTTGGCACGTCCGCAGCAGGCAGGTGGAAGAGGTGACTTTCTCCGACAAGCTAAAGACAGGTCATTCGAAGCCATGATAAATAGCCCAGAGGGTGTGGCTAGAATCACACAGTGGATACTAAGCAAAGGATGGTTAAAACAGTTTCGACTTGCAGAGGAAGTCGAGGTAGCAATTTCGGATATAATAAACCGATGTGGAAGGGGAAAGGATGGAATCCACACTGGCTAAACAGAGTACATTGCACTTCCTGAAGGTAAACTAAATAAATTGATAGGAACATAAAAAGACAGGATCAGGGGGGATTTCACCAAGTTGGTTTCCTCCTTTGTAAATAATGAAGATAGTCACCTGCATGGACCCATAGGGTGCCCGATCGGGTTAATTGCAATCAAATTCAAATTCAATTAGTCAGCTCTAGTTATGCAGGCATCCAAGGTGATCCGTGCGTACATACAGATGGGAAGGGCGGCCCTTCTGGTTGAACCTAAACAGAGAACCTTAGTAATTTAGTTGTAATACAAGATTGAGCCAATAACGTTTATATAAATAAATAAACACATTTCTTTGGATTTCATTAAGCTCGTTCAGGTACCCTAAGGGCCTAAACAGGTACGTCTAGCTATAATATTTACACAGGAGGAAACCAAATTCGGTAAAAAACCCCCTAATACTGTCTGTCTCATGTCTATTGGTTTTCTAAGGTTTCCTACAGGAAGTGCACTTACGCTATTCATACAGTGTGAATGCCATCATATCCTTGTCCGCATCGTCTCATATTTTCGTCCAGTGCAATTTTTACTTCTCCTGCGAGCTGGAACTGTTCAACCAGCCTTTTGCCGGGATCCATTTTGTTTTTCTCTCCGTATCATCTGGGCTATTCATCATTGCCGTAAAGGACCTGTCTTTTGCCTTTCAAAGCGCTTCTCCTCTTCCCATTGCCCTCTGAGGACACGGCAAGACCATATGTTTGACATTTTCAGACGGACAATCTGTGACGGAAACCGAGTTGGCGATGAATAAATTGATTTAATAAACTATATGAGGAGAAAAGATAACTCTAGCTATTAATAACAGGTATTTATAAGAGTTAATCCTCCTCGTGAATCTATAGACTAGTGACTTGTCCTTAGGCACAATACTTCTTACCCAGCCACGTATTTCCAGGTGTCACTTAGTTGTAATAACGCTTCAGCCTCCTGACTAGTAGTGCCGTTTCGTTCAGCTTCATCGTAAGAATTCTTAGTATCAGGCTTAGGTATCCACCTAAGCTCAAACAACGGTCAAACCGTAACACAATCATACTGGCATTTTAGATTAATCACTCCGGTACTTTCCTCCAATTTAGATAAGGATTGAAAATAATTCGCTCACTTCTAATCTGAACTACAATACGGCTTTGGGCCCTGCTAAGGTTCCGGTGAAAATTTGAGAGTATGTTTCTATAGATAGTCCTTTTTCTGCCTATTTTCTCAAATGTTACAATGTTTGCGGCTTTCCAATGTTTAGGGTCTGCCGAAGCTCGATGCCCAGATTTTTTCTCGCTCCCTGGTCCTGTCCATGGAGTTTTTCCACTCCTGGAATGCGGTCACATTACCGGCATCTTTTTGTCTCCCTTTTGCATTCTACATGTCACAAATTCTGGTCAATTCCTTGATGTCTAGCTTTCGATTTTTCGCGTGCCTGTTCTATATTCCCCTTGAGGTCTGCTTGATTTTACCTCATACAGATAGTATCGTTCTCTTGGCAGGTTTTCCTTCTGATAGTTTGACGTGTTGGACCCTCCTTTATTTCAGGTAGATATGTATCGGGAGAACCGAAAACTTGTGTTCTAGTACACTGCTGCTATTAGAGTTATATGCCCCTGTAATAGGCTTCAAGCAATTTCTTTGGATTCTTCGCAGTGGTTTGACTATCTTATCTGCTATGCTACCCGCTAGCACAGCTGCAGCCCATATAGAACATCCGTAAGTCAGGGCTAATCTCACTATCGTGCTGTACAAAAGCTTTAACTTCTTGAATGTTTCACCCCAAGATGGCTGTACTTGGGTGTCTGAATTTATTTGGATATGCTTTAAATAGGAGCCCCATTAGAGCTTAGGGTCGAAGTATATGCCAAAGATTCTAATGGAAGACTATGGAGACGTCAGATGGCCTTATATGCTGATAGTTGCTTCTAGATTGTGTCGCTTCCTTGCTCTTGTGAAGTGCATGAGCTGGTAAATCTCTGACGCAAATTTCACGCCATTACTTTCAGCCAATGCCTCGCAGACCTCGTGTTGTTCCTCAAATTTCTAACAGTTTTCTTCGGTTGTACCTGACCATGGTAGTATGTTAATATCGTCAACAAGTCCAACTGCAGATGAAAAAGGAGTTTGGAGTATCGGCAAGAGCGTGTTTACAAAGAAGAGGAAAAGAATCGGTGAAAGTGATGAGCCTTGTGGTATTCCTGTACTTATGAGGATGCGATTTCCTACATAAGACCTGAGATTTACCGAGGTAGTTCTTTTTTCAAGGAATGATTCTATGAATCAGCTGATTCACCTTGGAATACCCTTTACTGTTAGCTTGTGTATTAGCCTTTCGTGGGAGATGTCGTCAAAGGCTCCTCATACGTCAAGGCTGAGAAGTGAAGCGACCTGGTTTTAATCTCTACCCCAGATGTTATGAATCTGTTCAGGTAGAAGCTCTACTGCTGAGATCGTGGACCTGTTGGGTCGAGCACCCATCTATTCTTCTGGAAGGAGATTGAGGTCTTCGACAGCCTTTGAGGTCCGGTTGGCTACTAGTTTTTCAAGAAGCTTACCCATTGTATTTAGAAGTGCTATCGGTCATTAAGATTTCGGTGTGTCAAAGCTTGGCTTCTATAGATTTCTTGGGACAACTGTTACCGATTCTTTGAACCTCTTCGCGTGATACCCCACCGAGATTCAGGCATCGAATAGTTCTGTGAGATCTTTGCCAAGAGTAGCTTTACATTTCTGAAGAAGTCGGTTTGGAATCTCGTCTGGGCCTTGTGCCTTATCTCCCGGTAGCTTTCCGAGGGTTTATTCTACTTCGGCGCAAGTAACGGTGTAGGCGATACCATCCAACTCTTTGGGATAGCGAGTTTCGGTGATATCTGAAATACTTACTGCTTTAGATTTGGGAGAGAAATGCTCAGCCATAACTCGTGCTATCTCTGGGGCTTCGGTCTGGATAGTTCCGTCCGTATCTTTGATGTCTTTTATTTGGGGTAACCTCTGTTTGTCTTCGGGATCTTTTCTCGCCCACTTAGCAAGTTTCCAGATTTTTTCCGGATCTCTCGAGGCCTCTGACACCGCCGTCCTTCAGCCAATGTTCTTAGCTCTTCTTATGTGCGCCTTTTTCCTACTGGTAGACTTTTGATATTCTATCCAACTTTCTCCGGTGCCAACTATTTTCTACTTTCACCTTGCCTTTCAAGTTTCTTTTAATGCCTCAGAGCATTGGGTGATCCAGTACGGTTTAGCGAGCCTCGATGGTTTAGCGTATGGTATGGTTTTACTGATTAATTTCTGGAAAATCTCGGTGACGCAGGTTAGTCTGTAGTCTTTGGTTTGGCGAGAATCTAGGATTTCGCGCTAAGCTCTCTTTTTTTGCATCAGATTTTAATTGTTTATGCAGCTATCTAGCCACGACACAACATCAAATAAAAGTATATAATTGTTGACTCGATATACAAGAAGAGCACCCACACCTCGGATTTTATTCGCAAGTACTACGGTGAAGTTATGGCGGCTTTTTCTTTACTCCAAGTCATCTCTCATCCGCAAATACCTATCTATGGGAACATCTCAAAATCTCTAACCTATCCGAGCATGTCTCTATCATCTATTGACTAGTCTCCGCACCAAATTTCATCTTAGGCGTCTCCTTCCCAAATGAAGCAGGTGCCCAGGCTACTCAAACTATACCAGAGAACACCACTAGGAGGCGGAACACTACACCTTCCATCGTTGGCTTGTGTTTATAGTTTCAGCTGCGCTCTGGCAAGCGAAGTGTTGGCGCGCACACAAAGCTCACTTTGTAAAAACTCCTCGGCAAAATTCAAAATTACACGTCCTTCGAGGTTGTATCGATCCTCTGCATCATCACATGAGCTTGTCCTGATTGTCGCCGGATCAATTGGTGTTGGTATACAACAGAGCAAGTCCAGATTAAAATCAGTTAATTATCGAATTCTAGAGGCGGTAGGTCTTCTACATCTTGCTATATACATAGGGGATTTTAATTAACGACGCTGATCATAACATTCTCCGTTGCTAAGCAACCGTTTCCAATCTCCACCCTTGGTAGTCTCTATAGTTGACTAGACCCTAGATTCCATGTCTAACGTACTGGCGCACACGGTACACTTAGAAGGGAGTATTCCCGTAACACTGATGCCTCACGTCCATCCCACAGAACTGTCTCCCAGATTTGTACGCCAGGCTTTATTTCCTCAGTCGGGCATAAATATCGGCGTGGGCGTGTATTTGGTGACGATCTGAGGCCAGAGAAAGTCGACGAGAAGTGTGGTCTTTGGGATAAGGACGTACTTGGTCGTACTTGTAGACTCCATGAGACTTAGGTCGGAGTAAAACTCGTTGGGAGCGAAAAAACGACGTGGTGGAGTATCTTGAATCAATGCCTCGTGGGCCAAATTCTTTGATATTGCGAAATTTGACTGAACTTGGTTCTGGGAGAATATTTCACTCAAAATTTCGTAAAGGACACCGCGCACAGGTGTTCAGTCTTGCCCTCCGCGCCTAGCTCTCATTTCTACTAGTCCAGCGTCAAGTCTTTTATTGAATTTATCCCAGTTTGCTTTCTTCCATTGTCGGTTGAGCACCGAATTAAACACATTACATGTTCCTCTGTATGCCATATATTACCCTCCGTATATTATCACCCCTGTGACTCTACTTCCACAATATCCTAACAGATTGCCTCTGCCAACCTTCTAGGTGGTAACCTCATAATTCGAGTTCATTTCAACCACTTCTAAGGCTTCCACGTCTCAAAATCCCCACCTCCACTCGCAGGCATTGAATTGGCCACAGTAAATTTTTAATGAGAAACCCAAGTTTGGCGTCCTCCGATAATTCCTCATGGACAAAAGTGTTGAAAGAAATGGTCGCAGGTCGTATTGTAGCCTTCTTGGCATTAACTAGGGACTTCGAAAATTGTTTTTTGTTTCAAGAGGAATGAGATATTCAGCTTTAACTAGTATCGGCTTGAATAGTCTTCATAAGTTTCTTCGTGATTTAAATACTTCAGAAATCTCTGCAATCCGAGAGTTCAGTCCAAGTTCAGTCCGACACAGCTCCTTCTGACAAGTCTGTCAATCAGGAAAAAATCGATTCGACCGTTTGGGGATGGCTGAATCTTGGCTCTGAGTGAATATTTCACTCACAGGTCTATAGAGGACATCAAAGACAGGTGCTCAGCCTTTGTATTCTTGATGAAGTTTATTTGTACTATTTAAAGTCTTGCCCTGTCATGGCGAGATATTCTTGAACCAGAGTCTAAGCAAAATGTCTGAGCATCAAGTTCACGGAACAGTTTTTCGGGTCACCCTCAACACTTGCACTTACATCGTGAGACCAGACAATGCGCCAACTTGAATCGATATGGTTGAGGTCACAGTTTGAGTTATAATGAGAAGTTACTATTGTCTTAGTTGAATTATGTCACATATTTTTTTTAAAATTCATTTTGTATTCAGCTATTTAGCTATGACAATTTATCTAACATTAACACTAAGCAATCAAACTCCCCTAAATAATCTTTCCCATCATTGTTGTTCCATATATCTGTCCAATGTTTTTTGTTCTATTTATTCTCCCTTGTGTATGTCACATAGTTACTTGTACTTAAGGAAGCTGGAGCTACAACAAAGTAGTTCTCCAGCTTCAAAATCTTCTAAAATCATTACAGCATTCCTCTCACAACCCCGCTTCCTTCTCGTCTTAGTATTTCCTCGGCTATCGATTTCTCTCGTATTCACCACCTGGCATCTCCATACCCTCGGCGAACGACGATCTTTTTCTAACCCACGGCACGCCGTAACATGCCCGCTCACAGTACATGGGATCTTCATGTACCGGCTGGCCCAGTCTAAACAAAACTACTCGAAATGTTGGCGCCTACAAACACTCACCAAAGTGAATAAAAGCCGGGATCTTCTAATTCTGCGCTCAAAGATTGTGGGATAAATGGATGCCATCCGTCCAATGAATCTCATGATATGAAGTTGGTACTAAATGAAGAAAAGATAAAAAAAAGAAAAGTAAGGGATAAAAGAAATTGTTGAAGTTGAGGGTCGTGCCCGTACACAGTTTCCATCTTCTTTCAATGTGAATTTAGCGAGATTCCACCACCGCTTTCTGGGCTCATCAAGGCCCCTCTAGAAACATAGATTTAGAGACCGGCCCTAGTCTAGGAATAACACCTGAACTGGATGGTCTAAGCCGACGTGCGCTTACGGCGTTAATTTCATCTCTTTCTAGATATGAAGATTTTGCTCTATATCATCGAAATTTTGCACACGAAGATGCCTTATTTTCTTGCTCCGGTGGCAAAGACGGAAGCCTAGATCACTTCATCTACTGTAGCATATGAAGAAACCGTGTCAGTACTCATTATGGATCTCTGCATCCTCGCTCTAGCATAAAATGGGTAGTCGGTATTCCTAAAGGCGTCCTAGCCTTCAGAGAATGGGTCGAGATGTCGAGTTTTTATGGCAAAGTTTAACGAGCTTACTAAATTTTTCCCGCAAATTTTTAATTTTGCGTGGAGCTAATGTTAGATGGAAGGAATTATTTTCTTTTGCAGTACGACTTCTTGGAAATTCTCACAGCCATTTAGTCGTCTGCGGGAGTAATTTCAAAGTACTTGTAGATTAAAAGTAAAATCCCTGATGTAGGGAAACTTGCAACATAAAAATAGGATATAAGAGTTTGTCTACTGTTTGTTTACTGTTTAACTTCCTTTGGGTTGCCGAGCCAAAGCCCGGGCCTAGAGTGCCTACTAAAATATCTAGAGGGATAGTCGCCAGTGCTTGCTACCCTGTAAGCTTGGTTCCTACTTGTTACGGTTTAACCGTTGTTTAAGCATAGGAAGAAACCTAAGCGTTTGATTAGGGTTAATTACAATAAAACTGAAAGAGGAAGGATGAACTAATACAGATGAGATGGCACTACAAGCCAGGAGGTCGAAGCAACATCATGGCGTAATGGCTCCTGATAATACTTGGCTAGGTTGCAAGTATTAGGCCAAGGGGAAAGTTATCAGTCAGCAGATTCATGAAGCGGATCAAACGCAATAGGCATCTATTGGTAGCAGCTAGAGATTTCTGTTGGAATATTTAGTTTAATAAATCGATTTATACATCACCAACTCGGTTTCCGTCACAATGATACTCCCGAACTCGGGATGCCGGACTCTGTACGTCAAATATTGTGCTGGCGTATGACAAAGCTCACACATCATGTATAGCACGCTTCACAGATTTGCCTTCAATCGCATTTTTTGGACTAGGCTTCCTAAGGCCCTAAGTATTTCTACAGATTGCTTTAAAATTATTTTAGCTTGCGACTCAGCATCTTGCCATGACTGTGTTTATTGTTTCGCCTTCACTCTCACAATCGAAGGCTTGGCGCACACAATGCTCTTGAAGTTTAAACAATTCTTCCCAAGATTCGAAGTATTACCCCTCTCTAGATTGAATATATCCTAGCGTCTACCACGTCTATCCCAAAGGTTTACCTCTCGAATTTGTCTCCTCCCTCGAATTCTCGTATCGGCCTGGGCGTATTTATGTAAGCCAGGGGCTAAGTCGACGATATGTGTGGTGGTGGAAATGAGAATATGCTAAGTCTCACTCGTAGACCTGACGAGATCTTGATCGGAAATGGTCTTTTTGGGGTTAGAACATTAATGTGGTAGGTAATTTTGAATTATTGTTCCGTGGGCTAGCTCTTCCGGTCTCGCGAAATTTGACTGAACTCAAATTTGAAGAATATTCCATTTCGCTTTCGTAGAGAAGACCACTGACAAGAGTCTATTCTTCGTGCACCCCAAAGTATATATTTGGTTATTTTTGTTAGGACTAGCATTCTTATTCGCTGGACCCAAGCACCCATTCAGCCCATGCACTGTAAGGCTTAGCGTTGACGTCTTGCAACGTGCCAGGAAAGTGAGGTTTGTACGACACAAATCAAGAAACTCGCAATGGCGCCCAAAACATACATCGTCGAACATCTTGATGATGAACTTGGCCCCTGGTCAGAGTTAGAATATGTATCCATAGCTAAAGAATCCGAGGAAGCAGGTGACAAATTTTGTTTGTGTTCTGTGCCCACCACTTTGGTAGTGCCAGAATCATTGAAGATTGTGGCTGGTTTCACCATGGATAACCGCAGTATTGAATCTATTTATGCTCATGATAAGGAGCGAGTCTGCTTACTAGATCCTCGAGCGCCGAGTGAATTGACACCTGCAGATGATAAACTTTTTGATGTATTCCTCTTTGGAGGAATTCTTGGTAAGAAGAAAGCTGTTAACCTTGTACCAAAAGAAAGAAACATCTACTAATATAAACTAGGAGATGATCCTCCTCGAGGTAAGAGTCCATTTAATTGACGTGACGGTATGTTGAAGCCTTTTAGATAGGACATCCGAATTAAGGGCCAAAGGATTTCACGGTCGTCGTCTTGGTGCAACACAAATGACTACCGATACCGCGGTGAGAGTAACACGCCTAGTAATTCAGAAACAAAGTATGTTAACGATAATGATAAAATAATATGGGATCTACTAATCACATGGTAGAGGGGCTCGATGAGATAGCCTACAATGATGAGCCAGAGATTCGGATAAACAAGCATGAAAGTATTTCTATGCCTTTCCGCTATGTTCAAAATGCGGCGGGCAACCCAGTTATGCCAGACGTATGAATCATTAAACTCACAGAAATTGGGATCTGACTGTTAACTTACTGGCTAGGGAATGATAGAATTAATCAAGAGGGACTCAGAAAAAAGCTTAGACGACCTTTTCTAACTAATTAATCTGTAGCAAATTATACCACTAGCAAGTCTGCAAGGGAACATAGATACCACGACTTAAAAAAGAGATTATAAAGGAGGTTAAAACCCGTTCAAAAATATATCTGGTCCAAGTTACTCATCCAATGAGTTACTTTTCTTGATCTCCATAGTATGGATACGGAATCGTTTGTTCACTTATCCGTACTAGACGCCCACTACACGGCCAAGAACGAATCTACGCACCTCGAACAGCGTATTTTGATGAATTAAAGGCAACATTCGCTGTCTGACCAATAGCAGCGTGGGAACACTGTGGCCAGATGTAATTTTTCTTGTGTCGAACATGATCTTCAAACCTAAAGTGATAAACATCTCGTGGACATACCGTCATTATCCTTGCCGATGACACAGGCTTCCCTTAACGATTCTTGCTCATTCCATAGTACTTGCCCTGCTGCTCGCTAGCCACTGTAATAGAGCACCAGATACTCATACTTTCTCATTAATTCTCACTGAATAACGATAAATGATGCAAGGCTAAACTAGGTTACTAGCTGCCACGAGCCCCCCCTCAGCGCTGTTAGATAACGATGGATACAGTAATTTTCTTGCTTTGCCTTCATGTTTTACAGGTAGTTTTTGGAATTTCTATCTGAATCAAACTTTGATTATGTATGCGGCTATCTAGTTTTCTACTAAAGAAATAGTGACCCCTCAGTTATTGACTCAATTAGATACTGAAGAAAAACTAATTACAGGGTTGGTAGTCACGTTAGTGACAAAAGTGTGGCCCACTTGATAGCCCCAATTATTCTAACTTGTAATACTTTCAGACAATATAAGGGATAAAGTACAGAATAGATGACACAATATACAAGAAGAGAAAGCATGCCTCCCATTTCATTTGCAAGTACCACTGCGAAGTTATGGTAGCTTTTTCTTCACCCCAAGTCAATCCTCATCCGCGAATACCCATCCAGGGAACCATCTCAAAACCCCCAAATTATCCGGGCATGTCTCCATCACCTATTTATTTGTCTCCGCACAAGATGTGATCTTAGGCGTCTAATTTCAAAGTGGAGCAGCTGCACTTTCGCAATCGAAATCTTGGTGCGCAATATGCTCTCTAACTTGTAAATATCCTTGCCACAATTCGAAATCTCTCACCGAATGAGATTGTATCCATCCTCTGCATCATGTTGTAGACTTGTCCTGATCTCTCCCATGCCCATCCCATCGAACTGCCTCCTAAATTTGTGCCCCACGATTTTTGTCCATCTGCGGATTTTAGTATCGGTGCGGGCGTGTATTGATGGCCAGCTGGGGCCAGAGAAAGTCAACGAGAGGTGCGGTCATTGAAGTGAGGATGTATTAGGTCGTACTTATAAACTTGATTTTATGGTTGTAACTGATATCTTTGGTAGTGGACACCATCATCAGGAGCTCCGTCTTGTCAGTAGGCACCGGTTAGTTTGGTGACTGGGCTGGCCGGCATATGACCTACGTCATGGGCTATGCACGGACACGGTGTTTAATTTGAACGAAGGCTAATTCATAATAGATCTCCGGCCGACAGACCGACTTCGGACTTTGTCGATAATCTACAGTCACAAATTAAAAAGGTCTTCACTCTCCATAGCGAGGTTTATCACGGTGTTAACGCTCCTACATGTCGCAATTTGTAAGCGCCTCTGCTGCGCTCCAAATCAGAGTTTCCAGAGTTATTGGCTAAGCTGGAATCATGGCCTACCACTACCTGGTAGGAGTTTTGATTACTCATGCAAAGAAACAGCAAGCTTTAGCAGTAATCTACTACCAAATAATAATCCCACATCATATATAAGGCTTTTCAAGCTAACTCTAAGGTTTAGTGTCCAGCCCCCTCTTCACATGGAACTTGTAAGCGAGATCTCATAAACCTAAGCAGTGGCGGGAGGCTTGGTTGCTGTATAAAGGACAACCTACTTTTACCACCTCTTTACAGACTTTTATCTTAAGAAAAGCTGTAGGGACTATCGATGGCTGAAGACTATTCCCTCCCATGGCTTGGATGGCAAGAGTCGGCTGAATCATCTAATAGACATAAGCGCACTCGCCACAGCAGTCCACCTATTTCTAGCGACCCTATTTTTTCCAGTGATGACGACCCATCCTGCGAGAACTATGCCCAAGAGCGTCGCAAGAAGAAGTTTCGAGGGCCTTGGTTCTGCCAGCGTCCTGTACTGTCAGAAGCTCTCGACCCAATTTCTGAGGAACCAACAAGGACAAGACGCCCATTCCAGAGATATTATGACAGTGGCGTATTCATGGGAAGTGATAAGCTAGATATGGATGCCGATGATGTTTTGGAAAAACTTGGCTTCCAGAGCACCTCCAATTTTCGATTTGGCCTACACACATCTCGTCTTCCGCCTTCACCAGAAGATCTCGTATTTCAATACATACAAAATTGCTTAGAAGAAGGGAATGAAACTATTGATCTTTCGTAAGGTACTCACCAAATATTTATCGTACTGACTAACATAAAAGCTCTCGCAACCTTACCAATCTTTCAAATGCAATGATAAAGCCATTGGTCTCATTCACCAGTGTCCCATCCGTTGGAGAAAGAGTATTCTCGATACTTGAGCCAAAATTAAAAATATTTCTAGCCTCTAATAACTTGACAACCTTGCCATTTGAGTTATTCCAACTAGACCGGCTTCACGTTCTTAGCTTACGTGGTAACCTTTTTCACGAGTTACCTCCAATGATTGGAAATCTGTTTAACCTCAAGGAACTCAATCTCTCACAGAATGGCTTACGCTACCTTCCGTATGAAATATTGAATCTTTTCTCTGAGGATTGTAGCCTTGAAACACTTCACTTACACCCTAACTTATTTTACGAACCTCAGTTGGGTCATAAAAATAAACCTGAGAAAGATATTCCCCCGGAATCCATTCAGCCACCTTGCAGTAATAATATACCAAACAGCGCCAATAATAGGTGGAAAATTACATATCAAGCACGAACTGAAGTCAGGTTTCTTGAGGTTAATGGAGCTTTAGCCAAGGGCCCAGATTTTTTGAATTCATCTTCACAATTATCATCAAATTCTTTACCAGTCGCTTCAAACTGTTATCGTCCAATACCTCCGTTGCCTCGTGGAAATAGTTTATCACGCGTACCATCACTTGCAGAAACAGCGTTGGCCTCATTTTCAAAAACCACGGAATCACCATACTTAGCCCCATCCCTATATGAGGGCAGCCCATCACACTTTTACAATCTTTTCAATTTGGCTCTTAACAAAAAACACTCTGGGGGGTCGTCCTGTACAGTCTGCAGTCGCAAATTTATCATTCCACGGACAGAATGGATTGAATGGTGGGAGATTTCTAAAGTATCCAGCTCTTCCTTCACGAATATGGGAAATAGGATCTTCAACGAACGAGATGATGCAGAGCGTTTAATCCCATTTGTGAGAAGGGGCTGCAGCTGGCTTTGTGTACCAACCATCGACCAGATAAGAAAAGCAGGCCTTTAAAATAATAGCACAAATTTTTAACTTTAAATCGAGCCGCCCTACTTGGCGCCTTCAGACCTATACCACATGTACAACACCCAATAAGATCCTTTTAAAACAAGCATTAAGGAATATCTCACTAAAAAGAAAAACAAAGTACTCTATCTTTGTCACGGTGTGAGATTGAATCAAAGAAAAAATGCCTACAAGATAAATATTTTCAAACACGGATTCAAATTAGCACAGGACAGGTAATTTAATGGACTTATCGATCGTCTACTGAGCATACAGCATAATATAGCGAGGACGAAGCCTTAAATCTGAAACTTCCTTGCAAGTTTGTCGAACATTTTTGCCGGCAATAATCATTCGATCACTTCATAGGAAATATAAAATGATCAAGTTTAATCTTAGCCGTATTTTCTTAATGATATTTGCACCTATGACTAAATCCGGAAACTGAAAGACTCGAGAATCGTCCACAGTTAAGTGGTAAAAAAGAAAATATAGCGGACAATAGTTATATGTAAAGGTTTCTGCCAGACACGATTATAGCGCTATATTCTATAAGGATCTCAAATGAAAGTTTCCTCAGCTTTCCTAACAACAATTATTTATATGAAGCTACGTTAAATCAATTGGAAATCACTGTAAATCTGATAAAGATCAGTTACGACTTTCCTGTGCATCCTCAAAGAAACCTCAGTGTTTTTGACCAAATTACTAAATTAACCAATCCGAAGCTTCAAAGAGATTTAATTTCTCTATGTCAAGTACTTAAGTCACCATTGGTAGGATCATTCGATTGACTTGGGATTATGAGCCGGAAACTATAGCTGTAACCCAGGCAGCAACATGATTAGAATATCAAAACAGTTCACATGGGTAATATGCGCTCTTACGCCGTGGGGAATGATTAACTGATGTCATAAGGTATTGACACGGATAAGATTTACCCCACAGATTACTGACGGAATTAATTGGCTTTAAGGTCTTCGATTTTCGTTTCGTTTTGGTTAGGTTAGGATCTATTTTGGTGTTCGCGCTAGTGTGCGGAAACCCCTATTATGAATGAAGAGGGGCTTCTCGCCACACAGATATATATAGAAAATAATGAGCAATTTAATTACAACCAGCTAGCCATAAACCATGAGTAAACTTCTAGTGCTACCGACATTTTAAACACTGACATAGATGGAAGTTGTTTTGGTCCGTCTCCTGGTCGTCACCTCCCTGAATTAGAGTTTGGGTAACCTAGACATCTTCCTCACCCGAGAAAAGGAGGACCATGAGGCTACATCTCGCGCAGTGCTATATACAAAATGGCAAAGGAATATTAGCTGTCTTGGGCCACATTATACCAATAGCCACAAGTGCAACACTTGTTGTGCAATCAAAAGTTGATTTCACCACGCTGTCCAATGTGAAAACTGCAAGTCCAACAACCACAAGGAATTCCAAAAATTAAACTGTGACTCGTACAAAACTTTAAAATACTAGATACACTCAAATTTAGTTAGCATAACACTGAAAGGGGTTGGGAGATATAGTATTCCTTTTGAGGTAGCTCTCAAGGAGGAATCTGAATATTTTTATACAGGAACCATACATGTTCCATCGCCTACCAACTCAATCTATTCGACCAATCAACCATTCTGCTTTCAATCTTATACCGCCTGTTCAAACCACCAATCTGCGGCCTAGGGTCCTTATTTATGTCGACTAATCTCGCCAGCTTCAAGTTTCCCTTGGATATGACTTGGTATCAGACCCTGACCTTCAAATTTTGGAGGTAGAACTCACCAGTGAATCATTCTATGTGGCTCATACCTACAATGAGAAGCCAACCTCCGGCTACTCAATTAATCTCACAGTGGAACACCTCTTGGATCTACAGTCGAGACTGAACAAGCCTATACCATTTCTTGGGGATTTCAAATTGCATCATTCATCTTAGAATCCACTTGTCCAGAATAACTCTGTAATTGATCTCGACTTTGCCATAGAAAAGCCGACTGGGACTTGTTCAAAGCTCACTGTTTAATGACTTAACGATCAAATGATCAATATGTATTTCCTTAGAACTAATGACTAATTGTGTTGATGAGTAATGAGGTACCCGTTTGGGAATGGCGTTAGGAGACGGGGGTTTTACGGTTTATAGATGTTTTTCTTCTAGGAAGACATGGGGGAGATAGATCAATTCATACGTACCATAATTGTTACTGCTACATCAAGCTTGTGATATCAATTACCACCGAAGTATTCCGACACTCACATTTTACAATAGCAAGAACTAATGCAGCTAAAAATGAAAGAAGCTATTAATAGCTGTTATGTAGATAAAATAGCCCCCATATTGCAAGAGGTTGTGTAAACTGCAGCTCAAGAGTCTATCCAAAATTACACCAAGGTCAAAGCCATAGTTGACCAAAGATCTCGCCTCACTTCAACAGATGTTTCACAGGCTACGACGCCAAGAGAAGAATAGTTGTACCTCTGAGGTAGTACAAATGGCAAATTTTAAAAGTTAGCATAGTTGAGGTGGTTATGGCGAAAGAGTGCGATACGTGAACCAAAGGTAAAGTATAATGACTCTGATCAGACCGGCAACATAGTTCGTTAAATGTCCGATTTTCCTCAGGCATGTACCAAGAACATATAGTACATAGATTAGCTGTGATAGATAGAGGGTTGGGTATCGAAGTATTAGAAGCTGATTCGAGAGCCCATCATCATCATCCTCATTATTATTGTTATTGTTATATACAAACTCGACCGAAGAAAACTGCCGAAAGTTGGAGGGAAAACACCAAATCTGTGAATAGTGGGCAAGAAGACATGGGGTCAGATTCGCGCCTGAAAAGTATCAGTTGATGCATTTCTCCCGAGCCAGGAAACTAAATAACCTCAAAGCGACAATTAAAATCCAAGGCCATAACACAGTCCCACAGCCTTCCCTATGAGTTCTCGGAACATACTTTGATCCCAAGCTGAGCTGGGGAGCTCACATCAAGAGCCTTCAACTGAAGGCAGAGATGCAGGTTCAGGGTCTTAATAGGCTAGTTCTATCGACGTGGGGAGCCACATTTCACAAATCAAAGATACTATACAGCATGGTTGTAAGACCAGCGCTAACATACAGGTCACCTATTTGGGCCGAGGTTGGACCGGGTGGAAAAATGCTAGAGAGGATAGTAGGATCTCTCAGAAGCATATAGAGGAATTGTCTGAAATTTGTCACCGGGGCATACAAGTCTACGAGCACGAGAGTGCTGGAACACGTAACAGCCACCCTTCCGATTGAAATTTTCTTGAAGCAACAAAGGCTTTAATATTTAGGTCGCTCAAAGGATTGACCTGTTCAGAAGGCAATCTAATTCGCCTGTAGTAAAATCAAGCTGCCCAGAAAAGGGAGAGAAGATATACGAAAAGTTAACAGGAGGATAGGTCTTACCAACTGGACGGGAATGTGCGGTGAACAACAAACCAAGAAGACACACACAGAGATGGTGAAAGTTATGGTTTCCAAGAGTGGGCGAAATCCTGAGCCAAGCAGAAACAGACTCGGTAGCCTCGGCAGATAGCAACTGCAGATCCCGAAACCTGGAGAGCAGCAAAATTTTACCATAGTAGAGAGTCTGGACGACAAAAACTGAGTTTTCAAGGCTCACCATTCTTTCGTCATCGTAACCTGATAAGGACCCTAAGCAGTTTGGCGATGCAAATACGAAGTGAGCACATGAGGCTTAACTCGTATTTATACAGAAGAAAAGTACCCGAAGTATTAAGTACAGGTTGTCCATATGGCTACCAATCACAGAACACCAAGCATATGATTATGTCCTGCCCCCGATGGTTAAATAGTAGAGCTAAGATCTGGGGACAAGCCAAAGATCGGTCCTACGAAGCGATAATAAACAATCCTGGAGACATCAAAAGGATAACACAGTGGATCTTAAATCAAGGTTGGATTGAGCAATATCTGTCTGGTTTATATGGATGGCACTATAGTATAACTGCGCTTCCTGAAGAAAATTTGCGAAAACTATAGACAACAATCAGAAAGGTGTGGGGTGTTTTCACTATAAAGGTTTCCTCCCGGGTAAAAATTATAGATTGTAGACACCTGCATGGGCCCATAGGGCGCTAAATCAGGATAATGAAATCAAAATCAAATATTTAACGTCGTGCCCGCGCACAGCACGTGAGCTCCTCACGTAACGGTTAGCCCAGTCTATATAAAACTACCCGACGTGTTGGTGCCTACATAGACCCAACATAGCAAATGAAAACCAGGATCTTATTATCTTGCACTCGAAGTTTGAATTTACATGAATATCGGCCTCCCGTTGTCTCTCATAATTTACAGATGTTATTCAATGGAGAATACAAATCAAAGAAAATAAACTGGTAAAGAGGGAAATTGGTTACATTACTTTAAAGCTCTCTAGCTCTTATTTCATGACTAGCTGTTAAATATATAAACTCCCTCCGCTGAAGCAAGAGCCCAAGATATGGTGGGATTGAAGATCTGAGACCTGTAGAGCTATACCTGGTACTGCCCGAGGTTGCAATGGAAAAAATGCTCGGGGGACTTTTCTTCTCCCCATGGGCAGGAATTATTAGTATATGTCGAATAATCTAATAACTTGATGATCTAGGTCCTCGATATGGGCCGAGGCCGGGCCAACAGTAAAGATACCTGAAAGGATAGTTTGACCCCTCAGAAGTAATCAAAGAACCTGCTTAAAGCTTGTTGCAGGTGCCTACAATTCTACTAGCAACAGAGTGCTATAGCACGAACCATCCGTCCTCCCTATAGACATAAACCTAAAACAAAGGATAGTCCAGCTCGCCGGACTATCAGCTAAAGTCTCAGTTCAAGAGACAATCAGATCGACATGTAAGAGGATAAAGCTGCTCGCAAACGGGAGAGAAATTCCGCATGCTTTGAACAAGAGTAAAGATATCGCCAAGTGGACAGGAACTTGCGGATGGGAAAAGGACAAGAGAAGGCAGAAAGAAGCTGGAAAGATAGCGGCCTTTCAGGAGTGGAGAGGTTCACGGACAAGCCAGATTAGGAAACACCGCCCTGGCCGACCAGCATCAGCCGATCCAGAACATTGGAAAGCGGCAAATATATTTACTGATAAACAAACAGGCAGCGTCAAAATGAACTTCAAAGATACACCCTTAATAATCCACCGTAGCCTAACCAGGGCCCAAAGCAGTGTCGCCATTCAGCTAAGAAGCGAGCATATCGGACTCAACTCTTACCTGAGCAGAAGAAAAGTACCCAGAGTAGAAAAGCCAAGCTGTCAATGTGGATATCCGTCGCAAAACGTCAAGCATATGGTGTTGGCATGTCCGCAGCAGGCAGGTGGAAGAGGTGACTTTCTCCGACAAGCTAAAGACATGTCATTCGAAGCCATGATAAATAGCCCAGAGGGTGTGGCTAGAATCACACAGTGGATACTAAGCAAAGGATGGTTTAAACAGTTTCGACTTGCAGAGGAAGTCGAGGTAGCAATTTCGGATATAATAAACCGATCTGGAGGGGGAAAGGATGGAATCCACACTGGCTAAACAGAGTACATTGCACTTCCTGAAGGTAAACTAAATAAATTGATAGGAACATAAAAAAGACAGGATCAGGGGGATTTCACCAAGTTTGTTTCCTCCTTTGTAAATAATGTAGATAGTCACCTGCATGCCCCTATAGGGTGCCTGATTGGGTTAAATGAAATCAAATTCAAAATTCAAATTGAAACAATGTTATACAAATCCCAACATCAAACCAAGGAAACCCCAATTAAAATGAAAAGAAAAGTTGTATTTAAATAGTTGTCTTTCATAGTAAGAAACTCAAATAGGACATAAATATATTTGAAAAATGTTTGAAATATATAAACATATTTACTTCCGATCTAATCACAAGGTGGTGTGGTGTAATGGTATCACGTGACGTTGTGGTGAACACGCATGATCCGTTTCAATCTGGGTTCGATTCCCAGCACCGCCACAATCCGGATGTCATACTAGAAACAGCTTTTTTAATGTATTGAGGGATCTTGTCAAATGAAGATAATTGCAGAATCTTAACGTAACTCCAGATCATCCATAAATCCGTAAACTTGCACCGTGAAAGGTGCCAGCCCTCAGAATTATACTTTCATGAATTCAGACTATAACTCCGTTGATTTTTAGGGTTGGATAGTGCAGTGATGATCGCGAAGGCCATTCTTATAAGTAGAATATGAGGGACTATTCTCAACACCTGTCAGTGGTGTCCCCTACGAACCCCCAGCTCTATCTGTAAAGTCTGCAGAGCCGAGATTGAGTAACAATGCTCTCACTTCGACGAGGATTCTCAATCGCTTTCGCCGTCTGTAACGTCTTCATCTCTCAACACATTCTCCTATCACCATTATAATGGAGCTAACCCCAATCATATTAGATTGTGCCGGCAAAGTCGAATTCTTCACCTTCCAGTGGTTCCGGTGTAATCGCTCAGTATGCCCTGCATATCTGGGATAGCCAAGGAGACTCGCATCCTTCGCAATGGCAGCTTGCTGAGCGTGGCCCAGTCGGTTTCGATTGACACATGGTCTAGGTTCCGTTCCCGGCACGATAGATCGAAAGTTTAAGTTTGGGTCTCTTCTATTCAGTCTTCTAACAACTTCCCGATTGAGTTTGACTGGGAGTACTTTACGACTCACCAACAACCCTCCAAAATCAAAGGTAATATTCCTTTCGCTTTCAACCTTACCAACATTGTGTGCAGGACTGGGCAATTGCTCGGCCTCATATTAGACAAGCACCTCGACCGCGACATCAACATTCTCAACCTTTCGACACATTCCAATGACGGCGCGAACGAAGAAGCCTCACTCAGACAACGAACAATGTACGACAAAAGCTGGGGCACCGATGCCTCGGTTTTGAGCTCTCGATTTCGGAATTTCAGTCCTCTCAAATGGGGGTTGAGCGCAATGCAGGGGAGAATCTGGGAAGAACGTTATGTGATTTTCAATAGGCTGTTGGCACAGTTGGTCGGGTGCTGGATGTGCTTCCTAGAAGTGGTAGGTTGGATTCCTACACGGCCTGTTCAAGGGGGGACTAGGACTGCTCGTCGTGAAAGAGTACAGGAGGAATTATTGAGGTTTTCCCACGAAGGTTTTCCCTCAATACATGGTCATAGGATTATGGTGAATGCGTTCTTACCTATTCAACCCGATGTAACTACCGTGAGGCACGTATTTGGAAAAGTCAGGCACCGGATGGACTTTGCTGGAGTATAGAGGAACTTGTATTCTAGATGTCCTCCATGCGTGTCACGTCCATTGGATGGAGGGTGTAAGCCTGGCACGATGAATAAAATCATCATCATATTAAATTGTAGGTTCAAAGCCCTACTCGTCACCTACCATTGATCGTAGGGGAGAAGCCACCCTACGAGTTTCCGGAGCGTGCCCAGCACCCGATATGGAGAAGGTGGATTGGATCAAGTCGACATCGAATGTTACGAAGAAGGGAAATATAGATAGATATGCGCACCTCACGTAGTCACGATGTCTAGGCCTCGCCTAGTGGCTTCTGGTTGGTCAGTTTATGATCACAATGATTTCACGCAGGTGTCTCGTGACTCCGACTAATCAACAATATAATGTGAGTAGAGCTTGAGACTAAAAATACGTGAATTTTGACTTATTTAATGCAGGATCGACAATTTATTTAAATATTTCCTCCGCACCACGTGAGCAAATCAACAGCGCACAATGTGCACGGTCGGTTTTCATCAGTTGGGATCCACAGCCTGGCTGTGACTGTGGCTGCAATCTTTTTGAGACTTTTTTCCGCGCACGCAGTTTCCATTGCTACCATATTATTATTATCTTTCATTTTTTGGATAGAGGGCTCGGTGGAAAAGGTGGCCGAATTCCGCGGGTGGACACTGAGCTGAATGGCTATGCATCACGGGCAATATATCAATGATCTTTCAAGGAACAAAAGAGGATAGGAGCACTGTACAAGATGTAGCCTGGGACAGAGAGGAGCCCAATGTGCTGGATAGTCTTCGAATCAAGTAATAAAATAACCAACACACACAATACGATGCCATCGTGAGGGTCATGGCTAGACACTAGGCACGATTAAAGGTGCCCTCGCCCTCAAAAATTGGGTTGAGCTGACGAGGTTCCACGACAAATTCCAACGAGCTCATTACTTGTTACCCTCCGACAGGGCAGTCTTGCGTCGAGTTAGTATTGGGGGGACTTATCATCTCTTTATAGTGACATCATTTTCTCTGAAAATCGTGCAGTCTGCCAGAATAATCTCATTAAACTTTTAGAATAGATTCCAACCTCTTGCAGAAGGGAAATTTGGTGCAATAAAATTGGATATCAGTGGCGGACAGCTAGTCGTAATTTGAATTTCTGGGTGCGTCGGGTAGTTCCTCCGGGATCAGACTGTTCAGTATATGATCATAGTTACGAGCTGAGTGAGGGTACAACGTTAAGTTAAATCAGTTCAATTCATAGCTAAGTATTCGCAACGATACTCAAATAATCTAGATAAAGTCAAAGAACTGATATTTCTGATGACCTGTCTCCGAGCTAATTAAGTTACCGAAGACCCGAGTGGAGCATTGATCTATCCGTATCACGCTTCTTTACAGTATCTGCTTTAGCAGGAATTACGCCGCTTCTTGTTGACTTAAATCTGTAGAGGGAAGTGTCTAAAATAAAACTTGTGTGCGCCACTCGGATATATCTACTCCAGTCTGTACTTATTCCTATGATAATTATGACGTGCACGAAGGGTGATATTCTTTTAATTTTTTACATATTTTGAATTTCTTCCATAATAAAATTCCGATTGACTTGCTATCCCATTCCAACGCCTTAGAATTACTACAAGATGATGGAAATAATCAAACTGCCTAACTGCACCCCGTTTAAGGTTTGCTGATCTTGACGCAGATTAATTGAGCTCTCGACATACTTTTGTAGCTTTTTATGCTTTCATTTTGAGAACTTATTTTTACAAAGAAACTGATATACTTATGACTTTTTGAAAGATCTCAGCGAGGAGATTGAGGCGAGAATTGAGGTGAGGTAGGACTGTATGAAGGGCTTTTTGGAAACATTAGTCTTAGATATTTCGCATAATTATTACTTACCTAGTTGGGCTGTATCTCGGACTAGTGACGTTCCCAGTTGCTGGGCTGGTTGGTGACCAATTAGGAGACGAGGGCGAGTAGACGGGTGACTAAATTATTGGGGTTAGAACTATTATTTGGATGAGGAGCGACGACTTACCGTTGGTGACAAGCCTGTTCCAGCCGTAGCTTTGTTACTTGTGAAGTTTGGCGACGAGGGGCTATAGTTAGGACTTGTAGGGCTGTAACTCGGAGAGGTTGGAGAGTATGATGGCGAGGAGGGTGAAACATGCAAATTAGGGCTC
The DNA here is from genome assembly GCA_905067625.1 of Blumeria graminis f. sp. triticale. NCBI lineage: Eukaryota > Fungi > Ascomycota > Leotiomycetes > Helotiales > Erysiphaceae > Blumeria > Blumeria graminis. Next base: position 6,574,185 of record LR898472.1, on the reverse strand, counting down.
GTGGGACTATAGTTCGGACTAGTTGGACTATAACTTGGGGAAGTTGGGCTATAGCTTGGAGACGTAGGACTATAACTAGGTGATGTAGGCGATACAAAGCTAGGTGATGTAGGGCTGTATGCTGGACTAGCAGGAGTAAATGCTGGGGATACTGGTGAAAAGCGGGGCGAGGAGATATAGCCTGGGCTTGTCATACCCATTGCTGGTGAGGTTGGAGAATAAGGATTTGGAGAAGAGGGGCTGAATCCAGGACTTTGCTGCGAGCTAAATGGCGACTGCGGGGAGTAGCCAAGACCACCTGGGCTACGAGCACCGTATGGACTCGTGGCAGAAGCATAGCCGGAAGACGAGTACTCTGTGGCAAATCCAGAGGGGGTTGCTGAGCCGCCACTCTGGATCGGGGAAAATGAAGCACCATAATCGGGGGTTCCAAGATAGCCACCCTCATTGAGTGGAGATCCAGAGTCGTAAGGGGTGGCGGCTCCTCCATCGGCGCCTTTAACAGCTAGACCAGGCATTAGACCCATCCGACCATTATCAAAAATGACAGTTTCCAGCATCTTTGGGTCTAGAAGTACGTCAAGTTCTCCGGTACCCATAGGCGCTAGCTGACCAAGCATAACATTTTCGGAAATACCTCGACAATCGTCCAACTCACCAACAGCAGCCGCTTCGAGGAGAATTTCTACAGTTTCTTCGAACGAACATCTCATTAGTGCACCGGTATCTGCACGATTAATACCGTGACGGGTGATTGCCATAAGGTGACCGCGAGACGTCATGACGTCGACCAAAAGCGCTAAATGTCGATGATTAACGTAAGAGCCATCGAAGGCTAGCACCTGTGTCAATTCACGCATTAATGCAGAGCGTGTGGCTTCTATTCCGAAGACTTCAAAAATCTGGATGAAATGATTTGAGTATGTGCGAGTCGTATCAACTCCAGGAACAGTCAATACTTGAGCTAGAGCAGTTCCACTCGTGTCGAGATACCACTCTTGGCAACGATCATCAGTCTTACTTGCTAAAAGTCCACCCTCTGGAGTGGTGATAAGCTTTGTCTCTTTATTTAAGAAGGCTCTTTCAATACCAGGTACACCTCTGAGTGTCAAAGTATCGAGTATATGTGCCTCTAAACGTTTTAACATGATGTCTTCTTCAATCTCATCGTCATCATACTTGGGATCATGCTGCTTGATCATTCGTATTCGAATAACCTGTTCTTCAGCATTATTATCACTAAAAATGACAGCTAGATCCTTAGGATAATTCTCTTTGATCTTGATGGCAACATCTTCAACCCTTAATCCTTTGTCCAACATTTTCTGACGATCAAGAGTCAGACGTAGAAGCCACCTTGATTGATTCTCTGGTGCGTCGTGATGTTCTTCTGGGATAATAAAGTATGACTCGACCATATCAATATCGTCAGGGATTGTCGTGGATTGAATATCTGGATCATGATAGATTTCAGTAGCTTGAGTAACAGAACGTAGATTAGTGTGCTCAACAGCACTTCTCAAAATCTTCGCAGTTTCTTGAGTGGCGCCATCTTCTTGGTAAACAACCATGGAAGGTGTCTTGATGTTTGTTGCAACATTGAGAATTTCCTTTAGCCTCGGAACACCGAGAGTGACATTTTTCGATGAGACTCCGGCAAAATGAAAAGTGTTTAAAGTCATCTGGGTCGCAGGTTCACCGATGGATTGAGCGGCAAGAACTCCGACCATCTCTCCTGGATTCACAAGAGCTCTGGTAAAGCGATCTCTGATCTCTCCTAGAATGTGATCAAATGCCAATTTATTGAGACGCATCTGAAGCGCAACACGCTTAAATGCAAGACGAGATCGTAATTGAGCCTTGATCAATAAAGTGGCGTTTTCCTGCGCTTCTAGTGACAAAGGGTCACTGCCCCGGACGATAACCATGTTATCCAGAAGTTCCTTCACACGTGGAATTACATCCGTTGGATGAAGGTCACTTCTTTGGACATCATCAACTTTAAAGAGTCGTTTCGAACTATCAATAATACGAATAACATTCATAGGTAGTTGCATCATTTCATCATCTTTTTTCTTGAAGTTAACGTCCCGAAGCATTAAACGATCTTTGTTGAGCTGTTCCCATTCTTCATCAAGAAGTTCTTGTACTGCAAGATCACCCGATAGTGAGCTTGCATGTTCTAAGAGTTCTGAGGAGATGGTGTGCTTTTCGTCCATCACGTCTAGCCGGTAACGATCCGCAAACTTTTTGTCATCCATATTAATGTGGTCTACCTTCTGTTTCTCAATATGTACTCCATCAAGTCCATCTTCGCCGTATACAAATTGCACAATATCACCGAGAGAATTCCTGACTGTTCCATCGTATTTTGCCATCACATCTTCGAGAGCTTTGACGAGACGACGCTGTATGTAACCGGTTTCAGCAGTTTTTACAGCAGTGTCAATTAAACCCTCTCGACCAGCCATTGCATGGAAGAAAAATTCTGTTGGAGTAAGTCCACGTAGATAAGAGTTCTCAACAAAGCCACGAGACTCAGGGGAATAATCATCTTTTGTAAAATGTGGCAAGGTGCGATATTTAAAACCAAACGGTATTCGTTTTCCTTCCACTGACTGCTGTCCTACAAGCGCAGTCATTTGAGATATGTTGATAGTTGAGCCTTTGGAGCCGGAACGAGCCATTTGGACCGCGTTATTGAGATCCTTAAGACTCTGCTCCGTCTTCGTACCAGCCTTGTCTCTGGCAGTATTGAGAGCTTTGGATACCTGTGATTCGAAAGTTTCTCGTACATTCATACCTGGTAAAGATTCAAGTTCGTTTGCGGTGGCTTTTGCTGTAAGATCTGCGACCTCGTCTTTCTGCACTGATATCGCTTCTTCAATTTTGGCAATAGTTGCTTTATCCGGGATAGTATCACCTATGCCAATGCTAAATCCGTTGTGGAGAAGCCAATAGTTTACAACCCTTTGACATCCATTAAAAAACGCCATCGCAGCAGCTGGACCCTGCTCATTAAAGATAATATGAATTATTCCACCACCAGTAGCTCCAACGTTCTTCTTGGTCAAGAGACCAAACATCAAGTCACCCTCATGTACTAGAACACCATCATCTTTCAATGGTGAATCTTCACGGGCATCGTTGGGCATATTAAGATTCACAATCTTTGGGATGACCATACTGATAATCTGTTTTCCAGTCCACCTTGGTCGAGGCTTGAGTATAGCAGGCTGTGGGATAACGCCATCCCATTCAGGAACCCATAATAAAATATTCATCAGATGTTCTTTTGGAATAAAAACGTCTCGGCGACACATCTTGTAGACTCCAGCCAGCGTATCCTGGACAATACCCATGAGAGGACCATTACGTTGAGGAGAGACAATATTAAGGGGGACCATGCATAGATTCATAACTTCTGCACGAGTCTCTTCAGTTTGAGGAACGTGTAAATTCATCTCATCGCCGTCAAAATCCGCATTATAAGGTGAGGTGACTGATAAATTAAGTCTGAAAGTCGAGTAAGGCATGACGCGAACTCTGTGACCCATCATTGATTCCTTGTGGAGAGATGGCTGACGATTAAATATAATAAAGTCACCATCAACTATATGCCTTTCAACCTTCCATCCATACTCTAGAGATATTGCGCCAGCCCGCTTGTGGTGCCTTAGATCAATCCGAGTTCCATCTCCCCTGATAACATATTTGGCGCCAGGATGTTCGTTGGGGCCATTTTGAACTAGCTGATGCAGTTTGCCAATGTTGTAGGGTGTTACCGTTTCGGGATATGTGAGCGTACGTGCAATACTTCTGGGCACACCAACCTCATCGAGTGATAAATTGGGATCACCAGTGATAACAGTTCGAGCGGAAAAGTCAACACGCTTGCCCATCAAATTACCACGAAGACGTCCTTCTTTTCCCTTTAGACGAGCCCTAATTGATTTCACCGGTCGACCAGATTTCTGCAAGGCTTGTGGCTGGCCAGCGATATCATTATCCATGTAAGTAGCTACATGATACTGTAATAGGGCCTCAAAGTCTTGCAGAATGTGTGCAGGGGAGCCTTCTTGTTGTGCCTGTCGAACATTACCGTTAGCACGAATTATATCACCTAGTTTATAAGTCAAATCATCTTCTCCGCGCATTCCTTGGCTTGTGCCATCCATCGAAATACTGGGGCGAACTGGCGGAGGAGGAACGGGAAGAACGGTAATAATCATCCACTCTGGTCGCGCGTAGTCAATATTTAAACCGAGGTCCCGGATTTCGGAGACGGAAATCCCTCTAAAAACATTCAGCGCCATTTCAGGTGTAATGGGTCTCTTCTCAGCTGTTGCGCCGTCATTTTCCTCATCTTTTGGAAGTTTCCAAGTTCCCATGAGTTGAAGGGCGGTCTGGCGGACTTCAGGCTGCGTATTGCCACATCCACCGTGTCTTTTCTTTTCAGCTTCTTTTGGATCTTCGCTAAACTCGGTGTCAGTTGCACTAGTGTCGCAGATCATTTTGGGCTTGCACAGTCGCCATATTGTATCAAATCGGCGTTTTGGGTCTCGAATATTAACCGCCGCTCTATACTGCTCATTACTCTGAGTTTGGATGTTAGCATAACTGGACTAGTATTTTAGCCGCATCGCTTAGGCAGACTAACTCTGTCAAGCAATACTCTACTACAATTATGGCAGACCATTTCTAATAGCTTTTTAATCTTCTTGATGAACCCAGGGTGAAAGACTGGTTTGGCTAGTTCAATGTGTCCAAAGTGACCCGGACATTCTGACATATTCTGGTCACAGGTTGAACACTTAAACTGTCGATCGATCGATCCGAGTCGAGGATCATTCAATCCTGATTCTCGAGGCTTCATTCTACTATCATCCATTGTTTCCGGATATAAAACGTGGCAAACACTCATATTCTTTATCTCTTCCGGCGAGAGTAGGCCAAATTGAATTTCCTGAATGATCCTCAAGGGCGCATCAGAATGTGCGAATAATAAATTCGCCATGATGAAGTAGGTTGCTTTCGGCGAGACGATAACGAAGCTAAAGTGTAGAAAATGGAAGTATCGAGGAAGTCAAGATTAAGTCGAGCCTTTGCTTTAATACACAATATGAATTTTCGGATAGAAGTTGCAAATTCGATAAACTGATGAGATATGTGAGATAAAGAGAAGCTGTTGCAACGACGCAAATAGCAGCCAGGACCGGCAGCTAAGGTTGTCGTTAGGTTTAACCTGTTGTTAGAATGCTGGATAGGCGATTTGGGATCTGTAGTTTCGATATTAGGGTCCTTCTCGCGAGAAACAAAATACAAGAGGAATGCACGACAGGCGACGCGCAATTCCTGCGAATAAAATGTGATGTTGTTAATTAAAATCGCGTGTGAGAGTGGTATTGAAGGCTTTGCTTTGTTTGGCCTTTTTAATCGAGACTAGCTTAATGGGGTCTAGCGTATTTTCACAATGTATATTATTTCCTCAAAGCTCAACTGCTATACATATCCTGATATCAAGGTTGTACGTCTCACAGGGGCGCTCAACGAATCAAGGGTATATTATTTCCTTTGTGCCGAGCCTCTGTCAGAAAAATAACCATTCTACGAATTTTATACACGATAGCGATCGTGAGGGCTGGCACCAGCACGCACTTATTTATCACCCTGCCTTGCAAATATTTTTGACACCCATCGTCTTAACATAAAGTTCGAACAGCTGAAGATTTTTGTCATCTTTGTCTGACTGTCAGAAATATCCCGTGTTCTTCTCTATGTTGGTCTCATTACTCACTGAGGCACTCCAAAAAGTCAATAACAGATACAGGAATATGCTCAATCCTTCTCATCTAATGGATGCTCTACTTCAATAGCCGAAGAAACGAACTTGAGTGTAACTTAGCCAAACCCAACGGCATCATAAACTCGAACGGCAACAAATCACCACGAACAAAAATCGTTGACATACTTGGCCTTCATTTCAACCAAAACATTTTCTGAAAGCTGGGGTAACGGAGCATCGGTAACAAGATCTTCTTTGCGTGTTCTGCTTCCACGACCAGGGGTACATCAGTGACGGTGCAAGAACGAGGCTGAATAATATTCAAGCTTTTCATATAAATATATTGGCCAAAAAATGCACATAATATAACGGGAAGCTGGAAGGAAAATATACCATAAAGTTCTCGATGGGAAACTAGACGAGGCCTCTAATAAAAAAACAACTCCTAAATTAGATGTGGAGACGCCAGAACGAAGTATGACTGAAACTGAACGAAATTGAAAAGGTGAAGACTGTGAGAGTGACAAGGGATCAGGCATACTAGGCCGTGGTTAAGGTCAGATTTGCGCTTTAGCGTGTCAAAATTAGATTATCTGGACGGTTGGACTTAGCATGAACCAAGACATAGGTAAAATTTGATATGTGATGAAGCTTTTGTGCCCAAAGGTAGTTAACTAACTTTGCCGGGTCCCGCTCGTATTTAAGTTCCAAAAGTTTTGCGGAGTCTTCAAATTGCCCAGCATTTTAAATCCCCAAATTCACCGTTGCTCACACAGTTCCTAGACATTCAATTATTCGAATTTACTCCAATTCCCCATCTCCTTTACTGTTATCATCTTTCAGAAAAATTTTCATATACATGTGCCACCGTAAGCTATTGAGATGTCTGCGGCTCATAATAGACCTCTGTGAGCAAAGCCAAGAATTAATCTCCACTATGACGAAGCAATAGTGGCCAAGCCAAGGAACAGTTTCCAGCCACACGACAGAAGCAGAAATGGCGCGCCCTAGAAGGTGCAAAATGAAGAAGGGTAATGCCACACAGCACTGGGTTTCCCTTTAAAACTCTATGCTGTGGTGATAATTGAAGAATTTCTAAAAGTATAAATGAGTGCATAAGTCTCAATTTTCTCGACAGCTACCAGCAGCATTTTTTTTATTTTTTTTAATCATTAAGTGTATGCAGCGTAACTAGCCATGACACTACATACATATATATCCTTCTCACCTAGACATCATCTTAAACCACCATTTTATGTACATTACAACAGTGAGAAATTCTTGATAAGTAAACATTGATTAATTAGTTGGTTGATTTCTATCTTCCTCATCCCTACCCCTAGAAGGCTGCCAGTTGTTGAAAGATATTTTAGAAGCGAAGTTTTCCCCACATTTGTGTTGAATAAGATTGGATGTGTGAATGGTGAAAGGTTTTTGAACTCTTTTCTCCTCTGTTTCTTGAAGAATGAACAGTAAGGTATTAAATGTTCAATTGTTTGAACACTTTTTGTGCAGTAATTGCAGATATTAGTATAGCTTTTCCCAATCTTATTCATATATGCCAGATGGCTTCCTATGCCTGTTCTAGCTTGAATATATGCTGACTGGGTTTTTCGAGAAAATTTGGTCATGTTGAATGGTTTAAATTTGAAGTTGGGTATGTGGCATTTAGCCTGGGCTCTATATAGTTTGCCCAGTCCTATTGCTCTTTTCCCTTCTTCTTCACGTTGTAGTTGTGATGTCCAGTCTTGAGACTAGGCATCCCTAATGGATAGTCTCAACTCTTGTTTAAGGAAGCTGAGTGTTGTAAAGAGATGTTTTTTAATTGGCTTTTCATTTGCAGCTCTTCTTGCTAGAGAGTCAGCTAGCTCACTATATCAGCAGCATTGAGGCAACCCTCACACCACTCTCGGAAGGTGTACAAAAAAGTGTTGTTAACTCTATGAAAGTTTATTTACGACCTACAAATACTCAGTTCTTAAAGCCTATTCAAGCTCTTCTCCCTTAACTAGACAACCTCCCTGTGAGCACTCCTGGGCAAAGGATTACCAGCTCTTAAACTGTCCCAGCCAAGCCTACAGAGATGATCTAGGTCTTTGTGGCCTGAAGCTTAGTACGCCAAGATAAAGTCCCAGAAACAAAAGCTATAGCACAACCGCTATCACATCACCCGAGAATGACGTTACTTGCCCTAGCATTAAGTAGACAAATTATTTTTAGAATGATGCTTCGAAGGCTGTAATCACCAAATTACTACTACTAAGCTTCTATGGTAGCTATAACTAGCGTCAGCACCTCCATGCTGGAATTTACACATAGTGACCGGGCTGCTCAACTAAGCGTCGATAGATACCAACTCGTTTTATTGGATTAGAACTTGTTGGAAATTCTGACTCTCGAATTTAGGACTCACTCGTTATCCCTCTGTCTGAGGTTTCCAACATGATAGACTCCCTCTACATATGTCTCGAGTACGCTTATCACACCTAATGTTGGACATAAGCTTGGATATTTAAGTACTGCAGTTTACCTTCACTCTTATTTTTTTTGCATCAAGTTTTCATTACGTATGCAGCTTTCTGGCTATGACGCAATATCAAATAAAACGTACATAATTGATGACTTCATATATAAGAGCACTCATACCTTATATTTCATTCGCAAGTACCATTGTGAAGTTATGGCGGCTTTTTCTTCACCCCAAGTCAACTCTCATCTGTGAATACCTACCCAGGGAAACATTTCAAAACTGCTGAGCTATCCAGATATGCCTCCATCACTCTTTAATTCACATCACGCGAAATATGGCCTGATACGTCTCCTTCCCAAGTAGAGTAGGTGCCCAGGCTACTCAGACTATACCGGAGAACACCAACAGGAGGTAGACCACGGCACCTTCCATCGTTTGCTTATGTTTATAGTGTCAGCTGCACTCTCGCAACCGAAGCATTGGCGCGCACAGAGCTCAATTCGTGAAACTCCTTGCCAAAATTCAAAATCACATGCCATTCGAGATTGTATCCACCATACGTATCGTCTCATGAACTTGTTCTCATGCCTCTCGCGTTCATCCCAAAGAACTGTCTCCCAGATTTGTACGTCAGGCTGTGCTTCCTCCTTCAAGTATAAATATCGGCGTGGGCGTGAATTTGGTGGCCAGCTTAGGCCAGAGAAGAATCGATGAGAAATGTGGTCATTGCAACGAGGGTGTACTTGGTCGTACTTGTAAACTTGATCAGGTGTTGATGGGAATCGATTTCGTTGGGTGGGAGAGTTTGATTTCGTAGAGAGTCTTAGATCATTTCCTCGTCGGCCAACTTCTTCGGGAATCCGTAAATTTGTCTGAAATTTGCTCTGAAAGAAAATTTCATTACTAGGTTCGTAGAAGATAGTGCGTAGATGTGTTCAATCCTTGCCCTCTTATCTTTGATTTTGTGTCATAGCTAGAGAACTACATACGTAATTAAAATGTGATGCAAAAAATAGGTCTTTCAAATGTGCTTATGTAAGGTGATCGTCAGAGCACACTTTGTGTCAGTACGAGCCAGATGACTTCGTGTATGATGTTTTATTGTTCTAAATGAGTTTATGACTACCTAGCACATTGGGCTCCTCTCTGGCCCAGGCCACACCTTGTACAGTGCTCCTTGCCTCTCATATTTCTTGAAAGATCATTGATATACTGCCCGTGATGAATAGCCATTCAGCTCAGTGTTTACCCGTGGAATTCGGCCACCTTTTCCACGGAACCTTCTACCCAAAAAAAATAAAAATGGTAGCAATGGAAACTGCGTGCGCCGGAAAAAGTCTCAAAAAACCTGCAGCCATAGCCAGGCGAGGCCTCGTCACCGGGACCACATGAGGTGCGCATATTCATCTATATCTCCCTTCTTTGTACCATTCGAGGCCATCTTGATCTAATCCACCATCTCCGTATCGGGTGCTGAGTATGCTCTGGAAACTCATCGGATGGCATCTCCTCCATGATCAAGGGTTGATGATGAGTAGGGCTCCGACCCTACCATCTAATCTGATCGTGGTATGCTTCATGACAATGGTTATAGGAGAATGTGTTGAGAGATGAAGACGATACAGACGGCGAAAGCGATTGGGAATCCTCGTCGAAGTGAGGACTTTGTTACTCAATCTCGGGTCTGCAGACTCTACAGTGAGAGCTGGAGGTTCGTAGGGGACACCACTGACAGGTGTTGAGAGTAGCCTACCTAATATTGATAGTTTAGGGTCCGATTGTATGTTTTTCCAAGAGACACAATGTAAGCCATGCTTTCTAATTACTTAAAGCTCTCAGGTGCCACGAAATTCAAAGAAAACTTAGATCTAATACAAAAGATATTGCAAACGAATAAGCAATCTTGAAAGAACTCTATGGTGAGGTAAATGTTGGATTTTTTGTTCTTGAAATTTGTCCTCATTCGGGATATGTATAAATACTGGTGTACGATTCACAAATGCGGTTCAATTGAATTCATGAATGTTCCGACCAATTGTATTATTAAATGAAGTATAATGAGATTTTTATTTTTAAATATGCTTCTCTAAGGCTCGAGGGATTATTGTGCGAGGAAGAGTTAAAGAGTGTGATGAAATTCGTTACGTAATTTTCCTTTCTAATCTCACTCAACCAGTGGACTTCACCAGGATAAGGCTCAAATACCCGTTGAAATCCAAAATTTAACCCTTTCTAGAGTCGTGAACTTTAAAGCTTCTGCATCAAGTTTTTTTATCGAAAGGCTAGTTAATGTAAAACTTCATTTTGAGCTCGAGGAAGTCTCAAATTGGATAAATTAGAGAATATGATGACACAAATATAGCTATATCATGTCTAGCAAATATTTGAAGTTTGATGATTAATTACACCTTCAGCACTGTGTTCAAACTCTAGATTTTTTGGAACGATTGCATCTGAAATGCTGATCGTTGACTTCGGGTCTTTAGCTATTGTATTGTTTAAATATTGTTTTAATCTACATTATTCAATTTATCTTGATGTAAAGAGTTTCAGTTTTGACGGGTCCTCTCTAAGATATCGGTGCCAGCTTCGCGGGCGAGCTAAATCACTGGTTTATCATAGCAGACACGACCTGTAGGTTATTGGGTTCAATCCCTTCTTTAGCCATAAATTGAGTACCTCGTGTAATCATCACAGCCTTAATTTAATTTGCACCACTCTATAATTAGATCTTGATTGAAGGTTTAACGCTTTTTATTCCTTGGCTTCTTTCTCACTTCTTCAAGATCACCTACTTCAGATTCGAGTCCATAATCGCGGCTATCAGTAGCGTCTTTTCTCCTCATCTCACCTCTTCCAACAGCAATAAATTCTTCTTCAGCTTCGCTATCAATTAGGTCTAATTGCACAGGCATCCTCCATGCACTTTCGTCGCGAGCAACTCCCTTCATGGGGCCCATAGTTAGGACATCAACATCCTCATCTTCGAGATCCAATCTTCTCTTGTGAATTTCTTCCTGTGGGTGAATATCAAATTCATCTTCTCTTTCTGTATACTCAACATTTTCTTCTACTTCAACAAAATCCGGGGCTAGAGCTGACCATCTCTGTTGAGGCACAATAGACCACGTATGAATGCGTCCAGTTTCAAGACCGCATGCCACTATTAGAGGCTTATTAGGGTGCCACTCAACCACGCCATGCTCTTCCTTTGGTCCCTCCAAAATCTTAACTAGAGACCCATGATTCCGTTCCCAAATGTAGATATCGTGATTGTTGTACGCACTTGCTGTAACGTATTCTCCCGTTGCGCTAAAAGCTACATGATTCCATGACAGCTTGTTAACAACATCCTGAAACTTGTGCTCTATCTCAATATCAATTGTGTCAGGGTCAAGATCGGGTCCAGAAAGGCTAGGCAGCTGGATTGTTCGAATAATACGATCCTGACAATTAACCACTAGATCACGGCCTGAGCCTGTGAGTCTCATGAAGATGACAACCCCTGCGCATATTTTGGTCGAATAAATGATAGTTCGAGTGATGGTATCGATAATATTGAGCCAGCCTTTATTCGTACCCGTTAATATATGTTCACCAGAGCAAGTAAAGGTTGCAACCGTAGTAGTTTGTTTGGCATTCTGTGCAGCACGCCTGTGGCCAAGATTTGTGTTGGCGTTATATTTCGTTTGTTTCGGAATAGAAGGAAGGGCCATTTTAATTACCTCTGAATCTGTGGCATCGACGAGCATTGGTTGATCTTCAAAGAGAGCGACGACAAATGTCAAGCTAGAATTGAATTACTAACCATTTTCTTGTGCCACGTTTATACGTACTGACTCTGTGGATGAAAGTCTGCGATGTAGACTGGTGCCTCAAACCTAACGCTTCGGATTATATCCATGGTTTGAAGGTCCCAGATATTGCACTTCCAATCCTGACTACTGGTAAGAAGGTACCTGCCGTTCTGTGACCAGCTCAATGATTGGACCTGTCGCACATGGCCCTTGAGCTTCCTTGCCACCCCATTTGTCTCAACGTCAAATATGACGACGGTGCCATCCACTCGTCCTGCTGCCAAAAAGTCACCCTTACGACTGAAACGTACACAGCATGTGTGACCACTGCGTAGACTTCCTATCAGAGACTCTGGATAGTCTTGGGCAAGGACGAAAGGATCAACGAGGGCGAGATTCATTTTGAAGAGACTTAACTGAAATTAGATGAAGTTCAAACAGCTTTGCCAGTAAACCGAAGCAGTTTAAATAATTCGAGATTTGTGTGAAAGAGCAAATTTTTCTGCCATAGAGATTTTTCCAAATATTAAATGTAGAGGACATTGAGCGACCACAATAGTGGGCGTACTGTATAACTTGTTTGAACTTGAAATCTATTTTGTGTCCCCTGAAACATGGGGCAGTGATGTTACTGGCATTTCTTGTTCATGGTAATCTCTTGTTCGTTAAAGTGTCAGCAGTGTTCAGTCGGGGTCTCCTGTGATGAGAATGCACTTGCTGTCGGCGGCAACTTAGTTTGATTTGCTACACTAGTTGTTGGTATTAAAGAACGTGACAACCTGCAGATGACGTTTTCTGCTTTGGAGCTACTTTCATGTAGATTGTGGTTCCATGGTAGCCGCTACCCCTGGTCTCCACCGTGGAGCCCAAATCAAGCTAATACCTAGAAGCCTAAGGCATACATGGGCTCTCTACTCTTTCCACATCAGATTTTACATGGGTATGCAGTGTCAAGGGATGGAGTGGATTGCGATATCGTATGGTCGCTTGCTATCTCACGTGTAATGCTCGACCCACGATGTATACATATTTATGAGACTCGATAAGAGTCACTATTCCTCTTTGTAGATAATCTCAATCACCAGATTAGACCTCGTCAATCTATCCTATGACCTTTACCCTTACATACAGCGATCCAGCAACTAAAAGATTTCAAAAAAGAGTATATGATGATGACTCAATTTGAAAGAATAGCATTTATGCCTCGGATTTCATTCGTAAATTTCACTGCAAAGTTATGGTGGCTTTTTCTTCACCCCAAGTCAACCCTCATCCGTGAATACCCGCCCAGGGAGACGTCTCAAAAACCCTGAGTTATCCAGACATACCTTCATCGTCTTTGAACTTTTCTCCGCGCGAAATATGGTCTGAAGTGTCTCCTTCCCAAGTGAAGTAGGTGCCCAGGCTACTCAGACTATACCGGAGAACACTACCAGGAGGCGGATCACAACACCTTCCATCGTTTGCTTGTTTTTATAGTGTCAGCCGCACTCTCGCAAGCAGAGTCTTGGCACGCACAAAGCTCAATTTGTAAAAACTCCTTGCCAAAATTCGGAATCTCACGCCCTTCGAGGTTATAACCATCCGTCGCATCATCTTGTCAACTTGTCCTGATCCCTCTCACGTCCATCCCAAAGAACTGTTTTCCAGATTTGTGCGCCACACTTTGCTTCCTCCGTCGGGTATAAATATCGGCGTGGGCGTGTATTTGGTGGTCAACTGAGACCAGAGAAGGTCGAAGAGAGGTGAGTTCATTGGAATGAGGATGTACTAGGTCGTACTTGTAGGCTTGATGAGGCTTGGGTAGGATTCGAACTCGTTTGGAGTGAAAGATTGACGTAGTGGAGTCTTTTTGAATCTTTGCCTCGTGTGCCAACTTCTTTGATATTGCAAAGTTTGACTGAGCTTGGCTCTGGGAGAATATTTAACTCCCAGGTTGTTTTTTTTTTTTTTTTTTAAATCATTTAAGTGTAATCAGCTATGGAGCTATGACACATGACCGGTGCTATGTATACATGTGGGATGACTCTTTTGACGTTAGAGACACTCATACTCTGGATTTCATTCGCAAATACCGCTATGAGGTATGCTTGCTTACACAAACAGTCAACCCTCCTCCGCAAGTGCCCACCAAAGGGAATTTCGAAACCTTTGGTTATCCAAGCATGCCTTCGTCATCCATGTAAACTTGCACCACGAGAAATGTGGTTGTGTTTTGCCGGATTTGAACCAGCGATCTACTGTCTCAAGTGGGATATGTGTTCAAGCTATCCAGACTCTACTTGGCAGACCGGCCAAGATGATGTACCAGCGCACCATCCAACCATGGCGGTGTTTATAGTGTCGCCCGCACTCTCGCAACCGAAGTCTTGGCACGCACAAAGCTCAATTTATGAAAACTCCATACCAAACTTCAAAACTCCACGCCCGTCGAGATTGTATTCATCCTTCGCATCATCTTGTGAACTTGTCCTAATCCCTCTCACGTCCATCCGAAAGAACTGTCTCCTAGATTTGTGCGCCATGCTTTGTGTCCTCCGTCGGGTATAAATATCGGCGTGGGCGTATATTTGGTGACCGGCTGAGGCCAGAGAAAGTCGATGAGAAGTGTGATCTTTGGAATGAGGATGTTCTTGGTCGTACTTGTAGACTTGATGAGGCTTAGGTTGGAGAAGGACTCTTTGGGAGTAAAAATTTGACGAGTAATTTAAGTCATTGCCTCGAGGGCCAACTTCTTTGGTATTTCGAAATTTGACTGAACTTGGCTCTGGGAGAATATATCACTCCCAGGTTCGTGGAGGACACCGCGTACAGGTGTTCAGTCTTGCCCTCCAGGACCAGCATATGCTGTTTACTATCAGACTGAAAAGGATGAACAAAATAGAAAGGACTGAATGGAAAGTAAGATTTTCGATGCAACTCGTTCATGGAAAATGGATCAAAAAACTGGCAAGGATTATGGCATTCAGTCAGGGATGCATAGATTTTGTTCAGTCATGTAACCTTCCAACTAACCGAATTGAGCAGTAGAAGTAGTGAGTCCCTCAGCTGCGCATATCCGTGCAAAGCTACTAGATTGTAGCAATGGACTAAGGTATAAAGCTAACCAAAGCAAGTGAATTTTTATGACGAAGAACGTAGATAAAGAGAATCCAGATATTTCACAAATTTGAATACGTATAAAATATGATAAAAAATTCGGGAGATCGCCCCATCTGTCTGTGCTGGGATCGGCAGAGCGGAGTTAAGATTTACTCCGAATGATTTTCATGTGATAGACTGCACCAGCATTACAGTTTGATATACCTCATAGTTACTGAGATTTACATTAAAAAACAGCTTATAATAACTTAAAGGACTAAATCCAGTTTCCAACCAATGATCAAAACCTCAAAGTAGTGAAAGATATCTTGTTAAGGCTAAGAGGCTTTCAAAACTTGAATAGATTAAAAATTGTGCTGAAAAGAGAAAATCAAGGGTAAGAAAAATTGCATGCCTATGCGGTGCAACCGAGAACAACTAGCTTTGTAGTTACAAATGTAACTGATTCATTACTGATCGACAGTAACGCTAAGAAGGTATGGATTGGTCTGGCATACCCGTAACATGGCATCCTCGGAGTTTATGCTAGGAGACTGAAAGTCAGTATCCTTACATACACCACCAGTAATATGCTAAGAAGATATCCTGTCAATTTACATGAAATAAGCTTCATAGGTGATGATCTTTGACCCATAAGACCTTGCATTTCTGGTAACGTTTGCATTGCAATATATTCATAATGGTCTCTTTCACCGTGTTGTTTTTTATCTCATTACATTTAAGATACTCGCACGAAGGCTATAGATGAGGAGAGTGTTAGCCTTATCGGTTCGTAGTCAAGGAAATCAGAGCAATGGGACTTGGGAAGTGAAAGGGTGAAAGCTACGAGAAAAGGTTGAGGGGACTGACAGGCATCGATTTGCAAAACTTGTGGTAGTGCTAGCTTGACCTTGTTCCGGTATACAGCCGGACCCTTCAATTGTAATGGATTGCCCTCGAAATATACTGTTATCAGTTCATTCTTGTCACCAAGAATACGCTCTACTTCGGCAAAGTTATGTAACTGATTGTAAGATGCCCAGAGCTCCTGTAGATGTACCAAGTGACTGAGACCTTCAAGTGAGGTAATTCTATTATTTGATATGTCCAGTACCCGGAGCGAAGAGCAGGCTTCGAGACCTGAGAGGTTCGTGAGGGCGTTGTGGGATATGTAGAGTTCTTCCAACCCTGTCTGACACATAAGGCCGCTGATATTTGTAATACGATTGGATTGAATCGATATGATTTTCAGGTTCTGGAGAGTATCTATACCCGATATTTCTGTGATCTTATTCTTACCCAGCCACAACTCTTCCAAACCAACAAGAGTTTCGAGGCCTTGTATCTTTCGAATACGGTTCGCTGCAAGCTCAAGGTTGCGTAGTTTCGTAAGCCCGGAAAGATTTTCAATCAAGCTTATTTTATTTTGTACAAAGTAGAGGTCTGTGAGGGAGATAAGATGAGATATATTTTTGATATGCTTGATCTTATTGAAAGAAAGATCAAGGGACTCAAGTTTAAGGAGGTCTTCAAGATTTCGGATATGGGATATGAGATTGTCGTAAAGATCTAATTCAGTGAGTGTGTTGGCTAACAAAGATAGGCCTTCAATTTGGGTGATGGAGTTCTGGCGGAGACATAGTCGCACGACATCCTTGAACCGTTCCAATCTGAGAGCAGCTATGGAAGATATTCTTGAGTGAGTACAATCAATTTCCGTAGTATCAAGAGGATAATCATCGAGTAGATCAAAGGAAAGTTAGCCCTTCTTGCTCTTCGTCGGGTGCCTATCTACATACCCTCATCGGCCTCTATGATTTGTCCTATCGGTGCTACCTCGTCTTCTGATTGCTCTACATCAGAGGAAGCTTGAGGATTTACTAGCTCTAGCTTCTTCTCTTTTCGTAGCTTGCCATCCCATCCACTGCTGCTCCGAGGGGTAGATGGATTGTCATGGCCATAAACATCCTCGCCACTGATTGAAATACGTGGCGCTGATGTTTTGTTTTCTAGAGAAAATTCAACCTTTTCAGAGGCCATATTTTTGTACGTTGAAGAATATTATGGTTGAAGTTGATGTAGGTCCCTAGCCCATTACACTGGCTAGGCTGGAGTTCTCTAGTTGAGTCGGAACGGTGGGCCGAATATGTTCAGGGTTGTTCGACGCGGCCAAATTGATCTAGGATCGTCCTCAAAGACGCCAACGCAACTTGCATTTAAGTTATATGTCTTTCACTTATAAATAATGCTCCAAATTTTAAACGATGTACTCCATCAGACATTAAATTCTACAAATAGTCTTTACAAACGGGTGAACTGGCTATCAACTCATCCTGTAATTTCACCACATTGTCTCATTTGTATCTAACCATAATTGAATAATCTGGAAGATTTGACCAACAAACACGCTTAGATTACAGATAACAGGCATCAATCAAAGTGAATGAAATTTTATTCATGACGTGCACAAGCCTAGCACTCATTAATCATGATATAGAGAAGGCTAGCTTTAATAAAAGTGAAATTAGAAGCAATATTATTTTCAGTCTCATCGACACGTTCAGTTAATTCTAACTATGTACCACGATTCTTTTGCTCTAGAATGCATGGTTTCGAGAGACTTGATGAGTTTGATGTATTTGCGAAGGAGAAATTTTCCATCCAAATGCGAAGAGCAGTTTAATCATCTTTTGCGACACATCATGGGATTGACGTCGGATATTGACTTTCAGCCTACTTGATATCACCAAAACCTATGTTAGATAATTGGCCTGAAGAAGTTTTCTTTCATAATATAGTCATTAATGCACTGCGAGTAACTTCATTATCTCTCTAGCCTCAGCAATCTCTCCTGAATAGTTCAATGAGAAACTCGGTAGAGTAGCCACGATTTACTATTTTGAAGCATGATGCATTCCGTTTCAAAAATTCGATAAAGTGTCTACGTCAGCAGCAGCTAAGACTCACACTACCCTAGAAGCTGCAGCTAAATGCAGCCTTCTGAAAGGTTATCTGATAGGCGGCAGTTACAGCAAGGCAGCATATCATGCCGCTTGCCAGCTCACGTCTGTATATGTATGGATCTGACCCGATCGGCTAAATGTTTAAATCTGTATTTTTACTCTCACTTGCGAATTCTCCTTGCTAGGAACTTGCACAAAATCGTGGTCGCAAGCAACTTGTTTAAGACGCGGGCATTGGAATTTGCACAGGCATGGACGCAGAAGGTCCCAAAACTAAGATTCATTCTAATTCTGTTCTAGACACGAGTTTGCGGATGCATATAGAGAAAACTGTCGCAATCCACAACGGCTACGAGATTACTGATCTGCTACCGGCGCAATCCCAGGAAAGACGGCTGGCACGGACAGTGATCTGCATAGATGCCCGCAATTATGGAGAATATAATTCATTGTGACAGCCTCCTATCTTTCAAAACTGATCGTAATCAGCGATCTTGTACGTAAAAGTTAACTGCTTACGAGAGGCTGAAGTGGGAAGGTATTGCGAGCCAGTTCTGTAGCGCGCGCAGACAACTTATGTCGTGAACAAAGTCTAAACATCTACATGCAGTGTCTTCAATGAACATATGAGTTATACATTATCTCAAAGTCAAGTTCCGTCAAATTTCGCAATACCGAACAATTTGGCCCTCGAGGCAATGATCCAATATTCCTAACCAAATCAAAATTTCAATGCCCACGAGACCGAATACCTCGTAAGCCTCACCAAGCCTGCGAGTAATGCCTGGTACATACTCGTTTCAATGAGGATACCTCTCGTCAAAACACTCTCTGGCATCAAATAACATCCACGTACATGCCCACAAGAATATGAGTACCTGCCGGAGGAAACAAATTGAGGTGCACAAATCTGGGTGGCAGATCTTTGGGATGGGCGTGGGAGAAATCAGGAAAAGTTTGCAAGATGATGCAGAGGAGAGGTACAATCTCGAAAGGTGTGAAGTTAAGAATTTTGGCAAGGAGTTTTACGAGTTGAGCTTTGTGCGTAGAAAGACTTCGGATGCGAGAGTGCGGGAAACACTATAAACACCGTAATGGTTGAATGGTGCGCTGGTACATCACCTTGGCCGGTTTCCCAAATAAGGTCTGGATAGCTTTGACACATATTCCACTTGATACGGGAGACCACTGGTTCTAATCCCGCAAAACACAACGGCTTTTCTCGCGGTGCAAATTTACATGGATGACAAAGGCATGCTTGGATAGTCAGAGGTTTTGAAACGTCCCTTTGGTGGATATTTACGGAGGAGGGTCGACTGTTTGTCTAAGCAAACACACCTCGTAGTGGTATTTGAAAATGAAACTCAGAGTATGAGTGTCTTCAATGTCAAAGGAGTAATCAAATGTGTATATAGCACTAGTAATATGCAATAACTAGATAGCTGAAAACATGTTAACTAACTTAAAAGATAAAAGACGTACGTGAATGCAAGAGGTACCAATTAGCTAGCACATACAAGTTGCATGAAGAGATGCGACGTTTAGATATCTTTGTTCTATTGCTAGACAGCATCATGTGGTTACTCTTTGTTGTTCTTGGTGCTTGTGGTAGACTTAAATCTTTTCTATTTACTAGATTTACCAAAGGAACAAGGTCCTACTTGGTGCGAGCAAACAGTATACTTTAGTTCAGTGCTACATGTATGTTTTTCCCATTTAAAGCGGTAAAAAGCCTGCCTTTACTTATGAATTACTAAGAATACTCGAATTTTGCCGCTTTCGACATTCTTCCGCCATAACTGGGAACTTGAGAATATTTGTGTAGTGAGATTACTCATCTAACCAAAGTAGCTCTAACTCCCTAGATCCCGACTTAAAATAGAGTGCATTTAGGAACAGATGTGTCTACTTTTGGCGAGTCACAAGTTTCATTTTGTCTACGAGATTATGTTTAAGATTCATAAAATTATAATTAATTCTTTTGACTACACTCCGGTTCCAGGAAATGCACCACTACGGCTAAGAACGACAATGCCACGTTCACGGGATATATAACCCTTCATAAGGTTCTACTCGAGAAATGAATTGTTAGTAGGAAGCAATGAACAAACGCAGTTCTGAACGCGCCATGAGGCGTTCAGTCCGATATGTTTGAAGACAAATATGGGCTTACCTTATAAATCATATTCGCAATCAAACATTCAACTTCATCAATATCCATAGGGTCACTATTATCGAGACTAATTGCAGCGGCAAATTCGGCAACTGGAATTCTAGTGCGTCGCATGGGGGGCCCGCTAGTATCTTTAGTTGATTCAAAGCCGGCGGCAATGAAAACTTTGCGTAGTAGATTTCGTAGAGCGATATCCCGTCCTCTTTCTAGTGTCAAATAAATGCGACGTTTAGTGAATTCATTCTCTCCTGATAAGAGAGCTTTATCAAAGCCAGATAGATCCCCACTTTTAATGCAGCGGGATAGGGGGAGAAAAAGCTCCTGAAGGCGAGGATACGGTTGCAATAAAGCACAAGTAGGTAGTGTGTGGGTCGTTAAGAGATGACATGGAATCAAGTACGTTAAGATCAGTCTGGATAAGTTAAAAGTTGAACTTTTCTTCAAGACTGATTGCTTAACTCTTTATTTCGAGTGGAATTTATATGGCACATTTGCCAGGCATGTGTGAGATGCTTTTCAGCCTGTCATGCGTGAGAAAAGTCTACTTCGCGGCGGAATTCGAACCTCTCCGTATGCCTCCTCAAGGAAAGAGATAACACCGACATAGTACTTGAAAGTGACCTGATGAGCCATAGGAAACGCATCAAGTGTTGGCATATCGCCTCGGTAAGCTTGAAGGGCTCTCAAAATATTCCGTGATAGGGTGATCGAGTTCAGCTTAAAATATGTTTTGAATAACAAGTTGATAATGTAATAGATACCCCATTTTCTAGATTCTTCTAATGCTGCTCTATTTTTGTTTTAGGGATAGAAGCTTTTGGTATAATTGGACCTGCTTCACTTACCTGTCTGCGAGGCATACTTGAAAGATTTTGTTAAGGATTCGAGCAGCATCTTCAAGCTTTTCGTGACCCTCGCTGTCAGGATTTAGGGCTATTTCTTGCATTCGGTCAATAGCAACGGCGGATTTAGCAAGACCTTCATCGGCTTTGATAGCAAAAATTCTCATGTACTTGCCTGCCACATACAAGCAAGGCACGGTCCAAGCTTCAAACAAGTTCTTGTCATAGCCCCGTATAAGGATCAAAGTCATCTCTTTCCATGCCTCAAAGACACTCAACCATGACGCCTAGGTACCTGTGAGTAGAAAATATACGTCGGCTTATCGTCCTCAACAATTAAATTACGTGAAAACAAGCCAGTGATTTAGAGTGGTATTATAATTGTGATTTTACCTTCGAATTTGCTGCGATAGCTTTTTCGGCCAATAATATTTCACCGACAGCCTTCCAGTATGCATGGTATACAGATACCCAAGCCTCTCCTTCATCTTTCTGCATCCTAAAGGAGACCTGTCTATCCTGAAGAATCTGATTCCTTAAATCCTGTTCTACATGTTGGAAATTCGTGCTTTTGAAAATAGCTTGAAGTCTATTGACGTTGTGCGAAGGCGCAACAGGAGAAAGCGTTTGAGAAAGCTCGTAACCATTGCCTACGCTGTACGATTTGAGAAACTCCCGTCCAAGTTCTCCGAGGGGCTCCATTGCAGTAATTGATAGTCTTTCCGTCATTTTTGGCTTTTACTTGTGCATTTCCATGGGGATAATCCGTTCAATATTCTGCTGATAACGCTTACAGATTTTAGCTTTCTTGTTTGAAGAACGTCGTATCGAATATTTTGTTCACATTGATTGAAATTGATTTACCTAAGGCTAGCTAATCGAATCTTGACGTCAAAGTTCGGCATCGTCGGACAAGTTGCGACAATATTACTAATCTGGCCATATCGGGATTGGTGTCAGCTAAGCGATTAAGGGCATTGAAAATATAAGCCCTAACGATAGTATGCTTGTCAAATACGATTTCTGGAAGTTATCCGACGCGACAACTAACAATTTCTAGATACGGTAAAATTTCACAGTAAGTACTCACTTCAAAGAGAGAGAATTTGAGCGTGCGCTAACTGGCCTCAGATGGGTAAGTCGTAAATTTCGTCAAAACCATCACTTTTTCCTAGTATTTTACCCTTGCCAGGACATGTCACAACTTACTTGCTCCGCTGCGGTTTTTTAACATCAAATGCTGCCAAAAATATATCAATTCTAGCTGCAAGAGTCTAAAAAAAGACCAACGAATGCAAACCAATTGGCATCAATTAGAGAGCTTTTCTAGAGTTCAACCAAATGTACTCTACCAAAGGTGGTCAGACTTCATAACATTTCAATGTTAAGCACGCTCGTGAGACTAAAATCGACATGTAAACACGACGACCGCTGAAAACCATAAATTTCTTAAACAACGAATAGATTTTAAGGAAATATGCTGAAGATTAGAATAGGTCGTCTCACGGAATACCAGGTTATTGGCCGACACTTGCCTACAGAAACAGCCCCAACTCCAAAATTATATCGGATGAGAATATTCGCTCCAAACTCTGTAGTGGCTAAGTCTCGGTTTTGGTACTTCTTGAAGAAGCTTCGCAAAGTAAAGAAAGCAAACGGTGAGATAGTCAGCCTGAACGTGGTAAGTTAAATAAACAACTCGCCTTTTAACATTCAATTAATACTCGAAACTAGATCAACGAAAAACGTCCTCTCAAAGTCAAAAATTTCGGTATTTGGATCCGCTATGACTCTCGCTCTGGTACCCACAACATGTACAAAGAATACCGTGAGATGTCCCGAACTGATGCAGTTGAGGCTTTGTATCAAGATATGGCTGCGAGGCATCGATCTCGCTTCAGGTCAATTCATGTACGTCCAAAGAACATTTAGTTATCGTTAACCCCATGTCGAATCTACTAACATACATAACAAAAAGATCCTAAAAGTTGTCGAGATTGAGAAGACAGATGATGTAAAGCGACCCTACATCAAACAACTACTTACTAAAGATCTCAAATTCCCCCTTCCCCACCGAATTGCCAAGTCAGCTAGCTCCAAGATATTTGCCAACAAGCGACCATCAACTTTCTATTAGGGCTGGCAAGGAATGTTATGTTGTTTGGGACTTCCGGGTATCAGAACTGCTCCGATAATCTGTCGTCATATGCATACCGGTGGGCGATATGTAATATCCAAACTCAAATTTATTATCAAGAATAGCGTTCGTTTCTACAGTGAATAACGACCACGCTTCAGCTCTCAGTAGCTACCCTTTAATTATTTTATGAAGACAAGGTGTTCGTGAAGTAGTCAGGATCTAAATGATCGAAAATTGGTGCAAAAACTATCGGATTTTCTAGATCCAAATGATCATCTCGTTCTATCGGGGTTATCTCAGATAGCAATGAAGTCATATCTCTTGTATAATTCAATCACTACAACTCTACTCAGAACATTTATTCCTGCCCTTGCTAACAAAGCTACACCAATTTTAGCGCATGTAGCCATTAGAGAAAAACCTGACCAGGCAATCCTTCCACACCCTCTTCGTCAAGTATTGCAGATTGGGGTTTGCACAAAAATCTATGACACATGAAGCACACTATGAACAGAGTGTGAAGGCCTGAGCAGCCTTAATGAAAGCATTTAAAGGATGCTGAATATGCAGCCAACCTGACTTGGAACCCGTCTTTAATTTGCCTCATGGGTGATCCGTGGAGATTTGACGTGATAAATGGAATATTCGCTTCTATGAAATCCTTGTAAAATTGTGAGGCAGAAGCGAAAATTTATATCGCGGAACAAAAATAGAAAAGGCTCCGACCATCGTGGACTTTTTAATATCTATTAAGGAAATAATGAACCCTAAGTCATTGAAGTTGTAGACCGCATTGATTCAAGAAATTACCAAGGTGAAACTAGGTACATAATTTGTAGTCACGTGTGTATCAACAACATGGCCTACTTGATAGTCCCAATTATTCTAAATTCTAACAATATCACCAGCACAAAACACTCTTATATTATCTTCACTTATACATAAACATTCCAATAAACAAACGTCTAGATCTCATAGAAACAAAATCCCACTCTCCTGTAATTCACACTGGCTCCCATAAGAACGACCGACACTCGGGAGAAACCTACTTTAACCCAGGTACTCCACAAAACTCAACTCAAAACAGCATCAAAACCGAAAATTACGAAACCGAATTCCCACCCTTCAGCACGTGCTCAGCCCGCAACGGGCGATGAGACCGCCCAAACCCAGATTAGAATGATGGATCTGGACGATCCCGAAAACAACATTGACATGTGTAGCCCATTCGCTACTTTCAACTACGACGACCCTCTCGAGAGCAGCTCCCTCGAAAGCGCTCTTGCTAAAAGCGTCTAGACCGCAACCTCCCGCGTCAAAGAGGCAGAGAACCTGTTCGGCAACATAGTCCACACTATTGATCAGCAGTGCAATGATCTTACACAAAGTAGCCTACCTGAGAACCAACGAAAGGCCCTGCTTTTATTCCTCACAGATCTCTCTAATGTTGCTGAAAGCCACTTTTCGGCCTACATCAGCGGGATAATATTGGAGCCCACAGTAACAGCCCCAGGCGAGAATGAAAGAAGACTATCCTCTCAGCTCGCTACCACAACTCACACCTACGCTGGAGCAGCACACCGCGCAGAGCAGGCGCCCCCGCCACAAACCAAATCGGTTAGAGATAGCCACACCTTGCAGAAAAACTCTACACATCCAAGCGCAACCAAGAAACAACACCAACGCACAGACAATAGGTTGTTCGTCCGCATACCTGAGGGAGACAAATGTAGGAATCTTTCTGCGTACGCAATCCAGACACATCTGAAATTAAAGCTGGGACCTAGCGGCCCGCTCTTGACCAACGTCCAAGCAACTAAGACGTGATTCGCTCTATGCCCAAAAACCG
This sequence comes from Blumeria graminis f. sp. triticale, assembly GCA_905067625.1. Taxonomy (NCBI): domain Eukaryota; kingdom Fungi; phylum Ascomycota; class Leotiomycetes; order Helotiales; family Erysiphaceae; genus Blumeria; species Blumeria graminis. The sequence goes on along the minus strand of LR898472.1, from coordinate 6,549,085 downwards.
GCGAATCCACTGCTCTGAAAGAAAAAATTGCTTCAGTTGACCTCATAGGCGATGCAATCATAGAGAGCGCAACCCCATGGGTGTCCTTCCGTATTGAAAATGTTCCACGTACCTTTAAGACAATTAACGACAACTTGGAGTACTGCTTAAGGCCAGTAACCCAAGAAGATATCCAGGAAGCCCTCTCCACTGCCACAGGTGTATCCCCAGTCGCCGTCTTACCTTCAAGAAATAATGATGCACACCCAAGCTCGTCAGCCACGTCATGGATCGTCCGATTCTCAGAGAGTCAACAACGTCTACCCCGCGTCCTTTACCTATTTGGATGCCGAACAGTAACAAAGCTTTTTCCGAGACGACAGTCAGTAATACAATGCCTCCGTTGCTGGTTATGGCATAAAAGTCGTTCATGCGCATCTCCTATTAGATCCCGTCTCTGTGGCTCGTCGCAACACACCGAAAGGGAACACAAAAACCACTGCGCTGCCCCGGCGGGCCACATATGCCCCCCTCGATGTATTCATTTCCATCGTCCTCATCCGGCTAATGATGCCACCTGTGAACTCCGCCTCAAGCCTAATTCACCCCCTAAATCACAAACGCAAATATCTGCAATCAAGAAAATCAGTGCAGAAGCTCAAGTGCGATACCAAGCAGAAGCTGGCTGTGTAAAACCCTCACCAGAGATCTCCAATGTCACTCAGCAAATCATCTCTACCCCAGCAGTAGATAATCTCCCGTCAGGATCAATACCACAAACTAGACAAAAATCTCCGACAGCGGCACCCCACCCTGGCCTCTCCGCTCAAAGCTCAAACAACCGTTTCGACATTCTTAGCGTCGAACATAGTCAGAGCGAGGAACAAATGTAACAATAATGAGTGGCAAACCTCGAAACACAGCTCGCAATAAACCGCTAAGAATACTCTCTCAAAATGTCGGACGAGGAGCACAGGCCCACGAAATCGCCTTAAACGAAGCCTATGCAAATAAGGTAGATATAATTTTAATACAAGAACCTTACATATTTCAAGACCGATCTAGGAGAATAACCAAACAACATCCATCCTTCGAATCCTTTTCCCCAACAGATAACTGGACAACGGAAAAGCCGCGCGTAATCTCCTATGTCTCTAGAGGAGTAGGTCTCCGTACAGAACAAGTCCGCACTGTAACATCTCGAGACATTTTACACTTACGACTAACATCAAAATATGGCCAGATACTCAATTTACTTAATATCTATAACGCAGCCGCTAGCTCTCTTGGGGAATATGCGCTTGAAAAATTGTACATATATCAGTCTAAAGAACTCGGCGGGAGTTGTCTACTCCAAGGGGATTTTAACCTTCACCACACTCTGTGGCAGCCATCATGACCACCCGGACAATCTAGGGGCTCAGAAACATTCATGCAATGGGCTGAAAGTCATAACTTCCATCTTCTCTCGCCTACAGAAGAGGAAACTCATAACCGTGGAAACGTACTGGACCTGGCGCTCGGGCGAGGACCTCTTTTGCATGGTGCAGAATGTGAAATAGCCACAGACCTAGACACAACCTCAGACCATCTTCCCCTCCTAACAACAATCGCATGGAATCGGAAAAGCGAGCCGCTCAAAAGACTCCGCCTAGATACCGTCGACAAAGACCTCTTCCGTCGCCTGCTGAAGACTTCGACCTGCTGTATTGTCCCCCTCCCACCTCATACTTCCAAACACGACCTCGATATACTGACAGAGAGCCTGATCAAAGCCATTGGTACCGCTTTCAATGGATCCGCTCAACGCTCTATAGGAACTAGTCGTGGTAATCATAGTGGAACAGTGCATGCAGGTATGCTCGCACACAGTATAAACATTTTGCCCGTTCCCCCCCAAATAACGAGATAGAACTCAGGGATGCAAAGAAAGCCTATCGCAAGGTGATAAGGAAAGCCAAACACGCCTTCTTCGAGACACGTGTTGTGAAAGCTAGCTCGGGTAAAGACGTGTTTGAAATGGCAAAGTGGCACAGATCAGCCGGGACCTTCTGATCAACCCCTCTCAAAAATCCGCAGTCACCCAATAGTAACCATGCAATCACAACAGAGGAAAAAAGGAAAGTTTTATTAGCCAACTTACTGACACACTCCACAAACGCCAAAGATATGCCATTAGATACTCCCGCTGTGCCAAATACCCAACTACCATTCCCTCTAGCTTATGAAGAAGTGAAAGCAGCGATTTTCCGAGCAGGCAATACCTCCCCAGGGGTTGACGAGATACCACCAGCTATCCTTAGAGAAGCATGGCCACTTATTCAAGATCATATCATAGCGCTCTTCACTAGTTGTCTGTCACTGGGATACCACCCCATCTGCTTCCGGCAGGCTGAAGTAGTTATCCTTCAAAAGCTTGGCAAGACTGATCTATCCTCGCCCTGATCTTATCGACCGATTGCACTACTTTCAGTTCTGGGAAAAGGTCTGGAAAGATTGATAGCAAAACGTATATCCTGGATCGCTGTCAAGCATAAGGTCCTGGCATCTCAACAATTCGGAGCTCTCCCCTGCAGATCTGCGACTGACCTCACAACCAGCCTCACCCATGATGTGGAGAGAGCTCTCAACGAAGGACGCACAGCAAGCATGCTCACACTCGATGTAAAAGGCGCTTTTGACACCGTTCTCCCAGGAAGACTCTTGTACCGCATGCGTACCCAAGGCTGGCCCAACAACCTCGTCGACTGGGTCGGCTCCTTCGTAACGGGACGCTCAGTACGGATCCGTATAGATGGAGAAATGGGCCCTCTGCAAAAAGTAACATGTGGTCTCCCGCAAGGATCTCCCGTATCCCCTATCTTTTTTATGCTCTACATTGAACCTCTCTTCAGACTCAAAAACCTCACAAATGCATTCGGATACGTGGAAGATGTGGCTATCTTGGATTTCATGGATAAACGTGGCGGAAACTAGGATGGTGTCTCATGGGGAGTTCCATTCTAAAACACAACTCGGGGTTAGATCAAGTTCTCAGACAATTAGGACAGGCTCAGGAACGTAGGGTTGTTTCATAGGGATTGCGTAGTAATACTGTTCGAGACAGAGCTTAGGGCTGTCCTATTATCTGATGTACATATAAACCCAGCGTGAAGGAGTATTCTTCTTCACGCAACGTCTTCTGTTTATACTCATACCTATTGTTCACTTACTTATCTCTTCTCTAAAGAAGACCGCCGTTATTGTACCCTTCTCACCTACTACTTGTTTTACCTTTACTTCTTACGTGAACCCTATACCTAACGCTGAATTTATACCTCCTACTCTTAGGAATCACCACCATACTCCACACCTGTAACCTACTTGTACCAAATTCGTACCCTACGGAATACTAATAACACGGCTCCTTGAGACTAGCAACTCAAAAATCGCTCATAGAAAACTGTGAATTCCTTAAAAAGCCCCTACAACAAGCCTCCGAATGGGGTAAGACCGAGGGTATCACGTTTGACCCTGGAAAATCTGAGCTGCAGCACTTTTCTAGGCGCCGCTGCAATAGGGACCCACATAGTACCCCAAAAGTATCGTCCAGCGAGATGGAGGTTACTGAGAATACATCGCGACCATACACTAGATGGCTGGGAATATACTTTGACAAAAAACTGACATTCAAATGGCATGTACAAATCTTAGCCGGTAAAGCCGGTAAAGCCCTGAAAGTCGCGAATGGACTCAAATCTCTAGGCAACACAACGAAAGGAGCCCCCCCTTACCTACTTCGTCAAGCTGCTCTAGCCTGCGTCCTACCGATCGCTTATTACGGAGCAGAGACCTGGTGGCCAGGCTGCAATAGGAAAATTAACCAAACCCGCACAGTTTCCAATCGCGTTGAAGGACACGTTTCTTTCCTGCATAGAGTCATCATGTCATGTACTAAAGCTATCCTCCCAGTGTACAGGACCACTCCAACACCTGCACTAATTCGAGAATCTGGCCTCTTGCCACCTAAGCTTGAACTAGACTCTAGAGCTCGCCAGGCCGTCCTGCGAATACATCGCCTTGATAGCAGGCACCCCCTCCGACGAAGAGCTAAGTTTGTCATCAAAAACCAGAGCCGCGTCTCCCGTTTCTCGGAGTGGGTCTTGGCAAGACCTCCAGTAGAGGACATAAATCCCCTAATCAATGCACCTTGGTCCATGAAAGAAAGCTGGCGCAATAGCATTAAATGAATATCCCAGCACCCAATCTCTTTGCCAACAGAAATTCCTTTCTAGGACCTCATTGCATACACCGATTGGAGTAGACTCCAAGCCTCGCTAGACACAGAGCCTCGCGTCGGGGGTGGATTAGTTCTGCACCAAGCTGGAAGAGTTCTACTTAACAAGTCGGTAGCACTCAATTCTTCACTAACCATATTTGACGCAGAAGTCACTGCAGTTATCCTCGCAGTAGAAGCTGCTCTGGGCCTCCCTACCGCTAGGCTCGCTAATAGTCTCTGGGTTCTGTTAGATAACCAAGACGTAGCATGTAAATTAAAAAGTTTTCCGATCTGCTCCTCACAGAATAAGTTTGTCCAGTTCTCCGAGTATGCAACAGCTTGGAAAAACCGGCCCCGACTCCCACACACCATTACAGGTGAAATAAAAGTGTTCTGGATACCAGGACACGCCGGAATTAAAGGAAACGAACAGGCAAATTCTGCGGCCAAAGCGGGCCTAATCCTACCTCCACCCTCAACCACGCCCCTAACTTTGGCATCTGCCAAAAACCGGTTAAAATCATTAACAGGCTCCCTTCTCGAGGAATTCTGGACACTGGAAGCCCCAACCTCATATCAAGCACTAGGAATTGACACCATCGAACGATGTCCGGGTGAACTTTTCTTAAATCGTTCCCTTGTAGCCCATCTTTATGCTGCCCGCTCAGGGCATGGCGACTTTGCTGCCTACCACGAACGTTTCAAACACGTCGACGCACACAAAATATGTAGCTGCGGGGCTCCCAAGTCACCAAGGTATCTCTTAACCTGCCACATTCCCTCAGTAAGGCTACCTAGAGTTCCAAGGAGCTACAGCGATAACGTTAGTTACCTATTTGGTAGTCAAGATGGAGCAAAAAAATTGACACGGTGGCTGCAAGATATAGAATTCTTTTCAAAAATCTGCCCCCGGCACAGAGCAGAATCTCACCACGTTTATGCTGACTAGAAATTTGCACAGAAGGATGTTACACTCTGGCCCTTTAACCCAACTCAAATATATAGATAGTTAGCTGTCCCAGTATTTTCATGCCCAAGAAACTTTATCGCAAATTCATTTCATGTTATAGAGCAGGATAACCCTTCTATAGCCCTTTGCCCAGAAAAACTAAAGGCTTTGGCGATTCAGGTTTGGACAGTCAAAGGCCTCAGGTATCCAGGGCAGTAAGCTTTGGCGTCTTATGTCCTACTTAGGATTTATATTAGATAGACGTAAAATAATAAACCAAACTGACCCAATCTAACAATATCAATTATTGTGTACTCAGCTACCTCTAACACGGTGGGGGACTATTCTCAACACATGTCAGCGATGTCCCCTACGAACTTCCAGCTCTCACTGTAGAGTCTGCAGAGCCGAGATTGAGTAACAAAGTGTTACGGGAATACTCCCTTGTGTGTACTGTCTGCGCCAGTACGGTAGAGATGGAATCTAGGGTCTAGTCAGCTATAGAGACTACCAAGGGTGGAGATTGGAAACAGTTGCTAAGCAACGGAGACTTTTATGATCAGCGTCGTTAAATTAAATCCCTTATGTAAATAGCAAGATGTAGGAGGCCTTCCGTCTTTAGATTTCGTTAATTAACTGATTTTATTCTGGACTTGCTCTGCTGTATACCAACACCAATTGATCCGGCGACACAAAGTCCTCACTTCGCCGAGGATTCCCAATCGCTTTCGCCGTCTGTATCGTCTTCATCTCTCAACACATTCTCCTATAACCATTGTCATGGAGCATGCCACGATCAGATCAGATGGTAGGGTCGGAGCCCTACTCATCATCAACCCTTGATCATGGAGGAGATGCCATCCGATGAGTTTCCAGAGCATACTCAGCACCCGATACGGAGATGGTGGATTAGATCAAGATGGCCTCGAATGGTACAAAGAAGGGAGATATAGATGAATATGCGCACCTCATGTGGTCCCGGTGACGAGGCCTCGCCTGGCTATGGCTGCAGGTTTTTTGAGACTTTTTCCGGCGCACGCAGTTTCCATTGCTACCATTTTTATTTTTTTTGGGTAGAAGGTTCCGTGGAAAAAGTGGCCGAATTCCACGGGTAAACACTGAGCTGAATGGCTATTCATCACGGGCAGTTTATCAATGATCTTTCAAGTCACAAAAGAGGCAAGGAGCACTGTACAAGGTGTGGCCTGGGCCAGAGAGGATCCAAATGTGCTAGATATTCATAGGCTCAAGTAGTACAATAAAAACACACACATACATACATACAATGAAGTGTCAGGCGCAGGTCCACTAGGCGCAAGTCTCGAGGCCTAGGAGAGGGCGTAGCGTACGAGGTACTGAGGAAGTGTCACGAAATGGAGTCGTGATTGATCAATCAAACGAAGTTATCGAAGTCTTTTCTGATTCTCTAAAATGATAATAACAAAAGTTCTAAACACAACGCGGTCGCGTTTGATTTATGATACATGGATATTTTACAAAGGGGGACTTAGCGTCTCCTAAGGTCAACATGAAATGTGGAACCCCTAGGTACTGTGTAGGGAATTCACACCCTTGGGCCCGTAACATCACCTCCCTCCTCCGCGGTGAAGGTGTGCATACAATTAAAATTATATTGTTATTTTTTTGTTTTGTAGAGATGGCTTCTTTTTACCTCTAGAACCAGTGTAACTGCCTGTGTTGGGATCTCCAACGTTGTCTCCGTCACCGTATTGCTCGATGAAGCTTTTAAAAGCGTCAGTGAGGACAAGATTTTCTCGAGGTTCCCAGGAGGTTTCCTTGTAATCTTTATATTTGACGCAGACAAATCTTTTTCCTCGAAATGATTCAGCTCTGAGAACTTTTTCTACAGCATATAACGGGTGCTTTCTGTCAAGAAGAGGTGGAGGTTGACTATCATCAGTAACTTGGGAGGGTAGTGGATCATCAGAGTCTCGACGGAGTAAGTCCACAAAGAATCTGGGGTGAATATTACTTGGCACATCTAGTTCGTAGACATCAGGGCCTATCTCCCGCGTTATTTTATATTTGGCATTTATCCAAGACAATTTTTTCTTGAGCTGCGGGGTGGTGACATTTCTCAAATTCAACCATACTTTATCTCCCACTTTTAGCTTTTCAGCCGGTCTTCGTCCCTTGTTAGGATGGTGCTCCATGATTTGCTGTGCTGTTGCCATTGCAGCTTTTGCGATTTCTTGACCTTCGTGTGGACGATTTATGAAGGCATTAGCTCTTGCTTTTGGGTTTATACCTGAGCTGGATGGTGAGTAGCGTCGTTTTATAGGCTCGAGATGATAACCGTGAGTCAAAAAAAATGGACTGAAGCCGGTTCGTGAGCTGGTCCTATTATTTATAGCAACCATTGCGGACGGGAGTAGTGTCGCCCAGTCATTTTGGGCATAAGAGATGTAAGCTCTCAAGTAGGTTAGCACTTCTTGGTTCATTCTCTCAGTACTTCCATCTGTTTGAGGATGAAATGCTGTTGACAATTGTTGTTGGATATCTACACACTGACAAAGCTTTTTCCAGAAGTGACCGACCCAGTTAGAGCCTTTATCTGATGTTAGAGAGTTTGGAAAACCATAGTAACGCCAGTGGCTTAGAACAAATTTTTCCGCACAAGCCTCCGCTTCCATTATTTCCATAGCCTCCAATGTAGCGCTACCGAGAAGCCGATCGTATATGACCATCAGGAATCTTTCTTTTTTAATATTTGACGGTAAATTTGTCATGAAGTCTATGGCCAATTCGCTGTGGAATCGTTCTGGTACTGGCAGTGGCCGTAGCAAGCCCATGGATGACTGTAGCCAAACTTTAGATCTTCCGCAGGCGTGGCAATTTCTCACAAACCTTCGAACATCTTTATATTGCTGAGGCCAAAAAAGACTTCGTGAAAGTATGGAAAGTGTTATTTCCCGTCCCGGATGACCTGTCATATTGGAATCATGTACTTTCTGGATTAAGGTAGTGCGAAGAGGTTCCCAATTTGGGATCCACAATGCTCCTCGATAAGCTAAAGCATGTTTCTCGTCAAAGGAACAGTCCGTCATTTGCACTGAGGTTCCAATAGAGTGAGGTAGTGCACGATCGCCTCTTTCGAGGCTTTTATAGATATCAAGAAAAGAAGGATCCTTTTCTATTCCTTTGTTCCAGAGTTTTTGTATTTCAAGTTCTTCCAATAATTGGCCACCTTTTGGTGGACCGGTGGGGGAGATGGAGAGACTAGGCGATTGGTCGATAGGTTTGGATAGGGCTTCAAATTTTGGTGCTTCTGGTGGTCTGGCTTGTTGCCTAGTGACTACTGCTGAGAGGCCTAGAGAGGATAATAGCTCCTCTTTTTCATTTTTCGGCGATAACCAAGTGTTTTTTAAAAGTTGGAATTCCCTATTTTGAAAAACTTTATTGCTTAAATCTTTAGGTTTAAATTCGGCCTTTCTAGAAAGAATATCGGGCTTTGCTGAATTAGTACCGGGTCTGAATTTTATTTTGAAGTCAAAGCCCGCAAGCTCTTCTGCCCATCGAACTTGGCGTTCTGAAAGTTGACGTGTTGTCATAAAATACTGTAGGTTGCGATAATCAGAGAGAACGACAAAAGGCTTACTAACACTCCTGAGCTCCCCTCTAAAGTGCCTCATGGTGGCAATGATAGATAACATTTTTTTGTCGTAGATTTCATAGTTAGCCTCTGCGGGCGACAACTTTCTAGAGAAGAAGCCTACGGGTCGAAGGCGGCTTTTCTCATCCACTTGTGACAAGACTCCTCCGACAGCATAACCTGAGGAGTCCGCTTCCAATATGGTTTCGGTTTCTGGGTCAAACATTGTGAGAACTGGTGCGCTTATTAGTAGTTCTTTGAGCCGCTCAAACGCATCCTTTTGTGGCTTGTTCCATTGCCAAATTACGCCCCGTTTAGTAAGGTAATTCAATGGTTCGCATATAGAGGAAAAACGAGGTATAAATTCTCGGTAGAAATTGGAGAATCCAAGAAATGAGCGCACCTCTGAGACGTTTTTTGGCTCCTCCCATTCAGAAATTGCCAGCACTTTGTCGGGGTCTACCTTAACACCAACCCCAGCCTCAATGATGAAGCCTAAGTATTTTATTTTTGTCACGCCGAAAGCACATTTTTCTAGGTCTAGCCGTAAGCCCGCTTTATTTAGCGCATTCAATACTATAGATACTTTCTCGTAATGATCTTCTAAGTCTCCGTCCGAATAGATTATGACATCGTCGACATACGCAGAGCAAAAAAGGTCTAGATATTCTCGTGGGGTGCTATTAATGAAACGCTGGAATGTTGCCGGCGCTCCACATAATCCAAATGAGCAGACTAGCCATTCAAATAGGCCATGCCGCGAGCGGAAAGCAGTTTTCCATTCGTCCCCTTCTTTGATACGTAGACGGTGGAAGGCAGTACGAACGTCTACTTTAGTAAACCAACGGGCTTTAGTTAACTGCCGTAATGTCTATCGAATTAGTGGTAGCGGATTGCGATCTTTTTTCGTTATCGCGTTCAGGCCACGATAGTCCACACAAAAACGTAAACCACCTCCTGGTTTTCTTGCGAAGAGCACAGGTGAGCTGGCTGGTGAAGAGCTTGCTCGTATCCAACTTTTGTCGAGGAGGTCAACGAGAGTTTTCCGGACTAGCAGTTCTTCTCTTGACATTTCGTAAAGAGGCCCGTAAGGCGGCTTTTTCTCATTCTCATTTCCATCTTTTTCCAAATTTATTGCCATGTCATGACCGATTCGGTGGGGAGGCAGCTCACTAGATTCATCCTCCAAAAACATGGTTTCAAATCCAGTAAGCTGTCTGGGAAGTTTTTTACCGATCGATTCTATGGTAGGTTTCCCTCGTTCTTTATTCAACTTCTGTAATGCTTTGTTGATATCTGAAATTGAAACAGACGCTAATATAAGGCCCTGCTGACTCTTTTGTGCCTTCTTTGTGAAAACAGAGAATATAAGAGCAGAAACGAGCTTTCCTTCTCGAATATATTTAGTCCTATTTTTGGTGCGCTCGCTCTCCATCCAGCCTTTTTCTAGTATTCTCGATCGCTTATTTCCTTCCTGAAAATAGAGTGCGTGGTCTTTGGCATCATATATTACGTTGTTTCTTTCGGCCCATCCTTTACCAAGGATTAAATCATAATGTAAGCCTTCAATAATTTAACCCCACAAGCGTTCTCGTCGGCCATTAATATCAAGGGTAGCATAAGTTATTTGACTAATTTTATGGGAGTTCTGATCATTCTTTGCAAGCTGAAGATTTCTATGTTCTACCGGAATGCGTGGAAGTTTATGTTTCTTGACGATGTTTTCACTGAAGGCAGCGTAAGGAAGACAACCTGAGTCGAATAGGGCTGGCAGAAAGAAATGATCATTTATAAACGATTCTACTAAAAAGGGCTTACTATCCATCCTATTTTTTGCCACAAAAATTTCCTTAGCTGATGGCTCCTTCTCCAGATTCACACCAAAAGAATCATACACCACTGGCCTCTGAACACGACTTTGTTCAGAGGCTATCAGTTTTCCGAGTCCGAAGCAAACTCATTTGCAGGGGTTTCCTTTGCTATCCAATTTACTCCCGCCCAGCGAGAGGAGCTGCAACCTCTCGGTGTGGGATTTTCGCGAAAATTCCGGTACTTACAGTCACCCCATCGATGAGAGGGTGACTTACCGCACCTTTCGCATTGATTACTATCAATGCTCCGATTTCTTTCGGCCTAGGATATTTCTGGTGGGAATGGGCGTTGATCATTTTTTCGCACATTGCTGCTTGACGGTTTGTCATTTGTGCCTTTCAGCACCGCTAATATCGCATTTGTTTGAGCCTGAATCTGGCCTTGGAGCGAGCTGATATCAGCCATCTGAACGTCGCCATCTTGGTCATATCGAACTGCAGGCTGGTATGCTCTGCTTGAAGATGATTGATTAGTTCGGTAGGTTGACTGATCGATATCTATAGTCGATTGAGTAGCTTGTGGTGTGCTATCAAAGGAAAAATATTCTTTGTCAGACCCACAGATAGCTCGAAAGCTGGGTATGGACTCCAACTCTTTAGCGAGGCTTTGGACTTCCCTGACGAAGCTCTCATAATTTGTCTCAGAGACTCCCTAACGGTAGGCTATGCCTTTTCGAAGGTGAGATGCAAGGGCACATTTCATAGCATTAACCTTTGATGCACCGATTGTCGCAAGGTGGTCGGCTTCAGAACAAAGCTGCTCGAAAACAGATCTAAAATTAGCGAAAGTTTGTCGAGGTCCTTGATGAAGGGCATTAATTTTCGTTTGGGCTCTTGTCGCCGCATCTTTGTCGGTGAACAAATCTTCCTGGCGGGATATCAGCCTCTCACTGCTCCAGTCATTTGCTATTTTTTGAGTTTTCATCCATGGTGCTACTCGTCGCTGGGCTTCAGCGGGGAGGGATTGAGAAAAGACAGAATAGCAAAAGGATTTGTGATTAATGCCTTCCTCTGCCACTCCTTCAAGGCTGATTTGAAAGGCAGGGAAATCTACGGGGTCTCCCGACCATTTTGGCCAGTTGACAGTGGGTTTAGTGGATTCTGATTTGTTTCCTGTCATGGTTTTTTGAGTCTGGGGTGCTTGCGAGGTTTCGGCAGGCTGTGGTGCTGGCGGTGTAACGGCGAGCTGGAAGTCCCTCAGACCTGAGACAATATCATCAAGGCTCATAAATTAGGCCTGAGTAGGATGGAGGTGATGGAAGAGGGCCGGTACCGCGAGACGTCACAGGTGTCACTGAAAATAATGAGAGAATCAGAATATGTCACGAAATGGAGTCGTGATTGATCAATCAAACGAAGTTATCGAAGTCTATTCTGATTCTCTAAAATGATAATAACAAAAGTTCTAAACACAATGCGGTCGCGAAGAATTTATGATTCATGGATATTTTACAAAGAGGGACTTAGCGTCTCCTAAGATCAACATAAAATGTGGAACCCCTGAGTACTGTGTAGGGAATCCACACCCTTGGGCCCGTAACAATAAGGACGTCTCGTGGGAACGCGGAGGGCTTTCTAGAGAAGTGGTTAAGAGGAAAGCGAGGAGTAGTTCTAGATAAAGTAGCCGGAGGCGACGGTAGGTCACCATGGTTGACTGAGAACGAGAGTGATATGTGATTAGAATTATGTAACTATTCCTAAAGACAGAAAACAAAGCGTGAAGATCTCAGTCTCGGAAATGAAAACTACATCATTGTCCTCTCAAAGCAAGAAAGCCTAGTTTGGAGGGCAAGACTGAACACCTGTACGCGGTGTCCTCCTCGAACCTGGGAGTGAAATATTCTACCAGAGCCAAGTTCAGTCAAATTTTGAAATACCAAAGTTGGCCCACGAGGCAAAGATTCAAATTACTCCACCACATCATTTTTTCACTCCCAACGAGTTCGACTCCTATCCAAGCCTCATCAAGTCTACAAGTACGACCAAGAACATCCTCATTCCAATTATCACACCTCTCTTCGATCTTCTCTGGCCTGAGCTGGCCGCCAAATACACGCCCACGCCTATATTTATACCCGACGGAGGAAGCAAAGCGTGTCGCACAAATCTGGGAGACAGTTCTTTGGGATGGGCGTGAGAGGGATCAGGACAAGTTTACAAATTGACACAGTGGATGGATACAATCTCGACGGGTGTGTAATTTGGAAACTTGGCAAGGAGTTTTACGAATCGAGCTTTGTGCGCGTCAAGTCTTCGCCTGCGAGAGTGCAGCTGACACTATAAACACAAATCAACGATAGAAGGTGCCTTGGGGTGAAGAAAAAGCCACCATAACTTCGCAGTGGAACTTGCAAATGAAATCCGAGGTACAAGTGCTCTTCTTGTAAATTGAGTCATCTTTTCTGTACTTCACTGATATTGTGTCATAGGTATATAGCTGCGTACGCAATTAAAATCTGGTGCAAAAAAACATAAGTCTGCAGCACCCAACACGCTCGCTCCTACGAATGTTTCAAAAGGGAAACGGTATCATCAGACTCAGTCGTGATATCGGTGATAGAAGAGTCCCGCACCCAGTATCTTTTGCGATTTTCCCTGGCTGCTAAATATTTTCCTACAGTCATCTTTTCGTTCGCTGAAGAGGGCAGATCACAAAGGACGAGGAGCTCCTGAACGTGTGTGGTTAAACGAAGACTTTTGAGGGTAGCTGTGTAAGAAGCCTTGGAGGGGAAATACTATGGGACAGGTAACCTCGGCCTGTGGGTAGAGAGGACCTGAATGTCCTATATAGTCTCAGACTGAGAAGGGACAATAATAGGCCAACGGCCAGGGCAATTCTCAACTATGGCCCCCGTAGACCAACACGGGGAACCAGGGTGACGGGAAACGAACTGCGGGATTCCGGAGAATTAGACTAAAATTGCTAGAATACGGCGCGTTGAAAGCCACTGCCGCCAACTACACGAGACACGACTCAAGTGATTTACTAGGGGCGCATGATGCAGATTAATTGGGTTCAAGTGTCCCGGCCCAAACCTTGACTCAGATAGCCTGCGTGGACAGGCATTGTTCTGAGTTGAGGCAGGGATCTTGGCGCCGAGGAGCGACGAGAGATCCTCTCACAGTCGGTCTGATGGACATCGGCCGCCATGCTTGGCTGACCCTCACGAAATACAGATACGTTCATGTGGCCGGCGAGACAGATCAGGTATGCTATAGGCTGTCGAAAGCGCCGGTATGAGTCGAAATATTGGCCTTGGTCAGTCGCAGGGACGAGAGCATGATTTGAATTTGCTAGATCAAGTTCAAGCTCTCTAGGTCTAATAGGAGAATGGGTTATTGTCATTTGCTGGTAGTTTTCTAGGTGAGGGATTAAGTCAGTCACGCATGTCGAGATTCGAGAAGAATACGGGTGTCAGAGCTGTCCAACTATCTCGATCGCCGATGATTTACAGATTATCCCAAATTGTGGATTGCATGATGTTACAATTTCTTTTTATTATAATTGTATCACTGTGCTTGCTCAGTATTAGGCTATATAGGACATGCAGGTTCTCTCTGCCAAAAGGCTAAGAATTTCTGTATACCTGACAGCTTGGGTCATGTTATCTCTTCTAAGAAATCGTCGTGCACTAGTGATATGCTTCGATTTTGGAACTTTACTCGTAGTTTTGAGTAGGTGTCTAATACAAAGTTAAGGTTCTATTGTAGGTTGGTTATTGTGCAACTTAAGTCTATGACTATCCATCACTTTGGGCACCTCTCTGACCCAGGTCATACCTTGTACAGTGCTCATATCCTCCTTTGTTACTTCAAAGATCATTGATGTATTGCCCCCGATGTCTATCCGCTCAAACTCCTTCCCGAGCCGCATTGTCAGCATTCGGCACCACTAGTTTTGAAGTGCGTAAAGAAAAGTTTCGAAATTTGCGTACGAGGGATGTGGAAATCAGAAAATAGTCTGCCAAGGTCTACCTTCATGTCCTTTGAGCGGGTATCCACTTTTAAATTTGCTGTGATGGGATTAAGAAAACTAATCTAAACTGCTGGACATATACGCGATATATCTTTCTTCATCACAACTGTATGACGTTCAAATATTCATGTCAAAATACTTGGGCACACCTAGTACTCACTTCTCATAATTTGTTTATAGAAATAACATAGCACTTCTACCGAGCTCATCATTTCAATTCTATGGCCTGGAACTCAAGATATCCATACCTTAGTCATACTATTTAAGCTACATACTCATAACTGAAGTATCATTACAATCTATAGAATCGTCTTTTCAATTGTTTCCTACTTGGTCATTTCACTGATCTTCACGAGAGTCAAGCCTCTCTTTGACCAATTGGCTTTAAAGATGTTACCTCTCTTTTGCCCTCCCCCTCACAGCACGACATTAAGTTTTGTAGCTGTTTAAGCATATTGTTAGCACAAATGCCCGAGCTAATTTAGTTAGCTATGTAATAACAATAAGAGGGGAGCTGGAGAACCATGTCGCTTGGCGTAAGATAATACATGACTCATACAATTAGCTGGAGAAGCATAAATTCTCTCAGCTCCTGCGGTGTGGGCCGAGCTAGTTCGCCCTCCCAGCGAACAGCATGTTGTCCAGGTATGCGCTGGAGTGAGTAGCGCATGAAAGCTGTCTCAGAATCCAGGATCTCCATATCTTTGATGCGATAGAGACCATCATAACGAATACCCTTTTTTGGAAGATATTTGTTCATTTTTTTTGTCGCTGCAGTCTTGGGTGCAGCACGTAGAACCCGGATAGGATGGCCTGCGTGCCAAGATTTATTTAGCATCTGTGTGCCCCGGGTCGGCTGGGAGTCTTTGCTGCGCGTGCTACAGTACTGAATGGTCTGTAATAAAAATCAGTGATAAATTTGAAACGTAGGGAGGGTTGATGGTACATTCAAACTATCTTGATCTTCGTAACCCCCATCAGCTAGCACAATGGAATAAGCACCTTCAATGTTTTGCTCTCCGAGCTTGCCGCTGATACCTGCTTCAAGGTCACCATGTGCGCCATCCCGAATTGTACAAACGCGTAGTGGCCACCATTGTCCATTGGTCAGTCCGTTGTTCCCGATGACTTCCCATGCTCGCTTCCAAGTGTATGTGTTGTCTACCGTGCGAGATGTTCCTGGATGATTATTGTCAAACTTTCTTTTTACGTTTACGATTCCGCGAAGCAGCGAGCCGTCGGTATCACCAACGATCCACCGCATCCATAAAGCTTTGGCATCATCACGGATATCCCAAGGAAATATATCGGCATCAGGACCCTCAATTATCCTTACTAATCCTTTATTTTCGAGGATCCCAGTTTTCCTCAAAAGGACACCCTTAATCCATTCGGGCGTCCAGAGCTCCATGTTGTGAATTTGAGTGCGCAACTCGGAGAAGCTAGGATTATAACCTTGATAGTAGCTTTCTATGCAATTACTAATAATATCCTTAATGTGAGATACTGTCACCTCATCGGACCGTTTATATTTCTCCTTCATGTTAATATTTTTATACCATTCTGAAGTCATGCTAGTATCGACGATTCGCTCCTCGACAACTAGAGCTTTTGATTTTGACCATGAGGTTCGAGGTGTATTGAGGATGGCGTGGGAACTATTCTTCTGATTTGATGTAGAGGCGACTGGATTGTTTGTGTTGGATACCTTACTCGGCACTGAGGAGCTCGCTCTAGAAGTAATAGGGACATCATCTTGTTCTACTTAACATGTCAGACTTTTTCTTTATGATTCCAGTGTTCCTAAACCAACCAGTTCTTTTTCTCTTCCTTCCAGTAAGATCTGAGAACTTATTTTGGGATTGAAGAGAATTGGCAAGCCGTCTCGCAAATATCAATTCCAAGCTTGATGTGGGGCTCAGTGTCCCCTGAGTTTGTTTGATTTTTTGAGGCAAGTCATATTCTGCTTTCTGGGAGTTCTCGTGGGATCTAAGTTCTGTATTTCGTGTGTTATCGGGGACTCCATGCTCATCTTGGTTTTGGCTCTGAGAAGCGCCTGCGTCGATCCCATTAAGGCTTTGGCTTGTTTTTAGCCTATATTGCTCATGATTTGCAGACTCTCCTTGATTATTTGCCTTATCAGTGGAGGGTATTGGTGAGGGACTTGTAGTTGTTGGTGATGCGGAATGGGGTGCGACTGTATATTTGCAAGAAGCAAGCCTTGACGCTGCTAACTTTCTATCTCTTTGTTCGAAGAGTGGTTCAATCAATTCTCTGAGACTCATAGTTGGATCGATAATGATGAAAATTTCTCAGTTTGTCTCATGCTACAACGCAATCGCTTTCAATGTGTGAAATGTTCAAATATGGCGTGGCTGATTAACCATGTGATTCATCCCGGGATTCTAAATTCGTCAAATACCGGCCATCTCACGCCAAGACCTCACGGATGTCGCGTCCCATCCACTCCTCCATGATAAACAATTAAAGGAGACTACTAAACGTGGTCATGCTGGTTAGCTATAATTGGAGTTTGATCCACCCCTAGTTGCCCATCGCACCACCGTATAGTCTCATTATCCCAGCCTCAATGATGGCTGCTCCCGACAACGCAATTCGTCAACCCAATGTCTTCAAGGTTCTGCAACGGTGCGTAAGGCGGCGCCCTTTTGAAGAACAGTACCACTCACACCGCGGCCCCATGAATTAGAAATATTTCGTACCAAGTGTTAGCCCCTCAACTGCCTCAATCTTAACTTGTTAGGGTCTGATCGTGACGTTACAAGTGGCGCCGTTGTGAGCTGCCGCCAATTTCCTACATTACCAATCTTGAATCATCTTCGAAGTTCCGGGCATTGGGGGAAGGCAAGAATCTAAAGAGGCAAAGCTCATGGATCCCACATTTCTGACATCTCAAGTCTCTGTCCATTATGCCCTCTCCCTCAATCAAGTCCTCTACATGACTGCTGCATCAGCTGACCGTCTCTTAATCCTCGCAGTGTACCCTCCATAATTTAACTTTTCGAAGGAGTAAAACTACAACTCCAAACTCTAGATATAGCTAGTGATCCTTTAGGTCAAGAGTCTACTTTACATGTGTAGATACCTGCTGATAACTAGGTGGAAAAATATCAATTATATCCTCTGCGGCGGTGAGTTGATATGAAATTATACTTCTTGTGGATCCAAGTTTAACAAACACTTTCATCTGTCTCGAAAGTAAGCCACCGTCCTCGGAGCTAGATTTGTTTGTGGTAGTGGTTGCAGATCAATGTGGAGTCGGAGAAGGGCGAAAACACCGTGGTACGGTGTGTGATCAGTGTAACTTTATATTACGCATCAAATCCTACTACGCACATAATGTTTGAATCAGTAGTTCGACACTAGTTGTAAGATCATGATCAAACGAGAAAGATACAGTGGTGAAACGTGCAGTTAGCCCTGTTGAAGAAATGCAGGCTCTAATTTTTGCCAGAACCCTCCGACCAGTGACGTTTGTGACTGCAAATTAGACCTCCTGTTCAATTGGGTGATATGGCAGAGAGTTTTGCTGTGCCCAAACAGGGTTTGAGTAATACTACACAGGCCCCGTCATACAGGAATTAAGGACACGATAACAGCTAAATTCCGTGAGCTCCCGAGTCAAGTCGATAGCCCAGTTTCGCATCATCTGCCGAGAGGATCGGCCCAGGCCCTCGTTTTTGTGGGCCTGGTATTGGTATGAGTCGATTAGTCTCCATGGTGATCAATGATCGCGTGGTGCAGTGGTACTTCTTCTATGCCGATCTCCCAACAAGAGGCTGGGATTGGATCAAGCTTAATTTAGGTCTCTATCACGTCTACGACGTAAGACTATTCATAGCAACCCGGAAAACGTCATTATTAACAGCATCGAAAGATTTGAAAAATTGTATCATGTCTTCCTGTGGACAGTAGAGACCGGAATGATCTAATACCTTTTCCACTCAAGGTAAGATAAAGCTTATCCGACCCCTCCTCAATAAATCCAAACATCGCGCTAGGGCAAAGGATAGCTTGAGAAAGGTTAATCTAGCTGGATAGAATATTTAGGCCTTTCATAAGGTCAGTTCCTTCAGGGACCATGTTCCGTATGAAGACGAATTCCAGTGATGTTTTCGAGGTATTAGTCAATGCCAACACTAAAAACTTATCGATGATAGAGCCTGAACACCTGCCCGCGGTGTCCTACAAACCTTGGAGTTAAATATCCTCCAAAAGCTGATTTCAGATCTATATTCAAATGCCGAAGAAGTTGGTCTACAACAAAATGATTTAAAACTCTCGACAAAATCAATTCCAACTACTTTCTCGTCAAGGTTACAAGCACGACCTATTATATCCTCGTTTTAATGACCATACCCCTCGCCTTACTCACTGGCTTCAGCTAGCCTCCACATACACGCTCACGAGAATATGAATACCCGCAGCATGGAGCACATCTTAGCCCATGGTTTTGAGAAATAGATCTTCAGGAACAATGTGAGGGATGTTCATGCGAGTGGCAAAATTGACGCTGAGAAAGAATACAACCATGAGGGGCGTGAATCCTGTTTATTTAATTTGAAGTCCTAGGCCGTAGCCTTCAATCTTTTTAGATGTAGGACCGGTGGAGCCGGGCGAGGTTTAACATTTGGGCTTGCCCTGCTCGTTCACACCCATATTAGAGCTAATAAATCATAAGCTCAATAAACAAGTAATGTTGTGGAGAAAAAAAAGAAATAATCAATATATAGTCATTGGTTTTGAGTCGACATTCCTCATCCTGAGCTTTCCGCTGCCAGCTTATTTATGTATGTGTAAATTTCGGAACGGGCAAAAGCCCTACGCCCAAGTGGCATGATGCGGGTACGTGATCTCTAAAGACTCACTACTACCTATCTGACCTCCGCCAGCGTATTTGCCCTGACAAATATCCCAAAACCCGCCCTTGCATTCAGCCCAGAACTTGGATGCGTCCAGTCTACCAAAGCAGCCTGTAACCCATGCAAAGTTCTTAAACTTCTCTAACCCTTTGTGCCCAAGGAGTTGCTTAGTAAGAGCATCTAAGCTTATGTCTTTTCGAAGTCTACGCGTCAGAATATTGTAACTCCGACAGCGTTTGAAGTGGGTGGGCTTCTTTTTTAGCCCACAGCTACAAACCAGATTTGCATCTTCGTGCTTGAAGCGACGGTGATACGCCGCAAAATCCCCATGCCCTGTTCTCGCAGCAAAGAGTTCGTGTAGTGATCTCCATTGCAACGATAGTTATTGGAGTTACGTCGCCGCATTTGCACGTCCAAGTCTTGGTATCGAGCTGGACAAGCAGTTGACCACCATTTGTCTTTCAATTCTTGTCGTCGCTTTTGCAAAAGACGTCGAAGGTAAGCAAGACTGATATAGCTGGGTTGTTTCTGGCTGACCGGAAGTAATTTTAGTGCAGCCCGAGCTTTTTTGTCTGCCTCCACGTTCCCCTCTATGTTCAAGTGTCCTAGATTTGCACAATATTAGGTAAAATTGGGAATTTGGCGCTACATGACTCTGTTTTACAGAATGTAGGAGACCCTACCAATGTAGACTTGGCTAGATGGTGCAGTGGTACATTATGTGGACTGGCCTCTCTATCAAAGTTTGGATGGGTCATGTACCCATTCCAGCCGGCAAAGACGAATTATATGCCTTCCAGTGCTGCCGGTGTAATCGCTCAGTATGCTCTTCTTATCTGGGATACTCAAGAAGAATAGCGTCCGAATCGAAGTCCAAAGCAAACACAGTCACAACTATGATCGATGACTTCTCATCAAAATCGGACCTGTCAGTCTCACGCGAGTCCTCTACCTAAATCTCTCCACACACCACCTCGCCACAACGAACGACAAAGGTGTTACTCCAATTGCATTCGGGCATTTTCCATGTCAAAAACTGGCCATCTCCCACTAAAAAATTACGATGCCATGTAGATCCGCGAGGAGGAAATTAAGTCAAAATCTACAAAGCTCGGGTTTTAGTTTATGGGGGACTGTCGCTTTAATGGGGCATCACATCTTGAGGGTTGACAGACAGCTGAGACGTTGGACGAACGAGTTAAGAGGTCACAAATGGGCATGCTGGGACTCACATTTTTCGAGTTTTTTCGACTAAAGGGTGTCTGTGGGCGCAGAGGCAATGATTTCGGATAGTAGAACCGACACTCTAAAAACAGGCAATGATGGAAGGTGTTTTGGTCCGCCTCCTGGTCATCATCTCCACGAATTAAAGTCTGTGTAGCCTAGACACCTACTTCACTCGATAATGGGAGGACTGTGAGGCCATATCTCGCGCGGTGGCTATATACAAGATGGCAAAGACATGTTAGGGTAGCCAAAGGTTTTTCCTGTTTTCCTATTGGTGGATATTAACGGGTGAGGGAAGGGTGAAAGTCCCTAGGACAAAGGTCTCGAGTGGCATCAGCGAATACACCCACTACATGAGTAGTCCAAATATCTAGCCGAGTTATCGTTGTATATAGTTGTCGGGGAAGCATTAGCCCTCTCCACGTCATGCTCTTTGTGTGCAGGGCTTGTGCCCGTTACGAATAAACTTTCATTCATTCCTACAACGTCGCAAGGTAGCACTTTTGATTTTTACAATAATTTGTTGTATCAACAATGCTCTGGTCTCGCGAACAAATTTGAATACCAATGTCATCGTGTTCGAAATCAGCGCTGCTAATCAAATTTTCACGACAGGTGATTACTTTCTTCCATAAATCCGACAAAGAAGTCCGTGTTGTAAGGGTAAGAGCTTATGTAGAATTTATTGGCCGAGGGTTTAGGGGTGAGTATCGATGAATTAACGTGAACTGTTGATAATTTGCTATTCAGAACTATGAGGATTTAGGAGGTAGTATACGATTCTTATGTACATATCTGTAGTAGCCAGACTCTCGCCTCATTTCTCCAAACTAGTATCACAAAATATTCTTGTATCCTTCATCTGGTGCTACAATCAATAAACACTTTACACAAAGTGCTCCATTACTCTTCTACTCATCATGGAGCTAACTGGAAAGTTCTTCCTTCACTCTCAGATACCAACTCACTTGTGCATCGTAATCATGGCTATTACCAGCACAACAGTCCGTCAAATCTACTCCAGGTCAATCAATTCAAGTCTCTAGCATCAGTCATACATGATTAAAAATCTTTGATTAAACTATCGCAAAAAATAGTATGACCGTTTAAGACGGAGATATGGTTGTGTTTGCTCTAGCCTTCGATTTATCTTGGATATACTAGATATGGAGAACATACTGAGCGATTACACTGGCACCACGGGAAGGTGAATAATTCATCTCCGCCGACCAATTAATTTTCATTCATAAAGTATGGAACGAGGACTGGTAGATGGTACCTATTTTATATTTGGTTTACTGAAAATCCAAGTCTATAAGCTATCTAGGGATCGCCACGACAAAAAAATATTAATCTTCCCCTTCAACACTCCTATTTCAATAGAATATCATAGATTCTTTCGGCTCACATCAATATCATTCTATTCATAAATAGCGTCCATATTCCTTGAGACGCATTACTCATCGAACTCATACCGATTTCCAACACTCTTGCCTTGCTCTGTCCTCCCGTACCTTTAAATTTTGCGGCCGAATACATGTCGAATAATTCATGAAAGGGGTACCAGTTGAAACATGATATATCTTGGAAAGCCGAGAATGAAAAATATGTAGGTCTGTCTAATTAGACTAGTAAATTCCCCCTCCTATATTCATTTCATCCATTGTTCTAGTTCAACGTCCTATGCGGTATCTATATACAGAACCATGAAGACGGTAAGCCGCTTTGGTAAGGGAAAAAGCTTTCAACAAACAAAACCCAATGTCCTGCCACTTTGAACCGACCCGACTTTATGCTGAGGACGTTCCTTTCAACCGCAATTATGTAAACTTTCCTCGAAATTCATTAACTCCCCCTTCAATCAGACCATCGTTATGAGAAATTAAAAAGTGAGGGCACCTCCTCACTCGGCGTTGGTCTTCAAAGTGTTCGAAGAGTAGGTCCCGATGGCGGTGCTGCTGTCGAGGCGATGGTTGGTGCCGCTGGGGCTTCGATTACCTTGTGCGGTCGTCCTGGCCCTCTTTTGAGTCCTTCAGCCTTTTTACTGGTGACCAAAGTGAATCCTTTGTCGTCGGTCGTTCCGACTGTTCGTGTTGGCGCCATGGTAGGTTTTTCATTCCATATTTCTGCCGTCCTCGATAACAGCTCCATCTGAGCCTTCTCCACACTACCCTTGTAAACCTGGTAGGTCTGACAGGCTGCTTTCTGCCATGAACGATGTTCCTTGCCGCAGTTGGCACAAGAAACCCTTTTCCTCGGACAGTCCCGAGTTTGGTGAGCGCCAGCGCACTCACCGCACCTGGCTGTCTTTCCACACGACGCCTGCGTGTGTCCCCATTGGCTGCAGTTGTAACACTGCTTTGGCTGAGCCCGTGGCGACCATACCTGCGCGGTGAAGAGCATGGCGTTGATAACAAGGCCCTGTCGCACTACCTCTGTTTGCATTGCCTCCGATGGGAGGCTGACCACAATTGAGCCACGATTGCGACCGTTTTTCTTCGATCGCTGATGTTCCTCTCCATCATGTAGCCATCGTATTCTGCTAATAACCAGGCCTGGAATACGTGCCTTCGTCGCCATCTCAATCTCCCTGATAATGGCGTAGTTGTTGGCATCTCTGCCACCCTCAATTTTTGTCCGCAGTGGGACTCCGGAAACCTCAACAGGAAAGTCTTGCCGCAAAATTTTAAAATCCGTTGGTTGTCGCATGTTTAGTGCCGCGTCTCTCTGGGACGCCGACTGGACAAACACCTCGGTGTCGTTGCTTCGCATCTGTCGAATTGCAAATGCGCCATGAATATGTTGCTGTGCCTTTGAGAGCAGCTCTTGTGGCTGCAAGTTTTGTGCGCCATCGATTCTTATTCTAACCGCTGTCTTCGTCATTTCCGGAGCTACGACCGACGCGTAGCTCCTTGGTGTCGGCGCGTCCGAAACCACTGCTGGTGCAGCTTTTCGAGCGGGATCCGCGAGGCTCTTTTTGACAATCTCCTCGAGCGCCATCATCCTCTCCTCGATGGCAGACTTCTTCTGGGTCATTTCCGTCTAGGCCCTTTTGTGTGCGTTGAAAGCCTTCACGGCCTCGTTCACATCCTCCATTGAGGGTAAGTCCTCCTCATCCATCTCTCCCATCACGATAAGTCTAAGCTGTTTCAATAGTTTCCCCAGGATTTCAAGGTTTCTATCCTTAGGAGCTTTCTGCGCTCCGCTGCCGTTGTTTGTTGGGGCCATTGTCGCATTTTGCGACGCGTCGAAACCGCTGGATTTACCCACACCAGCACCCACACTCGCCATGTTGGAGCACGGAAAGCGAAAAGATGGTAGGAGGGTAATGAAGATGTAAATATAATAATCACGATGTCAAATTGCTGATACGGGTAGCGTGGAACGCTGCGCAGCTTTCTAGCAAAAATGATGTTTCTTCCCCCCTCCTACATTCTTATTAACTGTAAATTCCGCAGTAAAATTTTTATGCGCATAGTTTTTATCTCATTCTAGCATTCCGGCGGAGGACTTTGTTCTACATACGGTTTAAAAGATGCTTAGACCTTTCACCCGCCACACATGTAATGAGCTTTATATGCCTGGCTCACATATCCGTATGTATATAGATCTACACTTACGGCTGTCATAACTCATGATACATGGAGATTGATAAAAACTGGTCGAAAATCTCAGATAAAATGCGTACACGTAATCTTACTTTTTATCTTTTAAAGCTCACTTAGAATTATACAAGTACAATTTTTCACTCAAATCTTCCTCTCTACAGCCTCAAATAAGCCTTACTATATCTGTCTAACCGACGACACTGATTCAGCTCTGACTTCACTCTGAGCACAAGCTCATAACTTCAACAATAAGGCCGATACTTAACCCAGACCTCGATAGTGCGCGAGATTACGGCGAAAAGGAAGTATTCCTATATTTTCGATTGCGAGTGTAATATCTGAATTAGGGATATTTCGGTAAGTCGTAGAGTGATTTCGGAGCGAGCCGCCATACAAGTCTAATTCAGAAAGGTCTTCGAGGGAAATTTTACCTATGAATATTGTTAGTTGCCATGTTACTAACATCAGACAGTGTTGTTCCTTTCTATGATTCATTTTTGCGGTTTTAATCATCGATTTAGTCAGGTTTTACGATCGAGAAATATTTGTACATCTTATGTTTATCCTTAAAGCTGCCTGTGACGGAAACCGAGTTGGTGATGAATAGGTCGATTTATTAAACTATGTGAGGAGAGAAATGAACACTAGCTACAACTAACAGGTACTTATAATGACTGATCCGCTGCGTGTATCTACTAACTGATGGCTTTCCTCCAGACATCATACTCGCTAACTAGCCACGTATCGTTGGGTGTTACTTACATGTAACAGCAATCTAGCGTCCTGATTAGTATTATCGTTTCGTCTAGTTCCATCTTCCCCTCCCCGTGCGACCTTATTGTAAACAATCGAAGTATTACGCTTAGGTATCCACCTAAGCTTATACAACGATCAAACTGTGACACTGCCATTATTAAGCCTTTTCTTTTATCTAAGATCATCAAATTCCCATTCGGCTATCTAGCTATGAAATATGATTATTGCTATGTGTACGTTTTGTATGAATCTTTTGGTATTTAAGAATCTCATATTCTGTATTTCATTCGTAAATACCACTACAAGGTGTGCTTGCTCACACAAACAGTTGAACTTCCTCCAAGGGTACCCAATAAAGGGAATTTACCAAAATATTTATTTGTCCAAACATGTCTCGGGCATCCGTGTACATCCATTCCACAGAAAGAGTGGTAATATGATGCTATATTCGAGCCTGCAATCCCCTATCTCATGTGGGATATGTATCCAAGCTATCCAGGGTCTACTTAAGGTAACGGTCCAGATAAAGTACCGCACCATCTAATCGCGGTGGTGTTTACCGTGTCGCCTCCGCTT
Source organism: Blumeria graminis f. sp. triticale (assembly GCA_905067625.1). Lineage (NCBI taxonomy): Eukaryota > Fungi > Ascomycota > Leotiomycetes > Helotiales > Erysiphaceae > Blumeria > Blumeria graminis. Next base: position 6,523,389 of record LR898472.1, on the reverse strand, counting down.
CCGCAATCGAATTCTTGACGCGCTCATAGCTCAGGTCGCAAATGTCCTGGCCAACATTTAACATCTCACCCCTTTCGAATTCGATCAATTCTTTGCATCAGCTTGTATACCTGCGCTCATATCTCTCACTCCCAATCCAAAGAACCACTTCCTAAATTTGTTCGCCATTATTTATTTTCTCTGGCGGGTGATCATATTCTCGTGGGTTTGTTGGGGAGGTCATGTGGGGCCAGAGACTCTTTGAGGAGAGGTGTGGTCATTGAAGTAATGATTTAGAAGGTGGTACTTGCAGACTTGATTGGGCTTTGGCGGAATCAAAATAAGCGGGAGTGTTATATTGATATGGTCAGGAGTTGTGAGCCATTGCTTCATGGGTCAACATATCTGCACCGCCAAATTTGACTGAACTCGGCTCTTGAAGATTTTACTCTAAGGTTCGTAGAGAACACTGTAAAAAGATTTTGGGTATTTGTCACTCTACACGGTCCCGTTCGTAGAAGCTGTCAATATTCTTCCCCTTCATTCAGTTTCATATACCGACGAGTTCAACGAGCCCGTTTTTAGGGGTCGCAAATACCCGAGCATATCTGCACAAGATAGGAAAAGTTGAAGATGATATGTGTAATTCTGGTTCAAAACAAAGGCAGACTGTGCAACATTTGTTGTTACAATGTCCCAAATTTAAATACCAAAGAAACAGATGTTTTCAGGGCATAGAGCCGAGAACCCTACCTATATTATTCCGAACAAGAAGAGGAAAAGAAACACTTCTTAAATATTTGGACACATCCAAGTGCATGGTGGCATATAAAGGGAGTTGAACTAGGATAGCTAAATTGGAAATTAAAAATATATTATGAAGATTGTATTTCAGAAAGGAGCTTTGGGGACTTAAATTACGTAAATAATGTTTCATAGCTAGATAGCTGAATACACTATGATTAAAAAAAAACGAGCCCGTTTTGATAACAATTTCGGTCTCAATCTCTCGGGGGGCTTATTAATAATGCTCCGTTGCGTAGGTAAGTATATACTGTAATGTTATAGAACAGCATTGGAGTGGTATTCTTTAAGGAAGAGAGGTATCAAGTAAGGACAGTTTTTGTACAAATTTTAAGATGACTTTGCTTGGAGAGGAAATCCTTAAACGCCTGGATAGTTACAAGCAGGATAGAACTACTAGCGCTTTCACCACGACAGGCGATGAGGTCACTACTTGGACACTATCAGATCACCTGTACCTCCATAGACTCTTGCATCTCCAGTTACTTCCAATCCATTGCCTTGCTTACCAATCTCGGATACTACTTTGAAAATATATATTTTTGATTTGTATTCATTATCCTGATTTGGCGCCCTTTGGGCCCATGCAGGTGGCGATAAACCTATCTATATATTTACATAGGAAACCTCTCGGTGAAAACCTCCCCAGCTTCCTGATTTGTATCTTTGAAATTTGCAATTTATCCTTCAGGAAGCACAGTTACGCTGTAGTGCCGTCTGTATGTACCAATCACGTCCCCTCTAACGACCCCAACCTTGTGCCAAAGTGTCATAGCTAGATAGGCTGCATACAGTTAATGATTTAAAAAAAAAAAAAAACCTTGTGCCAGTCCTGCCTCGTTCCCTAATCAGCATTTCGACTGCATTTGTCATGCGGAATTGATTTATCCAACCATGACTAAGAATCCATTGCCTAACTCTTTTAATATCACCAGGATTGTCTATCATTGCTTCGTCGGACCGATCTTTGGCTTGTCTCCAGATCTCACCCCTACCGCTTGCCACTTAGGGCAGGACATAATCATATGCTTGGGATTTTGTGATTGGTAGCCACACGGACAGTATGAATCGTAGACTCCAGATACTTTTCTTCTATGCAAATACGAATTGAGCCCGATATGCTCGCTTCGAATTTGGATTGCTAAGCTACTTTGGGCCCTCGTCAGGTTTTTATGGAGAGTTAGAGGAGTTTTCTGGAAACTTATTCTTTGACGTCCAGTATGTCGGCATTGATAGAACTCAGCTGCTTTCCAAGTTTTAGGATCTGCTGTGGCAAGTTTTTGGGGCTGTCGACTTCGCTTAGGGGTAGACCAAGATTTCGCCTATTATAGATATGCTGCAATCTTTTGCGCTTCTTTCTGTAAATCTTTTGATTTCTTTTCTCTGCAATCCTCTCTCCAGTAGGCAAGGTCTGCTCTTCTAATATTCGCTCGAATATCTTCTCTCCCTCTTTTGGGCAGCTTGATCATATTACACGCAGATTGAATAGCTTTTTGGACTGGTAGAGAATATGAACAGCCTACATATTGTACCCTTTGTTGCTTCAAGTAGATTTCTATTGGAAGTGTAGCGGTTTCGTGTTCCAGAACCCCGGTGCTAGTCGATTTATATGCCCCTGTGACTAGTTTTAGGCAATTTCTTCGAGAACTTCGAAGGGGTTGAAAATACATAGTCACACTGACTACATAAAATCTAAAACCAGCAAATCATCCTTTACTAATTGTCCAGCCAACATTCTCAATGGTTCGGATATCACGAAATAAGTTCGAGATCTGAACGATCGAACAAACGAGGTAATCGAAGTTTATTCTAATTTCCTAATGTATTAATAACGCATTCACAACTACTGTACGGATCAAATGTTTTCTACAGAGGTGTGACTTAGTGGGTCCTGGATGAAGGTCAAGTTTGAGTCACATGCAACGAGTGGAAGGAGTACGTATCCTACATCCTGAATCATCAGATGGTATGACTCTAAACTTTCTATAAAATTTTAACGGAGCGTTATTTCTATCAAAAATAAAATTTATTCTACAAAAGTAAAACCTGCGCCCCAATAATTCCTTTCCATCGTCAAAAATTACCCATCTTGCATTTGCAAAATACTTAACACTGCAATTTTGCACCGATCGACTTCGAACCGCCGCCATTAATAATTCTACAATCTTCTGTATCCTGAAATTGCTTCATTTTTTTCCAATATCCAGATCATTCTATCCAATAGAAGCTATACCCAAGGTTTCTTTTGCCATCCTCGATTTACTTGACCAGTCTTTTTGAAATGCTCTGCCACTCCGCACGAATCATTAATTTTTTTAAATTTATTAGGTTTGTGTGGCGAAACCTTTTGAGATGAAACTGATAAATTTGGCTTTCGGACAATTTTTGACTGCCCAGCAGCTGTTGTGACAATTTTTTTTCTTTGATTTGATTCAGTCCCTTTGACTGATTGCTTTCTGGGTCGGGTTGAGTAGGAAATGGCGGCTTGAGAGTTTGGGCGCATCAATCGTGGTATCTTTGATTTACCCCTAACAAGGTCTGAAGATCGGACATGTGGGATATAAGTCGACTTCGGGTCCCTTTTACTTGATGCAGTAGATGATAAGATCCGTTCAGAAGAAAGCGGCGTTGATAATTTTGGTTTAGGTATTCCCGACCACTCGTAATTTACTGCTAGTTCATCCGACTCCGTAATAATTATCAACGTTTCCTTTCCATCTTGATTTCTTGTGCAATTTTTACATTTACTGAATATCATGAATGATGATCCCCGAGTATATTTCTCAGGAGAAGGATTCTCTAGCTCTAAACGACACATCGGGTTCGTAAATAAGTCCCTAGATAGTAACTGTCAGCTGATGCACACTTTTTAAAGATCAGCTTGGCGATGTAACTGACGATGGACTATTGGATTCATTGATCGTTTGATTTTGCTCTGAGTTCTGCCAAGCTTCAGGTTCGTTTTTTTTAGACCGAGTCCAATTGTCATGTGGAGATGGCCATGCACTAGATAATGAAGGATCAAGGAGTATTTTCAGTGGATTTAGTTTTTCATCATCGAGAAGTATCTTTCTGTAGTGATAGACTCGCTCCCAAAAGAAGTCCTTCTCCTTTGTATCCATCTGTTCTGTGATTTGATATCGATTTAGATGTAGAATCCTTTCCTCCTTCCCATTATGTGCTCGTGGTAGCTGTATCAGATGTATTTTATTCTTTTCCACAAGGTTTTGGTGTATGAATCAATCATTTGATTCATCTTACTCTGGTATTCTTGAGCGAACTTACCAATGTAGCACATGAAAAAGTAGCAAAACCCAATACCATACATGTACAGTCCTATCGCATCGAATCCTTGGAACAGATCCTGCAGCGAGGTTGGAGGCCTTACATGACGAACGTTATCTATCTTAAATTCTTCAATGAAAAGATGGCGGCCTTCTTCGCCTTTGTCCGCACGTCAATATGATCAAAAGGACGTGGGAGATCTAAAAGGCTTTTCGGCCACGCTTTTTTTTTCAAGGTACCTAGCTGGGTTGATATAATGGCAAGTTCGTCAAATGATGCACTGGTGAAAAATCCGAGAGGAGCTCCAGTACCAACAATATATGGTCCATCCGGCGTGTTAATTAACTCGGCTGGATAAGGACGAGGGGAGTTTTCGGCACTCATAGCCATGTTTGTGCAAGGGAACTTCATACAAAAATCCATTTTTCAAGGTTACGAAGAATAAGAATTCTAAAAGATATCTTAGGAAAACTGGAACTTAAGATGTAACTATCGATGGTAAGAAACTTGGGTTAACACATCCATCAGGTTTTTATGATAAAATTACCTTTGTCAGTGATTCTTTAGTCGCATGGATAGATATCTGTATGGATTCAAGAGTTTAAGGGGCTATAAGGTTGTAGAAATTATGGTTTGCAGAGATCAAAATAGAATAATTATCCAAGGGACTTAAAGATTTGGTTATAATCTCTATCAATGAGCTTATCTCTGGCAGTGAATAACTTAAGTAATCAGGCTCAGAGTTTATAATATGGAGCTATGAAGTTTAATAGAAGGATAATGGAGAATAAAATTTTTTGGGTTAAGGTTTAAAAGTTTAAGTTTATAGTTTATAAAGGTTTATATGAGTGTCTTTGTGGGGCTAGACAGTTGGTTGCTTGTCGGAGAAATTGATGATGTGTATGTTTATGACTGATCCGCGAATGGTTAGTCTTCCAATCATGAAAACATTTACCCTCGTATTAAGATTTCTAGGAGATATCTTACTATAAGCTGAAAATATTTCCAGCTATCCGACCCACTGGTGGTAGGTGTATCTGTGGATATAATGAATATGGACGAGTTTGATGAATTGTGGGAAGGCGAGTGTAGAAAAAGATGAGCGAGTTAAATTTTGTCGAGCGTAATATCTCGGGGAAGTATTCAGCTAGAAGCTGAATTTCTAAAGCTAGAGTCGTAAATTTGGAGAGAGTATGATTGTGAGCATATGTATGAGTTGATTGTGAAAGCGTGTTGTAAAGCTGGTGAGCTTTATTACGAAAATTTTGCCCTGTCTGTGTTAGAAAAGATAGAAAACGAAGAATGAAATGGGAGCTCCTTTAATACCCATCATTTTCGAAATCCACTAGGACCATAATAGATTGGTTCGTAAAGAATTATCAATTTGACGTGTGCAAATATATGCGAATAGGTCATAGCACCATAATACGGGGAAATTAAATTGGGTTACTGGTGCTTATTGGCTTGTACCAAACAAAATACCCCATTTTTGCAGCGATTACTCCTATCAAATGATAAAAACCAATCTATTTCTTCGCTTGGCGGACGATGGAACGAGATTCTAGGCTCATCACAAGCCATAATAATGTTGGAGATAGAAAAGCCGACCTCTGCAATCGTCATGTGCTTCAAATCATCGGGTGTTGTCCTCACGAAATGAGTTTTAGAACTCCTATGAAACAATTTCGTGGTGAAAGTATTTGGTATAGTATCACATTGAAGTTTCTCTGAGCGCATAGAAAATTGTCCTCTTCTATAAATCTTGAATCTAAAAATAAAAGGTTAATCTTAGGAAACTGTATTCTTAGAGTTTGATGATTCGATTGTTTGAAATATTGCTTTGCATGTCACTATTGACTTTGTTCGTACAGAAGTTCAAAGACGGTCGCTAGAGACTTGGTGATTGACAATGAAATGAACTGTTGTCGTAGCCCGTATCATGAGTGGTCATTTATACTGCATGATCTAAGATTTGATCATCTGAAGTAACTGATCGCTCTTTCCTCTCTTGATCTTAGAACTGGAAATTTTGAGGGTTCTTGCAACTCATCGTCAATATGTGGTATTGTATAGAATAGATTAAAAAATTGTATCGATCATTTTTAGACTCACACTATCTGATGGTCAGCTTTCCGCTCTGATATTCTCAGTACTTCGATTTTATCTGATCATAAGCTATACTTTCTACAAACCCAGAATTTTATTCAAAATTATAAAGACAAAAGTCCGTTTAAAGCCCTAAATTAGCTTGTATTCATATTAAATAGACGAAAGACATATTGAGTTTCTGATTTAGGAGAATTTCCTATTCCTTTGAATCATCAATGTCTATTTTGATGCAGTTACAACACCATAGACGAATGATAAATATAATACGATTCATACTTAGTTATATTTCGTAGGTACTTGTCATACATTATGTTTTGGTGAAATAAGACTATTTCTGCTGAGTAGATTGTTATTTGTTTTCATGAAGCCCATGAAAACAAATAAAGTTCAAAATTATAATCATATTGCCAAATATGTATTTTAAAGGTGGATAATAGTGCCCTCTGCATTGTCGCATTATATTTGAAAGCTCATCTTGAAACTCTCTTATATTCTATGAAGACTTCTAGATATTTCTAAACTATCGATGAAGGAATTTTTCCGCATAGATATAGAGCGATAGATATGTCTCTTTCTTAATTTTGTAATGTGTTATGTTGTGAATTTATTTGCGCCCCGGGCCAGCCCTTTATTGATAGGACATATCACAGGTAGATGATTCAGAAAGACTCAATTCTTCTATTGAGTACAATTTTTTGCGAACAGAAACCGACAAGTTATCACAATGTCTAGATCTGGTTCCATGCACCCTGACTATATTTTACAATTTGACTCACGAATATTTTGTTTACTCCGACTCAATCTTTGCTTACACCAAAAGTTGGTATTTAAATAAAGTCAATTTTCTACTCCTCTTTCCACAAACAGAAGCATGGCGCATCATTTTTTGAAAGCTTCGGTAGTACTTTCTTAAATTTCGACCTTGGTGCCAACAATCATTCAAAGGCTGACACTGACGAAAATCAGTTTTCCCGGAATGCCCATCAATGACTTTGCCTTCTTTCGTTCCATTTATAAACCATCTATCCTTTCTCCATCTCTAGTTCTAAACTGTAAATATTATTCCACATAAGTTTAAGCTTAAACTTCGATCTAGATGACTTATTTTACTCTTTAAAGGCTTCTGTAGCTTAGTAAATATTTAGTGAAAATTTGTCGATGGTTAATGAGGCAAGTCTCAGTCTGAAATTCGGTCCGCTTCTTGACCGTTTGTTGTTCTGATTTTATGAGTGTTAAGATTGAGTTGGGGACTCGCAAATGAATGATAGGTCCGACATTGGTGGGAAGTCGTCAGTTTAAGAAACGCATTTGTTTGCTTTCGATCTTAGTTGGATTGCAGTGATTTTTTTATATCTCAGATAAGAAGAATAGAATGAGTTTCTCTAATGACAGTGATGAAAGGTGAAGTAATGGTCTACATAAAATTTGACTCATTGTTGTTCATGCATAATATTCTTTGAAAAAGAATGATGCATCACTTTAGCGATAAAGCTGAATACTGTCATCAACTTTGAGATTTACAAAGTACAATCCACGAGTCTAGACCTCTCGAGGCTAATTAATCTAGGTATAGTTTCCAGATCACTATTCCAAAAAGATTTTTCGATTTGGAACTTTACTAAGGTGGTTGATACGTGTATCTTGCAATTATTGAGTGTTTGTAGGAGTAAATTTCAGTGGATTTAAATTTACCAATATGAATCTTTTCAAGTTGTTATGAAAGTCTTCTTTTTCGCAACTGATATTTAGTGTCTAATTTTTGTCCAATCAACGATTCGGCTATTTGGATCCATTTATTTTCGAGAAGTGTTATTATTTTAATGATTTAATGTACAAGTATGGTAGATGATACCTCTGATCACTGATGTACACATTTGACATGTTTAAACATCCTCCCTTCAGCTATTCAAGATGGTCTGCTTGTAGCGATGATATCTTGGATGCGAGCTTTTTGGCTTCATTCGACAAGGGTTGATAAGTATCAGATGAACGTTTGTATTATTTTCTCATCTTGGCGAATTGTTGGATTGAATCAATTTTAGGTCTTTTGAGCTACAGGGGAAATGCTGTCTCGTGACGACCCCGATCGCTAAGTGTACGGTTGCGTGACAGTTTTTAGTCTTTTATTTCATCCAATCTGCATTTTCAAATCCATTTATAATCTATACAAGTTCAAAATTATTGGATGATATGCACTTCATTAGGACTACATGTAGTAACACGTGTTACGTTCAAGATAACTTATTCATTAATTTCCAGTCTTTTTTTTTTTTTTGCATCAGATTTTAATTGCGTATGCAGCTATCTAGCTATGACACAATATCAAAGAAAAGTACAGAAAAGATGACTCAATTTACAAGAGGAGCACTCATGCCTCGGATTTCATTTGCAAGTACCACTGCGAAGTTATGGCGGCTTTTTCTTTACCCCAAGTCAACCCTCATCCGTAAATACCCACCCAGGGGAACGTCTCATAAACCCTGAGTTATCCAGACATGCCTCCATCATCTTTAAACTTTTCTCCGCGCGATATGTGATCTGAGGTGTCTCCTTCCCAAGTGGAGTAGGTGCCCAGGCTACTCAAACCATACCAGAGAACACCACCAGGAGGCGGACCACAACACTTTCCATCGTTGGCTTGTGTTTATAGTGTCAGCTGCACTCTCGCAAGCGAAGTCTTGGCACGCACAAAGCTCAATTCGTAAAACTCTTGCCAAAATTCAAAATTCCACGCCCGTCGAAAACGTATCCCTCTTCTGCATCATCTTGTGAACTTGTCCTGATCCCTCTCACGTCCATCCCAGAGAGCTATCTCCCAGATTTGTGCTCCACGCTTTGCTTCCTCCGTCGGGTGTAAATATCGGCGTGGGCGTGTATTTGGTGACCGGCTGAGGCCAGAGAAAGTCGACGAGAGGTGTGGTCATTGAAACGAGGATGTACTAGGTCGTACTTGTAGACTTGATGAAGCTTAGTTGAGAATCGGACTCTTTGGAAGTGAAAGATTGACATGGTGGAGTAATTTGAATCTTTGCCTCGTGGGCCAACTTCTTTGATATTGCGAAATTTGACTGAACTTGGCTCTGGGAGAATATTTCACTCCCAGGTTCGTAGAGGACACCGCGTACAGGTGTTCAGTCTTGCCCTCCTAATTTCCAGTCTTCTGCACGTGAATAGTTCATGTCGGTTCACAGGTGATTGGCGTAGGGATAAAGGGCTTGTGTTATTTATATTTATTTATTTATTTATGTTAACGTCGTGCTAGCTCACAACGCAACCAATTTTTTGAAATTCGAATATTCGAATCTTCACCTTTTCCCCCTCTCCCTCCATCTCGCGCTCGTCGCATTCTATCAGAAAATTATCATCGAGTCACTGGCATTTTCACCATGCCACCTGTTCGAAAAAAGCGTCCCAACGCCAAGTTGGACAACACGAGAGTCCACCCGAGGGCTCTCGAACAAGTACCTGGCCTTGCCCAGTCTCCGAAATGCGCGGAGATGAGCAAGGTCTCAATCAAAGGGAAGGAAAAAGCCCTCCCCGCCATCACTGAGCCCGATACTGACATGATCGGGTCAGTCGAAATTGTTGAGGAAATTCCTCAACGAACCTCCGTCCCCCACAGGATTGGAGAATCGTCCACACCTCCTCTGGCCACCTCAAAACCGTCGGAAAACGCTGCACCCATAGCAGCGTCAACATCAACGTCGCAGCCCAAAGCTGCCACGAAAGCAGAGTGTCCCTTCGAACTTCGGCCAATTGTCGAAGCCGAAAAACAACGCGCCGCCGAAATAGCGGCAAATCTGGCCCTCTGCTCCGCCGCCATCTCTGGCGTCGAAGCCACCCTCCTCCCTTTGACCAACGGGTCAAATAGACAATTCGTAGACTCCATGAGAGTCTACCTACGCGCCGCCATTGCGCAATACATGGCCACGGGCCCGGCCACTACACCACCCGTCCTCCCTCCTCGCCCGACAAACCCTCTCCCAAGGGCTCCCGACGCCAGGAGACAAACAATACCCACCGTCCCAGCTCTGCCTGTCAAAAGCACCTGGGCCACGGTGGCCAGGAACGGACTGCGACAGAAAGCAGTCCCAACTGCAAAGGCTGTGCCACAACCTGCGGCAAAAGCCCACCAAAAAGAAAACCCCAAGGCGAAAGTCGACAAGCGACTGTTCCTTCGCCTTGAAAAGGACCACCCGTGGCGAAAACTGTCCACAAGTTGCGTGAGAAGTAAATTGGAGATGAGATTCCTTTTCTTTCACGATAAAATAACCTCTCTTCATCGAGTGAGGACCGGCTTTGCTATGCTAGCAAAGGACGAAAAAACACGACAAGAGATGCTAGATGACTCTTCGAAGCTGGCTAGTGAAAACGCCAAACTCGAGGCATCTTCAGATCTTGTAGCCTTACGGATACCAAACGTACCTGTAAGTATAATCACAGAGCGAGGCCCTATGGCGGTCGATTCTGAGTGGGTCTTCGACAAGATCGCTGTTATGACCGGCGCAAGACCAATACACGTCCGACCTCATGGGACGTGTCGACCTGGGGCACCGCACCGAAACTGGCATGCCCTTTTCGACCGGGAAGTCGCCCCTCGTGCGGGCTTCCGTCTGTTCGACGAGTCTGGTATGGCAACCATTCACAAGCCTCGTCGCCAAAATGAACAGTGTAAACGCTGTTTGGGCTTCCACGCCACTCGTGGTTGCTCCCGCGCTCCAGCCTGCTGGAACTGCGGCTCCAACATGCACTCGGAAGCCGAGTGCAAGGCCCTCACTAAGTGTCGCAACTGTGGGGGACCCCACCGATCGGATTCTCGGGACTGCAAAGTCAGACCCAGAAAATCTGGGCCGGTGACAAAAGAGCAGCTCGCATGGATACGCCACCTCGAGCAAGGGAAGTTCGCGGAGGCGGCTCGAGCTGGGGCTGCAGCCAAAAAGGCCGAAGAGGCGATCGTCGCCGCGGCGAAGGATGTCGCAATGGCTGAGGCAACAGGTTTCGGAGTGCTGGGATCTGAAGAAGAAGTTTGAGGACACAGCAACGTCGACGATGTCCCCTTCTGGGGATCTACTAACAATTAGCAGGATACCGGCTTGATTAAAGGTGCCTGCTAACTCATCTTTCGCTCAGCATAGAAGGAGTAAATTTGTCATTTGGAAGGTGTGACAGACGAGAGAATGTGTGAGGAGCACATTGACTGGGTCCAACATGGAGGAATCTTCTGGTTTTTTTCGGAGTTGTTTTGATTTTCTTGATTTTTCGTCTCTGTTTAATCAGCTGCACTTTTGGTAGCGATTCACGAGGTTGGAACGAGTTAGGCTGTAGGAAAGATTACAGGGAACCCTGCCGGCTCCGCCTGTCCTTGACCCAATGTGGAAAACATAGCTTTAGCTTAGGACAAAATAAACAAACAGCCAATTTTTTGAAATCGATGAAAAATTCACCTACCCATCCCCTCAACCCTTCAATTCACAGTTTCATAAGCTAATTTCATCTCTATCATAGTCGCAAGACCGTGAGTCTCCGAAATGGCGACGGGTCCTCCGAAAATCACTCGCCCCGCGCGCCAGCACAAAGCCATGGCGAAAATTATAATCAGGCTGAAACAGCGCCTAGATGCAAGAAATCTATCGATCGATACGATAGATCAAGACAAGATGGAGTCAGAGATGACCGAAAGATTGAGAGTCTTCCAGGAAGACTCAAACTCAACAAACCCAGACGTGGAAATGGGCGATATGGTCATCGACCAATACATAATAGAGGGTCTCGACAAGTCCAGATGGAATGTCGCCCAGAAAATTGATGATGTGGTCCCTGTGACCTCCGTCATTACAACATCAAAGAAGATTGCTGCTACTGCTGTCAAGAAGGCAGCAATTTCAGAGGTGAATAAGGCTAATCAAGCCACACCTGCTCCGATCGCCAGCAAACCCTCATCAGTGGCGACTGAAATTCAACAACTTTCCTGCAGCAAAAGCAGGAAACAAAAAATCAATGGCTGCCCCCCCGAACTACAAGCCATGATTGAAGCTGAAGAGCGCAGGGCAGCTCAAGCAGCAAAAAATATAATGATCTGCACTGCTGCGATCAATGCTGTCGAGACCGCGGTCTCTCTATACTCAGAAGAGTCGAGCGATCCGTTCATCGACTCGATGAAAATATATCTCCGAGCAGCTATTGCTCAATTCATGAAGTCGAGACCCAGTGCGGCCCCCCCAATCCTTCCACAGCGCCCAAGCTGCCAGGAAAATATAAGTTGTCCTACAACCAAGGCCAAAGAAAGAACTCCGGTGAACAGTCAGGAGCCACAACGCCAAGCGACCCAGGCCAAAACGACCTGGGCAACAGTCGCCCGGGGCTCTCCCCAAATGTCAATCGCTCCAGCGAAGACTGTTCGAGTCGCCCCAAACCCAGCAGTACAGGTCAAGACACAAGCTAGACCTGCGACTGCAAAGCCAAGAGATGTTCGTCTGTTTCTTCGACTCGGAGAGGAGCATGCATGGCGCGCTCTTTCGCCAGCTGGCGTGAGAGATGCCGTGACCAAATTGGTGGAGGTTTCATCCTCTAATATTGAACATGTGTATCGTGTTCCCACCGGCTTTGCAATGAAAGCCAAAAACGAAGAAGCACGCCAGCTTCTCTTAAACGCTGCTGAATCATTCAGCAGGGTTGAAGCTAAATTGGAGACAGCCTCGGACCTGGCTGCCCTTCGAATCGCAACGGTTCCAGTGGCCCTTTACACACTTATGGGCAAGGTCACAGTCACTGAGGAGATGGTGGCAGAAGAAATTACTCGAACCACCAAAGCGGTTCCGGTACGCATCCGTCCACTAGGAAAGGGGCGAGTAGGAGCTCCCTACCAAACTTGGATAGCTCACTTCGAGAAAGCGTCTGCCCCTCGGCCGGGCTTCCGACTCTTTGACGACTCTGGAATTGCAGTTCGCCACCAGCCTAAACAGGTAATAAGCCAGTGCAAACGATGTCTGCAATTCCACGGCACTAGAGGATGCTCACGTGCCCCAGCCTGCTGGAACTGCACGTCAACAATGCACTCCTCCGCAGAGTCTAAGGCACATACAAAGTGTCGCAACTGTGGGGGCCCCCACCGATCGGACAGTCGCGACTGCCTAGCTCGTCCTACAAAGTCTGGATCGGCATCCAAAGAGAACCTTGAGACGATCAGGCAGGCGAGTCAACGGGAATTTGCAGCGGTTGTCAGAGCAAAAGCAGCCGTTAGACGCGCTGAAGCCGCAATTTCAGCAGCGTCAGAAAAGGCCAAAATTGCTCAGACGAGCTTCAATTCCAGCAACAGCTTCGAAGTGCTGATGACCGATGTATCACCATCTGTAACCTTGGTATGGAGGAGATAAATCGCGAAGAAAATTTGTAAAGGGCGCCCCACGGGCCCCTTTCCGTCTCCCTCCTACCTTAAATTTCATGTCGATAAATGTAGGAAGGGGAGGCCCGACACAGGACATCGCGCTCGCCCGAGCTTTTGAGCTGGGAGTCGATGTATTGCTTGTACAGGAACCTCTGTGGAAAAAACAGAGCAAATCAACGAAAACTGTAAGGATTCTTGAGAAATGCCTTAGGCAGGATTTATGGGTCCCTTATTTAATCCCACTAGTCTTTATTGCTTAGCGAGGGCACCTATGTAGTTTCCATTTCCGAGACTGAGATCTTCACGCTTTGTTTTCTGTCTTTAGGAATAGTTATATTATTCTAATCACGTCTCACTCTCGTCCTCTGCCAACTATAGTGACCTACCGTCACCTCCGGCCCCTTTATCTAGAACGACTCCCCGCTTTCCCAATTACCACTTCTCTAAAAAGCCCTCCGCGTTCCCACGAGGCGTCCTTCCTCAGTACATTGTACGCTACGCCCTCTCCGACGTCTCGAGTCTTGCGCCTAGTGAACCTGCGCCTGACAAAAACTCATCCGGGATATGATTGTCATATTCCCCATGATGAGGATTAGTCTAGGCCGAGGGCGGTGACTTACACTCGGAAGAATGGCAGTGAAGTAATTTCAAAACAGGTCTTTCCCTGTGCCAAGCCTACGGCGGATTATTGCTGGGTCGTGGTCAATGGAATCACGTTCCTCAACGTCTATAAGGCTCACAAAAACCTACAGGCTGTGGAGCCCCTCATTAATTGGAATCCACCACCAAACTCTGTTGCAGCAGGAGATTTCAACTCAGTATACTGGGCCTGGCAACCGAGCACCACTCGAACCTACGGACAAGGAGAGGAAATTGACAGATGGGCGCAACAACACGATCTATCCTGTCTCATTATTGGGGAGCCCACGCATAAGGCTGGTAACACCTTGGACCTAGCCTGGACCAACATCAATGGCGCTCGAGCATGGGTGGAACGAAATGAATGCGTAACCAGCGATCATCTTCCTATCCGGGGACAAATCCCGATTCGAGCTGCAAGAATGAAGCCTGGGATCTCCAATCTCCGAGTGACAAAGAAAAATCTTCCCAAATTTGCTGACTTCACTGCCAGATGGATCAAGCCGCCTCCAGCCTTAGACACAGTCGAAAAAGTTGAAGGATACGCCCAAGAACTCTGTTTCCAGATTAATGCCGCTATTAACGCGACTGGAACCAGAGCTAGAGCAAGGAGCAGAAAATCAGCACCTTGGTGGACCCCGGCATGCAGGGTAGCACGCACCAAATATCAAGCGACCTTACCCTCTCCCCAGCGGGGCGTCTGCGTGAAAAATCTTCGATCTGTTCTCCGAGCTGCGAAAAAAGAATACCAGACGCAACAGGTCGAAGCCATGAAGTCGCCGAGCGATGTGTTCAAGCTGCTGAGAATGGCCAATCCACGACAGGCTAGCATTCCACCGCCACTTAATCACAACGGAATCCTCATCTCGGACCCATTAGAGCGAGCGACAGTACTCCGCGATGCGCTTCTTGCCCGACATCAGGCATCAGACGACCTGCCACCATGCACAGCGAAAAGCAGCAACCGAATCCCGTGGAATGACGATATCACCGATGAAGAAGTCAGGTGCTGCACAATTGGCAGTGGTAACACGGCTCCAGGAGCAGATGGAATATCAACTGATCTTCTAGCAGCTTGTTGGAACACTATAGGACCATACGTCGCTCAACTATTCCGGGCCTGCGTGATGATCGGCACTCATCCATCCTGTTTCAAGCTGGCTGAGGTCGTTCTAGTTCCGAAGCCTAATCGAGACCCAACAACAGTCAAGGGATGGAGGCCCATCGCTCTTCTTTCTTGCCTAGATAAAGGACTAGAAAGACTCTTGGCTAAGCGTATGGCACACCTTGCTGTCATCTTTGATGTAACGAGACAACAGCAATTTGGCGTGCTCCCGAGGCGCTCAGCAATGGACCTTGTCTCTTGTGTGGTACACGACATTGAAGAGGCAAGCTCCCAAAAATGGACGGCTACATTCGTCACCCTGGACGTTCAAGGTGCCTTCGACGCAGTTCTCCATAACCGTCTGGTGAGAAGGTTGCAGGAGCAAGGTTGGCCAGACTCGATACTCAAGTGGACGACCTCGTTCCTAGCACAACGAATGGTCCAAGTGCGTTACTCTGGAGGGGTCACCACTCAGCGACAGCTAAGCTGTGGAGTCCCCCAGGGCTCACCGATATCCCCACTCTTATTTCTTTCTTACATGGCAGAGCCTATGCGAAGCGGGAATTCAGGTATGAGGTTCAGCTACGCCGACGACTTTGAAATAATTGGATTTAGCCGCACGATTACGGAATCTGCTGCAGCAGCCCAGAGTGAAGTCGATCATCTCCTAGAATGGGCGGGAAAAAATGCGGTTGCTTTCGACACAAGTAAGTCTGAAATAATTCAATTTCCCGCACGGTGCCGCGAGCCTGCGAAAGGAATCTATGTCAATGGAACCCTTATCGAGCCGGCTGAATATGTCCGCTGGTTGGGTGTCTACCTAGATCCCCGTCTGACCTTTAAGCACCATGTAACAACATGGTGCGGTAAAGCCTTGAAAGTTGCACAGAACCTGCGCCGCTTCAACACTGCTCTCCGAGGAGCCGCCCCAGGAGCGCTTATCAGAGCAGTCGACATGTGTGTTGTTCCTATTGCGACATTTGGTGCAGAGATCTGGTGGCCAGGTCTCAAACGCCCTACGAGAAAAAGCATGACAACCCCACCAACGGCACATCTATGTGGCATGATTGACAAGGCTGTCTTGATGGGTCTACGAGCTGCTCTCCCCGTAATGAAGACGACAGCGAACGTGGTACTGCATAGAGAAGGTGGAATTCCACCGGGCAAAATCATTCTGGAGGGTAATCGACTTCGACTCTCAGTCAGGCTCAAAACTCTGGATGACCGCCATCCGCTGAGGATTCGTGCGGCTGTGTGCCCAAATATAGGCACGCTGAAATACAAGATTAGAAATCGAGGGACTTCGGTTCCTGAAGTAATAATGTCACGAGTACAGCGAGCGTACCGACAATTACCAGAGGCTAAGGGTGCGGAAGCACTACCACCCACATCCTACTTACCGAAAGCAGGATCTAAAGAAGAGCAAATTGAGAAATGTAGACAATGGATCAACCAGGTGTCGAAGTCGGAAATTTGTGCCTACTCGGATGGCTCATCGGAAGGGAATGGACGCTCTGCGTGGGGTTTCGTTCTGAAGAGAGACGGGCAGACTTTGCTCACAGGAAGTGGTATCAGGCATGGGGGGGAGGCCTTAGATGCGGAAATCACCGGGGCAAGGAAGGCTCTTGAAGCAGCATTGGGATTCCAGAGCGCGAGACAACGAGTCTACCTACTAATGGATAGTCAATAGGCGATCAACACACTTGAGACAGGCAAGTCCACCACAAGCCACGACGAAGTACGGAAATTTCGTGAGTTGTCCAAATCAGCTCGCGTGATAATTAAATGGGTAACTGGACATTCAAGAATTCAGGGTAACCTAGAAGCTGACTCGGCCGCCCGGTATGGCCTACGAAAGCTGCCTAGCTCTGAAATACGGCCAGAATCCATAACTCTGGCATTTCTGCATGGCCAAATGAATCGTTTGCGGCAAGCATTGCTCGACAAATGGTGGAAAGAAGCTTGCCCGCCCCGATATCGCAAGCTCGACCTGCTCATGCGACGAAGGAAACCACCTGAGCTGGGACTTTCGAAGTTCCTACTCCGAAATCTGATTGCAGCTCGTACGGGCCATGACAATTTCGCGGCGCATCATCGCCGTTTCAACAATATGGACGCTCTCATGGAGTGCACCTGCGGGAAGGAGACCACTCCAACCCATTTCATTCACTGTCGACTACATTCACACGTCACGCGTCGACTCAGAAGGAGATTGTCACATAGTGACTTCATCCAAAAGCTTCTCGGGCCAAAGTGTCCCGAAATTTTCAAAAACTTTGTTAAGGAAACCTGCTGTTTTGGGTTGCCATCTACAAATTCGTCCCCTGATCTCATCGAGGAGCATATAAATTAGTCATACAGATGATATGACAGGAAGGAATACAAGGCGAGAAGATTTGTTTTCTGACCGGAAATTGGGAAATCTGCAGGGCTGTATAGTTTTGTGGGTAGGAGTTTGGTTTCAAAGGTTGAATTCATGTACGGTCGCGAATTTTTAACTAGCTACTTATTGTTTAGTGGTTCATGCGGTGGGATCAAGTTGGGCTTATCAGAGATAGGATCTTGGCTGTGAAAACCGGTCCTTGACTCTTCGGGGACAACGGGTTAGACCTAGAACCTAAATGAATAAACAAACAAACAAACAGTGCTTTAAAGCCCCATGCTGATTTTTCGTTCTTGTTCAATGATTTTTCGTTATTGTTCAATCAGCTGCACTTTTGGTAGCGATTCACGAGGTTGGAACGAGTTAGGCTGTAGGAAAATTTACAGGGAACCCTGCCGGATCCGCCGGTCCTTGACCCAATGTGGAAAACATAGCTTTAGCTTAGGACCGAATGTATTAAAAAAAAAAAAAAAAAAAAGCCCCATGCTGGTTAGCTCAGCCTATAAAGGGCTACCCGACGCACCGGCATTCCCATAACAAAAACCCGATAAAGACCCCACTGCTCCCGGTCCGCATAGTCGCCAGATCAGTGAGACTCTTCTTAAATTGATGTAAATTATATAATTAAAAGCGGAACTTAAACTACATGTGGATATTCGTATTTAGATAGCGTTGATGTGGGCTTGTGTTATTTATTTATAATATTTAACGTCGTGCCCGCGCATAGCACGTGAGTTCCTCACGTACCGGTTAGCCCAGTCTAGATTAAACTACCCGACGTGTTGGCGCCTACACAGACCCAATAAAGCAAATGAAAGCTAGGATCTTATCATCCTACGCTCGAAAATTATGGTGTAAATGAAGGTCGTCCGTCCAACGAATCTCATGCTATGCCGTTGGTACTAAATCAAGAAAAGATTTTACAAAACAAAATAAAAAATAAAAGGAGAAGATTTTTTACATCAGATCGTGATTTCGTTCGAATCAGACTGTTCGTTGTGCTCTTTCGAAGAAATCTGTGACACGCACCCAATTATTGAATGCATCAACTCCCTCCGCCGAAGCAAGTGCCCAGGATACGCTGGGATCAGAGTTCTGTGGCCTGTGGAGCTGAGCTTGGTATTGCCCGAGGTGGCAATAGAAAAAGTGGTTAGGGGACTTCTCTTCTCCGCACGTGCAGGTTAGAATGGCGTTTTCAAAGAGCTTGTGTTAAGTGTTTACTTCCAAAAGTATTGGTCAGTGCATCACGTGATATTGTTAGGGCGCTAAGCTTCACCTTGTATCTTAGATATTAATGCTTGAGGAGGGATACAAAAGAGATAGACAGAATATATCACTTGTTTTTAGCACTTTTAAGGCATTAAACCAGGGGGACTATTCTCAACACCTGTCAGCGGTGTCCCCTACGAACCTCCAGCTCTCACTGTAGAGTCTGCAGAGCCGAGATTGAGTAACAAAGTCCTCACTTCGAAGAGGATTCCCAATCGCTTTCGCGGTCTGTATCGTCTTCATCTCTCAACACATTCCCCTATCACCATTATCATGAAGCTAACCACGATCAGACCAGATGGTAGGGTCGGAGCCCTACTCATCACCAACCCTTGATTGTGGAGGAAAAGCCATCCGATGAGTTTCCGGAGCGTACCCAGCACCCGATACGGAGATGGTGGATTGGATCAAGTCGGCCTCGACTGTTACAAAGAAGGGAGATATAGATGAATATGCGCACCTCATGTGGTCCCGGTGTCTAGGCCTCGCCTAGCTGGGGCTGCAGGTTTTTTGAGACTTTTTCCCGCGCACGCAGTTTCCATTGCTACCATTTTTATTTTTTTTGGGTAGAAGGTTCCGTGGAAAAGGTGGCTGAATTCCACGGGTAAACAATGAGCTGAATGGCTATTCATCAAGGGGAATATATCAATGATCTTTCAAGTAAAAAAAGAGGATAGGAGCACTGTACAAGGTGTGGCCTGGGTCAGAGAGGAGCCCAATGTGCTAGATAATCATAGACTCAAGTAGCACAATAAACACAAACACACAAGGCATTAAACCAAGTGAACCCCGTTGTAACAACAGTTCAAGTGCGCCAAACTTTTGATTTTCTTTTTTTTGCATTAGATCTTCATTGTGTATGTGGCTATCTAGTTATGAAATAATATCAAAGATAAAATAAAAAAAAGATGACTTAACTGAAGAGAAGAGTATTCGACCTTCGGATCTCACATGTAAGTAAAACTGCGAAGTTACGGCGGATTTTTCTTCACCTCAAGTCAATCCTCATCCTCGAACACCCACACAGGGGAACATCTCAAAGACTCTGAGTTTTATGGACATGCCTTCATCATCCATTAACTTTTCTTCACGCGAAATGTGGTCTAAGGTGTCTCATTGCCAAGAGGTGTTGGTGCCTAGGCTACTCAAACTATACCAGAGAACACCACTAGGGGAAGGCAAGACTGAACACCTATACGCGGTGTCTTGTACGAATTTGGGAGTAAAAATTTTTCCCAGAGCCAAGTTCAGTCAAAATTCGCAATACCTAACAAGTTGGCCCACGAGGGAATGATTCAAAAAGACTCCACTACGTCAATTTTTCACTCCCAACGAGTTCGAATCCTACCTAAGCCTCATCAAGTCTACAAGTACGACCCAGTAAATCCTCATTCCAATGATCACACCTCTCATCGACCTTCTCTGGCCTCACTTGGCCAACAAATACACGCCCACGCCGATATTTACACCAGACGGAGGAAGCAAAGCGTGGCGCACAAATCTGGGAGACAGTTCTTTTGGATGGACGTGAGAGGGATCAGGACAAGTTTACAAGATGATGCAAAGGAAGGATATTACCTCGAAGGGCGTGAAATTTCGAATTTTGGCATGGAGTTTTACGAATTGAGCTTTGTGCGTGCCAAGACTTCGCTTGCGAGAGTGCAGCTGACACTATAAACACAAGCCAACGATGGAAGGTGTAGTGCTCCGACTCCTGGTGGTTTTCTCTGGTATAGTTTGAGTAGCCTGGGCACCTACTCCACTTGGGAAGGAGACGCCAAAGATCACATTTAGCGCGGAGAAAAGTTAATGGATGATGAAGGCATGTCCATAAAACTCAGAGTCTTTGAGATGTTCCCCTGTGTGGGTGTTCGAGGATGAGGATTGACTTGAGGTGAAGAAAAAGCCGCCGTAACTTCGCAGTTTTACTTACATGTGAGATCCGAAGGTCGACTACTCTTCTCTTCAGTTAAGTCATCTTTTTTTTATTTTATCTTTGATATTATTTCATAACTAGATAGCCGCATACACAATGAAGATCTGATGCAAAAAAAAGAGCACCACTAGGAGGCGGACCATGGCGTCTTCCCTCGTTGGCTAGTTTTTATAGTGTCAGTTGTTAAACTATAAGAGTGTTGGTCAAACACAATCCCCCCTGTGCCTTAATATAATGGAGTTATGGTTGTGATTATTGTTTACCTAAGAGTAAAATGGGTAAGATGTTTGGAGATCTTATATACCCTGTATTAGTAGTTTAATATTAGCGTGTAGGCGAGGCTGTTAGACACATATTAGTAGGAGCATAGTCGCAGCACTCAAAAATGCCGAGTGAGCAGAGTAATATACACGTTCTGTTAACCCTACACTTTATCAATTCTACTTCCAGTACTACTTTATTACCCGTCTAAAGGAATTATATTCTAACATCAGCGTCAATTTTGCAATCGAAGTACTAGCGCTCATAATTCTCTTCAATTTGTAAATCTCTATGCCAAATTTCAAAGTCTCACATATGTAAGGATTGCATCCTTCTCTCGCATTATCTTGTGAAAATTTCCTGATTTCTCTCACGTCTATCCCGAAGAACTTCTTCCTAACGTTGTGCGCCACAATTTCTGTCCTACAACGGGCATTGACATGATGGTAGGTTTTTAATAATGTTGAAATTGGTGCTTCCAATTATGGCTAAGATAAGGATGTGTAGAAGACACGTCACTAATCTGCCATGAGTTGTGAGGTTAGTATTAATGCGCTTTGACGTTAATACTAATCACAAGATTTTCTTATTACAGAATATAGTTTAGACAGGCCGGCAAAGACGAATTCTTCATCTTCCAGTGGTGCGGGTGTAATCGCTCCCTAGGCTCTGCATATCTCCATTTGAAGACTTCTCAATCATGCAGTACTTAACATTATCCTCTGAATCCTCAACCTCTTTCTAACCACACATCATCTCGCCTCGACGATCGATAAAGGTGTCACCCCAATTACAAACAGGAGCTTGCCTCATTGATTACCAGCCATCACCGACTACAAGTTTACGACGCTACGTATACCCGCAAGAAGGAAATTAAGTCATAATATAAAAAAATCGGGTCTTGGTCTATGAGGGACCGTTGCTCTAATGAGGCTTCTTTTGTGCTGGTGATGGCTAGGATTACGATGCACGAGGGTAATGATCACTGAGAGTGGAGGAAGAACTTTCCAGGTGGCTCCATGATGAGTAGAGGATCAATAGAGCACTGAATGGAAAGTTTTTCTAGAAAAGACTACCAGATGGAGGAGACTAGAATATTCCGTGATACTGTTTTGGGTACATAAGGCGAGAGTCTAGCTACCTCAGATGTGTATATATATATATAGTTCATTATCCTGATTTGGCGCCTTGAGGCTCATGCAGGCTTTTATCGGAAGATATGTACTTTAAGTAGGATGACTCAGTTTGACGTTTAGAACACTCACACTCAGATTTCATTTGCAGATACCACTCAAGGTTAACCCTTGCGGCGTATAACCTCTTCCGTGCATACCCACCACAGGGAAAAGCGTGAAAACCCTGTGGCGAACCGAGTGTGCTCTCATCACCCTACAAGCACAATATCACCGCGAGAGAGAGTAGTGTATGGATCTGACTGGATTCGAACCAGCTTTCTCATGTCTTAGATGGGATAGGTGTTCAAGCTACCCAGTACCTACTTGGGAGAACGGCCCGAATGGTGTACCACTACACCATCCAGCCCTGAGATGTGTATATAATTAGCGCTTTCTACCTCCTAAACCCTCATAGGTCTGAATACCATATATATCAGCAGTTCACATTGATTCATCCTTAATCATTCGTAAACCTTCTGCCGATTAACCTCCGCAAGCTCTTACCTTTACAACAGCTTCACATCTTGAGGAGGTACAAGCGACTGGGGCGTGGAAAGACTTAAGGAATAGGCCTTCTGTGGCAATAGTAGGTCGGATTTTAGAGATGTTTTTGACTTTGGAACGTTTGTGGGCGCCGAGATCGAGATTTCGGTAAATTCGCCAGGAGGACTTCTAATGTCGATGAGTTAACGACACTTCCCAGAGCCCCGGACGGTATAAAAGAAGTTGGGCTAAGCCACCATACAGCAATCACGCTCTGTCAAGACTTTTCTGACATTTCAGCACGACCTTCGGGATGGAGTTGGAAGGAGGCTAGAAAGGTAGAGTGTGAATTCTCCGAGGTACCCACAAGTCTGTAGCACCCATCTAGCCGGCCTCTTCGAACGCTTCAGAAGGGACACTACATCTTCGGATTTAGTCCTAATGTCGGTATCAGGAGAGCTTCACACCCAGTGGTTTTTGCGATTTTTCCCGGCTGCCGTACACCCGCAAATGGCCATCGTTTCATTGGCTGGAGAGGGGAGATAATGAAGGGTAAAAGGCTTCTCGAAGTGTGTGATCAGATGAGGATTTGTGAGGGGTGGTGCTGTTTGAGTGGAGCTGTATGGGAGGAATAGGAGGAGATATGCTACTAGCATAGGTACCCTTGGCCTGTAGGCAAAGAGGACCTGTATATCCACTACAATCGTAGATTCAGAGATGACAATAAAATAAAGTAATATACACATTCCACTTGAGACAGGAGATCGCTGACTCGAGTCCATCATGAGTAAATGAAATTTATCGCGGTGCTGTTATGCACACGGGACAAAGGCATCCTTGGAAACCAAGCGTTTTAGAAACTTCCCCCTAATGGACCCTTACAGAGTATATTGGACTATTGGTATGAGCAATTAAACCTCAAAGTGACACTTGCGAGTGAAATCCAGAGCACGAGAGTCTCCAAATTTGAAAGATCAATCCAATATGCACAAATGGCATTTATGGAGGGCAAAGACTGAACACCTGTGCGTGATGTCCTCTACGAACCTGGGAGTGAGATTTTCTCCCAGAGCCAAGTTCAGTCAAATTTCGTAATATGGAACGAGTTCGCCCACGAGGCAATGATTCAAAGTGCTCCATCATGTCAAATTTTCACCCGCAACTAGATCGTCTCCTATCAAAGCTTTATCAGGTCTACAAGTACGACCAAGTACATACTCATTTCAATGACCACACCTCTCATCGACTATTCTCAGGCCTTAGTCGGTCACTGAATATACGCCCACGACTATACGAATACTCGCAGGACAAAAATAGTAGCGCACAAATTCGGGAGGAAGTTATTTGGGATGAACGTGAGAGAGACCAGGACAAGTTCATCAGATGATGCAAAAGATGGGTATAATCTCGACGGGCGTAAAATTTGGAATTTTGACAAGGAGAATTACAAATTGAAGAGCATTGTGCGCCTCAAGATTTCGATTGCAGGAGCATAGCTAACACTATAAACACAAGCCAATAATTGAAGGTGCTATGGTTCGCCTCCTGGTGATGTTCTGCGGTATAGTTTGAGTAGCCTGGGAACCTACACCATTTGGGAAGAAGACGCCTAAGATTAAATCTCGCTCGAAGAAACGTCAATGAATGAAGGACGCATGTCTAGAAAACTCGGGATTTCTGATACGTTTCCCTGGGTGGGTATTCGCTGATGAGGGTTGACGTGATGTGAAGGAAAAGCTACCATAACTCCGCAGTGTTACTTGCAAATATAATCCGAGGCATGAATGCTCTCGTTTATTTTGAGTCATCAATTAAGTACTTTTTCTCTGATGTTGTGTCATAGCTAGATAACTGCGTACGCAATTCAAATCTGATGCAAAAAATAAGAAATCGTGGCGACCATGGTATTCGTCTTATCCACACGGGCTCTGCTATCTGGTGGTTGTAAAACTATTGCGCGTCGCATCACTGTGTTCTGTAGATGTAAACGACGAGATGATACAAAAGATACAGTTCTATATTCAAATTTCTAGACGACTGACTATATATTTGAGCTATTTAAAAAAATATTTTTACGCACCCTAATATTTCGCGTCAACCACTACCGTATCAAACTCCACCATTTCCGACCAAAGTTAACGCCGGTATTGATCCATCCTGACCAGTTGAAAATGTAAACAAATAGTATCAAAGCATGAAGTCATAATTTTGTATGACGCTGCATTCCGATCTTCAAATCTTATTTTCCAAAATATCCAACGCCTTAAAGATCACATGAAATATTTTGTGTCTTTTTATATTGGTCGATCTCATAAAGTTTCAACTTTGATTACGCTTCGATCTCATTGCTTAAACTTCAAAGTAGGATCTAGCTGATGTCATACTTAGGTATATGGCAGTGGAGGCCTTTGTTCCAATGATTTGAACCTTCCTTCATCGATCACTTCTGCATAGTTGTTCTATTAGAGATGCAAAAATAACACATAAACCAACCAGCGGTAAAAAGACACTGTGATAGCAAATTTTTATCAAGTAAATGATACTGCGGCGGATTCCAAGAGAACCTAATAAGCCAGGCGATACGCATACAGATTTTTTGGAGGTTCTCTTCTTTTTTATCTTTACTACTGAGAGAGCTGTGCTATCTACTTATTGATACTCTCTCAGGATATACATTGACGTTTGCTGCCTCTACTTGATAAGATGCAAGCGAAAGTGCACTTTGCTTGCATATTGGACAGAGAGAGGAACAGGAATTTAGATAGGAATCAATGCATGTAGGATGAAAAATGTGATGACACGGGAGTTCACGAACTTGAGAAATACCCGAGCGAAATGCGCCGAAACAGAAAGCACAAATTGGCTGATGGTGCGGTAGAAATCTCTTGTAAGGAAATGATTCTGACCGATGGGTCATTGTTGTGATTACATATACCAAGGGCTGAAGTGGATAGGCTAATGATTCCTTGTCTATAGGTGAGGATATGCTTGTTGGTATTGAATTTGTTGATAACTGCGCTTCTTTTTTGTCAAGATAATAAGTGAAGAGTGGAAGTTTTTCGATGTCTGAAGCTGGTACACGCAAGCACTTGAATCTACTAGCTCCGAGATTGACTTTACCACTTTTGATTTTCCGACGCAAAGACTTCTGATGACTATTTTGCATCAAATATATCAAAAGCGTTACTCCTCCAGAAACCACGACTAACATTGTGAAGATTTGAAGTGCCCAAAATCGTGGGAGTCGATTGTCGTTTGCAATTTTAATTTCCGTATAGAGCCGTACGTAATCTCTTGGATCGGTACCGGTTGTGCCTGCTATCTCATAGCCATGAGGTACTTCCGTCACATTACCAGAATAAAGTCCCAGTTGTGTCATCAGCTGTGCGCCAATGATAGTTGGAATAGCGTAAACCGGAAATTGAAATGTGTCTTTCCAAGCTTCATTATCTCCAAGGTCCCATACAATTGAACTACTAGATGGTGACTTTTCCAGCCCACCGTTGGGAAGATAGAATATGAAGCCTCTTGTGGGGCTCATACTTGCAGCTTTCATTAGCGATAAGGTACACTTGGCAGAAAGCCATGGTGCTACTGCTATGAGAGTGTAATCGCTGGGCGGCAGGCTTGCTCGTCGAGTTGCATTGGCTGGAATATGCGGCTCCGCAATATCGGTACAATTATTTTCATTAGATAGGTCTGGAACGTAAAGAAATCCGTTAATGGCGTGGCCGTAGGGAACATTTCTGTTAGAAAGATTCACGATTTCAGCCGTAAGCTTATCAGCGTAGGAGAAGCTTGGCTAAGAAAACATTAGAGAAAATGATATTGCCCGAAATGACGTACCGAGACTTGCTTGGCGACACGATGGAGGGAAGAGCCTTTTGCTACGGCATCTGGCTCCTCATGTGGAAATAGAAGACTGTAAGGATAATTTCGTCAGGCTTAAATTCATCGATATCTGCATCGAGTCGTGAGAATAGATAGAAACGTACACCATAGTGCTAATTTCATCTACAGCTATGCACCGACAGGTAGATCAGGATCAGGGTAGTCATGGTAGAGCGCTACTGTCGCCTCCACGCGCACGGCACTTACACATTTTATTCCACATGTACTTTTGTGGTAAGCTGACTATTTAATGACTGGAAAGCCCTTGACGAAGTTGACATTACAATCGATGGACATGAGCGCGGTAGAAGTGAAGATGAGTAGTGGTGATGTGTAGAGATTGACGACACCCATCTTTCCACCGCTGCATGAGGGGAGTTCGATGATGGTATACGGCGAGAGCTGTATTCAGACGAGGCCTAAGCTCTCAGTCAAAGGCGAAGAATGCAGGACATGGGATACAGCTGTTGGCCCTAGTGCTGAGACAGCTAGAGGGTCCAAGTTGGACCCCACCTGTTCCATGTAGCACTTGTTTTTGCGTGAGAATGCATCCAGCCAATAAATCCGGCCAAGCCTTTCACATGCAGTGGTTTGCTAGTGTGTCCCTACCCACAATAAGAGTCTGACTTGAGCTGTCATGGTATTAGTAAACAATCTCTCACACGTTTCCAGTGCAAGTGGAGCACATTAAGAAGGACCATGTCTACCATCTGACATGGAGATTATTTTAATGGTTCAGAATGTATCCGAGGCAGATACGGATAATTTATGTCAATGTTGAGTGTCAGATTTCATGAGTCATGAACACTGAATTTTCCAGTATCGTGGAAACCAAAAAAACAAATGTGTTGGATTTCTAGGGTGGACTGGTGGAACTAATAAGCTTTGTAGAATCGACTGCTGCTGAGCCAGTGGCTTTTCTGTCGCGCTTCTCGGTGATGTGTATGCGCACCCAAGGTCATCTATCTACCGGCCAATTATGCCGACATGACAGTGGACATCAGTTAGCTAGGTGGAATAGAAGTGTGAGCAGGCAGCTTCTCATGTAACCTCCAACGAATCGCCACTGCGACAAGAGTGAAGCTTAGGATCACACTACTTAATCACGTCGCTGATCTACATCGACAGGTTTTTGCAGTATATTTGAGCCAAGCTTCTATCAGCTCCAGACTCCACTTAAATGAATGTTTGCTCCTCTAACGGACAGCCAGACGGATCACCACCGGCCACATTTCGCCTACTTTAGATCGGCAGAGCAGGCCTGCAGCGATGAAGGTTCATAGGCAAATGGGTGCCTATTATAGGCGGAGATGGCACGTTTCACCAGCAAGACTAAGACTCAGAACCTGTCAGCTTTCACCGTATAATCTGCAGAGCCGAGAATGTCCAACCACAGGCCAGGAGTCGTCTGTTGCAAATTGACTATGTCATTTCCCGTCACTTAGGACGGATTATATAGGCAAGGCCAGGCTATTTTACACCGCAGACTCATGGCGATAGTTTTTTTGGCTGGAGAGCGGAAGATAACAAAGGGCAAAAGGCTTCTGCGAGTGTATGATTGAATGAGGAATTATAAGTGGACAAACTGTTTGAGGGGAGTTGTATGGGAGGCATAGCAAGAGAAAAACTAATTATGTGATGCATTAATTCTTACATACAAAAATTTCCGCTAGGTTCGGATGACTCGCCTCTCTCAAAATTTCAGCAGGGCAGCTATGTTTACGGATTAAATCCTCTTGACGGTAATTGGAGAGCCCCGCAGACAATTATATTTATAATGTTTTTTTACTCCTATTTACATCCCATGTAAGTCTACGACTATAACAGGATGTACATCAGAAGATACGTCTCGAAATTTATTTCATCATTAAATGCAACTTACCAATATAACTATTGCAATGAACCCTGGAGCCCAGTGGTGATTGCGAATGAAATCCGAGGCATGAGTGTTCTTCCTTTATATTGAGTCATCTATTTTGTATTTTTCTTTGATATTGTGTTATAGCTAGATAGCTGCATACGCAGTTAAAATCTGATGTAAAAAAATCCTGGAGGCAGGCCAGCTATGTTTTTTTTATCATTTATTGTGTAAGCAGCTATCTAGCTATGACATACAACCGGTGGTATGTATACATGTTGGATGGCTCTTTTGACATTAGAGACACTCATACTCTGTATTTCGGTCGCAAATGCCACTCTGAGGGACTTTCGCTTGCACAAACAATCGACATTCCTCCTTAAGTACCCACCAGAGGAAATTTCAATGCCTTTGGTTATCCAATCATGCCTTCATCATCCATTTATACTAGCGCCACGAGAAATTCGGTTGTGTTTCGCCAGATTTGAGCGAGCGATCTACTGTCTCGAGTGGGGTATGTGTTCAAGCTATCCAGACTTTATTTGGTCAACCGTCTGAGACAATGCACCACCGCACCATCCAGTCATGGTGGTGTTCACCAGCTACGTTTGTTTCGTTGCTTGGGGGTGGTAGGTAATCAAAGGCGTTCTCGTAGAACGCGAGTAGCCTGGAGGCGTAGAAAACCTGCAGGCGCTAGGTAGCCACGACAAATAAAGCACAGACACAATTCTGTGTTGGCCACTCTGCATGCGATGTCGCAGCTACGATTCCCGGTTCACAGAATACTAGCTGAGATCTGCGCTTCTTATTATGTAATGCTATGTAGACGTATTTATATTCATAGGGAGTTATCGGCTAGCTGCGAACAACAATCACTCGTGAACTGAGTCATCTTTTCTGTGCCTTTAGTCCGATACTGTATCATAGCTAAGAGCAAGATACGCTGATAAAATCTGATGCATAAAAAAGAACATCAAACGTGCATCTGGCTTGACGAACTTGATAGGCAATCGTCCATTAAAGATTACAGACGTGCTTTAAGTTCATATTCTACCCCAAGCTATCTCGTAACCCTTACACGTAAACTCGTAGTACTCCACAATCTTAAAACGTTTCATTCAAGCTGAGCTAGTCTAGACTAGATCGTCGATCATAAATAGATCACTAACTCCAACCAGCTCGAGGGCCAGAGTAGCCTAGACCGGTCTAGACCTTACGCTAGTGCAGAATCAGATCAAGTCCAGGTGAACGAAGCAATCATACTTCTCTCAACTTAATTCTTTAGTGTATACAGTCTATCATTCTAAGGTTGTTTTTTTCATGTCTTGGGTAAGGTTAGGTCGGATGGTGCAATGGTACACCATTCTGGCCGTTCTCCTAAGTAAGTCCAGGGTTACCTTGCCACCTGTCCCATTTGAGATAGGAGAAAGCTGTTTCTGATCCAAAGAATCCACACACTATTCTCCCTAGCGGTGGTATCGTATTTTTGGGGGGATGAAAGCACATTCGGAAAGTCTCAGGGTTTACATCTTTTTCACTATGGTAGGCATGCACGGAAGAGATTGTATGCCGAAAGAGTTGAACTCGTGCGGTATCTACAAATGAAGTCTGAATGTGAGTGTTCTAAACGTCAAGTTGAGTCATCTTACTTAAAGTACATATCTTCCGAAAAAATCTGCATAGGCCTCAAGACGCCAAATCAAGATGACTGAAAAATTTGTTTTATTAATAATGTTGAATATTTATGCGACAGTGGAATTAAGAGTATACTTCATACCAGCTATTAATTCAGCTGCGTGTGGATAATTGTTCTCGAAATAAGTTTCTTTATAATAAGATTTTATATATAATATCGTTACTGTTCTTTTAGTTATTACAAGAATGTTACGTCTAGTTTACAATTACAAAAAGTGTGGAGTTCTAAGCGAGACATGTGATACAAATACAGAGATATCACATGACTTTCATCAAATAATATAAAATTAAAACGGTACAGCACGCCGGACTATCAGCTAAAGTCTCAGTTCAAGAGACAATCCGATCGATATGTAAGAGGATAAAGCTGCTCGCAAACGGGAGAGAAACCCCGCATGCTTTGAACAAGAGTAAAGATATCGCCGAGTGGACAGGAACTTGCGCAAGGGAAAAGGACAAGGGAAGGCAGAAAGAAGCTGGAAAGATAGCGGCCTTTCAGGAGTGGAAGGATTCAGGGACAAGCCAGAACAGGAAACAGTGCCCTGGCCGACCAGCATCAGCCGATCCAGAACATTGGAAAGCGGCAAATATATTTACTGATAAACAAACAGGCAGCGTCAAAATGAACTTCAAAGATACACCCTTAATAATCCACCGTAGCCTAACCAGGGCCCAAAGCAGTGTCGCCATTCAGCTAAGAAGCGGGCATATCGGACTCAATTCTTACCTGAGCAGAAGAAAAGTACCCGGAGTAGAAAAGCCAAGCTGTCAATGTGGATATCCGTCGCAAAATGTCAAGCATATGGTGCTGGCATGTCCGCAGCGGGCAGGTGGAAGAGGTGACTTTCTCCGACAAGATAAAGACAGGTCATTTGAAGCCATGATAAACAGCCCAGAGGGTGTGGCTAGAATCATACAGTGGATACTAAGCAAAGGATGGTTAAAACAGTTTCGACTTGCAGAGGAAGTCGAGGTAGCAATTTCGGATATAATAAACCGATCTGGAGGGGGAAAGGATGGAATCCACACTGGCTAAACAGTGTACATTGCACTTCCTGAAGGTAAACTAAATAAATTGATAGGAACATAAAAAGACAGGATCAGGGGGATTTCACCAAGTTTGTTTCCTCCTTTGTAAATAATGAAGATAGTCACCTGCATGGACCCATAGGGTGCCTGATCGGGTTAAATGAAATAAAATTCAAAATAAAAATTTAAAATTTACTAACAAAAATAAAAAATCGCTTGAAAAAAACATCATCATATGATCAAACTTGGCACCATGTTCCACGAAAGTTATTGAATCGTTTCGTTAATTGCTACCACCTTCATCAATCCTTCTCATCAGAATTCCCGATATTTTGACGCTGCGCTTCGAAATTGCGAGTTAGGGAGCCAAAATGGTATATTTCACGTCAGAAATCTTTTTCACGGCGCCACCACCAAAACCGAAAGGGGTATTATTTTCATCACCTGTCGGTGATGTCCCCTACGAACCTCCAGCTCTCACTGTAGAGTCTGGAGAGCTGAGATTGAGTAACAAAGTCTTCACTTCAACGAGAATTCTCAGTCGCTTTAGCGGTCTGTATCGTCTCCATCTCTCGACACATTCCCCTATCACCATTATCATGAAGCTGACCACGATCAGATCAGATAGTAAGGCCGGAGGTATAGGATCGACTGAGAAATGCTTCGTCGCAAATATATGAGGAGTTTGAGAGATCTCGGATGTTTTAATACGACCCCCAGATAGACCTAAGCCTATTCGTGAATCGTATGTTGGTGGTGATGAGTTTTTGTTCGACTTTTTTGCGTTTGCGAAATCTCTGCCAACTGATTTTTTGACCAAAATACAGAGTCCAACTCCTTCCAGCCAAAAATCCAGCAAATAAAATTCATCCCACCCTTTTTCGTGACTTATTCTCGGCTCTGGAAGAATATTTGACTCTCAGATTCGTAGAGGACACCACTGACAGGTGTTCAGCCTTCGTCCTCCGCCACGTTGTTTTTTTTTTTGTT
This sequence comes from Blumeria graminis f. sp. triticale, assembly GCA_905067625.1. Taxonomy (NCBI): domain Eukaryota; kingdom Fungi; phylum Ascomycota; class Leotiomycetes; order Helotiales; family Erysiphaceae; genus Blumeria; species Blumeria graminis. The sequence continues at coordinate 6,491,114 of LR898472.1, read as the reverse complement.
TGTAATTTTAAGGTCCTAAGCTACTGCTCCCGGTCCGCTATGGGTACAAGACCGGTGGAGCCGGAAGGGATTCCTATGTTCTTTACCACAGCCCAACTCATTCCAACCACGTGAAACCACTGCCTAAATTGTAGCCGGTTTAAAACATAACTAATTCTAACAGTCAAAATTAATAAACAAAGGAAATTCCAATTTAACGGTCCAGCATCAGCGCTCCTCACCCTGACTCCTTCCCTTTCACGGTTTCCACCATAAATATTATTCTTCGTCCATGCTGAGAGCTGTGGACAAGGTCGCAGGTTGGCTTTTGAAGCAGCCAGTTTCCTGCGCAAACGTTAAAAATTCTTTGAGGCATTTGGGCCCTAGAAGAATTTTAAGGAATTTTTTTTTTTGCATCAGATTTTAATTGCGTATGCAGCTATCTAGCTATGACACAATATCAGAGAAAAGTACAGAAAAGATGACTCAATTTACAAGAGGAGCACTCATGCCTCGGATTTCATTTGCAAGTACCACTGCGAAGTTATGGCGGCTTTTTCTTTACCCCAAGTCAACCCTCATCCGTAAATACCCACCCAGGGGAACGTCTCAAAAACCCTGAGTTATCCAGACATGCCTCCGTCATCCATCAACTTTTCTCCGCGCGAAATGTAATCTGAGATGTCTCCTTCCCAAGTGGAGTAGGTGCCCAGGCTACTCAAACCATACCAGAGAACACCACCAGGAGGCGGACCACAACACCTTCCATCGTTGGCTTGTGTTTATAGTGTCAGCTGCACTCTCGCAAGCGAAGCCTTGGCGCGCACAAAGCTCAATTCGTAAAACTCTTTCCAAAATTCGAAATTTCACGCCCGTCGAGAATGTATCCCTCTTCTGCATCATCTTGTAAACTTGTCCTGATCCCTCACGTCCGTCCCAAAGAGCTATCTCCCAAAATTGTGCTCCACGCTTTGCTTCCTCCGTCGGGTGTAAATATCGGCGTGGGCGTGTATTTGGTGACCGGCTGAGGCCAGAGAAAGTCGACGAGAGGTGTGGTCATTGAAACGAGGATGTACTAGGTCGTACTTGTAGACTTGATGAAGCTTAGTTAAGAATCGGACTCTTTGGGAGTGAAAGATTGACATGGTGTAGTAATTTGAATTTTCGCCTCGTGGGCCAACTTCTTTGATATTGCGAAATTTGACTGAACTTGGCTCTGGGAGAATATTTCACTCCCAGGTTCGTAGAGAGCACCACTGACAGGTGTTCAGTCTTGCCCTCCTTAAGAAATTGTTGGTATGGGGTAGTTGTTGTGCTGACTCGGTTGAGTTGTTAGGAGACAGGGGAACGGAGGATGGGCTGCTGGATCAGGAAAGAGTGGAAAATACAGGCTGGTGCACAGACGCTGTTCATGCACTATACAATCTCTTCACCTGACGAGTTGAGTGAATTAATCTATCCACATAATATCATACTTCACATCATCCATTAGATGATATTATCAATCGTCGGGATGCACATCTAGCATCACCTTCATAGATCACCATTGTCAGTAAGAGTTCATATTTGATACCTATTGACACCCATTTGGCCACAGTGATACGCACTCAGTGTCCATCGTGCCATCACCCAGCGTGAGCGCGCCATCTCCGCGACTCACCATTGCACATGAGCCCGTGTAACTCCACCGACGGACAGCAAAGACATAATTGCCATATACCTCACAGCTCGTAACCACAACAGTAGTTCCCCTTAGTCTTCGGGTATGACGAGTGTAAAGTCTGCAATGCATGAAATGCGTCGCTGTAGTCTCTTCTCCGCACGAACACTTCATGTTTGCATTCGGGTTGTTGAAACGTCTATGGTACGCGGCGAAATTTCCGTGACCGGTACGAGCCGCGATGACTTCAAGCAGAAGTCGTCGTGGAAGTGATAGTTCTGGTGGCTTTTTTTGGCGCATCATTAAGTCTAGTTCGCGGTATCTGGGTAGGCATGATTCATCCCTGAATTGGTCTAGCAGCATCTGTCTCTTCTGATTCACAAGCAGGTAGAGGTATGCACTGCTTATCTTTTGCGGCTCCTCATCTCGGAGGGAGAGACTGCGGAGTTTGCTCCGAGCTGCATTATCTGCTTCTTCGTTCCCTTGAATGCCCTTGTGTCGTGGAACCCATTTTACGATGATTCTTTCGGGAGCAGCCTGTGTCATTGTCCGAAATATTCGGACTTCTTTAATGCTTGTCGATATGTCTCCGGACAGTATAGCGGTTCTTGCACGCTGACTGTCGGCCGGCACGTAGATAGGTTGCGCCACTTTTCCTGGGATCCGATATTCCAGATCCGCCACGTTGTTGTTTGTTTGTTTTTTTTTTTTTTATACTTTTGGTCCTAAGCTAAAGCTATGTTTTCCACATTAGATCAAGGACCGGCGGATCCGGCAGGGCTCCCTGTAACTTTCCCTACAGCCTAACTCGTTCCAACCTCGTGAATCGCTACCAAAAGTGCAGCTGATTAAACAGAGACGAAAAATCAAGAAAATCAAAACAACTCCGAAAAAAACCAGAAGATTCCTCCATGTTGGACCCAGCCAATGTGCTCCTCACACATTCCGTCGTCCGTCACACCTTCCAAATGATAAATTTACTCAATCTCCGCTGAAAGCAAGAGATGAGTTAGCAGGCACCTTTAATCCAGCCGGTATCCTGCTATGGGTTAGTAGATGCCCCAAAAGGGACATCGTCGAGGTTGCTGTGTCCTCAAACTTCTTCTTCAGCTTCCAGAGCTCCGAAACCTGTAGCCTCGGCCATCGAGATGTACTTTGCAGCGGCGATGATCGCCTCTTCGGCCTTTTTTGCTACTGCTCGTGCTCGTGCCACCTTTGAGAACTCCCCTTGTTCTATGTGGCGGATCCATGCGAGCAGCTCTTTGGTTACCGGTCCGGATTTTCTGGATCTGACTTGGCAGTCCCAGTAGTCCAATCGATGGGGTCCCCCACAGTTACGACACTTCGTGAGGGCCTTGCACTCGGCTTCCGAGTGCATGTTAGATCCGCAGTTCCAGCAGGCTGGAGCGCGGGAGCAACCACGAGTGGCGTGGAAGTCCAAACAGCGTTTGCGCTGTTCAATTTTGCGACGAGGCTGGACCTTTGTAGCCGCTCCGGACTCGTCGAGAATTCGGAAGCCCGCACGAGGGGTAGAGTCCCGGTTGAAAAGGGCATGCCAGTTTCTGTATGGCGCTCCAGGACGGCATGTCCCGTGCGGTCGCTCCTGGCATGGACGTCGTTGTGTTTTGCGGTAGATCTCCAGTGAGATCCTACCCGCATCGACCGTCACGATACGGTTGAGTAATTTTATGGTCGCTGGAAAATTCGCGATCCGAAAGGCGACAAGGTTGGAGGCTTCCTTGATTTTGGCGTTGAAGTCCGACAACTTCGGTGAGGCATCTAAGAGCTCTTCCCTTTCATTTTCATCTGCTGTCAGAATCGCAAATCCGGTTCTGACACGGTGTATAGAGCTTTTTTCACCCAAGGTGTACAGAAGCCTACTATATAATTGATACCGTATGCCGTCAGGCGAAAGCTGGCGCCACGGGTGATCGCTCTCTAGGCGAAGGAACAGTCGTTTGTCGACTTTCACCTTCGGAGCTTCTTTATTTTGGGCTTTTGCAACAGGTCGCGGCACAGCCTTAACAGTAGGGACTGCTTTTTACGACAGTCAGTTTCTGGCCACCGTGGCCCAGGTGCTTTTTAAAGGCAGCGCTGGGACGGCGGGAATCGTTGTGCTCCTGGCGTCGGGAGCCCTTGGGATAGGGTTCGCCGGGCGAGGAGGGAGGACGGGTGGCGTGATGGCCGGGCCCATAGCCATATATTGCGCGATGGCGGCGCGAAGGTAGACTCTCATCGAGTCTACGAATTGTCTGTTTGGCCCGTTGGTCAAAGGAAGAAAGGTGGCTTCGACGCCAGAGATGGCGGCGGAGCAGAGGGCCAGGTTTGCCGCTGTTTCGGCGGCGCGTCGTTGTTCAGTTTCGAAAATTGGTCGGAGCTCGGGGGGACACTCTGCTTTCGTAGCAGCTTTCGGCTGCGATGTTAATTTTGGCGCTGATATAGGTGCAGCGTTTTCCGACAGTTTTGATGCGGTCGGAGGAGCTTTTGATGATTCTCCAATCCCGTGGGGGACGGAGGTTCGTTGAGGAATTTCCTCAACAATTTCGACTGACCCGATCATGTCAGTATCGGGCTCAGTGATGGCGGGGAGGGCTTTTTCCTTCCCCTTCATTGAGGCCTTGTTTATCTCCGCGCATTTCGGAGACTGGGCAAGGCCAGGTACTTGTTCGAGAGCCCTCGGGTGGACTCTCGTGTTGTCCAACTTGGCGTTGGGACGCTTTTTGCGAACTGGAGGCATGATGAGAATGCCTGAGCTCGATCACAATTCAGAAATGGATGCAACGAGGTTGAGAAGGGAGGAAAGAGGGAAAAAATGAATTTTCGAATTTCTCGAATTTATTTATTTATTTTGAATTTGATTTCATTTAGCCCGATTTGGCCCCATGTGGGCCCATGCAGGTGTCTACGAACTCTAATATTTACATGAGGGAGAAACCATTACGATAAAAACCCCCTCCCTCTATAAAGTTTTATATACCTGTAGTCCTTCGTTACCTACAGTAAGTGCAAATAGCCTTCAGTCCGAGACAGAACTAGCTAAAGTATACCTCACCATCCTTATCCTATCCTCGCGTGCGGAAAAGTGATGACTGTGGTCTTAAGTTCGACCCCGATGGCGCAAATAGTTGTTGTGTTGGGGCTGGGACCAGTACTTGTTTTCACGGGCGTCCTGGCCCTCTCTTGGCACCTTCTGGCTTTTGATTGGACACTAGCGTAAGCCCATGGTCGTCTGGCATGTTTACAGTCCTTAATTGAGGTAACTCCGTTAGTGTTTCGCTCCCCCTTCTTAGTTCGGCCGTTCTCTCCATGAGTCTATACCGAGCCCGCTGAACATTGACCTTGTATGCCGCGAAGCTTGGACACGCCCCCTTCTGCCACGATAAGTGGGCCTTGCCAAAGATGCAGCAAAGTATCAATTTCTTCAGGCAGTCCCTGGTCTGATGGGTGCCCGCACACCCTCCACATTTCCTTGCCTTATTGTAGGAAGCTTGGATATGCCCCCATTGGCTGCAGTTAAAGCACTGCTTGACTTGTGCCCGGGGTGACCAGAGCTGGGCCGTGTATAGCATTGAGTCCATTACAATGCCATTTCGGATCACTTCGCATTGCAGGGCCTCGGTCGGTAAGCTCGCAACAACTGACCCTCGAGTATGGCCATTTTCCCTCGCCCAGATGTGTTCCTTCCCGTCATAGAGCCACCTCATCCTGTTGATTTGTATGCCTTGAATCCGTGCTTTTGTCTCCGTCGTCATTTTAAATATTGCCACGCTGTTGTTGGCATTCTTTCCTCCGTGAATTATTGTCCCCAGTGAGACTCCCAAGATCTCAACAGAGTAATCCTGCTTTAGGACGCAGAACTCCTTGGGCTGCGCCATCCTCAAGACAGTATCTTGCTGGGAGACCGACTGCACGAACACCTCGGTATCGTTGCTCCTTAGTTGCCCCACAGCGTATGCCCCTGTTATGTGTAGCTTTGCCTTGTTAAGCAGCTCTGCCGGCTGCATGTTGTTTGCTCCTTCTACTCGAATCCTTACTGCCGCTTTGGTTGCTGGCGGCGCGACGATCGAGGCGTACGTGGGTCGTCCTCCCATTGTTTGCGCTTGTTGAGGTGTGTTGTAATTAAGGCAGCAACATAACTGCAGTAGACTAATAGTACATATTAGAATAATATGCACTGGCGCCATGAGATATGATTAACTCATATCATCACTCACTGGCATGAATAGTAATTAGCCAATAGATGCCTGACAGCATACATTGGCTTCAGGATCTCCAACAACCTTCCCATTTAGGTTAGATTAGGAAGTATGTTGGAGTTCACACTAGTGTGCGGAAAACCCCGCTTTCATGTATATAGAGGGACTCCTCGCCACACACATAGAATCATAGCAATTTAATCACAATTAAATATCCATTAAACATCAGTAAACTTCTTCGTATAGTAAACACATTAATCGTATCTCTTAATCAAACTCGAGGCTAGTGTGTAATTCTTCCAATCTCCGGAACTAATTTCAATTAGGTGCAGTCTTGCAGACCGGCTTTTCGAGACTCTCCTTTACGACCTTCTCTAAGGCCAACATTCGATCTTCCATTGGGTTAGCCGTCAGCTTTGATCGGAACATCTTGGCGTGGGCTACGAAGGCGTCAAGTACCTCATCTATCTCAACCATTGGTGTCGCAGATATGTCAGTTCCTGCAATCGCCAGTCTGTCTCTGACCTTGTTTAGATAGTAAGCAATTCTTTTTAGTTTATCCAATTTCATGCCTGTAGAATTCGCGAGAGATTCTACAAGCATTATTGCGGCTGTTCCGCTATCCGTTGGTGGTTTTGGTGGCGCCGTGAAAAATTTTCCGGCCGTGAAATCCACCTTTCCAGTCCCCCAACTTGCCATGCCTGAGCGCAACGAAAAAAATTCGGGGAATCAGATGAGATGGGCCGATTAACATGGTAGCTATAATTAAAACGATGAAATAACGTTCATGGAGTGTGGTGCCGCTTTGACCAAAATTTTTATTTTATTTTATTTTGTATTTACTTTTGGTCCTAAGCTAACGCTATCTTTTCCACATTGGGTCAAGGACCGGTGGAGCCGGCAAGGATCACTGCGTACAGGCCCAACTCATTCCAACCGCATGAACTTCTACTGAAATTTTAGAAATTAACAGCAAATCTAAAATCAAAAACATGAATCAAAAACTGAAATAAAATTTGGAAGAAATTCTGTTTAGTCCGGATCCCGCGCTTCTCGCCCGTTCCCTTTCCTGCCACATCTTCCACGTGACTTTTTCTTATCTCCGCTGAGAGCAAAAGACTAGTTGGCAGATAACCTGAATTCAGCTGGTATCCTGCTATATATTTTGAAGCTTTTTGTAGACTTCACCGAGGGTTGCTGTACCCTCAAACTTCTTCTTCAGATTCCAGGATTCCGAAACCTGATCCCTCGGCCATCGATACATCCTTCTTTGAGGCCATCGTTGCCTCTTCGGCCCTTTTGGCTGCAGCCCTAAATCGAGCCACTTTCGCGAACTCCCCTTGCTGAATCTGGCGGATCCGCGCGAGCTGCTCTTTTGTCACCGGTCCGGACTTGCTGGGTCTGACTAAGCAGACCCGGGAATCCGATCGATGAGGTCCACCATAGTTTCGACACCGGGTGAGGGCCTTGCACTCTGATTCTGAGTGTATATTAGATCCGAATTTCCAGTAAGCTGGAGCGCGGGAACAACCACGGGTGGCGTGAAATTCAAGACACCGTTTGCATTGTTCGATTTTGCGACGAGGTCGGAAGACCTTTGCAGCTCCAGAGTCGTCGAAAAGGCGGAATCCGGGTCGAGGAGCGGATTCTCGGGGAAAGAGCGCTTACCAATTTGAATAGGGCGCCCCTGGTTTGCTAGTCCCATGAGGACGAACCAGAAAGGGAACCAACTGGGTCACTCGCGTGACTTCGTCGGCAACCATCTTTGCTGTCACGGCGATGGGGCCAGCAAGTTTTCGAATTATCTCCGGAACGGTGGCAATTTGCATGACAACCAGATTTGATGCTGGTTCCAGGTGTATTTCTGGATCTCTCCGCAGTGCGGAGGAATCCAAGAGCTCCTTTCGAGAAGCTTCGCTCTTTGCTGTAATAGCAAAGCCGGTCTTTACCCGCTGAACCAACGTAATATCATTAGCAGCGGCTCCCAGCGCCAGAGACACAGCTGACCTAATGCCAGCTGGGGAGAGGAGACTGTGGGGGTGGAAGTAGTCGAGGCGCAGAAAAATTCATGAATCGATTTTTGTCCTCGGGTTGACACTCTTTGCTTTAGGGGCGGGCGGTGCTGCCTTTTTTGTCGACTGCCCAGCGCTGCGGGCTAGGCCTCCCCGAGCTACGGTAGCCCAAGTTGTCTTCGGGGCCGAGGCCTGGGTTGTTGGAGGGTTAGGAACCCTTATTTCTGGCGCTCTCGGCGGAAGAGGGTTGGCTGGGCGAGCAGGGAGAACTAGTGGTATGCTCCCTGGGCCAGATTGTACGAACTGGCCGATGGCCGCTCGAAGATAGACTTTGATTCCGTCTACAAATTCTTTATTATCGCCAATCGAAAGAGGCGAAAGTTCTGCTTCGACACTGCTGATTGCAGCTCTGGTGGAAATTCCATTGCTGATGTCGATGCTGCGCCTTTAGAGGCTGGTACAGCATTTTTTCCTGCAGATGATTCTGCACGTTCGGTTGTCTTTTCTCGAACAACTTCTTTTCCTTTCCTGGAGCTGCTTGCCACTGGGGCCAGCTCGACGGGGGTTTTGGTCTTGGGACCATTGTTTTCTGCTCTGATCGGTTCAGAATCAGTCATCTCTTGATCGGGAAGATTTGTGGACTTCCCTGGGACAAAGGCCTCACTCGCAAACAGGCTTGATAATTTTTGCGCGAGGCCAGTAGGTTTTGGACACAATGGTGTCCGTTCAAAGCCGGCTGAAGTTATCGGCTTTGGGCGATTTTTTCTCACCAGAGGCATTTTAAATACCTCGCGACGGTTAACAATTCGAGAAGTCAAGCACAGAAGTGATCATAGGAATGGAAAATGGGAAAAAGGGAATTTTCGAATTTCTCGAATTTTTTTTATATTTTTAAAGTCCTAAGCTATTCTCAATTTCTCCTGGGAGTCAAGGACCGGTGAACACGGCCAAGATCATGCTTCCCACATGCCCGACTCGGTCTCACCGCGTGACTCACTACACAATAAGTAGCTAGTTAAAATAAAGAAAATAAATGCCCACACAAACTCCCATGACCAGAATTCCAAATCCCATACTTATCAAGGAAATAATGACCCCTCAGTCATTGAGGTTGTAGAGCGCATTGATTCAAGTAACTACCGAAGTGAAACTAAGTACAGAATTTGTAGTCACGTGCATACCAACAACGTGGCCTACTTGATAGCCCCAATTATTCTAAATTCTAACAATACTCCTGTTTGTGGTTGGAAAATGATACTTCTCGTCTCATTTTCCTGCCTGTCATGCTTCGTGGTATGATCTAGTTATTACCGTCTACGCTGAGAGCTGGAGACGGAGTCGCAGGTGGGCCCCCGAAGCAGCCGGCTTCCTGCGCAAATTTTTAAAATATTCGAGGCACTTAGGCCCGAGAAGTTTGTGGACAAAGTCGTGATGTGGCATTGTCCCTCGTAGTCGACGCGTCTGGCATGCGTGCAGTCGACAGTGAGTTAAATGGAGAGGTGATGTTTCCTCTCCACACGCACACTCCATTGAAGCGGCGAAGTTATTGAAGCGGCGATGACATGCCGCGAAGTTTCCGTGGCCCGTACGGGCTGAGATCAGTTCACGAAGTAGCCGCCGGGAAAGTGCCTGCTCGCGTGGCTTGCGTCGTCGCATGAGAAGTCCAAGATTTCGATACCTAGGTAGACATGATTCTTCCCACCAGCCGTCGAGAAGCGCTTGAAGTTTCCGGTTCATGAGCCGAAGAACGTACGCCATTGTGACAGAGCCAGGCTGGCTGTCTTTGCTTGGCAGTTGTTTGAGGCCGGAGCGTGCAGCTCTGTCTGCATCTTCGTTTCCATGTATCCCGGAGTGGGCTGGTATCCACTGAACCAAGACTCGAGCCTTTTCTGATAGCGCCTTAAATCGGCGTACATCGTCGAGACTTGTTGTGGCAATTCCCGTCAGCAGTGCTTTCACTGCAGACTGACTATTTGTCAGTACGTTGATCTGCTGCCTGCCGTCTCTTCCCCAGTTCTACCTCTCCGACAATTTCAGCGCAGCTTCCAGGGCCTTCCTCGCCCCTGTTATTTCCGCATCAAGCACTTCACCACCATACTTGATGCCATATCCTTTTAACAGAGTTTTTCCATCCCTCTTCAAGACGAACCCCCATGCTGAGCGACCATTCCCCTCCGACGATCCATCCGAGTAGGCGCAAATATCTGATGCCGGCACACTATCAATGAACCGAGTTGCCTTCTCTTCCTCCTCTATCCTTGAGTTGAAACCCGAAAGAAAGCATGGCGGCGGCAAAGGCTCAGCATCTTCCACATCCGGGAGTTCTCGGTAAGCCCGCTGTACTCGTGACATGTGGATCTCTGGATTCTTGGGCGCCCGAGAACATTTCTTGTACTTCCGTGTTCCATCGTTTGGACGCATAGCGGCGCGAGTCCGGAGCGGATGACGGTTGTCTAGTGAATGGAGCCGAGTCGAAAGACGTAGTCGATTCTTTTCCAGAATGATTTTTCTTGTTGGGATACCTCCTTCGCGGTGGAGGACTGGATTCGGTGTCGTTCTCATTACCGAGAGGGCAGCACGCAGTCCCGTTAGGATTGCCTTATCGATAATCTCGCAGAAAATGCTAGTCCGAGGTGTGATGATTCCCCTTTTGGTCGGACGTTTGAGGCCGGGCCACCAAACATCTGCTCCAAAGGTTGCTACGGGGACAATGCACGTGTCCACTGCCCGAACTAGTGCTGCAGGAGCAGCTCCTCGATATGCTGAGTTGAAGCGGCGTAATTGCTGGGCCACCTTCAGAGCTTTGCCACACCACGTCGTGACGTGATGTTTGAAGTCCAGTCGCGGGTCTAGGTGTACTCCTAACCAGCATATCTAGTCTGCTAGCTCGATAACCACGTTGTCAGGATTGCCTTCTGTATAATCTATATATGTGGAGATAACCGAAATCTAGTGTCCTATGATTCTGGTCTGGCCTTTTGGCCGAGCAGTTATGCACCTATCTCATGCATAATTTAGGATGGCGCCCTTTAGCCTGAATACCACCTCTTTGACCTATGTCTCCGCCCTGCTGTCTACATACTGCTCTGACACACGCCATTCACACAAATGCCCACTGGCTCCTCCCGTTTGCGTCCGGAAAACTGGACTACCTCCGACTTATTGGTATCGAAGGAGACTGCGTTGGTGCTCGCCCACTCCAGAAAATAGTCCACTTCCTTCTGTACAGAAGCGGCTGAATCGGCTGAATCGGCTATTCTGCGCCCGAATCCTAGTATCCCGACGTCGTCAGCATAGCTGAACCTCATTTCTGCATTGCCGCTTTGCATAGGCTCTGCCATGTACAAGGGGAAGAGAAGTAGCGATGTCGGCGACCCCTGCGGAACCACACAGACCAGCTCTCTCTGCCCAGTTACCCCTCCACAATATCGGACTTGCACCTTTCGTTGTGCAAGAAATGATGTCATCCATCGGAGAATTGAGTCAGGCCACTGCTGCTCTTGCATCCTCCTCACCAAACAATTGTGAAGTACTGCATCGAACGCGCCTTGGACATTAAGAGTTGTGAATGTGGCCGCCCATCCCTGGGTGCTCGCCTCTTCGATGTCCTGGACTACGCAGCTGACAAGGTCGTTTGCCGATCTCTTAGGGAGCGCGCCAAATTGTTGGTATCCAACAACATCTAGCATAACCGCAAGATGGGCCATCCGCTTCGCCAAGAGTCGTTCCAGTCCCTTACCCAAGCATGACAAGAGGGCAATCGGTCTCCAGCCCTTAACTGTTGTTGGATCCCGATTCGTCTTGTGTATGAGCACCACTTCAGCCGGCTTGAAGCAGGATGGATGGATGCCAAGTCTGATACAGGCGCGGAAGAGAGTGCCAACAAATGGTCCAATCGTCTTCCAGCAGGTTTGTAGAAGCTCCACAGAGATCCCGTCTGCTCCAGGCGCTGTGTTGGCGCAGCCTATAGTGCACATGCGAATCTCCTCGTCCGAGACATGGTCGTTCCAGGGGATTTGGTTGGTACTCGGCGCATCGAGTGACGGTAAGTCGTACGTCGCTTGGTGCCGTGTCAGAAGAGCATCTCGGAGTATCTCTGCCCGCTTAGCCGGATTGGAGTACAGCTTCCCTTCGTGGTTGAGTGGAGGGGGGGTGCTTGCCTGCCTTGGTTCGGCCGAGCGCATCAGCTTGAACACTTCAGTCGGTGTTGTGATCGCTTCGACTTGACGCGTCTGGTACTCTTTCTTTGCCCCTCCGAGGGTTAAGCGCAGCTTCTTCGCATGCACTCATCGTTGCTCTGGAGTCACTGCTGCATGATATTTTGTGCGAGCCAGCTTGCATTCCGGAGTCCACCAAGGCGCACATTTGCCGTGTCTTGTGTTCCTTCGTGTTCCTGCTGCTTTTATAGCGTTAGTAAGGCCGGAGCAGAGATTGTTGGCGTATTTGTCCGCCTTGTGAGCCGTGTCTAGGACTAGTGGCGGGTGTTCCCACTGCGTTACAGCAAGGGCGAACTTCGGCAAGTTTCCACGAGTTACTCTGATTTGTGAAGGCTCCTGGTCCCTTTTTCCGGATCCAGTGGGGACTCGTCCTCGAATCGGAAGATGGTCGCTGGTTACGCACTCGTTGCGATCCACCCATGCTTGAGCTCCGCTGATGTTGGTCCAAGCAAGATCGAGCGTGTTCCCGACTCAATGCGTTGGCTCGCCCACAATTAGACAAGTGAGATTGTGATGTTCCGCCCATCTCTCGATTTCAATTCCTTGTCCGCGTGGGTAGGTAGCCCCTGGTTGCCAGGCGAAGTGAGTCGCGTTGAAGTCGCCTGCTACAACAGATCGTGTTGGTGGGTCCTAGCTGAGGAGTGGTCGAATCGCTGTTGGGTTGTTTGGGTCTTTGTACACGTTGAGAAACGTGACTCCGTTTACTACAAACCAGCAGTATTCCGCTGTCAGAGGATCGCAGGGAAATATGTGAGTTGCCGAGTGGATTCTCCTGTTTATTAGTTTGTAAGTCACTGCCCTGGGTCGAACGTTTACGCCGCCATGTGGTATATGGCAGTCGTAACCGGGGTGTGACTTTGTCTCCTTTGTGGCTTTTTTCCACAAAGGCTCTTGTATTAACACTAAATCTCCGCCTAGCTCGTAAGCTCGGGAAAGCGCGATGTCGTGTGTTGGGCCTCCCCTACCTACGTTGTTCGACATAAAACTTAGTGTAGGAGGGGGGCGGGAAGGGGCCCGTGGGGCGCCCTTCACAAAGCTTCTTCAGGGCTCAAGGCCCCAAAGCCCGAACTCTCAGTTATTGCTGTATCTATTGACAATATGTTCTTAACAGCAGCTGGAGGAGCTGGTCGTGTCGATCTAGCGGCAGCTGTGGCAGCCTCAGCGATGGCTTGGTATTCCTGTTGGCCAGCTCGTCGAATAGTTACAAGTTGCTCTTTGGTAGCTGGGCCAGACCTGTTGGGACGCGCCAGGCTGTCACAGACCGGCTTTCCCCACGAGGAAAACGGCCTGCTTGTCACTACCATTGTGCCATGGGCTAATGCTGAGATGCTGCGCTTAGTCTGGTCAACCAAGTCAGGAGCTTCCCTAGTAACATAGTCAATGCGTTGCGATGGTTACAATGTTATGATAGCAACAGTTACTAATCAACATAAGCAATCAGTTGCTGTGTTATAGCTGTAGACTACCATACCCCTGATTGTAGTAGCCGCTCTTGAGTACTTAAGGAAGGTCTAGGACTGGATTTGTTCTGTAGCTTTTTGTCTTGTAATTATTCTAGACTTTAGATTGATCCGATTATTATAAGCTTTACCTTATACCCCGACTCTGTCCCGTTCCGCCTCCGTCACGTTCCGTCTACGTCTTGTCTCGCCCTCGTCCCGTTCCGATCACATCCTGTTCCGATCACATCCTGTTCCGATCACATCCTGTTCCGATCACATCCTGTTCCGATCACATCCTGTTCCGATCACATCCTGTTCCGATCACATCCTGTTCCGATCACATTCCGTCCCGACTACATCCGTCCCGACTCCGTCCTGTTCCGACCCTTGACCTCCGAACTAGCCAACGAGCCTGACACAGGCAGTCTCGACTGCCAGATCAATGGGGGCCTCCGCAGTTTCGACATTTAGAGGCTGACTTACACTCGAATGCCGAGTGCATGGTGGATCCACAGTTACAACAGGCGGGTGTACGAGAGCATCCACGGGTGGCGTGGAAACCGAGATATCTTCTGCACTGCTGTGTAGGGGGGCGAGTTTGTTGGATTGTGGCTATCCCTGAGTCGCCGAAGAGCCTGAAGTCAGGCTTTGGGCTGGCGTCCCTGTGGATCAGAGCCACCCATGATCAACAGGGGACCCCGGGCTTGGTTTTTTCATGGATCCTTACTTTATTTGGAGTATAGTTAGTAACTCTGAGGATCTCTGCAGCCACCATTTCGGCAGTGACTTCTATTTGTCCTTCTAGACTATAGACTGCGACTGGAACCGTAGCTTTCTGAAGGGAAATGTGATCGCTTGGCGGCTCTAATTTAGCCTCCACTGGTGCGAAAGAGCTAGCAGCCTCCAGCAGTCGGGTTTTTGCGTCCGAGTTTTTGGCACGGATGGCAAAACCAGTAGGGACGCGTTGAACTTTGTCAACGTCGGCAGGGGTGTATTGTGTCTGTTTCGCGACTGCTTCGCGAATGCCAGATGGAGAGAGATGTCTCCACTCGTGTTTTTCATTAAGTCGCAGAAAGAGTTGATTGTCTTGCAACGTCGCTATTACTGATTTCTTCTCTGGCTTTCTGGCAGCTAGAGCAGCTGCGCCTGTGTTATTTTTTGCGGGTGTCTGTGCATTTTGCTTTTGGAGACCAGCACGAGTAATAGAAGCCCATGTGCTTCTTGGCGGGGGCGACGCAACCGCAGTTGCAATGGTTTGTTGAACGACCAGTGGTGTGATAGTGGCAGGCTGTGTCACAACTGTTGGTCGATGCGGGAGGACTGGTGGAGTTGTGCTCGCCCCAGCAATCACAAATTGTGCAATTGCTGCTCTTAGGTAGACTTTAATAGAGTCTACGAAATCCTTGTTTTCGCTTATGGAAAGTGGTGCAAGGGCCGCTTCAATACCATCAATAGCTGTTGAGTAAATGGTAAATTGTGCGACTTTCTGCATTGCCCGGCGCTCCTCTGCTTCGATCACTACACGTAGTTCCGGAGGGTATGAGTCTACTCTATTGGTCACTTCTGACGATGAAGCCACTGGGACTTGCGGTAGGCTTTCGGCACCTGATGCCTTGTTGGTTCTTATTTCCGCCTCTTTTGAGGGCCTCACTTCTACCGGTCGCGGTAGTGCTGGAACCGTAGCGCGCTTTTAGGGTGCGACGACGGTTTTACTGCAAGTATCTGCGGACTTTGGGGTTAGTTCCGCGTCCTTTGGGCTTGGGGAAGCCCATTTCGAGTCTGAGAGCGTTTTCAACTTCTCGACTTCAGCATCCACCATGTCTACCTCAGGGACATAGTTGTCCTCTACTTGGAGAGCGGCTGCAATGGCGTTCATATTTTCTTCACTAATCTCGAGGCCTTTGCTCATCAGCTTAGTTTTGGCGTGATCTCGAATTGCGCCGTTCCATTTGTATGGTTTGTTGACGCAATATTTGGTGATTCCCCTGATCGCGTTTTGGTGCGATTTACGCGTCGGAGGCATTTTTAAATGCCGCAGATGGCAAACAATTACGATATAATTCGATTCGATAAATAATGGGTGAGATGGATAATAGGGTGGGAATGGGCAAGTTGGGGGATTTTCGAATTGTGCGTTTTTTTGTTCATTAATGTGCTAGGTGAAGTAACTACTGTTGTGAATGATGAGTACTGGAGATATTCTTGGGATAGACTTAGAGACAGTTGTGATATAATGCTCGAGAACTGAGTTGTAGACTTTAGAGGGGATTATTATTTGCTAAAGTATAATGGATAAAGTGTGTGATCTATGTTGGACACTTTTGGGGGCAATGCCTGACTACCTGTCTAAATACATGAGAAGCTGGTCCGTGCACTGCTATCACTTCTCAACATCCTGATCCTCAACAGATCTCTACAACCACTACGTAGCTTACCTCAATTGTGTAGGCACAGCGGCTATATTAATCCATGACCTAGACCATGCACGTCTCTACGTTATGTTAGCACGGACTAGGATTACAACAACTACCGTCGCACTCCTACTTCATCTTGAGCACAAGTGGGGTCGGACCGGATCAGGTTAACTACTGTGCAGTACAAATGCCTAGTCTCACCTAAATGACCGGAACCATGCCAAATCGCATCTATGTGTTGAATCATGACAAATTCAGCAGCCCAGAATTGAAAACAAAACAAAAGAAAACTTCCATGCAAAATCTTGCATTACAAAAGAAAAACTTAAACAATCTCCCTTCTGTTGTTCTGTTGAAATATGATATATCTTGGAATGCCAAGAATAAATTATTAGTAAGTCCGGCTAATTTGACTATCTAATTCCCCATTCTATATCACTGTTATCAATACATCATTCACCGAAAGTTTAAAGCGCATTAGCGTTTATTTCACACTAGCATTCCAGCGGATGACTATGTCTCAAATGCAGGTTATAGTTTTCTCGTATCTATTACCAACACACATGTATTTAGCTTTATATTCCTGACCCATATATGTGTATGTACATAGATCTACATCTATATGGATCATAACTTACGATCCATGGAGATTGATAAATACTGGTCAAAAACCACAGTTGATAAGATATGCGAACACGCAATCTCACTCTTATCATCTCGGTTTTACTCTGAACCATACATCAAAATACAATTGTTTCCACTCGGATCTTCCCCCCACAACCTCATACGAGACTTACTGCATCAGTCTAACCGCCGACACTGATTCTGCTACAACCTCCATCTTCGCTCAAGCTCATAACATTAACACGTTCCGCCTCAGCCACCACGCGCCCGAGCCTCGATTCCAATTCCCTCTTTCCATGCCAAATCACCTAAGCTTCCGATATATCACCTACGAGTCACAAGTATCCCTGCCATCCCCCGACTAGCCTCTGCGTAAATCCCGCTCTCCTGGACGTAATCCCTGAACAGATGCCATCTACTTGATCCAAGCAACATTTTCAGAGCTGGCGCCCTTCGCCTTCCATTTTTTAACCGCCAAGTTGCTAGTGCGTTTCGACACTGGACGAGGTGACTGACTGATTTTTCCCTCCCGCACTCGCAGTTAAGTGTAGCGTCAGTGTGGTTGAAGCGGCAATGATGTGTTGCAAAGTCCCCATGTCCAGTTCGAGCGGCGATAAAGCGGGCGTAGTACGCTCTCGGTAGTGCTAGTTCTGGCGGCTTCTTGCGGCGCATCTCGAGTTCAAGGTCGGCGTAGTGTTTGGGGCGATTCGAGTGCCACCAGTCTGTCAACATCTGACTGGCCAGTTCACGGGCTTTCCGTCTAGAAGAGGCGAGGGTCATCACATCATGTGTCGTCCTAGAGTTGTCCGGCGAGTTAAGCTCTCTTCGAGCGAGTTCAACGGCAATTTTATTTCCTGCCAGACCTTCGTGGCCCGGGACCCATCCTATTTTTACAGGCGCGGCTCTCTGGCGGGCAGGTTCACGAACTTTTGGATATGCCAAGATGATGAGCTCGTTTTTCCCGTCAGTAAAGCCTTAATAGCCGCAGAATTATCGAGTAGGAAATAGATGGCGCTACGTCTTCGATCTCCATTGCTGGCAGTGATTGCTTCTAGAGCAGCCAAAGCTCCATGAACCTCTGCGTTGTAGACCTCCTGTCAAACATCTGATGGTTTGGAACCTACTGAACATGGTAATGAGAATCATTGGATAGTGGGATGACACATCTTGTCAGATTAACTAACTCGAGCTTTGATATCTCACCAGGGATATGGTGATCAGGATGACTAGGATGTTCAAGATGATTAGGATGTTCAGGATAGTCAAAGCTCTAACATGAGATCTTTTGATCTTCAACACATGTAATATATTTCATATGTAATTTTGGGAAACGAGGAGAAGATAATCTCTCCTCGAAATAGTTTCAGATTGGTATATAGCATCACTGCTGGAGAGGAGTTGAGGAGCAGAGATTTCATCAATACCACTTTACTTTACATTTTTCATTTGACCCTCAGTGTATAACACCTCCTCATTGGTAATTTTGCCTGTGACTCTGATAAATGTCACAAAGGCCCATGACACTCTGTCGGTGGACGCCCCGGAACCATCACTGTAAACACAGAGACAGTCGGGTGGGAGTGTAGGTAGCCACTTTCTTATGAACTTGGCAGCCTCTTTCTTGCTTGTCCAACAAGGAATCAGCTGAGGGGGGACCGGAGGTCGGAGCGGTGGAGGTAGTTCAGCCTCTGGCAGAAGTCGATACATCCTCTGGACCCTTGAGTCATGAACTCTGTCGAAACCAATACTGGTTTTGTTGCATGTCTTTAGTCTTATTCGGTGACAAGCGCTGTCAGTGCTTTCCGTGGCCCGAAGTCGAAGCGGATGATAATCATCCAGTCTTCAGATTCGTGCGGCAGTCTTGAGCCTGCGTTCCACGAGCAGAGTGTGTGCTGGAGTAATACCAGTCTCTCTTCTCGGGGCTATAATAGGCATCGTGCGCCAGGTTGGTAGAGCCACGCGGATTCCGAAGGCAGAAGTTTGGTCGATTACTTTGCACAGTCTCTTGCAAGAGTTGCGCGCGACACCCGATAGGTTTCCCTGGTTGGCCCCGGGCACCAGGATTCCGCTGCGTGCATCGCAATTGGCAGAACTACCGTGCGAATCACTAGTGTTAGTGTTGTTATTTATGCGACAGTGGAGTTAAGAGTATACTGCATACCAGCTATATATTCAGCTGCGTGTGGATACTTGCTCTCGAAATCAGATTCCTTATAATATAAATATATATATAATTTATTGTGTGTGTTATAACTACAACTATTGGTACACCTTTTCTTGTTCTTACAATTATCTACACACTTTACAATTACGGAAAGTGTGGAATTCTAAGCGAGACACGTGATACAATTACAGATTTATCGCATGACTTTCAACAGTTAGTAAGTCGGGCCTTGGTCCCTGGGTGCACTGAGTAAGCCGTCGGAAGTGTTGCACTAGCCGCATTGCTTTACTGGTCCACTTTGCGACTTGGCTTTCGAAGGTCAGACCGCGATCAAGGTGTATTCCGAGCCATCGAATATCTTCGGGTGCTTGAACATCGCGAGGGCCTACCCTTATTGTTGGAAGTTTGTGTCGGTTTATCACCGGTTCCAGTTAATGTGCTAGCACAAAGATTGGGTAAAATGATGTTACAGGCTGCGCCTATCTCCTAGTGATTGTCGCACGGACACTTATCATTACTACGTCATTAGCCTTGCTATCTAAAGAGATGTCCAACTTGGCCATACAAATACAGGGTTGCAACAAATATGGAAACAAGATATTGTTGCAGCAAGTCTTATATGGAATCATGGGCAGATACGACCCAGATTCACTATGACGAGCCCACTCGGAATATCAAGGATACTGTTATGGCCAGGTTTCCTTGAAGAGGTTTCAAGGAGAAGGTTCTGAGGAAAAGGTGATATGAGAAGGTTTTAAAAAAGGTTTTGGGAAAAGGTTTACTGAGAAGGTTTCCGAGAAAACTCCGACAGCTAGAGATGGAGGGGCTGGCGTCATGACGGCATTTGTCATTTGTCATAGTCTTAGTTGAGTTAAAGTACTATCTCAAGTTAGACTTAAGGAAGCTGGAGCTGCCACATAGTAGCTCTCCAGCTTCTCAATCTTTCATTCTTTTGATCTTGCAATCTAGATTTACATAATGTTATAATCTTATATTCTCACAGTCCAATATTCTCAGTCTTTTGTTATTTGTTACATTCTTCGTACTTCTATTCACCCTGAGTTATCATTCTTGATCGCCTGCTCGGCAACTCGACTTCTTGACTTCGTGTCTTTCGACTATTCTGTGGTTCCACAACCTTAGACTACCTGGCACCTCGCCAATCGAATCATATCTAAGTATCCTTCGTTAGCAACTGTAATCCTAACAGTTATCAATACCTTACCTTCGGCAGACGGCGATCCCCAGTATCCTTAGCGCACGCCGTAACAGATACAGTGTAGTAGAATAGATAGTGAGGTTAGTGCATTGGGAGTTGGGACACCTTAAGTAGCCTCCCCTCGGTGGACAGTTCCGAGATGTATGTAGAAAATAGACAGTAATCGGCCACCATTCCCTTACTATATTGTTTTGTTGATCGCCCATCACATATTTTCTACATAATCCTAACATTGTAGTTTATCCCATTAAACAACAAAATTTCCGGTCAACCAAAGACTAGAAGAGAAGATTAAATCTTCTATGAGCTACCGAATCCCAAGTATAGATATCAATACCGATTCGACTGACAACGCTTCCTTTCATTCCAGGGCAAGTGAAACTATGTCGGAACAAGCTGACGTCAGCAGTGCTCATTACAGCCAACCGCAAAATACGGTTCATGAGCAACTAGGCGAACCCTCAGAGTTCGAAGAGCAACAGAGCCAATCTCCTCACCAAGCTGGGGACATTCCATCATTTAATCCGTCGTCACCTCAATATCAGGCGCTATATAATCAAATTATAGCAGATATCTCTCGCCGTCAACCCCTATTAAATGCGCAAAATTTTCCACACGCAACATCAACTCAGCCACAGTACAAAAGGCCCAGCAAGTGGCCTTCGTCGGACGGCTCAATCACCTCACTATCCTCTCATATTTATCAGCTAATTGTTAAAGTCGAAGAAGATAAACTTAAGCTAGGGTCGGATCGCGCAATATGTCTAGGGATCCTCAATTCCATACCAGTGTCACAGATCAAGGAACAGGCGCTGGTGCAACTATGTGGTTGATAGTATGTAAATTATCATTCTGAAGAGAGAACTACTTCAGACTCTATCTACATATATCTACATTGTCTATGTGTTTGAGGCACAGTCCCTCCGTCTCGGATCCAATTTGGATTCTTCACATGTGTTGGCCCTACTTGTTGTAACACCTCAATGTGATGTAGCTGTATGGTCCAATACTGCTGCCCTGCCAAACCAGATGCCGATGCCTTGATATTCTGTTGAGTGGCATCATATATCCGCAAATTGATGTCGATCAATTGTGCGCAACCAATTTTAGGCTAGGCTCATGTTGACCAACATGCGCTACAGGGACCAATCGGCTTACCAGCTGTTACAACCAGCAGATAAACAATCCAGAGTGAGTCACTGGTTTGAGACAGGAGGCACTTCAGGAAGGCACAACTGGAAAGATTTTGTCGAACATATCAAGCTTGAATTTGAAGATAAACAAGCCCGACAGACTGCAGGAGATCTACTTTATTGGATGCGTATGGGTTCCAATCAATACTTCTGCAACTTCTTTCAAGATTTTCAGGTTAAGCTTGCACAATGTGGGGGGAACTAATTGGCCTGACAGCAGCAAGATCATGAAACTTAATTCAAGTATTAACAAATTGCCGAGTGACCATCTGGTATCCAAAGATCTACCTGATGATGATTTCGAAACATGGGTTTCTATGGTCAAAAGAGTAGCGGGACTACTCGAAAATCGATCATCTTATCAACCAACAGGCTGCACTGGCAAGAGAACTTGGTATTTGTCTCATAAGCAATCCAAGTACCATTCCAGCACAACTGACTGATATCTTCACGCACCAGACCTTGACAATGAAGGGGATACCAAGATGGGGGGAGTTAATGCTATTGAGGCTCTCAAACTAGTGCTAAACTCCATAAATAGTCGAAACATTACCAACAAGCCCAGGGCTAAATGGTGTTTCCCGGAGGAATTAAAAGTTTGTGTAGCGAGGGAAGATGCGTCCGGTGTCGAGAAAAAGGTCATTTATCTCGCGCATGCACTAAATTCGGTCCAGCTCAAAATCCCGCTTGAAGGATCGCCTGTTTAAAAGGCCCCACAAAGACAAGGAAACAGAGCCATGCAGAGGAAAAGGTCAACTATGAAGAGTTGGAGACCAGTGAGGTTTCGGGGGAAGAGTAAGCTCTGAGCAAAGTCGCGCTCAGAGCAAGGGAGAACCATTTTCCATTGATTTAGTTAAAAAAACAGATAAATTGAACAGTACTCCATTTTTAATAGATTGTCTGTTAAATTCTAGTTTCTTTGTGCAATCATTGATTGACACAGGCTGTCTCTGTTATGCTGCATTTTCTAATGAGATTGTGAAGAAATGGGAACTTCCGCGCAAAAAAATACCAAAAAGATCCTTGCAACTAGCAGAAAATGATGGGAAGCAAAGAACAATGAACGAATTGGCTTTTGCAGACTTCGATATTGACGGTAGACGAGAAAAGGTCTATGGATATATTATCCAAGACCTTTCCCATGATATTATCCTGGGAAAACCATGGATGGAACAAAATGATGTCGTCTATCTTGCAAAGAAGCGAGTGATTTGATTTGGTTCTCAGAAGTACGGACAGGTTGTCAGAGAAAAGGGTTGGTATAATAAAATGGCCTCATTGAAGTTAAAAAAAGAAATACACCATGTTGCTACAGCTAAAAAAGTATTGGGTGGCAAATTTATTTCACTAATGAAGCTTGCTAAGGTGGAAACAGGATCAAAGATTTTCGCCATTAAAATGCAAGATCTTAACAAGGCTCTGGAAATAAAAAGCGAAGAAACATCAGAGGAAATAAAAAGGACACTTCCTCCTTCCATAAAACATTGGTCCAATCTCTTTGTCAAGACAGACAAAGTAAATTACCCCCACATTGACATTCCAATATGAAAATCGACTAAGAAAGAGATGAACAAGGTAGAGAAAAATCTATACCTTGGGGTCCACTTTATGGAATGTCAAGAGATGAGCTCCTAGTTTTAAGGAAAACGCTAAATGATCATCTCGATAAAGGATGGATCAGAGCCAGCAGCTCGCCAGGAGGGGCACCAGTGCTCTTTATTAAAAAGCCAAATGGGGGTTTGAGATTCTGTGTAGACTACAGAGCCTTGAATGCAATTACAGAAAAAGATCGGTACCCACTACCACTGATAAGAGAAACTCTGAGATCAATATCAAAATTGACATGGATGACCAAAGTTGATGTTTGCACTGCATTCCACAAACTTCGAGTTAGGAAGGGAGATGAAGAAAAAGCTGCTTTTCGGACAAGGCTTGACTCCTTTGAATGGCTAGTCACTCCCTTTGGGCTACAAGGAGCTCAAGCTGCATTTCAGCGGTACGTAAATGAATCCTTGGGAGATGATATTGACCAGTTTTGCACTGCGTATCTTGATTATATTCTTATCTATACTTCCGGAGATCTCCAAGATCATTGGGTTAAGTTTGAAGCTGTGTTCAAACGTCAAGACATAGCCGGCTTAAAACTGGACCCAAACAAATGCGATTTTGCGGTGAAGAAAACAAAGTATTTGGGATTTGTTATAAGCGCTGGTGAAGGAATTTAAGTCGATCCTGAAAAAGTTAAAGCCATAAAATCATGGGAAATTCCGACAACCGGAAAAGGAGTTCGAAGCTTTCTAGGCTTTGCAAATTTTTACTGTGAATTTATCCCCAACTTCAGCTAAATTGCACAGCCTCTTATCAACTTAACGAAAAAAGATCACGCTTTCCTGTGGCTTAAATAGCACCAAACCTCGTTCGATGTTGTGAGAAAGCTATTCATTACGGCCCCAGTACTAGCTCTTTACAATCCGGATAGAAAGACAATTGTAGAAGCGGACTGCTCAGGATATGTTATGGGGGCGTGCTTGTTGCAATACGACAATGCAAAAGTTCTAAGCCCAGTAGCATACCTTTCAAAAAAATTAAGCCCTGCAGAATGCAACTACGAGATTTATGACAAAGAATTGCTTGCGGTTGTCTTGGCTTTAGAAGAATGGAGAGGCGAGTTGATGGGCCTCAAGCATGCATTTGTAAATTTTTCAGACCACAAAAATTTGGAGAATTTTATGACCACAAGAAAATTGTCCGAGCGTCAAGTTCGATGGAGCCATACTCTCTCCCACTTTAATTTTAAGCTAAAATTTAGAACAGGAAAGAATTTGCTGAGACCAGACGCACTTTCACGCAGGGAACAAGATATGCCGAGCTGTGCAAGCGACGAGCGGCTGAGGAGTCGCCAAGTACAATTAATCAAAGATGCATGGATGAAAACAGATACCGACTCTAACAAGTTGGTAACCTCTCAAATCACCTCAGCTTCAGTCTACCTAAATATCCCTTCAGAATCTGG
Organism: Blumeria graminis f. sp. triticale; assembly: GCA_905067625.1. NCBI lineage: Eukaryota > Fungi > Ascomycota > Leotiomycetes > Helotiales > Erysiphaceae > Blumeria > Blumeria graminis. The sequence continues at coordinate 6,466,981 of LR898472.1, read as the reverse complement.
CACTGAGATACAGTTGCCCGATGGCAATTGTATCTTTCAAAAAGAAGAACTTCAGATACTTTGGAATAGAGGTTGCGTAGAGGACAAAGGCATAAGAACCATGTACAAAGCTCTGCGAGATGGTGAGCGGGCCTTCTCAACAGAACTTAAGCTGAAAGTATCAATCTCAGAATGCGATTTTGATGAGAGAGGCGTCCTTAGATTTCGTCGCCGTATATGGGTACCGGACTGGGAACCTGTACAGACAGCTCTGATACAAAATACGCACGACTCGTATATAACGGGACACCCAGGTCGTGATAGTACATATGCTATCTTATCAAGGAGTTTTTTTTGGCCAGGGGCATTGACAATGGTAAGAACTTTCTGTAAAAATTGCGATGTTTGTGTCACAGGCTAATACCTGGTTATCATTAGGCTGCTGCCTAACAAATAAGGCTTGAACTCTTCCAATCATATTAAACATCATACATGTCATGAACCCCTCCATGACTCATTAGACCCAAGTATAGGCCTTGGCCCAGTTCATGCAAATCTATTCTTAAATGACAAATTTAGATTGCAGACAGGACGACTCGAACACCAGTCGTGAGTCATCTAAGCCACGTGCATCATAACTATTTTAATAACTAAAATTACTAACATTAAAATGAAGCCGAATTAAAATAGACAGAGATGCAGGTGTTTGTCGGAGGACAGGTCATGATCTATTTTGAGAATGGTATGAAATGAGGGAACGAGATCATAGTCTTGTAAATAAATAGGAGGCTTTCAGTCATGTCTCTGCTTGTTACTTTAAGATTTTCATTTGTATCTGCTCTGAGTTCAGTTTGAATAAAACGCCACTTTAAGACCGTCACAGTTTGTGGACAATCTCAAGTATGGCAAGAAAAGAAAAAAGGATTTCTCCTACCGCTACCAATACCCAGTTGTTTCCATTCAGAATTGTCAATCAACTTTATGACAGATCTGCCAGCAAAATCTAGACAAGATTCTCGATATCTCATGGTGATTACAGACCGACTACTGAAAATTTGCACCCTTGAGGCTATGAGCTCAATGTCAGCAGAATGCTGTGCTGAGCGGTTTTTACACTGTCACTATTGTTTTCATGGATTTCCATTATTTCTAGCTTCTGATTGTGGTTCAAATTGGGTTGGAAATTTCTGGACCCATCTATGTAAGTTAGTAGGTATAGAGCAGCGTCTTTCCACGGCGTTTCATCCTGAAACGGATGGAAGTACAGAGAGGATGAATCAGGAAGTGTTGGCATACCTTAGATCTTTTATATCCTACGCTCAGTACAAATGGCCTGCCTTGCTTCTGTCAGCTTTGCTAGATCTTAATAATAGAGACACAGTCATCAGTCTTAGCCCTTTTTTTCTCACACACGGTTATCACGCAGAACCTATTGAACAAATCCCGCCTCCTTCCAAAAATTCCGATGCACTGTGCGTACGGTTTCAATGTGTATTACGGTTGACTAGGGACTAAAAGCACGCCCATAATAAGTATCACAGAATACCTGGTAAGTTGTTAAGTCAGATGTAAGTTGTTTATTGCTTTCTAACCTCAAACTCTCTATGAATACAATTACGCTAAAGAGATTACATAAGTAGGGGTCGGCCGCAGATCTTCATCATTGCACGAGCCGCCCCCTTAGGATCGTGCGATCTAGTACACACCATCCCCCTCTTCTACCTCAGACATCTGCGTGATTATAGGGTAATATAGCCTCAGACAATTTTCGTCTATCTCTATCAAGTAAGGTTTTGCTTCCATACCACAGAGACCTTACAGGATGACCATCTCTAACATAAGCTGGGAATAATTGTTGTCCATGATACTCATTTTGAAGAGTAAATCCTCCAGGTGTACGAAGTATATAACCATTATGAGGAGTGGTATCTGCAACAATAAATGGACCATCATAAAATGGTTCTTCTTTATGGTCTCTTTTTCTTTGTCTTAAAACCCAATCACCTTTACCAAAAACTCTCAACCGTGCCTTCCTCTCTTGAAGGTATGAACGTATTTCATCTCTGGCAGCCTTTCCAGTTGCAACATTCATGCGTGCATTTTGCACTTTAGGGCTGTAAAATTTTACGAGGTCTGTTGCAAAAGCGGCTTCTTCAGATGAAGTCAGTTCTCGCACATACGGGCTTGGTAGTTCTTCGTGTGTTACTCCTAGAGCTAGGAACACGAGGGCGTAACCGGTAGAGTTGGGACATCGATTGTATATGCTGAGCGTCTGATCTAGGATCCACTGGATACTACGAGAAGAGTTGATCGAGGATACGGTATAGAATATTCCTTTAATGATGCTGTTGAATCTTTCTACTTTTCCATTTGTTTCTGAACTATATGGCTTAGTAAAACTATGCTCGATTGACTTATCTTTGCAAAAGGAAAACATCTCTTTGCTCACGAAGGCTTGACCGTTGTCTGTCACAAGTTGTTTAATACCGAAAAGTACGTTGATTTGGCGCGTCAGCTCTAAACAGGATGCCGTGTTTGGAGACTGAGTCAATATCACCATTGCATATGAAGTTGCGTGATCTATGGCAGTGCACAGGTAAGCTGCCACACCATTATGGCGTACCGGACCTGTGTGATCCATCCCCCATCTTGTGAATGGTGGAGGTGCTTGTACTGGACGTAGAGTATCCTGCGAATGTATATCGACAGGTTGTGTCATGATCTGACATTGAGGGCAAGTTTTATAGGCTTCTTAAGCAGCTAAAACAATATCTGGATGCCAGAAACTATGTCGTGACTCTCTAATTAATGCACCAATAGAACAATGTGCATTATCTTCATGCAACTTGATAAGAGCCTTGAAGAGTGCACCGTAGTGAAGTATCTTCAGAAATTTATTGTTATAAAACCTGTATGTATTACCATTGTGAGAAGAGAAATATTTCTTGACCCAAGACTTGGGAAGATTACTTGGAAGAGGGGTTTTTTGTAGTAAATGCTCCCCAATCAATTGTAAATCGATCCAAGATAATCTTTCGATATCAGGAATCTTGAAATGAAAAGATGATGCTGCATCATTATGAACAGGGTCGAAATTTCTGATTGGGAATGATGTTACTGTTGTTGGAGGTCTTGAAAGCCAATCTGCTAAATGATTCAACTTGCCTCTTTTGTAAACAATTTTTGGATCGAAGTGTTCAAGGATATCTATAAACCGTTGCATTCTTTGTGGTAGGTTTGACTTTTTTCGGGTTCCAGCTAAACTTTCATGATCCGTCCTAATGATAATATCACACCCTTCTATCCAATGTTGCCAAGTTTGTAGAGCCTGCACTATTCCTAGTGCTTCCCGTTCTTGAGAAGAATACCTCTGCTGTGTAGGGTTGAGTTTATGGCTAGTGTATGCTACTGGATTCAAATGAGCGCCGTCCATCGTTGGTTGTGACAGTTTTATGCGAAGGATTGGAGTTAATTGCTCATTTGGTTGAAGTAACACTCCGCCTGTGTACTTTTCTGAAGCATCAACATCAAGAACGACTGGCAATTGGGGATCCATTGGTTTTAAAGTAGGGGTAGTAATTAAAGCGTTTCTCGTGGCTTTCCAGGACGCGATTTGCTCATCATTGAGAGAAACTGGGACGTTCTTCCCTTCTAGTGAAGTAAGACTGTACAAAGGACCTGCTAGAGTGCTGAATAGCTTAATGTAGTCCCTGAATGTAAGGATTCCTCTTCCGATCTTTTCTTTAGGATATAATTTTACCTTTCTTCATATGTTGCTATGACAACAGGACAGTTCTTGGCACATGGTATCATGTTGATATTATGTTAAGGTCTATGTTATGATGAGCTAATGAAAGGAAGGCAGGTATATATATAATGGTTTGGTCTGTAGGCATAGAGTTCTTTACGCTTAGTCTTCTGTCATAACCACCACCTTCGGATCACCTCTGGTCACCTATAGTCACCTCTAGTTACCTTTAGCACCTTTAGTCACCATTAGTATTTGCTCGTACCTTTAGACTCTTTAGACACTTATATTACCCATTTTTAAACCTTTAGTTCTCCGAATTATCTCCAGTAGATCTTTAGTCATCTCTCGCGATCCATCCGACCCCTTCTTGCCATTCTATTCCGCCTCAGGTCAAACGCCTACGCTCCAATTTGACACTGAAGTAATTACAAGAGTTGAGAAATGCCCTAACTTCTGTCACTGTCCTTGGAATAGGTCTGTCGAAAATTGTCTGGATTTTGGAAGGATCTACTTGAATACCGTGTCTGTCTATGATATGTCCGAGAAACTTAGTTTGTGTGACAAACCAAGCACATTTTCTAGGATTCAATTTGTATCCACACGAATCTAAACGTTCCATAACCAAAGAAGCGTTAAGGGTAGTTTCTTCAACTGTATTACCCCAGGTTATCACATCATCAATCATGTTCGAAGTAATGTTACGAACTGGTTAAATGCATTCGTCCATCGCTCTTTGAAAAGTGGCGGGTGCGTTTGTTAGACCGAAAGGCGTGGCTCTGAATAGATACTGACCTTGAGGGGTGACAAGAGAACAGATTTTCTATGCTTGCTAGGTGAGTTCTATTTGGTAAAACCCTGATTTAAGGTCAAGCTTTATATAAAATTTATGACCTGAAGCCTTGCGTATTTCATCTTGAACAGCTGGTAGAGGATAAGCTGACTTCTCAATATGAGTGTTAATTTGCCGGAAATCTATAACCATTTGTCCTTTAGGCTTGCCGTCCTTCGGAACTAAAATTGCACGACTAGAAAATGGACTTTGACCACTGTAGAGAACTCCTTCCTTAATGCCGGCGTCGACAAATTCCTTAAGAATGCGAGTGTCTTGATGAGAGTATCTACCTAAAGCGGACTTTAGGTTTTATGAAGCGTTCAAAATGACATTGTGTTTAACACTGGTTGCGCGTGTAGCACTTCCTGAAACTTTCGTCGAATCAAAAAGTAAGGGGAATCTAGTTTTGAGGTGTTGAATACACTTATCAATTGATTGCTGCTCCCTAAAACTGACATTTGGAGGTGGATGGACAACCAGTTCTTTCGAGGAATTATTTTGAGTTGAAAACTGATCTTGGGGAATATTTGTGGCAGCCCAGATTGTAACATTTGTCAGATCTAACTTATCTCTGGGAGTCGGTGTCAATATTGGGGATCCAGTAACCTTTGTAAACTGAACACAATCTGAATCTGGTATGTAATGTAAACCCAAGTTATGCAAAACTGATTTTCCAATTGTTAAAGGTGCTGGGAATGTTCCATCAGGCACTACTCCACAAATAATTTGTACTTTTGATCCATTTTTGAAGTCAACTGAGACCTTGCAATCATAATAGACAGTTGGGCCCAGGTTCTTCCCTACTCCCTGGAGTTTTACTGGGCACGAAGACAGGTTAAAACAATTTGAAGGAAAAGTTGAAGCAATAGAAGAAACAATACAACAGCTGGTAGTGCCCCCATCAAAAAACGAAACTTTTAACTCCATTAATTAAACAAGAAAAAAAACGATGGTTATCCCTAGCGCCCTCCCTTGAAACATTAGAAAAAGTACCTTCATTTACACTGTTACCCAATTTTGAATTATCTAGGCACACGGCGTAGGAGTTAAAGGCGCCGCTGCCAAAACTTTATTCGATTATTTTGGTATTATTATTATCATTAAATTCGTTATTGTTACCATTATCATTATCGTTATCATTGTATTCATTATTCTCCATAGAATTCAGATAAAAATCTTGAAAATCATCACAGTCCCAAAATTCAGGCTCTTCATTTTCGAATTTTACAGTTTGATTTGCATAAACCGTTCTTGATGGTTTTGAACGGCGCAGCGGAGGTGGCAGTGGGCGGAGATTTTTCTTTATAGGGTTATTTTGAGTGGAAGAACTAGCTTCAATATTTTGGTGATTTTGCCTGAACTTATTTTCCGGCTTGTGTTGACCTAATTTGGCTTTAAATGTGCCGAAAATTTCTCTTGATGAATTGTTTTGGGGATAGTTGCTAAATTTCCGGATATTTCTGCAATCTGAACTGAAATGACCCTTTTTACCACAGCTGTAACAGACAGTTTGCGCGTTTGCAGCATTAACTGAATTTGTTGGGTTATCAAATATATTAGGCTGCGGCGCATGCAGACTTTCTGAAAAATCACGAAGTGGATCCTTAGTCGGCGGGATGAATTCTTGGTCCACTGGTCGTGAGGATAATTGAGCCATCCAGTTTTGTTGTTTTTCGGCAATTGTCCAGGCTATTGAGAGTGCGTTGTGTAGAGGAAAGGCGTCGTTTTGTTGGACTAAAGTGTTCCAAACCATACCTGCATGTGTTTGCAGTGTATGTTCAATCGCGCAGTCGACTTCTCTCTCAGCCCTTTCTCTGGACGGAATTTGATGAAATGCCTGTTCAAAACGTCTTAAAAACTGGGCTATTGATTCATTTGCAGACGGACCCGAACGAAAAGCGATAAATGTATCTACTGGACCCCTTAGATTATTTGACAGTGAGAGTAATTGCAGTATTGCTTCCACCGTCATTGGCCAAGTAGGACAATGAGTCTTACAAAAGGCACCGACTTGTTTGAAGTCCCCCTGAAATAGGTGACTTACTCGCTGCGGCCACAGGTGGTAGTAGGTTCCTTCTTGTATCAATGCTAATTGACTTTCCTGCAAATGCATAAGGTTTTCAACATCACCCGTCGCTGAAAGAGGTTTCAGTCCCGATCGAAATGGCTCATAACTGTTTCGGACATCAAGAGTAGATTTATCAAGGTCACACTCAGCAATAAGCTCGCACCAGTATTTCCATAACCACTGGATATATTGGCTGTTATTGTTGTATGACGCCCAGGTTTGTCGGTCTACTCTATCAACCATTGGTTTTGATAAACACAAAAGATTAGTCTTCGTACGTAGCCCTGGTGACATCGGTGGTGCTTTGAAAGGCCCTTTCTTCGGATCCCATGTGGAAGACAAGCCCGGAATAGTAAAAGCAGTTCTTTTGGTTTCGAAAAGTTTAGGAAATGAAGTTTCGTCTTGTTTGTTTCGAAAAACAATTGGTTTTCGGTCCATTTTGCCTCCTCTTTCTTTTTCTTTCCCTTTCTCCTTCTCCTTCTCTTTTTCGTTCTCTTCTTCCTTAAACACAATGTTTTCCACTTCTGTCATTCGCTTATTGAGGATAGCAATGTTATTGGCATGGGATGATTGAGCAGTTATGATTATGTTTAAGGACTGCATGACATCTTCTAATGTCAATTTGGGTTTGTCTTCATCGTCTATCTTTTCGACAGCTGCGCTTCGAGTTGTTGGAGGCATCTAGATTGCTGCTGGCAAGAATTCTTGAAGTTCGTGGTAGTTGAGTTACCTGCACAAATAGCTATTTGTGCGTACGGTTTCAATGCGGCTTACGGTTGAGGAGGGACTAAAAGCACGCCCGTAATAAGTATCACAGAATACCTGGTAAGTTGTTAAGTTAGATGTAAGTTGTTTTTTGCTTTCTAACCTCAAACTCTCTATGAATACAATTACGCTAAAGAGATTACATAAGTAGGGGTCGACCGCAGATCCCCATCATTGCACGAGCCGCCCCCTTAGGATCGTGCGATCTGGATACACAGCACCTGAAAATAAAGCCAGGGAGTTTTTACAGCAAATAACAGATGGACAGGAATATGCACAAGCTGCCATGGCATTTGTCCAATAACGAATGGAATCAGCATCTAATCAAAAGAGGGTTCCGCAAGAAAGGTTTGAAGAGGGAGACTATTGTAATAACGAGGTTATGAGAAGTCTAAGAATTGTCACAATGGGTGTAACAGTCAACTTGGGTTGATGTAGGATAGCACTTTAAGTCTAACGTGAAGAAGACAGATATATATTGTAGATCTGCTATATTGATGACTATTGAATATAAGAGTGGAAAAGGTTGATCATATACAGAGGTCTAGTAGCGAGTATTTATACACAAAGACAATACATACAATATACCATCAATAGCAATAATTGTCAACCATTCAGCCATTCAACAACTGTGTCATTAGATATACCTGCGTCATATTATCATATAATCATGTATGGTTGAGATACTGGTGTTGTCATTGCTGTGTGCCAATGACGTATCATTGACGCAGGGTCGCTTGTCTTGTTGGTTCACTTGCCCAATACTAACCATTCCAAGTTGTGTGATCTATAAGTGGGTCTGATCACAACAGAGACCTTGTTTGGTTAAAATTAAAAAATATTGAGACGCCACAACTTAGTAAAAAGCTGTCATGGGTTAACGCCAAATATTGCGTCCTCAAAGTTATATCCCCTCATGTAGTCGAACTTGATGTCCCAATGGGTATACATCCGAGATTTCATGTCAATTTGTTAAAACGAGATCCACAAAACCCCCTTCCGTCTCAAATTATGTTAGACGAGCAACCGCCACCGCTTATGAATCCTAATGGTGACAATGAGCAATTCATTGAAAAGATTCTCAGAGCCGAAAAGAGAAGGAAAGGTCGGGGCTTCCGAAGGGAGGTGTTGGTAAAGTGGAGAGGTTTTCAAGAGCCAAACTGGGAATTGCGCCAAGGTCTCGAAGACACGGAGGCTCTTGATATCTTTGAAGAGAGGTACGGTATTGGTGATGAGGTGGGAGAAGATGTCGGGGCAAGAATAGGTGTTACTGGCAAAAGGCAAAAAAATTCTTACATCTGAAAAAAAGAAACGAGTAAAAAAAAAAAAATAAAAGAACTGTGAGGAGGAGATAATGTTACAGGCTGCGCCTATCTCCTAGTGACTGTCGCACGGACACTTATCATTATTACGTCATTAGCCTTGCTATCTAAAGAGATATCCAACTTGGCCATACAAATACAGGGTTGCAACAAATATGGAAACAAGATATTGTTGCAGCAAGTCTTATATGGAATCATGGGCCGATACGACCCAGATTCACTATGACGAGCCCACTCGGAATATCAAGGATACGGTGTAGTAGAATAGATAGTGAGGTTAGTGCATTGGGAGTTGGGACACCTTAAGTAGCCTCCCCTCGGTGGGCAGTTCCGAGATGTATGTAGAAAATAGACAGTAATCGGCCACCATTCCCTTACTATATTGTTTTGTTGATCGCCCATCACAAATGGTTATTGATCAAAACATCTCTTTATATCTATATATCTAACATGAATAATTTATTTATTTATTTATATTAACGTCGTGCCTGCGCACAACACAGTGCTGTAAAGCTCCATGCCGGTTAGCTCAGCCTATGAAGGGCTACCCGACGCACCAGCATTCTTATAACAAAAACCCGATAAAGACCCCACTGCTCCCGGTCTGCATGCTCGCCAGATCAGTGAGACTCTTCTTAAATTGATATAAATTATATAATTAAAAGCGGAAATTAAACTACATGTAGATATTCGTATTTAGATAGCGTTGGTGTATAAGCAATCAGGGCTGTCCTACAAATGTAGGTGCAAACAGAGCTTCACCCATTAATGGTACCTTTGAAACTCTTCGAAAAAATAGAGTGGACTTAAGCCAGTCTCGGAACAAGATAGCTCCTTCTAGTGAGCTTAAAATCCAGTGAGCGTCTTGGGGACGGGGGCGATTGGCTCCACGAAGCCTCGCCTGTAGTAGACCATGCTGACAGGTCATGAAATGCTCCGGCAATTTATCATGTCCACAGGAGCATGTTAAAGGTGCGCTGTTGTGTGTGAAACGACGGTGATATGCTGCAAAATCACCATGGCCAGACCGCGCAGCAAGAAGAAGGCCAAGGGACCGACGATCCATACTAGCAAGCTCCGGGGTGATGCGGGAGCTTGGCCCGATTCTGAGCGCTCTATACTGGTCAGGGGCATTTCGCGACCAGTATTCCAACGCAGAGGCCTCGTAGCAAAGATTGACAATTCTCCTTGCTCTGGCAATGGAAAGGGCCAGGTTGGGGGCGGTTATAGTACAGGCCGCTTTTGCGAGAGCATCTGCCTTTTCATTTCCAGGGATTCCTGAATGCGCTGGGCACCAGCGTAGAGAGACCCTTCCTGGCTCAGTGTATCTGGCACGGTTCCTTGAAGGCCAGGATCTTGCGAGATCCCGAAATTTTGTGATCCGAGTCGAGCTGGATGGGGTTGGAGGTCCAAGGAGTGAGCGAGACGCTGCGTCTTGGTTGTCGAGACAGACAGTGATATTGGTGGCGTAGTGTAACGGCTTGAGTTTACAGATGATAGGTTTATGGTATCACGTGATGTGGAGTCTGGTTGAGTAAGCGTTGGTCCCGGAAGCGAGCTGGTGGAGTTTTCAGCCCAGCAAGGCTGCAGACCTCTTTCTCTCCTTGTCTTTTCTTTTAGTTATTGTCCGTAGCTTTAGGTCCAAATACAAAGCAATTTCTCTTTTATATTTCGAGGGAGTCTTCTAGTGTCAACCTGAGGTCAGTCGTAATACGTAGTATGCCATTGGGTTTCTAATTGCAGTTGCGAGGCCTTCCATGGCCCCGACAACTTCTGCATCATATACTTCTGCTGATTGACCCAGAGAAACAGAGCCTTGATCAATCACATGTTTTGCGCCGCGATAAATGCAGTAACCTGCCCCTGCTGAGCCATCCATCAGAGTTCCGTCTGAGATACGAAGAGGTCCAGGGGCGGTGCTGAGGAATGCCATTGGGTGAAGACTTGGAGCCCTGCTTCACGACCAACTGCTCCAATTGCTGCAAGTATTTCGTCTCTTTTTGGTTTCCAGGGAGGTGAAGTCGTGTTCACCGATAGTTCTGGGGAAATTCTGCACCAAATCCAAGCCATTCTCGGAGATTTCCAGCGCATCTGCAAGGGATATTGGGGGTCTGACGAGGCAACTCGCACTGGAAGCCGGTTGTGGATACGTTCGAGCCACCCCTGAGCTGATGACCATCCAGTTTCCCGCAGAAGGGCGGCCACTGGAGTGGCTTTATATACTGGCAGTGCTGCGTGGGCTGCATTGTTTATCCTGCGTTGAATATGGGCAATATCTTCTTTGCAGGTATTTGCTGAGAACCAGGTTTCGGCTCCGTAGAAAAGGGTTGTAATTGCTACCCCTTGTAAAGCCTGTCTGGCTAGAGCTGGTCGGATACCTCGAGCGGTATTGCAGAGGCTTTTTATGTGCGCTGTGACAGCCATAACTCTACCGCAAGCTTGCTTAATGTGGTGGCGAAATTTCAAGCGGCAAACAAAGTGGACTCCCAGCCAACGAGTTTGGTTGTTGGGCCTGATCTCGACGCTGTCTGCCCGGAGGCTTGGCTCAAAGGGTTTCCCCTTTTTCCGGTGGAAATATTGGAGCTCAGTCTTTGATATCTCTAGCTCGATTCCGTTAAGACTTCCCCAAGCAAGTGCTTTGTCCAGATTTTCTTGGAGGCGAGCTGCGCATTCAGGTAGAGATAGTGCGGAAACAAAAATTGCCGCATTGTAAGCGTAGCCGAAGCACCCTGGCGAGAGGCGCAGCATGCCCTCAATAGCCAGGAGGAACAAAACAGGTGAGACCGGTGATCCCTGTGGGAGACCGCATTTTATGGCAAAGGGTGGAGTTGTTGTCCCGTCCAATGTGACTACGACCTCGCGATTTTCCATGAATGATGCAACCCACTTGATAAGATTGTGGGGCCAGCCTTGAGTACGGAGATTATGGCAGAGACGTCCTCGCTGAATGCCATCAAATGCACCTTTAACATCTACCGCTACTATACCTGCAACCTTCTTCTCTAACCAGGCGGACTGGATGTCAGAGGCGAGGGCAAGGAAAGAGAGACGTCGGGCCATCAGGCGTTCCAGCCCCTTCCCGAGGCACGACAGCAAAGCAATTGGTCGGTAAGACTTGGGAAGAGCTTTGTTTCGGTTGCCTGTCTTCGGGAGAATAATTATGCTGGCCTTTTTAAAGGCATTTTGGTGTAGTCCTTGCAGGTCGCACAGACGGAACAAATCGGTCACTCGGGGCCCTAAAACTGGCCACGCTTGTCTTAGCGCTTCTGCAGTTATCTCGTCTAGTCCGGGGGACGATGAGGAGACTACGCAGCACGATCTGAAGATTTCCTGATTAGTTAGTGCAGGCCAGGGAAGGCTTCTTAATGCAACAGTTGGAATTCCCATGACTATATCCTCATGCTCCATGTGCCTACTCAGTAGAGCCCCCTGTAGTAGTTGTGCCTTGGCCATGGGAGTGAAGACGAGTCTGTCTGGGCCATTGAGTGGAGTGGTATGAAACCGGGGTGTTTTCTTATGCCAGCTTGTAACCCTATCCGCTTCTGTGAGACAAGAGACCTGATCTTCTTTCTCGCGCCATATTTCTCGCTTAGCTTTTTTCACCGCCTTGCCAAAGGCGCGGCGTTGAGCAATGACCACTGATCCCGAGCGCTTGGCTTGGCAGAGTGCGTTGTGCGCGTTTGTACAGTTCCTGGTCCACCATCAATTTCGCGGTCCCTGTATACGTTTTCTGGGACACGTAACGTTGAGAGCACCTTGGAGAGCACCTACCAGGAAAGAAGCTTCTCTCTCTGGGTCTGAAGAGGGTGCGGCCACTTGTTACGGCCTTGTATTCCTGACCCTCGGGGCCTCTAATACTATTATTCCTTCCAAGTATTGTGTTGTGATCCTACATACGCACGGACCAATTGTAAATTATGTATATGTGTATAATAATAATAATCCATTTATGTCCTATTTGAGTTTATAACTATGTAGGACAGACTATTTAAATACAGCTTATCTTTTCCATTCTAATTAGGGGTTTCTTTAATTTGATGGTGGGATCCCCATTACTGATTCACCAGTGTATATATGTATATCTCTAGATACTTCTTGTTATTTTCTTCCCTTAGTTTAGAATCTTATGAATTATATTCCAGATCTGAGTCCTTACCTGATTCGACTTGTTCATCTGCTAACCTGTGCTCCCTTCTGGTCGTCACACCACTAGTCTGTCGGAGATAATTTTACGGAAGGTGACCCAGTCACAAGCACAGTATCTGAGTTTTCCAGAGGTATGTGTTTCAGGTCCTGTGTCTGAAAGTTGAGTTAGTAGAGTTCTGTGGTCTGACCCAAATTACAGGTCGTTTCGGATAGCACAAGATGCGTTGAGAGTATGTCGTGCGAAGCAAAGATCGATAGTAGCGCCGGCATCATGAGTGGGGTCATAGTATACATTCAACAACGTTATTCCCCTTGCAGTTGTCTATTCGTGTCGGTTCACAGGTGAATGGCGTATGGATAAAGGGCTTGTATTAAACATTTACTTCCAAAAGTATTGGTCAGCGAATCACGTGATTTAATCAGGGCGCTAAGCTTCATTTTGTACTTTAGATATTAATGCTTGAGGAGGGATACAGAAGAGAGATAGACAGAATATATCACTTGTTTTTAGCACTTTTAAGGCATTAACCCAAGTGAACCCCGCTGTACCAACAATTCGAGTAATGAGTCGCCTACCGAATTTTCGTTATATGCTGCTGGGTCCCAGGCCGAGTGGTGGATATTGAAGTCGGTGTGACGGCTGTCAAGCCTAAGGGTTCCTGTAGCCTACGCTGTCTAGCGCAGGCAATTATACGACGGGAGGTTCCTGGGAAGATCTTGGATGACAGGGAACCTAGATGATCCACATTGAGCCTTGTTGAAACCTACTGAGAGTTTGTGAGGGTTACAGAAGTATCAAGGATCTACAGGCAATTGTCGGAGAGTCTGAGTTAACAGTTTATAGAGAGAACCTTATCGAGGAGGGGTATTTCAGTCTGTATATATTGTTGAAATATGATATATCTTGGAATGCTAAGAATAACTTATTAATCTACATCTACATGGATCATAACTTACGATCCATGGAGATTGATAAATACTGGTCAAAAACCACAGTTGATAAGATATGCGAACACGCAATCTCACTCTTATTATCTCGGTTTTACTCTGAACCATACATCTAAATACAATTGTTTCCACTCGGATCTTCCTCTCACAACCTCATACGAGACTTACTGCATCGGTCTAACCGCCGACACTGATTCCGCTACAACCTCCATCTTCGCTCAAGCTCATAACTTTAACATATATAGGTAGTCATTAAGTACAGAAATTCTCTCTTCAGAGAATTATAATTAAAATTTTGTACCTACAACATTGCTCATGCATTTTGTAATGAAACTGTGACAGTCAGCAGCTAAAACTTCTAGGGTATCAGAAAGGTTGAGAAGAAGCTGAAGGCCATCCCCAGCGCCAACCGCGCCTACTGGAGCATTGTATATATTCCAGCAGTCAATGGTACGCTTGCCGCGTCGAGAGACGCAAATCTGGAGAAGGTCGCGTGAGTGAAGACTGGGTTGGAAAGGTGAAAGGCCGCACCCCTTGCGAGTGTAGGTCATTACCCGAGGCCGGCTGGTTCAGATTGGAAGGGGAGAGAAAGAAATGTAATCTGGGTGATTTTTAGTTAATTTGCGCGAGAGATCAGTACTTATCCAGGGTTCTTGAATTAGTACTAGATCTGCTCCGCTATCAGAGGCAAGTTCGAGGGCGGAGTCGTGTGCCGGGCTCCGCTTACCTACATTTACCTGGAATATGCACAAACCGTTGAGTGATTGGGATTTGTGCATCCGGCCCCGAGTCATCATAATGATTCCTCTATGGTCATCAGGGCAAAGTATCGTGACTCTCGTGCGACAGTCGGGGAAGTTCTCAAGTTGACTTGAGATGCACGATCAATAGTTTACGATTCTTCTAAAGAGAAAATGTGTATGTACAAGAATGTTGTAAAGGTAAGAGCTTACGGAGGTTAATTGGCAGAAGGTTTACGGGTGATTATCGATGAATCTGTTTGGAGTATATCTGTTGAACTGGCGTAATCACGTGTAATTCTAGTTTAATTATGTAATCATATAGATACAGCATCGCCATCTCCTTAGATGGGAAGAATAGACATCATTCACATATACTGACATCAGACCCCTTGATTGGATCCAATCGTTACCTGTGATACCAACAGAATCAATATGAACTGCTGATATATTTGATATTCAGAACTATGAGGATTTAGGAGATATAAAGCGCTAACTATATACACATCTGAGGTAGCCAGACTCTCGCCTTATTTACCCAAAACAGTACCACGGAATATTCTAGTCTCCTCCATCTGGCAGTAAAATCTAGAAACACTTTCTATACAGTGCTCCACTGTTCCTCTACTCATCATGGAGCCACTTGATACGTTCTTCCTTCACTCTCAGTGATCATTACCCTTGTGCATCGTAATCCTAGCCATCACCAGCACAACAAAGAAGGGCTTATTTATACCCGCGCTCTCCTCCAATACGTGGCCCGCATCTATTCCTAAAAGCGGACAGATGTACCTATGGGGAGTTTTGGTTTCTGCATTGGTATTAACTCCCGACGCTCGCCCTACCACTCGGCTACCTTTCAATCAGTTTCGCCGTGCCCGTCACAATCCTCTCTGAGCTCATCCGAGTGCTGTTAACTTTCTCAATTGATGTTCTGGCACACGATCCACCGCACAGTCCTCTAATTATGTCACTCCCCGTTCTCGAGGCAATCCTCCCCGCGACTGTCCGAGTGTTTGCTAGTAGTGCGAGCCGTAGAGTGAGTTTTCTATTACCTGACGTCCCAGCGGGTGGAAAGGGTGCCTGCATTGGCCAATGCAGGCTACAGGGTTTACCGTCGGTTCACCAGCCGTTACATCTTGTCCAATTTGTGGAGGAGAGGGGGAGGCGATTCTTGTGGGTTGGGTAGGAACCTGATAGTTCCCGGAGCTCGCAGCGGCCTGGGGGGGGATTGGAGGGTGTAGTACGGTCCAGGCCTTTAGGCTCTCGCTTCGGATAGCTCGGAGTCTAGTTTTATCAGGGCGGGCGAAGCTTCCGTTGGCACGGATGGGTCGCGCGGGGCAGCCTAAAGAAGATGATAGATGAGGTCCGTCACAGTTAAGGCATTTTTCAGGCCTGGTGCAGGATCCTACTTGGGAATCTGCGGCGCATGTCCCACACCGAGGACGACGAGTGCATCTATTGACATTGTGGAACGCGTGGCAACGAGAACACACCTGGAGTGGGGGCTGGTGGTCTACTTGTCGGAGCTTCACCGCTTGAGCAAATAGTCGCAGGTTTGTTGGGTACTTTTCAGCGGACTCGGAAGCTATCACTAGGCGAGTAGTCCTTTCGTGGTCCGTAGAGAGTTCAGAGCGGCGAGTCCACGACATGGAGAAGATTGCTTCGGGGTCAATCTTAGTAGTGGCTAGTTCCTGCCAAATTTCAGAAATGGCGAGGGCTTCACGTTACCCCAAATGGTTGTAGCCAAACTTAGGGACTAGTCCTAAGATGAATGTATTGCGATTTTCCTGGCGCTCTATTGGAGCGTCTCTCGTAATTGTCTGGAATGCCGAGACTACTTGGAGTAGTTCGGGGGCTTGGGCGGCGGTGGGCGCTACTATGGCGATTCCAGAGGGTACTATGCGCATATCTTTGATGAGCTCTGGCCGGTCAGTTAGTCTCCGGAGCCTTGTGCGGATGAGAAATTTATCTTGTTCTCGGAGCAGGTGATCGGCCGGTAGGCGTACAATAACTCTTGAGTCGACCTTAGGAGCTTTGGGGAGAGACTTGGTCTGCTTCAGTGGCGGTGCAATAAGAGTCTTCTTTGTTGGGGTAGTCTGAGCCGCTAGAATGGGGTTTCGGGAAGCTGCCGTCGCGTACGTCTGCTTCTGAGAGGTATCGGGACGATGTTGACGAGTTGCCGGCTATTGAAAGGCTTTGCTGAGCTGGAATGACGTACCGTTAGGATGCAGGTATGGAAGGAGGTAGCTATGGCTTTAAGAGAAGTAAAGTTCGTGAGTTATACTCTTAGGACTTGGATCAATGGATGAACTTGAGGATATTCCCCAGTATTCTCAAGTGTGTAAATAATATGAAAATTGTTTTAATTTCCTATTGTATGAATTGCTCAAGTTATCTACGTGACAGGAAATTCCTCTATATACATGAATAAGGGGGTTCTGCACACTAGTGGATGTTCCAACATCTGTCCTTGTGTTAAAATAACGAGGTCATGAGGGGACAGAGGAATACCTGAAATGGATGCAAATGATTATGGATGCGCGGATATAATTGATATGGCTGTAGTGAGAAGAAGCGTTGGAATGGACAGTAGTGAGATGGTTAATTTACAATCTATCTGCAGAAGTATTGCTTCCTTATATATACATTCAGTACCCAAGTCCTGATCGTGCACTCACCACAGGTGCTTCCTACTTCTGTCACAGTAACCACTTCCATAGCCCCTGCCAATATCTCCTGTCATAACATACTATTGACACTGGTTGCTAGTGTGGAACTCCCGGGATTGCAGAGCTATACACCGTCGTCACATTATATGCTGTTGCCCCTTGGTAGCCATCAGAGTGATGTGCACCTCAGTCTAAACGCATTGGTCCACCAGGCAACGCTCGGATTTAGGGATGTTGCCAGAGTGATTAGGTGCTTAGCTGTGCTATCAGTGCCCTAATCTCATATAGCTTACTGCGACCGAGCGTCCGAGTGGCGCGATGGTGGGAGCCCGATGAGGCTTGATCGGAGCTGACCCGAGGTATTCACAACACCTTGTCTAACCGAGAAAGGAAGGATGTGAGAGATCCTAGCGCCAATAGATACCATAAGGAGTCTATTGGGAAACACTATATCATATCAATGAGTGATGATTTAGGTCAATCATATCCCATGGCGTGTGTGCACATTATTCTAGTGTGAACGGTCTATTTTAATGCAGTCATGTTACTCCCTTAATTACAACACCGGCCCGGCGCTCCGATTGGTTGTTTGTGTTGAATTATAAGATTGTTGGTCAAACATAATCATTCCTGTACCTGAACATAATGGAGTTATGGTTGTATTTATTACTTACTTAGGAGTGTAGAGGGTAAGGCGTTTGGAGATCTTAGATACCCTGTATTAGTAGTTCCGTATTAGCGCATAGACGAGGCTTGCAGGCACATATTAATAGGAGTATTGGCGCAGCATTGAAGGATGTTGCGATCGCGAGAATCATACTCGATAGATTAACTCAATACTTTATCAATTCTACTTCCAGTACTTACGTACCACTCGTATACAAGAATCTTATTCTAAGAGTTTGAGGGTTTTTGCCTGTGGTTGTCTGATCAAATACAGATAGGCCAGAGATGACCCTAGCAGCACTACGAGTGACAATTGCCTTGAGATCTGCCGCTATTGCAGGTGGGAGGGAGCGAAGATGGATAGCCCCGGCATTTTGCCAGGCTAGAAGGGTAGTGGCTAGTTTGTTAGTGGTGGCCGATAATGGGTAGGCCACAGAGCGTTGTACAGCCGCGGCTGGGGCAGGCGCTTGCTTTGTTTTTCTGGAAGCTTGACCGCTAGGAGGGGGGAGGGTTGCTATCGCAAAAATGGATGAAGCAAGGCCTTGATCCTGAGTTGACAGGATCTTCGGAACTTTGGACTTAGTCCGCTGTAAAGGGACGGACGGAATATGGCTGTTCGACGGCGGCTGAGACAAAGTCTGCAGCGCGTCATCTTCTGCCTCGAGGTCCATGAATTCATCCTCAGAATCTATGTGCATGTCTAGAGGGGCAGGGGAACTTGATTTAGTTCAACATGCATCCGAGGTTCCACAATGACTGTTTGAGAAGATTGTTTATTACGCTTTGTAATGCGAGTGGATGAGGCAGCCCCTACTGGGCTGGGGTTGAGCTTTTTCCTCTGCCTTAAAGCAGGCATTGTCGCCGACTTGTCGGTCAGTTTCCGGTTGTGTATCTATTGTAAGTGATATGGGTTTGTCGGTAGCGTTCGGATTCAAATAGATGTCTAACATAAATAATGGACGAAAGTAAACCCCAACGCCGCACTGACACCACGTGACTAATATCCGCAATTTTCCCCAAAGCTCCTCTACCAACGCCAATATTGACACAGTTCGTATCCCCTGGATCTAGGGCCGACAAAGTAGACTACTTCGGCCTTGTCTAGGTCGAAAGAGACGGCATTATTAGCAGCCCACTCTAGGACTGCATCGACTTCTCGCTGGAAAGCTACTGTGGCTTCGGTTGGTGTCGAACCTATGTCGAGGATAGCAACATCATCTGCATAGCCAAATCTCCAACTACTGCCCCCCACGACTTCGGTGTTACGGCCGTGTATTCCTGACCCTCGGGGCCTCTAATACTATTGTTCCTTCCAAGTATTGGGTTGTGATCCTACATACGCACGGACCAATTGTAAATTATGTATATATGTATATCTCTAGATACCTCTTGTTATTTTCTTCCCTTAGTTTAGAATCTTATGAATTATATTCCAGATCTGAGTCCTTACCTGATTCGACTTGTTCATCTGCTAACCTGTGCTCCCTTCTGGTCGTCACATTCGGCCATGGGAAGGAGGAAGAGAATTGGGGTTAGAGGCGATCCTTGTGGCAGCCCGCATTCTAGGTGAATTGGGTCTGTGTGACAGCTTGTAAGCCGGTAATTTCCTGTAGCCTGCGCTGATTAATGCAGGCTTAGCATGAAACTAGGGAGGGACTATTCTTGGAAGCAGGGTCTTATAACTTGGCAAATACATCCAAGAATAGGGCACGAGAAGGGATACGGATATACGGATATACAGATAGAAAAATGTGTCATTGGCCTGGATAATAATCATGTATAATGTAACTGTTGTTATCCTCTTCAATCTGTAGTTCACCATAGATTGAAAATAAACTACCTCTGACCATAAGGTTGCTCAAGTACCTATGCTTAGACTGTGACAGTCTATCACTCCATCCTCGTGTCTGACGCGGGCGGATAGTTTGTCCAGGAAAGACTTTATCCAAGTGATGGCTGGTTTCGACCACCCAGCTTTGTTCATCCTTTGCAGCAGCCTTCCGTGCAGTACATCGACGAATGCCCCCTGTAAGTCTAGAGTGACAAGGACTGGTTTCTTCTGCCTTTTCATTGCATGCTCCACATCATGGATGACGCATGAGACGAGGTCATTAGCTGATCTGCCGGAGAGTGTTCCAAAAAGCTGCTGCAGCACGGCCTTGTAAGGAATGGCGGAGTAAGCCATTCGCCTTGCGACTAGTCTCTCAAGACCTTTGCCTAGAGAGGATAGTAGTGCGATTGGCCTCCATCCTTTAGCTGTACTGAGATTACGGCCAGGTTTGGGGAGAAGAATTACTTCCGCTAGCTTGAATGCCTTCGGGAACTGGTTCATTCGAAGTGAGCCCTCAAAGAGTACTCTCACTGCTTGTCCAATTGACTGCCAGGCTGTCCTAAGAAGACGAACAGAACTTGCATCTGCTCCAGGGGCTTTATTTTGGCAGACTGTTGTGACCCACTTGGCTTCTTCATTAGTGACGCTTGAGACCCATGGAAGGTTACCGCGCCCTGGCTCGAGGTGTTCGGTGTCCACGTCGTTTTAGCTGGTGAACTGGCCGAGAAGAAGATCGCGCAACAGAAGTGCACGCTTTCCTGGATCCGAGACAAAACTATGCAGAGTTTAAAGTGGTGGAGCAGCGGATGTAAGTCGCGGCTTTGCCCAGCGTGCCATCCGATACATGTCAATGCCAGTTGTGGCTTCGGAGAATTTCCGCCGCCAGTATTGGCGTTTCGCACTTCTGACTATGCGACGGAAATCCTTTCTGCTCTCTTCGTCCCTGAATATCCTGTATTCGCGTTTGGCTTGTGAGCACTCCAACGTCGACCAAGGTGCCGTCCTACCCTTCTTAGCACTCCCGCGTCTTCCAGTAGCCCTGATTGCATCGCTAATGGTTTGAACCAGCTTATCTGTAAGGTTGTCTACCGCACTTTCTGAATCCATTGGCTGTAGCCCTATTCCATGAGCCCATCTACCAAGCACCTTGGCAAAGTCTTCGAGGGCGTCGTCTGTCACTCGTACCGGATGACCAGTTTTGATTACAGCTCTGGCTTTCGAGTTTGGACGGGGAACATCTCCTGCAAGAGTTCTGTGATCCGATGTCGAGTCAAGCTCTATCGAAATATCTGCAAGAGCACCAGCATTAGACCAGACCAGGTCGAGTGTGTTTCCAAAGTCGTGTGTCGGGACGCCCGGTGTGGAAGACAGGTCCATGCTGTGCTCGAACATCCACTCGGTGAGCACCTGGCCGTCACCGTGTAGCCTAGTAGCCATTGGCTGCCAGTCAGTGTGAACAGCATTGAAGTCTCCTCCAATAACTGTAGGCCCAGATGGAGCCCATGATAGCAGCGGCAAAAGGTCTGCTCCAGGAGCGCGGTAGACGGATACAAATGTGACTCCTTCTGCCGTTACTGCGGTGAGACCTGGTGATGCTTCGCAGATTGCTTGCTGTTGGCAGTTGATCCCCTCTCGCGTGTAGATGAGGGAGCGTGGCCTTGAAGAGTTGGCAGCGGCATGGGGAGGCAAATGCCTATCGAATCCAGGATGCGACTTGGTGAGCCAGAGGCCGTCCTTACGTTGGGTCCAGGGTTCCTGGATGAGTAGGACATCGGTTCCTGAATCCCAAGCGGATTGCAGGATGATGTACGTAGCGGGGTCTCCTCTGCCCAAGTTAGCACAGAGGAACAATATTGTTGTTGCCGTTTTTTGAAGCTCGGTTGGGTTGTGGTCTCTTACGGGCATTGAGCAACGTTTGAATTTTCGTTTTCGGCAGTAGCCTCGGTGGCTTTCTGCTTTGCTTCCATCTCTCTGATCGAAGCGTTCCGTTCCTTTTGACCTTGTTCGCGAATTACCGCCAGCTGGTCTCTTGTGCGCTGTACCGTTTTGCCACCAACACGCGTCGGCCTTGCCATGCAGTTAGGCTCGACGGTAGAATGTGGTCCATGGCAGTTTATGCATCTCGGGATAGCCTTTTTGCAATCGGTGGCCTTATGCTCGACAGAGCCGCATCGTGAACAGCGTTCTGCTCGCGAGCAGATCTTTGTAGGGTGGTGTCCCCAACATCGGTTGCATTGAGCAAATTTTGGCTTGCGCTGGAGTTCGTGCAGCCGACCACTTTCTTCAAATAGTCGTTCACCAAGCTTTAGTTTTCCTGTCGCATAATGTAGCACCCAGTCTGTTGATGGCCTTGCCATGCTAGTCGCAAAAGCGCGAGCAGATGTTGGTCTGACGCCGGTCTTGAGGGTGGCTTCTTCGATCACCATTTCTGGCGTGACTGGCACTGGTCCCTCGAGGGTATATAGCCTGTCTGGAATATTGGGTGCAAGCACTGATATCCAATTGGGCGCGGCTTCCAACTTCATTTCAGAGCTGTCTAGGGTATTCGCTCCTGTCAGTAGCGCGCTTCTTACTCCTTCCCCGTCAGCTTGTATGGCAAATCCAGAATTCACGACTGTGACTTGTCTGATCGATGAGTTAGCCAGGCATAGTTTACTAGCCAGGCTTATTTTTATGAAGTGTGGAGACATGCGTCTCCACGGGTGATCGGGTTTGAGCCGTAAGAATACGCGCTCGTCGGATTTTTCCTGCATCACTGCTGATGCCTTGGGTTTCGATGTGGGCGTGTGGCCAGTGGTTGTTTTTGTGGCAGCTGTGGTTGCTGGCTTAGCCTTTTTACGCACCACCTCTGTCCAGGGTCTCTCGGGAGTCTGGTTGGTGGTTTGTTCTGTCCCATGGGTGGGGATTTGTGTTGCAAAAGCAGCCGGTGGTATGGCTGCTCCTATTCTCGTGTTTTCCCTGGCGAGGATCTTTACAGGACGCACGACGCTCGCAATAGTCTTCTTCCTCGACTCTACAGCTGTCTCGAGGCGAAGTTTGATTATGTGGCCACTAGCAGCTTGAGCTGGTGCTGTGGCTGAATTGCCCCGCAGAATTTCTGTAATCCGGCTTTGAAGAGCCAAACCGGTGAGTTCGATGGCTTGTCGGAACTCTTCGTCTATTGTCGATTCGAGCAGGTTTCAGTACCCGCTGACAATGCGCTCTGCTTCCGCAAAACGTTCCTGGAAAGCCCTCGCTTGTTCGGCGAGAAAGTTGGTCATGTTGACGGCCGTGGGGTTTGGGCTCAGGTTTGTAGAGCGCTGTTGGCTCACGCAGCAGACTAAGTCTGGTGTGATGTTGTGTGGTGCAGGCGGTGGTGTGTATTGTGGATCGTTGAGATCCATCTCGACGTCCTGGCGCGTCGCGTGTTGGGTGGGGAGAGGTGGCCAGAAGCCAGCCCCTACGGAGGACTGGGGCGGCATGAGTGATTGAGAAGTGTAAATAGCAGTAAGGTGTCGTAAATGGAATGCTATATCGTCACTTTGGGTTACGAAAAATTGGGCGAATTCTTTGTGCCACGTTGTTGTTACATACGCGACTGTAAATTATGAACTTAGTTTGACATCGGTAGTTACTTGAATGAATGCGCTCTACAGCCTTAATAATTGAGAGCTGATTATTTCCTTAATAATTTATTTGGCTTTATGGTCTACCGGGTGAAAGTGAACGCTCTTGTCCATGCCAGGAGGTACATAACATGAGTGTTTATTGTGCGAATTGAGCCCATAATTATTTAGCACAATGGGCTCATCTAACCCAGGCCACACCTTGTACAGTGCTTCTTGCCTCTTTTGCTACTTGTAAGATCATTGATGTATTGCCCATGATGAATAGCCATTCAGCTCATTGTTTACCCGTGGAATTCGGCCACCTTTTCCACGGAACCTTTTACCCAAAAAAAGAGTAATAAAAATGGTAGTAATAGAAACTGCGTTCGCGAGAAAAAGTCTCAAAAAACCTGCAGCTTTAGCCCCAGCCAGACGAGACCTAGACACCGGGACCACACGATGTGCGCATATTCATCTATATCTCCCTTCGTTGTAACAGTCGAGGCCGACTTTATTCAATCCACCATCTTTGTAATGGGTGCTAGGTACGCCCCAGAAACTCATCCGATGCCTTTCTCTCTAATATTAAGGGTTGGTGATGAGAAAGGCTTCGACCGTACTACTTCATCTGATCGTGGATAGATTTATGATAATTCTGATTGAGGATTGTGATGAGAGATGAGGGCGGTATAGGCTGCAAAAGCGAAGAGGGTCCAGCGGTTGAGGCTGCAAGAAGTACGCGGGGTTGAATCCTGAAAACTTTTTTCTTTAGTGGGACAGTTGTCAAACCCATCCAATCTATTTGGTAGATCAGACCATGTGGTGTACCATTGCACCATCTAGCCACTACGGTAACAAGCGTCATTTGAACTGATTGAATCAAAGTTGTGGCGCACACCGCTCACCAATTTCTAAAGCTCCTGGCCAATTTTCAATATCTCACCTCTTTGAAGATTGTATCCATCCTCTGCATATCCAATGATTTGTACTCGTCTCTCTCACGTCCTTACCATAGAACTCCCTCCCTGTCGTACGGCACTGAACTTGGCTCGGTGATAATATTTCACTCTCAAGTTCGTAGAGGACGTGATTTATATGTGTTAAATCTTCGTCTTCCGTAGGCAACGTTACTTTACACGCTATCTGTCAAGACTTTATCGCCCGGATGGCTCTCATCTACGAAAGCTCCAAAATGGTAGTAATATCCTCATAACTAGACCCATTGTTGGTATTTGAAGAACTTGGAACCCTGTGTTTCTCACCGGATCATTGTGTGTTCTGGCTCTTATATGCGGCAAGTGATCTTCTTTCCATTGTTTGGGTAGGGGAGAAACTAAAGTTCGACGTGTGCCTCTGGGCGCATTATGTAATGAATACTTTTGAGAAGTGATATCTTTGAATGAGAGTTATCTAGTGGAAGAAAATGGAGCATAAAACTCAAGGAATAGATACACTTGGTTTCTAAGCAGGGAAGACCTGTAAGTGCTGCATAGTCATAGACTTAAAGGACAATAATTCTAACAAAATCGGAAATGCAAACATACCGTATAGCTCTGGGTCAGATTTAGAGTTGATGAGCTAAGCTACACACGGTTTCGACTGAGAAAACGAAATAACAGCCCACTTGCCCGTCCAGGCCCACTTTCTCGCACCTGTATCCCCTCCGCCTTCGACAGTATTGCGCAACTCTTCATCTTCGCCAGCCTTGAGCCCAACAATCACGTCCGACTTACATGTCCTGAGCGCGAGTACATTTACTCCGGATCCTAGACCCATCGGACCAAGAGCTTCTGCAAATGGTGTCGTAGGGTCCCACGTGGCCTATGATAATTAGTAACTTTCGTGAGTAAAATTTAGTGCCTGAGACTTAGGATCCTCACATCACATGTCAATTTACGATAGTTAAGGTCACCCTTAAATATAACTAGTTCACTCTTTTTTAATTGGTGGAATAGATGTTGTGGATTCTGGGATGGGAGGCGCCAAAAGCTGCCGCCTTGAGTCCAAAACCTATTTGTGCAAAGTTCTATTTTACCGTCGGTGTGTAGATGGTTCCAATCTTCAAAAAGGAACAAAAGTACCTCGACCTCCTCCTGAGATAATGGCTCCGGACATTTCTCCAAAACCTTCTCATCTTCTGAAAGCGCCGAAAAGAACTCCTGTGAAGTAGCAAGTGCCTTGAGGAGGCCCGAAAAATCTGTTGGCAAAACATCGGAAACAAACCATGGAATCGATTTGGCGTGCATAACTATCTTGGTAGCTAGGCCCGTGGCGAGAAGAAATCCAGCAAGAATAAGATCAACATATAATTCAAAGCCTGCATTGTCCAAAACGATATCAACCTTTCTATTGGGGCTTTGTGTTTTTCTCCTTTTTTCCAGGGAATCGTAGACTGACTCAAGGTCGTTGATTAGTATATTATTTTTAGAGCACTTCCTTGCTTGGAGGCCTTGCAATTTCTGAATCTCATCGTAGTTTAAGGATGTCAACAGCGATAAATCAGTAGCATTACCCCACAAGCATAACTCAAAGATCTCATTGAATAAAATTCTTTCCGAAGAAACTATTCCCTCAGAGTCCATAGCATTTTCTCTTATTTTTAGAATTATTTCGCGATAACGAAAGGCAAGTTCCAGAACAGCTGGACGAGATGAATGAAAGGTGGATATCTTCTTTTGGGCGAACACATCATATTCCTTCCAATGCTCTGAGAGGGTAAAGTAAGTTGCGATACGTCTAGGCACGGTGAGCTTAAAGATCGTGGAGCCTTTTGCAACATTACCTGTAGAGGTAGCATTCTGCAAATAGCCAAGGTGTATTGAACCAAGATGGGTTTCCCATTATTTCAAGTTCCTCATTGTATTCAGCGATATCATGCTGTCCATCTTCGCAAAGAGGACTTTGGTAGATTAACCTAAGATACTTTTCCTGCAAAATTTGGACTCACATTAATGGTCTATCGTGTTGCAACTCATACTTCAGTTTAGCCACTTCAGCGACGATTAATTTACCCTCCTCACGTTTCGGTACGTGTGTAGTTTGAGATATACTCTTGTGCAAGTCGTCAATGATTCCAGTCTGTACTGTTAGTAACTAGTTCTTCTAAGGCAACTACCTTCCTACAAGAATGATAGGCCAGCGGTCTCTTGCGGAGACGTAGGCAAATGAGCTTTTATCTCCGGTGCAATAGGGGGCTATAGCAAAAGTCAGGCCAAATTTTTGACAGGATTAACTTTACAGACGTGTATCAGTGTCGCACTCCATACTTCACAACAGTTTTAATAGAATTGGCTTATAAAATCCAACACGTATACGAGATGATTACCCCGCCTAAACTTTCGCGGCCTGGCTGTTTGTTCAAGTGGGCTAATTAGTGATTCCCATTACACCATGTGACCAATGGCGACGAGGAAGAAATCTAAACCTGCAGGCTTAGAAGATTGTGGAAAACCCCAACTAGTATTTAAATTTGATTTCATTTAGCCCGTTCGGGAAATTCTATGGGCCCATGAAGGTATATCAAGCTATATTATTTACAAGGGAGGAAACCAATTCGGTATGTATGTATGTGTTTATTGTCCTATTAAGTCCATGACTATGAAATAACATGTAGGCCCCATTTGCCTTCAAGCCGGGAGAATTTATGCCTCCTTCACAACTTCTTTCCAGCGGTAATAAACCCACAGGTCTTCATTCTAGTACACACTAAGAGGAGCCATTATCTCGTCACCATCTCCCCTCTCTAGTTAACGAAACGATGGCCATTTTCGGGAGTGTGGCTGCAAGGAAAAGTCTCAAAAACCACTGGGTGCGGGGCTCTCGTATGACGAAGAGGCAGTCCAGCAGGGCGCAGCAGACCTGTGCATACCTAAGAGCGTCTCGCAACCTTTCTGGCCTCCTTTGTTGGAAGACAAAGGATCACTGAAGGCAGAGCGGAGAAGAGTGAATTGATTATTTATTTATATATATATAAATGTTCGGATTAGGTCCTGGTCAACGATGTCTAGCCTAATTGTGCTATGTTGCAGGCTACTGTTACAATTATTCATAGGGTCATCATCAGGGTTGTGAGTAGTTTCGGTTTTGGTGTGGGTTTTTAGATTGATACCTAAGCGTGTCGCATAGTAGTCAGACATGCGACTCGAGTAGCATATGCACGGTAAACCTCAATCCTAAACTGATGATACGAATCAAGTTTTACATGCTACGTCCTGTATGGCTAGCGTGATTGGAATATGGGGAATTTACCTGTAGATAGATAAAGACGTTGTAGCCCTCTGATAGTTGGGACAAGTCTTCTACAATATTATATCGGAATCAAATCTAGCCACTCATTAAGCAATCTCATGAATTATTTCCAATGTCTGTGATAACAGACATACATCTACAATGTCGACAACAAGTTTTAAAGTCGATAAATTGTCACGGTTTCATAACAAAATGCATGGGCAATCTTGTAGGTACAGTATATTAATTATAATTCTCTAGAGAGAGAATTCTAACAGCTAGTGACTACAAATATATATAATCCAGAATACTCCTCCTTCCATAGGATTACCTCCATGACCAGAATTGTTTGGATTCTTCGACAACTTCCAAGAAGATTCTGGATTACACCATTGATCTCATTGCCTGCGCTAGCTAGCGTAGGCTACAGGGATAATTAGGCTTAACAGCCGTTACAATCCCCCTTCTCTTCCTCAATGAGTAAATATTTTATTTAATTTTCTTATTTAATGCTTTTTTTTTCGTCGTTCCCTCCGCGTTTTCTGGACATGAGGCTCGGCCTGGCCAACGTATCTACCTGAGTATATTTCCGAAGGGCCATCATTTGAAGTTATGGGACCATAGGTCTCCTCAAATATTTTTAAAGCTTCGGTGTCTGCCACGTATTCAATGGGCTCCCAAGTTGGTTCTGCCCAGCCAGTCCACTTAACTAGGGCTTGCCTGAAACTACCACGGCCACGTCTCACTGTTCTCGCTCGTATTATTGAGTCCACTCCAAATTCTTGCTCGCCCAGATCGTCAAGGATAGCGGGATTTTGTGCATCGTCCCGCCGCTGACTCGGAAAGGGATCCGCACCCGCCCGCTTCACCAATTCGACATGAAAGCGGTTGTGGATGTTTCCAGGAACGTTCAACTCCACAGTCAAAGGATCTGGGACCGCGGTCACATCGTACTTTGCATGTATCCAGGCTAGCTTCTTGGAGAGCTGTGGTGTTTTCACGTTTCGGAGATCCAACCAAACCTTGTCGCCAACTTTATACTGATCTGGTTGTCTTCGGAAACGATTTGCATTACCCTCGTTTCGTTGTTGAGCTGAAGCCATTGCTGCCTGTGCATAGTCTTGCGCGTCCTTTAACCTCTTAACATAATCCTGAGCAGATAGTCGTCCCTGGTGTCGGGAACCATTCTCTAAGATAGGCGTAGGCTCTGCCAGAGGGTCCAAATCGTATCCGTGCCGTAAGAAGAATGGGCTTAGTCCTCCAATCGCTGAACTTGGTCTTGAATTTAGTGCCAGTTGGGCTACAGGCAACAGTTCCATCCAATTATCTTGTGAGTAGCAGGTAAACGCTCGCAGGTACTTGTACAATTCCTGATTTGCTCTTTCACTTGCGTTTGACTGAGGATGGTACGCCGTGGTCAAGCGTTGAGTTATTCCTGTTAGCTTGCAGAAAGTTTGCCAAAAGGTTCCCATCCAGTCACTGCCTCTATCACTTGTCAAATAACGTGGAAAGCCAAAGTAACGATAATATCGGTCGACAAAAACTTTAGCGCTTGGTGCAGCCTCCATTGTCTTTGTACCAAATAGAAAAACGTCTTTAGATAGCCGATCTGTTATAACCATTATATTTGTACAATCTTGAGAAGGTGGCATATCAGTAATAAAATCAATTGTCAGCTCGCTTCCTATTCGGTCAGGAATTGGCAGTGATCGAAGAAACCCAGCCTTCGCCTCTCGCCATACTGTCGTACGACCACAGACATCACAATTCCGTATAAAACGACGGACCGATTCCCTCATCTTTGGCCAGAACCATCGCCTTAAAAGTATGCCAATCATTGTATCTTTGCCCGGGTGACCTGCTAGGTAGCTATCGTGTGTCCGCTGCATTATCGCCGTTCGGAGTGGCTCATAATCGGGAACCCAAATTCGATTTTCCCTTCCACGAAGAACGCTATCTGCGGCAACCGTACACTCTGCAATGTTAGCGGTTAATTTCTGAGCGATATTTGGTGGGAAACTTCTCTCTCCGTGCTGGACAGCATCTCGCGCTCGTCGCCAATCATTATCGTAAATGACTCCTTGATTCCATAATGTTTGAATCTCATCGTCGTCAGATATTCTCGCTGTCGCTGCTGGGTCTGCTGTACCGAGTTGTGCATCTACAGGTAAAGCTTTGACAGTTGGTAACAGTTGCATAATTCTACCCGTGGTTCGTTCGTCATGAAGGCCATGGGGCTGATCCTGATCGCGTCTTGAGAGAGCATCCGGCCGTTCGCAAGCATTGCCAGGTCGCCATTTCAGAGTGAAATTGAACTGATGTAATACATCGTAATACCTGGCCTGCCGTTCATTGAGTAGTCGCTTGGTCATGAAATAGTCTAAGTTCTTGTGGTCGCTCAAAATCGTGAATGGCTTTGCAACAGAACGCAGTTCAGCTTTCCACTCTTGCAGGCACGTGATTATGGCCAGCATCTCTTTGTCGTGTATCGGATAATTTGCTTCCGCTCCGCTCAGTCGCTTAGAGTAGTAAGCCACCGGCCTCAGCCGGCCTTGCTTATCAGCTTGAGACAAACATCCACCCAATGCATACCCAGAACAATCGGCTTCCACCACTGTGTCTCGCTCGGGATCCCATTGCGCTAGCACCGGCTCAGTTGAAAAAATTTGCTTTAGTCGTTCGAACGCCTCGTTCTCCTCAGGTCCCCATCTCCAAATTGAATCCTTCTTCGTCAATCTGGTCAGTGGTGCAGTTACCTCCGAAAATCTATCAACAAAGCATCGATAGAAATTTGCAAAGCCGAGAAACGATCGAACTCCTTTAACCGACGTAGGTGGCTTCCATTCTATGATGCTCTTGACCTTGTCAGGATCTACGGTCACCGAGTCTCCAGCTCTCACAATGTATCCTAGATACTTCACCTCTCGACATAGAAAATTGCATTTATCAATGTCCAAGTACAAACCAGCCTTCTCTAGCTTTCCCAAGATACTTTGAACCGTTCTCCAATGATCGGCCTCACTACCATTTGTGTATACTAGAACGTCATCCATGTATGCTGTCGCATCAACATCAAGGTGTCCTCGTAGTTGCTCATTAATATAACGCTGGAAGGTTGCAGGTGCATTCGCAAGACCAAATGGTGTAACAAGCCACTCAAAAAGACCATGGCGACATCTGAAGGCAGTCATCCATTCATCTCCCTCTCTGATTCTGATACGATGGAAAGCTGACTTCACATCTAGTTTCGTGAACCACCTAGCTTTTGAAAGTTGTCGCAAAGTTTCTTTAAATAATGGAAGGGGATACCTGTCTGGAAGAGTGACTGCATTCAGCCCGCGATAATCCACACAAAATCGTAGCCCTCCGTTTGGCTTTCTAGCAAAAAGTACTGGCGAGGCCGCCGGCGAACTACTTGGTCTGATCCATCCCTTACCCAGAAGATCTGTCAATGTTTTGCGAAGCACTAGAAGCTCCTCTCTTGACATACTGTAAAGAGGGCCCCAAGGCGGATGGACTGGCTTCCCATTCTCATTTCGGAGGTTTATAGCATGGTCAAGGTGATCTCGTGTAGGCGGTAGATCATTAGCGCCGCTATCGTCAGAAAAGAGGCGCGCGAACTTCTTCACAGGGCCCGGTAATCGGTCTCGAGCATCAGAGATCTTGAGACAATGTTTCGTACGGAGTGCCTTATTTATGTCGTCTAAGGAGGCTTTGCAGACGGGAACTCCCTTTTCCAGAAAAGATAATGCCTCAACAGCAGCACGTTTAGGCTCCTTTATTCCCCTTAGTTTTTGACGCCAGCGTCGAACACTGTAAACAGAACCACCGCTCTTCCTGAGTTCCAACCGCTGCTCTTTGGAATGAATTACTGCATCCTGGTCCTCTAACCATTTCTTCCCAAGTATGATCTGATGTGTACTGTGTGGTACTACATACAGCCACAATTTTTCAGTAACAAAGCCATCAAGGTCTATGGAGACCCAAGTGATACTTTTTACTATTGGCTTGTCTTGAGATGAATTTTCTGCTGTCTGAAGGGTTCGGGGAGAGATAGGTTTACATGGTAAACTTAGTAGGGCTGCTAATTCTTCATCAATGATACCTGAACACAGGCATCCATTGTCAATTAATGCTTGCACCATAGTGACGTCGTTAACTAATGCATTAACTAAAAATGGATTTGTATTCATCTTCGGTTCTTGTTCAGCTGCTGTCAAACTTTTTGAAAACTTTTTATCCAATATTATTGGCTGCACAAAATCTTTCCTTTCTTCTTGAATCGGTCTATCACTAGTAATGGCATTAATAAGGGGTGGCGATGTGTTCTTTCTCATTTCATGATCTGTAAGACAGCTCCCCATGACAGACCTCTTGGCTGACCAACCCATTGTTTCTCCTCGATCTCTTATTTGCTGAATTTCGATAGGACGGTTTATGAGTCTCGGAGAAATGCTATACGGATCCAATTCGTACACTGCCGGATCAATAGGACCTAGACCATCATCATACGGATCCACTTCGTACACTGCCGGATCAATAGGACCTAGACCATCACCATACGGATCCACTTCGTACACTGCTGGATCAATAGGACCTAGACCATCACCATACGGATCCTCTTTCATATTTTTTTTATAAATATGTAAACTTTTCTTAGTCTTTCGTGGATTAATTGCTGGAAGAAGGTGGCACACCCTAGATTGACATCCCCGTTTCTCACATCTGAAGCAGCTTCCTTCTTCCCGAAGCTTAGCTAGCTGATCTTCTGATTTCCATGTTGCCCTAAGAAAATTGTTTTCCTCCATAGAAATGTTGCAATGATCCCACTTCATCTTTGCAAAGTTGATTGACTGCAATTCTGACTGACTGATTGACTGCAATTCTGACTGACTGACTGACTGACTGACTGACTGACTGACTGCGATTCTGACTGACTGACTGCGATTCTGACTGACTGACTGACTGACTGACTGACTGCGGTTCTGAAGTTTGTGGAGAGAATTATAATATGTCACGGTTTCATAACAAAATGCATGGGCAATCTTGTAGGTACAGTATATTAATTATAATTCTCTAGAGAGAGAATTCTAACAGCTAGTGACTACAAATATATATAATCCAGAATACTCCTCCTTCCATAGGATTACCTCCATGACCAGAATTGTTTGGATTCTTCGACAACTTCCAAGAAGATTCTGGATTACACCATTGATCTCATTGCCTGCGCTAGCTAGCGTAGGCTACAGGGATAATTAGGCTTAACAGCCGTTACATAAATAAAGGTATCAATCAAGTCCTTAAAAAACATCA
The DNA here is from genome assembly GCA_905067625.1 of Blumeria graminis f. sp. triticale. NCBI lineage: Eukaryota > Fungi > Ascomycota > Leotiomycetes > Helotiales > Erysiphaceae > Blumeria > Blumeria graminis. Next base: position 6,434,134 of record LR898472.1, on the reverse strand, counting down.
TTATATCGTTCAGTAAATCGGTGAGAGCTGGTAGGCTCAATTTTACGCTATGTTCTCTTGTCGTAGAAGTAGAGCCACACTAGTACCTGTTCGTGCAAATCTTACAGGGGAGATGGGACTAGAGTGTAAATAGTGGATGTAGGGATTACGTTGGGAACCCTTACGTAATGAAGGTAATCGTTACTAATAGGATTATACTTCATTTTCCAACATGCTTCCTCCTCCTCCCCTGATTCATGCCGCAGGACAAACCGAAGGTCGTGAAAGGATGTCAGAAAGTCTTGGTCGAGAGTGACTACCGTGAAGGAGCTGAGCCCAGCATCCAAAATTCGTCAAGGACGTGGGGTTGTCAAGTAACTCACGTATTTCAGACGCCCTCGTGACTAGTATATTCGGAAGTTAAGATTAGTAGGGACGATGTTGTAGACGAGTCAAAATCTGCTTTTCTTGAGGGCGGAAGGGTCTTTTACTTTGCTTTCGTGGGCTTCTTGTTTGCCCGCCGGTGGGTAGCACATGTTGTGAGATAACGAGAGCTTCTCTGACTACCTTTGTTGCGTTAGGTATCGCATTATCTATCCTCATCCCCAGCATCATTATCGTCGTCTCAGTGTGGATCCTAAACGTAGCAGGCTACGTTATGTACAGTCTCTTATGGGTGGCAAAAGTAAAGTTGTCAAAAATGACTGGGGTTAGATCCCTGTACACACAGCCTTAATTGGTATGATCTTCGTGCGGGCCCATGTCTAGTTACTCGACTAGTTATGCAAGCAAGGGGTACTATCCAATGACATTCCGTGAAAGTCTAAATTATGGGAATGGTTTTGAACTCGATGGGAAAAGTACAATAGTCCTCAGTTGAAATTCAAAATTGGAAAACGTCAGTTGATATTCTCTAAAAATGCACATCTATTTCAAAAATTATTGCTCTGTATGACAAAAGTATACATCGAAGCCCTAAGTATGGCTCGCAACTAAAATGAAAGCGTACTACATGTTTCGTGTGTCTTCTCCATCCTAATACTTTTTGTACCCTCCATTTGCCATTATCACTGCTACACATCTTTCGTGCATGCTGCCAACTAGTGACAATAGCTCCTCTGAAGATACAGAGTCCCATGCGTCCTGTGGCAATGTCTTCATCGTGGCAGAGCGCACAAGACTGACCCCATTTATCTCAGGACTATTTACCTGAATGTGGTTTTTAAGATAATCCACAATGACTCGATCGGGTTCAGGTCCGGAGAGTAAGGTGGCAATCTAATAGGCGTTATTCCAACTTCACGCAGCGCCTCAATTGTTGATTACACTTTATGACATGGTGCGTTGTCGTGCGTGTGTAGAATTTCTGGATTTTCCACGTGAAATTAATTCAAGAGGCAAAATCCTTTCACAATAGGATAAGGCCCTCATTGACCCCCAATCCTTCTCCCAGACTAGGAATAGGCCTTTTTGTGATCCGTAAAATGGGCCCCAAAACATCCAGCTGTTCCCATAAGTATGGCGAGCCACAATAAAAGTCTCATCAAACTCATCATCAGGATAAACTCTACTGTTAATACAAGGAAGATTTAGATAGAATTTAAACGTACTTTTCTTTTGACACGAGGTTTCATATGACAATCACCCGATACCCAGGTTTCATCAGTCCATAATATGCGACTCCATTGTTCATCGCTCCAATCTAAATGTAATTGGGCGAACTCCAATCTTTTCTGCTTGTTCACCGCGCTTAACGGAGGATTCTTCCGAGCAATGCATCTGCTGTAACCTCTTTTTTTGAGTGCATTAGAAATTAGACGTTCACTGCATCCCCAGTGGCTTAAGAGCCCCATGGCTAGTTCCAAATAGCACATCTGTCGATTTTCAGGAGACTCCCGGACGAATGCTTCAAGGTCATCAACTTGTTCCGCGTTTAATTTTGGTAAGGGTAATTTGCGAGACATAGGATTTTCAGTCTCTCGAGCACACGCAAGTTGTACTTGTCTTATTGTGAAGCCAAGTTTGTCGGATATATTTTGAAGTGTCAAGCCAAGTCTTCTTAATGCTCCTATTTTAATACATTGATCGCAAGTTAGATGCTTGAAAACTTTAGTTTCTGAAGCAGACTTTTCGAGAGACATTGTTTGCTAGAATAGAGGATGAACTGATAGTGGTGATAGATTTCAGTGACTGTATAGGCTTGGCAGCCAAAAATGTCGTTGAAATTGTGTTTTACTAAGCGATTATTAGAAGAAGACAATTGGACCATACTTCATGGCGAGCGGGGTAAGGAGGAGAGACATACTAACCTATTACGAGCTAGCCTAACTGCGCCTACAGGGCTAATCCCTTTAACGACCCAGTCTGAAGCTTTACCTTTTGGAACCTGGAGGCACTGTAACATAGACTACTAAATGCGGTTAGCCTATAATTAGTAAGCTACGCACAAAGTGTAGATTTCGGAGTTGGGAGTTAGGAGGAAACATAGACAAATTTATTAGAACTCAAGCTTAACTATTGCATTCTGCGGAACTAGCTGTAGTAGAGCCACGAGTTATATTTGTCTCCATCCTGTTTCAATTGTGATCGATCGAAACCCACATCAGTCATCTTATGTATTATCGGAAGCGTATCTTTGACGGAGGGGGAGATAGCTCAGCTCAAGGTTGAAAAAGTGTTACTCAATCCCGGCTCTGCAGACTCTACAGTAAGAGCTGGAGGTTTGTAGGGGACACCACTCACAGGTGTTGAGAAAAGTCCCCCGTATACACTCTGTAATTCTCTTAATATTATCCGGGCTGTTCATCATAGCTTCAAACGACCTATCGTTTGCCTGTCGTAGCATCTCTTCTCTTTATTTAGCCCACTGATGACAAGCTGAGATTGGTAAGTGCCTAGGGATGAAGCATCCAGACATGGGGCTGGAATATGACACCTGCGTCGGTCTGGCGTTATGGAAGCACTGGTGACTAATAAATCACTGTTCGCTTAATCTTATTCACTTGGATATATGTAATTCGTGGACAAGTCACAACTCTTTGGCTTTATTACCTTTTAAACTGTGAGATCTTGCTTGTCATATTCTGCGTGCCACAACACACATCATTTGTTTCACGTTTTGTGGCGGATATCCACACTAGCATTTTAGATATGCCACTCCAGGGACCTTTCTTCCATATAGATAAGAGTTAAGTCCAATAAGCTCACTTCTCATCTGGATTGCAATACTGCTCTGGGCCCTGCTCGGGTTTGGATGGATGTTAGAGGGTGTGTTTCTGAGGATGATTCTTTTTCTGCCTGTGTGTGTGTGTTTTTATTGTACTACTTGAGTCATAGACTATTTAGCACCTTGGGCTACTCTCTGGCCCAGGCCACACCTTTTACAGTGCTCCTATCCTTTTTTGTTACTTGAAAGATCATTGATAAATTCCCCTTGATGAATAGCCATTCAGCTCAGTATTTACCCGTGGAATTCGGCCACCTTTTCCACGGAACCTTCCACCCAAAAAAAAAATGGTAGCAATGGAAACTACGTGCGCGGGAAAAAGTCTCAAAAAACCTGCAGCTTTAGCCTCAGCCAGACGGGCCTAGACACCGTGACCACATGAGGTGCGCATATCCATTTATATCTCCCTTTTTTGTAACAGTTGAGGCCTACTTGATCCAATCCGCCATCTCCGTATCGGGTGCTGGGTACGCTCCGGAAACTCATCGGATGGCTTCTCCTCCATGATCAAGGGTTGGTGATGAGTAGGGCTCCGACCCTACCATCTGATCTGATCGTGGTTAGCTTCATGATAATGGTGATAAGGGAAGATGATGAGAGATGAAGACGACACAGACCGCGAAAGCGATTGGGAATCCTCGTCGAAGTGAGGACTTTGTTACTAAATCTCGGCTCTGCAGACTCTACAGTAAGAGCTGGAGGTTCGTAGGGGACATCACTTACACGTGTTGAGAATAGTCCCCCTTTTTCCGCCTGTTCTCTTGTCCGTGACGATATTTGCTGCTTATAGTTTTTGAGTTTGATTTCATTTAGCCCGATTTGGCGCCATATGGACCTATGCAGGTGTCTATCAAACTTTCTAATTTACATAGGAGGAAACCTTGCAATAAAAACCCTCACAGCTGCCTGATTAGGCTCTACGCCATTATAGTCTTTCCTTGAGGAAGTGCACTCACACTGTTGTTGCCAGTGTGCATTCCGTCCTTGTCCTGTGTTTCCATTTTCCTCTCTTCGCCTGACTAACGTCTCCATTTCTCCTGTCGTCAGAAACTGCTCTAGCTATCCTTCCTTTTGAATCCACTGTGTAATTCTAGTCACATCTTTGATGTTATTTACCAAAGATTCGAAAGATCGGGTTGTCGATTTTCGTAGAAACTCACCTCTTCCCTTTGCCAATCTTGGACAAGACATCACCATTTGCTGTATATTTTAGGACGGATATCTACATTGGCAGCATGGTCTTCCTACTACTGGCACATTTCTTCTGTAAAAGTAAGCATTGAGCCTAGTGTGTCCGCTTCTTACTTGTGTGGCAATACTGCTCTGGGCCCTGCTAAGGTTTTGGTGGATTCGGATAGATGATTCTCTACAGCTCATCGTAAGTCTGCCTGTTTTCTCATCATTTTACAGGTTTGCAGCTTTTCACCCCCGACTAGTCATTATTATTATCTTGTTGTCCTTCTTAGTCAAAGACTAAATAGAAAATGTAGATCCTCTCTGCTTAAAGACAAAGGTTACCTAGGGGGGCAAGACTGAACACCTGTACGCGGTGTCCTCTACGAACCTGGGAGTGAAATATTCTCCCAGAGCCAATTTCAGTCAAATTTCGCAATACCGAATAAGTTGGCCCACGAGGCAATGATTCATATTATGTTATATTAACTAGGCTATGTGGGAGCAGGACGATGGATACTCTTGGGGAAGTTATGCTCACAGTAGGTCTCTTTAATTGTTATCACGTGTGTTCTTGTAATATGTAAGACTTGATTCTATATTCTCGTATAAAGGAAACTTAGTTACAATGAATGGCCGGAGGTTGAGACCTCCTTATATCTTGCTCCAGACTTACTGTGTTGTTCACAGCCTAGTGCTAGAACATTCCCTTATGATATCATTTCTCTCCTACGAGAAATGACCAGCTCGTTCTCTCTCAGTCCATCAGTCTCTCGCTGATTCCGTTATCTCTATTCCATCGAGTTCTAGTTTGGTCCAGTATACCCACACATGCATTACACACTAAACGCCCCACGATTTAGTTCAACAGTCACGTGCATATGCTATGACGCAACCTAAAGCATGTACCATGGTAAGTTACATGGATAACACAACATGTTACTCCACCACGTCAAATTTTCACACCCAACAAGATCGATTACTACCTAAGCTTCATCAAGTCTACAAGTACGACCTAGTACATCCTTGTTCCAATGATCACACTTCTCATCGACTTTCTCTGGCCTCAGCAGGTCACCAAATACACGCCCACGCCGATATTTATACCCGACGGAGGAAGCAAAGCGTGGCGCACAAATCTGAGAGATAGCTCTTTGGGATTGGCGTGAGAGGATTAGGGATAAGTTCACAAGATGATGCAACGAATGGATACAGTCTCGACGGGCGTGTAATTTTGAATTCTGGAAAGGAGTTTTTACAATTTGAGCTTTGTGCGTGCTAAGTCTTTGGTTGCGAGAGTGCAGGCGACACAATAAACACTGCCATGGTTGGATGGTGCGGTGGTACATCGTCTTGGCCGGTCTGCCAAGTAAAGTCTGAATAACTTGGACACATATCCCACTCGAGACTGTAGATCGCTGGTTCAAATCCGGCAAAACACAACCACATTTTTCGCGGCGCCGGTATGCATGGATGACGAAGGCATGTTGGATAACCAAAGGTTTTTAAATTCCCTTTGGTGGGTACTCAAGGAGGAGGGTCGACTGTTTGTGTAAGCGAACATACCTCATAGTGGTATTTGCGAATGAAATCCAGAGTATGATTGTCTCTAACGTCAAAAGAGTCATCCAACATGTATATATAGTACCGGTCATGTGTCAAAGCTAGATAGCTGAATACACATTAAATGATTTAAAAAAAAGGTTACCTATGCCAATAGTACATCTAGTGTTAGAATGACATATCTCACGTGGTATACTGTAACATTGAATTGGTGACTATTTTCAACCCCTATCAGTGATGTCCCCTATGAACCTCCAACTCTCGCTGTAAAGTCTGTAGAGCCGGGACTAAGTAACAAAGTCCTCACTTCGACGAGGATTCCCAATCGCTTTCGCGGTCTGTACTGTCTTCATCTCCCAACACGTCCCCCGATCACCATTATCATGAAGCTAACCACGATCAGATCAGATGTCAGGGTAGAAATCCTTCTCATCACCAACCCTTAATCATGAAGGAAAAGGCATCTGATGAGTTCCCGGAGCGAACCCAGCATCCGATACCGCAATAGTGGATTGGATCAAGTAGGCCTCAACTGTTACAAAAAAGGGAGATATAAATTAATATGCGCACCTCATGTGGTCCCGGTGTCTAGGTCTCGTCTGGCTGGGGCTATAGTTCCAGGTTTTTTGAGACTTCTTCTGGCGCACGCAGTTTCCATTGCTAACTTTTTTGTTTTGGGTAAAGTTATTATTATTATTATTTGATTTGATTTGATTTCATTTAGCCCGTTCAGGTACCCTATGGGCCCATGCAGGTATAACTAGCTATAATATTTACACAGGAGGAAACCATATTCGGTAAAAACCCCCTACAACTGTCTGTCTCGTGTCTATTTTGTTTCTGAGGTTTCCTACAGGAAGTGCGATTACACTGTTTATACAGTGTGAAATCCGTCTTATCCTTGTCCACATCGTCTCATCCTTTCGTCCAATGCTATTTCTACTTCTCCTGCAAGCCGGAATTGTTCAAACCAGCCTTTTGCCAGGATCCATTTTGTAATTCTCTCTATGTCATCTGGGCTGTTCATCATTGCCGCAAATGACCTCTCTTTTGCCTTTTGAAGCACCTCTCCTCTTCCCATGGCCCACTGAGGACACGCCAAGACCATATGTTTGACATTTTGAGACGGATATCCACACTGTCATTTTGGATCAATCACTCCGGGAACTTTCCTTCGATACAGATAAGAATTAAGACCAATGTGCTCACTTCTTATCTGAACTGCAATACTGCTTTGGGCCCTACTTAGGTTTCGGTGGATGTTTAAGGGTGTGTTTCTATATGTAATCCTGTGTCTGCCTGTTGTCTCATTTGTAATAATATTTGCGGCTTTCCAATGTTCGGGGTCTGCCGAAGCTCGATGACCAGATGGTATCTCGTTTGCTGGACGTGTCCATGTGTTTTTCCACTCCTGGAACGCGGCCACCTTACTGGCTTCTTTTTGTCTCCCTTTCTCATTCTCCAGGCCACAAATTCTGGTCCATTCTTCAATGTCTTGCTTTCGATTCTTGGCGTGCCTGTTCTCTGTTCCCCTTGTAGTCTGCTTGACTTTGCTGCACGCAGATACTATCAATCTCCTGACAGGTAGTCCTTCTGATAGTCCGACGTGTTGGACCCTCCTTTGTTTCAGGTAGATATCTATCGGGAGAACCGAAGACTCGTGTTCCAGGACCCTACTGCTGGTAGAGTTGTATGACCCTGTAATAAGCTTCAAGCATTTTCGTTGGATACTTCGTAGTGGTTTGACTATCCTTTCTGGTATCCTACCCGTTGGATCAGCTGCAGCCCATATAGAACACCCATAAGTCAGGGCTGGTCTCACTATTGTGCTGTACAATAGCTTTGACTTCTTGAATGTTGCACCCCAAGTTGACTGCGTCAATCTACTTATCGACTGTACTTGGGTGTGTGACTTTTGTTGGATATGCTTTATATGGGAGCCCCATTGGAGCTTAGGGTCGAAGTATATACCAAGGACTCGAAGGGAAGACTGAGGAGACGTCAGATGTCCTCGTATGCTGACAGTTGCTTCAAGGTTGTGTCGCTTCCTTGCACGTGTGAAGTGCATAAGCTGGTATTTCTCTGGGGCAAACTTCACGCCGTTCTTTTCTGCCCATGCCTCGCATATCACGTGCTGTTCCTCTAACTTCTTGCAATTTTCTTTTATTTGATTTGATTTCATTATCCTGATTTGGCGCCCTATGGGCCCATGCAGGTGTCTACAGTCTATAATATTTACCCGGGAGGAAACCTTTATGGTGAAAACCTCCCACACCTTTCTATTTGTTGTCTATAGTCCTCACATATTTTCTTCAGGAAGCGCAGTTACACTATAGTGCCATCCATGTAAACTAACCAGATCATCTATATCCTCCCCCAGCATTATTTGACCTTTTCCTTTCCCTCAGCAGTATTTCGACCGCTTTTGTCATCTGGAATTGCTCTATCCAACCATGGTTTAGGATCCACTGTGTTATCCTTTTTGTATCTCCAGGATTATTTAACATCGCTTCATAGGATCGATCTTTGGCTTGTCTCCAGATCTCAGCTCTACCATTTGACCATTGGGGGCAGGACATAATCATGTGCTTTGGGTTCTGTGATTGGTAGCCGCATGGACAACCTGGACTTAATACTCCGGGTACGTTTCTTCTGTGTAAATACGAGTTAAGCCCCATGTGCTCACTTCGTATTTGCATTGCCAAACTGCTTTGGGCCCTTGTCAGGTTACGGTGTAGGAAGAATGGCGAACCTTGAAAACTCAGTTTTTGCCGTCCAGACTCTCTACTTTGGTAAAATGTGGCTGCTCTCCAAGTTTCGGGATGGTATTATTATTATTATTATTATTTTTTCATTATTATTAATTCGTTCTATTGTCCTGTCTGAGTCTATGACTATGTAGGACATGCAGGTCCTCTCTGCCTACAGGCCAAGGATACCTATACCAGTAGAATATCTCATCGTATGCCTCTTATACAGCTCCCCTAAAACAGTACTACCCCTCACAAGTCTTTATTCGATTATACACTTAGAGGAGCCCTTTTCCCTTCATTATCTCCCCTCTCCAGACAACGAAACGATGGCCATTTGCGGGAGTATGGCAGCCGGGAAAAATCGCAAAAGCCACTGGGTGCGGAGCTCTCCTAATACCGACATTAGGACTAAATCCGAAGACATAGTGACCCTTTCGAAGCGCTCGAAGAGGCCGGCCAGCTGGGCGCTGCAGACTTGTGGGTACCTCGGAGAATTCACACTCTGCCTTTTTAGCCTCCTTCCAACTCCATCCTGAAGGTCGTGCTGAAATGTCAGAAAAGTCTTAACAGAGCGTGATTGCTGTATGGCAGTTCAGCCCAACTTCTTTTGTACCGTCCAGGGCGCTGGGGAGTGTCATTGACTCATCGACAAAAGAAGCCCTCCTGGCTAATTAGCCGAAATCTTGGTCTTGGCGTCCACAAAAAATCCAAAGTTGAAAGCTCCTCGAAAATATCGGTCCCAGCATGCTCTTCACAGACTTCTTTCCCCTCTCGCTCCACATCTCAGCTGCATGTTCTTCCTCAAGTTGTTTGTCCTATTAGAGCAACAGTCCCCCATCAGCCAAGACCCAGGCTTTGTATTTTTCGACATGATTTCCTCCTTGCGGGTACAAATAGCGTCGTAAATATGTAGTGAGTGATGGCAGGAGATTAATGGGGCAAGCTCTTGTATGCAATTGGAGCAACTTCTTTATTGGTCGTTGAGGTGAGATGATGCGTGGTTAGAGATAGGTTGAGGACTCAGATGATAATGATGAGAGAGGCATTGTCGAGAAGTTGTCAAATGGAGATGTGCTTGAGGTTGCTTTCGACTTCGATTCGGATGCGATTCTTCTTGGTTATCCCAGATATGCAGAGCACACTGAGCGATTACACCGGCACCACTGGAAGATGAAGAATTCGTTTTTGCCGGCTTTTTTGGGTAAAAGGTTCCGTGGAAAAGGTGGCCGAATACCACGGGTAAATACTGAGATGAATGGCTATTCATCACGGTCAATATATCAATGATTTTTCAAATAACATAAGAGGCAAGGAGCACTGTACAAGGTGTGGCCTGGGTCAGAGAGGAGCCCAATGTGCTAAATAGTCTATGACTCAAGTAGTTCAGTAAACACACTTCCCTCTCTCACTGTAATAGCACTATAATTAGCTAGTCGTCACACGATGAAATCTTCATGCTCTTTCACTACAATATCCCCTCCTATGCCTCCCATACAGCTCCCCTCAAACAGTACCACCCTTCACAAGTCTTCATTCCATCAAACACTCAGAGGAGCCCTTTGCACTTTACCATCTCCCCTCCAACAGACGGAGAAAAGGTCATTTGAGGATGTTCGGCAGCCGGGAAAAATCCAAAACCCATTGGTTTCGGAGCTCTCCTTATACAGACATCAAGAATAAATCTGAAGACAACGTGACCGTTCTCAAGCATTTGAAGTGGCCGGCCAGCTGAAGGATGCAGACTTGTGAATACATGAATTCACACTCTGCCTTTCAGCTCTTTCCCGAAGGTCGTCTTGGAATATCAAAACAGTCTGGATAGAGTATGATCTCTGTATAGCTACTTAGCAGGACTTCTCTTATGTTGTCCAGGGTACGGGAGGGTGCCGTGGGCTCATTGATGTGACGGAAAACCCGAGTTGGTGATGATTTAGTTGATTCAATATACTGTAAAAAGAAGTCAAGGGATTCTAGCTGCAACTAACGGGTACTTATGACACTCAGCCTCTCGGAGATTGTCTTGACTGATGTCCTCTTGTTATGATTGCAAGGTTATGGGAGGTGGAGTAGTTACCGGTAAATAACTGCACGTTCACTGAGGCTTGAAGGTAGAGGTAGATTGTAATGAATTAGTAGACTTGCTTGCTTTCATTCAAGTTTAGAGAATCACTACTTTTATATACATATACCACATTCTATGGCTTTCCATATCCCCAGTCGCTCAGTTCCATTCAGCTCTGAGTCATCACATTCTATTCCATCCTGTTCTATTCTATCTGACTCTGGTCTGTTCTGTTTTAACCATTAGATTCTACATCTCTATGATCCACAATAACCAGATGCAGGGGTGGTTATGTCATCAATCACAACACCTCTTGATATTTTTATGACATAGAGCGAAGAGAAATCCAAATATAATTTCGATTAAAGATAGGAAAGGAAGCTCTTCTTCAATATTTGGACACATCCGAGTGCATGGTAGCACACAAAGGATATTAAATTAGGAAGCGCCAATTGGAAATCAGCAAGGAATCGAGTTAGTTAGGTGTGGGGAAGGAATTTGGGGGATTTAAAATATGTTATTAATTTGTCATAGCGAGATAGCTGCATACACTATGATAAAAAAAGAAAATAAAAGACTGATGTCCTCACCCTAGGCCGAATACTTGTCATACTGCCTAAAATTGTTAAGTGTCACTACGCTGTGACATTGTTCCGGCCCCTTGGAAAGTAGTATTGTATCTTCTTGTTTTTTCTGTCGTTTCCTTACAGCCTTTTTTTTTTTTGCATCAGATTTTAATTGCGTATGCAGCTATCTAGCTATGACACAATATCAGAGAAGTGTATAATAGATGACTCAATTTGCAAGAAGAGCACTCATGCCTCGGATTTCATTTGCAGGTACCACTGCAAAGTTATGGTGGCTTTTTCTTCACCCCAACTCAACCCTCATCTGTGAATACCCACCCAGGGGAACGTATCAAAAACCCTGTTATCCTGGCATGCCTACATCATCTTTCAACTTTTCTCCGCGCGAAATATGGTCTAAGATGTCTCTTTCTCAAGTGGAGTAGGTGCCCAAGCTACTTTCCTTACAGTCTTATAACATGATTTCCCAACAGTATACTTAGGTATCCACCCAAGCTCAAACAACGGTCGAACCGTAATAATCGACAATACAGGTCCGCCTGGCCAGTTAACCGAAAGGGTAGTCTTGGCGTCCTGAAAAATTCCAAATTCCAGATTCAAAAATACTTCAAAAGTTCCAGTCCCAGCAATGTCTTCAGAGACCTGATCTCCCTCTGGCTCCACATCTCAGCTGCCTGTCATTCCTCAAGATGTATAGCCTCGTTAGAGCGACAGTCCCCGATAAACCAAGCCCCCAAATTTGTATATTTCGACTTAATTTCCTCCTTGCGGGTATACGTAACGTCGTAAACTTGTAGTGGGTGATGGCCGGTAATTAATGAGGCAAGCTTCTGTTTGCAATTGGTGTGACGCCTTTATCGGTCGTTGAGGCGAGATGATGTGTGATCAGAAAGATGTTGAGGACTCAGAGGATAATAATAAGTACTGCGTGATTGAGAAGTTATCAAATGGAGATATGCATGTGTTTGCTTTTGACTTCGATTCGGATGCGAATCTTCATGGCTATCCTAGATATGCAGAGCATATTGAGCGATTACACCGGCAGCACTGGAAGGTGGAGAATTCGTCTTTTGCCGGTTAGGACCTCTAATTGGTCGGGGAGCCTAGTTGGACCCATTGTTTTCCTTTTCATGATACGCAAGCAACATGCCTACATTATACTCTTGGTGATATTGTAAAAGATATACCGCTCTCTTGACGCCTTTATGAGTTTTTCGACACCAAAGTTGGCGTGTCGTGCTCCAAGAAAATAAAGATTGCTTATTTTGGTAAATAATTTGGAAATATAAGCTTGGCAATGGAAAGCAGAGGAAAAGAGAGCAGAAATTCAATGCTACAGGCGTGGATAACCTAATTGTTACACGTGGTCATAGAACTGGAAAGTCTAATAATCAGGAGGAGCTAAACTCTTGATCTAGCCCGACTTAAACATAGTTTTCAGGCGAGTGTCATTGAGTTTCCTATAAAATTGTGAGAAGGGTTTGATCACATTAGCTATTCGCAAAAGTGTGTCGTAAATTGAACTAAATTCAGTGTAGAGAAGGACTGCGATGACTATATGCACATCTACTCAATACCACACGTCATGTATGGATTTATGCATAGGTTATCCTTCACACAACTCCTTAATCCAGCATAGCAGTGTACTCGAAGACTTCTCGATAAATCTACAAAAATTACCCATGAAACCAAGGTTGAACATGACCTACTGCCTACTATATTTGTCAGGTATAAGAGATTCTCTCCGATATCTGTCTCTCACTACCATTTCGCCATGTAATTCTCGTTTCTCAAAGCCGATAAGTTAACAAGCTGAACTACAAATATTCAATCTAGACGTCAAGTGGTCCCGAGGCCCTGCATAGATGGAACTTTTCGACGCGTGTTTTGTCAATGGAATAGAATCAGTCAGAATTTTTGGAGGTTACATTGCTTGTCACGGCATGAGTCTCTATTTTATCTTTAAGTAGATATCCCAAATTCCCTTTGCACCTTTTCCATCCCATGTCCTCAGCCTAGATTACATTACTCGTTATGAATTTCGCAATGCCGGCCCCATACCAAGAGCCCATAACATCAACCTTCTTTCGTCAGTGTTCCTGAAGCTGGCTCGGCCTTTATTTAATTCCGTTTCCTTCCCGGCTGTTTGGCGACTCTGATACCTAGTTCAAGTTAAAGCCCCTTAATAAATTCACCAGATTTAAAAGTCGTAGATCCACAAATATGAAGCCCATAAAAAGAAATTTTGGTCAACAAAAAATAATTGAATTCTCATTATCTCTCGTTCAGTGATCTGAGACTTTCGGAATAACTGGGGTTTCTGAGATCCCTGTCGAAGTCCTTGAAACCATCATATCCGAAGATAGTATTTAGCCTATACAGATCTGTAGCTGCTGAATTTCAGATTAAGGTTAAGAAATTATCCTAGAAAAGTTAGCCGTGGATGAAGGATTTGCCATACTTTTCAAGCATGAATTAATAGTATTGCAATCGTGCCGAAAAAGGGGGCTTCTCTAGAATTCTGTGACTTGACCGTGAATTCTCTGTAAATGAAGAATGATACTGTGAGAAAAGTCCAGACAAGCTCTAGGTTTAACTAAAGTACCATGCCGTGTATTAACATAGTATAAGCTATATGTTCCAAGACGAGTGTGGTGGCCTATCGCGAAAACGTCATTGAACTCTAGATTAGTCAAATTAGTAGATTTCTGAAATAATATCGCGCATATTTACTGTTATCTTGGGTTTCTGGAATCCTCATGGGCCAAAGCTGAATGATATTCTGTTTTACAATAGGGAAATTCAGTTTTCTACCAGGTAACTTCGACATCCAGTTTCTGACGGCGAACTCTAAATAAAGCCAAATTGTTTTCGCCTTGATCCTATGTCCAAAACAAGTCTCGGGCCAAAAATTGTCCTCAATTATCTCAAGGTCTAAGACAGAGGACGGACTATAAATGCTAGTAGATGGGGTCGATGATAAGTCCCATACAGGTACACATTTCTTTTTCCTGTCTTGTATATTGATGATCCCCTTGACTTTACTGTCTCTTATGTCAAAAACAATACGTAATACACCAGGCGTACCTAGCGAAGGAGCGTTAGAGCGATGAATAAATATATTTAGAGATGTCAGAAATACCTAAAAGGGTATTGCTGTGTGTTTTCCTATGAATAGGGAACGAATAAAGATCAACACCAACAAATTCATCACCCGTATATTTTTCAAGGTTAGCGGGCTTATCTTTTCTCACCATCCCTCTTAGTAAATAATCATTTGAGACTATTTTCATTGTTTTATCGACTGTAGACCTTAGGATTACTCTCAAACCGCAACTGTACCCGAGCCTGGGTTTAGTTGTACTCTCATACGGAATTCCACGTTCATCATCTTTTCCCCTCAGAGATCTGTATACCGGGTAGCATTTCTCAAAATTAATTTTCTGGGCATCATTCTTAGGGCCTACAGTTAACAAACCCATGATTTGTCCCCTGGTATTAATGATAAGTCTGATTTTTCCCGCATGGCCTAGTATTTGATTCAGTGAATATCTTTGAATGCGGGAGAGGAAATGTGAAGGTTTGATTTTTTACTGTAAAAGAATTTTTCGTTCAGCATTGTAGGCCATGATAGAAGAATGTCTGATTTCACATTAAACAGATGTGTATCCTCGAATAACGTTGGATATTTATGATAATATTCTTCAAAGAAAGTTGATTCCATAACTTTGTTTACAACCTCGCGTAGATGATCAATTGTAAAAAGATCCATTCCACATACGAAGCCGTTGGTTCCCTCTGGAAGGTACATATCTGAGTATGGGACATTGGTACATTTGATTTGATGAATAAACCCAGATATCGCAAGCAAGATTCCTAAATTAATCCACATCTTCACCAGACAGCCAGATTTAAAACTAGGATCGTGGGATGAGTCGTATGAAAAGTTTTGGCGACGAGCGGTTGATTGCAGAAACTTCTCGACTGGAGACACCTTTCTTGAATTCCGTCCAACTCTGAGAACACTTAGATCATGGCTTAGTAGCTGATCATATTAAGACCGCCAAGTAATCACTTTGAATAAGTTCGATTAAAAGATTAAGTATTCGAGTCATACCGTTAATGAAACCTTGCATACAACAAATCGGCCACAAACGACACACGATCTGACTCAGTGGATAATCATTCGCCTGTAATTAACTGATTATCCATCTATCCATCGAGGGAGACTTTTTTTAACACCTGTGGGTGATGTCCCCTATGAACCTCCAACTCTCACTGTATAGTTTGTAGAGCTGAGATTAAGTAACCCCGTCCTCACTTCGATGGGGATTCCCAATCGCTTTCACGGTCTGTACTGTCTTCATCTCCCAACATTTCCCCTGATCACCAGTATCATGAAGCTAACCACGACCAGATCAGATGTCAGGGTAGAAATCCTTCTCATCACCAACCCTTGATCATGAAGGAAAAGGCATCTGATGAGTTCCCGGGGCGAACCCAGCATCCGATACCGCAACAGTGGATTGGATCAAGTAGGCCTCAACTGTTACAAAAAAGGGAGATATAAATGAATATGCGCACCTCATGTGGTCCCGGTGTCTAGGCCTCGCCTGGCTGGGCTTGCAGGTTTTTTGAGACTTTTTCCGGCGCATGCAGTTTCTATTGCTACCATTTTTAAATTTTTTGGGTAGAAGGTTCGGCGGAAAAGGTGGCCGAATTCCACGGGTAAATACTGAGCTGAATGGCTATTCATCAAGGGGAATATATCAATGATCTTCCATGTAACAAAAGAGGATAGGAGCACTGTACAAGGTGTGGCCTGGGTCAGAGAGGAGCCCAATGTGCTAGATAGTCTATGACTCAAATAGTACAATAAACACAGCTCTCTCTCTCTATTCATCGAGTGTTAGATTAGATTAGATATTGTCGGTACATGTTGGAGTTTGAAGTCTTTAATCATATGATGTAATGTTTACGTAATTAGAAATACTTAATATAAATACTTTCATAGCTAAGATAGAAGAACAGAACCAATTGCAGTACAGTCATCGACAGTGCTGTATTTGGAACCCCGGTGATTCCAACACTAATTAGTGATATCACAAATTAGGAGACCGGAACTAATCAGACCAATCAATAGTGAACTAGGTATCGCACCTCTTTCATGGTGACGGATTAGGAAGAAAGATTCTTGCCTCAGTTGGTATACATTCGAAGAGTTAAAGTTCAAGGTATCGCACTCTGTACTTCATCTATGATCAATCAATCTACGTAAGTTCACAAAGCGACATCGACCTGCTCTAAGCATCCAAAATACTCAAAATGTCTGACAACAAATCCACTGGATCTGCCCTTATCAACACTGAAGACCCATCATGTCTGAAAATCAATTTGAGCCTGGCTTCCTCCGAAGACCTTAGACACTACGCCAGTACCAGATTTCAGTTTTACACCAACGAAGACGCGTTTGATGGCGATCTCTACAGCCTATTCCATTACGACTTCGCCGGCTGGCAATCCTCTCACTTCGAACATTGCGGACTCCGTCTTGCCCAAAAGTTAAGAAAGCTCCTTTGTCAAGGTGGTATCTACATGTCGAAATCAAAATCGGACGAAGTGTTTAACAACTTGGAAAACGCCCTGAAGTTTGATTTTGAACAATGGACAGAAGAGCAAATACTGAACACCTCACAAGAAGATTCAGCAATTTCATTCACATCGCCAAACATATCATGCAAAATTAATTCAAATCCTGATCTCTACAAAATCGCATACCATAACCGTCAAAAGAAGATCACAAATATCCTACCTCCGCCATCAACCAGCATCAGAAACACGACAACTTCAGCTTTCGCTCCTCCTAATAGCAACTACCCTCAACCAAGCCCTGTCTAGAATTCATTCACAAACATGCCTCAATCTCCAAGACCAGACCCAATTCCCACTAAAAACAAAGCCACTTCTTTTCATCAATACAGTGATACCAATGACATTAGCCGCCAACTTCAAAACCTGTCAAGATCCTACACCAACGAAATAAAGTACTTAGGTATGGATGATAGTCTAGATTACAAAGTTTCAATCTTCTATGAGCTCTGTAGCCGAAATGGAATAACGCAGGAGTATTATACTAAAGCGTCCTCAACAATGCTCAAAGGAATAGAAGCCGACTTCTACTATTTAAATCTTAGCGTTTACCCCTACCTTTGAGGGCCTATATCAAATGATGAAAACAAACTTTGAAGGTGACAAGTACTATCAGCGCATCTTGAACAAATGGAACTCGCTCACTCTACGAAATTTAATTCAACAAAATCCCCAGCATGACACCATCACCTGTATGGAAATGTTGGCTCAATCTTTACGAACCCTACAATACAGTCTAGACCCCGAGTTTCAAACCGATAAATTTATACGATTCAAAATGATTGCTGCATGTAAAAATGTATCTGCTTGCAAACATGCATGCCCCACCCCACCCCCAATTTTTTCCGGATTTCTCAATTATCTACAATCATCTATCACATTGTATGACAAAATTCATCCTAGATCCTCAACAGGTGTCTTCTACACAGACCGTCAATTCCACAGGAATGATCCTCAAGGGATCACGCCTCGTGAAAACTCACGGGGTCGCAGCAACACCAGATACCACAACAACAATTGCTACCCTTATAAATCCAAATATCCCTCCAGACACCAATCACCAAGCTCCTCCAAATCATGCATTGTCTGCAACTAAGAAGGCTGTTGGTCCAACAAACACTTAAAAGCTGAGCGTCAAGAAGCCTTTCAGCACCTTCAAAACCAAAAGAATAAGTATAACAAAAGATACACCCAATTTGTTGCCAAATGTGGTCAGCCAGAATCAGCCATCCCCGAATCGATTCATTTAAGCCAACTCATGTCCGACCTCGACCCCCCTGACTCCGAGGAATTCAAAGAAGTTTATTTCACCAGGTTCGGGCCTATCAAAGGAAAGAAATACCTCACGGAACTCAACAATGAAGCCTCACTCTACGCCTTAACTAGTTCTACTAGCAACTTCAAAACCAGAAATCCCATAATCCGCTACAGTGATAGTAGAATTTTCGGCATCATGATCAATACCGGTGCTGCCAAGAAATCCACTGTCAGACTGTTGTGGTATGACTGTCAGAGCCGCTATGGGCCATCCCTGTCTATCTACAGGGATATAGCATATCCATGTACTAGTGCAGTATTCAGGGTCCATGTGGTCCCTGCACGACTGTTATTACAATCAACACCAAGAGCTTTGTGTTACTAGTACAACATGTTAGAGAATGGAATGAAATGTGACTATGGAACATTCTGGTTATATGATTATGGACTGTATCATGGGTGTACAGCATGTATATACATCAGTCCTGTCTACCTCAGTAGCACCATCAATTGTATTAATTAAGTTATTCATATCTTCAGTCTCTGATTATCATCCTCTGCTCTTCTCTGTTATCCCTAGCTTATTCATCATTCCATATCCACTCATAAACTAAGTATAACACGGACACGGCCAATTCTTAGCCTTTCAGAAGAACACCAACATTCAACTCGACACTACAACTGCCGGAGCTGCGAAAATCCAATTTGGCATAGGGAACACAACTTCAATTGGATCCGTGGTTATTGACGCTCCCTTTGGCTCGGTTGAATTCCAGGCTCTTAATGCTAACACACCCTTTCTACTCAGCATCGCTGGCATGGACCTTCATGGCGTCTATTTGGATAATATCGACAACGTACTCGTCTCCTCAACTCGTAGATTCCCTGTGACTTGTCGATTTGGACACCTGTTTCTCCTCTGGAAAACACGCCTACCTTCAACAACTTACGAACTCGGCCAAGATTGCTTCCTTACATATACTGAGCTCCGCCGACTCCATCGCCGCTTTGGGCATCCAGCTGCCCATCGCCTCCAACAACTGCTAGAGCGATCTGGTCACGATGATGTTAACTATGAAGAAATCCGAAAATTAACTCGCTTCTGCAAACAGTGTCAAAAGTTTGGAAAATCTCCTGGCTGATTTAAATTCAAACTTTGTGACAAGATAAACTTCAACCATGCAATTCTTATTGATATCATGTATATCAATAATAATCCAATCCTGCATATTGTTGACAAAAGCACCAGGTATCAAGCTGCTCAATGGCTTCGTAACATGACCTCCGAGCACATATGAGATACGCTATGCTACGCATGGATAAATACATATCAAGGACCGGATGGTCTTGTTCCTACTCTTTTAGTGTACGGGACCTTTCCAAAAATGACCGAGCTAGATCCCCCGGCCCCTTCCGTAACACAGCGAGCAACGGCTATACGTAAAGCCACGGAAGAAATTGACAAGCTTCGCAATAACCGACAAATAAAAGAAGCTCTAAGCTCTCGCAATGGTCCATCAACAGTGGCAATTCACGACCTACCACTTAACTCAGATGTCCTTGTCTGGCGAGAAGGCAACGTTAACAAGAACGGCAGGTGGACTGGCCCCTTTCCACTTCTTAGCATCAACAGCGAAACTTGCTCCGTACATCTCCCCAGTGGTCCTACTGATTTCCGCAGTACAGTCGTCAAACCATTCCTAATTAACAACGCTCCAGAAGAAGCTAACTTACCTGATGCGACCTTACAAAATCCAGAAGCTCCTCCATCTCCCTCTCCAATTTTTCCACGTCCTGCAACACCTCCACCCTCCATCAAACCTCGTAGACAAATCCGAACCTCCACTAAATCTCGCATAAGAACAAAGCTATCTGAAGTAGATCAAAACATCTCATCCAATTATCCGGACCTTATATTCAAAAGCAACGTTCTGGATTCACTAACCCTTCCTCCAGATATTACAGAAATCCCAACACCATCATTTGAAGAATCAAGGCGAAGAGAAATTAACGGACTATTAGAAAAAGGAACTTTCAAAGTCGTTCATATCAATAATATCCCGCCTGAAACCAGAATATTCAACACTAGATTTGTGGATGAAATTAAACATCTGGGAACTGAAAAAGCCTTTGAAAAATCTCGATTAGTTGTTCAGGCCTACAACAATGATGGCAAACATACAATTCTGACCCAGTCACCTACAATCCAAAGTTCCAGCCAGAGGCTCGTCCTCGCTCTCGCTGCTATCATGCAAAGGAATGACGTCGGTTTGTATCTACGTGATATTTCCCAGGCATATGTTTAGTCAACCACCAATCTAAATTGCAGATTTTACGTTTGTCCCCCCACTGAAATCAAGTTACCTCCCGGTACTGTATGGTAAGTGCTTAAGCCTCACTATAGGATACCAGAAGCTGGTAACCATTGGTTTAACACATATCATTGGCATCATGTGGACAAACTCAATATGTCCCCTTCAACCTATGATCCTTGCTTACTCCACAGTAATGGACCATGTCTTGGAATAGTGGGCCTGCAAACAGATGATACAATGTTTGTAGCTGGTAACAGTTTTGTATTCAAAGAATATCAAGCACTCAAAAATGCCAAATTCTTAGCTAAGGATCGGGAAAAGCTCACGCCATTATCGCCTCTTAAATTTAATGGGGGAATGGTAACACTAGACAAAGGCCCAATAATTCTAAAACAAGCTCGGAAAACTTCAAACCTGAACCTCGTCGAAACTTTCAAAGCTGAGCTGTTAGGTACCAAGGGGAAAGTACAAAAAGGTGCAACTCCGAAAGATAAATATATTGCTCAACATGCGCGCGGCGCATACATCGCTAGTATATGTCAACCAGAAGCCTCTTTCTATCTATCTTTTACTGCCCAGGTTGTTAATACAAAGGAAGAAGATGCAAAACTTCTCAAAAACAGATTAAAATGGCAAATTGACAATTCTGAACGAGGAATAAAATTTGTCAAACTTGATATAAATACTTTGAAGATAATCGTTTTCACCAATACGTCTATTGCTAATAACGTAGACCTGACATCTCAAATTGGCTACGTGATAGTACTAGCAGACGACAATAATGATGCTAATATCATTCACTGGTCCTCGGTCAAATGCAAACGTATAGCCCGTAGTGTTATTGCCTCTGAACTCTTCGGGATGGCACTAGGATTTGATACTAGCTCCGCTATCAAAGTTACTCTAAGTAAAATCCTCAATAGCCCAATCCCTCTGATTATTTGCACCGACTCAAAATCCCTCTTCGACTGTCTAGTAAGACTAGTGTAAGGATTCTTGAGAAATCCCTCAGGCAGGATTTATGGGTTCCTTATTTAAACCCACTAGTCTTTATTGCTTAGCGAGGACACCTATGTAGTTTCCATTTCCGAGACTGATATCTTCACGCTTTGTTTTCTGTCTTTAGGAATAGTTACATTATTCTAATCACATCTCACTCTCGTCCTCTGCCAAACATAGTGACCTACAGTCACCTCCAGCCCCTCTATCTAGAACGACTCCCCGCTTTCCCTTTTACCACCTCTCTAGAAAGCCCTCCGCGTTACCACGAGGCGTCCTTCCTCAGTACATCCTACGCTACGCCCTCTCCTACGCCTCGAGTCCTGCGTCTAGTGAACCTGCGCCTGACAACTAGGCACAACCCGAGAAAAAAGACTAATGATTGACATTATGTCTCAGGCAATTGTACAAACAACACGAGATTGCAGAAATAAAATGGATTGAAGGTAGCACCAACCCTGCTGACGCAATGACAAAATCGAACGCTTGTTCAGCACTAAAAGATCTCATCTACTCTAATAAAATACATATAAGAGTCACGGAGTGGGTTGACCGGAAATGAAGCTAAATTTTAATAAGAATTTGAAGAGTTGTCAATGTTGGTACATGTTGGAGTTTGAAGTCTTTAATCATATGATGTAATGTTTACGTAATTAGAAATACTTAATATAACTACTTTCATAGCTTTGATAGAAGAACAGAACCAATTGCAATACAGTCATCAACAGTGGTGTATTTGGAACCCTGGTGATTCCAACAGATATGAATTATAGTCCTAAGTGAGTCAATGACTATTGAGGACTCCTAGAATCTATAAATAAGATATTAGCTACATTTTATAAGTTCCAACTGTTTAACTTTGAATTTTTCTCTCATGGACAGTGAGGGACAAGCCCTATATATGTAGATTGATGTTTTATTTCCACCAAGGGTTGTAGTAAAGTGTTACAGATATGGGTTAGGATGTATCACCATGATGCTGACCTTTGACTGTTGGGATAGCTTTATTGGGAATAAAGTGTGAAAAGATGTTGATTTATCTCTGTTACAATATGGGGAGTTCCGACCCCTATTTATACTACAGCCCCGCTTAGATTACAGAAACAAACCCATCAAACACTTCCTAATGTATTGCTAGCATAACACACCTTGCGCTAGGTGTGTTATGCATGGTGAACGTGCTAAAGGCACAACATAAAGCCTCAAAAATTATAGGTTCTGGTTACACTAGTTTTAGATATATCTTGCAATCTATGGCTTCTATTTGCCCGCAATGACAAATCATTCACCTTCCAGTGGTGCCGGTGTAATCGCTCAGTATGCTCTGCATATCTAGGATAGCCAAGAAGAATCGCATCCAAATCGAAGTCGAAAGCAATCACAAGCACATCTAAAATCGACGACTTCTCGTCAACGTTGGACCTATCAGTCTCACGCGAGTCCTCCACCTCATACTTTCTACACCACCACGCCTCAAATACCGATAACGACGTTACTCCAATTGCAATCGGGCATTTGTCTCATCAAAAACCGGCCATCTCCGACTACAAAATTACGATGCTATATATACCTGCGAGGATGAAATTAAGTCATAAACTACAAAGCTCGTGTCTTGATCAATGAGGGACCGTTGCTCTCATGGGACTTCATATCTTGAGGGGGAACGGGCGACTGGAACGTTGGACAAAAGAGTTAAGAGGTCACAAATGGGCATATAGGGTCGCGCATCTATCGAGTTTTTTCGACTCAAGGGTGTCTGTGGGCGCAGAGGCAACGATTTCGGATAGTAGAACCGACACTCTAAAAACAGGTAATGATCGAAGGTGTTTTGGTCCGCCCCCTGGTCATCATCTCCCCTATTACGGTTTGACCGTTGTTTTAGCTTAGGAGGAAACCTAAGCGTTTAATTAGGAATAATTACAATAAGACTGAAAGAGGAAAGATGGGCAAATAGAGATGAAATGGCACTACTAGCCAGGAGGTCGAAGCAACATCATAGCGTAATGGCTCCTGATAATACTTGGCTCGGTAGCAAGTACTAGGCCTAGGGAGAAGTTATCAGTCAGCAGATTCACGAAGCGGACCAAACGTTATAAGTACCAATTAGTAGTAGCTAGAGATTTCTTTTCTCTTCATATAGTTTAATAAATCGATTTATTCATTACCAACTCGGTTTCTGTCACATCCCCGAATTAAAGTCTGGGTAGCCTCGACACCTACTTCACTCAATAAAGTGAGGACTGTGAGGCCATATCTCGCGCAGCGGCTATATACAAGATGGCAAAGGCATGTTAGGGTAGCCAAAGGTTTTTCCTGTTTTCCCTTTGGTGGATATTAACGGTTGAGGGAAGGATGAAAGTCCCTAGTACCAAGGTCTCAAGAGGTATCAGCAAATACACCCACTACATGAGTAGTCCAAATGCCAAACTGAGTTATCATTGTATAAAGTTGCCGGAGAAGCTAGTCTTCTCCGTTTCATGCTCTTTGAGTGCAGGGCTTGTACCTGTCACAAATAAAACATTAATTCATTCATTATAACTGATGACTTCTCATCAATGTCTAATCTATTACGACCGACCTCAGGTTGACACTAGAACACTCCCTCGAAATATAAAAGAGTAATTGCTTTGTATTTGGACCTAAAGCTACGCGCGATAACTAAAAGAAAAGACAAGGAGAGAAAGAGGTCTGCAGCCTTGCTGGGCTGAAAACTCCACCAGCTCGCTTCCGGGACCAACACTTACTCAACCAGACTCTACATCACGTGATACCATAAACCTATCATCTGTAAACTCAAGCCGTAACATTGCCCCCCCCTTTGAAAAACTGCGTCTGCGCAGTTCGGGTCATTGGTCTATTGTCCTCAAGGTTGCTGTAGTTGTCAATTCCAGCATTGTAAGCTTCTATCCATTTCGGCAGGGCCCTTGGAGGTCCTTTAGCTTGTGGGTGACTGGTATGGAATTCTTTGATCTTATGTAGGCCAGTCATTGCATCCGAGCAGGGGTACCATTCCAGATCCTCGTCCGCACCTTGCCACTGAATCCTGTATTCCAGTTTGTTGTTCTGCACCCGTGACCCCAAAATGCTAGTAATCTCCCACTCGTCCTGGTTCGCTATTATTTGCATAGGCGCTTGTGCAGGGCGCAATCGACCAGGTAGAGGGTTACTAATGTATTTTCGTAGGGAATGAGAATGAAACACGGGATGAATTTTCCAATGAACTGGCAAATCGACTCTCCAGCTCTCTCCCTCTTTCGCCAGAACTTTAACTGGGCCGTACCACTTGTCGGAGAGTTTTCTTGAAGGACGATCCAGCTTCCAGTTCCTAGTGACAATGACTATTAGGTCCCCAACTGCCCAATCTACCTCGCGGCGGGTACGATCGGCCAGTCTCTTCATCTTATCTTGTTGCAACTGTAAGGATGACTGAGCGAAGGCTATTGCTTTCTCCTGGCAGCTTGCGACATCCAATGCGTTCTAACGACTGAGCTAATCGGTAGCTGATCTGGGAGGTTCAGGGTTGTGAAGGTCGAACGAGGTTCTTGGTTCGTACCCATTCAGCACCCGGAAGGGGCTGATATTTCCGAGCAGCTTATGGGGCAAGATCAGCTGTGCTATATCCATAAGTAGCAATAGGGAGCTCCAATTATCTTGATAGTACGTGCAAAAAGGGCGTAGTCTCTGCTTAACATACTGATTCATGACCTCGGTTTGTCTGTCAATGTTAGGGTTATAGGCCGTAGTAAGTTTGACTTTAGTGCCTAAGATCCGGCAGTATTCTTTCCAGAAAGTTGAGACAAACTGTGGTCCACGATCGGAGACTATAGAGTCGGGCATTCCGAAGTGACGTGCCCAATGCACAAGGAATAGCCCGGCCATTTCCTTAGCTGTGATTGTTTTATGGCACGGAATTGAAAGGGGTTTTTTTGTCAATCTGTCCATGATGACAAATGCAGTGTTGTAACCCACTTCATCAAGAGGAAGCTCAGTGAAGTCCAATGTCAGGTGTTGGTACGGTCGAGCAGGGATTGGCAGAGGGTGTAATAGGCCAGGTGTCTTGTCCCGTCGGGCCTTCTGGCGGGCACAGCTACAGTTGGCAATACAACAAGCAACATCATTCCCTAATCTAGACCAGTGGTACTTCTGATCGAGCAGTAACTTGAACTTGTTGACTCCGGCGTGTGCCACACATGGCTGGGCATGCACGTGGCGGATCAAGGCGGTGCGCAGCTCTGGATATTCCATGGGTATCTCCAGGCGTCCTTGGAAGTAGAGCTTCCCTTGGTTAAGCTCATAATCCATGTGGTGCGCTTTAGCCTTTGCACGAAGGGGTTCCAAGTCAGGGGAGGTTTTATTGGCTTCAATAACCTGATCAATAATGTTGTATCCATTGATGTCGTATGCCACTACAGAGGCCGGGTCCGGTGGCTCACCATCAACAATCAGGTGGTCCAAAGATGATGTAGCTTCGTCATTGACTGTTAATCCGGGATTATCAGTCGCAACCTCGTTGTCTGCATCCACTGAGGTTCTATGAATGTAAGAGTCGACGTCATTGAGGCAGTCAATTTTTGCCATACGCATTTCTTCCAAGATCTTAGGGTCTATCTTGTTGTCCGGAATCATCTGTTGGTTCCGGTATGCCCGTTTCTTAGCCTCAATCGGTGTGAGTTCCTGATCGCGACGGGAGAGGGTGTCTGCAAGAGTATTTGTAATACCTGTCCAATACATAATCGTGAAATGGAACTCGGCAAAGAACTCTGCCCAGCGAGCTTGGCGGGCCGTGAGTTCCTTTGTTGACATGAAGTACTCCAAAGCCTTATGGTCTGTATACACATGGACGTTTTTCTGGGCACCTAATAGCTCAGGCTTGTACTGCTTGAAGGATCGGAAAATTGCCAAGTTCCTTATCATGGATTGGGTAATTGAGCTCGGCGTCAATCATTGTTTTTGAGAAATAGCCCACAGGGTGAAAAAGACCATCATCCTGCAGTTGGGAGAGGACGCCAGCGACAACTCTATCCGAGGAGTCTGTCTCTAGACGCGTTTGCTTATTTGGGTCATAATGGCAGAGGATTGGGGCGGACTTCAATGCTGATCTCAATGTTTCCCAGGCTACTTCGCATTTTTTGTCAAATTTAAATACAACATCCTTGCCCGTTAAGCGTGTGAGAGGACGACAGATGGTACTATAATCCTTGATAAAACGTCGGTAGAAATTGCAAAATCCCAAGTAGCTTTGCACACCCCTAACGTTAGCAGCGTACTCCCAGTTTTGAATAACCGAGATCTTGTCAGGGTCGACTTTGAAACCTTCAACCCCGATAATAAACCCCAAAAACTTTTTCTTTGTAACATGAAACTCGGATTTTTTAATGTCAGCCTGGAGCCCGTGATCCATGAGAATCTGCATTATCTTTTTGACGTGGGTCTCATGCTCTTCGGGATTACTAGAGTATATTAAAATGTCATCCATGTATGCTGAGTAGAAATTGTCTAAATGTTCCATGAGAATATTGTTGATGAAGCGCTGGAAGGTGGCTGGTCGGTTTGTCAGACCAAAGGGCAGCACCTTATATTTGTAAGTGCCATATCGGGTGCGGAAGGTCGTATAGTCTTCAGAATCTTCAGTCATTCTAATGCGGTGGAAGGCTTGTTGGATATCCAACTTCGTGAAGATCTTTGCCTTCGAAATACGTGCCATTATTTCGTCGATCAAGGGAATCGGGTACGGATCCTTGGCGGTTAGCTCGTTGAGCTTTCAATAGTCAACATACAGATGTAGACTACCATCAGCTTTCTTCGCAAAGAGGATCAGTGCAGCACGCGGAGCGCTCGAAGGGGCAATGAAACCTTTATAGAGGTTCTCTAGGATATACCGCTTGGTTTCTGAGAGTTGTTCATCCGTCATCCGGCGCAGTGGCTCCATAGACAAGTTGTTTCCAGCTTGTAAGTCGATTTTGTGATCGACATTGGGCCTATGGGAAGGGAGCTCATCTGAGGCTCTCCGAGAGAAGAGGTGTTGGAAAGCTTGGTATTGAGACATGAGTTTGTCTTTCACCATATCCTCGTCTGATTGGTATTTGGCCTCCAAAGCCATCTTAGGTGATAGTTTACTATCAAGGGCCGCGATCTCAACTTCGTTTTGGAAGTTTAATTCATCCTGTCTTTGCTTGATCTCTATGTCAATTTCGTTAACCGAAGCAACAAAGGTATAATTTTCCTTTCTGTGGGAGTCCCGGGAACTTTGGGCCGGGCTTCTTAGATGGAACCGATGCATTGATGACGCTGAGATCATGGAAATGTTGGTCGAGTACTTGCTGTGTAGTTTCGACCCTGGAGACTGGGTGGGCAATTCGGCTGGTAGTTCTGGCCCATGGCTCTGATCACTCGTGGAATGACTGTAGGGACTTGATCTCTGGAGCGACTCCTCCATCCTAGATAGACGGTTCCGCATTTCTCTCAAGAAGCATGATGGTCTTCGAGGCTGGGGTTGCATGCGAAACTTTTTGGCTCTCGGTGGCTTACCATTGGCGTAACTGATTAGTGATCTGGGGTCACTGGTAAGCTGCACCCCCGAGAGTTCTGCTTCCTCGGCGGCTTCCATCTGGCTGTCTCGTCGGGCGACGTCTGCTTGATATTCGGCGTTGGTCTTGCGAGGTGCCTTGTCAATGCAGAGAAGCAATCGGCGATCATAGTAATTAATAACTGGCATGTCATCTGGCCAGTGTATCCGATTCTTTGATCCAGCGTAGTCCAGCTTGAGATTGTAGTGTTCTAAAAACTTTCGACCAATAAGAATGTCGGTACCACCTAGGTCCGTAACCAGGAAAGGGAAGTTGATACGGCGTTTATCTATGGTAAGTGTGAGGAGGACGGCCGAAGTGATCGGTTTCCCAGAATGGCCGTCATAGCCAGTGGGGACGATTGGCTTAGGAAGGGTGAGAAATGAGGTTCGGAACAATGAGAGAAGTTGGGAGGCCAAAGAGGTACTAATAGCACCAAAGATATTTGCTCCACCATTGATATGTGCACTTGTTTTGATATAATTTCCATTTCTAGCTAGTTCTATATTAGCCAGAAACTGGCGTCCTCCAAATAGAGAACGATAATCAAATTCCAAGTCCTTCCACAAATCATGGCCCTTACTGTAGTGAGAGTCTTTACCACGGCTTAACAGTTTTTTGAAAGATCTTCTGATCTTTCGTCCTCGTCCAACTGTAGGGCTGCGATCCTATTTTCCATCTGTCGATGCCTCAGAACATCCGGACAGTCTCGCATCCAGTGCCCGGACTTGTGACAAAATCGGCAATCCCCAGCTGGGGTCGAGAGGGCAGGGCTCACAATTGCGGAAAGGAGCGGAGACGGGGAACGGAGACGGACATTGGAAAGGCCAGTGCCGGAAGTCGAGGGACCGACAAGTGAGCTCGGTCGCCAATTGTCCTTCTTGAGAATTCCGACATAGCGGTTACGTCCTCGATCTTCGGCAGGAATAACAACCGCCTTGCGGGCCAGCTGGCTCTCCTCGAAAGCGATGTTGCGAGATTCGCGATCAGCGATGGCTAGGAATTCATCCAAGATCGCGTAGTTACCATTCATCTTGTACTTCTCGATCCTGACATCTCGTTTCTGTCATGAATGCGCTTTTCACATTAGTAGTAAATTGTCATCCACGTAGTGTAGCACGCAGAGCCAGGAAAATGGAAACAGGTTAGTGATAAATTAGATACCACCGATCGCTACATTCACCCGTAGATCACTCCTAAAAGAGACTAGCTACGGCGCTATCTGGAAGTATGTGGGATTGATTAATTATCATGAACATAACCTGTAACATAACATAATATAATAACACAATAAGATACCATTTGCATCCCGTAACATTTATTGCCATAATAACCCAAGTATCTTCTAAGCCCCCTGAGTAGTCTTAACCATTTAATTGAAGATACCAAGTGTGTACAACCATATACATCACCACCCTTCAATAGGTTATCAGCTTGGTAGCCTTAAGCCTGCAAACAATTCTCGCATCCACCAAAAATCTTCCCAAGTCAACCAACTTTCTTCCATCCATCAAACACCACAATCATGTCCAACAAAGAGAAAAAACCTTTCGGTTCCACCTTCACTATCAAAGGCGTCACACCAGCGAAACTGGATAATTATCCTGTCTTAACTGGTAGTGAAAACTATCAAGATTGGGCCGGAACCTGGGAAATAGGATTTGACATGATGGGTCTGAAGGAAGTACTAACTGGAGAAGTCACTAACCCAGAGAAGGCCTCTCCCGACTGGGAAGAGTGGAATACGGCGAACAAACTGCTCAGGGGATATCTGGTATCTGCGGTTGATCGTTCCTTGCGGAATATGATCACCAGCGAGCAAACTGCCAGAGATGCTTGGGCCAACATCAAGGCTCGCTTCGACAAGGAAACACCATCAACAACCCTATTGTTACTGCGAAATATTGTCAACCTTAAACTTAAAGAAAATGAGAACGTAGCCGACCACCTTAATAACTTCACCAATGCATGGGATCGTCTTTACCAAAGGTCCCTTACCTCCAAATCCAGCGTTGCACAAGCATTTCGAGATGTTACCTCATCTGATGAAGTCAAAGGCGCGTTCTTACTACTCTCACTCCCAAAATCCATGGACAACATTGTCGACAACCTTGCAACAAAAGACTTGATCAAATACCAGGACATACAACCAAAGCTCTTGGACCTCTCCGCTGATAGGAATGTCGGTGAAGCTGACAGCAAAGCCTATCACGCATCTACCCAAGAGGCAACAGAATGTTCATGGTGCAAAATCAAGAAGTTCAATTACAAGGGGCACACCTACAAGAATTGTTTCAAACTTAAGAAACATAAAGAACAACAGAAGGAAGCCAAGGCAAAGAAGAAGAGCGCTCCACAAAATGAAAATGCCAAAAGAGTCTCAGAACTAGATGACGAACTTTCAGACAGGGCTTTCATGGCCAACTCTTCTTCATCCACTCGAAAAGAATGGATCCTTGATACAGGTGCCACCACTCACATGACTGGCTGCATCGACGACTTTGAATCAGTTACACCCCTACAAAATAAAACTGTACGAGTCGCCGATAACAACTACACCCCAGTCACTGGCAAAGGTACCATTCGTCTTCGCGCTTTAACCAGCGGCGGGCGATCGCAAAATATCCTTCTACACAATGTTCTTCTGGTGCCCTCTTTTGGACAGACTAGGTTGTTTTCATGGCAAAAATTAAGGGAGATGGGATATGAATTATTTTCTAAAGGCGACAATACATTCATAAGGGATAAAAACGGGCAAGAGGTTCTGTGGGCGACAGCAAGGGAAAAGTCGATCGTAATTATGTTAGAAGAAATAAAAGCTCGTTTCTCCTCCTATCGTGAATTTCATGAAGCTTTAGGACACCCCAGTGTAACAACCATTAGAGACCCTTCTAAACTATACACAGACGGTCACAACCTTCCTTCACTACCCCAGACCTTTCACTGTCCCGCATGCGAAAAAGCTAAGTCCAAGCACATTGTTCCTGATCCAATCCATGAGGATCCCAGTAACGTTTTTGAAATTATTCACTCAGATCTTTCCGGAAAATTCTCTGTTCCCTCTTTAAACGGCAAGTATTACTACATCACCTTCATTGATGGAAAATCACGATTCTCCTGGGTCAGATTCTTACAAAATAAAGATGAAGCCGCCGAAGCTATCATTGACTTTGTCAAACTTATCCACAGACAATTCAATACAAAGATCAAGCGATGGAGGACTGACAACGGGGGAGAATTTGTGAATAAAACCATCAACTCATTCTTTAAATCTGAAGGAATAGTTCATGAACTTTTGCCACCCTACAAACATGAGAGAAACGGACTGGCTGAGCGATTTAATCAAACGTTAACTACAATAGCCAGAACAATGATAGCAGACTTAAGCCTAAACTTTTGGGCAGAAGCCATATCAACTGCCAGCCATCTTAAAAATCGCCTTCCTCATTCAAGGCTACCTCATAATACTACGCCATATGAGGCCTTACAAGGCAACAAACCCACAATCAAACACCTTCAACCCTTCGGCAGAAAATGTTTTGTTCACATACACAAGGACTTGCGGCCCTCAGGTTCAAAGCTATTGTCAAGGGCAATCGGAGGAAAATTCATGGGCTACACGGAGAGCACTAAAATACTCCGAATATGGATCCCCTCTAAGCACAAGGTGGTAGAATCTCCCAACGTCAAGTTTGCGCCGCTCAATTCAGGGGAAGAGACTCTATCCCTTGAGACCACAAGCGAGTCCAACTTTGAGACAAAAAACATCGAATCAACATCATTCCACCCAACACTTCCGCCCAAAATTTCATCACAACCAGTTGAATCTTCACCATCTATAGATAGCACCTCATCCTCATATCCGACAGAGCCACAAAACAAGCATGATTCTGAACAAAATTTACAGCAACTAGCACAGCTTGAAACATCAGAGAATCTCACTCAAGAAACATTATCAATCCGTAGCCGGCCGAAGCGATCAATAAAGCCTATTGAGAGATATGGTTTATCCGCATACCACGGCTCAATTACACGCACTTGGAATGATAATGACTCTGAACAAAGTAGACTGGTTTCAGCTGAGGAATCTCAAATAGAAGTGGAAAATAATGCTGTGGCTCTGGCGGCAAAAAGAGCACCAAAAACAAATGAGGAACCAAAATCTATAGAACATGCATTTCAATAACCAGATGGGAATCGGTGGCGCGAAGCAATAGATAAAGAATTGACATCTTTATCTCAAAATCATACATGGGATGTGACTGATTGACCTCTCAAAAGAAATGTTGTTGGATCCAAATGGGTTTTTAAAATAAAGCGAAATGCCGACAGCTCTATTGAGAGATACAAAGCGCGATTAGTTGCTCAAGGTTTTAGCCAAGTTCCTGGCCATGATTTTAATGAAACCTTCGCACCTGTTGCTCGATATGATAGCCTGAGGATATTACTCCGAATTTCAGCCCAAAACAAATGGATCCCTCAACAGATGGATGTAAACTCAGCATACCTCTATGGCATGCTAGAAGAGGAAATTTTCATGGAATTACCACGGGGATACCGTATAACCGGAAAATGTGCCAAACTCCGCAAATGTATCTACGGCCTCAAACAATCCGGCCGAGAATGGTACAAATGTATCTCGAATTCCCTCAAATTAAAAGGGTTCGAGTCAACAACATTTGACCCTTGCGTCTTCGTGCACCCAAAGGAAATCATATTCATTTCCATATACGTAGACAACATACTCATCTTCGGACCCCCAAGCGACTTTCGACAAAACCTAAAGACATCAATCGGAAACAATTTTGATTGCAAAGATTTAGGAGACGCAAAGTACATACTAGGTCTCGAAATTACAACCAACTCATCAGGTATCCGACTGTCCCAACAAGGATATTCAAAAAGGGTCCTAGAACGCTTTGGCATTACAAATGCTCACAAAATTGGCACACCCCTCAATCCCAACGTAACCCTATTCAAAGGAACTGAAGAGGAACGTCTTGAGAACGTCAAAGAGTATCAAGCCATTGTTGGATCGCTAATGTATCTAGTCATAGGTAGTCGTCCTGATTTAGCATATACAGTCACTCTTTTAAGCCAGTTTTCGTCCTGTCCAAACCAAACTCACCTGCAAGCCGCCAAGAGAACACTTCGATATTTAGCTGCAACAACCAATTGGGACTTATTCTACCCAAATGGAGCCTGTGAAGATCTCGAAGTCTATGCCAATGCTTCCTATGCAGACAACCCTCATACCCGAAGATCTACATCAGGTTATGTCATTCGGCTTGGCGACGCTGCAATCTCCTGGAGTAGCAAACAACAGCGATCTGTAGCACTATCTACTACAGAAGCCGAATATATGGCCATGTTGCTTGCTGCTCGCCAAATCACTTGGACCAAATATGGACTAGCACAACTGCGCCAAAAGTTTGAAACTGTACTTCACTCCGACAACAACGGAGCACAAGAACTTGCGAGAAATCCGCGGATCCACGAACGATCAAAGCATATTGACGTGCATTACCACTACGTTCGTGATAAATTAAAAGAAGGAGAGTTCGAACTCCTCTACGTCAAATCCGCAAACAACCTCGCAGACTTATTGACCAAAGCTCTTGCAAAACCTGCTCACCACCGACTATCTAACCATATCAGATGTGCTAAGCGAGGGGAAGTGTCATGAATGCGCTTTTCACATTAGTAGTAAATTGTCATCCACGTAGTGTAGCATGCAGAGCCAGGAAAATGGAAACAGGTTAGTGATAAATTAGATACCACCGATCGCTACATTCACCCGTAGATCACTCCTAAAAGAGACTAGCTACGGCGCTATCTGGAAGTATGTGGGATTGATTAATTATCATGAACATAACCTGTAACATAACATAATATAATAACACAATAAGATACCATTTGCATCCCGTAACATTTATTGCCATATTAACCCAAGTATCTTCTAAGCCCCCTGAGTAGTCTTAACCATTTAATTGAAGATACCAAGTGTGTACAACCATATACATCACCACCCTTCAATAGTTTCAAGGCCGGGGAGATTTTCTCACAGACATCCTCAAACCAACGGGATTGCGCAATCTTAGCAGTACTCGCATAGTTTGTGAACTTTTTGTAGAACTCGTCGTATGTCATGTTGCCCATGATAAGTTGTTGGTACTTGGATTTTGCAGCTTGCACATGATTATGGTCAAAAAAACGTTGATCCAATGCTTTGAGGACATCTTCTGCTCCATCAAATACTCCTCCGAAGTCGGGATCCATATGCTGCAGGATGATTGTCTTCGCTTCTCCTCCTGTACACTTGAAGTATGCCCTAACTTGGGCTTGCTCTTGCCGGAAGTTCCCTGAAAACTCTTCGAAGAAAAGCTTCATTTCCATCTTCCAAGCATCGCATCCAATGTCGCCCAGATGGTCGGTAAACACACTTCGCAGGTACTTGACTCGGTGTAACTCTACAGCGACGATTAAGGGATCAAGTACAAGCAGGTAGTAGTCAACCGAAGGTTGAAGATTAGCCGTGAGGGCGCGAGGGGTCGTTCGAGCCTCGGTGGTTGGCGACTTGCTTGACTGAGAGTTGGCGAGCGCTGCGGTGACGATCTGACCTATTGTCGCTTGCTGAGCTAAGGTGAAGTCAGACATTTCTTCAACTTCCCTATCTTCTTTCAGTGTATCCTCAGTGGTCTGTTAAGGCAGATCAGTGCTGCTAGGAAAACCGTAACGCGCAGGCGTAGTAGTTTCTCGTGCGCTTCGACGCGTTGACATGCGTGGAAGATGGAATATGAAGACCGTTTTTTATGTATGGCAATCGAGTTAGCGAAGTTCCGAGGCAGAGAAAGAACGCTACAGAGGTAGGCGCAACTTTAATAATTTTCCGGCTTGCTCCGGAGACACTCCAATCAGCGAACTGACTAGAAGGCACGTACTTGGAATGGTAGGCAAGAAGTCGTTGTTTAAGTCGTGCAGCAGAGGTGCGACGACGCAGTTAATGACTGGCAGATAATATGCTTCTCAGCAAAGGTTGTATTGGTCTTTTCTTATATTACGACCGACTTCAGGTTGACACTAGAAGACTCCCTCGAAATATAAAAGAGTAATTGCTTTGTATTTGGACCTAAAGCTACGCACAATAACTAAAAGAAAAGACAAGGAGAGAAAGAGGTCTGCAGCCTTGCTGGGCTGAAAACTCCACCAGCTCGCTTCTGGGACCAACGCTTACTCAACCAGACTCCACATCACGTGATACCATAAACCTATCATCTGTAAACTCAAGCCGTAAGAGAATCTATCACCCTCACGCAAGTCCTCTACCTTAATCTCTCTACACACCATGTCGCTTCAACAACCGACAAAGGTGTTACTCCAACTACAAACAGGAGCTTACCATATTAACTACCACCATCACTCACTACAAGTTTACGACGCTAGGTATACCCGCAAGGAGGAAATTAAGTCGTAATATACAAATTTGGGGGCTTGGTTTATCGGGGACTGTCGCTCTAACGAGGCTATACATCTTGAGGAATGACAGGCAGCTGAGATGTGGAGCCAGAGGGAGATCAGGTCTCTGAAGACATTGCTGGGACTGGAACTTTTGAAGTATTTTTGAATCTGGAATTTGGAATTTTTCAGGACGCCAAGACTACCCTTTCGGTTAACTGGCCAAGCGGACCTGTATTGTCGATTATTACGGTTCGACCG
Organism: Blumeria graminis f. sp. triticale; assembly: GCA_905067625.1. Taxonomy (NCBI): domain Eukaryota; kingdom Fungi; phylum Ascomycota; class Leotiomycetes; order Helotiales; family Erysiphaceae; genus Blumeria; species Blumeria graminis. The sequence goes on along the minus strand of LR898472.1, from coordinate 6,398,289 downwards.
TTGTTTGAGCTTGGGTGGATACCTAAGTATACTTTTGGGAAATAATGTTATAAAACTGTAAGGAAAGTAGCTTGGGCACCTACTCCACTTGAGAAAGAGACATCTTAGACCATATTTCGCGCGGAGAAAAGTTGAAAGATGATGTAGGCATGCCAGGATAACAGGGTTTTTGAGACGTTCCCCTGGGTGGGTATTCACAGATGAGGGTTGAGTTGGGGTGAAGAAAAAGCCACCATAACTTTGCAGTGGTACCTGCAAATGAAATCCGAGGCATGAGTGCTCTTCTTGCAAATTGAGTCATCTATTATACACTTCTCTGATATTGTGTCATAGCTAGATAGCTGCATACGCAATTAAAATCTGATGCAAAAAAAAGGCTGTAAGGAAACGACAGAAAAAACAAGAAGATACGATCCTACTTTCCAAGGGGCCGGAACAATGTCACAGCGTAGTGACACTTAACAATTTTAGGCAGTATGACAAGTATTCGGCCTAGGGTGAAGGCAACAGTCAAGCCAACCACCGCGGAGCTGAGTGTTTTAGTATCCATTATTCCACTTTATTGCCCTGTATAAGTCTATGAATATGTAGAACATGTACGAAATCTCTGCCTACAGGCTAAGGATAGCTATACCTGTAGTATATCCCTTCCTAGATTCCCATAAAGCTCTCAAATAGTACCGTCTCTCACAAGTCCTCATTCAATCATACATCTAGAGGAGCCCTTTGCCCTCCATTATTTCACCTTTCCATTTAATGAGACGGTGGGCATTTGCTGGTTTATGGCAGCCTGGAATCATTGCAAAAACCACTGGGTGCAGGGCTCTTCAAGTATTGATATCAGGGCTAAATCCGAAGAAATAATGACCCTTTTGAAGTGTTCGAAGAAACCAGCAAGTTCGGCGCTGCAGACTCGTTTTATTGGAATATTTCCTATGGATTCTTTGTCAGAGGTAATTCAATAACAATAATCTCATTCATTTGTATGTATCTTCATCAAGAGGGAGCGCAAAGGTCTCGATGTCACGGACTTACTGATGTGGAGATTGTATCCTGCCAACCTCTGGCTCTAAGACTATATGGCTACTGCTATGTGATGTATAGATTCATGCTGTTGAGGTAGAATCTGATCCTAGCTTCAGCTGGTATCCCTCTAGACAGGTTCTAGTTACTTTGATGGTATTTTAAGTTATTCTAGTAATTAGTTTCTAGATGTTTCGGGATGATATTTGTTAAAATACAAGGCTAATTCCAGTAATCAGGGTTAACATGTGTCCTTTATGATGTTTGGACTCATTATTGTAGTATATATGTAGCGAAGCTCCCCGAGTCCTTAATAGAAGTCAGTTGAGCCCGTATATTCTTTTTACAGGTTATTGTGTCCGGTGATTACGCTGCTAGCGCAATCTTGAAGATATACTTTACTACACTCACAACAAAAATCCACCATGTGTGGAAACTTATTGTGTTATCCATGCAGCCTACCATGGTACATGCTTTAGGTTACGTCATAGAAGATACACGTGACTATGGAACTAAACTGCGGGGTGTTTAGTGTGTAATGCATTTGTGAGTACTATGAACCAAACTAGAACTCAATAGAATAGAGATAATGGAATCAGCGAGAGACTGATGGACTGAGGGAGAACGAGCTGGTCATTTCTCGTAGGAGAGTAATGATATCACAAGGGAATGTTCTAGCACTAGGCTGTGAACAACACAGTAAGTCTGGAGCAAGACACAAGGAGGTCTCAACCTCCGTCCATTCATTGTAACTAAGTTTCCTTTATACGAGAATATAGAATCAAGTCTTACATATTACAAGAACACATGTGATAGCAATTAAAGAGACCTACTGTGAGCATAACTTCCCCAAGAGTATCCATCGTCCTTCTCATATTGTCAAATTGGAGCGTAGGCGTTTGACCCGAGGCGGAATAGAATGGCAAGAAGGGGTCGGATGGATCGCGAGAGATGACTAAAGATCTACTGGAGATAATTCGGAGAACTAAAGGTTTAAAAATGGGTAATATAAGTGTCTAAAGAGTCTAAAGGTACGAGCAAATACTAATGGTGACTAAAGGTGCTAAAGGTAACTAGAGGTGACTATAGGTGACCAGAGGTGATCCGAAGGTGGTGGTTATGACAGAAGACTAAGCGTAAAGAACTCTATGCCTACAGACCAAACCATTATATATATACCTGCCTTCCTTTCAATAGCTCATCATAACATAGACCTTAACATAATATCAACATGATACCATGTGCCAAGAACTGTCCTGTTGTCATAGCAACATATGAAGAAAGGTAAAATTATATCCTAAAGAAAAGGTCGGAAGAGGAATCCTTACACATATATAGCCTAGCTAATTTAACAAAACTTGAGGGACAAAAGACAATTGGCAAGTGTTCAAAAGCTGGCATGGACTCAAAACATAAGATTATGAACTAAGGAGAAAATTATCCAGGAGGATATTAACCTGTATATATGTACATAGGAGTTCAACTGTTCAAATAAAGTTGCCAACACAAAACCTCCTGTCCCTCATTGCCTACAACCCAATGGTTTTGCAAGAAAACCAATATCCATGACAAACCTTTTGTATTTTGATTTGTCAGACTCAAGACTTGTGTGTGTGAAACTAGTTGTTGGAATCCCTGGATTGACCCTGTGTTGGCCTATCAACTATTGGACCAAAGACCACATGGTGTAACAGCTACTAAGCCTTAGAATTCCTGTAGCCTACGCTGGCTAGCGCAGGCAATGACATCTAGGGAATCTTCGGGGATCTTCGGGATACACGGAGCTTAGAAGATTCTTAATGAACCTTCTGGAAGCATACTGAAGGTTCATGAGGATGACAGACATATTGAGAGTCTTCTAGGGAATCTTCGAAGATTCCATATTATTCTAGCCATAAGGGAACCTTATAGCAGAATCTGAGAGTGTAAATATATTTGTAGTCTAGCTATAGGAATTCTCTCTCTAGAAAATCATAATTAATATACTGTACCTATAAGATTGCCTAAGCATGTTGTACTGAAACTGTGACACATGGCCACTAAAATGTCGGTGTTATGGTTGGACTTGCTAGGGCACTTGGAGGTAGATTGGTGGAAGAATAAAGGATCACGTGATAGTGTATAACAGGGACATGGGCCGGGCTAAGGTTGTGATAGCCCTGCACCATAGTATTGAGTACAGATGCAATGAAGTAGCAATTAGTCAGCATTGTATAGTGTTGTGCTGGCTTGGTTGAGTTGTTAGGAGACAGGGGAATGGAGGATGGGCTGCTGGATTGGGAAAGGGTGGAAAATACAGGCTGGTGCACAGACGCTGTTCATGTACTCTACAATCTCTTCACCTGCCGAGTTTAGTGAATCAATCTATCCATATAATATTATACTTCACATCATCCATTAGATGATATTATCAATTGTCGGGATGCACATCTAGCATCACCTTCATAGATCAACATTGTCAGTAAGAGTTCACATTTGATACCTACTGACACCCATTTGGCCACAGTGATACGCACTCAGTGTCCATCGTGCCATCACCCAGCGTGAGCGCGCCATCTCCGCTACTCGCCATTGCACATGAGCCCGTGTAACTCCACCGACGGATAGCAGAGACATAATTGCTATATACCTCACAGCTCATAACCACAACATATAGAGCTACCCTGTATGGAATGCACGGGCTAGTTGTAAATTATGTCCCATTATCGACCTGTAGATGTATTCCTTTCCTTCTATTCTCTTGTTTAGAATCTTATACATTACAATCCTGATCTGAGTCTCTCCTTGATTCAACATTCTCATTGCTTAGCTCGTGCTCTTTCCGGACGCTCACAAAGGTGGAGCCGTGGTCGAGCTTACCTCAAGCTTGTAGCTCCCAGCATTTCATTTCTCTTTGCCTTTTCTCCTACCTACATATTGTAGCCTAATGTCCAAATACAACTTCTTCTTAGAGACCTGTATCATCCTCAGGTCAGTTGTAACAGTCGGGGCGTCATACTATGTCTACAAAGTCATCAAAGTATGATGGTGCAAAACTGACTGGAGAGGAAAGTTTTGATAACTGGAAGAATGATTTGGAAGACAATCTAGTTTTTGACAGCCAAATTGACCTGATTGAAGTGAAAAGGGCCCTTGGGAAGAGCCTTGATGGGGAGATTGATGCAGCAGCTCGATCTGCAACGAGGTTATTACATATGCAGGTATCTCTCAAAATAGGTCAGAGTGTTGATGAGAATCATCAATCAATAATTGGTACTTTAAAGCATTTACAAGAAAAAGTATAAAGCCTTTGTCACAGTAGGAAGTGAGGTGGATGGTGACCGACAATGTCTGATCTGGTGAATTAGATTGTCTACAAAGAGGAAAGAATCTAGTACTATGAAACTAAAAATTATTTACAGACACGTTAGTGTGCATTTACACATATCCATATATCATGTGACTGCTTTGCCTGAACGCCTTGTATCCTTGGCATATGGTCTCTCCTTACTCCCGCTTCCCTCTATTTTGCACGCGCTAAAAAAGAGATTTTTAGTTCTGCATAGACACCTTTATAGATTTAATTGCTTGTAGCCTTGCTCTATCAATTTCCGCTTTGGTGGGCTGTAATTTTTGAGGGAAGCGTCTCTCAAATTCTTGGATGGATGTCTTGGCAAATACGACATTTTTGAGAGGTTCCCAAATCTTATCTTCAGAATCATGGCCTCTCCACAGAATTAGATATTGGAAAATTTTCTTATTTTTACTACGTTTGGAGTCAATTATGGCCTCGATGGCATACAACTTTTCACCTGATTTGTCGAGTGTGACAGGCTGAGATGGTGGATTAGTTTGGCCTGGTAAAGGGTTAGTAGGGGCTGGCCTCAGCAAACTAGTGTGGAAAACATTATGTAGTCTATCATGTTTGTAAGGGAGCTGTAACAGATAGGCATGAGATTTTATTATTTTTGTCACTCGAAATGGGCCGATAAATTTGCAGTCTAATTTCTTAATTGGCCGTGTGGTTGTGATATTGCGAGCGTCAAGGAAAACTTCATCACCAACACGGTATGCAGGTGCTGGTGAGCAATTTACTGCTGATGCAATCTCCTGCTTTTCTCTAGAACACGTAAGATTTGAGCGTAGTACTTCGAGGATATCTGCCATATTAGAAGCAAAGTCATTCCAAGTGCTGGTATGCTGGCGGAGGCTCTTTGAAGACGTTCTATCTGGTGGTCTTGGGGGGCCAAAACTCATGCGCGGATGAAACCCTTTGTTTGCAAAGAACGGGGTGATTTTGGTTGAAGTATTGACAGCATTATTGGCAGCAAACTCGGCCATGGGTAGCCATTTGTAAACATCTTCCTGAGTATAGTCGATATAGTGTCTTAGGTACTGTTCCATAAATGAGTTCGCGCTTTCTATCTGACAATCTGTCTCTGGGTGATAGGCAGTGGAGAGTGATATATTGATTTGAAGGCAGTGACAAACTGCTTTCCAAAATTCTGCAATAAATAATGGTCCTCTATCAGATACAATAGAGTCACACAAGCCATGGAGTCGCCAGATATCATAAACAAATAGCTTTGCAAGATCTTTCGATGTCATTTTCGTATGACAAGGAGTGTAGTGTCGTTCTTTGGTGAGGCGATCTACTACAACCATAATTGTCAAACTCAAGGGTACCAGGGGTTGTGTTTTATGGATAACTTAGAAGTGCGAGTGATATCTGACAAGATTTGTCATAGAATAAGGTATTAATTCGGGATTCTAGCTATAACTGAGGACAAGGGACAAGAGAAACTAGGACAAGAGATAAGGTCAATGGAAGACGGAAAACAAGACGTGGCCCTCTACATCGGCTCTACCCAACCCATATATACATCATAGTAACCAGAGCAACTAAGGCTTCAAGGGGTGCGCCTGCTGCTAGTCTATTACTTCATTTGTAACCCATAGCAACCATTGTAACCCGGTAAACGCTCTAAGATGAGAGAATATTCAGATGTAGTGTAGGGAAAGAATATGAGGGTGCTGCTCTATCCTCAGTTCCTGACAATAATGCTATTAAAACCGTTAAATTCGGCCAAAGGACCGACAAAGTCTACCAATATATTGCGCCAGCATTGTGTTGTGCTCAGCTTAGGTAGCCCTGGCAGGTAGCGCATGGAGGGTCAGTGTGTCATCAAGGTACCTCAGGCATGGACAACTCACATGACATGTTTGGCGCATTTGTTCAAGCAAGGCACACTGCATGAGTAAGCATGATGGGCATATGATTCGCTGGTAAGCGAGTCCATGGGGTATAAAAGGGGAGTATTTCCCACTGTAAATTAGAATATACATCCATAGAGTCATCTACAATCCACTCTCAATAAAACATCATATCTTAGCCGTCAAACGCAAGTGTACGTTCCCCATTTCATATACCAAGTAAAACACATTGGGCTGGAAGGGGAAGGGGCTTGAGTGAACCTTGGTATTTGAGGCGAGAGACTTTGTTTCGAATTCAATTATGACAGTTCTTGACAAATTGTTCGACTTGTTGGGAGAGGCGGGGCCACCAGTAATGGTCGGATATAGCTTGATATAAGGCGTTCTTACCTGGGTGGCCCTTTTCGCAACTATCTTGGGAAGTTTGTAAAATCAGAATTCTCAACTCATTATCTGGTATGTAAAGTCTGCTGCGGAATTTAAGGCAATTATTACGGATTTCACATTACAAAAGGGAAACTTCTTTTGAAAGTGGAATTCCTTCAGGCTTTGTCATCTCAGAAACTATTTCAGTCAGCCATCTATCATTTCCTTCCCTATAGCCTTGTTCAAGTAACCAGGCAATTTTTGTGTTGAGCAGTTCTTCCACAATTTTTTGGAGGATTACTGGAGACAAATAAGAATTAGGTTTGAGCTCTGGTGCGGTTTTACTATCTTTCAGTTCTTCAATGATAGACAAGTCAAGCTTGTCTGATAGAAGTAATGTTTGTTTCTGAAATTGCACCCAGGGGTCAAATCTATCACTAGGGAAATCTTGGGAGCGTCGAGTTAGGGAGTCGGCTTTGGTGTTCCCTCTTCCAGGACGAGACTTTATAACAAAATCGAATTGGGATAAGAATTTGCTCTGAAAAACTTGACATCGAGATTGTGACTGTCTTAAAGTGGCGTCTTATTCAAACTGAACTCAGAGCTAGATACAAATGAAAATCTTAAAGTAACGAGCAGAGACATGACTGAAAGCCTCCTATTTACTTACAAGACTATGATCTCGTTCCCTCATTTCATTCCATTCTCAAAATAGATCATGACCTGTCCTCTGACAAACACCAGCATCTCCATCTATTTTAATTCAGCTTCATTTTAATGTTAGTAATTTTAGTTATTAAAATAGTTATGATGCATGTGGCTTAGATGACTCACAACTGGTGTTCGAGTCGTCCTGTCTGCAATCTAAATTTGTCATTTAAGAATAGATTTGCATGAACTGGGCCAAGGCCTATACTTGGGTCTAATGAGTCGTGGAGGGGTTCATGACATGTATGATGTTTAATATGATTGGAAGAGTTCAAGCATTATTTGTTAGGCAGCAGCCTAATGATAACCAGGTATGAGCCTGTGACAGAGATAGCTCTTTAGTAGTCATAAAATACTCAAGATTACGATGATCTGTGATAACAGTGATAGGATGATATGAGCCTTGAAGCTCAGCTCTCCATCCTGTTGAGACTTAATATAAACATTATGATTACGGGGTAAATAATATATGGGTCACATATTTACCTGACTGTTAGTGGTCACCAGTTGGGCAGGAAGTCTGCATGACATGTTGTGTTATGGAATATCAAGGTCATGTGATTGTGGCCTTCGGATATTAAATAAGAGGCAGGAAGACAGATCACTTGCTCCGTTCAGGACATGAGTAAAGGACACGAGTAGAAGATATTAGTATTGGCTCTACAGAGCTGGATCACTCGTGGACTATGAATGGTATATATATGACTGGATATGTGTATTGTAATTTTGTTAAGTCTTTATTAGTATAACAATTGTTATTTTATTTCAACACATCCCTCGAAGCATCGAACTATAGCCAGAAGCTCCTTATCGTAAATTTCATAGTTACATTCTGCGCTCTCAAGTTTTTTTGACATGAATGGAATAGAGTTGTTTGTTATTTTCATCTTTTTGAGAAAGTATTTCGGCAGAAACAAAATCGGAAGAGTCAGCTTCGTCAAAAATTTCTCTCGAAGGGTCAAAGTGATGCAAGACTGGCGCTGTGATAAATGACTTCTGGAGTGATTCAAATACTGTTTGACAGGCATTGGACCAGATAAATTTAGCATCTTTCCGGGTGAGCGCAATAAGGGGCCGAACTATTTTGGAGAAATTCTCTATGAATTGGCAATAGAAGTTTGAAAACCCTAGAAAACCTTGTACATCTTTGAGGCAAGAGGTTGTTTTCCAGTCGACTATACATTGAACTTTCTGCGGATCCATTTTTACAACCTTAGTGGAGATCAATAATCCAAGGTAGGTCACTTCTTCAGCTTCGAACTCACATTTTTTTATGTCACAATGCGTCCAGCACAGTATTTACATGATCTCGATGTGAAAGGATATTGTCTGAGTAGATCAATATGTCATTGATGTATGCAGTACAGAATACGTCGAGATAGGGCCGCAAGGCTTTATTGATACAAGCTTGGAAAGTTGCTGGAGCATTAGACAAGCCATATCTGGTGTTAAATGCTGTCAACCATTCCTGACCCTCGGCAATCCGGATATGGTTAAACGCAGCAATGATGTCAAGCTTGGTATATACTTGGCACTACCAAGTTTGGCAAGAGTTTCTTGTAGCAGCGGAAGTGAATATCGGTTTTTGATGGTGATTTCATTCAAACCTCGATAGTCAATGCAGAATCTTAAGTCTCCTCCAGGTTTTTTGGCAAATAGGACTGGAGCTGCTGCTGGTGACTTGCTAGTGCAAATGAAGCCCTTCTCCAATTGTTCGTTCAGGTATTTCCGTAAGACTTGGAGTTCATTGATAGACATATTGTACAGAGGGCCATGTGGAGGCATTGTACCAGGCTTAAGATCGATTTTATGATCGCAATCCCTGTGAGGGGGTAATATTTCTGCACTTTTGTAGTCAAAAACGTTTAAATGATGATGGTAATGTAGCGGGAGCTTTTTTGCCCGGTTAGGTCTATCTTTAGTTTGGAGAGCAATTTGGATATCTATTGTAATAACGAGGTTATGAGAAGTCTAAGAATTGTCACAATGGGTGTAACAGTCAACTTGGGTTGATGTAGGATAGCACTTTAAGTCTAACGTGAAGAAGACAGATATATATTGTAGATCTGCTATATTGATGACTATTGAATATAAGAGTGGAAAAGGTTGATCATAGACAGAGGTCTAGTAGCGAGTATTTATACACAAAGACAATACATACAATATACCATCAATAGCAATAACTGTCAACCATTCAGCCATTCAACAACTATGTCATTAGATATACCTGCGTCATATTATCATATAATCATGTATGGTTGAGATACTGGTGTTGTCATTGCTGTGTGCCGATGACGTATCATTGACGCAGGGTCGCTTGTCCTGTTGGTTCACTTGCTCAGTACTAGCCATTCCAGGTTGTGTGATCTATAAGTGGGTCTGATCACAACACTCCCTCTGTTGGCAACAACCTTACAGTCCCATTGATCACTGGCTGGTATTCTCATCTCTACTTTTAATGCTGCCATACAGTGGTACTGTTGATTTAGGTTTGGTCAGACTATCAGCTAACTGTTCTGATGACTGAACGTAAATCACATTAACTTTTCCAGATTGGTACCGATCACGGCAAAAGAAGTTTCGGAGGGCAATGTGTTTCGAACGTCTGTGATTGTCATGATTCTTTATCAAAGAAATAGCTGATTGGTTATCAACATATAAATTTGTTAGCTTCGATCCTTCAATCATGCCAAGTAAATTCAATTCCTCAAGCAATGATTTTACCCACTGTAACTGGCGACAGGTTTCTGTTGCAGCGAGATACTCAGCTTCAGTTGTAGATAAGACAACTTCACGCTGTAAATGTGACCTCCAGCATACAGGTCCAGATCCAAGATTGATCAGTGAGCCAGAAGTTGACCGGCTGCTAGATGGATCCGCTGCAAAGTCTGCATCTGAATAGGCTTCTAAAGTTGGCTTCATGTCATCCCTTTTGGTAAAATTGATGCCCTTGTCAGGTGAATTTGAAATATATCGTAAAACACGTTTGGCTGCCTCGAAATGTTCTTCTGATGGATTTGGCAAGAAACGAGCTAAATGGTTAACCGCATGTGCTATGTCAGGTCTTGTATTGTTTGCTAAATACTGAAGACCACCAACCATTGAATTATATTCTTTTTGGAATCCTGGACTACAATCAGAGGTACTTGGCTCCATTAATCTCTCGAGGGGCGTTTTGGCCGGCTTGCAGTCTGTAAGTCCATGTCTATCAAGAATTAAGCGGGCATACTGTCCCTGCGAGAGCTCTAGGATATTTTTGCTTGGCTTGGAGATGTGTATTCCCAGGAAGAGGTCAGTATTTACCATTTTCAGCTTGTACTTTTTATATAGAGCTGACATTAGTCTTTCAATTTTGGTAAGATTCGGACCCATGACCTGGAAGTCATCAACATGTAGTAAGACAAACAAGTCTTTTTGCTTGGTTGTGTATAGATATACATCCGATGTTGTTGGAAATAAGCCTTGCGCTGCCAATGTAGCCTTGGCATCATCGTACCATAGCGCAGCTGCCTGTTTAAGTCCGTAGAGACCTTTTCGCAATAAGATGATATGGTTTTTCTTTTCAAATCCCTGGGGAATTTCCATATAAAGATCAATATTTAAGTCGGGATTAAGGAAAGCTGTGGGTACATCTCCTTGCCGTCGGTGCCAATTAAATTGATGAGCTAACACGAGCATGATCCTACCAGTCTCCGATCTTGGAGTTGGAGCAAATGTCTCTTGGTAATTGATTCCAAACCTTTGCGTAAAGCCTTTTGCTGTACATCTGGCCTTCCATTTATCTATAGTCCCATCTCCGAGAAATTTTTTCTTGAAAACCCATTTACATTTCATTGGATGTCGTCCCTTGGGTAATTTATTGCGGTTAATAATTTTTATAGCACCTTTCTCTTTCAAAGAGGAGAATTCTTCTTGAGCTGCCTTCATCCATTGTTTAGCTTCTGGGCCTGTCATAGCTTCTTGCCATGTTTTAGGATCTGATGATTTAATTGCAGACATTCCATGATGCATACGGTAGTAGTCGTGTTTTATAACCTTTCTACCTCTTTTCGTCTGCATAGTTTCAACTTCAGGAGAGTGAGCCCTTTTGTGTCCGGCTTTTGGAGCTACTGGATCCCAACCTGTCATTATAACATCATAGGGAGTTTCCTCATTGATTATTTCGTAATTAGGTTGAGCAACTACTTTATTTTTACTCGGACCTTGATGAATATTGGAATCTGGAGAACGAGATCTTTTCTGTCCAGCAATGGGGGGTATTGGATCCCATCCAGTCATATTGAAGTCATATGCTATTTCTTCATTCTCATTTGCGAAATCATTGTAATTTTGGATTTCTTCCTGAAATTGACTCCGTTCTGTCATGTCTTGTCCTATCTGTGCTTGTTGATTGATCTCTTTCTGGTGTTGCAGATGCGGCTCTAAATTCTCTGCCAGCGTATACTCCCTCTGTTCTTCTTGACATTTCTCGCTCTGCTCCTGCGGATTAATTACTCTTTCTTGACGTGGAAAAAGCTTTGCCTGATCTTCTAGAGTTGGCTCCCTCTATTCTTGGGGATGTATCTGTGACGGTACATACTCTTCATTGGAGGTATTATTTTTCATTTCTGAGTCTATTGATGGATCTTTTGGAGCAGTTGGAACTTGTGGTACATCATCTTCAGTCTCTGATAGCTGACCAACTTCCTCTCGATAATGCTCCCTCTCGAACTGTTGATCAGTTTGGATATCTGGAGAGGTGCGAGATGAAGATTCTGATGGCTTCTCTGATCTATCAAAAAAGGATGAAGTTCCGTTACTCCAGAAGTCAGATGCTCTTTGCTGTGCAACTAGGTTAAGTCGATCTCCGAACATGACATCTTCATTGAATGTGACATGTGGAGAAAAGCTTTCTATCCATTTCCAACCTTGTATTGGAGTCCAGTGCGGGTGAAATATAATAAAGTTCTTGTTGGTATTTGCTTGAAAACCAACAAACCACCCCATCTCTGCTCTAGGAGAAAATTTACCAGGCTTTGGATCTATATATTTGTAGGCACGACATCCGAAGCGTGGCAAATTCGAGAAGTCTATCTTTTCTGGGGCTGGTTGATTTAATCCTTGAAGAAAGTCAATGAGGGGCACCATTTTTGTGCGTAGGCAGTAGAGCCGATTAACAATAAAGCACGCATGTTTAATTGCCCATGGCCAGTAACAAGATGGCATTCGAGCGTCAATAAGCAAAGACCTTGCCATTTTCAAGACGACTTTATTTGCGGCTTCTGATGCACCATTTTGTTCTGGTGTATCTGGAGCAGATATATCGGTTCTAATTCCGTGTTGCTCGCAGTATGATTTAGTACGCATGAACTTGGAGCCCCCATCTCTAAAAATTATTTTCACACGTTTATAATACTGGTGCTTTTGATCTTCTATCCACTGTATTAAAAGTGATGCAATCTGGTCTTTTGAATGTGTAGTCAATGCCCATCGCATGCGAGTCTTTGCATCTGTTATGATGACCGCGTATTGTTCTCCATATACAGCGGCTGTTAGTTTTCCAATTGTATCAACAAATATTTCATCCAGGGGCTCGTTTGGTGTGAGTCTTTGATCTCTAGAGATAAATTGCTGAGCTTTACTTAGATGACATGTCTCGCAAGTGCTGAGATCACTAAAGTTTATTGATTGTAGGCCAACTGAACAATCTACTGTTTTCTTTAGGATTTTTTGACCAACATGCCCTAGACGTTCATGCCACCTCTGTGCGCCGGTAGTATTAGGTACTCTTGCTACACCTGGTGCAACAACGTTATTCTGTTCTTTTGGAGAATTATTTTCATTAAGCGGACAAACATAATAAACATCATTCTTACAAACGAGGCGAGCTATTTTGATATCTGGCTTTCCTCTTTTCTTTTGAACTAACATTTTATTTTCAGGGTCAGGGACTATATTTGCCAGTCTCTGGAGCCTCCCAGCTGACAAAATAGTACATGCTGATCTTGGAGAGTATACTGCGTTATGAAGTTCGTACCTTTTATTCCCTATACTTAGGCATGCTGTACCGTAGTGAGTCAGTGATGAGGAGCCGACTGCTTGATCAAATTTGAACGCTTTAGAGTACTTTTTCAAGTTGACAAATTTGTTTTTGTTTGGCACAAAATGATGCGAGGCACCAGTATCATATAGTATACGTTTTTCATTTGAATTTAGGATGCTGGCTACTGTCGGTCTTTTATCAATTTCTTCCTCATCACTTGATTCTTCTTGAAATGCAGTCTTAGCCTTTCCATTCTTATCTTTCACCTTTCTATACCGCCAAAGTTCAGGATGTTGCTTAAAACAATCTTTGTTAAGATGTTTATGTCTACATCTCCGACAAGGATCATCTGGGCCTGGTTCTATTCTGCTCTTATTAGAGACTGAGGCTACAACTGGATTTGGCCTTAGAGATCTCTGCTCAGCTGCTACTCTAAGAGTAGACATCATATCCTCCAACCTAGCGTACTTTTTTCCGTCAGTGTACGCTCGTGTTTCTCTCCAATTGCTCAGCCACTTCACTTCCATGGTTCCTTCTACAAACATGGCGGCTGCATATCCTTTTAAGACAACAAATTCATTTTCAGTCTTTTCAGCTGATGTTTGTGGGGTTTCTATCATTAACTCAGCCGCATTGTTCACATCATGTAGGTTCTTTGTGAATTCGTTGCAGTAGGATTCAGCGTTATCCCCCATTTTGGTATTATGAAGGGCTCGGAGTGCTACTGAGTATGGGGTTGTAGCAGACTGCTGGTGTGTGTTTGCTACCTCATCGAACAGCTGCTTTGCTGTACAGTGCCGATAATGCCTTGGCCGGATCTTCTCATCTAAGCGTTGCAGTATTACATTTTGTGCCTCTATCTCTCCATACTTCCATATTGCCAACTTTTCCTCATAGTCATTCACCAAGTCGTGACTCTTCTCAGTCGATGGTTTTTGGCTTTCAAAGCTTATCGGGGGAGTTGGTTTTGAAATTGGTTTTATGCCTTCGATGTTATGAAAGACATGGCCTAATACTTTGCGTCGAGCTAGCTTGGCTTGTAGGTCGTTCTCCCAACTGACGAAGGAAACGCCTGGTGCCAAGACGATCTTGTTGTCCTTGTGACCCATGGTTATTCTGTACTGTTCCTTATGTGATGAGCCCGGGCTCATAACCTATTGTAATAATGAGGTTATGAGAAGTCTAAGAATTGTCACAATGGGTGTAACAGTCAACTTGGGTTGATGCAGGATAGCACTTTAAGTCTAACGTGAAGAAGACAGATATATATTGTAGATCTGCTATATTGATGACTATTGAATATAAGAGTGGAAAAGGTTGATCATAGACAGAGGTCTAGTAGCGAGTATTTATACACAAAGACAATACATACAATATACCATCAATAGCAATAACTGTCAACCATTCAGCCATTCAACAACTATGTCATTAGATATACCTGCGTCATGTTATCATATAATCATGTATGGTTGAGATACTGGTGTTGTCATTGCTGTGTGCCGATGACGTATCATTGACGCAGGGTCGCTTGTCCTGTTGGTTCACTTGCCCAGTACTAGCCATTCCAAGTTGTGTGATCTATAAGTGGGTCTGATCACAACACAAGCCCCCAAGAAACCAAACTCGACAAAATCATGACCGGATGGGACAGCATCCCACAAGTAGCCGGCCATAAACAACAGCATTCTCCAGAACCGTCAACATCACAAACTCTGATCAGACACAGTCAGAGAGGGAGACCAGTTAAACGACCAGACTATTACAAACTCCACCATGGTAAAACTGCAAGACCCTCCGACGAACCAAAGACATGGTCAGAAGCAATACAGGGCGCAGAAGGAAATCGCTGGCAACAAGCCGCAATGGACGAAATTCGCTCATTGAAAGATACAGGGACAATACAGATCATCAGGCGCGAAAACCTGCCCAAGGGTCGCAACGTCATGAAAAGCAAGTGGGTTTTCAAGAAGAAATACTTCGCAGACGGCACATTAGAAAAATACAAAGCCCGCTGTACAGTAAAAGGTTTTACTCAGCGCCTAGGTCTTGACAATAACGAGACATTTGCACCAACGCCACGAGCAGAAACCGGGCGTATAATTTTCGTCCTAGCGCATAGGTTCGGTTGGCATAGACGTCAAGGAGACGTCCCAACGGCTTTTTTAAATCCAGATCTTGACATAGATCTATACATGGAAATGCCTGAATGATTCGGAATCGAGGGTCGCATACTACTGATCCGAAAGGGGCTCTACAGACTGAAACAAGCGGCAGCCCTTTGGTACGATCACGCAAAAGCAACTCTCGCCGTTTCGGGACTGTTCCCGACAACAACGGACGTATGCCTATACACTAATAGCCAGAAAGATCTCTTCGTCATCCTGCATGTGGACGATTTCCAGGTCATGAGACCAGATCTCAGCAAGATTGACAAACTAATGCTAGCATTACACAAGAAGTATAAGCTCAAGACAGTAAAGACAGACCTTTTCCTTGGCATATAGATCAGCACCCTAGATAAAGGAATTCTGAAGCTATCCCAAGGACAGTATACCCGGAAACTTCTTGAGAGGCACGGACTGCAAGAATGCAAGACCGCAAATACACCCCTTGAGCGTCTCATGGAACCAAGCGATACGCAAAGCTCCAAACAGCAGCTGACCGAGTACAATTCGATGATCGGAGGACTACAGTATCTGGCCAACAACACGCGCCCAGATATTGCCCACGCAGTGAATCACCTGGCCAGATTCCTGACCAATCCATCGGAAGAGCATTTACAGGCAGCTCGTAGAGTGCTGAGATATGTAGCCAAGGAACCCAACCGTGGGATTATGTTTTAAGCAGAAAGGAAGAAACCGATTCTTGAAGCATACAGCAATGCAGACTTTGCTGGCGACACCACTACCAGTAGGTCAACCTCCGACTCATTAATTCGACTCGCATCGGGGCCGATAAGCTGGCGCTCAAGATTTCAGCGAGAGGTCGTTCTATCGACGACAGAGGCAGAGTATCTTGCCGCAACAGAAACCTGCCGCCAGCTGCAGTGGGTCAAGTCCCTCCTCGCAGAGCTAGATATATCTGAGCTCATTGAAGGGTCACATCGCACGAACCTATATGTGGACAACCAGTCAGCCATATCCCTAATCAAGAATCACGACAATCACAAACGCTCTAAGCATATAGCGCTCCGCCACAACTACTGTCGATAGTTATACCAGCAGGAATCTATAGCAGTCATATATGTCAACTCCAAACAGCAACTAGCCGATAGCCTCACCAAAGCTAACTCTACAGTATCGATCCAGTAGATCACAGATCCTACGGTCGCATCAAGAAGACTCCTTTCGGAGCCAGGGGGAGTGTTGTGAATACCTCGGGTCAGCTCCAATCGAGCCTCATCGGGCTCCCACCATCGCGCCACTCGGACACTCGGCCGCAGTAAGCTAGGTGAGATTAGGGCACTGATAGCACAGCTAAGTACCTAATCACTCTGGCAACATCCCTACATCCGAGCGTTGCCTGGTGGACCAATGCGTTTAGACTGAGGCGCACATCACTCTGATGGCTACCAAGGGGCAACAGCATATAATGTGACATCAGTGTATAGCTCTGCAATCCCGGGAGTTCCACACTAGCAACCAGTGTCAATAGTATGTTATGACAGGAGATATTGGCAGGGGCTATGGAAGTGGTTACTGTGACAGAAGTAGGAAGCACCTGTGGTGAGTGCGTGATCAGGACTGGGGTACTGAATGTATATATAAGGAAGCAATACTTCTGCAGATAGATTGTAAATTAACCATCTCACTACTGTCCATTCCAACGCTTCTTCTCACTACAGCCATATCAATTATATCCGCGCATCCATAATCATTTGCATCCATTTCAGGTATTCCTCTGTCCCCTCATGACCTCGTTATTATAACATATTGTCGAGGAGTCCATTTTATTCTAGTCATAGGGAGAACCTTATAGAAGAGGAGTATCTCAGTCTGTATATTGATAGTCTAGCTTTAGAAATTCTCTTGCTAGAGAATCATAATTAACATACTGTACTTACAAGATTGCTCATGCATTTTGTACTGAAACTATGACACCCAATTGCCTATGCTTAGACTGTGACATCTCTCAATAAAAGCCTTCAAGAAAGGCGTGGGAAGGGGTATACTTGCTGCTGGATAGGGACTCTCCACTTGTATTAAGGAGATAACGCGGGATTATTTGCGTCACATAGCTTTGGCCAAGCTGTATATCTCGATAAGCTGTTATATTTTGTCGAGAATGTTTCGGGTTGGAATAGTTACTCGGATTTTGGGGTCAATGTCATATAGCCACCGCATTTCTGGAGAGGTTTAGTCCTGATTCACCATGCTAGCATACTCATACACTCTATTATGACTTGTAAATACTTGTAGGAGACAAATGTCTATGTGGTAACATATAAATTATCTTGGTGAGGGGAGCAGGGGAGGATATCAGTGCGACCTTAGTAAGCGAGGCTATTTAGTCAGCCTTGTAGTATCTCCTTAAGTACAGTAGTTAGATCCACACACTTATCTGAATACCAAGTACTATTTACTGTACCCTGTGAAACCTACCATCTACAAATCGAGGTTTTATTTTGGTTAGGACAGTAGAGATCTCAGTACTTTACTTTTACTCCAAAATTTTTAATGGGCCCTCAGGGTCTAATTGAACCAGCTACCTTTTATTTACAGACAAAAGAGGTCAATATTTTATCATCTGCATGTAGCAAGATAAGGCTGTAGGTCACTAAGAGCTCGTAGCTCACATAAAGATGGATAAGGATGTATCATTTGCTAACTATCTAGAAAGAGCAGCTCACCGCTATAAAATAATAATTACAGTAGGATACTATTATCTTATATGCCAAAAAAAATTTAAAGAATGAATTTTCTAGCAAATAAAACTTTCCAAAGTCTTGTAAATGAACTAGTTTAGAAGTGATATTTAATAAATATTTAGACAATACATCAGTTAGTTTGTTTCTCCATCCAAATCTTCACCTGAAATGAGCGGGATAAATCTGAAATCAATGTAACTGATACCAGAACCTTCAACTTCTACCATAAATTGTAAACTTAGTACTCCTTGCTCATCGCCTCGAATGCTCACTTTACTAGCTAATTTCATTGCTTCTGTAGCAGATTTTATCATTTCAAAGTTGTAACTCTGGCTCCAATAGTCGCTTACAACATAAGTCTCAAGTAGATCTCTACCATTGGAAAACTCTACACTGGCGCTACCGATATCTCCAGTTGCAGAAAAGCTTAAATATGGAGAGGCTGGCGAGGCTTTTATCTCTAACTGTGTCGGAGATGTAGATGAAATTTCAGAGATAGCATCGAAAAGCCAGCGAGCCTGCATGATAATTTTGATTAAAATTGCGTCTCGCTGGAATGGAATTTCATCGGAAAATTCTGGTTGGTAAGTATTAAGATGACAGGTCGTAACTATGTTGGACTCCTCAATGACTATGTTAAGAGGGGATCCATGTTTTTCATAGGAAAGACGACATATTGCTGGCATTCCAAGGCTTTGAATACTAAATGCATTTGGGCGACCAGGCCTAATGTTACTTTTGTATTCATTATCAGACTTGGAAAAGCGAGAAGAGAATTGGTCGGCGACTCCAAACATCTGAAGGGTCTCAAGCAATGCAGGGAGTGAGATTTGGAAGTTTGGAAGCTCAGATGTTTCTTCTGGTACTTCAGAGTTGCTTTCACATTCAGGATGGAGATATGAGTAGGAAGTAAAGAGTGCCCTATCAAGAAAAACGATTCCTAGGTAATTATCATCAGCTATTCAGCTTCCAGTACTTTCGAGGATGAATAACCTTGCATGACTCTCGATTCTTCAACAGCGAATCTGAGACCTTCACTGCTTATCTGAATGTGAACTTTCGTAGCAAAGCGAATGCACTTAAGTAGCTGGAAGAGCTGTCTTGTCGAGCCCGATACTGCCTTAAATATTGGCTTCGGACAATCATGCTCATCGACAGTTGTCATAAGTAAGACTAGATAAATTGAAAACTTTTGGCAAGTGTTTTAAAAATGTTGTTATTAAAAGACAGCCTTGATCTGTATCTGGCAACTAAACTACAGTTTCATGTAGAGGAATCTCTTCGACTTTTTAAAAGAATTACGTTAAACATAAACCCCGACTGCGCACATCATATAAATTGAGCCAAAGCTGCAAGGAATTAGAATTCTAGCATGCAGGGTATAGACTTAGACCTACGAAATCGCCAAAGAAGCTGGAATACATATCAATGGTATGTTCAAAGCTGATCTATCTTTGACATGTTAGCGAGGACAATACCTAGAAAATTTGAAAATATTACTAAGACCAAAAAGACCACTTAAAATTATTCCAGCAACTAGGAGGGAAAATCCAACAGTAAAATGATTTTCTTTCCCAATGAACGGGACAAATGAGTTGCCAACGGCATTCTTCCATTCAGAGAGTAAAGATTGGTCCATGACAACAAGAAGTGACGAATACAGGCTCTCAAAGCTGAAGAGTGCTGCTTAAACTTTAGTGTGCGGATCACTATCTGCTCCGTTGGTCACAACTTGGGTGTCTAGTAGGTTCATCTGTAGACATGGCCAGATCGGCTAAACAATCATCCGAAATGCAGATGCATTTAGGGTAATTCCTCCTCACAGATAATAATAGATTACATTACTCACAGTAACAATGAATCTTCTGCCTGCTAACGCGACACGCGCACCATCCGATGGGCTTGATTGCGAAAGTAAGAATGACAATAGTCTTACATCAAAATGAATGCTACAGGTTTTTACATTTTGTAATTTATAGCACACGCTAACTTCTTAGTGCCTCCAGGTCTTGGAGTCACGGTTCACAACTAAGTCTCTCGACAACAATTATACAGGCAAACATTGAGACCAAAAAGTATAAAGGTAGCTTTACATTTCACCTCAACCGTCGAAATTTACACTGGAGCTATTCTTAACCCGAGTGAGAGTCTGAAATAACATCAAAATACTCAATAATATTGGTGACCTCCACGAGAGAAGACCAATATTTACCAGTTAATCGATCTTAGTAACTAAACATACCAAGTCTCATCCTGCATGGTAGTAATGGTATCAATATGGGCCCTATAAAAGATAACAGTATGAACTTTCGTCTACAAGGTCTCACTAATAACTTGAAGCAGTAAAAAGGAAAGCGACCGATGAACCCAATGAAATTCCAAACACTAAGCGGATAAAGACGGAATCCAGTCAGCCAGAAAATAAACTCCCAGCAATTGCCTTTCCAGAAAAACCTGCTATAATTGAAGAAAGAACTGGGGAAATACAATTCCGGGTTGTTAACAATGATAATCAGCGAGAAAATCTTATCATCCTAACTGGGCTGAAATGTATATTTCAAAAGCAATTACCAAAAATGCCGAAGGACTATATAGCTCGACTCGTCTATGACCGAACACATTTGTCCATGGCCATAGTGAAAAATCCCCTTGAGGTAGTTGGAGGAATCACATACAGACCATTTAAAGGCCGCAGATTTGCAGAAATTGTGTTTTGTGCAATATCATCTGACCAGCAGGTTAAGGGCTATGGGGCACATCTCATGTCACATCTTAAAGACTACGTAAAGGCAACTTCGGACGTGATGCACTTTCTAACTTATGCTGATAATTATGCCATTGGATACTTCAAGAAACAAGGTTTCACAAAAGAAATAACTTTAGAAAAGTCGGTATGGATGGGATACATTAAAGATTATGAGGGTGGGACAATCATGCAGTGCTCCATGATGCCACGAGTGAGGTATTTAGAGATAAGCAGAATGCTACTAAAGCAAAAAGAAGCAGTCCATGCAAAGATTCGCGCCTTCAGCAAGAGCCACGTCGTTCATTCACCTCCTAGAGAGTGGAAGGATGGTGGGTGGAAAAACGGGAAAGGTAAAATCAAGCCACTAGATATACCGGCCATCAGATTATCAGGCTGGTCACCAGATATGGATGAGCTCGCCCGTCAGCCTCGACATGGTCCCAATTACAACCAGTTGCTCCACCTTTTGAATGATTTACAGAATCATAATTCTGCCTGGCCATTCTTAAATCCTGTCAACCGGGACGAGGTAGCAGATTATTATGAAATAATCAAAGAGCCGATGGACTTCAGCACAATGGAAGTCAAATTGGAAGCAGATAATTATAGTTCGCCAGAGGAATTTATTCGAGATGCCAAACTCGTCTTCAACAATTGTCGTAAGTATAACAACGAAACAACGCCATATGCAAAATGTGCCAATAAAGTTGAGAAATTTATGTGGGCACAGATCAAGGCTATCCCGGAATGGTCACATCTCGAGGCTTGATCTAAACCTAGCTGAAAAATATGTTCAAAGCTGGAAACGCCGGTTATAATAAGATGTGGATGGCTCCAATCAATTTAACAGCGTCTTGTTTTGCGGATGCAATGATTTATTTACCAAGCCTTAGCTCTAGAGAAAAACCAGGCGTAGCAGGTACATCTAAGGAACGGAGTTAGCAAGAGATACTGGGCGTAAAAGATGATCTATGAGCGGTATAGTTTTAATCACCAGCAACACAAAATTTTACAAGGAAAAAAATTATAGAAGATGGTTATGATGACAAAGTTTTCTGAGAGTTACAATGTGATCCAGTCTAGAAGCGAGAGCTGCACATTTTACTTGCCTGGAAAAATCTGCTTTTTCGATAAGCACGATAACAGAACTAATCATACATAATTAGCTTCTATCCGCGTACCATTGCGAGGTGGAATATGTATCTTTGTAAAATGTTTTCCTAAGAAGTGTATGGTATGGGCTCCGCCATGATCCACTAATGATAGTATTTTCGTCCTAGAATACTGCATACAGCATATTAATTAGTCATATTTATAAAATGACGGCTTTTACTTTGAAATGTTAGACAAAGTATCAATTGCAATAGAGATTCTATCTTCTCTTTCACAAGGCAATTGTATGATCCTGAATTCGAAACATGCCATGGCTCGTTTTTTTAGATGTCACTCCGAGAGAGAGCTTTCTGACTTCCATAAATGGCGAAGATGTACTGACGTAGCGTCATAAGTCCTTGAGATTGATTCTATTGAAACAAATATGATCACATACTTATTTTGCCGCGGATTTACGTCTAAGCGATGTAGGGGAAGATTGAAACTTAGAGGAAAGTCTCACATCAGGCGCTGCAGAAATGAGAATCTGTAAGGCCGTATCATACATCATTTCATGGAGACTATGATTTTGTGTATGAAAGCTAAGTTCAATCATTTAGCTTTTTCTCATAGTTACTTCCCCAGTGGCATGAAAATATTTTTCATGTTATGATGGGAGCGGTGCTAGTTACTGCTGTATGCCAAGTTTTTTAGTAACATCGGCAGAATAGATCTGGGGAAATAGTCTTTTCTCTCATAACTTGAGAGTGGTCGCTTTGATAGAATTGTCGCGAATCTTAATTCTTGGCGGCGACGAAGAAGGCAGCGAGTCCCGGTGGCTCATCAGCAAACGCACTATGCTGATATTAGTGGTCAGATTCCGTGCAAAAAACTTTGATACATAAAGAATATGCAAGAGGAGGTCGGCGTAAACTAGATAATGTAGCTATTAGTGCAAAATGTTGTTCTTTTGGAACAATCAATCTGTCCATCGTTGTTGCTGGCAGTCGTAACCAATAGTGTTAAGATCTATATTCATAGTTCTCAACATCATCGCCATAGTGAAATCCTGCGTTATATTAGCAAAATTTAATTTTATTTAGAGAATGGTTCAGAACATCTTCTTCGCCAGGAAATTCGGTAGAGGTGTGGGATTTTTTGGCTTTTTGGGATTTTTCGTTTTCCGTCTCCGGATCGATGCTGTACTCAGCGTAAATATCCCTCTTTTCGCAATCACTATTTTTTTCTCCATCACTGTCGAGTTCTTTCTCTTGAACTTCCTGATCCCAAGTATGGAAATTCTCTAGCCTCCTCTTCTCCATTTCTTTCCAAGCTCGAGGCCCACCCATACTAGTATTAATTTGTTAGCTTTCAGTTCAGACTGGCATTCTGATAATCAGAGCATAAAAGATACCTATTGACCCGGTCTTTCACTATGCAGTAGAGCTCCTCCGCTGCTTGCCGACTAGCTAAAGTCCACCTTGTTATTAATTCATTAAGCTCTCCGTCGATCTTTTCCTCGGGGTTCTTCTTGTAGCTTTCTTGCTCAATCTTTTTTGCCTGTTCCGCAACTTCTAAATCTTTCTTGAGATCTTTGAGTTGTTTTTCTAGCTTTCGTTGGTTCTGAAGTAGCGGTGCAATATCATGGTCATTATTGAGTAGAGAGTTTGACGATAATGGAGATGAAATTGTTGGTTGAAATCTTCGTCCTAACTTGGTGTTCGCGCATGAGACCGAGCGAATTGATTGATTTTTTGTTGTCAGGTTTGAACCTGCAGATGTAATGTTGTTAGGTGACACCTCATCATTGGCACCGTACCTGGATACCGGGTCGGAGCTCAACGATGAAGCATCAGGCGACGAAAGCTGTGGTTTAAATGGTGAGCGGAAAGGTTTTGAAAGTGTCTTATTGGCTGCATGGATACGACGACGCTTTGCAGCAGGTGTGGACATGATGTAGAATTTAATTCGTATTGGTAACTCTTCTGTTGATAGTTTTTCACTTCACTTCTATTGACATAAGAGGCAGGTGTTGGGCATGAAGGGGGACTCAGGTCGCGGAGTGGGCAACCTTTCGCTTACGTAATTATAACGTTTTTATCGGCAACATTGAAATTAATGTTATTGCACTACTAAAAGGATATTCATTGTGTTTACTCTCGCAATACGACCAGAAATTCATTTTTAATGCCCTACTCCACCCGCTACCCATTGTGCAAATTCAGGCTCTCCTGGTTGTGGAAACACACCACGCTGCTGCTGCACAGCAGCGACAGCGCCTGGTAACTGGGCTCCCGCTACACCAGCGCCGGGGTCACGTTGATGGGCTTGCTGACGTTGTTGTCTATACCAAATTAGGAAAACTAGTGCTGCACATAGGCTTAGAATTATAAGGCTTTCAAAAATCCCGTCCTGAATTGCATCATCGTAAAGGCCATCTGAGTCGCCACTCGGAATCGTATCTTTTTGGGGAGAGTCCTCGTCATAACTTCGACTGTCAAATTTCTTCTCATCGCGTAGGAAATTGCTAACCCACTCAGAAAGAGACCATTGCTTTATAGGCGCTGCTTTAATTCTCAACATTAATAATACTGAAGATAATGGCTTACTCACGGGATTCATTTTGTATAGAATTTATTCTTCCGTTAGTTAGTGTATTCCAAGCACTTCGAATCCTCAGCTTCAAGAGACTCAAAGTAACTGGTAGATAAGCCTCCTCGTTCGTTTCTAGAGCAAGATCGTAGTATCTCTTTGCTAGGTGGAAGTCTTGGTCAAGCCCTGCGCCATTTTCGTGCATCCAGGCAAGATTGTAGTAAGCCATGGCACTCTTGTGATACTCGCATGCTGCAGCATAACAAGAAGCTGCCTTTTCCATATCTGCTGGAGTCCCAATGCCTTTCAAATAGTAATCTCCCATTTTTACTAAAGAGTCGATGTTGGATTGCCTGGCTGATCTCGTCCAATGTGTGAGTGCTAGGGCTCCATTTTTCATTACTTCAGGCCGTGGGGTGGTAAATGAGAGCCATGATGGTAACTTAAGAAGTGACCTTTGTTCATCGAGAAGATACGCAACATTAGCTTGTGCTTTTTCCCATCCTTGTTCTGCCGCATGCAAGTAGTCGATCAAGGCAAGTTCGACATGGCCATTATCATATGCAGAATTTGCTTCAGTGAAAGAGGAGAGAAGAGGCTCCACCTTCTCGGCAACACTCTTATAGTATGCAGCTGCTAGCCCACAGTTCCTATCTCGTCCAATTCCTTTCTCCATAAGTTCAGCTAAGAAGTAGAATGCTTCGATATGTCCATATCTTGTTGCAAGCTCAAAATATCGGCTGGCGACTTGAATATCATTTGATGTGCCTTGATCCAAGTAGAGAGTCCCTAAACTAACTTGCGCTGGTGCGTAGTCCTGATCAGCAGCAGCTTTGAAGTACTCGGTAGCTCTGATAGGGCTTTTGTTAACACCGAGTCCTTCCAGTAGCATTAAGCCCATTCCCCATTGAGAGCCCGCGTCACCGCTTTTTATTCCCCGGAGAAACCAGACCTGCGCCTTTTCATAACTTTGCTCAACTCCTTCTCCTCTTAAGAACATTCTCCCAATATACCCGGCTGCTTTAGTAGCTACTTTTTCTAGACCTGGCTTGTCGCTCTCTATGATTCGTCCATCTCTTTGCCAGTATAGTTTTGCTACCCTCATAAAATACCATTTGGCACTCTTCAGATTACGAGGAAGACCTTTCTGTCCATCATAGTGGATTCTTCCCAAGCTGAACGTAGCTTTGAAGTCTCCTTTGCGTGACATTAGATCAAGATATTCCAAGACATCATCAAGGGCGGCATATGCGTCTGAATGTACCCCATGCTTGTTCTTATTCTCGCCTGAGCTTGAATAGCTGGCACCTTCTCCATATACTCCACCGTTTTCATCCGCGAGCCGATAAGAGTCCGAAACCCAAATCATACCACCAGGAGGACCAGATCTGAACCATTCGATTCCTTTCCTAGCAACATTCCTGTAGTGTTCTACAGCTACGTTACAATCTGCTGCAACCCCTATTCCAGCGTGGTAT
The DNA here is from genome assembly GCA_905067625.1 of Blumeria graminis f. sp. triticale. Classification (NCBI taxonomy): domain Eukaryota; kingdom Fungi; phylum Ascomycota; class Leotiomycetes; order Helotiales; family Erysiphaceae; genus Blumeria; species Blumeria graminis. Next base: position 6,372,202 of record LR898472.1, on the reverse strand, counting down.
CGAAAAGCTAGTGACATTTCAGACCTTTTATTGCCGCCATAAGTAGCGAACGTGTGATATAGGAGAGATTTGGCTTGATCTGGCTGATGGGCTCCACCAATGCCTGTAGCATACATAAATCCTAACATGTGCTGTGCCGAGCTATTTCCATGTAAAAGTGCAAGTTGATGGTATCTTTTGAATGCTTCGGAGTAATTCCTTGGGTGTGAAAAGTTGCCGTAAAAGTTCATCTGCGCGAGAAGGTATATCGCATCAGGATTCTTGAGCTCCGCTGCTTCCTCTAACAGTTTCACGGCATCATCAAGATGTCCTGGTATCTTTGGACCATCATGAAGCGCGCCTTCTTGAGATCCTTGTATTATCACTTGCGGTAATAAGGCTCTTAGGTGTTGACCGATGGCACCGACAAGTGCGGAGCGTTTTCTTACTAATCGTGGATTTTGCCTCTCGAATTTTTGCAAAATATATAAAGCGTTGTCGACTTGATGTGAACCTAGAATTATTAGTCTAAGGCTCTAACCTGAGTGTATTTTATCACCGTATATTTCTTGAGGCTTATCTTCGGGTTGTTGGATTAGATGCTGAGTCGCCGCTGGAGATAGGGACGATTTTGATTGTTTGAGGCCACTTTCAGCGCTACCGGTATCTTCATTTTGATCACCAGATTCTGCACTTAATATGAGTGAAATTGTTTGTAGGAAGCCTATGATTTCAAATTAGTCTGTAGTTATTTTGATGCATTGTTGCGTACAGATCAACAACCATAAACGGAACCCCCAATCCCTCATGGTGTAGTGCTTTGGATTAGTCAGTCCTCCTAAATCTTGATGGATTGTTGATCACCATATTTCAGGATTGTGTTAAAAGGTCATGTCTGTTGTAGTCCTTAGTGAGCGTTGTTAACAATCGTGTGTCCTTTCAAGGATTTGCCTCATTCATGCTCCTCGGCGGCTGACAAATATTACGCACGAACAATTGTGCCTACTCATTAGCCAATCAAAGATAGAGGAACTTTAATGAGGCCGGCTTAATCCTTTGGGCCTATAAACCAAAGCCGCTGTGTATGGATCAGCGATCACATGAAACTACATTAGAACCGAACATCAGCCTCTGAAATGTTCAACATAAATTTCAACATCAAGATTCCATAAAAGACTTACGTTGTATAGATTACTTCAGAACGTATTGTCAGTTTGTTACGATCGGGCTTCATTTTCTCTGAAATCCAGCTATGGCCACAACTCAACCGACAAACTTATGACCACTGTCATTCCACGTATTCACAAACGCTACAACGGTAGTCAGAGAAGCCCTCGTTATATCACAACATGTGCTACCCAGCGGCGGGCGAACAAAGAGCCCACGAAAGCAAAGTAAAAGACCCTTCCGCCCTCAAGAAAGGCAGATTTCGACTCGTCAAAAATATCGTCCCTACAAATCAATACGTCCGAATCTACTAGCCAGGAGGGCATGTGAAATACATGAGTTACTCGACAACCCCACGTTCGTAACAAGTTTTGGATGCTAGGCTAGGTTCCTTCACGGCAGTCACTCTCGACCAAGACTTTTCTGACATCCTTTCACGACCTACGATTTGTCCTACGGCATGAATCAGGGGAAGAGGAAGACGGAGGCTAGGAAGGTTGAGAGACGCTCCTAGGTATACACAGGTCTGCTGCGCCCGGCTGGACGGCATCTTCGTCATAGGAGAGTCCCGCACTCAGTGGTTTTTGAGACTTTTCCCAGCAGCTACACACCCGCAAATGGCCATCGTGATGTTGGCTGGAGAGGGGAAACAATGACGGGATAACGACTCCTCTTAGTGTGTACTCGAATGAAGACCTGCGGGGGGATTGCTTCTGGAAAGAAGTTGTTGTCGGTTTATCATCGGTTCTAGTTAATGTGATAGCACAAAGATTGGGTAAAATGGTTATTGATTAAAACGTAACTATATCTATCTATGTATCTTGAATAATGATGGGAAGTAAACCCCAATGCCGCACTAACACCACGTGACTAATATCCGTAAATTTCCACATAGCTACTCTACCAACGCCAATATTCCCGTGAGCCTTTTTGGCGTTAAATGCAAACAAACAAACAAACAACGCTAATATTCACACAGTCGTAAAGAAGGAATAGGAGGGATTAAACTATTCGAGACAGATACTCCCGGCCCGTAGGCAGAAAAGACCTACGTGTCCTTACATAGTTATAGACTATTTAGGACAATAAACACTCACTCACTCCACGTATTCACGGTGCTTAACGCTCGGATAACATTCCAATTTATTGCGCACATCATTTCACTACGGCTTTACAAACCTAGCAATAGCCTACACGGCCAACAATCGCTACAGGATTGAATTGTGCAACGGTATATCATCCCGGCCGTTCTTCCAAGTTGGTTCTAGGCACCTTAGAAACATAACCAATTTTGTTTTCTGTGATGATTTTCTTGTTCAGTCTATGATTATATTAAAGGAAATTTAGATTCTTTCTGACTATAGGCCGGGAGTATCTGTCTCGAGTAGTGTAATCCCTCCTTTTCCTGTTTCACGACTTTATTCTAGCAGTAATACCCCCATGGGTCTTTGTTTAAGTATACAACTAGAGGAGTCGTGATCCCGTTATTATCTGCTCTCTCTAGCCAACGAAACGATGGCCATTTGCGGGAGTATGGCAGCCGGGAATAATCGCTAAAACCACTGGATGCGGGACTCTCCTAATACCGACATTAGGGCTATATCCGAAGACATAAGGATCCTTCTGAAGCGTTCAGAGAGGCCGACCAGCTAGGCGCTGTAGACATGTGTATACCTCGGAGAATTCACACTCTGCCTTTATAGCCTCCTTCCCGAAGGTCTTGGTGAAATGTCAGAAAAATTTTGACAGAGCGTGATTGCTGTGTAGTAGCTTAGCCCAGCTTCTATTGTGCCGTCCAGGGCGGTGGGGAGTGCTGTTGACTCATCGACAAAGAAGCCCTCCTGGCTAATTAGCCGATATCTCGGTCTTGGCGCCCAGAAAGGAATCCAAATTTGAAAACTCCACGAAAATCTTGGTCCAGCACAGTCATCGAAGACCTGTTCTCCCTCTCGCTCCACAACTCAGGCGCCTGTTCTTCCTCAAGATGTGTAACCCCGTTAGAGCAGCAGCCCCCCAGAAACCAAGACCCCAACTTTGTATATTATGACTTAATTTCCTCCTTGCGGGTATACGTAGTATCGTAAATTTGTAGTGAGTAACGGCCGGTAATGATTGAGGCAAGCTCCTGTTTGCAATTGTGGTGACGCCTTTATCGGTCGGCGAGGCGAGATAATATGTGGTTAGATCGGGGTTGAGGACTCAGAAGATATTGGTGATTGCTGCATGGTTGAGAAGTCGTCAAATGAAGATATGCATGTGTTTGCTTTCGACTTCGATTTGGTTGCGATTTATCTTGGGTATCCCAGATATGCAGAGCATACTGGGTGATTACACTGGCACCACTGGAAGGTGAAGAATTGGTCTTTGCTGGCACACAGAAACAATAGAAAACTCAACAACCAAGCTCTTCATCAATAATTTACATTAAGCATCACCTGACTTATCTTTATACTCCTTAATTTCAATGTTAATAGACTTAGTTTCGGCTTTAGCCAAAGAAATTATATTCCGTTTTTATGCAATATGTTCTCTCTTAACACAATCGATTCCGTTCAAATAGGCGCCCCTGGAAGTACTTATGTTTATGATATTCTACCACTCACAGAAGGTTTAGCTGCGCTCTGTTCGGATGATGCATTACGAATACTTAATCCACAATCGTTAAGTGAGCCATGCACCTTACTTAAAAATGTCGGAGAGAGCACAACCTGTTTTCGAGCGTTTGATACCACATGTTTAATAGCAGTTGCAGGACGAGATGGCTTCGTTAGATTGTGGGATATTAGAAGTGGGCATAAACAGGTTGGAGAAATCAAGGCCGGTAAGTTGACCAGGAATTTGTAACCCAAAGATAGTTTGTATCGCATGCACGATAGGCCTGCTGTTCAATTAGGAACTAGGGATTTATATGCTAATATAGCTCCAGATGATTCATCTGCCATACTATCTTTGGCTATTTGTCAGCCATTCCGTTTGGCTACTGGTTCTGAGTTAACAAATCATCAGGCATCAGTGGCGTTATGGTACGTCGTAAGATGGCTGAACACACTGGCTACGGAAGCTCATCAATAATTAGGGACTTGAGGACTCTGGGATCGCCAGTACTTCAGTACAATGAAAGCCACAGCGATGACATTACCGAACTACAGTTTCATCCTTTATGTCCTAACCTTATCCTCTCAGGCTCTACTGATGGTCTCATCAATATATATAATTCAGATATCACAGATGAAGAAGAGGCGCTGCACCAGACCATCAATCATGGAGCCTCAATTCACCATGCCAATTTTATTACTGGAACTGACATATACGCCCTATCGCATGATGAAAATATGTCCATATACGACTTAGTGACCAGTCTAGATGAAAGCACTAGCCCAATGCATCAAGTTCACTTCAATGATGTAAGGAAGAAGCTCGGGGGGGAATATGTCGCACAAGTTATTGGAAGGCAAGATGGAAGCGCAGTATTGGGAATGGGAATACACAGGTAAAACTTTTTTCTACGACAAAATTTCAACCCAAAATCTTATTTTATTATAGCCTCGAGTCCTTCGAATTAATCCAACTAAAAAACAACTCACCTTGGGCTTTCATGACTGATGAGAAAGTTACTTTACTTGGGGGTCATGGCTCGGACATTATTAGATCCTTCTGTTTCCTAGACTCAGTGAGTACCTCAAACTATTAAAGTCCTGTGAAAGTTCTGATACTATTGTTAGCACCAAACTGTATTTACTTGCGGAGAAGATGGTCACATCAAGGCATGGAAAGGTGAATAGTATACCTGGTAATTATCTCTAGGATAAAAGAATTTTATTTTATATGAGATAGGCAGGTTGCTCAGGAGGACGAAGTATGAACACCTATTTGATGTGTCCTCTGCGAACCTGGTGGCGAAATATCTCCTCAGAGCCAAGATTCAATCAAGGCAAAAGGTGAATTTGAGAGTTTTCGTCGAGTTGGCGATCGGGAGGAGTGGTGATAGCTCATTTTTGGTCGAAATTCCGACTTGCAGATATTTCACGACTGCACAACACACCATTGTAAAACCAAACATATATACCCAAAATAAGAACCGTCAACAAGCTCACTCACGTTTGATATCCGTATCATAATACTGCTATTTGTTCTTGACTTTCTTTTGCCCTCGAAGACTTTCTGTAGTTTAACTTATCTCGTGACCGGCCAAAGCACATTGATAGAATCAGCATGTAGATGAATGGAAAAAACATGGGCGAGGCAGGAAGAGACAGACAAGAGGTTGCTATTGTTGTAATCTATAGCTTCTCATATTCGGACTTACATCGATTGTCCAAGCCATCTACAAAATCTGGCAAACCACTAAGTTGCCTCAAGCACTAAACATGAATACTTTTACTCCCCGTCCTCGCTCTGATCACCATCCCCATCTTCCTAATTTCACTCAACCGAGTGTAGGGAAATCGTTGATGGAATTGCTGCTGTCAACTACCTCCGCCGCTGATATAAGGAATCAAGAGGTAACCCTCTTGTTTCAAAATATTGCATGCATCCTTGATGACGCAACCAATGGAGATTGCCTCCAACAACACCTTCTCAAACCATTCTGTGAGTTTATCGCGGATCTAAATACTGTGGCGCGTCGGTACTTTGAGTGTCATGTCAGAGATACACCTCGACCACCAGCGCACTACTCCGCAAGTCAAACCCAGCCCCAAACTAGATAAGAAGATCACGCGGTCAAATTACGACGTCTGGGAAAGTGGTTATCTGTTGGAAATCTAGACTTAGTGTATATGAAAGTTTAGATTTCTAAGTATAATTATCAAGATCAATTGGATTGATTCGATTACATATGGATAAGCTTGGTTGGGCGACATGAGGTTTATTAGTATCTGAAATGCAGTGGCTAGGAAGTGTTACCTTGCGATAATTAAGTGGCTGGTTGTGGCTAGATCACTGGGAGTTCTGGATCACTGATGCCTTGGGAATCTGCATTTCAGGATAGTGTTGACAGGACTTAAGCACTAGTGCTGGGGAATGGAAATAGAGTGGACTGAATTGTATAAATAATTATCTCTGTCCAGAGTGTTTCGAAACTCTGCAAATCAGATGAAACGCACAGGCCTCTCCAGGCTAGTCAGCTAATATTATCTGCCGAGCCTAATGGCCTGAGGTTGCAAAATTCAGCCTGAGTGGAACCAACACTGGCAATGTCTATTCTTTTTCCCAGAACCCAAACTCCATCATACCCAAAGATACCCAAAGAAAAAGAGTAACAGAAAATGAGAACGTAAAGCAGCGCTGTGTGAAAAGAAGCCAATAAAATCGAAGTCCTTAACTCATATGTTTGTCAGAGCAACTTGGTCGTTCAACAGATCCATCCATTCTTATGGAAAGTGTGTTCTAGTCAATGAATCTTGTCAACGCCTGGTTGGGCGATGACTTAGTCATTGCATCGGCCGGGTTATCTAGTCCATTAATCCATCGGATCTCTTCAATCTCTCTTCGCTCATATGATTGACGAAGGGCCATCACGTCAATCATCAGACGCTTTTCACTGGTTGTTCCCAACTTAGTTAGGCACTCATACAGACTGAAGGAATCTGTACAAATCACAAGTGGGATGGGTTTTAATTGAAGCTCTCTCGTCATCAACTTAAGAGTTATAACAAGTGCCAAACCTAAGTCGAATCCGCTGACCATACCATAGATTTCTGTTGCTAGGACACTGCGTGTAACGCGTTTGCACTTGGTTGATGAGTCGTGCAGCAGGTTGCCTCTAATATCAAACGAATCTTTGTGAACATTCTCGTTTACAAGCATGATCACATACCCGATTTGTGAGCTCAGATCACGGTTGTTAGCAAAAGAACCATCAGTAAATACCATAAGCTTTGCCTTCGATAGATCAACAGGGACGAAATTTAAACCTCGCTGGGGTTTATCGACCTGCCGTTGAAGACTAGTGTTGAGCTTAACAATATCGTCAACTGTAGGTTGTTGTGCTTGCGCCGCCACAGATAGATCATAGGCGGCTTCGGGCTGGCAGATCGAGGCGATATAGGCACCACGAGCACGCTGTTCTAGAAATTGTTGTGCCCGGTTATCAGCCTTCCTGTTGATAGCATTATGCTTAGCTCCTTTACACGGATCCGTAATTAGAATTTTAATACTAATTTTAATTCGTGATAAGATGAAGGGGTAGTTAATTAAAGACATCAATTTAATAATAGCTTCCCCTATACAATTAGTCGTGTAAAAAGCCATCTAAGGATATGCAAGAGAGTCATGAAGAGAAGGACAAGAACACAGCCATCAATGCGAAGATATTGGCAAGAATTGATTACGATTAATTCCAGATGGCAAAGGCTTCTACTATTTTATATAATAGTTCGGTGTGAGAGAGATTTACTCCTCACGCAACGTCTTCTTTATTTACACTTTACAATACATTTGTTCACCCATCTCTTCTTCGGGAAGACCACATATCCATTGCCCAGTTCTTCATCAGCAAGACCCACGTGCAACATCTACTGCAACAAGTTGCCCATTCATCTCTTCCTAGAGAAGACCTGTCATCCATTTGGCCCATTTACTATCTTCACTTACCACCTAGATCTTCACTAGGCTGTACAACGCACCCCGTGGAATACTGTCAAACCCTCGTTGTTGGTACAACGGGGTTCACTTGGTTTAATGCCTCAAAAGTGCTAAAAACAAGTGGTATATTCCGTCTATCTTTTCTTGTATCCCTCCTCAAGCATTAATACCTAAAGTACGAAATAAAGCTTGGCGCCATAATTATATCACGTGATAAGCTGACCAATACTTTTGGAAGTAAACGTTTAATACAAGCCCTTTATCCCTACCCCACTCACCTGTGAACCGACATTGGCAAACTTTTTTTTTCAGTTATTCAATCTCGTTGACGCTTCACGTTGAACCCAGCCCTGAACTTTAACATCAAGATTATTTGTACTCACGAGATTTTTCAAAGCACCATTAGAGGTTGACTTTGTCATAGAGTCAGCAGGATTACTATCTCCTATAATCCAACGAATTTCTGATAGTTCTCGCCGCTCATATGACTGCCGGATGGCCATGATATTGATCATCAACCTCTTTTCCTTTGTGGTGCCTAATTTGACCATGCATTTGTGTAATGAGAATGAATCAGTACAGATGACAACTGGGATTTGATTTATGTTCAGCTGCTTGGTAATCATATTTAAAGTAGTCGAAATCGAAATGGCCATATCAATTCCTGCTACCATCCCGTACAACTCCGAAGCTAGTACAGCACGGGTAACCCTCTTGCATTTAGTAGAGCTCCAGTGTAGAATGTTGGCCTGTAGTCTGAATTTCCCTTTTCCCGGAGGTTCATTTCCCAGAACAATCACATAACCAATTTGGGAGCTTAGGTCATGGTTGTTGGCAAAAGAGCCGTCAACAAAAACAAAAATCTTAGCAGACTCCAAATCCAGAGGTATGTAGTGGAGCCCACGGTCTAGATTCTTCATCTGCCATTCAAGGCGCTTGTTGAGAGCTTTGACGTCTTCTTTTCCGGGATTTTGATGTTGTGCGGCTATCGAACAATCAAAAGCAGCTTCTGGTTGGCAAATGCTAGCAATATAAGCGCCACGAGTTCTCTGTTTAAGGTAGGTCTCTTTGAAGTCGTCTGAGCTGGGGTTAATTTGATGAAGACGTTTTCCTTGTCCTTTCTCAGTAAGATTGAGGCAATCTCCATTTTTTTCAATCACTAATTTACAACCATTAAACATCAGTGGATTATCATGCGTTAGCTTCTCGATAGGCTTGGCGAGCAATTCTGCTTTCTCAAGTTCAAAGCCCTCTTTCTTAACGAATTTCTCATCTCCTAGGATGAGGGTGTCATCGGTTTGCATGCCTACAACACCAAACGGCCCTTGCTGATTCTCAGTTACTAGAAGACATGGATCATATGTTGAATTTTTCATCTCTAGTTTGGTTTGATGATGACTGTGGTAGGTGCCATACCAGTGGGTTCCTGATTCTGGGATTCCATAAAGAGGCATAAGGATCTTTAGAATGTCTTGCAGACGAAATTCATCTCGCATTTGCTTATGAGGAGTTGCGTAAATGGGGCGTACAAGCTTAGTCTTTGATTGTACATAGGCTTGGGTGATATCTCGCAGAAAAAGTGAGATACCACATGGGGATAGTGAGGGAGCCAATACCACAATTATAAGCTGGCTCACCCGTTGGATTGTTGGTGATTGGGTCAAAATTTCGTTCTTTCCATGATCATTATACGCTTGAATTACTAAACGTGACTTCTCGTATGGAATTGAAGTTTCCTTACCCTTCACTTCATCAACCATCCTAGAACCAAAGATTCGTTTATCGCGAAGCTCTTCATTGTCTTGACAAACAAGTTCATAGACTCCCCGCACCATTAATCCATCCATTTCTTTTCTACGCAATAAGATAAATGGTTTTCCAGGAGCTGTGATAATCCCCTTTTCTCTGAGTTCCAAAGAAAATTCTCGATCCCTGTTTTCCTTTTCCGAAAGAAATGCTTCAACTTGTTCCAAATTTATATCTTCTATAGTATCTCTGTAGGGTGATTCGAAAATCCCATCATTTATAAAAGCTGAAGTTTTGGGTTCGGATCCAGGATCTTTGGGTTGTAGGTTTCTCTGACTGCGTCGAAGCTGTTGGAAAACTGGCTGTGGAGCATTGTTCTCTGGTGGATATTCTCTATTGTTTTCCTGGCCAACAATATCTTCTGGTTGAATTTGATCATCGATCGAGCAAGGATCTCTAAGGAACGGCTTGACCCTTGTACTCCTGAAATTGACATAACGCCCATTCATGTCAACTTGTATTGTTTCAACATCCATCCATACCAGTTTATGCGGCGTTTTATCCCAGCCGCGTCCTTCCCTGTAAACAATAACCTCCGAACCAAGGGGAAGATCATGTAGGTGCTTAATAAGTGGACCGTTTCGCATATTTAATGCATCAGCTACTTTCCGTGCAGCGTGACACTTTCTCACTTCTACCATCGCTTTCTTAACAGCAGTAGCCCGAGCAATAATTGAAGCGGACGGAGCATCTGAATTACTAATGTGTGGGTAGGCCCCAAAAACAAGAACAGTAGGAACCAGCCCGTTTGGACCTGCAGTGTCATTGATTGCCTTGAGCGCCATCTGCAACTTCATTTCCTTTGATAGGCCCAAGCCTTCTGCGCTGATGATCTGGTAAGCTCGATTAAGCGGTATATGGTATCTTTCTACCTGGCCAATCGCATTATGAGCCTCCACCGGCTTCTGTATGGATTCCACATTCATCATCCTGGCATAATTGCGGAACTCTTGAGCGCTGAAATTTGTTCCTGGATCATGAGCAATATAAGCAGGGGGACCTAAATATGTATCAATCCATGCCTCCCTTAAAGTGTCCCATGCATGTTTAGCTGACATATTCCTCAAAAACCTCCCACCCTGGAAACTAGTTGCCTCGTCAACTATGTGTAGAACCTCATCATTGTGGAGAGAAAGCACGTCAACAAGCAGCGTGTGGTTAAAATCAATATCATCCTTCAGTGTGAACTTAAATCGGTCAGGGGCTTTTCCATGAGTCTGACACTGCTCACAGTACCTAGTCAATCGCTCGAGATCCTCAAATCTAGTGTCATTGCTGGAACGCTGAAGTACTTTGTGAAGACGTCCTACTGAAGGGTGACCAAAACGTCGGTGTAGGCGGCGAAGTTCCACTTTGGTAAGGTGGCAAGTGGCAACAGCGTTATTTTTGGGCCCTTGAGCGAGGTATGTTAAAGCCTTAGTCGTATTTAACAGCATCCATGGGTGGCCGTATGCCCTGATGATTGGTATACGTTTCCCTCCTTGGATGAGAACATTTTCTAGGTTGTCAAGTTTAACCCGCAAATCATCCATGTCTTTGAGAGAAAGAAGAAATGGTGTATTGGCAGTTACGACGTGAAATATGATTATCCCGAGTGGTGTAGTAACATCAGCAGTCCCAAGAGAAGTCGTACTGCCTATACCAAATTGAACCTTAGTTTCTCCTGCCCTGGATTCATTAAGCTCTATATTCTGAATGCTTCGAAGTGCAAGGAACTGTTCATGACCAGCTGTAGATTGATAACTGGCACCTGTGTCAACCATAATCCCCATAAATACGCCTGTTGAATATTGACTAGAAAGAAATATGTCAATTGTTGTAGTCAATGATGTGATCTCCGTTTTAGGTGTTACCTTATAACTAGCACAAAATGCATGGGTTATGGATTGTCGTTCAAGGTCTTCAATCAGTTGTTTGCTGTCAATATCACCAAAATACTCTGTAGTATATGTTCTAGACATATGGCTGGCAGACAAATCAAGATTCTTATTGTCTTCAAGTTCGAATTCATCGATGAACTGTTCATAATCTGCTGAATTATCGGGATCCAAACCTTCATATTTGTTGATGAACTGTTGAATCTTACTGTCATTCCGTGGAGCAGCTTTGAACCTTTAGAACGAGATCTTCCGCTCTTCATTGCTATGGTTTGTACTCCAACAACCAGCCTTCTTGCAGACAAAGCATTTCATCGTTGTTGCAGATTTTCCCGAGCCTTTTGATAGACTTTCGTTTCTAGTACTCTTGCCTTTGTACTTGCGATCGACGTAGAATGCATTACAGTTGTCATGTATGTCCATACCTTTTGAGACGAAATTCTGCAGGGTTCAATTTTGAGTGTGTATGGCAAGAGCGTTTCTAATCTCTTCAGAGGCTCCTTGAAAAGTAGGACACCTCCGAAAAAGTGCTATGTTGCATTTGGGCACATTACGACAGGCCCTATAGAGCTTATCCCGAATCATTAGGTCAGTCTGAAATTCTGGCCGCAAGATTGCCTGGTCTCTGAGAAGTTGATCTCTCATTAGATCGAAACACTGTAAGATTGTCATACTAGGGTTTCTCAACATATAATCTTTCAGGGTTGTATCTTCCCATTCAATTGTCTTCCGTTCTTGGCGTTGCTCTGTCTCAAAATAGCTTTTCAAGTCCTGGATCATCTCCGAAAAACTATATTGGTTACCTGAAACTTTGTTGAAAAAATAATCCCTAGCTTCACCTGTGAGCATAATTGGAAATGCTCTGGGGTAGTCTTAAGGGTCTACATTTGCGTTGTGGCACATGGCGTAGAAGATTCACAGCTTCTTATCAAGAACATCATCCGCGCCACTATACCTGTCCTCTTTTAGATAGGACTTTTGCAAATTTTGAATGTTAAAAGATGAACCTTGGAGCGATCCACTTTGTGCATTAACCTTTTGTGTATATGATGTCTGCTGTTGACTTTCTGGAATAATAGGAGCTGGGTTGAGGTTATTTCGTATGTCATCGCTTATTCTAGATGCAGGAAATTTTATATTTGGACTCTGCTGCATGAGAAATGGTTGAGGTAATGGCATCTCGTCTGGGGATTGTAGGTCCATCTTACTTGAAGGCCATGCCATCTTTCTTTCTTCTTCCTTTCTTAAGTATGTGTAACTTCCTAGGAGATCTGGATTCCTTTGCGAGTTAAATTTTCCTGAAGTAATCATCTTGGCTAGCTCTTCCGATGGCCATTCTGTAGCTTGCCTTTCATTCAACAACTTTGTCAACCCTTCAGCCACAGAGTCACTTCCATTTATATATACTCCATTGTCTCGTAGATAACTTCGTAAGATTCCTCTTGTATACTTAGATATCTTGTTGAAGTCTTCTTGCTGCCATTTTTGCAAATTCTGCCCGAAAATCCTCCCAAAGCCCTTCATCTCGGTGATCCAACTTTTTAAAGTAAGTAATTTGATCTTCTATGTAGCAATCATAGTTTTCACTTGGGACGTCTGGGGTATCTTTGTTGATAAATCGCGCCGTCATTCTGCCGGTTAGATTTAGAAGTGCAATCTTGAAATAATTAAAAATCCGTGATGGAACGCGGAGCCAATTGTACTTCTATCTATAAAAGTCTTCCGGAATGAATCCAAGATATACTTATAGCTGTAAAGGCTGTACTATTGGGTCCTTCAGTTAGCACAGTGAAAGCCTATGAATAGGGCCACTGTCTCTTTGTCACCTTGCTGTCTGCGGTAGATACTGAACGAAAATAAAATCGAAATTGATCAACCACTGATCAGTGTTGGTACAACAGGGCTCACTTGGTTTAATGCCTCAAAAGTGCTAAAAACAAGTAGTATAATCTGTCCATCTTTTCTTGTATCCCTCCTCAAGCATTAATATCTAAAGTACAAAATAAAGCTTGGCGCCCTAATTATATCACGTGATACGCTGACCAATACTTTTGGAAGTAAATGTTTAATACAAGCCCTTTATCCCTATGCCATTCACCTGTGAACCGACACTTGTCCTTGAGACTCCTTGACCTTCCTAATGCATACCAATATATCCCGCTTTATCATCCTTCATAGTCACAATTCAGCCATTGAAATTAAGCGACGACTTTAATGAAAGTACCTGCTTCTCTTTGGTATCGAATTTCGCCTTTTCGATCTCTTTCTGCTCTTTTGCAGAGAAATCAAGACTAGCAATAATGAGGGTATCATTGGTCTGCATGCCAACCATGCCAAATCCGTGGTTTGTTGCATTCTTACTCAAAACCATAAGACATGGATCATATGTCAAAGACACCATGTGGAGATTCTCAATATGGTGTTTTTGGTAGGTGGTAAACCAGTGAACACCTGATTCTGCAACACCATATAGGGGCTTTATGACATGTAATACAGTCCCAGGTGGATATTTATCTTTCAGTTCAGATGGCTGCTGAGCGAGAATGTACCGCTGTAAGACAGTCTGTGACTGTGGGTATGCTTGGGTAATATCCCTCAGTTCCAGTGCCGTTGATAAATGTAGACAGGTGGCAATTGCAATGAGCAGTTGCTGACTGACACGCTTAATTGTGGGTGACTGGGTGAGTATTTGAGTTTTATCAATGTCACTATGGCCGGCAATGACAAGTCGTGACTTTTCATAGGGATAGTCAGTTTTTCCTTTCACCTCGCGGACTATTTGCAACTTGAACAGGCTGATATTTTTGTGTACCCTGTCAGGATCATATTTTACAAATTCAAAAACTCCACGTTCAGACAGCTGATCAATTTCTTTCTTATCAGATGTTTCGAATGGTAAGCCAGGTGTTGTAATAATACCCTCTGCTCGTAATTTGAGTGACAGAATTTGATTGCTCTCCTCCTTCTTTGACAGGTATGTTGGTAACGGGATAGAAGGGGGTATTGCCTTTGATTTATTCCTCGATCCTGTGGTCGGCCTCGACAATGAGGTTGCTCAGATTGAATGTTAGGTTGTGGCAGGTCGTGCTGGTTTGGTGGGGTTACTGTTGTCTTTTTAGGCGGCTCTGTTGTTACTACGCTATCCTGGCGTTGATAGGGTTGAACATGGGTTGACCTGAAGGTGACCGGACTGTTTATCATTTCGACAGTAACAATGTGGCCCTCCATACTGGCTACTCTGTAGGGTCCTTTCCATCCTTTATTTTCTCGCCATACAATTACTTCACTTTTGAGAGGCAAAGCAAGGATAGTACCTGTTGAGCGGATTGGTTTGCAAAAGCTTGTGGCTGTTAGGCACAGATTGTATCACTTGGTGAAGCGAGTGGGAAAGTAAAGGAGTCTGTAAATCTGTTGTGGAGAGTTGTTAATTACTCCTACTAGGACACAGAGTGCTATATAAACTATATTTTGTAATAATAAAATCTAGTGGTTGGTATTTACGTCAAAGCGCATTAATACTAACCTCACAATTAATGGGAGATTAGTGACGTGTCTTCTACACATCCCTGTCTTTACCATAATTGGAAGCACCAATTTCAACAGTACCATCATCAAGACCGTTACGGGCGTTCAGTGCTTCATTTACCTGACGTGCTGCAGCAAGTTTTCGAAGAGTTATCATAGCCTTATGCACCGGTGCTCCACGTCTGAGAGTTGTCTGAGATGGCGGCAAATCAACTGTTACCCTTGGGTAGGCACCAAAAATCAACAGCATTGGTACTAGACCATCAGGGCCAGTGGTATTATTGACGGCTTTAATAGCCATCTGCAGTATTGCCTCTTCTCTTGTAAATGAACCTAGTTCTGTATAGAGTATCTCCCATGCCTTGTGTAACAGTGCATGTGTAACAGCTGGTAAGCCGATTGGTCCCTGTAGCCTATGCTGGTTAACTTAGGCCTGATTCGAGTGGCGTTATTAATGGCTACCAATGCGCTAATATGCAACGCCACCCAATACAATACTTTTGCGGCGGCATTTGCATGGTATTCACATGGCATCGGACTCGGCAGTGCGGCACGGCAGTACGGCACTGCACCAAATGTTGATAGGCTTACACTGACTGGGAATATACGAGACCGAGTACAATACTTCCGGACCATAACGCGATAGTATTGTTTTACAGGCATAGTCAGAACACTAGGGGAGTCCCATAGCATAGGAACAGGAGAGGGATCAGCCTTGGTGGCGAGGAGGCTTTCACGCATATAAATGAATAGATAGATGTAGTGGAAGTTCTCTCCTTAGAATTATTATTTACTACCATCGACCACATAGTTGCCCCAGCACTTGTCCCTCGAAACCGTGACAGCATGTTCCCTCTCAATTTTTCCGATAGACCAATGCGCCTCAGTGGGTATTTGCTTACATGTGATTTCCATCGCCTTTGAATCATTACCCCATTCGGTTGAGCTGAAATTGGTTCCAGAATCATATGTCAAAGTATCCAGTGGACCAAGGTATGTATCGGCCCATAACATACGAAAAGCTTCAAACGTGTTGTGTGCAGATAGCGAGGGAAGAAACTTTGCACCGTGGAATGATGTAGCGGAATTAATTACATGAAGAACTGGTTTTCCGTTCAGATAAAGGACGTCTACTAAAACTTCGTAGTTGAACTCGTGGTCATCTTTAAGTGAGAACTTAAATCTTCTAGGTACAGATCAGTGCATCTGGCAGTGATGGCAAAAATCTTCAATAAACTGTAGCATGGATAGGTCAACGTCACCGTGGCCGGCTTTAGTCAGAAGTTTGTATAGTCTATCAGTTGCTGGGTGTCCAAATCTACGGTGTAGGCAATGTAGCTCTACTTCAGTGAGAAAAAGGCTGGCGTTCTCCGTGCGTCGTAGATGGAACCAAGCGTGGCCTCATTTTCGTAACACGGGGATTTTCTTTTCACCTTGGACAAGTTGATTGGTAACGTTGTTGAAGCTGAAGTTGAGCTTGTCCATATCCTTAAGGCATAGTAGGAATGGTGTTGGAGTATCCAATATGTGAAACCTGATGATGCCAATTGCTGTAGACACTTGTACTGTACTAATGGATGAGACAGCTTTACCTGGGCCGAATTGAATATTTATCTGGCCTGCGTTTGCCAAATCAAGCTGTACAGACGGATCCTCGTGTTGCAATGCATAATACTGAGATTTTCCTCCAGTTGACATGTTTGATGCCCCATAATCAGGCATTATACCTTGCCAGACTTGTGTTGTATATCTTTTGTCAATTGTGAATAAATGTACAGGCACTGCATCTTCCTGATCTTTGTAAATATCTTTCCCAGTTAAATGATGTATGAATGCAGCATTAGTGAGATAAGTAGTCACGTTTTGCATTACATCCTGTGGGTCGTGCGCTTCATCATCTTCATCTTCATGCTCACCGAAAAAACCGTCAAGCTCATTTCCTTCATAATCCGCAAGATATTGGGCGTATTGGGAATCATCTTCTGTGCCTGTGTCGCTCATGTACTGTTGCTTAGCTCGTTTGCGCGCATCAATTGAGTGGTTCGACGACCAACAACCTTTATTTTTGCAGACAAAGCACCTCTTCAGATTAAAACGTCCGTTATTGTGCCCTTGTGTTGTGGTTATGAGCTGTGAGGTATATAGCAATTATGTCTCTGCTGTCTGTCAGTGGAATTACACGGGCTCATGTGCAATGTTGAGTTGCGGAGATGGCGCGCTCACGCTGGGTGATGGCACGATGGACACTGAGTGCGTATCACTGTGGCCAAATGGGTGTCAGTAGGTATCAAATGTGAACTCTTACTGACGATGTTGATCTATGAAGGTGATGCTAGATGTGCATCCCGACAATTGATAATATCATCTAATGGATGATGTGAAGTATAATATTATATGGATAGATTGATTCACTAAACTCGGCAGGTGAAGAGATTGTAGAGTACATGAACAGCGTCTGTGCACCAGCCTGTATTTTCCACCCTTTCCCAATCCAGCAGCCCATCCTCCATTCCCCTGTCTCCTAAAAACTCAACCAAGCCAGCACAACACATGTCAGCACTTACCAATCTCTTGTAGGCTCACTGATGTATGGACATATTGGCACACGACCTGGCGTGGCATTCCCGGTTACACACCTCTCTCAATTCTCTTCCTGTCCCGACTCAACGCATCTCGCTGCTGCTAAATAAGTCCTTTGATACCTCAAAGACACAATCCACCCAAAGCTTTTCTTTCCTAGCAAGCATGACTCTATGATTCACGGCTATGCAGATGCATCTTGGGGTAATAATCTTGATGATCGCAAGTTTTATTCTGGATATGTTTTCAGGCTAGGGGAAGCCTCTATATCCTGGTGCTCTCAGAAACAGAAAGCTGTCGCCCTCTGTTGTGAAAGGTTGTTGTAAAGGTAAGAGCTTACGGAGGTTAATTGGCAGAAGGTTTACGGATGTTTATCAATGAATCAATATGAGCTGCTGATATATTTGATATTCAGAACTATGAGGATTTAGGAGGTTTAAAGCGCTAATTATATACACATCTGAGGTAGCTAGACTCTCGCCTTATTTACCAAAAACCGTACCACGGAATGTTCTAGTCTCCTCCATCTGGCAGTAAAATCTAGAAACACTTTCTATACAGTGCTCCATTGTTCCTCTACTCATCATGATGCCACCTGGAAAGTTCTTCCTTCACCCTCAGTGATCATTACCCTTGTGCATCGTAATCCTAGGCATCACCAGCACAACATAGGTCTATGATTTGGGTGTACATACAATTTGTGGGAGCTCGCTGCTAGTGATCACAGATGGGCTCCTGGGCCGGACAGGTCAAGAAGTGGAGCGGAGAATGATCTCTGTAGAATGAGGAAAGACTGAATTGCCTACTCTATCTACTGTGGAGGAAAGCTCTCTACTTATAGTCCCTAGACTATTGCTTACTAATGATACTAACTCAACAAAGCAGGAGCAAACAGAGCAAACGCAGGCAGTCGCGTGACCATCGTAACTGGAGCTGTGCACTGTAGCTATGTGGGTCCAGGCACAACAAAGTGATTATAAATTTGTACTGAGACAAAAATTCAGACCACCGTACCTGACGTTGGTTTAGCTGTTTAGCTGTCAGGAAGGTTTGAAGATTTTTATGGTCTGTAATTATCTCAAATGGCTCTTGCACACCTACTAGATCTGGGCGCCATTCTTCTAAAGCTTTAATGATTGCAAGAAGCTCTTTATCATAATTCTCATAGTTTGATTCAGCAGGACTGTGTTTTGAGGAAAAGAAAGCTACAGGATGAAGTATGCCATCATCTCTCTTCTAGAGGACTGCTCCTCCTGAGGCCCAATGAGATGCATCAGTTTCAACTATGGTCTGCTTATGATAATTAAAATTAGCAAGGATTGGTGCCTGTGTAAATGAACCTTTGATTTTCGAAAAAGCGTCCGCCTGCTCAATAGACTACATCCATTGTGATTTTTTACGTAGAAGGCAGGTTAAGGGCTCAATTACACCTGAATAGCCTCTTGGGAATCTCCTGTAAAATTTTGAGAAGCCAAGGAATTTTTGCAATTCTTTCACTGTCATTAGTTTTTTCCAATCTAGAATTACTTTAATTTTTTCAGGATCCATACTTAGTCCATCAGTGGAGATATTTATCCCAAGATACTTGGTTTTTGTGGTATAGAACTCTGATTTATTGATATCAATTTGTAATCCTGTATCACTGAGTCGACTTATTACATCATCAACGTGTTTGGTATGTTCTTCCTTTGCCTCTGAGTATATTAAAACATCATCCAAATATGCTGTACAGTATTTGGGGAGTGCATCATGTAAGATATGATTGATGTAGTTCTGAAAAGTTGCAAGGGCATTGCACAGACCAAATGGTGTTACTAGCATCTCGTATAAGCCAAATTGTGTATTAAATGCAGTCATCCATTCATGTCCTTCGGCAATACAGATACAATTAAAAGCAGCAATGACATCTAGCTTAGTATAATATCTAGCTCTTGAAATGGAATCTAAAGTCTCACAGATTAGGGGGAGCGGGTATCAATTTTTAATGGTAACATCATTAAGGCTGTGATAGTCTTAGAATATTTGTATTCCCCCAGCTGGTTTGGCGGTAAGGAGGATAGGCGCGGCAACTGGCGAGGAAGATTCACATATGAAACCTTTAGCCAGCATATTGTCAATCCATTTCTTGACAAAATTCAACTCTGCTGGAGAGAAAGGCCTATTTTTTAAATAGGGTGCTTGTTTTCCAGGGACAAGTTCAATCTTATGGTCCAAAGGACAATGTGGTGGGAGAGGGCTCGCATTCTTTGGTAGAAAGTGTTTGGTATGATGATGGAGTTCGAGTGATAATATAGCTTTTATTGCATCAGTTTTTAATTCGGGTTTATCTTGGAGAAATTTATCAATATCACTCTGTGTGTCACGGGATTAAGTCCTAGGAATGGCTTAGCAAACTTGGGACTTAGAGACTTCCATGTACATGGTTAGATTTACTCTCCTTGTGGCACAACACAGTTATTGATCCCGACCCATCCAGATCTTGATATTCTCTTTATACATTCTGTGACACTGTATCAGTTTTCGATGTAAAAGATCTGAAATATCAAGATGATCAGGGCAAGTAAAAATTTGAAAGATATCAAATTCATTATCATCCTTGCAGGTAGTAAAGGTCATTTCTTTTTAATACGTTAGTGTATCAGGGTTGTTGGAATAGGGAAGGAAAGATTCATCGTCATAATTATCTGGTGCAGCAGTTTGAAGTGGCATGTGTGTAACAGGCATTGAAAAAATCTTATCTGACAATGAGATTGCTGTAACCAATCTTACTTACTGAAACAGATTGGAATGTATGTACTGTTGAAATGTGATATATCTTGGAATGCCAAGAATAACTTATTAGTAAGTCCGGCTAATTAGATTATCAAATTCCCCATTCTATATCACTGTTATCAATACATCATTCACCGAAAGTTTAATGCACATGAGCGTTTATTTCACACTAGAATTCCAGCAGATGGCTATGTCTCAAATGCAAGTTATAGTTTTTTCGTATCTATTACCGATACACATGTATTTAGCTTTATATTCCTGGCCCATATATGTGTATGTACATAGATCTACATCTATATGGATCATAACTTACGATCCATGGAGATTGATAAATACTGGTCAAAAACCACAGTTGATAAGATATGCAAACACGCAATCTCACTCTTATCATCTTGGTTTTACTCTGAACCATACATCTAAATACAATTGTTTCCACTCGGATCTTCCTCTCA
This sequence comes from Blumeria graminis f. sp. triticale, assembly GCA_905067625.1. Lineage (NCBI taxonomy): Eukaryota > Fungi > Ascomycota > Leotiomycetes > Helotiales > Erysiphaceae > Blumeria > Blumeria graminis. The sequence goes on along the minus strand of LR898472.1, from coordinate 6,351,459 downwards.
CAACCTCATACGAGACTTACTGCATTGGTCTAACCGCCGACACTGATTCCGCTACAACCTCCATCTTCGCTCAAGCTCATAACTTTAACAGGTACTTCCAGTCAAGGCAATGGTGTCGGCAATACAAGGAACTAAAAGTGAGGCTCAAGGAGCTCCAATCAAATTTAGGGTTGTGTAATTTTAGCCATGGCAGTCCAAGAATTATGGGATTACATCTACTTAGGTTAGTAACAAAAAAGAGAATAATCTCCGAGTGTTGCTCAATATGCAAACAGAATGTAAAGTAGTGGGTTATAGAGGCTTCTGTAGAGCCATCGGCCAAGCGAACAGATTGTGGAGTATAGAGGGGCTTTGTTTCTATTCCAAAACAAATAACAATAGAATCTTTGTCAGCAAATGCCATAGCAGTGCAGCCACTATCAATCAAGCATCTTGTGGGAAACATACCTGAATTATTTGTGCACAGGTTAGAAAGAGAAGAGCAAAGAAGCATTGAATTTGAGGAACCAGTTGAGCATAATTCCAAAGTGGAATTATCCATCAATATATCTTGGATAGCCTTGTCTCCATCTCCATACCAATTGTACCCCTGGCAGCAACTTAAGCTAGGGGTTGGTCTTTTAACTGTTCACAATTTCTATAGGCTTGTTTTATATCCCCCGAATTCTGAGATTGACAGTGTTCTTCAAATCCGTGGTTTCCATTTAAAACTCTCACATGAGATTGAACCGGAGCGGCGGGGTATAAAAGATGTGAGTTTGATAATTGGTATGCAACTGATGATGATATTTGGGAAGAAATCAAGGCGGAGGATAAAACATCATCAGAATTAGCAAGGGCTTAGTGTCACGGAATGTGGTCGTGATCTAATTGATCGAACAAAATATACGAAGTTTATTCTGATTTCCTAAAGTAATGATAACACATAATCACAAGGTATGAAAATAGTAGAGAGGCAGCCTTGGGAATGTAAGATAGATTGGCTTTTGAAGGAGAAATAGGAGTAACTACAGTGAGCTCTGTATACATGAGGTGTGGGAGTTTGCTGAGTAATGCCAAGACTAGATTGGCATTCATGTCACGTGTAGGTGTTTCGTTTTCAAGCACCTACACTGCCTTGCTCATTGCATGTTTGGAGCCCTGAGGGCGTAATATGCATGAATAACTGTTGTAATTTATGCAGCAGTGGAGTTAAGAGTATACTGCATACCAGCTATATATTTAGCTGTGTGTGGATACTTGCTCTCGAAATCAGATTCCTTAAAATATAAATATGTATATAATTTATTGTGTGTATTATAACTACAACTATTGGTGCTTCTTTTCTTATTCTTACAATTATCTACACACTTCACAATTACGGAAAGTGTGGAATACTAAGCTAGACACGTGATACAATTACAGATTTATCACGTGAATTTCAACAATAACTATAAAGCGGAATAAGAGCATATAGAAAGGAAATATAATTTTACAGGGGTATGAATAAGCGACCCCTAAGGCCATCATTATACATGGGCCGCACACAGTGAACGGCAGGAGTTTGTGCACTAGATCCTGTAACATCACCTCCCTCCTCCCGGGCGTATTTGCAACCCTTATTGAAGGGGTAATTTCTTTTTACCCCTGGAACCTGTGTAGCTACCCGTCTTGAAGTCACCAACATTGTCCCCATCGCCATATTGCTCAGTGAAGTTTTTAAAAGCATCAGTAAGAATTAGATTTTCTCGGGGTTCCAAAGTTGTTTCTTTATAACCCGTCCACTTAACCCAGACAAATCTTTTTCCTCGAAGAGATTGGGCTCTGAGAACTTTTTCTACTCCATAGAGGGGATGTTTTCCATCTAGAAGTGGCGGGGGTTGACCATCATTGGTGACTTGGGAGGGAAATGAATTGTCAGAATCCCGACAGAGTAGATCAACAAAAATCTGGGATGGATATTACTTGCTACATCCAGTTTGTAGTCATCAGGGGCAATCTCCCACGTTATTTTGTATTTAGCATTGATCCATGATAATTTCTTTTTGAGCTGTGTGGTAGAAACATTTCTTAAGTTTAACCAGACTTTGTCCCCTACCTTTAACATTTCAGCCGGTTTTCGTCCCATATTAGCATTGTGCTCCATAATTTGCTAGGCTGTTTTCATTGCAGCTTTGGCAGTTTCTTGACCGTCATATAGGCAATTTATGAAAGCGTTAGCCCTTACTTTTGGGGTTATACCTGAGCGAGATAAGGATGACCGGCGTTGGATTGGTTCGAGATGGTATCCATGAGTCAAAAAGAAAGGACTAAACCCGATTTTTGAGCTAATCTTGTTATTGATGGCAACCATTGCAGATGGAAGTAGCTTTGCCCAATCATCTTGGGAATAGGAGATATAAACTTGAAGGTAAGTCAGTAATTCTTGGTTCATTCTCTCGGTTCCCCCATCTGTCTGAGGATGGAATGCCGTTGATAGACGCCGTTGAATACCAACACGTTGACAAAGTCTTTTCCAAAAGTGACCGACCCAGTAAGACCCACGATCTGAAGTTAGGGGGCTGGGGAATCCGTGGTAGCGCCAGTGGCTCGTAACTTATTTGTCCGCACAAGCTTCGGCTTCCATTGTATCCATAGCTTCTAACGTAGCGCTTCCTAGAAGTCTATTGTGTATAACCATGAGGAATCTCTCGTTTTTGTTAGTCACAGGCAAGTTGGTCATGAAATCTATAGCTAACTTGCTGTGAAATCGCTCTGATATAGGCAGTGGCCGTGTCGCACCTTTTGAGCTGGTTCGGAAGCTGTAATGATTGAGACTAGAGGTATCTGGAAGAATAGCTTGCACAGGAGCTTTTAATTGAAGTGAAATAAAAAGATGTAATTGTCTGTCTGTCTGTCTTCCTTCCTCTTTCTCTCAGCTTATATATCTACACATATCTACTACCTGACGTAAGATGATAATATCTAGAAATAGCTTACTTACATCACAGGATACAATCCAAATATGTTATAGCCAAGATGTAATCCTAAACGGACTCAATACCAGTCCACCACGTCTGTTACACGGACGCCAAGCATTTTCTAGCTGAAAATTACCCAAAACGCCAAGGTTTTCCTGAGGCAATCACAAATTATGTCAGGTACTGTTACGGTTTGGCCGTTGTCTGAGCTTATGTGGATACCTAAGCGTATTGTTGAAGATTCATGTTGTAAGACTGTAAGGAAATGATAGAGGAAACTGGAAGATACGGCACTACCAGCCAAGGGGCCAGATCAGTGTCACAGCGTAGTGATTCTTGATAATATGTGGCTGAGTGGCAAGTATTCGGCCTAGGGTGAAGAAATCAGTCAAGACAATCACTGAGAGGCTGAATATTATAAATACCCGTTAGTTGTAGCTAGATTTCTCTTTCTTCTGCATACAGTTTATTAAATCGACATTATCATCACCAACTCGGGGTTCCCGTCACAGGTACCAGCTTGGCATATTATTCTGACAATAACGTTACAATCATGTTAGAAGAATGGAATTTACATGAATCACGAAACATTAATTCAGGAATACGAATTCCACCGGGTTCTGATACTGGTCTGACAGGCCGGAATAAACCACGAGATGATTGTCGCCAAGCTTTTGACCTACCACAGACATAACATTTTCTTACAAATCTCCGAATGTCTTTATACTATTGAGGCCAAAAAAAACTTCGTGAAAGTATTGAAAGAGTTATTTCTCTACCCAGATGGCCAGTCATGTGAGAATTGTGTACTTTTTGAATTAAGGTGGTGCGGAGAGGCTCCCAGTTTGGAACCCACAGGGCGCCTCTGTAGACTAGAGCATTCTTGTTTTCGAAAGCACAGTCTGTAACCTGCACTGAAGATCCAACAGAATGTGGCAATGATTGGTCTCCTCTTTTAAGACTTGCATAGACATCACGAAAAGATGGATCTTTTCCTACTGCTAGATTCCAGAGTTTTTGAATTTCTGGCTCTTCAAACAATTGACTTCCTTTCGGTAGACTGTCTGGCGGGTGAGAGATGCATGCTGGCTGTTTGGCGGTTTCAAGTAGAGGTTTATTTGTAGCTACCTCCGAAGGTCGGGTTTGTTGCCTTGTAACTACTGCTGAGAGACTTAGAGATGACAATAATTCATTTTTTTCAGAATCAGACGAGAACCAGCTGTCTTTCAAAAGTTAAATCTCCCTTTTTCGAAAAATTTCATCATTTGTATCTTTTGGCTTGAACTCAGCTTTTCAAGAAAGAATATCAGGTTTCGCCAAATCAGAGCCAGGTCTAAATTTTGTGTTAAAGTGTTGTGCTGGTGATGGCTAGGATTACAATGCACAAGGGTAATGATCACTGAGGGTGAAGGAAGAACTTTCCAGGTGGCTCCATGATGAGTAGAGGAACAATGGAGCACTGTATAGAAAGTGTTTCTAGATTTTACTGCCAGATGGAGGAGACTAGAATATTCCGTGGTACGGTTTTTGGTAAATAAGGCGAGAGTCTAGCTACCTCAGATGTGTATATAATTAGCGCTTTAAACCTCCTAAATCCTCATAGTTCTGAATATCAAAAATATCAGCAGCTCATATTGATTCATTGATAAACATCCGTAAACCTTCTGCCAATTAACCTCCGTAAGCTCCTACCTTTACAACATAAAGTGATAGCCTGCTGTCACGGACTGACCCTGTAATGTTGTGTAGCACCTGGCAAACCGTGTCATGAGTGTACTCAAATCACAGTTAATGCGTTGCGATAGTTACAGTGTTGCGACAGCAACAGTTACCACCCAAGATACCAGTTAGTTGCTATGATACGGATGTAGGCTATGGCATCACTGGTTATGGTGACTGCCCTCATGTACTTAAGGGAGCTCTGAGACTGTGTTTGTACTGTAGCTTCTTGTCTTGTAATCTACTTACTCTCTTGGCCTCATCTTTGTCCTCGTCTTCGTCTTAGTCCTCGTCCTACTCTCCGTCCTCGTCCTAGTCCACCTTCCGCGAGCCCTTACACCTGCAAGCTCTTCGGCCCATCGGACTTGGTGTTCTGAAAGTTGGCGTGTGGTCATAAAATGCTGTAGGTTGCAATGATTAGATAGGACAATAAAAAGGCTTATTGAGACTTCTGAGCTCCCCCCTAACGTGTCTCATGGTAGCAATTATGGATAACATTTCTTTGTCATAGATTTCGTAGTTAGCCTCAGCTGGCAGTAACTTCCTAGAGAAGAAACCTATGGGTCGAAGCCGACTTTTCTTGTCTACTTGCAACAGGACTCCTCCAACGGCATACCCTGATGAGTCTGCTTCCAAAATTGTTTCCGCTTCGGGATCAAACATTGAAATCACTGGTGCAATTATCAGGAGTTGTTTTAGTTGTTCAAATGCATCCTTCTGGGGCTTGTTCCATTGCCAAAGTGTACCTCGCTTGGTAAGATAATTAAGCGGCTCGCTTACTGAGGAGAAACAAAGAATAAATTCTCGGTAGAAATTTGAAAATTCAAGGAAAGATTGTACTTCTGACACGTTATCTGGCTCTTCCCATTCAGAAATTGCTTGAACTTTGTCAGGGTCTACCTTGACACCAACTCCAGCTTCAATGATAAGCCTAAGTATTTTATTTTTGTCACACCAAAAGCGCATTTGTCTAGATCAAGCCGCAAGCCTGCTGATTTCAGTGCATTCATAACTTTAGAAACTTTTTCGAGGTGATCTTCTAAGTCTCCATCTGAATAGACTATAACATTATCAACATACGCCGAGCAGAAACATCAAGGAACTCCTGTAGGGTGCTGTTAATAAAACGCTGGAATATTGCTGGTGCTCCACATAATCTTAAGAGACAAACTAGCCATTCAAATAGACCTTGTGATATAATAACGAGGTCATGAGGGGACAGAGGAATACCTGAAATGGATGCAAATGATTATGGATGCGCGGATATAATTGATATGGGTGTAGTGAGAAGAAGCGTTGGAATGGACAGTAGTGAGATGGTTGATTTACAATCTATCTGCGGAAGTATGGCTTCCTTATATATACATTCAGTACCCAAGTCCTGATCGTGCACTCACCACAGGTGCTTCCTACTTCTGTCACAGTAACCACTTCCATAGCCCCTGCCAATATCTCCTGTCATAACATACTATTGACACTGGTTGCTAGTGTGGAACTCCCGGTATTGCAGAGCTATACACCGATGTCACATTATATGCTGTTGCCCCTCGGTAGCCATCAGAGTGGTGTGCGCCTCAGTCTAAACGCATTGGTCCACCAGGCAACGCTCGGATGTAGGGATGTTGCCAGAGTGATTAGGTACTTAGCTGTGCTATCAGTGCCCTAATCTCACCTAGCTTACTGCGCCCGAGTGTCCAAGTGCCGCAATTGGTGGGAGCCCAACGAGGCTTGATCGGAGCTGACCCGAGGTATTCACAACAGAATGGCATACATGTTGTCACAACAGTAGATCTGGTTTGCTTGATGCGTAACAGGATTAAGTCTCAAGGGTAAGTAATCAGGACAAGTAACAAGGATATGACTGTTGTGCAATGGGAGAGTAAAAGATGTCTATGTACACAAGAAACAACCAAATACCCAGACACCTCACACTAACCTAATATGGTACTTGTGTCACAGGCTCATACCTAGTTATCATTAGGCTGCTGCCTAACAAATAAGGCTTGAACTCTTCCAACTCTTCCAACCATATTAAACATCATACATGTCATGAACCCCTCCACGACTCATTAGACCCAAGTATAGGCCTTGGCCCAGTTCATGCAAATCTATTCTTAAATGACAAATTTAGATTGCAGACAGGACGACTCGAACACCAGTTGTGAGTCATCTAAGCCACATGCATCATAACTATTTTAATAACTAAAATTACTAACATTAAAATGAAGCTGAATTAAAATAGACGGAGATGCTGGTGTTTGTCGGAGGACAGGTCATGATCTATTTTGAGAATGGTATGAAATGAGGGAACGAGATCATAGTCTTGTAAATAAATAGGAGGCTTTCAGTCATGTCTCTGCTCGTTACTTTAAGATTTTCATTTGTATCTAGCTCTGAGTTCAGTTTGAATAAAACGCCACTTTAAGACCATCACAAGGAGCTCTATAAGCCGACCTACCAATACAAATTGTACATCTCTGGCCACCAAATTGATATTCAAGACAATGAAATGTTGAATGAACCATGTCTCAACGGCTACATTGTCCACTTTATACAACAAAACAAACACCAAAAGTATTGAGATGAAAGCCTTTAGGAGGAGTTCATTGAGTATTTCGAGAATTGGACAAGAAATAATTTCGAGATCCAGTCATGCACTGCAATTGTTGACCTACGTGATTATTTACGCTCAAATAGCGTTTTTGTCTTAAAGGCACCACGAGTCTCAATAGCAGGAGAACTAGCTAAGATTGCGGATGAAAGAGAGCAGCATACATGGACTCGGGATGAAATATTTGATATAATAGACAAAGGTGAACCATTCAATTCACGATTCCATCTGGATTACCAGTCTTCAAGAGCCTCCGTATTACATTCCCGCTCAGCCACATCACATTTTGATCCCGCTACACAATTACGCCAAACAATTGAAGCGGAGACCCGCATGTCACAATCCGTGAGAGCCGTATTGCGTGCGTGTGGGGATACGGGTTAGCGCGCCTTGGCATCACGTTGGATGACTGAGCACAGCCGAGGGAGATATCTTAGAGAGGGTCGAGAGTAGCTACCTTCTCTCTTTGTCTTTTATTGCCTTTACAAGTGTACCTCTTGATAGCAATATAATAACTTATACAACCTCCCTGACGTGCCGTAACACCGCAGAAAAGCAGAGAGGGGCAGTATAATCAGACCGAACATAGGTAATGATATTCCGGATATGGCTCAATTAAAAGTCTTCACACCTCAGATATATCAGCCACAACCTCAAATAAACCAAGAAACAAGCCCCGAAATTCCTCTAAGATCTGGTACTGAGGAATACTATCGGTCATTTGGGATGCGACCGGATAATCAAATTCCATTACCAGCGGCACAATTCCAGTTCCAAGAGAGACTAGCATCTTCCAATTCTGTACCTGTTGCAAAAAGGGCATCTCAAAACATACTGCCCGTTACTAAAAAATATCAAGAACAAGGAAACCAAAGAAGTGCTCAGAAAGAGCCATTTGTATCTAAAGTCTCACATCAAAACCACCTAACAGTGCCAGACCCCTATCATAAACATGAGGAATATCACGATGATAATACACCAAAGCCTCACATTGCTAGTGTAAATAATTGAGGAAGTGTTTTTAGGCTCTTTAGGGAACAGCAAAAGTATGATGGAAAGATGGATTTCTTAGATCAAAGGCTGAGAGTATTCTACGATATTTGTGAAACATTTGGAGTACCAAAACAGCAATTTTGTTGCGTTTTCCCGGCCATGCTGACAGGCGCTGCTCACAATTACTACTATGATCAAATTGCAGGACAAGGTTTTAGGTTTGAGGAAGTCTGTAATAAATTAAAACTACACTTTGAGATAGAGGAACGGCAATATGAGTTGCTAAACAAATAGCACAATATCTCCTTAGTTGCACAAATTAGAAAACACCCTGAATTATCAATCCTGGTTTGTTTCGAAGGACTGGTATCTAAAATGCAGAGGATCTGTTGCGTCTTGATATTGAATACCAGACTATTAAGTCAATGAGAAACCAACTTCAACTTGCGTGCCGAGAAGTAGAGGCTAGCTGTAGTGCAACATTAAAGCCATCAGCAATATTTGGAGGATCATACTCTGATATCCAATTATCAATTTCGACCAACTCCTGACTGATAGCAAACTGTGAAAAGAATATACTGGTTCAACTGATTTCTATTAAGGGCTCGGGGAGCTTCGCTACATATATACTACAATAGTGGGTCTAAACATCATAAAGGACACATGTTAATCCTGATTACTAGGATTAGCCCTGTATTTCAACACAAACACTTCCAATACTTTTTCAACAGACTGTGAGTCGGCATACCATGATAGTTCAAAGATTCATGCCTTATATACTGACCGCCGCTACCATACAACAAATTTGCATCCAAAGAATTCAAATTTGCAATCTCCACAAAACAGAAAGTACGAGTGGAAATCTCGCAATAATATAAGAATCAAGAAATGTTTGTGTCAAAAAGGGAGTTGCTGGTCTACAAATCATACACAGGAAGAACGTGATTGCGCATATAACTCATTTAAGCAGCGGTTAAAGCGTCACAACAAACCTTTCAGTGAAGGAAATATGAGGCAATACATCTGTAAATTTGAGGGAGTCCCAGATGAAACGAGTACAGCAAACAATGAGATGGACGAGTTTAATATCTTGAATATGGATTGCAATATATCCCATGACGACGCCAAAAGCGACCCCGATATACCCAATTCAAGTTATCTGATATCTTTTGGTCCAGTCAATGTTTATGATGTAATCTCAATTCTCAACAATCAGTCAACACAACATGCTGCTACTAAATTATCAACATAATAGTGAAGAATCTGTCGAGAACACATATGTTATTGGCAAGCACTATCGGTCAATTGTGTTCCAGGGAATCTTAATTGATACAGGTGCAGCCGAATGCTCCATAGCTGGATATGACCAATATCAAGCACTGAAAATAATTCGCAGCCAAATTCACCTGGACAGATCTAGAGCGGGAGAAGCCAACATCCAATTTGGGGGAGGTTTAGCTAAGAAATCAACTGGAACTGTTAATGTTAAAATGCCGGTCTGAACTGTTACTTTTCACGTTCTCAAATCCACTACGCCTTTTTTGTTTAGCCTCCATGATATGGATAGATCGAAGGTAGAATTTAGAAACCTTAGAAATGTTCTGGTTCAAGGTGAACTAGAAATACCAGTAGTTCGAAAATTCGGGCATCTGTTCTTGCTTCTGGATGAATTTTCGTTGTCACTAGTTCAGCCATACATTGCAGATCCAAAGATTTCAGAATGCCACTTGAATGAGGTCGAACTTAGATAGTTGCATCGGAGATTTGGCCACCCATCAACGCGTCGACTTGCACGCATTTTGAAACACTCTATCCATGATTTTAATGAAAAAGTAATTGATCATCTAACCAAATACTGCCACTCATGTCAGATGCATAGTGTTAAGGCTATGAGTCATACGGGAACATAGTTACTTGTCACTTGATATATCTGATTGAAGTATGTAGAGGATGTGCTCGACAGATTTTGATACTGTCAGAAGTATGAATATATGCTATCTTATATACATCTGTATGACCCATGTCATAGTCTTAGTTCCATCTCGTGATTGACTATCTATAGTAATCAAATTACCAATCCAACGCTCATGAATCCACGGTTCATGAGCGGCCATTGCTGCTCCTGCGGCTCACGTATATCCTCTGCTTGCCAGTCGCATCACTGCTCCTATAATCGCAGCTCAGTACCCTATTTGAGCGCCCCTGAATAGCTGATCCAGGGGCGACTGTACTGGTTTCCTTTAGGGACACCCGAGATACACCTGTACACTCGATGCTGTTGCATATACGCTGAGTGGTACCCGACCCCTTGCGGCTAGCACTTATATTCCAGGGGCTTATGGTGTCGCTACCCCGATCGCTTCCATGTAAAGTTTTTACCTGGGCGCTCCTGCGCCCGAAGCTTGGTGGCGAGCAGTAGATGTGCATGTTTGTCACGGATTCTAGGACAGGTGCTGGAGCAACTATGTGGTTGATGGTAGTAGATAATAATTCTAAGGAGAGAACTACTACAAGATCTATCTACACATGTATATATACAAAAGAGCCTCATGTTCTACGACGTCATTGCACTATCTATTGAGGAGGTTGTGTCCGATCTCGTATATTCCCAGCCGATTGCTTCTCACCAACAAGTGGTGCCATGTTGAGCTGCACTGTTGAATTGGATGCTATGCAGATTCCGATGCTCCGATATTAGATCGATCGATCGTGCGCACCCTAAATCGGACCAAGCCTATGTTAGCCAACATAGGCTACAGGAACCAGCCGTCACAATGTTGCAGTGCTAGGCAAGGGTTTGCACCTTCGGTACTGTGACCGTTATTTGTCGGTACTATTTCAACAAATAGCAAGTCTCCCGGCAGGTTTAAGTTCACTTTACAGGATGACTGTGAATTTAACCACATGATATTTGTTGATGTGATGTACATTGAAGGACAGCCATTACTACATATTGTTGATGAAGCCACGAAATTCGAAGCTGCTTGTTGGTTAAATAATATGTCAGCTCAACATACCTGAGACGCATTACGAGCTTGTTGGATAGATGTTTACATTGGACCGCCTGATATAATCTCAAGGAGCCGTGTTATTAGTATTCCGTAGGGTACGAGTTTGGTACAAGTAGGCTACAGGTGTGGAGTATGGTGGTGATTCCTAAGAGTAGGAGGTATAAATTCAGCGTTTGGTATAGGGTTCACGTAAGAAGTAATGGTAAAATAAGTAGTAGGTGAGAAGGGTACAAAAACGGCGTGTTTTACTTAGTATATGAAATGGGGAATGTACACTTGCGTTTGACGGCTAAGATATGAGGTTATCTAGAGTGGATTGTAAGTGACTCTATGGATGTGTGTGTTCTAATTTACAGTGGGAAATTCTCCCATTTTATACCCTTTCATCTCGCTTGCCAGCGAATCATATGCCTACCATGCTTACTCATCCAGCATGCCTTGCATGAACTGATGCGCCAAACATGTCATGTGAGTTGTCCATGCCTGAGGTACCTTGATGACACACTCACCCTCCATGCTCTACCTGCCAGGGCTACCTTAGCTGAGCACAACACTCCCTCTGTCGGTGACAACCTTTTCTCAGCTACTCAATGAATTGCCACAGGAGATGTCACCTTCGTAAGTGCGTCGGCAAGTTGAAGGTTTGATGGCACATAGCTGACAGTTATTTTTCCGTTTTCAAGCTGCTTGCGGCAGAAGAAGTTCCTGAGGGCTATGTGCTTGGATCGTCTATGATTGTCATGATTCTTGATGAGTGATATGGCTGCTTGGTTGTCGACATGTAGGTTGGTGCATATTACGCCTTCAACATGGTCAGAAAGGCCGAGCTCTTGGATTAGTGACTTAACCCATTGGAGTTGACAACATGTTTCCGTTGCTGCTAGGTATTCTGCTTCCGTGGTTGAAAATACGACCTCTTGTTGTAAATGTGACTTCCAGCATATGGGGCCTGATGCAAGCCTAATCAACATTCCAGTTGTTGAGCGACTTGTAGATGGGTCTGCTGCGAAGTCTGCGTCTGTGTATGCTTCGAGAGTCGCTTGCTGATTACCTTGGGTGAATTCGATGCCCTGATCTAGGTTATTCGCAATATATCGGAGTACTTGACGTGCAGCTTGCATGTGTTCCTATGATGGGTTGGTCAGGAATCGTGCAAGGTGATTGACTGCAAATGAGATTTCAGGTCTGGTGTTGTTAGAAAGGTATTGCAGTCCTCCTATAAGGGAGTTGTATTCTGTCATTTCATGCGACATGCATCTCTCCTTATTTACCTCCATCATGCGCTCCATTGGCGTGCCTGCTTTCTTGCAATCCGAAAGATTGTGTCTATCAAGAAGTGTTTGTGTGTAGTGTCCTTGGGAGAATTTGATCATCTCAGGATATGGATGACTGATCTCTATGCCGAGGAACATGTTCGTGCTCACTGTCTTAAGTTTGTACTTATTGTGCAGAGCCTTCATGAGTTTATCGATCCTTGACTGATGTGGACTTACAACCTGAAAGTCATCAACATGCATCAGTACAAAGAGGTCTCTTTTGTGGTTGGTGTAGAGACAGACGTCGGATGTTGTAGGTAATAGACCTAGCTGTGCGAGTGTTGTTTTTGCATCGTCATACCACAGTGCTGGTGCTTGCTTCAGTCCATAAAGGCCTTTATGGAGTTGGATGACATAGCCATCTTTTTTGTAGCCTTTTGGTAACTCCATGAATAAGTCAATGTTGAGGTCCGGATTGAGAAATGCTGTTGGTACGTCGCCTTGTTTTCTGTGCCAACCAAGTTGGTGTGCGAGGACAAGAATGATGCGTCCTGTTTCTGGTCTAGGTGTGGGAGCAAACGTCTCATGGTAATCAATGCCCTGTTGCTGGGTGAAGCCTTTAGCTGTGCAGCGAGCCTTATATTTTTCAATATCACTGTTAGCTAGATATTTCTTTTTGAATGCCCATTTGCACTTCATAGGTTTGCGGCCTTGAGGTAGTTGTGACCGTGGAATTATCTTAATTGCGCCCTTTTGCTTTAGTGAGTTGAATTCTTCCTCTGCTGCCCTTTTCCACTGCGACGCTTCTGTGCAAGTCATGGCTTGATCCCATGTTTGCGGATCAGTGGTTGCTTGTGCTGTCATGCCTTGATGTAGTCGATAGTAGTCTACACGCTTGATGGTTCTCCCTTGCTGTGACCTTTTAATGCTTCCTTCTGGTGAGTGTTGACGCTTAATGCCGGCCATTGGCGGTATTGGATCCCAGCAAGTCATGACACGATCTATTGGTTGGTCTGGCTCCGATGTTTCTGCAGCAGATACCTCCCTCTGATCAGTAAGTTGTTGTTTTGGTCTTTGAATGACTTGCTGATCTGTTTGATGCAGTATAATTTCGTGAGCAGCTGGCAAGTTGGGTATGGTGTGATCATCGTGCAATTCTGCTACATCCAATACGTGCGATGCGGGAAGTTTATCATGCGTGTTGTTAGATTGCGGGTTATTGGAAGGTTGGGGAATGTTTGGTGGCTGCTCCCTCTGGTCATCTTGACCATGATGGGTTTGGTAGTTTTGTGGTTGATGCCCCGGCTGATGCTGAATACTCATGTTATTATGCAAAGTACTTGGTGGTTGAAAATGTTGCGACTCTGAAAATATGGAGTCGAAATTGGTCCAGTAGCTGGTTGTCTGCTGTTGGTCTATGGAGTTTAACTTGTCGCCAAAAACAATATCTTTGTTGAGCAATGCATGAGGAGTTATGCTCAATGACCATTTCAAACCATGGGTAGGTGTCCAATGTGGATGATAGATGAGGTAGTTTTTATTGGTATTTATTTGAAATCCAACAAACCAACCCATCTCAGCTCTAGGATCAAATTTGCCTGGTTATGTGTATTTGTATGCGCAACATCCGAAGCGTGGGAGGTTGGTGAAGTCAATTTGATTGGGATAAGGCTGCTTCAGACCTTGAAGGAAATCTAACAGTGGTATCAATTTTGTTTGCAGGCAATATAGACAATTGGTGATGAAGCAGGCATGCTCGACTGCCCAAGGCCAGTTACATGCGGGCATTATGGCGTCTATAAGTATGGATCTTGCTCGTCTCAGTATGACCTTGTTAGAGGCTTCTGAGGTGCCATTCTGCTCGGGTGTGAATGGAGCGGAGATGTCTGTCCTAATTGTTGAAATATGATATATCTTGGAATGCCAAGAATAACTTGTTAGTAAGTTCGGCTGATTTGACTATCAAATTCCCCATTCTATATCACTGTTATCAGTACATCCTTCACCGAAAGTTTAATGCGCATTAGCGTTTATTGTTGTGCTGGCTCGGTTGAGTTGTCAGGAGACAGGGGAACGGAGGATGGGCTGCTGGATTAGGACAGGGTGGAAAATACAGGCTGGTGCACTGACGCTGTTCATGTACTCTACAATCTCTTCACCTGCCGAGCTTAGTGAATCAATCTATCCAAAATAATATCATACTTCACATCATCCATTAGATGATATTATCAATTGTCGGGATGCACATCTAGCATCACCTTCATAGATCAACATCGTCAGTAAGAGTTCACATTTGATACCTACTGACACCCATTTGGCCACAGTGATACGCACTCAGTGTCCATTGTGCCATTACCCAGCGTGAGCGCGCCATCTCCGCGACTCACCATTGCACATGAGCCCGTGTAATTCAACCGACGGACAGTAGAGACATAATTGCTATATACCTCACAGCTCATAACCACAACATTTATTTCACACTAGCATTCCAGCGGATGACTATGTCTCAAATGCAAGTTATAGTTTTCTCGTATCTATTACCGACACACATGTATTTAGCTTTATATTCCTGACCCATATATGTGTATGTACATAGATCTACATCTACATGGATCATAACTTACGGTCCATGGAGATTGATAAATACTGATCAAAAGCCACAGTTGATAAGATATGCGAACACGCAATCGCACTCTTATCATCTCGGTTTTACTCTGAACCATACATCTAAATACAATTGTTTCCACTCGGATCTTCCTCTCACAACCTCATACGAGACTTACTGCATTGGTCTAACCACCTCTCAGGGATGAGTGTTTGATAGTGTTCCACGGGGTGCGTTGTATAGCCTAGTAAAGATCTAGGTGGTAAGTGAAGGTTGTAAATGGGTCAAAGGGATGACAGGTCTTCTCTAGGAAGAGATGAATGGGCAACTAGTTGCAGTAGGTGTTACACGTGGGTCTTGCCGATGAAGAACTGGGCAGTGGATATGTGGTCTTCCCGAAGAAGAGATGGGTGAACAAATTTATTGTAAAGGGTAAATAAAGAAGACGTTGCGTGAGGAGTAAATCTCTCTCACGCTGAACTATTAAATACAAGAGTAGAAGCATTTACCAGCCGGAATTAATCGTAATCAATTCTTGCCAATATCTTCGCATTGATGGCTGTGTTCTTGTCCTTCTCTTCACGACTCCCTTGTATATCCTTACATGACGTTTTACATGACTAATTGTATAGGGGAAGCTATTATTAAATTGATGGTTTTAATTAACTACCCCTTCATCTTATCACGAATTAATAATAGTATTAAAATTCTATTTCCGGATCCGTGAAACCGCCGACACTGATTCCGCTACAACCTCCATCTTCGCTCAAGCTCATAACTTTAACATTAATGCCATGTTGATCACAATGTAATTTGATGCGAGTAAATTCTGATCCCCCATCCCTGAAGATTGTGCGGACTCTTTTTCCGGATTGATGATGCTGTTGCTCGACACACTGGACCATTTGTGTTGCGATTTGGTCTTTTGTGCACGTGGATATAGCCCATCTCATGCGTGTTCTGGCGTCAGTGATGATTACGGCATACTGATGCCCGTTATATGCTGTTGTTAATGGACCAACTGTGTCAATGAATACTTCATCTAGTGGGTCAAATGGGGTCGGTCTTGGTTCACGTGAGACAAGGCGTTGTGCCTTACTGAGGTGGCATGTTTCACAGGTGGTTAACTCTGCTGTGTCTAATCCTTCCATTCCTATGGTACATTGCGCTGTCTTTTTCAAAATCTTTTGACCTGTATGTCCCAGCCTTTGATGCCAACGTTGTGCACTAGATGTCTTCAGGGTTCTTGCAACACCAGGGGCCGCAGTGTGTACATGTTTTTCCGGAAGATTTGAGAGTGGTTTAAAGTAGTAAACGTCATTTTTGCAAAGTAGTTCAGCTATTGGCGTTTCTTCATGGTTTGGTTTACACAATATTAAGCGTGTCATGTCAGCGTTACATGTTATGTTGCCTAATCTCTGTAATCTACCAGCTGAGATTATTATGCAAGACAATTTTGGGGAGTAGAGTGCGTTGTGTAGATCAATTACTAGTTTTCCGATTGTAATTCGTGCAATACCTTGCTTGGACAATTGCATGTCTCCTACGGCTTGGTCAAATCTCAATGGTCTATGCCTGGAGTGCATGTTACGAAACATAGATTCACATGGGACAAAGTGGTGCAAAGCACTAGTATCATAAATTGTTGAGCGGATTGGTTTGCAAAAGCTTGTGGCTGTTAGGCACAGATTGTATCACTTGGTGAAGCGAGTGGGAAAGTAAAGGAGTCTGTAAATCTGTTGTGGAGAGTTGTTAATTACTCCTACTAGGACACAGAGTGCTATATAAACTATATTTTGTAATAATAAAATCTAGTGGTTGGTATTTACGTCAAAGCGCATTAATACTAACCTCACAATTAATGGGAGATTAGTAATGTGTATTCTACACATCCCTGTCTTTACCATAATTGGAAGCACCAATTTCAACACCCCTTCTCACTTTGTACCAAAAATTTTTGTGCATAAGTGGTTAAGTCTCGGTCTTGGTAGGCCTTTTGTACAAATATCTGCAAGATTTTCACTTGAAGGAATGTGTAGTAAAGTTAGCAAACCGTCATCAATTCTTTCTCTAGTGAAATGGTAAGCGATATCAATGTGCTTTGTAGCGTCATTGATTTTATGATTGTGAGCGAGATCAATAGCGGAGTTATTGTCTGTTGAAAGGGACGAGGGTATATTTTTGTTCACTAGTTGATGAAGCCCACGTGTCATCCAAAGGAATTGTCTAGCTGCAAGTGATAGTGCCATATACTCAGCTTCACAAGTGGAGTGAGCGACGGTACGTTGTTTGCGAGACTTCCAGGCGACTGTGGATCCTCCTAGTTGGAACAAATAACCCGAGAAGCTCCTTCGAGTATCTAGACAATTTCCGTACGATGCATCACAGTATCCGTTGAGTATCAAGGGTGATTTGAACTCATATGTAAGTTTTAAATCTCTTGTTCCTTTGATGTATTGCAAGACCCGCTTGACCGCACTTAGATGAATGATTGATGGATCCGAACTAAATTGTGAGAGATGTGAGATTGCATATGCAAGGTCAGGCCTCGTTGCAGACACGACATACATTATAGATCCGACTATTTGCTGATACAGCGTTGCGTTAGCCCTAGGTTCTCCATTTGTCGCTGCCATCAGTCGTTGGTTACACTCGATAGGCGTGGAGACCGGATTGCAGTCTTGCATAGAAAATCGATTCAGGACTCAATCTATGTATGCGGTTTGTGACAAGCTGATTCCAGCATTACAGTACTCAATTTGAATTCCAAGTAGCCAGTGAAGTGTTCCCATATCTTTGACCTTGAATTCGGCTTTAAGCGGGTTAACAGTTTCACTCAATAGCGAATCTTGTTCTCCAAATAGTACAATATCATCCACGTATACCGCTAAGTATAATTCTCCTGTATTGTGGATAAAGACACAGGGATCAAAGGGTGACGAAGAAAACCCGAGGGGAATGATAAATTCAGCCAACCTGAAAAACCATTGCCGTGGTGATTGCTTCAATCCGTATATACACCTATTAAGTTTTGCAACATGGCCCTCTTGCCTGTACCCTTCAGGAAGTTCCATATAGATTTCTTCATTCAAGATCCCATATAGAAATGCGGTTTTTATGTCAAGTTGTCTTGGTCTCCAATTTTTCGAGGCAGAAATTGCTAAGAGTATTCTTAAAGAATCAAATCGCACGACTGGAACGAATGTTTCATCGTAATCTAGCCCTTGGATCTGTGAGAATCCTTTTGCGACGTAACGTGCTTTATATCTTTCGATTTCCCCATATGCATCTTTTTTAATTTTGCATACCCATTTGCCACCAACAACTTTGCGACCTGCAGGACGAGGAACAACGTTCCACACATCATTTTCTATGAGGGATGACATCTCTTCTTCAAATGCTATTTTCCAGTCTTCCCAGTTTGCTGATGCCTTAGCACCATTGTACGTTTTGGGTTCTGATACATCAATGACATTTAAAAGTGCTAATTCTTGTCCCTCATCATCACTATTGTTACCATTCGAACTTTGCAATGCGGGTTGATGAAGATCACGAGAAGTTTTCCACCACTCCCCCGCTATCGTATCTTCATAAGTTCGAGGAAGTTTAGTGCATTTAGGTCTGGAATTGACATTGTTATTATGATCTTGATTAAAAAGATTTTGAGAAGATGTTGAAGCAGAAGTTGAGGCAGATGGTTGAGGTTCGAGTTGAATTTAAGTTGGTACTGATGACTCTTGCAATGGATCTGACTGAGACAGATAACTAGGATCTTGATTATGAGAGAGATCTTGAATGTTTTGTCCTTCACCAACATTAGAGGAATTTTTCCAATTGTTTAACAATATTGTTGACGTTATTGGAGTTTGTTGATGAATCTTGTGTGGAGACAAGGTTGATGTTAGATCAGCAACAGGTTGATCACCCTCGTAGGGGATAAACTTTACATCAGCCGATATAACTATCTGTTTCCTTGCAGGAACAAAAATTCGATATTGATGATCAGTTTTGGTGTATCCAACAAATATACCTTTCTCAGCATTTGGTAGAAGTTTGCATCCCGATGGTCGCTTAGCCATGGGAATATGCACATAACATTCTTGACCAAATGGATGAAGGTGTAGAATGGATGGTTTTCTCGCGTGGAATGCTTCATATGGCGTCTGTCCATTTACAGCACTATGTGCCTGACGATTTTTAGTGCAGATGAAGGATTTTGCTGCTTCAGCCCATAACCGCTTATCTTTAATTGATGCGAGAATTGCACGAACTCCTTCGATAACAGATCGATTTAGCCTTTCAGCTACTCCGTTTGATTCGGGAGAATAGGGAGGCGTCAGATGATGACTTATCCCCTTCTGAACCAGAAAATCGGAGAGCGTTGCATTGACATACTCACCGCCGTTGTCTATTCTAAGTGATTTAACTTGACAATTGTATTGCGTTTCTAATGCCTTAACAAAATTGATAATAGCCTGAGCCGCCTCAGATTTGTGTTTAAGGAATTGAATCGTGGTACAGCGTGTCGCGTCATCAACAAAACTTATGTAGTATAGTGCATTGCCATACGACAGAACAGGAAACGGTCCGGCAAGATCTGAGTGAATGTATTCGCCTTTCGATGTTGATTGTGCAGCTGATGAGGCTGGCTTTTTGTGTACGGATTTAGATGACATGCAGGAATCACAGTGAAAGTTCTTTGGGCAATTTGGAATTACACCTGAGTTCTGGATGAGCTTCTCTGTCTTGGTTATCGTCGAAGGAGATGCATGACTGAGGGCTTTATGCCAGAATTCATAGGTGGAGCAAGCTACTTCATTTTTACGTGCGACTTACCTGATCACTGGCAAGGCACTGTCGTAATGAGCTTCCAACCAGATTTTATTATTTTTATATATTATCATCACTTTGCCATTGTCATGGAGTAGGTATCCCTTGGATCTAGCTTTCTTCCAAGAAAATAGCGGTAAAGATAAATTTGGCATATATAGTACATCATTAACCTTAAAAGTTGACACAGTTCCATCTGATATCTCACAGTGTAACAACACACTTCCTTTCCCTTCGATTGACATTCTCTCATTTGAACTTGACATCACATAACCGGAGCAAGGCACGAGTTGTTCGAATCGTTCTGGGTAAGGACACATGTGAGCAGTTGCGCAAGTATCAAGATAAAATAGATGACTAACCTGATCAATGCCCGTAACGGTTATATTTGCCCGTTGTAAGGTTATTTCAGATTGTGTCGAATTCGGTTGGGACAATTTCGGTTGGGACAATTTCTCTTTAAGTTTAGGGCAAGAGTTATAAACATGCCCTTTATACTCGGTCGGAAAACGTTTCTTGCAGAAGGAACATTCGTTCGACGAGGGGCGTTTGGAACGCTTGGATACCCTTCCAGGTTTCCTTGGCTTGAGAGAGTTATTGTCTGCTTTGCCAACTTGCGTGATGAGAGCTGTTGGAGGAGGTGCAGTGTGATCTAGATCAAGAGGACGTTGTTTAACCACGGCATAGGTACAATTGTCCTTAGTCGTCAAGTTATCAACTACATCCTTATGATGTTCACAGAACGAACTCAACAAGTAACTCCTCTTAACTTCATCATCATCAAGAAAGTCGGCTAGCTTGTGGCGGTTCGAGTTTGAAGATTCTCGGGCTAACAATGTTAACCGATCATACTCCGTCTCAAATTCGTCGATTACCGAACTGACAGTGCGACTTGGATCGTATGCATTTGCGAAGAGCGCAACCAATCTAAGTTGGTGGATCAATGTAAAAGAGCTGTTCTGGTGGTACTGCTCTTTCAAATACTTCCACATCAAGTGAGGGTCTTTGAGTTTTAAGATCTTGCCAAGGATCTTTGAACCGACGACCTGAATATATATATTTACAGCAATACTCGAAAGCTGGCTGTATGCTCCTTTTTCTTCAGGCGAAGCGTCCTTGTCCGGCTTTTTGCCGTCGACTACAATCTCGTTGAGTCCCTGCCCTTCAAATACTGCAGTCATTGTAATGGCCCACAACTCATAGGTTTCAGGACCAGTGAGGTGGGTTACATTGGTTAATGACATTGCGCGCAAGTAGTTGGTTCCGAGTCTCGAAGCGAAGAAGCCGGTTTTCGAAGACGAGGATTCCATTTCTGTTGAGCGGTTAGAAGACTTCTTTAGAGATGAGGATGCTTAATAGTGATGGAATCTTTTTGCTTTTAGGGGCACCGGGTCATAACCTGTTGAGCGGATTGGTTTGCAAAAGCTTGTGGCTGTTAGGCACAGATTGTATCACTTGGTGAAGCGAGTGGGAAAGTAAAGGAGTCTGTAAATCTGTTGTGGAGAGTTGTTAATTACTCCCACTAGGACACAGAGTGCTATATAAACTATATTTTGTAATAATAAAATCTAGTGGTTGGTATTTACGTCAAAGCGCATTAATACTAACCTCACAATTAATGGGAGATTAGTAATGTGTATTCTACACATCCCTGTCTTTACCATAATTGGAAGCACCAATTTCAACATAAATAACAAGATGTGTATGGGTACTATGGGCTGATGTAGCCATGCCTACACTACCCTCGTTTTCGCTGTTGGTATCTATGCCGGACACAGCTCTCACATTGCTGTTTGCGGCTTGACCTGTACCGCCTTGTCTGCCCAAAGTCCTCCTTGCTCGCCATTGTTCACCTCTTGGGCCGTTGGCCAGCTCAGGGTGCTGTTTGAAACGATCCCTGTTCTTGTGTCGATGATTGCATTGCTTGCATTCGGCATCCGGGTCTAATCTGTCCGTAGGTTCACGCGTGGCAAATACCTGATTTGGTGGTGGCGGCAGAGCGACTTAGGGCAAAGGGTCGTCTATTCTATTTCCACTGGCAATCCTGATGGTCGACATTAATGATTCCAAGGTAGCGTACGAATTTTGGTCCGTACATGCTCGCAGGTCCCTCCAATTTGTTAGCCAGGGGACGTGCCAAGTACCCTGGACAAATATTGCCGCCGCCAGCCCTCTTGGCACATGGTACTCTGTGCCTATGGTGGCATGCAGAGTCTCTGCCGAGTCGTTTAAACCTTGAAGATTTGCTAAGAACTTGTTTATGTAGTTGTCAGCATGCAACTCAAACTTGGTCCTTAGGAAGGCGTCCAGGGCTACTGCGTATGGTGCCGTGGCGGTCTCTCTGCGTGACTCAATGATTGACTGATAAAGTTGGTGGGCAGTTATGCAATCATGGTTGCGTGGTTGCATGCTTGGGTCAAGTCGGCCGAGAATGATATTTTTTGCCCCTATCTCACCTAGTGTCCAGGTCTCGACGGCTGTGGTGTATGCGTCCAGTCCTGGGAGGTAATTGTCCGAGTCGATCTCATCTGTTGGGGCAACCTGTTTGTGAATTGGCCGGATTCCCTCGAACCGGTGGTAGACGTGGCTAATCACGCCATCTTTGGCCAGTTTCGCTTGGAGATCATTGATCCAGTCGTCGAGGGAGACTCCTGGTGACAGGATGATTCTGCTGGAGCTGGAGGAAGATGCGTGTGACATTGTGAGACTTTCTTGGGTTTTGGTAAGAAAAGTGTTTTAAGAAAACTTGCAGTATCATTAGCATGGTTCATTTATGCGTGGTACTGCACCGGGCTCATACCCTGTTTTACTTGGTATATGAAATGGGGAACGTACACTTGCGTTTGACAGCTAAGATATGAGGTTATCTAGAGTGGATTGTAAGTGACTCTATGGATGTGTGTGTTCTAATTTAAAGTTGGAAATTCTCCCATTTTATACCCTATCAGCTCGCTTGCTAGCGAATCATATGCCTACCATGCTTACTCATCCAGTATGCCTTGCCTGAACAGATGTGCCAAACTGTTGTGGTTATGAGCTGTGAGGTATATAGCAATTATGTCTCTGCTGTCCGTCGGTTGAATTACACGGGCTCATGTGCAATGGTGAGTCGCGGAGATGGCGCGCTCACGCTGGGTAATGGCACAATGGACACTGAGTGCGTATCACTGTGGCCAAATGGGTGTCAGTAGGTATCAAATGTGAACTCTTACTGACGATGTTGATCTATGAAGGTGATGCTAGATGTGCATCCCGACAATTGATAATATCATCTAATGGATGATGTGAAGTATGATATTATTTTGGATAGATTGATTCACTAAGCTCGGCAGGTGAAGAGATTGTAGAGTACATGAACAGCGTCAGTGCACCAGCCTGTATTTTCCACCCTGTCCTAATCCAGCAGCCCATCCTCCGTTCCCCTGTCTCCTAACAACTCAACCGAGCCAGCACAACACAAACTCTTGTGCTGGTGATGGCTAGGATTACAATGCACAAGGGTAATGATCACTGAGAGTGAAGGAAGAACTTTCCAGGTGGCTCCATGATGAGTAGAGGAACAATGGAGCACTTTATAGAAAGTGTTTCTAGATTTTACTGCCAGATGGAGGAGACTAGAATATTCCGTGGTACTGTTTTGGGTAAATAAGGCGAGAGTCTAGCTACCTCAGATGTGTACTTAATTAGCGCTTTATACCTCCTAAATCCTCATAGTTCTGAATATCAAATATATCAGCAGCTCATATTGATTCATCGATAATCATCCGTAAACCTTCTGCCAATTAACCTCCGTAAGCTCTTACCTTTACAACAAAAACATGTCATGTGAGTTGTCCATGCCCAAGGCACCTTCATGACACACTCACCCTCCATGCGCTACCTGCCAGGGCTACCTTAGCTGAGCACAACACGGCGGTCTTCTTTAGAGAAGAGATAAGTACGTGAACAATAGGTATGAGTATAAATAGAAGATGTTGCGTGAAGAAGAGTACTCCTTCACGCTGGGTATATATGTACATCAGATAATAGGACAGCCCTAAGCTCTGTCTCGAACAGTATTACTACGCAATCCCTATGAAGCGACCCTATGTTCCTGAGCCTGTCCTAATTATTTGAGAACTTGATCTAACCCCGAGTTGTGTTTTAGAATGGAACTCCCCACGAGACACCATCCTAGTTTCCGCCTCGTTTATCCATGAAATATAATCACCCACGATGCTGGGACAACTTTTGCATCCTCAGAATTCCGCCAATACGCTACTTCAATGTCAATATCCACCAAAGAAATACCTATTGAGGCGCATCAGTCAATTGGTATCGTTGAAAGGTACCATGCTCCCCTACGACGGGCTTATTTGATCATCTGCGACGAATTTAAGAATAAGTGTATGTTGTGAATACCTCGGGTCAGCTCCGATCAAGCCTCATCGGGCTCCCACCATTGCAGCACTCGGACACTCGGCCGCAGTAAGCTAGATGAGATTGTTGAAATTGGTGCTTCCAATTATGGTAAAGACAGGGATGTGTAGAATACACATTACTAATCTCCCATTAATTGTGAGGTTAGTATTAATGCGCTTTGACGTAAATACCAACCACTAGATTTTATTATTACAAAATATAGTTTATATAGCACTCTGTGTCCTAGTAGGAGTAATTAACAACTCTCCACAACAGATTTACAGACTCCTTTACTTTCCCACTCGCTTCACCAAGTGATACAATCTGTGCCTAACAGCCACAAGCTTTTGCAAACCAATCCGCTCAACAGAGATTAGGGCGCTGATAGCACAGCTAAGTACCTAATCACTCTGGCAACATCCCTACATCCGAGCGTTGCCTGGTGGACCAATGCGTTTAGACTGAGGCGCACACCACTCTGATGGCTACCGAGGGGCAACAGCATATAATGTGACATCGGTGTATAGCTCTGCAATACCGGGAGTTCCACACTAGCAACCAGTGTCAATAGTATGTTATGACAGGAGATATTGGCAGGGGCTATGGAAGTGGTTACTGTGACAGAAGTAGGAAGCACCTGTGGTGAGTGCATGATCAGGACTTGGGTACTGAATGTATATATAAGGAAGCCATACTTCCGCAGATAGATTGTAAATCAACCATCTCACTACTGTCCATTCCAACGCTTCTTCTCACTACACCCATATCAATTATATCCGCGCATCCATAATCATTTGCATCCATTTCAGGTATTCCTCTGTCCCCTCATGACCTCGTTATTATAACAGTGTATTGACAAATATATGATGCTGCAAATTGCGGTAAAGGCTGTCAACAACTCAGCGGGCCCAAATCGCTTGATACCTACTCTACTCGTGTTCGGATCATACCCACAATTAGTAGATATTGATCCGCCAGCTGCAACAATTTCACAATGAGCTGCCGTTATAAAGTTGGCTATGAAAGAAGTTCGGCGTTGTTGCGCTGAGTGACAAGTCAAGGATGCATTGCGTTTAAGAAATGGTCCTCAAACAACCAACTTACAACAGCTTGATCTCAATTCGGAAGTCTTAATCTGGCGAGAGAATTAAGGATGGTCAGGGCCCTTTCGACTCTTAGCTATTGATAGAGAATTGTGCAGCGTTGAGGTGCCAAACAGTCCCAGTAACTTCAGATCAACGGCTGTTAAATCATACTTGAGGAATAATGGTAATACTAATGAAATTATTTCAGGCGTTGCGGAGCCTGAACTCACTGTAGCTCGAAGAAATCCCAGCCGGAGATGTCTAATGCCGAACCGTTATTGTGAAAAATTCTTTGCAGGAGTATTTATCAATCAAATCCCATTAATGACAAAATTTCTCACAAATAAGGAAAAACTGGATATAGAACTTGCCAAGGAACTTCGAAGTCATGGAGTCATCACAACAAAAGGCCAACCATTCCATCTGAACCGAAATAAAGAGATAGAAGGCTTAATCAAAAAAGGTGTTTTCAAGTTTGTGCCATATGAATCCAGAATGAATGGGGCGCGACTTTTTAATTCACGGTTTGTGGATCAGATAAAAGGTAAGGGTACTGCACATCCATACGAAAAATTGAGACTGGTTGTTCAGGCATACAATGATGAAGGGAAATATAATATCCTGACTCAGGCTCCAACTATACAGAGATGTAGTCAGCGTCTAATCCTATGCATTGCTCCTGGACTTTTTCTGAAATATAAGCTATATCTCCGAGATATCATGCAGGCCTATGTCCAATCCGAATATCCATTGACCCGGAAAATTTATGCCAAACCACCCAGGGAAATATCAAATTCGCTTCCGTATGGTATGATCATGCAGATTCTTTGACCATTATATGGCCTGCCTGAATCCGGGGCCTATTGGTTCAGAACCTACCAAAAATACCACAGAGACAAACTGTCAATGCATGACTCTTCATACAATCCCTATTTGTTGATCACAAATAAAGACGATATGTTTGGTATTGTAGGGTTACAAACTGATGACACGCTTATACTCGGGGACAAAACGTTTCTCAGGTTAGAAGACCACAAGCTAGTAAAAGCTAAATTTTCTGCAAAGCCAACAACCGAATTGACGACCCTAAATCCTCTAACATTTAATGGTGGCAGAGTGATACAAGATGGCAATGATATTATTTTTGTTCCCAAGGATCAAGGTGACCAAGTTGAGCTAATTGATACAAATTCTCCAACCTATAAAGAAGACTTCCTGGCGCAATGTGCTCGAGGAGCATATATTGCAAGCATTTGCCAGCCACAGGCCTACTATGATCTATCTGTTGCAGCACAAAATCAAGACCCCTCTATAGCTGAAATAGATCTCTTGAATAAGCGCCTGCAGTGGCAGATTGAAAACAAATAGACAGGAACCTGATTTGTACCTGTTAAACTTGAGATAGCGAAGCTATTTGTGTTTGTAGATGGTTCTTTTGCTAATAATAAAGATCTAAGCTCCCAGATTGGGCTCTTGCTTGTACTAGCAAATGAGTCAAAGCAGGAAAGGAATTGCCATATTTGTGGAAATATCCTCCATTGGGGCTCTGTTAAATGCCGTCGAATCACTCGGAACGTGTTGGCCTCAGATCTATATGCCATGGTACATGGAATAGATAGTGCATTTGCTGTCAGTACCACTTTGAAAATAATAACCAAGCAGTTTGTCAGGATTGCCTTCTGTATAATCTATATATGTGGAGATAACCAAAATCTAGTGTTCTATGATTCTGGTCTGGCCTTTTGGCCGAGTGGTTATGCACCAATCTCATGCACAATGTAGGATGGCGCCCTTTAGCCTGAATACCACCTCTTTGACCTATGACTCTGCCCTGCTGTCTACATGCTGCTCTGACACAGTTCCAACTCCAAGACATCCCCACAATTATCTGTACAGATTCTTTTTCATTGTACAAATGTATGGTAAAGCTCGGCACAACAAAAGAGAAAAGTCTCATGATTGACATTATGGCAATTAGAGAATTTTATGAATAACGCAAATTATCCGAAATCAGATAGATCAATGGCAATGACAACCCTGCTGATCCAATGACAAAGTTTAATCCTACAAAGGCACTTCAGATGCTAGTGGACAACAAAGAGATGCACATGCAAATGGAGGGATGGGTTGAGAGAGAACCTTAAGATTGAAAATATTAAATGACTTCAAAATTCCCTGCATAAACAGCAAAATTGTGCACGTGAAAAGAAAAAAAATTTCCCAGTTTTGGAACAGAAGTCATGTGCACATTAATAAGCAGAATATGTATTAAACAATTGTAATAGTAGTGCTACTTACGTAATATTCCCTTGGCATTCTTACATGATACCCAAGGACTAGAACAGATAGATAGAATGAATATATGTGAATATTATTGTATAGTTTTATTGAATATATTTATTGCCTTTTATTTACGCGCATATATTGTATTGTACCAATAGATAGGTTGAGAAGGAGGTGTTGCAGAGAGGGAGATGGGTGGAGTGTTGGATGGGATGCTAAAAGAACAAGCGCCCCTTTCTGTCATAGGGGCATGATTTTCGATTGTGAAGTCCATTGCCGCCATTGCAAAATTTGTTTGTGATGGACCTGTCTAGCTTAGTTTACATGAGTAGGTGAATTGTTACCCCCAGACACATCTTGTTGTTGAAATTGGCGCTACTTGGCAATGAAGAGTCGCATTAACATGTAATGTAATAAGGTTCGAATATTACTAGGATGTTCATGACGGCTCATACATTGACCAGCCTCCAAATTATCTAGCATAAGCTAGTGAATTGTGTCCTTTGCCTAGCTGTAGTAATTAGTTTAAATAGCGCTCTGATACTAAGTGGGTTTAATCAACAACTCTCCACCATAGTTTTCAGACTCTTCAATCTCCTAACATTCTTCACTAGATGATATTAAATACAAGCCTAACAGCTTAAGCTACTCTATACAACTTCCATTTCAACAGGTTATGACCCGGTGCCCAAGAGAAAAGCATTGATATCCTAGAATTTCCCTTTTCTCTTAAAATCCAAGTAATCACAACTAATAGTTCAATAGAAATGGCAAATTCCTCCTCGAACCAATTCTCCATCCCTCAAGCATACAATAAATATTTTGCAAAGCAATTAAATTGCTCCATGCGAAATATATCATTCTCAAACGTTACCCAACTCACCGGACACGATACCTATGAGTCCTGGGCCATCACAATGGTGTTGTGATGTGATTATTGCATTTACTCTAAATTTATCTCTGCCAAGTGCTAGGGATACAACACATCTATGCGAGTACTGCACAGCCCTACATGGCTATCATTACGATGGACTATTGAGGCGCAGCTCTATACAATGGCATAGAGTAATGTGGGATAGTATTGCATGGAATTAAGATTGTAGTACTTCATTCATAGACGGTGATGTACTGTATTGCGGGTGCCAAATATGTGTATATAAGTCCTATCTTCTACTGTGATATGTAGAATAATATAACCAAGCTATTCATCATATTGTCAAGCTCTGATAATCCTTATCCACCCTCTGCACTATCCCTAGAATATTCAACATCTCATACCTACTCATACCTTAATTACAATAAATGGAGGCAATATGGAGAGGCCAGAAACTCTATAAACTAGTTGTTGAAGGAAAGAAGCCAAAGGAAGATGCTTGCCTTGAATAGCAGGAAGCATTTAGCGAATTTTCAACAATTGCTATTAATATTTATATCCTTGTAGTGTGTCTGAGTATACTGAGAAAATTTCTCAAGTTATAAGACCCCCACAAAATGTGGATTTTTTTTGATTACCAAATATCATTGGACCAATAATTTCACATTAGTCCATCAGCTAGGATCACTAATGTCGCTTTCGAGCACATTTGACCCCAGTGGCACAATGCAATCTTTCATAGACTTGTATGAGAATGAATACTTCCGGACTGCTTCTCTAGCCCGCAAATCCTCCAGCCTCAGCCGTCAAAAGATCGCAGATTTCTTAGATGATGATGAGATAAAAAGAGATTTGATACTGGCATTCATGAGTCGACATCATAAGAATATTGTTCACAACTTGGTAACAAAGGATATCATATCCTATTCCGAAGTAAAGCAGCGTCTTCTTGACCTTGATCATAAGTTACCCCTACAATTCTCTACTCACACAGCTCATGTCAAGCAGTTCAAGAAAATGAAAAATGACAACTCAAGAATAGTAAGACCTTCAAAGGTAGCTAAACCTAAACATCCTAAACATCCTAAAAATTCTAAAGCAAAACAATGTTCCTTTTGTAAAAGACATTTTCCGCTTGAATATAGAGGTCATGTATGGAATACTTGTGTCAGACTGCGTGAAAGAAATGCTAAAGGACCTATTGATAACCATTAACGAGCAAATATTGCTGTCAATGGACCTCAAGAGGTTAGTGTCGGAATACTTCGGTGGTAATTGATATCACAAGCTTGATGTAGCAGTAACAATTATGGTACGTATGAAATGATCTATCTCCCCCCTGTCTTCCTTGAAGAAAAACATCTATAAACCGTAAAACCCCCGTCTCCTAACGCCATTCCCAAACGGGTACCTCATTACTCATCAACACAATTAGTCATTAGTTCAAAGGAAATATATATTGATCATTGGATTGTTAAGTCATTAAACACTGGCAACAAGCAAAACAAAAAGTTAATGCCATACTTGTACATTATACACGGTCTACCATATCTTCGTTCCTCTCCACCCATTCATGGTGATCAATTTTGATAGTGTTGGTGTCAATAAGATCTCTCAGAGCATTAGAACACTTGGATTTTGTCATTGCATCTGCTGGATTGCAGTCTCCTTTGACCCAGCATACATGGGTAATTTCGCGTCTCTCATACAATTGACAAAGGCACATGAGATCTATCATAAGTCTCTTTTTGCGAGTGGTGCCGAGTTTTACCAAGCATTTGTATAAAGATTTCGAGTCAGTACAAATAGTCAGAGGAATGTGCATGCCAAGGATTTTCTCGAGAGTTGATTTTATGGTTGCTCCTGAGTCAAATCCATGTACCATTGCATACAATTCTGCAGCGAGGACGCTTCTAGTTAT
This sequence comes from Blumeria graminis f. sp. triticale, assembly GCA_905067625.1. Classification (NCBI taxonomy): domain Eukaryota; kingdom Fungi; phylum Ascomycota; class Leotiomycetes; order Helotiales; family Erysiphaceae; genus Blumeria; species Blumeria graminis. The sequence goes on along the minus strand of LR898472.1, from coordinate 6,320,931 downwards.
TTTTCTATATTTGATAGAGGACCAGTGTAAAATATTTGCTCTATTTTCTTTATCTGCGAGTAGTATTATGAAACCAATCTGGGTCGAGAAATCTTTGTTGTTCGCAAATGATGAGTCAGCAAATACTATTACTTTTAATGAGTTAATGTCGAGTTTTATGAACTTCAATCCTCTGGATGAATTTTCTTTTTGCCAGTTAATTCTTTTATTCAGTAATTTGATATCTGATTCATTCGGATCGATAATTTGAGCAGCGGCAGACAGGTCAAATGAAGCTTCTGGTTGACACAAACTTGCAACATATGCCCCTCGAGCTCTCTGGGCAACATATTGTTCTTTTGGTGTTAGTCCCTTTCTAACTTTGTTCCTTGGCCTGATTGTATCTATAGGTATAGGAGAAATTGGGCACAAATTTTCACAATGCTGTGCCTGTGTTAGAACAATTGATTGGTCCTCTATAAGATTGAGTTTTCCCCCATTAAATTTGATTGGAGTTAACATTGTGAGCATCTCTCGTTCCTTTGCAATGAATCCTACTTTGGTTAACTCTTCTTGTTCCCTCTTAATAAACGCTTCATTAGCTCCGAAAAGTGTATCATCTGTCTGCATACCAAGTATGCAGACCCCATTTCTATCTTGTCTGCTGTGCAGGAGGCAAGGATCGTACGTTGATTGCACCATTTGTAAGTTGTTGGTGTGGTGTTTCAAGTAAGTGTTGTACCAATGATTTCCTGCCTCGGGTATACCATACAAGGGCTTGATAACTTTTAATACGGATCTTACTTCTGCTAGTTCCGGAGGTGGTCGGATGAAAAAATCGCGGCAAAAATTTGTCAATCATTGTACATATGCCTGAGATATGTCACGGACGTATAAATTGAGTTGTAGTGTGGTAGTTAAGGCGAGGATAATTTGTTGACTAACCCTTTGAATGGTGGGTGACTGAGTTAATACGAAGTCTTTTCCATGATCCCTGTATGCTTGTACAACGAGTCGGGACTTTTCAAAAGCTTTGTCTGTTCCTTTGTTTTTCACTTCATCAACAAATTGCGAGTTGAAAATTTTTGTTCCAAGCGGAATATCTGAGTATTGGACGAATTCAAAGACACCTTTTTCAAGCAAGCCTTGTATTTCTTTTTGTCGGGAAATTTGAAATGAAGGATCCTGTGTAGTTGTGTGAGATATAAAATGTGCAAATAAATTAGGCGCATTACAGATTTGTTGGGGCTGCTTGCGAGTTCGAGGCGTGTCTCGGCGAGGTATTATTTTATTGTTACTTTGGACGTCTCCGGCGTGCACTGATTTATCATTGCTCTGATTGTTTGTGTCGTCAATTTTGTAATATGGTCTTACTGAAGTTGAGCGAAAGTCGGTTGGTCCTGATGGTAGATCAATTACACAAGTTTTGTTGTTAACTTGAATTAGTTTAAAAGGGCCGCTCCACATGCCTGCTTGGCCAGTATTTCCTTCGCGCCACACTAGTACATCGGAGTTTAATGGTAGGTCATGTAGACTTGTTGTGTTAGGGCCGTTTTGATGGTTTAATGCGGCGTTCACACTTAACTTTGCGCGTAATTTGCCAACCTCTTGCATTGCCTTTTTGAAAGCAGCAGCTCGTTGAATAACGGATGGCATTGGAGGGTCTGAGTTGGTCATTCTTGGGTATGCTCCAAATACCAAAAGAGTTGGAACTAGTCCATTGGGCCCAGCAGTGTCATTTATGGCTTTAACTGCCATTTGAAGCATGCAGTCTTTATTAACTCCGGCTCCCCTTAATTCATCAACTATTATTTTGTATACTCGACAAATACAGGAATGGTACCGCTCTACTTTTCCAATGGACCAATGCGCTTCGACAGGAACGTTCTTTACAGAGATTGCCATTGAGGATGCATTTTAGTTGAACTCTTTGCTTACAAAGTTTTTACCAGCATCTGTAATAATGCAGTCTGGAGGTCCAACGTAAGTATCTATCCAACAGGCACGTATAGCGTCCCACGTGTGTTTGGCGGAGATGCCATTCAGCCATCTAGCAGCCTGAAAATTTGTCGCATCATTGACAATGTGCAGATCTGGATTATTATCAATATACATTTTATCAACAAGAATGGAATGGTTGAATTGAAGGTCAGTGTCTTTGAGATTAAACCTGAAATGATTAGGTGCCCCTCGGTGCCTTTGGCAATGGTTGCAGAATTTAGTTAAATGATCTAAATATTTTCTAGGAACAATGCTATGTCCTGATTGTTTTAATATAGAGAAAAGTCGCTGAGCAGAAGGATGACCGAATCGACGGTGTAGTCGCTTTAGCTCTGCTTCATTAAGGAAACAAGGATTCGTATTAAGAGAAGTAGAAATTGAAGATTTTAAAAACTCCCCCCAGAGCAAAAATGCATGACCAAAACGCCGGATTACAGGAATTTTCTTGCTAGGAGTTACTAACTGGTTTTTTTAGGTTTTCGTAGTAAACTCCAAGTTTGTCCATGTCTAGAAGTGATAAGAGAAATGGCGTGTCTGCTTGAACAATATGAAACTCAATCTTTCCGATTGGAGTGTCTAAGTTGGTAGTACCTATTGACATACTAGAGCCTATACCAAATTGTACTTTAATCAACCCAGCTTTTGTCTGATCTAGATAAGCGTTTGAAATTTTCTTGAGGGCCAAGAATTGTTTGTAGCCTGCTGTGGAATATTTCGATGCACTAGTATCAATAACAATTCCATAAAAATAGGTATCATTGCATCTTCCTGGATTTATAAATATAGTTGGGTCAGTGTGTGGCTCACAGATTGTTGGCGTTTGATCTTTACCAGTCAGAGAGTGAACAAAAGAGTTATTAGCAAGGGCCGAAAAAATTTCTTGGGGCTTTTCGAGAAATCCTGTAGATGTAACAAATGATTTGTCAAAGTGTGATTGCCCCTCGATGTCATCAGTAGGTGAGTTTGTTTCTAAAATTAGAGTGTCCATTTTGAACTCTAGGTCGGATTCCTCTTGTTCAACCTCGTTGTGGTGTCCTTCCAATTCCGCGACAAATTGTTCGGCTTTCTTTTCAAAACGTTGCAGCAGTTTTTTCTTGAAACTATTTCTAGCTTCTTCTTGCTCTGCGGTTGAATGATTGTGCAACCAACACCCCTGACAGTTACAAATGTAACATCTCTTGTTAGAAGGCTGTGTTTGGCTTGTGTGTCGATTTATGGGTGGTTTTAGTGATGGTTGGTTGAGGTTAAATTTATTAGCTTTATGAAAACGCCGGTCAGTGAAAAGTTGCTTTGTACACACCTCATTGTTTGCTTCAGCTGTTGATATTGACGCCTGGAGGTCATTTAATAAACCGCCTAGAGTCTCACTTGGCTTAAAGCATGCAAGTTGACAAGCTTGGACTCCTCGACAAGCATTTATGAGTTTAAGATGTAGATGCTTGTCTGTCCTATACTCAGGGTCGAGACTTAGTTGCAAAAATCGAAGTTCTTTTACCAGCAGCATTAGGCATTCTTGGACTGATTTGTCTTTGCTTTCATTTTCCATTATGACTCGGGATTAGGAGAGAGCTTCCCATCTGGCTAACCTGTTTCGTTTTGTTTCTGGACCTTCGAAATATTCTTTTATTGCAGTGCACAATTTATCAAAATCCTTCCAATGTCTGTTTGATGTGATAGAATAGTAGTGAGTTAGGACCGGGCCGCTAAGCATAGTCGAATATGCTTTTGCGTGTAGTTGTTCTGGTATCCCAGACTTTTCACATAATTCCATGAAGATATTTATCTTGAAATCAAACGTATCATCTTCGCCATGGTACTTCAAGTCAGGCTCGTACATCTTCGAAAGATTTGCTAATTCTCTCGCATAATCAGCAGGTGGTTGTGATGAGGATGGAAGCGAGTTAGATTGATATTTGTTCGAGGCAGTGTCGGCTGAAGTTGTCGACAAAGAGGTTACTTTGTCTTTTACAAGAGTCGGTTGTTCGGATGTGCTGTTTTTCATGAGATGTAAAATTTTAACCAAATTAAAAGTTTTGTTTGAATTGGAAACTTCTTCAAAAGCTCATTCAGATGGTATTTTTTCCATCAAAGTATTGTGTAAGGACTTGGCAATTGTAGTTTTTCTCTTTCCGTCCCATTCTACCCAAACTCTGTTTGACCTCAGGTAAAGTCGAAGACAGCGTTGAACTGAAAGCGATGCAGCCTTGAAATCAGCTTCAGTGAAGTGCGAAAATTCATCTTTGTATGCCTCCCAAGGGTTATCATCCTTAAAATTGAATTCCGAAAATCCACATATCTTTTCCCTTATATAATTATTTACAGACCTTTGTTGGCCTTCTTGTCCGGATGAGGCGATGTCATTCTTAACGCTTGTTTCTGCCATTGCGTAAGTTATCTGGGTATATAGGTATTTTTATAGTGGGATTTTCAGCGTGGAAAGAAAAATCGGAAATGCAAGGATTTGACTATGCAGAATTGACAGTAAGATCGAGGGTATAGAGGGTATGGGGATAATTTCCTATTAAATTGATAATTTATTTAAGTTCGGAATGCGTGTATGAGTGCGTGATGGACGCAAAATCAAGTGCCTTTATCAGGGGTTGATTTCTTGAATATAGACTGGAAGACGAGGGCCTTTTTCAGGGGACAACTTTCAAAATATATTCCTTAGCAAAAACAAATTGAACAGAGGCCTTTATCAGGGACTGGACTTATTTGTTTCTCTCTTCACAGGTATTCTGATCTGAATTCGAAAACTGATCAGTGTCGGAATACTTCGGTGGTAATTGATATCACAAGCTTGATGTAGCAGTAACAATTATGGTACGTATGAAATGATCTATCTCCCCCCTGTCTTCCTTGAAGAAAAACATCTATAAACCGTAAAACCCCCGTCTCCTAACGCCATTCCCAAACGGGTACCTCATTACTCATCAACACAATTAGTCATTAGTTCTAAGGAAATACATATTGATCATTTGATCGTTAAGTCATTAAATAGTTAGTCATCATCCCTTCTATTTTGATACCTGTGCAACAGCTCACATGTGTCACAGGCTCATACCTGGTTATCATTAGGCTGCTGCCTAACAAATAAGGCTTGAACTCTTCCAATCATATTAAACATCATACATGTCATGAACCCCTCCACGACTCATTAGACCCAAGTATAGGCCTTGGCCCAGTTCATGCAAATCTATTCTTAAATGACAAATTTAGATTGCAGACAGGACGACTCGAACACCAGTCGTGAGTCATCTAAGCCACATGCATCATAACTATTTTAATAACTAAAATTACTAACATTAAAATGAAGCTGAATTAAAATAGACGGAGATGCTGGTGTTTGTCGGAGGACAGGTCATGATCTATTTTGAGAATGGTATGAAATGAGGGAACGAGATCATAGTCTTGTAAATAAATAGGAGGCTTTCAGTCATGTCTCTGCTCGTTACTTTAAGATTTTCATTTGTATCTAGCTCTGAGTTCAGTTTGAATAAAACGCCACTTTAAGACCGTCACAACATGTGTCCTTACCCAGGAAGATTCGAACAAATTTCAGCTTGCGCCGGTCATGTAATGTCCAGTTCAAACGAAAAGATATCAATCGAGGGGAAAGGAACTGTAGTTTTAAACTGTATACTATCAAATGGAAATATTTCTACATTTAAAATTGATGATGTGCTATGCGTACCCAAGTTATCCTTGCCATTATTCTCTTGGAAGAAAGCTAGATCTAGAGGATATATGCTCCAAGATGATGGAACTACAATGAGGATATTTAAAAATAATAAAACATGGTTGGATGCTTACTACAATGGTCCGTTACCTGTGATCAGGGAAAGGACCGAAAAATATGAAAGTGCATTTTCTACCTTTGAATTCTGGCATGAAGCTATCTGTCATTCGGCACCTTCTTCGATGTCTAAGACAGATAAGCTCATACAAAACTCAGGTATCATCCCAAATACACCAAAGAACTTCTACTGTGACGCCTGTATGTCTTCCAAATCAGTACATCAAAAGCCTTCTCCATCGATTTTTAGAGCAAAACTCAAAGGCGAATATATCCATTCAGATCTTGCAGGACCATTCCCTGTTCCATCTTATGGCAACGCTTTATACTACATAAGTTTCATAGATGATGCAACACGATGTGCAACTATCCGATCCCTAAAATACAAATCTGATGCGGCGCAAGCCACTATAGATTTTATTATTGCCTTGGAAACGCAGTACAATTGCAAAATCAAGTCACTTAGAACAGATAATGGCGACAAATATGTCAATGAATCACTATCCAAATTCCTTGCTCAGAAGGGGACAAGTCATCATTTGACTCCTTCCTATTCACCGGAATCTAATGGTGTAGCCAAAAGGCTTAATAGGTCGATCTCTGAAGGAATACGAGCAATGCTAAACACAGTTAAAGATAAGCGGTTGTGGGCTGAAGCAGCGCAGACATTTATTTACACTAAAAATGGTACTACACATGGCTCTGTAGATGGACAGACCCCATATGAAGCTTGCCACGAGAGAAAACCATCCATTTTACACCTTCAACCCTTTGGAAGAGAATGCTACGTGCATGTCCCCATGGCGAGGCGACCATCCGGAAGCAAGCTTCTACCAAGGGCGCAGAAAGGTGTTTTTGTTGGATACACTGAGGTCGATCATCACTATCAAATATTTGTTCCTGAGAGAAAACAGATTATCATATCAGCAGACGTGAAATTTCTACCTCATCAGCTTGATAAGTCCGTCCCAGAGAAAATCTTTGATCTCTACCCACATATCATGAATCAACCTAACTTACCAACTTCATCACTGACGTTGAACAGTTCATTGAATTCTCTAAATATTGTACAAGAAAAAAATACTTGAAATGTCCATCAAAATCAAGATCCATGTCACGCTGTTCAATCCGATTTAAGAGAGCCATCATCACAAGAACCGTCATCAATTCTAGCTACTGCTCAGATTGAACCCCAGCCAACAACAAATTTGTCAAATCAATGCCATTCATCAAATGATGATTCAAGAACATCCGTTAACTCTAGACCAAAGCGCACAATACGTCCTCGGACATATGAAGACACGATAACAGGGTAATGGTGGAAAACTTCTCGTGATCCTCCTGAACCCGAATTGCAGATTTCAACGTATGGTGTTGATAACAAGTTAGCCATGTTAAATATTCATGATGAAACTGAACCCAGCTCATACAGTGTTGCCAAATCATCACCTAATTGGGCTTACTGGGAAAAGGCATTTGATGAGGAGATAGCATCCCTTAAAGATGACGACGTTTGGGATGTTGTTCCTCGACCTAAAGGACGAAAAGTTGTTAATGGCAAATGGGTGTGCAAGATAAAAAGAGATGCACATGGGGAAGTTGAACAATACAAAGCACGTTACGTTGCCAAAGGATTCTCACAGATCCAAGGACTTGACTATGACGAAACCTTTGCTCCAGTTGTACGACTTGATTCATTACAGTTAATTTTGGCAATTGCGGCATCTAAGAAATGGAAAACGAGACAGCTCCACATTAAAACTGCATTTTTATATTGAGTCTTGAATGAGGACATTAACATGGAACTTCCTGAAGGGTACAGGCAAGGAGATCATGATGCAAAACTTAAAAAGTGTATATACAGACTCAAGCAATCACCTCGGGTATGGTGTAAAAAGAATATACTGGCTCAACTAATTTCTATTAAGGGCTCGGGGAGCTTCGCTACATATATACTACAATGGTGGGTCTAAACATCATAAAGGACACATGTTAATCCTGATTACTAGGATTAGCCCTATATTTCAACACTCCCCTAAAACTCGCAAATAGCCAAGAGTGAAGCTATTCAGAGGGTTGAGATCACGCTTGAAATCCCAATTGCTTGTTGATTGGCCTCAAACTTAGCCCTGTCCAATGCCTTTGTCATTCCGTCGGCTAATTGTCGCTCCCCTGGCACATACCGTATTGAAATCGTACCTTTCTTTACTTGGTCGAGGATATGGTGGTACGCAATATCAATGTGCTTAATTTTTGAAGTGTTTGATACTCCTGACGCTAGTTGAATTGCTGATTTGTTATCACCTAACAACATCGGCGCGGCGCTACCTGCGCAGTCCTTGCCTTCAATTCTGCGACCAGTCTTCTTAGCCAGATCACCTTCTTGGCCGCCTCACTATCTCCAACATACTCAGCCTCAGTTGTTGATCTAGCTACAGAATGCATTTTTCTGCTCGAGCAGTGGACTATACCTCCGTTTAACATCAAGACACACCCAAGGATACTTTTTCTATCCTGTTGGTCATCGGTATAATCTGCGTCGGCATATCCCATTTCGTCATTCAACTGTGCTGGTCCAGAATATACTTCAACACTATGGTTCAGAGTATAGTATTCAATTGGTGGATCTCCCTTATGATCCTTTTCCCAAATGTTGTACCAAACGTGACTGTGCGAGAAATATATCCAACAATTCTAAGAAGAGCCTTCCAATGGTTCCAGCCTGCTTCCGTCGCAAATGATGCCATTCTAGTGACAGCAAAAACAATATCAAAACGTGTATTGTTGAGCCACATGAGTTTACCCAAGAGTTGAACGTACTTCTTCTTCTCCCCTTCGTTCAATACGCGTCCTGTATTTTCCTTTAAATCATTGACAGCTCCCTTCTCCATTGGTGTAGCATAAAGTAGCGAGTCCTCGTAAAGGTATTCTTGCACAATTCCTCTCGCATACTTTTCTTGATCAATTGAAATTGCACCATTTGGTTGACGTTTGATGCGAATTCCTAGAACATCCTCCGCATTCCCAAGCTCCTTCATTTCGAATCGACTTTTCAATTGAACTTTCAGTATCAATAGCTTTCTCATTAGCACCTGTAATAAGCATATTGTCGACATGCACTCCTATCACCACGCCAGTTGCCTTTTGGGTCAATATTGTTGGATCAGTTGTAGATGCTGTGAATCCTATGCCTTCGAGAAATCCTGACAGTAACAAGTACCATAATTGTGCTGCCTGCTTCAGCCCATAAAGACTCTTTAGTACTTTCACAAATCTTCCGAAGTAATGTTGTGCCTCTTTTGGGACCTCAAGAAAGATATCCTCTGTCAAGTCTGCTGCTAGAAATGCTGCAACAACATTCAATTGATGGATTCTCCAACCGTGTTTCGCTGCAATTGCCACGATTATTCGTAGCCCTTCCATACCAATTGCTGGCGAAAAAGTCTCTTCATAATTGATGCCGTGGATCTGCGAAAACCCTCTTGCTACCAATCGAGCTTTATATTTTACTATCTTCCCATCTTTGTCAGTTTTGGCATCAAATACTAACCTTGCTGATATTGCTTCAACCCCCTCTGGTAATGCATCTATGGGCTTGGAAAGTGTCTTGTTTCGAATGATGTTATCCATCTCAATTTTGAAAGCCTTAAGCCATTCTTCATTGTCTGGGAGCTCCATTGCCTGCTTAAATGTAAGTTCTTTGTAGATCACTCTTTTATGAATACCTTGCTCGTTTTTCATTATATTGACCTGATCGCGTCGTCTTCTACCATCACCTCTCGTTTGCTGCCTCCGCGCTGCGGATTCTTTCGCGATTTCATCTTGTCGTAGCTGTTTGAGTTGTGCTTTTGTCTCCCTTTTTCTGCGGCTGTCTGTTTTTGCGTTGGTTGACGTATTGAGGTTCGGGGCATAATGCTTGTATTTGCTTCCTCATTTGACATTGATGTCGAACTAACGAAGTCTGTGAGCTCGCTTAATGTCGAATCATCGCTTTCATTGGCTGAAAATTTTTGATCTTTGGACAAGCCCCCAATCTCACTCTCAATTGTGCCATCACCACTCATTACGTCATTAATTTCGCAATCTTCATCCAAATTGTCGCCCGAATCATCTTCATCATAATTAGCCTCATTATCCCCCATTTCCGATTCTCCAATTATCTGCTCCCAAGAAATCAGATTGCTATTATTTGTGCCATTGACCGTCTGATCGAATTTCACAAAACGTGCTTCAATTACTCTCTTTTCCTTTGAACTCCATATTAGAAAGATCTTTTCCGACTCTTCTTTCAAACCGACAAAAACACCTTCCCAAGCCCTTGGATCCAGTTTCTTTCTCTTTTCTTTTGGTATATATACCCATGCTGGGCATCCAAATGCCTTCCATTGCAGCGGACTTGGCTTCTCCCCACTCCATTGTTCCCAAGGTGAAAGCTCCATATCCTTGACCTGCTGACAATTGTGAACATAAACTGAGTGTTTGGCGGCAAGTTGCCAGAATTCCGGCTCCATTTTCATTCCAAATCTCATTGTACTCGCCTTTTCCATTATTGTGCGCATACTGCGCTCCGCGAATCCATCACCTTCTGGGTGATATCCAACTGTTGGCTCTAGTGCAATATCACGGCCATCACACCACTTCATCAACTCCGTATTTAAGAATTCTCTTCCACGATCAAAACGAATTTCTTTCACTTTTTCACTGCTACCCCAACGGCGTCTTTGAGATTCTACAGTATCAATCCATTCACGAACTTTGCCCTTAGCTTGTGATTTGTTTGTTAGAAAATACACCCAGATCATACCGGTATGTTGATCTGTTATTGATAGCATATATCGATTCCCTTGTATTGAATGCTGACTGATCGGCCCCCACAGATCCATTTGGACCCTTTCGAGCAGTGCTGATACTGATCTCATTTTCTCTCTTGACGGGTTTCTCGTCATTTTTCCCTGTGTGCAAGCATTGCAGAAGGATGGACAAAAGGAATGTTCAGGTAAATCCTTCAAGATTTTTCTTAACTCTGCCTCCTGTTGCTTTCCTGGGTGGCCTAAATGGGCATGCAGCAGCTCCACTTGAGCTCTGCTTGCCTTGATTTTCGAATTGGATACATCCAAAGGGGCCTCCAAAATAGGTGCAAGTGTGACTTTTTTCTTTATCAGATCTGGCGTTGACGGCAATGCCTTGAATACCTTGTTCGATATGTCTTTATGTAATGGGCGCACCCTCCACATTTTGCCTTTTCTATTTCCTTCTAACGCCAATTTGTTCTTCTTTGTCAAGCTGATAATCTTGTTAGGTGAGTCTACTGTCAAGGAGACACCTTCATCTTCAAGTTTTCCGACAGAAATCAGATTGTTTGTGCATTGTGGTAGGTATTCAACGTTTTTGACCGTTGTCATTCTTTCCTTTCCTTCCTTATTCTGCCAATGAATCCTGACTATTCCTGATCCTTGTGAATAAATAGTTCCTCCATTCGCGGCGGCGACGCAGGTATTTGAAGGGCTTAATATCTCTTCTACAAACACATCTTTACGATTTGCAATGTGGGTGGAGGCACATGTATCAAGCTACCAGATCACTCGTTTCACATCACTATTTTGGGCCATAAAACAGAGAGAAGCATTCGATTCCGTATCACTATCCAAGACCTTTGCTACTTTTGCGTTTTCCTTCCTAGGCACTTGGGAAACCAACCAAGCTTTTCCTGCCGACGTTTTCAACCACACTGGACATTTATTCTGGAAGTGCGGCCCTCCACAAGAGAAACAACCTCCTCCAGCTAGGAGCTTAGCATTCGTAGAGATCTTTGGAGTTAAATTGAAGTCAGCGATGTTAGTAGTGTCATTGCTGTGGTGTTCCTCCTTGCCTCTCACTTGGCAGCCTCCTTGTCTTCTCCCTGCCCAGTTTGCTGTTGCAATATTAGAAGTAAACTCTGTTTCCCTAGATGCCAACCGGGAGATTATGTCGTCAAATTCTAACTCCACAGTGCTTTGGTTGATTACTTGGAGGGTCGTCTCGTATTGCTCCGCATCAACGCTCAACTTCAAAGTATGAATCATGAGCCATTCAGGAATATCGTTCTTCGGTTTGATCTTCAAGACTTGTGCTCGCAGCTTTCTCATCAATTCGACTTTCTCATGGATGCCCATCGATTTACCCTCTGTGATGTCTGTGAATCTCGTTACCAGGCGGTGATATTGTGTCTCATTGTTTCCTTCGTACTTCGATATCAAGGCGTTGTACTTGTCTTGTGGATGCTTAAAAGCACCAATTATTGATCGATGATTCTCATCCACGCTCTGACTTATCTTTAGAGATACCTACGCATGTAATAACCTCGTTGCAGATCGAGCCGCTGCATCGATCTCCCCATCCAGGCTCTTCTCAGGGACCCTTTTCGCTTCGATCAGGTCGATTTGACCGTCAACAACTAGACTGTCTTCCAAATCGTTCTTCCAGTTGTCAAAGCTGTCCTCTCCAGTCAGTTTCGTACCACCATACTTCGATGACTTTGTAGACATGGTGGATTTTTGTTGTGAGTGTAATAAAGTATATCTTTAATATTGCGCTAGCAGCGTAATCACCGGACTCTATAACCTGTAAAAAGAATATACTGGTTCAACTAATTTCTATTAAGGGCTCGGGGAGCTTCGCTACATATATACTACAATGGTGGGTCTAAACATCATAAAGGACACATGTTAATCCTGATTACTAGGATTAGCCCTATATTTCAACAAATGGTTTTTCAGGTTGGCTGAATATATCATTCCTTATGGTCTTGCTCCATCTCTATTTGATCTCTGTGTATTTATCCACAACACAGGTAAAATGATCATTGCAGTTTACGTGGACGACATAGTACTAATTGGAGAACAAGATGAGCTCATCGAAATTTAGTAAACCACTCCAAAGCCGAATTCAAGGTCAAGGATATGGGAACTCTTCATTGGCTACTTGGAATTCAGATTGAGTACTCTGATGTAGGAATCACTCTATCGCAGTCTGCTTACATAAATAGAATCCTTGAAAGGTTTTCGATGCAAGATTGCAATACGTTCTCCACGCCTATAAAGTGTAACCAACCACTAAAGGCGACGCAAAATGGAGAGCCTAGGGCCAATGCTACTCTGTATCTACAAATAATCGGATCTATAATGTATATATATCTGCCACTAGACCTGATCTTGCATATACAATCTCTCACCTCTCTCAATGTAATTCAGACCCATCTTTAACTCACCTAAGTGCTGCCAAGCGAGCTCTAAGATATATCAAGGGGACAAAAGATGTCGGTTTGTTATACAAATTTGAATCTCCCCTGGTTCTCAATGGATACTGTGACGCATCATACTGAAATTGTCTCGATACACGCAGAAGTTTCTCTGGTTATTTATTCCAACTTGGTCAATCCACAATCTGCTGGAAGTCTCGCAAGCAACGCACCGTTGCTCACTCCACTTGTGAAGCTGAATATATGGCACTGTTGTTTGCAACGAAACAATTCCTTTAGATTGTAAGAGGACTTAACCAAATATTGGATAAAAATATACCAACTTCTTTGTCAACCAATAACATTTCAGCTATTGATCTAGCACATAATCCTAAGCTCAATGATGCAACAAAACACATTGACATCGCTTATCATTTCACCAGAGAACGAGTTGAAGATGGAACTCTAATTCTTCTACATATTCTGTCAGCCGAGAACCTTGCGGACATCTGTACAAAAGGCCTACCTAAACCAAGACTTATGCACTTATGCACCAGTATCTTCGGTACAAAGTGAGAAGGGGTGTTGAAAGTGGCGCTACTTAGTAATGAAGAGTCGCATTAACATGTAATGTAATAAGGTTCGAATATTACTAGGATGTTCATGACGGCTCATACATTGACCAGCCTCCAAATTATCTAGCATAAGCTAGTGAATCGTGTCCTTCGCTTAGCTGTAGTAATTAGTTTAAATAGCGCTCTGATACTAAGTGGGTTTAATCAACAACTCTCCACCATAGTTTTCAGACTCTTCAATCTCCCAACACGCTTCACTAGGTGATATTAAATACAAGCCTAACAGCTTACGCTACTCTATACAACTTCCATTACAACACTCGTTACGGCTATATACTTAAAGAATTCCTCCCATCAGTTTTCTGTTAACATAACTAGTCCTATTGGTGCTGGTTCATGTCTAGATATTCTCCATTGTCGCAGAGCTGCCAGGGACTCTGAAAAGACCTGTTTAGGTAAACAGGATGGATTTGATTCATAAGACTCAATTTTTGTCACAAGCTTTCGTTAGATAGAATAGAGAATCAAGTTTATACATATATATATATATATATATAGGAGGGCAAGACTGAACACCTGTACGCGGTGTCCTCTACGAACCTGGGAGTGAAATATTCTCCCAGAGCCAAGTTCAGTCAAATTTCGCAATATCAAAGAAGTTGGCCTACGAGGCAAAAATCCAAATTACTCATCCACGTCGTTATTTCGCTCCCAACGAGTTTGACTCCTATCTTCGTCTCATCCAGTCTACAAGTACGACCAAGTACATCCTCATTCCAATGACCACACCACTCTTCGACCTTCTCTGGCCTCAGCTGGTCACCAAATACACGCCCACGCCGATATTTACACCCAACGGAGGAAGCGAAGCGTGGAGCACAAATCTGGGAGACTGTTCTCTGGGATGGACCCGAGAGGGATCAGGACAAGTTGATAATATGATGCAAAGGAAGGATATGACCTCGAAGGGCGTGAAATTCCGAATTTTGGAAAGGAGTTTTTACAAATTGAGCTTTGTGCGTGCCAAGTCTTCGGTTGCGAGATTGCAGCTCTCACTATAAAAACGAGTAAACGATGAGTGGTATCGTGGTCTGCCTCCTGGTGGCGTTCTCCGGTGTAGTCTGAGCAGCCTGGGAACCTACTCCACTTGAGAAGGAGACGCCTCAGACCATATTTCGCGCGGAGAAAAGTTGAAAGATGATGGAGGCATGTCTAGATAACAGGGTTTTTGAGACGTTCCCCTGGATGGGTATTCACGGATGAGGCTTGACTTGGGGTGAAGAAAAAGCCACCATAACTTCGCAGTGTTACTTGCAAATGAAATCTGAGGCATGAGTGCTCTTCCTTAACGATGAATCATCTATTCTGTACTTTTCTTTGATATTGTGTCATAGCTAGATAGCTGCATATGCAATTAAAATCTGATGCAAAAAAAAAAAAAAAATATATATATATATATATATATTACTATCACCTAAGCGAAGTCACATTAAGATCACGCAAGAGATTATAAATCCTTATCTCAGAGAAGACGAAGATTTTACTTAACATCTTCTCTACAGCATTGACAGTGAGAGCTTGACGTTTGTAGAGGACACCGCTGATAGGTATTTGAAGTCCCTTAACGCCGTATATTTTGACACAGATAAATTCCAAGTGGTCCAATTACTCGTTATGAGAGCTAGATTATGTGAGCTACCAAGAATATTCGGTGTCTGTGAGGTTCAAACATTGAACAAAATTTGGGGGCCCTCTCAGCTTCTTTAGACAGTGGTTTGGTGTTCAAAAGCCACATCGCTCAATACTTTAGCAAATGATACTTTTTTAAGAGAAATCTACGTAAAGTATATTACACTTAGTGCCTCTCCATAGAGCCACATGGTTATTTTCATCAACGATTCTCTCTTCTCAGAACCTCACTTTGGACACGCCGTTGAAGATTTTACCCCCTCTAACGGCTGTGGAAATATACCTGCATCTAGGAGTGCGAACGCATCCCATTCGTGAGCACCTTGAGTTTTGAAGTTCCAAAATATCCAGCCCTGAGTATAAGTCTCGAAAGCGGAGAGTTGGGCTTCGATGTAACTACGCATGTTCCGGCGATATGTCTCATTCCAGTTCTTGATCTCTTTTTTATCTTCACAGCTACCAACGTACGAAGAACCAGGATAAGACCCATCGTAGCGAGAACCAACATGGTAGCCATTAAGCCAAACAGCACAATCCGTCATTGCTGCAGTCCATTCGCCCACCACTATCCACTTATCAGAACCTTCAGAGTAAGAAACAGCATTATCACAAGCAAGTTGTTGATGCTGATGAGGCTGTAGGGCTACTAATTCATTTGTAAAGACTTGATATTCGTGGTGGTCAATTACGACGCTATGCGAGTCATTATCTGATACGCTTAGAAATCCATTCCAGAATTTTGGCTGCATGAACGCATCATGCAAGATGACTGTAGTTTGGCTAACAGCGCGAATATCATTAAAAGCATCTCGGTAAAATTTCTTCAGTGAATCAAGGCTCAACTCTGGCCCAAGAGGCTCATTAAGAAGCTCAATTCCAACTACAACATCCTGATACTCTGGCTGCGTATATTTTACTGTAATATTATGAAGAATATTTAGAGTGACGTTAACTTTGTTAGAAGATTGCCACAGCGGCTTGGAAACAAAATGGCCGCTGTTATCAAAGCCATTCTGACTTCCAGGGGCACCGTGCAGATCTATCCATA
This sequence comes from Blumeria graminis f. sp. triticale, assembly GCA_905067625.1. Taxonomy (NCBI): domain Eukaryota; kingdom Fungi; phylum Ascomycota; class Leotiomycetes; order Helotiales; family Erysiphaceae; genus Blumeria; species Blumeria graminis. The sequence goes on along the minus strand of LR898472.1, from coordinate 6,304,627 downwards.
CTTTGAGACCTGTTAACCTTGCCCAGTTAATTGCTGAATCGAGATAGGGAGCAGCTCCTTGAATATATGGCTCTTCCTCTAATGTCATGTATGCCCAGTAGCCGATAGGAATGCGAACAGTATTAAAGCCTACATCTGAAATTCTCTGAAAGTCTTGAAATGTTACCCAGCTATCCCACTTAATAACATCAGTAAAAGCTTTCCTCATGCTTAGAATACGAACATGACGCTTCAGGATTTCATGAGCTGTAGAGCTTTTTAATTTTTGGCCGAGGGTAAATTCGTCTTTAATACCGAGAGATTGATCGAGGTTATCAAAAATTGAGGGGGTAATCCAGGGTTCAAGGACAAGCCAACCACCGATGTTCTATTTTATTATCAGACAGCTTGTTCTTTTAAACAATATATATAGTTCTTACAAGGCCACGTACTCTTTCTGATCCCCATGAGAAATTTCCCTGCCTAGAAGAGATTTCCCTTTATTGTCAGATTTTTTAAACTTCTAAAAAAAGTACGACCTACTTCGGGGCTGCTGATATCAATATTACCAAAAATAATACGAGTGTAACGATAGGCAGCATGACGAAATTCCCCAGTTAATAGGATGTAACGAGTGGTTAAGAATTAGATTCTTGAAAGGTTAAGATTAAAAACGAGAGGAGAATTAGAACTTTGAATAAGTTGATAAAATCAGTAATTAATTACTGATCGCTGTTTTAATGAATGATTACAAAATAGATGAAATAAAGTAGGACAAACTTGATCCATAAAACTGGAGGACTTCTAACCTCAGGATTTATAAGTGTTCTATGGTCATAGTATTGAGTAGGGTAAGTCATGGAAGGTTCAATGACTGTTCTTCCACTAAACCTATCTTTGACTTGTAGGGTCTAGAAATTGATCATTGTCGAGGGAACCACATGTTTACTCCAATATCTAGCTAGGGTGACTCTTTCTTGATATAGAGCTATGAGGGCTTGAAAATTTTGTCATCTTTTTACATCCTCACTCCGACTTCTAAAGATAAGTAAACATGAGGCGATACACGAAGAAAATGCCTACCATAAGCTTATTTGTTCGAATTTTGTAAATTAGCTTCGCATAAAAGCTTACATCTAAGAGGCCACAGAATTTCATGGAAATAAAAAGGTTCAATTTATGAAGAAAAAAATAGTTACATCAATATCCTTATCTTCTTGTTTGAGCCCCGATTGCTTGTTGATAGAGAATTTTGAAAATTTCATGCGAGAGGTTTGTTTTTTCACAATTCGATCAGGAAAGAGTACTATACATATATCTCCGATATATTCTAGTTGTTTTAATGAAATATTTTATTTACCTTTTAAAAACAAGCTTTGAGGGGATAATTTTTCATAAGCATGTTTAGATCTTTGATCAAACGTGGCACAATTATTGTTTCCAATTTCAAGGTGACCATCATATCCAATAATGGGTGTCGATTTTTCCAAGAGCATGTATTTATTTTTTTGCGCACTAATTACCCTCACATCAGTTAGATTCAAGCAATCACGTTGATCAACAAAATTTTAAAAAAATTAATTACTCTAATAATCAGTGAAGAACATTAAAATACGCTAGCCCATAGGAATGGGAAGACCGTCACGGCGTGCGCTAAATTAACTGTAGATCGCCATCTTGCGAAGGTAATATAGTGATGACGATTCTAAATACTAACCAAGAATAGCTAGATATAATTCAACTAGTGAGGTACTAGATGGTTAAGGGCCGAAGAGACAAAGGATAGTCAAAAGAGCTGGTAGAGAAGTCAAATTGCAGAGCAAGCGAGATAACCTGATTACTTAAGATCAAATGAAGTACGAAGAATGTGACAAGTAGTAAAAGACTGAGAATATAATATTATGAGAATATAAGATCATAATATTATAATATTATAATATTATATGATTGGTAGAATGCAAATTTAAAGACTAAAATATTGAAAGATTGGGAGGCTGGAAATCTTCTTTATGAAAGTTCCAGCTTCCATGAGTATAACTAAAGATTCTACAATTATTTAACTTAGGCTAGCACAAGATCTAGTCCTAACCTCAGCCCTAACCTTAGCAGGTTCGAGCCAAGCTAGCGCATTTCCTTTGATGATAATTTAACTGTGAATATCTCAAATTTGTTGAGATCATTCCCTTGAAACTTCTGCGAACTTTCCGCTTAAACCTCGATTCAAGAATTTCTCGCCATAATAAAGACATAGCTTATGAAGTTGTGCCCCACAAACTTTTGAGAACTACAGCCATGTTTGTAGATCGAGTCCTGACAAAAGTAGTAAGTCCTGCACCCATTTGCTTTTGAGAATAGTCCCCCAGATAGCTTAGATGAAGAGAAGAAAAGAACAACTAACCCCTCTGAAATTCAGAGCCTATTGTGCTAGCACATTTAATACCCGTGATATACCGACAGTAGTAAATAATAATTCTAAGGAGAGAACTTTCACTATATCTATCTAGTCATTTATATTCGTGAAAGCCTCCTTGTTGAAATCTAGGTATGCCAGACCGAACTGCACGCAGTGCTGAGTAGACGAAGACTACTCATCTTCGATCGCTATCAGCTTTGGTGAGGTCTCGGCGGTGTGAATGTTTTTGCATCACGTAATCAGAACACATTGTTTCTACCTAAGCGAGGTAGAACATAGATAGACAATTGGATGTAGATTAAACACTAACACTTTTAACTACCGATATATAAGTTCAGTAAAACCAAAACCTCACTGATCCTAACCTTTTATCTCTGATCCTTAAATCCCCAATATCTTACGATTCGTACAGTATTGACTTGACGGTCAACGTTCACTTCTATCATTCCAGATACCCCCTAGAACTTTAAGACTCCTTGCCACCGAGGCTAATCCCTCTACTTTTCCTGTGCTATGGGACTCTTCTAGTGTTCTGGCTATATCTATAATACAGCACTTTCACGTTGTGGTCTGAGGGGATTGTACTCGGTATGGAATATTTCCAGTCAGTGTAAGGCTATCAACATGTGGTGCAGTGCCGAGCTGTCGAGTCCGATGCCATGTGAATACCATGCAAATGCCGACGCAAAAGTATTGTATTGGGCGGCGTCGCACATTAGCGCATTGGTGGTGATCAAAAGCTCCACTTGAATCAGGCCTAAGTTGACCATCATAGACTACAGGGACAGTTCGAGGCGGTCAGAAGGGCAAAAGCGGCGGCTGACAAAACGCGAGCAGCCAGCCTCGCCAACACTAGATCAGGGAGTACGAGTATCCAAGGCTCGTCCGCCTTACCACCTGCATTAGTCACGCCGACTGATACCACCCCCCGTTCATGAAAGGCGCCTCACGGCGTCGTTCATCCCTACCAAAGCTCAAGTTTATGTCAATAAATGTTGGTAGGGGGTGTCCAACGCACGACATTGCGCTTTCTCGAGCCTTCGAGAGAGGCATTGATGTTGTGCTTGTACAGGAGCCTTGGTGGTCCAGCGAGACAAAATCTCACCCTGGATACACTCTGCACATCCCGCACGGCGAGATAGGCGTTCGGCCACGAGCCGTAAGGTATACTCGAACGAAGGAGAAGGAAATATTTGCCAAACAGATTTTCCCATGTTCTTCGCTGACCGGAGACTACTGCTGGGTAGTTGTCAACAATGTCACATTTCTCAATGTGTACAGGGCGCACATTAACGACGCAGCAATCGAACCAGTAACCACCTGGGTACCTCCGCCAGCATCAGTAATCGCAGGCGACTTCAACTCCATTTACTGGGCATGGCAACCGGGTACGACGCGCTCGTATGGTCACGGCGAGAAAATACAGGCCTGGGCTGAGCAACACCGCCTCACTTGTCTTGTCATTGGGGAGCCTACGCATCGAGCCGGAAATACGCTTGATCTAGTATGGACAAATGTTACGGGGGCACAGGCATGGGTAGAGCGGAGTGAGTGCGTGACAAGCGACCATTTTCCTGTCTGCGGCTTGGTAACTAGTAAAAGTCATGCAGAGGAAGAATGTCAAGGCTCACTGCGAGTCTCGAAAGAAAAGCTTCCGGACTTCGTACGAGCAGTATCCCAGTGGATCTCAGCTCCGCAATCCTTGGAGTCGACTAGCGATGTTGAGAGATACGCAGAAGCGATCTGTCAGGCCTTAACAGACGGATTGAAAGCGTTCGGAAAGAGACGTAGTCAAGGAAGCGGTAGGTCTGCGTCCTGGTTGACTCCAAAGTGCAAAGAGGCTCATCATAGCTATCGCTCGGCATATACCGAGGAAGAACGGACTACCTACGCCAAAATCATGAGGTCTACAGTAGCATCAGCCAAGAGAGAGCACCGGAAGAAGCGGATAGAAACGATGCGGTCGTGCTCGGACGTCTACAAGATGATGAGGTGGGCGGCCCCGAAACACCAAAAAATCCCGCCACCCCTTCGGCATGATGGGAAGCTAGTGTCAGACCAGGCAGAGCGAGCGACAATTCTGCGCGATCTACTACTGGACTGTCACCTGGAAACAGACAATCTCCCACCTTGCACAAGGTCAGCAGAGCCTCGGATTCCATGGTCTGAGGAGCTATCAGAGCTGGAAGCTCAGTCATGTACCATTGGAGGAGGTAATACCTGTCCTGGTGCAGGCGGAATCTCAGTAGCATTGCTAGCCGCATGCTGGAGCAGTATTGGGAGATATATAACACAACTCTTTTAAGTACGCCTGAGACTTGGTTACCATCCGGCATGCTTCAAGCTGGCGGAAGTCATATTCCTACCGAAAAGCGGTCGTGATTTATCAACGGCCAAAGGATGGAGACCAATTGTACTCCTCTCATGTCTAGGCAAGGGACTAGAGAGAATCTTTGCGAAAAGGATGTTATCATTAGCCATCACTTTAGACGTTGTAGGCCACCAGCAGTTTGGCACACTACCAAAACGATGGGCAAATGATCTGGTATCTTCAGTAGTGCACGATGTCGAGGAAGCTCGATCTCAAGGATGAGCATCCTGTTGTAATTAAGGGAGTAACATGACTGCATTACAATAAACTGTTCACATTAGAATAATGTGCACATGCGCCATGGGATATGATTGACCTAAATCATCACTCATTGGTATGACATAGTATTTCCCAATAGATTCCTAATGGTATCTATTGGCGCTAGGATCTCTCACATCCTTCCTTTCTCGGTTAGACAAGGACAGATGTTGGAACATCCACTAGTGTGCAGAACTCCCTTATTCATGTATATAGAAGAAGGTCCTGTCACGTAGATAAATGAAGCAATTCATACAATAGGAAATTCAAACAATCTCCATATTATTTACACACTTGAGAATACTAGGGAATATCCTCAAGTTCGTCCATTGATCCAAGTCCTAAGAGTATAACTCACGAACTTTACTTCTCTTAAAGCCATAGCTACCTCCTTCCATACCTTCATCCTAACGGTACGTCATTCCAGCTCAGCATAGCCTTTCAATACATCCAACTTTGTAACGATGGATGTACAAGGAGCATTCGAGGCTGTCCTAAACTACCGTCTAATATGGCAAATGCAGGCACAAGGCTGGCCAGACTCGGTACTACGATGGATATTCTCCTTTCTTCAAGGGAGGAGGGTACAGGTACGATACCCGGGAGGCGTGACCAGCTCGAGATCTTTGAGGCTAGGGGTGCCACAGGGATCACCGATCTCTCCGTTGCTCTTCCTGTTATACATGGCCGAGCCCATGACAAACGGGTACTGCAAAGCACGATTTAGCTACGTGGACGACATTGGGATTCTCGGCATCGGTCGCTCGTTAGCCGAATCTACGATGGCAGCGCAAGGTGAGATCGACCATATTCTGAAATGGGCTGAAAAGAACGCGGTTTCGTTCGACCTCGAAAAGTCTGAGGTGATCCAATTCAAAGGGAGAAATCAGGGCGAATCGGTAGGAATACAAATTGGCAGTAGGCTAGTCCAGCCGGCGGAGCATATTCGCTGGCTTGGAATTCACCTTGATCCGCGTCTCACCTTCAAGCACCATGTAGCGACCTGTTGCGGGGAGGCCCTCAAAGCTGTCCAGCACATGCGGCGACTTAACCCACTTCGACGAGGAGCGGTCCCAGGTCCTTTGGTTACCGCCATCGACTCATGCATCGTACCAGTAGCAACATTTGGAGCGGATGTATGGTAGCCCGGACTAACACGGCCAACGAAGAAAGGTAACTGAATGCCACAGACTTCACACCTATGTATTCTGATCGACAAAACCATTCGACTAGCCCTATGTGCCGCATTACCGGTCTGGAAGACTTCGCCTAATGTCCCTCTTCATAGGGAAGGGGGCATGCCACCGGCGAAGATTCTCCTCCAAGGAATTCGACTCCGTCTAGCAGCCAGGATCCAGTCGCTCGATGACCGTCACCCTCTCCGGAACCGCGCAAGCGAGTGCCCTAACGTTGGCTCGCAGAAGTACAAGCTAAGGAAGAGAGTCAGGCGCCAACCAGAAACCCAGATGTCACGCCTACAGCGTGCTTTTCGACAGCTCCCGGAGTCATCCGAAGAGGCAGAAGGGCTAGCAGGCCCAGTGTACACATCAAGTCTTGGAACGAAAGAAGAGGGAGTCAAAGCACACTATAACTGGGCTAGCACGATCTCTCACTCTGACATATGCGCCTACTCTGATGGGTCATCTGAAGGCCACGGACGATCCTCATGGGGATATGTCCTCCAACGCTGGGGATATGTCCTCCAACGCGGAGGACAAACGTTCGCACAAGGTCAAGCTCGTCTACACGGCGGTGAAGTTTATGATGCAGAAATTGCAGAAGCAGCAGTAGCACTTCGGGAAGCTATGCGCGCTCGAGAGAACGGTGAGAAAATCTTCGTTCTTCTTGACAATCAGGTAGCTATACTCGCGCTTCGGACGGGGAAGTGTCATGAATGATGAGCACTGGAGATATTCTTGGGATAGACTTAGAGACAGTTGTGATATAATGCTAGAGAACTGAGTTGTAGACTTTAGAAGGGATTATTATTTGCTAAAGTATAATGGATAAAGTGTGTGATCTGTGTTGGACACTTTTGGGGGCAGTGCCTGACCACCTGTCTAAATACATGAGAAGCTGGTCCGTGCACTGCTATCACTTCTCAACATCCTGATCCTCAACAGATCTCTACAACCACTACGTAGCTTCCCTCAATTGTGTAGGCACAGCGACTATATTAATCCATGACCTAGACCATGCACGTCTCTACGTTATGTTAGCACGGACTAGGATTACAACACTCCCTCTGTCGATGTGCTGGCTCAGAGCGATTGTGACACGGAAGTGACTGTTTCTCAGTGGATTTGTGTTTGGGTTTTGGCTTTTGTTAGTGGATCTGCTAGTTGGTCTAATGATGGAATATATGTGACTTTATGCGACCATTTTTGTACTGTTCTCTGCAGTAGTGGTTCCTCAGTGCTATGTGTTTGGATCGCTTATGGTTATCATGGTTTTTGATCAGAGACAGTGCTGATTGGTTGTCGACGTACAGGTTGGTACATTCCGTTCCTTCTATGAGCTTTGTGAGTTTGAGTTCTTCAAATAGAGATTTGATCCATTGCAGTTGTCGACAGGTCTCTGTGGCTGCAAGATACTCTGCTTCTGTTGTTGAGAGAACTACTTCTCGCTGCAAATGTGATTTCCAGAAGATGGGTCCAGATGCAAGCCTGATTAATGTCCCGGATGTCGACCGACTGGTCGAGGGATCGGCTGCAAAATCTGCATCTGAGTATGCCTCGAGGATTGGTTTCTCGTTGCTTCTGGTAAATGTGATGCCTTTATCCGGATGTTTGGCTATGTAGCAAAGGATGCGGCGGGCAGCTGAGATGTGCTCTGCGGATGGATTGTTTAAGAATCTTGCAAGGTGATTTACAGCGAAGGCAATGTCAGGACGTGTGTTATTTGCTAGGTATTGGAGACCTCCGATGATCGAATTGTACTCTAGCTGTGATTGCCTTGAACATTGAGAACCGTTGGGTTTAATTAGCCTTTCTATTGGTGTATTTGCTGGCTTACAGTCATCTAATCCATGTCGCTTTAGAAGGGTGCGGACGTATTGGCCCTGAGAAAGTTCGAGTTTATTTTCATTTTCCTTGATGTGTATGCCAAGAAATAAGTTTGTGTTGACGCGTTTGAGGTTATATTTTTGTTTAATGCTCGCATTAATAATTCTATTTTTGTATTGTTTGGTCCTATGACTTGAAAGTCATCTACATGTAGGAGTACAAATAGATCATTTTGCGCATTTGAATATAAGCACACGTCTGATGTTGTTGGATGAAGGCCAAGTGTTGCTAGGGTTGCTCTTGCGTCATTGTACCAGAGGGCTGCTGCTTGTTTGAGGCCGTAAAGGCCTTTCCTTAGGCGGATGACATGATTTCCCTCTTTAAATCCTTTTGGTAACTCCATGTATAGATCAATTTTGAGGTCTGGATTGAGGAAGGCTGTTGGAACATCACCTTGACATCTGTACCATTTAAGGTAATGGGCTATTACTAACAAAATCCTACCCGTTTCAGGCCTCGGGGTAGGGGCGAAGGTTTCCTGATAGTCGATGCCGGGTCTTTGAGTAAATCCTTTTGCGGTGCATCGTGCCTTCCATTTATCAACACTTCCATCCGCATTGTACTTCTTTTTGAAGACCCATTTGCATTTCATTGGCTTTCGACCTTTTGGTAATTCTTCGCGTTTAATTATGTCGAATGTTCCTGTGTCAATGAGTGATTTTATTTCCTCATTTGCAGCCTTTTTCCATTTTTGAGCCTCTGGGCTGGACATCGCTTCTTCCCAGGTCTTTGGGTCACTTGATTCAAGTGCTGACTTTCCATGATGGAGGCGATAATAGTCAACTCGTTTTACTGCTCGTCCACGTTTTGTACGCATCATGTCTCCCTCTGGCGAGCAGGCTCTCTTTTGGCCAGCTAGGGATTTGACTGGATCCCAACCAGTCATGATGGAATCATTTGGTTGTAGTTCTGATTCGGAACTTTCTGCGTTATCTGTTTGGTTGCATGAGATATTTGATATGTCAACTTTTCCAATATCTGCCCCATTGTTTATATTGATTATTTCTGAGCTACCTTTCTGTTGTATTAACCCAGTCTCCGGTGAATGTGGCCTTTTGTGCCCAGCTATTGATGGTATTGGGTCCCAACCTGTCATAATACGATCGTATTTCTGGGCTTTCTGATTTTCTGGTGATTTTATGTTTGGATATTGTTCCGAATCACTTTCAGGAGAGTTGAGCTCGATTGGATCGCTTATGTCAGGGTTTGAGTTTATATCTGACTCCGATGGGTCCGGTTGCGGATTGATTAATGCCAAGGGATTGGGACTCATATGCTGCCAGGTTGATTGAGGCACCGGAGGGGTTTTTGGAGGCTGACCAACGTAAGTTTTGTCATTCTTTTCAAGAGAAGGTAGCGTCATAAATGTATTGTTAGGTGGCGGAGGTTTATTTGCAGGTATTGGGTCGTTATTTAGCTCAGATTGAGGTATGTTTCCTGGGTATTGACTCAGATCTGGCGGTGATGCGTTTAATGGCAGATTGTTAGGATCTGATGTTGACGCATCTTGGTTTGGCAGTTTGTTGTGTGGCAATGAAGGACTTTGGTCTGTGCCTAATGTGGGTGTGATTGGTTGATCGTTGTTCCAGTAGTTTGTGGCTCTTTCCTTATTTATTTGGTCTAGTTCATCTCCCAATAGAACATCTTCATTAAATGTTGCGTGTGGAGTGAAACTGACAATCCACTTCCATCCTTTGGTTGGAGTTTTGTGTGGATGGAGTATGAGGAAGTTCTTGGAAGTGTTTACTTCGAAGCCAAGGAACCACCCTTTTTCTGCCCTTGGTTCAAATTTGATTGGTTTAGGACTGATTAATTTGTATGCTCGACAGCCGAATCGTGGTAGATTCCTGAGATCAATTTTATCCATGTGCGGTTGTCGTAGGCTTTGTAAGAAGTCGATGATGGGGATCTTTTTTGTTCGTAAGCAGTATAACCTATTGAGAATGAAGCATGCATGTTGCATCGCGTAGGACCAGTAACATGGAGGCATATTTGCATCTATAAGGATGGACCTCGTTACTCTGAGAACTACTTTGTTGGCAGCTTCTGATGCTCCATTCTGTTCTGGTGTGTAGGGAGCTGACGTATGGGTACGTATTCCATGTTGTTCACAAAAGACTTTTGTCTTAGAGAATTCGGATCCTCCGTCTCTAAAGATAGTTCGCACTCGTTTGTCATAAATGTGGTGCATGATTTTAACCCATTGCACTAATGATGAGGCGATTTGGTCTTTTGTTTGGCTGGTGAGTACCCAATGCATGCGAGTTTTCGCGTCAGTGATTATTACGGCGTACTGCTTTTCATCGACAGATGGGACTAGTTTACCTACGGTGTCCACAAATACTTCGTCCAATGGCTCATACGGTGTTGGCCTTGGGTCCCGCGACACATGTCGTTGAGCCTTGCTTAGATGGCATGTTTCGCATATTTTAAGATCACTTGTGTCAATGCCTTCAAGTCCTAAAGAGTGATCTTTTGTCTTCTTGAGAATGTTTTGTGCAATGTGTCCTAGTCTTTGATGCCAGCGTTGCGCATTGCTGGTCTTCTGAATCCTCGCTACCCCAGGTGCTGCGATGGATTTATCTTTGATGCGCTTGTCATGTAACAGTGGATGAATGTAGTAGACGTCGTTGTGGAGAATTAGTCGGGCAATGGGCACGTCACTCTGTTCATGATTATGTTTTACTAGGAGCATTTTGGCAAAGTCAGGGAACACCCCTGCTATTCTTTGTAGTCTACCTGCGGAGACAATACCAGAGGCCGATCTGGGTGAGTATAGGCAGTCATTTAAAATCAATTGTTGTTGCCCGATCTTTATAGTTGCGCTTCCTTGTTCAGTTAGCGATGATCTGCCTACGGCTTGGTCAAATCGAAAGGGATTTTGTCGATTGTATATTTCAGCAAACACGGATCTATCAGGCAAAAAGTGGTGCGAAGCACCCGTGTCATAGATTATAGGTAGTTTATTGTATCTGGATGCTGATGCAGCTATTCCGCTTGATATTTTTCCGTCGCGGGGCTCGCTGAGCAGCGCTTCCATTTGACTCCTATAATACTCCTCATCTTCACTGTCGCTGGCCTCAGCGATTGCCTTCCCTTTTCCCGATCTTTCACCATATTTTTGGATATTCTCCTTCCATTTCTGCCCTTTCTGACCAGTTGCAAGTTCTGGATGTTGCTTGAAGCATTTTTTGTTAGTATGTATATGCTTACATCTCTTGCACCTGGCGTCGGGATTTGGTGATGATTTTGGTTTGACTGCGGAAGCGCTGTGGATGGGTTCATAGGTGTTGATTTGCCTATGATTGTTTGCAGCGACAGTGCGAAGTGATGACATCATTGACCTTAGGGATGTCGGTCTGTCTGAAGCATCGATGGCTTTGTTGTCTCTCCAGGAGCTTAACCAGGGGACGTGAATAGTCCCGACTAAAAAGAATCCCGCAGCTGCGGCCTCAGAAATGGCCCATTCGGTTGGTTTGTCATCGGACATACTAAGGGCTTCAGCTGCGGTGATTATATTCTGGTAAGCAGTCTGGAATTCGTTGCAGTACCGCTCTATTGAGTCGGTGAACTTGACTGCTTGGAATTGTCGGAGCGCATCGATGTAGGTGGCCGAGGACGTTTCTCTTCTAGGCGAAGAGACGCTGTCGTACAGGGCTTTGGCGGAAAGTCTTATGTGGTCCCTGGGCCAGACTTTCTCGCTGAGACGTTCGAGGATTATATTCCTCGCCTCTGTCTCATGGTTCTTCCATGTCAAGACTGCTCTTCGGTGAGTCCTCCATATCTCCTCCCAGGCATCATTTGTTATTTGGTCTTCACGTTTTGGTTTGCTTGGTCGAAAGATGGGATCGACGTCGGGATCATCATGGATGACGTGGCCGGTGAGGTCGCGTTTGGCCAATCGTGCCCGAAGTGATGCGTCCCATCGGCTGAAAGAATCTGTTTCGCCGAGGATAACGAGTGAAGTGTTTTTGGACATGTTTAACTCTTGTGCAGAGGAAAACGCCGGGCTCATAACCTGTTATGAATGATGAGCACTGGAGATATTCTTGGGATAGACTTAGAGACAGTTGTGACATAATGCTAGAGAACTGAGTTGTAGACTTTAGAAGGGATTATTATTTGCTAAAGTATAATGGATAAAGTGTGTGATCTGTGTTGGACACTTTTGGGGGCAGTGCCTGACCACCTGTCTAAATACATGAGAAGCTGGTCCGTGCACTGCTATCACTTCTCAACATCCTGATCCTCAACAGATCTCTACAACCACTACGTAGCTTCCCTCAATTGTGTAGGCACAGCGACTATATTAATCCATGACCTAGACCATGCACGTCTCTACGTTATGTTAGCACGGACTAGGATTACAACAGGAAGTCATCATCGTCGCTGCCGATAACCCGCGTCTTTCACAAGTTCGCTTCAGAAGCGAAAGTGACAGTGAGATGGGTGCCTGGACACTCCAGTATTAGTAGCAACGAAGAAGCGGACGTAGAAGCCCGAGCCAGTCTTCAGCTGCTGCCAAATAGACAGACGCAGCCAGTGCAGACAACGCAGGCATACATACGCCGTTTGATGCACAATCGTCGACAAAAACTAGTGGAAGACTGATGGAATAAGTCGGGTCCGGACAGATATCGAGACCTGGACTTACAGATGCGACGTCGGAAACCACCAGAGCTAGGTTTTTCTCGACTATTACTCCTTAAGCTCTTGGCAGCAAGATCAGGACATGGAGACTTTGCGGATTATCACCGCCGCCTGAACCACGAAGATGCGAAACTGGAATGCGTCTGTGGACAAAGGACAACGCCAACTCATTTTGTCCGATGCAGGAAGAATGCTGCTATAATGCGCAGGTTGGGAAGATCCATGACCGTGGAGGACTGTACCAACCAACTCCTTGGACCAGAGGGTCTCGAGAAGTTCATAGAATTTGCAAGGAATACCAGCTGCTTTAGGAACATGGATGCAGACCCGCCCTCAGCTGGATGCGAGGGCCGAAGTGATTATATTTCAGGATGAAAGAAATGACTGAGAGGGGCATAGGATGAGAAATACTAGCACCGCTCCTACATGTTAATTTGCTTTATTTCAGTTGGTTTTGTTTGCTATTTCTTTTAGTTTTTGGTTGTTTGTAATCGGAGTCACATAGTGACAGTGCGGTGGGAACGAGTAGGGCATAGTTATTTAGGATAATCCTTCCCGAACCCACCAGTTCCGTGCCATAAGGCGCTGAGCTGGTGCCTGGGACCTCAAAATAAATCAATCAATCATAGACTACAGGGACTAATCGGCTTACAAGCCATTACACTGACCCAATGACAAAATGCGTCGAATCATTAAAGCAAGGACTTGGCATCGAAGCATAAATGATTCTGCTTGGGGAAGATCAGCTGATTTAATAAAGTTATTATTAAAAAATAAGTACTCTAATCACTTGCATAACTTGATTAGAGACACTGCACAGCAAGTGTAGGGCGTAGATGAATCAGGATTGAATTGTCATCCCACAGTGGAGATATGAGTTGGGTCTTACAGAAGTCCCTATCCACCAAACTGTGTTTCAATTATCTACTCTATTCTAAACGTGTCTCATTCCCTCGAATAACTGAGAGGTACCCTGCAAATGACTTGTGTCATCAAAGAATGATTACTCCTTCACTTGACAGATCGTCTCTACGACTTGTCACTTACATTACTTGGTGAATAACAACTGACGCGCACATAGTCCAGACAGTGCCCGGCTCGTAACTAAGTAAGTAGTGTAATCCCATACTGAGGTGCTACATTCGATCTGCTAGGACATGATCTGTTTCTTTAACAGTTATTCCATTGGGGCGATTGTGACGAGTAAATCTTTAGTTGGGGATATAGTGCAGTATATATTGTAGCATCTTCGACGCTTGACATGGGCACTTTGGCGGAGTGGTTAACGCGATGCCCTGCTACCATGCAGAGTAAGGCATTTCCCTCGGGAGCGTGTGTTCGAATCACACAGGTGTCGCAACATAAATATCTTTTGAAATTCCAAACAAATCAATTAGGTCCAATGCAGAGCTTGTTGGGTCAAACGGCTTGGTCGAAAATTCTCCTAGTATACACGACTATTTACAATCTTTCAGCACAGAGACGAAGTTTTTATTAATTTTGTTTACCCTTCTTCTAGACCAAGCAGTGAGGAATTTAAATCCTGCTTGAACGCCTGGTAGCCGAGGAAAAAGGGGATAGGAGGACAAGACTGAACACCTGTACGTGGTGTCCTCTATGAACCTATGAGTGAAATATTCTCCCAGAGCCAGGTTTAGTCAAATTTCGCAATATCAAAGAAGTTGGCCTACAACGCAATGATTCAAATTACTCCACCACGTCGTTTTCTCGCTCCCAACGAGTTTGACTTCTACCTAAGTCTCATCAAGTCTACAAGTACGACCTAGTACATCCTCATTCCAATGATCACACCTCTCGTCGACTTTCTCTGGCCTCAGCTGGTCACCAAATACACGCCCACGCCGTTATTTACACCCGACGGAGGAAGCGAAGCGTGGAGCACAAATCTGGGAGACTGTTCTCTGGGATTGACCCGAGAGGGATCAGGACAAGTTGATAATATGATGCAAAGGAAGGATATGACCTCGAAGGGCGTGAAATTCCGAATTTTGGAAAGGAGTTTTTACAAATTGAGCTTTGTGCGTGCCAAGTCTTCGGTTGCGAGAGTGCAGCTCTCACTATAAAAACGAGTAAACGATGAGTGGTATCGTGGTCTGCCTCCTGGTGGCGTTCTCCGGTGTAGTCTGAGTAGCCTGGGAACCTACTCCACTTGAGAAGGAGACGCCTCAGACCATATTTCGCGCGGAGAAAAGTTGAAAGATGATGGAGGCATGTCTAGATAACAGGGTTTTTGAGACGTTCCCCTGGGTGGGTATTCACGGATGAGGGTTGACTTGGGGTGAAGAAAAAGCCGCCATAACTTCGCAGTGTTACTTGCAAATGAAATCTAAGGCATGAGTGCTCTTCCTGTAAATTGATTCATCTATCATGTAATTTTCTTTGATATTGTGTCATAGCCAGATAGCTGCATACGCAACTAAAATCTGATGCAAAAAAAAGGGGAGGGGGGCAGAGAGAGATATGTTCATGGTACAACTTGAGTCTATGACTATCTAGCACATTGGACTCCTCTCTGACCCAGGCCACACCTTTTACAGTGCTCCTATCCTCTTTCGCTACTTGTAAGATCATTGATATATTGCCCGTGATGAATAGCCATTCAGCTCAGTGTTTATCCATGGAACCCTCTACCAAAAAAAAAGATAGCAATGGAAACTGCGTGCGCGGGAGAAAGTCTCAGAAACTCTGCTGCCCCAGCCAGGCGAGGCCTAGACACCGGGACCACATGAGGTGCGCACATTCATCTATATCTCCCTTCTTTGTAACAGTCGAGGCCGACTTGATCCAATCCACCATCTCCGTATCGGGTGCTGGGTACGCTCCGGAAACTCATCGGATGGCATTTCCTCCATGATCAAGGGTTGGCGATGAGTAGGGCTCCGACCCTACCATCTGATCTGATCGTGGTTAGCTTCATGATAATAGTGATAGGGGAATTTGTTGATAGATGAAGACGATACAGACGACGAAAGCGACTGGGAATCCTCGTCAAAGTAAGGACTATGTTATTCAATCTCGGCTCTGCAGTGAGAACTGAAAGCTCATAGGGGACACCACTGACAGGTGTTGAAATTGGCGCTACTTGGCAATGAAGAGTCGCATTAACACGGAACGTAATAAGGTTCCATTATTACTGGCCACATTCATGACGACTCATACATTGACCAGCCTCCCAATTACTTAGCATTACCAAGTGAATCGTGTCCTTCACTTCGATGTAGTAATTAGTTTAAATAGCGCTCTGATACTAAGTGGGTTTAGTCTACAACTCTCCACTACAGTTTTCAGACTCTTCAATCTCCCGACTCGCTTCACTAGGTGATATTAAACACAAATTTCACAGTGTTACGGTTTATTTTACTGTATGTTTCTCTAAGGCGTTGATGGTACTGCAGGAAATAGACCTGGAATGTGCGGCGTTAGTGTCTTGGCATGTAGATATTTTACTATAGGAGATACACGTAGAAAACAGGATACGTACAACATTTCGCCGGCACACCAACTAGAGCGTTCGACAAAGGCTGGGGCACCAGTGCTTCGGTCTTGAGCTCTCAGTCGCGTTTTCGACCTCCACGGTTAGGGGTACGGCAGCGGCGGGGCAAGGCCGGAGGGGTGGACATTCTACAAGGTTTCTGGGATGACGATATCGGCTGAAGGACAGATGGATGCTGCATGAGGGAATCAAAAGGGGATACAAACTGAGGAGGCCTTGGTGGGCGACTGGATGAGGCCTCCAGTGAAGAAAACGACTCCTGGATGAGACGAGGAGATGCTGAGATGATCCAAAGCTGGGAAGGAATCGAAGGGAAAAGTTACAGATGGCGAAGGTGTCAAGGGCTCGGGCGCGTGGTGGCCGAGGCTGAGGAGGAAATTGCGCTTCGGCGCGCCAAAAGGGGGTTCTCTGGACGGTTGGGCTTGACATGATCCAACACATGGGTGAAGTCTGAGGTGGTCCGGTCATTTAGGTGGGACGAGGTAGATGTACTTAATGGTAGTTAACCTGATCCTGCCCGGCCCCACCCGTGCTCAAGCTCCAGTAAGAGTGCAACGGGAATCACTTTACCTAGCACGTAAATGAACAAGACAAGAGGAGGTCAAGACTGAACACCTGTACGCGGTATCCTCTACGAACCTGGGAGTGAAATATTCTTCCAGAGCCAAGTTCAGTCAAATTTCGCAATACCGAACAAGTTGGCCCACTAGGGAATGATTCAAATTACTCCACCAAGTCAAATTTTCACTCCCAAAGAGATCGAATCCTACCTGAGTTTCATCAAGTCTACAAGTACGACCTAGTACATCCTCATTCCAATGACCACACCTCCTATCGACGTTCTCTGGCCTCAGCTTGTCGCCAGATACACGCCCACGCCGATATTTACACCCGACGGAAAACACAAAGCGTGGCGCACAAATCTGGAAGACAGTTTTTGGGGATGGACGTGAGAGGATTAGGGACAAGTTCACAAGATAATGCAACGAATGAATACAGTCTCGACGGGCGTGGAATTTTGAATTTTGGAAAGGAGTTTTTACAATTTGAGCTTTGTGCGTGCCAAGTCTTCGGTTGCGAGAGTGCAGGCGACACTTAATCACCGCTATGGTTGGATGGTGCGGTGGTACAACGTCTTGGCCGGTCTGCCAAGTAAGGTCTGGATAGCTTGGACACATATCCCACTTGAGACAGTAGATCGCTGGTTCAAATCCAGCAAATCACAACCTCATCTCTCGCGACGCTGGTATGCATGGATGACGGAGGCATGCTTGGATAACCAAAGGTTTTGAAATTCCCTTTGGTGGGTACTAACGGAGGAGGGTCGACTGTTTGTGTATGCGAACATACCTCATAGTGGTATTTGCGAATGAAATCCAGAGTATGAGTGTCTCTAACGTCAAAAGAGTCATTCCACATGTATACATAGCACCGGTTATGTGTCATAGCTCTATAGCTGCATACACATTAAATTATTAAAAAAGAAAAAAGAACAAGACAAGACAAGACGTAGAAAACAGGGGAGGACGAAGGCTGAACACCTGTCAGTGGTGTCCTCTACGAACCTGGGAGTGAAATAATCTCCCGGAGCTGAGATTCAGTCACGACAAAGGGTGGGATGAATTTTTTTTGATGGATTCTCGACTTGAAGGAGTTGCACTCGATATTTTGGTCGATAAATCAGTCGACAGAGATTTCACAGCCAAATCAAAGTCGAACAAAAATTCATCACCACTAACATACGATTCACGAATGGATTTAGGTCTGTCTGGGGGTCGTACTCAAACATCCGACATCTCTTAAACTCCTTTTTTACTTGCGATGAAGCATTTCTCAGTCGATCCTATACCTGCGACCTACCTCTCTACCCGCTCGATCACCCACCTACACACGCCCTAATGAGGAAAGTCATGATGGAAACGGGACGTGTACAAAGGAGGAAGAAGAGGGAAGACAAACCGAGGGGATTACACAAATCCCCAATGACGAAAACAACCCAACGTTACGATATGAAGGTGCAAGGCTAGAGCAACGATGAGATCTTGGACGGCATTTATATTTCGGAGTCAATGAGGATGTCAAGGGCTCGGGCGCCTGGTGGCCGAGGCTGAGGAGGAAATTGCGCTTCGGCGCGCCAAAAGGGGGTTCTCTGGACGGTTGGGCTTGACATGATCCAACATATATGTGAAGTCTGAGGTGGTCCGGTTATTGAAGTGGGACGAGGTTTATCTGTACTTCACGGTAGTTAAACTGATCCTGCCCAACCCCACTCGTGCTTAAGCTTCAATAGGAATGCAACGGTAGCCATGTAACCTAGCACGTTAATGAACAAAACAAACCAAAACGTAGAAAACAGGGAACAGAAAAGACAATCAGACGATTATTACCGCAAACCATAAATGCTTTTAAGTCCATTACAAGTGATCTAATAAACAGCTTACGCTTCTCTATACAACTTCCATTACAACAACAGATGTTGAGAATAATCCCCCTGGTGGTCGAGGAAGACTGATGGTAAAGAGATATCCTACTTTTTCCTTTATGAATATTGGAATCTGCATTTAAGTTTCCTTCTATTTTACTCAGACTACCGGGCTAGACTTATTTTTACATGCAGATGAGTTTCGGCATTGTTCCCGTAACTTTGGTGGGACGAAGCTGCACTGCACTTTTTCAATTGTTAGCTAGATCCGGCCTGGCCCCACTAGTGCTCAAGCTCACAAAGAGGTACGAAGAGTACCAACTGCTTTGCAAGTTATTTACAAATAAACCTACAATAAGCTTAAAAATCATGCAGAACACCCAACACCAACCAAAATTATTCGCAATCTTAACTGTGACTCCATGAAATGTTAGAACAGTTGCATAAAACTTAAAACAAATAGTTTAAAAGTTGTCGACTAGGACCCGTTGCAGACAAGTCCTCTCCTATGCTCTCTGGAAATCTCCCGGCAAAGGGTACCACCCCTCAGAAATTTTGGGGGTAGAAATGATAGGTATGGTAGACCTAGTAGCTGATGCATAGGTAGTTACAATTGCATTGTGACATATGGGATAGATCCAGTGTTATCAGGAACTGAGCATAGAAGCTCCCTGGTATTCTTTCCCGACAAAGTGTGACACTCTGTGTGAGCTCACAAGTCTACTATATATAGTAAGATAGCTATTAGATACACAGGTCTAATATTGAGCTTTTTTAGGCCAGTTGTGACGGCTTGTAAGCCGGTAATTGCCTGTAGCCTGCGCTGTCTAACGCAGGCTTAGCATGAAACTAGGCAGGGACTATTCTTGGAAGCAGGGACTTACAACTTGGCAAACACCTCCAAGAATAGGGCACGAGAAGGGATACGGGAAGGGATTCGGATATACGGATAGAAAACTGTGTCATTGGCCTGGATAATAATCATGTATAAAGTAACTGTTATTATCCTCTTCAATCTGTAGTTCACCATAGATTGAAAATAAACTACCTCTGACCATAAGGTTGCTCAAGTGCCTATGCTTAGACTGTGACACCAGTTGGCACTGTGGTAAAGCTATCTAACTACAGTTACATGTCTTCTGCGTGAGGAATGTTGCGCGTGCACCCTGCGTGTGGTCCGTGCGTCACACAAAGTCTGCAAATAGTTACTCACCTAAGAATGGTTGCTGGGTTACAATGGTTGCCGTGGGTTACGAATTGAGTAATTCAGTAGTAGAAGGTGTTCCATGCAAAGCCTAGAATGCTCTGGTTATTATGATGTATATACAGATTGGACAGAACCATTGTAGAGGGCCATGTCTTGTCTTCTATCTTCCTCTGGCCTTAAATCCTGTCCTATTTTCTCCCGTCCCCTGTCCTTAGTTCTAGTTAGAGTTACGAATTCAAACCATTGACTCTTGCCAAACCCCTCAGATATTACCCAATGTCACGGACTGACTGAGGTGGAGATATTATCCTGCCAACCTCTGGCTCTAAGACTATTTGGCTACTGCTATGTCATGGATAGATTCATGGTATTGAGGTAGAGTCTGATCCTAGCTTCGGCTGGTATCCCTCTAGACAAGTTCTAGTTACTTCGATGGAATTCTAAGCTACTCTGGCAATTAGTTTCTAGATGTTTCGGGATGGTATTTTGTACTCTTACCAGTTCAATGGGCTTCGATCAGATTCTAGGTTACTCTCAGGAGTTCGACAGGAATCGGGCTGGAACTAGATTACTGTATTCTGTAGCAGATAGTGTTGTAGTATAAGTAGCTGAGGTATCTTCATGTCGAAAGCTCTTCAGCTTTCAGTCTTGTACTATTCCCTAGATACCCAAGAATCAAGAATCAAGAACCAAGATTTTATTGTTGTTATATTTTCTTTACCATCAAGAGCCCAAGATTTAGCGCCTCCAGTTCAGGTTAAGTAACCAAGTCCCAAGAGATCCTGACACCCAAGTCTCTCAATAACCTTCCCGACGCAACCTTTGGCACCTTCGAGTTTGACAAGTGTCTACACACCAGCAATACAAGTATGACTGTGTGCACCAACCACTCGATTGCGAAAGTGTAGATGACAATATGAAAACAAGTCAATGATGCAAGGATGCTGCAGTCATGAGCATAACACTGGTATCTATGGATAGACTTGTTGTTAAAACAAAATAATGAAAATTAGATGCCATCACAAAGTTGGGGAATTAAGTAAATTAACTAGTATCTCGATATGCATATATTGTTGTCTCCTCTTTTTCATTCCTCTCTCTCCAAGCGCCTCCCTAATGAGCCAAGTCAGATCCCGGTCAGAGTCTCAACAACATCCCGCAAACCGCAATGATATTGGACAATTCACAACGCCCGAATATGATCCCTTTGCCGACGAGATTTTTACTCATGACGCGCATAAGTCCAGCGCTCAAAGCGCATGTTACGGTGAAGGCTAGTCCTTCCCCGACGACCATAAACGGAGATAACTTAGTTTGACACCTGAACTACTTTGTCAGAGAAACAGATTATGTGCTAGTAGATCGAATGTAGCACCTCCAGTATGGGATTACACGACGCACTTTGTTACAAGCCGGGCACTGTCTGGACAATAGACGCGTCAGTTAGTACTCACCGAGTAATGTAAGCGACGAGTCGTAGAGACGATCTGTCAAGTGAAGGAGTAGTCATTCTTTGATGACACAAGTCATTGACAGAGTGCTTCTCAGTTCTACGAGAGAATGAGACACGTTTAGAATAGAGTAGATTAGCAGACCACAGTTTGGTGGATGAGAACTTCTATAAGACTCAACTCATATCACTACTGTGGGATGACAATTCAATCCTGATTCATCTACGCCCTAAATTTGCTGTGCAGTGTCTCTTATCAATTTATAAAAGTGATCAGACTACGTATTGTAAAACTTATAATGGGCTTCGTGTGAATATCACGTGAATCGTCAAAAAATACGAACAAATATAAGAATGAATGATTGATTTCTCCGTGCTACGAGTCCATTGTAGCACTGTAATTTCTGACTCTACCCTCTTAACGCCCTTGATCATCATTATTAGAGCGATATGTCTCTATATAGACCTTTTTTTTCGCCTCTGGACTGAGTTCAGACTTATACTTACATAAGTCTACTTACAGGTAAATTTTAATATACTTGTGTATTGGCTGTATTCGACGATACCACCAGATACTTTTGGTCCAGAGACTTCCATCCTTCCCTCAACCATTAGTATCCACCAAAGAGAAAACAGGAAAACCCTTTGGCTACCCTAACATGCCTTTGTCATCTTGTATTTAGCCACCGCGACGGATGGATGGTGCAGTGGTACACCATCCGGGCCGTTCTCCCAAGTAGATACTGGGTAGCTTGAACAGCTAACCCATTTGAGACAGGAGAAAGCTGGTTCAAATCCAGTCGGACCCACACACCACTCTCTCTCGCGGTGATATTGTACTTGTGGGATGATGAAGGCATACTTGGATAGCCACAGGGTTTTCACGCTTTTCCCTGTGGTGGGTATGCACGGAAGAGGTTATACGCCGCAAGGGTTAACCTCGAGTGGTATCTGCAAATGAAATCTGGGTGTGAGTGTTCTAATTGTCAAATTGAGTCATCCTACTTAAAGTACATATTTTCCGATAAAAACCTGCATGGGCCTCAAGGCGCTAAATCAGGTAAAATGAACTATATATATATATATATATATATAGCCACAGTGCAAGATATAGCCTCACGGTTCTCCCGTTCTCGAGTGAGGTAGGTTTCCAGGCTACTTAGAATCCAACTGGGCGAGATGACAACTAGAATATGGACCACAACATTTTCCGTCGTTGCCTGCTTGTAAAGTATCGGTAGCACTATCTGCTATCCTGATTGTGGCGCCCACTAATATCCCAGAGTCGACGAACTCGTTGAAAAATATCAGTTGCATTATTCTCATCGATGCCCTCTTCGCTCTCTTGTCACGCATCCCAGCTGTCGCTCCCCCCTCAGATTTTAGAGCCTCATCACAGCAGCGGTCCTTCGTAAGCCAAACCCCGAGCTTTATATCTCACGACTTAATTCTAATCTTATCGGTATACGTAGTATTGTGATTCGATAGTAGGATATAGCCAATGATTCGTGAGGCAAGCTCACGTTTGAAATTGGAGCAGCCCATTGATCGGTCGTTGAGGCGCGGTGATTTGTGGTAAGGTTGAGGTGGAGTACTTTGGGAGATTGGTAGGACGGATATCAACGAGAGATCTTCAATTCTAGATATGCTTGCGTTAACTTTCTACTTCGATTTGCATACAATTCCTCTTCTGTTGGAACAGTAGTTCTTTGCACCCTAGTTATATGGAGTGGAGTCCTTCATAGTCATAGAATTTGAAATTTGAATTTGATGTCTTTAACGTGGCAAGACGGACCCAACATCTATTTAGACGTGAACCACGTAGATGAGCTCTGAGAGCTCATTGATATCTACATGACCGTCATTATGGCCAGATGCGAAAAAGGAAAAGAAAAGTGGTACAGTAGATGTCTGAGTTACAGTACCCTGCGCCGTATCTATATCTTCCAAACACATCCCCTGCCGATTTAAGAACTGTCCCAGCGTGATCACCTCCCACTCTGTTCATTCTTCGGCAGACTGTAACATCGGCTTGTAGTTAAGAATCGAATGAACTTCTGCCATCCCTTCTCCCCTATCATTTCCCTGGCCCCAGGTGGAGCCATTTTCTCATAGATTCTCCAACGTAGCAAAGCAGGTTGGCACTCTGAAAAATGCCAGGGCCTTTTCTCTCGGCCGCAAACGCATTTCAGATCTTCATGTTCGGGGTTGAAAGGTCAATGGTAGTCGGCGTAGTCCCCGTGGCCTGTTCTTGCCGCAATAAGACGATGGTACGCCCATCTTGGTAAAGCTAGTTCCGGTGGTCTTTTGCAACGCATGAATAGGTCCAGACCTTTGTATCGTTTCGGTCGATACTTCTGCCACCACTCTTCCACGAGCTCTTGGCTACGCTGTTTAACTCACCTCCCTAATGCCGCAAATGTTAGATCTTGATCTTCTAGAATGGGCGCAGCTGAGGTTAGTGACCGGTTATTGGAAGCTCCCAAGGCTGATTTGGCCAGCTTATCGGCCTCTTCATTGCCTTGAATCCCCACATGCCCGGGTATCCAGCGTATTTCCGCACGCTTATTGTGTCTCAGCGATGAAAACTTGTCCACCACCGACTGCGAGGAGTTAGATCTTCCTCTTTCGAGCGCCTGGGTGGCCGCTTGGTTGTCCAGAAGAATGCAGATCAGTAAGTCTTTTCCTACCTCTATTGCAGCCTTCAAGGCTTTCATGGCACCTACAACTTCTGCATCGAATACCTCTGCTCCGGGAAGTGGACCGGAGCCACTTGCAACTAGCTTGCCTCCTTGGTATACTACATACCCCCAGGATGATTTTCCGGGACCCGATGATGATCCATCAGAGAAAGCGCAGACTGTGTTAGCTGGGCGGGAAGCTAACCACCGCTTTATGCTTCCAGACCTAGCTTCATTTTCTCGACTACATGGAATTGATGCTGGAGTGCCACGTGAGAAGTATAGCTTTCCGGGGCCTTCGGCTGTCGGAACTCAACGCACACTCATTTGTAGGCGTGTCATGTACCGTTTTGGTTGTCTGAACAATCGATCTCTTTGTCCCGATCTAAGACCTAAGCATCTTATTGTCTCTTTCGGATCCTCAGCCGCCCGAATGACTAGAGGGTGCCAGGCATCCATTCTTCGCATACGAGCTGCAGACTGCAGCGTCTTTTGCTGAAGAATTATCGATGCCGGGGGTATTCCCGCTTCACGATGAAGAGCACCATTGGGAGTGGTACTCTAATAGCTTTCATTATCGTTTTTTCCAATATAGATATGTGCCAGCCTACTCCAGTGCCGACTTCTTTATCTCGCAGTGTGGTTATTCGAGTGAGACCTGGCCACCACGCTTCTGCCCCGTATAGAGCTGTGCTCAGGACGCATGCATGTACCGCACAAATCAGAGGTCCGGGTGCTGCACCACGTTGAACTCCGTTTATATGTCGTAAGAAATGGACTAGACGATTAGCTTTTCCAGTCCATTCCTGTGCATGTTGCTTGAAGTTTAGCTGGGTATCAAGCCAGATTCCTAGCCACCGGATATGAGGTGACGGTTCGATCCGGCGATCTTTCACCAAGGTGGAAAGATCAGCTGCGTTGATTTTCTTTCTAGGCCCTCCTCCGGTCACTAGAAGTTCTGACTTTGCTGGGTCAAAATCGATCCTGTGTTCTCTTTCGAGAAGGATAAGGCTGTCGAGGTCGTCTTGAGCTGCGGAGATAGCATCCGCCGCGGTGTTTCCAATTCTGACAATAGCTACATCGTCAGCATAACCCAACCTACTCGTTAGACCGTGATCCTCAAAAAGCACAGCGATGTAGAGCATAAAAAGAAGTGGCGATAGTGGCGAGCCCTGAGGTACTCCACATTCCAGTATCTTCTCTTCTGTGATTCCACCGCGGTATTTGACCTGAACCTTTTGTTGGCAAAGAAATGTCTGAATAAACCGGCACAGGGATCGTGGCCAGCCTTGTTCTCGAAGGAGTTTGAGCAGTCGGTTGTGAAGGACTGCAATAAATGCACCTTGAATGTCGAGTGTGACCATAGCCGCACACTTACCACTTCTCATGGCCGCCTCGGCATCATGGATTACACAGGATGCAAGGTCGACTGCAGATCGTCCTGGTACGGAGCCGAATAGTTGTGGGTGAACAACTTGGTGACTTATCGTCAGCCATGCCATTCTCTTACCAACTAGACGCTCAAGTCCTTTACCTAAACCCGACAACAGCGAGATTGGTCGCCAACCCTTGGCAGTTGACAGATTTCTACCCGGCTTTGGAAGAAGCACAACTTCTGCCACCCTGAAGGCCGTGGGAAAGTAGCCGATTTTCAGACAGGCCTGGTAAAGATCTTTCACGAGAGGTCCTAGATGGGACCATTAGGCTTTCAGTAATCGTACCGATATCTTGTCCGCCCCCGGTGCCGTGTCGTTGATAGAGACAGTGGCGCTTGTCACATCGTCCAGTGATAATTCCGTATCCCATGGAATACGCTCCTCCTGTCCATTCTCCCAGATAGAGATGTCGTTCTCGCCGCTAAACCTAGCCAAGAGAATGTCTCGTAGCGCACTAGCTCGCTCTCGCGGGTCAGATAGCCACTGGTTTTCGTCAATCTGTAGGGGAGGGGGCTCGGCGGCTGGTCGAGGCTTAGCCCATCTCATGAGCTTGAAGACCTGCGCGTTAATTGTAACTGCTTCCACCTGCCTCTTCCAGCACTCTCGCTTGGCTTTTCGCACCACGAATCTAAAGCTCTTACGGGCCTCTTTTGCGAGGTCCGGGTTGTCTCTCGCTGCCTTGTAATCCTGCCATTCTGTGCGACATTCTTTGGTACACCATGGCCCAGTTTTTCCGCTTTCAAAGGCTGGGACTTTCCCTGCGATATTCAGCGCATCTCCAAGTGCTTGTAGGAGATCATTCGTGAAATTTTCAAAGTCCATGACACTGTCAAGAGGGCCAGATTTGGTCCATTAGCTGACGCATCGGCTAAATTCCTTCAAGTTGGTCTCGCTGACACGAATGTTTCTTACAATTTCAGAGAGATCTGACCCTGTAGGATTCAGTACGGTACCCTCGATGGTCGAGTGATCTGAGGTACAGTGCTAACGGTTGGACACTGATGCTATGGCGGCCGTGTTACTCTACGTTAGATACAGGACGTTCCCGTTCCTGTGCGTTGGCTCTCCAAAAATGCTGACTAGGTCCATGTCGTGGGCTGTTGCCCACTTCATAATCTAATTATCATTGCCGTACTGATTTGTCGTTAGCGGTTGCCGATGCTATGACACATAATTGAAATCGCCTCCAACAACCACTAGACCTCTAATTTTCCACCGGAGAAGGGGCTCCAAGGTTCCACTAGTGCCGAGGGCACGGTATATGTTGACGAAAGTTAGGCTGCCCATCTTTACAAAACAGTTGTCAGACGTCAGGCCTGACGACGGTGGAAACAGTTGAGCCGCATGACTACCTTTGCGCGGAAAAGTGATCGCGCGGGGCTGGATGTCTGTTCCTCCAAATGGTATGTGGCTATTATAGCCCGGGTGACTTTTTCTGATAAAATCCCCCCCTTTCTTTCTCGTCCATGGCTCCCGTGCCATGACTACATGTGAACCAGCATCCCATGTCTGCTGCAATGCTATATCCGTATTTTCCCCACCTCTTCCAACATTCACTTAGTGAAAGTGGACGGTCTTCTATTTGTCTTTTGGTGCTTTTGTTAGGGGGTTTCCTAACATTAACACGACGTTGTGGAGTCCTGGGCAATGACGGTTTCAGCCGCCTTATCCTTCCTTTCTGAGTACGCGAGAGTAGCGTGATAATAACGATGTCCACGTTCTCTGATGATATGAAGTTCTGCAGGGGTACGGGGCAGAATTGTCCCGTTTTGTCGTCTTGGCCGGGCCATACAGCTACCCTCATTTGAGTGGTGAGGTCCCGCGCAATTTGAACACTTTGACACCTTGGCCTGGCACTCTGATCTCTCGTTGGTTCCCCCACATCTCCCATGTCGTTGGCTCCGGGTACAGGGACGCATGATGTGGAAACCCCAGCAACGTTGGCATTGCTCGATCGGTCGTCAGCGTGAGAAGGGCATTGCCGGTCCGCTCTTGTCAAATAGACAAAACTTTGTGTTGGCCGTTTTAATTGGAGATGAACAATCTAGCTCGTTGAGTATTGACCAAGGAGGGCAAGACTGAACACCAGTACGCGGTGTCCTCTGTGAACCCAGGAGTGAAATATTCTCCTAGGGCCCAGTGCAGTCAAATTTTTCAATATCAAAGAAGTTGGCCTACAACGCAATGATTCAAATTACTCCACCGCGTCGTTTTCTCGCTCCCAACGAGTTTGACTTCTACCTAAGTCTCATCAAGTCTACAAGTACGACCTAGTACATCCTCATTCCAATGACCACACCTCCTATCGACTTTCTCTAGCCTCAGCTGGTCGCTAGATACACGCCCACGCCGATATTTATACCCGACGGAGGAAGCGAAGCGTGGCGCACAAATCTGGGAGACAGCTCTTTGCGATGGACGTGAGAGGAATCAGGACAAGTTTACAAGATGATGCGGAGGAAGGATATAACCTCGAAGGGCGTGAAATTCCGAATTTTGGAAAGGAGTTTTTACAAATTGAGCTTTGTGCGCGCTAAGTCTTCGGTTGCGAGAGTGCAGGCGACACTTAATCACCGCTATGGTTGGATGGTGCGGTGGTACATCGTCTTGGCCGGTCTGCCAAGTAAGGTCTGGATAGCTTGGACACATATCCCACTCGAGACAGTAGATCGCTGGTTCAAATCCAGCAAAACACAACCACATTTCTCGCGGCGCTGGTGTGCATGGATGACGAAGGCATGCTTGGATAATCAAAGGTTTTTAAATTCCCTTTGGTGGGTACTAACGGAGGAGGGTCGACTGTTTGTGTAAGCAAACATACCTCATAGTGGTATTTTCAAAAGAAATCCAGATTATGAGTGTCTCTAACGTCAAAAGAGTCATTCCACATGTATACATAGCACCGGTCATGTGTCATAGCTAGATAGCTGAATACACATTAAATGATTTAAAGAAAAAAAAAGAGTATTGGCCAAGTTTTTTTTCTGTGGGCCTTACCTAGATTGGTGTGGCACTATATACTGCTTGGCACTCGTTCTTCACCATGTCGTTGGTGACTGAGATGCTACCTTCAAGCGTCCTGGTGTACAGTGGCACATGAGGTATGATCAATGATGTCCATTTGGACGCTTCCTCAATCACAGTCTTGTCTTCCTGTAGGGAAGGTGCAATCCTCATGATTGTATCTCTTAATGCATCTGATGCGCATTCGAGAGCGGTCCCCGTGTTATGATATGCGATAACTTGGTAGTCGTGGTTAGGGCATTGCGCAGAGCCTTAGGCCACAGGACGGTGTCACTAGTGTAATGGTTAAGCGAGCGTGTACATATTCTCATAGGTGTACACACATTTGAATAATACGGGCTTATGTTTTTACTTTCTGTTCATACCCTTACAGCATCATATCATAAAAGTACATTCACTGTCACCAACATCAATCACATCATTCATTCCTCATCTTTCCGCAGTATAGCTTCCGCATCGCTCATAACCACAACACCCCGACCTGACTGGGTACATCGAGGTGATAGCTAAGGTTGCTATCCCAGCCCTGTCAGTTATGATTTTCTTAGTCGTAACTGGCGAAAGCTTGTACCAGTGGCGATCTCTCCCCAATCGAAGGAAAAGGCGTTTATCTTTGAGGTTGTCTGCGCTTTCGGTCGTCTTGTCGGAGCTGGTCTTTTCGGAACTTGCGCGTTTGGCCGCTTTGCCGACTACTGTCGCATAGTTCGACCTTGTATCTTGAGGATTTGGCTGTAGGCTTTGGCCATTATCCTTAACAACGATATGGTTCCTAGGCACGACTGATTTGGGTGTGCTTGCCATGGTGGGGGGGCTTCTTGAAAAGTTGGGTGCATTATTTATAATTATTCTACGTGAAAAGTTGGGTGCTACTGCCCGATCTACTGTGAAGGTAGTGATATCAAGCGTGATTTTTTCCAACAGAGTCGCGACACCTTCTGCTTGCTTCCCTCCTTTGCTATTAGCCCAGGAGTCGATTATTTCAAGAAATTCCTCGGCTATACCTGATCTTTCTTTTCTTTGTTATTCTGCTTTTTGTATTGTATTCACAATGTCAAGCAGGCTTGGGTGGAGTTGACGTCCTGGATTGGAGGGCGTTGTCGATGACGATGCAACAGTCGGGGCCATTGCACCGGTCAGAGATCCTTGTAAAAAAAGGGTAATGAGTGATACGATGTGGGATAGGTCGGAAGAAAAAATGTGCTTCATAGTCATAGACTCAGTAGAAACTTAAATTTAATTATATTCTATAGAGTGGAATATGTATTAACCCGTTGTAACGGTAGTCCAACTTGCGAAATATTTTCTTGGCATTTTTATATGCGCACCAAAAGAGTAAGCACAGATAGATATAGGAATGTAATTATATATTATTGTTACTAAATTGCGATTTTGAATATATTCTATTACTCTTCCATTTACGCGCCTAAACTGTATTGTACCAACATCTTGGCTATCCCAGACATGCAGAGCACACTGAGCGACTACACTAGTACCGCTGAAAGGTGAAGAAATTGCCATTGCCGGCCACTTGAACATAGCCATCGTTGACGGTTCATCATACCGTGAGCAATTTAGAATAGCCCAGAAATTTTACTTGTAGCATAGATATTGGCCGTAGACCATGCCACAATGTGAGCCGAATCCTCCGATAAACTACTAATTTGCGGATCCTTGGACTACGATACATTTTATCCTGGACCTTGCACTGTTACCCCAACAATACACCCACAACTGGAGGATGAGGGAAAAACAACTATCAGTTTTATTCTCTAAAAACCTGGGATGGGGTATTCCCACCAAGCTGAGATTCAGTCACGAACAAGCATTGATTTTTGAATGATCGACTGGATGGTGATCGGGAGGAATTACGTTGACTCGGTTTCGGTCGGAACCCCGACTTGTAAACATATCACGAATTTATTCCAATCTTAAACCTACCTGGTGCTCGAATTTGTAAACGACTGGCAGCCTCCTTTTCCTAATTTGCTCTCGAATATCTTCCTCAGAAATACTGATTTTGTCTAGCCCTCAAAAATGGTCTTATAACCTTTAGAAGTACTCCTATAATTTAATAGTCACAATTACTATTTGAGATATAAGACAACGTCTACAACACCGAAACTGCCGCTTTCTGTAAAGGTACGGTCGAGGTAGCAGCCTTTAATGTGTCTTCACCTTTGCTAGAGGCACCAATAACTCGGTCTGCAAAGAATCACCACTGACGCAATAGGCACGACATCTCGCTGGAACATCAATCAGACCATGCGCCGAATTTCAAGTCATAGGTGCCTCATTATTGATCACTCAACCAACATTTGGCCTCTACGCTTAGGTTAGGGCAGAGATGGGATAGGACTAGGCAAGTTGTAAAGCTTTAAATGTTTCCGAGATGGCACTACAGGCAGAAAGATAAAAAGGTACTCGGGAGGAAGACCGAAAGAGAAGTTAAATGGATGATGCGCGGACGGGCGACTTGATGAGATCACCGGTGAAGAAAATGAAGCCCGACTGAGGCGAGAAGATGCTGGGACTGAATAGGAGAGACATAAACATGAATATGAGGGTATTAAGAGCCTTGACGTGCCAGAGTCGGGTTCCCTGGACGGACTTGGCATGATTTAACACATGGGTGGAGTCCAAGTTGGCCCGGCCATTCGAGTGGGATGAGATTATCACAACCAATGTTTGTTATTCTAATCAAGCCCAGCCTAACTCGTGCTCAAGCTTCCTAAGGAGCGCGGAGGGTGCAAATTGCCCAGCACTTCAAAAAACTAATAGACAAGCAGAAATCTCCGTAATCAGTACATGCGCCATTTCAGCAGGCACCTCAAGTCGCTGGGTACTAGGGAATTGTGGCGATAGATAGCCCTACAATGGCTTAGTTAAGCGTTTTACCTTTTCTGGTATCTGGAAGCCCCCTCTCTCTCTCTCTCTCTATGGAAGTCAGATGAACGCATCTCCAGTCCATTCTGACACGTAATCAAATTATCTCTCTCGACATCCGTCAACCTAGATCAACTAGTATCCACATTGCGTCGTGTATTTGGAACTTCATTATTCCGACTCGCCTTAATGTTCCACTCTTATCCATGTTGGAAATGGAGACGTAGAGTGTTGTGGACGTACGGGCCCTCCATTTAGTCTACGTCTCCGACACGATCTTGTGTGTTTTTAAGAGATTGAAATGGGTAATATGGTAGAGCTTCAGGCTACCTATTGGAGACATGAGCGGCTGTATGGCGCGGGCACAAGGAGGTTATTGGGGGGTTTTCTATACCTACATGGTGCCACACTCGTTTACGCTGTGGCTTAGGCTCTGTATCGCTCGCACTTGTACTTGTAGCGCACACTTCCCACTCTTTCAGTAGTAATCCTAACATGACACTCTTTTGGTCAACTTCTACTTTCGCTCCATAAATATTGCGGCGATCTCATGGCACGATACTTCCAACAGTCTATCCACTACTGTTGACTTGGTTTCGTGATGTTCTCGGTAGCCATATTCTCGCACATCTTCCGTAATACCTCTATGCGGTTAGTAGAGACTAGTGCTTAGATTTCTTTTGGCTCCAAATTTAATTTCATGTTCGCGAGTGGCTCGCCAGCTTGGAAGGCGTTGATGCCAAAGTAAATTGTTTATGGTACCTACTCGTACCTCATCTCCACCGAAGCTTTCTCAGGCTTCTGGAAAGCCGATCATCAGCGTTTTCGCGTTAGTGGCGATCCATCTCTGGTCCAAGTTTACTTCAGTGCGCCGTGCCAAGTGCTTGATTAATTTCATGCAAATAAGCACTTGGAGCTTCGCCGCCGCCATGTAAACAGTTCATAGATTGCACAACTAGCCTTGAATTTCCTATTGAGATCTATCTTGTGTAGGAAATAGAAGATAGAGGTAAGACTCTGTTAGTCTAAAGCAACGGTACATCATTTCTTGTCGAAAATCGTTTTACGGTCTAGTTTGTATTTTTATATCTAGTTATAGTACATGATCTTACCTTATATAAATTTTAAGTTCCCCTATTGTCCTCAGAGACATTCATACTCTATATTTCATTTGCTAATACCAACATGAGGTTTGCTTGCTTATACAAACAGTCGGCCCTCCTCTGAGTGCTCACCAAAGAGACGCTTCAAACCCTTAGATTATCCAAGCACATCAGCACCAAGAGAAGCCATTTTGTGCCAGTGTTCCTCGGCTTAAGTGGAATAGACGACCCAGCTAGTGAGACTCGGCCTTGGGCCCAGCCCGTGGAACGTGTCACTACTCCATCTAACCATGACCACCTCTAAGGTGTCGCCTGTACTCTCGCAATTGAGGGTTGGCGCGCACAAAACTCATCAACATGTAAATTTCCCGGCCAAAATTCGAAATCTTCCACCAGTCGAAGTTGTTTCCTTCCTTAACATCATCTTGTAAACCTGTCTTGATCTTTCTCACGTCCATCCCAAAGAACTTCATCCTAAATTTGTGCGCCACGCTTTGTTTCCTTCATCAGGTGTAGATATCGGCGCGGGCGTGCGCGTTTATTTGGTGGCCAGCTGAGGGCGGAGAATAGTGGATGTGAGGCATAGTCATTTATATCACGATGTACTGAGTCGTACCTGTAAGCTTAATGAGGTGGTGGCGGGGATCGATCTCGTTGGGAGTGAGATATTGATTTGGTGGAGTATTTTGAATTATTACCTCGTGGGCCAAATTGTTCGGTGTTGCGAAATTTTAACTGAACTTGGCTCTGGGAGAATATTTCACTCCCAGGTTGATTAGAGACATCGTGGACAGGTGTTCAATCTCTGCCCTCCTCTTTATTACTTGGTATGCGTTGGTACTTAACTTAACGTGTGTTGTAAGTCTCGGCATGAATTTCAATGTATGCAATTATCATGTGTAGGTCTGAATTTAGACAATGAATTGGGCCGATAGCTTGGGAGATCAGGGATTAAGGGTTTCAAGCTATCTCTAAATTTTATGGATTTAAAGATAATGGGCTCCTGCAAAGAATAAATGAGGTCCTGAGGATGGTAACTTATCCCGGTAGAACTGACCAGTCACGGGTAAGGAGCGCATAAAGCCCTGATGTCTATTTTTTTTTTTTTTTGCATCAGATTTTAATTGCGTATGCAGCTATCTAGCTATGACACAATATCAAAGAAAAGTACAGAATAGATGATTCAACGTAAAGGAAGAGCACTCATGCCTCGGATTTCATTTGCAGGTACCACTGCGAAGTTATGGTGGCTTTTTCTTCACCCCAAGTCAACCCTCATCCGTGAATACCCACCCAGGGGAACATCTCAAAAACCCTAAGTTATCCAGACATGCCTCCGTCATCCATCAGTTTTTCTCCGCGCGAAATGTAATCTGAGATGTCTCCTTCCCAAGTGGAGTAGGTGCCCAGGCTACTCAAAATATACCAGAGAACATCACCAGGAGGCGGATCACAACACCTTCCATCGTCGGCTTGTTTTTATAGTGTCAGCTGCACTCTCGCAAGCGAAGTCTTGGCGCGCACAAAGCTCAATTCGTAAAACTCCTTGCCAAAATTCGGAATCTCACGCCCTTCGAGGTTATATCCTTCCTCCGCATCATCTTGTAAACTTGTCCTGATTCCTCTCACGTCCATCGCAAAGAGCTGTCTCCCAGATTTGTGCGCCACGCTTCGCTTCCTCCGTCGGGTATAAATATCGGCGTGGGCGTGTATTTGGTGACCAGCTGAGGCCAGAGAAGGTCGAAGAGTGGTGTGGTCATTGGAATGAGGATGTACTTGGTCGTACTTGTAGACTCGATGAGACGAAGATATGAGTCAAACTCGTTAGGAGCGAAATAACGACGTGGAGGAGTAATTTTGATTTTTGCCTCGTGGGCCAACTTCTTTGATATTGCGAAATTTGACTGAACTTGGCTCTGGGAGAATATTTCACTCCCAGGTTCGTAGAGGACACCGCGTACAGGTGTTCAGTCTTGCCCTCCCCTGATGTCTATTGTTTTGATCTGTTCCTAGGGATCACACCGTTCTTCTCTTGACTACCATCCGCGGATAACTTCAGTGAACGTTTTATAAAAATGACATGATCGAACCCGTGATATTCCCCCACGGCCACTCTTGAACAATCTTTCTCAAAAATTTTCTACTATTTCTATGTTTGCGAAGAGCTCCCTCTTCATCTTTGACCCACTGCACATTCTTAAATGTACTACCCTGCTTGATATTCGGTCCAGATGGTGAACTAGTAATTTTTTGACCCACTCAAGAGCAAGCATAAGCTGAAAGATGTTGATGTCGTGATATAAATGTAAACCATAATAACAGGGGTTGAACCTCGCTGACAGCCTGAAGCTCGTTATTCCACGAAGGAGCAGAATAAACGGGCCAGCAGGAGTGGGCCTAGCTAATGATGCATCTAGCCTTACCGTTTGTTTCGACAAGCTAGAGATAATGTATTCGTGCTGCTGCCTGGCGATCGTTGTTTGTTCGGGTCCGCCGGTCAATTATAAGGTTTGGCGCACATCGCCCCACGATTGCATGTTGATCGAGACCCAGCTCGGCGTTTAGTGGTCGTATTTCTGTAGGAGAGCGGTGACAGGATTTCGATCCCAAACATGCCAACTTCGCACCAGATAATAATGTTTACGACTTTAACCGCGGGACTTGCTCAATACCAAAGTAGAATAAGAGGAGTTGATGATGAGGATGGCGCCATTCTCCAACGGTTATATCATTATCTACAGTCAAATAGCCGACTATGGGGAGATTAGACACTCCGAGATAAGTGTGTCACAGTAACCTCAATTCCAGGTCGGTTTCTCAGGTAGAGTCTCTTTTGGCTCGGGCACTTGTCCAAATCCACCGGAGAATACTTAGCACGAATCGATTAATCCTCTCGCGGTCTTCATAACCGGTAATGCAGAAGCATGTCTTGACAATCAAAGAATTTCGAATCTCTTTTGGTGATTGTTGATTGATTAGAGTTGAAATTATTTCACACAAAAACTTTACTTACTGTGATTTTCATGGATTCGTTGTCTATTGTGAAATTCAAACTGATACTTGCAAGTAGAATTCGGCGCCTAGTTATTCTAATTACAAAGGGATCACTAAAGTTGCACGTAAGACATCAAAGGTCGTAATGTGTGGGAAAATCTTCAAAAATTATTTAAATTTTCAACAGGATTCGTGCTAGATAGTCTGTGACTCAAGTAGTACAATAAACACAACACATTAACAGAACTCATCCTCCTACCTTTGAATAGCCTTGTTACTTCCACGTGACATATGCGGGGATCGTCAACACAACCAAACACACGAAATCCTGTGAAACGAAATCTTTACAAACCTTGATTAACACACAACCAAATACTTAATATACAGGCCTTTCTGACAGCTGTGCACAAATAGAATGCAGCTGGTTTGTGAAACAGGATAAGTAGCAAACCCGTTCCGCATTAAAACCTGAATCTTTCCGTCGTACTAGTGGGAAACGCTCTTCGCGGGGCGAATAAGTCAAGATGGCTAGTGAGCAGCCAAACATAGACATGCGTAGAATGCTTGTTGGTGTGAGTTTAGTTCCATCTCCCTTTTAAAGACCTTGGTTGATAGACGGAATTTAGGCAGAGATACCGCGGTAAGACTTGCGCCGACAATGAGAGCTCTACTGAACCATAGTCATTCCTTGATCCGACGAGATTCTTCTAGAATTTTCTCACGATTGTAACGGAGGTGTGTTTAAATCAATGTGACTTCCAGCTATGATTCGTGGATTGTTCGAAAGAAAGTGTGTCTCTATCGCTCTATCTGATCAGAGTCTCGTAAACATAAAGTGTATCCTCAGTAATAACATTTGAAATTGAGGTATAGACGGGTGCGGGTTGTTGTTAAGACTGTCGTGATACCTAACAGAAATCTTACTGCTCAGCTTGAAATTTTAGCACGAGAACAATTGCCAAAGCCAGAGGCGGTTGCAATTTGCCACTGTTAGTTGTGAAAACGAGTATCACGTCGGACTTCTAGGACAATGCGGCTGCGGCCGCTGCCGCAGTTCTTTCCACTTGCATGGTACATAGATAAGCAAACACCCCACGGTAATACAGCAAGATTGCTGTAGTGATGTCGTGCATGGAGCTAGGCAGCAAGCCCACATCATTCATCCACTCAAATCCCGGGTGCTGACCCAAAATTGCTTGATAATGAGATCGAGCATCTCCCGTCAACCAATTAGCCAATGAGCACGTGAGTCTACTAGGGTAATGGACGGGTCACATGCGTCAATGACAAGACTTTCATCTCCGATCTGGCCGCTGGATCATCAATTTCCATCCACCATACGACTTAAGCTAGCCGCAATGTCGTACTTCCAGAAATTGGGTCCAGACAAAGGATCCTCTTCAAAGGTTCTCGAAACAATTCGCATCACGAAGTAAAGCCAATCATCCAACATCTAACTATGACGGACGTAAATAGAAAGTAGTAGCTGTCAAATGAGGTGCAAGATAACTCCGGTCTAGTTAAGACCTATCGTCATTATCACGACTCATAAACCTCATCGTTCTAGAAGGACCATATTATTAAGTGCTCGTACCTAATGAGATGTTGACTGGCCTCTCCTGAACCAGAAGAATGTTGAGTGGAGACTCTAAGAAAATCCTTCAGGCATTCCCATTTTTTTACTATCACTAGTCACTTGCACCATCATGACACATGACATAATGGAAGATATTTTATCTCAGCCCAAGAAAATTATGGAAGTACCATAACAAAGATACTAGACCTCTTGTGGCGCTAAAAATCACGACATAGGCCAAAAAGACGGGGCAAAGGAGCTCGTTAATGCTCGTAGGTTTTGGCAATCGAATTCGTCATTGATTCCGGAATCCATTCATTACTTGCATCCCGACTGTCGCACCATCTGCCCTTACATATGAAGAGGCTGAAATAAGTCGTTGCCACACATCTGAAGACAATCAAACCTTCTACAGTGTCCTTCGCTTCAAACTCTACGTTTTCATTTGGCTATTAAAGCGTAAGATGGTCTCTGTCAATGTATACACACTCCTTTACGCATTTGGCTTCTTAGCCACATGTACCGCTGGTATTTTAAAAGAAGATTCCAACCAGGATTCAACGGTCGATTATGATGTGGTAATAGTCGGAGGTGGTCCAGCTGGACTTAGTGCACTGAGCAGCTTAGGAAGAGTTCGACGAAGAGCGCTCTTGATTGATTCAGGGGAGTACCGAAACAACAACACAAGAGCTAATCACGACGTACTTGGAAGCGATGGTTCGTCAAATTCATCTATCTGAATAATTTATGTACTACAATATATTGACTTTTACTTCAGGCCTACCACCGTCACTATTTCGAGCTAGGGCACGCGATCAGATTTCTCGATATACCACTACCAGCTCACGAAACGGAACAGTTACATCTATATCATCCGCTCTCAATGGTTCTTTCGTCACCACACTAGATGACGGTCAAGAATATACAAGCCGCAAGATCGTCCTCGCTACTGGCATCATTGATATTGTCCCACAAATTCCTGGCTTTAGTGAAGCATGGGGACGTGGAATGTACTGGTGTGCATGGTGTGATAGCTGGGAGCACCGCGACCAAAGTCTCGGGGTGCTAGGGTCCATCGAAGATGCGGTTTTCTCTACATTCCAGGTCATGACTATGAATAAAGATATCGTCGCTTTCGTCAATGGCACTGATACACCAGCTAATAGAGCTCTATTAGACAAAAAGCTGCCCGGATGGCAACAGCAGATTACCAAAATAGGAGCGGTACTGGAGAACCGTACCATTGCTAGCATTGAACGTCTACAAGATGGAAATCTGGTTCGGAATATAACATTGTGGAAGGAGTACGACTCATTCCAGGTAACCCTAGAAGATAGTACAAAGATCCAACGCGATTCATTCATTGTGAGCTTGAAAAATAGACAACGCTCGTATCTCGGCGATAAAATCGGTGTGAAAATAAAAAACGAAAGAATGATGGTCCATCCGGCTAGTATGCTCGCAGCACCGGGTGTGTATGCAGTCGGTGACGCCAATAATGATAGCACTACAAACGTTCCACACGCCTTATTCACTGGTAAAAAAGCTGGTGTGTTCGCACATGGCAAGTAGTCCCACTCATTTTCTTACTTTGTTAACTAATCTTCTACCCAGTGGACCTCTGGAAAACCGATGTAAAAAATAATAATGTAAAGCGTTCAGAACACGATTTGATGGTAGAAGAAGATAATGAAGTTGAAACTTTGTGGAAAAGGATGTCCCAAGCGTATAAATGAAAGCATGTCATTTGAGGGTTTAACAGATAGCTGGCTATGAATTTTTGAAAATACCTCTGGGACTGGAAAACTCCAAATTATAAGGGGAGTGGATCTCTTCGCTCGCTACATGTCGACCCTTCATGACTGCATGCTGCCATAAATTGCATGTCATATTAGCCTCAAAGCTAGGGTACTGCTCCCCTCCGACATTTATCTTTACGGATAATTTCGTCTTCATGGCTGCAAACATGGCTTTCGTGGCAAAACATAATTTTATAGAATATCACCTTGGTTAATATTTTAGTCCAGGAAACAATATATAAACTCCTCTTAAATTAGAGAGCTATTGAAAGTTAAGTGTGCCCCGATAAAGCCTAATTTTTTACATCGGCCAGTCAGTCGTGTCTGAGTGACACCCAGCTTGTTACTATTAACAGACGCCAAATTTATGCCATTGGAGCCTCGTGTCACGTCTAAAAAGATGTTGGGCTCATATCACTTAAAAGATTTCAAATTCTAATACCATTCGTGTTAGAACAAACGATTTTAATGAAGTGTGGGAGGGCACTAACAGGGATAATTTTCGGGATTAAATAGAATATGCAGACGGTGAAGCAACCGTAGTACTTTGCAGAATGTCGACTAAGGCTATTGAAGTGAGAGAGAGGTATGTTTATTGTACTACTTGAGTCTATGACTATCTAGCACACTGGGCACCTCTGTGGCCCAGGCCACACCTTTTACAGTGCTCCTATCCTCTTTCGCTACTTGTAAGATCATTGATATATTGCCCGTGATGAATAGCCATTCAGCTCAGTGTTTATCCATGGAACCCTCTACCAGAAAAAAAAAGATAGCAATGGAAACTGCGTGCGCGGGAGAAAGTCTCAGAAACTCTGCTGCCCCAGCCAGGCGAGGCCTAGACACCGGGACCACATGAGGTGCGCATATTCATCTATATCTCCCTTCTTTGTAACAGTCGAGGCCGACTTGATCCAATCCACCATCTCCGTATCGGGTGCTGGGTACGCTCCGGAAACTCATCGGATGGCATTTCCTCCATGATCAAGGGTTTGTGATAGATAGGACTTCGACCTTACCATCTGATCTGGTCGTGGTTAGCTTCATGATAATGGTGATAGGGGAATGTGTTGAGAGATGAAGACGATACAGACCGCGAAAGCTAGTGGGAATCCTCGTCGAAGTGAGGACTCTGTTATTCAATCTCGGCACTGCAGACTCTACAGTGAGAAATGGAGGTTCTTAGGAGAAACTGATATGGTATGCCAAGGAATTTGTCAGGAGCTAGCTTAGTAAACCAGCCGAACCATGTACACAGATTGAGTGCAGGCGACACTATAAAAACTGCCATGGTTGGATGGTGCGATGGCACATCATCTTGGCCGGTCTGCCAAGTAGAGTCTGGATAGCTTGGACACATATCCCACTCGAGACAGTAGATCGCTGGTTCAAATCCAGCAAAACACAACCACATTTCTCGCGGCGCTGGTGTGCATGGATGACGAAGGCATGCTTGGATAA
Organism: Blumeria graminis f. sp. triticale; assembly: GCA_905067625.1. Taxonomy (NCBI): domain Eukaryota; kingdom Fungi; phylum Ascomycota; class Leotiomycetes; order Helotiales; family Erysiphaceae; genus Blumeria; species Blumeria graminis. The sequence goes on along the minus strand of LR898472.1, from coordinate 6,264,341 downwards.
TCAAAGGTTTTTAAATTCCCTTTGGTGGGTACTAACGGAGGAGGGTCGACTGTTTGTGTAAGCAAACATACCTCATAGTGGTATTTGCAAAAGAAATCCAGAGTATGAGTGTCTCTAACGTCAAAAGAGTCATTCCACATGTATACATAGCACCGGTCATGTGTCATAGATAGATAGCTGAATACACATTAAATGATTTTTTTAAAAAAAAAGACATGTACATAGATTATACAGTACACACCTCCGACTAGAGAATAGAATCCTAAGTCTGCACACATTAGTTCATTGCTCCCAACTCACACGATTGTTCTCCTCTCACATCGCTAGTCATCCATATTTGTTCATTACGATATCTTCCGCACGCTCAAAATCATAACAGAGACCTTTGACAGGTGTTGAGAATAGTCCCCCGAAGTGGATGAATTCCAGCCGTCATATTGGACCAACAGCTAGGTTGATGATGAGAGACAAAGGCTGGGGAAGTTTCTGGCAACATCTGACCATGACAAAGTGTTTGAGCCAGATGAAAAGTGTGTTGGGAGGAAGGAATTCCCGCCGAGGTAACTTCCACTGCGTCGTTGTACTCCAATTATTCTGGGTGTCTAGAGAAAGATAATAACAACGCAGGACACCGTTATTCACATCTCTTATTGTTATCATTCGTAAATTCGTTTCTACCGACCTGAGAGTGCGGGTCTTTATTCATTATTACTTAATACGTATCCAGCTCTCATGCTACAACACATGGTATATATCATGTGTATATTTTGGACGTCTCTATTGACGTCCGACACCCATAGTCTGTACTTCAATCGCAAATACCACCATAAAGTGTTAGAAATTGTCAAGGATTTCTAGGAGGAAATATCTCGGAGAACAAGTGTACAATTTCAGACAAGAATTTATTGATAGTTGTATAGGATATCGAGCTCTTTTCTCAACATGAATTAATCATATATGACATTCCGTTAACTTAGTTTAACATATACAAATAAGCCAATCCTTAAAAACAGATTCCCGAGGCTTTAGTGATCCCGAACTCTCAGTGATCTAGCTACAACCAGCCACTCAATTACCGCATGGTATCATTTCCTAGCCACTGCATTTCAGATACTATTGAACCTCGTTTCCTCTAGCTGAGCTTAATCTTATGCAATAGAAACAAGTAAATTGATCTTGATGATCATACTTAGAAATCTAAACCTCCATATAAATTAAGTCTAGATTTCCAATATAAGGTATAACTGCTTGAGCAAAAAAGTCGAAACTCGTCGGCGCGTAATCGCCAAAGGTATTACGGTGTGCGCTAAGGATACTGGGGATCGCCGTTTGCCGAAGGTAAGGTACTATAGTTGCTAACGAAGGATACTTACATATAATTCGATTGGCGAGGTTCCAGGTGGTTAAAGATGATAGAACTACAGGATAGTCGAAAGACACGAAGTCAGGAAGTCGAGTTGCCGAGCAAGCGATCAAGGCTGATACCTCAGGGTGAACAGAAGTACGAAGAATGTAACGAATGACGAAAGACTGAGAATATCTGACTGTGAGAATATAAGATCATAATATTATGTAAATGCTAGATTGCGAGATCAAAGATCAAAAGAATGAAAGATTGAGAAGCTGGAGAGCTACTATGTGGCAGCTCCAGCTTCCTTTTAACTCAAGACTGGACTTGAACTCAACTAAGAATATGGAAAATTTAGTTATGACGCCAGCCCCTCCATCTCTAACTGTCAGAGCTTTCTCGGAAACCTTCTCAGTAAACCTTTCCCCAAGAACTTTCTTAAAATCTTCAATCACTTTTTCCTGAGAACCTTCTCCTTGAACCCTCTTCAAGGATGCCTGGCCATAACAAAAGGATAGCTTCAAAATCATTGATTGTCCAAGCATACAAGCACCGCGAGAGTTCATGGCATGAAACTTAGCACTTGTCAGTGGTGTCCCCTACGAACCTCCAGCTCTCACTGTAGAGTCTGCAGTGCCGAGATTGAATAACAAAATCCTCACTTCCACGATCTGTATCGTCTTCATCCCTAAGCACAACCCCCGATCACCATTATCATAAATCTAAATACCATCAGATCAGATGGTAGGGTCTGAGCTCTATACATCACCCGTCCTTGATCACGGATAAGTCATCCGATTCGACCATGATAGATTTTATTTTTATTTATTTATTTATCTTTATTTAACGTCTGGCGGATCACGCGTCAAGCGAGTAACCCTATTAAGTCCCTACTGAGACAAAAGACGCCAGGATTTAATTTCTGGGCTTCTACATGTTTTAAAGGAAAGCAAAAAAAACAAAATTAAACTATTTAACATATAAAGGAGGTGCATTCACATAGCTACTTCCCGCAGTTTATTAGGCTCTTATTTGTGGTGGTAAGATACTTGCTCGGCGCCATTCTCTGCGCAGGTCAACCCACACTCCCTGTTGACCTCCACTACCGGAAAAATAAATTAGAAAAAAAAGGAGTCTAAATTGCTTATCTTCCTTCCTTCGTTTGCTGGTTTTTCGCGACACTTGAAACCTCAAGATTGTGGGCAGATATCTGTGAAGAATCGGGTTTCCTGTAGCCATTTCCCAAATCTTTGACCTCCTTCATATGTGCCAAGAATGAATGGGATCATTTCCGAAGGCGGACCCTGCATTAGTCGTGATCTTCTCTTCGCTATATGACAGAAAAAGAAATGTAGTGGGGCCTTACGACGGCCACATCGGCAGTAATTTGATGCATTTTCATGATTGAACCGCTCGTGATAGTCAGCGAAGTCGCCGTGCCCAGATCTAGCTGCTAGAATTCGACCTAGAGTGGCGCGCGGAAGGGCAAGTTCTTTTGGCCTAGTGGGTGCTAATATTATTCCTAGCTTTTCGTAGCCTAGGTGCTGGGGAAGGAGATTTCTCCGGAGGTTGCGAGAGGCTTGCGTTGTTGACTATTTTGCCCAGCGCTTTAGCCCCGCATATGTGAAAGCGAGGTCATCTGGAGTTGGTCACTGGCAGCCATCTTTCGCTGCTTTGTCCGCAGCTTCATTTCCAACTATCGATGCGTGACTCGGAACCCATCGGACCCGGATTTGGCCCCGTCTAGTGTGGGCCAGCCGAGAGCGGTCTTGCCATTTGGGATTTAAGGTGAGGAACTCGTCAAATTGCGCTTGTGAGGACCCTGAAAAGGGGAATAACAGTCGAGTGGCAACTTCCAGATTATCTAGACAAATCCATAGATCTGTCGCGAATTTGGCAGTTGGGAGTGCTAGTGCGGACGTTGCCCCCTCTAGGGCACCTTTTACTTCCGCATCGAAAACTTCGACGCCTTTTCCAAGGGCAAGACTTTGATGCAAGACTTGTACGCCTCCTTGGTATCCGATGAAGCCAGCGCCACTCAAGCCGTTTAGTTGCTTAGAGCCATCTGAGTAGATAATGATGTCTCCGAAGGGGATGGTCGTAAGAAAGTCAAGGAAAGACTGTTTGTTTTCCTCTGTAGTGGTACTGGTCGGTCCAGCCACCCGGGATTGTGCAGCTTCACGGCTCTCACGTGGATTCCAAGGAGGAATAGCGATTGCATTGATTTGCTCTGATCTGGGGAGTGAAAGTACACGCCGGGCAAATCGAGAGGTAGCACGCTGTGAGCTGAGAACTCTGTTAGCACGGCGTAAGAGCGGGTGTCGAGGATCCATACGGCGTAGTCGGACGGTGGCTGCAAGTGCACGGCCATCAAGGGCTATTTCCGGCTGCTGTAGCCCTGATTCGCGATGAAGTATCGCTGTTGGTGTGGTGCGATACACTGGAAGTGTCGCGCGGGCAGAGGCAAGCACGACCTTGGAGAGCTGTTGTAGTGGGGAATCTACACGGTTTGATATGCGTCCCGTGGGACCTTGTCTAGATCTGCCTGGCCACCAGGATTCTGAGGCGTAGTAAACGATGGGGAGGACACATGAATCTGCTGCACGACGCAGTAGATGAGGAGCCCCTCTTGTTGTATTACCAAGGGATGACAGAGCATGGCTAACCTTAAGGGCCTTTGAGGCGAGGGTTCGAGCGTGCCACTTAAAGGACAGCTTTTTATCAAAGAGTACTCCAAGCCAGCGAGTGTATGGGCGAGTAGTATTTTCAGAGACAGTAATAGCGCCAGCACTTATCATGGGAGTATTTGTGGGTTGTTGGTCGAGTCGGCGGCGAGAGAAATGTTGAAGCTCATACTTGTTTTCGTCAAATTTCAAGCCCTGCTTTATGCCCCATTCCATGGCTTCCTGGAGGCTGAGTGAAAGAGATTCGGAATTTTCCTGGAGGGATGGAGAGGTGTGAAGGAAGGCGATATCGTCTGCGTATCCAAATCTTGTTTTGGCGGTTCCCATGTGGAGAAGAGGTGTAAGATATAGCATGAACAGAATAGGTGATGCTGGCGAGCCTTGTGGGAGGCCACAGGAGACATCAAATTCGGGACCGGTAGAGCCATCTAGACGAATCTTGGCCACGCGATTGGAGGCGAAAGAGGCCACCCACTTTACCAAATTATCAGGCCATCCTTGGTCTCTAAGTCGATGGACTAGTCGGCCAGGAAGTGCGCTATCAAAAGCACCCCTCACATCAAGCGTCAGGAGGGAGGCAGTGAGCTTACTATTCAGTGCTGTTTCGATGTCATGTACTAGACAGGTCGTCAAATCTGTGGCCGAGCGGAGAGGGAGGGCACCAAAATGTTGTGAGGCTGTTATCTTTGCTCTGATAGCTGTCCAAGAGAGGCGGCGGGCGATCACTCGTTCAAGGCCTTTCCCCAGGGTCGAAAGGAGAGCAATGGGTCGGTATGAGCGTGGGCTAGATCTATCTGTCTTGTTGGGCTTGTTTAACATAACCAGCACAGCGGTCTTGAAGCAAGCAGGGTGGTGTCCAGCCTGGAGGCAGCCTCTAAAAAGATCGCAGACCCGAGTTTCGATCAGTGGCCAGCCAATTTTTAGGATTGCCGTTGGAATTTCGTCCTCCCCGGGTGCCGTATTGCCTGATCTATTGACCGAGTCCTTGATTTCGGTCAGGGTTAGGTCTGGGAAAGGAAGGCTAGTGACGCCGACTGATGGTGTATCTAATGGAACATCTATTGCATCAGAGGCATTTCGCAATAGATTCCGAACTAGTACTTCTCGCTTGTCTTGAAGTGTGTTTGCAGGTGAGGCACCGGGGTTGGTTGGATCTTTGAGAGGTGGGGTGCGAAAGGATCCTACTGTTCGGTGCCAGATAGATTTTATTGAGATGACCTCTTGTTGAAGTATCAGTCACTGAGCCTTAGAAGACATGTGACTTGATTTGTAAGCTGGGCTAAACTAGGGTCTATAGAATGTATCGTAAATATAGAACTCAGTAGTTGGTACAACAATTATATCCTCAATAAGCTTTAGGCATTTACCAGCAGTGCAGTTTTCTAACCATATCTTTCTTCAATACCTCTATTGTTACAAAGAAGGGAGATGTAGATGGACAAGCGCAACTCGTTTGGTCCTGGTGTCTAGACATCTTTTTTTTAAATCATAATATACTGAACTATCTAGCTATGACACGAGTTTTACATAATTCCGGTCCCACAAACTCCAAACTTGTATCTAATTTATCAATCAATTTTCTAAATTAATTTCCTTAATGTGCTGCCATGCACTTGGATGTATTCAAATACTTGAATAAAGCTTCTTTTCCTCGTCTTATGCAAAACATGATTGGAAGTGTCCTTGACTCTATGCCCTGAAAACATTTGTTTCTCTGCTCTTTAAACTTTGGGCAATGTAACGATAGATGCAGAACATTCTGCCCTTCTCTTGCATAAAAGTTATACACACTGTCTTGAACCTTCCCAATCATGTGCAGGTAGACCCTTGTATTACCCACACCAAATTTTGCCTGAAAGTAGCCAGATTCTGTCTCTCTGCTATATCCTTGAAATTTGAAAAGTTTTGTGATAAAATTTGGACGGTTAGATTGGGCCTTGAGACTATAATACTTGCAGAATCCTTTAGCTTTTCGGCCTTCCTCCTTTTGCCAGAGTTCCAGGTTCAAATCATTTTGCCATGCCCGTATAATCCATTCTCTAGCCTTCTTGTTGATAAATGAATGAGAAGTAAACTTGCCCCTTTTCAGAGATGATTTCTTTCTGCCCCCTTTAGCTTATCTATCAGCAAGCTCATATCATTCTACTCCGATATAAGCAGGGCAACATTGAAGAATTACTGTACTTCCTTGAGATGCTTTCCTGACCTGGTGAGAAAATTGATCACTGTTGTGCTGGTCCCAAAGGATACTAGCTTGGCTATCACTGAAAATATTTATAATCTTATGAGCAAAATATTTCTTTGCATGTTGTGCTGCTTTCAAAATGCAATATGACTAGACATCTGTAATACCTGTTGAATCTCCAAGATTGTATGAGAAGCATCTCATCTCTCTAATGACGGGAATGTATTCCACAAAGCCAATGCTACTTCCAGTAGTTGTTGTAAATGATACATAACTTTAAATAATGAAGTCATCAAGTTAGATAATTTTCATATACTGTTGTTGCTCATCTTTTGTCACCTCATTTGACCGGGTAGATATATTGGTATGAATAAATGTCTGATGCAAAGGAGGGATCTATTGGACATATAGTTTCTCTAGATTCTTGAAGCTGGCAAGTGGCTTTAAGGTGATTCCAATTCTTATGAGCTTTATCACTGGCTTGCATATGAATTCAAGTAGGCCTAAGACTATTTAGTTAGTGGTTGTCAGTGTTGAAATATGATATATCTTGGAATGCCAAGAATAACTTATTAGTAAGTCCAGCTAATCTGACTATCAAATTCCCCATTCTATATCACTGTTATCAATACATCCTTCACCGAAAGTATAATGCGCATTAGCGTTTATTTCACACTAGCATTCCAGCAGATGACTATGTCTTAAATGCAGGTTATAGTTTTCTCGTATCTATTACCAACACACATGTATTTAGCTTTATATTCCTGGCCCATATATGTGTATGTACATAGATATACATATGCATGGATCATAACTTACGGTCCATGGAGATTGATAAATACTGATCAAAAGCCACAGTTGATAAGATATGCGAACACGCAATCGCACTCTTATCATCTCGGTTTTACTCTGAACCATACATCTAAATACAATTGTTTCCACTCGGATCTTCCTCTCACAATCTCATACGAGACTTACTACATTGGTCTAACCGCCGACACTGATTCCGCAACAAGCTCCATCTTCGCTCAAGCTCATAACTTTAACAGTCAGTTCATCTTCAACAGAGCCGATTAAATGTTCCTAGATGGGATGATCCCTCTAAAGTCAAAGCATTCTGAGTCCATAAAAGATAACCTATTTCTGATGCCCGGCTTTTGCTGGTAAGATTGATGCCTCAACTTCAAGAGCCTTAATGGGGATACTTTGATAAGATCCAGTGATCATTGTAAATGCCTGATTTTGAAGTCTTTGACATCTGTTAGTTAGCATGCTAGTATCCCTATTTCTATGCCATAGTATAGACCCATAGTCAAGTACTGAAGTGATACATGCAAAGTAGAGTTGTCGAAGGGCATGACAATGAAGTTCTGCCAAATAGAATTCAGTTATATTATATTATGGGATACTAGACGAGATTTCTCTATATACAAGTGCCAAGACGCTAGCCTTACGCTAGAGGCTTTCATGCTGATTCTTAACACACCCCTTCAGCTAGAAAGTCGCTGATGTTAAAGATTTAACCCTGAATATCATACTCCTCCATATGAAGCATCTTAACATATTCTTTATGTGCAACGGCTGAAAGAGGTTTGGTTAGACCGTCTGCAGCCATCTCTTTAGTCGAAATATTCTTGAGATCAACTGAGCCATTTGCTACATGACTTCGAATAAAATGGCGCTTTATGTCAATATGCTTAGTACAATGATGCAACTCAGAATTTTCTGAAAGTGCTATGGAGCTTTGGTTGCCAGAATATACTCGGGTCTTAACTATGTCGTTTCCCTTGTATAGCATCTGTCTCATGATCTGCTGAATCCAAAGCAATTCTTGAACACATGCTCCTAAGGCATAATACTCAGCTTCAGTCGAAGAGAGTGAAACACTGCTTTGATGCTTGGTTGATGCAGATATTATGCCGCCAGCCAGTAAGAATGCGCTAACACCTGTGCTAATTCTGCTAGAACGACATCCTCCCCAGTCAGAGTCTGTGAAGGAATGGAGTCTGCTTTGACGGACTCCTAACATGCCATCGTACATAATGCAAAGGTTGATGGTGCCAGCAAGATAGTGGAAAACACGGTTGGCAGCTTTCATGTGCTGAGGAGATGGATGGGTGAGAAATCTAGAGAGTGTTGAGCACTGAAATGCGATGTCTGGTCGTGTATGAACAGCGAGATAAAGCAAGGAACCAATTTTGGATTGGTATTTGGATATTTCGGAGGCAGAGGCAGTTCCCTCATATTATATCATGTGGACGTAACTAGCTGGAGCTGATGGATAGTCAACTGTACCACAATTTCCCAAGCTAAACCGCTCAAGAATCTGCCTGATTTAAGCATCCTGATATAGATAATCTCGATTTAGTGAGCGATCTCTAATAATTCGAACGCCAAGAAAATAGTTGGCCGCTCCAAGATCTTCTAAATCAAATTTCTTGCGTAACTCTTCTTTGAGTTTGTCAATCTTAGATTGATCCCGCCAAATGATGAGAAAATCATTGACGTATGTCACTACTATGATTCCATAGATTTTCTGTCGGTAGATGCAATTATCAGATTTCAGTGGTTCAAGACCAACTTCAGACAGCTTCAACCGAAGGTAATTTTGCCAGAGGTGCGGCGCTTGCTTTAACCCATGCAAGGCTTTCAAGAGCTTGTATTCTGGGTCATCCAATTCCTCTGAGTCGGGTTCTTTCCACAAAGGAGGTAGTTTGACGTATATATTGTCATCAGTTTTGCTTTTTAAGAAAGCAGTAACAGCGTCCATCTGATTGATTTCAAGATCAAAAATCGCAGCCATGGCAATTGCAATTTTCCATGAAGCACTGCGGCAAACACTAGCGTAGGTTTGGGTGTAATCCCGTCCATACAGCTGTTCGAATCCCCTGACGACCCAGCGAACATTCCTCTTTAATATATTCCCCTCCTTATCCCTTTTGATATTCATCACAACCTTACCAGATAGTATCTTTTTATCCTTCGGTATATCACCCCTTTTCAAGTAAGTCCACGTCTTCTTGTCCCTCAGAGAGTTTTACTCTTTCCCAAAGGCCTGTCGCCAGTCAAAGCTATCCGGTCCATTAAGTGCTTCAGACACACTTTTCGGATCTCCAGTTGACGATGTGGCTGCCAGAAACGAGGCGAATGCGGCACCTTCATCAGTAGTTCGCTGGAGAGGAACAATTGATTTACCTGATCGTGTAACTTGAGAAACACGTTCATAGGTTATCCGATTTCTAGAAGGTGAAACTACCTCTTCTGCAGTGTTGTTTTCTTCATTTAGGTTATCTCCAGTCTAGGCTCCTTCGATTCCATAGTCATATCCATGAGCCAGCTCCTCGAATGGAGTTAGCGATTCGATATTGGTATTGTCAGATTCTTTGGAAACCTTATTATCATGACTGTTAGTTTCCCTCCTGTTTCCGAAGAATTCTGGCTGCTTTTGGTTAGAGGGAGATTGAGATTGTGGCGAAGTAATGTGGCCATCTTCATCGAACCGAACATTTGATGAACGTATAACAGTATGGCAAGAAGGGATGTAGATCCGGAAAATATGAGCACCTTTATATTCTACTAAAATTCCTATTTCAACCCGTGGATCTAGTGTGTGAGATAATGCCTGTTTCTCCACAGGAATTTGTACATAAACTTTACAGCCTAGTACGCGCAAGTGGGAAAGATCTGGGATCTCGTTATTCCCTAGAGTGAGTCAATTTAGAGCTTGGCATGGTGTTTCGTCTTTTAGGGCAGAGTTTGCAACGTGTTTGACAATAAATATCTGCGTTCTCATGATCTCTGGCCAAAGAAATTGAAGAATCTTCTGGTCTATGATAACAGCACAAGTGCGTGAGCCTAAAATTCCAATAGAAGGTTCGCTATGCACATTTTGCTCGGGATTATAGGGAGTGGTAAGTTCCACTATTTGACCTAACGAGCTTGCCAAGGCTCCCATCTGCTTGGGTGAGTATTATTTTCCCCCATCTAATCTCCAACGCTTGATTGTGCAGTTTTACTGAGTACGGGAAAGAGCCTCAAATTTCTTAATGGCTTCGAATGCATTCCTTTTTTCTATATGGAATATCCCCCATCTATGACAGGTTGCGGCATCGGTAAAAATTGTTGCGTAATTTATCTGGGACCACGAATTGTCAACAAGAATTCGGCCACTGGGCTTGATCATGACCACGTTGACAGATATTTGATCAAAAGGAGAAAGGTTTCGAGGAGTCACACTTTTCTGAGCGTGTCTTAGAAGTCGAGACAATTCACATGCCTCGTAGAGGATCGTTCTATCCTCACCATCGAGATCGGCTGCTGTGACAGTGTCGTACTCAATACCTTTGGTAACTTTCTCAGTAAGTTTGACGTTCTTTAGACCGAGATGTCCCAGACGCCAATGCCAAAGAGAGAGCGTTGGGTTAGCCTGATGTAAAGCGGCTGGGAACGCAAATACTCTCGAGGTTTCATTGATGAAAAGTCTATCATTAACAGTAGCAATTTCAATATTTTTTGAATCAAAAATTGAGCCCTAATTTCCGACATACCTCCCTTGAGCGTAGAGTTTGCGACCACTGAAGAGATTAATTGGGCAACAGCGTAGGTATAAAACATCTGTGAGGCGTATTTCTCGTGTCTTGCCTGAACTGAGCTTGCAATGCAGGGTGACAGTACCTGTGCCAAGAGGCTGTGTAGGCTCATTTGCGGTGCCAATCATTGGTAGTGAATCATGCTGTAGTAAAGTGTCAAACAGCTTTATATCTCTGCAAATGTGGCGATCAGCACCAGTGTCAACAATCCAACGAAGAGAATAGACCAATGACACATAGGCTGATTGTAGAGACACGGGCAGAACAAATGAGTTTGTCCTAGAGGAAATTGCAGAGGTGCTCGCTACGCCAGCAAAGCTTGATGGCCTGTTGTCTTCACTATCTCTACCTATGTGAAAGTCGGTTTTCCCCCTCTTACTGTTTTGCAAAGCCTTTTTACTTTGAAATCTACCCATTTCCTTTTTGTTCTTCTTTTCCCATATTGACCTTGCGTCCTTATTCTTTGCGTCTTCGAAACATCTTTCAGTTGTATGATGGGCTTGAGGATTACCGCAACATATGCAGTGATGGAAATTGCCTCTACTTTCACCGTTATTGTGAGATTTACCTTTACCTTTTCCTTTCGCAAATCCAATCATTGCCAAATCTGAATTAGTTCTGCCTTGATCTTCTCTGGTCTCGTCGACAAGATCAGCAATGAGAGTAGATAAGTTGATATCAGGATTTGATCTTGTATTTGATTGCTGTCTCTCAGCCCAAGTTGGATATTGATACTTTACTGCCATGAAAAATATTGTCGGATGCCACTTTCTCACATCTGTGGGGTCAAGAGTGATTAATTTTTCGCAGGATTTTTGGAAATGATTGATGAACATTTCGAGATTTGGGAAGTCAGAAACTTTTTGTCAAACGTAATTTTGAATGGCTGAGTATTCAAGTACCGTGCCTGACCCTTCGTACTGAGACTTAACTTTAGCCCACATATCTTTGGCAGTTCTCTCAGTGGCAATAACAGCCATTGGGCCTGGGCTTAAATTGTACTCAATGTGTTCGGATTAGGTCCTGGTCAATGATGTCTAGCCTAATTGTGCTATGTTGCAGGCTACTGTTACAATTATTCATGGGGTCATCATCAGGGTTGTGAGTAGTTTTGGTTTTGGTGTGAGTTGTTAGATTGATACCTAAGCGTGTCGCATAGTAGTCAGACATGCGACTCGAGTAGCATATGCACAGTAAACCTCAACTCCAAAATGATGATACAAATCAAGATATATATGCTACGTCCCGTATGGCTAGCGTGGTTGGAATATGGGAAATTTACCTGTAGATAGATAAAGACGTTGTAGCCCACTGATAGTTGGGACAAGTCTTCTACAATATTATTGTTACGGGCTGTGCCCGGATTGGGACTGGTCACTAGGACCAACCCGGCTAGATCTTTAAGCGCCAACGAAGCAGCGCTTACAGAGACGCGAAAGGTTGCATGGGGAAGAATGCAAGGATACGTACAAAGAGGGATCTAAGTGTCGCATAAGGATTAATGCAAGGTTGCGCACAAGAACGAGTCTCAGTGTTGCATAAGGATAATTGCAAGGTTGCGCATGAGGAAGGACCCAAGGGAGTACGTACTAAGGGGGGGAGGATGTCACAGGAAAGAGGGTAGCCGGGGAGAATGGAGTATTCTCAGGTAGGCTAGGAGGGGAGCTTAAACGCGACGCTGAGGAGGACAAAAAGGATAGGAGCCGTCGTAGGCAGATTAGCTTCCCAAGAAAAAATTATCAATTCCTATTGAGTTAACGTCTTTCAAGTACTTCTGAATTCTTTAAACCCTTTACAATTATATCGGAATCAATACTAGCCTCTCATTAAGCAATCTCATGAATTATTTCCAATGTCTGTGATAACAGACATACATTTAAAATATCGAAAACAAGTTTTAAAGTCGATAACAATGGCTTGCCTCATTTTCGCTTCATGGGCTACCCATTCTTTCCAAACTTTCAATTTCTGCTGCTCCTCCTTATCTTCAACGTTAATTGAGAATTCGTCAATTCTTAGAGGGCCTGCTGGAGCCTTGGGATGATAATATTTATGCAAATAAAATTGCTTGTCACAGTTTCATCACAAAATTCATGAGCAATGTTGTAGGTACAACATTTTAATTATAATTCTCTGAAGAGAGAATTCCTGTACTTAATGACTACCTATACATACAGTCTGAAAAACCCCTCCTTGATAAGGTTCTCTCTATGACTTGTCAACTCAGACTCTCCGAAAATCGCCTGTAGATCCTTGATACTTCTGTAACCCTCATGAACTCTCAGCAGGTTTCAACAAGGCTCAATGTGAATCATCTGGGTTCTCTGTCATCCAAGATTTTCCCAGGAACCTCCCTTCGTATAATTACCTGCGCTAGACAGCGTAGGCTACAGAAACCCTTAGGCTTGACAGCTGTCACATTGATCTGCAATTGACTCAATTGCCCTAACCCATTGAGCATGATTTTCTTCCCCTCTTAACTTCTGCGAGTTTGGTAGCATAAGACTAGTTGCCGGGGCTGATGACATTGTGTGTATAGATAATTCCAACTTGATTTGTTGGTCGAGTTGATGACTGATTTGTTCTTCGAGATTTTCTTAACAGTTGTATTTGTCAAAAATATAGAATTGACAAACTTAGAGGAAGTTTATCAGGAAGAATTCGGAGATCTTTTAAGAATAGAGACAGTTTGGTCTCATTATTTGTCAGATAGAATTCAGTTATATTGTGCTATGGGACACTATACGAGATTTCTCTACATACACATGCCAAAACGCTAGCTGTCAGAGCAGCATGTAGACAGTGGGTCGGAGGCATAGATTAAAGGGGTGGTATTTAGGCTAAGGGGCGCCGTCCTACATTATGCATGAAATAGGTGCATAACCACTCGGCCAAAAGGCCAGACCAGAATCGTAGAACACTAGTTTATGGTTATCTCCACATATATAGATTATACAGAAGGCAATCCTGACACTAGCCTTACGCTAGAAGGTTTCATGCTGATTCTTAACAAGTTCTCTTGTTGCTGAGGCGAGATTTCAAATCCTGCTGAGGGCACCATGGGCAAACTGTAGTCTCTTGTTTACACAGGTTTTAAAGTTAAGTCTTCTATTGAACCAGATGCCAAGCCATCTGAAAACTTCCTCAGGCTCAAGAATAGTATTATTACTAAGAATCAAAGGGGATGTAGGTCTCTCCCTCTTGTGACTGAAGTGAATAAATTCCAACTTTTCTATCTCAAAGGTGACTGATAACTTCACAGCCTCACTCAAGAGTTCCTTGGTGATTATCTTGAGGTTCCAGGGCTTTTTTGCAACAGAAGTTGATAAAACTGAGATTGAGATGTCGTCCTTATAGGATAGCTGGAGATAGTCAATTTCAGATGCTATTGTGATAAGATTCTGAATAGACAGCGAGAAAAGTATCGGAGAGGTTGGGCTTCCCTGAGGGTTTCCAGTCACTGGAAACTCGTTGTTTAGCTGTCCATTGAACAGGAATTATATTATCTTATCTGATAGAAATGATTGTACTTAGGAGATCAAAGTTATTGGTAGCTATAATGAGTGCAGTGTGTTGCATTGTAAAGGTGGAGAGCGACTGTGATGCAATGATGATAGAGAAGAGTATCAGTAGGCGAAGAGAAGAGTATAAGACTGGCAAATATAGAGGATATATGTCTATGCTATGTACAAAGATGTGATCATATTATATTATATCCATTAACTCCTTAACCCCATGTGTGTGTGAAACAATCGTAGCCTCGCTTCAACCTCGCTACACACGCCTTACATAAGACTTAGTCACTGTTACTAATAGATAGCAATAGGTGCAGTTGTGAACCCTCTAATTTCAACATGTTGATTAGTCTAGAAGGCTGAAGTTGATCAAAGGTATCCAGAATGTTCAGGAACATAGTTGATACAATTCTCTGCTTCTTCAGATTCTCCTTGATGAACTCCTCCAGTAGCAGCGCAGCGTCAATAGCTGATCTCTGCTTTCGACCTCCATGCTGACTTGGATGCAAGAGGTTACAGTTGGTATTAGCTAGGTGTCTAGGCCTTGTCTGGCTAGGGCTGTAGGTTTTCCGCGACTTTACCTGTGCGCACGGTTTCCATTGCTGCCATTTAATTTTTTGGTCAGAGGGTGCTGTAGAAAAGATGGCTAAATTCTACGATTAAATACGGAGGTGAATGGCTATCATGATGGGCAGTGAACCAGATATCTTCCAATGCAGCAAAAGAGGATAGTATGACTGTTAACAAAATAGCCTGAGTGTGACAAGATCGATGTGTGAAAGTACTTCAATTAATCCTTATAACACTAATTTCGGAATACTTATGTGGTAATTTATATCGCAAGCTTGATGTAGCAGTAATAATTATTGTACATATAAAAATGTTCTCCCCCCTGTCTTCCTAGAAGGAAACATCTATAAACCATAAAACCCCCTGTCTCCTAAAGCCATTCCCAAACGGGTACCTCATTACTCATCAACACAATTAGTCATTAGTTCAAAGGAAATATATATTGATCATTGGATTGTTAAGTCATTAAACACTGGCAACAAACAAAACAAAAAGTTAATGCCATACTTGTACATTATACACGGTCTACCATATCTTCGTTCCTCTCCACCCATTCATGGTGATCAGTTTTGATAGTGTTGGTGTCAATAAGATCTCTCAGAGCATTAGAACACTTGGATTTTGTCATTGCATCTGCTGGATTGCAGTCTCCTTTGACCCAGCATACATGGGTAATTTCGCGTCTCTCATACATTTGACGAAGGCACATGAGATCTATCATAAGTCTCTTTTCGCGAGTGGTGCCGAGTTTTACGAAGCATTTGTATAAAGATTTCGAGTCAGTACAAATAGTCAGAGGAATGTGCATGCCAAGGATTTTCTCGAGAATTGATTTAATGGTTGCTCCTGAGTCAAATCCATGTACCATTGCGTACAATTCTGCAGCGAGGACGCTTCTAGTTATTCTTTTACATTTGATGGAGGACTAGTGTAAAATATTTGCTCTATTTTCTCTATCTGCAAGTAGTATTATGAAACCAATCTGGGTCGAGAAATCTTTGTTGTTCGCAAATGATGAGTCAGCAAATACTATTACTTTTAATGAGTTAATTTCGAGTTTTATGAACTTCAATCCTCTGGATGAATTTTCTTTTTTCCAGTTAATTCTTTTGTTCAGTAGTTTGATATCTGATTCATTCGGATCGATAATTTGCGCAGCAGCAGACAGGTCAAATGAAGCTTCTGGTTGAGACAATTGAAATTAGTTCCGGAGATTGGAAGAATTACACACTAGCCTCAAGTTTGATTAAGAGATACAATAAATGTGTTTACTATACGAAGAAGTTTACTGATGTTTAATGGATAGTTAATTGTGATTAAATTGCTATAATTCTATATGTGTGGCAAGAAGTCCCTCTATATACATGAAAGCGGGGATTTCCGCACACTAGTGTGGACTCCAACATACTCCCTAATCCAACCTAAACGGGAAGGTTGTTGGAGATCCTGAAGCCAATGTATGCTGTCAGGCATCTATTGGCTAATTACTATTCATGCCAGTGAGTGATGATATGGGTTAATCATATCTCATGGCGCCAGTGCATATTATTCTAATATGTACTATTTGTCTACTGCAGTCATGTTGCTGCCTTAATTATAACAGAGACAAGCTTGCAACATATGCCCCTCGAGCTCTCTGGGCAACATATTGTTCTTTTGGTGTTAGTGCCTTTCTAACATTGTTCCTTGGGCTGATTGTATCTGTAGGTATACGAGAAATTGGGCACAAATTTTCACAATGCTGTGCCTGTGTTCGAACAATTGATTGGTCCTCTTCAAGATTGAGTTTCCCCCCATTAAATTTGATTGGAGTTAACATTGTGAGCATCTCTCGTTCCTTTGCAATGAATCCTACTTTGGTTAACTCTTCTAGTTCCCTCTTAATAAACGCTTCATTAGCTCCGAAAAGTGTATCATCTGTCTGCATACCAAGTATTCAGACCTCATTTCCATCTTGTCTGCTGTGCAGGAGGCAAGGATTGTACGTTGATTGCACCATTTGTAAGTTGTTGGTGTGGTGTTTCAAGTAAGTGTTGTACCAATGATTTCCTGCCTCGGGTATACCATACAAGGGCTTGATAACTTTTAATACGGATCTTACTTCTGCTAGTTCCGGAGGTGGTTGGATGAAAAAATCGCGGCAAAAATTTGTCAATCATTGTACATATGCCTGAGATATGTCACGGACCTATAAATTGAGTTGTAGTGTGGTAGTTAAGGCGAGGATAATTTGTTGACTAACCCTTTGAATGGTGGGTGACTGAGTTAATACGAAGTCTTTTCCATGATCCCTATATGCTTGTACAACGAGTCGGGACTTTTCAAAAGCTTTGTCTGTTCCTTTGTTTTTCACTTCATCAACAAATTGCGAGTTGAAAATTTTTGTTCCAAGCGGAATATCTGAGTATTGGACAAATTCAAAGACACCTTTTTCAAGCAAGCCTTGTATTTTTTTTTGTCGGGAAATTTGAAATGAAGGATCCTGTGTAGTTGTGTGAGATTTAAAATATGCAAATAAATTAGGCGCATTACAGGTTTGTTGGGGCTACTTGCGAGTTCGAGGCGTGTCTCAGCGAGGTATTATTTTATCGTTACTTTGGACGTCTCCGGCGTGCACTGATTTATCATCGTTCTGATTGTTTGTATTGTTAATTTTGTAACATGGTCTTACTGAAGTTGAGCGAAAGTCGGTTGGTCCTGATGGTAGATCAATTACACAAGTTTTGTTGTTAACTTGAATTAGTTTAAAAGGGCCGCTCCACATGCCTGCTTGGCCAGTATTTCCTTCGCGCCACACTAGTACATCGGAGTTTAATGGTAGGTCATGTAGACTTGTTGTGTTAGGGCCGTTTTGATGGTTTAATGCGGCGTTCACACTTAACTTTGCGCGTAATTTGCCAACCTCTTGCATTGCCTTTTTGAAAGCAGCAGCTCGTTGAATAACGGATGGCATTGGATGGTCTGAGTTGGTCATTCTTGGGTATGCTCCAAATACTAAAAGAGTTGGAACTAGTCCATTGGGCCCAGCAGTGTCATTTATGGCTTTAACTGCCATTTGAAGCATGCAGTCTTTATTAACTCCGGCTCCCCTTAATTCATCAACTATTATTTTGTATACTCGACAAATACAGGAATGGTACCGCTCTACTTTTCCAATGGACCAATGCGCTTCGACAGGAACGTTCTTTACAGAGATTGCCATTGAGGATGCATTTTAGTTGAACTCTTTGCTTACAAAGTTTTTACCAGCATCTGTAATAATGCAGTCTGGAGGTCCAGCGTAAGTATCTATCCAACAGGCATGTATAGCGTCTCACGTGTGTTTGGCGGAGATGCCATTCAGCCATCTAGCAGCCTGGAAATTTGTCGCATCATTGACAATGTGCAGATCTGGATTATTATCAATATACATTATATCAACAAGAATGGAATGGTTGAATTGAAGGTCAGTCTCTTTGAGAGTAAACCTGAAATGATTAGGTGCCCCTCGATGCTTTTGGCAATGGTTGCAGAGTTTAGTTAAATGATCTAAATATTTTCTAGGAACATTGTTATGTCCTGATTGTTTTAATACAGAGAAAAGTCGCTGAGCAGAAGGATGACCGAATCGACTGTGTAGTCGCTTTAGTTCTGCTTCATTAAGGAAACAAGGATTCGTATTAAGAGAAGTAGAAATTGAAGATTTTAAAAACTCCCCCCAAACCAAAAATGCATGACCAAAACGCCGGATTACAGGAATTTTCTTGCTAGGAGTTACTAACTGGTTTTTGAGGTTGTCGTAGTAAACTCCGAGTTTGTCCGTGTCTAGTGTCACAGATCAACTATAGAAAGCAGGGAGCATTTGTATGGATGATGGTATATTAACAATTCAACTATGTAGAACTAAGCTACAGATACTTAGCCAGGTATTTATACAGATTACTACATTCCAAGCACTTCCATCTAAAGTCAGTTCATTTCTAGATAATTCCAGTTGCAACTCTGAGAATATGGTTTCTAGTAGCTTCTCCAAGTTTCAGTTACAGTCTTGTTCATGTCGAATCTTATCTAGTACCTTCGACAATGGTTCTGGTATGTTCTGCAAGGCTATTGCGCGGGCCCACCCCCCTGGTGGCTATACGCCAGTACTTGCCATTACTGGCTACAGGAAAATACCGGCTTCTTAGCCGTTACATCTAGAAGTGATAGGAGAAATGGCGTGTCTGCTTGAACAATATGAAACTCAATCTTTCCGATTGGAGTGTCTAAGTGGGTAGTACCTATTGACATACTAGAGCCTATACCAAATTGTACTTTAATCAACCCAGCTTTTGTCTGATCTAGATAAGCGTTTGAAATTTTCTTCAGGGCCAAGAATTGTTTGTAGCCTGCTGTGGAATATTTCGATGCACTAGTATCAATAACAATTCCATAAAAATAGGTATCATTGCATCTTCCTGGATTTATAAATATAGTTTGGTCAGTGTGTGGCTCACAGATTGTTGGCGTTTGATCTTTACCAGTCAGAGAGTGAACAAAAGAGTTATTAGCGAGGGCCGAAAAAATTTCTTGGGGCTTTTCGAGAAATCCTGTAGATGTAACAAATGATTTGTCAAAGTGTGATTGCCCCTCGATGTCATCAGTAGGTGAGTTTGTTTCTAAAATTAGAGTGTCCATTTTGAATTCTAGGTCGGATTCTGTCGGTTCACAGGTGAATGGCGTATGGATAAAGGGCTTGTATTAAACATTTACTTCCAAAAGTATTGGTCAGCTCATCACGTGATATAATCAGGGCGCTAAGCTTCATTTTGTACTTTATATATTAATGCTTGAGGAGGGATACAGAAGAGAGATAGACAGAATATATCACTTGTTTTTAGTACTTTTAAGGCATTAAACCAAGTGAACCCCGTTGTACCAACACTGATCAGTGGTTGATCAATTTCGATTTTATTTTCGTTCAGTATCGACCGCAGACAGCAAGGTGACAAAGAGACAGTGGCCCTATTCATAGGCTTTCACTGTGCTAACTGAAGGACTCAATAGTACCGCCTTTACAGCTATAAGTATATCTTGGATTCATTCAGGAAGACTTTTTTTAGTTAGAAGAACAATTGGCTCCGCGTTCCATCACGCATTTTTAATTATTTCAAGATTGCACTTCTAAATCCAACCGGCAAAAATGACGGCGCGATTTATCAACGAAGACACCCCAGACGTCCCAAGTGAAGACTATGATAGCTACATAGAAGATCAAATTGCGTACTTTAAAAAGCTAGATCACCGAGATGAAGGGCTTTGGGAGGATTTTCGGGCAGAATTTGCAAAATGGCAGCAAGAAGACTTCAACAAGATGTCTAAATATACAAGAGGAATTTTACGAAGTTATCTACGAGATAATGGAGTATATATAAATAGAAATGACGCTGTGGCTGAAGGGTTGACAAAGTTGTTGGATGAAAGGGAACCTACAGAATGGCCACCGGAAGAGCTAGCAAAGATGATAACCTCAGGAAAATTTAACTCACGAAGGAATCCAGATCTCCCAGGAAGTTACGCATACTTAAGAAAGGAAGAAGAAAGAAAGATGGCATGGCCTTCAAGTAAGATGGACCTACAATCCCCAGACGAGATGCCATTACCTCAACCATTTCTCATGCAGCAGAGTCCAAATATAAAATTTCCTGCATCTAGAATAAGCGATGACATACGAAATAACCTCAACCCAGCTCCTATTATTCCAGAAAGTCAACAGCAGACATCATATACACAAAAGGTTAATGCACAAAGTGGATCGCTCCAAGGTTCATCTTTTAACATTCAAAATTTGCAAAAGTCCTATCTAAAGGAGGACAGGTATAGTGGCGCGGATGATGTTCTTGATAAAAAGCTGCGAATCTTCTACGCTATGTGCCACAACGCAAATGTGGACCCTTTAGACTACCATAGAGCATTTCCGATTATGCTCACAGGTGAGGCTAGGGATTATTTTTTCAACAAAGTTTCCGGTAACCAATGTAATTTTTCGGAGATGATTCAAGACTTGAAAAGCTATTTTGAGACAGAGCAACGCCAAGAACGGAAGACAATTGAATGGGAAGATACAACCCTGAAAGATTATACGCTGAGAAACCCTGGTATGACAATCTTACAGTGTTTCGATCTAATGAGAGATCAACTTCTCAGAGACCAGGCAATCTTGCGGCCAGAATTTCAGACTGACCTAATGATTCGGGATAAGCTCTATAGGGCCTGTCGTAATGTGCCCGAGTGCAACATAGCACTTTTTCGGAGATGTCCTACTTTTCAAGGAGCCTCTGAAGAGGTTAGAAACGCTCTTGCCATACACACTCAAAATAGAACCCAGCAGAATTTCGTCTCAAAAGGTATGGACATACATGACAACTGTAATGCATTCTACGTCGATCGCAAGTACAAAGGCAAGAGTACTAGAAACGAAAGTCTTTCGAAAAGCTCGGGAAAACCTGCAACAACTAAGAAATGCTTTGTCTGCAAAAAGGCTGGTTGCTGGAGTACAAACCATAGCGATGAAGAGCGAAAGATCTCATTCCAAAGGTTCAAAGCTGCTCCATGGAATGACAGTAAGATTCAACAGTTCATCAACGAATATGAAGGTTTGGATCCCGATAATTCAACAGATTATGAACTATTCATCAATGAATTCGAACTTGAAGACAATAAGAATCTTGATTTATCTGCCAGCCATATGTCTAGAACATATACTACAGAGTGTTTTGGTGATGTTGACGGCGAACAACTGATTGAAGACCTTGAACGACAATCCATAACCCATGCATTTTGTGCTAGTTATAAGGTAACACCTAAAACGGAGATCACATCATTGACTACAACAATCGACATATTTCTTTCTAGTCGATATTCAACAGGCGTATTTATGGGGATTATGGTTGACACAGGTGCCAGTTATCGATCTACGGCTGGTCATGAACAGTTCCTTGCTCTTCGAAGCATTCAGAACATAGAGCTTAATGAATCCAGGGCAGGGGAAACTAAGGTTCAATTTGGTATAGGTAGTACGACCTCTCTTCGGACTGCAGATGTTATTACACCACTCGGGATAATCACATTTCACGTCGTAACTGCCGATACACCATTTCTTCTTTCTCTCAAAGACATGGATGATTTGCGGGTTAAACTTGACAACCTAGAAAATGTTCTCATCCAAGGAGGGAAACGTATACCAATCATCAGGGCATACGGCCACCCATGGATGCTGTTAAATACGACTAAGGCTTTAACATACCTCGCTCAAGGGCCCAAAAATAACGCTGTTGCCACTTGCCACCTTACCAAAGTGGAACTTCGCCGCCTACACCGACGTTTTGGTCACCCTTCAGTAGGACGTATTCACAAAGTACTTCAGCGTTCCGGCAATGACACTAGATTTGAGGATCTCGAGCGATTGACTAGGTACTGTGAGCAGTGTCAGACTCATGGAAAAGCCCCTGGCCGATTTAAGTTCACTCTGAAGGATGATATCGATTTTAACCACACGCTGCTTGTTGACGTGCTTTCTCTCCACAATGGTCAGGTTCTACACATAGTTGACGAGGCAACTAGTTTCCAGGGTGGGAGGTTTTTGAGGAATATATCAGCTAAACATGCATGGGACACTTTAAGGGAGGCATGGATTGATACATATTTAGGTCCCCCTGCTTATACTGCTCATGATCCCGGAACAAATTTCAGCGCTCAAGAGTTCCGCAATAATGCCAGGATGATGAATGTGGAACCCATACAGAAGCCGGTGGAGGCTCATAATGCGATTGGCAAGGTAGAAAGATACCATACACCGCTTAAGCGAGCTTACCAGATCATCAGCGCAGAAGGCTTGGGCCTATCAAAGGAAATGAAGTTGGAGATGGCGCTCAAGGCAATCAATGACACTGCAGGTCCAAACAGGCTGGTTCCTACTGTTCTTGTTTTTGGTGCCTACCCACGCATTAGTAATTCAGATGCTCCGTCCGCTTCAATTATTGCTCGGGCTACTGCTGTTAAGAAAGCGATGGTAGAAGTGAGAAAGTGTCACGCTGCACGGAAAGTAGCTGATGCATTAAATATGCGAAACGGTCCACTTACTAAGCACCTACATGATCTTCCCCTTGGTTCGGAGGTTATTGTTTACAGGGAAGGACGCGGCTGGGATAAAACGCCGCATAAACTGGTATGGATGGATGTTGAAACAATACAAGTTGACATGAATGGGCGTTATGTCAATTTCAGGAGTACAAGGGTCAAGCCGTTCCTTAGAGATCCTTGCTCGATCGATGATCAAATTCAACCAGAAGATATTGTTGGCCAGGAAAACAATAGAGAATATCCACCAGAGAACAATGCTCCACAGCCAGTTTTCCAACAGCTTCGACGCAGTCAGAGAAACCTACAACCCAAAGATCCTGGATCCGAACCCAAAACTTCAGCTTTTATAAATGATGGGATTTTCGAATCACCCTACAGAGATACTATAGAAGATATAAATTTGGAACAAGTTGAAGCATTTCTTTCGGAAAAGGAAAACAGGGATCGAGAATTTTCTTTGGAACTCAGAGAAAAGGGGGTTATCACAGCTCCTGGAAAACCATTTATCTTATTGCGTAGAAAAGAAATGGATGGATTAATGGTGCGGGGAGTCTATGAACTTGTTTGTCAAGACAATGAAGAGCTTCGCGATAAACGAATCTTTGGTTCTAGGATGGTTGATGAAGTGAAGGGTAAGGAAACTTCAATTCCATACGAGAAGTCACGTTTAGTAATTCAAGCATATAATGATCATGGAAAGAACGAAATTTTGACCCAATCACCAACAATCCAACGGGTGAGCCAGCGTATAATTGTGGCATTGGCTCCTTCACTATCCCCATGTGGTATCTCACTTTTTCTGCGAGATATCACCCAAGCCTATGTACAATCAAAGACTAAGCTTGTACGCCCCATTTACGCAACTCCTCCTAAGCAAATGCGCGATGAATTTCGTCCGCAAGACATTCTAAAGATCCTAAAGCCTCTATATGGAATCCCAGAATCAGGAACCAACTGGTATGGCACCTACCACAGCCATCATCAAACCAAACTAGAGATTAAAAATTCAACATATGATCCATGTCTTCTAGTAACTGAGAATCAGCAAGGGCCGTTTGGTGTTGTAGGCATGCAAACCAATGACACCCTCATCCTAGGAGATGAGAAATTCGTTAAGAAAGAGGGCCTTGAACTTGAGAAAGCAGAATTGCTCGCCAAGCCTATCGAGAAGCTAACGCATGATAATCCACTGATGTTTAATGGTTGTAAATTAGTGATTGATAAAAATGGAGATGGCCTCAATCTTACTCAGAAAGGACAAGGAAAACGTCTTCATCAAATTAACCCCAACTCAGACGACTTCAAAGAGACCTACCTTAAACAGAGAGCTCGTGGCGCTGATATTGCTAGCATTTGCCAACCAGAAGCTGCTTTTGATTGTTCGATAGCCGCACAACATCAAAATCCCGGAAAAGAAGACGTCAAAGCTCTCAACAAGCGCCATGAATGGCAGATGAAGAATCTAGACCGTGGACTCCACTACATACCTCTGGATTTGGAGTCTGCTAAGATTTTTGTTTTTGTCGACGGTTCTTTTGCCAACAACCATGACCTAAGCTCTCAAATTGGTTATGTGATTGTTCTGGGAAATGAAGCTCTGGGAATAGGGAAATTCAGACTACAGGCCAACATTCTACACTGGAGCTCTACTAAATGCAAGAGGGTTACCCGTGCTGTACTAGCTTCGGAGTTGTACGGGATGGTAGCAGGAATTGATATGGCCATTTCGATTTCGACTACTTTAAATATGATTACCAAGCAGCTGAACATAAACCAAATCCCAGTTGTCATCTGTACTGATTCATTCTCATTATACAAATGCATGGTCAAATTAGGCACCACAAAGGAAAAGAGGTTGATGATCGATATCATGGCCATCCGGCAGTCATATGAGCGGCGAGAACTATCAGAAATTCGTTGGATTACAGGAGATAGTAATCCTGCTGACTCTATGACAAAGTCAACCTCTAATGGTGCTTTGAAAAATCTCGTGAGTACAAATAATCTTGATGTTAAAGTTCAGGGCTGGGTTCAACGTGAAGCGTCAACAAGATTGAATAACTGAAAAAAAAAAGTTTGCCAATGTCGGTTCACAGGTGAGTGGGGTTAGGGATAAAGGGCTTGTATTAAACGTTTACTTCCAAAAGTATTGGTCAGCTTATCACGTGATATAATTATGGCGCCAAGCTTTATTTCGTACTTTAGGTATTAATGCTTGAGGAGGGATACAAGAAAAGATAGACGGAATATACCACTTGTTTTTAGCACTTTTGAGGCATTAAACCAAGTGAACCCTGTTGTACCAACAGATTCCTCTTGTTCAACCTCGTTGTGGTGTCCTTCCAATTCCGCGATAAATTGTTCAGCTTTCTTTTCAAAACGTTGCAGCAGTTTTTTCTTGAAACTATTTCTAGCTTCTTCTTGCTCTGCGGTCGAATAATTGTGCGACCAACACCCTTGACAGTTACAAACATAACTGTCAGTTCACAGGTGAATGGCGTATGGATAAAGGGCTTGTATTAAACATTTACTTCCAAAAGTATTGGTCAGCTCATCACGTGATATAATCAGGGCGCTAAGCTTCATTTTGTACTTTATATATTAATGCTTGAGGAGGGATACAGAAGAGAGATAGACAGAATATATCACTTGTTTTTTAGCACTTTTAAGGCATTAAACCAAGTGAACCCCGTTGTACCAACAATAACATCTCTTGTTAGAAGGCTGTGTTTGGCTTGTGTGTCAATTTATGGTTGGTTTTAGTGATGGTCGGTTGGGGTTAAATTTATTAGCTTTATGAAAACGCTGGTCAGTGAAAAGCTGCGTTATAGACACCTCATTGTTTGCTTCAGCTGTAGATATTGACGCCTGGAGGTCGTTTATTAAACCACTTAGAGTCTCACTTGGCTTAAAGCATGCAAGTTGACAAGCTTGGACTCCTCGACAAGCATTTATGAGTTTAAGATGTAGATGCTTGTCTGTCCTATACTCAGGGTCGAAACTTAGTTGCAAAAATCGAAGTTCTTTTACCAGCAGCATTAGGCATTCTTGGACTTATTTGCCTTTGCTTTCATTTTCCATTATGACTCGGTTTAAAGAGAGAGCTTCCCATCTGGCTAACCTGTTTCGTTTTGTTTCTGGACCTTCGAAATATTCTTTTGTTGCAGTGCACAAATTATCAAAATCCTTCCAATGTCCGTTTGATGTGATAGAATAGTAGTGAGTTAGGGCCGGGCCGCTAAGCATAGTCGAATATGCTTTTGCGTGTAGTTGTTCCGGTATCCCAGACTTTTCACATAATTCCATGAAGATAATTATCTTGAAATCAAACGTATCATCTTCGCCATGGTACTTCAAGTCAGGCTCGTACATCTTCGAAAGATTTGCTAATTCTCTCGCATAATTGGCAGGTGGTTATGATGAGGATGGAAGCGAGTTAGATTGATATTTGTTCGAGGCAGTGTCGGCTGAAGTAGTCGAGAAAGAGGTTACTTTGTCTTTTACAAGAGTCGGTTGTCTGGATGTGCTGTTTTTCATGAGATGTAAAATTTTAACCAAATTAAAAGTTTCATTTGAATTGGAAACTTCTTCAAAAGCCCATTCAGATGGTATTTTTTCCATCAAAGTATTGTGTAAGGACTTGGCGATTGTAGTTTTTCTCTATCCGTCCCATTCTACCAAAACTCTGTTTGACCTCAGGTAAAGTCGAAGACAGCGTTGAACTGAAAGCGATGCAGCCTTGAAATCAGCTTCAGTGAAGTGCGAAAATTCATCTTTGTATGCCTCCCAAGGGTTATCATCCTTAAAATTGAATTCCGAAAATCCACATATCTTTTCCCCTATCTAATTATTTACAGACCTTTGTTGGTCTTCTTGTCCAGATGAGGCGATGTCATTCTTAACGCTTGTTTCTGCCATTGCGTAAGTTATCTGGGTATATAGGTATTTTATAGTGGGATTCTCAGCGTGTAAAGAAAAATCGGAAATGCAAAGATTTGACTGTGCAGAATTGACAGTAAGATCGAGGGTATAGAGGGTATGGTGTTAATTTTCTATGAAATTGAGAATTTATCTAAGTTCGGAATGCGTGTATGAGTGCGTGATGGACGCAAAATCAAGTTATTGTGGTTATGAGCTCAGGTTAGTATCACTATGCATCCTGACCTTGTACAAGTATACAGATTGATGAGTTTCAGGTTGTGGTTGAAGGTGTATCTGAGGTTCACTATATTTTTTTAATTGTACTATGCTAATTGTGTGCCGAGCACTCGCTACTTATATTCATGTGCGGCCGCTAGTCGGCTCCTGACTGTTTTACTTGGTATATAAAATGAGAATGTACACTTGCGCTGGAACAGCTAAGACAGTATGTGGAGAGATGTCTTCATTAATGTGCAGAAGTGAAGTGACTATGATAATTGTTATATTACAGATTGGGGGAAGCTCGTCTCTTATCCCCTAGCTTGTTCGTTTGTAGACCAATCACGTTACCAGTATGCAGCTCACCAAAGTGTGCAACCAACTGAGCAGCCATGCCATTTGTTCTACATCAACAACCCATCTCTCGTAATGCACACATTACTACATGTAATGTCGTTATGTAGAGACTAGATCTCCTCCATGCGCCATAACGCCATGCTGCCATAATAACTACCTATGCACCAGCTACTAGATCTACCATCCTACATAGCTGAGCATAACACTGACCACATGAGCTTCCTCCTGCAGATATCCCAAACAATACAGGAACTACACAAACAGCGTAAACATCCAATCACTTTATGTACATGCAAGTATCCTAGCTGTATAACATGCCCATCACAACACAAGTTCCTTTATCAGGGGTTGATTTCTTGAATATAGACTGGAAGACGAGGGCCTTTTTCAGGGGACGACTTTCAAAATATATTCCTTGGCAAAAACAAATTGAGCAGAGGCCTTTATCAGGGACTGGACTTATTTGTTTCTCTCTTCACAGGCATTCTGATCTGAATTCGAAAACTGATCAGTGTCGGAATACTTAAGTGGTAATTTATATCACAAGCTTGATGTAGCAGTAATAATTATTGTACGTATAAAAGTGATCTCTCCCCCCTGTCTTCCTAGAAGGAAACATCTATAAACCGTAAAACCCCTGTCTCCTAACGCCATTCCCAAACGGGTACCTCATTACTCATCAACACAATTAGTCATTAGTTCAAAGGAAATATATATTGATCATTGGATTGTTAAGTCATTAAACAATTAAGCTAAAGAGAGAAGAAAAGACTATGAAAAGCAGGGGACCTGCGCCAAACTATATACAAAGAATGTGGGTAACATGATTGAATTTGCGGGGAATATCGCCTTTATGCCTCAGGCCACCCTCATCATTAGCATTGTGACAAAATCTCACATTATCCCCCCCTTCGAAAAAAGCTCGCCCTCGAGGTTTTACTCATTGGTTTGTTGTTGTCAAGATTGTCATAGTTATCTCGACCTTGTTCTCAAGCCATTATCCAATCCTCCAGCTTCAATGGGGGTCCAGCTTGTTCCTTGTTTGCAAGATGGAAGTATCTCACCTTGTGGGGAGCATACTTGAGATCTGAAGCGGGATACCAAGCGAGATTGACGTTGTGATTCAACCAAGTGACTCGAAACTCCAACTTTCCATACCGAAGGCGACACGCGAGCACTTCCTCAACCTCCCATTCGTCCTCTCCAGAGATGTTGAGTGGGAAGGACTTATCTTGAAGTTGTCCGGGCAATGGATCATCACTGGCCTTACGTCACTTTCCAGGTGGAAACACATCATTTAATTTCATAGTTTCCGGAAGAGCTAACCTGAAGGAGTTACCCAATTGGGCAGTGATGGTGAATGGTCCATTGATTGGGAAATCCAACTTCTTGGAGGGACGTGTGGATGGGTAATATCTCATATCTAACCAAAATTTGTCACCAACCGCGAAGTTGACAGGACGACGGTGAGCATCTACGTTGCGACACATTGTATCTTGAGTTTTGACAATTTATGATTGGGCAAAGGTCCATGCATTTTGGAAGCGTGATGCGAGGCATTGAGCGTCGGCGAGGTTGACCTTATTGGTGGGTGTGGCGCCAGTAGTTGAGCTTTTCTAGTCAAATTTAGTGCGAGGAGGATATCTGTGAACTACTTCAAATGGACTTAGACTGCCGAGGGAATTGTGGAGAAGGGTAAGTTGTGCGTAATCCATCATGGGTAGGAGATCCGACCAGTTATCTTGGTAGTAGTTGACGAACGGTCTGAGTCACTTCGGAAGGTACTGGTTGTAGATTTCGGTCTGACCATCAGTTTGAGAATGGTCAGCTGTTGACAGTTTTATCTTTGTTCCTAGTATCCTGTTAAATTCTTCCCAGAAGGAGGAGATGAATTGCGGGCCATGATCAGAGAGCATAATGACAGGAGCGCCAAAGTATCAATAAATATGGTAGACATTAAGCATTGCAAGTTGGCTAGAAGTGATTGTTTTGTGACAAGGAATCGAAATGGCCTGCTTGCTGAAACAGTCAATGATTACAAGAACGTTGTCAAATCCGTGTTTATCCTTGTTGAACGAGCAGAAATCCATAGTGACGTGCTCCCAGGGCCGATTTGGGACACCTAGGGGATTCTCAAGGAGCCGTGTTATTAGTATTCCGTAGAGTACGAATTTGGTACATGTCGGTTACAGGTGTGGAGTATGGTGGTGATTCCTAAGAGTAGGAGGTATAAATTCAGCGTTAGGCATAGGGTTCACGTAAGAAGTAAAGGTAAAATAAGTAGTAGGTGAGAAGGGTACAATAACAGCGGTCTTCTTTAGAGAAGAGATAAGTAAGTGAACAATAGGTATGAGTATAAACAGAAGACGTTGCGTGAAGAAGAATACTCCTTCACGCTGGGTATATATGTACATCAGATAATAGGACAGCCCTAAGCTCTGTCTCGAACAGTATTACTACGCAATCCCTATGAAACGACCCTATGTTCCTGAGCCTGTCCTAATTATTTGAGAACTTGATCTCACGGCAAGTTGTGTTTTAGAATGAAACTCCCCATGAGACACCATCCTAGTTTCCGCCACATTTATCCATGAAAGGTGTGTAGGAACCCGGGTTTTCGGTTGCGAGGGACAGAACTGCGGCGGCAAGTGTGGCAGTTGCGGCAGTTGTTTTGAATTTGTTAGATTTAATCTGAATGTGGTGATGCAGGGGTTATCTTCTTAATTCGGTAAGGTCTGAGGCAACGGGATTTGTTGGAAACTCTGACTCTCGAATTTAGGACTCAACCATTACCTGTTTTGTCTCATTTCCCGAAAAGATCGACTCTCTCCACACATGTCACAAGTGCGCTAATCGCGCCTACTGTCGCCTTGTCATGGCGAGACATTCTGGAACCAGAGTCTAAGCAGAATGCCTGAGGATAAAATTCACGGAACAGGTTTTTCGGCTCACCCTCAACACTTGCACTTATATGGTGAGACTAGATAATGCGCCAACTGGAATTGATATGGTTGAGGTCACAGTTTGAGTCATGATGGGAAATTACAACAGTCTTAGTTGAATTACGTTAGATAGTTATTTGTACTTAAGGAAGCTGGAGCTACATCAAAGTAGTTCTCCGGCTTCACAATCTTAAAATTTTATTACAGTATTCCTCTCGCAAACCCGCTTCCTTCTAGCCATAGTACTTCGTCGACTTTCCACCTCTATAGTATTTACCACTTGACCTTTTCATACCCTCGGCAAACGGCAATCTCGATCTACCCTATAGCACGCCGTAACACGCCTATACGTCTGGATTTTTACGTACTACAGTGTACCTTGGCTCATCATGGTAGATGAGAGGTGGCTCGTCATCACTAGGTTTGACAGGCACACGAGACTAGCGGGTATTTCTCCCTTAGATGTATATATAAGTCCAATGTTCCTATAGTTGTAAAATATCAAGTCTTCTTTACTTCATCATATTTATCCATATAATATTGTACAGAGCATATTTTCCAACAGGATTTGGATTTTTACAGGCTGAAAATTTGAATTGGTTCTTTAGTTCTAACAACTTATTTGTTTTTTGGATAATTTGCTTACTGGGAACTCGATATTTTAATAATATGATAATCAGAAAATATGAATCCGTAACTTTGATAATCCGAGTCTCAATCAACTTGATTTGTCTCCTTGAAACCAATTCGCACCTTCGACCTTCGCACCTTCATAACTTCGTAGCCTCGAACCTTCGATAATTTGTCTTCTTTGCTAATTTGTCTTTTTGAAAATCGACTCGACCTCTGTAGCTTAACAGCTTCGAAGATCTGCCAATAAGTAGATTCATAACAGCAGTACTGTGTGACGTATTGGGACATACCACGCCAATAGTTCGATTGAGAGACTAGGCGTAGGGTCTTGGCAGCGCTAGGATGAGCAGTGGAGATCAGTGTGTGGGCCTCACGAATGAGAAAGGTACGGAGATTGTCTGTATCAGGAACAACAAGACGTTTGTCAAAAAGGAGGAGTCCTTGAAACATCGTGAATTTCTCAGGGCAATCTGAGAGTGCTTGAACGCACAGTGCTTGGAGAGATGGCGTGTTTCGGCTTGGAGAGATGGCGTGTTTCGATTTGCGCTGAGGATTTGTTCAACCACAAAAATAGATGGGGAGATTGGTGTGATGTCAATGGCGCAAATGACATTTTCTTCGGGGGTATCTTGGGAAAGTTCGCGGGATATGATCTCGGAATCTAACTGATCTTCCTTGAGGAGTTGAAAGAGACGTTGGCTTTTCTTAACTCTGTTCTGTAGTTCAAGCTCATCAACTCTGCATGTTAAGGCGTCAGCTAGTGGATTATCTTCTCCAGGACAATAGGAAATTATAAAGTTGTAATCAGCGAGCAATTCAGCCCATCGGGCTTGCCGTGAGTTTAGAGCTTTGGAAGTCATAAAGTATTCCAATGCTTTATGATCAGTATAGACCCGAATCTGGTGAGTTGTTCCTTGCAATTCAGCGCGCCAGTTTCCAACTGATCGAACAACAGCGAGCTTTTCCTTGTAGTGCACAGCATAGTTAAGTTCAGCGGGTGCCATTGTTTTTGAAAAGAAAGCAACAGGGAGCCAATCATTGCCATGCTTCTGCAAGATGTGACGGCTGTTAAGCCGAAAGACTCCTGTAGCCAACGCTGGCTAGCGTAGGCTATGGCACAAGGGGAAGGTCTCGGAAGCCACAGAACTTCGAATATTCTCAGTGAACCTTCTGGAAACACACTGAAGGTTCATGAGGATAACAGGTGTACCGAGAACCTTCTAGGTAGTTGTAGAAGCGGCTCAATTATTCAGGTCACAGGGAGAATCATCTTGATGGGCAGTAATTTAGAATATATATATATGTAGACTTTACATCGAGGAATTCTCTCTCCAGAGAATTATAATTAATATACTGTACTTACAAGATCGCCCAAGCATTTTGTACTGAAACCGTGACATATTATAATTCTCTCCTCTAACTTCAGAACCGCAGTCAGTCAGTCAGAATCGCAGTCAGAATCGCAGTCAGAATCGCAGTCAGTCAGTCAGAAATCGCAGTCAGTCAGTCAGTCAGTCAGTCAGTCAGTCAGTCAGTCAGTCAGTCAGTCAGTCAGTTAGTCAGTCAGTCAATCAGTCAGTCAGTCAGAATTGCAGTCAATCAACTTTGCAAAGATGAAGTGGGATCATTGCAACATTTCTATGGAGGAAAACAATTTTCTTAGGGCAACATGGAAATCAGAAGATCAGCTAGCTAAGCTTCGGAAAGAAGGAAGCTGCTTCAGATGTGAGAAACGGGGATGTCAATCTAGGGTGTGCCACCTTCTTCCAGCAATTAATCCACGAAAGACTAAGAAAAGTTTACATATTTATAAAAAAAATATGAAAGTGGATCCGTATGATGATGGTCTAGGTCCTATTGATCCGGCAGTGTACGAATTGGATCCGGAAGGTGATGGTCTAGGTCCTATTGATCCGGCAGTCTACGAAGTGGATCCGTATGATGATGGTCTAGGTCCTATTGATCCGGCAGTGTACGAATTGGATCCGTATAGCATTTCTCCGAGACTCATAAACCGTCCTATCGAAATTCAGCAAATAAGAGATCGAGGAGAAACAATGGGTTGGTCAGCCAAGAGGTCTGTCATGGGGAGCTGTCTTACAGATCATGAAATGAGAAAGAACACATCGCCACCCCTTATTAATGCCATTACTAGTGATAGACTGATTCAAGAAGAAAGGAAAGATTTTGTGCAGCCAATAATATTGGATAAAAAGTTTTCAAAAAGTTTGACAGCAGCTGAACAAGAACCGATGATGAATACAAATCCATTTTTAGTTAATGCATTAGTTAACGACGTCACTATGGTGCAAGCATTAGTTGACAATGGATGCCTCTGTTCAGGAATTATTGATGAGGCACTCGCAGCTCAACTTAATCTACCGCTCAAGCCCATCTCTCCCAGAGCTCTTCAAACAGCAGAGGATTCATCAGAAGACAAACCAATCGTAAAAAGTATCACTTGGGTCTCTATAGATCTTGACGGCTACGTTACTGATGAGTTGTTGCTGTATGTAGTTCCACACAGTACTCATCCGATGATACTGGGTAAGAAGTGGTTAGAAGACCAGGATGCAATCATTCACTCCAAAGAACAGCGCCTGGAACTCAGAAGAAGCGGTGGTTCTGTTTACAGTGTTAAGCGCTGGCGGCACAAGTTTAGATCGATTAAGGAGCCGAAAGTTGCAGCTGTGGAGGCATTGTCTTGCCTTGAAAATGGAGTTCCGGTCTGCAAAGCTTCATTAGACGATATAAACAAGGCACTCCGTACGAAGACTTGCCTCAAGATCTCTGAAGCTCGAAACCGATTGCCGGACCCAGTGAAGAAATTTGCGCGCCTCTTTGCTGACGACAGCGGCGCTGATGATCTACCGCCGACGCGAGGTCACCTCGACCATGCCATAAACCTTAGACATGAAAATGGAAAATCAGTTCAACCACCATGGGGTCCTTTATACAGCATGTCGCGAGAGGAGCTACTGGTGTTGCGCAAGACGTTGACTGAACTTTTGGGTAAGGGATGGATTAGACTCAGTAGTTCGCCAGCGGCCTCGCCAGTCCTCTTTGCCAGGAAGCCGAACGGAGGGCTTAGATTTTGTGTGGATTACCGCGGGCTGAATGCAATTACCCTTCCAGATCGATATCCGCTTCCACTATTTAAAGAAACTTTGCGACAGCTATCGAAGGCTAGGTGGTTCACAAAGCTAGATGTGAAGTCAGCATTCCATCGTATCAGAGTGAGGGAGGGAGATGAGTGGATGACCGCTTTCAGGTGTCGCCATGGCCTTTTTGAATGGCTTGTTACACCATTTGGTCTTGCAAACGCACCTGCAACATTCCAGCGATACATCAATGAGCAGCTCCGAGGACACCTTGATGTTAATGCGACCGCATATATGGATGACATATTAGTCTATACAGATGGGAGCGAGGAAGACCACTGGAAGATAGTGCAAAGTGTCTTGGGCAAGCTAGAAAAGGCCGGCCTGTACTTGGACATAGATAAATGCGATTTTCTTTGTCGGGAAGTTAAGTACTTGGGATATATCGTCAGAGCTGGAGATTCGGTGACCGTAGACCCTGCAAAGGTTAAGAGTATTCTGGAATGGAAAGCGCCCACATCTGTAAAAGGAGTTCGCTCGTTTCTGGGGTTCGCAAATTTCTATCGATGTTTTGTGGATGGATTTTCAGAAATAACTGCACCGCTGACCAAATTGACGAAGAAGAATTCTGTTTGGAGATGGGGACCTGAGGAAAATGAGGCGTTTGAAAGACTGAAGAAGATATTTTCCACGGAGCCGGTGTTAGCGCAATGGGATCCTGAGCGGGACACAGTGATGGAAGCCGATTGTTCCGGTTATGCATTGGGGGGTTGTTTATCGCAGGCTGACAAGTATGGTCGGCTGAGACCAGTGGCTTACTACTCAAAGCGACTGAATGGAGCTGAGGCTAACTACCCAATACACGACAAGGAGATGCTGGCTATAATCACGTGCCTGCAAGAATGGAAAGCCGAACTTCGATCGGTCGCAAAGCCTTTCACAATTTTGAGCGACCACAAGAATTTAGATTATTTCATGACCAAGCGATTGCTCAACGAAAGGCAGGCTAGATATTACGACGTTCTACAGCAGTTTAACTTCACTCTCAAATGGCGACCCGGCAATTCTTGCGAACGACCAGATGCTCTTTCAAGACGCGATCAGGACAAGCCCCATGGCCCGGATGACGAACGAACCATGGGTAGGATTATGCAGTTATTACCGACTGTCAACGCGTCGCCTGTTGAGGCACAACTCGGTGTATCAAATGAATCAACACCATCTCAGGGACCCCACGGCGGAAGATCGAATGGCTCAACAAGTCCAGCTATAGATCCAGCAGCTTCAGCAAGAATATCTGATGATGAAGAGATTCAGGCGCTTTGGAACCAGGGAGTTAATTACGATAGTGATTGGCGACGAGCACGCGATACCGTCCAGCGTGGAGAGAGAAGTTTTCCACCAGAAATCGCTCAGAAATTAACAGCTAATATCGCAGAGTGTACGGTTCCCGCAGATAGCGTTCTTCGTGGAAGGGAAAATCGAATTTGGGTTCCCGATTACGAGCCACTAAGAACGGCAATAATGCAGCGAACTCACGATAGCTATCTGGCGGGACATCCTGGAAAGGATACAATGATTGGCATGCTTCTGAGGCGATGGTTCTGGCCAAAGATGAGGGAATCAGTTCGTCGGTTTATACGGAACTGTGATGTCTGCGGCCGAACCACAGTATGGCGAGAAGCAAAGGCAGGGTTCATGCGATCACTACCAATACCTAACCGGATAGGAAGCGAGCTTACCATTGATTTCGTGACAGATATGCCATCTTCGCAGGGCTGTACAAATATCATGGTCATCACAGACCGTCTATCTAAAGACGTCTTCTTATTCGGGACGAGTACTATGGAAGCAGTACATTGTGCAAAAGTTTTTATTGACCGATATTACCGCTACTTCGGCTTTCCGCGATACCTAACGAGTGATAGGGGTAGTGACTGGGTGGGAACCTTTTGGCGAACATTCTGCCAACTGACTGGAATAACTCAACGCTTGACAACGGCATACCATCCTCAGTCCAATGCGAGCGAAAGAGCAAATCAGGAGTTATACAAGTACCTGCGTGCATTCACCTGCTATTCACAAGATAATTGGATGGAACTGTTGCCTGTAGCCCAACTGGCGTTAAATTCAAGACCGAGCTCAGCGATTGGGGGATTGAGTCCATTCTTCCTTCGGCACGGATACGATTTGGAACCTCTGGCAGAACCCACGCCTATCTCAGAAAATGGTTCTCGACACCCAGGTCGGCTATTTGCCCAAGACTACGTAAAAAGGCTAAGAGATGCACAAGACTTTGCACAGGCAGCAATGGCTTCAGCGCAGCAGCGAAATGAGGGCAATGCCAATCGCTTTCGAAGACAACCCGACCAATTTAAGGTTGGCGATAAGGTTTGGCTAGATCTTCGGAATGTAAAGACGCCACAGCTTTCCAAAAAGCTAGCCTGGCTCCACGCAAAGTACGACGTGACTGCTGTTCCAGACCCTTTAACTGTGGAGTTGAATGTGCCAGGGAATATTCACAACCGCTTCCATGTCGAGTTGGTCAAGCGAGCGAGTGCGGATCCCTTCCCAAGTCAGCGACGGGACGATGCACAGAACCCCGCTATTATTGACGACCTGCGGGAGCAAGAATACGAAGTGGACTCAATATTAAGAGCAAGAACAGTGAGACGCGGCCGTGGTAAATTTAGACAGGCCTTGGTTAAGTGGACTGGCTGGGTAGAGCCAACATGGGAGCCGATTGAATACGTCTCAGACACGGAGGCTTTGAGAATATTTGAGGACACCTATGGTCCAATAACAACCAATAATGGCCCTTCAGAGAATAATTCAGGTCGATATGTTGGTCAGGCAGAACCTCATGTTCAGAGGTCACGGAGAGAACGTCGGCAAGGAAATACAAGGAGATATTAAGAATAAAATATATATATATATATAATATACTTGAAGCCCTTCAGAAGAAGAGGGGGGATTGTGACGGCTGTTAAGCCGAAAGACTCCTGTAGCCAACGCTGGCTAGCGTAGGCTATGGCACAAGGGGAAGGTCTCGGAAGCCACAGAACTTCGAATATTCTCAGTGAACCTTCTGGAAACACACTGAAGGTTCATGAGGATAACAGGTGTACCGAGAACCTTCTAGGTAGTTGTAGAAGCGGCTCAATTATTCAGGTCACAGGGAGAATCATCTTGATGGGCAGTAATTTAGAATATATATATATGTAGACTTTACATCGAGGAATTCTCTCTCCAGAGAATTATAATTAATATACTGTACTTACAAGATCGCCCAAGCATTTTGTACTGAAACCGTGACACAAGAGAACACTTGCAACCACTCCATTGGAGGCGTCAGTTTCCAGCATACACTCGAGATCTGGGTTGTAGTGCTGGAGGACGGGAGCTTAGGTGAGAGTGGCTTTTAGCGTGTCAGAAGCGTAGGCACACTCGCTGCTTAAGATAAAAGGAACGTTATTTTTTGTAAGATAAATGAGGGGTTGAGCAATAATTCCGTAATCTTTGATAAAACAACAGTAAAAGTTACAAAAGCCGAAAAAAGATTGTATGCCTTTGATCGAAGTAGGGTACTGCCAGTTTTCGAAAATGGAAACTTTTTTGAGATCAACTTCAATTCCACTGGTAGAGATAATGAAACCAAGGTATTTGGTGCGTTTGAAACTGAATTCGGATTTCTTGAGATCAGCTTGCAGTCCAGCATTGCGAAGGCGTTGAGAGCTCGGAAGTCGATTCACAAATGAAGTCTTCTGTCTGATTTTCGAACAAACAAAATGGGCGCGGCGAACGGTGACTGAGATGGCTCTATGAATCCTTTACCTAAGTTTTCCGTGATATATGCCTTTACAGCTTCAAGTTCATCAAGTGATATTTTGTATAAAGGGGAATGCTTGAGAGCATTTTCACCTTTACCCTCCAACTGTATCTTATGATTGTAAGGACGGTGAGGTGGAGGGATGTTAGATTCATCTTTAGAGAAAACATCAGCGTAATCAGCATACTCATCTGGGACAGGAGGCTCTATGTCAATTTCAAGAATTCGGGCAGCAATGACAGCAGCACTTGGTCTTTGTCTGCGTTGATTATGAAAATTCTGAAATAAATTGGCTGTGGCAGTCTCGTAGGACTTGGCTTTGGTATGTTGTTTGATCAAGGCATCGAGTTCATGGATGCTGGATGTGAAGACATGATCATGGGGAGATTTCATAGCGTTCATATGAAAAGCGTTACCTGAGATGAGAGCAATATCAACAAGGGGATTAGATTGCTGAAGTGTTGGTTTCCAGAGCTGCTTACGTACACGTGGTATTATTGGAGGGGAGTTTTCATGTTCGGGCTTTAATCAATCCCGATTCATACGCGTAAGAGCAGCATGCGTCTCTTTATCGTGTGAAAAATAAGAAAAAAAAAGGAGAGTAAAAAGAAGTTGTACTGGTCGGAGGCTCCATAATAAGAGAACTAGAAATCGTCGGAGGAGGCTTTGAATGTTCTAAGACTATAGGTGTGGAATCTTGAGCAGGTGACAATTTATTCAAGATATTTTCTAACGTGATCCTGTCTTTTGGAGGCGAGGAATTGTTTTGTAGTATCTTCAACTGTTCTTGGGATTGTCTTGCAGTGGTGACAGCGTCTCTTCTTTTCCA
Organism: Blumeria graminis f. sp. triticale; assembly: GCA_905067625.1. Classification (NCBI taxonomy): domain Eukaryota; kingdom Fungi; phylum Ascomycota; class Leotiomycetes; order Helotiales; family Erysiphaceae; genus Blumeria; species Blumeria graminis. The sequence goes on along the minus strand of LR898472.1, from coordinate 6,225,519 downwards.
TTCTCGGTCGAGGATGCGATCTCTTCGTTCTATATCTCGTTCGTGTGAGCAATTGATTCTCTGGGAGTCCAGATTTCTATGCCCTATGATAGTGTTTCGAGCATAGGTTTGGGTTGGTGGGTAGTCTGAAGGCCAGATGAGTCGGCATCGTGCAACATCTAGCAGCACACGATGTTTGGCCAGCCATTGGCGTCCAAGAATTAATCCGTGGTTACCGAGAGAAGTGACTAAAAAAGGAGTAAATGATTGAATGTGTTTATTGATAGTAAAATTCAAATAAGTGTAATGAGTAATGGACTTTCCAGCGAGTCCGTTGTACCCTTTGATTAGAATTGGACGAGGAAGACAATGAAGGAAAGTTTTTAACAAGTGTGAGAGTCTCTTAAGCAAGGAAGAGTCCAGTAATCCATAGCTATTGGCTCCTGAATCAATGAGTGCCTGGAGGGAGTATGAAATGCCGTTCTTAGTCAGAAAGCAAGGCATTGTGAGATGGGGTCCTCCCAAAAGTTTGCTGATATCCAGGTACTGCATATTCTTCACTTGGCCTAAGAAGGAGGCTTTCCCTAGGCTTTGTCTTTTAAACGTAGAGTATGTCCTTCGTCCGCAGAGTCTTCTTGAGCATCGTGATATTCGTTGTCTGAGGAAGAAGAAGATAAGCATCTATCCTCAATAGCGTTAATTGACTTCGAACGGTTATCAGTCGGAAGTGCAGAGGTGCGCCCTAGGGTAGCTGATGAATGCTGAGGTCCTCTGTTGCCTGAATAGTATTTTGGATGCAGAGAAGAAAACTTCTGAGGGTCCTGGGGCCTCGTCTTGTCGTACGATCGGTGGCGATCAGATTGTCGGTATTGCACCGGAGGGGAAGAGCTTGGTGCCATTTTCAACAACATATCTGATGAAGCCGATTTATCATAACTATTATGCCGACCCTGAGAACGTGCTGTGCCTTTGGAATTTGAGTTTCCGGAAGGCTGCTGATTTGTGAGAGTTTGTCGACGTGCGGATTGCTTGGCTTGAGCTTCAAAATCAGCGTCGACGTCCTGGATGACATTAGCGTATTCGTTCAGGGTTCGGCATCTCCTCCATTCGTTGACCACTGCGCTTCTCAATCGTTTGGTTATCTTGTTCCGGAGGTCCGACTTGAGCATCTTCTCATCAGTAAGGCCAGCCTGATTAGCCAGATTACGGAACCGTTGAAAAAATGACGGAACTGTTTGTAAGGTTGCATTTCCAGCTCATGGTAGTCATCACTGGCGGTTTGCTGCTCGGCCGGATCCGACAAGAAGTCTACAACTTCCTGTATGAGCCTATTTGGAGATGGGTATGGGCTCATGCCAATATATAGAGGAAGAAGGAAATCACGCGCAATCCCTTCCGTGTTGTCAACAATATAGCTGCGGCAATGGTTGTTGTCGAAAAAACTGTTCAGATACCATTGCAGTCTTTCTTGAATTTGTTGTTGCCAAAGACGCGGTTTCATATCCCTACCACCTGAAAGTCTGGAAGGTAGCAAGGGGATAGTCTCTGGTCGGAATACGTGCCGTCAGGCCGAGGCAAAGCGAGTGATTCGAGCGCTGTTGGGGTAGTCATCGTCATCTGAAGGATCTTGAAAGCGAACTTGGGTGTGACCACGTTCTATAGAAGGAATAATATTTTCAGGATCTCTGGAGGTTGATGCAGAGGCAGTTGTGGAAGCGAAATTTGCATGACTATTGGTTCCGTAGAGTCTGGCAGTGGTATTTGGGGGCGTTCCAAGACGACTTTCCCAAATGGCATTCTCTAAATCTTCCAATTCTTGTGCGCATGCGAGAAGAGCACGTTCTCTTTTCAGCAGGTCTAGCTCACGGCGCACTAGATAAGTCAGGTCAGTAGGAGCTATAATGTTCTCCGGCCTGGGAGCAGCGGGTTGATTGGCTTTTCCTTTGCCCTACTTACGTTCTGATACATTCCTGGGAGGCATTGAGGGCGATTGTGGAGGGGAAGAAAAAGAGGATGACTCTAATAAATCTGCTGCTGGGGGAGGGGCGGTATCCTGGGTATAATAAAGAGGAGTGAATTTATTGTCAGCGGAATTTTGTTTTTGCAAATTGATTTGGGATGTAAGATAATTTTGCGGGACTTCAATACGTCCAGAACAACGTATTTTTTTGGACTTCGCAAATGGGTTGTCTGATGAATTAACCATGCTTCGAGAGGACGACAAATTGTCACAGTATTTGGTCTTCCTTGGAAAGCGAGGCGTAATTCGCGTTGATTAGGCCGGGCACAAGGGAACTGAAATCTTGATGTTAATTTTTTGCAGGCCGTTGCCAGCCTGGAGGTGGTAAGAGAGCTTAATATAATGTGATAAGATCGATGTGTGAAAGTACTTCAATTAATCCTTGGAATATTAATCTTAAGAGAGAAGAAAAGACTATGAAAGGCGGGGTATCTGCCCCAAACTATATACAAAGAATGTGGGTAACATGATTGAATTTGCGGGGAATATCGCCTTTATGCCTCTGGCCACCCTCATCATTAGCATCGTGACAAATTGTCACACTGAGATAGGAGCTCAATGTCCTTAATAGTCATTGAATCCAGCAACACAACTAAAACCAATCCCTCGTCAATCCTTCCAGTAAGATTTATTGCTGTTGGAATTATTACAATGTGGTTTCACGATCGATCGTAATGATTCAGTAAAGAGTTGTATTAATCTGTTTTTTTTTTGACTTTTATATTCAAGTCCTAAGCTAAAGCTCTAGGTCCACTATTGGTACAAGACTGGTGGAGCCGGCGGGGATCACTGCTTACAGGCCCAAATCATTCCAACCGCGAGACCCGCTACAGAAAAAGTAGAAGGTAAATTATAACTCAGAAGACACCACCTACTCCGACTCCGAAATCGAAACTCCATCCTTCAACCTAAATTCAAGTACAGAATAATTTCCTCAGAGGAACAACACTTCTCGCCTCGTTCCCTTTCGTGTCATGCGTTGTGTCAATGACTAGTTTATCTTATCCCCGCTGAGAGCAGTGGATGAGTGGGTAGGTTGGCTATCAAAACAGCCAGTTTCCTCCGCAAATATTTTGAAGCTATTGTGGCACTTGGGCCCGAGAAGCTTTTTGATAAAGTCAGTGTGTGACATTGACTTTCTATGCCTACGCATTTGTTGTGCGTGACAGCTACAGTGGATGAAGTGGGCTGGAGTAGTTTCCTTCCCGCAAGAGCACTCCATAGGAGCGTGTGGATTATTAAAACGGCGATGGTATGCCGCAAAATTGCCGTGATCCGTTCGTGCTGCGATTAGTGCCCAGAGGAGGTGCCTGGAGAGAGACAGTTCGGGTGGTTTGCGTCTCCGCACCTGTAGGTTGAGTTGGCGGTATTTAGGCGGACAGGCCACTTCCCACCAGTCGTCTAGCAGCCTCTGTCGTCTGCGATTCATGAGAACACGTAGATATGCTAGAGTACATGATCCTGGTGGTGTCTCCTGGCTAGGCAATTCTCGAAGTGCTGCACAGGCCATGGCGTCTGCCTCTACATTTCCTTGGATTCCTACATGCCCTGGAACCCACTTCAGTAATTTTTCAGCCTTATTAGATAACGCACGGAATTTGCGTACATCTTCTAGGCTAGTTGAGGACGAGCCTGTCGTTAATGCGCTTACAGCTTGCTGGCTGTCTAGAAACACGTGTATTTGCCACATACCTCCACTTTTCCTAAACTGCTCGTCCTCCTTGAATTCCAGTGCGGCCTCCAGAGCCTTCCTTGCCCCTGTTATTTCTGCATCCAGCACCTCTCCCCCGTGCTTGATGCCACTTCCTTTGCCGATGAGTTTCACATCCTTTTTCAGAACGAAACCCCAGGCGGAGCGTCCATGTCCTTCCGATGAACCATCCGAGTATGCGCAAATGTCCGTTCATGGCACGTTGCTAATCCTTCTAACGCAATATTCGCGTTCTATTGGCTCTGAGCCAGATTTCCTAGGGTACACCACCGGCATCAGACTTTCAGGGGCTTCTGCTTCCGGAAGCTCTCGGTAAGCACGCTGTAATCGTGACATCTGAATTTCTGGTCTGGCTGAGGACTTGGCAGTCTTTTTGTATTTTCGTGTGCCGACATTCGGGCACACGGAAGCGCGGATCCTCAAAGGGTGTCGATCGTCAAGGGTCTTAAGCCTTGCCAAATGCCGGAGACGGTTTCCCTCAAGTATGACCTTTGCCGGCGGGATTCCCCCTTCTCTGTGAAAGACTAAATTTGGTGTTGTCCTCATTACTGGAAGTGCAGCCCGCAATCCCATCAGGTTAGCTCGGTCAATCATGCTACAGAGGTTGGAGGTTGAGGACGTGACTATTCCTCGTATGGTCGGGCGTTTGGACCCTGGCCATCAGACATCAGATCCAAAGGTTGCTAGTGAGACAACGCACATGTCTACTGCCTTAGCCAATGGCCCAGGAGCTGCTCCCCGAAAGGCAGAGTTGAAACGGCGCATGTGCTGGGCAACTTTTACTGCTTTACCGTACCATGTAGTTACATGATGTTTAAAGTTGAGTCGCGGATCCAGATTCACGCCTAACCAGCGAATGTTTTACGCAGGCTTGATAAGGGTTCCGTTAACATGAACACCAACTGCTTCCTCTCGGCGTCGTCCCGGAAATTAAATAACTTCCGATTTTTCCGTGTCAAAGTTGACGGCATTATTCCGCGCCCATTTGAGAAGATGATCTGTCTCAACTTGTACAGCAGTAGCAGATTTGGCAATTGTGCGTCCAAACCCTAGAATTCCAATGTCGTCCGCGTAACTTAACCTCAATCCCTGGGTACCACTTTTCATTGGCTCGGCCATGCACAGAAGAAATAGTAATGGCGAAATTGATGATCCCTGGGGGACCCCATAGACCAGCTCTTTCTGGGTCATGACTTTGCCGGAGAAATGTACTTGAACTTTCCGGTGTGTGATGTAACGGCTGTTAAGCCTAATTATCCCTGTAGCCTACGCTAGCTAGCGCAGGCAATGAGATCAATGGTGTAATCCAGAATCTTCTTGGAAGTTGTCGAAGAATCCAAACAATTCTGGTCATGGAGGGAATCCTATGGAAGGAGGAGTATTCTGGATTATATATATTTGTAGTCACTAGCTGTTAGAATTCTCTCTCTAGAGAATTATAATTAATATACTGTACCTACAAGATTGCCCATGCATTTTGTTATGAAACCGTGACATGTGAGGAATGAAGTCGTCCACCGGAGGATTGAGTCTGGCCATCCCTGGGCTTGCATGCGCCTAACCAAACGATTGTGGAGCACTGCATTGAACGCTCCTTGGACGTCTAAAGTTACAAATGTCGAGGCCCATCCCTGGGAGCGTGCTTCCTCGACATCGTGGACTACGCAGGAAACCAGGTCCGTTGCAGATCTCTTTGGGAGCGCACCGAATTGTTGATGGCCAACCAAATCACAGGTGATTGCGAGGTGCGCCATTCGCTTGGCCAGTAGTCTTTCTAACCCTTTGCCTATGCACGGGAGGAGGGCTATAGGTCTCCAGCCTTAAATTGTGGTTGGGTCCCTATATGGCTTTTCCAGTAGTACCACCTCTGCCAGATTTAAGCAAGAAGGATGAGTGCCCAGCCGTAAACAGGCTCTAAAGAGCTGCAAAATATACGGTCCGATCGTCTTCCAGCAAGCCTCAAGGAGCTCAACCGTGATTCCATCTGCCCCTGGTGCTGTCTTTCCACAGCCGATTGTGCAAGTTCGCACTTCCTCGTCTGAGATTTCACCTTCCCAAGGTATTCGATTATCGCTTGGAGTGTTGCATGGCGGAAGGTCGTCCGATTCTTGGTGGCGTGCAAGAAGGGCGTCTCGGAGAATGGTAGCTCGCTCTAACGGGTCCGTGATGAACTTTCCGTTGTGATTGAGTGGCGGAGGAGCTTTGACCTGTCTATGGTTTACCGAATGCATCAGCTTGAAGATATCAGACGGTGCTATCATTGTTTCCACTTGACTTGTCTGATACTCTTTCTTGGCGGCTGTGATTGTCGCACGAAGCTTCTTCGCACAAGTGGCACGCTGTGTTGTTGTCGTTGCGGCTCGGTATTCTGCGTGTGCAGATTTGCACCTGGGAGTCCACCACGGCACAGATTTGTCGCTTTCTTTTTGGCCCGGGTTCCAGTCGCTTTGATAGCCTCCGAGAGATGGAAGCATATTTGTTGGGCATACTCGTCCATTTTCTCTTTTGTACTCAAGTCTAACAGCGGATGTACCCATTTTGCAACAGCACGCGCAAAATTAGGCAGTTTTTCTTGGCACTCTGATCTTTGATGGATCCGGGTTCCCGATGAAGGTTGCTGCAGGTACAATTCCGCGGATCGGAAGATGGTCACTGGTCATACACTCCCCTCTATTGACCCAAGCACGGGCTCCAGATATTTTAGTCCAAGCGAGATCAAGAGTATTGCCAGCTGTATGAGCCGGCTCTCCAATAATAAGACAAGAGAGGTTGTGGTCTTCCGCCCACCTCTCTATCTCTGTCACAAACCATCACTGGGATGTCGTGTCGCACCCAGGCAACCGAGCTATGACGTGCATACAATAACACAATTTAGGTATTGTAATGGTTACAGTGTTGTGATAGCAACAGTTGCCATTCAGAGCACTAGTTAGTTACTGTGTTATGGCTGTAAACTACTACACCCTTGGTTATAGTATTGAAGCTCGTGTACTTAAGGAAGCTCTAGGACTGGATGTGTACTGTAGCTTTTTGTCTTGTACATTACTCATGTTTTAGAATCAAATTATTAATCTAAATATCTCGCCCTCATTATCAGCCTCTGTCTCCGTCTCCGTCTTCGTCTTCGTCTTTGTCTTCGTCTCCGTCTTCGTCTTCGTCTTCGTCCTCGTCCTAGTCTCCGTCTTCGTCTTCGTCTTCGTCCTCGTCCTAGTCTCCGTCTTCGTCTTCGTCTTCGTCCTCGTCTTCATCCTCGTCCTAGTCTTCGTCCTCGCCCTAGTCTCCGTCCTCGTCCGTGACAATCTCATCACCCTATCCATACGTCCGAGTTGCTCCCGGTTGCCAGGCAGAATGCACTGAGTTGAAGTCTCCGGCGGCAATGGACCTCGCAGACAGTTTCCAGTCGACAAGCGTGCGGACTGCAGTCGGGTTGTTAGGAGCCTTATACACGTTGAGAAATGTGATTCCATTGACCAGTACCCAGCAGTAGTCCCCAGTCAGCCTGTTACAAGGGAAAATCTGCTCTGCCAATACCACCTTTTCGTTTTTCCGAGTGTAAGTCACCGCCATCGGTCTGACATCCACACCTCCGCACGGTGTATGACAGAGGTAACTTGGGTGTGATTTGGTTTCGTTCGTTTGTTTGATCCAACAAGGTTCTTGAATCAACACAACATCCACGCCTAGTTCGTAAGCTCTAGAGAGCGCAATGTTGTGAGTTGGGCCACCCCTGCCTACGTTTATTGATAAAAAACTTAGTGTAGGAGGGGGGCGAGAAGGGGCCCGTAGGGTGCCCTTCACAAAGCTTCTTCAGGTTTCAAGGCCCCAAAGCCCGAACCCTCAGTCATTGCTGTATCTATTGACAATATTTCCTTAACAGCAGCTGTAGCAGCCTCTGCGGCCTTGGTAGCAGCTTTTACTCGGGCGATGGCCTGGTACTCGCGTTGGCTAGCTTGTCTAATCGTCACAAGTTGCCCCCTGGTAGCTGAGCTAGACCTGTTAGGACGAGCTAGACAGTCTCAACTGCCAGATTGATGGGGGCCTCCGCAGTTTCAACATTTAGAGGCCGCTTTACACTCGAATGCCGAGTGCATGGTAGATCCGCAGTTCCAGCAGGCTGGCGTGCGAGAACACCCACGGGTGGCGTGGAAACCGAGACATCGCCTACATTGCTGTATGGCAGGGCGGTTTCGTTGGATTGTCGCTACTCCTGAGTTGTCAAAGAGTCGGAATCCAGGCTTTGGGCTAGCATTCCTGGGAAACAAGGCCGCCCAGGATCTGTAAGGAGCGCCGAGCTTAGTATTTCCGTGTATCCTCATTCGGTCTGGAGTGCAGTTCGTTACCCGGAGGATTTCGGCGGCCACCATTTCGGCAGTGACTTCGATTCGTCCTTCCAAGCCGAAAACTGCAACTGGAACCGTGGCGATCCGGAGGGAAACTAGATCGCTTGGTGGCTCTAATTTTGCCTTCACTTGTGTGAAGGTGCTGGAGGCCTCCAGCAGTCGGGATTTTGCATCCTGATTTTTGGCACGGATGGCAAAGCCAGCGGGAACGCGTTGCACCTGGTCGACATCGGAAGGGGTGCATTGCATTTGTTTAGCTACGGCTTCGCGAACGCCAGCCGGAGAGAGCTATCTCCACTCGTGGTTTGCATCTAGACGCAGGAAGAGTCGGTCATCTTTCGATGCTGTTGTTGCTGCTGCTGACTTCTTCTCCGGTTTCCTGGCAGATGGGACAGCCGAAACCGAGGTGATGTTTGCAGGAGCCTGTGCTCCTGACTTTTGGTGTCCTGCTCTTGTGACAGTGGCCCAGGTGCTTCTGAGCGGGAGAGCTGCAGTAGCCTTTTTAATATTCCGAGGAATGGCTACTGGGATGACGGTCGCAGGGGGAGTCGCGACATTTGGTCTTTGGGGTAGTATTGGCGGAGCAGTGCTTGGACCGGATGCCACGAATTGTGCGATTGCTGCTCGCAAATAGACTTTGATGGAGTCTACAAAATCTTTATCTTCACCAGTGGAGAGCGGTAGAAGAGCTGCCTCGACACTGCTAATAGCCGTCGAGCAGATGTTAAATTGCGCGGCTTTTTGTCTTGCCCTTCGCTCCTCCGCTTCCATCACTGCCAGCAATTCTGGAGGGTATATTTTTTCTTTGCTTGCTGCTTCTGTTGCTGAAGGCGGTGAGGCCAGCGAAGAGTTTTCGTCTCCTGCTGTTGTGCCTTTAGCACGTTCACCATGCATAACACACCTTGCGCTAGGTGTGTCATGCTAGCAATACATTAGTGTTATGATACGAGACAACGAGGTAGTCGAGGCTAGGGCATTGCGTGTGGCTCAAGGCCACAGCATATATCACTAGTGTACTGGTTAGGCGAGCATGTATATAGTTTCATAGATGTACCCACAATAAATGGACACAGGTTTAGTCTTATACTTTCTGTCCACATACCTACAGTATAGTATTGTATGAGGCTACTCACTGTCAACCACAAATTACAACACCATCCACTCCTCATCACTCCGCAAAGTGACTTCCGCATAGCTCATAACCACAACAATTAGGAAGTGTTTGATGGGTTTGTTTCTGTAACCTAAGCGGGGCTGTAGTATAAATAGGGGTCGGAGCTCCCCATATTGTAACATAGATCAATCAACATCTTTCCACCCTTTATTCCCAATAAAGCTATCCCAACAGTCAAAGGTCAGCATCATGATGATACATCCTAACCCATAACTGTAACACCTGCTGCCTTGGTTGAGGGTATATCGGCCCTTTTTGCGGGCCTCACTTCTGCGGGTCGCGGTAGTGCTGGAACCGTGATGCGCTTCTCGGGTGCGACGACGGTTTTTCTGGGGGATCCGGTGGGATCAAAGACTTGCTCTGCGTCTTCTGGGCTGGAGGATGCCCAAACTGAATCGGCGAGGGTTTTTAACTTCTCGACTTCTGCGTCCACCATCTCTACTTCGGGGACATCGTTCTCCTTAGCTAGGAGAGCAGCCGCAGTGGTGTTCATATTCTGAATGTTGGACTCGAGTCCTCGTTTTGTCAGCATATTTCTCGCGTGGTTTTGAATGGCGGGAGTCCATTGGTACGGTTTGTTGACACAATCTTTGGCTGTGCTGCTGATTGCGTGTTTGTGCGATTTACGCGTCGGAGGCATTTTAAAATGCCGCCAATGGCAAACAATTACAACGCAATTCGATAAATAATGGGTGAGATGGATAATAGGGAGGGAACGGGCTACTTGGGATTCTCGAATTGAACAATTCTGTGTTGGTCTAATTGTTCATAATGTCTTCTCTTCTACTTTCATGGATAAACGTGGCGGAAACTAGGATGGTGTCTCACGGGGAGTTCCATTCTAAAACACAACTCGCCGTGAGATCAAGTTCTCAAACAATTAGGACAGGCTCAGGAACATAGGGTCGTTTCATAGGGATTGCGTAGTAATACTGTTCGAGACAGAGCTTAGGGCTGTCCTATTATCTGATGTACATATATACCCAGCGTGAAGGAGTATTCTTCTTCACGCAACGTCTTCTGTTTATACTCATACCTATTGTTCACTTACTTATCTCTTCTCTAAAGAAGACCGCCGTTATTGTACCCTTCTCACCTACTACTTATTTTACCTTTACTTCTTACGTGAACCCTATGCCTAACGCTGAATTTATACCTCCTACTCTTAGGAATCACCACCATACTCCACACCTGTAACCTACTTGTACCAAATTCGTACCCTACGGAATACTAGTAACACTGCTCCTTGAGATCTACGCTATACAGGATTTACAGCTATACTGTGGATCCAGGTTGGATGGTGCAGTGGTACACCATCCGGGCCGTTCTACCAAGTAGATACTGGATAGCTTGAACACCTACCCCATACGAGACAGGAGAATGCTTGTTCGAATCCAGTCAGACCCACACACCACTCTCTCTCGCAGTAGTATAATACTTGTGGGATGATGAAAGCACACTCAGATGGTCACAGGGTTTTCACACTTTTTGTTGGAAATGGAGACACGGAGTGTTGTGGACGTATGGGCCCTCCATTTCGTCTGGGTTCCTGACACGATCTTGTGTGTATGTAAGAGGTTGGAGTTGTTGAAATTGGTGCTTCCAATTGTGGTAAAGACAGGGATGTGTAGAAGACACGTCACTAATCTCCCATTAATTGTGAAGTTAGTATTAATGCGCTTTGACGTAAATACCAACCACTAGATTTTATTATTACAAAATATAGTTTATATAGCACTCTGTGTCCTAGTGGGAGTAATTAACAACTCTCCACGACAGATCTACAGACTCCTTTACTTTCCCACTCGCTTCACCAAGTGATACAATCTGCGCCTAACAGCCACAAGCTTTTGCAAACCAATCCGCTCAACAGGAGTAGGTAATATGGTAGCGCTTCAGGCTACCTATTGGAGACATGAGCGGCTGTATGGCGTGGGCGCAAGGAGGTTATTGGAGGTTTTCTATGCCTAGATGGCGCCACACTCGTTTATGCTGTGGCTTAGGCTCTGTGTCGCTTACACTTGTACTTGTAGCGCACACTTCCCACACTTTTAGCTGTAATCCGAACATGACACTCTTTTAGTCAACTTCTACTTTCGTTCCATGAATATTGCGCCCATTACATTGCGCGATATTTCCAACAATTTTCCCTATGGTGGATATACACGGAAAAGGTTGTACGCCGTAAGGGTTAACCTCGAGTGGTATCTGCAAATTAAATTTGAGTGTGAGTGTTCTAATTGTCAAATTGAGTCATCCTACTTAAAAGTACATATCTTCCAATAAAAACCTGCATGGCCCTCAAGGTGTCAAATCAGGTAAAATGAATTATATATATGTATTGTAAGCAGACTTATGCTTGCATAAGTCTGCATCCAGTCCAAAAGCGAAAGCACAATCTACGTGCAGGCATGTCAAACTAGTAATGATGATCAGGGGCGTAAATAGGGTAGAATTAGATATTATAGTGCTACAATGGACTCGTAGCACGTAGTCAATTAATCAATTTGTTCTTGTATTCGCTTTCATCTTTTGACAATTCACGTGACATTCACACAAAGACCTCTCTAAGTTTTATATATATATATATATATATACCCACACACAATCTTCCAGCTGAACTCAGCCATTTTTGAATATCTTCTAAATCCATTTCCAGACCCTTGATTGTTACAGGACAATAACATGCCCCACAGGAGGCAAAAAAACCCTGCAATACTCGTATTGCCCGCTAGAACTACCCCGCGCGCTGCGAAACGTACGAGGCCTCGCCGACCTCTTACAACTATCCAGGAGGAAGTCATCTTAGCAACCGAAGCTGAGAAACAATTATCTCCACCCGAACCCATTGACATGGACTCAGAAGATGAGTTTATGGACCTAGGGCTTGAAAACGAACTTCTTCCCTACCCTATCCCCGAAAATTTATCACCTACTCTCACTTCAGTCCCCGCACTGACAACAGCCGTACAAAGGCCCTCCCTGCAAAAGATTCTGAAAAGAAATTCTAGTCAGGGTCTCTCTAGCTCGATTCACGCGTCGACTAAAGACATTGCAAACAAGCAAGAACTCTGCCCAAGTCTTCCCCAACCCGGCCTGCGTAAAACTTCGAGGATTATCGAACGCCCCTCGGCAGCTATGACAAATGACATAGCTGCTTTATTGTTGGCCTGGCAAATTGCTGGAGCCCAACACCTATGGGCCCTTCCGCCTAAAATTGCAGTGGACCTTAAGGCTAGTGTGACGCGAAGCATAGCTCGAGTTATTGCAGGTCTTCCTGTCTTTGAACCTCCCCAAACTACTCATAACTTAAAAGTTAGCGCGCAGCCAAGCCCAATAAATGAACCACTCAAAGTTTCTTCGTACGCAAATGCTGCCAAGAAAAACCTGGCCGTACAGATACAACCTCCAAAGGCTGTACCCAGGGCCACCCCCTCGACTAAAAAGCAAAGGCCAGACCCAATAGTTATGATATGCCTAGCGCCTGACCATCCTTTGCGATATCAAGACTCTCTTCTAGTCTGTACAAAGCTGAGAATCCTGCTCGAAAATCCAGAATTGATCAATGTAAGGATTCTACTTCCCATCCTATCTTTAGTTTATAATTTTACCCTTCTCCTGATGTTGCTATGACAACAGAACAGTTCTTGGCACTGGTTATTATGTTGGTACTAGTTTAGGGCCTATGTTATGATGAGCTAGTGGGAGGAAAACAAGTATATGTATGATAGCTTGGTCTGTAGCTATAGAGCTCTTCACGCTTAGTCTTCTGTCACAACCACCACCTTCGGATCACCTCTGGTCACCTATAGACACCTCTAGTTACCTTTAGCACCTTTAGTCACCACTAGTATTTGCTCGTACCTTTAGACTCTTTAGACACTTATACTTCCCATTTTTAAACCTTTAGTTCTCCAAATTATCTGCAGTAGATCTTTAGTCATCCCTTGCGATCCATCCGACCTCTTCTCGCCCTTCTATTCCGCTTCAAGTCAAATGCCTACGCTCCAATTTGACAATCAAAGACATCAGGTCGGTTCCTTCTGGAATAGCCCTCGTGGCCCCCTCATCTGATCAAATTCCTGATCTCATGCAAACAGCTATTGCTTTACAACCCGCCACAGGAGTTGTACCAATCGAAAGACAAGAAAAACGAGAGAGTTTCCTCCTCAGCCCAGTGCCCAAATACGGGTATAACGCTTCTGGATCTCCTGAAGCTCTCTCTGATGCTGACATCCGGGAAGAACTTGCAGTGGCGAAAATCGACATGAATTTCTCTATTAGTTGGACACGTAATTCACTTGCATCCCCTGACTTGGAAGGGACTTTCAGACTAGTAGTTGCAAAGCCAGCTGCAGATAAGCTCCCTTCCAGCGTCCGCTTATTTGATCGTTCTGCTAAAATTCGTCCGGCTGACAATTTCCCACGCCTACATATCTGCCCACGCTGCCACGGGTTTCACAATATTAACGCCTGCACCCGTACAGCTCGTTGCGGAAATTGCGCATCAGACTTCCATAATGTGTTGAAATATGATATATCTTGGAATGCCAAGAATAACTTATTAGTAAGTCCGGCTAATTTGACTATCAAATTCCACATTCTATATCACTGTTATCAATACATCATTCACCGAAAGTTTAATGCGCATTAGCGTTTATTTCATACTAGCATTCCAGCGGATGACTATGTCTCAAATGCAGGTTATAGTTTTCTCGTATCTATTACCAACACACATGTATTTAGCTTTATATTCCTGACCCATATATGTGTATGTACATAGATATACATATGCATGGATCATAACTCACGATCCATGGAGATTGATAAATACTGGTCAAAAACCACAGTTGATAAGATATGCAAACACGCAATCTCACTCTTATCATCTCGGTTTTACTCTGAACCATACATCTAAATACAATTGTTTCCACTCGGATCTTCCTCTCACAACCTCATACGAGACTTACTGCATTGGTCTAACCGCCGACACTGATTCCGCTACAACCTCCATCTTCGCTCAAGCTCATAACTTTAACATAATGGACCGTGCGCGACTCCCACCAAGTGTCTGAATTGTGCAGGCCCTCATGCTGCCTCAGCTCCCGGATGCCCAGCTCGGCCTTTTCGAGCTAATGGAGTATTCATTTGCCCTGACAAGGAGAGAAGACGGATTAGGCGCCAGGAGGGACATGAGTCCTGGCTCGCTCTTAATCCCCCCCGCCCCCTCCTGACCCCCTCACTGGGTCTCCATCGGCACAACCCTTGTGCACCAAGATTCCAGATCCTGCTCTCACAGTAGGCTCGGCATCTAGGTTTGCTCCCCTGATTTCCCTTGAGGAGGAACAATGAGGGGCCGAAATCGGGGTCGTAGAAGGCAGAAGACTACAAGTCTTTGCTTCTTCCAGATCAATGTAGGTAGACGTGGCCCTTCTCACAATGCTACCCTAGAACTTGCCTCCAAATGTGGGGCTGATGCGGTACTAATCCAAGAACCCTGGGTATCCACAGACCTAACTTGTAGAATAACAAAAACCCACTCAAACTTCCAAGGCTTGTCTCCACTTCCCAACTGAACAGTCCGGCCTCGAGTAATGACGTATATCCGCAAGGGTCAAGGACTATCTCCTTTCCAGCCGGCCTTACATTCCCGGGATCTTCTGCAAGTCCGGATTTCACGAAAAAACAAACAAATTGTTGAATTTTGGAATGTCTACAACGCCCCAGCCGGAGCAATTGGCTCCGGGGAGGGCCTTCAGCATCTAATGACTACCACAGGTAATCCGGATATTCTTGCGGGAGACTTTAACATCCACCATTTGTCCTGGGATCCGAAAGCTAGGAGTGACAGTGTGGAAGGTGACTCTTTACTCTCTTGGACAGCCTCGAAAGGACTTAGACTATTGAATCAACAGGTAACTCCTACACATGACGCCGGGACTGCTCTCGACCTCTGTTTTGTCCGTAACAGCGTGAGTGCTTCTTGCGAAATTCGACAAGATCTGGAAGTCAGCTCTGATCATAGGACAATCCTATGTCAAGTATTTGATTGGGAAGCCGAGAAGCCTGTACCAGGTAAGCTTCAATTTACTGCCTGTAATTGGGAATTATTCCAAGACTTTGTCACGAATCGGCTTGCAACACCTCCCTCTCATATCATTGAAGAGGAGGCCGCAACCATTGTCGACATTGTCTCAGGAGCTCTCCTCGCTTCCTGCCCAAGATCACGCAAACAAGTAACAAGAGCCGGCTGGTGGACTAAGGAGTGCACTCAAGCCTATTTAAACTTTTGCAGAGCTCGGCGCGCGGGTCTATCAGCAACTTCTGAACGACATACCTTTGGCAACGTAGTGAGGAGATCAAAGCGGGTATTCTGGAACAACAAAGTAGAGCAAGTCTCAAATCTTAAAGAGGCCTACTAAGTCACGTGCTGGCATAAAAAAGAGGCGCAATACCACACCTCTCCCCTAGAGGGACCATCGGGCCAGATCTTCCATCCAGTAGAGAAGGCGCAACTCTTCCAAGAAGCACTTCTTAGCCGTCATCTTAATCAAGCAGATTTTATTGATGATGCAATTCCTATAGTGGCAAAAAGATCTATTGCATGGCCTCCGCTCACAGATCTAGAGATCTACAACTCGTGCTGCACTGTCCCGACATCTGCTCCTGGGCCTGACAATATTATTGCAACAATACTTCGGCGTGCCTGGCCAATAATCGGACCTAGGATTATCTCCTTATTCCGCCAATATGATGAGCGGGAGATACAACCTAGCGCATTTAAGAAGGCAAACATTGTTATAATACCAAAGTCTGGAAATTGTAACCGAGCCCTCCCAACATCATACCGCCCAATTGCTCTTCTATCGTGCCTTGGCAAGGGATTGGAGAGACTTGTGGCGCGTCGTCTTTCATTCTTAGCGCTGAGACATAAGATTCTTTCCCGGGATCAGTGTAGTGCAGTCCTACGGAGATCAGCTACCGATCTCACCACTGCATTGTCTTGCGACATTCAGGACGTCTGGGCCAAAAAATATGTAGCCGGAATGGTTACTGTAGATGTCAAAGGTGCATTTGATGGAATTCAAAAAGGTCGCCTGTGTCACTGCCTACGGGATCAAGGATGGCCCTTCAATGTTGTACAATGGGTGTCTTATTTCATGTCCGAGCGAGAGGCCTTAATTACACTGGATGGAACTATATCTCCGGTGTTCAAGATACACTACGGACTTCCTCAAGGGTCCTCAGCTTCGCCTATCTTATTTCTATTGGCAATTGAAGGTATGATCCATCTCTCCCCAAAGCGATTCGGCTATGCAGACAACGTTGCAATTTTAGCGCCCGTACCAACTCTCGCCCGCTGCAGAGAGTTACTTCAGTCGCAGTTATCTATGACACTCGCCTGGGGACGTGAGAACGGTATTGCCCTTGAAGTCTCTAAAACAGAGTTACAATACTTCCACCGAAAGCACGGATCTCCACTAGAACCTAGTGTATATGCAGAGGGAGTTGAGATCACACCAAACGCCCACACTCGCTGGCTTGGGGTCATCTTCGATCGAAGCCTCCGATTTAGAGAACGTGTCAGACAAGCATGTGGAAGATCCTTGGCTGTTACAAGCCACATTAAAAGTTTTTCGAGAGTCACCCGAGGAATGAGCCCTCTACTTTTGAGACAAGCGCTCCAAGGTGCAGCTTTCGCGACTTTGCTCTACGGGGCTGAGACATGGTATTCTAAAGGAGCTCCGAAAGGACTGGTCCTTCGCATCCAACCACGGATGAACGATGCTGCTCGCGCAGCACTTCCTGTATTCCGTACTACACCAATAGCTGTTCTTCTTCGGGAAACAGGTTGGGGGCCCGCAAAAGCCTGGCTCGAGCGCATACACGATCGCCTCGCCCTACGTACTACGGCAGCAGATCCTAGACACCCTCTTCGTAGACGGTAGAATTCCCCAAGAATGCGCGGGATCCGAGAAAAGATTTCTACGGAGCTCTCAGAGGATAACATACCTCCACCTTGGGAAGTTGGACACGATGAATGTTTGGAAAAGATAGGCGCTGTTGGCCGAACAGCGGGAGTTAATTCTTTCACTCCTTGGTACGCCCAATAATCCATGATGGACCTCTTTGTTTTCTTCGACGGCGCTATGATCGACAATCAAGCAGGAGCCGGATACTCAATTCGACGTGGCGCAACCCATGAGATTTCCTGCGGAACCATTCCTCTAGGTGCTTCTGTAGAAGTATACGACGCAGAAATATCTGGAGCAACAGAGGATCTAGCAGCTGCCCTCCACAATTCCATGACCTTTTACGCAACCAACGTAACTATCTGCCAAGATAACCAAGAAGCTGCTCGTCGTCTCCTCTTGTTAACACCAACTGCAACAAGCTCTTGCCACATTGCAAAATTTCGGCAGCTAGCAGCTAGTTGGACAAACAGGACACGGGCATCCTGTACTAGATCAGGAGTAGTCAGTGTTAGATGGTGCCCCGGACATTCTGGAATCACCGGAAATAAAGCAGCTGATTTTCTAGCGAAGTCGGCTTGTCTAATGACTGCGTCACTCCTATCTCTATCCATAGCACGAGCAAAAAGAGAAATTTCTCTATTGTACAACGCTTCCACCACCGCCTACTGGGTTCAGGAAGGCCCCACTAGATACAAGGAACTCAGAATTGGTCCTAGTATAGGAATAACACTAGAGCTGTAAGGTTTAAACCGACGTGTACTTGGGGCGTTAATTGCGGCTCGTTCCGGGCTGTGACGACTGTCAAGCCTAAGGGTTCCTGTAGCCTACGCTGTCTAGCGCAGGTAATTATACGAAGGGAGGTTCCTGAGGAGATCTTGGATAACAGGGAACCTAAATGATTCACATTGAGCCTTGTTGAAGCCTGCTGAGAGTTCATGAGGGTTACAGAAGTATCAAGGATCTACAGGCGATTTTCGGAGAGTCTGAGTTGACAAGTCATAGAGAGAACCTTATCAAGGAGGGGTATTTCAGTCTGTATATATGGATAGTCATTAAGTACAGAAATTCTCTCTTCAGAGAATTATAATTAAAATATTGTACCTACAACGTTGCTCATGCATTTTGTAATGAAACCGTGACACGGGCACGGAGATTTCGCCCAATATCATCGTCGCTTTGCACACGAAGATGCCCTAATTACTTGCTCCTGTGGCAAAGAAAAAAGCCCAGATCACTTCTTCTACTGCAGTATAGGAAGAAACTGTGCCCGTATTTGTGGTGGACCTCGACACCCCCACCCTGGCATCAGATGGGTACTCGGCACGCTCGAGGGCGCCCTTGCCTTCGGAAAATGGGTCGAGCTCACGAAGTTCTACGACGAAATCCAAAGAGCCCATTAGATATTCCCTTACAATCTAGTATGGGGTTAATGTTAGATGGAAGGATTTATTCTTATTTTCTTGTTCTGCAGATATAATTTAAAATTACTTGTTAAAAAAAAAAGAAGTTCCTGGTAGAAGGAAATTTGCTACATTTAAATTGGAAAGCAGAGTGGCAGACAGCTGTTTGTTTTTTTTTTATACATTCAGTCCTGTCGAACCTTTTGAGCTGGTTCGGAAGCTGTAATGATTGAGACTAGAGGTATCTGGAAGAATAGCTCGCACAGGAGCTTTTAATTGAAGTGAAATAAAAAGATGTAATTGTCTGTCTGTCTATCTTCCTCTTTCTCTCAGCTTATATATCTACACATATCTACTGTTGTAATTAAGGGAGTAACATGACTGCATTACAATAAACTGTTCACATTAGAATAATGTGCACATGCGCCATGGGATATGATTGACCTAGATCATCACTCATTGGTATGACATAGTATTTCCCAATAGATTCCTAATGGTATCTATTGGCGCTAGGATCTCTCACATCCTTCCTTTCTCGGTTAGACAAGGACAGATGTTGGGACATCCACTAGTGTGCAGAACCCCCTTATTCATGTATATAGAAGAAGGTCCTGTCACGTAGATAAATTAAGCAATTCATACAATAGGAAATTCAAACAATCTCCATATTATTTACACACTTGAAAATACTAGGGAATATCCTCAAGTTCGTCCATTGATCCAAGTCCTAAGAGTATAACTCACGAACTTTACTTCTCTTGAAGCCATAGCTACCTCCTTCCATACCTTCATCCTAACGGTACGTCATTCCAGCTCAGCATAGCCTTTCAATATCTACTACCTGACATATGATGATAATATCTAGAAATAGCTTCCTTACATCACAGGATACAATCCAAACATGTTGTAGCCAAGATGTAATCCTAAACCGACTCAACACTAGTCCACCACGTCTGTTACACAGACGCCAAGTATTTTCTAGCTGAAAATTACCCAAAACGCCAAGGATTTCCTGAGGCAATCACAAATTATGTCAGGTACCAGCTTGGCATATTATTCTGACAATAATGTTACAATCATGTTAGAAGAATGGAATTTACATGAATCACGACACACTAATTCAGGAATACGAATTCCACCCGGTTCTGATACTGGTCTGACAGGTCCTAAGCTAAAGCTATGTTTTCCACATTGGGTCAAGGACCGGCGGATCCGGCAGGGTTCCCTGTAACTTTTCCTACAGCCTAACTCGTTCCAACCTCGTGAATTGCTACCAAAAGTGCAGCTGATTTAACAAGAACGAAAAATCACAAAAATCAAAACAACTCCAAATACCAGAAGATTCCTCTATATTGGACCCAGTAAATGCGCTCCTCACACATTCCCTTGTCTGTCACACCTTCCAAATGACAAAATTTATTCAATCTCCGCTGAGAGCAAGAGATAAGTTAGCAGGCATCTTTGATCCAGCCGGTATCCTGCTATTGGTTAGTAGGTGCCCCAAAAGGGGACATCGTCGAGGTTGCTGTGTCCTCAAACTTCTTCTTCAGATCCCAGAGCTCCGAAACCTGTTGCCTCGGCCATCGAGACATCCTTCGCCGCGGCGATGATCGCCTCTTCGGCCTTTTTTGCTGCAGCCCTGGCTCGTGTCACCTTCGCGAACTCCCCTTGTTCGATGTGGCGAATCCACGCGAGCTGCTCTTTGGTCACCGGTCCGGATTTTTTTTGGTCTAACTTGGCAGGCCCGAGAATCCGATCGGTGAGGTCCCCCACAGCTGCGACAGCGTGTAAGGGCCTTGCACTTTGTTTCGGAGTGCATATTTGATCCGCAGTTCCAGCAAGCCGGAGCGCGGGAGCAACCACGAGTGGCGTGGAAGCCCAAACAGCGTTTGCACTGTTCAATTGATCGACGAGGCTTATGGATGGTAGCCATACCCGAATCGTCGAAAAGGCGGAAGCCCGCACGAGGGGCTTCGTCCCGGTGAAAAAGGGCATGCCAGTTTTGATAAGGCGATCCAGGCCGACATGTCCCTTGAGGTCGGACCTGGATTGGATACGCGCTGGTCGTAAGGAAGATCTCAGCGGTGACACTTGCAGCATCGGTCGCTACGGGGCCGTACTGTGAAACGATACTTACAGGTACGTTTGGTATCTGTAAGGCGACAAGATCCGAAGATGCTTGGAGTTTGGCGTTTTCACTTGCCAGCTTCGGAGAGACATCTAGGATCTCTTGTCGTATTTTTTCGTTCTTTGCTATAATAGCAAAGCCGGTCTTTACTCGATGAATCGAAGTTATATCATTGTAAGAGAGATTAAGCGTGTCCGCTACCTTACTTTTCACAATGTTGTTTGAAAGATTCCGCCATGGGTGCTCCTTTTCCAGGCGAAGGAACAGTCGCTTATCAACTTTCGCCATGGGAGCTTCTTTCTTTTGGGCTCTCGCCACAGGTCGCGGCACAGCCTTTGCTATAGGAGCTGCATTTTGTCGCAGTCCATTTTTGGCCACCGTGGCCCAGGTGCTTTTTACAGGCAGCACTGGGATGGCGGGTGTTGTATTGCTCCTGGCTTCTGGAGCCCTTGGGGTCGGGTTCGCAGGGCGAGGAGGGAGGCCGGGTGGCGTGATGGCCGGGCCCGTGGCGTGATGGCCGGGCCCGTGGCCATGTATTGCGCAACGGCGGCGCGTAAGTAGACTCTCATCGAGTCTACGAATTGTCTATTTGACCCGTTGGTCAAAGGGAGGAGGGTGGCTTCGACGCCAGAGATGGCGGCGGAACAGAGGGCCAGATTTGCCGCTGTTTCGGCGGCGCGTCGTTGTTCGGCTTCGACAATTGGTCGAAGCTCTAGGGGACACTCTGCTTTTGTGGCAGCTTTTGGCTACAACGTTGATTTTGGCGCTGCTTTATCTGCAGCGTTTTCCGACAGTTTTGACGCTGTCGGAGGAGATTTTGACGATTCTCCAGTCCCGTGAGGGACGGAGGGTGGTTGAGGAATTTCCTCAACAGTTTCAACTGACCCGATCATGTCAGTATCGGGTTCAGCGACGGCAGGGAGGGCTTTTTCCTTCCCTTTGATGGAGACCTTGCTCATCTCCGCGCATTTCGGAGACTGGTCAAGGTCAGGTAATTTTTCGAGAGCCCTCGGGCGGACTTGCGTGTTGTCCAACTTGGCGTTGGGACGCTTTTTACGAACAGGTGGCATGATTAAGATGCCAGCAACTCGATGATAATTTACTGAAGGAATGCGACGAGCGCGAGAGGGATGGAGATGAGGAAAGGGTGAAGATTCGAAAATTCGAATTTCAAAAAATAGTTTGTTTGTTCATTAACGTGCTAGGTGAAGTAACTACCGTCGCACTCCTACTGGAGCTTGAGCATGAGTGGGGTCGGGCCGGATCAGGTTAACTACCGTGCAGTACAAATGCCTCGTCTCGCCTAAATGACCGGAACCATGCCAAACCGCATCTATGTGTTGAACCATGACAAATTCGGCAGCCCAGAATTGAAAACAAAACAAAAACTTTCCCGTGAAATCCCGCATTACAAAAGAAAAACTTAAACAATCTCCCTTCCATCGTTCCGCCTCAGCCACCACGCGCCTGAGCCTCGAATCCAATCTCACTGTCCATGCAATACCACCTAGGCCTCAAATCTATCACCTCCGAGTCACAGGTATCCCTGCCATCCCCCGACTAGCCTCCGCGTATATTCCACTCTCCTGGACTTTCATGGATAAACGTGGCGGAAACTAGGATGGTGTCTCACGGGGAGTTCCATTCTAAAACACAACTCGCCGTGAGATCAAGTTCTCAAACAATTAGGACAGGCTCAGGAACATAGGGTCGTTTCATAGGGATTGCGTAGTAATACTGTTCGAGACAGAGCTTAGGGCTGTCCTATTATCTGATGTACATATATACCCAGCGTGAAGGAGTATTCTTCTTCACGCAACGTCTTCTGTTTATACTCATACCTATTGTTCACTTACTTATCTCTTCTCTAAAGAAGACCGCCGTTATTGTACCCTTCTCACCTACTACTTATTTTACCTTTACTTCTTACGTGAACCCTATGCCTAACGCTGAATTTATACCTCCTACTCTTAGGAATCACCACCATACTCCACACCTGTAACCTACTTGTACCAAATTCGTACCCTACGGAATACTAGTAACACTGCTCCTTGAGATGGACGTAGTCCCTGAACAGCTGCCATCCCCTTGATCCAAGCATTAATTCCAGAGCCGACGCCCTACGCTTTCCGCTTTTCAGCCGCCATGTTGCCATGTTGCCAGTGCTTTTCGACACTGTACAAGGTGACCAATTGATTTTTCCCTCCCACACTCGCAGTTAAGTGTAGCATCAGCGTGATTGAAGCGGCGATGATATGCCGCAAAGTCTCCATGTCCGGTTCGGGCAGCGATTAAGCGTGCGAAGACCGCTCTCGGTAGCGCTAGCTCTGGTGGTTTCTTGCGCCGCATCTCGAGTTCAAGATCGGCGTAGTGTTTGGGGCGATTCAAGTGCCACCAGTCCGTCAACATCTGCCTGGCCACTTCACGGGCTTTCTGTCCTGATGAGGCGAGGGTCATCACACCATGTGTCGTCCTAGAGTTGTCCGACGAGTTAAGCTCTCTTCGAGCGAGTTCATCGGCGATTTCATTTCCTGCCAGCCCTTTGTGGCCCGGGATCCATCCTATTTTTACAGGTGCGGCTGATCTCGCAGCCAGTTTCACGAACTTTTGGATACGCCAGGATGATGAGCCTGTTGTTCCCGTCAGTAAAGCCTGAACAGCCGCAGAATTATCGAGTAGGATGTAGATAGCGCTGCGTCCTCGATCTCGATTACTGGCAGTAATTGCTTCTATAGCAGCCAAAGCTCCATGAATCTCCGCGTCGTAGACCTCCGCATTGGTAATTTTGCCTGAGCCACTTTGCTCGATTGTCGTACCTGTGCCACTGATAAAGGTCACAAAGGCCCATGACACTCTGTCGGTTGAAGCCCCAGAACCATCACTGTAAACGCAGATACAGTCGGGTGGGAGTGTCGGTAGCCACTCTCTTATGAAATTGGCAGCCTCTTTCTTGCTTGTCCAGCAAGGATTCGGCTGAGGTGGTACTGGAGGTCGGAGCGGTGGCGGAAGTTAAGCCTCTGGCAGAAGTCGGTACATCCTCTGGACTCTTGAATCATGAACTCTGTCCAGACCATGTCTGGTTTTGTTGCATGTCTTCAGTCCGAGTCGGTGGCGAGCGCTGTCTGTGCTTTCCATGGCCCGAAGTCGGAGCGGATGATAATCATCCAGTCTCCGGACGTGTGGCAGTCTTGAGCCTGCGTTCCTCGAGCAGAATGTGTGCTGGTGGAATGCCAGTCTCCCTTCTCAGGGCTGCGATGGGCATGGTGCGTCAGGTTGGTAGAGCCACGCGAGTTCCTAAGGCAGAAGTTTGGTCAATAACTTTGCACTGTCTCTTGCAAAAGTTGCGTGCAACACCCCGATATGTTTCCCTGGTTGGCCCCGGGTGCCACGATTCCGCTGCGTATACCGCGATTGGCAGGACTACCGTGCGGATCACTGTGGTTAATAAGTCGGGTCTTGGTCCCTGAGTGCACAGAGTGAGTCGCCGGAAGTGTTGCACTAGCCGCATTGCTTTGCTGGTCCACTTTGCGACGTGGCTTTCGAAGGTCAGACCGCGATCAAGGTGTACTCCGAGCCATCGGATATCGTCGGATGCTTGTACATCGCGAGTGCCTACCCTTATAGCTGGAAGATCGTGAGCCCTGGATCTGGGGCCGACAAAGTAGACTACTTCGGCCTTATCTGGGTCGAAAGAGACGGCATTTTCAGCAGCCCACCCTAGGACTGCATCGACTTCTGTCTGGACAGCTGCTGCGGCTTCGTTCGGAGTTGAGCCTATGCCGAGGATAGCAACATCATCTGCATAGCCAAATCTCCAACTACTGCTCCCCACAACTTTGGCCATGTAAAGGGGGAAGAGAATTGGGGATAAAGGCGATCCTTGTGGCAGCCCACACTCTAGGTGAATTGGGTCTGTTACTCCATCCTCGTGTCTGACACGGGCAGATCGTTCTTTCAGGAAAGACTTTATCCAAATGATAGCTGGTTTCGGCCACCCAACTTTATTCATCCTTTGCAGCAGTCGTCCATGTAGTACAGCGTCAAATGCACCCTGTACGTCCAGAGTGACAAGTACTACTTTCTTCTGCCTCTTCATTGCATGCTCCACATCGTGGATAACGCATGAGACAAGGTCATTAGCTGATCTTCCGGAGAGTGCTCCAAAAAGCTGCTGCGGCACGGCCTTGTACGAAATGGCGGTGTAAGCCATGCGCCTTGCGACTAGTCTCTCAAGACCTTTGCCGAGAGAGGATAGCAATGCGATAGGTCTCCATCCTTTAGCTGTACTGAGATTACGGCCAGGTTTGGGGAGAAGAATTACTTCCGCTAGCTTGAATGCCTTCGGGAAGTGGTTTAGTCGAAGTGAGCCCTCAAAGAGTACTCTCACTGCTTGTCCAATTGACTGCCAGGCTGTCCTAAGAAGACGAACAGAAATTGCGTCTGCTCCAGGGGCTTTATTCTGGCAGGCCGTTGTGACCCACTTGGCTTCTTCGTCTGTGACGCTTGAGACCCATTGAAGGTTTCCGCGTCCTGGCTCGAGTTGTTCGGTGTCCACGTCGTTTCGGCTGGTGAACCGGCCGAGAAGGAGATCGCGCAATAGAAGTGCACGCTTTCCTGGATCCGATACAAAACCATCCGGAGTTTGGAGTGGTAGAGTAGCAGATGTAGATTGCGGCTTTGCCCAACGTGCCATCCGATACATGTCGACGTCAGTTGTGGCTTCGGAGAACTTCCGCCGCCAGTACTGGCGTTTCGCACTTCTGACTATGCGACGGAAATCCTTTCTTCTCTCTTCGTCCCTGAATATCCTGTATTCGCGTTTGGCTTGTGCGCACTCTATCGTCCACCAAGGTGCCGTCCTACCCTTCTTCGCACTCCCGCGTCTTCCGGTAGCCCTAATTGCATCGTTAATTGTTGGAAATGGAGACACAGAGTGTTGTGGACGTACGGGCCCTCCATTTCGTCTAGGTTCCCGACCCGATCTCGTGTGTATTTCAGAGGTTGGAACAGGCAATATGGTAGCTCTTCAGGCTACCTATTGGATATATGAGCGGCTGTATGGCGTGGGCGCAAGGAGGTTATTGGGGGTTTTCTATGCCTAGATGGCGCCACACTCGTTTATGCTGTGGCTTAGGCTCTATGTCGCTTACACTTGTACTTGTAGCGCACACTTCCCACACTTTTAGCTGTAATCCGAACATGACACTCTTTTAGTCAACTTCTACTTTCGTTCCATGAATGTTGCGCCCATTACATTGCGCGATATTTCCAACACTAATGGTTTGGACCAGCTTATCAGCGAGGATGTCTACCGCGCTTATTGAGTCCATTGGCTGTAGCCCTATTCCATGAGCCCATCTACCAAGCACCTTAGCAAAGTCTTCGAGGGCGTCGTCTATCACTCAGAACGGTTGACCAGTTTTGATTACAGCTCTGGCTTGCGAGTTTGGACGGGGAACGTCTCCCGCAAAAGTTCTGTGATCCGATGTCGAGTCAAGCTGTTCGGATTAGGTCCTGGTCAACAATGTCTAGCCTAATTGTGCTATGTTGCAGGCTACTGTTCCAATTATTCATGGGGTCATCATCAGGGTTATGAGTAGTTTCGGTTTTGATGTGGGTTTTTAGATTGATACCTAAGCGTGTCGCATAGTAGTCAGACATGCGACTCGAGTAGCATATGCACGGTAAACCTCAATCCTAAACTGATGATACAAATCAAGTTTTATATGCTACGTCCTGTATGGCTAGCGTGATTGGAATATGGGAAATTTACCTGTAGATAGATAAAGACGTTGTAGCCCTCTGATAGTTGGGACAAGTCTTCTACAATATCATATCGGAATCAATACTAGCTTCTCATAAAGCAATCTCATGAATTATTTCCAATGTCTGTGATAACAGACATACGTATACAATATTGACAACAACTTCAATGTCGATAACAAGCTCTATCGAAATATCTGCAAGGGCACCAGCGTTAGACCAGACCAGGTCGAGTGTGTTTCCAAAGTCGTGTGTCGGGACGCCCGGTGTGGAAGATAGGCCCATGCCGTGCTCGAACATCCACTCGGCGAGCACCTGGCCGTCTCCGTGTAGCCTAGTAGCCATTGGCTGCCAGTCGGTGTGAACAGCATTGAAGTCTCCGCCAATAACTGTAGGCCTAGATGGAGCCCATGATAGCAGCGACAAAAGGTCTGCTCCAGGAGCGCGGTATACGGAGACAAATGTGACTCCTTCTACCTTTACTGCAGTGAGATCTGGTGATTTCTCGCAGATTTCTTGCTGTTGGCAATGGATCCCTTTTCGCGTGTAGATGAGGGAGCGTGGCCTTGAAGAGTTAGCAGCAACACGGGGAGGCAAATGCCTATCAAATCCGGGATGCGACTTGGTGAGCCAGAAGCCGTCCTTGTGTTGAGTCCAGGGTTCCTGGATGAGTAGGACATCGGTTCCTGAATCCCAAGCGGATTGCAGGATGATGTCCGTAGCCGGGTCTCCTCTGCCCAGATTATCGCAGAGGAACGAGATTGTTGTTGCCGTTTTTTGAAGCTCGGTTGGGTTATGGTCCCTTACGGGCATTGAGCTACGTTTATATTTTCGTTTTCAGCAGTAGCCTCGGTGGCTCTCTGCTTTGCTTCCATCTCTCTGATCGAAGCATTCCTTTCTTTTTGACCCTGCTCGCGGATCACCGACAGCTGGTCCCTTGTGCGTTGCCCCGTCTTCCCACCAGCCCGTGTCGGCCTAGCCATACAGTTAGGCTCAGTTGCAGCATGTGGCCCGTGGCAATTGATGCACCTTGGTACGGCCTGTCTGCACTCGGTAGCTTTGTGCTCAATTGAGCCACAGCGGGTGCAGCGCTCTGCTCGTGAACAAATTTAAGTTGGGTGGTGTCCCCAGCATCGGTTGCATTGCGCAATTTTGAGCTTGCGCTGGAGTTCGTGAAGGCGCCCGCTTTCTTCAAACAGTCTTTCTCCAAGTTTCGGTTTTCCTGTTGCGAAGTGCAACACCCAGTCCGTTGACGGCCTGGCCATGCTAGTAGCGAAAGCACGAGCTGAGGTTGGTCTAACTCCTGTTTTGAGAGCTGCTTCTTCTATTACCATCTCTGGTGTAACTATGGTGGGCCCTTCCAGAGTGTAAAGCTTGTCTGGGATATTCGGTGCCAGGACTGATATCCAGTTGGAGGCGGCTTCCAATTTCATTTCTGAGCTATCTAATATGGCTCCTCCTGAGAGAAGTGCACCTCTAGCTCCTTCCCCTTCGGCTTGTATTGCGAACCCTGAGTTCACGATAGTGACCTGTTTGATTGTCGAGTTGGCCAGACGCAGCTTGTTAGCTAGGCTAATCTTTACGAAGTAGGGTGACATACGTCTCCACGGGTGGTCAGGTTTGAGGCGCAAAAATACGCGCTCGTCAGGTCGCTGGGGGTTTGTTGCTGGAGCTTTAGGCTTCGGCGCGGAAACGGGCCTCACTGGCACTGTCTTGGGTGTTGAAGTTGGAGCCACTTGGTTTGCTGGCTTGTTTCTTTTTCCCAACACCTCGGTCCAAGATTTCTCTGTAGCGTTGTTGTTGGTTTTGTTTGAGCCCTGGTTGGGCTGGAGAGTTGCGGTTGTGGCTACCGGCCTTTGTGGTGCCGGTCTGTTCTTTTCTCTGGCAAGTATCAGCACTGGACGTGTGACGCTTGCAGGACTTTGTTTTGGAGGCTCTGTGACTTGAGCCGGGTTAGATGTGTTAGTATGGCCGCTTGCAGCCTTTGGGGGAGCGTTGGCGTCTGCTTGAGATGGGTTGCCCCATAAAATTTCCAGTATCTTGCCCTTAAGGGCCAGTAAGTCCTGATCAAAGAGTTTTCGAAGTCTCTCGTCAGTGACTGGTTCCAACAGCTTGCAGAACCCGATGATGAAACGCTCTGCTTGTGCAGAGCGCGTCTGGAATATCCTGCCCTGTTCGGCGAGGATTTCGGTCGCGACAATTTGAGGCGACGGAGTTTGTTGGTGGGGCGAGCTTCGATGACTCGCCTCGTAGATTGGCTCTACAAATTGTTGGGTGGGTGGTTGTGATGGCGGTTATGGCCCGTTAAGGACCATTTCGACGTCTTGATGCGTCGAACATTGAATGGGGAGGGGGGGCCAGGGGCCAGCCTCTGCGGAGGACTGGGGCGGCATGGGTGATTGAGAGATGAATTTGTCAGTAAAATGTCGTAGGTAGAATGCGATGTGATGATAGGCTTGGGGGTTCACAGCTGGTCGGACTCTTTTGTAATTTTTAGGTGTTGTAGTGCGCGCTAGAGCGTCGGGTAGTTCTGTAGGGACTGGGCCGTCCAGTACGTGACAGTAGTCACGAGCTGTAGATAGGCACGACGTTAAATTCAATCAAAATCAAAATATATATATACTGTGGATCCTGACTAGCGCATCTATGCTGAGGTCATCATATGATCCCCACATGATGATACATCTACTTTTACGTGTTAGATAAACCGACAGTTGCCCTTATTATGGTTTAGACCCAGACCTTTGGAGATTACCGGGCTGTTCAAATCGACGATTTGTATCAATTTGCTCCCATGTAAAAAATACCGATAGAAGGACAGAGATTTGCTGCCTGTCAGAGAAATTTTGCACGAGTCTAGTGGTGAGGTAAAATTTTCTATCTGAATAGAATAGAATTTTATCTATGTCCCTCCTGAGTCTATGACTTTGAAGGACAGCTAAAACTTTCTAAATAGCTTCAAAGTTTATAGTAAATTTGGATATAGATGTGCTTAATATTTGCTAATAGATGATGAGGGTCATGCCATATTATCTTCTGTCTGAATTTTCAATAGACTCAGCATTTCAGACGTTAGCCGACCAGACAATCATACACAATTTCCGGCCCTTCAATAATTCGCTCACTTCAAGATTCATCACGACTAGACTCATTCAGTAGATGAAAGCCCTGGGTATTTCTGATTACAAATAGCCGTTTAGTTGGCGATGAGGGTGTACATGGCGACGAAGACAAGCTTGGATGACCATAAGTTTTGAGATTTATCTATGGTGGGTACTCACGGACAAGCTTTGCCTGTTTTACGTAAGCAAACATACCTCAATGTATTATTAATTCATTTTATTGTCCTGTTATCGACTTTAAAACTTGTTGTCGATATTGTATATGTATGTCTGTTATCACAGACATTGGAAATAATTCATGAGATTGCTTTATGAGAAGCTAGTATTGATTCCGATATGATATTGTAGAAGACTTGTCCCAACTATCAGAGGGCTACAACGTCTTTATCTATCTACAGGTAAATTTCCCATATTCCAATCACGCTAGCCATACAGGACGTAGCATATAAAACTTGATTTGTATCATCAGTTTAGGATTGAGGTTTACCGTGCATATGCTACTCGAGTCGCATGTCTGACTACTATGCAACACGCTTAGGTATCAATCTAAAAACCCACATCAAAACCGAAACTACTCATAACCCTGATGATGACCCCATGAATAATTGGAACAGTAGCCTGCAACATAGCACAATTAGGCTAGACATCGTTGACCAGGACCTAATCCGAACATCCTGTCTGAGTCTAAGACTATGGAGGACATGCAGATCCTCTCTGCCTACAGGCCAAGGATACTTATACCAGTAGTATATCTCCTCCTATGCCTCCCATACAGCTCCCCTCAAACAGTACCACCCCTCACAAGTCCTCATTCGATCATACACTTAGAGGAGCCCTTAGCCCTTCATTATCTCCCCTCTCCAGCCAACGAAACGATGGCCATCTGCGGGTGTATGGCAGCCGGGAAAAATCGCAAAAACCATTGGGTGCGGAGCTCTCCTGATACCGACATTAGGACAAAATCCGAAGACATGGTGCCCCTTCTGAAGCGTTCGAAGAGACCGGCCAGCTGGGTGCTGCAGACTTGTGTGTACCTCGAGAAATTCACACTCTGCCTTTCTAGCCTCCTTCCAACTCCTTCCCGAAGGTCGTGCTGAAATGTCAGAAAAGTCTTGACAGTCCGTGATTGCTGTAAAGTAGCTTAGCCTAACTTCTTTTGTAACGTCCAGGGCGCTGGGGAGTGCCGTTGACTCATCGACAAAAGAAGCCCTCCTGGCTAATTAGCCGAAATCTTAATCTTGGCGCCCACAAAAAATCCAAAGTTGAAAACTCCTCGAAAATGTCAGTCCCGACACGGTCTTCAGAGACCTCCTTCCCCTCTCGCTCCACATCTCAGGCGCCTGTCCTCCCCCAAGATGTATAATCCCATTAGAGCAGCAGTCCCCCATAAACTAAGACCCCAACTTTGTATATTATGACTTAATATCCTCCTTGCGGGTATAAATAGCGTCGTAAATTTGTAGTGAGTGATGGCCGGTAATAAATGAGGCAAGCTCCTGTTTGCAACTGGGGTAACGCCGTTATCGGTCGTTGAGGCGAGATGATATGTGGATAGAAAGAGGTTGAG
Organism: Blumeria graminis f. sp. triticale; assembly: GCA_905067625.1. Taxonomy (NCBI): domain Eukaryota; kingdom Fungi; phylum Ascomycota; class Leotiomycetes; order Helotiales; family Erysiphaceae; genus Blumeria; species Blumeria graminis. Next base: position 6,194,339 of record LR898472.1, on the reverse strand, counting down.
GACTCAGAAGATAATGGTGAGTGCTGCATGATTGAGAAGTCGTCAAATGGAGATATGCATGTGTTCGCTTTCGACTTCGATTTAGATGCGATTCTTCTTGGCTATCCCAGATATTCAATACCTCAATGTAGTATTTGCGAATAAATTTCGGAATACATGTGTTTCCAAAGTCAAAAGTGTCATGCTACACATGCTTCTAGCACTAGTCATGTCTTCAAGCTGGATGGCTGCATTTAGATTGAATGGATTACGAAAAGGCTGTGCATGAACATGGGTCGATAGAGCGATAAAGAGCTTTCCAGAATAGTAACAGAGTATAAAGACACACGCACAATTCGGCAAACAACGAGGCCTGATAGTTCAGTGGTAGAATTCTTGCTTTGGGTGCATTAATGTAAGAGGTCTCCGGTTCAATCCCGGATTAGGCCCGCTGGTCGACTTGGCCCCCGTAGCTCAATGGTAGAGCGCGTCACTAGTACACACAACAATGACGAGGTTGACGGTTCGATTCCGTTCGAGGGCAATTACTTTTGCTCCTCCGGAACCGTCCGAAAGATACGTTTGCAACCATTTATGTTGGTACGCGTTCAGTCAGGACACGTTAGTCTCAGATTACATGTCTTCTAATGTTAACCTTCTTGCACTCTTTATTCTTGTTTATAAGCATGTAGGAAATAACACCCATCGCCCTCCACGAGATTAAGCACGAGCGGGGTTAGACCTGATTAAGTTAGCAAGTGTGCAAAAGATTTTATGTTGAAATAATCAGCGAGATAGGAGGTCCCAGCATCTCTTTAGACGTGGTACGGGTATATGACCTCTCGGAGCTCATTGACATTAACACGACCTGCAATAAAGCCGAAGCGAAAACTAAAATAAATTTACAATGATATCTGAGTTATCATTACCCTGCGTCGCATCCTCATCTTCCAATCTTATCATTCTTCGGCAGACTGTAACATCTGCTTGTAGTTAAGAATTGAATGAACTTCTGCCATCCCTTCTCCCCTATCATTTCCCTTGCCCAAGGTGGGGCCGTTTTCTCCCAGCTGCCCACCACCGCGAAGCAGATCGGCAATCTGAAAAATGCTAGGGTCGTTGCCCTCAGATACAAACACACTTCAAATCTTCATGTTCAGGTTTAGGTTTGAAATGCCGATGATGGTCGGCCTAGTCCCCGTGGTCGATTTTTGCCGCAATCAGACGGTGGTATGCCTGTTTTAGTTGTAACGGCTGGTAAGCCAATTGGTCCCTGTAGTCTGTGATGGTCAACTTAGACCTGATTCTTTTTTTTTTTTGAATCATATTGTATTCAGCTATCTAGCTATGACAATCAAATATTCAATTAATTTTACATTGTAGAATGACACCAGCTAACACCCCAATCACCTCTCAATTCATCTTTATGTCCATTATTTATGTACCTATATCATCTCCTTTGTATGCTGACATACACTTGGATGTATTCAAAAATTCTAGAAGGGCTTCCTTCCCCCTTTTGATTCTTAGTAAAATTTGTAATGAAAGAGGCAATAGACCTGATTCGAATGGCGCTAGTGTGCGACGCCACCCAATACAATACTTTTGCGTCGGCATTTGTATGGTATTCACATGGCATCGGACTCGGCACTGCACCACATGTTGATAGGCCTACACTGACTGGGAATATACGAGACCGAGTAAAATTCCTCCAGACCACAACGTGATAGTGCTGTATTGAATAACAGAGTCCTCACTTCGACGAGGATTTCTAATCGCTTTCGCCGCCTGTATCGTCTTCATCTCTCAACACATCCTCCATAACCATTTTCATGAAGCTAACCCCGATCCGATCAGATGGTAGGGTCGGAGCCGTTCTCATCACCAACCCTTGATCATGGAGGAAAAGCCATCCGATGAGTTTCCGGAGCGTACCCAGCACCCGATACGGAGACGGTGGATTGGATCAAGTCGACCTCGACTGTTACAAAGAAGGGAGATATAGATGAATATGCGCACCTCATGTGGTCCCGGTGTCTAGGCCTTGCCTGGCTGGGGCTGCAGGTTTTTTGAGACTTTTTCCCGCGCACGCAGTTTCCATTGCTACCTTTTTTTTTTTTTTATTTTTTTTTTTTGGGTAGAAGGTTCCCTGGAAAAGGTGGCCGAATTCTACGGGTAAACACTGAGCTGAATGGCTATTCATCAAGGGGAAAATATCAATAATCTTTCAAGTAACAAAAGAGGATAGGAGCACTGTATATTATGTGGCCTGGGTCAGAAAGGAGCCCAATGTGCTAGATAGTCATAGACTCAAGTAGTACAATAAACACAAACAAACACCCACACACAATTTTTTGAGGTTTAGCTACGCCGACGATATTGGTATCCTTGGATTTGGCCGGACGATTGCAGAGTCTGCAGCCGCAGCTCAGGACGAGGTCAATAACCTACTGGACTGGGCTCGAAATAATGCTGTCGCTTTCGATACAGACAAGTCCGAAGTTGTACAATTTCCCGGACGATACCGCGAAACATCGGTTGGAATTTATGTCAACGGAACCCTCATAGAGCCGTCGCAAAATGTCCGCTGGCTTGGTGTGTACCTCGATCCTCGACTAAACTTCAAACACCACGTCATAACTTGGTGTGGCAAAGCGTTGAAAATTGCACAGCACATGCGTCGCTTCAATACAGCCTACCGAGGAGCCGCTCCTGGGGCGTTGGTTAAAGCGATCGACACATGTATTGTCCCAATCGCAACGTACGGAGCTGACGTCTGGTGGCCTGGCCTTAGACGCCCAAAAGTACGAGGGATGGTGACACCGCCCACTGCTGGCCTATGTAGTATGATTGATAAGGCTGTCTTAATGGGTCTTAGGTCAGCACTACCGGTAATGAGAACAACACCCAACGCTGTACTACATAGGGAAGGAGGAATACCAACCGGAAAAATCATTCTCGAAGGAAACCGACTTCGCCTCTCTGCCAGAATGCAAACACTTGACGACCGCCATCCGCTTAGGATCCGTGCTGCAGTTTGCCCAAATGTCGGTACGCGAAAATATAAAAAGCACAATGAAAATCTGCGCGTCCTGAAATTCAAATGTCACGGGCTCAGCGTGCTTATAGACAGCTACCAGAGGCAGAGGCCGCGGAACCTCTTGCCCCACCATTTTATCAATCGCGGCCGGGTTCGAAGGTTGGTTCGAAAAAAGACCAAGTAGAAGCTTGTAAACTTTGGATCACTGATGTGCCAAAGTCAGAAATTTGTGCTTACTCGGACGGAGCATCGGAGGGAAAGGGACGCTCAGCTTGGGGGTTTGTCCTAAAGCTGGATGGGAAAACCTTTCAAAAAGGAAGTGGCATAAAGCACGGTGGAGAGGCTTTAGATGCAGAGATTATGGGGGCACAGGAAGCTCTTAAAGCAGCGTTGGGTCACCTAAGAGGGAAGGAGTACCTGGCGAAGGGAACGACGCAGTGCATTAATGTGTTGATGGATAGTCGACATGCGATAAATGCACTGAGCACGGGCAGGTCCTCGACCAGCCACGAGGAAGTACGAAAGTTTCGCGAATTGTCTGGGCTAGCTCAGGTAAGAATAACGTGGGTAGCAGGACACTCGGGAATAAATGGAAATGAGGAAGCAGACGCAGCGACCAAATCCGCCCTACGAACGCTTCCCAGCGTGGAAACTGAACCAGCAACTACCACGACAGCATTTCTACACCAAAAATTGCATCGACAGCGACAGACTTTGCTCAACAGCTGGTGGAATGAAACTTGCCCGTCACGGTATCGTGAGCTAGATCTGCTCATGCGCCGTCGTAAACCACCAGAACTGGAGCTTTCCAGGCTACAGTTACGACATTTCATTACAGCCCGTACGGGCCACGGCAATTTCGCGGCGTACCATCGTCGCTTCAACAATCCGCACGCTATTACAGAGTGCATCTGTGGGGAGGAAACCACCTCTACCCACTTCATACATTGTCGACTCAACGCAAATATCACACGTCGAATCAGAGGGTCATTGTCACACAATGCCTTCTTACACAAGCTACTCGGGCCTAAGTGCTTCGAGAGCTTCAAACAATTTGCGCAGGATACCAATTGTTCTGGGTATTCTCCTGTGCATCCATCTCCTACTCTCAGTGGAGATCGAATATAACTCGTCAGGAAACTAAACCTGACAAAATGGGAATCGAGGCGAGGAGTATTGCTTCCCATTCTAAATTATTTGCAATTTATCTTTTTCTTTTGTCAATTTTGGGAAAAGGAGTTCGCGTCGGCGCATATTTTTAACTTACTGCTGGTTTTGTGGTGGTTCATGCGGTGGAATCAAGCTGGGTATGTCTTAGATGTAGTTCTGGCTGTAAACATCGGTCCTGTACTCATAGTGGATTTGGAGCTTTAGCTTAGGACTTGAATAAAACAACAACAACACGAGGCTGGCAGACACACATTAATAGGAGAATGGTCACAGCATTGAAGGATTGTCAGGAACTGAGGATAGAGCAGCACCCTCATATTCTTTCCCTAAACTACATCGGAATATTCTCTCATCTTAGAGCGTTTACCGGGTTACAATGGTTGCTATGGGTTACAAATGAAGTAATAGACTAGCAGCAGGCGCACCCCTTGAAGCCTTAGTTGCTCTGGTTACTATGATGTATATATGGGTTGGGTAGAGCCGATGTAGAGGGCCACGTCTTGTTTTCCGTCTTTCACTGACCTTGTCTCTTGTCCTAGTTTCTCTTGTCCCTTGTCCTCAGTTATAGCTAGAATCCCGAATTAATACCTTAGTCTATGACAAATCTTGTCAGATATCACTCGCACTTCTAAGTTATCTATAAAACACAACCCCTGGTACCCTCGAGTTTGACATTACAAGACGTCCACACCATTTCCCTTAGTGCCCATGCCTAGTACATTCAAATCGCCCGAGGTACAATTCTACGACATGGATGACGAAACCGCCTCAAGACAGGAATCACCCGATAATAACACCCCTCTGATACCGGCTCATTTCTGGAACGTCCAGTACCTTCTTCAAGTCCCCGGAGCATTGATTGCGGCGTCGTCTCTTGATCCAGCCCGCGTTGCTGAAGTTTTCGCCGAAACAAAACCAAAATTCGAAGCTCCGTCCTCGTATTCTCCGCCAGGCCTATCTGAATTCCCGAGTAGACTCTCAGTGCCCCCCATCTCGCCGTATGATGGAAAACCAAGTTCTCTCCGAGCTTTTTGCTCTCAGCTAAACAATCAGATCCAAAGCCATAATCACCTCTTTCCTTCAGAAATCTCGAAGGTCCGCTTCGCATACCAATGCCTTGGCCCCGGCGCCCTGATTAAAATGAGATCCTGTTTTCGTTGTCTGGAGGATCCCTCAGCTCCCCCCGAGATTACAACAATGAATGAGTTTATGGCAGCCTTAAGACAACAATGTCAAGATCCTGGCCTAGAAGATAAAGCCACTCGAGCCGTAGAGACAATGACCCAAAGAAATATGAAGTTTCAAGATTTTATCACGCTCTTCGAAGATAATATTGTTGACTCAACATATGGGTTGTCTGAAAAAGGTGTTTGGAAGAAGATGCTTGAGCGTAGACTCTCCTACAAATTAAGAGATATTCTACTTTCTGCTTCCGATGCACCAACCGAGTACCACGCTTTCGTAACGTACCTCAGAAAAAAAGATGCCGGAATTCAAGAAATGAGGGCGGCGTTCCCTTCCACTTCAACACCAACATCGACCTTTGCTCCTACTCCCAACTGGCTCCCTCAAAGAGAAAAATCTCCCACGTCTTTTAGACCTATGAGCCAAGGTCAATCAATCTCACCCTGGTCACAAAGAGCAAATGAATTAACCACCTCGCAAGGAGGAACGGCAATGGATCTGGACGCAATTTCAAGGGAGAAGGGCCCTGATGGACGCCTAACGCCACAAGCCAAAGATGCCCGACGCTCACTAGGACGCTGCTTTAGATGTAACACAAAAGGTCATCTCGCCCTCAATTGTTCGTTAAATAATTCGGGTATTTCTGTGTCTACAGCGGAAAGCATATCAGAAGGATCGGAATTGCTAAAAGGTTAACTCCAACGAGAAGTCGCCCGTTGGAGTCGTTAACGGTAGGACACGCAGGTCTTACTGAGTCTTTATCCTCCTCTCGTCACATGTACGTAAAAGTAAAAATAGGAAATGAAACTCTGTATTCCCTCGTAGACACCGGCGCTTCTGGTTTTGCTTTCATTTCTGAGTCCATGTCTCAACGCCTTCGCCTCCCTTGCCACACCTTACCTTCGCCCGTTCTTCTTGTTGGATTTGAAGGAAAAAGAGGACCATTGGTCACACACAAAGCGAGTTTTACTCTGACCATTGGAAGGCACACGGAAACTGTTACGGCATACATCACTAACCCCTGCAAACATGAATTAATTCTTGGGCTCCCTTGGTTGGAAAAGCACAATCCTTACATCAACTGGGAGGTACATAGCATTACTTTTGGTGAAAAATGCTTGCAAAATTTATGCTGTCAATTTGAGACCACTGTGCCATATGAAAATTCAGTTACTCCTACGGCCGCAAATAATATACCAGATAACAGTGTTGCCCTGCCAAAGTTATGCCCAACTATTCGAACCACTTCACTTAGTGAATTAACTGCCAAAGAATTCTCAGCACTCAGCCAGCGAGTTGACCATGAATACTTCGCTCTTAGCCTTCGAGATCTCGACATATTAGTTGATTCAACAATGGAAAGAATGCCGACAATATTAGTTGGACAAACTAAGATAGTTTTGCCAAAAGATGCAGACCCCAAAAAATATTTACCTCAGCAATATCACGATTATCTCGACGTTTTCGACCGTGGACGGGCCAACAATTTACCACCTCATCGACCTTGGGACCATGCAATTGATCTCCAACCTGGAAAAATGCCCCCTGCCTCACGACCGTATTCAATGAACCTTAACGAACTCAAGGCCCTCAGAGAGTATCTTGAAAAAGAGCTCGCAAAAGGGTTCATACGTGTCTCTAGGTCTCCAGTTGCTGCACCAGTTCTGTTCGTAAAAAAGCCAAACGGGGACCTTCGTTTCTGTATTGACTATCGAGGATTGAACGCTATATCGATAAAAAATAGGTATTCTCTTCCTCTAATTACGGAAACACTCAGTCAACTTTCTCAAGCTAAGTTTTTTACCAAATTGGACGTTATTTCAGCTTTTAACAAACTTCGTATCAAGGAGGGAGATGAATGGAAGGCTGCATTCACTTGTAGATATGGACTTTTTGAACCCCTTGTTCTCCCTTTTGGTCTTTGCAATGGCCCTGCCTCTTTTCAAGCGTACATCAATCACGCTCTCCGCGGACTCTTGGATAACTACTGCACAGCCTACATGGACGATATTCTTATATACTCGGACAATCTTTACGACCATCGGAAACATGTTAGAATTGTCTTGCAGCGCCTTCGTGAGCATGGCCTACAAGTAGATATCTCGAAATGCGACTTCGAAACAACACAAGTCACTTATCTGGGCCTGATAGTGTCGACAAGAGGTATTTCTATGGATCCAAAGAAGGTGGCTTGCATTCAAGAATGGCCGACCCCCCGATCTGTCCGTGATGTACAGAGTTTCCTTGGATTTGCGAATTTCTATCGCCGGTTTATCCCAGAGTTTTCACGCCTAGCCACCCCGTTGACTCAACTGACGAAAAAAGAAATCATGTTTGAATGGAGTCCCGCTTGCGAAAGTTCATTTTGCAGAATTAAGCGTGCATTTCGAGAAGAAACAATGCTGGCCCACTTTGATCCCAGAAAACAAACCATTCTTGAAACCGATGCCTCTGACTATGTAACTGCAGCTATATTATCGCAGTATGATGATAATGGAATTTTAAGACCGGTAGCTTTCATGTCCAAGAAAATGCTTCCTGCGGAGTGTAATTACGACATCTTTGATAAGGAATTGTTGGCTATTGTAAACGCTTTTGAATCGTGGACTGCAGAATTAGGGTCAGTTGAAGCCAGCACACTGGTTCTATCGGACCATAAAAACTTGGAGCACTTCACTACCACTAAGAAATTGAACCGCCGCCAAGCCCGATGGAGCGAACTGTTGGCAAACTATGACTTCAAAGTTATTTTTAGACCGGGTAAGCAAAGTGGTAAGCCTGATGCCCTAACAAGAATTAGTAGAGATAAACCATCAGATGCTGAGGATGAAAGGACACAATACCAGAATCAGGTCTTAATTAAACCATGTCACATACTTCGTCGTATTGATACCAGTAATGTCCTAAATCTGTCCCCTGTCGAGGAATTGCCCATGTCAGCGCCGTCATTAATTGATTGGAAAAAACACTGTCAGGAAGATGAATTCTGCCAGAGAACTCGAAAAGATATCGCGAATCCAAGCATCGAACGAAATGATATTCAGTTGGCCAGTTGCACACTTACAGACTATTCCTTCAGTTTAAATGGAAATGAATACGTTCCGAAGGTACTCCGTGAAATACTCTTGAAAGAACTGCATGAAACCCCGCTTTATGGTCATCGAGGGGCCGCTGCCTTGTACAGTTTATTGAAACGAAACTATTGGTGGCCCGAATGCCATAAAGATTGCACCAAGTATGCTAGAGGTTGCGAAGCGTGTCAACGAAATAATCCTTCTGTGCGCAAACCGTATGGACTTCTACAGCCACTGGCTGCGCCAAATGCCGCATTCCGTCACCTAACGCTAGATTTCATAGGACCTCTTCCAATGAGTAAATCTAGAGGGTATAATTTTCGTTACATACTTCAAGTAGTTGATCGTTTAACCAAGCGGGTTTGGATAGCAGCTTTAGAACGGCCCACAGCGAGAGAAACGGCTGAAGCTTTCCTAGAAAATGTCGTTCGATTCAGTGGCCTACCCGACTCATTAGTGTCAGATCAGGGAAGAGCATTTATTGATAAAACATGGAAAGAAATCTGCCAGAGACTGAATATTACTCACAAATTATCGACCTCATATCATCCAGAGACTGATGGGCAAACCGAAAGAGCTAATAAAACTTTGGAAGTATACCTCAGGCATTATGTAAATTATCATCAGGATGATTGGGCTAGAAATTTAGCCATCGCAGAATTTTGCTGTAACAACCATGTTAATGCCTCGACAGGAGTTTCGCCATTCTTCGCGAGCTTTGGTCATCATCCTCGCTTAGATTTTAGGCCGGAGTCAGAAGCTCCGAATTGCCGAGACATGCCGGAGTTTGTATCCAGGATGCAAAAACTGACACAGCTGTGCAACGAAAGAATAACCCTTGCCCAGGCCTTCCAAGCGACTTACGCAAATGAAAAAAGACTTCCAGCTCCGAGATATAAGCCAGGCGATATGGTTTTCTTATCATTAAAAAATCTTACACTCTCAAGGCCTACCAAAAAATTAGATCACGTTAGAGCTGGACCTTGGCGCATAACTGTAATGAAATCGCCTCTTGTAGCTAAACTTGATCTACCACCTCAGCTCAAAATTGACAACAATTTCCACGTTAGTCTTCTTCGCCCAGCGTACACAGGCTACCCTTCACAACATCAGGAGTCGCCACCACCGATTGAAATCGCTCCTTCTGGCCACGAAATTCACGAAGTAGAATCGATTTTAGATTCCAGGATACGAAGAAATAAAGTACAATATTTAGTACGATGGACGGGTACTAATGATACAACTTGGGAGCCTTTCGAACACCTAGACAACTGTAGGGAGTCACTGGTAGATTTTCATAGGAATTATCCTAATGCGCCACGCGCAGCGGAGTGCGCGCTTTGAAAACGGAGGGGTAATGTCAGGAACTGAGGATAGAGCAGCACCCTCATATTCTTTCCCTAAACTACATCGGAATATTCTCTCATCTTAGAGCGTTTACCGGGTTACAATGGTTGCTATGGGTTACAAATGAAGTAATAGACTAGCAGCAGGCGCACCCCTTGAAGCCTTAGTTGCTCTGGTTACTATGATGTATATATGGGTTGGGTAGAGCCGATGTAGAGGGCCACGTCTTGTTTTCCGTCTTTCACTGACCTTGTCTCTTGTCCTAGTTTCTCTTGTCCCTTGTCCTCAGTTATAGCTAGAATCCCGAATTAATACCTTAGTCTATGACAAATCTTGTCAGATATCACTCGCACTTCTAAGTTATCTATAAAACACAACCCCTGGTACCCTCGAGTTTGACAAGGATGCTGCGATCGCGAGAATCATACACGATAGATTAACTCAATACTTTATCAATTCTACTTCCAGTACTTACGTACCACTCGTATACAAAAATCTTATTCTAAAAGGTAGGTATATTCACTGTGTAATTGTTAGTAGTATATCTATTAAGATATACGTACTCTGATCACTTTTATAACTTGATAAGAGACACTGCACAGCAAATGTAAGGCGTAGATGAATCAGTATTGAATTGATATCCCACAGTAGTGATATGAGTTGGGTCTTATAGAAGTCCCCATCCACCAAACTGTGTTCCAATTATCTACTCTATTCTAAACGTGTCTCATTCCCTCGAACAACTGAGAAGCACTCTGTCAATGACTTGTGTCATCAAAGAATGACTACTCCTTCACTTGACAGATCGTCTCTACGACTCGTCGCTTACATTACTCGGTGAGTACTAACTGACGCGTCTATTTTCCACATAGAGCACGGCTCGTAAATAAGCGAGTCGTGGAATCCCATACTGGAGGTTCCACGTTCTATCTACTAGGATATGATATGTTTCTCTTACAATGTCGTCAATTATTCTTTTTATCTTCTATTCTCTTCAAGGCTCTAGGGAAGATTGAATGGTAGTATGTCGCAGTATGTAACCAGGTGACATCATGGACTACTGACAATTATTCGACAATAACTGTACTTCGAAAATTCATATAGCAATGTACCGACAGGACTTATGTACAGATACTTGGTACCCACTTTAAAGTATATCACCATCTGTGCAGGTGTTAAGGGCGAAGAGGATTACGGACACCGCACGTAAACAGTACCCTAAAGAATTAATATTTTTCTATAGAGATTAACTACAGGAAATCTGTTACATTAAATATGTCCTATGCAGCTACCAATGATCTTTATTCCTGACACGTAATCCTTCGCTACTGAGTGATCTATTTCCCAGCCTCAGCATAATTAACTGAGTGATTCGAGTTGTGAGAAACGACCCCATGTTAGATCACGTGATTGAAGTCCCTGAACGAGGCTGGGCCTGAAAGATAGCCCAGCCTAATCGAACGGGGCACAGCCCGTAACAGCAGGAAGTACTAAAATCTTACTTCCATGCCTTACCATCCCACATTAACCTATGCCAATGTGTAGAGCTGCGCGCCTGTTGAAACTTCCTCCGCTGGGGAAGGACACGATTCAGACCACATTTCGCGCGGAGACATGTCTGGATAACTCGGAATTTTGGGATATTTCCCTAGATGTATATCTGCGGATAAGGGGTGGCTTGGGGTGAGGAAAAAGCCGGCATAAATTTGGAATGGTTCTTGCAAATAAAATCCGAAGCGTGAGTGCGCTAGGTTTAAATTAAGTCATCTATCCTGTACTTTTTCTCTGATGTTTTGTCATAGCTAGATAGCTACATACAAAAATAAAATCCGATGCAAATTAAAACACCCAGCTGTCTGTAGTAAATTTGGTACCCAGTTCCTGAGTACGCGCCCTACTGTGGCGAGTTTCATTCGATCTACTATCTTTGTGACAGTATTCACTAGTTCGAGCACTCTTCGATCGAGATTATTCGCCTTTTTATTTCTTATAAGTCCTGCACGCTCTGTCACGGCGTAGAATAGGCACAAGTGAAAGTACAGCTTGTATGGCGATAATTCAATCTGTGAAGCAAATACTAAGCTGGAGAAGAATAGAAAAGAACAGGATCTCATTACAAAAAGCCCTGAGGCTATTCCTATTCGGGCGGGTTTCCACTAAATCGCCGCGTCCGTGCTCCTTCATGCATCAGCCATCAGTCTCACATCCTCCCTCCACGTAATTGTATATCATGGCGGAGCAGAATGCCGTGCCGTGACATCACCCCCTCCTCAGTCTTCGATTGTCCCAAATCGACTAATTTCTGCGGCGGCGTTGGTTGTCACGACCTTGGTTGGTGACCATATTATCTTCCGGATGTTCCTCACTAAATCTATCATGTGCGGCATCGTCCAACCACGTAGCGAGACGTCTTGGTGGCCCTGGCAATTTAGGGTGCTCAGCGTGGAACTTTTCTAATATGAGGGGTGCGTTCCGAAAGTTGGCAGCCGGATACCATTCCTCGTCTGCGTCCCAGCCTTCCCATTGAACCTTGTACTGCAGCCGATTGCGATACAGCCGCGCGTCTAACACTTTCCCGATCTCCCATTCTAACTCTCCATTGACCTCTTCTGCCGGCGGCTCTGGATTGGCCTGGCCGGGCAACGGGTTATCTGGATCTTTGCGCAGTCGGTCTGGTGAAAATACAGGGTGTATTTTCCAAGAGGCGGGTAGTTGAACGCGGAATGAATGCCCTTCTTTGGCAATGATCCGATATGGTCCCACCATTGGATTTTCCAGCTTATCCGACGGTCTCGTAGTTCTCCAAGCACCGCGCCGGATATACACTTTATCTCCAACGTCAAAGTCTACTTCTCGGCGATGTTTATTGGCTTGAACACGCTGTTGTTCCTGTGAGCGTTTGACGCTCTCTTTAGCATAATCCAACGCGCTGCTAATCCGTTTAAGCCACACCGCGGCCTCGTCCCGATTCAGCTTCTCTCGAGGGGTTCGTGGTTCCAGTCGCTGATTCCAGTCAAATTCTAAACGCATTTCGTAACCATAGTCAATCATTGATGGCGACAATCCTGTAGATTCATTTGGAATAGCTGCCGCAGCAGCATCTAGAGCGGGAAGCAGCTCCGCCCAATCGTCTTGGTTGAAATTGACAAATGGTCGCAGTCGCTGGTCAATGATCTGGTTAATAATTTCGGTCTGGCCGTCTGTCTGCGGATGTTCTGCCGTAGATAGCTTGAGTTTGACGCGCGCTAACCTTGACAACTCATCCATGAAATCCGAAATGAATTGCGGACCGCGGTCGCTGGTAATGGTCTTCGGTGCGCCACGGAATCGCCAGACATAACGGTAGAACAAGTCTGCAGCAGTCTTTGCTGTAGCACTTTTAGTGGTGGGGATGGAGATTTGGCGTTTAGACAATCTATCAACAGCTACCCAAATGTTATTAAACCCTCGTTTGTCTGGTACCCCCACATCGTGAAAATCCATCGATATATCATCCCATGTACGTTCTGGAATGGCTAAAGGCTGTAGTAAGCCCGGTGTCTTGTCTCTAGGCTTATGCGATCGTCGGCAGACATGGCAGTTCTGCACATAACGCTCGATGTCTGCTGCGTATTGTGGCCACCAGTACCGGTCGCCGATTAGTTTCCTCATTTTGTTTCGTCCTGGATGAGCGGTGGATGTAGATTCGTGGATCATCTTCAACACTTGAGTACGGAGATTGTCTTTGGCTGACACCACCACGCGTCCCTTATGAAGCACCAACCCGGTAGGTTCCAAAGAATAAGGTTCTTCCCGCTGTCGTGCTTGCTGGCGTAGATCCTCGAGATCGGGATCTGCTCGGTTGGCCATAAAAATACGATCAATAGTATCCAGATCCTCGTCGATGGGCGCTAACACCTTGCTGTCATGTGGCAACGTAACTTTCTTTTGAGGGAGGAGGATTTTCGTACGTTCCAGTTCTTTTGCAGCTTTTTGTCTAGGGGTGAGTTCTTTCTTGCGAGATAACGCGTCTGCCAGAATATTTTCCTTGCCTGGTCGGTACTGAAGGTCGAAACTGAATTGCGATAGCACCTCTGACCATCGGATTTGCCTATCGTTGAGTAGCTGCTTCTGACCAAAGTATTCCAGAACTCGGTGATCAGTCAGAATCACGAACGGCTCCCAGGTGCTGGTGAGCTCTGCGCGCCATTCTTTCAAGCATTGGATGATAGCCAACAGCTCCTTATCATGGATCTCATAGTTTGCCTCCGGACCAGTCAAGGTTCGGGAGTGAAAAGCCACAGGATGCCACACGCCTTCCTCCTGCAATTGACTGAGTACTCCTCCTGTTGCTAGATCAGAACAATCGGTCTCTATACGTGTAGGCTTCTTCTGATCGAAGTACAGTAAAATGGGTGGGCTGACCAATTTCTCTTTCAGGGCAAGGAACGCTTCTTCAGCTTGCTCGGTCCATTGGAACAACTGGCCTTTTGGGATTGCTGTCAGGTTGTACAGTGGCTTAGCGATCCGGGAGAAATTCTCTATAAAGTTACGGTAATAGTTGCAGAACCCCAAGAAGGATTGAATGGCAGTCTTGCTAGTAGGTCTCTCCCATGCGCGAATACTTTCCAGCTTCTTCGGGTCTGGCAGGAGTCCGGAAGTGTTAACAATGAAGCCCAGAAAATTAACAGATTTTTGATTAAAGCGGCACTTCTTAATATCCACCTGCAGTCCAGCCCTGTCCAAACGCTGAAGGACCTCGCGTACTTCTGCCACGTGTTTACTTTTATCTTCAGAGTGGACGCATACATCATCCATATATGCGGAAACGTAACGAGCGAGCAGATCGCCTAGGACCGAATTGATATATCTTTGGAAAGTGGCCGGGCCACCTGACAGACCAAAAGGTAACACGCGGTAACGGTATTGACCGAATCGAGTACAAAACGTAGTCCATCCCACGGAGTCTGGATGCATCCGGATACGGTTGAACGCATGGATGACATCTAGAATGGTGAATTTCTTAGAACCAGCCATCTTGGCTAATGTCTCACCAATGAGGGGCAGAGGATAGCGATCTTTCCGCGTGTGTGCGTTTAATTTCCGGTAGTCTACACAAAATCGAAGGTCTCCATTCTTTTTCTTGACAAACAAGACCGGGGAATTGAACGGAGAATCGCTGGGTTCGATGAACCCGTTCGCCAGGTTCTCCTCGATGTAAGCATGTACGGTATCTAGCTCTTTCTGATTCATTTTATAGAGGGGAGCTTGCTTGAGCTCAGGCTCGCTATCCAGATTGATCTTATGGTCGAACTCCCTATGCGGCGGCAATTCCTTTGCGCGTCTTTTGGAGAAGACATGGGCAAGATCGTGATATTCAGGAGGTAATTGGGCCAACAATTGTGTCTTCTCTTCTTCTTCAGCGAGCTCCGCAATGTGCGCAATCTCTGTACCGTCGCAAGCGGTTTCCATTTCTACGAACCAGCATTGGTCTTCCGCTTCAATTGTCTCAACCTCGACGGCTGAAAGCGTAGGTGTGTCCATTTCGTCTAGACCCAGATCCTCCTTTTTCTTATCGTAGGCTTCTTGTCGCTCCTGCAGTGTAGGCCGGGGAGTCAGAATAATTGAAGGGGTCGCCGGCGCTTCTGCTACCATTGCAGGGCGTTTCAATATCTGCTTTGGCATAAAATGTGGAGATCTTTTAGCAGGAGGTTTGTTGATTTCTAGAGGGGGCAGTTCAATCAGTCGGTCACGACGGTTAGCGTCCCACTGATGATCATTGCGGTCTTCTGGCCACCACAGCCGGTGTCGCACGCAATCTGGGAGTACGTTATGATAGGCCAGCCACTGCCGACCGAGGATCACATTGTTCTTGTTACCAAGTGTGGTAGCAAAGAACGGCATGTTGACTCGGTGCGAGTCTATAGTCAGTGTCATCACGTAGGCATGGCGTAGAGGTCGGGATGATCCGCCGTCGAAGCCTCTGATAGAGAGTGGATGACGGAGATTGTAGCGCGTCATCTTAATCTTACTATTTCGGTACCAATCACGCAGTTGTTTACGATCTGCGAAGGCATATCCATTAGCGCCGGTATCAATGAGGGCAGAGATTGGAAATTGGGAATTGTTTTTAGTTTCAAGAGTACAATCTATAACTAATGGCCTTCCGCCAAACAAATTTTCCAAATCAATGCCATTTACTCGATACGTGTTATTCTCTAGGAAGGCGACTTCTCCTAGAGACAATCTTTTCCCTCATCGGAGCTCATGGTGAATTCCGATCCAGATGCTTCAGCTTCCTCCTTCTTCTTCGCATCCACCTCATTGACTTTAGCAGTAGGACACGCGTTAGCGTAGTGACCAGTCTTGTGGCACTGGAAGCAGACACCAGCGTTTCGGGCCAAGAATTTTGGCTTGGGTGGACCAGACGCTCTTGGAGGTGCAGTACGAGTTAGGCCCGGCGGGAGAATTGGCTTCTTGTACCTGTCCTTGCGTTGTTGGTAGCGAGCGGCTTGATCCTCCGATTTGCGCGCTAATTGCAGGTGTGGTTCTATTTTCAAGCAGTGTTGAGACATCTCCAAGGTAGATTCAAAATCCAATCCGGCTATGACATTTTGCAACTTGGGACTCATCTTTTCGCGAAGTTCATCCATGCGGTCTTCGTCTCTAAGTTGCAATTGAGAAGCGAAGGTCAGGAACTTAGTGAAGAAGGCTGAGAAGCTGTCATCCCCTTGTCGGAGTTTCTTGAAGTTGGCACGAGCTTCGGAGCGCTTCTGTCCTCGGGTCTTGCCGTAGGCTCCTCGCATAACTTCGACGATAGACATCGCAACAGTGATGTGGTTGACGCTTTCTGGCTCGAGGTAGGGTTTTATGAATTCCTGTGCATCACCACCAATAAAGCCTAAGAGGTAATTGATCTTGTGGTTTTCATCATCAAAGTAGATCGAGTCGCCGTTCAACTTGCGCTTAACAGCGTGTTCCCAGTTCTCGAAAGTAGGATTATGGGAACCCATGAAGGTGGGTGGGTTCTCAATCTTCTGGCGGTGGCGGAGTTGCTTAGCCTGTGGGTCACGGACCTCTTTGTATCTTGGTGGTATCTCTGAGGCCTCACAGCCGGCAGCGTCTTTCTCAACAGTGTTATAGGCTGCAGATCCTCGCACCGACTTGGATTCCTCCTTCTGCTTACCCTTATCCTTGGCCTTGAGATCTAGAGTGACCTCTGCGAATGCAGCCTTCCAGCGCTCAGCTTCCTCCGCCCAGGATTGTGCCATTTTCTCTGCCTCTGCCTTCTGCTCCAATGTATCTCGAAGGTAGTTGCTGATGTTGTTGGCGCGATCAGCCAGGGCGGTACACATAGTCTTAAGGGTATGTTCGTGACGTTCTTGATCAGTCTCCTTCTTGACTTCAGCAGCGCGGCGTTTGTTTCTCTTGTTGAAATCCTTGTCCAACAATTCAAAAGTGACTTTATGATACCATGGAACATCAATCTTCGTAGTGAGGTCCTCCTCTTCCCCGGGTGCGCGGGTGGCGTACACCGAGGTTGTGAAGTCTTCCTTCGGCCACTCTCCTGGCATCTTCTGCTTTCCTTTATTAGCGAGACAATTAGCCAATGACTGTCCAGATAATCGTGAGCGAAACGCTGTCCACAGATTACTGAGTCTGAAATTAGTATTTTACCTCTCTACAGAGGTCGCGTTGAGTAGTTTAGGGAGCTTAGTATTATGTCACGGCGTAGAATAGGCACAAGTGAAAGTACAGCTTGTATGGCGATAATTCAATCTGTGAAGCAAATACTAAGCTGGAGAAGAATAGAAAAGAACAGGATCTCATTACAAAAAGCCCTGAGGCTATTCCTATTCGGGCGGGTTTCCACTAAATCGCCGCGTCCGTGCTCCTTCCTGCATCAGCCATCAGTCTCACATCCTCCCTCCACGTAATTGTATATCATGGCGGAGCAGAATGCCGTGCCGTGACACGCTCTCACGTTCATCAAACCCTGATATGTGCAGCGGTTATGAATGTCATCTTCCTGAAATCTGAAATTATCAAGGTTGTAAGATTGTGCACCCCCTCCAGAGTTACTAGACTTCCCCAAAGTTTTTAAGAAGTGTGTATATACTACTACGTCACTGTTAATAGTTGCTTACTATTATAATTTTTATAGTAGCCATAGCTCCTTTAAATTCTGTATTGTTAATTATGCCTGAGCCGCTCAATGCGATTTCTGCAAATTTTTTACTGATAGAATTTATAGAGGCCGATAATATCATGTCAGTGGATGCAAGAGGGCTGTAACTGTAAGCGCAAAGAGAGCCGGAGGATAAGAGGCTTAGCTAATGTAAAATAGCTTTGGCTGCATCTTTTCTATTTTTTTTGTTGAATAGTGGTTTTGTTAGTATAAGGGTATACAGAAGTAAAGGAGTTTCTTCCTGTTGTAGAATTCGAAACTTCCTTTAAACCCACGAATCATGGATTGGGTCGAGACTTGTTTTACTTGGTATATGAAATGGGAATGTACACTTGCGCTGGAACAGCTAAGACAGTATGTGGAGAGATTTCTTCATTAATGTGCAGAAGTGAAGTGACTATGATAATTATTATGTTACAGATTGGGGGAAGCTCGTCCCTTATCCCCTAGCTTGTTTCCCTGTAGACCAATCACGTTACCAGTATGCAGCTCACCAAAGTGTGCAACCAACTGAGCAGCCATGCCATTTATCCTATATCAACAACCCATCTCTCATACTGCACACATTCCTACTTGTAATGTCGTTATGTAGAGACTGGATCTCCTTCATGTGCCATGATGCCATGCTGCCATAATAACTACCTATGCACCAGCTACTAGATCTACCATACTACATAGCTGAGCATAACAAGACTAGGTCGGTTTCCACCATATTTGCACATCCTGGGGTAGTGATGGACACTATTAATGGTCTCTGATGTGAGCCACAGCCTTCACTCGCAGTTCGTTAACCAAGATATGCGCCAGTACATGTACATTTCCAGTCTTAGACATATCGTTGGTATGGGACACAAATCTAATAAGATCGTGAAGGCTACAGGCACGGTAGATTGGTCCAAAGCTTTGCACTATTTTCACAGAAATTTTGCACAACAACTCAGTAGTTTTCTTTTAATCGTCTTGGATACTAGACCCTTCAGCTTGTCTAATGATCAATAAGCCGCAGTACGAATTATAGTTGTCAAAAAACCTATTTTCGGACCTTGAGTACAACGTCTAAAGTTACGAAAGCGTTGTACTAGCCATATTACTCCACTGGATAATTTGACAACGTGGCTTTCAAAATTCAAGCCGTGGTTTCTATTCACTTACATGCATTGAATCTCGTCCAATCTATGTATATCGCGAGTTCAGGCCTTTAGTTTTAATAACTCGCATCTCCTGGCTCTGGAACCGAGGAAGCAAATACCTCGACTTTTTCGGGATCGAAATATGCGGCATTCTCAGAGGTATATGTGAAGACCACATGGATCTCTCATTGAGTCAATAAATTGACTGTTCGACGCAGTGGTCGAGGGGAGAATGGATGTTTCGATAACTTGTCGTTCTTTGGCCTTGGGAATTGGTCTGAGCTCTAGATGGCATTCTGCTTCTATGGCAGCAGCTTACTTCGATGCCTCTGTCTTGGTCGAAGTGGTTTTGAACGGACCCCCTTTCCTGTGAAGGTCAGAGGCTAGTCGAGCAATTTACTCAAAAATATTGTCTGGCCCGATTTGTTGAATTTCATTGACGATGAAGGCGGAGATGAGTTTCAATTTTCCCTTCGTCTTAAACTCGGCAATCTCCATGGATTTTGGAAACTGTGCGAGGCCAAGTCCTTGATCGAGATCTCGTACTGCCTCTCAAGTTGTCCGACATAACGTTTTGACGTTATCTTCGAACTAAATGCATATTAAGATCCCCGAAGATTAACAACAATATTAAGGATGAATGCGATAGAAATTTATAAGGGGGGGGGAGAGGAAAGAGGGAATGTTCGGATTTTGTTAAATGACAAGGTGTGTCTAGCTGCTACAGGGGCAATCCGAGTCAGGCAGAGTCAAACACATGAGTCGCGTCAATTACGCTATTCATGCAGATCAGTCGCGTGGAGGAAAATTTGTACTTAGGAGTCTGGCTGTCTCGATCTTAGTATACTTTTAGTTTACTCGAATATCTGATTCTATCTGACCTCAATCCACTGTGCTAATTCCATCGTCTTCTATACAGTCATACTGCGACAGAAGTCCTCCCAAATTTAATAGGTTATGACCACCGGTTTGCCACAGGTATAAATAGAATCAAAATCGACTCCAAAGCCTTGACGGCTTAGCCTAAGATTCGAGAAAGGAATCTACAATCGTCTAAGATTCGAGAAAGGAATCTACAATCGTCTACGATTCGAGCAAGGAATCGAAATTTCGCCTTGGACTAAACCTCACAAGAATGGAGGATAATGAAGCCCTTGGCCGCATCCCCTCGCTCTCAAGGGATAACTATGAGAGCTGGTTCAGAGAAATGAAGCTAAAACTTAAATCTAGGTCAGTATTTTTCACTATTGAAACAACATTGGAAGAATACGCGACCACGAAACAAAACCGAAGTAAAACAATACCTTCGACATCTGGTATCGATGGAGGATCAATCAAAGTTGAAGTGCTGAGTATGAGTTTGGACGAAACAAAAGTTGAAAAGTATGAGAAAGCTGAAGCAACGTCACTTTTCCTCATACTCCAGGCTCTCAGCGCAGAAGATTTTGATCTGATTGATGAGCACGAGACAGCACTCAGAGTCTGGAACGCACTCAAAGGCAAGTATTTTAGAACGAACGAGTATTCTGCAAACACGTATCTAACTAAAATTGCAACGTTTGAATTCCGTCAAGAAATGGGCTTGGACAATTCTTGGGCTAAGCTAAAAGAGTTTCGCCGAAAACTCATCAGTGCAGATCCTATCATGAAGAACGCTTATCCAGATGCAGCGTTATTCTTAATTCTGACAAAGACACTCCCAGCGGCCTTTAAGGCGACAACAGATGGATTCAGAATACAGGTTACTCTTTCTGTTGAGGATAAGCTGAAGATTTTGAACGAAGTCGAAGAAGATCTACGACTTCAGAATGAAAAAGCCCTAGTTGCTAGGCAAAAGTTGTCTAAGTTTCCACAGAAAATGCGACAAAATCAAAACTCTGATTCTGATAGCCCTGCTTATAGGTGCTATTTATGTAAACGGTCACACACTGTCGCTCGATGTCCTAGGTTAGAAACAGCTGCGAGACTTTTGAAAGAGCACGACAGGAAGAAGAAAGTGCAGGAATCAACTAAACCACGCCTGCAAGATAAAGATAAACCCAAAACTTCTCGATCAGCACAAAAGCAGTCCAGATATCACAATGCCTCTTCTGCTGAAACATTAGCTTCAGAAAATGAAGATTGCGAAGAATGTCACCTGTCAAAGGAAGAAATATGTAAGGCTACTCCATCTGATTGGCCCGTCGATACTGGCGCCACGTCTCACATGTCTGACCAACCTCTTCTATTTAGGAAACTTATACCAATTGTTCCCAAAAGAGTAAAGGTTGGAGGGGGCGAATTAAAGTCTGAATTTTCTGGCGATGTTCAAATGAGGTGTAAAGACGGATCTTCAATGCTTCTTTCCGATGTTTTATTTGTTCCAAATCTGGGAGTTAATCTTCTATCAGTGAGAAGGCTGTGTCAAGCAGGTTTGAACTTTGCGGGTAATCAAAATGAATTGTTCCTTAAGCTAGGCAATAAAGTTATCATTGAAGCTAGAATGAATCAAGGACTCTATACTGTGACGCATATCGCTGAAGGATATGAAGAGACTGCGTTTAATTCTGTGGAAAACGACAGGTCAAATAATAACACTTCATATGTGAGCCCGAGTCAAAACTCACATCAAGAAACTATCCGGAAAAACGAAAGGGAAAGATACCTCAAGTACCACCGTCGCTTTGCTCACTTAGGACCTGAAAAAATTCGAAACTTACATCTGGTTACTACACTCAAAAAGCAGATCAAGATTCCACGAGATCTCGATGTCTGTGAGGTATGTGCACTTACTAAGATGAAAAACAGGATCCCAAAGTTCCTAAGCCCTTGGATCAATGAAATACTGGGACAAGTTCAATTTGATGTCGCAGGCCCATTCCCAACAAGTATCAGAGGCAACAGATGATTCCTCCTCATCATTGACATTTGCAGCAGAATGAATTGGGTGATTCCAATAAAGACCAAAAGTGATGCATATGAGGCATTAAAAACCTGGAAAACAGTAACTGAACATCAATCGGGCAAGAAAGTTAAATGTGCAAGATCAGACAACGCACCCGAACTCCTCAAAGCCATCCACGATTGGAAAATAGAAGATGGAGTTCTTGCACAATCAACCACTATTGCCTCTTCGCATCAGAACGGCCCTGCAGAACGTTCGATCCAAACTGTTGAGTTCGATATGAGGGCAATGCTAGAAGAAGCCCAGCTTCCAATTGAGTTCTGGGATGAAGCAGCAGAAACTGACTGCTACATACGCAACCGAACTGACTCTGGCCCAATAATTTCGAATATGAAAACCAGTCCAATCAAAGCCTTTACGGGTGAAACCCCTTCAATTGATCATATACGAAAATGGGGGAGTAAATGTCTCTACTATGTAGATAAAAAGACACTGCCTGCTCATGAAAGACACGATAAACTTGTTAACCCAGCGAGAGTAGGCGTATTCGTAGGATATTCTGAGAATACAACAAAACACTTGAAGGTTTATTCACCGGAACGAGGATACACTATTTTATCAAGTCGTGTAGTGATTAACGAGAACGAGAAAGGAGGAACAGTTGATCTAAAGATACGAAATGCAAAGATCGGGCCTCAAGGAACACCGAATGTGACCATGGATAGAAGACCAAGAGGTAGACCAAGAAATGTGCAGATTGAACAAAAGTTGAGTCTTCCTCAAGCTAGTACAGAGAAGGATAAACCAAAAGAAACTGAGGAGCATAACTTTAACTCAGAAGCCATCACACTCACTGATACACGTCCAGCTCATAATAAAGGAGATGCCAGTCGAGAACATGTAAGTATAGTGGGCAGTAGTGAACTCCCCACAATGATTCAGCCCACCCTCCAAAAAGCAGCTCGCAGCAGTGAAAACGTTCGTCAAGACTTAGAGAAGACCTTAATCAACGATCAGCACTTAGAAAATCTGAGCGCGCCTGATATGGATCTGGAAAAAGAACCTGAAAGTGATAACTTGGCTTCAGAAACAGACATCGATACGGACTCTGATTCAGGAGAAGTATATGAGAGATATGAGATAAATGGAAATTGTGAACACCAAGATACAAATCGTCAACCTTACGAGGAGATAATTTCACAAGACGACGAAGAAAACATGAGTGATGGCGAAGCAGAAAAAATTGATGTTGAGAAACTTGCTATGGACAATGATTCAGATGAATTAGAGGAAGAATATCCAGTTGATGCTAATCATTCAACAGAAACATTGTCATTGAATTCTCAGACAAAGAATTCAAACGTAGATACCTCATTAGCTAACACTAATCTTGAGCACAATTTTTCGACCCCAAAACATTTATTCCCACTGCAAAGGCACAGATACTTTACACGCTCCACCGCTCAGAAACGTACCTCTCAGCAAGAAACTGAGTCGCTTCGAGATTCCAAACGTGTCAAGGTATTCATTGCACAATTGATTCAAAGTCGAAGAAATGATCTAACGAACAGTACACTATTGCATCAGCTACATGATAAAGATGTAGAATCTGCACTTCCAGCCGAGGTAATTGCGGGTATAAAAATTCCCTCTAGCTTTGCAGAAGCAACGAAAGACCCAACCTACTCAGAAGAATGGAAAAAGGCAATGAATGAAGAAATGGTGTCACTCAGAAAAAATAATACATTTGTGGAAGTCATACCACCAAAAGACGTAAATCTTGTATCCTGCAAATGGGTATACACAATCAAGACTCATACCGACGGCTCAATTGAACGTTTTAAAGCCCGACTGGTAGCGCGTGGATTCAGTCAGATTCATGGTCTTGACTATAATCAAACATTTGCTCCAACAGTAAGAATGGACACACTTCGATTATTTCTTGCCGTCACTGCTGCTGAAGACTTAGAATGTTTCCATTATGATATCAAGAATGCGTTTACAGAATCTCATCTTAAAGAGGACATTTTTCTTCAGCCACCTAAAGGGATTTCAATTAAAAGAGGCTACGTCTGGAAAGCACTTCGAAGTTTATATGGGCTAAAACAAGCTGCAAGAGACTGGAACTGTCTGATCAAAGATTCGTTACTGACATGGGGATTCACACAAAGCCTTGCCGATCCGTGCATGTTTACTCACGACAATGGTACAAGTCTATTGGTTTATGTTGATGACATTGTGGCATCGGCTAAGTCTCAAAAACATTTGGATCAGTTCTATAAAAAGTTATCGACAAGATTCAGCGCCAAGAATCTGGGGGAGATAGAAAAGATACTTGGAGCTAGGGTCATGCGAGATAGAAAGAACCGGACCCTATATCTTGACCAAGAACAATACATTCAAAACGTGTTGGAAAAGTTTGGATTCAGAAAAGGTGCTCACAAGCCAAAAACAGTGCCACTCACTGGATATGAACACTTACGGCCCGCCACAAGTGATGACAAAAGAATCGACGTTACAGAATACCAGCAAGCAATTGGATGCCTTATGTATGCCACAACCGTCACGAGGCCGGATATTGCTTTTGCAGTTGGAAAACTCAGTCAATTCATGAGTGATCCCGCAGAACATCATGGATATGCACTCAAAACAGTTTTCCGATACTTGAAGTCGACAATAAAATTTCGGATCTGTTACGGTCTCGGAGGAAAATACAGTAGCTTTAAGGTCTATTCGGATGCCGACTGGGCAAGTGATAAAAATGACCGTAAAAGTACCTCAGGAAGCGTCACCATGTTCTATGGTGGTCCAATATCTTGGTCCAGTAAAAAGCAGCGCTCGGTATCAACATCAAGCTGTGAAGCTGAGTATATTGCTCTATCAATGTGTGCAAAACATGGACAATGGATTGCTCAAATATTTCGAGACCTCGGACTACCAAAGTATATTGGGAAAAACCCTGCACTAGTCCAAATGCTCGGAGACAACCAAGGATCAATTGCGCTAATTGAAAACGCATATCTGAACGAAAGGTCAAAACATATCGATATTTGCTATCACTTTATTCGTGATCTCGCCGGAAAGGGGAGGTTGGCAGTTGATTACATTCCTACTGATGATATGGTAGCAGACGGCATGACCAAACCGTTGGCAAGAGTGAAGTTCCAGAAATTCATTGAACAGCTTGGTATTAACTGTACACAAGTCCCCGTGATAGTATCTACTAAACAACAATTGATAGGAGACTAGAGTCAGGACAACCTTTGAGGGGGAGTGTTAAATGACAAGGTGTGTCTAGCTGCTACAGGGGCAATCCGAGTCAGGCAGAGTCAAACACATGAGTCGCGTCAATTACGCTATTCATGCAGATCAGTCGCGTGGAGGAAAATTTGTACTTAGGAGTCTGGCTGTCTCGATCTTAGTATACTTTTAGTTAACTCGAATATCTGATTCTATCTGACCTCAATCCACTGTGCTAATTCCATCGTCTTCTATACAGTCATACTGCGACAGAAGTCCTCCCAAATTTAATAGATTTCGATTTTATTTATATTTTTGTTCTTGCTCAGTTATTAGGCCAGGATCAGAAGCTAATAACATCTTTATTCCTGACTTATTGTTTTGTGATTCGTGTAAATTCCATTCCTCTAACATGATTGTAACATCATTGTCAGAATAAAATGCGAAGATTGAACCTAATGCAATTTGGCATTGCTCCATGGAAAGGCTTGGCGTTTCGGGCTAGTTTCACCTGGAAAACATTTGACTTCTGTGTAAGAGATGAGTTGGACTAGTATTGAGTCGTTTTGGGATTCTATCGAGACTGCATGTAAGGATCCCTTGTTTCATACTTAATTTAGTGTCGAATCACTAGTATTTTGCGCGCGCTTGGATTATCACTGATATGCGCGCGCTAAACTTACTTGTATTGATTGGGAGTTAATTTGCAAATTTTCAGCATATTTCATTACCTTTCCCTTTACGCGCGCGCTTTGATTCGGCTTACTAAACATGTGAGGTTACGAGCGCGCGTTTTTTTTTATACATTTGGTCCTAAGCTAAAGCTATGTTTTCCACATTGGGTCAAGGACCGGCGGATCCGGCAGGGTTCCCTGTAACTTTTCCTACAGCCTAACTCGTTCCAACCTCGTGAATTGCTACCAAAAGTGCAGCTGATTTAACAAGAACGAAAAATCACAAAAATCAAAACAACTCCAAATACCAGAAGATTCCTCTATATTGGACCCAGTAAATGCGCTCCTCACACATTCCCTTGTCTGTCACACCTTCCAAATGACAAAATTTATTCAATCTCCGCTGAGAGCAAGAGATAAGTTAGCAGGCATCTTTGATCCAGCCGGTATCCTGCTATTGGTTAGTAGGTGCCCCAAAAGGGGACATCGTCGAGGTTGCTGTGTCCTCAAACTTCTTCTTCAGATCCCAGAGCTCCGAAACCTGTTGCCTCGGCCATCGAGACATCCTTCGCCGCGGCGATGATCGCCTCTTCGGCCTTTTTTGCTGCAGCCCTGGCTCGTGTCACCTTCGCGAACTCCCCTTGTTCGATGTGGCGAATCCACGCGAGCTGCTCTTTGGTCACCGGTCCGGATTTTTTTTGGTCTAACTTGGCAGGCCCGAGAATCCGATCGGTGAGGTCCCCCACAGCTGCGACAGCGTGTAAGGGCCTTGCACTTTGTTTCGGAGTGCATATTTGATCCGCAGTTCCAGCAAGCCGGAGCGCGGGAGCAACCACGAGTGGCGTGGAAGCCCAAACAGCGTTTGCACTGTTCAATTGATCGACGAGGCTTATGGATGGTAGCCATACCCGAATCGTCGAAAAGGCGGAAGCCCGCACGAGGGGCTTCGTCCCGGTGAAAAAGGGCATGCCAGTTTTGATAAGGCGATCCAGGCCGACATGTCCCTTGAGGTCGGACCTGGATTGGATACGCGCTGGTCGTAAGGAAGATCTCAGCGGTGACACTTGCAGCATCGGTCGCTACGGGGCCGTACTGTGAAACGATACTTACAGGTACGTTTGGTATCTGTAAGGCGACAAGATCCGAAGATGCTTGGAGTTTGGCGTTTTCACTTGCCAGCTTCGGAGAGACATCTAGGATCTCTTGTCGTATTTTTTCGTTCTTTGCTATAATAGCAAAGCCGGTCTTTACTCGATGAATCGAAGTTATATCATTGTAAGAGAGATTAAGCGTGTCCGCTACCTTACTTTTCACAATGTTGTTTGAAAGATTCCGCCATGGGTGCTCCTTTTCCAGGCGAAGGAACAGTCGCTTATCAACTTTCGCCATGGGAGCTTCTTTCTTTTGGGCTCTCGCCACAGGTCGCGGCACAGCCTTTGCTATAGGAGCTGCATTTTGTCGCAGTCCATTTTTGGCCACCGTGGCCCAGGTGCTTTTTACAGGCAGCACTGGGATGGCGGGTGTTGTATTGCTCCTGGCTTCTGGAGCCCTTGGGGTCGGGTTCGCAGGGCGAGGAGGGAGGCCGGGTGGCGTGATGGCCGGGCCCGTGGCGTGATGGCCGGGCCCGTGGCCATGTATTGCGCAACGGCGGCGCGTAAGTAGACTCTCATCGAGTCTACGAATTGTCTATTTGACCCGTTGGTCAAAGGGAGGAGGGTGGCTTCGACGCCAGAGATGGCGGCGGAACAGAGGGCCAGATTTGCCGCTGTTTCGGCGGCGCGTCGTTGTTCGGCTTCGACAATTGGTCGAAGCTCTAGGGGACACTCTGCTTTTGTGGCAGCTTTTGGCTACAACGTTGATTTTGGCGCTGCTTTATCTGCAGCGTTTTCCGACAGTTTTGACGCTGTCGGAGGAGATTTTGACGATTCTCCAGTCCCGTGAGGGACGGAGGGTGGTTGAGGAATTTCCTCAACAGTTTCAACTGACCCGATCATGTCAGTATCGGGTTCAGCGACGGCAGGGAGGGCTTTTTCCTTCCCTTTGATGGAGACCTTGCTCATCTCCGCGCATTTCGGAGACTGTGCAAGGTCAGGTAATTTTTCGAGAGCCCTCGGGCGGACTTGCGTGTTGTCCAACTTGGCGTTGGGACGCTTTTTACGAACAGGTGGCATGGTTAAGATGCCAGCAACTCGATGATAATTTACTGAAGGAATGCGACGAGCGCGAGAGGGATGGAGATGAGGAAAGGGTGAAGATTCGAAAATTCGAATTTCAAAAAATAGTTTGTTTGTTCATTAACGTGCTAGGTGAAGTAACTACCGTCGCACTCCTACTGGAGCTTGAGCATGAGTGGGGTCGGGCCGGATCAGGTTAACTACCGTGCAGTACAAATGCCTCGTCTCGCCTAAATGACCGGAACCATGCCAAACCGCATCTATGTGTTGAACCATGACAAATTCGGCAGCCCAGAATTGAAAACAAAACAAAAACTTTCCCGCGAAATCCCGCATTACAAAAGAAAAACTTAAACAATCTCCCTTCCATCGTTCCGCCTCAGCCACCACGCGCCTGAGCCTCGAATCCAATCTCACTGTCCATGCAATACCACCTAGGCCTCAAATCTATCACCTCCGAGTCACAGGTATCCCTGCCATCCCCCGACTAGCCTCCGCGTATATTCCACTCTCCTGGAATTTCATGGATAAACGTGGCGGAAACTAGGATGGTGTGTCACGGGGAGTTCCATTCTAAAACACAACTCGCCGTGAGATCAAGTTCTCAAACAATTAGGACAGGCTCAGGAACATAGGGTCGTTTCATAGGGATTGCGTAGTAATACTGTTCGAGACAGAGCTTAGGGCTGTCCTATTATCTGATGTACATATATACCCAGCGTGAAGGAGTATTCTTCTTCACGCAACGTCTTCTGTTTATACTCATACCTATTGTTCACTTACTTATCTCTTCTCTAAAGAAGACCGCCGTTATTGTACCCTTCTCACCTACTACTTATTTTACCTTTATTTCTTACGTGAACCCTATACCTAACGCTGAATTTATACCTCCTACTCTTAGGAATCACCACCATACTCCACACCTGTAACCTACTTGTACCAAATTCGTACCCTACGGAATACTAGTAACACTGCTCCTTGAGATGGACGTAGTCCCTGAACAGCTGCCATCCCCTTGATCCAAGCATTAATTCCAGAGCCGACGCCCTACGCTTTCCGCTTTTCAGCCGCCATGTTGCCATGTTGCCAGTGCTTTTCGACACTGTACAAGGTGACCAATTGATTTTTCCCTCCCACACTCGCAGTTAAGTGTAGCATCAGCGTGATTGAAGCGGCGATGATATGCCGCAAAGTCTCCATGTCCGGTTCGGGCAGCGATTAAGCGTGCGAAGACCGCTCTCGGTAGCGCTAGCTCTGGTGGTTTCTTGCGCCGCATCTCGAGTTCAAGATCGGCGTAGTGTTTGGGGCGATTCAAGTGCCACCAGTCCGTCAACATCTGCCTGGCCACTTCACGGGCTTTCTGTCCTGATGAGGCGAGGGTCATCACACCATGTGTCGTCCTAGAGTTGTCCGACGAGTTAAGCTCTCTTCGAGCGAGTTCATCGGCGATTTCATTTCCTGCCAGCCCTTTGTGGCCCGGGATCCATCCTATTTTTACAGGTGCGGCTGATCTCGCAGCCAGTTTCACGAACTTTTGGATACGCCAGGATGATGAGCCTGTTGTTCCCGTCAGTAAAGCCTGAACAGCCGCAGAATTATCGAGTAGGATGTAGATAGCGCTGCGTCCTCGATCTCGATTACTGGCAGTAATTGCTTCTATAGCAGCCAAAGCTCCATGAATCTCCGCGTCGTAGACCTCCGCATTGGTAATTTTGCCTGAGCCACTTTGCTCGATTGTCGTACCTGTGCCACTGATAAAGGTCACAAAGGCCCATGACACTCTGTCGGTTGAAGCCCCAGAACCATCACTGTAAACGCAGATACAGTCGGGTGGGAGTGTCGGTAGCCACTCTCTTATGAAATTGGCAGCCTCTTTCTTGCTTGTCCAGCAAGGATTCGGCTGAGGTGGTACTGGAGGTCGGAGCGGTGGCGGAAGTTAAGCCTCTGGCAGAAGTCGGTACATCCTCTGGACTCTTGAATCATGAACTCTGTCCAGACCATGTCTGGTTTTGTTGCATGTCTTCAGTCCGAGTCGGTGGCGAGCGCTGTCTGTGCTTTCCATGGCCCGAAGTCGGAGCGGATGATAATCATCCAGTCTCCGGACGTGTGGCAGTCTTGAGCCTGCGTTCCTCGAGCAGAATGTGTGCTGGTGGAATGCCAGTCTCCCTTCTCAGGGCTGCGATGGGCATGGTGCGTCAGGTTGGTAGAGCCACGCGAGTTCCTAAGGCAGAAGTTTGGTCAATAACTTTGCACTGTCTCTTGCAAAAGTTGCGTGCAACACCCCGATATGTTTCCCTGGTTGGCCCCGGGTGCCACGATTCCGCTGCGTGTACCGCGATTGGCAGGACTACCGTGCGGATCACTGTGGTTAATAAGTCGGGTCTTGGTCCCTGAGTGCACAGAGTGAGTCGCCGGAAGTGTTGCACTAGCCGCATTGCTTTGCTGGTCCACTTTGCGACGTGGCTTTCGAAGGTCAGACCGCGATCAAGGTGTACTCCGAGCCATCGGATATCGTCGGATGCTTGTACATCGCGAGTGCCTACCCTTATAGCTGGAAGATCGTGAGCCCTGGATCTGGGGCCGACAAAGTAGACTACTTCGGCCTTATCTGGGTCGAAAGAGACGGCATTTTCAGCAGCCCACCCTAGGACTGCATCGACTTCTGTCTGGACAGCTGCTGCGGCTTCGTTCGGAGTTGAGCCTATGCCGAGGATAGCAACATCATCTGCATAGCCAAATCTCCAACTACTGCTCCCCACAACTTTGGCCATGTAAAGGGGGAAGAGAATTGGGGATAAAGGCGATCCTTGTGGCAGCCCACACTCTAGGTGAATTGGGTCTGTTACTCCATCCTCGTGTCTGACACGGGCAGATCGTTCTTTCAGGAAAGACTTTATCCAAATGATAGCTGGTTTCGGCCACCCAACTTTATTCATCCTTTGCAGCAGTCGTCCATGTAGTACAGCGTCAAATGCACCCTGTACGTCCAGAGTGACAAGGACTACTTTCTTCTGCCTCTTCATTGCATGCTCCACATCGTGGATAACGCATGAGACAAGGTCATTAGCTGATCTTCCGGAGAGTGCTCCAAAAAGCTGCTGCGGCACGGCCTTGTACGAAATGGCGGTGTAAGCCATGCGCCTTGCGACTAGTCTCTCAAGACCTTTGCCGAGAGAGGATAGCAATGCGATAGGTCTCCATCCTTTAGCTGTACTGAGATTACGGCCAGGTTTGGGGAGAAGAATTACTTCCGCTAGCTTGAATGCCTTCGGGAAGTGGTTTAGTCGAAGTGAGCCCTCAAAGAGTACTCTCACTGCTTGTCCAATTGACTGCCAGGCTGTCCTAAGAAGACGAACAGAAATTGCGTCTGCTCCAGGGGCTTTATTCTGGCAGGCCGTTGTGACCCACTTGGCTTCTTCGTCTGTGACGCTTGAGACCCATTGAAGGTTTCCGCGTCCTGGCTCGAGTTGTTCGGTGTCCACGTCGTTTCGGCTGGTGAACCGGCCGAGAAGGAGATCGCGCAATAGAAGTGCACGCTTTCCTGGATCCGATACAAAACCATCCGGAGTTTGGAGTGGTAGAGTAGCAGATGTAGATTGCGGCTTTGCCCAACGTGCCATCCGATACATGTCGACGTCAGTTGTGGCTTCGGAGAACTTCCGCCGCCAGTACTGGCGTTTCGCACTTCTGACTATGCGACGGAAATCCTTTCTTCTCTCTTCGTCCCTGAATATCCTGTATTCGCGTTTGGCTTGTGCGCACTCTATCGTCCACCAAGGTGCCGTCCTACCCTTCTTCGCACTCCCGCGTCTTCCGGTAGCCCTAATTGCATCGCTAATTGTTGGAAATGGAGACACAGAGTGTTGTGGACGTACGGGCCCTCCATTTCGTCTAGGTTCCCGACCCGATCTCGTGTGTATTTCAGAGGTTGGAACAGGCAATATGGTAGCTCTTCAGGCTACCTATTGGATATATGAGCGGCTGTATGGCGTGGGCGCAAGGAGGTTATTGGGGGTTTTCTATGCCTAGATGGCGCCACACTCGTTTATGCTGTGGCTTAGGCTCTGTGTCGCTTACACTTGTACTTGTAGCGCACACTTCCCACACTTTTAGCTGTAATCCGAACATGACACTCTTTTAGTCAACTTCTACTTTCGTTCCATGAATGTTGCGCCCATTAAATTGCGCGATATTTCCAACACTAATGGTTTGGACCAGCTTATCAGCGAGGATATCTACCGCGCTTATTGAGTCCATTGGCTGTAGCCCTATTCCATGAGCCCATCTACCAAGCACCTTGGCAAAGTCTTCGAGGGCGTCGTCTATCACTCAGAACGGTTGACCAGTTTTGATTACAGCTCTGGCTTGCGAGTTTGGACGGGGAACGTCTCCCGCAAAAGTTCTGTGATCCGATGTCGAGTCAAGCTGTTCGGATTAGGTCCTGGTCAACAATGTCTAGCCTAATTGTGCTATGTTGCAGGCTACTGTTCCAATTATTCATGGGGTCATCATCAGGGTTATGAGTAGTTTCGGTTTTGATGTGGGTTTTTAGATTGATACCTAAGCGTGTCGCATAGTAGTCAGACATGCGACTCGACTAGCATATGCACGGTAAACCTCAATCCTAAACTGATGATACAAATCAAGTTTTATATGCTACGTCCTGTATGGCTAGCGTGATTGGAATATGGGAAATTTACCTGTAGATAGATAAAGACGTTGTAGCCCTCTGATAGTTGGGACAAGTCTTCTACAATATCATATCGGAATCAATACTAGCTTCTCATAAAGCAATCTCATGAATTATTTCCAATGTCTGTGATAACAGACATACGTATACAATATTGACAACAACTTCAATGTCGATAACAAGCTCTATCGAAATATCTGCAAGGGCACCAGCGTTAGACCAGACCAGGTCGAGTGTGTTTCCAAAGTCGTGTGTCGGGACGCCCGGTGTGGAAGATAGGCCCATGCCGTGCTCGAACATCCACTCGGCGAGCACCTGGCCGTCTCCGTGTAGCCTAGTAGCCATTGGCTGCCAGTCGGTGTGAACAGCATTGAAGTCTCCGCCAATAACTGTAGGCCTAGATGGAGCCCATGATAGCAGCGACAAAAGGTCTGCTCCAGGAGCGCGGTATACGGAGACAAATGTGACTCCTTCTACCTTTACTGCAGTGAGATCTGGTGATTTCTCGCAGATTTCTTGCTGTTGGCAATGGATCCCTTTTCGCGTGTAGATGAGGGAGCGTGGCCTTGAAGAGTTAGCAGCAACACGGGGAGGCAAATGCCTATCAAATCCGGGATGCGACTTGGTGAGCCAGAAGCCGTCCTTGTGTTGAGTCCAGGGTTCCTGGATGAGTAGGACATCGGTTCCTGAATCCCAAGCGGATTGCAGGATGATGTCCGTAGCCGGGTCTCCTCTGCCCAGATTATCGCAGAGGAACGAGATTGTTGTTGCCGTTTTTTGAAGCTCGGTTGGGTTATGGTCCCTTACGGGCATTGAGCTACGTTTATATTTTCGTTTTCAGCAGTAGCCTCGGTGGCTCTCTGCTTTGCTTCCATCTCTCTGATCGAAGCATTCCTTTCTTTTTGACCCTGCTCGCGGATCACCGACAGCTGGTCCCTTGTGCGTTGCCCCGTCTTCCCACCAGCCCGTGTCGGCCTAGCCATACAGTTAGGCTCAGTTGCAGCATGTGGCCCGTGGCAATTGATGCACCTTGGTACGGCCTGTCTGCACTCGGTAGCTTTGTGCTCAATTGAGCCACAGCGGGTGCAGCGCTCTGCTCGTGAACAAATTTAAGTTGGGTGGTGTCCCCAGCATCGGTTGCATTGCGCAATTTTGAGCTTGCGCTGGAGTTCGTGAAGGCGCCCGCTTTCTTCAAACAGTCTTTCTCCAAGTTTCGGTTTTCCTGTTGCGAAGTGCAACACCCAGTCCGTTGACGGCCTGGCCATGCTAGTAGCGAAAGCACGAGCTGAGGTTGGTCTAACTCCTGTTTGAGAGCTGCTTCTTCTATTACCATCTCTGGTGTAACTATGGTGGGCCCTTCCAGAGTGTAAAGCTTGTCTGGGATATTCGGTGCCAGGACTGATATCCAGTTGGAGGCGGCTTCCAATTTCATTTCTGAGCTATCTAATATGGCTCCTCCTGAGAGAAGTGCACCTCTAGCTCCTTCCCCTTCGGCTTGTATTGCGAACCCTGAGTTCACGATAGTGACCTGTTTGATTGTCGAGTTGGCCAGACGCAGCTTGTTAGCTAGGCTAATCTTTACGAAGTAGGGTGACATACGTCTCCACGGGTGGTCAGGTTTGAGGCGCAAAAATACGCGCTCGTCAGGTCGCTGGGGGTTTGTTGCTGGAGCTTTAGGCTTCGGCGCGGAAACGGGCCTCACTGGCACTGTCTTGGGTGTTGAAGTTGGAGCCACTTGGTTTGCTGGCTTGTTTCTTTTTCCCAACACCTCGGTCCAAGATTTCTCTGTAGCGTTGTTGTTGGTTTTGTTTGAGCCCTGGTTGGGCTGGAGAGTTGCGGTTGTGGCTACCGGCCTTTGTGGTGCCGGTCTGTTCTTTTCTCTGGCAAGTATCAGCACTGGACGTGTGACGCTTGCAGGACTTTGTTTTGGAGGCTCTGTGACTTGAGCCGGGTTAGATGTGTTAGTATGGCCGCTTGCAGCCTTTGGGGGAGCGTTGGCGTCTGCTTGAGATGGGTTGCCCCATAAAATTTCCAGTATCTTGCCCTTAAGGGCCAGTAAGTCCTGATCAAAGAGTTTTCGAAGTCTCTCGTCAGTGACTGGTTCCAACAGCTTGCAGAACCCGATGATGAAACGCTCTGCTTGTGCAGAGCGCGTCTGGAATATCCTGCCCTGTTCGGCGAGGATTTCGGTCGCGACAATTTGAGGCGACGGAGTTTGTTGGTGGGGCGAGCTTCGATGACTCGCCTCGTAGATTGGCTCTACAAATTGTTGGGTGGGTGGTTGTGATGGCGGTTATGGCCCGTTAAGGACCATTTCGACGTCTTGATGCGTCGAACATTGAATGGGGAGGGGGGGCCAGGGGCCAGCCTCTGCGGAGGACTGGGGCGGCATGGGTGATTGAGAGATGAATTTGTCAGTAAAATGTCGTAAGTAGAATGCGATGTGATGATAGGCTTGGGGGTTCACAGCTGGTCGGACTCTTTTGTAATTTTTAGGTGTTGTAGTGCGCGCTAGAGCGTCGGGTAGTTCTGTAGGGACTGGGCCGTCCAGTACGTGACAGTAGTCACGAGCTGTAGATAGGCACGACGTTAAATTCAATCAAAATCAAAATATATATATACTGTGGATCCTGACTAGCGCATCTATGCTGAGGTCATCATATGATCCCCACATGATGATACATCTACTTTTACGTGTTAGATAAACCGACAGTTGCCCTTATTATGGTTTAGACCCAGACCTTTGGAGATTACCGGGCTGTTCAAATCGACGATTTGTATCAATTTGCTCCCATGTAAAAAATACCGATAGAAGGACAGAGATTTGCTGCCTGTCAGAGAAATTTTGCACGAGTCTAGTGGTGAGGTAAAATTTTCTATCTGAATAGAATAGAATTTTATCTATGTCCCTCCTGAGTCTATGACTTTGAAGGACAGCTAAAACTTTCTAAATAGCTTCAAAGTTTATAGTAAATTTGGATATAGATGTGCTTAATATTTGCTAATAGATGATGAGGGTCATGCCATATTATCTTCTGTCTGAATTTTCAATAGACTCAGCATTTCAGACGTTAGCCGACCAGACAATCATACACAATTTCCGGCCCTTCAATAATTCGCTCACTTCAAGATTCATCACGACTAGACTCATTCAGTAGATGAAAGCCCTGGGTATTTCTGATTACAAATAGCCGTTTAGTTGGCGATGAGGGTGTACATGGCGACGAAGACAAGCTTGGATGACCATAAGTTTTGAGATTTATCTATGGTGGGTACTCACGGACAAGCTTTGCCTGTTTTACGTAAGCAAACATACCTCAATGTATTATTAATTCATTTTATTGTCCTGTTATCGACTTTAAAACTTGTTGTCGATATTGTATATGTATGTCTGTTATCACAGACATTGGAAATAATTCATGAGATTGCTTTATGAGAAGCTAGTATTGATTCCGATATGATATTGTAGAAGACTTGTCCCAACTATCAGAGGGCTACAACGTCTTTATCTATCTACAGGTAAATTTCCCATATTCCAATCACGCTAGCCATACAGGACGTAGCATATAAAACTTGATTTGTATCATCAGTTTAGGATTGAGGTTTACCGTGCATATGCTACTCGAGTCGCAT
Source organism: Blumeria graminis f. sp. triticale (assembly GCA_905067625.1). Lineage (NCBI taxonomy): Eukaryota > Fungi > Ascomycota > Leotiomycetes > Helotiales > Erysiphaceae > Blumeria > Blumeria graminis. The sequence goes on along the minus strand of LR898472.1, from coordinate 6,157,952 downwards.
GTCTGACTACTATGCAACACGCTTAGGTATCAATCTAAAAACCCACATCAAAACCGAAACTACTCATAACCCTGATGATGACCCCATGAATAATTGGAACAGTAGCCTGCAACATAGCACAATTAGGCTAGACATCGTTGACCAGGACCTAATCCGAACATCCTGTCTGAGTCTAAGACTATGGAGGACATGCAGATCCTCTCTGCCTACAGGCCAAGGATACTTATACCAGTAGTATATCTCCTCCTATGCCTCCCATACAGCTCCCCTCAAACAGTACCACCCCTCACAAGTCCTCATTCGATCATACACTTAGAGGAGCCCTTAGCCCTTCATTATCTCCCCTCTCCAGCCAACGAAACGATGGCCATCTGCGGGTGTATGGCAGCCGGGAAAAATCGCAAAAACCATTGGGTGCGGAGCTCTCCTGATACCGACATTAGGACAAAATCCGAAGACATGGTGCCCCTTCTGAAGCGTTCGAAGAGACCGGCCAGCTGGGTGCTGCAGACTTGTGTGTACCTCGAGAAATTCACACTCTGCCTTTCTAGCCTCCTTCCAACTCCTTCCCGAAGGTCGTGCTGAAATGTCAGAAAAGTCTTGACAGTCCGTGATTGCTGTAAAGTAGCTTAGCCTAACTTCTTTTGTAACGTCCAGGGCGCTGGGGAGTGCCGTTGACTCATCGACAAAAGAAGCCCTCCTGGCTAATTAGCCGAAATCTTAATCTTGGCGCCCACAAAAAATCCAAAGTTGAAAACTCCTCGAAAATGTCAGTCCCGACACGGTCTTCAGAGACCTCCTTCCCCTCTCGCTCCACATCTCAGGCGCCTGTCCTCCCCAAGATGTATAATCCCATTAGAGCAGCAGTCCCCCATAAACTAAGACCCCAACTTTGTATATTATGACTTAATATCCTCCTTGCGGGTATAAATAGCGTCGTAAATTTGTAGTGAGTGATGGCCGGTAATAAATGAGGCAAGCTCCTGTTTGCAACTGGGGTAACGCCGTTATCGGTCGTTGAGGCGAGATGATATGTGGATAGAAAGAGGTTGAGGACTCAGAAGATAATGGTGAGTGCTGCATGATTGAGAAGTCGTCAAATGGAGATATGCATGTGTTCGCTTTCGACTTCGATTTAGATGCGATTCTTCTTGGCTATCCCAGATATTCAATACCTCAATGTAGTATTTGCGAATAAATTTCGGAATACATGTGTTTCCAAAGTCAAAAGTGTCATGCTACACATGCTTCTAGCACTAGTCATGTCTTCAAGCTGGATGGCTGCATTTAGATTGAATGGATTACGAAAAGGCTGTGCATGAACATGGGTCGATAGAGCGATAAAGAGCTTTCCAGAATAGTAACAGAGTATAAAGACACACGCACAATTCGGCAAACAACGAGGCCTGATAGTTCAGTGGTAGAATTCTTGCTTTGGGTGCATTAATGTAAGAGGTCTCCGGTTCAATCCCGGATTAGGCCCGCTGGTCGACTTGGCCCCCGTAGCTCAATGGTAGAGCGCGTCACTAGTACACACAACAATGACGAGGTTGACGGTTCGATTCCGTTCGAGGGCAATTACTTTTGCTCCTCCGGAACCGTCCGAAAGATACGTTTGCAACCATTTATGTGGTACGCGTTCAGTCAGGACACGTTAGTCTCAGATTACATGTCTTCTAATGTTAACCTTCTTGCACTCTTTATTCTTGTTTATAAGCATGTAGGAAATAACACCATCGCCCTCCACGAGATTAAGCCGAGCGGGGTTAGACCTGATTAAGTTAGCAAGTGTGCAAAAGATTTTATGTTGAAATAATCAGCGAGATAGGAGGTCCCAGCATCTCTTTAGACGTGGTACGGGTATATGACCTCTCGGAGCTCATTGACATTAACACGACCTGCAATAAAGCCGAAGCGAAAACTAAAATAAATTTACAATGATATCTGAGTTATCATTACCCTGCGTCGCATCCTCATCTTCCAATCTTATCATTCTTCGGCAGACTGTAACATCTGCTTGTAGTTAAGAATTGAATGAACTTCTGCCATCCCTTCTCCCCTATCATTTCCCTTGCCCAAGGTGGGGCGTTTTCTCCCAGTGCCACCACCGCGAAGCAGATCGGCAATCTGAAAATGCTAGGGTCGTGCCCTCAGATACAAACACACTTCAAATCTTCATGTTCAGGTTTAGGTTTGAAATGCCGATGATGGTCGGCCTAGTCCCCGTGGTGAGTCGATTTTTGCCGCAATCAGGTGGATGCCTGTTTTAGTTGTAACGGCTGGTAAGCCAATTGGTCCCTGTAGTCTGTGATGGTCAACTTAGACCTGATTCTTTTTTTTTTTTGAATCATATTGTATTCAGCTATCTAGCTATGACAATCAAATATTCAATTAATTTTACATTGTAGAATGACACCAGCTAACACCCCAATCACCTCTCAATTCATCTTTATGTCCATATTTATGTACCTATATCATCTCCTTTGTATGCTGACATACACTTGGATGTATTCAAAAATTCTAGAAGGGCTTCCTTCCCCTTTTGATTCTAGTAAAATTTGTAATGAAAGAGGCAATAGACCTGATTCGAATGGCGCTAGTGTGCGACGCCACCCAATACAATACTTTTGCGTCGGCATTTTATGGTATTCACATGGCATCGGACTCGGCACTGCCACCAATGTTGATAGGCCTACACTGACTGGGAATATACGAGACCGAGTAAAATTCCTCCAGACCACAACGTGATAGTGCTGTATTGAATAACAGAGTCCTCACTTCGACGAGGATTTCTAATCGCTTTCGCCGCCTGTATCGTCTTCATCTCTCAACACATCCTCCATAACCATTTCATGAAGCTAACCCCGATCCGATCAGATGGTAGGGTCGGAGCCGTTCTCATCACCAACCCTTGATCATGGAGGAAAAGCCATCCGATGAGTTTCCGGAGCGTACCCAGCACCCGAGGAGACGGTGGATTGGATCAAGTCGACCTCGACTGTTACAAAGAAGGGAGATATAGATGAATATGCGCACCTCATGTGGTCCCGGTGTCTAGGCCTTGCTGGCGGGGCTGCAGGTTTTTTGAGACTTTTTCCCGCGCACGCAGTTTCCATTGCTACCTTTTTTTTTTTTTATTTTTTTTTTTGGGTAGAGGTTCCCTGGAAAAGGTGGCCGAATTCTACGGGTAAACACTGAGCTGAATGGCTCTATCATCAAGGGGAAAATATCAATAATCTTTCAAGTAACAAAGAGGATAGGAGCACTGTATATTATGTGGCCTGGGTCAGAAAAGGAGCCCAATGTGCTAGATGTCATAGACTCAAGTAGTACAATAAACACAACAAACACCCACACACAATTTTTGAGGTTTAGCTACGCCGACGATATTGGTATCCTTGGATTTGGCCGGACGATTGCAGAGGTCTCAGCCGCAGCTCAGGACGAGGTCATAACTACTGGACTGGGCTCGAATAATGCTGTCGCTTTCGATACAGAAAGTCCGAAGTTGTACAATTTCCCGGACGATACCGCGAAACATCGGTTGGAATTTATGTCAACGGAACCCTCATAGAGCCGTCGCAAAATGTCCGCTGGCTTGGTGTGTACCTCGATCCTCGACTAAACTTCAAACACCACGTCATAACTTGGTGTGGCAAAGCGTTGAAAATTGCACAGCACATGCGTCGCTTCAATACAGCCTACCGAGGAGCGCTCCTGGGGCGTGGTTAAAGCGATCGACACATGTATTGTCCCAATCGCAACGTACGGAGCTGACGTCTGGTGGCCTGGCCTTAGACGCCCAAAAGTACGAGGGATGGTGACACCGCCCACTGCTGGCCTATGTTATGATTGATAAGGCTGTCTTAATGGGCTTAGGTCAGCACTACCGGTAATGAGAACAACACCCAACGCTGTACTACATAGGGAAGGAGGAATACCAACCGGAAAAATCATTCTCGAAGGAAACCGACTTCGCCTCTCTGCCAGAATGCAAACACTTGACGACCGCCATCCGCTTAGGATCCGTGCTGCGTTTGCCCAAATGTCGGTACGCGAAAATATAAAAAGCACAATGAAAATCTGCGCGTCCTGAAATTCAAATGTCACGGGCTCAGCGTGCTTATAGACAGCTACCAGAGGCAGAGGCCGCGGAACCTCTTGCCCCACCATTTTATCAATCGCGGCCGGGTTCGAAGGTTGGTTCGAAAAAAGACAAGTAGAAGCTTGTAAACTTTGGATCACTGATGTGCCAAAGTCAGAAATTTGTGGCTTACTCGGACGGAGCATCGGAGGGAAAGGGACGCTCAGCTGGGGGTTTGTCCTAAAGCTGGATGGGAAAACCTTTCAAAAAGGAAGTGGCATAAAGCACGTGGAGAGGCTTTAGATGCAGAGATATGGGGGCACAGGAAGCTCTTAAAGCAGCGTTGGGTCACCTAAGAGGGAAGGAGTACCTGGCGAAGGGAACGACGCAGTGCATTAATGTTGATGGATAGTCGACATGCGATAAATGCACTGAGCACGGGCAGGTCTCGACCAGCCACGAGGAAGTACGAAAGTTTCGCGAATTGTCTGGGCTAGCTCAGGTAAGAATAACGTGGTAGCAGGACACTCGGGAATAAATGGAAATGAGGAAGCAGACGCAGCGACCAAATCCGCCCTACGAACGCTTCCCAGCGTGGAAACTGAACCAGCAACTACCACGACAGCATTTCTACACCAAAAATTGCATCGACAGCGACAGACTTTGCTAAACAGTGGGTGAATGAAACTTGCCCGTCACGGTATCGTGAGCTAGATCTGCTCATGCGCCGTCGTAAACCACCAGAACTGGAGCTTTCCAGGCTACAGTTACGACATTTCATTACAGCCCGTACGGGCCACGGCAATTTCGCGGCGTACCATCGTCGCTTCAACAATCCGCACGCTATTACAGAGTGCATCTGTGGGGAGGAAACCACCTCTACCCACTTCATACATTGTCGACTCAACGCAAATATCACACGTCGAATCAGAGGGTCATTGTCACACAATGCCTTCTTACACAAGCTACTCGTGCCTAAGTGCTTCGAGAGCTTCAAACAATTTGCGCAGGATACCAATTGTTCTGGGTATTCTCCTGTGCATCCATCTCCTACTCTCAGTGGAGATCGAATATAACTCGTCAGGAAACTAAACCTGACAAAATGGGAATCGAGGCGAGGAGTATTGCTTCCCATTCTAAATTATTTGCAATTTATCTTTTTCTTTTGTCAATTTTGGGGAAAAGGAGTTCGCGTCGGCGCATATTTTTAACTTACTTGCTGGTTTTGTGGTGGTTCATGCGGTGGAATCAAGCTGGGTATGTCTTAGATGTAGTTCTGGCTGTAAACATCGGTCCTGTACTCATAGTGGATTTGGAGCTTTAGCTTAGGACTTGAATAAAACAACAACAACACGAGGCTGGCAGACACACATTAATAGGAGAATGGTCACAGCATTGAAGGATTGTCAGGAACTGAGGATAGAGCAGCACCCTCATATTCTTTCCCTAAACTACATCGGAATATTCTCTCATCTTAGAGCGTTTACCGGTTACAATGGTTGCTATGGGTTACAAATGAAGTAATAGACTAGCAGCAGGCGCACCCCTTGAAGCCTTAGTTGCTCTGGTTACTATGATGTATATATGGGTTGGGTAGAGCCGATGTAGAGGGCCACGTCTTGTTTTCCGTCTTTCACTGACCTTGTCTCTTGTCCTAGTTTCTCTTGTCCCTTGTCCTCAGTTATAGCTAGAATCCCGAATTAATACCTTAGTCTATGACAAATCTTGTCAGATATCACTCGCACTTCTAAGTTATCTATAAAACACAACCCCTGGTACCCTCGAGTTTGACATTACAAGACGTCCACACCATTTCCCTTAGTGCCCATGCCTAGTACATTCAAATCGCCCGAGGTACAATTCTACGACATGGATGACGAAACCGCCTCAAGACAGGAATCACCCGATAATAACACCCCTCTGATACCGGCTCATTTCTGGAACGTCCAGTACCTTCTTCAAGTCCCCGGAGCATTGATTGCGGCGTCGTCTCTTGATCCAGCCCGCGTTGCTGAAGTTTTCGCCGAAACAAAACCAAAATTCGAAGCTCCGTCCTCGTATTCTCCGCCAGGCCTATCTGAATTCCCGAGTAGACTCTCAGTGCCCCCCATCTCGCCGTATGATGGAAACCAAGTTCTCTCCGAGCTTTTTGCTCTCAGCTAAACAATCAGATCCAAAGCCATAATCACCTCTTTCCTTCAGAAATCTCGAAGGTCCGCTTCGCATACCAATGCCTTGGCCCCGGCGCCCTGATTAAAATGAGATCCTGTTTTCGTTGTCTGGAGGATCCCTCAGCTCCCCCCGAGATTACAACAATGAATGAGTTTATGGCAGCCTTAAGACAACAATGTCAAGATCCTGGCCTAGAAGATAAAGCCACTCGAGCCGTAGAGACAATGACCCAAAGAAATATGAAGTTTCAAGATTTTATCACGCTCTTCGAAGATAATATTGTTGACTCAACATATGGGTTGTCTGAAAAAGGTGTTTGGAAGAAGATGCTTGAGCGTAGACTCTCCTACAAATTAAGAGATATTCTACTTTCTGCTTCCGATGCACCAACCGAGTACCACGCTTTCGTAACGTACCTCAGAAAAAAAGATGCCGGAATTCAAGAAATGAGGGCGGCGTTCCCTTCCACTTCAACACCAACATCGACCTTTGCTCCTACTCCCAACTGGCTCCCTCAAAGAGAAAAATCTCCCACGTCTTTTAGACCTATGAGCCAAGGTCAATCAATCTCACCCTGGTCACAAAGAGCAAATGAATTAACCACCTCGCAAGGAGGAACGGCAATGGATCTGGACGCAATTTCAAGGGAGAAGGGCCCTGATGGACGCCTAACGCCACAAGCCAAAGATGCCCGACGCTCACTAGGACGCTGCTTTAGATGTAACACAAAAGGTCATCTCGCCCTCAATTGTTCGTTAAATAATTCGGGTATTTCTGTGTCTACAGCGGAAAGCATATCAGAAGGATCGGAATTGCTAAAAGGTTAACTCCAACGAGAAGTCGCCCGTTGGAGTCGTTAACGGTAGGACACGCAGGTCTTACTGAGTCTTTATCCTCCTCTCGTCACATGTACGTAAAAGTAAAAATAGGAAATGAAACTCTGTATTCCCTCGTAGACACCGGCGCTTCTGGTTTTGCTTTCATTTCTGAGTCCATGTCTCAACGCCTTCGCCTCCCTTGCCACACCTTACCTTCGCCCGTTCTTCTTGTTGGATTTGAAGGAAAAAGAGGACCATTGGTCACACACAAAGCGAGTTTTACTCTGACCATTGGAAGGCACACGGAAACTGTTACGGCATACATCACTAACCCCTGCAAACATGAATTAATTCTTGGGCTCCCTTGGTTGGAAAAGCACAATCCTTACATCAACTGGGAGGTACATAGCATTACTTTTGGTGAAAAATGCTTGCAAAATTTATGCTGTCAATTTGAGACCACTGTGCCATATGAAAATTCAGTTACTCCTACGGCCGCAAATAATATACCAGATAACAGTGTTGCCCTGCCAAAGTTATGCCCAACTATTCGAACCACTTCACTTAGTGAATTAACTGCCAAAGAATTCTCAGCACTCAGCCAGCGAGTTGACCATGAATACTTCGCTCTTAGCCTTCGAGATCTCGACATATTAGTTGATTCAACAATGGAAAGAATGCCGACAATATTAGTTGGACAAACTAAGATAGTTTTGCCAAAAGATGCAGACCCCAAAAAATATTTACCTCAGCAATATCACGATTATCTCGACGTTTTCGACCGTGGACGGGCCAACAATTTACCACCTCATCGACCTTGGGACCATGCAATTGATCTCCAACCTGGAAAAATGCCCCCTGCCTCACGACCGTATTCAATGAACCTTAACGAACTCAAGGCCCTCAGAGAGTATCTTGAAAAAGAGCTCGCAAAAGGGTTCATACGTGTCTCTAGGTCTCCAGTTGCTGCACCAGTTCTGTTCGTAAAAAAGCCAAACGGGGACCTTCGTTTCTGTATTGACTATCGAGGATTGAACGCTATATCGATAAAAAATAGGTATTCTCTTCCTCTAATTACGGAAACACTCAGTCAACTTTCTCAAGCTAAGTTTTTTACCAAATTGGACGTTATTTCAGCTTTTAACAAACTTCGTATCAAGGAGGGAGATGAATGGAAGGCTGCATTCACTTGTAGATATGGACTTTTTGAACCCCTTGTTCTCCCTTTTGGTCTTTGCAATGGCCCTGCCTCTTTTCAAGCGTACATCAATCACGCTCTCCGCGGACTCTTGGATAACTACTGCACAGCCTACATGGACGATATTCTTATATACTCGGACAATCTTTACGACCATCGGAAACATGTTAGAATTGTCTTGCAGCGCCTTCGTGAGCATGGCCTACAAGTAGATATCTCGAAATGCGACTTCGAAACAACACAAGTCACTTATCTGGGCCTGATAGTGTCGACAAGAGGTATTTCTATGGATCCAAAGAAGGTGGCTTGCATTCAAGAATGGCCGACCCCCCGATCTGTCCGTGATGTACAGAGTTTCCTTGGATTTGCGAATTTCTATCGCCGGTTTATCCCAGAGTTTTCACGCCTAGCCACCCCGTTGACTCAACTGACGAAAAAAGAAATCATGTTTGAATGGAGTCCCGCTTGCGAAAGTTCATTTTGCAGAATTAAGCGTGCATTTCGAGAAGAAACAATGCTGGCCCACTTTGATCCCAGAAAACAAACCATTCTTGAAACCGATGCCTCTGACTATGTAACTGCAGCTATATTATCGCAGTATGATGATAATGGAATTTTAAGACCGGTAGCTTTCATGTCCAAGAAAATGCTTCCTGCGGAGTGTAATTACGACATCTTTGATAAGGAATTGTTGGCTATTGTAAACGCTTTTGAATCGTGGACTGCAGAATTAGGGTCAGTTGAAGCCAGCACACTGGTTCTATCGGACCATAAAAACTTGGAGCACTTCACTACCACTAAGAAATTGAACCGCCGCCAAGCCCGATGGAGCGAACTGTTGGCAAACTATGACTTCAAAGTTATTTTTAGACCGGGTAAGCAAAGTGGTAAGCCTGATGCCCTAACAAGAATTAGTAGAGATAAACCATCAGATGCTGAGGATGAAAGGACACAATACCAGAATCAGGTCTTAATTAAACCATGTCACATACTTCGTCGTATTGATACCAGTAATGTCCTAAATCTGTCCCCTGTCGAGGAATTGCCCATGTCAGCGCCGTCATTAATTGATTGGAAAAAACACTGTCAGGAAGATGAATTCTGCCAGAGAACTCGAAAAGATATCGCGAATCCAAGCATCGAACGAAATGATATTCAGTTGGCCAGTTGCACACTTACAGACTATTCCTTCAGTTTAAATGGAAATGAATACGTTCCGAAGGTACTCCGTGAAATACTCTTGAAAGAACTGCATGAAACCCCGCTTTATGGTCATCGAGGGGCCGCTGCCTTGTACAGTTTATTGAAACGAAACTATTGGTGGCCCGAATGCCATAAAGATTGCACCAAGTATGCTAGAGGTTGCGAAGCGTGTCAACGAAATAATCCTTCTGTGCGCAAACCGTATGGACTTCTACAGCCACTGGCTGCGCCAAATGCCGCATTCCGTCACCTAACGCTAGATTTCATAGGACCTCTTCCAATGAGTAAATCTAGAGGGTATAATTTTCGTTACATACTTCAAGTAGTTGATCGTTTAACCAAGCGGGTTTGGATAGCAGCTTTAGAACGGCCCACAGCGAGAGAAACGGCTGAAGCTTTCCTAGAAAATGTCGTTCGATTCAGTGGCCTACCCGACTCATTAGTGTCAGATCAGGGAAGAGCATTTATTGATAAAACATGGAAAGAAATCTGCCAGAGACTGAATATTACTCACAAATTATCGACCTCATATCATCCAGAGACTGATGGGCAAACCGAAAGAGCTAATAAAACTTTGGAAGTATACCTCAGGCATTATGTAAATTATCATCAGGATGATTGGGCTAGAAATTTAGCCATCGCAGAATTTTGCTGTAACAACCATGTTAATGCCTCGACAGGAGTTTCGCCATTCTTCGCGAGCTTTGGTCATCATCCTCGCTTAGATTTTAGGCCGGAGTCAGAAGCTCCGAATTGCCGAGACATGCCGGAGTTTGTATCCAGGATGCAAAAACTGACACAGCTGTGCAACGAAAGAATAACCCTTGCCCAGGCCTTCCAAGCGACTTACGCAAATGAAAAAAGACTTCCAGCTCCGAGATATAAGCCAGGCGATATGGTTTTCTTATCATTAAAAAATCTTACACTCTCAAGGCCTACCAAAAAATTAGATCACGTTAGAGCTGGACCTTGGCGCATAACTGTAATGAAATCGCCTCTTGTAGCTAAACTTGATCTACCACCTCAGCTCAAAATTGACAACAATTTCCACGTTAGTCTTCTTCGCCCAGCGTACACAGGCTACCCTTCACAACATCAGGAGTCGCCACCACCGATTGAAATCGCTCCTTCTGGCCACGAAATTCACGAAGTAGAATCGATTTTAGATTCCAGGATACGAAGAAATAAAGTACAATATTTAGTACGATGGACGGGTACTAATGATACAACTTGGGAGCCTTTCGAACACCTAGACAACTGTAGGGAGTCACTGGTAGATTTTCATAGGAATTATCCTAATGCGCCACGCGCAGCGGAGTGCGCGCTTTGAAAACGGAGGGGTAATGTCAGGAACTGAGGATAGAGCAGCACCCTCATATTCTTTCCCTAAACTACATCGGAATATTCTCTCATCTTAGAGCGTTTACCGGGTTACAATGGTTGCTATGGGTTACAAATGAAGTAATAGACTAGCAGCAGGCGCACCCCTTGAAGCCTTAGTTGCTCTGGTTACTATGATGTATATATGGGTTGGGTAGAGCCGATGTAGAGGGCCACGTCTTGTTTTCCGTCTTTCACTGACCTTGTCTCTTGTCCTAGTTTCTCTTGTCCCTTGTCCTCAGTTATAGCTAGAATCCCGAATTAATACCTTAGTCTATGACAAATCTTGTCAGATATCACTCGCACTTCTAAGTTATCTATAAAACACAACCCCTGGTACCCTCGAGTTTGACAAGGATGCTGCGATCGCGAGAATCATACACGATAGATTAACTCAATACTTTATCAATTCTACTTCCAGTACTTACGTACCACTCGTATACAAAAATCTTATTCTAAAAGGTAGGTATATTCACTGTGTAATTGTTAGTAGTATATCTATTAAGATATACGTACTCTGATCACTTTTATAACTTGATAAGAGACACTGCACAGCAAATGTAAGGCGTAGATGAATCAGTATTGAATTGATATCCCACAGTAGTGATATGAGTTGGGTCTTATAGAAGTCCCCATCCACCAAACTGTGTTCCAATTATCTACTCTATTCTAAACGTGTCTCATTCCCTCGAACAACTGAGAAGCACTCTGTCAATGACTTGTGTCATCAAAGAATGACTACTCCTTCACTTGACAGATCGTCTCTACGACTCGTCGCTTACATTACTCGGTGAGTACTAACTGACGCGTCTATTTTCCACATAGAGCACGGCTCGTAAATAAGCGAGTCGTGGAATCCCATACTGGAGGTTCCACGTTCTATCTACTAGGATATGATATGTTTCTCTTACAATGTCGTCAATTATTCTTTTTATCTTCTATTCTCTTCAAGGCTCTAGGGAAGATTGAATGGTAGTATGTCGCAGTATGTAACCAGGTGACATCATGGACTACTGACAATTATTCGACAATAACTGTACTTCGAAAATTCATATAGCAATGTACCGACAGGACTTATGTACAGATACTTGGTACCCACTTTAAAGTATATCACCATCTGTGCAGGTGTTAAGGGCGAAGAGGATTACGGACACCGCACGTAAACAGTACCCTAAAGAATTAATATTTTTCTATAGAGATTAACTACAGGAAATCTGTTACATTAAATATGTCCTATGCAGCTACCAATGATCTTTATTCCTGACACGTAATCCTTCGCTACTGAGTGATCTATTTCCCAGCCTCAGCATAATTAACTGAGTGATTCGAGTTGTGAGAAACGACCCCATGTTAGATCACGTGATTGAAGTCCCTGAACGAGGCTGGGCCTGAAAGATAGCCCAGCCTAATCGAACGGGGCACAGCCCGTAACAGCAGGAAGTACTAAAATCTTACTTCCATGCCTTACCATCCCACATTAACCTATGCCAATGTGTAGAGCTGCGCGCCTGTTGAAACTTCCTCCGCTGGGGAAGGACACGATTCAGACCACATTTCGCGCGGAGACATGTCTGGATAACTCGGAATTTTGGGATATTTCCCTAGATGTATATCTGCGGATAAGGGGTGGCTTGGGGTGAGGAAAAAGCCGGCATAAATTTGGAATGGTTCTTGCAAATAAAATCCGAAGCGTGAGTGCGCTAGGTTTAAATTAAGTCATCTATCCTGTACTTTTTCTCTGATGTTTTGTCATAGCTAGATAGCTACATACAAAAATAAAATCCGATGCAAATTAAAACACCCAGCTGTCTGTAGTAAATTTGGTACCCAGTTCCTGAGTACGCGCCCTACTGTGGCGAGTTTCATTCGATCTACTATCTTTGTGACAGTATTCACTAGTTCGAGCACTCTTCGATCGAGATTATTCGCCTTTTTATTTCTTATAAGTCCTGCACGCTCTGTCACGGCGTAGAATAGGCACAAGTGAAAGTACAGCTTGTATGGCGATAATTCAATCTGTGAAGCAAATACTAAGCTGGAGAAGAATAGAAAAGAACAGGATCTCATTACAAAAAGCCCTGAGGCTATTCCTATTCGGGCGGGTTTCCACTAAATCGCCGCGTCCGTGCTCCTTCATGCATCAGCCATCAGTCTCACATCCTCCCTCCACGTAATTGTATATCATGGCGGAGCAGAATGCCGTGCCGTGACATCACCCCCTCCTCAGTCTTCGATTGTCCCAAATCGACTAATTTCTGCGGCGGCGTTGGTTGTCACGACCTTGGTTGGTGACCATATTATCTTCCGGATGTTCCTCACTAAATCTATCATGTGCGGCATCGTCCAACCACGTAGCGAGACGTCTTGGTGGCCCTGGCAATTTAGGGTGCTCAGCGTGGAACTTTTCTAATATGAGGGGTGCGTTCCGAAAGTTGGCAGCCGGATACCATTCCTCGTCTGCGTCCCAGCCTTCCCATTGAACCTTGTACTGCAGCCGATTGCGATACAGCCGCGCGTCTAACACTTTCCCGATCTCCCATTCTAACTCTCCATTGACCTCTTCTGCCGGCGGCTCTGGATTGGCCTGGCCGGGCAACGGGTTATCTGGATCTTTGCGCAGTCGGTCTGGTGAAAATACAGGGTGTATTTTCCAAGAGGCGGGTAGTTGAACGCGGAATGAATGCCCTTCTTTGGCAATGATCCGATATGGTCCCACCATTGGATTTTCCAGCTTATCCGACGGTCTCGTAGTTCTCCAAGCACCGCGCCGGATATACACTTTATCTCCAACGTCAAAGTCTACTTCTCGGCGATGTTTATTGGCTTGAACACGCTGTTGTTCCTGTGAGCGTTTGACGCTCTCTTTAGCATAATCCAACGCGCTGCTAATCCGTTTAAGCCACACCGCGGCCTCGTCCCGATTCAGCTTCTCTCGAGGGGTTCGTGGTTCCAGTCGCTGATTCCAGTCAAATTCTAAACGCATTTCGTAACCATAGTCAATCATTGATGGCGACAATCCTGTAGATTCATTTGGAATAGCTGCCGCAGCAGCATCTAGAGCGGGAAGCAGCTCCGCCCAATCGTCTTGGTTGAAATTGACAAATGGTCGCAGTCGCTGGTCAATGATCTGGTTAATAATTTCGGTCTGGCCGTCTGTCTGCGGATGTTCTGCCGTAGATAGCTTGAGTTTGACGCGCGCTAACCTTGACAACTCATCCATGAAATCCGAAATGAATTGCGGACCGCGGTCGCTGGTAATGGTCTTCGGTGCGCCACGGAATCGCCAGACATAACGGTAGAACAAGTCTGCAGCAGTCTTTGCTGTAGCACTTTTAGTGGTGGGGATGGAGATTTGGCGTTTAGACAATCTATCAACAGCTACCCAAATGTTATTAAACCCTCGTTTGTCTGGTACCCCCACATCGTGAAAATCCATCGATATATCATCCCATGTACGTTCTGGAATGGCTAAAGGCTGTAGTAAGCCCGGTGTCTTGTCTCTAGGCTTATGCGATCGTCGGCAGACATGGCAGTTCTGCACATAACGCTCGATGTCTGCTGCGTATTGTGGCCACCAGTACCGGTCGCCGATTAGTTTCCTCATTTTGTTTCGTCCTGGATGAGCGGTGGATGTAGATTCGTGGATCATCTTCAACACTTGAGTACGGAGATTGTCTTTGGCTGACACCACCACGCGTCCCTTATGAAGCACCAACCCGGTAGGTTCCAAAGAATAAGGTTCTTCCCGCTGTCGTGCTTGCTGGCGTAGATCCTCGAGATCGGGATCTGCTCGGTTGGCCATAAAAATACGATCAATAGTATCCAGATCCTCGTCGATGGGCGCTAACACCTTGCTGTCATGTGGCAACGTAACTTTCTTTTGAGGGAGGAGGATTTTCGTACGTTCCAGTTCTTTTGCAGCTTTTTGTCTAGGGGTGAGTTCTTTCTTGCGAGATAACGCGTCTGCCAGAATATTTTCCTTGCCTGGTCGGTACTGAAGGTCGAAACTGAATTGCGATAGCACCTCTGACCATCGGATTTGCCTATCGTTGAGTAGCTGCTTCTGACCAAAGTATTCCAGAACTCGGTGATCAGTCAGAATCACGAACGGCTCCCAGGTGCTGGTGAGCTCTGCGCGCCATTCTTTCAAGCATTGGATGATAGCCAACAGCTCCTTATCATGGATCTCATAGTTTGCCTCCGGACCAGTCAAGGTTCGGGAGTGAAAAGCCACAGGATGCCACACGCCTTCCTCCTGCAATTGACTGAGTACTCCTCCTGTTGCTAGATCAGAACAATCGGTCTCTATACGTGTAGGCTTCTTCTGATCGAAGTACAGTAAAATGGGTGGGCTGACCAATTTCTCTTTCAGGGCAAGGAACGCTTCTTCAGCTTGCTCGGTCCATTGGAACAACTGGCCTTTTGGGATTGCTGTCAGGTTGTACAGTGGCTTAGCGATCCGGGAGAAATTCTCTATAAAGTTACGGTAATAGTTGCAGAACCCCAAGAAGGATTGAATGGCAGTCTTGCTAGTAGGTCTCTCCCATGCGCGAATACTTTCCAGCTTCTTCGGGTCTGGCAGGAGTCCGGAAGTGTTAACAATGAAGCCCAGAAAATTAACAGATTTTTGATTAAAGCGGCACTTCTTAATATCCACCTGCAGTCCAGCCCTGTCCAAACGCTGAAGGACCTCGCGTACTTCTGCCACGTGTTTACTTTTATCTTCAGAGTGGACGCATACATCATCCATATATGCGGAAACGTAACGAGCGAGCAGATCGCCTAGGACCGAATTGATATATCTTTGGAAAGTGGCCGGGCCACCTGACAGACCAAAAGGTAACACGCGGTAACGGTATTGACCGAATCGAGTACAAAACGTAGTCCATCCCACGGAGTCTGGATGCATCCGGATACGGTTGAACGCATGGATGACATCTAGAATGGTGAATTTCTTAGAACCAGCCATCTTGGCTAATGTCTCACCAATGAGGGGCAGAGGATAGCGATCTTTCCGCGTGTGTGCGTTTAATTTCCGGTAGTCTACACAAAATCGAAGGTCTCCATTCTTTTTCTTGACAAACAAGACCGGGGAATTGAACGGAGAATCGCTGGGTTCGATGAACCCGTTCGCCAGGTTCTCCTCGATGTAAGCATGTACGGTATCTAGCTCTTTCTGATTCATTTTATAGAGGGGAGCTTGCTTGAGCTCAGGCTCGCTATCCAGATTGATCTTATGGTCGAACTCCCTATGCGGCGGCAATTCCTTTGCGCGTCTTTTGGAGAAGACATGGGCAAGATCGTGATATTCAGGAGGTAATTGGGCCAACAATTGTGTCTTCTCTTCTTCTTCAGCGAGCTCCGCAATGTGCGCAATCTCTGTACCGTCGCAAGCGGTTTCCATTTCTACGAACCAGCATTGGTCTTCCGCTTCAATTGTCTCAACCTCGACGGCTGAAAGCGTAGGTGTGTCCATTTCGTCTAGACCCAGATCCTCCTTTTTCTTATCGTAGGCTTCTTGTCGCTCCTGCAGTGTAGGCCGGGGAGTCAGAATAATTGAAGGGGTCGCCGGCGCTTCTGCTACCATTGCAGGGCGTTTCAATATCTGCTTTGGCATAAAATGTGGAGATCTTTTAGCAGGAGGTTTGTTGATTTCTAGAGGGGGCAGTTCAATCAGTCGGTCACGACGGTTAGCGTCCCACTGATGATCATTGCGGTCTTCTGGCCACCACAGCCGGTGTCGCACGCAATCTGGGAGTACGTTATGATAGGCCAGCCACTGCCGACCGAGGATCACATTGTTCTTGTTACCAAGTGTGGTAGCAAAGAACGGCATGTTGACTCGGTGCGAGTCTATAGTCAGTGTCATCACGTAGGCATGGCGTAGAGGTCGGGATGATCCGCCGTCGAAGCCTCTGATAGAGAGTGGATGACGGAGATTGTAGCGCGTCATCTTAATCTTACTATTTCGGTACCAATCACGCAGTTGTTTACGATCTGCGAAGGCATATCCATTAGCGCCGGTATCAATGAGGGCAGAGATTGGAAATTGGGAATTGTTTTTAGTTTCAAGAGTACAATCTATAACTAATGGCCTTCCGCCAAACAAATTTTCCAAATCAATGCCATTTACTCGATACGTGTTATTCTCTAGGAAGGCGACTTCTCCTAGAGACAATCTTTTCCCTCATCGGAGCTCATGGTGAATTCCGATCCAGATGCTTCAGCTTCCTCCTTCTTCTTCGCATCCACCTCATTGACTTTAGCAGTAGGACACGCGTTAGCGTAGTGACCAGTCTTGTGGCACTGGAAGCAGACACCAGCGTTTCGGGCCAAGAATTTTGGCTTGGGTGGACCAGACGCTCTTGGAGGTGCAGTACGAGTTAGGCCCGGCGGGAGAATTGGCTTCTTGTACCTGTCCTTGCGTTGTTGGTAGCGAGCGGCTTGATCCTCCGATTTGCGCGCTAATTGCAGGTGTGGTTCTATTTTCAAGCAGTGTTGAGACATCTCCAAGGTAGATTCAAAATCCAATCCGGCTATGACATTTTGCAACTTGGGACTCATCTTTTCGCGAAGTTCATCCATGCGGTCTTCGTCTCTAAGTTGCAATTGAGAAGCGAAGGTCAGGAACTTAGTGAAGAAGGCTGAGAAGCTGTCATCCCCTTGTCGGAGTTTCTTGAAGTTGGCACGAGCTTCGGAGCGCTTCTGTCCTCGGGTCTTGCCGTAGGCTCCTCGCATAACTTCGACGATAGACATCGCAACAGTGATGTGGTTGACGCTTTCTGGCTCGAGGTAGGGTTTTATGAATTCCTGTGCATCACCACCAATAAAGCCTAAGAGGTAATTGATCTTGTGGTTTTCATCATCAAAGTAGATCGAGTCGCCGTTCAACTTGCGCTTAACAGCGTGTTCCCAGTTCTCGAAAGTAGGATTATGGGAACCCATGAAGGTGGGTGGGTTCTCAATCTTCTGGCGGTGGCGGAGTTGCTTAGCCTGTGGGTCACGGACCTCTTTGTATCTTGGTGGTATCTCTGAGGCCTCACAGCCGGCAGCGTCTTTCTCAACAGTGTTATAGGCTGCAGATCCTCGCACCGACTTGGATTCCTCCTTCTGCTTACCCTTATCCTTGGCCTTGAGATCTAGAGTGACCTCTGCGAATGCAGCCTTCCAGCGCTCAGCTTCCTCCGCCCAGGATTGTGCCATTTTCTCTGCCTCTGCCTTCTGCTCCAATGTATCTCGAAGGTAGTTGCTGATGTTGTTGGCGCGATCAGCCAGGGCGGTACACATAGTCTTAAGGGTATGTTCGTGACGTTCTTGATCAGTCTCCTTCTTGACTTCAGCAGCGCGGCGTTTGTTTCTCTTGTTGAAATCCTTGTCCAACAATTCAAAAGTGACTTTATGATACCATGGAACATCAATCTTCGTAGTGAGGTCCTCCTCTTCCCCGGGTGCGCGGGTGGCGTACACCGAGGTTGTGAAGTCTTCCTTCGGCCACTCTCCTGGCATCTTCTGCTTTCCTTTATTAGCGAGACAATTAGCCAATGACTGTCCAGATAATCGTGAGCGAAACGCTGTCCACAGATTACTGAGTCTGAAATTAGTATTTTACCTCTCTACAGAGGTCGCGTTGAGTAGTTTAGGGAGCTTAGTATTATGTCACGGCGTAGAATAGGCACAAGTGAAAGTACAGCTTGTATGGCGATAATTCAATCTGTGAAGCAAATACTAAGCTGGAGAAGAATAGAAAAGAACAGGATCTCATTACAAAAAGCCCTGAGGCTATTCCTATTCGGGCGGGTTTCCACTAAATCGCCGCGTCCGTGCTCCTTCCTGCATCAGCCATCAGTCTCACATCCTCCCTCCACGTAATTGTATATCATGGCGGAGCAGAATGCCGTGCCGTGACACGCTCTCACGTTCATCAAACCCTGATATGTGCAGCGGTTATGAATGTCATCTTCCTGAAATCTGAAATTATCAAGGTTGTAAGATTGTGCACCCCCTCCAGAGTTACTAGACTTCCCCAAAGTTTTTAAGAAGTGTGTATATACTACTACGTCACTGTTAATAGTTGCTTACTATTATAATTTTTATAGTAGCCATAGCTCCTTTAAATTCTGTATTGTTAATTATGCCTGAGCCGCTCAATGCGATTTCTGCAAATTTTTTACTGATAGAATTTATAGAGGCCGATAATATCATGTCAGTGGATGCAAGAGGGCTGTAACTGTAAGCGCAAAGAGAGCCGGAGGATAAGAGGCTTAGCTAATGTAAAATAGCTTTGGCTGCATCTTTTCTATTTTTTTTGTTGAATAGTGGTTTTGTTAGTATAAGGGTATACAGAAGTAAAGGAGTTTCTTCCTGTTGTAGAATTCGAAACTTCCTTTAAACCCACGAATCATGGATTGGGTCGAGACTTGTTTTACTTGGTATATGAAATGGGAATGTACACTTGCGCTGGAACAGCTAAGACAGTATGTGGAGAGATTTCTTCATTAATGTGCAGAAGTGAAGTGACTATGATAATTATTATGTTACAGATTGGGGGAAGCTCGTCCCTTATCCCCTAGCTTGTTTCCCTGTAGACCAATCACGTTACCAGTATGCAGCTCACCAAAGTGTGCAACCAACTGAGCAGCCATGCCATTTATCCTATATCAACAACCCATCTCTCATACTGCACACATTCCTACTTGTAATGTCGTTATGTAGAGACTGGATCTCCTTCATGTGCCATGATGCCATGCTGCCATAATAACTACCTATGCACCAGCTACTAGATCTACCATACTACATAGCTGAGCATAACAAGACTAGGTCGGTTTCCACCATATTTGCACATCCTGGGGTAGTGATGGACACTATTAATGGTCTCTGATGTGAGCCACAGCCTTCACTCGCAGTTCGTTAACCAAGATATGCGCCAGTACATGTACATTTCCAGTCTTAGACATATCGTTGGTATGGGACACAAATCTAATAAGATCGTGAAGGCTACAGGCACGGTAGATTGGTCCAAAGCTTTGCACTATTTTCACAGAAATTTTGCACAACAACTCAGTAGTTTTCTTTTAATCGTCTTGGATACTAGACCCTTCAGCTTGTCTAATGATCAATAAGCCGCAGTACGAATTATAGTTGTCAAAAAACCTATTTTCGGACCTTGAGTACAACGTCTAAAGTTACGAAAGCGTTGTACTAGCCATATTACTCCACTGGATAATTTGACAACGTGGCTTTCAAAATTCAAGCCGTGGTTTCTATTCACTTACATGCATTGAATCTCGTCCAATCTATGTATATCGCGAGTTCAGGCCTTTAGTTTTAATAACTCGCATCTCCTGGCTCTGGAACCGAGGAAGCAAATACCTCGACTTTTTCGGGATCGAAATATGCGGCATTCTCAGAGGTATATGTGAAGACCACATGGATCTCTCATTGAGTCAATAAATTGACTGTTCGACGCAGTGGTCGAGGGGAGAATGGATGTTTCGATAACTTGTCGTTCTTTGGCCTTGGGAATTGGTCTGAGCTCTAGATGGCATTCTGCTTCTATGGCAGCAGCTTACTTCGATGCCTCTGTCTTGGTCGAAGTGGTTTTGAACGGACCCCCTTTCCTGTGAAGGTCAGAGGCTAGTCGAGCAATTTACTCAAAAATATTGTCTGGCCCGATTTGTTGAATTTCATTGACGATGAAGGCGGAGATGAGTTTCAATTTTCCCTTCGTCTTAAACTCGGCAATCTCCATGGATTTTGGAAACTGTGCGAGGCCAAGTCCTTGATCGAGATCTCGTACTGCCTCTCAAGTTGTCCGACATAACGTTTTGACGTTATCTTCGAACTAAATGCATATTAAGATCCCCGAAGATTAACAACAATATTAAGGATGAATGCGATAGAAATTTATAAGGGGGGGGGAGAGGAAAGAGGGAATGTTCGGATTTTGTTAAATGACAAGGTGTGTCTAGCTGCTACAGGGGCAATCCGAGTCAGGCAGAGTCAAACACATGAGTCGCGTCAATTACGCTATTCATGCAGATCAGTCGCGTGGAGGAAAATTTGTACTTAGGAGTCTGGCTGTCTCGATCTTAGTATACTTTTAGTTTACTCGAATATCTGATTCTATCTGACCTCAATCCACTGTGCTAATTCCATCGTCTTCTATACAGTCATACTGCGACAGAAGTCCTCCCAAATTTAATAGGTTATGACCACCGGTTTGCCACAGGTATAAATAGAATCAAAATCGACTCCAAAGCCTTGACGGCTTAGCCTAAGATTCGAGAAAGGAATCTACAATCGTCTAAGATTCGAGAAAGGAATCTACAATCGTCTACGATTCGAGCAAGGAATCGAAATTTCGCCTTGGACTAAACCTCACAAGAATGGAGGATAATGAAGCCCTTGGCCGCATCCCCTCGCTCTCAAGGGATAACTATGAGAGCTGGTTCAGAGAAATGAAGCTAAAACTTAAATCTAGGTCAGTATTTTTCACTATTGAAACAACATTGGAAGAATACGCGACCACGAAACAAAACCGAAGTAAAACAATACCTTCGACATCTGGTATCGATGGAGGATCAATCAAAGTTGAAGTGCTGAGTATGAGTTTGGACGAAACAAAAGTTGAAAAGTATGAGAAAGCTGAAGCAACGTCACTTTTCCTCATACTCCAGGCTCTCAGCGCAGAAGATTTTGATCTGATTGATGAGCACGAGACAGCACTCAGAGTCTGGAACGCACTCAAAGGCAAGTATTTTAGAACGAACGAGTATTCTGCAAACACGTATCTAACTAAAATTGCAACGTTTGAATTCCGTCAAGAAATGGGCTTGGACAATTCTTGGGCTAAGCTAAAAGAGTTTCGCCGAAAACTCATCAGTGCAGATCCTATCATGAAGAACGCTTATCCAGATGCAGCGTTATTCTTAATTCTGACAAAGACACTCCCAGCGGCCTTTAAGGCGACAACAGATGGATTCAGAATACAGGTTACTCTTTCTGTTGAGGATAAGCTGAAGATTTTGAACGAAGTCGAAGAAGATCTACGACTTCAGAATGAAAAAGCCCTAGTTGCTAGGCAAAAGTTGTCTAAGTTTCCACAGAAAATGCGACAAAATCAAAACTCTGATTCTGATAGCCCTGCTTATAGGTGCTATTTATGTAAACGGTCACACACTGTCGCTCGATGTCCTAGGTTAGAAACAGCTGCGAGACTTTTGAAAGAGCACGACAGGAAGAAGAAAGTGCAGGAATCAACTAAACCACGCCTGCAAGATAAAGATAAACCCAAAACTTCTCGATCAGCACAAAAGCAGTCCAGATATCACAATGCCTCTTCTGCTGAAACATTAGCTTCAGAAAATGAAGATTGCGAAGAATGTCACCTGTCAAAGGAAGAAATATGTAAGGCTACTCCATCTGATTGGCCCGTCGATACTGGCGCCACGTCTCACATGTCTGACCAACCTCTTCTATTTAGGAAACTTATACCAATTGTTCCCAAAAGAGTAAAGGTTGGAGGGGGCGAATTAAAGTCTGAATTTTCTGGCGATGTTCAAATGAGGTGTAAAGACGGATCTTCAATGCTTCTTTCCGATGTTTTATTTGTTCCAAATCTGGGAGTTAATCTTCTATCAGTGAGAAGGCTGTGTCAAGCAGGTTTGAACTTTGCGGGTAATCAAAATGAATTGTTCCTTAAGCTAGGCAATAAAGTTATCATTGAAGCTAGAATGAATCAAGGACTCTATACTGTGACGCATATCGCTGAAGGATATGAAGAGACTGCGTTTAATTCTGTGGAAAACGACAGGTCAAATAATAACACTTCATATGTGAGCCCGAGTCAAAACTCACATCAAGAAACTATCCGGAAAAACGAAAGGGAAAGATACCTCAAGTACCACCGTCGCTTTGCTCACTTAGGACCTGAAAAAATTCGAAACTTACATCTGGTTACTACACTCAAAAAGCAGATCAAGATTCCACGAGATCTCGATGTCTGTGAGGTATGTGCACTTACTAAGATGAAAAACAGGATCCCAAAGTTCCTAAGCCCTTGGATCAATGAAATACTGGGACAAGTTCAATTTGATGTCGCAGGCCCATTCCCAACAAGTATCAGAGGCAACAGATGATTCCTCCTCATCATTGACATTTGCAGCAGAATGAATTGGGTGATTCCAATAAAGACCAAAAGTGATGCATATGAGGCATTAAAAACCTGGAAAACAGTAACTGAACATCAATCGGGCAAGAAAGTTAAATGTGCAAGATCAGACAACGCACCCGAACTCCTCAAAGCCATCCACGATTGGAAAATAGAAGATGGAGTTCTTGCACAATCAACCACTATTGCCTCTTCGCATCAGAACGGCCCTGCAGAACGTTCGATCCAAACTGTTGAGTTCGATATGAGGGCAATGCTAGAAGAAGCCCAGCTTCCAATTGAGTTCTGGGATGAAGCAGCAGAAACTGACTGCTACATACGCAACCGAACTGACTCTGGCCCAATAATTTCGAATATGAAAACCAGTCCAATCAAAGCCTTTACGGGTGAAACCCCTTCAATTGATCATATACGAAAATGGGGGAGTAAATGTCTCTACTATGTAGATAAAAAGACACTGCCTGCTCATGAAAGACACGATAAACTTGTTAACCCAGCGAGAGTAGGCGTATTCGTAGGATATTCTGAGAATACAACAAAACACTTGAAGGTTTATTCACCGGAACGAGGATACACTATTTTATCAAGTCGTGTAGTGATTAACGAGAACGAGAAAGGAGGAACAGTTGATCTAAAGATACGAAATGCAAAGATCGGGCCTCAAGGAACACCGAATGTGACCATGGATAGAAGACCAAGAGGTAGACCAAGAAATGTGCAGATTGAACAAAAGTTGAGTCTTCCTCAAGCTAGTACAGAGAAGGATAAACCAAAAGAAACTGAGGAGCATAACTTTAACTCAGAAGCCATCACACTCACTGATACACGTCCAGCTCATAATAAAGGAGATGCCAGTCGAGAACATGTAAGTATAGTGGGCAGTAGTGAACTCCCCACAATGATTCAGCCCACCCTCCAAAAAGCAGCTCGCAGCAGTGAAAACGTTCGTCAAGACTTAGAGAAGACCTTAATCAACGATCAGCACTTAGAAAATCTGAGCGCGCCTGATATGGATCTGGAAAAAGAACCTGAAAGTGATAACTTGGCTTCAGAAACAGACATCGATACGGACTCTGATTCAGGAGAAGTATATGAGAGATATGAGATAAATGGAAATTGTGAACACCAAGATACAAATCGTCAACCTTACGAGGAGATAATTTCACAAGACGACGAAGAAAACATGAGTGATGGCGAAGCAGAAAAAATTGATGTTGAGAAACTTGCTATGGACAATGATTCAGATGAATTAGAGGAAGAATATCCAGTTGATGCTAATCATTCAACAGAAACATTGTCATTGAATTCTCAGACAAAGAATTCAAACGTAGATACCTCATTAGCTAACACTAATCTTGAGCACAATTTTTCGACCCCAAAACATTTATTCCCACTGCAAAGGCACAGATACTTTACACGCTCCACCGCTCAGAAACGTACCTCTCAGCAAGAAACTGAGTCGCTTCGAGATTCCAAACGTGTCAAGGTATTCATTGCACAATTGATTCAAAGTCGAAGAAATGATCTAACGAACAGTACACTATTGCATCAGCTACATGATAAAGATGTAGAATCTGCACTTCCAGCCGAGGTAATTGCGGGTATAAAAATTCCCTCTAGCTTTGCAGAAGCAACGAAAGACCCAACCTACTCAGAAGAATGGAAAAAGGCAATGAATGAAGAAATGGTGTCACTCAGAAAAAATAATACATTTGTGGAAGTCATACCACCAAAAGACGTAAATCTTGTATCCTGCAAATGGGTATACACAATCAAGACTCATACCGACGGCTCAATTGAACGTTTTAAAGCCCGACTGGTAGCGCGTGGATTCAGTCAGATTCATGGTCTTGACTATAATCAAACATTTGCTCCAACAGTAAGAATGGACACACTTCGATTATTTCTTGCCGTCACTGCTGCTGAAGACTTAGAATGTTTCCATTATGATATCAAGAATGCGTTTACAGAATCTCATCTTAAAGAGGACATTTTTCTTCAGCCACCTAAAGGGATTTCAATTAAAAGAGGCTACGTCTGGAAAGCACTTCGAAGTTTATATGGGCTAAAACAAGCTGCAAGAGACTGGAACTGTCTGATCAAAGATTCGTTACTGACATGGGGATTCACACAAAGCCTTGCCGATCCGTGCATGTTTACTCACGACAATGGTACAAGTCTATTGGTTTATGTTGATGACATTGTGGCATCGGCTAAGTCTCAAAAACATTTGGATCAGTTCTATAAAAAGTTATCGACAAGATTCAGCGCCAAGAATCTGGGGGAGATAGAAAAGATACTTGGAGCTAGGGTCATGCGAGATAGAAAGAACCGGACCCTATATCTTGACCAAGAACAATACATTCAAAACGTGTTGGAAAAGTTTGGATTCAGAAAAGGTGCTCACAAGCCAAAAACAGTGCCACTCACTGGATATGAACACTTACGGCCCGCCACAAGTGATGACAAAAGAATCGACGTTACAGAATACCAGCAAGCAATTGGATGCCTTATGTATGCCACAACCGTCACGAGGCCGGATATTGCTTTTGCAGTTGGAAAACTCAGTCAATTCATGAGTGATCCCGCAGAACATCATGGATATGCACTCAAAACAGTTTTCCGATACTTGAAGTCGACAATAAAATTTCGGATCTGTTACGGTCTCGGAGGAAAATACAGTAGCTTTAAGGTCTATTCGGATGCCGACTGGGCAAGTGATAAAAATGACCGTAAAAGTACCTCAGGAAGCGTCACCATGTTCTATGGTGGTCCAATATCTTGGTCCAGTAAAAAGCAGCGCTCGGTATCAACATCAAGCTGTGAAGCTGAGTATATTGCTCTATCAATGTGTGCAAAACATGGACAATGGATTGCTCAAATATTTCGAGACCTCGGACTACCAAAGTATATTGGGAAAAACCCTGCACTAGTCCAAATGCTCGGAGACAACCAAGGATCAATTGCGCTAATTGAAAACGCATATCTGAACGAAAGGTCAAAACATATCGATATTTGCTATCACTTTATTCGTGATCTCGCCGGAAAGGGGAGGTTGGCAGTTGATTACATTCCTACTGATGATATGGTAGCAGACGGCATGACCAAACCGTTGGCAAGAGTGAAGTTCCAGAAATTCATTGAACAGCTTGGTATTAACTGTACACAAGTCCCCGTGATAGTATCTACTAAACAACAATTGATAGGAGACTAGAGTCAGGACAACCTTTGAGGGGGAGTGTTAAATGACAAGGTGTGTCTAGCTGCTACAGGGGCAATCCGAGTCAGGCAGAGTCAAACACATGAGTCGCGTCAATTACGCTATTCATGCAGATCAGTCGCGTGGAGGAAAATTTGTACTTAGGAGTCTGGCTGTCTCGATCTTAGTATACTTTTAGTTAACTCGAATATCTGATTCTA
This sequence comes from Blumeria graminis f. sp. triticale, assembly GCA_905067625.1. Taxonomy (NCBI): domain Eukaryota; kingdom Fungi; phylum Ascomycota; class Leotiomycetes; order Helotiales; family Erysiphaceae; genus Blumeria; species Blumeria graminis. The sequence goes on along the minus strand of LR898472.1, from coordinate 6,131,508 downwards.
TCTGACCTCAATCCACTGTGCTAATTCCATCGTCTTCTATACAGTCATACTGCGACAGAAGTCCTCCCAAATTTAATAGATTTCGATTTTATTTATATTTTTGTTCTTGCTCAGTTATTAGGCCAGGATCAGAAGCTAATAACATCTTTATTCCTGACTTATTGTTTTGTGATTCGTGTAAATTCCATTCCTCTAACATGATTGTAACATCATTGTCAGAATAAAATGCGAAGATTGAACCTAATGCAATTTGGCATTGCTCCATGGAAAGGCTTGGCGTTTCGGGCTAGTTTCACCTGGAAAACATTTGACTTCTGTGTAAGAGATGAGTTGGACTAGTATTGAGTCGTTTTGGGATTCTATCGAGACTGCATGTAAGGATCCCTTGTTTCATACTTAATTTAGTGTCGAATCACTAGTATTTTGCGCGCGCTTGGATTATCACTGATATGCGCGCGCTAAACTTACTTGTATTGATTGGGAGTTAATTTGCAAATTTTCAGCATATTTCATTACCTTTCCCTTTACGCGCGCGCTTTGATTCGGCTTACTAAACATGTGAGGTTACGAGCGCGCGTTTTTTTTTATACATTTGGTCCTAAGCTAAAGCTATGTTTTCCACATTGGGTCAAGGACCGGCGGATCCGGCAGGGTTCCCTGTAACTTTTCCTACAGCCTAACTCGTTCCAACCTCGTGAATTGCTACCAAAAGTGCAGCTGATTTAACAAGAACGAAAAATCACAAAAATCAAAACAACTCCAAATACCAGAAGATTCCTCTATATTGGACCCAGTAAATGCGCTCCTCACACATTCCCTTGTCTGTCACACCTTCCAAATGACAAAATTTATTCAATCTCCGCTGAGAGCAAGAGATAAGTTAGCAGGCATCTTTGATCCAGCCGGTATCCTGCTATTGGTTAGTAGGTGCCCCAAAAGGGGACATCGTCGAGGTTGCTGTGTCCTCAAACTTCTTCTTCAGATCCCAGAGCTCCGAAACCTGTTGCCTCGGCCATCGAGACATCCTTCGCCGCGGCGATGATCGCCTCTTCGGCCTTTTTTGCTGCAGCCCTGGCTCGTGTCACCTTCGCGAACTCCCCTTGTTCGATGTGGCGAATCCACGCGAGCTGCTCTTTGGTCACCGGTCCGGATTTTTTTTGGTCTAACTTGGCAGGCCCGAGAATCCGATCGGTGAGGTCCCCCACAGCTGCGACAGCGTGTAAGGGCCTTGCACTTTGTTTCGGAGTGCATATTTGATCCGCAGTTCCAGCAAGCCGGAGCGCGGGAGCAACCACGAGTGGCGTGGAAGCCCAAACAGCGTTTGCACTGTTCAATTGATCGACGAGGCTTATGGATGGTAGCCATACCCGAATCGTCGAAAAGGCGGAAGCCCGCACGAGGGGCTTCGTCCCGGTGAAAAAGGGCATGCCAGTTTTGATAAGGCGATCCAGGCCGACATGTCCCTTGAGGTCGGACCTGGATTGGATACGCGCTGGTCGTAAGGAAGATCTCAGCGGTGACACTTGCAGCATCGGTCGCTACGGGGCCGTACTGTGAAACGATACTTACAGGTACGTTTGGTATCTGTAAGGCGACAAGATCCGAAGATGCTTGGAGTTTGGCGTTTTCACTTGCCAGCTTCGGAGAGACATCTAGGATCTCTTGTCGTATTTTTTCGTTCTTTGCTATAATAGCAAAGCCGGTCTTTACTCGATGAATCGAAGTTATATCATTGTAAGAGAGATTAAGCGTGTCCGCTACCTTACTTTTCACAATGTTGTTTGAAAGATTCCGCCATGGGTGCTCCTTTTCCAGGCGAAGGAACAGTCGCTTATCAACTTTCGCCATGGGAGCTTCTTTCTTTTGGGCTCTCGCCACAGGTCGCGGCACAGCCTTTGCTATAGGAGCTGCATTTTGTCGCAGTCCATTTTTGGCCACCGTGGCCCAGGTGCTTTTTACAGGCAGCACTGGGATGGCGGGTGTTGTATTGCTCCTGGCTTCTGGAGCCCTTGGGGTCGGGTTCGCAGGGCGAGGAGGGAGGCCGGGTGGCGTGATGGCCGGGCCCGTGGCGTGATGGCCGGGCCCGTGGCCATGTATTGCGCAACGGCGGCGCGTAAGTAGACTCTCATCGAGTCTACGAATTGTCTATTTGACCCGTTGGTCAAAGGGAGGAGGGTGGCTTCGACGCCAGAGATGGCGGCGGAACAGAGGGCCAGATTTGCCGCTGTTTCGGCGGCGCGTCGTTGTTCGGCTTCGACAATTGGTCGAAGCTCTAGGGGACACTCTGCTTTTGTGGCAGCTTTTGGCTACAACGTTGATTTTGGCGCTGCTTTATCTGCAGCGTTTTCCGACAGTTTTGACGCTGTCGGAGGAGATTTTGACGATTCTCCAGTCCCGTGAGGGACGGAGGGTGGTTGAGGAATTTCCTCAACAGTTTCAACTGACCCGATCATGTCAGTATCGGGTTCAGCGACGGCAGGGAGGGCTTTTTCCTTCCCTTTGATGGAGACCTTGCTCATCTCCGCGCATTTCGGAGACTGTGCAAGGTCAGGTAATTTTTCGAGAGCCCTCGGGCGGACTTGCGTGTTGTCCAACTTGGCGTTGGGACGCTTTTTACGAACAGGTGGCATGGTTAAGATGCCAGCAACTCGATGATAATTTACTGAAGGAATGCGACGAGCGCGAGAGGGATGGAGATGAGGAAAGGGTGAAGATTCGAAAATTCGAATTTCAAAAAATAGTTTGTTTGTTCATTAACGTGCTAGGTGAAGTAACTACCGTCGCACTCCTACTGGAGCTTGAGCATGAGTGGGGTCGGGCCGGATCAGGTTAACTACCGTGCAGTACAAATGCCTCGTCTCGCCTAAATGACCGGAACCATGCCAAACCGCATCTATGTGTTGAACCATGACAAATTCGGCAGCCCAGAATTGAAAACAAAACAAAAACTTTCCCGCGAAATCCCGCATTACAAAAGAAAAACTTAAACAATCTCCCTTCCATCGTTCCGCCTCAGCCACCACGCGCCTGAGCCTCGAATCCAATCTCACTGTCCATGCAATACCACCTAGGCCTCAAATCTATCACCTCCGAGTCACAGGTATCCCTGCCATCCCCCGACTAGCCTCCGCGTATATTCCACTCTCCTGGAATTTCATGGATAAACGTGGCGGAAACTAGGATGGTGTGTCACGGGGAGTTCCATTCTAAAACACAACTCGCCGTGAGATCAAGTTCTCAAACAATTAGGACAGGCTCAGGAACATAGGGTCGTTTCATAGGGATTGCGTAGTAATACTGTTCGAGACAGAGCTTAGGGCTGTCCTATTATCTGATGTACATATATACCCAGCGTGAAGGAGTATTCTTCTTCACGCAACGTCTTCTGTTTATACTCATACCTATTGTTCACTTACTTATCTCTTCTCTAAAGAAGACCGCCGTTATTGTACCCTTCTCACCTACTACTTATTTTACCTTTATTTCTTACGTGAACCCTATACCTAACGCTGAATTTATACCTCCTACTCTTAGGAATCACCACCATACTCCACACCTGTAACCTACTTGTACCAAATTCGTACCCTACGGAATACTAGTAACACTGCTCCTTGAGATGGACGTAGTCCCTGAACAGCTGCCATCCCCTTGATCCAAGCATTAATTCCAGAGCCGACGCCCTACGCTTTCCGCTTTTCAGCCGCCATGTTGCCATGTTGCCAGTGCTTTTCGACACTGTACAAGGTGACCAATTGATTTTTCCCTCCCACACTCGCAGTTAAGTGTAGCATCAGCGTGATTGAAGCGGCGATGATATGCCGCAAAGTCTCCATGTCCGGTTCGGGCAGCGATTAAGCGTGCGAAGACCGCTCTCGGTAGCGCTAGCTCTGGTGGTTTCTTGCGCCGCATCTCGAGTTCAAGATCGGCGTAGTGTTTGGGGCGATTCAAGTGCCACCAGTCCGTCAACATCTGCCTGGCCACTTCACGGGCTTTCTGTCCTGATGAGGCGAGGGTCATCACACCATGTGTCGTCCTAGAGTTGTCCGACGAGTTAAGCTCTCTTCGAGCGAGTTCATCGGCGATTTCATTTCCTGCCAGCCCTTTGTGGCCCGGGATCCATCCTATTTTTACAGGTGCGGCTGATCTCGCAGCCAGTTTCACGAACTTTTGGATACGCCAGGATGATGAGCCTGTTGTTCCCGTCAGTAAAGCCTGAACAGCCGCAGAATTATCGAGTAGGATGTAGATAGCGCTGCGTCCTCGATCTCGATTACTGGCAGTAATTGCTTCTATAGCAGCCAAAGCTCCATGAATCTCCGCGTCGTAGACCTCCGCATTGGTAATTTTGCCTGAGCCACTTTGCTCGATTGTCGTACCTGTGCCACTGATAAAGGTCACAAAGGCCCATGACACTCTGTCGGTTGAAGCCCCAGAACCATCACTGTAAACGCAGATACAGTCGGGTGGGAGTGTCGGTAGCCACTCTCTTATGAAATTGGCAGCCTCTTTCTTGCTTGTCCAGCAAGGATTCGGCTGAGGTGGTACTGGAGGTCGGAGCGGTGGCGGAAGTTAAGCCTCTGGCAGAAGTCGGTACATCCTCTGGACTCTTGAATCATGAACTCTGTCCAGACCATGTCTGGTTTTGTTGCATGTCTTCAGTCCGAGTCGGTGGCGAGCGCTGTCTGTGCTTTCCATGGCCCGAAGTCGGAGCGGATGATAATCATCCAGTCTCCGGACGTGTGGCAGTCTTGAGCCTGCGTTCCTCGAGCAGAATGTGTGCTGGTGGAATGCCAGTCTCCCTTCTCAGGGCTGCGATGGGCATGGTGCGTCAGGTTGGTAGAGCCACGCGAGTTCCTAAGGCAGAAGTTTGGTCAATAACTTTGCACTGTCTCTTGCAAAAGTTGCGTGCAACACCCCGATATGTTTCCCTGGTTGGCCCCGGGTGCCACGATTCCGCTGCGTGTACCGCGATTGGCAGGACTACCGTGCGGATCACTGTGGTTAATAAGTCGGGTCTTGGTCCCTGAGTGCACAGAGTGAGTCGCCGGAAGTGTTGCACTAGCCGCATTGCTTTGCTGGTCCACTTTGCGACGTGGCTTTCGAAGGTCAGACCGCGATCAAGGTGTACTCCGAGCCATCGGATATCGTCGGATGCTTGTACATCGCGAGTGCCTACCCTTATAGCTGGAAGATCGTGAGCCCTGGATCTGGGGCCGACAAAGTAGACTACTTCGGCCTTATCTGGGTCGAAAGAGACGGCATTTTCAGCAGCCCACCCTAGGACTGCATCGACTTCTGTCTGGACAGCTGCTGCGGCTTCGTTCGGAGTTGAGCCTATGCCGAGGATAGCAACATCATCTGCATAGCCAAATCTCCAACTACTGCTCCCCACAACTTTGGCCATGTAAAGGGGGAAGAGAATTGGGGATAAAGGCGATCCTTGTGGCAGCCCACACTCTAGGTGAATTGGGTCTGTTACTCCATCCTCGTGTCTGACACGGGCAGATCGTTCTTTCAGGAAAGACTTTATCCAAATGATAGCTGGTTTCGGCCACCCAACTTTATTCATCCTTTGCAGCAGTCGTCCATGTAGTACAGCGTCAAATGCACCCTGTACGTCCAGAGTGACAAGGACTACTTTCTTCTGCCTCTTCATTGCATGCTCCACATCGTGGATAACGCATGAGACAAGGTCATTAGCTGATCTTCCGGAGAGTGCTCCAAAAAGCTGCTGCGGCACGGCCTTGTACGAAATGGCGGTGTAAGCCATGCGCCTTGCGACTAGTCTCTCAAGACCTTTGCCGAGAGAGGATAGCAATGCGATAGGTCTCCATCCTTTAGCTGTACTGAGATTACGGCCAGGTTTGGGGAGAAGAATTACTTCCGCTAGCTTGAATGCCTTCGGGAAGTGGTTTAGTCGAAGTGAGCCCTCAAAGAGTACTCTCACTGCTTGTCCAATTGACTGCCAGGCTGTCCTAAGAAGACGAACAGAAATTGCGTCTGCTCCAGGGGCTTTATTCTGGCAGGCCGTTGTGACCCACTTGGCTTCTTCGTCTGTGACGCTTGAGACCCATTGAAGGTTTCCGCGTCCTGGCTCGAGTTGTTCGGTGTCCACGTCGTTTCGGCTGGTGAACCGGCCGAGAAGGAGATCGCGCAATAGAAGTGCACGCTTTCCTGGATCCGATACAAAACCATCCGGAGTTTGGAGTGGTAGAGTAGCAGATGTAGATTGCGGCTTTGCCCAACGTGCCATCCGATACATGTCGACGTCAGTTGTGGCTTCGGAGAACTTCCGCCGCCAGTACTGGCGTTTCGCACTTCTGACTATGCGACGGAAATCCTTTCTTCTCTCTTCGTCCCTGAATATCCTGTATTCGCGTTTGGCTTGTGCGCACTCTATCGTCCACCAAGGTGCCGTCCTACCCTTCTTCGCACTCCCGCGTCTTCCGGTAGCCCTAATTGCATCGCTAATTGTTGGAAATGGAGACACAGAGTGTTGTGGACGTACGGGCCCTCCATTTCGTCTAGGTTCCCGACCCGATCTCGTGTGTATTTCAGAGGTTGGAACAGGCAATATGGTAGCTCTTCAGGCTACCTATTGGATATATGAGCGGCTGTATGGCGTGGGCGCAAGGAGGTTATTGGGGGTTTTCTATGCCTAGATGGCGCCACACTCGTTTATGCTGTGGCTTAGGCTCTGTGTCGCTTACACTTGTACTTGTAGCGCACACTTCCCACACTTTTAGCTGTAATCCGAACATGACACTCTTTTAGTCAACTTCTACTTTCGTTCCATGAATGTTGCGCCCATTAAATTGCGCGATATTTCCAACACTAATGGTTTGGACCAGCTTATCAGCGAGGATATCTACCGCGCTTATTGAGTCCATTGGCTGTAGCCCTATTCCATGAGCCCATCTACCAAGCACCTTGGCAAAGTCTTCGAGGGCGTCGTCTATCACTCAGAACGGTTGACCAGTTTTGATTACAGCTCTGGCTTGCGAGTTTGGACGGGGAACGTCTCCCGCAAAAGTTCTGTGATCCGATGTCGAGTCAAGCTGTTCGGATTAGGTCCTGGTCAACAATGTCTAGCCTAATTGTGCTATGTTGCAGGCTACTGTTCCAATTATTCATGGGGTCATCATCAGGGTTATGAGTAGTTTCGGTTTTGATGTGGGTTTTTAGATTGATACCTAAGCGTGTCGCATAGTAGTCAGACATGCGACTCGACTAGCATATGCACGGTAAACCTCAATCCTAAACTGATGATACAAATCAAGTTTTATATGCTACGTCCTGTATGGCTAGCGTGATTGGAATATGGGAAATTTACCTGTAGATAGATAAAGACGTTGTAGCCCTCTGATAGTTGGGACAAGTCTTCTACAATATCATATCGGAATCAATACTAGCTTCTCATAAAGCAATCTCATGAATTATTTCCAATGTCTGTGATAACAGACATACGTATACAATATTGACAACAACTTCAATGTCGATAACAAGCTCTATCGAAATATCTGCAAGGGCACCAGCGTTAGACCAGACCAGGTCGAGTGTGTTTCCAAAGTCGTGTGTCGGGACGCCCGGTGTGGAAGATAGGCCCATGCCGTGCTCGAACATCCACTCGGCGAGCACCTGGCCGTCTCCGTGTAGCCTAGTAGCCATTGGCTGCCAGTCGGTGTGAACAGCATTGAAGTCTCCGCCAATAACTGTAGGCCTAGATGGAGCCCATGATAGCAGCGACAAAAGGTCTGCTCCAGGAGCGCGGTATACGGAGACAAATGTGACTCCTTCTACCTTTACTGCAGTGAGATCTGGTGATTTCTCGCAGATTTCTTGCTGTTGGCAATGGATCCCTTTTCGCGTGTAGATGAGGGAGCGTGGCCTTGAAGAGTTAGCAGCAACACGGGGAGGCAAATGCCTATCAAATCCGGGATGCGACTTGGTGAGCCAGAAGCCGTCCTTGTGTTGAGTCCAGGGTTCCTGGATGAGTAGGACATCGGTTCCTGAATCCCAAGCGGATTGCAGGATGATGTCCGTAGCCGGGTCTCCTCTGCCCAGATTATCGCAGAGGAACGAGATTGTTGTTGCCGTTTTTTGAAGCTCGGTTGGGTTATGGTCCCTTACGGGCATTGAGCTACGTTTATATTTTCGTTTTCAGCAGTAGCCTCGGTGGCTCTCTGCTTTGCTTCCATCTCTCTGATCGAAGCATTCCTTTCTTTTTGACCCTGCTCGCGGATCACCGACAGCTGGTCCCTTGTGCGTTGCCCCGTCTTCCCACCAGCCCGTGTCGGCCTAGCCATACAGTTAGGCTCAGTTGCAGCATGTGGCCCGTGGCAATTGATGCACCTTGGTACGGCCTGTCTGCACTCGGTAGCTTTGTGCTCAATTGAGCCACAGCGGGTGCAGCGCTCTGCTCGTGAACAAATTTAAGTTGGGTGGTGTCCCCAGCATCGGTTGCATTGCGCAATTTTGAGCTTGCGCTGGAGTTCGTGAAGGCGCCCGCTTTCTTCAAACAGTCTTTCTCCAAGTTTCGGTTTTCCTGTTGCGAAGTGCAACACCCAGTCCGTTGACGGCCTGGCCATGCTAGTAGCGAAAGCACGAGCTGAGGTTGGTCTAACTCCTGTTTTGAGAGCTGCTTCTTCTATTACCATCTCTGGTGTAACTATGGTGGGCCCTTCCAGAGTGTAAAGCTTGTCTGGGATATTCGGTGCCAGGACTGATATCCAGTTGGAGGCGGCTTCCAATTTCATTTCTGAGCTATCTAATATGGCTCCTCCTGAGAGAAGTGCACCTCTAGCTCCTTCCCCTTCGGCTTGTATTGCGAACCCTGAGTTCACGATAGTGACCTGTTTGATTGTCGAGTTGGCCAGACGCAGCTTGTTAGCTAGGCTAATCTTTACGAAGTAGGGTGACATACGTCTCCACGGGTGGTCAGGTTTGAGGCGCAAAAATACGCGCTCGTCAGGTCGCTGGGGGTTTGTTGCTGGAGCTTTAGGCTTCGGCGCGGAAACGGGCCTCACTGGCACTGTCTTGGGTGTTGAAGTTGGAGCCACTTGGTTTGCTGGCTTGTTTCTTTTTCCCAACACCTCGGTCCAAGATTTCTCTGTAGCGTTGTTGTTGGTTTTGTTTGAGCCCTGGTTGGGCTGGAGAGTTGCGGTTGTGGCTACCGGCCTTTGTGGTGCCGGTCTGTTCTTTTCTCTGGCAAGTATCAGCACTGGACGTGTGACGCTTGCAGGACTTTGTTTTGGAGGCTCTGTGACTTGAGCCGGGTTAGATGTGTTAGTATGGCCGCTTGCAGCCTTTGGGGGAGCGTTGGCGTCTGCTTGAGATGGGTTGCCCCATAAAATTTCCAGTATCTTGCCCTTAAGGGCCAGTAAGTCCTGATCAAAGAGTTTTCGAAGTCTCTCGTCAGTGACTGGTTCCAACAGCTTGCAGAACCCGATGATGAAACGCTCTGCTTGTGCAGAGCGCGTCTGGAATATCCTGCCCTGTTCGGCGAGGATTTCGGTCGCGACAATTTGAGGCGACGGAGTTTGTTGGTGGGGCGAGCTTCGATGACTCGCCTCGTAGATTGGCTCTACAAATTGTTGGGTGGGTGGTTGTGATGGCGGTTATGGCCCGTTAAGGACCATTTCGACGTCTTGATGCGTCGAACATTGAATGGGGAGGGGGGGCCAGGGGCCAGCCTCTGCGGAGGACTGGGGCGGCATGGGTGATTGAGAGATGAATTTGTCAGTAAAATGTCGTAAGTAGAATGCGATGTGATGATAGGCTTGGGGGTTCACAGCTGGTCGGACTCTTTTGTAATTTTTAGGTGTTGTAGTGCGCGCTAGAGCGTCGGGTAGTTCTGTAGGGACTGGGCCGTCCAGTACGTGACAGTAGTCACGAGCTGTAGATAGGCACGACGTTAAATTCAATCAAAATCAAAATATATATATACTGTGGATCCTGACTAGCGCATCTATGCTGAGGTCATCATATGATCCCCACATGATGATACATCTACTTTTACGTGTTAGATAAACCGACAGTTGCCCTTATTATGGTTTAGACCCAGACCTTTGGAGATTACCGGGCTGTTCAAATCGACGATTTGTATCAATTTGCTCCCATGTAAAAAATACCGATAGAAGGACAGAGATTTGCTGCCTGTCAGAGAAATTTTGCACGAGTCTAGTGGTGAGGTAAAATTTTCTATCTGAATAGAATAGAATTTTATCTATGTCCCTCCTGAGTCTATGACTTTGAAGGACAGCTAAAACTTTCTAAATAGCTTCAAAGTTTATAGTAAATTTGGATATAGATGTGCTTAATATTTGCTAATAGATGATGAGGGTCATGCCATATTATCTTCTGTCTGAATTTTCAATAGACTCAGCATTTCAGACGTTAGCCGACCAGACAATCATACACAATTTCCGGCCCTTCAATAATTCGCTCACTTCAAGATTCATCACGACTAGACTCATTCAGTAGATGAAAGCCCTGGGTATTTCTGATTACAAATAGCCGTTTAGTTGGCGATGAGGGTGTACATGGCGACGAAGACAAGCTTGGATGACCATAAGTTTTGAGATTTATCTATGGTGGGTACTCACGGACAAGCTTTGCCTGTTTTACGTAAGCAAACATACCTCAATGTATTATTAATTCATTTTATTGTCCTGTTATCGACTTTAAAACTTGTTGTCGATATTGTATATGTATGTCTGTTATCACAGACATTGGAAATAATTCATGAGATTGCTTTATGAGAAGCTAGTATTGATTCCGATATGATATTGTAGAAGACTTGTCCCAACTATCAGAGGGCTACAACGTCTTTATCTATCTACAGGTAAATTTCCCATATTCCAATCACGCTAGCCATACAGGACGTAGCATATAAAACTTGATTTGTATCATCAGTTTAGGATTGAGGTTTACCGTGCATATGCTACTCGAGTCGCATGTCTGACTACTATGCAACACGCTTAGGTATCAATCTAAAAACCCACATCAAAACCGAAACTACTCATAACCCTGATGATGACCCCATGAATAATTGGAACAGTAGCCTGCAACATAGCACAATTAGGCTAGACATCGTTGACCAGGACCTAATCCGAACATCCTGTCTGAGTCTAAGACTATGGAGGACATGCAGATCCTCTCTGCCTACAGGCCAAGGATACTTATACCAGTAGTATATCTCCTCCTATGCCTCCCATACAGCTCCCCTCAAACAGTACCACCCCTCACAAGTCCTCATTCGATCATACACTTAGAGGAGCCCTTAGCCCTTCATTATCTCCCCTCTCCAGCCAACGAAACGATGGCCATCTGCGGGTGTATGGCAGCCGGGAAAAATCGCAAAAACCATTGGGTGCGGAGCTCTCCTGATACCGACATTAGGACAAAATCCGAAGACATGGTGCCCCTTCTGAAGCGTTCGAAGAGACCGGCCAGCTGGGTGCTGCAGACTTGTGTGTACCTCGAGAAATTCACACTCTGCCTTTCTAGCCTCCTTCCAACTCCTTCCCGAAGGTCGTGCTGAAATGTCAGAAAAGTCTTGACAGTCCGTGATTGCTGTAAAGTAGCTTAGCCTAACTTCTTTTGTAACGTCCAGGGCGCTGGGGAGTGCCGTTGACTCATCGACAAAAGAAGCCCTCCTGGCTAATTAGCCGAAATCTTAATCTTGGCGCCCACAAAAAATCCAAAGTTGAAAACTCCTCGAAAATGTCAGTCCCGACACGGTCTTCAGAGACCTCCTTCCCCTCTCGCTCCACATCTCAGGCGCCTGTCCTCCCCCAAGATGTATAATCCCATTAGAGCAGCAGTCCCCCATAAACTAAGACCCCAACTTTGTATATTATGACTTAATATCCTCCTTGCGGGTATAAATAGCGTCGTAAATTTGTAGTGAGTGATGGCCGGTAATAAATGAGGCAAGCTCCTGTTTGCAACTGGGGTAACGCCGTTATCGGTCGTTGAGGCGAGATGATATGTGGATAGAAAGAGGTTGAGGACTCAGAAGATAATGGTGAGTGCTGCATGATTGAGAAGTCGTCAAATGGAGATATGCATGTGTTCGCTTTCGACTTCGATTTAGATGCGATTCTTCTTGGCTATCCCAGATATTCAATACCTCAATGTAGTATTTGCGAATAAATTTCGGAATACATGTGTTTCCAAAGTCAAAAGTGTCATGCTACACATGCTTCTAGCACTAGTCATGTCTTCAAGCTGGATGGCTGCATTTAGATTGAATGGATTACGAAAAGGCTGTGCATGAACATGGGTCGATAGAGCGATAAAGAGCTTTCCAGAATAGTAACAGAGTATAAAGACACACGCACAATTCGGCAAACAACGAGGCCTGATAGTTCAGTGGTAGAATTCTTGCTTTGGGTGCATTAATGTAAGAGGTCTCCGGTTCAATCCCGGATTAGGCCCGCTGGTCGACTTGGCCCCCGTAGCTCAATGGTAGAGCGCGTCACTAGTACACACAACAATGACGAGGTTGACGGTTCGATTCCGTTCGAGGGCAATTACTTTTGCTCCTCCGGAACCGTCCGAAAGATACGTTTGCAACCATTTATGTTGGTACGCGTTCAGTCAGGACACGTTAGTCTCAGATTACATGTCTTCTAATGTTAACCTTCTTGCACTCTTTATTCTTGTTTATAAGCATGTAGGAAATAACACCCATCGCCCTCCACGAGATTAAGCACGAGCGGGGTTAGACCTGATTAAGTTAGCAAGTGTGCAAAAGATTTTATGTTGAAATAATCAGCGAGATAGGAGGTCCCAGCATCTCTTTAGACGTGGTACGGGTATATGACCTCTCGGAGCTCATTGACATTAACACGACCTGCAATAAAGCCGAAGCGAAAACTAAAATAAATTTACAATGATATCTGAGTTATCATTACCCTGCGTCGCATCCTCATCTTCCAATCTTATCATTCTTCGGCAGACTGTAACATCTGCTTGTAGTTAAGAATTGAATGAACTTCTGCCATCCCTTCTCCCCTATCATTTCCCTTGCCCAAGGTGGGGCCGTTTTCTCCCAGCTGCCCACCACCGCGAAGCAGATCGGCAATCTGAAAAATGCTAGGGTCGTTGCCCTCAGATACAAACACACTTCAAATCTTCATGTTCAGGTTTAGGTTTGAAATGCCGATGATGGTCGGCCTAGTCCCCGTGGTCGATTTTTGCCGCAATCAGACGGTGGTATGCCTGTTTTAGTTGTAACGGCTGGTAAGCCAATTGGTCCCTGTAGTCTGTGATGGTCAACTTAGACCTGATTCTTTTTTTTTTTTGAATCATATTGTATTCAGCTATCTAGCTATGACAATCAAATATTCAATTAATTTTACATTGTAGAATGACACCAGCTAACACCCCAATCACCTCTCAATTCATCTTTATGTCCATTATTTATGTACCTATATCATCTCCTTTGTATGCTGACATACACTTGGATGTATTCAAAAATTCTAGAAGGGCTTCCTTCCCCCTTTTGATTCTTAGTAAAATTTGTAATGAAAGAGGCAATAGACCTGATTCGAATGGCGCTAGTGTGCGACGCCACCCAATACAATACTTTTGCGTCGGCATTTGTATGGTATTCACATGGCATCGGACTCGGCACTGCACCACATGTTGATAGGCCTACACTGACTGGGAATATACGAGACCGAGTAAAATTCCTCCAGACCACAACGTGATAGTGCTGTATTGAATAACAGAGTCCTCACTTCGACGAGGATTTCTAATCGCTTTCGCCGCCTGTATCGTCTTCATCTCTCAACACATCCTCCATAACCATTTTCATGAAGCTAACCCCGATCCGATCAGATGGTAGGGTCGGAGCCGTTCTCATCACCAACCCTTGATCATGGAGGAAAAGCCATCCGATGAGTTTCCGGAGCGTACCCAGCACCCGATACGGAGACGGTGGATTGGATCAAGTCGACCTCGACTGTTACAAAGAAGGGAGATATAGATGAATATGCGCACCTCATGTGGTCCCGGTGTCTAGGCCTTGCCTGGCTGGGGCTGCAGGTTTTTTGAGACTTTTTCCCGCGCACGCAGTTTCCATTGCTACCTTTTTTTTTTTTTTATTTTTTTTTTTTGGGTAGAAGGTTCCCTGGAAAAGGTGGCCGAATTCTACGGGTAAACACTGAGCTGAATGGCTATTCATCAAGGGGAAAATATCAATAATCTTTCAAGTAACAAAAGAGGATAGGAGCACTGTATATTATGTGGCCTGGGTCAGAAAGGAGCCCAATGTGCTAGATAGTCATAGACTCAAGTAGTACAATAAACACAAACAAACACCCACACACAATTTTTTGAGGTTTAGCTACGCCGACGATATTGGTATCCTTGGATTTGGCCGGACGATTGCAGAGTCTGCAGCCGCAGCTCAGGACGAGGTCAATAACCTACTGGACTGGGCTCGAAATAATGCTGTCGCTTTCGATACAGACAAGTCCGAAGTTGTACAATTTCCCGGACGATACCGCGAAACATCGGTTGGAATTTATGTCAACGGAACCCTCATAGAGCCGTCGCAAAATGTCCGCTGGCTTGGTGTGTACCTCGATCCTCGACTAAACTTCAAACACCACGTCATAACTTGGTGTGGCAAAGCGTTGAAAATTGCACAGCACATGCGTCGCTTCAATACAGCCTACCGAGGAGCCGCTCCTGGGGCGTTGGTTAAAGCGATCGACACATGTATTGTCCCAATCGCAACGTACGGAGCTGACGTCTGGTGGCCTGGCCTTAGACGCCCAAAAGTACGAGGGATGGTGACACCGCCCACTGCTGGCCTATGTAGTATGATTGATAAGGCTGTCTTAATGGGTCTTAGGTCAGCACTACCGGTAATGAGAACAACACCCAACGCTGTACTACATAGGGAAGGAGGAATACCAACCGGAAAAATCATTCTCGAAGGAAACCGACTTCGCCTCTCTGCCAGAATGCAAACACTTGACGACCGCCATCCGCTTAGGATCCGTGCTGCAGTTTGCCCAAATGTCGGTACGCGAAAATATAAAAAGCACAATGAAAATCTGCGCGTCCTGAAATTCAAATGTCACGGGCTCAGCGTGCTTATAGACAGCTACCAGAGGCAGAGGCCGCGGAACCTCTTGCCCCACCATTTTATCAATCGCGGCCGGGTTCGAAGGTTGGTTCGAAAAAAGACCAAGTAGAAGCTTGTAAACTTTGGATCACTGATGTGCCAAAGTCAGAAATTTGTGCTTACTCGGACGGAGCATCGGAGGGAAAGGGACGCTCAGCTTGGGGGTTTGTCCTAAAGCTGGATGGGAAAACCTTTCAAAAAGGAAGTGGCATAAAGCACGGTGGAGAGGCTTTAGATGCAGAGATTATGGGGGCACAGGAAGCTCTTAAAGCAGCGTTGGGTCACCTAAGAGGGAAGGAGTACCTGGCGAAGGGAACGACGCAGTGCATTAATGTGTTGATGGATAGTCGACATGCGATAAATGCACTGAGCACGGGCAGGTCCTCGACCAGCCACGAGGAAGTACGAAAGTTTCGCGAATTGTCTGGGCTAGCTCAGGTAAGAATAACGTGGGTAGCAGGACACTCGGGAATAAATGGAAATGAGGAAGCAGACGCAGCGACCAAATCCGCCCTACGAACGCTTCCCAGCGTGGAAACTGAACCAGCAACTACCACGACAGCATTTCTACACCAAAAATTGCATCGACAGCGACAGACTTTGCTCAACAGCTGGTGGAATGAAACTTGCCCGTCACGGTATCGTGAGCTAGATCTGCTCATGCGCCGTCGTAAACCACCAGAACTGGAGCTTTCCAGGCTACAGTTACGACATTTCATTACAGCCCGTACGGGCCACGGCAATTTCGCGGCGTACCATCGTCGCTTCAACAATCCGCACGCTATTACAGAGTGCATCTGTGGGGAGGAAACCACCTCTACCCACTTCATACATTGTCGACTCAACGCAAATATCACACGTCGAATCAGAGGGTCATTGTCACACAATGCCTTCTTACACAAGCTACTCGGGCCTAAGTGCTTCGAGAGCTTCAAACAATTTGCGCAGGATACCAATTGTTCTGGGTATTCTCCTGTGCATCCATCTCCTACTCTCAGTGGAGATCGAATATAACTCGTCAGGAAACTAAACCTGACAAAATGGGAATCGAGGCGAGGAGTATTGCTTCCCATTCTAAATTATTTGCAATTTATCTTTTTCTTTTGTCAATTTTGGGAAAAGGAGTTCGCGTCGGCGCATATTTTTAACTTACTGCTGGTTTTGTGGTGGTTCATGCGGTGGAATCAAGCTGGGTATGTCTTAGATGTAGTTCTGGCTGTAAACATCGGTCCTGTACTCATAGTGGATTTGGAGCTTTAGCTTAGGACTTGAATAAAACAACAACAACACGAGGCTGGCAGACACACATTAATAGGAGAATGGTCACAGCATTGAAGGATGCTGCGATCGCGAGAATCATACACGATAGATTAACTCAATACTTTATCAATTCTACTTCCAGTACTTACGTACCACTCGTATACAAAAATCTTATTCTAAAAGGTAGGTATATTCACTGTGTAATTGTTAGTAGTATATCTATTAAGATATACGTACTCTGATCACTTTTATAACTTGATAAGAGACACTGCACAGCAAATGTAAGGCGTAGATGAATCAGTATTGAATTGATATCCCACAGTAGTGATATGAGTTGGGTCTTATAGAAGTCCCCATCCACCAAACTGTGTTCCAATTATCTACTCTATTCTAAACGTGTCTCATTCCCTCGAACAACTGAGAAGCACTCTGTCAATGACTTGTGTCATCAAAGAATGACTACTCCTTCACTTGACAGATCGTCTCTACGACTCGTCGCTTACATTACTCGGTGAGTACTAACTGACGCGTCTATTTTCCACATAGAGCACGGCTCGTAAATAAGCGAGTCGTGGAATCCCATACTGGAGGTTCCACGTTCTATCTACTAGGATATGATATGTTTCTCTTACAATGTCGTCAATTATTCTTTTTATCTTCTATTCTCTTCAAGGCTCTAGGGAAGATTGAATGGTAGTATGTCGCAGTATGTAACCAGGTGACATCATGGACTACTGACAATTATTCGACAATAACTGTACTTCGAAAATTCATATAGCAATGTACCGACAGGACTTATGTACAGATACTTGGTACCCACTTTAAAGTATATCACCATCTGTGCAGGTGTTAAGGGCGAAGAGGATTACGGACACCGCACGTAAACAGTACCCTAAAGAATTAATATTTTTCTATAGAGATTAACTACAGGAAATCTGTTACATTAAATATGTCCTATGCAGCTACCAATGATCTTTATTCCTGACACGTAATCCTTCGCTACTGAGTGATCTATTTCCCAGCCTCAGCATAATTAACTGAGTGATTCGAGTTGTGAGAAACGACCCCATGTTAGATCACGTGATTGAAGTCCCTGAACGAGGCTGGGCCTGAAAGATAGCCCAGCCTAATCGAACGGGGCACAGCCCGTAACAGCAGGAAGTACTAAAATCTTACTTCCATGCCTTACCATCCCACATTAACCTATGCCAATGTGTAGAGCTGCGCGCCTGTTGAAACTTCCTCCGCTGGGGAAGGACACGATTCAGACCACATTTCGCGCGGAGACATGTCTGGATAACTCGGAATTTTGGGATATTTCCCTAGATGTATATCTGCGGATAAGGGGTGGCTTGGGGTGAGGAAAAAGCCGGCATAAATTTGGAATGGTTCTTGCAAATAAAATCCGAAGCGTGAGTGCGCTAGGTTTAAATTAAGTCATCTATCCTGTACTTTTTCTCTGATGTTTTGTCATAGCTAGATAGCTACATACAAAAATAAAATCCGATGCAAATTAAAACACCCAGCTGTCTGTAGTAAATTTGGTACCCAGTTCCTGAGTACGCGCCCTACTGTGGCGAGTTTCATTCGATCTACTATCTTTGTGACAGTATTCACTAGTTCGAGCACTCTTCGATCGAGATTATTCGCCTTTTTATTTCTTATAAGTCCTGCACGCTCTGTCACGGCGTAGAATAGGCACAAGTGAAAGTACAGCTTGTATGGCGATAATTCAATCTGTGAAGCAAATACTAAGCTGGAGAAGAATAGAAAAGAACAGGATCTCATTACAAAAAGCCCTGAGGCTATTCCTATTCGGGCGGGTTTCCACTAAATCGCCGCGTCCGTGCTCCTTCATGCATCAGCCATCAGTCTCACATCCTCCCTCCACGTAATTGTATATCATGGCGGAGCAGAATGCCGTGCCGTGACATCACCCCCTCCTCAGTCTTCGATTGTCCCAAATCGACTAATTTCTGCGGCGGCGTTGGTTGTCACGACCTTGGTTGGTGACCATATTATCTTCCGGATGTTCCTCACTAAATCTATCATGTGCGGCATCGTCCAACCACGTAGCGAGACGTCTTGGTGGCCCTGGCAATTTAGGGTGCTCAGCGTGGAACTTTTCTAATATGAGGGGTGCGTTCCGAAAGTTGGCAGCCGGATACCATTCCTCGTCTGCGTCCCAGCCTTCCCATTGAACCTTGTACTGCAGCCGATTGCGATACAGCCGCGCGTCTAACACCTTCTCGATCTCCCATTCTAACTCTCCATTGACCTCTTCTGCCGGCGGCTCTGGATTGGCCTGGCCGGGCAACGGGTTATCTGGATCTTTGCGCAGTCGGTCTGGTGAAAATACAGGGTGTATTTTCCAAGAGGCGGGTAGTTGAACGCGGAATGAATGCCCTTCTTTGGCAATGATCCGATATGGTCCCACCATTGGATTTTCCAGCTTATCCGACGGTCTCGTAGTTCTCCAAGCACCGCGCCGGATATACACTTTATCTCCAACGTCAAAGTCTACTTCTCGGCGATGTTTATTGGCTTGAACACGCTGTTGTTCCTGTGAGCGTTTGACGCTCTCTTTAGCATAATCCAACGCGCTGCTAATCCGTTTAAGCCACACCGCGGCCTCGTCCCGATTCAGCTTCTCTCGAGGGGTTCGTGGTTCCAGTCGCTGATTCCAGTCAAATTCTAAACGCATTTCGTAACCATAGTCAATCATTGATGGCGACAATCCTGTAGATTCATTTGGAATAGCTGCCGCAGCAGCATCTAGAGCGGGAAGCAGCTCCGCCCAATCGTCTTGGTGGAAATTGACAAATGGTCGCAGTCGCTGGTCAATGATCTGGTTAATAATTTCGGTCTGGCCGTCTGTCTGCGGATGTTCTGCCGTAGATAGCTTGAGTTTGACGCGCGCTAACCTTGACAACTCATCCATGAAATCCGAAATGAATTGCGGACCGCGGTCGCTGGTAATGGTCTTCGGTGCGCCACGGAATCGCCAGACATAACGGTAGAACAAGTCTGCAGCAGTCTTTGCTGTAGCACTTTTAGTGGTGGGGATGGAGATTTGGCGTTTAGACAATCTATCAACAGCTACCCAAATGTTATTAAACCCTCGTTTGTCTGATACCCCCACATCGTGATAATCCATCGATATATCATCCCATGTACGTTCTGGAATGGCTAAAGGCTGTAGTAAGCCCGGTGTCTTGTCTCTAGGCTTATGCGATCGTCGGCAGACATGGCAGTTCTGCACATAACGCTCGATGTCTGCTGCGTATTGTGGCCACCAGTACCGGTCGCCGATTAGTTTCCTCATTTTGTTTCGTCCTGGATGAGCGGTGGATGTAGATTCGTGGATCATCTTCAACACTTGAGTACGGAGATTGTCTTTGGCTGACACCACCACGCGTCCCTTATGAAGCACCAACCCGGTAGGTTCCAAAGAATAAGGTTCTTCCCGCTGTCGTGCTTGCTGGCGTAGATCCTCGAGATCGGGATCTGCTCGGTTGGCCATAAAAATACGATCAATAGTATCCAGATCCTCGTCGATGGGCGCTAACACCTTGCTGTCATGTGGCAACGTAACTTTCTTTTGAGGGAGGAGGATTTTCGTACGTTCCAGTTCTTTTGCAGCTTTTTGTCTAGGGGTGAGTTCTTTCTTGCGAGATAACGCGTCTGCCAGAATATTTTCCTTGCCTGGTCGGTACTGAAGGTCGAAACTGAATTGCGATAGCACCTCTGACCATCGGATTTGCCTATCGTTGAGTAGCTGCTTCTGACCAAAGTATTCCAGAACTCGGTGATCAGTCAGAATCACGAACGGCTCCCAGGTGCTGGTGAGCTCTGCGCGCCATTCTTTCAAGCATTGGATGATAGCCAACAGCTCCTTATCATGGATCTCATAGTTTGCCTCCGGACCAGTCAAGGTTCGGGAGTGAAAAGCCACAGGATGCCACACGCCTTCCTCCTGCAATTGACTGAGTACTCCTCCTGTTGCTAGATCAGAACAATCGGTCTCTATACGTGTAGGCTTCTTCTGATCGAAGTACAGTAAAATGGGTGGGCTGACCAATTTCTCTTTCAGGGCAAGGAACGCTTCTTCAGCTTGCTCGGTCCATTGGAACAACTGGCCTTTTGGGATTGCTGTCAGGTTGTACAGTGGCTTAGCGATCCGGGAGAAATTCTCTATAAAGTTACGGTAATAGTTGCAGAACCCCAAGAAGGATTGAATGGCAGTCTTGCTAGTAGGTCTCTCCCATACGCGAATACTTTCCAGCTTCTTCGGGTCTGGCAGGAGTCCGGAAGTGTTAACAATGAAGCCCAGAAAATTAACAGATTTTTGATTAAAGCGGCACTTCTTAATATCCACCTGCAGTCCAGCCCTGTCCAAACGCTGAAGGACCTCGCGTACTTCTGCCACGTGTTTACTTTTATCTTCAGAGTGGACGCATACATCATCCATATATGCGGAAACGTAACGAGCGAGCAGATCGCCTAGGACCGAATTGATATATCTTTGGAAAGTGGCCGGGCCACCTGACAGACCAAAAGGTAACACGCGGTAACGGTATTGACCGAATCGAGTACGAAACGTAGTCCATCCCACGGAGTCTGGATGCATCCGGATACGGTTGAACGCATGGATGACATCTAGAATGGTGAATTTCTTAGAACCAGCCATCTTGGCTAATGTCTCACCAATGAGGGGCAGAGGATAGCGATCTTTCCGCGTGTGTGCGTTTAATTTCCGGTAGTCTACACAAAATCGAAGGTCTCCATTCTTTTTCTTGACAAACAAGACCGGGGAATTGAACGGAGAATCGCTGGGTTCGATGAACCCGTTCGCCAGGTTCTCCTCGATGTAAGCATGTACGGTATCTAGCTCTTTCTGATTCATTTTATAGAGGGGAGCTTGCTTGAGCTCAGGCTCGCTATCCAGATTGATCTTATGGTCGAACTCCCTATGCGGCGGCAATTCCTTTGCGCGTCTTTTGGAGAAGACATGGGCAAGATCGTGATATTCAGGAGGTAATTGGGCCAACAATTGTGTCTTCTCTTCTTCTTCAGCGAGCTCCGCAATGTGCGCAATCTCTGTACCGTCGCAAGCGGTTTCCATTTCTACGAACCAGCATTGGTCTTCCGCTTCAATTGTCTCAACCTCGACGGCTGAAAGCGTAGGTGTGTCCATTTCGTCTAGACCCAGATCCTCCTTTTTCTTATCGTAGGCTTCTTGTCGCTCCTGCAGTGTAGGCCGGGGAGTCAGAATAATTGAAGGGGTCGCCGGCGCTTCTGCTACCATTGCAGGGCGTTTCAATATCTGCTTTGGCATAAAATGTGGAGATCTTTTAGCAGGAGGTTTGTTGATTTCTAGAGGGGGCAGTTCAATCAGTCGGTCACGACGGTTAGCGTCCCACTGATGATCATTGCGGTCTTCTGGCCACCACAGCCGGTGTCGCACGCAATCTGGGAGTACGTTATGATAGGCCAGCCACTGCCGACCGAGGATCACATTGTTCTTGTTACCAAGTGTGGTAGCAAAGAACGGCATGTTGACTCGGTGCGAGTCTATAGTCAGTGTCATCACGTAGGCATGGCGTAGAGGTCGGGATGATCCGCCGTCGAAGCCTCTGATAGAGAGTGGATGACGGAGATTGTAGCGCGTCATCTTAATCTTACTATTTCGGTACCAATCACGCAGTTGTTTACGATCTGCGAAGGCATATCCATTAGCGCCGGTATCAATGAGGGCAGAGATTGGAAATTGGGAATTGTTTTTAGTTTCAAGAGTACAATCTATAACTAATG
Source organism: Blumeria graminis f. sp. triticale (assembly GCA_905067625.1). Classification (NCBI taxonomy): domain Eukaryota; kingdom Fungi; phylum Ascomycota; class Leotiomycetes; order Helotiales; family Erysiphaceae; genus Blumeria; species Blumeria graminis. The sequence continues at coordinate 6,109,289 of LR898472.1, read as the reverse complement.
GCCTTCCGCCAAACAAATTTTCCAAATCAATGCCATTTACTCGATACGTGTTATTCTCTAGGAAGGCGACTTCTCCTAGAGACAATCTTTTCCCTCATCGGAGCTCATGGTGAATTCCGATCCAGATGCTTCAGCTTCCTCCTTCTTCTTCGCATCCACCTCATTGACTTTAGCAGTAGGACACGCGTTAGCGTAGTGACCAGTCTTGTGGCACTGGAAGCAGACACCAGCGTTTCGGGCCAAGAATTTTGGCTTGGGTGGACCAGACGCTCTTGGAGGTGCAGTACGAGTTAGGCCCGGCGGGAGAATTGGCTTCTTGTACCTGTCCTTGCGTTGTTGGTAGCGAGCGGCTTGATCCTCCGATTTGCGCGCTAATTGCAGGTGTGGTTCTATTTTCAAGCAGTGTTGAGACATCTCCAAGGTAGATTCAAAATCCAATCCGGCTATGACATTTTGCAACTTGGGACTCATCTTTTCGCGAAGTTCATCCATGCGGTCTTCGTCTCTAAGTTGCAATTGAGAAGCGAAGGTCAGGAACTTAGTGAAGAAGGCTGAGAAGCTGTCATCCCCTTGTCGGAGTTTCTTGAAGTTGGCACGAGCTTCGGAGCGCTTCTGTCCTCGGGTCTTGCCGTAGGCTCCTCGCATAACTTCGACGATAGACATCGCAACAGTGATGTGGTTGACGCTTTCTGGCTCGAGGTAGGGTTTTATGAATTCCTGTGCATCACCACCAATAAAGCCTAAGAGGTAATTGATCTTGTGGTTTTCATCATCAAAGTAGATCGAGTCGCCGTTCAACTTGCGCTTAACAGCGTGTTCCCAGTTCTCGAAAGTAGGATTATGGGAACCCATGAAGGTGGGTGGGTTCTCAATCTTCTGGCGGTGGCGGAGTTGCTTAGCCTGTGGGTCACGGACCTCTTTGTATCTTGGTGGTATCTCTGAGGCCTCACAGCCGGCAGCGTCTTTCTCAACAGTGTTATAGGCTGCAGATCCTCGCACCGACTTGGATTCCTCCTTCTGCTTACCCTTATCCTTGGCCTTGAGATCTAGAGTGACCTCTGCGAATGCAGCCTTCCAGCGCTCAGCTTCCTCCGCCCAGGATTGTGCCATTTTCTCTGCCTCTGCCTTCTGCTCCAATGTATCTCGAAGGTAGTTGCTGATGTTGTTGGCGCGATCAGCCAGGGCGGTACACATAGTCTTAAGGGTATGTTCGTGACGTTCTTGATCAGTCTCCTTCTTGACTTCAGCAGCGCGGCGTTTGTTTCTCTTGTTGAAATCCTTGTCCAACAATTCAAAAGTGACTTTATGATACCATGGAACATCAATCTTCGTAGTGAGGTCCTCCTCTTCCCCGGGTGCGCGGGTGGCGTACACCGAGGTTGTGAAGTCTTCCTTCGGCCACTCTCCTGGCATCTTCTGCTTTCCTTTATTAGCGAGACAATTAGCCAATGACTGTCCAGATAATCGTGAGCGAAACGCTGTCCACAGATTACTGAGTCTGAAATTAGTATTTTACCTCTCTACAGAGGTCGCGTTGAGTAGTTTAGGGAGCTTAGTATTATGTCACGGCGTAGAATAGGCACAAGTGAAAGTACAGCTTGTATGGCGATAATTCAATCTGTGAAGCAAATACTAAGCTGGAGAAGAATAGAAAAGAACAGGATCTCATTACAAAAAGCCCTGAGGCTATTCCTATTCGGGCGGGTTTCCACTAAATCGCCGCGTCCGTGCTCCTTCCTGCATCAGCCATCAGTCTCACATCCTCCCTCCACGTAATTGTATATCATGGCGGAGCAGAATGCCGTGCCGTGACACGCTCTCACGTTCATCAAACCCTGATATGTGCAGCGGTTATGAATGTCATCTTCCTGAAATCTGAAATTATCAAGGTTGTAAGATTGTGCACCCCCTCCAGAGTTACTAGACTTCCCCAAAGTTTTTAAGAAGTGTGTATATACTACTACGTCACTGTTAATAGTTGCTTACTATTATAATTTTTATAGTAGCCATAGCTCCTTTAAATTCTGTATTGTTAATTATGCCTGAGCCGCTCTATGCGATTTCTGCAAATTTTTTACTGATAGAATTTATAGAGGCCGATAATATCATGTCAGTGGATGCAAGAGGGCTGTAACTGTAAGCGCAAAGAGAGCCGGAGGATAAGAGGCTTAGCTAATGTAAAATAGCTTTGGCTGCATCTTTTCTATTTTTTTTGTTGAATAGTGGTTTTGTTAGTATAAGGGTATACAGAAGTAAAGGAGTTTCTTCCTGTTGTAGAATTCGAAACTTCCTTTAAACCCACGAATCATGGATTGGGTCGAGACTTGTTTTACTTGGTATATGAAATGGGAATGTACACTTGCGCTGGAACAGCTAAGACAGTATGTGGAGAGATGTCTTCATTAATGTGCAGAAGTGAAGTGACTATGATAATTATTATGTTACAGATTGGGGGAAGCTCGTCCCTTATCCCCTAGCTTGTTTCCCTGTAGACCAATCACGTTACCAGTATGCAGCTCACCAAAGTGTGCAACCAACTGAGCAGCCATGCCATTTATCCTATATCAACAACCCATCTCTCATACTGCACACATTCCTACTTGTAATGTCGTTATGTAGAGACTGGATCTCCTTCATGTGCCATGATGCCATGCTGCCATAATAACTACCTATGCACCAGCTACTAGATCTACCATACTACATAGCTGAGCATAACAAGACTAGGTCGGTTTCCACCATATTTGCACATCCTGGGGTAGTGATGGACACTATTAATGGTCTCTGATGTGAGCCACAGCCTTCACTCGCAGTTCGTTAACCAAGATATGCGCCAGTACATGTACATTTCCAGTCTTAGACATATCGTTGGTATGGGACACAAATCTAATAAGATCGTGAAGGCTACAGGCACGGTAGATTGGTCCAAAGCTTTGCACTATTTTCACAGAAATTTTGCACAACAACTCAGTAGTTTTCTTTTAATCGTCTTGGATACTAGACCCTTCAGCTTGTATAATGATCAATAAGCCGCAGTACGAATTATAGTTGTCAAAAAACCTATTTTCGGACCTTGAGTACAACGTCTAAAGTTACGAAAGCGTTGTACTAGCCATATTACTCCACTGGATAATTTGACAACGTGGCTTTCAAAATTCAAGCCGTGGTTTCTATTCACTTACATGCATTGAATCTCGTCCAATCTATGTATATCGCGAGTTCAGGCCTTTAGTTTTAATAACTCGCATCTCCTGGCTCTGGAACCGAGGAAGCAAATACCTCGACTTTTTCGGGATCGAAATATGCGGCATTCTCAGAGGTATATGTGAAGACCACATGGATCTCTCATTGAGTCAATAAATTGACTGTTCGACGCAGTGGTCGAGGGGAGAATGGATGTTTCGATGACTTGTCGTTCTTTGGCCTTGGGAATTGGTCTGAGCTCTAGATGGCATTCTGCTTCTATGGCAGCAGCTTACTTCGATGCCTCTGTCTTGGTCGAAGTGGTTTTGAACGGACCCCCTTTCCTGTGAAGGTCAGAGGCTAGTCGAGCAATTTACTCAAAAATATTGTCTGGCCCGATTTGTTCAATTTCATTGACGATGAAGGCGGAGATGAGTTTCAATTTTCCCTTCGTCTTAAACTCGGCAATCTCCATGGATTTTGGAAACTGTGCGAGGCCAAGTCCTTGATCGAGATCTCGTACTGCCTCTCAAGTTGTCCGACATAACGTTTTGACGTTATCTTCGAACTAAATGCATATTAAGATCCCCGAAGATTAACAACAATATTAAGGATGAATGCGATAGAAATTTACAAGGGGGGGGGAGAGGAAAGAGGGAATGTTCGGATTTCGATTTTATTTATATTTTTGTTCTTGCTCAGTTATTAGGCCAGGATCAGAAGCTAATAACATCTTTATTCCTGACTTATTGTTTTGTGATTCGTGTAAATTCCATTCCTCTAACATGATTGTAACATCATTGTCAGAATAAAATGCGAAGATTGAACCTAATGCAATTTGGCATTGCTCCATGGAAAGGCTTGGCGTTTCGGGCTAGTTTCACCTGGAAAACATTTGACTTCTGTGTAAGAGATGAGTTGGACTAGTATTGAGTCGTTTTGGGATTCTATCGAGACTGCATGTAAGGATCCCTTGTTTCATACTTAATTTAGTGTCGAATCACTAGTATTTTGCGCGCGCTTGGATTATCACTGATATGCGCGCGCTAAACTTACTTGTATTGATTGAGAGTTAATTTGCAAATTTTTAGCATATTTCATTACCTTTCCCTTTACGCGCGCGCTTTGATTCGGCTTACTAAACATGTGAGGTTACGAGCGCGCGTTTTTTTTATACATTCGGTCCTAAGCTAAAGCTATGTTTTCCACATTGGGTCAAGGACCGGCGGATCCGGCAGGGTTCCCTGTAACTTTTCCTACAGCCTAACTCGTTCCAACCTCGTGAATTGCTACCAAAAGTGCAGCTGATTTAACAAGAACGAAAAATCACAAAAATCAAAACAACTCCGAATACCAGAAGATTCCTCTATATTGGACCCAGTAAATGCGCTCCTCACACATTCCCTCGTCTGTCACACCTTCCAAATGACAAAATTTATTCAATCTCCGCTGAGAGCAAGAGATAAGTTAGCAGGCATCTTTGATCCAGCCGGTATCCTGCTATTGGTTAGTAGGTGCCCCAAAAGGGGACATCGTCGAGGTTGCTGTGTCCTCAAACTTCTTCTTCAGATCCCAGAGCTCCGAAACCTGTTGCCTCGGCCATCGAGACATCCTTTGCCGCGGCGATGATCGCCTCTTCGGCCTTTTTTGCTGCAGCCCTGGCTCGTGTCACCTTCGCGAACTCCCCTTGTTCGATGTGGCGAATCCACGCGAGCTGCTCTTTGGTCACCGGTCCGGATTTTTTTTGGTCTAACTTGGCAGGCCCGAGAATCCGATCGGTGAGGTCCCCCACAGCTGCGACAGCGTGTAAGGGCCTTGCACTTTGTTTTGGAGTGCATATTTGATCCGCAGTTCCAGCAAGCCGGAGCGCGGGAGCAACCACGAGTGGCGTGGAAGCCCAAACAGCGTTTGCACTGTTCAATTGATCGACGAGGCTTATGGATGGTAGCCATACCCGAATCGTCGAAAAGGCGGAAGCCCGCACGAGGGGCTTCGTCCCGGTGAAAAAGGGCATGCCAGTTTTGATAAGGCGATCCAGGCCGACATGTCCCTTGAGGTCGGACCTGGATTGGATACGCGCTGGTCGTAAGGAAGATCTCAGCGGTGACACTTGCAGCATCGGTCGCTACGGGGCCGTACTGTGAAACGATACTTACAGGTACGTTTGGTATCTGTAAGGCGACAAGATCCGAAGATGCTTGGAGTTTGGCGTTTTCACTTGCCAGCTTCGGAGAGACATCTAGGATCTCTTGTCGTATTTTTTCGTTCTTTGCTATAATAGCAAAGCCGGTCTTTACTCGATGAATCGAAGTTATATCATTGTAAGAGAGATTAAGCGTGTCCGCTACCTTACTTTTCACAATGTTGTTTGAAAGATTCCGCCATGGGTGCTCCTTTTCCAGGCGAAGGAACAGTCGCTTATCAACTTTCGCCATGGGAGCTTCTTTCTTTTGGGCTCTCGCCACAGGTCGCGGCACAGCCTTTGCTATAGGAGCTGCATTTTGTCGCAGTCCATTTTTGGCCACCGTGGCCCAGGTGCTTTTTACAGGCAGCACTGGGACGGCGGGTGTTGTATTGCTCCTGGCTTCTGGAGCCCTTGGGGTCGGGTTCGCAGGGCGAGGAGGGAGGCCGGGTGGCGTGATGGCCGGGCCCGTGGCCATGTATTGCGCAACGGCGGCGCGTAAGTAGACTCTCATCGAGTCTACGAATTGTCTATTTGACCCGTTGGTCAAAGGGAGGAGGGTGGCTTCGACGCCAGAGATGGCGGCGGAACAGAGGGCCAGATTTGCCGCTGTTTCGGCGGCGCGTCGTTGTTCGGCTTCGACAATTGGTCGAAGCTCTAGGGGACACTCTGCTTTTGTGGCAGCTTTTGGCTACAACGTTGATTTTGGCGCTGCTTTATCTGCAGCGTTTTCCGACGGTTTTGACGCTGTCGGAGGAGATTTTGACGATTCTCCAGTCCCGTGAGGGACGGAGGGTGGTTGAGGAATTTCCTCAACAGTTTCAACTGACCCGATCATGTCAGTATCGGGTTCAGCGACGGCAGGGAGGGCTTTTTCCTTCCCTTTGATGGAGACCTTGCTCATCTCCGCGCATTTCGGAGACTGGTCAAGGCCAGGTAATTGTTCGAGAGCCCTCGGGCGGACTTGCGTGTTGTCCAACTTGGCGTTGGGACGCTTTTTGCGAACTGGAGTCATGGTGAAAATGCTTGAGCTCGATCACAATTCAGAGATGGATGCGAGGAGGTCGAGAAGGGAGGAAAGAGGAAAGAGGGAAAAATTAAATTTTTGAATTTTTGAATTTCTCGAATTGTGCGTTTTTTGTTCGTTTTTTTTTTTTTTTATTATATTAAAGTCCTAAGCTAAAGCTCTAGGTCCACTATAGGTACAAGACTGGTGGAGCCGGCGAGGATCACTGCTAACAGGCCCAACTCATTCCAACCGCGAGACCTGCTACAGAAAAAGTAGGAGGTAAATTATAACTCAGAAGACTCCACATACTCCGACTCCGAAATTGAGACTCCATCCTTCAACCCTAAATTCAAGTACATAAAAGATTTCCTCAGAGAAACGACACTTCTCGCATCGATCCCTTTCGTGTCATGCGTTGTGGCAATGACTAGTTTATCTGATCCCCACTGAGAGCAGTGGATAAGTGAGCAGGTCGTCTATCAAAACAGCTGGTTTCCTGCGCAAAATTTTTGAAGCTATCGTGGCACTTGGGCCCGAGAAGCTTTTTAATAAAGTCAGCGTGGGACATTGACTTTCTGAGCCTACGCGTTTGTTGTGCGTGACGGCTACAGTGGATGAAATGGGTTGGAGTAGTTTCCTTCCCGCAAGAGCACTCCATAGGAGCGTGTGGATTATTAAAACGGCGATGGTATGCCGCAAAATTGCCGTGACCTGTTCGTGCTGCGATTAGTGCCCGGAGGAGGTGCCTAGAGAGAGACAGTTCAGGTGGTTTGCGTCTCCGCACCTGTAGGTTGAGTTGGCGGTATTGAGGCGGACAGGCCACTTCCCACCAGTCGTCTAGCAGCCTCTGTCGTCTGCGATTCATGAGAACACGTAGATATGCCAGAGTACATGATCCTGGTGGTGTCTCCTGGCTAGGTAACTCTCGAAGTGCGGCACGGGCAATGGTGTCTGCCTCCTCGTTCCCTTGAATCCCTGCGTGCCCTGGCACCCATTTTACCAATACATTTGCCACGTTACTTAATGCACGGAATCTGCGTACATCTTCTCGGCTAGTTGAGGGCGAGCCTATCGTTAGTGCGCTTACAGCCTGCTGGCTGTCTAGAAACACGTAGATTTGCTGCGTCACTCCTACTTTCCTGCACTGCTCTTCCTCCGTAAATTCCAGTGCAGCCTCCAGAGCCTTCCTTGCTCCTGTTATTTCTGCATCCAGCACCTCTCCCCCGTGCTTGATGCCACTTCCTTTGCCGATGAGTTTCCCATCCTTCCTCAGAACGAAACCCCAGGCGGAGCGTCCATGTCCTTCCGATGAACCATCCGAGTATGCGCAAATGTCCGTTCCCGGTACCTCGCTAATCTGTCTAACGCAACCTTCGCGTTCCCTCGACTTTGAGCCTGATTTCCTAGAGTAAACAACTGGCGTCAGACTTTCAGGGGCTTCTGCTTCCGGAAGTCCTCGGTAAGCACGCTGTAACCGTGACATCTGGATTTCTGGTCTGGCTGATGTTTTGGCGGTCTTTTTATATTTTTGGGTGCCGACATTTGGGCACACGGAAGCGCGGATCCTCAGAGGGTGTCGATCGTCAAGGGTCTTAAGCCTTGCCGATAGTCGAAGTCGGTTTTCCTCAAGTATGACTTTTGCTGGCGGAATTCCTCCTTCTCTGTGAAGGACCACATTTGGTGTTGTCCTCAATGCTGGAAGCGCAGCCCGTAGTCCCATCAGGTTCGCTCTATCAATCATGCTGCATAGGTTAGACGTAGATGACGTGACCGTTCCTCGTATAGTTGGGCGTTTGGACCCTGGCCACCAGACATCAGATCCAAAGGTTGCTAGTGAGACAACGCACATGTCTACTGCCTTAGATAATGGCCCAGGAGCTGCTCCCCGAAAGGCAGAATTGAAACGGCGCATATGCTGTGCAGCTTTTATCGCTTTCTCGCACCACGTAGTTACGTGGTGTTTGAAATTGAGTCGAGGATCCAAATGTACGCCCAGCCATCGAATATGATCAGCGGGCTCGATGAGATTTCCATTCACATGAACCCCAACTGCTTCTTCTCGGCGTCGTCCTGAGAATTGGATGACTTCAGACTTTTCTGTTTCGAAGGCAACGGCATTTGACCCTGCCCACTCGAGAAGATGGTCTACCTCCCTTTGTGCAGCGCTGGCAGATTCAGCAACTGTGCGTCCAAACCCTAGAATTCCAATATCATCGGCGTAGCTAAACCGCGATCCTGGGTTGCCGCTTTTCATTGGCTCCGCCATGTACAGAAGGAATAGTAAAGGCGAAATTGGTGAGCCCTGCGGGACTCCACAGACCAACTCTCTCTGGTTGGTGACTCCGCCGGAAAAACGCACTTGAACTTTCCGGTGTGTGAGGAATGAAGTCGTCCACCGGAGGATTGAGTCTGGCCATCCCTGGGCTTGCATGCGCCTAACCAAGCGATTGTGGAGCACTGCATCGAACGCTCCTTGGACGTCTAAAGTGACGAATGTCGAGGCCCATCCCTGGGAGCGTGCTTCTTCGACGTCATGGACTACGCAGGAAACCAGGTCCGTTGCAGATCTCTTTGGGAGCGCACCGAATTGTTGATGGCCAACCAAATCACAGGTGATTGCGAGGTGCGCCATTCGTCTGGCAAGAAGTCTTTCTAATCCTTTGCCTAGGCACGAAAGTTGAGCGATTGGTCTCCAACCTTTGATTGAAGTTGGGTCCCTATTTGGCTTTTCCAATAGCACCACTTCTGCAAGTTTGAAGCAAGATGGGTGGGTGCCGAGCCGTATGCAAGCTCTAAAGAGCAGCGTAACACACGGTCCGATCGTCTTCCAGCAGGCCTCAAGAAGCTCGACTGTGACTCCGTCTGCTCCTGGGGCCGCCTCGGTGCAGCCGATGGTGCAAGTTCGCACTTCATTGTCTGTTATTTCGTCTTCCCAGGGTATCCGGTTATTGCTGGGAGCAGTGCACGTAGGAAGATCGTCCGATGCTTGGTGACGTGCAAGGAGAGCATCACGGAGAACTGTGGCTCGCTCAGATGGGTTGGTGATATACGATCCGTTATAGTTGAGCGGCGGAGGAGGTCTGACCTGTCTGTGTTTGGCCGAGCGCATCAGCTTGAATATTTCTGCCGGAGTTGTCATCGCTTCGACTTGACATGTCTGATGTTCCTTCTTAGCGGCTGTGATAGTCGCACGAAGCTTCCTCGCACAGATATTCCGCTGTGAGAGTGATGTCGCGGCTCGGTATTCGACGTGTGCGGATTTGCAGCTGGGAGTCCACCACGGTGCAGATTTTCCGCTCCCCTTTCTGACCCTTGTTCCAGTCGCTTTGATGGCTTCCAAGAGATGGAAGCAGATCTCTTGGGCGTACTCATCCACTTTCTCTGTTGTACTCAGATCTAAAGCTGGATGTACCCATTTTGCAATGGCCCGCGCAAACTTTGGTAGATTTTCCTTCGGTACTCTGATCTTTGCTGGCACTAGGTCCCTGGTGGCGGTTGCCGCAGGTACGATTCCTTGGATTGGAAGATGGTCGCTGGTCATACACTCCTCACGATCGACCCAGGCCCGGGCTCCAGAAATATTGGTCCAAGCGAGGTCCAAGGTATTGCCGGCTTTGTGAGTGGGCTCTCCAATGATAAGGCAAGAGAGATGGAAGTTTTCCGCCCACTTTTCTATCTCATCACCTTGTCCATGCGGCTTAGTAGCGCCTGGTTGCCAGGCAGCGTGCACTAAGTTGAAGTCCCCAGCTGCAATCACCCTCGGGGTCGGATTCCAGTTTATCAGTGGCAGGTGTAACGGCTGTTAAGCCTAGGGATTCCTGTAGCCTACGCTGGCTAGCGCAGGCACTGAATGCAAGGGAATCTTCCGGAAGGATCTCGGAATACAAGGAGCTTAGAAGATTCTCAATGAACTTTCTGGAAGCATACTGAAGGTTCATGAGGACCACAGGTGTATCAAGAATCTTCTAGGGTATTGTCGAGGATTCCATGTTATTCCAGATATAGGGAGAACCTTACAGAAGAGGAGTATCTCAGAGTGTATATATATTTGTATTCTAGCTACAGGAATTCTCTCTCTAGAGAATTATAATTAATATACTGTACCTACAAGATCGCCCAAGCATGTTGTACTGAAACCGTGACAGCAGGATAGCATTCGGGTTGTTGGGAGCTTTATACACGTTGAGGAACGTGATTTCATTGACCTTTACCCAGCAGTAATCACCAGTGGGTGTGGGACAAGGAAATAACTGCTCCGCTGATATCACATTTTTGTTCTTTCGGGTGTATGTCACAGCCCTCGGTCTGACATCTACACCTCCGTGCGGTGTATGACAGATATATCCTGGGTGTGATATGGTTTCTTTTGATCTTAAGTTCCATCGCGGTTCTTGAATCAACACAACATCTACGCCTAGCTCGTAAGCTCTAGATAGCGCAATGTTGTGGGTTGGGCCACCCCTGCCTACGTTTATTGACATAAAACTTAGTGTAGGAGGGGGGAGGGAAGGGGCCCGTAGGGCGCCATTCACAAAGCTTCTTCAGGGTTCAAGGCCCCAAAGCCTGAACCCTCAGTCATTGCTGTGTCTCTCGATAGATTGTCCTTAACAGCAGCAGGAGAAGTTGGTCTTGTCGATCTAGCGGCAGCTGTAGCCGCCTCTGCGGCCTTGGTAGCAGCTTTGGCTCGAGCGATGGCCTGGTACTCGCGTTGGCCAGCTTGTCGAATCGTCACGAGTTGCTCCCTGGTAGCTGGGCCAGACCTGTTAGGACGAGCTAGACAGTCTCGACTGCTAGATTGATGGGGGCCTCCGCAGTTTTGACATTTAGAGGCCGCTTTACACTCGAATGCCGAGTGCATGGTGGATCCGCAGTTCCAGCAGGCTGGCGCGCGAGAGCACCCACGGGTGGCGTGGAAGCCGAGACATCGCCTACATTGCTGTATGGCAGGGCGGTTTCGTTGGATTGTCGCTACTCCCGAGTCGTCAAAGAGTCGGAATCCAGGCTTTGGGCTAGCATTCCTGGGAAACAAGGCCGCCCAGGATCTGTAAGGAGCGCCGAGCTTAGTATTTCCGTGTATCCTCATTCGGTCTGGAGTGCAGTTCGTTACCCGGAGGATTTCGGCGGCCACCATTTCGGCAGTGACTTCGATTCGTCCTTTCAAGCCGAAAACTGCAACTGGAACCGTTGCGATCCGGAGGGAAACTAGATCACTTGGTGGTTCTAGTTTTGCCTCCACTTGCGTAAAGGTGCTGGAGGCCTCCAGCAGTCGAGTTTTTGCGTCCTGGTTTTTGGCACGGATGGCAAAGCTAGTGGGAACGCGTTGCACCTGGTCGACATCGGACGGGGTGCATTGCGTATGTTTAGCCACGGCTTCGCGAACGCCAGCCGGAAAGAGCTGTCTCCACTCGTGGTTTGCATCGAGACGCAGGAAGAGTCGGTCATCTTTCGATGCTATTGTTGCTGCTGGCTTCTTCTCCGGTTTCCTGGCAGATGGAACAGCCGAAACCGAGGTGATGTTTGCAGGAGCCTGTGCTCCTGACTTTTGGTGTCCTGCGCTGGCGACAGTGGCCCAGGTGCTTCTGAGCGGGAGAGCTGCAGTAGCCTTTGAAATATTCCGGGGAATGGCTACAGGGACAACGGTCGCAGGCGGAGTCGCGACAGTTGGTCGGTGGGGTAGTACTGGCGGAGCAGTGCTTGGCCCGGCCGCCACGAATTGTGCGATTGCTGCCCTCAGGTAGACTTTGATGGAGTCTACAAAATTTTTATCTTCACCGGTGGAGAGCGGTAGAAGAGCTGCCTCCACACTGCTAATTGCCGTCGAGCAGATATTAAATTGCGCGGCTTTTTGCCTTGCCCTGCGCTCCTCCGCATCCATTGCTGCAAGCAATTCTGGAGGGTATGTTTTTTTTCTTTGCCTGCTGCTTCTATCGCTGTAGGCGGTGGGGCCAGCGAAGAGTTTTCGGCTCCTGCTGCTTTGGTTGAAGGTACCTCGGCCCTTTTCGCTGGCCTTACTTCCTTAAATCGCGGTAGTGCTGGAACCGTAGCGCGCTTTTCGGATGCTGCGACGGTTTCTCTTGGAGTTATTGCAGGCCCTGGGGCTTTTTCCGCGTCTTCTGGGCTGGAGGAGGCCCATCCTGAATCTGATAGAGATTTCAACTTCTGGACTTCGACGTCCAACATCTCTACCTCGGGTATATTGCGAACGTTAGCTTCGAGCGCAGCCTCGATGTAGTCTAAATTTTTTTCGGAGGCCTCTAATCCTTTCTCCGTAAGTTCTTGTCTTGCAAGAGTTAGTATAGATTCATGCAATTTGTAGGATTTAATGACGCGATCTTTGGTGATTCCGCTGATCGCGTTTTGGTGCGTTCTACGCGTCGGAGGCATTTTAAAATGCCGCCAGTGGCAAACAATTACAATTCGATTCGATAGATGATGGGTGAGATGGATAATAGGGTGGGAATGGGCAACTTCGAATTTCTCGAATTGTGCGTTTTTTGTTTGTTTGTTTGTTTGCTTGTATAATTTTACGTCTAATTAGAGTGAGCCTTAGCCCTTCGCTCTATAAACCCAACCGGGTAAAGGACGCCAGAGCTTACTACTCTAGTTGCCTGAGGCGCCCATATTCCCAAACATAAGAAATGAGGCCTATCTAACTAATCCACGTGTCTGTGAGGGGGAACCCAGCACAGAACTACTCATGGTGGTACAATAAAACTAAGTATACAGTGGTAAGATATGTCTGAACAGTGACGCATAGTATATCCCAGGAACGCTGATTGGGCCTTCTTATAAAACAGATGATTTGAACTTAGGGCACACAAGAGTGCTATAGTGAAGTGTCAGCTATTGTGTCCTTTGGGGGGAACCTGGGGCAAAAAGCCGAGAAAATTTTTGTCTCTTCAAGCCAATTGAAAAGCTTAGTGGCGCCTTTGTGAGTTCCGAGAAGGAATTTGATTATGTTTGGATCGGTTATGGGAGCCTCTCGGGTTCTAATTGTTGGCAGGCTGCAATCTAAGAAGTGTTTTGTGGACTTGGGCTCGCCACAGCTACAGTGCATATTTGCATTGGTATGAGAAAGCCGTAAATGGTAAGAGGCGAAGTCTCCATGCCCTGATCGTGCGGCGTATATATGAGCAACGAGATGCCTTGGGAGTGATAGCTCTCCAGGGTAGCGATCGGAAACTCCGATGTTCAAGTCTTTGTAGGAACATGGGGCAGAGATTTCCCAGTATTTTTTGTAGGCTTCCATTTTTGAATAATTAACCCATTTTTTTGCAGCTGAAAGAGTGAGATGAGAGGGCAAAGGAGGAGGGAGTATTGTCATGGCTTCTTTCGCCGCTTCATCTGCATGGCTATTTCCTGTGATATTCCTATGACCAGGAATCCAGTGAACTTGAACCTTACCAGGAGTGGTGTGGGGGAGGCGAGGACAACGCAGCCATTCAGATGCGGTATTGGCAAGTTTGATGAATACTTCTTGAGAAGAGCAAACTGGGACCGTTCTGAGTTGTCGAGCAGCGTCGAGATTATCGAGAAGAACCCAGAGATTGTTGGCAAAACAGGCAGACGGAAGATGAAGTGCCATAGTAACGGCTTGCAAGGCCGCGTTGACTTCCGCGTCAAATACAGTAAGCGATGAGCTGAGAGGTATACACTTACGAGATACAATACGACCCGCTTGATAGATGACCACGCCACCGCCAACTCGAGGACCAGAATCGGTCTCACGAAGCCCTCCGTCCGAATATGCTACTAGATCTTGGAAGGGGATACCAGCAGGAAGTCGATGTGAGAATTTAGTAACTCTTCTGATACTTGCATGCCAATTTTCTTTTGCTGACCAGGGAGATTGGACAAGAGGATCTATATTCTCTGTCTTTGGGAAGTTAAGCACCCAGCCTGAGAAGCGGGAGACCCGGATTTCCCGCGTTTGTACCCAAGATACGCGACGGTTAAGAGGATGCCTTGTGTCCAAGCGCTGAGTGCGCAAGGCTGCCATTCGTGATCTTGAGTCTAACTCGACTTCTGGAGAGAGCAGCCCTGCCTCACGATAGAGGGCTGAGATCGGAGTGGTACGATATACAGGCAGAATTGCTCTGGCACTGGTTGAAATGACTTTCTGGAGAAGAGAGAGGTGCCTTTCGATACGATTCGAAATGGTCCGAGTTGAAGCCAATGTCCTGTTGCGCCCAGGCCACCACGTTTCAGCTCCATAGTATGCAACTGGCAGTACGCATGATATTACAGCTCGCCGGAGGAGACTTGGGGTGACGCCTCGAGTAGTGTTCCCTAGATTTCGTAATGCATTGGCAACTTTCAAAGCTTTACCAGCTAGAGTACGTACATGCCATTTAAAAGTGAGATTTTTATCAAAGTACACTCCGAGCCACCTTGTATAGGGACGAGATGCATTTTCGGAGATGGAAAGTCCCTCACAATTGATAGACAGTGTGGAGTTTGGATCCTTGTCTGCACGTCTCCGGGAGAAGTGTTGAAGTTCTGTCTTTCCTGGGTCAAAATTATGCCTTCTCCTCGGCCCCAGGCAAATGCCTCTTGCAGCGAGGCTGTTAAACGGCCGCAATTTTCTTGGAGTGAGTCACACGTCTCGATTAATGCTATGTCATCTGCATAGCCGAGCCTCTGAGATATTTTCCCCATTTTAAATATAGGTGAGATGTAAAGCATAAAAAGGATTGGGGAGGCGGGTGACCCTTAGGGAAGTCCGCAGTTGACCTGCTGGAGTGGGCCAGTTTCCCCATCTAGACGAATTTGAACCGAGCGACCAGCGGCAAACGAGCTTACCCACTTAACAAGAGACTCAGGCCAACCTTGCTCGCGCAAACGTCGCGCTAGTCTACCTGGCAGAACAGCGTCGAATGCGCCCTTAACGTCAAGTGTAATCAAAGTAGCTGTGCGCCCTTCGTTTAGGGCTCTTTCAACATCGTGTGTAAGGCAGGTGGTGAGATCTACTGCGGATCTTCCTGGGAGAGCTCCAAATTGCTGACTGGCTAATACCTTTTTCCGGACAGAAATCCAGGCAATACGTTTGGCCAGGAGCCGTTCTAATCCTTTCCCTAGTACTGATAGAAGCGCGATTGGGCGGTATGATCGCGGGGAAGAGAATTCCGATTTATTAGGTTTCGGTATCATGACCAGTATGGCTTGACGAAAGCAACGAGGGTGGTATCCTAATGAAAGACAGCTATTGAAAAGAGTTTAGACGTGGTCTGCAATAAGGGGCCATGCGTGTCGGAGGACTTCAGAAGTTATCTCGTCGCTGCCAAGGGCTGTATTGCTACACCTAAGTATTTAAGCTTAAATTTCTTCTATTGATAATGGGGGGAACTCAATTGCACGTGTTGGGATCGCTGGAGTGTCCATAGGAATGTCCCCTGCCTCAGCAAGATTGACAAGAAGGTTTTCGATGAGGACCTCTCTTTTCTCCGCTAGTGTTGTCACTGGAGGGTTTTGAGGAAACCTAGGGTCTTTAAGAGGAGTTGAACAATATCTAACTGTGGACTTGTGCCATTTGGAAATGGCAAAGATATCCTTGCCTGTGCAAGCTTTTTCGATCTTTCCTATGTAGAATGTGTTTTTTGCTATCTTGATAGTTTTGCGATAAGTTTTCCTCGCTTCCTTGAGCTCTTCAAAGGTTAGAGGGGTCTTTATTGCTGATTTGAAGATCTGGCGGGCGCATTTGCAAGATTTGTTCCACCAGGGGTTACCTTTACCGTACCCTAAAGAGCGACGAGCCGCTGAAGCATATGCCATCCGGATTGCCTCTACTAAGTCCTTAGCAAAACTATCCAAGGAATTCTCGGTATTAGGAGACGGAAGTGTGCAGAGTCCGCCTAATGAGATGGAAAGTAAGCGACAAAATGGTGCAGGGTCTAGCGTATCGACTCTAAGTCTCTCCAGTGGCTCCACATATCCCACCCAATCGATCTCAGTGAGGAGCGGTGCGTGGTCTGACGTTGTGTCTAGATGCGTGCCGACAGTGCTTTTTGCGCTTTGAGCTAAAGGGCCGGACCCGAAGGCTAGGTCAAGTACATTTCCACGGTTATGCGTTGCCACATCTAATGGAGAGAGTAGAACAAAGTTGTTTTAAACTGCCCATTCCAAGAAGATTTCAGCACCCGCTGAGAGACTGCTTGGCCAGGAAGGCTGCCACCTTACGTGATGAAGGTTAAGGTCCCCTATCACAATGGAGCTGCAATTGTTTGGAATGGAGAGTGTGAGAAGGGGGTGTAAAGCGCTTCCACCGGTAGAGCCTGGGGGTGCGTTATAAATATTGATGATCTGCAAGGCTTTCCCTGAGGGTGATTTCAGACGGAGAGTGAGTATGTCGCCAGAGAGATTATTATATATTTGGTCTGCACGTATTCCAACCCCTTTGCGCATGTATGAGATCACTCTGGGCCTAGTGATTGACTAGTCATCAATCGGTGAGAAAGTCTCATATAATGGATGGTACTTTGTAATCCGTCGGGCGCGATCACGAAAAATGTAAGGTTTCTGAAGCAAGATAATATCTGCTAATATAGTAAAAGCTTCGTTGAGGGCGATCTCATGGAGCGCGCGTTGTATACTTAGTATACAATGGGTGTGAGTGTAAGATTGGGGTGATATCACTTGGTGTCTCGTGGCTCATAACTACAACGGATCTTGTGCAGAGCTTGAGACTAATACGTGAATTCTATCTCCTTTAAGTGTCGGATGTCTATGTGTCTATATACATTGATTACTCCTTACTCCTCAACGCTAGTAGATCTACTGCTGTGACCGCGGGCTCTGACAGTGCGATTTGCTGTGCGTGAGGTCATAGGATAATTACGATTACGTGTGTGTGCCGTGTTTCCTACATCTAGCTAATTCGTGCCCTGTAGATCTATCCGGGATCCACACATGTTCGTTCATTTTATTTATGCGCGCGCTTCATGCTAGAGATTCTTGAGGTTGTAATTTTCAGGAGATTGACATCCGAAACTGTTTCTTACTCAATTAGCTCAACTCAATTAAGACTGAAAGGCCGAGCAGAAATGATATGATAGATGATAAATGGTTTGCATGTATGTAAGCTAGTGAGAGGAGATCTGAAGAGGACAGACAATTCAATCCACTTCAAACATTTTTAAAGTATCTCTGTGCAGTTCAATATTTAGTAAGTATTTTTTGTCTTCTTTCCAAACTGCTGTGACAACATTGTGGCTCTTGGCACTGGGTACTATATTATTATAAGAATGAGACTTATGTCATGATGGAACAGTGGAAAGAAACCATGTATCTAAATAAGAGCTTAGTCTTCTGTTATAACCTACACCTTTAGATCATCTCCAGTCGCCTCCAGTTCCATCGAATACTATTGGTCCTCTTGAGCCAAACCATAAGTCTTCAGCAGCCACTCATTTTCTTCAACAAAACCCTTAGGTTCTCTCGGTGGCCTCAAGTACATCATTAGTTACCTCCACTAAATTTATTTCTTCTTTATTGTTATGCACTCCTACCCCAAGCAGTCGCTCCAATCTGACACTACAACATGTTTGGATCGTGTCTTCTCATGTAAGGCAGCTACAACTAAATACTGTCATTATATTTCAGGCAAGAGACATATGTAAATACGTTGTTCCACAATCTTAGAGCGACGGCTACTGTAGATTTTCTTTGGGGCGAATTAACAAATATATTATATTAAGTATATATATCGCCACTACATCTATCCACTGACACTTCTCCCAAGGAGACTCCTTGCCAGAATAGTTTTCCATCTCAGCTCTGACCACCTTTCCTTCTATGACTAATTCATGACTAACCTAAAGCTCCTTCCTGATCAGTTTCGGGGCTAAGTTTACTCCAAGCAGATTAGGGTACTGTATGCGAGAGTATTCCTACAAAATATATAAGCCGAGAGAAAAGAGGAAGAAAAACACAGAGTTATATCTTTTTATACACCCGTCAACTAATAGCTCGCACAGGTGTTATTCTTCCAGATACCTTCAGCCTAAATCACTAAAGCTTACGAACTAGCTAAAAAGATTCCACCTCAGTCTAAGACGATATAGGACATGTAGATCCTCTCTTTCTTCAAGCCAAAGATTCCTATTATCAAATAACTCTGTTCCTTTCTATTCAACATTCTACTAATCTCTCCAGAGCTGTAGCCTTTCAATAATACCTCTATTTTATCATATTCCACATATAGGGTGTAATACCAACTTTATTTGCCGAACTCACAAGCACACACTCACCGGCAATTCATGTCAGTCAAAGCGACCAGACCACATAACGAATCTCCACAATCTTGTTCAAACCTTGAATTAAACTTTTACGCGATAACAAATATATGTGTATAGTATTTCTGGAAATGTCACGTACAATATTGCCGAGGCCGACTTTAAAATGGGGATTAATATGTCTGCTAGGTTCCCCCTGTGCCCGAGACGCGTGTGAGGCTGCATAAAGTCTATCCTGTTGATAGTGAATAGAAAATACTGATTGACAGCAAAAAGGTCATGAGTCAAGTGGTTCGACATGACCTTGTAATCAACGCCATGCTCTTCACCGCACAAGTTTTGTTATCGCGGGCCCAGCCAAAGCAGTGCTACAACTGCAGTTAGTGGGGACACACACAGGCGTCATTTGGAAAGGCAGCCAGGTGCGGTGGGTGCGCTGGTGCTCACCAAACTTGGAATCGTCCGAGAAAAAGTGTTTCTTGTGCGAATTGCGGTAAGGAGCATCTTTCATGGCAGAAAGCAGCGTGTCGGACCTACCAAATCTGCAAGGGAAGTGTGGAGAAGGCTCGGATAGAGCTTCTTTCAGTAACGGTTGAACTCTGAGATGAGAAAACCTCCAGCGAAACCCAGACCAACAGTTCGAATAACGGATGATCAGGAATTCACTTTGGTCACCAGTAAAAAAGCTGAAGGGCTCAAAAGAGGGCCGGGACGACCACAGAAGGTAATCGAAGCCCCAACGGCACCAACTATCTCCGCAAAAGTCGCACCACTATCGGGGCCAACTCTTCGAACACTTGGAAGACCAACGTCGAGCGAGGAGGTGTCTTCCCTATTTAATTTCTCATAACTTTAGTCTGATCGAAGGGGGATTTTACGAAATTTGGGGAAAGTTTATAAAGTTATGGTTGAAAGGAACGTCCTTAGCATTAAGCCAGGTCGGTTCAAAGTAGTAGGACAGCGGGTATCGTTAAAAGTTATTTCCCTTCATAATGTAGCTTACCGCCTTCATGGCTCTGTACATACAAGCCAATTAGGACATTAAACTAGAGAAATGAATGTAGGTCATGAGTTGATAAATCCCAAACTTCTTATTGGTTAAATCAAACTATCATGATTCAACTTGGCATTACCGAGCATTGAGTATTGAGGGACTGCCGTTAGCAATTACGACTTGACAAACAATGAAATTGGACTTAGCCAGCTTTCAAGAATTCGTGGTGTGGGCCACTATGTGCTTCTCACTCAGTATGCAATGGCTAGTTTTGTGAATAAATAGGATTCATAGTGATCAACAAATATTTGAATGGTTTCTGATGGAGTAAGAACTGGATAGATTTTCAAGTATGTGACCTGTCAGGTGTGCAAGACTTCTCCCTCAAAGTCTTTTTACATTCTTTCAAACATTTCATATCTCTCATTCTCCAGGATGGATTTCCCACCATTATTCATTTCAGTCACTTAGTCTTACACCTATGCCCTACAAAACATTGTTGGTAAACTCCCTGGAACTAGCATGAAAATTTTTATTGGCAAACTGAGGACTTGAAGCCTGGTACTGACCGGCTGCTTGCACTCGACCATCATAGAGAGCCTAAACCAATATCTCTATTTGATGAGGTTCGAATTCTTTTTACGCCTTCACCTGTTTCAGATGCTAGGGCGTTGAAATTTTTTAGAAAAGGAGCTTAAAATAATGAACATTCTTTAACGCTGATTCTAAACGTTGCATGCAGAAGGAGAAGATATTCAGCTGAAGAGTTGTCAACTTCAATAGCAGTAGCAGTAGCAGTAGCAGTAGCAGTAGCAGTAGCAGTAGCAGTAGCAGTAGCAGTAGCAGTAGCAGTAGCAGTAGCAGTAGCAGTAGCAGTAGCAGTAGCAGTAGCAGTAGCAGTAGCAGTAGCAGTAGCAGTAGCAGTAGCAGTAGCAGTAGCAGTAGCAGTAGCAGTAGCAGTAGCAGTAGCAGTAGCAGTAGCAGTAGCAGTAGCAGTAGCAGTAGCAGTAGCAGTAGCAGTAGCAGTAGCAGTAGCAGTAGCAGTAGCAGTAGCAGTAGCAGTAGCAGTAGCAGTAGCAGTAGCAGTAGCAGTAGCAGTAGCAGTAGCAGTAGCAGTAGCAGTAGCAGTAGCAGTAGCAGTAGCAGTAGCAGTAGCAGGAGGAATAAAAGATTCCAGAGGGGCGGGTATGCAACGTAGCAAAAGTTGTGATCGACTTGGTAATTGTAAATTCAGGAGGACATATTGTTAAGCAGCTTAAGGTGAATAACCCCTCCTGATTCTTACAACAATAGCTGATTGTACAATAGGATATCAAGGTGGAGAGATAGGCGATTCCCTCCAACTAGCAGCATAGTGGATTATGTCAGCTAGAAACTCGGTAATTTTTCAAAATATCATATCACCGCAATGGATATATCCTTAAAAACGACAATGTTAACTTACACAATGATTGGATGTGACTTAAGAATAAAGAATTGTTTTTCAATAGGCTACTGTATGAGGCATTTAATGAAATAAATTACGCTATAATAAATGAGGAGATCATAGGATGAAGCGTGACCTGTACTGGAATCATGAGACACAATCATGAATGTGAGAGTATCAAAGACTCTTTTTTTGCATGAGATTTTGATTGCATATGCAGCTATCTAGCTGTGACAAAATATCAGAGAAAAAGCACAGAATAGATGGCTCAATTTAAACCTAGCGCACTCACGCTTCGGATTTCATTTGCAAGAACCTCTACAAATTTATGCCGGCTTTTTCCTCGCCCCAAGTGAGCCCTTATTTGTGAATACCCTCCCAAGAAATCGTCTCAAAATTCCGAGTTATGCAGACATGTCTCCGCGCGAAACGTGGTCTCAGGCGTCTCCTTCCCAAGTGGTGTAGGCTCCCAGGCTACCGAAACTATACCGGAGAACACCACCTGTAAAATCCCTTACCAAAATTCAAAATTCTGCGCCCGTCAAGACTGTATCCATTATCTGCATCATCTTGTATACTTGTCCTGATCCCTCCCACTTCCATCCCAAAGGAATGCCTCCAAGATTTGTGTGCCACGCTTTGTCTTATCCTACCGGTGTAAACATCGACGTGGGCGTGTATTTGGTGGTCAGCTGAGGCCAGAGAAAGTCAAGGAGAGATACGTTTATTGAAATTAAAATTTATTTGGTCGTACTTGTATGCTTCATGAGGTTTTTGTGGGAACTGATGTCGTTGGAAATGAAGGATCGACATGGTGGAGTATTTTGAAACATCGCCTCGTGGGCCAGCTTCTTTGGTATTGCGAAATTTGGCAGTACTTGACTCTGGGAGAATATCTCATTTCCAGATTTGTGAAGCACATCGCGAACAAGTTTTCAGTTTTTGCCCCCCTTACTAAGGACTCAGGCGCGTGGTGGGCGAGTCTAGGGAAGAATATGTGCCTTAACTTGTTGAAATTGGGTTCTTTTGCCGTTCACACATAATATGATTCAACACACGAGCAAAGCCTGCTGTGGTTTTGAGTGACTTTTCTCAACACCTGTCGGTGGTATCCCCTATAAGCCTCCAGCCCCTACTGCAGAGTCTGGAAAGCCGAGATTGAGAAACATCGTCCTCATTTCGATGGGGATTTCCAAATCTTTTAGCGGTCTGTATCGTATTCATCTCTCAAATCGTCCCCTTATCATCATTATCATGAAGCTAACCTCGATTAGATTGTAGAGTCGGAGCCCTATCTATCACAAACCCTTGATCATGGAGGAAAAGCCATCCGATGAGTTTCCGGAGCGTACCCAGCACCCGTTACGGAGATGGTGGATAGGATCAAGTTGGCCTCTAATGTTACAGAGAAGGGAGATGCAGATGAACATGCGCAACTCATCTGGTCCCGGTGTCTAGGCCTCGCCTAGCTGGGGCTGCAGGTTTTTTGAGACTTTTTCCCGCACACGCAATTTCAATTACGATCTTTTATTTGGTTGTCAGGAGGTTCCGAAGAGAGGCTTGCTAAATTCCACGATTAAATAATGAGATGAATGGCTATCTTTCATGGGCAATGTATCAGATATCTTTTCAGTGACAAAAGCGGGTAGGAGCACTGTACAAGGCGTGGCCTGGGTTTGGGATGAGCCCAATTTGCTAGCTAGTCTAAGACTCAAGTGGTGCAAAACCAAACATTTACTTTACCCAAATAACTAACGAAACGTAAATCACAAACTCCCAGTAAATTTGAATTGTGCGGTCGTTACTCTTGACTAAAAGTGTGTGTGTCAGCTTGAAACATGCATTTGGTCTAAATTGTACATATCGTCATGCGGAAGATATGATATCATGTACTCTGCTTGATTTGGATTAGTCTGGCTGCGTAGACCCCTGTACTACTTTGATGCTAAGTATACGCACGATTAAGATCACTTAGAAGTTGTTCATCCTTGGGTTTCAGACCCAACTACGATACAGTAAATCGTACAGGTGATAGAGTATCTGTCAAACGGAAGGCGCAAAGAATAAATGAAAATTACAATAAAAAGGGAAGACTCTTCGTTTAAGAGAGCATGATGGTCGTGAGTAAAGCTACGTTGAGAAATACTTGGTAAAGAACAACTTATTTGTCCACCGTGATAGTGTTCACAGATATTTATCAAAGGTTTTATATGTTCAAAGTTATAATTACAATCGCTACCCATTGAGCGTAAGCGTTACTCCTATATGTTGTAGTCGGATACCTGTTCATATTTAAATGCCATACTGTTTGGAAAACGAGATATGCCACGGACGAGAGTAGACTGGTACATGAAAAAGCTATTCAAGAATTCAGAAGATTTGAGATAAAGAGGAAAACTAAACAAGAGCAAGGAACCATGAGAGCATGAAAAAACCTAAATTTTAACCTATTAATTAACTAATTTAGCTCGCTTCCTTTGTGACTAGAATCAGGGTATCAGGGATGAAAAGAAACTTTGTGAATCCGCAAAAACTCCAAGAAGTACCAGTCGACCCAAACAAGCATGATTTCAAGGGCTCTGGGCCTGATAATAACTAGATCGTATCACCAACTAGTTTTGCTCGTAGCGACACATTTACGTGCAATTCTCAGATGCACGAGCCCAACTAACACCATGGCTGACAATTTTCAAGATTAGTGCTTGCTCAGCCCCGCTGTGGTTCTCTTGCACAGCCGCAATCCTGCCATGCTCTGATTCGCCAACATTCTGTGCGAGCTGAATTAGAAAAGCAATGGTATTCTCATGCTCTAGGCCTCTATATGATTCAGCCAGATTTGACGGATCATGGGTACATGTTGTGATATTTCTTGTTCCCAATTTACAATCACGGACCGGATGATGCGAATGCAAATTCTCACTAGCAACCGTTGAATTTGGATATGAATTAATATTGTACATTCTAGAGCTGTTGCTTCCTGTTGACAGTAATCCGGGGCCCTGAACAAAGTTTGCTCTTCTATGGCAAATTTTTGGGCCGCTGATAAAATCTCTCGGAGGCGTCCCAGAACCAAGAATGGGGTTAATTTGATGGTTTTCATCACAAAATCGACTGTTCGCAATGCAACCGGTACTAGCATCTGTATTTCGACGTCTAGAACCTTGCATTTCTCCTATTGTTCTATCACGGTACTTTTACCATCAGCAGGTACTCATTAAAATAAGATACAAACTTACTAGAGGTTCCCGCAGAGTAGCAGAAGAGTTAGCAATACAAACATGTGGATTTCTCTTGGGCGACGGCTATATGGAGTCAGCGAAATTCCCGGAGGTTTTCAATCCTACCTTCATATGGTCTGTTTCGCCGGCATTAAAACATGTTCCTTGGCCGCACGATATCTTCTGTATCATAGATTTCTTTAATCTTAGAGACACACTCCCTTTTCGAAATGGTTTATGACAGCGAGACCATATCTGAGAAACACCTGTTCCATATGGTTTACACGCCTTATCGATCTTTCTTTCGGTGTACGTTCTCGTGCATATCATAGTTTCGATTTTGGAATCCTCTCGGATTTTTAAGAGATCCTCTTTCTCTCTAATCTGAACCCGGATTTTTGGTCTTGAGAATATAGCTTGACGCAGGAGTGGGCTGACGGAATGTATTCTTCTTCTAAAGCTCAGTCTAGACTTCTGATTGTCGGATAAAACGTGAGAGTTTTGGCATATCATGATCTGAGACTCTGTAACCCGTGCGGCCGATGATTGCGGTACATGAGACTTCAATATTATTCTTTGAGACTTCATTTTCGGATGTTTTTTTTGAGAGGTTTTCGTTATGTCAATTCTGTATATTAAATTAGATTTCATCAGCTACTAATCAAGATAACCCAATATATCAAAAATTCAATTCATATACTATACACTGATGGGCCAGTAAACTTAACAGTACAATTTGGATTTCGAGACGGAATCCAATTAAGAAATATCCTGGTCCCAGATCCCATTTTATCGTGTGCAAAAAATGATGTTTCCCAACTTACACTGCTTGTTGTCCATAGATAACCTCTCGTGCATCTTCTGAGAATCTAACTGATGGTCCAAGCCCGAAACAATTCGCTCTTCTTTGGGCATCCGTCAAAGAATCCATCTCTATCGACTGAGGGAAAACGGCACAGCAAGATAGATAGACAGACGCCGGATTAGAACGTCTTTTTTAGACAAATGATGAAACTCAACTCGCTGCAAGTGAATACCGTAACGGAGACAACGTTATGAAGCAACCGAGGCTAAGACCACAATATTAAGCAAAATCAATACAATGGAGCAGATGAATATTCAAGGGTTGCGCTGAAGATAGTAGCGGATCATGGCTAAATACTACGTCTAATTCTGGTAACCCAAAAGTCTAGAGGTGAATCTGGTTTAATTATTCTACCTGCAAAGACTCATTGTAGTCCCCATCCTCCATCTTTGTAAGGGTGCCAAATTTCCGACGCTTTAGACTTACGGACTAGCCGGGTAATTGTTCGTACGAACCTACAGTAGTTGCATGGGAAGATTGTAAGTGTAACGGTTTTAGTAGGACGAGATTAGATGTAGTCTCGTAACGCCGAAGAATCATCAATGATCCCGTTAATTGCAACGGTCTAACCAAACTAGCGAGAATTCGGTGCGAGGCTAGTGTCCGGAACGATAGGCAGGCAGTCCAACATTCTCGAAATGATGACTCCGTGGCCATCGAATCACTTACCTCGTGACTGACATGCCGCCTCGCAGTCGGTACATGAAAGCGGGGGTGGGGTGGTAAGTCCAATGTTAGGCCACCCGTGAATCTATCCTGACTTTGATGATGGCCAGTACTATTAAGTGAGTGGCACCAGTTTCGTTTGTCGCCATCGGTTTGCTGTCGGGGACTCGGGAAGTTCCCTCAATAGTGGACGACTAGCTGCGTGCCTTGGACCGGACCGGCGTTTCTCCGGCAACGGCGACAATATTCATCAGCCTACGGAGATTACCGTGTTAGCCGTATCGGGCCGTTGTTGGCGCTCTGGTTGGCCTGACGATTGGCGCCGTTGACATCTTCGAATATTCTCGGTAGCTGGCTCGTCTCCTACGCCCAGCATAGGCGTTCCGGCGACAAACGTTCCCATGAAACGGCGCTCACAACCATCCCAACAATGCAGTACCTCTGGTTCCCGACAATCCACTTCAGTCTGGCATCACGATACCATCCAGATGAGTGCTCTACCCTTGTGTGCAGCGAAAATTGCTGGTAGATAGCACCTGGGAGAATCGCCTACCGAGCATCTATCCATGAGACCAGGCCGAATGGCACGCCGTTGAAAATTGTCAGGCATGTCTGGGAAGGAATATTTCAAGAATTTTCTGCAAATCCCTTGAAGGCCTCAATTGATAGGCTACCCTCAATCTTATTCTCTAGACTTTGGTCAACCCGATCTTTTTAATGTGATGGACGGCAGTAAAAGAGTTCAGCCATTCATTTGGAGTGTAGCGTTCAAGAGACGAACCAGGACCCCCGCTATCCGAGCTCTTGACAAATGTAGAGGATGAGAGACACGCAAGGGCAGAGGGCGACTTTTGTTTTGATCCTGATGGCGTGCCGGCTCTCAGTAGGCCACAAGCCAGGTATTACTGCTATCTAGACGATTCAACTCCGTCATGCGGCTCAATGTGCTGCCTAGCACTCAACAAACGGGAAAATATTTGTATCAAGCGACCCTTTCTGCTGTCTTCCGGAGGGATACGCTTCTAGCCATTACTTCCTTGAGAGCTCTGTCGCGTCAGCTTTCGTGTGAATCAGTCCAACACAGATCACTCCGCCCAACCAAACACACCCGGACATCGTTCCAACCCACTCCTGCCATAGCACTGACTCTGGGAAAAAGTTTCATGCGCTGGGTCAGTAGGTGTCGTCACTGATACATGTTCAGTCTCCATTAACCCACGGCCTAGTGGTAAAATCCACGTGTTTGGTAGAAAGATGGACTACATGATTCTATTTTCAGTACACTGTTACACCTAGCGGCTGGTGCGACGAAGGCCGAAAATCTGGCTAGCGCTTCAATTACGAGCCTCAGAGTCGAAGGATAGGACGAATAAGAACGTGAGGCTCCGCTCTTTTCGTCCCAAGAAGCTACCGTAGCAGGGTACGGTGGTAGGTATGACATGTAATATCGGACATGATGCAGATGAGATTAGAATATAGAGTCCCTTCTTGGTCTAGGACTATGAAGGGCTATTTGATATCGATACAGAATGTGGAATCATGGAAGAATATATGTTTACAACTTATCGACTTTGTAATCTTGGACAACAGGCATAAAATAATTATGGATTGTCAGATATCGATATTTGTAAATATACGATGAGTATTGCAAAGTAAATATAATATAAGTGTAGATAAAGATGAAAGATATTGATTATATTAAAAGATGTGTTTCCCATAGCACCTGTCCGTCCTCACCTCCGGTCCAGGTCACTTATAAACTATCTATGCAAAGTATCCATACGTGATCCATCCACTTAGCAACACATCAAGACTTAATCTTCAAGTTAGATCTAGCTACGGTCCCGTTTACAGAATGTTACATTGATGTTCGCGATGGTGGTGTTTTCCTAGGCTAAACATGTTCCATGCATCTACACTCCTGAGCTGTGTATCTGCTTAACTTGCACTGATGTAACAGTTTAATAGACATGTATCAAAACTGAACCTCTCCCACTTTGAATCATAGGCCCTTGGATCATACTCCAAGGAGAAACAGTAGCCTGAAATATATCCGAGCATCTGCATCTTCCTAGCCCTGGTCAAATCCAAACAACAACTATGGGGCAGGACCTAGAATGTTTCGCGTGCGTACCTGTTACGGGCTTGAGGATACCAGGATAGGTTCCCTGGACAGGGTCTGGAGACCAAGTAAATAATGTCGATCTTAGATAACACTAACAATACCCCTATGAAATATCTTCACGCTGTAAACCCTTAACTACACTGTAGAGACATCTTCTAGATATCTTTGTTTTAGATAATCGCAATAGACTTCGTTCGATTGTTCAGATCACGACTCATTTCGTGACAGTAGCGTGCAGAGAGACTACCAGCCAACGTAAATCCATCACAGCAGAGTATGTACCGCAATGTGTCGATGCCCAGACTTATGCACGACAATGACCGTGATTAGCTGTCATAGTTCGAGTATTTATGCTGGAGCCATCAGACATACAGAGGTAGCTTATAAGTTTCCCCCTGCCTAACCGTTGAACTATTTAACTATCTATACATTTATTTAATTATCTAGAATATTTGTTCTTGGCTGATATCAGCTACTCTCATGTGTTCTGTTGAGAGCAATTCGCAGTCTGACGATCACTAACCAGAATCTTCGAGTTACGACTGAACTCATCTGTGATAAAGCGAAGGCCACTGTAAAGTTCTTGGCGCACGTTACTAAAATCACGTGCCTCAGGAAAATAATCGGCTCACAAGCCGTTACGTTCGTAGATTCGAGACGCGTGAGCGGCGAACTATTGGAAATCTGGACTAAGCATATATGAAGGTTTAGATTTCTAGGTGTCATTAAATCTAGTTAATCTATACTCTCAATACGCAGCGCTGTGTCGTATTACGGGTTTGAATCATCTATATCTTCACTCTAACCACAGGCGTGATAATGTACAGTTATTTCGCGCACGGACTACACTTACGCGAATGGTATACCAGCACTAGGTATGATCAATTAGATCAATTAGATTGATTCGATTGAAAACGGTGAAGCTCAGCCAGGCGACATGAGGTGAAGTGCTATCCGAAATTTAGTAGCTAGGAAAAGTTACCTTGCGATAATTGAGTGGCTGCTTGTTGCCAGATCACTGGGAGTTTGGGATCACTAAAGCCTTGGGAGTCTATATTTAAGAATAGAGTTATTTGTACGAGTTGATCAGAGATAACAGAATCTTACATATAATTAATCCACATTGAAAAGAGAGATCGATATCCCAGACTGTCATCAATAAAGCCTTGTCCGAAATTGTACACTTGTTCTTCGAGATATTTCCTCCTAGAAATCCTTGACAATTTCTAACGCGAACTAATGGTGTCGAGGAGCTCAGATAGAAGACAAATGAGCTTCAGCGTCGAATCTTCAAAGTCATACAAATTTAAATAGAAGCAATGTTGTGCAAACAAAAATAAAAGCCTCACAGCGGTCTCCTCTTCAATGATGAGAGCGAGATTTCCGCCGGAAGTCTATTTTCAGTCAAGCACCACACGAAAGAGTGAGTGAGGGTGATGTGTTAACTGTACTACTTGAATCATAGACTATCTAACGCAATGGTCCACACGAAAGAAGTCCGCCGGCGTGGCCATAATTCAAGAATCCCGAGTCCGTCAGTCTTTCGCTCCCAACGTGGTCGTCTCAGTGCAAATCTGTAGCAAGTTTACGAGTAGAATCAAGGACGACCTGCGCTCAATGGTAATTCTCGTCGACTTGGGCTCGTGTTTATAAATGTAAGCTTATGGCGTTACCGTAACCTTCTGTGCAATCAAATCGCGACGGGTAAATCTCGTGAGGCAAGACTTGGGGAAGGATCTGGGCGAGATTTGAAGATGCGGAGGAGATGAAGCTCAACTTGGACGTAGTTGCCGGGAGGGTCGCGATTCGTTTCTAGCTGCGATGTCTCGAGTGATATCAGCGAATGCACCCACTACATGAGTAGTCCAAATGTCAAACTGAGTTATCCTCGTACATAGTCGCTGGAGAAGCTAGTCTCCTCCGTGCCATGCTCTTTGAGTGCATGGCTTGTGCCCGTCACGTATCAAATTTCATTCAACTTTTATTCTGTAGATAGATACAACAAGTAACTATCATCAATAATTGAATAAACCTCCACAAAATTGAGACTCATAGAAATGACAAACTTTCATACAACCCTCAATTGTATTGTCGCAATCGCATCTGTATGGAACAACCACTGCATTATAGAGTACTCATTAATTGTGATAAGCTACACCGCCAGGTTTGGAAAACAATTACAATAGATTCAATATACAAGAAGAGCACTCATGCCTCGGATTTCATTTGCAAGTACCACTGCGAAGTTATGGCGGCTTTTTCTTCACCCCAAGTCAACTCTCATCCGTGAATACCCACCCAGGGGAACGTCTCAAAAACCCTGAGTTATCCAGACATGCCTCCGTCATCTTTCAACTTTTCTCCGCGCGAAATGTAATCTGAGGTGTCTTCTTCCCAAGTGGAGTAGGTGTCCAGGCTACTCAAACTATACCAGAGAACACCACCAGGAGGCAGATCACAACACCTTCCTTCGTTGGCTTGCGTTTATAGTGTCAGCTGCACTCTCGCAAGCGAAATCTTGGCGCGCACAAAGCCCAATTCGTAGAACTCCTTGCCAAAATTCGGAATCTCACGCCCTTCGAGTTCATATCCTTCCTTTGCATCATCTTTTGAACTTGTCCTGATTCCTCTCACGTCCATCCCAGAGAATAGTCTCCCAGATTTGTGCGCCACGCTTTGCTTCCTCCTTCGGGTGTACATATCGGCGTGGGCGTGTATTTGGTGGCGAGCTGAGGCCAGAGAAAGTCAACAAGAGGTGTGATCATTGGAATGAGGATGTACTAGGTCGGACTTGTAGACTTGATGAGACTTAGGTAGAAGTCAAACTCGTTGGGAGCGAGAAATCGACGTAGAGTAGTAATTTGAATCACTACCTCGTGGGTCAACTTCTTTGCTATTGCGAAATTTGACTGAACTTGGCTCTGGGAGAATATTTTACTCCCAGGTTCACGGAGGACACCGCGTATAGGTGTTCAGTCTTGACCCCGCTAGTTTGATAATTGGTGCCTTGGGAAATATTGAAGCTCATGGTAGTGCAGGGAATAGCTTTCAAAGAGAGTGCGCGCTCTGTAGTATCCCAGAATAAATTCGTTATGCCATAGACCCATCACCAAACGAGTCTGTCTTGTTTTGTTTGGATGGGAAAAAGAAAAGTGACGAAAATGTAAATAACGTGAAGATTAATTCAAGAGGGATTGAAATTTTTTTGCTTTGCTTTTATAGAATAGTAAATTCTTCCGAGCAAGTGACACAGGATGGTTCTTAACGTAGATATACTTAACTGATATCGTAGTATTTCATCTCATGTAATGCTTCTTGTCACTTTTGATTGCTTGTTTTCGTTATCATTGTGATACGAGAATGAAGATGAGATTCAAGCTATCGAAGATAAGACAGAAACTGGCTTTGTCATTGATCGATTTGAGTCACTCTGTCTTCGTTTCTAGACTCCTGATGTTGAAACATTGGCCATTTTTGCATGCTTAAAATATCACTATTTTCTTAGCGCTAAGTTCAAATACATAATTTGAAAATTAATTTGAAAAATTTTGGACATCCGTCATTTTTCATTCTTTTATGCGCGCGCTTTGTACTAAAGATTTTGGAATTTTAAATTTTAACGATTGACATAGAATACTGCTTCTTATTTGTTCGGATTAGGTCCTGGTCAACGATGTCTAGCCTAATTGTGCTATGTTGCAGGCTACTGTTCCAATTATTCATGGGGTCATCATCAGGGTTGTGAGTAGTTTCGGTTTTAGTGTGGGTTAATAGATTGATACCTGAGCGTGTCGCATAGTAGTCAGACATGCGACTCGAGTAGCATTTGCACGGTAAACCTCAACCCCAAACTGATGATACGAATCAAGTTTTATATGCTACGTCCTGTATGGCTAGCATGGTTGGAATATGGGGAATTTACTTATAGATACATAAAGACGTTGTAGCCCTCTGATAGTTGGGACAAGTCTTCTACAATATTATTATCGGAATCAATCCTAGCCTCTCATTAAGCAATCTCATGAATTATCTCCAATGTCTGTGATAACAGACATACATGTACAAAGTCGACGGTCAAGTTTAAAGTCGATAATTATTCCATGAGTTTAAATTATTGAAGACCGATATGCTAGGATGAAATGGCAGGATTGATTTAGAAGCGCTCGAATTTACATAAGATTGTCATAGAATATTTTGGGAAGACAAATAATTTTATCTACTTCATACAACCCCCGAGATATTTTTGTGCCGTTCGATGCCCAAGGAGATGCTAGAGGATTGCATGGAGCGTCGTATATAGATATTACATCCTTGTCTTATGGGATTTCTGCATTAGATTCACATCACACTTGACATTAAGAGATTCTCTTCTGAGCCTTGGCTTCGGTTTTAGTGACTATATATCGAGTTACAAATCTTAGATTTGATAAGATGCTACCTATTAGGCTTAATGTCATGGATTGACGGGAATAATCCAGAAAGAAGCCGGGCATAGAATTGTGGATAATACACATAGATTAATTGAATAATAAGGTTCCTGATTAACTTCAGTTAAAATGGCATTATTCAAATGGTAGATCATTTTAGTCATTTAACCCCCTTTTATCTTACTGTTGAACATTGTCAACCATTAAACGTCTTCGTGGCTGTCTTTTTTGGATTTAAGGGATCTAGCCACAACTTTATTCAAATGAAATAAAATGATCTAAACTTTTAGACTAGCTTTCACCGATTGTAGCGAGATGCCCCTCACTGTCATCGAATGGCCTTCCTTTTCACCCAATTTTTTATCAAAACACCAAATCTCCTTCACCGATAGACTCTCGATATAGCTGATAGCGGCAGGATAATGCGTTCCGACTTGAGCAGTGCCGTGACTGTCATCTCCCATAGTTAAGCGGCCGCCCATGGCTAAAAATTCCTCACACACGCATCGCATAGGATATGGTTCGTATAGGCCCTTACGAAGCCCACTGCTATTAATCTCCAAGAGAGCTCCTAGCTCGACGATAAAGGTAAGATTTCGCACGACTCGCTGCCAGACGCCCTTAAACTCGCGTAGATCCGTATTGCGCCGCTCACTCCAAAGACGGATCAGGTCAAAATGTCCGACGATCGGTGGACACACAGTGCGCAGCATGTCAAGTTGCGCATCAAAATAATCTTCAAAAAGGCGCTCGTCACTACCTCCAGAAATAGTGCGGGCACGCGAATACATAATCTCATCATAATCAATTGGGATCTCATGCACGTGATGGACACTACCGATAAAGTAATCAATTTCCGGAGCGCGTGCGAGATCGAGGATGAGTGGACCGTATGACGGCCGGATCCATTCGCCTTCAAAGCCAATAAGGAGGGCGATAGTGCCGTGATACTTTTCCCGGAGACGCATGGCTTCCTTAAGAAAGGCATCGTGGCGCACTGTGAGCTTCGCAATGCTCTCTTTGGCAATAACCTGGACGCCAAATGAGCCTCCAATCGTGCTGAGCCTCGGGCCCGGCCTAGCCCAAGGAGAATAGGGGTGGAGAAAGAACGGCGAAAACTACTGTACTTCTTCGGGATAAAGATCCTTGGGCGAATTTCTCGGCATATGTTCCGTCAGGCCGAATACCTGAAAGCCTTTGGCAATGGCTGCTTGGATGCATTCTTCCAACTCATCTTGAGCGTGGCCTGGACAAAACTGCCCAGAGTGACTGTGCAGTGAAAAGGCCATGATGAAACAATTGGCTTATGTACGTAAGAAATTAATCGTCGTTAATGTAGGTAGATAGGTTTCCGTCGATATTTATAAGAATTAGCGAATCGACTGGTGCTAAATATTTTTAGCCGTGCCTGAGGTTACCAATCAGATGGCGTATGAAGGCACAGTCGTAGCGAACTGCATAAGAATTGGGGCTGGATAGGGTCGTCTAGTTACTGAATGTAGCGCGATAAACTGTTGAATTATGTTTTACTAAGTAATCCCGGCTGGCTCCCGAGATAGATACGCATTAGCCTGGACATATACCCCTTTCGAGATATGTGAACCTTGGCCTAAATCCGGTATGGCTCAGCTAGAATCACATAGCTCCACATTGGTAACGAATGCACTGGTACCCTGGAAATTCAATAATCTTTGGCTTTCCATTGTGGCGGATTCACACAGAAAAGAAAGTGCAAATCACTAGAGACAAACTTGAGCAGTTTTTTCGATGAGAACGGTCTACTACATCAAGTGGCATTAAATATAGCAATCCTCGCTTCCAATTAGAAGTTGGAAGGGGGATTCTTCATGTATGAAAAGTCTTACAGAGTCCAAGGGGGTTTATACGTATGTATGTATGTATGTCCATTAATGTGCTAGGCAATCGGCACCCTCCGCAATCCTATGGGAGCTTGAGCACGATTACGGGCGATCTGGATCAGGTTAACTACCATATAAGTACATGACCTCGTCCCACCTGAATGACCGGACCACGTCAGACCTCACCCATAAGTCGAACATGTTATGACCAACCGTCCAGAGAACCCCCTTTTGGCGCG
This sequence comes from Blumeria graminis f. sp. triticale, assembly GCA_905067625.1. Classification (NCBI taxonomy): domain Eukaryota; kingdom Fungi; phylum Ascomycota; class Leotiomycetes; order Helotiales; family Erysiphaceae; genus Blumeria; species Blumeria graminis. The sequence continues at coordinate 6,074,869 of LR898472.1, read as the reverse complement.
CCGAAACGCAACTTCCTCCTCAGACTAGGCCACCACGCGCTTGAGGCCTTGAAACCTTCGCAATATATAACTTTTATCTTCCATTCAGTCCCAGCTTTGGCTCATCTCAGCATCTCTTTATTGGAAATATCGCGTAATGAAATGGGCGCAATATTCATGGAAGGAAAGTAGAAGTTGACTAAAAGAGTGTCGTGTTCGGATTACAGCTAAAATTGCAAGAAATGTGCGCTACAGGTACAAGTGTAAGCGACACATAGCCTAAGCCACAGCGTAAACGAGTGTGGCGCCATCTAGGCATTAAAAACCCCCAATAACCTCCTTGTGCCCACGCAATACAGCCGCTTATATATCCAATAGGTAGCCTGAAGCGCTACCATATTACCTATTCTAACCTCTTAAATACATACGAGATCGTGTCGGGAACTTAGACGAAATAGAGGGCCCGTACGTCCACAACACTCCGTGTCTCCATTTCCAACACTCCTCATCTCATCCAGGGGTCGTTTTCATCATCGGAGGTCTCATCCAGTCGCCCAACGAGGCCTCCTCAGTTCTTTTCTTTTCTTACTCCATTGTAGCTGTCCTCAACCCTTATTCCAAATTAGCCATCTTAGAAACTTTGTAGACTTTCCACACCTCCGTCCTTGCCCCATCGCTGCCGTACCCCTAGCCATGGAGGCAGAATATGGATCGAAGAGCTCAAGATCAATTCACTGATGCCTCAACCTTTGTGGAATGCTCTAGTTAATGTGCCGGTGAAGTGTCGTACGTATTTTGTCGATGGTGATTCGTCGCAGGTCAAATTGTTGATGCCCCTGGCCAAGGTTGCATGAACATATGGCCAGTACTTCGACCACACCTTCTCAGCGCACGACAGTTGCAAAGAGATAAATTTCCACTTGAATCTTGGAAAGCGAATTTGATTTTTGTATTTTGTGTTGCTCGTAGGTAGTAAGATAATTGTGAACAGAGTCGCGAGATGAGTTTAAATGGAAAAGATATTCCCTGGTAATTTGAGAAAGTGAGAACTGCCATTTGTTTTCATACGAACATCACGCAGATTTTATCATATCTGCGCTTCGTAGTTGGGGTGTAAATAATTGAATTCAATGCGTTGTGCGCTCTTTAAATCTCCGCATGTCTATTTTCGACCAAAAACTTGCCAATACCACTCCTACCAATCGCCATCTCGACGAAAACTCTTGTATAAACCCTTTATCGTGACTGAATCTCAGCTCTAGGTATATTTTTCACTTCCAGCTTCGTAGAGGACACCACCAATAGGTGTTCAGCCTTCGTCCTCCGGGGCCTTGTACGTGAGAAGCCTGAAGTGAATTGATACAATAAATAAAACGTGTATCAGGGAATACCATAGAAACCAAGAGGCCCACCATTCTAACGTTACTTGTTGGAACAAGCGGGATCTGCTCATAGAAAGGTAAAGGTTAGTGAATTTCTTGATTGTTTCCTTAGCTAGAGATATCTTTGGAGAATAACCTTCAGCGTAAGTAGCAAGGGCCTAGTTTGATTATCTCCGGTGCAGTACTACCAACAGTTCAGACCAACTAGAGTTCTGATACTACTTTCATGCCATGGCCAAATAATCGAAGTAAATTTCTAAAAAAACACGAAAGTCGAATTATATTTTAGCTAATTCGTAGGTGCTACAATTACTACTATAGGACTTCTTGACAAAGTTTCATATCATCTGTCAAAAGCTTCAATGCTTGCACCTTCTTTTCTGGATAAACCCTGATAACTTGATAGATAAATATATAACATCGCCCGTAACCCTTTCGCCACAGAGAAGGTGCTTCCCGTAATAGTCCTAACGAATTAAAAAGCCTCCCTGTTCATAATTCATTGCACTCAAATATTTCAGGACAGCTATCTACCGATACAGATGATTACTCTTTTAAGGGGTTCCACAGAAGAGTCTGAAATCAGGATAAGTTAAACGTCCCTGATACCTACACGAGTAGCCGGAACGATCCCAAAATTATGAGAGTTTTTTCATCGCATGGTATGCTTATTCATCATCCTCTCCCTCATCCCATCCTGTTTCCTCTTTTCTTATGAACTCGGCCAACATATCCGCTCCAAAAATTGAGCTCTCTGGATCCTTAACCCGTCTGACCTTTGTAGCTTCGGGATCAAGTACACCGCCAATTGTGTCGATCCACTTGCGTCTTCTTTCCATTAATGTCTTAGTCATATCCCCAATCCCTGGTCGAGCCATGCCCGAGCCAGAAGTACCTGCTACAAAGTGACTGCCACCCCCTGCACCACCAGGTCTTTTGGCCTTCTTACTTTTACCAAGAGTGCGAGTGCGTTTGAGGTATGCTGTCTGAACCTGGCTATCGAGATCCTCAAGAATAGTGCTAAATTCTTGATGGGCCATTTTTTCCTTCACCAATTCTCTGAGGCGTGCTTTGCGAGCACCATTTAGAATTGCTATTTTTTTGAGTTTGGCTTGTAAGTATCGCAGGCGAACAGCGACGTCGTCATCATTGTGAATATCGTAGTTAGGTTCATTTTCTAATGGTAGGAATCCAATGTGGCGCAGTTCGAGCTTTATCCGCTCATCCATCTGCGCATAATCTAGAGTTGGATGCAAAGCTTTTTTCCATGCTTCAGTATTGGATTCGGGCATCTGTGTTGCAGAAGTTTGAATAGCGTTTTCTGAAGAGGTCCCAAGAATATCATTCAAGTCAGTGTTATTTTCTTGGTCATTAGAAATACCATTTGCGATTTCAATTGAAGAGGCTCGGTGTTCAGGCCTTAATGTTGCTAAAAGACGAGAAAGTATAGGACCAGTAGAGATAGCATCGCTCTCGGCAACATCATCATTCATGCGATCTATACTACCTCGGGGTTGATTTAGTGGAAGTTTTTCGCGGCCTTGCGTAGTATCAGTTACCGGATGATTATCTTCTTCAGCCCATATCTCAGTGTAATGTCGCTTGCCACGGTGGGGGGTTATGAATGGAGTAACACGGTCGCCACGCTCCCGAAGGAAAGCGAGATCTTGATCGTCAAATGGTCGAAAGTAAGGTTCAAGGTAAGTGGAAAAAGTATTGGCTTGAACTTGATTTGCCGGTTTGGCACTACTAAAATCTTTATCGGGCGGTGTGCCAGGTATGAGATCATCCAAGTCAGTTTCAGGGTAATAGGCCACCGAAAAAATCTCCTTGAGTTCTTCCCTGGTTTTTCCTTCCCTCGCCTCTGGTATCTCATATACTGTGGGATCAGGAAAAGTTGATGGATCATCCCCAAATGTTTTCATATTTGTTATGGCGGGAGCTGGTAGAGGCTGATGTTCATCTGAGCTGGAATCATTTTCTTTCTCTATATCTTTGTCTTGAGCACTAATTGTAACAGGTGTGGCAGCTGCAGGTGGCGAGAGTGAAGAGCTAGAGGAGACCGCGTCCCGCGAGATTTTTCGAACGTGAGATTTTACATTTGTAGATGATGTATCTTTATAAAAGTTAGTTATAGGCACGCTAACTTGAGGTATTTTTGACGAACGTAAGTTTGTGCCATCTTGATTTGCTAGTCCATGTGCACCATAATTTAATGGTGTCTCTTCAGTATTACCACTTAGAACTTTCCGTCTTTTGTTCTTGTTACCTTTATTTTTCCCTCTTTCTTCTTCATCTTGTACCTCTTTTTTCAAACGCTCCTTGTTTTCTTCTTCTCTCCTCTCTGCTTCTATCTCTTCCAGCCTATCTTTTCTAGATTGAGCGAGTAGCCTCATGCCTTTGTCGCATGCTGAACTTCTTGATTCAACAACCTGAATCAGGTTTTTAAGTCGGTCTAGGAGCGTATCGAGTTCTTTTGAGTTCGGGATTCCGCCTGCGTAAGAACTCGAAAAATCTTCGGTCGCTCGGAATGCATGTGTCGGTAACTCGAGAAATGGAGTCGCACCGTCACTTCCAATGAGTGAACCGACATTCCCAGGCAAGCTGGGGGTTGAATTACGACTTCGTGAATGCCGGGGATCGCGACCTTTCTTTCCTGTTCCTTTTTGACTGGGAAGCAGAGGCATGATCAATTTATTTAGTATTTGCTAAGTTTCAAAGAACCGTGAGTATTGTAATCACTGAGCCGATAGCGCTGTTTGATATGATACTTGTCTACGATACGGCAGCGTCAAGCCATAATGTAGCGATTCTTAGGTACGCACTACTTTCAACTTTGTCTTGTATACTCTTGTAGCATTAACACTTCCGGGACATGGCAAAGGTTACCCGAGTAAATATTTTAGATGGAGAACACATTACAATATTAAGGCGAACTCAGCTACTTATGAGATTTTATTAAAATACAGTTGTCTTTTTTGTGCGATCAAAACGTGCAACTTGGAGTAGTTATCACATGATACTAACCGAGTAATCCTAGGCTAGGCGCATTGGCTGTAAGACGAGTAATCCCTCGAATCCGACTACACATTGCAGAAATCTCCTCTACAGGGTCACTAGGTTGGATGGTGCAGTGGTACACCATCCGGGCCGTTCTCCCAAGTAGATACTGGATAGCTTGAACATGTGCCCCTTACGAGACAAGAGAAAGTTTGTTCGTATCCAGGAAGACCCTCACACCACTCTCCCTCGCGGTGGCATTGTACTTCTGGAATAATGTCGGCACACCAGGTTAGGTACAGGCTCTAAAGCTTTTCCCTGTGGGTGGTATGCACGGAATAGGTTATTCGCCGTAAGGATTAACCTCGAGTGGTATCTGCCAATGAATTCTGATTGTGAGTTCTAAATATCAAATTGAGTCAACCTACTTAAAACACATATCTCCCGATAAAGCCTGCATGGGCCTCAAAGCGCCAAATCAGGAAAATGAAATATATATTTATGTACCCTCAGGGATGGGGCTTTAGTTGTAACTAGCCTGGTAGACATAAAAATAAATAAATAAGATACATCATCATTCAGAAAAATCCCATCTCATTATATTTAACTGATATTATAGTTATTAGAATATGGCCGTTCACCTTTTTAAAGATAGCGGAAGTATATTGAATGGCAAGTTGATGGAAGTATTATGATTGGTATACGATTTGGGAATGTACACTTGCGCCGGAACAGCTAAGATAGTTTGTGGACAGATATATTCATTTAATGCAGAACTGAAGTTTCTATGATAATTATTGTGTTACAGATTGGGGAAGCTCGTCCCTTATCCCCTAGCTTGTTCCCTTGTAGACCGATCACGTTACCAGTATGCAGCTCACCAAAGTGTGCAACCAACCAAGCAGCCATGCCATTTGTCCTATATCAACAACCCATCTCTCGTACTGCACACATTACTACTATGTCGCTATGTAGAGACTGGATCTCCTTCATGCACCATAATGCCATGCTGCCATAATAACTACCAATGCACCAGCTACTAGACCTACTACACTACATAGCTGAGCATAACAGGAAGACGTTGGCGAGGCTGACAACACGCCTGCAAATGTCGACGCAGTGTTGAAACGAGTCAACAAGTTAATCAATGGAGAACTTCTGGCAACTAGAGTTTATGCTCTGGCTCTAAAAGAAGCTGTTCAGATAATTGAAAGTCTACAAGAAAAAAACAACCCACATGCTTCCCAAACCACACAATCAGTTGAAACTCCACTAATGCCTAAAATACTACAGGAAGTCCTATCCATTAAAACATCCATTTCTGACAGCAATCTTCCCACTCGTATCTAGGGAAAGTCCTAGTCTAACGTCGCAAGTCAGTCGCAGTCAATAGGGAGCACTATAAGGATACAAAGTGGAGACGAAAAGAAAGAAATTGCCAAACTCTCGAGTGAAGAGTTGGTCAAAAAGATTGGAATGAAGGAAATAATTGGGGCAAGGCAGCCGTCAAACGAACGAGTGAAAGTCTACTATACAGGACGAAATACGAAAGAAATCATGAAGAAACAAAAGGAGTGGACGTCAAAGTCAGCAACAACATCGCAAATAAGCCTTCCTACCTACTAGGTTCTGGTCCACCATATGCCTCTATCCTTCAACCCTGAGGACCCCGAACAATTCAAAGACTTACAAAAGGCAAATACTCTGTATATACAAGGAACTGGTATTAAAAAAGCCGCTTGGCTTAAAAAGAATAAACTACCAGGGAAAAATCCGGGCTCAATGATTGTTTGGTACGACGAGGCAAAATACACTGATAAGGCTATTGAGAAAGTCACTCTAAGGAAATAATAGCTTAAATCTACAGAAATATTTAGGTCGTGCTTCTGTATGATGCAGTGCTACAACTGCCAGAAATACGGACACCTCGCAAAGACTTGCCCAGTAGACTCAACGTGTAGATATTGTGCTGGTGGACTCAACTCTCTAACATGTCCTGGCAAACAAGATTCTAGATGCATCAACTGCAGCAAGAAACACGCGGCATGTGACCAAGTCTTTCCAGTCAGGCTGGCGACAAAGGCTAGAGCTATACAAAATAGAGTTCAATATTCGGGAAGATTTATGCTCCAAGAGACGCAGGCGATAAGTCCAGATAGCGACTGGTAGGTATTTGGCTCAAGAAAAAGGAGAGCAGGAGCGTTAAAAATGGACATTGTAGTTCCAGTAGGCGAAACTACTACTCGTCGAGGTCCCGGAATACCACGTAAAATTCACGCTCCTGCTACCCCCGACATCTCAGCTACCTGGGCTAAGCTAATACCGGTAGCTAACGTGTCAGCATTCTTCCCACAATGCAATACCCGGACTGTGATACGGGTTGCACACGCAGAGCCAAGCGAGGCGTCAGAAGACGCTATGGAGTCATGAAGGGCACATCAATACTAACCATCCCACGGTATAATGTAAATAAGAGCAAGAAATGCGTACAAAGTCATTTCCTTCAAAGTCTAGATCTACTGGAACGCCAAGTAGCTGCTATACAAGAACCATGGAGCCACCCTACCGAGCCAATCACCTTTCATCATCCGACATACCACTTAATTTTTACAGGAAAGCAAAAAAGTAGAACCTGTTAAAATTTAGAATAATTGGGGCTATCAAGTGGGCCACATTGGTATACACGTGACTGCAAATTCAGTACTTAGTTTCACTTCGGTAGTTACTTAAATCAATGCGCTCTACAACCTCGATGACTGAGGGTTCATTATTTCCTCAATAAAACCTGTATTTACATCATTGAAAATCTAGACGGCAATAAGTGGGGAAAAGAGGAAGTCTCAGAAGGCACAAAAGGGCATATAACCTCAGTCAGCCTAGAAACAGAAATCGGTAAAATGTGGATACACAACATATTTAACCCTCCTCCACTCTTTCACAGTAGCCAAACGATGGGAACACTGCAATGGATCCCCCAACTACTAGCGCAGGAGGGTTATCATATTTTTGTAGGAGACTTTAACCTTATCACCCAAGGTGGGGTGGCTAAACAGTTACAGTCCAACACAGAATTGCAAGCAAATTTAACAAAATGCTAAGCAATCAAGACATGGAGTTCATTCTGCCAAAAGGGACAATCATCTGGATGAGTAGAGGGAGCCGTAGCACTCTGGATCTAACCTTTGTGTCCAAAGAATTTGATGGCACAATCCTAGAGTGCCAACCAGCGAATGAACTAGAAGTATCCTCAGATCACATTCCAATACAAACAAAACTCAACCTAAAGGCAGCCGAAAAGGCAGAAAGATAGCCGCACTTACTATGGAAAAGAGCGTGTGGGGACGAGGCTAATTTTAGACTCAGATCTAAGCTGCAAGCTTTAAGAGTCAGTGACAACCCACTCGACAGCGAAGAGGCTATCGACAAGCAGGTAAGGGAAATCACCCAAGCAATCCTGGAGACAATGGACGAAAGCATACCGAAATCAAGACCTTCGAGATTCGCTAAACCAAACTGGACAAAAGAATGCTCTGAAGCCGTGAGAGAAGCACGTAAGGAAAGAAGACAATGGACAAAGGCTTCTACTGAAGAAAGCTGGGTGCAATATCAAAAAGTCACAAACTATTAAGGAAGTAATGACCCCTCAGTCATTGAGGTTGTAGAGCGCATTGATTCAAGTCACTACCGAAGTGGAACTAAGTACAGAATTTGTAGTCACGTGTGTACCAACAACGTGGCCTACTTGATAGCCTCAATTATTCTAAATTCTAACATAAACTAAAAAAAAAGCTAAATCAAGAGAGCAAAATTGTAACAGTTGTGAACTGTACTAAGCATGCGCTCGCTTAAACATACTCATCTTGATCTAATTAGGCTCGGCTAATATTCTTCCGGCCTCGGCACATAGTTTGTATGATAATTTCGTGTTCATAGACCTTTCTCTCTTTAGATTAAATATAGCTCATGATTCAGACTCAACTATATCATTCTTAAATTTCCTCTGAAAAAAATCTATTGGTTGGAAAGCAGTTGTCTCAGAGGCCAGAAAAGAACCTACAAAAATGTGGAAACTAAATAGGTGAGCCAAGAAATCCCCGGAGGAACGAAGTAGGCTCCCCCAGATACCCGACATCTAAGATGGAGAAGAAAATATCCACAAAATTATAGATAAAACAGGAGTAATGGCGCAACATTTCTTTCCAGAGCCAGTCCACGCAGATGTTCGAGATATTAATGGCACAATATATCCAGAAGAACTAAACACTTTACCTCTTACGGTCGCGGAAGTCGAAGTAGAGGAAGCCTTAGCAAAGCTAGTGAGCGAGAAAGCCCCCGGCCCACACAGAATCCCAAACTGGCTGTTAAAAAATTGCAGGAAAACTCTATCAAGGGTTCTCATGGAACTATTCAACTTCTGCCTCTCCAAGGGATATCACCTTTTCTTAATTCATATTGTATTCAGCTATCTAGCTATGAAAATAGGGATATCACCTAATAGGCTTCAAGGAGTCTTTATCAATCGTGCTTAAAAAGTCACAGAAATCAGCATACAACACTTCAAAGGCTTATCGACCGATAGCCCTCATGGAAACCATTAGAAAAATCCTTGAGAGAATAGTCGCCAGCTGGATCTCAAGCGCCGCCGAAATACACAATCTTCTTCCAGAAGAACAGATGGGGGTGTGTCGCAACAGATCCACGATCTCAGCAGCTGACCTCTTGACCGAATAGATCTACGACGTCTGGGCAGATGATAAGAAAAAGGTGGCATCCATCCTTAGTCTAGACATATCTGGAGCTTTTGATAAAGTATCCCACGAAAGACTCGTTCACAACATGTATAAGGAAATGGTTAAACTGTCCTTTGCAGCTATTGATGGTGACATGAATTAAGATGATGATTGTGATTGAGATAGATTTCTATATAGTTTATAATACATGATATGCTCAGGTTCATATACCTCGAGCCAAGCAACCAGATTATGTTCCTCCAGATCTAGATTCATCAGAATAATTACTTACTCAGTAAAATTCTCCTAGTCTCAGCTGTGTGTTTGGGATCGTGATTAGGTTTCTAGTAACTAGTCAATGATGTTTCTCATATCACTGAGACATAGTCATGGTTGATACAACAGGTACAAACGATGAATCGTGTCTGTACATGACGTTGTGATATAGTCATGATCGTCTGAACAATATCAACTCATGAATGAATCATGTCTCTACATGACAACATGAGGCTAGAAGGGATTTCTCTATGGATCACTAACTTTACTAAGTCATTTCTAGAAGAGAGGACTACCTCAATGGTCCTTGGATCATTTAAAGGGGGTAGCATCAACACAAAAACAGGGATACCTCGGGGCTCTCCGCTTTCCCCAATTGTCTTTTTATTCTTCGCTTGCACCTTATTCCCTCTACTACTGACAGAATCGTCTTCATTGATCGTTTTTTTGGATGACACCAATCTGATAACATGGTCAAATACAACTGAAGAAAACTGCCGCAAACTGGAGGAACTCCACGAAAAAATTGCTTCATGGGCTACGAAGCATGTGGTTAAATTTGCACCAGAGAAATATCAGCTAGTGCATCTCTCGAGGGCCTGGAAACGTCATAGTCTAAGCGCTGCTATCCAAATACAGAGTCACAAGATTATCCCCAAATTGTCTCTTTGATTTCTTGGAATTCAGTGGGACCCCAAGTTAAACTGGGCATCCCACGTTAAAAGATTACAAGTAAAAGCGGAGTCACAGATGCAGGCATTGAGTCGACTAACTTAGTCAACGTGGGGTGCGAATGTCAACAAATCACGACTATTATATTACTCGGTAGTAAGACCAGCGCTTACCTATGGATCCCCTATCCGGGCCAGAACTGGACCGGCAGGCAACATCCCTGAAAGAATACTCAAGCCGCTCAGAATTGTTCAAAGGAAATTCCTAAAGATCATTACGGGGGCATACCAGTCGACCAGTAGTAGAATGCTAGAGCATGAAACGTCAACTCTCCCGATAGAGATCTACCTTAAACAAAGGCGGCTTCAATATAACGGGCTATCCAACAGACAATTTCAAGTGCGCGCAGAAAAATCAAATATCTTGATGAAGAAAAGTTAAATAAACGCGATCAGAATAGGAGAGATAATATAGCGAAATGGACCCTAATCTGCAGCAACATCAAGTCTAAACAGGACAGAAAGTAGCCGGTAAGAACGCGGCGTTCAAGGAATGGTCAGAATCCTGGACGAGCCAGAAGAAGGAGCGACACTTGGGTCTTCGAGCACAAGCCAATCCGGATAAGTGGAATGCTGCAAACTTATATAACGACAAGAAAACAGGTAGACTTATGATGAACTATAAAGAATCACCCATCCAAATCCACCAAAACCTTAGCAGGGCCCAGAGTAGCATTGCCACACAAGTAAGAAGCGAGCACATTGGGCTCAATGCTCACTTATACAGAAGGAATGTGCCAGGAGTAGGAAAACCAAGCTGCCAATGTGGATATCCGTCCCAAAACATAAAGCACATGGTGATGTCTTGTCCAAGATTGGCAAAGGGAAGAGGTGAGTTGCTACAAAAATCGACAACCCGATCTTTCGAAGCTATGGTAAATAACGTCAAAGATATTACTAGAATTGCACAGTGGATTCAAAATAATGGGGTCATAACTGCAAAGTTTCCTCCTATGTATTTGAATTTGATTTCATTATCCTGATTTGGCGCCCTATGGGCCCATGTAGGTGTCTACAGTCTATAATATTCACCCGGGAGGAAACCTCTATAGTGAAAACCTCCCACACCTTTCTATTTGTTGTCTATAGCTTTCACATATTTTCTTCAGGAAGCGCAGTTACACTATAGTGCCATCCATGTAAACTAACCAGATCATATCTATCCTCCCCAAGCATTATTTGACCTTTTCCTTTCCCTCAGCAAAATTTCGACCGCTTTCGTCATCTGGAATTGCTATATCCAACCATAGTTTAGGATCCACTGTGTTATCCTTTTGATATTTCCAGCATTGTTTATCATCGCTTCGTAGGATCGATCTTTGGCTTGTCTCCAGATCTCAGCTCTACCACTTGACCATCGGGGGCAGGACATAATCATATGCTTGGGGCTCTGTGATTAGTAGCCGCATGGACAACATGGACTTGATACTCCGGGTACTTTTCTTCTGTGTAAATACGAATTAAGCCCCATGTGCTCACTTCGTATTTGCATTGCCAAACTGCTTTGGGCCCTTGTCAGGTTACGGTGTAGGAAGAATGGTGAGCCTTGAAAACTCAGTTTTTGCCGTCCAGACTCTCTACTTTGGTAAAATGTGGCTGCTCTCCAAGTTTCGGGATTTGCAGTTGCTAATTGCCGAGGCTTCTGAGTTTGTTTCTGCTTGCTCCTCTTTTGTAAATATTGAAGTTCGTAGACACCTGCAGGGACTCATAGGGAGCCAAATCGGGCTAAATAAAATAAAATAAAATAAATAAATAAAATAAAATAAAATAAAATAAAATAAAATAAAATAAAATAAAATAAAATAAATAAAATAAAATAAAATAAAATAAAATAAAATAAAATAAAATAAAATAAAATAAAATAAAATAAAATAAAATAAAATAAAATAAAATAAAATAAAATAAATAAAATAAAATAAAATAAAATAAAATAAAATAAAATAAATAAAATAAAATAAAATAAAATAAAATAAAATAAAATAAAATAAAATAAAATAAAATAAAATAAATAAAATAAAATAAAATAAAATAAAATAAATAAAATAAAATAAAATAAAATAAAATAAAATAAAATAAAATAAAATAAAATAAAATAAAATAAAATATGTTGTAAGTCAAAGACTACGAAGCACTGTACTTAATGTTAGATAGCACCACAATAGAACTTCATGCTTCTTCACTACAGTAAAATAGATGCTAGGATATGCAAACACGCAAGTTCATCACGGTGCTGGGAGAGAAAATTCTGTACACCTGGGAATGAAATATTTTCTCAGAGCCAAGATTCACTCATCTCCCAACGGTCGAACCAATTTTTTCCTGGCTAAGCTTTTTGTCGGACGCAGCGTGCTGGTCTGGCTTTGCTCGGAACCTCCGGATAGCAGAGATTTCTCGGCTAGATAAATCATGAAGAAAATATTCAAGACCGTTCGAGCCGTTTATTGCACGCCTACTCGATACAACAAAAAATCTTAAAACTCCCTAATAAATGCCGGAAAAGCCACAACCCGATCCTTTCCTAGGTCCCTATCTTAATTGACTAACTTTACGTATCAGGCTAAAGCCCTAGTTCCAGTAGGCTTGGCACTAGTGCATGTTCATGGAGAACCCACAACTACCACTCATACTTGCCATATGAGACCAGAATTTACATGAATTAAAAAAAAAATATATATCCAATGAAGAAAACGACCACTAGATGAGATGAGGAGATGCTTAGATGAGCCAACGCTGGGACTGAATGGAAGGGAAAAGTTACAGATCGCGAGGGTGTCAAGGGCTCGGGCGCGTGGTGGCCGAGGCTGAGGAGGAATTTGCACTTCGGCGTGGCAAAAGGGGGTTCTCTGGACGGTTGGGATTTACATGATTCAAAACATGGATGAAGTCTGAGATGGTCGGGTCATTTAGCTGGGACGAGGTAGATGTACTTAATGGTAGTTAACCTGATCCAGCCCGGCCCCACCCGTGCTTAAGCTCCAGTGGGAGTGCGACGGGAATCACTTTATCTAGCACGATAATGAACAAACAACAACAGATAACAACAAAAACATAAAGGGGAATATTTGCTGCCATGACTCAACGCCCTACGCCTATCTAGCTTTCTTGTAATAGTCTACCTCTAATGTGTGTATCCTAGAAGACTTCGGCCTTTCAGTATGGATTTGCTCCTCGTAACATCCAGTCACGATAAGAAACCGATAGAGTGCTACGCAACCTCTTTATCCCAACAGTTTCCATTCACTTGGCGATGTATCCCTTATTTTTCTTCGATTATTTTAGCGCTACCAGGAATTCTGGGTATTGTAGCGGGCATTCTTCTCGGACAAATTTCACCCACAATCTATTTTCTTGTGATGACACCTTTCATGATACCAAGAGAAGTTTCTAGAACTAGTCCTAGCGGCTATTAGACGATAATACACCCATATTGGAAGATTCAGATTTAGTGGTTGTTTTCGATTCATAATAAGTCCAGGTCTTTGTATCGACTAGTTCGATTCTCTCGCCACCAAGATCTGACAGTCTCCTCAGCACGGTCACTATTGAATCAACTTAGAGCTGCATGAGTGTATATTTGACTTTAATTTGAACTTTAGTAAACGCTGCATTTGAGAAAACGAGATGATTTTTCAAGGCTGATCTAGCCAGTTTATCGGTATGAAGATTCCCCAGAATGACCTTGCTTCAATCGCAGTAGAGTTGAAAATAAGTCGACTTTGGTCTGAGACAACCTGCTTCGACCTATTTTGAGGGAGTGGATAGGCTCCTATACTGTTTCCGACGGGTATTTATAGGACGCTAAACCTTAGTTGCTGAATATGATTTCCTTGTGAGGAAATCAGAGCCTGCGAGTGAACATGGGAGGAATGCTGGGCCATGAATGTCTTGGAACTGGTCGAAAAATAAGACTCAATTAGGAGGCTATTACCCAGAAGGTTGACAGAGGCAGTCAACCTTTCAATTTTTTTTAAATTTCTGAGGCGCTGAGCAATCGCAGCGCTTCACTTTTTTAATTTGCTGGGTTGTAGATTATGATTCCTGGCGACGGATAATACAGAGGTACTAAAAGTAGAATTGATAAATTGTAAGGTTAAATAGGTTATGTAAACGCCACGGCGCTCGCAGTATCCTTAAATACTGCAGCAATACTCCTAGAAATATGTATCTCCCAGCCGAGTCTACTCGCTAATTTGGAACTACTGCGACAGGGTAAACTAGAATATGATTCCTTTAGATAACAGATATAGGACTACTGGGTGTAGATTTGATAAAGTATTGAGTTAAAATTACGGAACGTGTATTCCGACTCCTTCTCAGTACTCTCTTCTAATGCTACAACCCAAGGGAAACAAAATTTCCAAATTGACCTTTTTGTCCATAAATTTTCTCAAACATCATTTTTCATCAATTAATTGTCTGAATCAAGTCAATTAGCTCACGCTCTTTCATTTGTATCTATTTGCATCTCCTCCAGACATCTGGTTGAGTTGTGAAGATGGATTTGGATGATTTTCCGCCCCTCGGAGGTCCCTCCTCAAGTCCACCACTCCCTCCAACAAAGGACCCATCAACTTCCAACCTTCCAACAATTAAGTCATCAGGAGGGCAAGACCAAACACCTGTACGCGGTGTCCTCTAAGAACCCGGGAGTGAAATATTCTCCCAGAGCCAAGTTCAGTCAAATTTCGCAACATCAAAGAACTTGGCCCACGAGGCAAAAATTCAAATTACTCCACCATGTCAATCTTTCACTCCCAAAGAGTCCGATTCTCAACTAAACTTCATCAAGTCTATAAGTACGACATAGTGTATCCTCATCCCAATGACCATACCTCTCGTCGACTTTCTCTGGCCTCAGTTGACCACCCAATACACGCCCACGCCGATATTTATACCCGACGGAGGAAGCAAAGCGTGGAGCACAAATCTGGGAGATAGATCTTTGGGATGGACGTGAGAGGAATCAGGACAAGTTTACAAGATGATGCAGAAGGGGGATACATTCTCGAACGGCTTGAAATTTCGAATTTTGGCAAGAGTTTTACGAATTCAGCTTTGTGCGCGCCAAGACTTCGCTTGCGAGAGTGCAGCTGACACTATAAACGCAAGCCAACGATGAAAGGTGTTGTGGTCCGCCTCCTGGTGGTGTTCTCTGGTATAGTTTGAGTAGCCTGGACACCTACTCCACTTGGGAAGGAGACACCTCAGATTACATTTCGCGCGGAGAAAAGTTGAAAGATGACGGAGGCATGTCTGGATAACTCAGGGTTTTTGAGAAGTTCCCCTGGGTGGGTATTCACGGATGAGAGTTGACTTGGGGTGAAGAAAAAGCCGCCATAACTTCGCAGTGGTACTTGCAAATGATATCTGAGGCATGAGTGCTCCTCTTGTAAATTGAGTCATCTTTTCTGTACTTTTTTTTGATAATATGTCAAAGCTAGATGGCTACATACGCAACTAAAATCTGATGCAAAAAAAAAATTAAGTCATCAAATTGGAATGTTAAAAACACCCTGCCGACCTTTACTCATTCTAAACCATCAAATTCAAAAGGTAAAGGCATTGCCCAAGACACTGAGCTCAGCAGTGATCCCATCTCAGCTGCCCTAAGTGCAGGTGAAAATTTTTTCACTCCACACCACTTTAACATCAAAAATAGGGGGACTATTCTCAACACCTGTCAGTGGTGTCCCCTACGAACCTCCAGCTCTCACTGTAGAGTCTGCAGAGCCGAGATTGAGTAACAAAGTCCTCACTTCGAAGAGGATTCCCAATCGCTTTCGCGGTCTGTATCGTCTTCATCTCTCAACACATTCCCCTATCACCACTATCATGAAGCTAACCACGATCAGATCAGATGGTAGGGTCGGAGCCCTACTCATCACCCACCCTTGATCATGGGGGAAAAGCCATCCGATGAGTTTCCGGGTCGTAGCCAGCACCCGATACGGAGATGGTGGATTGGATCAAGTCGGCCTCGCATGTTACAAAGAATGGAGATATAGATGAATATGCGCACCTCATGTGGTCCCGGTGTCTAGGCCTCGCCTGGCTGGGGCTGCAGGTTTTTTGAGACTTTTCCCCGCGCACGCAGTTTCCAATGCTACCTTTTTTCTTTTTTTTTTGGTAGAAGGTTCCGTGGAAAAGGTGGCTGAATTCCACGGGTAAACACTGAGCTGAATGGCTATTCATCAAGGGGAATATATCAATGATCTTTCAAGTAACAAAAGAGGATAGGAGCACTGTACAAGGTGTGGCCTGGGTCAGAGAGGAGCCCAATGTGCTAGATAGTCATAGACTCAAGTAGTACAATAAAACACACACACACACACATCAAAAATAGAACTGCCAACACCACCACTCTACCATCCAGCCAGACCACAAAATACCTTCGAATGCCTACCAGCTCCTCATCTCAGGCTTCTAAATCTCCCAAGGAAGCAGTTTTGGCTGCTAGGGATCTGCTGGTTGAAGCATACACCCTTACAACTGACCGACTAGAACAGAATAAGCTGCTAAATCTTCTCGAAGTATTCTGCAACTACACTGAGACTGGGAGAATCGACCCACTGCTAGCCCCCAGTAACAACCCCACAGCTACCCCATCTTACTCCGAGAAGCTTAAAGCCGGATTACAACACCAGACTCAGGAATCAAAATCTAGAGCAGCCACTGGATCCAAGCAAGCTACCAATGTGCAACCCAACAAAACAGTCCCCAAGAACTCTAACTCTCAAAAGTAATTAGAGGCTAAGCAGAGAGCAGGCAATATTATAACCTTAGTTGCCATAAGAGGCAGCAACTTACCTGACTACAATGCAATTTCCATCCG
Organism: Blumeria graminis f. sp. triticale; assembly: GCA_905067625.1. Classification (NCBI taxonomy): domain Eukaryota; kingdom Fungi; phylum Ascomycota; class Leotiomycetes; order Helotiales; family Erysiphaceae; genus Blumeria; species Blumeria graminis. The sequence continues at coordinate 6,057,939 of LR898472.1, read as the reverse complement.
AGATGAGTTTAATAAAGCAATGGGAAAGAAAGCTATATCAAGGGTACATACCTCCATGAGGAATAACCTTGTTCTTACCTGCTTTGAATCTAATCCAACAGAGCTGCTAGAAAATGAGCAAAAATGGAAATATATCTTCGAAGAATGGCCAATAGATCAGGCTCAGAGAGTCAATCTCTGGCCAAAGCTAACTGTCCACGGAGTACCTGCAGCGCTTGACATCTCCTCATTTCAGAGGGAGGCCGAGCAATACGACACATCAATCAAAGTCAATGGCCAACCTAGATGGCTTGCTGGGACTCCCACAAGTAAAGCTTCATCAGTAGTCTTCTCAGTGGCTTCAGATGAAGAAAAATCACGACATCTCAAATCAGGTATTCTGATAGGTGGAATGCTACTCAAAGTAGTCAACTACCGACCCTACACACCAAAGACTCAATGCAAGAAATGTCTTGGCTATGGTTATGATCTTATTTTCTGTAAAAAAGCTCCTCTTTGTGTCATCTATTCAGGCTCTCATTTGACCACTGAGCACTCATGTGGACACTGTAATGCCTCAGACTTTTGTTCCCACTATTCCAAGCAGTGTGTAAACTGCAGAGGAACAGACCATGCTGCTTTTGAACGACAGGACTGCGAGATTTACAAGGCTCTTACATGTTAGGACACCTTAAAATCAGCCAACACAATACAGCTCGGAGTAGAGAGGTACTCCAGACATTCTTTGAAGTAGCCCTGAACGAGGAAGCTCTTTTCCTCTGCATCCAGGAGCCCTATCTTTACAAGCATTCAATTACACACTCATTTACACCACTAAGTCATCCATCTTATTATCCATTACTTCCTTCTCTTCATACAACCTCCCGACCTAGGGTAATTTCATATTTACATCGATCTTACTGCTTCAATATTGCACCTCGATACGACCTTTGGTCTGATCCAGATATGCAAATACTTGAAGTTTCCATTCTTGAAGAGAGCTTTTATATTATAAATATTTGTAATGAAAAGCCAACAGATCCTAATGAGACCAGGACAACCATACAGCGTCTCCTGGACATGAACATTAATTTCAATAGACCATTCCTCTTCCTTGGGGATCTTAACCTTCATCATTCATCATGGAATCCGAGTGCTACATCTTCAACCCAAGCTGAACAACTGGCTTCCCTCTTGAATACCAGAGGTCGTATACTGCTGAATAATTTTGAAATCATGGAGAAATTTGGAGGCACTTTCCATAGGTCCAACACAAAGACAACCTCAATCATAGATCTGACATTTGCTGCAGGGTTCCAGGTACTCCTATGGCATAATTGGAGGTACATGGACTCAACAGGATCAGATCATGAGGCAATATGTTTTGAAACATTTCTTCCTACCAGAGCTCACAATAACACAAATCAACTTCCACCCAGAAACAACATGGCTAAAGCAAATTGGACTCAGTTTAAGAAGGCTTTGAAGCAGTATGAGCCCGAGTTCTCAAATCAGCTGGACCATGCTATTGATTCACAAGACTATGACATGATTGCAGTGATCCTCTCAGGGATTGTACAAACATCAGCTGAAAAGACCATCCCTCGAAAAGTTCCATGTTCCAGACCCAAGGCCTGATGGACAGATGAACTAACCAGCCCGAGGAAGGAGTTCCACAGGCTGCAGAGAAGAGCTAAGAGATATAGAATAGTAGACAATGCAGAAGATGCTAGAATCTCAAGGAACCATTATTTCAGAACCATCCAACATACCAAGTGTTAGAGTATAGAGAAGACTTCGGAGTAAGAATTGCCTGAGAACGGAGAAGAAGTTTAGTTTTGCTTAATTAACTAATAGACTACAGGTATTATGATATATACAGTGGAATTATAAGAAATAGAGGTTACCCGGAACCGACTCGACTGCAGAAATAAGTGGGACCCCGTACCAGAAAATAGTTATCCACTGACTGAGAATACTGGGTCACGCAATAGAAGTACGAACAAACCAATGACTGGATTTGTTCGGGAAGAATGGGATTCAAGCAGACTCTAACGTTGAGTCCGATTGGATCAGAAGTGTGGGATCCTGCCCGAACTCAGAAATATAGTTCAGGCAAGATGCATGCAACCACATTGGTCGATAGAAATAAAAGCAGGAAACTGTATTTCCAACACCAAGGCCAAGCATTGGATGGATTTTCTTGCCAAGGCAGATAACAGAACAGTATTTCAAGCTTATAATTATTCTAATCCAGCACACCATCAATCTCCACTGATTCCGGTGCCAAGGTATCAGGAGACTCCTGACCAACCTGAAAAGCTGTCAACACCCTTTGAGACCAAATGTAGAGCACTGGTGACAAATCTCTTTCCGGCCCAGGACAGCAATCTAGCCACCTCAGAAATTTCACCTCAGATACTACACAATGGTTCTCGGCTCTACAAATGGGAGTGGCCTGCACTTACTTATGATGAATTGGTGAGAGCGGTCCCTGGGAAGAGTACAGCACCTGGAATAGATCATATTTTATGGGCTATGATCAAGACAGCTATCTCTGCCATTCCCTCCTTTTTATTCAGAGCTTATCAAACCCTATTTAATGCTCGACATCATCATTGCTCCTGGAAACTGGCCATAGGAGTGATCCTTCCAAAGAGGAGTAAAAAGAACTCCACCATTCCAAAGGCCTACAGGCCAATTCCTCTTCTACCTTGCATCTCCAAATTGCTAGAAAAGCTCTATGCAAATAGGATCTCGTGTTTAGCTAATATACCACCTTCTCTCCTACACCAAAGTCAAATGGGAGGCCGGAAACAAAGGTCAGCTATTGATGCAGCCCTTCTTCTGCAAAACTTTGTTGAAGAAAATCTATCAAAGCGTCGAGTAGTATCCACTGTATTGCTGGATGTTCTATATGCTCTTGATAGACTTAAACCAGTAAAACTGATTCAGATTCTCAATGCCCTTCAACTACCACCTCCATTTGTAAGATGGACTAAATCTTTTCTCTATAAAAGAGAAATTAAATTATTATCTAATAGACAGCTCAGTCAACAATTTTCGGTCTTAGGCACTCCTCAAGGGAGTCCAACTTCTCCTATGCTTTTTCTTCTTTCCATCCGGTATCTGCTCCCTCCTAAACAGAATCAAGAGATTCTCTATATCTGCTGCTTCTGCCTCAGTTGAAAAGAATAACAATGCCTTGGAAACTTCAATTGAAACTCTTGCAACAAGATCCCAGGAACTCTCTGCCACCTTTGAGGTCGAAAAAACCGAGCTAATTCAATTCCATCGGAAGAGAGTGGCAATTGAAACACCAATAACAATTCAAGGAATCCAATTTTGCTCTAAAAGCGTTGTCAGATGGTTAGGAATATGGTTTGATTGTAAGCTATTATTTAAACCCCATATTGACAAGAGAATGCAGCTTGCAAATGGAGCCCTTAGTCTCAAGAACCTTGCTTCTTCAACTAAAGGAATCAAATTCAATCAACTTCGACAGCTCTATATTGCCTATGTAACATCAGTGCTAGATTATGGCTCTATTCTATGGTATGGGAAGTGCTGATCTCTTCATCTTATCGAAAAATGTCAGAAACTACAGAACCGAGCAGTAGTCCTCGTCACAGGAGCTTACTCTAGCAGCTCCTCAAAAGCGTTGGAAGTAGAGGCCGCCCTTCCACATGTGAAGGTGCGACATCTAAGACTAGCCTACAACTATGCCCTCAGGATACTAAAGATGCAGCCCTTGCATCCAATACAAATGCAGCTACTTAGCTCAGCTCAAGATGAGCTGTCCATAGGTACTGCCATTAGCCTTGACATGATTGATGACCTACAAGAAAACAACACCCAACTCATGAAGATTGGAAACCTGCTCAAAGGACCCTCAGATTGCAATAGATTGGAAATAATCAATGCAGAATGGGCACCACCATGGTTAGCAAATAATCTGGATACTAAAATAAGTAATTCTTCTAATCATGCAGCAAGGGATGAGCATATTCTTCTGCTAAAAGACATCCCAAATCATGCATTAATTGTAGATATAGATGGTTCCCTAACAACTAGCAATGGAAGTAGCCTTGGATTTGTGGTATACTTGCCATTCACAAGACAAGTGAAATGTTCCTCTTACAATCTCGGACATACAATGACAATCTTAGATATTGAGACATATTGTATCATGAAAGCTTTAAAATATGTCATCTCCAATAAACATCCCAGAGAGATCTGGGTCTTCTCTGATAGTCAAGCAGCAATTCAGAGGGTCAGCAAAGCTAGCAACTTTATTTCACATCAAATAAGAATAAAAAGCAATAAATATCAAATTCATCTACACTGGTGTCCAGGCCATGAAGGTATTGCTGGGAATGAGCTAGCAGACAATCTGGCAAGAGGTGGAGCCAAGAAAAAAGTCAGTAAAAGAGATAAATTCACAACAATTGCTTACCTTAAGCAGATAGCAAAAGAAATGACTCTCAAAGCCTGGCAAAATGACTGGGAGACCCAAGTCTTAAAACATGAAGAGGGTAGAAGGGCTAAAGGACTGGGAAGGCTTTATCAAGTGCAAGCCAGGAAAAGATCACCAATCATCAAAATGAGACCTTACAACTTTAGTCATCACAGTAGAATGACTCAATCTTCCTTTATAAAAGCGAGAACAGGGATTGGAAATACCAGGGCCCATTTATTTCGAATTGAAAAAGTAAGGGATAACTCTTGCAACTTTTGTTGGAAGGGAAAACAGACAGTTCAACACCTACTTCTTTATTGTAGTAAGTTTAAGACTGAAAGAAAGATAGCTTTTAAAGGTATACTGCCATTGAGATTAGAGATATTGTTTAATACAAAAATTGGAAAAGAAGCAACTCTCCACTTTCTTCAAAGTAGTGGATGCATGAATGCATCCAAAGCTGACTGAAAGGGAGGAGACCAGAAGATAAGTAGAGGAAATGGGGATTAAATATTTGTATTTAGATATAAAATAATCAGATGTGTCACAGCTAGATAGCTGAATACACTATGAATTAAAAAAAATGCTACAACCTAGTTCTCGCCACACGCTAATATGGAACTATTAATACAGGGTATATAGCCCGCTAAGACAAATTCTTCACCTTCCAGTGGTGCCGGTGTAATTGCTCAGTAAGCTTTGTATATCTGGGATAGCCAAGAAGAATCGAATCCGAATCGAAGTCGAAAACAACCTCAAGCATATCTCCATTTGACGACTTCTCGATAATGCCTCTCTTACTATTCTCATCTGAGTCCTCAACCTCTTTCTAACCACGCATCATCTCGCCTCAACGACCAATAAAGAAGTTGCTCCAATCACATACAGGAAGTTGGCCCATTAATATCAAGCCATCTCTCACTACATATTTAGGACGCTATTTGTACCCGCAAGGAGGAAATCAAGTTGAAAAATACAAAGCCTGGGTCTTGACTTGTGGGGGACTGTTGCTCTAATGGGACAATCAACTTGAGGGAGAACAGGCGGCTGAGATGTGGAGCGAATGGAGGGAACAGGTCTCCAGAGATCATGTAGGGGCTGATATTTTCGATGAGTTTTCAACTTTGGATTTTTTGTGGGCAACAAGACCGAGATTTCGACTAATTAGCTAGGAGGGCTTCTCTTGTCGATGAGTCAACGGCACTCCCCAGCGCCCTGGATGGCACAAAAGAAGTTAGGCTAAGCTACTATACAGCAATCACGGACTATCAAGACTTTTCTGACATTTCAGCACGACCTTCGGGAAGGAGTTGGAAGGAGGCTAGAAAGCCAGAGTGTGAATTTCCCGAGGTATCCATAAGTCTGCAGCGCCCAGCTGGCCGGCCTCTTCGAACGCATCAGAAGGGTCACAATGTCTTCGGATTTAGTTCTGATGCCGGTATTAGGATAGCTCTGCACCCTGTGGTTTTTGCAATTTTTCCCGGCTACCATACACCCGCAAATGGCCATCGTTTCGTTGGCTGGAGAAGGGAGATGATGAAGGGCAAAGAGCTCCTCTAAGTGTATGATAGAATGAGGACTCGTGAGGGGCGGTACTGTTTGAGGGGAGCTGTATGAGAGGCATAGGAGGGGATATACTACTGGTATAGGTATCCTTGGCCTGTAGGCAGAGAGTATCTACATGTCTTACATAGTCATAGACTCAGACAGGATAATAAAATGCAATAATAATAATAACAATCAATAACAAACATTAAGCATCATCTGACTTATCTCTGTTCTTCTTGATTTCAACAATTGGCTGTAATTCCGGGACAGGACTGGCTAAAATTATGTTGTGCCTCGCCATCCTTTCCTTGCCCTCGTGTGCAGGAAAGTGATGACTGTGGTCTTGAGTTTGACACCGATGGCGCAAATAATTGTCGTTGGGCTGTTTGTGCAGGCGTCCTGGCCCTCTCTTGAATACCGCTGGCTTTTGGTTGGAAACAAATGTGGACCCTTGATCGCCTATTTGTTTTGCTGTTATTGTTGATAGTGTTGCCGCTGGTAAACTCTCCTCCATTCTCAAATCTGCCGTTCTCTCCATGAATCCATTCCTGGCCTTTTGAATGCTTGCCTTATATGACGCGGAGTTAAGACACGCCCCCTTCTGCCACGATTTTTGGGCTTTAGCGCAGTTACAGCAAAGCATCGACTTCCTCAGGCAGTCTTTGGTCTGATAAGTGCCCGCACACTCACCACATCTTTTCGCCTTGTTGCACGAGACTTGATGAAGTTATGATGATCGTTATTGTTGTTATTGTTTTTTTGCATCAGGTTTTAATTGCGTATGCAGCTATCTAGCTATGACACAATATCAAAGAAAAGTACAGAATAGATGATTCAACGTAACGGAAGAGCACTCATGCCTCAGATTTCATTTGCAAGTACCACTGCGAAGTTATGGCGGCTTTTTCTTCACCCCAAGTCAACTCTCATCCATGAATACCCACCCAGGGGAACGTCTCAAAACCCCTGAGTTATCCAGACATGCCTCCGTCATCTTTCAACTTTTCTCCGCGCGAAATGTAATCTGAGGTGTCTTCTTCCCAAGTGGAGTAGGTGTCCAGGCTACTCAAACTATACCAGAGAACACCACCAGGAGGCAGATCACAACACCTTCCTTCGTTGGCTTGCGTTTATAGTGTCAGCTGCACTCTCGCAAGCGAAATCTTGGCGCGCACAAAGCCCAATTCGTAGAACTCCTTGCCAAAATTCGGAATCTCACGCCCTTCGAGTTCATATCCTTCCTTTGCATCATCTTTTGAACTTGTCCTGATTCCTCTCACGTCCATCCCAGAGAATAGTCTCCCAGATTTGTGCGCCACGCTTTGCTTCCTCCTTCGGATGTACATATCGGCGTGGGCGTGTATTTGGTGGCGAGCTGAGGCCAGAGAAAGTCAACAAGAGGTGTGATCATTGGAATGAGGATGTACTAGGTCGGACTTGTAGACTTGATGAGACTTAGGTAGAAGTCAAACTCGTTGGGAGCGAGAAATCGATGTAGAGTAGTAATTTGAATCACTACCTCGTGGGTCAACTTCTTTGCTATTGCGAAATTTGACTGAACTTGGCTCTGGGAGAATATTTCACTCTCAGGTTCGCGGAGGACACCGGGTATAGGTGTTCAGTCTTGCCCTCCGTATGCGAGTGTATGGCTACTGAGAAGGCCACTTGGCGTGGGGCTCTCCTTATACCATTATCAGGGCTAAGTTTTCATCATCTACCAAGAGATACCAGATCTGTGTAGATTTATGCATGCCAGTATTTCATGCAAGTCCAAGAACATGGACTTGAGGGCAACCCATAACTGGGGTATCATAGATTTGTAATGGAATGGTATAGGATCGAATAGTATGAGATTGAATTGATTGTACTGGATAGTGTAGGAACTATGTGTGAAGGGACTTCACATTTGTTGTTCACAATTATGGGTCCAAAAAATGAATTTATATTTTATCTAAGGAGGAGAACATTTACAACGCGCGCGCAAGATGTTTTGTTCCAATCGAGCGCGTTTTCCCGTGACACTAGCGCGCTTTTGTTCATAGACGGAGCCGGATAGTTCCGGATCCACATACAAGGCTACAGCCTGTAACATTATCCCCCTACTTCCATTGAGGCTGGTGTCAACTTGACTTAGATTGAGTCACTAAGGAGCGTTTTGTAACTCTCCTCCGCCCTATGAAAGATCCAATATTTTCGCCGACATTATCTTGTGTCCCGAACTGCGTTTCGAACGTGTCTAGTGCTTCGGTATCCTCCAGGCTGCTCCTAGGTTCCCATGTAGGTTCCGCAAAACCCTTCCATTTGACTAGCAGCGACCTTCGGTGACCTCGACCAATCTTTCTATTTTCTGCCCGAAGAATTCTCTCAACAAATTGCTCTTCACTGTCTGACTCTGGATTAATCTCTGATAATTGGGACTTAACAGGAGGAGGTTGGGCATCATCGGTTTGTTGTGATGGCAAAGGGTCAGTGGCTGCTCTTTTTAATAAATCGACATGAAAACGAGGCCATATCCCTAAAGGTGTGTTTAGTTCAACAGAATGTGAGTCGATAACTTTTGTTACCCGATACTTTGCATTAATCCATGAGAGTTTCTTTGAAAGTTGAGGTGTCTGAATATTTTTTAGGTTCAGCCATACACGGTCTCCCACTTTAAATATTTCAGCCTCTTTTCGGCTTTTATTCGCAAATTCCTCCATAGTATGCTGGGACGATGCCATGGCGGCCTGTGCTAGTTCTTGCGCTTCACGAAGCCTCTCAACGAAATTTATTGCTCTTTTTCTAGGTTCCGATGCAGTGCCAATATGCTCTACTTGTTGAATTGGCTCTATATTGTAGCCATGTTCAACAAAAAACGGGCTCATCCCAATGGCGGTCGAAACCCTATTGTTAATGGCCAACATGGCGCAGGGTAAAAGATTCTTCCAGTCAAATTGGGTGTAGCTTACAAATGCTCTTAGATAAGCTAGGATCTCTTGATTCATACGTTCAGTTGCACCGTCGGTTTGAGGGTGAAAAGCTGTTGATAGACGTTGATTCATACCTGTTTGACGACAAAGTTCTCGCCAGAAGTCTCCCACCCAATTTGAACCTCTGTCAGATGTTATATGGGCAGGGAAGCCGTGATACCTAAAGTGTAACTTGAGGAATACCTTGGCACAGTCTTCCGCTTTCATAGAGCTCATTTCTTCTAAAGCGACACTACCTTTTAAGCGATCGACTATAACCATCAAATATCTTGGGTCAGTGCTTGTCTTTGCAGGTAAGTCTGTCATAAAATCGATTGCAATTTCACTGTTAAACCTATCAGGAATGGGAAGTGGCCGAAGTAGACCCTTTTTTTGTTCTCTCCACACGTGACTGCGGCCGCAAACATCACAATTTCTGCAAAACTTCCGCACATCTTTTGATATTCCAGGCCAAAAAAAATTTCGATTTAATATAGCTAATGTACTGTCTCTTCCAGGGTGTCCAGTGACATGGGAATCATGTGTTTTCTGAATTAGCGCAGTTTTCAAAGGTTCGTAGTCTGCAATCCAGACTCTATTTCTAAAAACTAGTGCTCCTCTTGGGTCGAAGCTACACTCTGCTAATGAGATTTTCAAGTCGCTGAGACTTGGTGGTAGGCTTCGACTTCCATCTCCTAGACTATTATATAGCAGCTGGATCTTCTCATCTTTTTGAAGTGATCTATCCCAGAGGGTCTGAAAATGTTCGTCTGAAAACATATTATTGCCATTGGGGATAGATGAACTATTCTTAGTTTGGGACTTCATCTTATTAGCTGAAGAAAAGGAGAAAATCCATGAGTCTTTGATTAGCTGCAATTCTCGATCTTTCAGGCGGTAATCGTCATACCCTTGTGGCATATCTTGCTCACGTCTTGATAATGCGTCGGGTCTTGCTGCTAATCTTCCCGGTCGATATTTCAGCTTGAAGTCGAACTGCGATAGGAGTTGTGACCAACGCACCTGTCGTTCGTTGAGCCTGCGTGTTGACATAAACGGTTTCAGATTTTGATGATCTGAAAGTACGACAAAGGGTTTATTTAGCCCAATCAACATACCACGCCATTCTTCCATACAGCGAACTATAGCCAATAATTCTTTATCGTGAATATCATAATTAGACTCTGCCGGACTTAGCTTCTTTGATAGATATGCCACTGGACGAAGGGCCCCATTTTTATCTTTTTGAGATAGACAACCACCCAATACGTATCCTGAACAGTCTGCTTCGAGTACAGTTTCTTTTTGATCGTCCCACAGGGCTAGAATAGGTGCAGTAATAAAAAGTTCTTTTAGTATATCGAAAGCTTTCTGCTGCGGCGTTTCCCAACGGAATGATACATTTTTTTTAATAAGGTTCAACAGTGGTTCCGCTACACGACCGAAATTTGGAATGAAATCGCGATAAAAATTTGCAAATCCAACAAAGCTTCGCACCCCTTTTATGGTTGTGGGTGCTTGCCATTCTTTTATTGCTTGAACTTTGAGCGGATCAACCTTAATTCCCTCACTTACTGATATAATAAAACCCAAGTACTTTGTTTCCTTTACTGCAAATTCACTCTTCTGGGGATCTAATTGCAGACCGGCAAGTCCTAAACGTTCAAGAACCATGTTTACCTTAGCCCAATGGTCATTTAAATCTCCAGATGTATAGATTAAAACGTCGTCTAGGTAGGCCGAACAAAAATCTCCCAAATATTCACCCAAGACACTGTTTATGTATCTTTGAAATGAGCTTGGAGCTCCTGTTAGCCCAAAGGGTGTAACCAGCCATTCAAAGGATCCGAATCTAGTTCGAAAAACAGTTTTAGTTTCATCACCCTCCCGGACTCTCAACTTGTGGAAAGCAGCGCGAACGTCTACTTTTGATACCCATGTAGATTTTGCAACCTCTCTAAGCGTTTCTTTTATAAGTGGTAGTGGGTATCTATCCTTAATAGTTATTGCGTTCAGTGCTCGATAGTCTACACAAAAACGAAGACCACCCCCAGGTTTTTTTGCAAACAATACTGGAGCACCACCAGGTGAGGAGCTAGCTCGAATCCAATTTTTGTCTAGATGGTCTGTCAATGTCTTCCTTAGCACCAAAAGTTCTTCTCGCGACATATCGTAAAGGGGGCCGAAAGGGATTTCCTTTTCCCTGCCATTTTCATCTTTCATTAGGTTAATTTTGGTGTCTGCACCTGGACGGTTGGGCGGTAAACTATGATTTGTATCTTCTGTGAAGAAACGAGCATTTTTATAAATTTCTGGTGGCAATTTTGCTCTAATTTCTTCGAAAGTCTGACTACTTTTCACTTCTAAGGCCTTCTTGATGTCTTCCATTGAGGCTGCAAATAATTTAGTCTCGGTATCCTTTGTCTCGCGGATACGTGCCGCTATGGCTGCGAGCTGGGTCCCAAGGATCTGGCGAGCGCTTCCTGCTTTTATTTTTAGACATTTTAATTTTGTCCTTGATGCACTTGACAATCGCTCGTCCCATCCTTTGGCTCTTACAACGAGCCCCCCAGGCGGCCCAAAACGTATGGAGTGTTGACGGGCATTATACAATATGCTATTTGCTCTCATCCATGGGTCGCCAAGTATGACTTCATATGATAAATTTTCAATTATGTACCCCCATACTTTCTCATTTCTGCCATCAATATCCATATCTACGCATGTAATTTCGTTTATAGCTCGCTGCTGAACGTCACTTTTGGCAAGTTTTAATTCTCTACTTTTGATTGAAATTCGCGGTAAATTGTGTCGTTTTACAAATGAGTTGTTAAAAGCGGAATAGCACAGACATCCTGAATCCATGAAAGCATTCACGTAAAAGCTTTTATTGATTAATACTTCTAAGATGAACGGGGAGCCGTCCAGTCTTTTAACAACATTTTTTATATTACAATCCACAATCTTAGATAACCCCTGAGCCCGACTTTGCCCAGAGTTTATTCTTTTCCCGATTCTATGTCACCCTCACCATCGAATTCTTCCTTTCTTATTTTAAAATTTTTTGTGTTGGAGGATGTGGCATTAATAGTAGCAGGTCGCTTTGCCCAGGTAAAGTGAGGACATTTTTTAAAAAAATGTCCTCTCTCTCCACAGCGGGTGCATTTCCCAGCAGTCCGAAGTGCATTGAAGTCGTCACTAGACCGCCATGGAGCAGGAGGCTTGCTTCCATCTATTCTTCCTTTTCCTTTATCTATCCTTACCGCGTTGACAATTGCAGATAAAGTCGCCATACTGATACCATTTATACCTGACATAGTCGTATCTCTGTCTGCATCTAAAAATGGTCTGTTATCTCTCTGGGACGCGCCAGCGACTGCCTTTCCTTCAGATGATGATTTATAGATAACCTCCGAATGACCATTGAAATTTGTTTTGGTATATTTGACACCATCCTTGAAGTTGTGGCTCTCGTTTGCCTCAATTCGACTCGCAGTTTGCTGTACTTGTTTTACAAACAAGGCATAATTGTCCTCCGCAACGTCTTTGGAATAAAGAGCTTTCGTCAGCCTTTTGTTCAATCCCATATAGAGGAAGTTGATCTTTACTTTTCCTTCCCAGCTCAATCCTCTTGCTTGGGCTAGAGTGTATTCGAAGTCATTGAGAAAATTTGCGAATAGTTGATTGTCGCCTTGCTTCATCTTCGACAGGGTTGATCCAGCTGTGCGAGCTGATGTTTTATCCTCGAATGAATCATTAAAGTGCTGGATAAAAACTTCGTAGTCCCAATCCAAATTAGGTCCTCCACATGAAAACCAGTGAGAAACTCGAAGCTTGCGATCTGTAGGGAGCGTATTCATCATTTCATTACAAACAGCCTTATGCCCCCCCAACATTTCCCAGTCACTCTCGATTTTGGCTGTCAGCTGGTCAATGTATACACAATAAGTTTCCGTGGCCCCATTCCATTCGGGCCACCTTGACAACTGCTTCTTTGCTTCTTGAGGTGGGGGTCTCGGAATATGCGGCCTTGGTGTATCCTGAACAGTTATGAGACTTAGGATATGATTTAATTGCTCTTGCGTGACTGTGAGGGGTGTTGTTGTCTGCTGTGCATCATCTACAGCATCATTTTTCGGCATGATGCTTTTTAGGTGAGCGTTGGAAGTTGATAAAGATTGATCAATTCGTGACTCTGATGATATTTCGGATGATTGCGATGATTCCGAGGAGGAATAGAAATTAAATTTTCCCGGGAACATGTAAACTTATAAAAACCAGGAGAGGTATGAAGACATTCGCTGGTAGTGTAAAAAGGAGAGATAAAATATATGTGAAGGGACTTCACATTTGTTGTTCACAATTATGGGTCCAAAAAATGAATTTATATTTTATCTAAGGAGGAGAACATTTACAACGCGCGCGCAAGATGTTTTGTTCCAATCGAGCGCGTTTTCCCGTGACACTAGCGCGCTTTTGTTCATAGACGGAGCCGGATAGTTCCGGATCCACATACAAGGCTACAGCCTGTAACACTATGATATGGATGTCCAGGGCATGTATGTTATGAGATGTATCTCCCAACAGTAGTAAGAATAAGTCATCTAAATATAAGCCTTCTTCAATTAACAGCTGTCTTCTCGATATCTACTTTTGTGTTCTACGAACACTAATAGCATCTTTCCAAGGTAGAGATTCAAGCCATTTGTGCTAATAACCTTAAAATAGGTCTCAGAACATAGCTACCCTTCCGAAGCTTTCCACGAGATAGGCCAGCTAGGCGTTGCAGCCTTGTGTGTACTCAGAAAGTCCCCATTTGACTTTCTAGCTTCCATTAACTCTCTCCCGAAGCTTGTATTGAAATATGAAAATAGTCCTGGTAGAGAGTCTTTGCTTTATAGTTGCGTAGCGCAACTTCTTTTGCGTTGTCTGAAGCACTGAGGAGTGTCGTAGACTCGTCAACATTATAATTCCTCCTAATTACCTAATATTTTAGTCTTGGCGCCGATATACGTTCCAAAGTCGAAATCACCTCGAAATTATCAGACCTATCATTCCTATGAAAAATCTTTTCCTTGTCTCTTTCTACGCCCCGGTTACATGTCCTTCCTCAAGATGTATAACCCCATTAGAGCGACAGTCCTACATAAACCGTGATCCGAACTTTGTACATTATGACTTCATTTCCTCCTAGACGCTGCACGTAGCGTCGTAAACTTGATAATGGGAGGTGGCCGGTTATTGATGAGACAAGCGCTCGTTTGCAGTTGGAGTAACGCCTTTATCGGTCGTTGAGGCGAGGTGATGTGTGGAGAGACTGAGTGGAATGAATCGTACGAAGATAGTTAGACCGTTACTAGTGAGAATTCATCAAATATAGATATGGTCGTGTTTGCATCTGACTTTGATTCGGATGAAAATCTTCTAGGCTATCCCAGATATGCTGAGTATGCTGAGTGTCAACATCGCGAATGCTGGAAGGTGAGTATTCATCCCTGCCGGCTATGGCATTCGATTTTACACAATGCCCCTTGTGAGTCATCATTGATCTTCTTGACCGACGAGGTCGTATTATTGAGTATGAGGGTGATGTTGGGGACCTGGGGTTGCAGCTAATAGGGATCTCAGACTCAGCCTCGAATCTCTAGTCACCAGGAAAAGCTCATAGATGGCAGGTGATTGTTTCATGAACGTCAATGTTCGCTAGTCAGATCTGCGGTGGAATGAGTGCATAATTCACCACTTTGTCCATCTCTCAAACATACATCCTCGTAGTTTCGGACATGATGATACGAGCACCCGGTCTGTCCAAATTCCCATCAACAGCGGTTACAAAATTGATTGGTCCGACATGATACTTCGAAACATGCACGAATTTGATCGGATCGACCTGGATACGGGGAAAAATGAAAAGAGTCCTTACATCGGCGCGGCTTCTCGTGACGCGCCTTGACAAAGTATCATCGGCTTAGAGCTTTATTCAAAGTGCATAGGCTAAGCAGACTATGGACCTTAGAGCCAATGGCCATATCATACGTCATAACAACGGGTGATGCAAGAGGATTAAACTTGATCACATCCGACGTCAAGTCTTTCCGGTATTATACTGGGACTATATGCCCAACCAATTCGGCTAGAAGGAACCCTTTTTTCTCCCTGGAGCTAGAACAGTTGCAAGAGGTACGGAAGCGGGAAATATGATTTAGGCTTAGTTTTGGCTCACAATTCACAAACTTTGGTCAGACAGCTGATGCTGGCCTGAATGGCAACACGGTTAGGATGTTGCTGGGGTCTAGCTCCGGTGGAAGAATTGTCCGGCCCGCCCCCACTCCTTCGTCACTCTTTTTTTATTCATAGTTTATTCAGCTATCCAGCCACGATACCTTTATTTTTCTTCATTACTCGTTCCCAGGTGTGATCGGCCGTCTCCCTGATAGATCGCTTCTGGGCTATACCCAGATCATTGTCGGGCTTGCCCTTGGCGACAGGCCCACTAACAGGCCCAGTCAATCTTGAATCTACGTCGGGACACAGGTCGATTCGATCTAGGCTCTTTGACGCTTCAAGCGGTACCTAGCAACTTCATTCCCGCATTAGCCTAGCCATCGCCATAGAGGTTCAATCAGTGGAGCTCCGCATCAACGGATGTCGGCTCCTAGATCTCCTCCCCTTGCCATTACTAAAGCTAGCACGAGCCACATGTCTTTAAGCGATAAGGAGGAAACCATTGAAATTAGGCTCCTCGCAATCTTTCCATCGATCGCCGGGCTAGAGCGGACAATAAGGACGTTTCAACGATTAAGTATTTGAGGAATCTGACGCAGTCATCTTGTGCTGATAGAGCCAGCAATGACACCCGACATCTGTCAGTCCCACGCCGCGCAGTGTTGATCCGGATGGTGACGATCAGTAATTTGACCTCTGCCCATGGCGGCTACAGCTGGACAAATTTAGATGACGTCATTTTATCGTTGTGTACATAACACCGATAGATCTGACAGAAACCAGGCTGTGAACCAGATTATCAGGCCCTGTTTGAGCATGAATAGCTGGTGGTATTATTTCAGATTACCAAGCTCAGCAGCATGGGCGAGACACAGAAAAACCAACATCATTTAAAGTACTTACTTATGCTCAACTCGTGGTCATGAACCCTTTGCCCAACATGCGAAGTCCGCTTCCCTCGCGGACAATATCTAGGTAATATCACCAAATTTGTTTGAAGCCACGACTTACCGATTTGTGCAGCTTCACTTAACCGTCTTGGACGATGTCAATCATGCCACCAAATTGTGCAGATCAAGGGAGCTCGCTCAACGCGCTCCGATGCAAGTGGGACGAAGCACAGCCATGCATGCAGCCGTTGCGAAAGAACTTTTAAGATGACCAAGATAACGCTATAGATGGACAATGTCTCAGAAGAGAGGAGTTTTCGAATGTTGGGAACGAGTTTTGAAACATTGAATAGCAGTAAAATGTTTTGAATTTCTCCTTGGCGGATACTCACGGACAGGGATCAACAATGAAAAATGAACATATATACTTCCTAGCCATGTTTGCGAGTGACATGCGGAGTATGAGCATCCCTTGAGTCGCAAGAGTCGTCGTAGACACACACGAGATATAGGTCGTGTGACATAGTTACATAGCTATGCATGGTGCAGGTGAGTGTGAAAAAAAAGCAGTACTATACTTCGGTACAGATGAGCAATCTATTACCCTTTGTTCTTGAAGATTCCTCCACTTGAGCAAGATGAACATTTGCCTTCTGTGGCGGCTATCTCTACCATTTTATGTCAACATTACGGTTAAGAAGCGATCTGCAGGCCAAATTTCATAAGAGCACACCAGATGCGAGAGAATTTCGGTGCATCTGCTCGTATCCTGCGGTGAAGTTATGGCAGCCCATGTCGCCAAGCATGTCAAAGCCTACCTTGCACAGCGTTCTCTGGGTCTCGATGTTGAAAGAGGGCGCCCCTCGTAAATACGAGCAATGCATCTACTTGCTGGTGAGGACATAACGGTCACAGGTTATTTTATTCAGCTCAAGACAGATGATGACAAAATGGGATCTGCAATCCGTCATTACTGGGGACCTCATTGACGGCTTTAAATAACAAGGTGACCCCTACCGCATAGGCCAACTGTTTCTGCAAAAGGCCTGCATATTAGACAAAAGGTAAAAAAGAGCGTCACTAACTTCCTCAAGAATGGGTTTGGTATCATTCATAGCGATATTAGGCAAGATCAGTAGAAGCAGTATCATGCAGCAGAGAGGTTGCATGGTGCAGAAGAACAACAACAGTTGAGCTGTTTTTCCACACAACCCCGAGGGTACTCGGGCTTTTTTCAATCAAACTGGGCGCTTGTAGGCGTTGTCCGAATTAAAATCAACCACAACGTTTACTGTGAGGAAAAAGCAGAGCGGGCGTATTCACGATCTCACGGAGCCTTGAAGGATGTACAGAAACTAGCCATCTCCTGATGTGGCTAGGGAACGAAAGATGCCGAACGGTCTTCTATCGAAGCTGGGGACCTGGGCAGGTTGAGCCGTGCAACACGGAATGATAATAGGAGTCATGAGCTAAGACAGTAGCTGAGATGTATGTGCAGGTCGATGAGTAGAGGCACACAACTGCGCCATTATTTGGCGCTTGGACTGACTTAACTGTGGACAAATTGAGGATTATGGTAGCTAAAGGAATAGGCCAGTCGTGACAGTCTGGCACTCTACCGCCACTCACAGCGATGGAAGGTATATACTTTCTACCCGCTCTAATCGTAGCAACTCGCATACTGATACACACCTCGATGTACACGAGTGATTGAGATGGGTAGAAGTGTATATACATATTCTCTCCAGCATACTTTTGAGTGGGGACTCGATTCAAATGGGAAGCAACTGCAGAGTTATAGCAGAGAACAACAAGTCAGTAGTGCTTTTCCACTGAGACTACCCATCCCCCCTTAGCTGCACTCACAAATGAAATCTAATTCAGAAAAAGAGAGCCATTTTCGACGTGATGTGGAGCAGCTATTGCCACTATTCAGCTCATCTTTTGGCGAGAGTCTAAAAATCCTTTCCGCACCTCCCAATCAATTATCAACTTGTCAAGTACCTCACGTGCTAAGCTAATATTTCAAGCGGGCGGCCCGCTGTCCTGGTGCCTGGCCGCTGTTGTTATTACTGTACGAGTAAGGTGATAGGCTAATAACCCCAAGTCCGCTTTATGTGACCAATTATGGTGTGTATATTTGCAAACTCCATGACGCTGCGGCGCTCAGCGCTCGTTGATACAGATGGCTAATCTCGTGCAGAAGTGCTCAGACGCTGGTAGTGGGGCCACAGGCTCGCAGCACTAAAGGGAATCGGCGCTTCAGCCCATGCGCGTTGGCGCAGGTGGCCGCCGCGCTGGGCTGCATGGGGAGATGTCAAAAGGTACGAAAGCTCCAATAAGACTGGCTCCCTCATAGCGGTTTGGTGGGGGCAGCGGTGATGGTTATGACCAGAATCAGTAGCCACCCCGCCGTGGCGACAGTGGTAGATCCTCAATCCATAACTCATGGGCCTTGTTGAGATGCGGAGGAGCCAATCACAGCGATGCCATCGCAATCTCTTGTGTTCGCCTACCCTACATATCCAGGCTCTCGCACACTCGTGCAGACAACGGCGAACCTCGAGCGGCATCTCCCACTATTCGCCCTCGAGCCGGGCCAAGCAAATGCCGAGGACCGAGCTGGTCACGCATGCGCAGGTCACGTCTCCCGAACTCGGCTGGTTGTAAAGGTTACGGGGCATTGTGTTGCCGTTAGCCCTTGACAGGGATCTATGGTAGGTATTATGTAAGCATTTACCGCGTGCTTGCGCTTGTAGTATCTCCTAGAGTGCCAGAATGATTACTCATAATCGGCTTGGAGTTAGCTCGTGCTTAGGGATAGCAGGCATGCTCTGTGGTTGGAATCTACGCAAGGTTGACCCTCTCTAGACACTGGCCGTCAATTTACACTCGCCGTCTCCAGCCATTATCCCTGTCGCGCCGCAGTCGTGAGGACCAACGCTTCCAGATTGCTTCCCGAGACGCCCAGGCAGCTGCTGCCGGCGGGGGGCATTCTTATTCACCCACACGTCCACGCCGCCAACAAAGACACATATGAGCCCTGAGAGACGACGCTCGTCATGTTGCTCCAGCTATCGGCATGCGAGATGAGAGGACGGAAGCTGAGATGGGGCCATTAGATCGTCCTCCCGAGCATGGCGGCGACCATTCTGTCCCAAACCAGGAGTCAATGTCAGCGCGACGGGTGGCTTGGTAAGACGCCGACCGTCGCCCTCTCCTCGCACGTAGATAGGGGGGGCTCAAGTCTCATGGCGGCTCCCGCGTCGAAGCTAGACGCAGGTCGCTCGTATTCGTCACGCCGGGCAAAGGTCAGGAACGAACCGACCAATCTTCAACGGCGTCTGAGAGACGAGCTTGCGCAGGAGGACGGGCGCAATGGCAACATCCTGGTCCCTGACCCCACCGCGGCTCTGGTGACCCGGCCGTGTCTCGCTCCGCCATGAGCTATACGACGCCTTTGCCTTCGGGCTCAGACTCGCCGTCCACCTCAAGGGCAAAGGATATTTGTGTCTCGTCCTCTCGTGGGCCGAGAAAGCCACGGGCTCAGTACCCCCCTCCCCGCATTTAGCCGCGCTGGGGGGGAGGCGTCGCTAAAGCGCAACACGTCGAGGCCTCCTGGACCGGCAATGACTCCCCAGTCGCTCAACCCCACAGGGAAACTGCAGGGCCCCAGCCCTAAGCTAGGAAATACACTAGACGGCGAGAAAAAACAAAGGGACGAATCCGAATACGACCATCGTACACACCATTCATCCCCGTCCAACCGAATCTTCAGCTCACAGACAAACACCTAACAAGTCTCATCACTCGAAATGTTTCCTCGTCTTCATATAAACCTGCCGTCGCGCGTCGACTGGTTTGGTCAACACAAGCATCTTGCCTCTCCGACGCCTAGTCCATCTTGTCAATATCTCAGCCAACGAGGTATTCCCATGAAATGACGTCCTTTACATCATCCTCGCTTCAAAAACTCACCACCCAATCGCCCATCCTCTTGGTCCTCGTAATTTCTCTTATATTCGGCTCCATCTTTCAGCTCATATTTCGCCGCACCAAAAAACTCGACTTTCCCGTGGTGGGTAACGCCCGCGATCTCGACTTTCGCAATGCCATGAAAGAGGGCGTGGCTAGAGTAAGTCATCACTGGCTAGAGACGATTACGACTGAGGCTAAGTCGGCTCATCTAGTACCCTGACTGCCCCTTTGTTATACCCAGCAATCCACCCACAATTGTCCTCCCCAAAATCTCCATAAATGACGTCAAGGGTTTTCCAGAGAGCAAGGCCTCTTTCAATGAACACGTCAGCCGGGAATTTCACCCTCAAGTCACTGGTCTCGGAGCAAGTGATGTTTCGCGAGAGTTCGTTGCCAAAGATTTGACGCGTTTCGTCGGTGCTGCTCTACATGTCCTGCAAGATGAAACCACCTACGCTTTCAACAAAGAACTCGGCTCATGCGAGGAGTGGACGCCTTTCGTCCTGTATAGTTTCACAGCCCGCGTTGTCGCATTATTGAGTGGCCGTGTCTTTGTTGGCTTGCCCCTAAGTCGAAATGAGGAATGGGTGAACACTAGCGTTGACTTCACCTCCTACGTTATGAAGTTTCGTGATGCCTCGCAGAAATTGCCTCTATTATTACAGAATCTAGTATTGCCTTATATTCGAGAAACCCGACAGCTCAAGCAGCTACAGCAAAGAGCCGCCACCCTATTGCGTCCCACCCTCGACATTGAAAGAGAGCATAATGATGGCGAGAAGACGTTGGGTCTGGAGAACTCTTCTTTAAAATGGCTAATTTCCCGCATGGATCCTCGCCATCGAGACGACCCTCTCTCTATCTCAATGCTACAGTTGGAACGTGAGTCGCGGTGCTGATGATTTCGCGGAGAAGGAGAGAGAATCTAACTACCATCAGTTTCATTTGCTGCCATTCACACATCAAGCATCACTCTGACGAATGCAATTTTCGATCTTGCCGCTTACCCTGAGTACATTCCCATACTCCGCGAAGAAATTCAAGCTGTCATGAAGGAAGACGGTTACGATCAAGCCAATGACGGAACCTGCAAGCTACGAAAGCCTAGTATTCCCCGACTTGCTAAGCTAGACTCCTTCCTCAAGGAATCGCAACGTGTCAATCCCCTAGCAATCTGTATGTTATGGAAGCTATTTTGTTTATCTCCAAACACCTCCACTAACTACAGCCAATAGCAAGCCACACTCGTATCACCACATCTGATGTAAAACTGTCCACTGGCCATGTAGTTCCAAAAAATACCCGAATATCCATACCCTCCTGGGTTATCCATAACGAGTCTGAGGCGCTCAGATCTGTCGAACATACGAAGCCGCTGAACGAATTTGACGGACTTCGTTTCTATAATCTACGACACATCCCTGGGAATGAGAACCGACATCTCTTCGTCAGTACGTCTCCCGATAGTCTATCCTTTGGTTACGGAAATCACGCTTGTCCTGGTCGCTTCTTCGCCAGTAACGAGATCAAAGTTATTCTCATAGAGGTTCTAACCCATTGGGATCTACGCTTGCCAAATGACGCAAAGGTAGAGGGTGGAGCGTGGCGGAGGCCCAAGAATTTCTACAAAGAATACCTATGTTTTCCAGATATATCGGCTAAGATCGAGATGAGGAGGCGAAGACAATCTTGATCTGTTTGTAATTATCATTATTTGCTGGCACATTCTTACAAAAGATATTCTTGCTTTTCCAATCCACATGATAAGCTAAGACGAATGCCGATTTTATGGGCCTAGAATCACACCAGAGAAAGCACAAGTACCCTCTGGTCGATCTGTTGCGACAAGTCTCACGCACGAGACTCATCTGCTTACTCCCACCATCATAGATGGAGCTGGGAAAGCAAGAAGCTTCAGGCGCGGATGACGACAAGGGTCAGAGAACGGGAGACAAGAGTTGAAGCCATTAGGACACAATCTGAGTAGTGATAACTTCAAAACAATAATCAAATTGGTCGGTAAGGCGTACATAACTGAATTTTTTTCCCCACCCTTTCGAAGTTGCCCTTGTTTATTAGTAATCTTTGATTGATACCGGCAACAGGCAGTCTCCTCCTATACCATACTAGCCTAACCCACTGCTTCATTTGAAGTAGCTACATGCGGAGTAACCGATCAACTTTCTAAGCTTGAAACGACAAGATATGTCAGCACCCTTTTATGAAATGGTGGAAGGTGGCCTAGAGAACCCTTATGATCATCTTTAGTTATGGAACGGGCTTGTTTCCACTTCCCTAAGAAAGCTCTCACATGCTGTAGGTGAGACTGAAGTAATAATGTAGAGATGCGTACCTTACATTTGTATCCTGGCGTAGCTAGGCTGCGCACTCGCGCTAAACGAGCACGGACTCGCTTAGCCACCCCATGCCGACTATTACTAGGCGTAAACTGTAGCCCCTACCTCCCACCCCTCAAAGCTTGGCCGTTAGCCGGCAACGACGATCTCGGCTACTGCAATGTCTATCATACCCAGCAAATAAACAGACCAGACCGTGTGTGCGACACCTCTTGTTTTACCAATGCTACGTACTCACTCTTTAATTCGAATTCGATGTTTAAGATGATGTTGCCATATTTTCATGTCCCGTGTAGTCCAAGACCGAGTACGTGCAGTCACTTTCTACTCAAAGGTCGGTAGTAGATATCTCTTTACAATCTCTGCTCAGGTTCAACACTAACTCATGCCCTCATTAGGGCTTTTCCCTCAATATCTATAAGAACAAATTTTGACATATTTCAAAATTTAATTTCTCAAACTTAATTAGAATCTTTAGTTAGATTCACAAAGTCCTCCATAGTCTTAGAATCAGTAGGGGCTATAATAAAAAATCCAATCTAATCATGCCCCCATCGGAGTACATATGTGGCTTCTGATTGATCAGTTTATGATCACAATGATTTCACGCAGGTGTCTCGTGGCTCCGACTAATCAACAATGTTATGTGAGTAGAGCTTGAGACTAATGATACGTGAATTGATTTCTACAATACAGGATTGCCGATTTATTTAAATATTCCCCCGCACCACGTGAGCCAATCAACAGCGCACAATGTGCACGGTGGGGTTTCCATCAATTGGGATCCACACATACACACGTGGAGTCATTATCCCATTGTCACGGAGACGTTGAGTAATGAACATAATTCGGGAGATCCCCCTGCCAGTGAACTTGAAAGTTAGATGACATGACAAAGCTGATGAATGGAAATCTTCTGTGCTTGAGAAAGAGAGGAAGTTTGACTCTGCTTTTGGACGGTTTATTTACACGCGGGTTGATAGAACATGCTGCAACGTGATGGGGTTCTTCCAACCACTAATCAAGCGTCAAGCGTCAAGTGCTCTTATATCCCTTATCTTGGCTTGCGTCACTATCGTAGGGGTAATTTTAAGTGTGCTCAAAGAGGAAGAGGGACAACTCGGCTAAAAGTTGAAACGATATGCGACAGCACAGAGCGGGCTGAAAGTCTTTGGGTAATTGACCAGCAGCTTCGACACCCATCTCACATGCCATTTCACATTTAAAAGTTGACGATATATCTATGACGTGGCTCTTCAGTAAAGGAACCATGATGAAGAATATTCTTGAGCTGTCCCACGACAAGTCTCGCTAATGGTAAATTCCCGTCGAGTTAAGCAGTACCAATACTTGTCACTAATTGCCGTGGAGCGTGCCGCGTACCCGGGGAAAAAGAGTGATAATAAAA
Organism: Blumeria graminis f. sp. triticale; assembly: GCA_905067625.1. Classification (NCBI taxonomy): domain Eukaryota; kingdom Fungi; phylum Ascomycota; class Leotiomycetes; order Helotiales; family Erysiphaceae; genus Blumeria; species Blumeria graminis. The sequence goes on along the minus strand of LR898472.1, from coordinate 6,034,147 downwards.
CGGACCCGGAATTCACCGAGGCCGTGATACCTCAGGAGAGGATGGCTAGCCTGAGATCTAATACTTTGCTCCGAGCCTCCGTCAAGTACGGTCATCTAATGTCGAGTGAGAAAATAACAAAAATAACGCTCACTTCAGCCTGTCATACTAATGGAATTGAGTGCGTGAGCGCCCATTGGCACAGCGATATAATTCCGAGTACTGTAGGAGATGGTAGACTGAGAATAAGTCAAACAGAGATCCCCTTAAAGACTGAGCGAAAAGCCACTGGATCGTTCCCCATTGTTTGCGATAGATTTGATTTGGCTGAGGGTAGCTGAAATCAGCGCAAATATCCAAAAACAGCCGGATTAACGAACTCTGGGAGCATGGCGATCCGAGGAAGTCGGCGAAAGACAAATAGCCTAGCAACAAGTAACCTAGTCACGAGACGCAAATTGACGGGGCTGGCAGCTACAGTTTTAGAGGCTACACATTGCTCCCAGACGAGAGGACTTTTTCCAGATTCGGCGAAACGTCTTCGCGAAGAAATACTATCTAGAACTGGGCAATGGGTATGATCAAGGAAGCGCATGGATTGGACCTATAAATAAAGCTAGAGCCGCTTTTTGATACGCTTTACCCTCTTAAACCACTGCAGATGCTGGCAAAGAGGGCTCCAAGTGAAATAATACCTCACTACCAAGTCCAGAGGCAAACAAGTTCTGGGAGAACAACTCGAACCTCCAAGGTATTCGAGGAATAAAACCTTCATACATTGTTGTCCTGGTGATGGCCGAGAAACAATGCGCAAGGAGAATAATCACTGGGAGTGAAGGAAAAACTCTACGAGTAATTTTATGATCAGTAGACGAATAATGGAGCACTGTATGGGAACTATCTCTAGACTATACTACCAGATAGAAGGTACTAGAATATCCCCTGACGTCGCTTTGGCAAAATAAGGCGAGAGTCTAGCTACCTCAAATGTATATATAAGAAACCTTTTCTTACTCCAACTTCTTTACAGTTCTGAAGATCAAATTGTGAGCACTTTAAATAAATTTGTTCATTCATTTCGCTAGTATAACGTCCTATGCGGTGTCTATATACAGAACCATGAACACGGTAAGCCGTTTTGGTCAGGGAAAAATCTTTTAATAAAACAAAACCTACTGTCCTGTCACTCTGAACCAATCCGGCTTAATGCCGAGGACGTTGCTTAACCATTATTTCATAAAATTTCACCGATTTCATGAACTACTCCTTCGATCAGACTATTACTGGGAGAAATGAAAAGACAAGGCACCTCCTCACTCGGCGTTGGTCGATGAAGTGTCCGAAGAGTCGGGCCTGATGGTGGGGTGACTGTCGCGGAGATGTTTGGTGCCGTTGGGGCTTCGATTACCTTCTGTGGTCGTCCCGGCCCTCTTTTGAATCCTTCAGCTTTCTTACTGGTGACCAAAGTGAATTCCTGATCATCCGTTATTCGAACTGTTGGTTTGGGTTTCGCTGGAGATTTTTCATTCCAGATATCCGCCGTTTTTGACAGAAGCTCCATCCGAGCCTTGTCCACACTTCCCTTTTAGATTTGGTAAGTCCGACACGCTGCTTTCTGCCGTGAACGGTGTTCCCTGCTGAAATTTGCGCAAGAACCCTTTTTCCTTGAACAGTCCAGAATTCAGTGAGTGCCAGCGTACTCACCGCACCTGGCTACCTTTCCACACGACGCCTATGTGTGTCCCCACTAACTGCAGTTAAAGCGCTGCTTTGGTTGAGCCTGTGGTGACCACACTTGAGCGGTGAAGAGCATGGCGTTAATTACGAGGCCATGTCGGGCCACTTTCAATTGCATTGCCTCCGATGGGAGGCTAACCAGAATTGATCCACGGGTGCGGTCATTTTTCTTTTACCGCTGGTGTTTCTTTCATTCATGTAACCGCTGTATTTTATTAATTGTAAGGCTGGAAATCCGAGCCCGAGTCATCGTCTCAATCTCTCTGATTATAGCGTAGATTTCGGCATCTCTGCCGGCCTAAATTCTCATCCTCGGTGGGACTACGGAAACCTCGACAGGAATATATTGCCGCAAATTTTTGAAGTTGCTTGGTTAACACATGTTAAGCGCCTGGTCTCTCTGAGACGCCGACTACACAAACACCTCAGTGTCGTTGCTACGCATTTGACGAATTGTGTATGCACCTTGAATATGCTCTTTTGCCTTTGATAGCAGCTCTTCAGGTAGAAATTTGTCTGCTTCATCGATTCTAATTCGTACTGCCGTTTTCATCATTTTTGAAGCTACGACCGACGCATAGGTTCTTGTTGGCGGCACCCCCGATACTACTCATGGAGCAGTATTGCGAACGGGATCTGCGAGGTTATTTTTTACAACCTCCTCGAGCGCCATTATCCTCTCCTCAATGGGAGACGGGATCTGGGATGCTGCTGTCTAGGCCCTCTTGTGACAGTTAAAAGCCTTCATGGCTTCGCTAATACCCTTCATCTCGCTCATCTCCATTAATGTCGTAATATTTCCTATGGATTCTTTGTTTGAGGTAATGTTGGAAATGGAAACACGGAGTGTTGTGGACGTAAGGGCCCTCCATTTCGTCCACGTTCCCGACACGATCTTATGTGAATTTGAGAGGTTGGAGTAGGTAATATGGTAGCGCTTCAGGCTACCTGTTAGAGACATGAGCGGCTGTATGGCGTGGGCGCAAGGAGGTTATTGGGGATTTTCTATGTCTAGATGGCGCCACACTCGTTTATGCTGTGGCTTAGGCTCTGTGTCGCTTACACTTGTAATTTTTTTTTGAATCATTTAATGTGTATTCAGCTATCTAGCTATGACACATGACCGGTGCTATGTATGTATGTGGGATGACTCTTTTGACGTTAGAGACACTCATACTTTGGTTTTAATTCGCAAATACCACTATGAGGTATGTTCGCTTACACAAACAGTTGACCCTCCTCCATTAGTACCCACCAAAGGGAAATTAAAAACCTTTGGTTATCCAAGCATGCTTTCGTCATCCATGCATATCAGCGCCGCGAGAAATGTGGCTGTGTTTTGCCGTATTTGAACCAGCGATCTACTGTCTCGAGTGGGATATGTGTCCAAGCTATCCAGACTTTACTTGGGAGATTAGCCGTAGTGATATACCACCGCACCATCCAATCATGGCAGTTTTTATAATGTCGCCTGCACTCTCGCAGCCGAAGACTTAGCACGCACAAAGCTCAATTTGTGAAGACTCCTTTCCAAAACTTACACTTGTACTTGTAGCGCACATCTCCCACACTTTTAGCTTTAATCTGAACATGACACTCTTTTAGTCAACTTCTACTTTCGTTCCATGAATATTGCGCCCATCACATTGCGCGATATTTCCAACAGGTAACTCAATAACAATTGTTTCATTCATTCGTATCTATCCTCATTTGAGACGGAGCGCCAGGGCCTTAGTGACCTTGAACACTCGTCACATGATATATGCTTACACAGCTATTACTAATTATTACCCATTTGTTATTCCATCCTCATATTCATTACTACCACCCAAACTCCAGCATCCTTGTTTAATGCACATCCAAATAGAACATGCATCCTACTATTCGACAAATAGTGTGATCTTTTTCAGTAGTTTCTCTATGGAAGAAAGGTTCTCATCCTTGGGAGCTGTCTACGCTCCGCTGCCGTTGTTTTTTTTTTTATTATATTAAAGTCCTAAGCTAAAGCTCTAGGTCCACTATAGGTACAAGACTGGTGGAGCCGGCGAGGATCACTGCTAACAGGCCCAACTCATTCCAACCGCGAGACCTGCTACAGAAAAAGTAGGAGGTAAATTATAACTCAGAAGACTCCACCTACTCCGACTCCGAAATCGAGACTCCATCCTTCAACCCTAAATTCAAGTACATAAAAGATTTCCTCAGAGAAACGACACTTCTCGCATCGATCCCTTTCGTGTCATGCGTTGTGGCAATGACTAGTTTATCTGATCCCCACTGAGAGCAGTGGATAAGTGAGCAGGTCGTCTATCAAAACAGCCGGTTTCCTGCGCAAAATTTTTGAAGCTATCGTGGCACTTGGGCCCGAGAAGCTTTTTAATAAAGTCAGCGTGGGACATTGACTTTCATAGCCTACGCGTTTGTTGTGCGTGACGGCTGCCGTTGTTTGTTGTGGCCATTGTCACTTTTCCCGACGCGTCGAAACAGTTGGATTTACCCACACCCGGCATGTTGAAGCACGGAATGTGAATGTAGGCCACGAGGATAAATTAGATGAAAAATCCGATTCACGTTGTCAAATTGATGATAATGGCAGCGTGCAAGGCTGCGCAGCTATCTAGAAATATGAAGAATTTTTCCAAATAATTGTTTCATGTTCAAATTTGATCTCATCATCCTGATTTGGCGCCCTATGGCCCCATTCAGGGAGTGTAGGCGAAACTATAAATACTGCCATGGTTGGATGGTGCGGTGGTACATCGTCTTGGCCGCTCTCCCAAGTAGAGTCTGGATAGTTTGGACACATATCCCACTTGAGACAGTAGATCGCTGGTTCAAATCCAGCAAAACACAACAACTTTTCTCGCGGCGCTAGTATGCATGGATGACGAAAGCATGCTTGGATAACCAAAGGTTTTGAAATTCCCTTTGGTGGGTACTTACGGAGGAGGGTCGACTGTTTGTGTAAGCAGGCATACCTCATAGTGGTATCTGCGAATTAAAACCAGAGTATGAGTGTCTCTAACGTCAAAAGAGTCACCCAACATGTATATAAAGCACCGGTCATGATTTTATGTTTGTTTTTTACTTTAAAGTCCTAGGATATACCCGTTATCCCCTAAGGGTCAAAGACCGGTGTTTACAGCTAAGATTAAATCTATGACACGCCCAGCTTGTTTCCACCACGTGAACCACTACATAAATAGTAGTTAGTTAAGTTACATGCAGCAATACATAAAACAGAAATCATAACAGAAACTCCCGGCTCCAAAATTGTGAGCTCCAAATTAATACTAGCACTTGCGGTTGGGAAGCAAAGCTCCTCGCCTCGTTTCCCTTCCTATCGCGTCATGTTCCATGACTAATTTAATTGGACTTCGCTGAGAGCAGAGATCTAACCTGCAGGTGAGCACCCATAACATCGGGGTTTCTGTGCAAAGTTTCTGAAGTCTTCGAGGCACTTGGGTCCGAGAAGTTGGTGTAGGAAGTCGTCGTGGGATTTTAGACCTCGTATTCGACGTGTTTCGTGAGAATGTAGTCGACGGTGTATGATGTATGTAGGACTAGTCTCCTCCCCACACGCAAACTCACTGGGTGTATCTGCATTGTCGAAACGGCGATTATAGGCTGCAAAATTGCCGTGGCCCGTACGGGCTGCAATCAGTTCACGGAGTAGATGCCTTGATAGAACCAGCTCTGGCGGCTTGCGCCGTTTCATGAGCAGATCCAACTTTCGATACCGAACAGGGCAAGCTTTATCCCACCAATCGCTGAGCAGAGCTTGTACCCGGTTATTCATGATACGGCGAAGGTATGCAAACGAGATAGATCCTGGTTGACTGTCCGGACTAGGCAACATTCGTAAACCGGAGCGCGCAATGGCGTCTGCTTCTTCGTTCCCCTGTATTCCTGAGTGACAATGGATCCACTTGACTGCCACGATAGCTAATGCTGAAAGCATGCGAAACTGTCGTACCTCTTCGAGGCTGGTTGGAGAGATGCCCGTCTCAAATGCTTTTACAGCATGCTGACTATCCAGCAACACATTCACTCGCCGTATTTCAACCATTGCTGATGTTGCGCTTCTTTTATTCTCAGCGCCGACTCAAGAGCCTTTAGCGCCCCTGTGATTTCCACGTTCAGGACCTCTCCTCCATGTCGGATACCACTCTCTTTTAGATGAGTCTTGCCATACCTCCTTAGAACAAAACCCCAAGCTGATCGTCCGTTTCCCTCCGAAGAGCCGTCTGAGTAGGCGCAAATTTCCGATGCGGGCACGTTGTCTATTCAAAGTTTGCTCGCTTCTTTTCCTTCTGACTTAGTCATGGATCTAGCAGAGTAGGATAGCGGCGACAGAGGCGTCGAAGCTTCTGCGTCCGGAAGTTGTCGATAAGCTCGCTATGCACGAGTACTTTGTCTATCTACATGATCAAATCCTCGTGGATTCCTCTTGTACTTTCGGATCCCAACGTTTGGGCACATCGCAACACGAGATCTTAGCGGGTGCCGATCATCGAGGGTTTTCATTCTGGCTGAAAATCGTAGTCCGTATCCCTCTAGAATAATGTTTGCGGAAGGGATTCCTCTTTCCATATGCAGGACATCATTAGGAGTGGTCCGCGGAACTGGAAGCGTAGATCAGAGAACCATCATGATGGCCTTGTCGATCATAGTATAGAGGCTCGCGGTAGCTGGCGTGGCTATTACTGCTCTTGTTGAGAGTTTGAGGCCTGGTCACCAGACTTCCGCTCCAAAAGTCGCGATTGAAACAATACAACTATTTACTGCTCGTATCAGCGCCCCTGGTGCAGCCTCTCTAAATGTGGAATTGAAGCGTCGCATAAGATGTGCGACTTTCATTGCTCTTCCGGACCAAAACATCACATAGTGCTTGAAGTTAAGTCGCGGATCGAGGTGAACTCCAAGCCAGCGAATATGTTCGGCTGGTTCTATTAGAGTGTCGTTTAAACGGACGCCAACAGCTGCCTCGCGATGCCGAGGTGGGAATTGTACTACTTCTGACTTTTCTGTGTCAAAATGGACGGCATTCTCCTGCTCCCAATTCAGTAGGTGATCAACTTCCTTCTAAGCAGCGGCAGTAGACTCAGCAGTGGTGCGGCCAGATCTAAGAATGCCGATGTCGTCAGCGTAACTAAACCTTAGATCAGTCGTACCACTGCACATTGGTTCTGCTATATAGAGCAGGAAGAGAAGTGGAGAGATCGGCGAGCCCTACGGGACTCTGCAGACTAGTTGTCGCTCCATCGTGACTCCTTCCGAGTGTCGTACTTGGACCATTCGCTGTGCAAGGAACGACGTTGTCCACTTTAAAACTGAGTCTGGCCATCCTTGTTCTTGCATTCTTCTCACTAGGCGGTTATGAAGAACTGCATCAAACGCACCTTATACGTCTAAGGTGACGAAAGTAGCCGCCCATCCCTAAGTGCGCGCTTCCTCGACATCATGTACCACACAGGAGACTAGGTCTATTGCTGAACATCTCGAGAGCGCGCCGAATAGTTGTCGACCAACCACATCACAAGTTACTGCTAGGTGAGCCATCCATTTTGCCAGAAGTCTTTCTAGCCCTTTACCAAGGCAAGAAAGAAGAACTATTGGTCTCCAACATTTGACTGTTGTTAGTGTCGCCGGATCAATTGGTGTTGGTATACAGCAGAGCAAGTCCAGAATAAATCAGTCAATTAATGAAATCTAGAGAAAGAAGATTTCCTACTTCTCGCTGTATACATAGGGAATTGTAATTATCAGCGCTGATCATAACAATCTATGTTGCTAAGCAATCACATCCAGACCGCAACATTGGTAGCCCCTGTAACTAGCTAGGCCCTATATTCTATCCCTGCCGTACCGGCGCAGACAGTACAAAAACAAGGGATTAATCCCGTAACTGTTGGGTCCTTTTTAGGCTTATGTATAAGAACCATTTCGACCAATTTGAAACAAGTCGGGTGCGTACCAAGTTGTATACAAGCTCTGACTTCTTAATCGGAGATTTCATCCTTCCATGGTATCCGATTATTGCTCGCGGCAGTACATGATGGCAGGTCGTCCGATGTTTGGTGTCTTGCAAGGAGAGAGTCGCGTAGAACTGTGACTCGCTCTAGCGGATCAGAGATGAGAACTCTGTTATGGTTAAGAGGTGGGGGAATGCTTGATTGTCTAGGATCAGCCATTCTCATCAGCTTATAAACATCGCTTAGTGTGGTCAATCTTTCGACTAGTTGTGCTTGATATTCCTTTTTAGCGGCTCTAAGAACTGATCGGAGCTTTTTGGCGTACACAGCATGTTGGGGGGGTGTTGCGGCCGCTTGGTATTCGGCCCTTGCAGCCTTACACGCCGAGGTCCACCATGGGACAGATTTACCGGCGTTTGCTCTAGATCGAGTTCCTGTTGCACTGATGGCAGTCTTCAGGTGGGAGCAAAGTTCCTAGGCGTAGTCTTCAACATTTTCAATCGTGTCTAGGAGTGGCGGCAAACGAACCAATTTCGCAAAAGCTCGCGCAAAGTTTAGCAGTTTTTCTCTAGTCACTCGAATCTTGGTTAGCTTGGATCTTAATACTGCAGACTGGACCGGAACTATTCCTCGGATGGGAAAATGGTCGCTGGTGATACATTCATCACGGTCTACCAATTCACGGCTACCGTTAATGTTGGTCCAGATAAGCTCAAAGGTTTTACCAGCTTGATGTGTGGGTTCTCCGATGATAAGGCAAGTTAGATGGTGTTCTTCAGCCTATATTTCAATTATTTCGCCTTGTCCATAGGGACCAGTAACTCCTGGTTGCCAGGCACAGTACACCGAATTGAAATCACTCACAGCTACTAAGTTCGGCGGCGGGGTCCAATTGATAAGTGGCTGTACGGCTGATGTGTCCCTGGGTGCCTTGTACACATTAAGGAAAGTGATTCCATTCACTGTCACCCAGCAGTAGTCGCCAGTCAGCTTAGCGCAGGGGAAGAGTTGCCTCGCTGATATCGTCCTATCATCTTTCCGGGTGTAGGTCACAGCCCTTGGCCTGACCTTTTTGCCACCATAAGGTAGATGGCAAATATATCCTGGATGCGACATTGTCTCTTCCTTCCACCGAAGCTCTTGTATTAGAACAACGTCGACACTCAGCTCGAATGCTCGGGCGAGTGCAATGTTCTGCGCGGGACCCCCTCTACCTACGTTTATTGACATAAACTTAGAATAGAGGGGTGGCGGAAAGGGGCCTGTATGGCGCCCTTTATGAGTGATTTTTTGGAATGTTCACCTCTGTGACCTCAGTCACGTTTGGCATCTCATCCGTCATTAGAACTTCAAAGCTGTTGTTAGAGCTGTAGTTCTGTGGACTTATTTGGTCTATTTCAGCGGCTGCTTTGATAGCAATCTGTGCTCGGACCACCGCGGCATATTCGCGTTGGCTAGCTTGCCTGATAGTCAAGAGATTTTATCTCGAGGCCGTTCGAGACTTGGTGGGGCGAGCCAGGCAATCTCGGCTGTCAGATCAGAGGGGCCCCCACAGTTGCGGCACTTTGTATACTGTTGTGAATATCGTGAGCATGACTTGTAAATGACTATTTACGATAGATACAAGGTCTATGACCGATATCTTGGCAGGGACCGCAAACCACCACGCATGACGAGTTTGAGGCAGAGTCATATATGCTTGGGTGAAGCATCCGGGTCAGGAAGTCGTAGCCAAGGAGTATCATATATACTTAGCATTGTGTCATAGTTGTGAACCTAGGGTCTAGTGATACGTAGACAATGGGAGATGTAACTGAGTCAATGAGTCTCAGTTTACGATCAAGTAGTACTGGCGTAGTCATGTGGGATAAAGGCTAGCACAAGAGACTTGTATATGATATAGTGATATCTTCATGTTCAGATAGAAGTAAATATAAGCAAGCAATCAATCGAATAATATCAGGATCATTATTCACATCATTCTAGTATCATCAATTACACGATAATATTCCAATATATACTCTTTGCATTCCGATGTGGAGTGTATTGTTGAGGTGCAGTTCCAGCATACTGGGGTGCGCGAGCAACTTTGAGTCCCGTGGTATAGGAGACATTGCTTCCATTGGCTCACAGCTGGGCGGGACTAATGGTGAACAGCGATTCCAGAGTCGTCAAATAGTCGGAATCCCAGCCGAGGGACAAACACTTTTTCGAAGTGAGCCACTATCAGAAGCAGCATGCAGACAGCAAGGAGAAGACATGGGTCTCAGAGATGGTATTCAGGCTAAAGGGTGCCATCCTACATTATGCATGAGATAGGTGCATAACTGCTCAGCCAAAAGGCCAGACCAGAATCATAGAACACTAGATTCTGGTTATCTCCACATATATATATTATACAGAAGGCAAATCTGACAGCCACCCATGTCTGGTAGTGGAACCCGACTCGTCCTTTTCCATGAGGGCGGACCCTTGCCGGAACTTTGTTGGTGACTCGGGTGATTTCGTCGGCCACCATCTCGTCAATGACAATTACTTTTCCCAGAAGTGTATGAATAGCGACTGGAATTGTCGCAATACGAAGGGCCACTATATCTGAGGCCTTCTCCATTTTGCGTCTACCTGAACGAACAATGCAGCAGAGTTTTTAAGGAGCTGTCGTACTTCCTAATTTTTGGCTCGAAGTGTGAAACCTGTCGGAACACGGTATACGTGTTCAATGTTTTGTGAGGGAAGCTCGAGCACTTTTGCTGCCGCATCTCGCACGCCAGCCGGTGAGAGAGCGCGCCAGGCGTGGTCTTTGCCGAGTCGAAGAAACAAACGATCGTCTTGGGCGGCTATTGCCGTAGACTTTGCTGGAGGTTTCTGTCGGTATATCACGGTTATTAAATGTGCTAGCACAATAGGTTCTGAATTTCCGAGGGGTTAGTTGTTCTTCTCTATTCTCTATCTAAGCTATCTAGTGAGTTACTGTCGAATAGTAGGACACAAGTTTTATTTGGATGTGCATTAAACAAGGATGCTGGAGTTTGGGTGGCAATAATGATTATGAAGATGTAATGACAAATGGGTAATAATTAGTAATAGCTGTGTAAGCATATATCATGTGACGAGTGTTCAAGGTCATTAAGGCCCTGGCGCTCCGTCACAAATAAAGATAGATACAAATGAATGAAACAATTGTTATTGAGTTACCTCAAACAAAGAATCCATAGGAAATATTCCGACACTGATCAGTCTTCGAATTCAGATCAGAATACCTGTGAAGAGAGATACAATTTGTTCAGTCCCTGTTAAAGGCCTCCGCTCATATTGTATTTGCTAAGGAATATAGATTTTAGTTGACCCCTGGGAAAGGCCCTCAACTTTAAGCTATTATTCAAGAAATCGACCCCTTATTAACGAAGGCCCTCGATTTGCGTCCATCACGCCTACACTCCACCTAGAATTTTAACCATTTCCATCCCGAAAAACCCAAGTCTTTATTAGGTTCGTACACCGAAGAAAATGTCAGGCATTTCAAACATGAAACCAGAAACTCCCTCGATTTCTAAACAGGAAGAAATCGACAATTTTATTAAGAAGACTCTCAAGGAATTCACATCGTACAATTTCAAAGACGATAATCTTTGGGAAGCATATCAAGATGAATTCAGCGATAAAACCCTTGATGATTTCCAGGCAGCTTCAAGGACAGCGTTGCGATCACTCAGAACATACCTACGTTCTCACGGTGTCTGGGTTAAATGGGATAGGCATACAACTATGGCTGTATCCCTATTCAATACATTATCAGAAGAAAGCCCCACAGAATGGACTAAGGAAGACATCATGAATTCCAATGAAACTTTTGACTCGGTCAAGATTATCAATGTCATGAAAAATTCTCAAAACTATTCCGTTCAAACCAAGTTGGGAAACCCGCGGATGTCAACTCAGGAATTGCCCAAAAGATCCCAATCTATTCATCCATCTACAGATCAAGCTTCTCAAAAGAAACCCTCAGAGCCTTCATCATATCCCATCACTGGCTACAGCAGAGAGTTATCAAACTTGGCAAAAATGTACGGGCCAGAGCTCAAATATCAGGGTGAAGGTGATAGCTTTGATTACAAGTTAAATATATTCATGGAACTGTGCGAGAAGGCTGATGTACCCGAGCTCCTATACGCAAAGGCATATTCAATAATGCTTAGTGGCTCGGCACTAACGCACTATTTCTCTGTAACATCAAATGGACACCAATCAAACTTCGATGAGCTATGCACCGCAACTAGAGATTATTTTGAAGGTCCAGAAACAAAAAGAAACAAGATTGCTAGATGGGAATCACTTACTCTTCGCTTGGTCATAACTGAAAATGTTGATAAAGGGAAGTCGACCTTAGAATGTTTACAAATGCTTTTTACCGAGCTTCGTCACTTGCAGCTTAGCTTTGATAAAGAATATAGATCAGAAAAACATCTGCATACAAAGCTAATTAATGCCTGTCGCAGTTTCCCTGCCTGCCAGCTTGCATGCTTTAAACCAAGTAGTACCCTAATGGGACTTTTCAACGATCTCCAATCATCTATTTCAACTGTTGAGCTAAATGAAGGTGCCCAAACATCGCAATTATTCACGGACCGCCGTTATTACAAAGAAAATAATCAAAGAAATCCTGAAACTTCGCGCTCAAATTCTCATTGGAGGTCTCGTAAATCACTCGGGTCGTCTCAGAAAAGATGTTATGTTTGTAAACGCCCTGGTTGCTGGTCTCGAAATCATACTGTATCAGAGCAAGAATCGGCAAAGAAAGTCTTCCAAAAACAGATGATGAATCGAATAAATGATCGCACAGACCAGCTGCTCGCGCAATATGAAGGCGATCCAGAAAATCTTAGCACTAGCAAATCTGAACTTGATAACCAAATTGAAATGCTAGTTCTAGATACGAGCCCACCAGCCGAGATTGATAAACCCGACGTTCCTTACAATGAATCTTTTATAACCTCCTTTGGGACTATCCTGAATCCAAGAGAAACTGCGTTAAACCTCGCCGATCTCTCCTTCCAATATGCGATCACCGGAAATGATCCAACTAACCCAGCAATTGTCACCGACGATGACCCATTCAGTTACTTAGTCTCCTCAAGGTACAATAGCTCCTGTTTTTATGGAATTATCATTGATACGGGTGCCTCAAAATACTCCACGGGTGGACTTAAGCAATTTCAGGCTCTCCAAAGAATTGCCAATATCACAATAGACACCACAAAAGCAGGCGCCATAAACGTTCAATTCGGCATTGGAAGCAGCTCTTCAATAGGAGCTATTAAATTGGATACGCCTATTGGAGTCATAGAATTCCACATTGTTAAAGCCGACACTCCTTTCCTACTCTCTCTTTCAGATATGGATAATTTAGGCGTTTATTATGATAACATTCAGAACCAGTTAATAACACCTAGCAAAAAGGTTAAAGTAATACGGCGTTTTGGTCATGCTTTTCTGTTATGGGGAGTTTTCTTACAATCATTAATATCTTCTTCCTTTTTCATGAACCCTTGTTTCCTTACCGATACGGAGTTACGAAGATTACACCGGCGTTTCGGCCACCCTTCGGCACAACGCCTCTATACCGTCTTACAAAGATCCGGTCATAATGACATACAAAAAGAACATATAGACCACCTAACTAAATTTTGTGACTATTGCCAAAAGCACAAGGGACCACCTCGACGTTTCAAGTTCAAACTGCAAGATGACGACATCCAATTCAATCACTCTATCTTTATTGACATTATGTACATTGACAATAATCCAATCCTTCATGTTGTCGACGAAGAAACCAGATTCCAGGCTGCCCGATGGCTTCAGAATATCTCCGCAAAGCATATCTGGGACGCAATAAGAGCTTGCTGGATAGACGTGTACATTGGACCTCCTGACTATATTGTCACAGATGCCGGCAGTAACTTCACTGCAAAAGAGTTTCACCAAAGCGCTGCTTCGATGGCAATTTCTGTCAAGAACGTACCTGTCAAGGCACATTGGTCTATTGGGATAGTGGAGCGCTATCACTCTCTAATACCACGAGTGTATAAAATAATCTCTCAAGAACTAGCTGGAGCCAAGATTGGTAAGGAATTTATGCTCCAAATGGCGATAAAAGCCATCAATGACACTGCTGGACCCAACGGCTTAGTTCCAACTCTGCTAGTTTATGGAGCGTACCCGCGAATGACAACTTTAGACCCTCCCAATCCTTCAGTAATCCAACGCTCAATGGCTATGCAAAAAGCTATGAATGAGATAAGAAAGTTTCGGGCTGAAAAACAAGTAAACAGTGCTTTGAAGGAAAGAAATGGACCTAACGTTGAGCCAGTTCATAATTTGCCTGCCAACTCTGATGTTCTGGTGTGGAGAGAAGGAAATGCAGGTCATCTTGGGGAGTGGCATGGTCCTTTCAAGTTAATAAATATAGAAAAGGAAACATGCAAAGTTCAGTTACCCTCAGGCCCAACAAGCTTTCGATCAACCTCCGTAAAACCTTACTTCCGCAACTCTATTGACGATCCTTCAAGTTTGCAGGAACAAATTAAAGAAAAAGAATATGATGTAAATCAAGCAAAAGACATCCCAGCCTGTGGCCAAAGAACCCGCAAACCACCTGCCCGATTTTGTGACGAGCCAAGTTTATCTGCTTTTGTCAACAATACAGAGCCTTTTCAGGCTACTTCTTTTCAAAAATCAAGACAAAAAGAAGTAGACGGTCTACTCGAAAGAGGGGTGTTCATCAAAGTTCAACCCTCCAATATCCCACCTGGAATAAGAATTTTTTCATCAAGGTTTGTTGATGAGATAAAACATCAAGGTACGGATAAAGCTTTCGAAAAATCTCGTCTGGTTGTACAAGCTTACAAAGACGAAAACAAACACTTTGTTCTTACCCAGGCTCCGACTATCCAGAGAGTCAGTCAACGAATCATTCTTTCTCTTGCAGCAATGCTTCCAGTAGACTTGTATCTTAGAGACATAACTCAAGCCTATGTCCAGTCAGAAACTAATCTTAGTCGCGACTTCTACATACGGGCACCAATAGAATTAGGAGGAAAGGGGACTATTTTAAAGGTTATCAAACCGTTGTATGGTGTGCCAGAAGCAGGAAATCATTGGTTTTTCACTTATCATCAGCATCATACTGAAAGATTATCCTTGAAACAATCCACATTCGACCCTTGTCTCCTCTACAGAAACGAACATGATGAAGGATTTGGTGTCGTTGGAATACAGACTGATGATACCCTATTTGTTGCAGATAAAGTTTTCGCTGGCGAAGAACAACTTCAACTCGACAAGGCTAAATTTGCGGCGAAAGAAAGGAAAATACTCACTGAATCTGCGCCCATTACTTTCAACGGCGGACACATCAGCAGAGATAGTGGCTCGCGCTCTATTAACTTAACACAGGAGCTTCAATGCAAAAATTTAAAACCTGTCCACAGTGAGCCAATTGATATTTACGGATCTAGAAATAAGTCTAGAACCAGTGTCTCAACAAAAGATCAATTTATTTCCCAACGAGCGCGAGGAGCATATATTGCGAGTGTGTGTCAGCCAGAAGCCTCTTTCGACCTTTCTTATGCTGCCCAAACCATGGATCCCGACAATAGTAGCATTAAGAAGCTAAACAAAAGGGTTTTGTGGCAAATCAAAAACCAGAACAGAGGACTAAAGTTTGTGCCACTAGACAAAAACTCACTGCAACTATTTGTCTTTACAGACTCTTCTTTTGCCAACAATAATGACTTTTCCTCTCAAATTGGCTTCGTAATTGTCCTTAAAGACCGTTATAATAAAGCAAATATTCTACACTGGTCTTCTATAAAATGTAAAAGAGTAACAAGAAGCGTACTAGCAGCGGAACTGTATGGAATGGTACATGGATTTGATTATGGCGCAGCCATCAAATCAACTCTTGATAAGATTCTACACATAAAAGTGCCACTAATTCTATGTACAGATTCCAAATCTCTATATGAGTGCTTAGTAAAGCTGGGTACAACCCGGGAAAAGAGATTAATGGTTGACGTGATGTGCCTCCGTCAATCTTACGAAAGACGGGAAATAGCCCAAGTACGCTGGATCAAGGGCAATAGTAATCCAGCAGACACAATGACAAAGTCAGATTGCTGCAATGCTTTGAAACGTCTCATCGATCTCAACACTATTACAGTCCAGGAAAACGAATGGGTGGAGAGGGTTTAACATATTTCCCATTGCAGATTACATTTTCAAAAACGTCAAGTTTAAAAAGGAACTTTGATTGGTTTTCATTTTTCTATTTGTTTTGCCAGTGTCGAATAGTAGGACATTAGTTTTATTTGGATGTGCATTAAACAAGGATGCTGGAGTTTGGGTGGCAATAATGATTATGAAGATGTAATGACAAATGGGTAATAATTAGTAATAGCTGTGTAAGCATATATCATGTGACGAGTGTTCAAGGTCATTAAGGCCCTGGCGCTCCGTCACAAATAAAGATAGATACAAATGAATGAAACAATTGTTATTGAGTTACCTCAAACAAAGAATCCATAGGAAATATTCCGACAGTTACCCTATGTAGATGCCAAGGCGCTAGTGCGACCAATACGCGTATATGAGGGCCTACACTTCGGACCAATCAGAGGGATCCAAACACTACTGCTACTTAGTGGGTGATATGATTGTCTCTAAATAACCATATTTTCCGACATTTGCAACTCTCTAAAAGAGACAATCATTCCTACTTATGAGACTGAATTTAAATAGTAGAATTTTTTTTTTTCAAAGTTAAGTGTAATTGCTTCTGAAGTTTAGTCCGGTAGCTTTCTCACCTTCTCCTATCCACCCATCCTTGTAATCTACATTCTAGTTTGTTTGTTTCGAAAAGTCGTTGTAAAGCTGTTGTCGGCTTGTGTTTAGTCATAGAGTCCGCTGGATTGTCTTTCCCGTGGATCCAGCGGATCTCGGCCAATTCTCTACGCTCATAAGACTCACGGACGGCCATAATATCAATCATGAGGCGCTTTTCTTTGGTGGTGCCGAGTTTCACGAGGCATTTGTATAGACTGAAACTATCGGTGCAGATGATAAGGGGTACTGTGGGTAGACCGAGCTGGGCAACTATCTGATTGAGGGTCGTGCAAGTGGGATAGCAATATCTATGCCTTGAGTCATAGCATAGAGTTCGGAAGCAAGCACAGAACGTGTGAATTGCTTACACTTTGTAGAACTCCAATGAATTAAATTGCCCTGGAATTTGAAGGCGTTCTTACCGCGCGTTTCATTTCCAAGAGCTATTACGAAACCGATATGTGATGTTAGATCTTTGTTATTAGCAAGGGATCTATCCATCCAAGCATATAAAGCCAGAACATTGTCAAGATTTAAATCTACATATCTCAATCCGGCACTGGGATTATTCTTTTGAGTTTGAAGGGCAATATTTAGATCCTTTATTTCTTCGTTCCCTGGTTCCTGGAATTGTGCCGCTTGAGAGAGCCTAAACGTAACGAGCGGTTGACAAAAAGAGGCGAGCCATGCTCCAAGTGCTCGCATTTTCTTGTAGGTCATGAATCGGCCGGAATCTTTGGGGTCAATGAGGTCGATTTTGTTTCCTTGACCATTTGGTTGAATAAGTAGAGTGTCGTCCTTCAGGGAAATAATAAGGTCATTGAAATGTAGGGATTCGTTCTCCGTAAGGCGACTTATATCCTTAGCTTTAAGTTTGGCATCTTCAAGCTTGACAAAATCTTCTGTTCCAATAAAAAGTGTGTCATCTACTTGCATTCCAGTGACACCAAATTTGTTTCCATTGGATGTAATTAGCAAGCATGGATCAAAGCATGAGGGTTTCATGTTGAGCATTTCCTTCAGATGCTTGAAGTAGGTACCAAACCAGTGGTTACCAGCCTCTGGTATACCATATAGCGGCTTGAGAATTCGCATGATAATCCCTCGATCTAAATTTAAAGCTCTGACGACTTCTGGAGCAGGCCGACAGAGAATATCTCTTGTTAAAGAGGTCTTGGATTGCGTGTAAGCTTGCGAGATATCTCGAAGAAATACGACGTGATTAAACTTTCTTATTAGGGGAATAGCAAGTGCTAGAATTAGTCGCACACTTGCTCGCTGCACAGTTGGAGATTGTGTCAATATCATGTATTTATCTTTGTCGTTGTACGCTTGAACAACTAGCCTTGATTTCTCAAATGGGGCAATAGTCGTTTTACCCTTGATAGTATTAACCATTATCGAGTTAAAGATTCGCTTGTCGACCATGCTTTCATCAAACTGCTTAAATTCGAACACACCAGATTTCATCAGGCCTTCAATTTCCTGTTTTGTTGAAGCCTCAAAAGGTTCACCAGGAGTGCGGATTAAACCTGCTGCCCTGAGATTTATCGAAAGTTTTAAGGCTTCCTGCTCTTGTGGAGACATAAAAACTTGAGATGAATCATTCTCTGTCCCTGTATATTTACAGCACTGGTATTTAAATTGGTGGCGTCCATTAAACCGTCCTTCTCTCTGACTTCGACGAAGTAGCGGTGTATGGAGTTGCGCATTAGGAAGAGATCGGGGCTGATTTGATAGTTGAATATCAAGGCTTTGATTGGATAAATCGCACTGTGGCTTCTGATCGTCCTGTTTTGTATCTCGATGTTGGCAGAGATTGTTCGGATCATCATCCTTATCAAACCATTTACCAACAGACGTAGAACGAAAATTACAGTGCTTGCCATTGATATTAACTGTAATTGTTTCTTTATTTTTGTCGATCAAATTCCACGGTCCAGTCCATAGTCCCTTTTTGTTATTGCCTTCACGCCATACTCGCACTTGACCTCCGATTGGGACATTTTCAAGGTGAGAATGTCTAGGCCCGTTACGTATGTTGGCAGCTTGTTGGACCATCTGATTGGCGCGGTATCTTCGAAGCTCAGCCATAGCTTTCCTGATACTATCTGCTCTCTGGATGGCAGTCGGTGAGGGTGCATCATCCCATGTGAGGCGCGGATAGGCCCCGAAGACACAAAGGGTGGGAATAAGGCCATCAGGGCCAGCCGTATCATTACATGCCTTTACAGCCATGGATAGAAGGGTGTCACGGTCGATCGCTTGTCCTGTGAATTGCTCTTTGAATATCTTGTAAGCTCGGCGTAATGGTTTATGGGCTCTCTCGACTTTTCCCACGGAATTGTGAGCCTCTACGGGGATTTCCTTAACCTCAATTTTGCTTTCAGAGCAGTTCTTTCGAAAACTTGAGGAAGAAAAATTCTTGCCCGCATTGTGTACAAGATATTCTGGCGGTCCAATGTAGACATTTTTCCAGCATCTCTGGATGGCATTCCACACTTCTTCTGCACTCTCTCTTTCAGCACCCTTAAGCCATTCAGCCGCAGAAAATGAGGTGGCGTCATCTACAACGTGCACAGCTGGTCCGTCTTCGAGCCAGAGGATATCCACGTATATGGTATGATTGAACTCTTTATCCTGTCTGAGAGAAAATTTGAAGTGAAGAGGCTTGTTGCCGCTTAATTGACAATCCCGGCAAAACTTTGTAAGACGTTCAAATAACTTTAATTCAGTTTCATGACCCGCACGTCGGAGAATTTTCCATAGTCTGGTCGCCGATGGGTGCCCGAACCTACGGTGGATTGTGCGAAGTTGTTGCTCTGTAAAGTAGCAAGTTGGCGACTCATCTTCAGTGTAGATAAATAATGATTGTATATGGCCCAAGGTCATCCAGATGTGACCATATTTCCGAATTATATTTGCTGCAACTTTGCCGTTTTTCACTATTGTATTTTGCAGGGTATTGACAGTGCAATTTAACCGGTCCATATCTTTGAGACCAAGTAAAAACGGAATATTGCAAGGTACCACATGAAATTCGACGCTACCAATTGGCGTATCAAGAGAAACCGTGCCGATTGACGCAAACATCCCTTTTCCAATTCCTGTAATTTTAGCCACACCAGCCTTTGACTTATCAACCTGTAAACGCTTTCGTAAACGTTGGAGTGCTTTTGGTTGACCGATTCCAGCTGTTGAATGACCAGCAGCTCCTGTATCAACCAAGAGACCGTGGAAGTATCTGTCGTCATATCTCTCTTCTTTTCTGTCAAGAGTTTGGACATCATCATATGCTAAAATATTCCCAGAATTAATAGTTTGTGAATAAGGAACATCTATGTTTGACAAATCTAGCAAGTCAGGGGGCTCTGCTCTTAAAATATATCCCCGTGCCCCTATTCTTGTGTCGTCATTTATACCGGTAGGATGAAATCTAGGTGCCGTAAAAAAATGCTCCACCATTTGCTCATTGAGATAAGTGATGGACGTTTCGCCACCGATTTCTTCAATGAGGCCAGTAAATACTGGATCGTTATTGTCGGACCACTCGTTGTCTGAAATTTGGACTTCCTCAAATTCGGCATCACATTCTGCCATCATTACATCAAACTCATCTTCATCTGCTGTGCCTTCAAAATTAACTATAAACTGCCGTACTCTGGTTTCATTCTTTGCTGGGAACTTTTGCTTGATACGATCATATGACCTTTGCCGTTCGTCGGAAGTATGATTGGTTGACCAACAGTTTGGCTTTTGTCACACAAGACAGCGTTTAGTCCACTTTGCCGGCAACTTAGGTCCATCCCTAGCAATATATGGTGTGTTGGAAGACACCCTATTCTTGAATTTTCTGCCTTTGTGGTTGTTTTCAACAGTGTTATAATGTCGATCAGTCATAAGCACTGAATTTTGGGCTAGTATTCGCATAAAATTTCCTGTCGGACTTGTGAATTCAAGCTTAGCTATTTGAGCTCTAATCTTATTGCAAACGCCTTCGGCATCAGGTGGGGGTTCCAAGAGCACTGGTCGAAGTTCAGCGCATCCGTAGCAGGCGCTGATAATCCTCTGTCGCAGGGAAAAATCTCCTTGATGGTTTGCTAGTCCCCTTTGAACACGTCGAGTCTCAGTGTTGAGCCATTCAAATGTCTCTGAAAGCGTCTGCCCAGGGTTTTGCCGCAGGAGAAGAGTAAGGTCCATCCCATTCCAGATATTTTCTCGTCTTATGCGCCAAGGTTCTGTTTCATAATGATTTTTCATGATATTGCATCGCTCTTCAAATGTCATCTCAAATTTGTTAAGTGTTCCGTCTAAATAGACATCTATTGCAGGTAAGATAAACATATTTTTTAATGCACTTGCGTAGTGTTTTGGCTCAACGCAGGCGTTATTACAATTATCTAGGAATATCATCAGCTTGTAGTCAAAACTATCAGTTCCATCCTTATATTTGTCAGTTTCCTTATAAAGCCTTATGAGGGATTCCAGTTGCCTATTCTTGAGTTGAGGGCGATCTTCCCCAGCACGATCATTAAGAGGAAATGAAGTAGCCGATAGTTGCTTGTCAATGTCATCATCATGTTTTTCCAATTGTTCAAATATTTTAGCCTCATTATCTTCATATCTGTTCTTGCTATTTTCTCTCTTTAAATCATTTGTATTGCATAGCGTCTCTTTACTCTTTTGTTTTGAGCCGTTGTAATTGGGGTCGTACGGATTGCAAATGCTGCCAATATTAAAGCAGGCACCAGATATAGGATTTGCCCAGGAGTCGTATTCTTCCTTCGACCAATCGTGATACTTTTCGATTTCGAGCGGTTCCATAAGTTGCTTCGCAATGCTACCTTTTCCTTTATCATGAACTCTAACCATAAAAACACCATGTTCGATCAGATACTTTCGCAGGGTTGATTTAGTTACACTATCGATTCGTGTGAAGTCTTATTCTGTCCATCCTTCGAAGCAATTAGTATAAAGCTCCCAGAACTCCCAGTCGCGGAAGTTATGTATGTTCCATGCATCTATTAGATCGCAGATGTACTCAGCAAGTTCTGTGGGGGTAGCCTTGGATGGTTCCTCAATCATCGAGGGCGGAAGTTTGGGAGTCATATTGTCGTCTTTATCGAGAAGTTGACCGGTTGGTGTATTCTCAAAAAGATGTGGTGGTTGCGTAATGGACGCGTGAAATGTTCCTTGGATTAGGACGTATCTGATCCAATTCCGACTTCGAGGCTTGACACGTAGTCAGGGTTGACTTGCGTTCCTTCGCTGTATACCTTGCGAATCTGTGAACCGTGTATGCGGATTCACTGATCAGTGTCGGTATATCATGGGTATTAAATGTGCTAGCACAATAGGTTCTGAATTTCCGAGGGGTTAGTTGTTCTTCTCTATTCTCTATCTAAGCTATCTAGTGAGTTACCCTATGTAGATGCCAAGGCGCTAGTGCAACCAATACGCGTATATGAGGGCCTACACTTCAGACCAATCAGAGGGATCCAAACACTACTGCTACTTAGTGGGTGATATGATTGTCTCTAAATAACCATATTTTCCGACAGTTTCGCTGATACGAAGAGTTTATTGTGGACTCGAACGTCTTTCATCTGTACTGCGGGCGTATTGAGTCCAGTACGGGTAACTGTCGCCCAGGTAGGTTTGGCCAGAGTCACCTTGATCTGGATCGCTTTTTGTAGCAGCTCTTGCTGCTTTTCAATTGTTTGTTCCACGATCTTTCCGCCATGATTCTGGCAGTTTGGTCGAGGGGGGAGGTTGGGAAGGACTGTTCCTGGTCCCGACATCATTAATTGAGCTATTGCAGCTTGAAGGTAGACTTTCATGGAGTCTATAAATTGAACGCTCGACCCTTTGGATAGAGGTGAGAGCGCATTATCCACACCATTGATAGTAGCGGTGCATATTGTGAGATTATTTGTGGTCTGGACCGCTCGCTGTTCTTCGGCTTCAAGTATGGCTCAAAGCTTGGGAGGACAGGTCGCAGTTTTCTTGGAGGTACTATCGCTGCAAGAAGTTTGATTGTTACCAATTTCCCTCGGAATGGTATTCTGAGGGGTTGTGGTTGACGCGGCTCCGTCGGCTTTTTTCGCGTCAAAATTAGATGTCCGCTTCATGGCCAGCACAGCAATCTTCCTTGTGTTTATATTTACGGGGGTCTCTGAGGTATGACCGTCTTCGGGCTCCTGTATATTCGACCGCGAGCTCTCAAGACCCTCTATAATATACTAGCTGATGGCTGCATCAGCCATCTCAGCGTCTGGGTTTGTGGAGTTCGAGTCTTCTTCGAAGGCTCTTATCCTCTCGGCCATGTCCAATTCCATCATTTGCCCGTCTATCGAGCTCAATGGTATTCTTTTGTGTTCTAAGTGCTTTTTCAGTTTGGTATTCATTCGGTCCACAATTATTTTGTGGCGAATAGGTCGCGATGATTTGGCAGGCCCCGGAGACATGTTGGAGATCCGGGGTCTTGCTACTGTGAGAGTTCTAATTAGTATCAATGTATGTGAGTCGGAGGGGAATGATAATGGTAACAGGGTATCTAATCGATTCTTTCACGAATATTCAGGAATTTTAGCACTGGTCATATGTCGTAGCTTTAAAGCCGCATACACATTTAATGATTTAAAAAAAAAGTGCAAATATAATCCAAGGCATGAGTGTTCCAATTTTAAATTGAGTCGTTTGTTCTGTACTTTTTCTCTGATATTTTGTTATGGCTATATAGCTGCATATGCAATTAAAATTTTATGCAAAAAAAGCAGATCCATATCCAAGAAAAAGACGAGAGTTTATGGGTAGATAGATTTCTCGGAATGAGGATTGAAGATAGAATTGGGGGCGTCTGTAAGTATGAGATACCTTTCTCGCATGGTAGCGCACGTCTTTCTAGTTGGTGACGGGATCATGAAAGTCTTGCCTCCCACTCGGCGACTCTTGTTGCCCATGCATTTCTGGCCTTTTGCGAACCCCATTAAATTCATACAGGCTATCTCGCCATAACACCACTCTACAATGATATTGGGAAACAGTGTTAGAAGTTAGAATAATTGGGTGAATCGAGAAGACCACGTCGTTTATACAAGCGTGTCTACCAACCATGTACTTAGTTTCACACGGTAGTTACTTTAACGAGCGCATTTTGGAGAGTTTGCTGTGGCCGCAGAAGATCTTTGCTAACCGCTGAGCTGCTGATTCTGATAGAATAGTTTTGTTTTGTTCATTTACGTGCCAGGTAAAGTGACTACTATTGCACTCCTTCTGGAGCTTAAGCACGGGTGGGGCCGGGCCGGATCAGGTTAACTACCGTAAAGTACAAGTGCCTCGTCCCACCTAAATGACCGGACCACCTCAGACTTCACCCATGTGTTGAATCATGTCAAGCCCAACCGCCCAGAGAACCCCCTTTTGCCATGCCGAAGCGCAAATTCCTCCTCAGCCTCGGCCACCACGCGCCCGAGCCCTTGACACCCTCGCGATCTGTAACTTTTCCCTTCCATTCAGTCCCAGCGTTGGATCATCTCAGCATCTCCTCGTCTCATCCAGGGGTCGTTTTCTTCACTGGAGGCCTCATCCAGTCGCCCACAAAGGCCTTCTCAGTTTGTGTTCCCTTTTGATCCTTCATGTAGCATCCCTCTATCCTTCAGCTGATCTCGTCATCCCAGAAACTTTGTAGAATGTCCACCCCTCCGGCCTTGCCCCGTCGCTGCCATACACCTAACCGTGGAGGTCGAAGATGTGACTGAGAGCTCAAGACCGAGGCACCGGTGCCCCAGCCTTTGTCGAATGCTCTAGTTGTCGTGCTAGCGAAATGTCGTACGTATTCCGTCGGTGGTGATTCGTCGCAGGTCGAGTTGTTGGTGCCCTTGGCCGAGGTGAGGACGCATTTAAGGCCGCTGTTTCGACCGTACCTTCACAGTGACTGGAATTTGCGTAGAGTCGGACATCCTCTTGCTTCTTTGTTGGCGATTTGGCTTTTGGAGGTATGAGATTGCTTCGCTAGGTTGTGAGATGATTGTGGAGAGGGCCGCGAGACAAGTTTGGCTGAGAATGATTTTCCAGAGAAATAGAAAAAAGATCATGAAGGTGTCGGTTGTTGTAATACGAACATCAGTCAGGCTATAGGCTGTCTGCGGTTCGTATCTGGTGTGTAGATGGTTGATTTCGTTGAGTTGTGCAGTCGTGAAATCTCTGCAAGTCGGATTTTCGACCAAAAATGAGCCAACACCACTCCTCCCGATCGCCAACTCGACGAAAACTTTCAAGTTCACCCTTTGTCGTGACTGAATCTCGGCTCTGGGAGAATATTTCACTCCCAGATTTGTAGAGGACACCACTAACAGGTTTTCAGCCTTCGTCCTCCTGTAGAATAGTTTTTCGATGGAATAGAGACGTTTAGCCGAGCAGGCGCGTTAAGTGCATTCCCGAGGGCTCAAAGGCCGGGCCCTGTCCGTGAGCCTACTAGGCGATAAATGAAAGATCACTCACTCACTCTTGCCTGAAAGAGGGCGCTCACAACCTCGATAGCTTGGGGTTCATTACTTCCTCGAGAAATAGGAAAGTTCTCAATGGGAGGATAGAAAATTCAACAAAATGCATGTGACTGTGTGCTTCCCACATCCAAACATTCCTAGGTTATGTTTTGGCCTAAGTCAAAATTATGCTAGGATTCTGCAAGCTTATCAGGCTTGGGAGATGTAGCTGGCCCAAAACACTGTGTTCGTTCATGGAGCCGCTCGCCATTGGACAGTCGCGCGCGAAGGCGTCTCGGGAACCGCTCCAAGGTAAAGATGGCGCATCTATACCGCACAAAGATTTCTTCATGCTTGCCCTAATCACATCCCTTTGCTCATGCACTCCATCAATTCCTTGTGTGTAATGCTCATTTAATGCAGACTTGACTTGTGGCTCATCGATAGTGAGTATGTCATATCATGCATTGAAGATGGAATATCCAGATGACATGAATTGAATATCTATTCAGTTGAAGCAAATAATTTGACCCAAGCAGAAGAGACATAAGACTCGCTAGTTAGCTAGTGGATTGAGGCATAAAGCGGGACCTTCTCAATGTAAAAACTAGCCGCACATGTTCATATATTCATCTCCCTCAATACAAATATTTTACACCATCAAGGCAGTTATACGTTCCCACATAACAGACTAACCTCAATATTCTGGCCATCTTAGGTGACTGCTGATACTAACCTCTGAATCTCTTCCTAACATTGAACTGATCCCGAACCAATTCTACCTGCCAATATCGACCGCTACTTTCACCTGAGTCCGACCGTTTTCGAACTGTCGCAAAGAACATGGACAATATACTGCCGCTCCCATTCATCCCTGCTGTGGATCTTAACACCTTGCGCTCAGAGGCCCATGTGGGCATAACGGCACAGCAGCTGGCCTGCCTAGGTTGTGCCTACATAACGGCTACTAGTAGTAATATTGATGACATATTCGAATTCTTCAAGAAATATCGGCGTCTTGTGCTCTGCCTAGATGTGAGGGAAATTATCTCGACAGCGGATATTACATCATTCCTAGATGCGGGGATAACACGCGTTTTTGTCACTGCATCGCAGGCTACCGCGTTGAAGGCTTACTCGGAAAGATTAGTCCTAATACAAGACGACAGGCATCTGAGTGATTCTGAATATAGCACCAATGGCATTCTTATAGAGTTTCCCACAGATGCGGCGGAGTCGGAAATTAAACATCGTATTGTGGCGGCCGCTCAAGCTTCCCCAATCTACATCACGAGACCCGAATCAAATATAAGTTCTTATGTTTCACTTTGGAAGGAGTACTCTGTTATCCCAATTATACCAACGTCGAACCTTACGGTCGGCCCTCTTGATATACCGGGCAAGATTTCAGTATCCAAGTACTTGGCTCAGTGCTGGAATTCTGATAGAGAAGATCATCTTATGCCTACTATTGTGACAGATTCACGAGGAATCTCCCTTGGGCTAGTGTACAGCAGTGAAGAGAGTCTCCGGGAGTCGCTGAGGACTGGTACCGGAGTATATCAGAGTCGAAAGAGAGGTCTTTGGTACAAAGGGGCTACATCTGGCAATACCCAGACACTTATCCAGATATCCCTGGACTGTGACCAAGACTGCTTGAAATTTGTAGTCGAACAGAATGGCAAAGGTACTAGTTGATATTCCGTGGACTCGGAAATTTCGTTCACTGACGCTTTAGGTTTCTGTCACCTGCCACAATCCACATGTTTTGGAAACCTGCAAGGACTCTCTAAGCTCGAGCAAACACTCGTGGCACGGAAAAGCTCTGCGCCTGAAGGTTCATATACGGCCCGGCTCTTCTCCGACGAGAAGCTTTTGCGGGCCAAGATCATGGAGGAGGCAGAAGAACTATGCGATGCAGAGAGCCGAGAAGCCATTGCCTTTGAGGCGGCAGATTTAATTTACTTTGCCTTGGCGAAGGCAGTGGGGGCTGGCGTTACTCTAGCCGATATTGAGCAGAATCTCGACTCTAAGAGTCTCAAAGTTAAGAGGAGACAGGGTGATGCCAAAGGTAAATGGGCCGCGCGCGAAGGAATCGCTATAAACACTGTAAACACTGAAGCGAGAGAGCAGTGTCCTAGTTGAGGCAGATATTGCATAAAAAGTGCCCACCGTGAAGCAATTGCCCATGGGTATGTGAATCAAACAGCGCATCAAGGTGTCAATCAGTATTTGTTCAGACTCTCCGATAGCGCCGCTACCTTAGGATAATCTTGTTCGGAATTTTAGAGGAGTATTTCATCGCTGCGTGAAGAATAGATGTGAATGGAAAATCGGTACGGGCTCCATGAGTAAGACGGCTCAAAGAATATATGCGCGATTTATGAATAGAACAATATCCATATGAACCGGGAGAGTATGTGAAGAACTGTGGAAATAGAAGTGCCTGATAGAATGAATTGAATTAATTATTCTGTATCAGTGATTCCTAGACAGTTTACATACATGTATTCTCAGCAATCTAATTCAAAGTCAGGTACCATCTACTGGCCCTCGTTATATGTTCTAACAATGACAATGAAACGCACGATAGAATACAACATGAGTATGGGATCAGGGTCAGTAGACGAAAGTTTATATCATGAGTATCAAACCATACCATGCACTAGTCGAGTCTCTCGCAACAAACAAGCTCAATGAAGGAGATGTCTATAATCTCCGTCGTGAATCATGTGTGAGAATCTTACTTGTTCGAATCGTAGAAAAACTTCAGAAACATATAAAATACCCGTTAGTTTGACCAACTAATAGATTATCACTTTCCGATGTCCTCTCGAAATGTCACTTCGGCAGCACCATCGACGACTCCGCGGCGTTATAGCAAATGCATGGAGCTACTCCATGTACCTTGTGAAATAAAAAGATACCCTCATACTCCACTCTAATACTATTTATCTAGTAATAATTACAATAGAATGGGGTTTCGGGCACAGAAGGTCCAACAATTGTCTCTTCAATCTATATTTCATCAAAGAGCAGTGCATATCGGTGATTAAGACAGTTGCCGGCAAAGACGAATTCTTCACCTTCCAGTGGTGCTGGTATTATCGTTCATTAAGCTCTGCATATCTGGGATAGCCCAAAAGAATCGCATCCGAATCGAAGTCGAAAGTAACCTCAAGCATATCTCCATTTGACGGCTTCTCGGTAATACCTTTCTAACCACATATCATCTCGCCTCAACGACCAATAAAGGCGTCACCCCAATTGCAAACAGGAGCATGCCTCATTCATTACCGGCCATCTCCCACTACAAATTTACGGCGCTACGTATACCCGCAAAGAGGAAATCAAGTCGAAAAATTTAAAGCCTGGGTCCCGGCTTACAGAGGACTGTTGCTCAGATGGGACAATCAACTTGAGGGAGAACAGCCGGCTGGGATGTGGAGCGAGAGGGGGATTAGGTCTCTGAAGACCATGCTGTGGCCGATATTTTCGAGTGTTTTTCAACTTTGGAATGCTTGTGGGCGCCAAGAACACGGTTTCGGCCAAATAGCTGGGAGAACTTCAAATTTCAATGAGTCAACGGCACTCCCCAGAGCCCTGGACGGCACAAAAGAAGTTGGGCTAAGCTACCATTCTACAACCACTATATATCAAAAGATTTCTGAAAATCTATTACGACCTTCGGAAGAGTTGTAAGGAGGCTAGAAAGGCAGAGGGTGAACTTCCCAAGGTACCCACAAGTCTACAGCGTCCAGCTGGCCGGCCTCTTCGAACGCTTCAGAAGAATCACTATGTCTTCGGATTTAGTCCTAATGTCGGTATTAGGAGAGCCCTGCACCCGGTGGTCTTTGCAATTTTTCCCAGCTACCATACACCCGCAAATGGCCATCGCTTCGTTGGCTGGAGAGGGGAGATGATGAAGGGCCAAGGGCTCCTCTATGTTTATGATCGAATGAGGACTTCTGAGGGCTGGTGCTGTTTGAGGGGAGCTGTATGTGAGGTATAGGAGGGGATATACTACTGGCATAAGTATCATTGGCTTGTAGGCAGAGAGGACCTGCATGTTCTACTTAGTCATAGTCTTAGACAGGATAATAAAATGAAAGAAAAGAAAACTGCAACCACCGACAACTTATCTAGCCAAATTCATACCCACCAACCTAAAACGATGCTCGTTAGATAATTCTCCAATTAGTAAACAGACCGATGCCAAACCTTACCCACCAAAATAATGCAGATCGCCGGGACTCTCTTCTTGCGATAAAGGAACAAAGTCTTTGCAATAGGCCAAAAAAGATACACATTAACGTTGTCCGGACTTCCTAAAATATATTCGAGCTTGTTTTTGAATCATATCTAGTTATCCACGAGGTAGGCATGGTGAGTAATATCTGTCGAGTGACCTAATGACTTTATGATCGTTCATGTATTACCTTAGAAATTATTACTAATTATATTGATGAGTAATGATTCATCCATTTTTTTCTTTTTTTTGTATTCTTTTATTGTCATTTGAACTCTATGACTATGTAAGGACATGTATATCATTTCTGCCTACAGGCCGAGAGCATCTATGCCTCCTTCACGACTTCTTTCCAGCAGTAATACCCCCACAGGTCTTCATTAAATTATACACTAAGAGGAGCCGTTATCCCATCATTATCTTCATTCTCCAGCCAACGAAACGATGGCTATTTGCTAGCGTGTAGCTGCAGGGAAAAGTTTCAAATACCACTGGGTGCGGGGCTCTCCTATGACGAAGAGGCTGGCCAGCCGGGCGCAGCAGACCTGTATATACCTGGGAGCGTCTCTCAACCTTCCTAGCCTCCTCCTTACTCCTCCCCTGATTCATGCCGCAGCACATACCGAAGGTCGTGAAAAGATGTCAGAAAAGTCTTTGTCGAGAGTGATTGTCGTGAAGGTGCCTAGTCTAGCATCCAAAAGTCGTTATGGATGTGGGGTTATCAAGTAACTCATGTATTTCAGATGCCCTCCTGGCTAGTAGATTCAGAAGTGTAGATCAGAAGAGACAATATAATAGACAAGTCGAAATCTACTTTTCTTGAGGGCGGAAAGGTCTTTTACTTTGCTTTCGTGGGCTCTTTGTTCGCGTGCCAGTGGGTAGCTTATGTTGTGATATAACTAGGGCTTCCCTGACCACCGTTGTAGCGTTTGGTACCGCATTATCTTTCCTCATTCCCAGCATCATTATCATCGTCTTGGTCGTCTTATGTGTTATCGGAAGTGTATCTTTGACGGAGGGGGGGATAACTCAGCTCAAAGTTGATAAGATGTTACTCAATCTCGGCTCTGTAGACTCTACAGTGAAAGCTGGAGGTTCGTAGGAGACACCACTGACAGGTGTTGAGAATAGTTCCCCATTCAACAATTTATGAATGTTGTTAGGAGAGAGGAATAACTACTATATACATATATGAGTGTGTGCGTTTATTGCACTATTTGAGTCATAGACTGTCCAGTACATTGAGCTCCTCTCTGGCCTAGGCCACACCTTGCACAGTGCTCCTTGCCTCTTTGGTTACTTGTAAGATCATTGATATATTGCCCTTGATGAATAGTCATTCGACTCATAATGTATCCATGGAATTCGGCCACCTTTTCCATGGAGCTGTCTGCCCAAGAATAATGAAAATTAGAGCAATGGAAACTGCGTGCGCGGGAAAAAGTCTCAAAGAACCTGCAGCATCAGTCATGCGAGGCCTAGATCCAGGGCCACACGAGGTGCGCATATTCATCTATATCTCCCCTTTTTGTAACATTCGAGGCCAACTTTATCCAATTCACTATCTCCGTTTTGGGTGCTGGGTATGCTCTGGAAACTCATCGGATGGCTTTTCCTCCATAATCAAGGGTGAATGATGAGCGGGACTTCGACTCTACCGTTTCATCTGATAGTAGTTAGCTTTATCATGATGGTAGGAGGGTTGCACTGAGAAATAAAGACGATACAGACTACGAATACGATTGGGAATCCTCATCAAAGTGAAGGAGGTGTTACACGATCTCGGCTCAGCAGGCTCTATAGTGAGAGCTAGAGGTTCATAGGGTACACTACTGACAGGTGTTAGGAAGTATCCCCCCTAAGTTTAGATATTTACAGAAAATAGTCAAACCTTCTCAGCGGGTACCGATCTGGGTGAGGTTTCAAAAACTTTAATTATTCAAGCACATTTTCGGCATACATGCATAACAGCATCGTGAAGAATTTAGTCGAAGTTTACCGGGTTCTAACTGGCGATCTATTGTCTCGAGTGGAATATGAATCTAAGCTGTCCGGACTTTAATTGATAGAACGGCCCAGATAATGTACCACCCAGCCACGACGGCATTTTACTACCGCCATGAATCTTGTAATCGAAGTCTTGGCGCACAAAGCTCAACTTGTAAAGATCCTTGGCAAAGTTCAAAATTACAACCCTTTCAATATTATTTTTAACTTAAATATCATCTTGTTCAGTTATCCTAACACTTCTCAAGCTTATCCCTTAGATCTGTTTCTTAGACTCATGCGCCATGATCTTTGTTTTTCTGCAGCTATCTTTATTCTTGTAGGCGTATATTAAAAGGATAATTGAGGCTAGAGACCGAGTCGCCCAGTGTTATGGTCATTAAGACGATGCTGTACTAAATCATACTTGTAGACCTAATGTGGCTTTGATGGGAACCGATCTCTTTAAGTGTGAAAGATGGATGCTGTAAGTAATTTTGAATCATTGTCTTTGGGCCAACTTCGGCATCATAGGCTGCGAGTTAATTCGGCTACTTAGTGAATATTCCGCTCGCAATTTTGTAGATACTGCTCACAGGATTCAGTCTTAGTCTTACTAGGAATGGTCCTGTAGAGCACGACCCTAACTCTATCTTTGGGATTCGGTTCGGAAAGTCATATGTCGCTGTTTAGTTTTTTATTGTTCATTAACGTGCTAGGTACATTTCACCCATCGCAATCCTACTAGAGCTTAATCACGAATGGTGCCGGGCCGGATCAGGTTATCTACCGTGCAGTACAAATGCCTCGTCCCACCTAAATGACCAGACCACCTCAGACTCCACCCATGTGTTGAATCATGTCAAGCCCAACCGTCCAGAGGACCCTATTTTGACGCGCCGAGGCGCAAATTCCTCCTCAGCCTCGACCACCGCGCGCCCGAGCCCTTGACATCCTCATTGACTCCGATTTATAAATTTCGTCCCAGATCTGATCGTTGCTCTAGCCTTGCGCCTTCATATCGTACCGTCGGGTTGTTGTCGAAATCGGAGATCTGTGTGATCTATTCGATGTATCTTAACTTTTCTTCCTCCTTTGTACACGTCCCCTTTCTATCATGACTTTTCTCATTAGGGCGTGTGTAGGTAAGTGATGTGACGAGTTTAGAGGTGGGTCGCAGCTATGGGATCGACAGAGAAATACTTTGTCGCAAATATATAAGGAGTTTGAGAGATATCGAATGATTGAATACGACCCCAGACAGAGCTGGGTCCATTCGTAAGTCGTGTGTCGGTGGTGATGAGTTTTCTTTCGACTGTCTGGCGGTTATGAAATGTCTGTTGAACTATTTTCCGACTAAAATACCAAGTACAACTCCTTCAAGCCGGGAATCCATCAAAAAAATTCATCCCACCCTTTTTCGTAACTGCATCTCAGCTCTGGGAGAATTTTTCACTCCCAGGTTCGTGGAAGATACCACTGACAGACGTTCAGCCCTCGCCATCCCCATTTGTCAATGTATTGTTTTGTTTTGTTCATTAACGTGCTAGGTTACATGTCTACCGTTGCACTCCTATTGGAGCTTGAGCACGTGTGGGGTTGGGCCGGATCAGGTTAACTACCGTGAAGTACAGATAAACCTCGTCCCACTTTAATGACCGGACCACCTCAGACTTCACCTATGTGTTGAATCATACCAAGCCTAACCGTCCAGAAACCCGCTGTATGCACGCCGTAGCGCGATTTCCTCCTCAGCCTTGGCCACCACGCGCCCGAGCCCTTGACATCCTCATTGACTTCGAAATATAAATGCCGTCCAAGATCTCATCGTTGCTCTAGCCTTGCACCTTCATATCGTACCGCTGGGTTGTTTTCGTCATTGGGGATTTGTGTAATCCCCTCGGTGTATCTTCCCTCTGCTTCCTTCTTTGTACACGTCCCGTTTCCATCATGACTTTCCTCATTAGGGCGTGTGTAGGTAGGTGATTGGACGGGTATGGAGGTAGGTCGCAGGTGTAGGATCGATTGAGAAATGCTTCGTCCCAAGTACAAAAGGAGTTTAAGAGATGTCGGATGTTTGAATACGACCTCCAGATGGACCTAGGCCCATTCGTGAATCGTATGTTGGTGGTGATGACTTTTTGTTCGACGTTGTTCCGGCTGTGAAATCTCTGCCGACTGGTTTTTCGACCAAAATATCGAGTGCAACTCCTTCAAGTCGAAAATCCATCAAAAAAATTCATCCCACCCATTTTCGTGACTGAATCTCGGCTCTGGGAGAATATTTCACTCCCAGGTTCGTAGAGGACACCACTGACAGGTGTTCAGCCTTCGTCCTCCCGTTTGTCAATGTAGATAGGTAGGTGGTAAATCTCCACGTGCAGGGGTCGGCAATATGACTAAGCGGGGTACCAAGCGCTATTGCCATCCTTGATTCATCAATGTTACCGGTAGGTCATACACAGCTAGTCACAGGGATTCAGTCTCCGCACTTTACTTCGGATGATGGAATCATCCGAGTTACTAGTGAAAATAATGTTGGCTTAATAGAGTTACATAGGGCTTAGCCCTGCGAGCGTTATTATTTTCTCAATCCATTACGTCTACAGGGAATATATAGCAGGGTAGTACCCCCTTTTAGAGTTAACCGTAAATCTACAACATAATTTTCGATCCTTATCTCCACGCGCCGCAAAGCTGTGTGTTGCAGAAAATCCCCAAAACCCCTATTTTTTCGGATATAAATACCTACGACTAAAAGTTGAACAAATAACATATTTCCAGCTCGGCTGATTTAGAAGTTCCAAGACTAGAATGAGGTGCATAAAGACGGCTACGGCGTCTCCAGAGACAGTCAGAGATGCCCTACAACGTCCGTCTCAGAAATCCATCGAGACTGTGATGGGGATTGTTACCCCAATCATAAAAGCTGTACGAGACGAGGGTGACGAAGCACTCTTACGCTACACCCACGAGTTCGAGAAAGCAACGTCTCTCGACTCGCCCGTTTTGAAGGCGCCCTTTCCGCCATGCTCAATGGAACTTGCCTCTGAGACTGCACAGGCAATTGACATCACCTTCGAAAATATTCGCAAATTCCATGCTGCCCAACAGGAATCACATCCATTACGGGTAGAGACTATGCCCGGAGTTATCTGCTCGAGGTTTTCCCGCCCGATTGAGCGCGTTGGTCTCTACGTACCAGGCGGAACTGCAGTTCTCCCTTCAACCGCCCTCATGTTAGGCGTCCCCGCCATGGTAGCCGGTTGTAAGACCATTATCATTGCAACCCCCCCACGTGCAGATGGATCTATTACCCCGGAAATTGTCTACATCGCACATAAAATAGGCGCCCAGGCGATCGTGCTAGCTGGTGGAGCACAAGCTGTGGCTGCTCTAGCCTACGGAACTCAGTCAATCTGTAAGGTTGATAAGATCCTTGGACCAGGTAATCAGTTCGTCACAGCAGCCAAGGTGTTTGTCTCCAACGATACAAATGCAGCTGTAAGTATCGATATGCCAGCTGGCCCCTCTGAGTTACTAGTTATTGCAGATCGGAAATCAAACCCTGCTTTTGTTGCATCCGATTTACTTTCTCAAGCCGAGCATGGTGTCGATAGCCAAGTCATTCTTATTGCTGTTGACCTTTCTGATGCGGAACTAACAGCTATTGAAGACCAATTGAGCGTACAAGCCAAGACTCTTCCGCGAGCTAAATTTATACATGGTAGTCTCGAGCATTCCGTTACTCTATCGGTTCGAGATATCGAAGAGGCAGTTACATTGAGCAATCAGTATGCGCCGGAACATCTAATTCTCCAAATTGAAAATGCCGAGCAAGTAGTTCCCCTTATCATGAATGCGGGCAGTATTTTCATTGGGGAATGGGCACCCGAGAGCGTGGGAGATTATTCGGCTGGTGTAAATCATTCATTACGTAAGTCATTGTGGCTCTTGCCGGTTAACAGAACTCTGATAAGTAACATGATTCTCTTTTCTAGCAACCTACGGCTATGCCAAACAATACTCAGGCGTCAGCCTAAGCTCATTCACCAAACATATCACTTCTTGCCAACTGACTGCCCAAGGTCTGCGAAATGTCGGTCCATCTGTAATGCAGCTGGCAAAGACTGAAGGGCTTGATGGTCATCGTCGTGCCGTAGAGCTTCGAATAGATTACCTCAACGAAAATGGATTATGAATAACTTCGCTGGTATCAAATCAACTAATTTAAGGGGTATCAAAGTAGCTGTATAAGAGATATTTATGAAAATCTTGGGATGCCTATACAGACTTATTTGACGATCCAGGTTAACTCCTCCGTTCGTAGAGTCTAAGGAAATCCTATCAAAAGCAGATCTAACCATCTAAGTCTGAGACAACAACTGATGAAAATTCATTGTACTCATCTATTTCTTTCTCAGATGCACCTGAGTAATATTTAGGTCTATTTAGTTACTTATTAGTGCCGCCCATTCAATCTCGCCCTATGAGGGTGAATGAATGATTGCTTCACGATCAACAATATGTATCACAGCAATATGTCAAAACTCAGTCTCTTCTGATTTTCCCTTGGCGTGGCATCGCACATACTAGCACTCTCTTCTTCTGCTTCTAGCCCTCTTCCCTCCAATGGATGGCCCTGACTTAGCCCTCCTACCCTACGACACTATATATCGAGTTAATTCTCAAACTTTTCGCTGCTAAATATCTTCTATGGTATTTTCGTGTGGCACACCAGACCTCCAATTAGATATCCCCTAGAAGCGGTAGCAAACTATTCTTAAGACAAGTTTAGCTGAAATAATCGCATTTCGACGTCTTGTATTCCTTCACTGAACTGGGCAAGTAAGAGGCCTTTCAGACCTCAAGGAGAGACGATCCATAAGAGCAACACTATTGGATGGAAAAAAGTTCGATGTCTCCAATTCGCAAGCGTTACGTTAAACATGTCAAGTGATATAAAAGAGAATGGGCTATTCTATGGACGCGACGTCTACACCTAGCAGCTCGGGGCTTCCTCTGTTCTGAGCTTTGATTTCAGTATCATATTGTGCAAATATAACCCATGCTTCTTAATGCGATAAGCTATCTGAAAAAATTTCAACGGGTGACGAAATCTTCGCGTCTTTTAAGGATGTCTGATATAAACCTCCAGCTCTCACTACAATATCTGCAGAACTAAGAATATATTACAGGCTATTCAGATAAAATTTTGGATATAATAAGCATAAAGCATTTCGCCCTACCTACGAGGGCTCAAGTATGTCGGGCTAAGCTACTACGCGGAAAATACGCACTGCCAAACTTTTTTTGAAATTTAGACGAGAGTGAGTGAGTGATGTGTTTATTGTACTATTTGAGTTATAGACTATCCAGTACATTGAGCTCCTCTCTGACCGAGGCTACACTTTGTACAGTGCTCCTATCCTCTTTTGTTACTTGAAAGATCATTGATATATTCCCCTTGATGAATAGCCATTCAGCTCAGTGTTTACCCCTGGAATTCAGTCACCTTTTCCACGGAACCTTCTACCCCAAAAAAAAAATGGTAGCAATGGAAACTGCGTGCGCGGGAAAAATTCTCAAAAAACCTGCAGCCCCAGCCAGGCGAGGCCTAGACACCGGGACCACATGAGGTGCGCATATTCATCTATATCTCCCTTCTTTGTAACATTCTAGGTCGAATTGATCCAATCTGCCATCTCCGTATCGGGTGCTGGGAACGCTCCGGAAACTCATCGGATGGCTTTTCCTCCATGATCAAGGGTTGGTGATGAGTAGGGCTCCGACCCTACCATCTGATCTGATCGTGGTTAGCTTCATGATAATGGTGATAGGGGAATGTGTTGAGAGATGAAGACGGTACAGACCGCGAAAGCGATTGGGAAACCCCGTTGAAGTGAGGACTTTGTTACTCAATCTCGGCTCTGCAGACTCTACAGTGAAAGCTGGAGGTTCGTAGGGGACACAACTGACAGGTGTTGAGAATAGTCCCCCTTTAGATCTCGATTTTAGGCCTCATATCTCTCTTTGCTTCAATATAATGTTCCGTGAGGTTTCCTGCCTAATGAACTCTACTACAGCTATATATCTCTCTGATATACGGGATATTTAAACTTGATAGATTTCGGCAACGCAGACGATAGTAGCTAATTTATACTTGGTGACAACCTTTTCTGGGCGATGAATTTAAATATTTACGTGTTACTTAGATTCATGTTCTGGGGATATGAAAATGATTTCTCGCATGACTCGGATAGGTCTTAATCGGTGCACAAAGTGTTTTACCCGAGCTGCCAGCTCATCGAATTCAGCCTTCAGGGCACCTACTACGCTTGGGAAGGAGACGCCTCAGATTACATTTCGCGCGGAGAAAATTCAGTGGATGATGGAGGCATGTCTGGATAACTAAGGGTTTTTGAAACGGTCCTCAGGGGTGGGTATTCACGGATAAGGGTTGACTTGGGGTGGAGAAAAAGCCACCATAACTTCGCAGTGGTACTTGCAAATGAAATCCGAGGCATGAGTGCTCTTCCTTTACGTTGAATGATCTATTCTGTCCTTTTCTTTGATATTGTGTCATAGCTAGATAGCTGCATACGCAATTATAATGTGATGCAAAAAATAAGAGGAAAGTAGGAGATTATTTCCAATCTGCCCCCGTCGCATTCTTGCTGACAGTGGAGCAGGTGTAGATTCGAGTGAAATAGGCAGCGAATCATCTAGACATGTAATGCATTTAGCCCTCTAGCATCCTCTTGAATTGAGAGTACTGCTATCTACGGTTTCCCCACTTACTAGAAGCTCAAAGAGGCCGCGAAGACTAGCCCATTCTACCGTAACGGCCTTTAAATTGTGGCTGAATGGTGCAGTGGAATACCATCTAGACTCGTCTCCAAAGTAAGCCCTCTACGGCCTGGACCCTAGCCCACTTGAGATAGGAGATGGCAGGTCTAAATCCCGCAGGCCACGACCAAATACACGATCGTGCTTGCATAATTTGATGATAAAAGAGCTTGAGACATCACTTGGGTGCATACTCAGGAGCGAGGGCCGACTGTTCTACGTAAACAAACTTGCATCGGCGGTCTTCACAAATGAAATGCAAAGCTTCGATGCCACTAGAGTTCAAAAGTCATGCACCATGCAGAACAAGCACTGTTCATGTGCCATGGGTGTATAGCTGAGGACATGTTCATAACAAGAAGCCACCTGGGACGCCTCCGCGCCCCCCCCGCCACAACCGCGTGCTCGGCGCAGATGGGAGTTCCAGGTGTGTTTTAGCAAGGCGTGGGCCCACCGCAACTTCATGCGGGTTTCTGTTTCATTACAGCCACAACGCGACACCGGTGTCGCGGAGGTAAATGAACCCCTCGCAACGGCTGTTTGTGGGTGGCATTAGGGGTCCTCCACAGACAGGGCTAAGATCCAAGCGTCAATCAACCGACCATGGCCGGCCAAATCGCTCAGCTTTATCCATAGCAGTTATCCCTAATTCTGGGCTTGATGATGGCCTGTAATTTGAAGATTTAAGTGGTAGACGCCATCAATTTAGATCTGTGAATCGTGAATAGTTGTGATTAGCACAGAATAAATAATGGGCTGCAGGTTTTTTGAGACTTTATCCGGCGCATGCAGTTTCCATTGCTACCATTGTTATCTTTTTGGTTAGAAGGTTCCGTGGAAAGGGTGGCCGAATTCCATGAGTAGACACTGAGCTGAATGACTATTCATCAAGGGCAGCATATCAGTGATCTTTCAAGTAACAAAAGAGGCAAGGAGCACTGTGCAAGGTGTAGCCTCGGTCAGAGAGGAGCCCAATATGCTAGATAGTTTTTGCCTCAAGTAGTTAAATAAACACACACACAGGATAGATAAGGGCAGTCTGGATGTAGACGGATGCAACATCATGTGAAAGAAGTCGAGTGCGCAATATCTATACGCATGTCTATACCTGTCCAACTTAGCCTATCCCACGCATGAGTATCAACATTAGTTTCTATTCCCCGCTATGTTTCTACAGATTGATAACAAGCTTCTCTAGTTGCTATTCCCTGGTGATTTAACGTGGAGAGAGTATTTAATTACCTCTACTTGGATTCGGGCAGAGGAGCAAAACTCGATTTTCAGTCGCATCTTCAGCGAACCTCTAGTCCTGGGAAAAGAGACATTCATCCTTTCATCTTTGAGTCGAGCTGTGTCTCGGAGACACAATCATTACGTGAGCAAACAAGAGCCTACAAATCCAGGGTCAAATGCGCGCTCTTTCTCGAGAATAGAAGGTTTCGACTCGTCAGCAGCATCGTCTTGCCTTCCTGGCTACCACTTTACTAGCAAGAGGGCCCTCCATGCCCTTGGTGATCTGCGGATGCTAGGCTAGACTTCTTGACGGTCTTTATTCAAAATTAAGGCTCTTCTCACATTCTATTCCGACCTTCGCTCGGATGACTAGCGAGGGGCACCAGAGATGAAGTGATAATAGCTCTTCTGCGTGTGTGTAATGGAATAAAGATAATGTGAAATATAATTTAAAAAATTCGAATAAAGATTGGGTCGTGAAACAGTTGTAATAAGGAGCACCATGTCCGAGGCAAAAAAGCCTCGAACTGTGTGCAGGAAGCAGGCGCATGTATCAACGAAGCCCAAGGATAGATAGGACAATAAAACCTCAAAGGGAAGTGGAGCAAGATACCTGTATAACCAGATGATCGCGGCAATGTGAGAGACAAGACTCCCAATTTATGCTAGGTCATTGGCATCTGATCAATGTGCGAGTAGCTAGGGGCCTGACAAGTATGAACTATAAAGACAAATAACGCCAGTGTCAAAAACCCACTGCACCGTCCAGCCTTGATGGTGCTCGAAGGAATTGCGAGGACGAGGATCGCGTTTCACTACGGGCGCAGATCCTGACAGACTAAGGTACCCCACATTCCTTGCCCCATGATATGGAAATGGAATCCGCGTGACCGTCTACGGAGTTACAGCTTTGCGCCTGTCAAGAGGTGAATCGAGATGTTCAGGACCCTATCACCCCTGGCTTTATCTCCCCTCCACCTAGCGACCTCGCTACGACGAAAGACCCGAATAAGGCGCAAGATGAATACCCAAGGCCCACACAGCCTCCGGCCCGGACTCGGCTCTCGGCTGGTGCAGCTGAGCTGATCAGCTGGCAGCGTGCAGTCTTCCGGAGGAACGCGGTCCTGATGGCGCACAGGCCAAGAGCTAGAAGGAACAAGCCGCGGTGGTAGCCTGCAAGCCTTGCTCCACCAGGCCCCAGCTTCACTGCCAAGGAAGCACGAGGTTGGCGTCGGAGGCGCTGATTGGCCTAGCCAAAATGCAGAAATCCTGTTCGCTGGAGGGAAACACAACTGGCTGGTTGGCACTGTGGTACAATGTTCGGGCTGGTCTCCCCAGCAGACCCTCGAGAACTTGGGCACCGATCCTACTCGAGATAGCAAATGGCTAGCCCCATCCCAGCAAAAGCTGACTTGGTTTGGCGCGGCGATGGGGGAAGATACAGCAACGACACGCTCACATTATCAACGGGGTAGCGAGTTGTTGGTGGACACCCACGCATGAATGTCGCTAACCTCGTGCCAACATACTTAACAAGAGGTGGTGGTTTCAGACTTAATACAAACTGTTGGTGCCCATCATATCACAGGATGAGTTAATTTTTGCACAAGACTATATCCCGTGATTTATCTGGATCGAAGTACTAAACGCTGAAATCTAAAAAGACGCAACCCTCAGCATGCTACCCAAGACCCCGAGGCTCCATCTAGACCTCTCAAGACCCTTCTGGGCTATCCTCACACCGAGCCGTGCGCATATTTGTGAGCGTCAAACATAGCCTCACTCTGCTGATAGGACCTTTTTCAATCCCTATCATCTAATTTACCTTTGATTTAACTATACTCCTTTCGTTTTTCCGATGCAAAGTGTGCCACGGACGGAGGGATGCGTATGAGAGAAGGATAGCGGGCCGAACATTCCGATAGAAGCATGAGCCTATCTATAGCGTCGACCTTGATCGTCCAAGCTGCATAATTGTGGATACAGCCTCGTTGATGCACAGCCAGCGCCTAGCCTTGCATTTTTGCCACCAAACATGGTGGCAAAAGTAGCGTGGGCCGCATGCAGCAATAAAAACCTTCTGTTTGTCCACCTGGCCTCTTTCGTCCCATTGATACTGAACCATTGTAGTGCTGCGTCTCAAGCGCAAATGAATCTCCACCCATCTGCGACGTCTACGAGGGGGGTCGCTTTTATCACGAGTGAGGGGAAAGTGGGGAAAATTTGCCCCTGGGCACGCTTTCATAGGTGCGTCTCTCTTGACGGGATATGAGATTTTGACCCGTAGCCTTCAATTTTCGTGCCAGCGTACAGCCTGTGAGCATGCTAGCCTTGTTACCGGCTATTTTGACCTGTAAGGCGAGATCTGCCGGCTGGGTTGCTTTGTTTTTAGATCTGGGGAACCGTAAGCGTAGATGGTTAGCTGAAGCATGACCTGGCTAGAGTTCAATGCGGTATTACCGAGAGGGCTGCGGTACGCTGCTAATGCCTTGCTCGAGTCAACTTGCAAGCAGACAGTCACGCTAAATTCGTAGCTCTTCCTTGATCTGTCTCTCCAGGAAACGGTATCCCCGATCACATGATGATGATAATGATGCTGTTAGAGAATTTATACTTTTAAGGGTCCCTCGTCTCGGGAGGCGTAGGTGTTGGTCATCGTTCCAGAATTGATTACACACTTCATCATCGTAGCTACAACTGTCTAGCTAGGATTTAGCATCCCGAAACAGGCACTTGGATGATGCGGATAATCACTTACCCCAGTCTTGACAATGTTGCATCAACGAGGCTACAAGACATGATAGGTTCAGGCATACCTATGTGACCAGCCAGCACTGGCGCTAAGCTGGCATTAATATGCATTTAATGGGGCTTTTCGGACCGATTATGCTGGATTGTGCAAGGCTGGAAGTTGTTTCGCAGTATCTTACGAAAAGTTACAGGCTTCAATCTCCATGGCCCGGGTTTGCTGGTCTTCGAAAGGTATACGTTGAGAATCATCTTTGATAAAGCTATATCTCACTTGTGACTGAGACACTAGTTGTTGTGAAGATACCATTGGCAAAGTTGCAGCACGGTCATAATGTTGTAGCTGTGTAAATTAGGTTTATTTCGTCATGAGACCCGTCATTACTCAAGAGTCATGAGATAATTCGTGAGGTGGCAGCGAAATTCCGCTCGATAGCCTACACGCGCATTTACTATCAAATGACTGATTCGAAGTTTTAGACAAGAGAAAGCTATTCTCAATTGTAAACAGCGCCACTGCGCGCCTGGAGTGGTCACATTGCTTAGTGATATTAACGTCCTGGTAGAGGCTTGCACAGAAAAAGCCTTTGATACCGTTTATCAAAGATTCTAGTCCGCTCCGCAATCGCGCTTAGAGGAGTGAGAAAGAGCAACTGGTTCCCTTACACCCTGCAAATACCACGCCTACCCCGGAAGGTTTTCCTACAGCCGCCATACTGGGTTTTCTGGTTGTTGCCTTAGGTAACGATACATGCCTGCTCCCTGTGAAGCCCTGGTATGCCGTTTCCCATTCTATCGAAAAAAGATTAGTCCTCGATATGGGCTAATGAAGCTGTGTTTGAGCCACTATCTGCGATTTCTTTGATCCCCATTTCGTGGCAAGGACGGAGGAGTGGGTTCGCCCTAGAGCCTTGTGTGGTGTATTAGCGGTAAGATACGGAGTCCTCTACAGGAGAGTCTTTGTGTTCGAATGCTG
The DNA here is from genome assembly GCA_905067625.1 of Blumeria graminis f. sp. triticale. Taxonomy (NCBI): domain Eukaryota; kingdom Fungi; phylum Ascomycota; class Leotiomycetes; order Helotiales; family Erysiphaceae; genus Blumeria; species Blumeria graminis. Next base: position 5,991,049 of record LR898472.1, on the reverse strand, counting down.
GGGGCAAGAAACTCCTGATTGAGGAAAAGGTAACAGATTGATATTTTGGGACGCCTCAATGGCGAACGGCGCTTCGGGCATGCAAAGAATGCACGGATAGGGATGAAATTAACGTTAAGTGAGACGGAGGGGAGTAGAAGCCTAAGCGATGATTTCTTGAAGCCCTTTCCGTTTACGTGTGTGGGAAATACATGCTAGAACGACGTTGCCAGGGCACCTGACTGGGAAGCAGAAAGGATTTACAGGCCACGCTGGCAGCTTTCCGCTTCTAACGTTACATGGATCACACAATCAAGTGGACAAGAGACGCCGTTCGCATCTAGAGTGTGGAATTACGGATATTGTTCGGCGCTTCTGTTTTCTTTCGTTCCGTCAAAGGGTCTAGACAGAAACCCTCGAATCACTCTAATGTTCTCGTCATCCCATTCTGCGCTTACCCACGGGCTGAGACGTATGTTTTCCGGGTGCTGCTGAGCTCAAAGCTAACCATTTCACGTCTCGAAGTCAAAAGGTTTAACCGGGCAACCCCATCTCTGGCCTGAACAGGCCTCAGTACAGTCCAGCCCATCCCAGGCTGCTTAAGCTATCATTAGAGGAATGCTGCCATCCAGCGCGACGAACTGCAGATGCCCATGGACGCGAACGGATAAAATAGCATGAAGCAAACCAACCATGGTACATTTAAAGAGTATTCTAGTTCCTGACGTATCCATGTAAACCTCGCCTTTCTCAAGACTTCTACTTGTTCTCTCATCGTCCCCTAGTCCTCGGCACCAATTGTGAGCAGGATGACGGCTCCATCAATTATCATGCCGGGTGGGAAGAAGTAAATGCGGAAAGTCCATGGCTGAGGCGGGCTGGGCTAGCCTGTTCCGCCCTTACTCTGCCAGTACCACTGCTAACTTTGTCTTTACCGCCTTAAGATTTTGGTGCGCCACAGTGACTATTATATGTGCATTACACGTTAGTCTATAATTTTGTTTGGAAATTTGATCTAGGTTTTCGTTGTGAGGACATAGAACGATTCACTATGTGTAGTATCTCTGTTCTATTTCCATTACACAGACTGCAAAGATCATGAGGTAGACTAAACTGTTGCAGAAAAGAAGGAAAATGGGACCATTATTAAAGTGAGTAAGCGAATGATAGGTCGGATCTGCAGAGAGACCGCATGAGGATCCGGAGTTGTCGGCGGGTCTCAAAGGAAATCATCCTCCAGTCCTGTAGGGAGCGAGTCATGTTCGAAAAACTTCAATAGTATGCGTGCGGGCAATGTCGAAAGGATCTTCGCTCAATATCAAAGCCGGGCCAACTTGTGAGGAAAGGCTGTGAATGGGAGGAAGGATGGACTTGCTCCCGATGAGCCATTTGTATCGATAGAGTTTCTCTACGTCGACTGAGTCCTTAGCAGCTGAGTATTCTATGGAGCGCGAGGACCCCGTAATCCTATATATTTTGAAATCATGGTAGTCGAAAGAAACCCCAAGCCTGAGCCTCGTCAACCTCTCCACTTGATTCTTCCATTTCTTTGACTTTTTCTCCTTTCACTCTCTTTCCTCTGATGCTTCAACTAAGAACTATCGTGCCACGCCACTCACTAGCATGAAACCTCTCTATCAATAATCCTACTCACACGTTGCAATCTCCACCCAGACACCCACACGTAAAGGGGGCCGGACGGGGGGCGGGATTTTGTCTCGATCTAGTTGATGTTGGCCAGTGAGGTGGCCGCTAATCCGCACCCCCCAGTCATGGCTAGGAGCTGGATTTTCGTTGACGTCTTTGCTCCCGCACACCCACCCAACAAGCCAAATTAACACGATACATCCCGTCGTTATCAATCATTACCTCCCACTTCCCCCTCAAACGTGGGAAAATCAAGGCAGTTGGACGAACTCTACAACAATTTTTTCTAAAGCTTGTGTCAGTGGGATGTGCCATTTATGAGGGTACTGCGACCAGAGGAGCGCGTAAACTCGAGGTTCGAGCTTCGCTCCAATATGCCTAGCAATGTCGGGCCAATTGCTAAGCCCAGGGCTAAAGTTACCCCATTACTGAGAAAATGGACTCAGAGCGATGAAAACACTTTGGATCTAGACCATCCGACCGAGTTACAAGATGTCCTGAAGATGTATGACTTTGGAAAAGGATCTCGAGCACCGCACGATGCTTGTATTTCGCCAACACGTCAAGTTTTTCACCATAGATCGACCAGCGGTACTTCTCAGTTTTCAACTACCACCGCTGGAAGTGGACAAAGGACCGGATCCTTCGTGCACCCTTTTCAGCAAACACCAAGACCCTACACTCCACCAATAATAGCTGCATATCAAGAGAGCTTATATCCATGTGAAAGAGCCAACACGGTAAACGATGATGAGATCGATCCCCAACAACGCAGCTTTCGATTGCCCATAAGTTACCCAGCTCGTCGTTCTCACTCACTTGCAGCGGCATCATCTTCTCCCTTGACGCAACAGCCTCCCATACAGAAAAAGCTGTCCTCCTCTCGCCTAGCTGTAGCTAGTTCGTATTCAAGCCTGCGAAATCAATCTAAGGCTACTGATCTTACAAGTACTAGCGACTCCCTCTCTTACTCATCCGGTTGCGCAACAGAACGAGGGTTTCGACTTCGCAGTCGCTCTGAAGTTATCAGTCGCAGCCGCGCTCAAAGCATACAAGAAGCACGTCGTAAATTTCAGGAAAAAGAATCAGTGAAAGAAGAGAAAGCTGCGAGGGAGGAAATAAAGCAATTAGAAAAGCGTCAACAAAAGGAAGCCATTAAGATGGATCGCTCCCACCGTCAATCTATCACCAGCGATGCCACCCGCTCAAAACGTTCCCGTTCCGACTTAACATCACCTGAAAAGGGAGAGGCCTTCATGGGACGAGCCGATGGAGAGATGTTGCCAGAACAATTATTCATATCCGAAGAGCCATTAGAATCGCAATGCAACTGCTCAAACGCTAAGCAGCGAACTCACTCGGCATGGGCGAAATTCCTCATGTGGTTTCGTATACGCCTCTTAAGAATCAGTCGTAAAGCCTCAAAACGCTAAGCAAAATAAGGGGAACTAGCAAGTATATGTTTTGCTATACACTTCAACAAAATCAAGGCAGCCAACACACGTTGGATGGCACTTTTCTCACAAAAATACATGTACTTGCAATCTTGCTTGCAGTTTACAACGCACCGCGATGAAATACACGAACAGGCGTTCGAGGATTAGGGGGTTTAGGAGGGAACAAACGGGCTGATGAATAACTTGGAGCAATGAGCGTGGCGTTAGGGTTAGGTTAAGTTTGGATACTTTATGATGGAATTTTAGCCTGCATGAGGTGGTTGGAAAGCACGGAGCGATGTTTCACGCGTTAGGCTTGGGGTTGGGGAGGCAGTAGTGAATACGGAGAACCCTGTGATATTGCGGCTTTTCCTTCGTGGGACCACATTGCAGATAAACTATAAATGAGAGTCATGCGTCGCGGGGCGATCTCTTGCATGGGTCTGAGTGAAAACAATTAGAACCTGTAAGATTGGACAGGAAGAATCGACTACGTCACTTGACTGTTCCAGGAAAGAGTACCGAAATCCGATTTTGAAAATGATCCACATCGTCTCGGCTACCGGCGTCTAAATGGTCAATTAGTATGCACCTTCGCCATAGAGCCTTGACAGAAATAAATGCTCCGGCAATTGTAAACGTGATGTCTACCAGCAGTTTAATCAAATCACACGACTTGATTATGCGTTGCTTCATCCAATCCTTCAGCCACCAATTCCAAAAAGTCTCATTCCTAACACCAAACTCTACGTAACCACGATGTTTCAGACGGTGCAAGACAAGGTCTCTCGTGTCTGTGGCAGGTCGAATACAACTCGCCCCCTAGCAAACTCAGCCCAACCTTCGCAATTAATTTCATGTGATGTGAGTACGCCGCTCATGATACCGAGAGGAGCGTGGAGCCTTGAATTTGTCTTTTAGAATAAGCTCTACCCAACAGCCCACGGACGAGAGAGAACTGGATTTCCCACGATTCCCGAGTGAAACTGACTATAGTAGCTACCCGAAACAGAATACCGCGGCACCTCTAAAAAATGCTAGATCAAGGCCCGTCCTTGCCCATAAATCCTAGCGCCATGAAAAAATTCATGATTAGTAGCTCGGAAAAACCACACGATCTAGGCCTAGAGAAATTCCGGCGCCAAGCCAGACTCTTATCCCAATCAACCGACCAACGTCATCACTGCCAAAAGTGGTAATGTGATATTGAAAAAATCTAGCAGCTCTACGAGATTTCATCTTGCAAAATATCTGAACTCGCATCTCTCAGACTCCGACGTTTTTACTGAGATATTCAAGGTCCGCACGGTCTCCTCCCGTCACTAACTGTAGTCAACACGATTATCAGCATTACAGCTTACCTCAAACCGTTTTACATTCCCAAACTTAAAATGGGGAGTATCGACCTCCAACGGTTGATCCAAGTAGATACCCGGGCCAAATCAGGGATGATTGACATGTTTATTTTCTAGTCTGCACTCCTGATGCCTTATTTTGTTCCGGGGATCGGCCATCAGAAAAGATAACCTTCAATTTGGCGTATGCTGCAATTGACGAGGTTCCGTACGTATTGCATACTTAATCTCTGCAAAATCTGAGCAGCTTTTAAGGGACGGCCTCGCTAATCACATAGAACAGATCCAGCATCCCTTGAAAATTCTTGATCTAAAATTGTGCTCATACATTTTCCAGGTATGGCACGACAGAAGAAGTTGAAGAAAGATGATACCTTGAATTCAGAAGATTTGGTACACAGGAAAACAAGCCCTCGGAAGTTTGATGGCATCATAGCGTAATGATATTTTAAATACTGGTAGAAAGATACCTCACCAAAGGACGTCACCCACATTAGAAATTAAATATTTTCATTGTTAAAAAGATGATAGCGGCGAACTATCTTGTCATAGAGGGTCAATTCAGGAAAATTCAGCTCTTCTCGTGGGACATGTAACGAATCGAACCAGCCTTTAGACTATTGATTACTATTTTTGCTCTTTCTGAGTCTAAGACTTTTTAGTTTATGTAGGTCTTCTTTACCTACAGGTTGAGGATACATATCCGGTTGTATATCCCCTCCTTCACCTCCCATACAGCTCCCCTCAAACAGGTCCTCACTCGATCATACACTAAGAGGAGCCCTTTGCCCTTCATTATCCCCCCTTCCAGCCAACAAAACGATGGCCATTTGCGGGTGTGTGGCAGCCAGGAATAATCGCAAAAACCACTGCGTTCGGAGCTCTTCTAATACCGACATAAGGAATAAATCCGAAGATATATTGCCACTTCCGAAGCGTTCGAAGAGGCCGGTCAGCTGGGAGCTGCAGACTTATGGGTACCTCGGGAAATTCACACTCTGCCTTTCTAGCCTCCTTCCAACTCCTTCCCAAAGGTCGTGCTGAAATTTCAGAAAAGTCTTGACAGAGCGTGATTGTTGTATGGTAGCTTAGCCTAACTTCTTTTGTGCCGTCCAGGGCGCTGAGGAGTGCCGTTGACTCATTGACAGAAGAAGCCCTCCTGGCTAATTAGCCGAAATCTCGTTCTTGGCGCCTACCAACTTCCCTGTGTCGAAAAAAGCTCAAGAACTGTGTCTCAGTGTCCTTCGAGAGATATTCTCCCCTTCTCGTCCTATGTCCTGGTAGCCTTTCCTTTCTCAGGTTGTAGAACAATATTAGAGCAAAGGACTCCCATGAACCAAAACAAAAGCTTTGTATATCAAAACTTAATCTCATCCTTGCGGGTATACTTAGCAATGTAATTTGACAGTGCGAGATGGCCGGTGATTGAGAAGGCAAGCTCCTGTTTCCAATTGGAGCAACTCCTATATCGATATTTAAGACGAGATTAAATGTGGTTAGAAAGAAGTTGAGGACTCGAATGAGTATGATAAGGCCAATACTACTGAGAAGTCGTCAAATATAGATACGGTCATGTTTGCTTTGACTTGGATTCGGATGTGAACCTTCTTGGCTATCTCAGGTATGTGGAACATACTTAGAGGTTATACCTGTACCACCGGAAAGCGAATAATTATTTTTTGCCGGCTTTGACGACTGTTGTTGCACCTTGTTTGGATGCTCCTGTGCAAAGTATACGTCTACATCTGGGTCAAATCGCTCTAGCTTGGCTAACGGCTTTCCCCTCTTTTCCTACTTCCCCACTTCGAATCAGGTGATGTAAAACCACATATTTCCATGGCTGCGGACGGGGAAACTGTTCAGGAAGAGGGAGAGAGATGTGTGTTAATTTTACTACTTGAACAGGACTATCTAGCATCTTGAGCACCTCTCTGGCCCAGGCCACACATTGTTCAGTGTTCCTTGCCTCTTATGTTGCTTAAAAGATTATTTATAACTGTTGAATATGACATATCTTGGAATGCCAAGAATAACAAATTAGAATGTCTGACTAATCAGATTAGTCAGTTCCCCCTCCTATATAGTAATACTTGCATGTCCCATATAGCTATAGACTCAGAAAGGACAATAAAACGAATTAATAAAACATAATAATAACAATAACATACTGGTGGCCGCGTTCTAGGAGTGGAAAAACTCATGGACACGTCCAGGGAACGAGATACTATCTGGTCATCGAGCTTCGGCAGACCCTGAACAATGGAAAGCCGCAAATATTATTACAGATAAGACAATAGGCAGAAAAAGGATAACATATAGAAACACACCCTCAGATATCCACCTGAACCCTAGCAGGGCCCAAAGCAGTATTGCAGTTCAGATAAGAATTGAGCACATTGGTCTCAATTCTTATCTGTATCGAAGGAAAGTCCCCGGAGTGATTAATCCAAAATGTCAGTGTGGATATCCGGCTCAGAATGTCAAACATATGGTCTTGGCGTATCCTCAGTGGGCAATGGGAAGAGGAGAAGTGCTTCGAAAGGCAAAAGACAGGTCATTTGCGGCAATGATGAACAGCCCAGATGATATAGAGAGAATCAAAAAATGGATCCTGGCAAAAGGCTAGTTTGAACCATTCCGGCTAGTAGGAGAAGTGGAAATAGCATTGGACGAAAAGATGAGACGATGTGGACAAGGATAAGACGGAATTCACACTGTATAAACAGTGTAAACGCACTTCCTGTAGGAAACCTCAGAAAACCAATAGGCACGAGACAAACAGTTTTGGGGTGTTTTTACTGAATTTGGTTTCCTCCTGTTTAAATGTTACAGCTAAATGTACCTGCATGGGCCCATAGGGTACCTGAACGGGCTAAATGAAAGCAAATCAAATACTCCGCATTAAGAGTTTAATGCACAATGTTATTTATCTCATACTAGCATTCCAGTAGATAATTGTATTGAAAATTTATGTCACATCATACTTAGACCTATCACTCTCCACACATATATTCAGCGTTATATACCTGGCCTATATATCTGTTCTATGTAGATCTACACCTACACGGATCATGACTAATGATCCATGGAGATTCATAAATACTGGACAAAACCAAAGTCGATAATAATGTGCTCACACAATCTAAACTTTAATCTTGTCAGCAAAGACGAATTCTTCAGCTTCCAGTGGTGCCGGTGAAATCGCTCAGTATGCTCCGCATATTTGGGATAGCCAAGAAGAATCGCAACCAAATCGAAGTCGAAAGCACTCGCAAGCACATCTAATTCGACGACTTCTCGTCAATGTCGGATCTATCATTCTCACGCGAGTCCTCCACCTCAATCTTTCCACACCACCTCGCCTCAAATACCCATAATGGCGTTACTCCAATTGCAATCGGGCATTTGACTCATAAAAAAACTGGCCATCTCCCACTACACATTTACGACGCTATGTATACCCACGAAGAGGAATTTAGGTCATAATCTACAAAGCTCAGTTTTTGGTCTATGGGGGTCCGTTGCTCTAATGGTGTTTCATATCTTGAGGAAGGACAGGCAGCTGGAACGTGGGACGAACGAGTGAAGAGGTCACAAATGGGCATGCTGGGACGCACATTTTTTGAGTGTCTTCGACTTAAGGTTGTCTGTGGGCGCCGAGGCAACGATTTAGGATGGTGCTACCGACACTATAAAAACAGGCAATGATGGCAGGTGGTTTGGTCCGCCTTCTAGTCGTCACCTCCCCGAATTAAAGTCTGGGTAGCCTGGACACCTACCACACTCAAGAAAGGGAGGACTATGAGGCCATGTCTCGCGCGGCGGCTATATACAAGATGGCAAAGGCATGTTAGGGTAGGCAGAGGTTTTCCTGTTTTCCCTTTGGTGGATATTAACGGTTGAGGGAAGGGTGAAAGTCCCTAGGACAAAGGTCTCGAGTGGCATCAGTATATACACCCACTACATGAGTAGTCCAAGTGTCAAACTGAGTTATTGTTGTATATAGTCGTCGGAGAAGCTAGTACTCTCCGTGTCATGCTCTTTGAGTGCAGGGCTTGTGCCCGTTACGAATAAATTTTCACCTTCATCTTCCTTCAATACTATATCGGTCTGACCGTCGACAGCGATTCTGCTCTCACTTCCATCCTAGCTCAAGCCCAAAACTTTAACAGAAATGTCGTAAAATAACTTATATTGCCAATCGAAGAAATCGGATGTATGTAATAAAAAGAGCTCTTTATCAATGCCAAATTAAGAACAATAATTAGTCGCTAAAATTTGGGACTACTAAGTAGTAATTACATTTTTATGAAACCAGCGATGTGTTAGTTTGGTAAATAAAAAGATAGAGAGTATTGTTCACGAAGCCAAAAGTTGAAAATAGTTCTTGAATTTTGTTATAATCGCGGTGCTAAGAACACACGGCCCCTTGCCCTCAGTTTTTTTTTTTTTTTTGCATCAGATTTTAATTGCGTATGCAGCTATCTAGCTATGACACAATATCAAAGAAAAGTACAGAATAGATGATTCAACGTAAAGGAAGAGCACTCATGCCTCAGATTTCATTTGCAGGTACCATTGCGAAGTTATGGTGGCTTTTTCTTCACCCCAAGTCAACCCTCATCCGTGAATACCCACCCAGGGTAACGTCTCAAAAACCCTGAGTTATCCAGACATGCCTTCATCATCTTTCAACTTTTCTCCGCGCGGTATGTGATCTGAGGTGTCTCTTTCCCAAGTGGAGTAGGTGCCCAGGCTACTCAAACCATACCAGAGAACACCACCAGGAGGCGGACCACGACACCTTCCATCGTTGGCTTGTTTTTGTAGTGTCAGCTGCATTCTCACAAGCGAAGTCTTGGCGCGCACAAAGCTCAATTCGTAAAACTACTTGCCAACATTCGGGATTTCACTCCCTTCAAGGTTATATCCTTCCTTTGCATCATCTTGTAAACTTGTCCTGATCCCTCTCACGTCCATCCCAAAGAACTGTCTCCCAGATTTGTGCGCCACGCTTTGCTTCCTCCGTCGGGTGTAAATATCGGCGTGGGCGTGTATCTGGCGACCAGCTAAGGCCAGAGAAAGTCGACAAGAGGTGTGGTCATTGGGATGAGGATATACTAGGTCGTACTTGTAAACTTGATGAGGTTTAGGTAGGAATCGATTTCGTTGGGAGTGAAAGATTGATATGGTGGAGTAATTTGAATCATTGCCTCGTGGGCCAACTTGTTCGGTATTGCGAAGTTTGACTGAACTTGGCTCTGGGAGAATATTTCACTCCCAGGTTCGTAGAGGACACCGCGTACAGGTGTTCAGTCTTGCCCTCCAGTGTACCATAGTTGTAGACAGTATAAAAAACAACATCTTTATCCCAACGTACATTGTTATCTGATCAGATACCGAGGCACAGCCTATCCAACATCAGAGGAAAGCTATGAAAGATGTTGTTGGGTGTGTATCATGGGCTACCATCAATCTCAAGGAAGAAGATTCTATAGACACAAAATTTTCAGAAAAGCTGTGTGCAAAGTTCGGAAGAATATCTGCCGAGCCGAAGTAGATTAAGATGTATTATAATTTAGGCGAGGGCGTGGCTTAATACAGTTGACAAATTGTACTTTAACCTAGCTTTTTTCTCTGCAAGTTATCGCGGATCTCATGCTTTGTAGCTTTATGATAGTCTCTTAAAGACAGCCATGTTTCACCTTTGATTAATATATCTTGACGAGATCTGTAGCCAAAGTAGCCTTTTTATCAGGGATTGACTCTGATTTATGCCTCTAAGGATTTGCCAGTCACGTCAACAATAGCTAAGAAAGTAGGAGAATAGCTAGTACTGTTTGGCCATCTATTCTAATTGCTCATGGCTTGATCAGGAACTTATTGCAAACTCCGTGATAAAGTAGCTGAAGATACGGCGTAGAATACTATCTGAAGGATATCATCATATTTTTCGATCTTCCCGTTTGTTTGTGGTCGGTGAGGCATCGTGATATTTTGATTTACACTATTGTTTTTCCAGAAAGATGCTGACACTTAATGATAAAATATTACCTGTTATCTGTAATTAATTATTTCGAGTCGAAGATTATATATTTGTTCATGTTCTTCTATCCTGATCTCCCCCAAATTCATTTCGGAGAACTGCCTCGTGTGATTGTACGCAACTATTTGTTTCTTCCGGGGGATGTTAATGTCGACATGGGAATATTTTCGGAGGCCACCTAGGGTCAAAGATTAAGTTGATGCGAGGTGTGTTCATTATAATAAGCCGTCTTTGGATCGTATTTAAAAGCTTGCTGAGGCTTTGGTGGGAATCGATCTTGCGTGGAGTAGTATATCGATTTGATGGAGAATCTTGAATCATTGTCTCTTGAGCCACCTTCTGTGGGTTTGAGAAATGACTAAACCCGACTCTGAAGGATTTTTCACTCCTTCATTCGTATAAATGAATAAGGACATGTGTTGATTTTTCGCCCCTATAACCGTGGGTAGCATGTGTTGGGATAGAAGGAGGGCTTCTCTAACAGCCGCTGTGGCACTTCGAACTCCAATATTTGTTCATTTATAGCGTTATTTTCGTCTTTGTAATCGTGGTAAATAATGTAGAAAGCACACCTTTGAAAGAAGAGAAAATAATTTAGCTAAAAGTTGGAGAGTGAGCTATAGTATCCATCACCATTAAATTATGCGGGGTTTTTCCTATTACTATTTGTCGGGCATATATGAGGCTGTAGCCTTGACCTCCTTCTTCACATCTGCCTAATTTCACAAAAGCTCGTAGCAGAGCAACAAAGAGACTTAAAGCTAGATAATCAGAGCCGTTTATGGCCAAACGCGGCTCATAGTATTGCCTCAAAATCACATACGACGTGGGTGATTCATGGTCAATCTCACTACCCAGCACAGCGACGCCGTTAGGACTCAAGGAACACTCATCTAATACTCAAAGATGACAGAAACAAACAATGATGGCGCTGCAGCCACTGAGGATCTCTCGCCGGCTGCTGCCAATTCCAGCGCCGCGCCGAAAGCCGCAAATCCCATTGTGACCAATCCAACCGTTCCTCTCACATCGCATCAAGATTCTGGGCAAGGAAAACGACCGCGCGACGCGCGCCTCATTCATTTACTGCTCTCCTCCATGGGATGTACGGCTTATCAAGAACGGGTGCCGTTGCAACTCCTCGATTTCGCATACCGCCACTCCTCGTCCATCCTCTCAGACGCCCTTCATCTCTCGTCTGATGCCTACATTTCACAACAAACTCGCGCACGCGATGCACCTGTCGGTGGACACATGAGAGATGATGGTCAGGTCAGCGCCAACGCCGTACAGCTGGCCATACAAAGTCGATTACAATATCAGTTCGGTGGGGGAAATGGCGCCAGTGGTTTGAGCAAAGAGTTCTTACTAGAGCTAGCACAGGCTCGTAATCGCGTGGCCTTACCTCGGGTATTGCAAAATGAGTGGGGCGTGCGGCTACCAAGTGAGAGATTCGTGTTGACGGGTGTGCCATGGGGACTGAGGGGGGACTGGGTGCTCGAGGAAGAAGAGACAAGTACAAACAACGCTGGCCCTGATAACAATGAGGCAATGGAGGGTGTCGAGATTAAAGATGAAAACATTGAGGAAGGAAATGAAGAAGGAGGAACCATGGATGATTTATTTGGCGCTACCACTGACATTGACGTAGATATGGACAAGGAAGAATGATGGCTTCCTCGACTTTACCTCAATTTTAGGAAGCCTAGGTATCAAGGATATCTCAGAATTCTTAAGTCTCGTCAAAGAATTTTCGGACGAATTAGGCCTCACCAATGCATGAATCAACTTCCCGCTAGCTCAGACTCTTTATTCACAAACGAGCAACGCAATTATCTATGGAGTAAAGGTTCTTTCATGCTGGAGAACCTTATCTTTACTTAGCATAGAGGCTCTCTGGAATTTTCCAACATAAATACCCGCTCGGCCTCAATGCCCTTCAAGCCAAAACCCTTTTTTTCAGCATCAGCTCGATTCTTCATGGTCAGACCTTTCGGAAACCTTGATTACGACAATTTCCACAAATCGAATTTTGTTGAAGTATCAGTCACTGAGCCTCAGAATACATGTGACTTGATTTGTAAGCTGGGCTAAACTAGGGTCTATAGAATGTATAGTAAATGTAGAACTTAGTAGATAGTACACTAATATACGCAATAAGCTTTAGGCATTTACCAGCAGTACAGTTTTCTAACCATATCTTCCTTCAACAAATTTTATATATTTAGATTCTATCGTGACCATATTTTGTGTCTTCTTGTTCTTGATCCATATAGGACGAACCTGTAAATATTTTTAAATAACACAGGAAATTCCAGCATCGTGCAAACTTGCTATACGCCGCGTCCTTTGGCGCCTCCCGAATAAATTTTCTTTCTCACATCATCACCTCAGTACAGATAGTCGAAAGACGTTTAGGGCTGAGTGGGCTTTCCTAAGCATCATTCTAAATATATTCTCAGGCCAGTCGCCCTCTGACAGTGAAGTGTGCGTAACAAGCCGCTCCCTCCTCGATCCACAAAACTTCATTCGCACTGAAGCTTATCGTCAAATTAATATATAGCTATATCGCACTGGAACTTCAGTTTTAATCAATAGACAGATGAGTGAACGACCTAAGGATGACATATAATGTAAATAGATTCAAAAATATCGGTATTAAATTCGATAGGCTCTATTATTAGCTTCTATAATCATTAAGCATATCAAGTGAAATAAGCATTTATATATTTAATCTATTTATATCACATCTGGTGCTCAGGCATCCATCTACTTCTATATTTATTAATATTTAAGCTCAAGTTTATTGCTATTTCTAGTAATTTAATCAGCTATGAAAGGTAGATATGATCAGAAACTGTTCTGTGGAAAATTTCTATATTTTTCGTTATATCCTTTTTGTACTAAATATGAAGTCCTGCATTTACAGTAAAATTCATAGACCACAGTTCATACCTTTATACAAATCAAGTCTCATACATTCTAGGGATAAGTGGCTGATACTTTAACGTACGTTGATAGCACCAGGAGGGCAAAGTCCTTATAGACAGCGTCTCTCACATAAGATACCAGACAAAATAGGAATTTGCTGGATCCCCGGACAATCTAGCATCCAAAGAAGCCATGCTCATACTTCCGACGCCTTCCTGTCATTTCACTCGCAGCAGCGAAACCTGGATCAAGAAAACAACCTACTTAGCCTTGGATGAGTTTTGGGAGAATTATGCTCTACAATTATATCGAGACCCCGACATTGGAATCTTATCAAGCCATCCTGACAAGCCAACATTACCTAGGCCCCTCCTGGCCAATATATGCTGCGCCAGTTTAGGCCTCGGCGGTTTCGCCTCACACTACGAGCGAATCAACTGCGAAAATACGTACATCTACTGCAACTGTGGCGAATACAGGTCTACAAGAAGTTTTATGAGTTGCAAACTACCAACTCCATGATTTCCCAGGTCGCCCACGAAATAAATAGACATCTAAGATATTGTCCCTGTACATTTCAAGTGGCCTGCAGACTTGCTGAATTGATGGAAGATATCAAGTTCATTACTAGTATCTGCTCCAGATCTCTGCCCAATGACAGTCAATCATCTTCACGAACATGCTCTGTAGTAATAGCCGTACAAATAGTTATCTCAATTGGGCGGTGAATAGAGGCATAATACTGGCTAGCGTCTTGGCAGAGACGGCTACTGAATAGTAACGTAATCTGAACCCAAGGAGAAAATAGAAGCACACTTACTGAACCCACATCCGCTTTACAAAGTGAATTACCCCTGTGAAACCTACATGCTCGAAATCTCTCCATCCTGCTATCAAAATATGAATGGAGAGAACAAGTGATAGACTATGGAGAAATTGTTTGATCTGATTTTAATTATTCTGTCTTGACGATTACTAGGCAGCTTATATACATCTATTCTCAGTAATCTACAAAAAATTTCTGTGTCCTCAACGCAATCAGACATCTAAACAATATAATACCACAAGGCATATGTTGTAAATATTTATTTACAATATGTAAGCAGACCTATGTTAGTCTGGGTTTTCGCGCCAGTCCAAAAGCGAAAGTAAGATCTACGCGCACAGATGTTTGGCTACTGGCAATACTCAAGGGAGCGCACAAGGGGATACTCACACAATATAGTCCTAGGCTCGACTCGTGGTAGTAGATAATTCTATACCTTTACTCTTACATTCTTGACGATTCACGTGACATTTACACGAAGCCCCTCTAAGTTTTACATGGTAGCATTATTCTTGGTTGTTCAGCAAAAATTCGACGATTGAAGTTTCATCAGCAACTTTGGTATATCGTGGACGGATTGTTTGTGACGATTGTTTAGAAGGGAATTTGATATCTGTGTAAATGTCGTCCTTCGGATTATCGAAGGTGGATCGGGAAATCGCTGCCCAGGGCACCGATTTGAATCAGACTGCTGTAGAAAAGAAGCAGTCGGGGAAAAATATTGCTGGTCGTTCAGGTCGAGTGCCGGGTAACTTCAGCAATGAGTTCGACTTCATATCGAGCGGAAGCACGAGTGAAAATCTGAGGTCTGGATCAAGAGGAAAAGATTCAGACAAACGATCCTTCGAACAAAAGGATCGGGATGATGACGAATGGTGCAAGAAGCACTCAGAAGAAGCTACATCTTCAAGTAGGTCGGAAAGAGATGGTGATCGCAGAGATGCACCGAATGACGACGAAGATTTAGGGGCAGGATGGGACAGGCCCGCTAGAACGGCCCCAAAGAACGGGAGCAAAACCTTGCTCGAGTGGAACCTTTTCGATTGGAAACCACCTCAGTCAGCCTTTCTGAGAGGAATCAAAAATTGGTCCATGTACCGAGAGGCTGTGTTACTACAGCTAGAGTGTATTGGATACGAAGCAGGGATGAAGTTAACGCCACTAGACGAAGTGAGACTTGCTGCTGTCATCCAGCGAACTACAACGGAGGAGACAGGAAGTCTAGTCGTAGGGATGAAACGAGGCACAGAGATGATGAGGTTGTTCGAACGAACCTATCGTCAGGTTGGTGAAGTCCAACAGGAGGCCGTTTGGGGAACTCTTATCGCCCTCAAGTATGAAGGAGGATACCCTGTGGAGTACGTGACAAAGTTTAAGACACGTGTTAGGGACTACATTTCCACAGGTGGGACTCTAGCAGAGAGACAAATCTCCATTATCTTCAAGCAATCGACGAAGGATAAAGCTGGGAGGTGGAATTCAATGGTCTCCACCATCGCTCGTTTTCAAAGCTGGTCAGCAGAAAATCTTATTCAAGATTTTATATCTCACCACTACGACAGGATCGGAGAATCGGGCAAAGAAGAGAGGCTCAGGAAATCTCAGCCGGTGAAGAAATACTTGAACAACGCCCAAGGTGAACAGAATACAAGTGACCAAGGAAAGTCGAGAATAAAGGGAAAAGGCAACAACCCTAAGAAAAAGTTTGCCATCCGTTGCTATAACTGCAAGAAAGAAGGACACATTGCCAAGAACTGTCCTGAGAAAAAAGAAAAGGAGGCACAAAACTCTCATGCCGCACACAAAACATTGTCGATCGACATAGGCCCACCGGCTGCAATAGCTAACGAATATTGCCAAATTTCCGAAGAATTCTCTGGGAATAGCTACGCTGCTCAAGTAGACCCACAGGTTTACGAAAACATGGTCGATTTCTACGAGAATGAAATGGCGCGTCGTCGTGGCGAGCCAGTAGATGATAAAAAGTTGCTCGAGTCGCAATCCCCAGGAGCTTCCATCAACTTCACACAGCAAATTCTAAGCGCATCTGGAGGAAGTGGAGTTGCAAGCCGCTGGCTATTTGATACGGGTGCCGATGTAGATGCCACAAACTGTCGGAGAAACTTCAAGCCAGGCACAGTTGTAGAGCTAAAGCCTAACCAATTCCCAATTCAGACTGGAGGTGGAATTGTATGCGCGGAATGCATCGGAGAAATTTGGCTATCACTCACCGGGCCTGGCGGCAACCAAACTTCAATGAGGTTGAAGTACGTGGTATACTTGAAGGTATTCCCACTAAATATCATCAGTGGAGAACGACTCTACCGAAGTGGTGGTTACCTGGATAAAAATAAGATAGTGAGCCCTAATGGCGAAGTCCTGTCTTATATAAACGCGGAACGTCGAGGATTTTTCTTGTGGTTGTTTAACCATCCAGAACCGTTAAAGTTGACAGGCTACAAAAAAGCAGTGAACCTCACCTCGGTGGATAGTATTCATCAAAGTGAAAAAGAAACCTCCGAACGAGACCCTGAGGTAAAGGAATTTACAGAGGCCTATCAAGATTGTTGGAAGAGTGGTGTTTTCAACATGACCAATGACGTGATGAAACGCCTGATCCTATGGCATAGGCGCTTATGCCACCCCAGCGCTGAACGACTCAAATGGACGATTAAAAATACAGTTGGTATCGACCTACTGCCATCACAAGTTGAAAATTTGCCATGCGAAGCGTGCGACATGGGCAAATCAATAAAATATAAAACATGCGATAGACGACCTAGAATGAGAAACGTCGGTGAAGGTTGGCATTGCGATGTAGGAACCTTAAATCCGGTCACAATGGAGGGCTACGGATACTTCTGCCTCACGACAGATGACGTTTCGAGGTACAGAATATTCCGGGCCTTGAAAAAAAAGAGCGACGTCGCTGATGAGCTAAAGTCAATTCTGTCGAAAACAAACTCCGAACTGAGACAGCGCCATGGACTTCGGGTGAAACGCCTATCAATTGATGGGGGTCGTGATTGGGGTCTAAACACTCTCCAAGACTTTGCTGCAAAAGAAGAAATTGATGTGATCATCTCCGCACCAAATAACCAGTATCAGAATGGTGTATCAGAGAGAGGAATCCGCTTCGTGCAGGACGCAGCACGATGTTGCAGCATTCAAATGAAAGTTCCATCGATTTTCTGGAACCATATGTTGGAAATGGTGTGCTACACCTTAAACTGTACATCTCAAAGTTCAGTAGAAGACAAGAAGACGCCATGGGAAGTATATTGGTCACAGATTGAACCTGATTGCGCAAAAACCAAAGTGGATCACTTGTGGATACCAGGAACCTTATGCATCACCCACGTCGACGAAAATCACCGTGTTGCGAGCGAAAAACTTGATGCCAACGGCACAAAAAGTGTCTTCCTCGGCTACAGAGGAAGAAAGAACAAACTTGTTTGGTTACTTGACGGTGGAAGATTTATCGTGTCGCCTCAAGTAACGGCGTACGAAAATATCGGCCCAGGCTTTGGCTGGGCAGCAGACCCAAGAGAAATTGTTCGATCGCTCCCTAAGCATGTTCAGGATAGGCTTAAATCTAGAAAGAAAGACTATGCAAGAAATGAGGATTACAACACTCCCCAGGATGACAATCAGCAGCCAATATTGCCAAGAGGGCGTGGTCGTCCTAAGTACACCATCGAGCGGCCCTACGACAATCAGCAGATGTTAACTCTTGATGCTCCGCTTGATACGGACAATGAGATGGCAATAGTGCTGCTTGAACTTAAAAATAGTGAGAATCCTGCAAAATTCCCTGAAGACATATGCGACGCAGTAACAGGACGAAACTTTGGGAAAATGAACTTGGCCTCCACATCCAACAAGATGGACCTATTTCACATGACTCGGAAAGCCATCGATGGACAGGAATTTGGCCTGCACAGCGATGGTGATGAAATCTTCCGCATAATGGTTAACCACTCTGGCGCGTCCTCATACCTAGTCGAATCATCACTCGATGAACCTACGTTTTCCGAAGCTATTAAAGGCCCCGAGAGACGCGAGTGGATAGAAGCCATCAATCAAGAGATTGAAGGTTGTTTGTCTCGTGAAACCTTTAAGTTCGTATCACGAACAGCTGTGAAAGATAGAGGGCGTCTGGTTGCATCCAAATGGGTATTGAAAAAGAAATATAAGTCAAACATGGAACTTGACAAGTTCAAGGCTAGAGTGGTGGCTAAAGGTTTCACGCAGACAAAAGGAGTAGACTTCAACGACACCACTTCAATAACAGCTAGGTCAGCTAGTTGGAGATGCCTAATGGCATTAGCCTCGCTGAAGAGCTGGTACATCCTCCAAGCTGATTTCATAGCTGCATATCTTGCAGGTGACTTGAAGGAAACTGTTTTCATGGAACAGTTCCCACGTCTGAAAGAGTATTTCGAGGAACACCCAGAAGCCGCAAGGAGGTTTGGCTATTCATGCACCAGTGTCATCGAGCTCAAAAGACCTTTGTATGGTCTGAAGCAGTCAGGGGCTTGTTGGCAAGATAAAGTCAGGCGCATCATGATGGATAGAGGCTACAAACCTTTGATTTCTGATAACGCCATTTATATAGGCAAGACAAAGGGGATTATTGTGGCCTCTTATGTCGACGATTTCCTATTTTTCGGTCCAAATATGGGCGACCTCAAGTCACTATCACAATCTCTGAACAGCGAAGTCCCATTAAACGACTTAGGTGAGGCACACTGGTTCTTAGGCGTCAGAATCCATAGATCATCGCCAACTGGATGCGTAAGATTAGACCAGGAACAATACCTCGAGAGATCCTTCCAAGAATTCGGGATTTCTAGAAAAGGTATCGAAACCCCAATGTCACCAGGTAGCAGGGCAGAGATGAGAAGAAACACAAGTAAGGCAACTGCAAAAGACCTGAACGAGTTCCAAAGGCTAGTTGGCAAGTACAACTTCTCCTCCTGTATGGTTCGATGCGACACATCTCAGGCCACATCTCAGATGGCACGATTCATGTGCAACCCATCGCCTAAACACATGCACCACATGTTGAGGATTCCTCACTACCTATCTGGTTGCGCAGACAGGGGTTTATTATATGAGAAAAATCACCGGCACTTAAATGAGTTTGGAGAACACGGATTGTTTTGTGCGGTGGATTCTAGTTTTGCGGATGACCACGATACAGCAAAATCCACGACTGGATACGTAATATTCATGACTGGAGGTCCCGTAATTTGGAGATCAAAATTGCAGAGTACAGTTTCCACACTGACCTGTGAGGCCGAGTATGTGGCCATGTGCGAAGCTGCAAAGGATTGCGCCTGGATTCGAAGCTTCTTGAGCGAACTGGGTGTGATGCCTGATGGCCCTATACCAATTTTAGAGGATAACACGGGAGCTATCAAGTGGGCTACAAGCGATGGCATGACATCGGGCCGACGCCACATACGCGTCAATTACCATTACATTGTACAAGAAATTCGTGATCTCAACATTGCTATACGACAGATCCAATCCAGAAACAACCCTGCAGACGGATTGACAAAACCCCTTAGCGCCGATTTATTCCGGCGCTTCACTGGACAACTAGGGTTGATGGATGGACTTTCGCTTAAGGACTGAGAGGGCGTGTAAGCAGACCTATGTTAGTCTGGGTTTTCGCGCCAGTCCAAAAGCGAAAGTAAGATCTACGCGCACAGATGTTTGGCTACCGGCAATACTCAAGGGAGCGTACAAGGGGATACTCACACAATATAGTCCTAGGCTCGACTCGTGGTAGTAGATAATTCTATACCTTTACTCTTACATTCTTGACGATTCACGTGACATTTACACGAAGCCCCTCTAAGTTTTACACAATATTTATAATATTTAACATCATGTCTGTGCCCAGCACGTGAGTTTTTCACGTACCGTTTAGCCCAGTCTAAATTAAACTACCCGACGTCTGATACAATACCACGCAGACAAAGAAGAATTCTTCAGCTTCCAGTGGTGCCGGTGAGATCGCTCAGTATGCTCCGCATATGTGGGATAGCCAAGAAGAATCGCATCCGAATCAAAATCGAAAGCACTCACAAGCACATCTAAAATCGAAGACTCATCGTCAATGTTGGATCTATCATTCTCACGCGAGTCCTCCACCTCAATCTTTCCACACCACCTCGCCTCAAATACCCATAATGGCGTTACTCCAATTGCAATCGGGCATTTGACTCATAAAAAAACTGGCCATCTCCCACTACACATTTACGACGCTATGTATACCCACGAAGAGGAATTTAGGTCATAATCTACAAAGCTCAGTTTTTGGTCTATGGGGGTCCGTTGCTCTAATGGTGTTTCATATCTTGAGGAAGGACAGGCAGCTGGAACGTGGGACGAACGAGTGAAGAGGTCACAAATGGGCATGCTGGGACGCACATTTTTTGAGTGTCTTCGACTTAAGGTTGTCTGTGGGCGCCGAGGCAACGATTTAGGATAGTGCTACCGACACTATAAAAACAGGCAATGATGGCAGGTGGTTTGGTCCGCCTTCTAGTCGTCACCTCCCCGAATTAAAGTCTGGGTAGCCTGGACACCTACCTCACTCAAGAAAGGGAGGACTATGAGGCCATGTCTCGCGCGGCGGCTATATACAAGATGGCAAAGGCATGTTAGGGTAGGCAGAGGTTTTCCTGTTTTTCCTTTGGTGGATATTAACAGTTGAGGGAAGGGTGAAAGTCCCAATGGACAAAGGTCTCGAGTGGCATCAGTATATACACCCACTACATGAGTAGTCCAAGTGTCAAACTGAGTTATTGTCGTATATAGTCGTCGGAGAAGCTAGTACTCTCCGTGTCATGCTCTTTGAGTGCAGGGCTTGTGCCCGTTACGAATAAACTTTCACCATCATCATGATACAATACCACCCCCATGGAATACCAGTCGCGAGATACTTCTGCAAAATATCGGGGCTACAGGCAGAAGAAATGGCCGTAAGGAATTTATGAGATGGCAAGCATCTCAACCACTTTTGGATCTATTCGTTTTCGCTGACGGTGTTTTTTTTGGAGGGTAGAGCCGGGTCCGGATACGTCATCTATCGAGACCTCACATAGATGGTTGAGAAGGGGACTCTTCTTCTCGGAGCATCGGCCGAAGTGTATGATGCAGAAAAAGTCGGGGCCACTGAAGGCTAAAGTGCCGCTCTCAATAATCCGATGGCTCGATATGTGTGACGACTTGTGAGCCGATAAGTCCTGTAGCCTTCGATGGCTATCGAAGGCAACCTATATTCTCTATCACTCCGAGGATTATCAGCAGACGAAAACTGATACGAGATCGCCACCGAGGCTACGTAAAGGATAGTGCCAAGAGTATCGGAAGCGTTACTCGTGTGGCAGAACAAACCTCTTGTCAGTTTCATTGCCACTGTAAGTGTAGGCTAGATTTAGATACCTCTGGATGTGTATAAGTAGTAGAGTAGACTTGCAGGTAGTTTGCTTCTACATAGATGAATTATAGCTTTACCTTTCAATCGTACAAATGCCCATTCGCTTTCTATATTTGAACTGTGACATATAATTCATCTATCTCCAGTTACGAAAGGTACGACGACTAGTGATACGACGAGAGATATTGCGTCAAGAGACACGACTACGAGAGATACGACGACGAGAAATAAGACGAGAGATATTGCGTCGAAAGATACGACGAAGAGAGATACGACGACGAGAAATAAGACGAGAGATACGACGACGAGAAATACGACGACGAGAAATAAGACGAGAGATATTGCGTCGAAAGATACGACGACGAGAGATACGACGACGAGAAATAAGACGAGAGATATTGCGTCGATAGATACGACGACGAGAAATACGACGACGAGAAATAAGACGAGAGATATTGCGTCGAAAGATACGACGACGAGAGATACGACGACGAGAAATACGACGACGAAACATACGACGAGAGATAAAGCATACTACTTTAACACCACGGAAAAATGCAGTCGTTTCAAGTTCCAAGAGCCAATAATTTGAAAGCACAATGGAAATCAGCAACAAAAATTGAAGAACTTCGTCAAGAAAACAGATGTTTTAGGTGTGAAAAACAAGGCTGCTATGCTAGAATCTGCCCTCTTCTTCCATTGGGAGGCACTTTTCACGAAAAAGACGTTGCTCGCCCAGTGAAAGCGACGTTGGGACCTAACGGCAGGCCTCTACGAGCTATATGGAAGACAGTAGATCAAATTGATAAGCTCAAAATGGAATGCAGATGTTTTAGATGTGAGCGACAAGGGTGCAGTACCAATGATTGTTTTTTACTCCCAGCAATAAATCCTAAGTTCAAAAAGCCAGCAACTATCCTTCCCGAAAATAAAGCGAAATTAGAAGAAAAAAGGGAGAAGAGAAGTGACCACGCATCCATATCATCACTCACGTCATCGAGCTATGATCCGACGAAAGCGGCCAAGAATAAAGACCAGGAACTTAGTATGAACACAAAACCATTTCTCGTTAATGTGCTGATCAACGACGTAAATATGGTACAAGCATTGATAGACAATGGATGTCTGTGTTCTGGGATTATTGAGGACTCATTAGTAGCAAAACTGGGTTTACCTCGCAAGTCAATTTCTCCACGACCTCTTCAGACAGTGGAGAACTCTTCAAAGGGGAAACCGATGGTAAAAGATATAATATACATTTCAATTGACCTTGACGGAAATGTTACAAAAAAACTTTGGCTATATGTAGTTCCTTCCAGTACACACCAGCTGATTCTTGGAAAAAAATGGTTGGAAGATCAGGATGCAGTGATACATTCTAAGGAGCAACGTTTAGAGCTCAGGAAATGCGGTGCATCGGTTTATAGCGTAAAACGTTGGCGCCAGAAGTTTTTAGGCGTAAAGGAACCTAGGGTGGCCTCGATAGAGCTTATGTCTTCAATGGTCAAAACTATTCCCGTATGCAGGGCCTCAATAGAGGATATTAATAAAGCACTACGGACAAAACCATGCCTTACGACAGAGGAAGCTAGAGCACGCCTACCGGACCCAGTGAAAGAATTTGCCCATCTCTTTGCAGACGATAACGGAGCAAACGACTTGCCACAGCCGCGGGACAACTTAGATCATGCCATAAATCTACGCCAAGAAAATGGAAAGGCTCTACAGCCTCCATGGGGACCTTTGTACAGTATGTCGAGAGAAGAGCTCCTTGTCTTGCGGAAAACATTGACAGAACTGCTCGACAAGGGTTGGATTAGACCCAGCAGTTCGGCAGCCGCATCACCAGTACTTTTTGCAAAGAAGCCAAATGGGGGTTTACGGTTTTGTGTGGATTATCGTGGACTAAACGCTATTACAGTACCGGATCGCTACCCACTTCCCCTGTTTAAAGAAACCCTGCGACAGTTATCAAAGGCTCGTTATTTTACAAAGCTAGATGTTAAATCGGCTTTCCACCGCGTGAGAGTTCGTGAAGGGGATGAATGGATGACAGCATTTCGCTGCCGACTAGGGTTATTCGAATGGTTGGTTACGCCTTTTGGTCTGATTAACGCACCGGCCTCTTTTCAAAGATATATTAACGAACATCTACGGGAGCATCTTGATCTAGATGCGACGGCTTATGTTGATGATATCCTGGCTTACACAGACAGTAGTGAGGAAGGACACTGGGAGACAGTTCGTAGTATACTTCGAAAACTTGAAAAGGCTGGACTTTTTCTCGACATTGACAAGTGTGAATTTCTACAAAAACAGGTCAGATATCTAGGCTTTATTGTGAAGGCGGGTGAGGGTGTGGCTGTTGATCCTACGAAAGTCAAGGCTATCCTAGAATGGAATGCGCCAACAACTGTGAAAGGCGTGAGGTCATTTCTTGGCTTTGCTAATTTCTACCGCTGCTTTGTTGAAGGATTTTCAGATATTGCCGCGCCCTTGACTAATTTGACGAAGAATAATGTTGGATGGAAATGGGAACGTGAAGAAAACGACGCGTTTGAAAAGCTAAAGAAAGTTTTTGCGTCAGAACCTGTTTTAGCTCAATGGGACCCAGATCGTGAAACAATTGTAGAAGCTGATAGTTCGGGCTACGCAATAGGTGGTTGTCTTTCGCAAACTGACAGCCACGGACGCATAAGGCCAGTGGCCTATTTTGCGAAGAGGTTAACAAGCGCAGAGGCAAATTATCCAATTCACGACAAAGAGATGCATTCAATTGTAGCTTGTTTGCGAGAGTGGAAGCCAGAACTGATGTCAGTTGCTAAACCATTTACAATCATAAGCGACCACAAGAACTTGGAATATTTCGCTACTAAACGTCTCCTCAACGAGCGACAAGTTAGGTATAATGACGTTTTACAACAGTTTCAGTATAAATTTAAGTGGCGACCAGGACAAAATTGTGAGCGACCGGATGCTTTGTCTAGAAGAGATCAAGACAAACCTACTGGATTTAGTGACGATAGGACGAGAGGACGCGTAATTCAGCTCTTACCTAGTGTGGACGTACTTCCAGCTGTTGTAGGACCCGAGGGGGGTGAAGATAATCTGCAAGAATATGCTGATCGGGCATCTTCAGCCCGGTTATTTGACGATGATGAGGTACAGACATTGTGGAAGATTGGTGTTGAAATTGATGCAGATTGGAGACGTGCCCGTGATGCAGTGCAAGCAGGGGAACGCGGATTTCCGCCAGATTTAGCGTACAAGTTGTCTGCCAACATAGCAGAGTGCAGTGTAGCAGCAGATGGAGTTCTTCGAGGGAGGGAA
This sequence comes from Blumeria graminis f. sp. triticale, assembly GCA_905067625.1. NCBI lineage: Eukaryota > Fungi > Ascomycota > Leotiomycetes > Helotiales > Erysiphaceae > Blumeria > Blumeria graminis. Next base: position 5,966,043 of record LR898472.1, on the reverse strand, counting down.
AATAGAATTTGGGTGCCTAATTACGAGCCCCTGAAGACGGCCATAATGCAGCGTATTCACGATAGCCAACTGTCGGGACATCCAGGAAAGGATAACATGGTCAGTATGATCCTACGTCGTTGGTTCTGGCCCAAGTTGAGGGAATCAGTACGGCAGTTTATCCGAAATTGTGATGTGTGCGGACGAACAACGGTGTGGCGCGAATCGAAAGCGGGATTTCTACGATCACTTCCCATTCCTGAAAGAATTGGTAGCGATTTAACGATTGATTTTGTGACGGATTTACCACCATCAGATGGCTACACAAACTTGATGGTCATAACGGATCGTCTTTCAAAGGACATATTTATTTTTGGTACTGATTCAATGGCCTCGGAGAATTGTGCAAATATCTTTGTTGACCGTTACTATCGCTATTATGGATTCCCTCGCTACTTGACAAGCGACAGGGGTAGTGATTGGACAAGCCATTTCTGGAAAACATTTTGTCAAATCACTGGCATTAAGCAGAACTTGACAACAGCGTACCACCCACAATCAAATGCAAGCGAACGAGCCAACCAAGAGATTTATAAATACTTACGGGTATTCACATGTTACGCACAGGATAATTGGGTGAGCCTCCTTCCAATGGCTCAACTTGCACTTAACTCACGTCCAAATTCCGCGATTGGAGGAATGAGTCCTTTCTTTTTGCGACATGGCTACGAGCTGGACCCCCTCATGGAACCGACACCAATTAAAGCTGAAAAATCTCGACATCCAGGACGAGTGGCAGCAATTAATTACGTACAACGATTGAGAGATGCGCAAGACCTGGCGCAAGCCGCAATGATGTCCGCCCAACAACGGAATGAGCAAAACGCGAATAAAATTCGTCGTCAGCCTGAAAGATTTAAAGTCGGAGATAAAGTATGGCTAGATTTACGTCACATAAAAACGCCGCAGCTCTCTAAAAAGCTGGCCTGGCAACACGCAAAGTACGAGGTTACTGCTGTCCCTGACGCACTAACTGTTGAATTAAACGTCCCTGGTAATATACATAAAAGATTTCACGTCGAGTTAATCAAAAGAGCAGGCAACGACCCACTTCCAAGTCAAGTACGTGATGATGCACAAAATCCTCCTTTAATTGACGACCTGGAAGAATCCGAATATGAAGTTGAAGCTGTCATACGAGCCAGGACAATTCGCCGTGGAAGAGGGGAATATAGGCAAGCCTTAGTCAAATGGACTGGATGGGCTGATCCAACATGGGAGCCACTAGAGTATATTAAAGATACGGAGGCATTAGAAAAGTTTGAGGCTATATACGGCTCAATTGAGAATCATGACGGTCCTTCGAAAGAGACTGCTGGGAAATTTATTGGCCCAGCAGAATCCCATATAAAACAGCGACGAAAAGCTAAAAGAAAAAATAATAATAATAAATTAGAAGAGGGGGGATTGTGACGGCTTGTGAGCCGATAAGTCCTGTAGCCTTCGATGGCTATCGAAGGCAACCTATATTCTCTATCACTCCGAGGATTATCAGCAGACGAAAACTGATACGAGATCGCCACCGAGGCTACGTAAAGGATAGTGCCAAGAGTATCGGAAGCGTTACTCGTGTGGCAGAACAAACCTCTTGTCAGTTTCATTGCCACTGTAAGTGTAGGCTAGATTTAGATACCTCTGGATGTGTATAAGTAGTAGAGTAGACTTGCAGGTAGTTTGCTTCTACATAGATGAATTATAGCTTTACCTTTCAATCATACAAATGCCCATTCGCTTTCTATATTTGAACTATGACAATATGCCACAAATATTACGGTTTGCCTAGATAATCAGGAAGCCGCCCTTCGTCTCCTTGTAGATACTCCTTCCCCTAGTAGCTCCTCTCGTATCGCTTACTTTCGATACCTTGCTACCAAGTGGAAAGAGAGAGAACGCAACCACTTTTCCGAACCAGGTGTAGTCAGAGTGCGGTGGTCTCCAGGACATGTCGGCATACTTGGCGATGAAAACGCTGACGCACTTGCTATACAAACATGTGCAGCCCTTACGCCCCTTTATCTCCAACAATCTCCCGAGCAAAGCGAGATATTATCTCACGACAGCGAGCCCCTATAGCCCTATACTAGTCCCAATATTCTCCTGAACGATGCCAACAGCTGAGGATTAGTGCCAATATTGGGAGCTCCCCCGAACTCGAGAGCCTTAATCGTTACGCTCTCGGTCGCCTTCTTCAGCTCGCTCAGGTCACAGAGACTTTGCTGACTACCACCGCCTCACTCACCACTCGGACGCTCTTCTTATCTGCGCCTGCGGACTAGAAAAGTCTCCCGAGCACTTCTTCTTTTGTCGACTCAATCAGAGTCGGACCTGTATTTGCAGCGGAAATAAACATCTAGCGACGAGAATCCGCTGGATTCTAGGCCCTCTTGAAGTAGCGATAGCGTTTTGTAAATGGCTTCATAATGCCTGCCTTTTCACGGAATTACAACGACGACACAAGCCAGTACTCTAGCCCCTCAAACCTTAACCTACATTCTCTATGGCTCAAATTGAAAGAATATTGGTCTAGATGATGGATAGCTTTCCTATTAATATAGATAATTATCTATTTACTACAGTGCAAAATAAAAGCCTTAGCGGGGGAGTACTTTTGACTTCTTTCGATAGTTCGGGGTGCATGGTAGGTAGGCCCTGGCCAATTTATAACGTGTCGGGCTTATTTAAAAGTATTGGCACGTCGAGTAGTTTATACAGACTAAGCTGGCCAACACGAGACTTTACGGCTGTTTGTTTGTTTTGTTTTTTTTATATTAAAGTCCTAAGCTAAAGCTCTAGGTCCACTATTGGTACAAGACTGGTGGAGCCGGCGGGGATCACTGCTTACAGGCCCAACTCATTCCAACCGCGAGACCCGCTACAGAAAAGTAGAAGGTAAAATATAACTCACAAGACACCACCTACTCCGACTCCGAAATCGAAGCTCCATCCTTCAACCCTAAATCCAAGTACAGAAAATTTTCTCAGAGAAACGACACTTCTCGCATCGATCCCTTTCGTGTCATGCGTTGTGGCAACGACTAGTTCATCTGATCCCTGCTGAGAGCAGTGGATGAGTGGGCAGGTTGGCTATCAAAACAGCGGGTTTCCTCCGCAAATATTTTGAAGCTATCGTGGCGCTTTCGGCTGTTTGTTTGTTTGTTTATTCATTTAGGTCCTAGGTCTAACCCGTTATCCCCGAAGAGTCAAGGAACAGTTTTCACAGCCAAGATCTTATCTCTGATAAGCCCAACTTGATCCTACCGCATGAACCACTAAACAATAAGTAGCTGGTTTAAAATTCGCAATGGTGCGTAAATTCAACCTTCGAAACCAAACTCCTACCCACAAAACTATCCAGCCCTGCAGCTTTCCCAATTTCTGATCAGAAAACAAATCTTCTCGCCTTGTATTCCTTCCTGTCATATCATCTGTATGACTAATTTATATGGTATTCGATGAGATCAGAGGACGCATTTGTAGATGGGAACCTAGAATAGCAGGTTTCTTGAACAAAGTTTTTGAAATTTTCGTGACACTTTGGCCCGAGAAGCTTTTGGATGAAGTCACTATGTGACAATCTCCTTCTGAGTCGACGCGTGACGTGAGAATGTAGTCGACAGTGAATGAAATGGGTTGGAGTAGTCTCCTCCCCGCAGGTGCACTTCATGAGAGCGTCCATATTGTTGAAACGGCGATGATGCGCCGCGAAATTGCTATGGCCCGTACGAGCCGCAATCAGATTTCGAAGTAGGAACCTCGAAAGTCCCAGCTCAGGTGGTTTGCGTCGTCGCATGAGCAGGTCTAGTTTGTGATATTGGGGCGGGCAAGCTTCGTTCCACCATTCGTCGAGCAATGCTTGCCGCAAACGATTCATTTGGCCATGCAGAAATGCCAGAGTTATGGATTCTGGCCGTATTTCGGAGCTAGGCAGCTTTCGTAGGCTAGACCGGGCGGCCGAGTCAGCTTCTAGGTTATCCTGAATTCTTGAATGTCCAGGTACCCATTTAATTATCACGCGAGCTGATTTGGACAGCTCACGAAATTTCCGTACTTCGTCGTGGCTTGCGGTGGACTTGCCTGTCTCAAGTGCGTTGATCGCCTGTTGACTATCCATTAGTAGGTAGACTCGTTGTCTCGCGCTCTGGAGTCCCAATGCTGCTTCAAGAGCCTTCCTTGCCCCGGTGATTTCCGCATCTAAAGCCTCCCCCCCATGCCTGATGCCACTTCCCGTGAGCAAAGTCTGCCCGTCTCTCTTCAGAACAAAGCCCTACGCAAAGCGTCCATTCCCTTCCGATGAGCCATCCGAGTAGGCACAAATTTCCGACTTCGACACCTGGTTGATCCATTGTCTACATTTCTCAATTTGCTCTTCTTTAGATCCTGCTTTCGGTAAGTAGGATGTAGGTGGTAGTTGTTGTGATCAAAGCATGAAGTTTTATTATAAACTATGAAGGCTATAAATAATTACAAGATTGTCACATGACCAAGTCATGTGAGACTTAAATACCATCACACCCCCCCAGAAACTGAATGCTTTAGATCAATTCTTACTTGATCGCAAAATATATTATGTTTAAGGTGTTGTAGTGCTTTTGTAAGACCATCAGCTTTGCAGAGATCTGTGGGAGTATATTTTAATTTGATGGAGTTGGTTTTAATCGCGTCTCGAACAGTCCCATGTCGCATTAAAAAATGACGATTTCTTGCCGAAACTTTGTTAGAGTTGGCTGTTATCATTGCTGCAGTATTATCTATTTGAGTCATGATTGGCTTTGGAGGAATTCGAAAGAGTTCTTCATAAAGAGGCTTTAGCCATTGTGCAGCGACAGCTAGCGTGGTAAGCGCAGCATACTCAGATTCACATGTACTCTGGGCCGTTACTGTTTGTTTCTTCAACCACCACGCGACTGGTGAGTCATTAATCATAAATAGGATTCCAGATGTATCTTTGGAGGAGGTAATGTTTCCCTAACTACTATCAGAAGAAGCAGTTAGATTCAAATGACCTTTCTTTGGAAAGAATAAGGATGCTGATTTTGTTCGTGATATATAACAAACGAGGTGTTTAAGTGACGCTAAGGCATTTTGAGAGGGGTTTCTCGTGTGGCGACAGAGTCGATTAACTGCGTATTGTATATCAGGCCTCGTCATATTCGCAATATGTAGTAGCGTTCCCACGGCCGATCGAAACGATGGGGCATCATCTTTTGAGCATAAGTTATCTGTTTCACGATCTAACAGATTATCATCAGCGATCGGTGTACTTGCACCTTTACAATGTACCATGCCCATTTCTTCGCACAGAGATTCGATTTTATCTAGCTGGTTGATTCTTATACCATCAGATTTCCTATCAATATTGATACCAAGAAATTTAGTCATTTTGCCAAGGTCTTTAAGTTGGAATGATTCAGCTAAGGTTTCAACAATCTGATCAATATGAGAATCAGTTTCAGATATGATCATAAAGTCATCGACATATGTTGAAATGATTGTGTTTTTATGTCTAAATATGTTATTATCGGTCTTTAGCGATTAGAATTTCATTTCATTTAACACTTGTCGAAGTTTCAATTGCCATCGTCGTGGTGCCGTCTTCAGACCATAGATTGCCTTATACAGCTTACAGACTAGATCTCCAGGTAATTCTTTACCATGTAGTTGCTCAATATAGATTGGGCGATCAATTTCTGCATGAAGAAACGCTGCTATAATATCAACATGGCGAATATAAAGGTTGTGCCCAACGGCTAGTACCAAGAGCATGCGCATTGACGTTGGAGGAAGGACATCAGCGTAGGTGTCATCCGCAAAAGGTTCTGAAAATCTACGAGCACACCATCTTGCTTTTAGTTGCCCAATTGGCTCTTCTTTTAGAGCCCATTTTCCTGTCATTATTTTGCCCATTGCTTCAATTCGAGGGACGAGAGTCCAGACCTTATTTAGCATAATATTATTTATTTCTTCATTCATAGCGTTATTCCGATCATTTGCTCTAGGTCCAGATAAAGTTGTCTTGATAGCTTGTCGAGTTGAATGAGGAGCATGAACTTGAAGTCTGAGAGGAAAAGAGTTTTCTTGGAAGTGGACATCACGTCTTACAACTGTTCGTTGAGTGTTGGGATTCAAAATAATATGGCCACCGGAGAATTCGCAGCCAACATAAATACCTTCTCTGGCTTTGGATTTCAATTTGTTGCTGTCTAGCTTAAGCCAACAAAGCACGACAGCCAAAAGGGTGAAGATTATGAATTTTAGGCATTGCATGAAAAACTGAGTAATACGGCGAATTTGGAGAGACAGAGTTAGGAGTGACTTTGAGGATATAAATGGAAGCTGCAAGAATGAGAGTCCACAAAAGTAATGGTAAGCCAGATTGTAAATGAAGAGCACGCATTTTTTCTGTAACAGTGCGGACATTTCTCTCCACTATTCCATTTTGTTCAGGAGCGTGTGAGGAGGACCTATGCCACTCGATTCCGCGGGATAAGAGATTTTGTTGGAGGTCCGAGTTAGAGAATTCAGTGCCACTATCGGTATGTCTAATTTTAGGAGTTTTGCCAAATTTTGTCATTAAATGTTCCAGTAGTTGAAAATTTTGGCTAGGCACAGTTTTCTTCGAGTAGACTGGCCATGCCCACTTCTAGGAAGTGAACTCATCAACGGCGAGGAGAAACCAGCCTGCATTAGGAATCGATTTATCAGTCGTAGTAGGGAACAATGACTTTTGACCTCCGACTAGGTCCATATGAATGACCTCTCCAAACGAAGATGCACTACGTAAAGAGCTATATCCTTTGGACTTGGTGATTTTAGTTTTGATGCAAGTCTCACAGTCGTATGGAAACTTGTAACCTTTAATACCTGCAGTTTTTAAGGCTATGTCTTGTGCTTTCTGTCCAGGGTGACCAAGTATACCATGCCAATCGCGTTGCACGGAATAGAGTTCAGGGTTTACTAAGTTCAAAGGGGGCTTATATATTAACCTGCCAGAAGTACGACGAAAAATTGCACAAACTGTAATATCAGGACGAAGAAGTTCGACATTACGATATTCTGATGGCCAACGTATTGAGAATCTTTGGCTTTATAGTTGAGCTGAGGAGAGAATTTGATTTCTTTGACCTGGCATGTGAATAGCTCCCTTTAAGATTTCGGTTTTGCCGTCAACAGTGGGAAAATTTAGGTCACCACGGCCAGAAGTTATCACTTTACCTCCTCCGGCTACATAAATAGTCTGTTATGTAGGGGAATAAGAAGAAAAGTCTGATTTATTTCCAGTTACGTGAAAATCCGCAGCAGTATCCAACTGATAACTAGAATCTTCTAAACATTTATCAACAGAAAGAATATTCTTGTTCCCTTGATTTAGACCCAATCGAGGTTATTCTTGAGCTTTGCCCTTGTGAACGTTCATTTTCTTCCTACATTTGTCTTCACTGTGTCCAACGATATGACAAAAATCCCAAGCCTTTGGCTTGCCTGTGGATCTAAACGAACTACTACAGGTCCATTTTAGACACTCAGAGATTGTATTTTCATATGATAGATCACGACACCGATTTGCCAGATCAGGCTGGAGATTTCTAACGTGAAAGAGAGATGGTGCATCTGAAAGTGAATTTCTGTCGTAATCTGAAAATGTTCCCTTAAATCCTGATATCGCTTTTGATACTCTTTCATAAAGCTTTGTAAATTAGTGTTATTTTCAGGTTGATAAGTCCAAAATCGAGAAGCAATGGAGTTTACGTTTGAAAATGAAGCAGCTTGAGAAGATGTAACGATTTCATTCAGGATAGCTCGAGGGTTATCACGAGGTGCTGTTCTAATATAAGGGGCCGTCTCACGAAGTTTAGCGACCCACCACGTTGACCACATTCGAATGGCTTTATTTCGAGGTAATTGAGGAAGGAATGCCGCAGAGGTTTGGGATAAAAAAATTAGATTTTCGACGGATTCAAACCATTGAAGCCAATTGTTTTTCTTAAGACAAGGAAGTGGTGTCGTCTTGTCAATGCTTTGTAATCGGTCAGTTAGCGTCCAGATTTATTTCTTTCTCTGAGACTCTTTGATCGATTCTTTCAAGTCATCCGCAGTAGCGAATGTGAGACCACCAATGATAATATCATTTAATTCATCGGAAGGAGAATTATCATCTTTGAGGGGATGTTTTCCCTCAGTAGTCGGGGCCTTAAAGGAGTCAGACATCGTGAAGATGTGTGAGAGTTGCTATCGGATAATATATTTAAATGAATACGAGAGCACCTTAATCGATGTCGATGATTAAGAAACGGAAGCTGAGAACGAAGTGGAAGCGACTAAAGGGCCATAACCTGTTGTGATCAAAGCATGAAGTTTTATTATAAACTTTGAAGGCTATAAATAATTACAAGATTGTCTCATGACCAAGTCATGTGAGACTTAAATAGCATCACAGTAGTGCTTCCGCATCCTCTGCCTCTGGTAATTGTCGGTACGCTCGCTGTACTCGTGACATTATTACTTCAGGAACCGAAGTCCCTCGATTTCTAATCTTGTATTTCAGCGTGCCTATATTTGGGCACACAGCCGCACGAATCCTCAGCGGATGGCGGTCATCCAGAGTTTAGAGCCTGACTGAGAGTCGAAGTCGATAACCCTCCAGAATGATTTTACCCGGTGGAATTCCACTTCTCTATGCAGTACAACGTTCGCTGTCGTCCTCTGTCGGTAAAAGGATTATACTTGGGCGTTATGAATTGTTCTATGTAATTGCGGTGTTAAGGATGTTGTTAGGACTTTGGCAGGGATCTGATTTAGCTCATTAGCGAGGCGCTTGGAGTAGAGGAAGAAAGGGCAGAGGGAGAAGGAAAAGGAGAGACAACGTTTTATGTATATCGAGATACCAGTTAATTGACATTATTCACCGACTTCGTGACGGAGAGCTGACTTCGTGACGGCACCCAATTTGTATTACTTCGTGTTTTACCAACATCCTCGTTACCGGGAGAGCAGCTCGTAGTTCCATCAAGACAGCCTTGTCAATCATGCCACATAGATGTGCCGTTGGTGGGTGTTGTGATATACAATATGGATGGGCGTGTGTAAGCAATGAGACATTACGTGAACTAAACCAAGTGTGGCTAGCAAGGCACGGTGAGGGATTAGCCGAGGCTCGTGCGTAGGGTATTAGGAACACTTCTTTTGTAGAGATAGATAGGACCGCTTCATCCCTTTTATATACACATATATGTACATGTCAAGGGGAACTATGCCACCTACTCATGTAAACTAAGCTAGTCAGGTCACATGACCTGGCTATCAGTACATAGACTTCATCTGTAGCATTAGAGCTCTCTAGTCAACATTTACAACGTAATACCGTGGCCCACGTATCTTTCTTAAGAGTACATATAGATTCTAGTTAATTTAATCTTCACACCTTGCTCTACCCTCAGCTCCACAGACTAATAAGCTCCAAACTCCAAGACGTCGTACATAACCTCATAACCATAACAGTGGGGTTGTCATGCTTTTTCTCGTAGGGCGTTTGAGATCAGGCCACCAGATCTCCGCACCAAATGTCGCAATAGGAACAACACACATGTCGACTGCTCTGATAAGCGCTCCTGGGGAGGCTCGTCGGAGAGCAGTGTTGAAGCGGCGCAGGTTCTGTGCAACTTTCAAGGCTTTACCGCACCATGTTGTTACATGGTGCTTAAAGGTCAGACGGGGATCTAGGTAGACACCCAACCAGCGAACATATTCAGCCGGCTCGATAAGGGTTCCATTGACATAGATTCCTTTCGCAGGCTACCTGCACCGTGCGGGAAATTGAATTACTTCTGACTTACTTGTGTCGAAAGCAACCGCATTTTTTCCCGCCCAATCCAGGAGATGATCGACTTCACTCTGGGCTGCAGCGGCAGATTCCGTAATCGTGCGGCCAAATCCGATGATTCCAAAGTCGTCGGCGTAGCTGAACCTCATACCTGGATTCCCGCTTCGCATAGGCTCTCCCATGTAAAGAAGGAATAGGAGTGGGGATATCGGTGAGCCCTGAGGGACTCTACAGCTTAGCTGTCGCTGAGCGGTGACTCCTCCAGAGTAACGCACTTGGACCATTCGTTGTGCTAGGAACGAGGTCGTCCACTTGAGTATCGAGTCTGGCCAACCTTGCTCCTGCATCCTTCTCACCAGACGGTTATGGAGAACTGCGTCGAAAGCACCTTGAACGTCCAGGGTGACAAATGTAGCCGTCCATTTTTGGGAGCTTGCCTCTTCAATGTCGTGTACCACACAGGAGACGAGGTCCATTGCTGAGCGCCTCGGGAGCGCGCCAAATTGCTGTTGTCTCGTTACATCAAAGATGACGGTGAGGTGCGCCATACGCTTAGCCAAGAGCCATTCTAGACCTTTACCTAGGCAAGAAAGAAGAGCGATGGGCATCCATCCCTTGACTGTTGTTGGGTCTCGATTAGGCTTCGGAACAAGAACGACCTCAGCCAGCTTGAAGCAGGATGGATGAGTACCGATCCTCACGCAGGCCCGGAATATTTGAGCGACGTACGGTCCTATAGTGTTCCAACAAGCTGCTAGAAGATCAGTTGATATTCCATCTGCTCCTGGAGCCGTGTTACCACTGCCAATTGTGCAGTACCTGACTTCTTCCTCGGTGATATCGTCATTCCACGGGATTCGGTTGCTGCTTTTCGCTGTGCATGGTGGCAGGTCGTCTGATGCCTGATGTCGGGCAAGAAGCGCATCGCGGAGTACTGTCGCTCGCTCTAATGGGTCCGAGATGAGGATTCCATTGTGATTGAGTGGCGGTGGAATGCTAGCCTGTCGTGGATTGGCCATTCTCAGCAGCTTGAACACATCGCTCGGCGACTTCATGGCTTCGACCTGTTGCGTCTGGTATTCTTTTTTCGCAGCTCAGAGAACAGATCGAAGTTTTTTCGCGCAGAAGCCCCGCTGAGGAGAGGGTAAGGTCGCTTGATATTCGGCGCGTGCTACCCTGCATGCCGGGGTCCACCAAAGTGCTCTCAAGGCGAGGTTAGGACAGTGTTCCACAGGGTGCGTATGTGGTCTAACGAAGATCTAGGTGGTAGATAAAGGTGATGAGTGGGTCGAAGGGATGATTGGTCTTCTCTAGGAAGAGACAAATAGGTAGATAGTAGCGACAGAGGCTACACGTGGATCTTGCTGATGAAGAGCTGGAAATAGATAAATGGTCTTTCCGAAGAAGAGATGGGTAAACAAATGTATTGTTAAGGTAATTGAAGAAGACGTTGCATGAAGAATAATGCTTCTTCACGCCGAGTATTTATATACATAAAATTACCAAATAGCACGTAGCACACAGCCCCTATGCCCAACAATCTGCTACACATCACCTTATGAAACCAGCCCATTCTTATCAGTCTTCCTTGCTGGTTTTAGAAGTACATTGAACTATTTTTTGTGTTTTAACTTAGCCGTCCGTATGGCGTTTCATAATACGCTATGCCACAATGATCCATGAAAGTAGCTCCCCTCCTAAATTGCGAGTTCCTGCGAGTCTAAGTATTTGAGCTTTCTTTTTCTCCTAAGATAGTGGGCCTGGTTTATTTGGGTACTGTTGATGGAAGCTTTCAACGGCTACGGTATCATCAAGGTTAACGGCTGGCTCCCAAGTTGGCTCGTTGTCCCTCATCCACTTGACTAAATATTGTAGTCCATTATTCTTTGTCATCTTTGAGTCGTAAATTTCTTCGAATTGGAATTCCTCTTCTTCATTGACAATTATTGGCGGAGCAGGTGAATGGATCTGACCTGGTACTGGATCAACTGGAGCAGGCTCTAATAGAGATACATGAAAAACCGGGTGTATTTTAATTGTCTTTGGGAGACCAAGGTGTTGTAATTAAGGTATGAGTAGGTATGAGATGTTGAATATTCTAGGGATAGTGCAGAGGGTGGATAAGGATTATCAGAGCTTGACGATGATGAATAGCTTGGTTATATTATTCTGCATATCACAGTAGTAGATAGGACTTATATACACATATTTGGCACCCGCTATACAGTACATCACCGTCTATGCATGAAGTACTACAATCTTAATTCCATGCAATACTATCCCACATTACTCTATGCCATTGTATAGAGCTGCGCCTCAATAGTCCATCGTAATGATAGCCATGTAGGGCTGTGCAGTACTCGCATAGATGTGTTGTATCCCTGGCACTTGGCAGAGATAAATTTAGAGTAAATGCAATAATCACATCACAACACAAGGCGATAGGCGTATGGGGATATTATCTTAGTAATCGGAAAGGGGCCAAGTTTTTTCCAGTCGAGCTTCCGAAAGTTCCGCGTGGTTCTTATATTTTTTGCGGAGAGAAAAACGAGGTCGCCGACGTGGTAATTGGGTGCAGGTTTTCTTTTTACGTTGACTGCTTGTTCCTGTTCGTCTTGCGCCGACCTTATGTTAGCTCGTAAGATATCATGTATTTGTTTCATTTTCAGGGCAAAATCCCTAGCATTATGGCGTGGAGTTGTTTTAGTGTGGGGCTTAACGGCAATTGTGAAGCGAGGATGAAAACTATAGTTGCTCATAAATGGTGTGGCTTGGGTTGAAGCCGCCACTTGGTTATTTGCAGCAAACTCTGCCATAGGGAGCCACTTGGCCCAGTCATCCTGTTGATATGAAACATAGCTTCGTAAGTACTGTTTCATTACAGCTTTAAACCTTTGCGAGTTATTTGAACGACTTCGAATACATGTTGGCTTTGGCAAAAGGTGTTCACTGGGAGGGACGGATTAAGATTAAGGACCTCAGCTTGGGTCTGAATGATCGTCTCACGGATTTGTTAATGACGGTAACACTCTCGGACGAAAACTATACCCTCTTTGTCAAGGAAGTCCGGACAATCGCTGGCAGATTGGAGTCGCGAGAAAATTATGTCCCTAAGATTGGTCCAAGATATACAAAAACTTGGTATATAAGCAGACTAGGTAACGCCCCCTCAAATTCTGGCAACAGTACCGGCCATGTCCAAAGAGCATTTACTAGTATGCACCAAGAAGTAACGCCACCATATCACGACGCAGATGGTGATACACAAATGTCGGGTGTCAACGGTATCAGTACATCAGCTTTGGCAGCTATTATCAATGCTGTGAACTCTCAAACACAGAGTAGAAATAAAGGTGCCAATAAAAAGCCCCCGGCCCCATGGCGAGCACGAGAAGAATACACGGCTCTACGTGCAGCTGGGAAATGTACACGTTGCGCCGAGAAGGGACATTGGCACAAGAATTGTCCAAGCTTTACCTGGCCAGTTAGACCAGCAGCTGTCAATGCAGCTTCTACAAGGGATAACGAGGAGAAGCATATTTCAGGAGATTTTGAGGAAGATTGTAATAGTGTGCACTCGGGAAACGAGTGAACCCTGAGCAAAGTCGGGCCCAGGGTTCTAGGAAGCCTTTGGCAAATGAAATAAGTAAGGTTGTGAATAAAATGGATGGTTCTCCGTTTCTATTAGACGTAGTTCTTAATAAAAGCTTTTATACAGATGCTCTTATGGACTCAGGGTGCTTATGCTATTCCGCCTTCAATCTTTCATTTGTTAAACATCACAAATTACCGCGATTCCCATCAAGCCAAGGGAACTAAAACTTGCAAAAAAGGATTCCCAACAGCAGTCAATTAAAGAACTCACTTTTGTTGATCTAGATATAGATGGCAGACATGAAAAGATTTGGGGATATGTCATTGATAAATTGGCATACAATATGATTCTAGGTAATCCCTGGATGAGGGCTAACGCAGTTGTCTATGATGCTCGTCAGCGTTCTATCCGCTTTGGACCTCCAGGAGGGCTTAGTGTTACGGTTTGACCGCTATTAGAGCTTAGGTGAATACCTAAGCGGATTGTTGGGAATATTTACAACTAAGCGGTACTGCTAGTCAGGAGGTCGAAGCGTTACTACAACTAAGTAACACCTGGCAATGCGTGGCTGGGTAGCAAGTATTGTGCCTAAGGATAAGTCATCAGTCTGGAGATTGACGAAGGGGACCAATTCTTATAAATACCTGTTAGTCGTAGCTAGAATTCTCTTTTCTCCTCATATAGTTTAATAAATCGATTTATTCACAACCAACTCGGTTTCCGTCACACTTAGAGTAAAAGGAAAAGGTTGGGAAAATAATCTATCTCCCAATGATATGGCAAAAGTAAATTGCTTAAATGTCAATTCAGGAAGTGCTCGTCAACTCCTTGGTTCACACTTTATGTCCATAGTAACTCGGGCACGTAATACCAAAGATACGGCGACTATGATATTTGCCGCTTCGATTGCTGATATCAACAAGGCTTTAGAAGTTAAGAAAAAGCAGACTCCATAGGAAATACAAGAAAGGTTACCCTCAGAAATACGCAATAATGCCAAATATTTTACGGAAGATGAAAATGACGAGTTGCCACCGCACAGACATGGTGTTGATACCAAGATTGAACTTCTTAAGGATGAGAATGGTAGAGAAAAAGAAGTACCTTTTGGTCCATTGTATGACATGTCTCGAGCAGAGTTACTTGTACGGAGGAAAACTTTAACAGATCACCTTGACAAAAATTGGATACGAGCTAGCTCTTCACCAGGTGGAGCCCCGGTATTGTTTGCAAAAAAGCCAGGAGGTGGGCTTCGATTTTGCGTAGATTATCGGGCCCTAAATGCTATAACTGTTAAAGACAGGTATCCACTTCTGCTCATAAAAGAAACATTAAGGCAAGTCACAGAGGCCACATGGATCTCTAAAGTCGACGTTCGCGCTGCCTTCCATAAGTTAAGAGTACGTGAAGGTGACGAATATAAGACAGTATTCCGAACACGTTATGGGTCTTTCGAATGGCTAGTTACACCATTCGGTTTAACTGGGGCTCCTAGTGCCTTTCAAAGATACATAAATAGTGTTCTCAGTGAATTTTTAGGGGAATTTTGTTCCGCATACCTGGATGATGTTCTTATTTACTCTTTTGGAGATATATCAGATCACGGGATAAAAGTAAATACAGTACTAGACCGCTTAGGGTTGGCAGGGCTCAAAATGGATCCAAGGAAGAGCGAATTTGCCGTTAAGCAGACAAAATACCTCGGTTTTGTTATATACTTAGGCAATGGAATTAAAGTTGACCCAGAAAAGGTAAAGGCAATAAAGAGTTGGCAAGCACCTACAAACGTAAAGGGAGTATGAATTTTTATTGGTTTTGCTAACTTTTACCGAGACTTCATCCCGAACTTTGGAGGCATTGCAGCACCGTTGTTAGCTCTGATGAAAAAGCAGTCAATTTTTAAATGGGAAACCCAGCAGCAGGATGCTTTCGAAAAACTCAAGAATCTCTTCATCACCGATCCAATTCTTGCATTATGGGATGATGAAAAAGACACCATACTCGAAGCTGATAGTTCAGGCTATGTGCTAGGTGGATGTCTATCACAAAAAGACAATCATGGAGTTCTGAGACCAGTTGCATATCTATCGAAGAAGTTAACGCCAGCGGAAGTCAACTATGATATCCATGATAAAGAAATGCTATCAATTATTTGTTGCATGGAAGAATGGAGAGGCATGTTGATTGGATTAAACAAACCCTTTGTCGCTCTATCAGATCACCAGAACCTCAAACACTTCATGAAAATACGTCGACTTAGCGAACGCCAAATACGATGGTCACAATTTTTATCTCAATTCAACTTCAAACTTCAGTTTCGCCCCGGTAAACAAGCAGCAAGACCAGATGCTTTATCCAGAAGAGAGCAAGACATGCCACAAGGATTTGAAGATAACAGATTGCAGAGTCGCGAAGTGCAATTAGTAAAAGATGGGTGGATTTGCCCCATGATAACCAAAAAACCAGATCCTCCAAATTTTCGAAATATGTCACAAAATATTCCCAGTGGCGCAGACATGTTTTCGGACGAAAATTTTCAAATACTGTGGGATAGAGCGCTGCGGGAGGACAAAAGTGTCCACAAATTATTTGATTGTTTGGCGAAAGGAGAAAGAAGTCTGCCAACTGAGCTCAGTAATCTAAAAATATCATTGGCAGAATGTAGTTTCGACACTAGAGGTGCCCTCAAATTCCGAGATAGGGTCTGGATCCCAGATTATGAACCACTCCAGACTGCTTTAATTCAACAAACACATGATTCTTATGTTACGGGACATCCAGGAAGAGACAGTACATTAGCAATACTAGGTAGAAATTTCTTTTGGCCGGGTATTTCAAAAAGTGTAAGAAGATTCTGTCGCAACTGTGATATTTGCGGGCGTAGTCATGTTTGGAGGGAACGAAAGAAGGGATTATTGCGTCCACTGCCGGTACCAAGTCGATTCAATAGCGAACTAGCTATTGATTTTATGACGGATCTCCCGGCAAAATCCAAAATCGAGGCAAGGTACGTGATGGTAGTAGTTGACCGCTTAAAAGATGGTGTTGCTATCGAAGAAATGACTAGCATGAAAGCTGAAGACTGCGCTAAAGTTTTTCTCAAGTTGCATGTGAGGTATCATGGATTTCCAAATTATATCACTTCGGATAGAGGATCGAATTGGGTTGGAGATTTTTGGACGGAGCTGTGCCGTCTAACGGGAATGAAACAGCGCTTATCAACGGCTTTCCACCCACAAACAGACGGTGCCACCGAAAGAATGAATCAGGAAATCTTAGCGTACCTACGAGCATTTATTACTTATACACAGTTTGACTGGAAAGATTTGCTTCCGTGCGCAATGCTGGCATCAAATAATAGAACATCAGCAGCGTTAGGAATGAGCCCATTTTTTGCTGAACATGGTTATCATGTAGAGCCAATTCAACAAATTGAATATAGCAGCACCCCATCAAGACCGGAGAAGAATGCGCAAAAGTTTGTTGAAAGACTAAGAGAAGCAGAAGAGCTTGCACAAGTATCAATGGCATCGTCACAGCATAGGATGGAGGAGTACGCAAATCGAAGCCGCAAAGAAGCAGAGATATTCAAAAAGGGCGATCTTGTCTGGCTGAATTAAAGAACATAGAAACACCTCAGTTATCCAAAAAGCTTTCGTGGATTAATGAAAAATACGAGGTCGTTAAAATATTATATTCCCATTGTGTAGAGCTAAATACACCATCAGGAATTTGGCCACGATTCCATGTCGATCTATTAAAAAGGGCCGCTACTGACCCACTACCATCACAAGTTATCGATGATGCTCAACCACCACCGATCGCACCCAAATCTCCCGATGGCGGGCAACAAAATAAAGATGATAATTGTGAGCCGGAACAGTTTGTTGACAGGATTTTAAGGGCAGAGAAGAAAAGAATCGCTCGGGGCCATCAACGCTTAGTTCTGGTAAAATGGAAAGGATTTGCAGAACCCACATGGGAGAAAAGAGATAATCTAGACGATACAAAAGAGCTGGACGTATTTGAAAAGAAATACGGTAAAAAGGATGGTGTTGGCGAAGTCACAGGATCAATAATTGGGCGACGAAAAGTCACAAAGCGCGCATTACTGGCGCGCGCGATAACTAATCAAACCAAGTAAGATATTTTGGTTAGCCAATGCTTCCAAAAACAAAAAGAGGGGGGAGAGGTAATGTTACAGGCTTAGGGCCTTGTAGGATTAGAATCGGACTTATCCGATTCCACATGTAACGATTGCTCACGTGACCATTGGATAGTCAGGCTTGAAGTAACTTACGTAAGACTTAGTAGATACTCAATTGTGTAGCTCGTGTAGTTCTTTCGTTATACAGAATATAAACCTTTATTTTTGGATTCACCTATGCGGACAGCTATCGTGATCAGTCCTTTTACAATGGGAGGCTATGTGGTAGATTGTCTTCCCAAGGAAAGAGTTATTAATTCCTATCGGGTTATTGTCTTTCAAGTACATCTAAATTCATTAAACCCTTACACCCAGTGGTAATACGGGACAGGCCTGGCCGTCGGGCCACCGCTCCATATAGTGCCATAGTGAGGACACATGCGTGGACAGCTTAAATTATCGGTCCAGGTGCTACGTCGCGCTGAACGGTATTAATCCGACGTATGAGCTGCGTTATACGTTGTACTTTTCCGCACCATTCTTGTGCAAGTTGCTCAAACTTCAGCTTAGAGTCAAGCCATCCCAAAAATAGGGATTAGGAGATATTGAGACCTTTCACCTGGACTGTTAGACATGAGTTGTCCATTTTTTCCTTGGCCCACCATCTACTATTAGAAGATCTGTCTTTGCGGAGTCAAAGTTGATCTTGTGCTCTTCTACCAGCTTAACAAGTCTGTCTATGTTATGAATTTGTTAGATGTAATCTGGATGTGGTGGTGCAGGGGTTATTTTCTTCATTCGATTAGGGCTGAGGCATCGGGATTTAGATTTGTTTAGGCTGGAAATTTGAATTTGTTATCTAGTTCTAACAATTTGGTTTTTTCGTTATTTACAATTTGCTTCTTTGGCACTCGCCATTTTGATAATATGATAATCTGAACATATGAATTCGTAACCTTTGATAATCCGAGTCTCGATTACCTCATTTGTCTCTTATAATCAATTCGCACCTTCGTACATTCGCACATTCGTAACTTCGTAACTTCGATAATTTGTCCTCGTCTAAATCGCCTCGAGCTCTACAGCTTAACAGCTTCAAAAATCTGCCAATAAGTAGATTCATAACAGTCTACTTCTTCCTGGGCCGATGAGACAGCTTCGGCAGCAGTGCGGCCTATTCCGAGGATGGCGATGTCATCAGCGTATCCGTGTTAAGTGGGTTGGAATGTAGTAAATAGGTATGGAGTTGGATTAGGATACCTACGGGAGTCTGGCGTTCAGGAAGCACTGATGATATCTTTATTACTACTCGCTTAATTCTAATTTCATTATATACGTAACTTGTAGACAGAGCTTTGCTCTTTAGTTTTATTACCTTTGAAACCTTGAGTTCTTGCTTGCCATAATTAGCGTGTCGTAACAATCAGTATCTTTTTACCTTCTCGTCTTGAACTAAGACGGCAATATATAGGAGTGGTGAAAGTGGTGAGCCCTGGGTGATTCCGCACTCAATATTTTTGTCGCGAGTTAATCTGCTCTGGTAGCGGACCCAAATTCTCCGCTAGATCAGAAAAGATTCAATGAATCCGCATAGAATCTTCAGCCACCCCTGGTCCCGTATTCTACGCAATAGGCGCTTGTGAAGTACTGCATCAAATACTCTCTGCACATCCATTGTGACCATGGCTGTGACCTTATTGTTCCTCATTGTTGTTTCGGCGACGTGAATGAGACAGGAAACAAGATCGTGAGCTGGACCTCCAGGTAGTTGTGTGAATATTGGCGTTGGTAGAGTAGCTATGGGGAAATTTACGGATATTAGTCACGTGGTGTTAGTGCAGCGTTGGGGTTTACTTCTGTCATGTAGAGACATGATTCATTCAAGAGTTGATATTGTTCAGACGATCATGACTATATCACAACTTCATGTACAGACACGATTCATCGTTTGTACCTGTTGTATCAACCATGACTATGTCTCAGTGATATGAGAAACATCATTGACTAGTTACTAGAAACCTAATCAAGATCCTAAACACACAACTGAGACTAGGAGAATTTTACTGAGTAAGTAATTATTCTGATGAATCTAGATCTAGAGGAACATAATCTGGTTGCTTGGCTCGAGGTATATGAACCTGAGCATATCATGTATTATAAACTATATAGAAATCTATCTCAATCACAATCATCATCTTAATTCATGTCACCATCAATAGCTGCAAAGGACAGTTTAACCATTTCCTTATAACTTCCGTTCATTATTCATGTTAGATACATAGATATAGATATACGCTTTGATCAATGACCATTTTGCCCAATCTTTGTGCTAGCACATTAACTAGAACCGGTGATAAACCGACAGTATTGCACCAAAAAATTTTTGGGGAACTACTTCGTGCTCGATAGCTGATCACGCCGTTCTTTTGGCTATGACGCGCTCTAATCCTTTACCTAAATACGAGAGAAGGGAGATAGGTCGCCACTCCTTCGGAGTAGATGGATCCAGTTCTGACTTTGGAAGCAGGACTACTTCTGCGGCACGAAACGCTGTTGGGAAGTGTCCATAGTCTAGACAAGCTTGAAATATGTTTCTCACATGCATTCCAATTAGTATCCATCACGCCTTGAGCAGCCTCACCGTCAGTTAGTCAGTCCTTAGAGCTGTGTTCCCACCGCCAAGAGTGCATTCTGTAACGTCCAGTCATGATATTGCATTGTCCTAAGGGATCAGCTCCCATGTGGAGAGATCTTGTTCTGCGTCAAAACGAGCCATCAAAGTATCTCACAAGCTCTCCACCCTCTCCAGTGAGTCAGAGAGCCATATGTCTACGGCAACTCTTAGTTGGAGGAGCTGTCGACATAACTTAGGCTTGGCCCATTGCATCAGATTAAATACGTGCGCATCTGTGGTAGTATTTTCAAATATTTTCCTCCATTGTTCTTTTTTGGCTGACTTGACAGCAGCTCTGGAATTTTTCCGGGATTGTACTGCTAGATCTGGGGAGACTCTAGAGCTCTTGAATTCACGATGCCCTGTCTTGCTTGTATGGATCATTTTGGCATAGCGTATTATGAAACGCCATGCGGACGGCTAAGTTAAAACACAAATAATAGTTCAATGCACTTCTAAAACCAGCAAGGAAGACTGATAAGAATGGGCTGGTTTCATTAGGTGATGTGTAGCAGATTTTTGGGCATAGGGGCTGTGTGCTACGTGCTATTTGGTAATTTTATGTATATAAATACTCGGCGTGAAGAAGCATTATTCTTCATGCAACGTATTCTTCAATTACCTTAACAATACATTTGTTTACCCATCTCTTCTTCGGAAAGACCATTTATCTATTTCCAGCTCTTCATCAGCAAGACCCACGTGTAGCCTCTATCGCTACTATCTACCTATTTGTCTCTTCCTAGAGAAGACTAATCATCCCTTCGACCCACTCATCACCTTTATCTACCACCTAGATCTTCGTTAGACCACATACGCACCCTGTGGAACACTGTCCTAACCTCGCCTTGAGACTTGCATTCATCTTTCCGCGAAGGTGCCGCCGTCCCGGTGACTATTGATGGTTTTCGTCCGACTGGTTTACGAGCATCGAGTGCCTTTAGGAGTGCCGAGATTTGGAGTTCTATGTTTAGAACACAATTTAAGGGTCCTGGTCTCATCCAAGTTTTGAAATATTGGAAGAATTTTCCTAGGCTTTGGTCGCTCACATGCAGTTCTTGCGAGATACTTAAAGGAGGAGACAATCTGGTTGTCTGAGTCGGTCCTACCATGGTCGTATGATCAGAAGTACAGTTTATTTCTAATGACACCAATGCTATTACTGGGATGTTACTCAATACCAGATCAAGTACATTTCTGCTCCAATATGTTGGAACCCCAGCTCTAGTTGCTAGGTGCATATCATTAGTTGTCGCCCACTCCATTATCTTATCGCCATTACCGTACTGACGTGAAGCTTGCGACTGCCAGTGCCTTGATATTGTGTCGAAGTCTCCTCCAACCACTGTAAGTCCTGAAGGTTTCCATAGGAGTAGTGGATCTAGAGTGCCACTGTGGCTTGGTGCGCGATAGACGTTTACAAATGTTATTCCATAAACTTGTATGAAACAGTAGTCAACTGCTTGACCTGAGGGTGGGGTTATTTGCAAGTTGCGCAGGCCTTTGCGGGTCAAAGTGATTGCCCGGGGCCAAGCTCCTCTCTCGCCAACTGGGATATGGCTGTCAAATCAAGTGTGCCCTTTAGTGATAAAGCTTCCATATTTTTCCGCCGTCCATGGTTCCTGCATCATAACAATGTACGCTTCTGCTTCCCATGCTTGTTGCAAGGCTATGTCTATATTTTCTCCACATCTTCCCACGTTCACTTGGTGAATTAGAAGCGTGCTGCTTTAGTCTTTGGATTTGTTCGAGATTTGGTTCTCTAAAATTAACCTTGTATAGATGTTTCTGGGGCAGAGGCTACTTCTACAGCCTTGCCCTTATTTTCTGAATATGCTCGTGCGGCATTAAAGTCACGATGACCGCGCTCGCGGACTATCTGTAACTCCGCTGGTGTAGGAGGTACAATTATTCCCTGCTGACGTCTGGGACGAGCCATACATTTGAGCTTATAAGAGTCATGATGACTCGCACAGTTAGAGCATTTAGGAATCTTCACCTGGCTTTCTGAATTCTCGTGCATACCCGCACATTGTTCACAACGTTGGCTTTTTGTGCAGATTGGGATTGGGTGGAATCTCCAGCGGCGCTGGCATTACTAAATATGGCTTTGACGCATGAAAGACATTGCCGGTCCGCTTTCCTCGAAAAGCCTGAATTTTAAATTCAATGTATTCTGGCAGAAGTATAAGAATCAACTTGTGGAGTATTGTCCAAATTTTATTGGTGATTGGCGTACCAGAATTGGAGCCGCGCGACTAATAGATTAACATATTCTCAGCACCATTTCATTGGTGACTGTTTGCTCCCTTCCAAAGTCTGCATATAGAGGGGTACAAGTAGTACTAGCACTGAAACTCATTCTGATGCTGCTTCAATGGCAAAGTTATCCTGTTGGAAGGATGGTCCTATAATGATGATGGTTTCCCTAAGAGCATCAGATGCACACTCAAATAATATACCCAAAAGAAATAGGTGTATGGCTATGATAACTGACTGGGCGATTCCCGCTCGTTCAGTGATCATCTTTTTGATGGTGATCAGTGAGAGCCGGCGCCATTCATGTTTTCTTTCCAGGCGTACGAAAAGGCATTTGTCTACCTTAGGTGTCGGTTTCGATGTCCAGTTTTTCTGTGGGACAGGTCTTCTTGGTAGTTGAACAGCAGGGAGATCGGGTAGCTTGGCTGCATTTCGGGCTATTGTAACCCAGGGTGAAGTGTTTTCAGAAGGCCATGCAGATAGGGCACTTCAATTTGCGACAGGAGTGCTTTTTGTCTTGTATATCACTAGCTTTGAAGAACTGGGATGGGGATTCTGGACCTTATTAGTGTTCTGAAAGATCTCCATTAAGCCTATTACCATTGGGGTAAAGAAAAGCGCGATGTTTGCCATGCAAGACGCAAAAGTTGTCGACGCAGTTGGTCCGCCTTGGTTTTGACCCAGGTGTCAAATAGTTCTAGGAATTCTTGGGCGAGGCTAAGTCTTTCCTTTCTTTCGTGTTCTGCTTTCTGCGTTGCGTTCTCAATATCTAGCAGACTTGGGTGTAGTTGCACTCTAGGATTGTAGGGCGTGGACAATGACGATGCAATGGCGGGGGGCATTACACCAGATGATAATTATTTAGAAAAGCTACTCAAGTGGGTAGTATGAAGTTGTATCATCGCGAGAGAATGTGTTGTATAAGACCTTGTTTGGTCTGGTAATGTTGATGCCGTAAAATACTTAGTAATTGCTAATGTAAGGTGTTCATCAGCACGCACCTTACATCAGCTAAGTCCCACTGATGTGATCTTTTCATAGAAAATTAAAGATTATTTTGTGGAATTTTTTGCGTGCAGCGAACGTGACCTTCGTCTTTTTTGAAAGCTTCAATAGACTAGCGAAATTAACGCTAGATTTAACCAACATATTCCTGATTCTGACGTAGTAGACACGCTCTTTAAATTTGGTCAGAGATCCTTGATCATACCAACCACTCGCGCATAACACCATCCCATATTTCCTAGATCCAATTCGCAAACATTTACGTTTCAAAGAGTAAGCCACATTATTGTACTCTATCCAGGGTTTATGTTATGGCCAGGCATTCTTGAAGAGGTTTCAAGGAGAAGGTTCTCAGGAAAAGGTGATAGGAGAAGATTTTAAGAAAGTTTTTGGGAGAAGGTTTACTGAGAAGGTTTCCGAGAAAACTCCGACAGTTAGAGATAGAGGGGCTGGCGTCATGACTGCATTTGCCATAGTCTTAGTTGAGTTTAAGTACTGTCTGGAGTTAGACTTAAGGAAGCTGGGGCTGCCACATAGTAGCTCTCCAGCTTCTCAATCTTTCAATCTTTCAATCTTTCAATCTTTCAATCTTTCAATCTTTCAATCTTTCAATCTTTCAATCTTTCAATCTTTCAATCTTTCAATCTTTCAATCTTTCAATCTTTCAATCTTTCAATCTTTCAATCTTTCAATCTTTCAATCTTTCAATCTTTCAATCTTTCAATCTTTCAATCTTTCAATCTTTCAATCTTTCAATCTTTCAATCTTTCAATCTTTCAATCTTTCAATCTTTCAATCTTTCAATCTTTCATTTCAATCTTTCAATCTTTCAATCTTTCAATCTTTCAATCTTTCAATCTTTCAATCTTTCAATCTTTCAATCTTTCAATCTTTCAATCTTTCAATCTTTCAATCTTTCAATCTTTCAATCTTTCAATCTTTCAATCTTTCAATCTTTCAATCTTTCAATCTTTCAATCTTTCAATCTTCAATCTTTCAATCTTTCAATCTTTCAATCTTTCAATCTTTCAATCTTTCAATCTTTCAATCTTTCAATCTTTCAATCTTTCAATCTTTCAATCTTTCAATCTTTCAATCTTTCAATCTTTCAATCTTTCAATCTTTCAATCTTTCAATCTTTCAATCTTTCAATCTTTCAATCTTTCAATCTTTCAATCTTTCAATCTTTCAATCTTTCAATCTTTCAATCTTTCAATCTTTGATCTCGCAATCTAGCATTTCATAATATTATAATCTTATATTCTCACAGTCCGATAGTCTCAGTCTTTCGTTATTTGTTACATTCTTCGTACTTCTGTTCACCCTTAGTTATCAGTTTTGATCGCTTGCTCGGCAACTCGACTTCTTGAATTCGTGTCTTTCGACTATCCTGTAGTTCTACGACCTTTGACCACCTAGCACCTCGCCAATCGAATTATATCTAAGTATCCTTCGTTAGCAACTATAATCCTAACAGTTATTAATACCTTACCTTCGGCAGACGGCAATTCCCAGTATCCTTAGCGCACGCCGTAACAGTTTACCCAAAATTATTGAGTATGTCAAGTTTGGCATCATATATACGCATTATTTATCCTGTCGCCCATCTACATCCATTTTAACACTGGCAATTCTATTATAATCCAATGTTGCTTTTCCGTCAGCAAGTCGTAGAACTCGCGGGGCTATTTTAACGGAGGACATTTCGTATGTGCGCACAAGACTTTCACTAAAAATAGAGTGAAAGAGACAGCCTGTATCAACCATTGCTTTAATATAGAATAAACTATCAATTAAGCCATCTTTTAACTGTCAAGGCAAACTATTCCACCTACTCATGTAGACTGAGCTAGTCAGGTCACATGATCTGACTATCAGTACATAGACTTCATCTGTAGCAGTAGAGTTCTCTAGTTAACATTTACAACGTGATACCGTGTCCCACGTTTCTTTCTTAAGATAAACTATACTGAGCTAATTTTTTCTTTGCAATTTTCTTTGGCGTTACCTTGAGGTCCTGCAGTTCTGATACTTACCCTGAGCACGACTTTGCTCAGGGCCTCTCGTTTTCTGATTCTACCAGAGAAAATCTGTCGACTGTGTTTAAAGAATTAGTATCCACCTGTGCTCGCTGAGCAGGTAAATAATAATCACAATAATTCTCGATATGGCCCTTTTTGGTACACCTCGTGCACTACCCTTCTTTAAGAGGACTGTTGAAATCTTTTTTGGATCACCAAGGGGTCCAAGACTTTTTATTCTTTATTGTCCCATACCTCTTTCCTTTAATTCCCCAATTGCAGCAAACAATGCACTGGTCCCCCCATGGAAATATCCCCATCCGGATAAAGCTTCGGCGCGCTGGCTTTTGGTTCAGTAATTTTATATACCTAAGCACTTTCACCTGTTTGGGGTACCAAGAGCGGTGATTGTTTGAGTGGTGCCTTTAGGTCGGTAGTCCGCGGGTGCTTCCAGTTCTGCGGTTACTTCCATCACTTCTTCTATATAGACCTTATAATCAGTTGGCGGAGGCAATTTAACACCTAGGCAAGCCCAACAATGGCGAGAATTGATCGAGTTTTTAAGTTGTTAAGTCTTCGTCAAAGATGTGAAAGCTTCGCTATCTCCATGTAGAGCTAAACTTTTGGTACAACGGGACTCACTCGGTTTTATGCCTTAAAAATGCTAATAAACAAGTGGTATGTTTCTGTCTGTCTTCTTTCCTTGAGAGGCCCAGGTTCTAAACTTCAAAAAGGGGCTTTGCTAGCGCCCTTTGTCAATGTTTGATCTTACCACGCCCGCGCATTATACATTCACATATTGGTGAAATGAAGTTAAATACTGACATAACTGATATTTGAAGTTGTTCAAAGAGTCTTGGAAAGATCTATGATATCTCTGTTCTATTTTGTTTAGCATCTCTGCTGCAGGAAACCGAGATTGCCGGTCTTCAAAATGATTCCGGAAAAACAAGGCTATTTCACGCCAGTTTTATTCATTCCTTCCTGCACTTTCTCAAGACCACTCAGCTGCACGAGCCTGTACTTCCTCCGGGGGAGTATCAGTCATATCCAAACATATCGCAAAAGTGTCATTGTACGATTCCATCTCACTTTCCACTCTAAATTCAAGCCTCATCATGTAGAGCTCGAAACCTTCAAGCTTCCCGCTTCATCTTGGAGGTATGACCTGTTTCTTTAGTGCCGCCAGTATTGGCTGGTCAGACAATGAATTCAAAAACAAAGTTAGCTGGAACGACGGTACTCGCTCCTTGCTTCCCTTCCGTATTCTGAAGAGTTCCTTGATCTCATCTTGAGGGATGTTTAACAATCAATCTCTTCCCTAATTATCTAACACGAGAATATCTGAGCTACTGTTGCTAGGAGCTGCCGATCTTGCTAAAGATGTGAGTGAGCCTTGCGAGTCAGAAATGCTATGGAATGAGTGATGAGTGTGTTGAAGCCTTCTCTGAATCTAGGACAATAATTTTCATTCACTTCCTATATATCGCAGATGCTTGGGTAGTTGTTGTATTCCCTAGGCTACACCCCACGGAGAAATAGTTGGTAGTTGATAGAGAAATATATGTAAAGGAACAAAGGTCACGTGCATCAACCATGACCTTCGTCCTATTAAGGTCTCTCTAATACCCTGGCGAGGTATTTTAGGGCATTTTTATTCACCCGAAGCCGCTGACAAATTTTCAGCGTGGCTATATTTTTGGAGTTTAGCGTAGCATGTCTTCAGTAAGTGCAATGTAGCTCGATGCCAAGTTGAGTTTTATTTATAAACCGTCCAAAGCTTGAGGGTTGTACGAAGCTAAATCGAGTGTAATCTTGGAATCTTGAGTCAACACGCTCAGTCGTGTATATGGTTCCATACTGATCTTAAGTATCTGCTCTGTAATTATCAGGCCATTTCAACCTATTCTTGTTGCCATTCGATGCCATTGGGAAGATAAAGCGTTAATATCTGTTCCAATAACTGTGAAATCGGACAGAGTACATGCAAGCAATGTTGAAAGATCGACTCTTTGGTAATAGCATGTTGAGACAGATGTGATCTTTTCTGTCGATTCTAGGGTGAATATAGATGATATTTTGTATAGATAATCTGAACGGTAACTTTTCTCTTTTCATGTACAGATGATAGAGCATGGTTTTACTAGATTTGTCCTAACACTTCAAGGTGTGTACATGTAGGTACTTAGGCCGATTTGGTGAACTAACTGCCGTCTTTGCACCTGGACCAGAGTCCCTGAATAAGTAGGATGTCAGTTCCAGAGTATCAAGTGGATTGTTGGATGATTTGCGTAACGATATCTTCTCTCTCCAGATAATTGCACAAAAACGCGATCATCTTTACTGTCGGATGAGAATTTATTCAGTTTTACTCCGTTATAGGCATTCAGAAACATTGGCAAAGTCGCTCTTAGAAATTCCCTCCGTAGATTTCTACTTTGCTTCCTGTTCTCGGATCGAAGAGGTTCTTACCTTTTGAACTTGCTCGCTGATCACCGACAGCTGATTACTAGTTCGTTAGATTGCCTTTCCGATAACTCATATTGTTAATGCCATGCAGTGTAGCTTAGCAGCAGCGTGTATCCAGTAACAATTGAGGACCTTGGAATAATCTGCTTGCCTGAGTAAGCTTTTTGCTAAGTTAAGCCATACCGTGAGCATCTCTCCGCTCGGGGAAAATCTTTGTTATGTGATGTCCTAATATCAGTTCCATAGCGCAGTCTTTTATTTGCGCTAGATTTTGTGAAGATTTTTTTTCCTAACTATTACTCTTCGACCTTCGGTTTTACGATTACAACCCAAAGTCTATTCAGTTGATGGTGTCATGATAAAAGTTTCAAAATCACGTGCTGGGAATTTTTGAATGCCTGTATTCAAACCAACTCTTCTATCATTATCTCTGCTGTCGCTAGCGTTAGCCATTTCAGAGTTTAAAGCTTATCCAGAGTATTTGGTGCCAGCGGTGGGTTCAGATTTGAAGTTGGTTCAAATCTCATCTCTGAGCTACTCAAAATGGTAACTCCTCATAGGAACACAATTATTGCTCCTTCCTATTCTGCCAATATTGCTAACCATGAATACTCGATGGCGACAAGCTTAATTGTAGAGATAACCAGGCATGGATTACTTGCTAGATTTTTTTTATTAAATGCATAGATATTTATCTCCACGTATGGTTAGAGTTGGACCGTAGGAACATTCACTCGTCGGATCGGGCAAGTTTAGTTCCTGACGCTTTGGGATTCAGCGTGGGATCGGGCACCATTGCTTTGGGTTGAGACAAGTAGTTGTTGTTGCCACTAGACTGACAATTTTGTCTTCCTACGGACCACCTGATTCCAGGATCTCCCAGTGATGTCGGGGGTGTTTATTGGTGTAAACTGGTTGGGTTTCTAGGATATCCACACGGCCGACAGTTCGGCCGTGGCCAGGCTAGTATTTTCTCTAGACGTGAGATGCCATCGCTGAGCTTTCGGTCCGGCTCTGCTGTGCGCATAGGAGTGAGGTTGGCGGTGCGACGGCTTGGGATTGGGCTGGGTGATCCCATAGAATCTCGGTAATTTGAACTTGGAACTTCACTCCATTCAGTTTGACAATTTTTCTAATCATCTCATTGATAATTGATTCTAATAGGTTGCAGAAGCTTCTAAGAATAGGCTCTGCTTTTGCAAGGCGCGTCTGGAATTTCCTCGCCTGTTCGGCGAGAATGTCGTTCATGGTTTTACTCTGTGGGCCTGGGGCTAGTTTAGTTGAGCGCTGATTTTTTGCGTCGCAACTTGGAATTGTGATAATGGTGGGGAGGATAGTTGGTTGCTATGTCTCGGTGAGGACCATTTCGACGTCGTGACGGGTCAGTCTGCAGGAGGGGAGGGAAGTCCGGAGCCGGCCTCTGTGCAAGACTAGGGCAGCACGACTGGAGATGAAAGTGATAGTTGGTTTTTTAATAAATTATCGAGGGTGGGATTATAATAGGATTCCCTTTAAGAAAATAAGGCAGGCGGCGGTAGTTTGTATGTTGGGCTCTGACGACGAAACGGGTTAGTTACCGTCAAGTAGAAGACATGCCTCATCTCGACCAGATATCGGAACTATGCCAACACGCACCTTGGCGCTAAATTATGAGGAATTCACCGGCTAAGAGAATTTCCATGAAGCTCCGTTGAAGTCTTACCGTGCAATGCTGCCGGCAAAGACGAATTCTTCACCTTCCAGTGGTGCCGGTGTAATCGCTCAGTAAGCTCTACATATCTGGGATAGCCCAAAAGAATCGCAACCGAATTGAAGTCGAAAGCAAACACATGCATATCTCCATTTGACGACTTCTCAATCATGCAGCACTCACCATTATCTTCTGAGTCCTCACCCTCTTCCTAACTACACATCATCTCGCCTCGACGACCGATAAAGGCGTCACCCCAATTGCAAACAGGAGCTTGCCTCATTCATTACCGGCCATTACTCACTGCAAATTTTCGACACTACGTATACCCGCAAGGAGGAAATGAAATCATAATATACAAAGTTGGGGTCTTGGTTTATGGGGGACTGATGCTCTAATGGGGTTATACGTCTTGAGAAAGGATAGGCGGCTGGGATGTGGAACGAGAGGGGGAACAGGTCTCTGAAGACCATGCTGGGACTGACATTTTCGAGGGGTTTTCAATCTTGGATTTTTTGTGGGCGCCAAGATTAAGATTTCGGCTAATTAGGCAGGAGGGCTTCTTTTGTCGATGTGTCAACGGCACTCCCCAGAGCCCTGGACGGCACAAAGGAAGTTGGGCTAAGCTACCATTCTACAACCACTATATATCAAAAGATTTCTGAAAATCTTTAACGACCTTCGGAAGAGTTGTAAGGAGGCTAGAGAGGCAGAGTGTGAACTTCCCAAGGTACCCACAAGTCTGCAGCGTCCAGCTGGCCGGCCTCTTCGAACGCTTCGGAAGGGTCACAATGTCTTCGGATTTAGTCCTAATATCGGTATTAGGAGAGCTCCGCACCCAGTGGTTTTTGCGATTTTTCCCGGCTACCATACACCCGCAAATGGCCATCGTTTTGTTGGCTGGAGAGGGGAGATAATGAAGGGCAAAGGGCTCCTCTTAGTGTATGATAGAATGAGGACTTGTGAGGGGTGGTACTGCTTGAGGGGAGCTGTATGGGAGGCATAGGAGGGGATATACCACTGGTATAGGTATCCTTGGCCTGTAGGCAGAGAGGACCTGCATGTCTTACATAGTCATTGACTCAGACAGGACAATAAAATGAATTAAATACCGTTTAATGCTACTTTCCATACAAGATTTTGTTTTCACCAGCACGCGCCTAGGTCTTTACTGCAGACGATAAAAAGGAAGACATCACCTTGTGAAGTGCAAACTAACATGTGGAAGAATCACTATCAATAGATTATAGGAACAGAGTATGATGGATATTTAATGGATCACTGCCTACTTTTTAGTTTTTCCTACTGCTTTAACAAGCCGTATTATTTATTGACAAATATGTGCTTGCACCTTCATTTTGGGCTCGTTGCAGAAACATCGGAAGCCAAAATAGGCCCCATAGTCTAGCTGGACGTTTCTTGAAGTTGTTTGAACATACAAAATCATACTGTTAAATCCTAGAGAGTTTCAGTGTGATTGTGAGATTATCTCATAGTCAGAAGTGCAGTTGAGGACCCGCTTCCTTAAATCGACATTTTCATCATTTACTATGATGCCAATACCTCTAGCTACTCAGACACCCATCTTTTATTCCCTGCCGCTATCCTTGGTCTTGCAACCGCGAAAATAGCAACTCTCTTTCAGACCCTTTTAGCAAGTACTACTCGCTTTATCAGGGTAAAGTTTCAAGTGACAGCGTGATCTATGTTTACAGAAATCTGATATGGCAGAGTAGTTTTTGATCGAATAGGTATGGGAAAAGGTCCCGGTAAGATAGTTTGATAATATAATTAATCTAGAGAAAACCGAATTCTTTGTTCTCTTGGCTTTGCAGCCTTTTACATCTTTTTTCTCACATTGCAGATGATTTCATACACTAGATAATATGAGCTACTTGTTTTATTCTCCAACCCTCACTGCTGAGTGTGGCTGTGATGTGATCATATGAGCGGGGCTATGCCGCAAAGTCGCCAGTTCCAGTACAAGCTCCCATCAAATGAGCATAGATATATCTTGAGAACGCAAGATTTTAGGTCGTTTTGCGTCTGGTAGATGATTGAATGTCTATGAATTTTTCTGATGGCTGAATGCCACCACTCAGTGCTCGGCTTACTTCACCGGAGTCAAGCGATGCGCCTGATTTCATGGTAAGTTATTAAATCCTGTAGACTGGTAGCCATTTCTACCAAAACATGCTCTCTTGGAGCAAACTCATCCTCAAAAGTTTTCCCGAAATACCGACGGATCTAGGGATTCATTCAATCTTTGCCTGCATAGCCGCTTCTTCGGCCATTGTCCAGAGATCATAAATTTAGTTTATTTTTTGGATTTGTTTACATCATACTGATTTGGCGCCCTATGGGCCCGAACAGGTGTCTATGAACTGTGATATTTACATGGGAGAAACCTCCTGGTGAAAACCTCCCACACCTTTCTACTTATCGTCTATAATTCTCACATATTTTCTTCAGGAAGCGCAGACACATTATATTGCCATCCATGTCACCCATTCACATCGTCTCTAACCGTCCCAAGCATTATTTGACCTTTTGCCTTCCCTAAGCAGCATCTCGACCGCCTTTGTTAGCTGGAATTGCTCTTTCCAACCATGATTTAGGATCCACTGTGTTATCCTTTTGATGTCTCCAGGATTTTTCAACATAGCTCCGTGGGATCCATCTTTGGCTTGTCTCCAAATCTCTCTACCATTTGACCATCGAGGGAAGAACATAATCATATGCTTGGAGTTCTACGTTGAGTAACCACATGGACAGCTTGGACTGTAGGCCTTCTGTATTTCCCATTCATAATTACGAGTTTAGTCCCATGATGCAACAAAAAAAAATGAGTTGAGTCCCTTTTGCTGACCTCGAATTTGTATCACTAGACCACTTTCGGCAGATGTATTCGCCTTTCACTTTATCTTATTATTATTGCTGTCCTATCTAGGTCTACGACAAAGTAGAACATGCAGAGCCTCTCTGCCTACAGGCCAAGAATACTTCTGCCAGTAGTATATCCACTCCTATGCCCCCCATACAGCTCCCCTCAAACAATACTACCCCTCGCAAGTCCTCATTTCATTATACGCTTTGAGGAGCACTATGTCTTTCATTATCTCTCCTCCCCTCTCCAGCCACCGAAACGATAGCCATTTGCGGGTGTATAGTAGCCGAAGGATGCAAAAACCATTTGGCGCTGCAAACTTTTATGTGTGCGTTTTTATTGTACTACTTGAGTTTATGACTATCTAGCACAATCGGGCTTCTCTCTGACCCAGGCCATACATTTTACAGTGCTCCTTGCCTCTTTTGTTATCTGTAAGATCATTAATATGTTGCCCGTGATGAATAGCCATTCAGCTCAGTATTTACCCGTGGAATTCGGCCACCTTTTCCACGAAACCTTCTATTCAAAAAAATATTAATGGCAGCAATTGAAACTGCATAAGCGGCAAAAAGTCTCAAAAAACCTGCAGCCCCAGCCAGGCGAGGCCTAGACACCGGGACCACATGAGGTGCGCATATTCATCTACATCTCCCTTCTTTGTAATAGTTGAGGCCGACTTGATCCAATCCACCATCTCCGTATCGGGTGCTGGGTACGCTTCGGAAACTCATCGGATGGCTTTTCCTCCATGATCAAGGGTTGGTGATGAGTAGGGCTCCGACCCTACCATCTGATCTGATCGTGGTTAGCTTCATGATAATGGTGATAGGGGAATGTGTTGAGAGATGAAGACGATACAGACGACGAAAGCGATCGTGGAACCTCGTCGAAGTGAGGACTTTGTTGCTCAATCTCGGCTGTGCAGACTCTGTAGTGAGAGCTCGAGGTTTTTAGGGGACACCTCTGACAGGTGTTGAGAATAGTCCCCCTTCGCGGGAGGAATCCTAGCTGTTATCTTGAGATTCGCCGTACGCAAGACGTTTAAAGCGGGCAGGACAACCTTAATTATAGGCGCGGAGACCATTTTATTAGACTTCCTCTGTTTGGCACAAGAAATTCGGAAATTTTTTTTGGACGTTCCCCGTACGAGGAGCCAGCCAATGTGCGGAACTGTTTCTGTTGATACAACCGCTGGTGTTGACGAAGTTTTACTACCGTTGCGTCGAATATGTAGTTCTAATTCAACTGAGTGATATGAAGCTGCACCGCACTTGGATGAGTAATACATCAAACGCAAATATATGGCGTTGGTATAAATCCTACACCCTGGCGGGGAGATAAATGTAGAACTGCAAACCTTTATGCCAAGGACGAACTGAGGCTGCGGGTGAGAGACTGTTTGCGTACAATCTGGGACATAGTTTTAAAAAGAATCAAAGACGCTCAAAAGGTTCACTGCTGACTGTGAGGTTCGAACTCACGCATCTCTCGATAATGGTGATACTGGAAGCATCTTAAGACCACCGCCTTAGACCACTCGGCCAAATCAGCTTGTAAATCTGAAGCCAAGTATTGTTTATAAAAATAAGAGGAAAATTCCGGCGAAAAATTTTTGGTAAACATGCCCTTAGATTACCCTTTTAACAATAATCGGCGTCATTGCACCTAATTAATTATGATCCATGAGCGAGTTGCATACATCTGATAATAATTTTAACTCCCGAGAAGCTCATACTTTGTATTTCATACACAAATACCTTGTAGGAGAAATTTTGAGATCTTTGGTTAATTGTGTACACAAGCACCGCAAGGAATGTGGCCGAATCTTGCTTGAAGCGAATCTTTGATGTCCTTTTTCAAGTGAGTTAATTTTCCAAGCTATCCAGACTCTACTTGGGAGATGTGGAGACAAACTCAACTCCTCTCAGCAGTGACCCCTACAAACCTTCAGCTCTTACTGTAAAGTCTGCACAGCCGAGTGTCATTGTTTCTATGTAAAATGCAATGGCAATGTTGTAGGGACAGTGTGTTGATTATAATTTTCTGAAGAGGTTCCCAGCCAAGCCAAGGGCTATATATATGTACATTCTAAATTATTGCCCTTAAAAAAGATTCTCCCTGTGACCTGAGTTACCGAGACTCTTCGACTATAACCTAGAATGTTTTCGGAACACTTTTCATTCTCATGAACTTTCTGGAAACATAGTAAAGGTTCATTGAGGATAATATAAACTCCGTGGCTTCCAGACCTTTCCCAAAGATTCCTTTTGTGTCATTGCCTATGCAAGCCAGCGTAGGCTTCAGCAATCACTCGGCCTAACAGCCTTCACACCGAGACTTAGCTACAGCTTGATCGTCACTCCCATGAGGATTCCCAATCGCTTTCGCGGTCTGTATCGTGTTCATCTTTCCGCACAAACTCCTGGCATAATTATCATTAAACTAACCAGCATCAGATCAGATGGTAGAGACGAAATCCTACCGATCACCCATCCTTGGTCATGGAGGAGAAGCTGTTCGATGATTTTTCGGAGCTTACCCAGGAGTCGATACGGCATTGGTGGATTAGATCAATTTGGCCTCTTATGTTACAATGAAGGGAGATATGGATGGATATGCACATTTAGTATGGCTCCAGTGTCCGGGCCTCTCCTAGCTGGGGCTATAAGTTTGAGATTTTTCGATTTTTTAGTTAGAATGTTCCGTGGAAGATACGGCTGAATTCTATGGGTAAATACTGAGGTTATTTTCTTTCCATCATGAGCATTATACCAAAGAACATTTTTCGTCTTAAAAGAGGATAAGAGTATTGTACAAGGTTTGTACTTGGTAAGGAGTCCAATATGCTAAATAATCTCACACTCAAGTAGTATAATGTAGCCAAACCACACCCCTCTTCAGCCGATAAAATGATTGCCTTTTACTTGCTTTCGTAGGATCTTGCTTACCCGCCGTTGGGTAGCATGTGTTGTAATATGACAAGGGCTTCTCGAACCAGAGTTGTAGCGTTTGGTACGGCGATATCTAACTGCTTTCTAGCGTCGTTTCCCTAGCCATAATCATGGTAAGTGTTGTCAGAAGCATACCTTTGTGGAAAGTGGAGATAAATCTGCTCATAGTTGAAAAGATGTGTCTGAATCTCGGCACTGCAGACTCTAAAATGAGAGCTAGAGGTTCATAGGCGACATCACCAACAGATATTGAGTTTTTATCCCCGCTCTCAATAATAGAAATGCAGGGTATTTGTTCGATCGAAGCAGATCGAGGTGTTAATCATGCCGCACAAATGACCGGCGAGCAGTGGCCAGTTTCCTTCAGGGCATGTAGGTAATCAGAAATTGACTAGACCTGATATTATACTTTTCCTACTTAACCCTGGACCTTGCTTACCGTTCCTTGGCTCATCTAGCACCTTAATCTATCCACAGTAATGAGGACCCTGGAAAGTCCACATAATTGCTGAATCATGGCAGTTCTGGGCGCCTATTGTTTTTCCCCCAAGTACCGAAACTCCAGGGCTGCTTTGAATCGACCACATAGCATCCGGGGTTATGCTCACCCGCCCTATTCTCATTCTATAACTGCAAATGCCGAAGGTGCATATCTTTACGAGTGCAAAATCCTTACATCTCTAGTGAGTTACATTGGTCATTATAAAAAATTCGCGACTGATATAACAAAGCTCACCTTGATGACTCATTTCTCGTCAGTACGTAAGTTCACCACCAGATGTTAGTAGGTCTAACATAATTAGGGGGACGAAGACTCAAAATCTGCCAGCAACCTCCCTCATGAATCCCCAGCTATCACCGTAGATTGCGTAGAGCCCATGCAGTCTAAGTTCAACACTAGCTAGAAGCGCTACTTCTGTTAATGACCAGACATAATTCCCTTGTACCCTATATTGCAGAAGAAGCCATATATGGCAATGTACAGCAAGCGCTTAATGTCAAGGCTCTGAAATTTTAACCTAATGTGCTACATGATCTGAGGCCTGAATGTTAGAAAGAGAAAACAAAGACAAAGAGTGCTTCCCTAAGGTGCACACAGGTTTTCAGCGCCCGGACGGCCGGCCTCTTATATCTCTTCTAAAGGATAGCTATGCAATTCGACCTGATCCTCACATCGTTATTATGAACACTTCACACCCAGTAGTTTTGGGACTTTCCCAGTTCCCATACATTTGCAGGTGATTATCGTCTCGCTAGATGGAGATGTGAATTAATGAAGGGCGAAGGGCTTCTCTAACTGGATAATCGAAAGAGTATTTGCGTATGGTTTTACTATTGAAAGGGTGCTTAAAAAGGGTAGGAGGGGACATATACTCCCCGACGCACAGGCGACTCGGCTATATGTAGAGATGACCAACACGCTCATTCAGTCTAGAATTCTATATGACTTTGAAATCGATATAATTTATTCCCGAAGAAAGCGAGTAAATGTTAGATTAGAACTGTTCAGTCTTGCTCACGCGAATTGCCCACAATTATGTTGAGATTACTAACCGACAATTATTTACTGAGTATATTTCAACTCCATTTTAATCCGTCGCGTACATATTATCGCGCAACTATCAGGAGGAATCAAAAAATCCTAGCATCTATGAACTCTCTACTCAACTGGTATATGTGCAACGCTTTTTATGCCACACGTATTTGTTTGATCAGGAACCCTATACAACATGCGAAGTTAAAGTATTTACAGTCCCAGGCCCACACCAATTAAGTTCCAGTGATCACCAGCCTTCTATTTATTTTAGGGAAAGAAAAGGCAATTGATCGCTGATCCTGGCAGCCTCAATATTCTCATCGTAGTCAGGATCCAGTGGCCAAATTACCGGGCTGCCGGCTAAGGTCGAAAGTCCCATTGAAGATTTTAGGGCCAGGCCTGTTGAGAAAGGTAGATAAATCCTTGCCCTTGAAATCTACACGGGTGGTTTCCAACCTTCTAGATCACGAAACTTAGGCATTGACCTGACAATTGAACTCTCGCTTAACAACAAGCATTCCATAGGGCGTTATGACTCGTACCCCAGAACACCTCGAAATATACCGAGTAAACCCAATATCTTGCTAGAGTTGCGCTCTTCGTCCAATATTCGGGAAATTAGATCATCAATTTTTTTCTTCTGCAAACCCAAACTACCCAATTTGATCGCAATGTTTGTGATAAACAGTTTGGGAGAACTGGGAGGACGACCCGACATTGGGAGCGGCCTAATACTAGAGATTCTGAATAGAAATTTTTTGAAAAAGCTAGGTTCTGGGCCAAGGACGTGTAAAATAGGGCGATTCTCGATCTCTATTATGGGAGTTTTTATATACTCTTGTGACTTGGTGGCAACTTTGAATCTATACCAAGGCAGAGAAGTCTAGATGCCCACCTTTCTTGACTTGTGAACATACTACATTGATATTGAAAACCCTTTCTCGGACTTTATCTCGCGCGATAAACTTTAAAACAGAGCTAGAGAGATAAACTGGGGATACAAGAGTTTATATGGAGTGCTCTATGGGGCGGGTATCAGCGGTTTAGAGAAGAGCCATAAGTCTCCAAATAAAAAACCCTGGCGAGGTTTCCGCGAATATATCCCACTGCAAGAGCGTTTTTTATCAAGGCATTTAATTACTGAATTGGGTCGCCTAGAAAAAATACTTCATGACTTGGGCATCAGAAGTGAAAAATAGGACAAGTCTCCTCCCGCTAACAATATCCAATTAAACATAAGATTCATCGTGTTTTGAGCCCCAGAATCTGGGGGCTAATAGAAGGGCAGTCATACTATAGCGGAAAAACATTGAATATCTGACTAACCAACCCAAAATTTGCTTGAAGGCTAATGTGAATTGTTTTATATCATTTGATGTGTATTCAGCTATTTAATTATGACACATGACAAGTGGTGGGTGTACAAGAAGAATGACTCTTTAGACGTCAGGGGCACTCTCACGATAGAAGTCATGTAACGCACGATTATCTTCAATCTGTAAATCTCCTTCCCTAAAATACAAGTCTCATCTCTTGCAAGATTTTATCTGTCCTATGTTCAATCTTGTCCATCTATCCTGATTCCTCAGCCCTTTTATCTTGAAGATCTGACTCTCAGACTTGTGCGCCATGAATTGTCTTCTGCGTAAGTTTGTATTCTCGCGGGCATATCTTAGGAGGCTCGCTGAGGCTAGAAGGTGAGTCGACAAGAGGTGTGATCAGTGATATGAGGGTATACTAGATTGTAATTTTCAACTTGACTAGGCTTTGGTCAGAATCGACCTTGTTGGAAGAGAGAGGTAGATGTGGTAGAGTATTTTGAATCTTTGCCTCGAGAGCCAACTTCTACAGTACCACAATGCTGAACTGGGCTTAGCACCGGGAGAATCTTTCACATCTAGGCTTGTGGATGGCACCAGAGGCATGTGTTCAGTCTTTATCCTCCTGATATGAATATTGCGTTGGCTGAAAGTATGCCATCAGATTTTCAGTCCTGGTGCAAATCCGTGTTTACGGAGTGATTAAGCCCTCTACGTATCTTGAGCCACTGTCGTGTAGGAATCTTCACAAAACGAGATAATTTGTTATTTCAATTATCCTACCATTTCGACTAAGTCCTTCATATTTCTTCGTGAACAATTGAAAAATAATATAGGGTTATAGACGAAATTTGAGGACCCTAACTTCAATTTTAGAAATCAAGATTAATTTGGCAATAAATATTGATAATGGTAACGAATTATGCCTCCTCTTTCGCTCTTAAACCAAGAAACCAGGCCTCCAAGTTAAATTTTCTGTCTAGCTCCTTGGTTATTCTCGGTGCCTCTAATCAAGATGGCGATAATATCGGTTACTTCCATGTTAGTTGCAGTGCGTTTGGAATTTCATTATCCTTGGTCATCGTATAAAGGTATGAAGGATATTGGCCTGGCGCGCATGCCAAACTGTTTTAAGGGTTTCTGTTGTCCCCTGAAACCGGTTAGTCTTATTACAAGGACAGGGTGGCTTTATTAATCCAGGTATGCCAAATCTTGTAGGCTCTCTATATGATTGACAGACTATTGTCGTCAAAACAAACATTATCTACTGAGTAAAATAATATCGTGATCTAGCGCGTTGACAACAAAGCTATTCCTATATTCTCGCGTTAAGTCTCTATGTTTAGCGTCTATTCCTAGCCAAAGTTTTATTCATGTGCGCAGAGGAGTCATGACAAGTGACTACTTAGCCTACTTTGCTGGCTAGTAGCCCCGTGTTCCAGATATCGAAAGGTTTACCAGTCGATAGCCCGAGTCAGTCTTAAACAATTAAGATTGAAGCTGCACCAACAGTACCCATATCACGATCACCGGTATCTTGGGCTTGAGTTTATTCCAGTCTACTATGGACGTCCCGCATATCATGCTTCCGTCTTGACTAGGAACATCATATACGTCTAGGAATGCCGCATTTTTTTCATGTCTTTCAGATCTAGGCGCCGAGATTTGTCGTGGAAGGAAGTGGAGCGAAGAATAATAAGGGAACAAGTAGAAGATTCTGAGGATTTGGGAAGGATCAAAGCCAGACCACAATATTGGGCACTCAAATCTCCACCATGCAGTCCCCAAGTCGCATGTCTGACAGGGTTAGAGGTTTCGAAAACACAACTCGTGTGGAAAAGAAGGATGGAAATTTACAGTTGAAATTTCCACTCGAATTCTTTTTAAAAATAATGGGGCGCAGGAGCTAATTCTCTTAATATCTATCTGTTATTCTGATGAGACGAATAGAAGTTGATCGATAGATTACGGAAATTTCAGGGCTACAACTACAGCTGCGGTAAAATTCTGTCAGAAAGAAAATTGAGTCGCTGACGGCTGTGAGCACTAAGTTGGATTGGTTCATTCAATTTGCCATTTGTCATTTCTGTTACTGGAGGGGCTCGAAGTACTGCTACTCTTCCACTTATTAAGGTGTAGCCACTAACAACCCATGATATTCGACAAAACTCTGGGCAAGTGCCGTACACAGTAATGCTGGTCCTAGACTTAGCTCCAGTTTTATTATATAGTGCACATAGCCAGAGCTATCCATGGTACAACAACTGTCTAATCCCTGTATGAAGGTGTATGGTTACCCATTCTATCTCTAATGGGGTTATTTGGTATGGAAAAGACTAGGAAGCTGATGAGAAATAATATTATATATTCTCTTTGAATGGCGCCTAGAGATTCAAGAGTACGATCTTTCACCGTGCTGTACTGATTGCCAAGTTTGAGGCTTTATCCAACCACTGTCGCTCTTTACTGCCTTTATTCTTCCAGTATTCTGCACCAGTTATTAAAGTCGTTACATATCTCAAGCGAATCTATCTCATTCGTTTTAATTGATACGCTATCCAAGATTTACCAACCTTTAATTTTAAGCTCTGTTTAGACAAAACTCATTCAATGAGGAAAGTAGAATAAAGTTTGATATCCGCCATCAGCCTGAGAGACAAGCCTGTTATACAACTATTCGAGTAACTTCTTTACGCCATAAAACACCTGATTACTAAAAGGCTGCATGATAACGATATAATATTCCTTTTCAAACATTCACATCCAAATTTCCAGTGAGAAGCTTTGCAAAGAGTTCACTTCAGAGGCCCTGCTTGGCTTAAAGAAATTTAAAGAGGACTATCATCACGAAAAATAAACATGTTTTCTTTGCCGCACATAATTTTGTCCCTCACGAGATGGCAAATAGCATTCTTGATACTGTGGTATGCACAAAAAAACTCCACAAGCTCTAGTTGTTTCCTAAAGCTGTATTAACCGCTAAGGAATCTTTATTTGACTGACTATTATTTGAAAAGGCTCCATCGATATATCCGAACCATAGGTAACTTCCTCAGCCACTGGACCTATAAGTCTATACCGATTCCATCGAAACCTTCATATACGATAAATGATGTTACAGTAATTATTCCCACTATTCATAACAATTTTGAGGAGCTGAGAGAGTCTATAAAAAGTATTCTTGCTTGCCATCCGTTTGAGCTTTTTCTGGTCACCACGGCCGATAAATATGAGAAGCTGTCAAGATTTGTTGATTCTTTAAATGCTAGCAACGTTCAAGTATATCAGGTTCGAATTGCAAATAAGCGGAGACAGGTCTGCGAGGTTATTCCTGAGGTAAAGACTTCTATCATCATAATGGCTGATGACGATGTCACGTGGCCAAAAACTATACTCCCCTGGCTATTAGCACCGTTTGAAGACGAAAGAATTGGTGCAGTCGGTCCCAACCAGAGAGTGAAAAGAATAAGGAGTGGACCATTTTCCTCATTACTATTTAACTGGCTCGGTGCTGCATATATAGAGCGCAGGAATTTCGAGATCTCGGCGACTCATGGTATCGATGGAGGTACTTCATGTATGTCAGGCCGGACTTGTGCATTTCGTGCAGAGATTCTTAAGAGCCCCTTGTTTCTAGACGGATTCAAAAATGAGCGTTGGGGTCGATATCAACTCAATGCCGATGACGATAATTTTGTGACTAGATGGCTAGTTGCAAACCAGTGGAAGACATGGATCCAATATAATAAAGAATCTGAAATCGAAACAACCCTAGAGAATAACATCAAATTTCTCTACCAATGTTCGCGGTGGGCACGAAGTAATTGGCGAAGTAACTATACTAGCCTGTTCACTGAGCGTCATGTATGGCGGTAATTATTATTAATCCTCATTTAAGTTTTTTTCATCCACTAAGAAATGCCAGGCAGCAATTATGGTGCACATACGCTTTACATATTGCAACTTTTACAACTCTATCTTTCGTATTCGATCCCCTAATAATTTTTTTGACAATAAATGCGTCACGTGAACTACCTGGAAACTGGCCACAATATGCACTTATAGCTCAGTGTGTCTTTATGGCATGGACAAAGGTCATCAAACTTGTGGGACTTTTTGTGCGAGAGCCTCTCGACTTTATTTTTCTCCCCGTTTCTATAATCTTTGGTTATTTTCACGGACTCATCAAGCTCTATGCACTCTTGACACTTCGCATGGTAAAGCAAGCTGAATTTGCTCAAAGTATTTCAAAACTAAAATTTTATAGACTTCCTGGGGTAGTCGTCCCGATGGCGATACGAATGATAACGAACGCATGACGCCTCGTTCCCGCCGTAACGATAGTTTTGACTCTCTCATCGACGATCATCCAGGACTTATTCAATACAAAGATTCTCGA
The DNA here is from genome assembly GCA_905067625.1 of Blumeria graminis f. sp. triticale. Taxonomy (NCBI): domain Eukaryota; kingdom Fungi; phylum Ascomycota; class Leotiomycetes; order Helotiales; family Erysiphaceae; genus Blumeria; species Blumeria graminis. Next base: position 5,923,231 of record LR898472.1, on the reverse strand, counting down.
ATTATCCATTCCTCAGAGAAGCACCCTAATATTGAAATCGAGGATTGCTGTGCTTGTAAATTTAGCTTAGCCCCAAAAACCTATGACTGCCCAAATGGTTGAACTAAATTACCCTACAGCTCAATTAAATTTTAATCCAAGCAAACACGGCACTGAATACTAGCGGTACTCTTTTATTGTTCTCATGCTGATATTAGTTACTATTAGCGCCAACTGAATAACCAACGCTACTGATACCGCTACTAATCTCTGTCTCTAAAAAGCTTGATAGACACTTGTCGTTAGTGTATATCAGATAAGTCTGATCTAAGAGAAGCAATTCATCAATATCAATGCCGTGGACTCTCAATTAAACTCAGAAGATTGACAAATTAATTTGGAGCTGCAAAACTTCTGAGACATAGCCTACTGTCTAGCCCTTTCCGTGGTCATAAGAATGAAGACGAAGAAAGATTAATCCGGGATAACTTACGATAATGTTTCTATTTTTAAATCAATAATAATCAAAGGGATCACCACTAGTTTGAGGCTGGGTGCTATCTATTGGCATCCCCTTAAAGAATAATAGTGTTACTTGAAGATACAACACCAGCGGGGCGTGAGGGTACAAAAAGTTCGAAAATCCAATAGTCGATCGAGCTCGTTAGGAACTAAAAAAGCACTACTGTAAAATTTTTAATAATTTGGCGAGACAAATTTGCTTCTTGTAATCATTGTTTTAATAATTTATAATATTTATTGAGTCTAGCCATCGAGATAAAGAGAATAAAATAAAGCATCTTGCAGTATAAGCTCAGTTACACTTATACATATCACAGTATAAACTTTCTAACAAAGTTTCACAGTATTTCACAAACATATTTTCTACCTTATGAAGTTCTCAATTAAAATTCCGAGGTAGCCCCTATAATTTTCTAACCCTCCTGAAGAAGCACTTTCCGAGGCCACCCGAACATATCTAGCGATAGATCTAGGCTTGGGATGCACCAGAAGTGAAATACACATTTCGTCACCAAAATATTGGGCTTGAACATAGCTATCACTAGGTGGAGAAGTGAGATAATGAAGGGCGAAGGGATACTCCAAGTATATGATCGAATGAGGGCCTATGAGGGGCGGTACAGTTTGAAGGGAGCTTTATGAGAGAAATAGGAAGGGATATACTACTAGAGAGGTATCCTTGGCCTGCATATCCTACACAATCAAAGACTAACAAATGACAATCAAATGAATTAATAACTTGCACTAGTGGGGTCAGCCTAGATAACTATTGACAATATTAGACTGAAATAATGGCTCGCTGGTGCATTTGAAGTCATATTTGGTGGTTAGAATCTTCTTGGTTGACATGAAGGCTGGGCTCATTCATCTTTGCCCATGCTTCCGTCTGATGTAGGGAAAATAAATGCGTGTATGGAGGCGACAGACATGGCCAACCCATGCATATGATAGTGAGAGGGGACGGATGGTTTGAATTGCAATTCTTGAACTTCTACCTTGTAGCGTGAAAAATTGGTAACTAAGCCTTTTACGGGACGTTGATGAGAAGATCGGCTCAGAGCCCTTGAAAAGAACATCACCGTCCAATCGGCCGAGCACGCTGAAAATTGCCGACCTTGCCTCGAGCGCCGGGACGTGACCGTTGTGAGAGGGAAAGTAGCCAGACTGCATCCTTCTAAACGGTTCACACTAGAATAACGCGCACATGCGCTATGAAGTGTGATTCACCCTTATCACCACTCATTGGCTTGATCAAGTGCCTATCGGTAGACTCCGACCGGCATCCACGCGGCCTGGGATAGCTCCTTCACCCGCACAATTCTGTGCCGCAGCCCTCATCTCGCGATGCAGACAAATAAGACCACTCTCGTGACTAGAGTGTTAAAATCAAGCGCGAAAACTAGTGCTCTAGCCCCTCGTTCACAGGGCAATGCAGCCCTACGCCTATCTTAGACTTTGGATTTTGACTGGCCATCCAGCCTGGTTCGTCACCACTCGACCTATATAAGCCGCCAAGCAAATGCCCGTAGAATCGCAGAGATAGCACTATCTCGCGCCTGATGATCATGGGCAATAGAGATCATCGGCAGTACCGACTCATTGGCATCACCCGAAAAATCGAATTCTTCCATCCCATACACGCGTACCAGTACATTTATCCCCGTACTCAAACCCGAGAGATCAAGCAGCATCATGGCTGCGTACAACCAGCCGTCGTCCTCGGCGTAAATCGACCCAGGCGACCATTTACACCCGAGCCTTCCTGGGATTGCTGCCGCCATGGAGCAATCGGAACGCCAAAGAAAGCAGCGAATGAGTCTAGCTCAGGATTTTCTGCAAAACATCGACGCCTGGGCGAAATCCAAGGTAGGAACCGAAGGCGCGTCCTTAGTCGCGCCTTTCATTGAAAATATTTCACCCATCGTGACAGCGTTCGCGATAGATAACACCAATGCCGCGATTCCCAAAGGCAAGAACCCATCCCCAGAAGGTACACAAATAAAAATTTTTGTCCCTAGGGCGACTAAACCTCTCCATGAGCTGCCAAGAAAGCCCAAGGAGACTGCTTCTTCGTGGGCCACAGTAGCCCAGAAAGCAGCAAAGCTCCCAGACCCGCCAGCCAATCTGGTAAAACGAAGACCAACCGTCCAGATAAGGCCAGCCGGACAAGAGCCCCCGAAATAAGATAAACGACTCTTCCTTCGCATAGGGTGAGAACATCAGTGGCGGACGTTATCACCTGTCACAATAAAGAAACTCATCACTGAAAAAGCTGGAGTCGCACCTTCAGCAATCATAGCGATAACACAAGTTAGGTCCGGCCTAGCAATGGAGTGTGCATCAGACGCACTCAGGGTGTCGATACTGAGTGTGGGTCCTTCACTTCAAAAGGAAGAAATCACAATTGAGCCTGCTTCAGATTGGACGTCCGTCATGGTCCCTCATGTCCCAATCTACATTCGTACATTAGACGGAAGGATTGAAGTTACTCGTGAAATGGTGAAGACGGAATGCCAGGCAGTTTGTGGAGTCACACCAATATAGGTGCGCCCAAACAATATAAAATTAGGAAGCTATTCTGCTAGCTGGATAATACACTTCAAAAGAGTGCAGCTGACACTATAAACACAAGCAAACGATGGAAGGTGTTGTGATCCGCCTCCTGGTAGTGTTTTCCGGTATAGTTTGTGTGGCCTGGGCACCTACTCCACTTGGGAAGGAGACACCTCAGACCATATTTCGCGCGGAAAAAAGTTGAAAGGTGATGGAGGCATGTCTGGATAACTCAGGGTTTTCAGACGTTCCCATGGGTGGGTATTCACGGATGAGGGTTGACTTGGGGTGAAGAAAAAGCCACCATAACTTCGTAGTGGTACTTGCAAATGAAATCCGAGGCATGAGTGCTCCTCTTGTAAATTGAGTCATCTTTTCTGTACTTTTCTCTGATATTGTGTCATAGCTAGATAGCTGCATACGCAATTAAAATCTGATACAAAAAAAAAACAATTCAAACAGGCGCCATCCAACCTGAGATTCAGACTATTTGACGAGAGTGGGCCCGCCATTCCGTTTTCCCATCGACGCCCCATCTAGCGGTGTCAACGCTGTTGGGGATACCACTCAACAAGAAACTGCGTCAAAGAACAGCGGTGTGTTAAATGTTCTGGTGCACACGAAGTAGCAGAATGCACGGTCAACATCCCCAAGTGTTCAAACTGTGCTGGACCGCACGAATCAACCCACTTGAGCTGCATGGCTCGACCAAGGCGACATCACGGTCAAGTAACGCCTCGATCACCAGCAGAGCTGCGAGTCATTCGTGAGAGAGGGCATATGGATTTCAAGGCAGCACTGTCAAGATCTCAAGAAAAAGGTAAGGCCCACGAGGTCGTTAAAATACCAGAAGAAATAATGTATGATAACGAGTAATTCCCCCAACTCATATAATCACGAACAGAGACATAGCACCCTTCTCTTTCACCAAGTGAACGCGGGAAAGGGCGGACCGAACATGGACATAGCGCTGCAACAAGCTTGGCCCCCTAAGTAGTCAAATCGAGATAGAGGACTTCGCGAGGAGTTTAATCCGAGTACTTCAAGATGCGGCCAAAGTTTTCGGACGAGCACCAGCTGTAGGAAGTGGGAAAACAGCGCCTTGATGGACTGAGGACTGCAAAGAACGACAGAGTGACTACAGGGCAGCTAAAAGGATATTTGGAGATACAGGAACGACACGTAAGGCTTTCCGAGCCGCAGTGAAGTCAGCCAAACGCGAATATTGGACAAAGCAAGTCGAAGCAGCAGAGATAGAGGCACAAGTTTTCAAAGTCATGCGATGGGCCAAACCAAAGCCGACGAAACAGCCTCCTCTCTTGGTATCACCAAACCAGTGGCTTTCAGATCCGCTTGAGCGGAAAATCGCACTGCGTGATACCCTTCTGGGAAGATCCGACGCTAGAAGCGATGTGGAAACATGGGAGAATGGTCAACCAGAGTCTATCCCATGGAACGGAGAGGTCTCGTTGGAAGAAGTCACAGCGTCAACCATAGGAAGTAAAGAAACGGCTCCAGGGTATGACAAAATCACCGTCCGACTACTCAAGGCTTGCTGGAGCTCGATTGGAATATCTGTCAGGGACCTCTTTCAGGCATGTCTGAACTTGGAATATTTTCCAACACCTTTCAAGGTGGCGATAGTTGTACTACTTCCTAAAATTGGACGCGATCTCTCCAGCCCAAAAGGATGGCGACCCATATCGTTACTCTCCAGCTTAGGAAAGGGACTGGAAAGACTAATAGCTAAACGGATTTCCTGGCTTGCGTTAAAGTGCGAGGCAGTACCTTCCCAACTATTCGGCGCGCTACCGGGACGCTCAGCAGTCAACCTGGTATCGTGTGTCACACACGATGCAGAAGCTGCAATGAGATCCAACAAAGTCACAGCTATGGTCACGCTGGACATTCAAGGTGCCTTCGATGCAGTGCTACACAATAGGCTGCTCGCACGAATGCGAAGTCAGGGCTGGCCGCTATCACTCTGTCGCTGGGTAGAATCGTTTCTGAAAAGACGAACAGTCTTGGTAAGACATGAAGAAAGCGTAACAGATGAGAAGCTTGTTAAGTGCGATGTCCCTCAAGGATCACCACTTTCGCCACTTCTATTCATGTTATACATCTCGATCCTACTCGAGGATGGTACTCCAAACTATAGATTCGGATATGCAGACGACATCGCCATTGTTCGAGTCGGTAAAAGTCCTTGCGAAGCCTTTGAGGCTGTCCAGGTCGAAGTAGACAGGATAGTCCAACTAGCTTCGTTACACATGATTAGATTCGACCCTTCAAAGTCTGAGCTCCTGATCATTGGGGGTGGACCAAAGAAGAAACTAGACTCATCCAACCTAACGGTTAGAGTTGGGGAACAGCTTATTTCGCCTTCTCCGCATATTCGATGGCTCGGAGTTTGGCTCGATTCCCAACTGACGTTTAGACAACATGTTCAAGAATGGTGTAATAAGGCACAACGACTATCTCACTTTATACGAAGTATTAATAGGGTCCAACGAGGTGCGGCTCCGGGACCATTAATCCGTGCAGTGAACGCATGTGTAGTCAGTACGGCAATTTATGGCGCTGAAGCCTGGTGGCCTGGTCTGACCCGTATCACGACGAGACGAGACAAGAAAGTAAGTACGGGTGTCGGATGGCACCTCAAGTTACTAGATAGGACTATTTTGACCGCAATCCGAGCTGCACTACCAGTGTAGCGAACTACACCAAACATAGTCCTGCACCGGGAATCAGGGATCTTACCTGCAGAAAGAATGCTTCAGCAGCGACAGCTCCGAAGTGCGGCAAGAATTCGCCGACTCGACAGTCATCATCCACTATCGTCAAGGGCAGTTGAGACACCCAAGGAGGCAATCAAGCGACTCCAACTACGAGAGGGGCAGAAAGAACGTGTCTTTAAGGTTCCACAGCGATATTTAACACGCCTTCAGAATGGGAACCTCAGCCTGCCAGCATCAGAAGGGCCTGGGCAGCTTTACTAACCAAAGATCGCGATGGCTACTATCAGGGCAAAATGCGACAAGGAGGAAAAGGCGGATCAGATCATGTTTTGGCTCAGGTATCTCCCCCCAGGAACACTCTGTGTTTACTCGGATAGGTCATAGACCGTCCCAGCATACTCAGCCTATGGTTACGCCATATATAGGGGCGGTGAACTTATAGCGAGCGGTGGAAATTTCCTTCCTGGAGCTGAAGTCTTTGATGCGGAAATCACCGGGGCAGTACGAGGCCTAGAGGCAGCGTTAGAAATTGGTGGCAGCACAGATATCAAGGTACTCCTTGACAATCAAGAGGCGGTCAGAGCCCTTCAAAATGGCAAAACAAATTCCTCGCAAGTAGAGGTCATGAATTTCTGGGAACGACGCAAGACTCAACCAGCGATAGAGGTCTACTGGGTTCCGGGACATAGCGGCATTCCAGGAAACGAAAAGGCCGATGCGATGGCAAAGGCAATCCTTGCGTTAAATAATCGGGATGGAAACATACCGGGACTAGAGTGCATCTGGGATGAAACTCACGAAGTTTTGACTTTTGCAGCTCTCAGACGCCAAGTCAACATCCGGGTACAAAAACTTGCGGAATAATGGTGGCTTAAAAACAGATCGAGTAGGTATGAAGATCTGAACCTATAGATGAGGAGAAAACGCCCTCCGGAGCTAGCTCTACCTCGATGGGCATATCACCGCCTTATCGCAGCAAGAACTGGGCATGGTGACTTCGCCAGCTATCATAGACGGTTCCAACACCAGTATGAAGAAATGCTTTGCAAATGTGGCCGAGAATAGCGGCCATGGCATTTTGCAGAGTGTCGCCCGACTATCCAGAAATGGAGGACGGAAACGAAAGAACCACGTCCTAAAATCAGGGATTTAATAGGGCAAGAAGGATGGCAGAAATTCTGGCGTTTTTTAATTGTAACAAAGTGTTACAGCAAGATTGAATCGTGAACAGGGGATGTAAAGGTCAACTGTAATGCTTCTTCGCACCGAACGGTGCGAAGAAAAAGGAAGGTGTAGCGCAGGGCGCTAGCACACTAGAAATGGTGTTTTTATTTGTTTTAGTTTTGTGTGTTCAAGTTTCTACGAAACAATGATGTAGGTAGCGAAGAGTCATAATTAGATCTGGACTACCCGTGCCATGCCCTCTGGGTGCTGGGGTAGTACCCGGTCACGATAAAAATATCATCATCTCGCGCTTGATGACTCGACGGTAGCTTTGTAGTCTCGCATAACCGTCGCCTGCCCCATCTTCGGCGGGGGAACTAGCGAGTTTATCCTATTTATAACTCAGCAGGCGCGCGAGGGTTTCTCATTAGGCAACGTCTTGTTACATTCTACGCGTGTTCCAGACCTCTCTTCAGTGGAAAAGACGATCCACTCACAACTCTATCATCTCACGTCGTCCCCTCTTCGTGTGGAATGGAAAGGTATCAGTGACTTTTACACTTTGCCACTTCGCTTTCCGGAATATAGCTGGTGAATCTCTTCATCGTTATATTAGCTTTGTAATATGCTGTAAATCTAGATATAATTGAGCTCAGGGTATTTGCTGAGTCTTGCTTGACAGGCGTACAACAGGGCTACAAATTTGAAGTTCGTGGTACTCGTACCTTCTCAGCTTCCATATCCCCGAGTAGATCTAGACTTCACACTCTCTCTAGCCTACCCTAACTTGACAGTATTGTCTACTGCGTATAATCTATGCAATTTTGGACGTTTAGATGTCGGCAAAGTTTCGTGTATCATATCTTCTATTTAAAATGTTTCATCAGCAGCATAGCTGCCTCACGCTCCATAAACTAGTGCCAGTCTATTTATAGGCTCAGAATGGCAGCTCAGGGGCAGCTAACCTTGATGGTCGAGAGCTATTTGATCGATCGTCCCGGGAATTCATGCTTTTACTTACCCTGTGTCTATATTTGGCTACTATGTGTGATTGCCGAGTAATGCCCATCAAATTTATGGGACTATGAGTCCCTAGGCAGAGTGGGTGAGCCTTCGAATCCACTGCACCTACATCTCTGCTCCTCCATAGACTTGTCGTAAGTGTTTGTGCCAGCTCAGTTTAGCATCAAGGACTATCCCTCGAGCTCGGAGCGAGATTTTTGGCCTTATTTTGTGACCATAAACTTTGCCTTTCCGCATTTCCGGGAAGAGGGGGGGGGGGGGGGCTGATACCTTTGTTGTGCAAAATTGGGCCTAGCCAGCTCTGCACATTCCCCTCTCTTCTTGCGCTACTATTCTAATCAATGGGAACTCATCTCAATAGATTCTGGTCTTGTGAGGCTGTGAGTGTCATCTACAAACCAGACGGCTGTGAGAGATGGTATCAAGGGATTTAGTAGGTGAGTAATGTCAAAAGAGAAGTAGTTGGTGGTTTAATGGCAAGCCTTGCGTTATCCCTCTACTTGTCTTGATCTTGACTCCACGAGATTTCCAAGAACTGTAGCAAAAGCGGTTTCTTCGTCAGGGGTGAACTCTCTGATATATGCTTCCGAGAATTCTTCAGGTATTACACCAAGAGTTAAGAAAATAGGAGAATGATCAGTGCTCTTTGGTATTCTACTGTAGGTGCTCAAGGCCTGATCAAGAACTCATTGCAAACTACGCGAACAATTACCTGACGACATCACGCAGAATTTCGTCTTGAGAACACCATTGAATCTCTAGACCTTCTCGTTTGTTTGTGGTCGATAAGGAAATGTAACATTTTGCTATATAATTTTATCTCTATAGAACAATGCCATTTTTTGCTGCTAAAAGACTGCACATTATCTATAATTAATTACTTTAGTCCGAAGATAACATTAACTTGGCAAAGCAACCGAATGGATGAAGCTGCATACGGAGATCACATTAGAATAGCCACGCTATCACAGGTGGGTCTCGTTGGAATAGAGTCACAAGCAGATATGAGATACGTGAGGACGAAGTACGGGTGGAAATATATTTATAAGGCGTTGCAATATCTATCCTAGAGTGCAACTACCTTGTTACTTATGCTTCATTCCTGCGCTAGCATCGATAACACAGCCAAGTAGAATAATTGTGCGTTATGTGACTTAGCGATCAGGTTGTGAGTGAGAACTATAGGTATCATGACACATGCCGAAAGAAGTAACGTAATCTATAACAGTATGTGTGTTTATTGTGCTACTTGAGTCACTGACTATCTAGCACATTGGGCTCCTCTTTGACCCAGGCCACACCTTGTATAGTGCTCCTATCCTCTTTTGTTACTTCAAAGATCATTGATATATTCCCCTTGATGAATAGCCATTCAGCTCAGTATTTACCCATGAAATTCAGCCACCTTTTCCGATCTATAACAGAACATAAGTACGCTACCTGACCGTTGTTTAGCACAGGTCCTGTGTTGTCCATACCCCACCTCGAAAACGGAGCTGGAGCTTGAATTAAACAAAGTGCATCTTGAGAATATAAATCTATATGCTTTGTCATAATTTTGCACCGTGGACAAGTGCGAAAAGCTTCTTGAGCTGCTAGTATTAGATCGGGATGCCAAAGTTGGCGTCTGTCTTCTCGATACAAAGTTACTATCGAGCAATGAGCATTCAATTTATGTATAAGGATAAGATCAAGGAGTAGATCACCGTAATTGCGGGCTCGGAAGAAAATCCCACCAGTTACAGGATAATTTGAGCCATCATAAGTAGTAAAATTCTTTCTGACCCAACCTTTTGGTGAGCCCAGGGATAGAGCAGTTCATGTTGAAAATACTCTGCAATAGCTTGTAAACCTATTCAATGGAAGCGCTCAGAATTTGGTGTATCTGTTGATAATTTTTTTGGATGCGAATCCTCATAAACTGGAATGTAGCTAGTGATAGGAAAATTAGAAACGTCTGAGGGCGGTCTCGATTACGGATCGGCAAATTAATTTGACTTTCCCCTTTTCCAAACAATTGTAGGGTCGAAATGTTCAATAATATCCACAAATCTTTGCAATCTTCGAGGCAAATTTGGCTTCTTACGGATACCTGCTATACTTTCATGGTCGGGTCGAATAATTATGTCACATCCATCTATCCATCTTTACCATGTTTGGAGAGCCTAACCATTCCAAGAGCCTCACGTTCTTGGGAAGACTAGTGCTATTGTGAAGGTTTCAGCTTTCGGCTTGTGTAAGCGATAGGACGTAAATATGCGCCATCCACTGTTGGCTGAAGAATTGTGGCACGAATTCTGAGAGATGAGAATGTATCAAGCTACATGAGAGCCCCACCATTATATCAATCCGAGAAATCAATATCCAAGATAGCTCGAGGATGAGAGTACATAGGCCTCAAAACAGGAGTTTTTGGGAGTGCATTCTTGTTGTTTTCCATGCAGGAATTTATTCTTCGTTAAGCTTCACAAGATCGTTTTTCTCTCCCGGATGTGAACCCATATAGAGGGCCAACAAGGCACTTGAACAATTTTATATAGTCTCGAAAATAATTGCTGGAGTTCAAGAAGGCACAAACTTCAATGACGGTTCGCGGCATTGTTATTTTCAGGATAACTTGCATTTTTTATTACAAACTTGATTACCGTTCCTATAAAAAGTGTGACCCGGGAATCTTGTTTATGTTACGAACCACGCACACTCTCTTGCATTCAACCATAGCCTCTTAACATGTATTGATTCATAGCCTTAGTAGTATTTTCACAGGCCTCCTCAACAGTATCAACCCAGGTCATCACGGTATCAATCATGGTCGATTAAACTTCACGAATGGGCTCGAGACATTCATTCATCGCTCTTTGGAATGTTACTGGTGTGTTGATTAGACCAAATGGCATGACTTTAAAGAGGTATTGTCCTTGAGGGGTGAAAAATGGACAGATTATCTGTGCTCTCTCAGTGAGCTCGATATGATAAAACCCTGATTTAAGGTCTGTTGTAAATGGAGACACAGAGTGTTGTGGACGTACGGGCCCTCCATTTCGTCTGGGCTCCCGACACGATCTAGTGTGTATTCAAGAGGTTGGAATGAGTAATGTGGTGGTGCTTCAGGCCACTTATGAGGTTTCCGAGCGCGCGCTGTATACTTAGTAAATGGTGTGGTGGGCGTAAGAATGAAAGGGTATCACGTGTTGTCTCGTGGCTCCTAACTACAACGGATCTTATGTAGAGCTTGATACTAATACATACATTTTGTATCGTTCAAGTGTCGGATGTCTATGTGTCAATATACATTGATTACTCCTTACTCCTCATCGTTAGAACTACTGCTATGGTCGCGGGCTGTGACCGTGCTGTTTGCTATGCGTGAGGTCATAGGATAGTTACGATTACATGTGTGCCGTATTTCCTACATCTAGCTAATTCGTGCCCTGTAGATCTTTCCGGGATCCACACTCATTACATACAAGAGCGGCTGTATGGCGTGGGCGCAAGGAGGTTATCGGGGGTTTCTTTGCCTAGCTCGCGCCACACTCGTTTATACTGTGACTTAGGCTATGTATCGCTTTCACTTGTACCACATTTTTTTTTGCATCAGATTTTAATTGCGTGTGCAGCTATCTAGCTATGACACAATATCAAAGAAAAGTATAGAATAGATGATTCAACGTCAAGGAAGAACACTCATGCCTTGGATTTCGTTTGCAAGTACCACTACGAAGTTATGGTGGCTTTTTCTTCACCCCAAGTCAACCCTCATCCGTGAATACCCAACCAGGGGAACGTCTCAAAACCCCTGAGTTATCCAGACATGCCTCCATCACCTTTCCACTTTTCTCCGCGTGATATGTGATCTGAGATGTCTCCTTCCCAAGTGGAGTAGGTGACCAGGCCACTCAAACCATACCAGAGAACACCACCAGGAGGCGGACCACAGCACCTTCCATCGTCGGCTTGTTTTTATAGTGTCAGCTGCACTGTCGCGAGCGAATTCTTGGCGCGCACAAAGCTTAATCCGTAAAACTCCTTGCCAAAATTCGGAATTTCACGCCTTTCGAGGTTATATCCTTCCTTCGCATCATCTTGTCAACTCGTCCTAATCTCTCTCACGTCCATCCCAAAGAGCTATCTCCCAGATTTGTGCTCTACGCTTTGCTTCCTCTGTCGGGTATAAATATCGGCGTGGGCGTGTATTTGGTGGTCAACTGAGTCCAGAGAAGGTCGGAGAGTGGTATGGTCATTGGGATGAGGATGTACTTGGCCGTACTTGTAGACTTGATGAGACATAGGTAGGCGTTAAACTCGTTGGGAGTAAAAAAAAGACGTGGAGGAGTAATTTGAATCATTGCCTTGTAGGCCAACTTCTTTGGTATTGCGAAGCCTGACTAAACTTGGCTCTGGGAGAATATTTCACTCCCAGGTTCGTAGAAGACGCCGCGTACAGGTGTTCAGTATTGCCCTCCTACACTTGTACTTGTAGCGCACACTTCCCACACTTTTAGCTGTAATGCGAACATGACACTCTTTTAGTCAACTTCTACTCTCGTTCCATAAAAATTGCGCCCATTTCATTGCGCGATATTTCCAACAAGGTCAAATCTAAAATAGTACTTATGACCCGAAGCTTTCTTAATTTCATCTTGGACCAGTAGGAGTGGATACGCGGATTTTTCAGAATCTGCGTTAAATGTTCAGGAATCAATTATTAAGCGTACCTTCAGATTACCAACTTTTGGTACCAGTAGTGCTCGGCTAGCATATGGGCTTTGGCTCTTGAAATTTATCCCTTCCTTCAAACCCGATCGGATGAATTGTTTTATGAATTTGGAGTGCTTTGGTGAGTAGCAGGCTGGGGCACTTCTATGCTGGGAATTTTGGGATATAAGTATTATATCGTGCTTGACTCCGTTCGCAATAGATTCATAAAGAATGACATGTTTTGGCTATCAATTGGTCTCAAAATCAATTTGGCCATATAATTTTGCTGATTTAGGGCCATCATCCAAGCATTTGACAAAGCGTTGTAAAGAGAATATGACTCATTTCTTTGCTCTAATGTATCCCATACTATGCCCGCGTGTGTTCGCAGGATATGTTCAATTGTGCAGTGTATTTCACGTCCTGCACGCTCTCGCGTTGACATTCTTTGCAGCACTTCATTGAAACGCTTCGGAAATTGGGTCATTAATCCTGAGGGACTAGGACCTGGTCGAAAAGCTACAAAGGCATCCACGGGACTTCTAAGGCTGTTAGACAGATGCAGTATCTATAACACAGCTTCGACAGTCATTGGCCAGGCCGGTTGATGAGTCATACAAAATGCTTGAACTTGGGAAAAATCAACCTGGAACAAATGTTGTAGTTTTTGCGGCCACATTTCGTGATAATTACTTTCCTACAAGAGGGCAGCTTGAATTTCATGCAAGTGAGATACGTATCCGAAATCGTTGGTCTGAGAGAGCGGATGCAATCCTGGGCCAAAAGCTTTGATACTATTTCGACTGTCAATGTGTGACGTGGACATGTCTGTTTCGATTATCAGTTCACACTAGTAACTCCAAAGTCATTGAATCTAAGCGCTGCTATAGTTGTACGAAGTCCAAGAACTACGCCTTTTCCTTTCAAAGTGTGGTTCTCACAGAATTACCAAATTGCTAGGTCCTTTAGTACCTGGTGAGCCGCTTGGAGCTACAAACGCGCGAACCAGTAGGCTTGTAGAAGAAGGCTTGCCTGGCATTATAAATAAGCCACTTTGACCAGGTTCAAGTTTAGCAGATGATTATTCGTCTTTATCCTGTTGGTGAATTGTTGGTTTGTCATTATTTTGGAACACGACGCTTTCTATCGCTATCATTCGTTTGTCGAGCTTAGAAACGCTGCAGGATTGAGCAGTTTGAATTGCTACTATAATATTCAATGTTCACACAAAATCAGCTAATATTTATTGAGACGCATAATCGTCAGTTAGTTTTTCGGCAGATGAGTTGCGAGCTGTTGGAGCCATTTCGATCGCTGCTGGGAATAATTCTATTGTTTCGAGGTAGAAGAGTTACTGCACTAATAGCTATTAGTGTTTCCTTGTCTGGTATCGATGGAACTTACATTAGACTAAACGAACTCCATAGGCATTTCGTGATACTAATCACAGGCGCGCCTTGAGTCCCTACTCTAGAGTAAGCCAGTTCGATACCAGACAAGGAAGCACAGAACAACCATTATTGATATTATTTTTTTGCATGACCATTGTTGATTTTTGCGCAATGATTATCGCGAGACATCGCTTTAGCTTCTTAATTTGGTTGTTTCATATTCATTCTCTAGCTAGATCCGGTAAAGACGAATTTTTCACCTTCCAGTGGTGCAGGTGTAATCGCTCAGTATGCTCTACCTATCTGGGATAGCCAAGAAGAATCGTATCCGAATCAAAATCAAAATCACTCACAAGCACATCTAATTCGACAACTTCTCGTCAATGTCGGATCTATCATTCTCACGCGAGTCCTCCACCTCAATCTTTACACACCACCTCGCCTCAAATACCGGTAATGGCGTTACTCCAATTACAATCAGGCATTTGACTCATAAAAAAACTGGCCATCTCCCACTACACATTTACGGTGCTATGTATACCCGCGAGGAGGAAATCAAGTTATAATCTACAAAGCTCGGGTTTTGGTCTATCAGGGACCGTTGCTCTAATGGGGCTTCACATCTTGAGGGAGGACAGGCAGCTGGAACGTGGGACGAACGAGTGAAGAGGTCACAAATGGGCATGCTGGGATGCACATTTTTTGAGTGTCTTCGACTTAAGGTTGTCTGTGGGCGCCGAGGCAACGATTTAGGATAGTGCTACCGACACTATAAAAACAGGCAATGATGGCAGGTGTTTTGGTCCGCCTTCTAGTCTTCATCTCCCAGAATTAAAGTCTGGGTAGCCTGGACACCTGCCTCACTCGAGAAAGGGAGGACTATGAGGCCATGTCTCGCGAGGCGGCTATATACAAGATGGCAAAGGCATGTTGGGGTAGCCAGAGGTTTTCCTGTTTTTCCTTTGGTGGATATTAACGGTTGAGGGAAGGGTGAAAGTCCCTAGGACAAAGGTCTCGAGTGATATCAGTATATACACCCACTAAATGAGTAGTCCAAGTGTCAAACTGAGTTATTGTCGTATATAGTCGTCGGAGAAGCTAGTCTTCTCCGTGTCATGCTCTTTGAGTGCAGGGCTTGTGCTCGTCACGAATAAACTTTCATTCATTCATCCTCTAGCTGACCCTTACTGTCCATGAGAACACAGTTAAAAATTGTAAAATTGGAAAGGAAAAAATGTAGCTACTATCTTATTTACAGATCCTGGAGGTCCTCTATAGTCATTGACTCAGTTACGACTGTAACCTAAATCAAATCAAAAAAAATCTTTTAGCTAGACATAGCCTAGACCCTTCCTCGTCTAATCCACCAGACTAGGTAATTACTCTGGTTGCCTGAGGCGCTTCTGTCTCCTGCTGGATGGTAGAAACCCAACTTGCATAATATAAGTATACCAGTCCAGTACGAGGCTCATGCAGGCTTGCATCTGAGTTAACTACGAAGAGATGGAAATTGGCTCCACAACTCACGGTATGATCCATATATCACAAGTTATATTACTTCTAGAAACATACAGTCTTTGTTAAAAACATTTTTTTGCCAGAAAGCTGCGCAGCCTTCCACGCTGCCTTTACCATCAATTTGACAATGTGAATCATATTTTTTCATCTTACTTATTCTCATGTCCCATATGCACATTCTGTGCTTCAACATGGCGGGTCTGGGTAAATCGAGCGGTTTCGAAGCGTCGCAAAAAGCGACCACGACCACTACAAACGAAGGTAACATTGTCATAGCTAGATAGCTGAACACAATATGAATAAAAAAATAAAAAATACCGAAGGTAGCAGAGCGCAGACAGCTCCAAATGATAAGAACCTTGAAACCATAGAGAACCACTGAAAATTTTCAGATTAATCGATATGTACGAGGTAGCGGAGGAGGACTTGATATCTATGGAGGATGTCAACGAACTGTGAAGGCTTTTATTTGTCATAAGAAGGCCGGGACAGCGATATCCAGTATCCCGTCTCTAATCGATTGGAGTATGATGCCGCTCTAGGAGGTTGTAAAGAAGAGCCTCGCGTATTCCGTTCGCAATACTGCTCCAGGAGTAGCATCGGGAATGCCGCCAGTAAGGACCTACGTGTCGGTCGTACCTTTAAAAATGATGAAAATGGCAGTACGAATTAGAATAGACGTAGCGGAGGTAGTGCAGCCTCAAGAACTGCTATCAAAGGCAAAAGAGAGCACATTGATGGCCCATACGCAATTTGTCAAATGCGCAGCAATAACACTGAGGTGTCGCTCATTCGACGTCTCAGAGAGACGCAGCGCTTAACATGCGTCAAGCAAGCGACTTCAAAAATTTGCGGCAATATATTCCTGTTGAGGTTCCCGGAGTCCCACTGTGGACGAGAATTTAGGGCGGCAGAGATGCCGAAAACTATGCCACAATCAGAGAGATTGAGACGGCGACTCGGGCTCGAATTTCCGGTCTTACAATTTATATAAAATGATGGTCATACAACGGAAAGGAACACCAGTATTCAAAGAAAAATGCCCGCACTCGTGGATCAATTGTGGTCAGCCTCCTATTGGAGGTATTGCAAACGAGAGTGGTTCGATATGGCCTCGTAATTAAAGCAGTGCTACAACTGCAGCCAGTGGGGACACACACAGGTGTTTTTTGGAAAGGCAGCCAGGTGCGGTGGGTACGCTGGTACTCACCAAACTTGGAATTGTCCGAGGAAAAGAGTTTCTTGTGCGAACTGTGGTAAGGAGCATCTTTCATGGCAGAAAGCAGCGTGTCTGACCTACCAAGTCTAAAAAAGAAGTGTGCAGAAGGCTCGGATGGGCCCTCTGTGAGTAACGACGAAAATATGGAATGAGAAATCCCCAGTGGAACAAAAACAAATAGCTCGGATGACAGATGACCAGGGATTTACTTTGGTCACTAGTAAGAAGGCTGAGGGACTCAAAAGAGAGCCGGGACAACTATATAAGGTAATCGAAGCCCCAATGGCACCAACCATCCCCGCAACAGTCGCACCACTACCGGGGCCGAATCTTCTGACACTTCGTCAACCAACGCTGAGTGAGGAGATGTCATCTATTTCCAATTTATCCTAGGAATAGCCTTATCGAAGATGGAGTTAATGAAATTTGGGAAAAGTTTATGAGATTATGGTTGAAAGAAACGTTCTCAGCGTTAAGCCGAGTCGGTTCATAGTGGTAGGACAGTGGGTTTTATTTTTTTTGAAAGGTTTTTCTCCAACTAAAACGGCTTGCCGTCTTCATGATTCCGTATATAGATACTGCATAGGACATTAAACTAGAGAAATAAATAAGAATATCTTTACTATTATCTAATTATATCATAGTTCTTTCTCAGTCTAAGTCTATTTAAAACACGCACGTCATCTCTTCTTAAAGGCCAAGGATACCTAATCCATTAGTATATCCACTCCTATACCTCCTATAGAATAGAATAGAATTTAAGTCCCTACTGAGTCTATGACTACGAAGGACTTACACCTCCTATATCTTCTATACAGCTTCTATCAAACAGTACCCCCCCAAAAAAAAATACTGATTCGATAATACACTTGGAGGAGCCCTTTGCCCTTCTTTATCTCCTCCCTCTAGCCAACGAAACGACGGCTATTTGTGGGAGTATGATAGCCTAGGAGATTCGCAAAAACCACTGGGTGCGGGGCTCTTCTGATACCATCAAGACTAAATCCAGAGACACAGCGACCCTTCTGAATCTTTCGAAGAGACCAGCTAGCTGAACACTGCAGACATGTGGGTACCTCGTAGAATCCACTTTCTGTTTTTCTAGCCTCCTTCTAACCCTTTCCTGAAGTTCGTGCTGAAATTTCAGATAATTCTTGGCAGAGCGTGTTTGCTTTATAGTAGCTTTGCTAAACTTCTATCGTGGCGTCTAGAATACTGGGGACTGCCGTAGACTCATCGAAAGTAGAAGTCGTAGATATTGTTCAGATTAGGACGCTTTAATTGCATGATTAATGCTGATTTGCAGGGGAGCACCTCGACAGTATCCATGAAGCATTTCTCATAAACAGCCATCTAACAAGCTCGACAACTCGCAAGTACTGTTAAAGCTAAAAAGCTGAATATATTATGAATTAAAAAAATACTCTCCCGTAAAAAGCGGAAAAATCGTCTGTGATTGAGGAGATTATAGCTACTCTTAGTAGTACTTAGGTCAGTCAACTGCGTTTTAGAACATTTTTGTAAGACTGAAGTTTGGCGCATGGATAATGGATGTTGGATGATGTCTTTAGTGTAAGAACCGTTCTTTTTGAGCAGAAAAGTCTGTGTCCTAACCGCGCGACGTGTCATTAATGATTCGCGAGAGCAGTACTCTGCGATCCTTCTATTCAAGTCTTTGTATGGATAGACAGTTTAACATAAATTGTGGTCTTCCAAGGGCCCTTTGTTTTAGTTTTTGAAACAAATTCTTTCGCAGCAGATGGAAGAGTTGCTCTGTGTATTGTCCTCGTTACCATTCTTGGCAACTTTCATTTCAGCGATTTCGATGTCATGTGACATGTGGTCATGGAATAATCGAGTCAGTGATCCGGGATCGCCTCATGACCTCATATCCGGTGCAACAACGTAGATCTAAACTAAAATCCACTAGAAATGAATTAAAAAGGATAGGGAATCGTATAGCTCTATGTTTGAAGCCTGTTCAAGGTCATAATTTAAAGGTCAAAGACTGAACACCTGTACGCGGCGTCCTCTACGAACCTGGGAGTGAAATATTCTCCCAGAGCCAAGTTTAGTCAGGCTTCGCAATACCAAAGAAGTTGGCCTACAAGGCAATGATTCAAATTACTCCTCCACGTCGTTTTTCGCTCCCAACGAGTTTGACTCCAACCTAAGTCTCATCAAGTCTACAAGTACGACCAAGTACATCCTCATCCCAATGACCATACCACTCTCCGACCTTCTCTGGACTCAGTTGACCACCAAATACACGCCCACGCCGATATTTATACCCGACGGAGGAAGCAAAGCGTGGCGCACAAATCTGGGAGACGGTTCTTTGGGATGGACGTGAGAGAGATTAGGACGAGTTGACAAGATGATGCGAAGGAAGGATATAACCTCGAAGGGCGTGAAATTCCGAATTTTGGCAAGGATTTTACAAATTGAGCTTTGTGCGCGCCAAGAATTCGCTTGCAAGAGTGTAGCTGACACTATAAAAACAAGCCGACGATGGAAGGTGCTGTGGTCCGCCTCCTAGTGGTGTTCTCCGGTGTAGTTTGAGTGGCCTGGGCACCTACTTCACTTGGGAGGGAGACACCTCAGACAATATTTTGCGCGTAGAAAAGTTGAAAGATGATGGAGGCATGTCTGGATAACTCAGGGGTTTTGAGACGTTCCCCTGGGTGGGTATTCACGGATGAGAGTTGACTTGGGGTGGAGAAAAAGCCACCATAACTTCGCAGTGGTACTTGCAAATGAAATCCGAGGCATGAGTGCTCCTCTTGTAAATTGAGTCATCTTTTCTGTACTTTTCTTTGATATTGTGTCATAGCTAGATAGCTGCATACGCAATTAAAATCTGATGCAAAAAAAAAAAATTACTCCAACACGTCTACCTCTCTCCCAACAAGGTCGATTCTGACCAAAGCCTCATCAAGTCCACAAATGCGACCTAGAAAATCTTTATTACAATGACCATACCTCTAATCAACTACTCTCTGGCCTCAGCTGGCCACAAAAGATACGCCCACGATAATTCCATTACCAGCAGGAGGACAGAAATCGTGACATACAGGTTCAGAAGGCAGTTATTTGGGATGGACGTGAGAGAAATCAGGACAAGTTCACAAGACGATGCAAAAGACGGATGTGGGATCTCGAATTTTGGCAAGAAGTTTTACAAATTGAGCTTTGTGGGCGCACCAGAATTTCGAAGGCGAGATTGTAGGCAACATTTAAAAACAAAAGTCATCGAGGTAAGCTACCGTGGCCCGCCCCGTGGTAGTTGTCTCCGGCATAGTTTGAGTAGTCTGGGCACACACTCCACTTGGCTAAGGGACGTCTCAGACCACATTTCGCGCGGAGAAAAGTTAATGGATAATGAATAATTAAAAACGGAGGCATGTCTGGATAACTCGAGTTTTTTGAGACGCCGACCTGGGGGGGTATTCATGGATGAGGGCTGACTTGGGGTGAACAAAGAGTCGCCATAACCTCGCATTAGTACTTGCAAATGAAATCGGAGGCATGAATGTTATTCTGTTCGTTTTAGTCTTTTATCATCTACTTTTTCTCTGATGTTGTATTATAGTTAGATTGCTGCATGCGCAATTAAAATCAGATGCAAAAAAAGAGATCTTCGCGCACTGGTCAAGCCAGTCCAAAAAAAATCCACCCGTCGCGTCAGGAACCAAGTAGACCCAACATAGCAAACGAAGCCAGGACATTTATATCCTGCAACAAAAGATTAAATTGGACATGAATATCAGCCTCCCGTCGACTTTCATGATTTCCAAACGGTATTAATGAAAAGAAAAAAGATTAGCAATGAGAAAATTTGCAACATCAATTCATGATTTCGTTCCAACTAGACTTGTCGTTGTGCTCTTTGATAGAAATTTGTGACACGTACCTAGCTATTGAACCCATGAAACCTATCCGCTGAAGCAAGAGCTCAAGAAATGGTGGAAGTGAAATTCTGTGCCCTATGGAGCTGAGCCTGGTATTGCCCGAGGTAGCAATAGCAAAAGTAGTAAAGGGATGTCACAGTTCGAGGTATAGATGCTGGGGCGATCAAATATACGAAGGTTGTTTATTATTTTCTATACCACAATATGTGTGTCCTAACTCAACTATTTATACACTTATTAGGCTATCTAGAATATTCCTTCCTGTCTGATACTAGCCTCTGTTATGTTTCCCTGATACCAGTTCACAGTCTCAACGCCAGTTGCTAGAATCCTCTAGTCATGTTCAGAATAAACTAGAGTGAAGTTTCGCCCTTTCACAGAATTGTTGAGGCAAGTGATCAACATCACGTGATACAGGACAATTATCGGCTCACTAGCCGTTACAAGGGACTTAACTTCTCCGTATGAGCAGGTCGGATGGCGTCGTCGTGGTCAAACCGTCGGTGATAGTCTGCGAAATTGCTTTGTCTAGACCGTGTAGCTAGCAGATGTCCTACTGTGAGTTGTCCTAGATAAGCAAGCCGAATAGTGATATCAGAATTGGGTCCGATACCTACATGTCTATGTCTGGACTATAAGTTTAGTTAGCAGTTCCTCAGGCTTCAAGAGGATAGTAGGGCTAATCAACACGTGAAAGTAAAGTCTACCATGATGATCCATTTAAATCATTAAAGTGAATTCAGTTACCTGGCTATGAAACATTATCTGTACTCTGTATAAATGTTGGATGACTCTTTTGATAATCGATGCACCAATACTCAGTATTCTATTCGCAAATACCACTATGAGATATGCTTGCTTACACAAACACTCGTCCCTCCCCCGAAAGTACCCACCAGAGAGAATTTCAAAACTTTGATCATCCAAGCATGCCCTCATCATCCATGTGTACCAGCGCCGCGAGAAATATATTTGTATAATGCTGGACTTGAACAAGCGATCTCCTGTCTAAAATGAGATATGTTTCCAAGCTATCCAGAGTCTACCTGGAAGACTGGTCTAGATGATGTATCACCGCACCATCCAACCATAGCGGTGCTTATAGTGTCGCCTGCAATGTCAAAATCTAAGTATTGGCGCGCACAATGCTCTTCAATAAGTAAATCTCCTTGCCAAAATTCATAATCTCACACATATTGAAGATGTATCCTTCCTCTGCATTATCCTGTAAACTTGTCCTGATCCCTCTCACGTCCATCCGAGAGAACTGTCCCCCAGATTTTTGCGCCACGCCTTATTTCCCCCCTTTGGTTATAAATATCAGCGTGGGCGTATATGTGGTAATCAGCCGAGGCCAAAGAAAGCCGGAGAGAAGTATGGTCATTGAAATCAGGATGTATTCAGTCGTACTTATAAACTTGATGAGGTTTTTGTGGAGATGGATCTCGTTGGGTGGGAGAAATTGATATCGTATAGAGTCTTGAATCATTGCCTCGTAGGCCAACTTCTTTGGTATTGCGAAATCTGACTAAACTTGGCTCTGGAAGAATATTTCACTCCCAGGTTCGTAGAGGACACCACGTGCAGGTGTTACGTCTTTGCCCTATGATATCTACGCCTCGCCTAGCTGGAGCTGCAGGTATTTTGAGACATTTTCCCGCGTACGCAGTTTTCATTGCTGCCATTAATATTTTTTTGGGTAGAAGGTTCCGTGGAAAAGTTGGCTGAATTCCACGGGTAAACACTGAGCTGATTGGCAATCAATCACGGAAAATATATCAATGATCATTCAAGTAACAAATAAGGCAAGGAGCACTGTAAAAGGTCTGGCCTGGGTCAGAGAGGAGCTTAATGTGCTAGATAATCATATGCTCAAGTAGCACAATAAACACAAATGCACAAAATTTTCGTTGACTTATAAATAGAAAGTCTGCATATTCTGAACATGCATAGATGAAGAAGATTAATCTCTAAACCCCACCTGATATTTACCATCATGGCATACTGCGAAGGGTCGGACGACTTAGCGCTGAGTTGTCCGGGCTGGTCTTCCAAGTAAAGAGTGAATAGCTTGGACATCTGATCCACATGACACAGATTTACCACTGGTTGAAATCTAGCATAATTTTTTATTTCATCATTGCACGGCTACATCTGGTCTAAAGTACCAAGGTATTTCAGGTTATCTCTCAACTTTCCTTTCGTAGGATATTCCTGGTTAGATTACGGGTGTAAGTCTTGTAATACCCTGAAAATAGGTATAATGATTGCAGTCTGTTAGGTGAGGGGCTGTTCATATAAATATCATTCTTTGTGTGAGAAAGTCGGTGGTGTGGGAGCTTTCACATATGCTACACCCAACTTGATCCAGGACGGGACCACATATGTAGATCAGTATTTGTAGGAGAAATCCATACATCATGTAAATTCTGATTCGTGCTACAGCAAAAGATCATCCGCTAACGTACTTTTAGAGGAATTGGAAACAGTAACACGTATTGCAGACTGCAATTTGTTGGTCAAGATATACGCTGCTGCAGGAGGCGACTTTGTCGAAAAGAAATGTTCCACGACTACAAAAGTAATTAATCGACCGAGGCACCTTCGTTTACAATTTGGGCAGGATTCTCGCTTATATGAGCTAAGCAACAGACTGAGATTTCATATTTTTTCGTTACCTCAAGGGAAAGTTAAAATTACAGTCAAATAACGCCTCCAAACGACGAGGCATTGTCTATGCCAGACACACCCTTAGGAGTATTGTGAGCAAAATTTGAAAACTAATGCCTCTTGCACCATAATAAACGAGTGCAAATTGGAGAATTTAGTTTCCCTGCATTCAGACGGAACGAAAATAGATAATATTGTCGGTTTATTTTGGTCTGGACGTGAAAGTGGAGTAGGGACTTCAAATTTAGCTATTACATTGCGAACAAGCGAACCAGCCGCAGTTGGCATCATAATCATTTGGTTGGTTGACGCCTGTCCCTGTGCAGTTAATTTATTTATCCTATGACAGCCCTGCTACATGACAGGAACATGATCATAGTTCACGACTTATGTCGCACGTGGAGTCTGCTCTTGACAAATCTTATGCCATGTTCGACAATACCGAATCTCCACTGCATCCTTATCATGTCTGGGATGTTCAAAAAGATCATAATAAATACCGCTCACTACACATTGCTATCTATACTCGCTCATATTATTTCTGATTCCAACTCATTCTTTTAACTATTGTGAGCTATCGATCGTCTACAGGTAATAAGACAGTACTATCCAAAGATTAATTACATTGCGGCCTTGTTTAAAAGTTAACATCTGCAAAATGCATACACTTCCTATCATCCTCGCAACCATTATGCTTATGATCTTTCTTATTGGAATCGCATCATTGGTCAACCTTTGTGTCAATAAAGAGGACCAACAAATCCTGCCAAAGTGAACAACATTGAGGTGGTTTTGGTTAGATCTAACCGATAAAATGAGCTGTCATCTTTCCACGCAGATTCATAAAACCATGGAATATCATGCATGTACATCAGATTTCATATGGTCTTTCCAAATCAGCTTCTGCCAAATATGGGAATAGATCTATCGATCGTCAAATATTATACTAGGGTCGGCTTTTAGCACTACGAGAACCAGTATTCGAGACATACAAAATTATTAAAGACAAACTATCTTCAAATGCAGCGTCAAGTCGTAACCGGAAAAATATCCTCAGAAGCCTTGATAACCTGGAAGCTTTATTTTAATATATACTTTTGATGTACAACAGAAGCTCGTCATGAGGCAGCCTGCTCCAATTTCAGTACAAACATGAGCTCTGGTTACCTTAACTTCTTCTATCTATAAATATCGGCTTTTAGGCAGGGCTATTGAATCCAGGTCCCTATATAATCTCAGCATCTATTTGTTTCAGGAATGGCCATACCAGCGGCATTATTGACATTTAGTACGGCACAAAAATCGACTTCAATATTCTGTGCGCTGCATACACTATAAAGCCTTTCTTGGATATATGTATTTCTGGGGAATCTTATGAAGCGATAATCTTACATACCAGCGCTCTAACCCCGGAATCGATATTTCACAATAGCAGCTATCAATTTAAAGGAATTTTGTTACTGGCAAGTTTCGTGTAAAGCAAACGATACTCTGATGTTTCATTATAAGATGTGCAGCATGAATATCTTTAATCCTTAGGATTTCGACACGTATGATTTACATTACACTTGAAAATTCCAACGTGGGAAATAACTCGTCTGTACAACAGAGAAACGCTAGGTGTTATCGCAGCTTACTGTGAAATTCTAGTACAATTAGGGCATGCCATTTACTTTAAAAACTTTTAGGGCAAGTTTGGGGTCTAGAATATATCTGCAGAAAATTACAGGCTCGATTTCTCTTTCTTCGATGGTAATTTTCTTAAAAGAGATAAGAAGTACTGTACAAGGTGTGGCTTGGTCTGAGGGGAGCCCAATGTGTTAGATAATCTTTGACTCAAGTAGTACAATAAAAAACCAAATCAAGTCTACGATTGTAAAGCAAGAGCTAGCCGACTAAGAAGGCAGAGAAATATTGACATTGCAGTGCAGGAATCAAGGTCAGAGATGGAGGTCACTGGCATGATGCAGGGAAATGCATCAAGCAAAAGTGGACCACTTGCGTATCCACCCGGGCTGACGTCTTTGTGCCTAACGTAAAAGTGCCGACGATCAGCCTATAACTTTCAAAATAACAACTCCTTATCACCGTGCACAGAAAACGAATCACAATTCTCAATTCTGCATGAACCATTGAGCTAAGCCACAAAAAAATGATCTGAGTCGCTAAACAGAGGTTGGTAGTTGGAAAACCGAATGTGAGAGATGTGTGTAGACAAAGCCATCCAAGGGATGCGGCTTGGTGCCCGAGCTAGCGACGTTAATTAGCTCATGCAGAATATTGCGTCATTATCGAAAATTATGTGATTTCCCTTGTTTCTCGAACACTGTAGAAATTACATGTAGGATCGTGCAGTAGGCCAGCCACCATGCCATTGTTTGCTTCTCACTCGTAAGCTTCAAGATGTACTCATAGATTTATGTCAGTAACAAAACCCATGGAAAACCGGACCGAGTCTAAATAGAATGCTTGGATACCGGGGGTGCCTGTAGCGTGGCTGGTGATAGTAATTGCTGAGTCATGCTATGCCAGGGTCGCCTTATTGGAAATGAGTCGTGCAGGGTCGACGCAGATTGTATGGGGACGAAGACTCACCAGCCGTCCGTTCTTTCCTCTCCGAATCTCCAGCCTTCAGCCTAGATTTTACATTGCTTGTTTTTTTGATGAATCCAAGACTATCACTATCACCCAAGACGGCACAGAGAGGTTGGGCTAAGCTATGGCGCTCACTCTCTGTCAAAAATTCTTCAAAATTTCAACAGACCAGCGATTTATGAGGGGTGTTGAGTGGAAGCTCGAAAGGTGTGCAGTGATTCGCAAAGTTACATACAAGTATGCAGTCGCTAGCCTCTTCGAACGCTTCGAAAGGGTGGCTATGCCTTCAGATTTAGTCCCAACTTTAGGGACAGCAGAGGCTCGTATCTAGCGGCTTATAAGGGCTGCCTGACTGTCACAATCCCGCAAACGTACTCCATGTCATTGGTCAGGGAAAGAAAGCTCAATGGGCATAAGGTTCTTACACGTATGTGGTAGAATGAAGACCCAGTGTGCGGTGCTGTTGGAAAGGAGTTGTCAAGAAGACACAGAAGTTGATATGTCATCTAATGGATTAGTTTATCTGGCCTGTAGATAGAAAAGGACTATTCGTCTCATACAATTATGGTGTCACAAGGAAAAATAATAATAGCAGCCTACACGTATTGCCTTGGTCCTACATGGCTGTAAACTATTAAATGACATTTTTGAGTTAACGACTCTATTCATCCCAGAACCTACAGCTAAATAGTTCTATCGACGTTCCAACTAGCGGTAGATCATTAATAGCTAGGATCGGCAGTGTACCCGGCTTAACGACCTGCCGAATTGCGGGGTTTAGGAAAAAAACATTTGTGCGACCGACAGCCTGGTGCACTTCGTCTGCCGGCGTTGGCAGTTGAACAGATGTGGATCTTGTGACTGGCAGATACATTGCGGACTCGTTATAACGATATTCGCCTTATAACAATGCCTTCTTTGCGCACGCATCACGTTCCCATGGTAACATAACAAATTATCGATATCCTATGCGTCGATGTCGCCGTCGCCCTTTCATCGTTACTTTGAATAACTGTCTCATGATGTAACCAATGTCATTGGCTAAAGCCTGATTATATTTAGTCCTATGCCTAATAATCAAGGCATAGATTGATGTTTACTAGTTTAATTCTAGATATATATCTATTTTTTTTGGCATCAGATTTTAATTGCGTATGCAGCTATCTAGCTATGACACAATATCAAAGAAAAGTATAGAATAGATGATTCAACGTCAAGGAAGAACACTCATGCCTTGGATTTCATTTGCAAGTACCACTGCGAAGTGATGGCGGCTTTTTCTTCACCCCAAGTCAACCCTCATCCGTGAATACCCACCCAGGGGAACGTCTCAAAAACCCTGAGCTAACCAGACATGCCTCCATCATCAATTAACTTTTGTCCGCGCGAAATGTAATCTGAGATGTCTACTTCTCAATTAATTAGGTGCCCAGGCTACTCAGACTATACCGGAGAACACTAGGTCTATACCTCTGTGTCTATGTTTTAATTGTGCTACTTGAGTATATGACTATCTAGTACATTGGGCTCCTCTATGACCTAGGCCACACCTTGTACAGTGCTCCTATCTTGTTTTGTTATCTGTAAGATCATTAATATATTGCCCGTGATGAATAGCCATTCAGCTCAGTACTTACCCGTGGAATTCGGCCACCCTTTCCACGGAACCTTCTATCCAAAAAAACATTAATGGCAGCAATTGAAACTGCATAAGCGGCAAAAAGTCTCAAAATACCTGCAGCCCCAGCCAGGCGAGGCCTAGACACCGGGACCACATGAGGTGCGCATATTCATCTATGTCTCCCTTCTTTGTAACAGTCGAGGTCGACTTGATCCAATCCACCATCGCCGTATCGGATGCTGGGTATGCTCCGGAAACTCATCGGATGGCTTTTCCTCCATGATCAAGGGTGGGTGACGAGAAGGGCTTCGACCCTGCCATCTGATCTGATCGTGGTTAGCTTCATAATAATGGTGATAGGGGAATGTGTTGAGAGATGAAGACGATGCAGACCGCGAAAAAGATTAGGAATCTTCACGGGAGTGAGGACTTTGTTACTCAATCTCGGCTCTGCAGACTCCACAATAAGAACTAGAGGTTCGTAGTGGATACCACTGACAGGTGTTGAGAATAGTCCCCCTCCATCACCTCTGTAATCCTGCGTCAAAAAATGAATCGCTGGAGATAGACAATCCTTGATGACTGGTAGAACGAAACCTAGCTACTTCAATACAATGAGTAGGATCGGTTAATGTGCCGACGTAAATCATCAGAGCTTGGAAATTCCAGGTACTCGACCCGAAATCTCATTGTAGCCCGAGTGAGCCACAGCAGCTTCTCGGCTTAACATCGCCGATTCAACTTTGTGTATATGTTCATTGTGTTAAGTCTTTGGCTATTTACAGTATTGGGCTCCTCTATGATCCAGGCCACACCTTGTACAGTGCTCTTATCTTCTTTTAAGACGAAAAGGGTTCTTTGGTACAATGCCCATGATGGAAAGAAAATAACCTCAGTATTTACCCATAGAATTCAGCCGTATCTTCCACGGAACATTCTAACTAAAAAATCGAAAAATCTCAAACTTATAGCCCCAGCTAGAAGAGGCCCGGACACTGGAGCCATACTAAATGTGCATATCCATCTATATCTCCCTTCTTTGTAACATAAGAGGCCAAATTGATCTAATCCACCATTGCCGTATCGACTCCTGGGTAAGCTCCGAAAAATCATCGAACAGCTTCTCCTCCATGACCAAGGATGGGTGATCGGTAGGATTTCGTCTCTACCATCTGATCTGATGCTGGTTAGTTTAATGATAATTATGCTAAGAGTTTGTGCGGAAAGGTGAACACCATACAGACCGAGAAAGCGATTGGGAACCCTGATGGGAGCGATGATCAAGGTGTTACTCAATCTCGGCTCTGCAGGCTCTACAGTGAGAGCTGGAGATTCGTAGGGATCACTACTCAGAGATTTTATGTTTTGTCTCCAGATGATTTTTGTTACATGGTAAAAAATAGTTAAGTAATTCACATCTTAGCTGAAATAAAAGGAAAGATTTACGTGAGTTATTTGTTTGATTTTACTAATGAGAGGTACTTGAAGCTAAATCTGTATTTTTTTCATAAGTTTCATTGAGAAGCAATACACACTTTGCATCGAGGCCTTCGCAGGAAATTCACCGTTTTAATCCTTCCTTTTGTTCTCGTATCCAGATTTTTGTGAAGATCAAACGTAACCAGTCATACCAGTTGGTAAGGCTAGACGGGAGAATCGGCGAGAAGCGTTCGTTCCAAATAGAAAATTTTAGATATTTTGCAAGTTCTGATGGTTTTGCAGCAAGAAGATTTGATCAGAGGTTAATTCTATATCTCGGTGCACGTACATTAACTTGCTATTCGGTTTGTAGGGTTTAAAGCAGTGGAATCGACTTTGCTATGTCTTGGATACAGCTCTAGCTACAAATACCGGTCCATGACGCCTAGAAATAGAACGATATGGCCTGGGACATTAGTAACAAACAAAACTGCGATGATCTGATTTACCGTACCGAAATCAATCCTAGTGCATAGACCAGAATCGAACACCAAGCATCTCCCCTACGAGCCTGGGATAAGATAACTACCACGATTCGAGGCTCAGTTATTAAGAAACACGAGTAGATGAGACATGGTTCCGGTCTGGGAAAGCTGAGCTGATTAATTTTATCAACGGAAGCATGACTACTTCATCATTACAACTAAACAAGATTCAAAGATGATTCTACATCATCATTCTGCAGCCCACGGAAATTTAACCAACGAGCAGCCTTATTTCAATGACAAGCGCATTCTTCACTACTCCTGACAAATTTACTGCCAGAAATTAAACCTACGACCCACCTTCTCTTATCATACCGTTGCCAAGAAACCACGATTAACCGATGGAAGCCATGATGGAAAAGATGATGTGACAAAATGGAGGAAAATATAGAAATTCAGCATGATAGAAACAGATTTATTAGATGAACAGGCTTGGCATAATTTAGCGTTTGGGTGAAGCCCGGATAGCCCGGACACTTGGGTGGTACGAGATAATTTGGAAAAAATTTTGGTTGATTAAATCTAGCCCAGTCCTACTCGTTCTAATCTTTAAAGAATTGCTGATGGTTCCAATTGCCTAGCAAGTATAAATCACAAATCAAAAGCTACCTTTTCAACTTAAAAATAGAGCCATCATATTTAGTTTCTAGTGCTGCTTTTGACGAATAGAAATATGTCAACAAAACATTTTATCAACGATGCAGACCATCTAGTCAACGCAGCCCTCCATTCTCTAACTTTCACCAACCCTTCATTGGCTTTTGATGAGCAAAATAAAATTATCCATCGTCGTCCTGGTTATACCTCTCAAGTTTCCATCATTTCTGGTGGAGGATCGGGCCATGAACCAAGCTTTGGGGCTTATGTAGGCGAAGGTTTTCTCACTGCAGCTGTTGCTGGAACTATCTTTGCCTCACCAAACGCAGAGCAGATTTACAAAACTATAATTTCAAAGGTTGACCGAGAAAAAGGAATTTTGGTCATAGTTATGAATTATACTGGCGACGTACTGAATTTTGGCATGGCTGTGGAGAGAGCCAAATCTTCCGGCCTAAATGTGAAGATGCTTGTCGTCGGAGATGACGTTGGTGTTGGTCGGGCACGTTCTGGCAAGGTTGGTCGACGAGGTATTGCTGGAACAATCTTGGTACAAAAAATTTCAGGTGCTTTGGCAGCCAGGGGAGCGAGTCTAGATGAAGTTTATCGCGTGGCGAAACTAACGGCAGATAACATTGTCAGTTTAGGAGCGAGTTTAGGACATGTTCACGTACCTGGAAGAGAGATAGTTGGCCCAAATCCCTCTTGTGCTCTGGAATCCGGAAAGATCGAGATAGGAATGGGTATTCACAATGAAGCTGGAACTGCTCAAATCGATATTTCGCTCCCAGAGCTGGTGAAGATAATGCTAGCACAGCTTTTAGACCCCAATGACCAGGATCGTGCTTTTATAAGGATAGATTCAACTGAAGTCGTTCTATTGGTCAACAACCTCGGGGGTGTAAGCACTCTCGAAATTGGAGGCATCACCTCTGAAATAATCATTCAACTTGAAAAAAGCTACCAAATCAAGCCCATCAGAGTCTTAACTGGAACGTTTATGTCGAGTCTTAATGGTTTAGGCTTTAGTATTTCAATTCTAAAAATTGTAAATACAAATATAGAAGATTTAAGTATGTTACAGCTACTTGACGATGCATCGGAGGTAACAGGGTGGGCCGCACCTATTCGAAAAAGTACATGGGAAAGAGAGCCAATAGCAAAATCAAGAGATTATTCGACGGCGTTGACGCATGAATCTCAGTCAAGCGGTTTGAAGCTCGACCCCCAGAAAACCAAAGTTGCATTGACTTCAGCATTGCAGAGAGTAATAGCTGCTGAGCCAATGTTGACAAATTTTGATACGGTAGTTGGTGACGGTGATTGTGGTATTGGGATGAAAAGAGGTGCCGAGTGTGAGTGATAACTATTCATTACTTCTTTCACTTCGTTAAGCAGATACCCCGCCCCAAATAGAACCGTGCCCTCAGCTTGGTTGAATTTGGTTCAATCAATAGGTGGCTAGCGGTAACTGAGTAAGTAGTGCGAGCTCAGAAATACTCACACAAATAAATAAGGATGTTTATATTTGTGAGTATATATTAATTTTTGGTAGCCGTCCTAAACTTACTCTCCATCTCGAAATTTACTGGAGACGCTGTCCTCGATCTTAGCAAGATAGTTAAAGTGGTGGAAAACAACATGGACGGCACCTCAGGAGCTCTATACGCTATTTTTCTGAATGCACTATTGCAAGCTTTCAGTAAAACAACGCACGTGGGCACCATCACACATGAAGTTTGGGCTTTCGCTTTACAACAAGCATGTAGCACGCTGTCTAATTACACGGCTGCAAGACCTGGTGACCGAACAGTGATTGATGCCTTGTATCCGTTCGTCGAAAGCTTTCAAGCTTCACACGACCTAATCAAGGCAGCAGAGGCAGCGCGAAGGGGTTCTGAGAATACAAAAGGCATGAGGGCTAGATTTGGAAGAACTGTATACATTGGTGGTACTGGGTTTTCTGAAGTACCTGACCCGGGGGCATGGGGCCTGAGCGAGCTCCTGCTGGGGCTTGCAGGAGTATGCAATTAATCATTAAGTTTTAGTAACACAAGCTCAATTGAATTTCTGGCTACTCAAAACCATTAGTGCAAATATTTTCATGATATGCTTGATATTGTTGCTCACCACCAGCGTTTACAGTTCAGCTTTCGGGAATTAGAAATTGTAAGTCTGAAGCTATTATCTGGCCCTGCAGAGCATCTGATAACCCCTTATCTATTACTCTTCACACAATTATGACAACCAATACACTTTACATCAGTATTCATTCTTCGTGTTCTAATACAGGAGATGATCCTTATGAAAGACTCTGGTCAGTCTAGCTACAATCTCTTTTGCTATCGGATGACCCTAATTATACTCCAGAAATTTCTGTCGATTCTCGTGCTTTAACATCGTCAGCACAACGCTCCAGGGGGCTAAGACTTTTTCTGAAACTGAGGTGCTTACTAGAGAGTGGAACACTAGTTTTTATACTAGATCCTGAGAAGCGATATCTCAATGAAAACCACCCGCCTACAGGACTTTTGAGGCGTGGGTTATGCCTTATATCAAACACGCAAGGAAGGTGTTGCTCCGTCCTTTTTTACGTCTGTTTATCCCAATAACAATAGGCTGCGCGTAATCTGACACGAACATTCGAAGAAACGAAATAAATAAAATAGGTAGACAAACTGCTTAATTTTAATTGGGACGCCGCTATCAATTCGAGGATGGGCATTTACAAGTGGATCTTTAAAGTAAGAATATTGTTAGATTGCAGTTGAGTATCTTTTTTTTCAGTTTGCTGGTATATCGAGATATGTGAGGCTAAATATTAGATTGATTATTTTTACAGTGTTCCCTAACTAGTAAAAACACACTCCTATGAAAGGTCTGAGAAGAGGGCAAGACTGAACACTTGTACACAGTGTCTTCTACGAACCTGGGAGTGAAATATTCTCCCAGAGCCAAGTTCAGTCAGGCTTCGCAATACCAAAGAAGTTGGCCTACAAGGCAATGATTCAAATTACTCCTCCACGTCGTTTTTTCGCTCCCAACGAGTTTAACGCCTACCTATGTCTCATCAAGTCTACAAGTACGACCAAGAACATCCTCATCTCAATGACCATACCACTCTCCGACCTTCTCTGGCCTCAGTTGACCACCAAATACACGCCCACGCCGATATTTATACCCGACAGAGGAAGCAAAGCGTAGAGCACAAATCTGGGAGACGGTTCTTTGGGATGGACGTGAGAGGGATCAGGACAAGTTTACAAGATGATGCGAAGGAAGGATATAACCTCGAAGGGCGTGAAATTCCGAATTTTGGCAAGGAGTTTTACGGATTAAGCTTTGTGCGCGCCAAGAATTCGCTCGCGACAGTGCAGCTGACACTATAAAAACAAGCCGACGATGGAAGGTGCTGTGGTCCGCCTCCTGGTGGTGTTCTCCGGTATGGTTTGAGTGGCCTGGTCACCTACTCCACTTGGGAAGGAGACATCTCAGATCACATATCACGCGGAGAAAAGTGGAAAGGTGATGGAGGCATGTCTGGATAACTCAGGGTTTTTAGACGTTCCCCTGGTTGGGTATTCACGGATGAGGGTTGATATGGGGTGAAGAAAAAGCCGCCATCACTTCGCAGTGGTACTTGCAAATGAAATCCAAGGCATGAGTGTTCTTCCTTGACGTTGAATCATCTATTCTATACTTTTCTTTGATATTGTCTCATAGCCAGATAGCTGCATACGCAATTAAAATCTAATGCAAAAAAAATACCCTAATAACTGCCTATGCACCAACTACTAGTTCTACCATACTATGTAGCTGAGAATAACAATTGTTAGCTTAGCCCCATTGCTCGCTGCTACATATTCTGTTTTCGTCAATGTTATGGCAATACTGGGTTGTTTCTTGCCAATGGCTACAACAGCTCTTCCGTCTAGCATCATGATAAAACCTATTGTTGATTTTCAATTACTTATATCACCGGCATGATCTGCATCATCGAAAATGAGCATATCGTTAGCTGTGAAGCTCCCGCAATATACATCAATGTCATAATCGACCTAAAATTATGGATATTATCGATTGCTCTTTTGTATTTTATTTCGTAGTCTATCGTACTCTCATTTTAGCTCAGGACCATTGGAAGTGCTGACCAGTGACTATGGCATGATTCGTGTGAACATTGCGCCATCTAGGATATTGTAAATATGAATTCTAGTCTGTTACTACAGACATGTTAGTTTTTCAAGTGATCATCATTAGCCTTTCAATCATTCCATAGCGCATATTCTTCCATGACATTTTTTGTAATTGGCGTCGAGCATCTCTCAGTACCAGAAATAGAAAAATCACCGAATATCGTACGCGCGAATTGAAACTCATGACTCATAGTTCATCTACATGTCGTGAGATGTGAATTCCAGGAATTCTTTCAGCTACTCCAAGGACTTTCATTTAGAGCCTCTTCCGTAGTAGATCTCTGTCGTCAATGTCTTCTTCGAGTGGACAAGTATTCAATAAATTTTGGATAAAGCCGAGAGTAATGTATACCATACATATTCAGCCTATTTCAATGCATACGTGTACTTTACATTTCGAACATATTTCCTGGAACGCTTGACCATGTGAGAGAGAGGTGAGTTTATTGTACTGCTTAAGTCTTAGACTGTCTAGCACATTGGGCTCCTCTCTGACCCAGGCCACACCTTGTACAGTGCTCCTATCCTCTTTTGTTACTTGAAAGATCATTGATATATTCCCCTTGATGAATAGCCATTCAGCTCAGTATTTACCCGTGGAATTCAGCCACCTTTTCCACGGAACCTTCTACCCAAAAATAATAATAAAAAATGGTAGCAATGGAAACTGCGTGCGCGGGAAAAAGTCTCAAAATATCTGCAGCCCCAGAAAGGCGAGGCCTAGACACCGGGATCACATGAGGTGCGCATATTCATCTAACTTTCCCTTTTTTGTGCAATTCGAGGCCGACTTGATCCAATCCACCATCGCCGTATCGGATGCTGGGTATGCTCCGGAAACTCATCGGATGGCTTTTCCTCCATGATCAAGGGTGGGTGACGAGAAGGGCTTCGACCCTGCCATCTGATCTGATCGTGGTTAGCTTCATAATAATGGTGATAGGGGGATATGCTTAGGGTTGAAGAAGATACAGACCGCGGAAGCGATTGGGAATCCTCGACGAAGTAAGAACTTTATTACTCAATCTCGGCTCTGCAAACTCCACATTGAGAGCTGGAGGTTCGTAGGAGACACCACTGATAGGTGTTGAGAATAGTTCCCATAAGCTTAGATAGAGAATTAAAAAGAACCAAGTGAACAACCATTATCTATCTGCTAGCAGATTCAGCCTGTGTCAACACCAATTAGTGTGTGAAAAACCGCAGAGTAGCTTTCAATGGTCATAGACTCAAATAGAATGTAAATTAAAAAAAAAACCGCAGAGTAGCACAATATTTATAAGAGACAATTTGTGACGGCCTTGCCTACGTGCATCTGTGCTAATTACAATTAAATTGTGCTGTTACTTACACGAGTTTGCTTCATGGGAATAGGCCATAACTTACTCTACGTACTTATCCAGCAGGCGTAGCTGATGACCAGTAGTAAGCCAAGCGCTTTATCAACAGAGCTAAATCAGCCCTGGCTAGTACGCACCGCCCTGTACCTTGACCCGTTTAGTAACATCAATCCTATCCCCACTTTACAACCGGCACAAATAAAACCCTATACAATCTAGAAGTCGACAAATCAAGTTCAAGAAGATGCGCAAACTCGAGTGAGAAATAAAAGCAGCACTAGCCATCCCACGCCGACCGATATAACCTAATATGAAACCACCTGAACCGTTTCTGCAAGCCCGAGCAGCTAAGGGATTACGAGTGTCGCCTTAATACATTCGGCGTGAAAATAGAAAAGCTTGGAATACCAGATAAAAACTACTCTCTGATCAAGCAGATCGACACAGAAACTTTTGGTATATTTCCAGAGAGCCCTAGCAATTAACAACTCAATGGGTAAGTCCTCGACCGCGTGATTCAGTGTCGAGCAGTCAACCAGAATCTACGTAGTTATCTTGTAGAAGACTTCGAAAGTTTTGCGACACAAATGTCACAATCAGTAAATTATGATATCACAAGGCTTTCTAAAGACAAAGTCCGGCAACACGGCATGATGGTGGTAACATCTAATCAGTCTATCGGCCTTAGAATCCATGAAGCAGTCCATAACCCTTGAACTGAGTGGAGTCAAGAGGAGGTGAGACTGTAGCAAAATAACGGTGGCTTTGTGCCGCCATCTCGTTATTCAACTCAATACCAAAGCGAGGACATCATTTTCAAGAGGACACCCAGCACGACTAGACCAATCTCCACTATTGGTCATAAAACGCGAGCGATCACAGACCCCGTGAAGATATACAACAACCCCAGAATCAAGAACAGTGGTAAAAATTACGACTACCTTCACAAGAAGTTAATTGTCTTCAATGACAACTGACAGAAGGTCTATCTTCTAGATGAAGACCAAGTACGAGTCATCTCAGTCGCTCTTACCGGTGCAGAAATCGAGTTCTACTACGATACTATCGTTTCTCGAGCCAACAATAATATGTCTTTTCTGGACACTATCCGACTCGTCGAGGACCACTTCAAGAGCCCCAAGATAAGAGGATAAAATATCAGTGACACGCTACAGACCTGCAGACTCTAATTGATGAGGCCCCTGAAAACACAAAAATTGACAACTTTGAATCTCTTCTCAAATGTTACTTTTGACCATGGTTTAGCTTAGGTAAAGACCTAAGCGGAGTATGGGGCGCAGTGGCGAGATTTTTGCACATTATCTTCTACCAAACGCTTTAGTTTCACTTCGCCACATTATACTGGGGCTATGAAGGAATGTGAGACGGCGAAGTGCAATGGTTAAATGAGAGAGCTAAACTAGGTGACCAAGTAAGATAACCAAGGGCAGTTGCGGAACAAGGTGTTATGCTTACCAATAGAGCACGTACTGGATAAGTTGTAAAGACGTACAAATATCCATTACCCGTGATTGTGTTACTTATCTCCTCATTTAGTTTAATCTTTCTAAGAGTACACTACAACCAGCTTGGTTTCGTCACATTTTCAACTATATTTTTTTAGTTTGTGCCATCCGTCATTGAGCAGATCGCGACCTCTATTTCCGGCTTAGGGTTATCATCAAACAAATATAGAAGTGTAAGTGTATGCCAATTTTTGCGCCACCTTCTTCAGCATTCAGCGAAACCGTCGGTTCACCGAGCGACCTCTCATTTCAGACAGCCTTAGAATTCGAAAATCTCGAAACAGCGACAATGAACGCTCAGATGAGTAATGATCGAGTAGCCACCGAGGGGTTAACAGAAATAGGGGAGCCATCTCTCATTAAAATAAGGGCAGTGAGATTGAAGACAGAACGGGAAATAAATTCTCTTCGAGAAGAATTGGCATCCATGAGAGAAAGTCGATCTCACAGTACGTTACACGTGAATGACACTGCGGAAACGACAAGCCGCAACCCTTTCTAGAGATAAAATGACCTGCCAGTAAGTGGAAGAAAGGCTCTCAAATGGCCAGAAGCTTATGATCACAAAATTCCTACGAGATGGCCAGCGACATACGGCGTTCTGAAGTACATCTATCAGCGAGATGTGTAAAACGGGGAGTTTCTTCAGCCATCGAATTTCTTTATGCGTTTTTTCAGCTGTGCATAAGTTGCATCTGTTAAAAAATGCCTTGAATAAAGCGACCCAGAATCATCTAATCGGGCGCACGCAACCAACAGATTTCATTAGTCTTATCGAGTTCTTATACACAGTTGGAGCTCAAATAGAGAGTGGAAATGGTCAAAACGAAAGAGTGTGCCGAAGGACAAATAGGGACTTTCGACGATGCGACGCGCGGAGTGACAGGAGGTAACTTGCTTGGAGCTAGCTACATACCCTCGTATAACCACACTTATTCGACAGAGATTTATGAGAGAGGTAAAGATAGAGGTGGTGACACGAAAATGACTGGCGTCAATAGAGAACGAGCGAAATGGGGTTCATCCAAAGAATACGATAAGCGAAAGGAAGAGGGTTTGTGTCTGAGGTGCGGAAAAGCCGGCCACATAATCGGTAAATATCGTCTCTTTCCGTCACGGCGTCCGACAACGGCCGTTAAACCAAGTAGGCTAATTGATAGGCTTGAGGAAAACGATTTAGACATGGAATCCAATTTGGAAGAGACAAAAGAGTAGGTCTTTAACAATATCTCGTTCAAGAGCCGTTCAATAGAGTGAGAAAAATGACGGCACTTTCGCAATCCACAGAAGATAGAAAAGCAGAAAAGAAATTGAACGGGAAATCTTTCGTAATAGACTCCTTAATCAATCAAATCTACTTTGTTCCAACACTTATAGACAATGGATGTGAATGTTATGCTGCCATCACCGAATCTTTAGTGCGCAAAGCTAGTCTCCCGAGGATAAAAGTAGCTCCAAGAAAACTTACTGGGGCAACTAGTGGCCAGAAAAAATATCAAAATATTACAGATATAACCAAAATGGTTATAGACATAGATGGATATAAAAAGATAGTGTATGCATATATTATTCCGAGACTTTCTCATCAGCTGATACTTGGGAAACCGTGGATGGAGCATGAGGATGTAATATATCGTGCAAAGGAACAATTCATGGAAATTCATGAGGCGATTATAAACAATCAGCCCCTTAGAGTATTAGAAAAAGGTTCGCGTCATGAAAGGGCAGTAAATTTGAAATTATCAAGCCTCTCAGCGGGTGTATTTCTTGCAACCATAAGAAGGTCTAGAAGGGAAGGAGCTAAAGCAACTCAGTTGTTTGCAGTAACGTTGGATGACATCCAAAAAGCGCTCGCTCCTGCAACCAAGTCTACAGCCAACCTAGAAAAACTCCCGAAGCAATATAACAAAGTTGTTGAACTCTTTAAGAAAGAGATAACAGACAAACTCCCACCTCACCGACCAGGCTGTGATCATGAAATCAGGCCCGAGCATGGAAAAGAAGTGTGTAATGGATATGTAACATATTCCACGTGACTAACTATTACGTAACACAAGTATATACATAGTTAGAACACTTAATATAAACTTCATGCTTCTGCACTACAGGTTATGGCCCTATATAACTTCCGCTGCACTACGTCACTCTAATTCAAGACATTTTTCTCTTGTGCTTCCATCTTTGCCCTACCTTTCTCACGTACGCGCAGCAACTCACGCACTCGAAATGTCAGAATTACTAAAGCCCTCTATCGAGGCAAAGCCTACATCTAATGACACTATTGTGCCTGATTATGTGCAAATAAATAACATCATATTTGCTACATCAGACGATGTCAAAACTTCCTTAAAGGAAGTCCAAAGAAAAACAGAAGTTTGGACACTGACAGAACGACTCGGTAACATTGAGAAAATATGTACTATTCCGAAACTAACATCATCGAACTGGAACTCCTACTTTGAATCAATAAAACGGCTAATTTCTGTCACAGAAACAGCCTGCGTTTTCCTTCCTGTTACAACATCTACTAAGGCTGTCATAATATGGTCTGCGTGGTGGGCTGCTAAATTAAAAGAATCAGCTTCACACATCAAGATAAATGACAATGAAACTCCTCTCTTTGTTTTAACCACCATCGTCAGTCAAACACAGGCGGCGATGCGCTCAAACTTAATTGAAATCATTAATAGATTTTGGACTTTTCAGCCCAGCAACAACATGTCGCTATCGAAGTTTTTTGTAGAATATGAAATACGTCTAAATGAGTTCAAGCAAAATAACACGATTACTCCGGAATTGAAACGTCAAATGAAGTACTTACTATTAAGTAGTATACAAAAATTGGACTCTAACCTTGCAATTCGATGTCGAAACTGTTCGTTTGAAGAGCTTCTTGCTGAATGTTATCAATACAAGTCTAGTAACAAACCAAAATCACTTAAAAATAAAACAGGAAAGTGTAATTTCTGTGGAAATGTTGGACACATTGAAGACGAGTGTAGGAAGAAAAAGAATGCGTCTAAAGATCGTAATAAAAATGGAAATAATAAAGTCCTTTCTGTCGCAAACACATCATGTAATTATTCATACCAGTTGGATACTGGATCAGACTATCATGTTTCTGGAAATAAAGATGACTTCTCTTCTTATTCTACTTCTCCCATAAATGTTCAAGTCGCAGGTGGTGATCAAGTTAGAGCTGTCGGTCATGGCAATCTAAATTTTCTATCTATTAATGAACAAAAAGATGAACTTTATGGAGCTATCCATATCCCAGGCCAGAATCAGTGTATTCTCTCCACGGCACAATTGGAAAAACAAGGCTTCTCCATTCGATGGCCGTCAAACTACGGTGATATCGAGCTTATCCGTCCCAATGGCTCTGTATGTGCAATATTTCAGCGCATATCTGGCAGATTATTGTACAGGCCCATTAAATCTAGTACTGGAAGATCGTCAGTGTATTCAGTTACTCGTGACTGGCATACTATCCTTGGTCATCCAGGACAACATGCCCAAAATATCATGTTAAAAGATGCAGGAATAAAGAATTTCAAGACCCATCCTGATTGCGAAACATGTGTTAAAGCAAAAATTACGAAATGCAAAAGTCATGGTAGTCTTCGAAATGCAACATCATTTGGTGAGATTATACACATGGATCTAGTTGGTGGCCAAAAGTCTCTTTTCCCAACAACCATTGATAAATCTATCCCAAATGCAACATGGTTTTTGTTTGCAGTCGACGAGTTCACATCTTGGAAATGGGCTTGGCCGATTTACTCTAAGAAAACTGTCCCTACTCAAATTCGATATTTGCTCGAGAATTTAAAGACTAAATTTCAAATAACACCTAAAGTTATTCATACTGATAGTGGTACAGAGTTCTCAAATTCTAATCTTCAAGAAATACTTCTTTCCCGTGGAATAGAATGGAAGAAATCTTCCTCACATGCTCCAGAGCAAAATGGTATTGTCGAAAGAAATGTCAGAACAGTTACCGAGAAAATGCGAACACTTCATCTGCAATCTGGATTACCATTAAAACTATGGCCTCTAATGCTGACAGCTTCAATTGACTCTCTCAATATAACTCCCAACAGAATTGCACCTAAATCACCGTATCACGCTGTTTATAACAAATTGCCCGTCATCCAACATCTTCATCCATTCGGTTGTCGAGCATTCTGGCTTGACCCTGATCAAAATAAACTTAAATCCAAGGCAAGGGAAGGAATTTATGTCGGTACTGAATTTACAGGAGGTCATATTATTTTAAACACAGAAACTCATCGAACAATAGTACGACGTGACGTTCGTTTCCATGAGAATTCTTTTCCTTTAAAATCAAATATTCTAGCAATACATAATACAGATTGTCAAATCATTAACAAATTACTAACAGGAAATAAAGGTCATCAATGGGATAAAGCCATGGATGATGAGATCAAAAATATGGCACAAAACGAGGTTTGGGCGCTTGTACCTAAATCTGAAGCAAAAGGTAAAATAATGACTGGGAAATGGATATTGAAAGAAAAACCAGACGGAAAATTAAAAGCAAGATGGTGCGCTCGTGGTTTTTCAGAACCATTTGCTGACGATACCTATGCCGAAGTCCTTCCTCCAACTACATTGCGGATGCTTCTAGCTTATGCAGCAACTTACAAGCTCATCATCCGTCATGTCGACATTACAGCAGCATTTCTCCACACACCAATTGATCAGCCTATTTTTATTGAACAGCCTCACAATCGAGAACAACCAGGAGACTTAGTTTGCAAGCTTAAAAAGGCTATTTATGGCTTACGAACAGCACCAAAACGATGGCAATTAAAACTTCGACAAGTTTTAAGTGACCTAGAATTCAAACCACTTAAAAATGATACAAATGTATTTCGTCGAGGGAAAACAATAATCTCAACCTATGTTGATGATTTTATGATACTATCTACATCCCTTGCTCAAATCGATAAAACAGTCATTGCATTGGCTAATTTTTTTAAACTTAAAGATCTAGGTCATATGACAAACTTTCTCGGTATTAATGTAAAGAATGAGCCAGATGGTATTCGTATCAATCAACAAGATAAAATCGAAGCTCTTTGTAGCGATATGGGAATGGCTCACTGTAGAGGAGCTAACACTCCAATTTCTGACGAAAATCTAATTGATCGTGATACAGATAATTTATGTTCAAATCCTGAATCAGTATTATATCGTTCAGCTGTCGGGACGCTTTTACACATCGCAAATACAACAAGACCTGATATCCAATACGCAGTCAATAAGCTTTGTCGCTATGTACGAAATCCCTCGCAAAATGCCTTTCTATTACTAAAACATCTCATTCGATATGTCTCTCGAACAAAAGATGCTACTCTATTCTTCCCCAAATGTAACAAACATGAACTCACAGCATCATCAGATAGCAGTTGGGGAAATTCCACTTCTCCAAAAGGAACCTCGGGGATATTCTTCTTTATTAATGGCACTCCGATTGCATGGTGGTCTAAGAAACAATCTGTCACTGCCCAAAGTACTTGTGAAGCAGAATATACCGCTCTCACAACCCTATCTGTTGCTGCGCAGTGGATTAAGCCTTTGTATGAAGAACTATTTGAAATAAAAATTTCACCCATTACAACAGAAATTGATAACACTGCCGCAATGATTACCGCTAACTCCAATAAAATATCTGCAAGGAATCGACATTTTCTAATGCGACAATCAACAGTTAGAGATTCGATTCAAAATGGGTTGATAAAATTAAAATATACTCCTACAGACATTTGCAAAGCAGATGGCTTGACAAAATCATTGCAACGTCTAAAACATTCATCATTCTGTAATCAAATTAATTTAGATCTAAAGCATTCAGTTTCTGGGGGGGTGTAATGGATATGTAACATATTCCACGTGACTAACTATTACGTAACACAAGTATATATACATAGTTAGAACACTTAATATAAACTTCATGCTTCTGCACTACAAAGTGCCATGGGGGCCCCTTTATGATATGAGTAGGGACAAGCTTTTGGTCTTGAGAAAGACATTGACGAATTTACTGTTTAAAAATTACATCCGTGCGAGTAGCTCCCCTGTAGGCGCTCCTGTATTGTTTGCCCGAAAACCGAGAGGAAGGTTACGTTTTTGTGTCGACTACCGAGCTCTCAACGCCTTGTCAAAAGCATATCGGTATCCTCTACCCTTAATAAAGGAAACCCTAGCCAAGCTAAGTAAATCAAAATGGTTTACAAAGTGTTGGAAATTGTCGAATAAGTTATTCGTTATGCGCATAAATATTAGAATAGATTGGAAGACGAGGTAACAGCCAAGATTGCTAAACATAGGCTGGTTGATGAGAATCACACGAAAGCTTACTCGTATGTATTGTTGCGAGTAAGGGCTAAGTTTAGTTATACTCAGCCTCGCAATCTTACAAAGCTATTTTAGGCAAATTACATTTTTAACTCGACATCATATAATTGGAATGACCTAAAATTAGTTGGATGGTCAAGTCTTTTATTTTCCTTATGATCATATTCATTTGTATATATAGATCTGTAGTTCCGGGAAAATAGAATCAAGTTGTTTTTACTGAGTTATCTTTTTCTTCAATCTCAAATACACATCGTCTGCCACAGGTCAGACACCCAGATACCTGACAGAAATTCACACTCTGGATTTTTGAAGTTTCCCTAAGATTGGAACAACAAAGGTTCTCACACCTGAGTCACGACTGAGGTCAATAACAGTCACCTCATTGAGCATGTTTGGTGTACGAGACTCGACTGGAACTTGAAGAGATGTGATACCCGTCGGGTATAGTTTGACTCACAGACCCTGTTCTCATTATAATAGCTGGAGCATGGGACTAGGCTCGGGGTTGATACTTAGTTTGGATTTGGATTGCTGAGATACGTGTATATAAGCTGTCTAGGAGCATCCAAGACAGGTTAATCAATTCAATTTATTCTATATCGTACTTCTCTTTCTACAGCTTACTATATTTTCTTCCGACTCATATTGATATTATTCTATTCGTAAATCGCGCCCATATTCCTTGAGCTGCCTTACTTATCGAACTCACACCGATTTTACAACACAAATTTGGATGTACGATCAGCCTTTCACAAATTGAGGATAAAGGAAGGAAATAAGTGGAAGACTGCATTTCGTATTAGATTTGGACTCTTTGAATGGCTGGTGATGCCTTTCGGATTATATGGAGCTCCAGCATCTCTTCAGAGATATATCAACGAGACGCTGCACGAATATCTCGATGATTTCTGCTCCGCATACGTTGATGATGTAATCGACTTTGAACTTGATCGTCGACTTTGTATATTGGTCACTTATCACAGACACGGAAATAGATTTATGAGATTGCTTAATGAGAGGCTAGGATTGATTCCGATATAATTTGGTTGAAGACTTGTCCTCAAATTTAGAGGCTACAATGTCTTTATATATCTACGT
Source organism: Blumeria graminis f. sp. triticale (assembly GCA_905067625.1). Classification (NCBI taxonomy): domain Eukaryota; kingdom Fungi; phylum Ascomycota; class Leotiomycetes; order Helotiales; family Erysiphaceae; genus Blumeria; species Blumeria graminis. The sequence goes on along the minus strand of LR898472.1, from coordinate 5,878,521 downwards.
ATTTACCCCCATATTCACCATATCTGCTAGCCATTTTAAATCTAGCGTACATAACCTAATTTATCTCGTGGTTCAGGGTTGGAGCTGTAGTTTCCGAATAGCAGTATTCTTTTAGCTACTACAATACGTTGCAGCTTTAGATATAGTTTACTGTGCGATACTTCCACCTAAGCTACATGCCTCCTTGATATGCTGCCCGCTAGGTGATCAGTGAGATAACCGAAGCCAAACCTTAACAATAACCTTAATTACGAACCCATGAATACCTGAGACAGAAGCCTGCAATCTAACACAATTAGGTTAGGAATTGCCAACTACAACCTAATCCAAACATGATGTGTTAGTCTACACAGACGGAAGCTTGGTAGACCACGAAAATAAGGTACGACAAGTGCTGGAGAAATTACAAAAAGCCAGCTTAGGTCTCGACATCGACAAATGTGAATTTAGCATCAAGAAGACGCGATATCTAGGATCTATCATATCATCAGAGGATCCAGTACCCTATGTAAGAATGGACACCGAAAAAGTTAGAACTATATCAGAGTGGGAGGCACCGACTACGACGAAAGGACTGCGAAGTTTCCTAGGCTTCGCTAACTTTTATCGCGGCTTCATCAGCGGTTTCTCTACGACTTGTGCCCCATTAACGAGTCTAACTGGAAAGGGCACTGTATGGAAGTGGAATGTGGAACAACAAGAAGCCTTTGACACACTCAAGGCTAAGTTTATCGCAGAGCCAGCTTTCGTCCAATAGGATCCCGATCGAGAAACCATGCTAGAAGTGTATAGTTCAGGGTTTGCATTAGGAGGCTGCCTTCTCCAAAAAAAAAGGGAGAAGCGTGGATTCCTGTGGCATATTACTCCCGAAAACTAAGCGGACCAGAGATGAGTTATGTAATTCACGACAAAGAGCTCCTGGCAATTTTTACATGAATGAAGGAGTGGGATGCGGAATTGAGAGGGCTGGCAAAATTTTTCACCATATTGACCGATCATATAAATCTAAAATATTTCTTGACAATAAAAAAATTAACTAAAAGACAAATTCGCTGGGCAGAATTCCTATCAAGATTTAGATACTCCATTCAATACAGAAAAGGACTAGATAACGAAAGACCAGATGACCTTTCACGCAGAGATCAGGATAGGCCAAAACGAGGAGACCCACGTTTGATGAGCCGAGAAAGACAGTTGCTTAATCCAGTTAATATTGTCAAAATAAGTTTAGGTAATATTCAAGTTGCAAATGTAAAAGAATTTTTGATAATGAAGACCTACAATCACTATGAAATCAAGCACTCAAACATGAGGATAATTTCAGGTGGATTATATTAGCAGTCAAAAATAATGAACGAGTATGGCCAGGAGACCTTAAAGTAGACACAGAAGGATCTGATAATCCTACAATAATTGGAGCAACAATTGCGGCTTGTTCTTTTGATGAAGAATCTGGGTTACTTTACTATCAAGGCCGAATCTAGGTGCCGTTATACGAACCGTTAACGACAGCGCTAATAGAGAATATTCATAGCTCAACCGCTTCGGGACACCCTGCTAGAGATGCGACATTAGCAAAAATTGCCAGAGATTATCTTAGCCAGGTATTAGTAAAGCGATTAAAAGATTCTGCAAAAATTGTAATGTGTACGGACGTTTATCTATCTAGCGACATCAAAAGCAAGGACTTCTCAAGCCGCTTCTTATTCCTGAACGCTTTCATCAAGAACTTTCGATCGACTTAATGATTGACTTACCCTTGTCAAATGGCTCCAAAAATATTATGGTAATAACTGATCGGTTAATAAAGTCAGTGACTCTTGAAGCTATGGATAAAATGGACGCAGAAACATGCGCAAAGATATTCTTAGAATGCCATTGGAGATTTCATGGGTTTCCAAAAGCTATCACAAGTGATCGAGGCATAAATTGGACGAGCGAATTCTGGAAATGCCTTTGCGAGCTAGTCGGAATAGAGCAGGGATTAAGCATAGCATACCACCCACAGACAGACGGCGCAACGGAGAGTGAAAACCAGGAAGTCGAAACTTACTTGAGAGCCTATATTGCCTACACACAATATGACTGGTCTGATTACCTACCTGCAGCCCAACTAGCCATAAACAACCGAGACGTAAAGAATATTGGTGGAATTAGTCCTTTCTTTGCAACTCATAGATATCACATAAGTGCCATTCAGAATACTGATGATGAGTTAAAAGTTCCAGTTTTCATGGGAAGAGAGAGAGCTGAATCCTTTGTCGAGCATCGGAGTGATATCACAACGTTTATGCAAGCTGCTATGGCAACGGTAAAGGAAAACTCAAAGGAGAAAACTGACAAAAAGAGGACCTCAGCACCGAGGTATGTTATGGGCGATGAAGAATGGCCCTTATTGCGGAATATAAAACTAGACAGACAACCTTCTGAGAAGCCAGGATGGCAACACGCGAAGTACAAAGTAATCAGAGTTATTTCACCAGAAGTTGTAGAACTTAATGTTAATGGAAAAATTCATAATTATTCCCATGTTGACTTACTATTACCGGCTAAAACAATCCATTTCCATCTCAAAATGTCGAGGAAAAAGAGCCAGAGCCAATATCGAACATCGACGGCGAAGATGAATACTACATTGATGAAATAATTGGCTGTAGAACGTGGAAGGGTGAAAGGCAAGCATTGATGAAGTGTACAGGTAATCCCATTCTAGAATGGACCTCCCTAGCAAATATGCAAGAAACTATTGCCTTTGACAACTGAGAAAAAGTATGAGGATCTGCAGAATCAAACGATGGACCCAAAAACAGAAAGAGAGAGAGAGACTTCTAATTTAGTTTGACCCATCAAGATAAGTAGGGGGGTAATCTTACTTTTTGACAATGGTTTAGCTTAGGTAAAGACCTAAGCGGAGTATAGGGCGCAGTGGCGAGATTTTAGCACATTATCTTCTACCAAACGCTTTAGTTTCACTTCGCCACATTATATTGGGGCTATGAAGGAATGTGAGACGGCGAAGTGCAATGGTTAAATGAGAGAGCTAAACTAGGTGACCAAGTAAGATAACCAAGGGCAGTTGCGGAACAAGGTGTTATGCTTACCAATAGAGCACGTACTGGATAAGTTGTAAAGATGTACAAATATCCATTACCCGTGATTGTGTTACTTATCTCCTCATTTAGTTTAATCTTTCTAAGAGTACACTACAACCAGCTTGGTTTTGTTACATCAAGAGACTGAAAAAGATCCAATCTAGACTTGACCACGCCCTTTGCACGGAAGCTGCCCTTCGAGACCGCATCTTACTCGCCTGTAATGATATGCAGAAGTGCGTACTGGCGATTCTCAAGCCCTCACCGAAGCTTCAAGGCGCATGTGCAGACCTAAGGAATGTAGTCAAAACCTGCACCAAAATAGCTAAAGGCCAATTCCTCCAGCAGCAAACAGAAGAGAGACAGTATTGGACGTATCGAAATTTTGGAAGAGCAAGACAGATATACCATAGCAGTAGCAATCGTGGCATCAACTTCCGTGGTTCTGACCGACGCACTGATTCTCAGCGCAACCGACCCTTCGACTATGGCCGACAACCCCCTCGAAACAAAAAGTGCTACGTTTGCGGAAAAATAGGCTGCTGGTCTCCGTCTTGTTAGAAATTCTGACTCTCGAATTTAGGACTCAACCATTATCTGTTTCGTCTCAGGTTCCCGACAAGATCGACTTTCTCCACACATGTGCCCAGTGCGCTAATTGCGCCTACTGTCGCATATACGTTTGAATATTTACTCACTACAGTGTACCTTGGCTCAATATGGTAGATGAGAGGTGGCTGATCATCAAGAGGTTTGATAAGCACATGAGACTAGTTGGAATTTCCCCCTTAGATGAATATATAAGTCCGATGTTCTCACAGTTGTAAAATATGAAGTCTTCTTTACTTCATCACATATATCCACACAATATTGTATAGAGTATATTTTCTAACACGTCTCATTCAATCTAAGAACGACGATCAGCGTACAACGAATGCCGTTACCAACTGGGAGAGAGCTTTAGCCTATGAGTTGTGTTGTAATTAAGGCAGCAACATGACTGCAGTAGACAAATAGTACATATTAGAATAATATGCACTGGCGCCATGAGATATGATTAACCCATATCATCACTCACTGGCATGAATAGTAATTAGCCAATAGATGCCTGACAGCATACATTGGCTTCAGGATCTCCAACAACCTTCCCGTTTAGGTTAGATTAGGGAGTATGTTGGAGTTCACACTAGTGTGCGGAAAACCCCGCTTTCATGTATACAGAGGGACTTCTTGCCACACATATAGAATTATAGCAATTTAATCACAATTAACTATCCATTAAACATCAGTAAACTTCTTCGTATAGCAAACACATTTATCGTATCTCTTAATCAAACTCGAGGCTAGTGTGTAATTCTTCCAATCTCCGGAACTAATTTCAATTAGTTGTGGCCCAGTAAAGGGGACCCTCCAGTGACTATGTGAAAGCCCCCAACAAGCACCTATTTTGGCAGATCAACGATCTCGGCTGAGGCACTATGTTCTTACCACTTTTCCTAGAATCTGGCAGGATTTATGTATTTGTAAACAGATCTTTTCAAAATAACTAGGACTTGTCGCAAATTGGGTTCCTGATTGCTATTAGTAACGAGAGAAGGGCAGGCGCTAACTCTGAGGATCTGGACGACCTGAGCCCAAACAAAATAAGGACCCACGGTAACATTATTCATTGGAGCTCCACCAAGAGCAAGCAAGTGGCGCGCTCAGTACTCGCATTAGAAATCTATGATATGACCCATGGTGTCGATGCAGCTTATAGCTTCAATAGCACTGTTAGTATGATCCTCGGTCGGCTTGGAATCGCACCTCTCCCTCTTGTCGTTTATACTGACTCATTCTCCTTGTACAAGTGCATCGTTAAACTCGGCACTACCACCAAGAAGCGTCTTATGATCGATATCATGGCTTGCCGACAAACGTTTGAGCGTCTAGAGCTCGCAGAGACATGATGGACAGGTCGTAATATCAATCCCGTCGAATCCATGACAAAGGCAACACCGAACCAAGCCCTCGAAACCTTCATCACTACCTTTGGGATGAGTATCAAAGTTAATGGATGGGTTGATCGCAAGAATAAGGAAACTAAAGAAAAACATTGATCTCAGGAGTTAAAGGGGAGGCGTCTAGAGTGAGTAATGCAATATCATTCTTTCCAACTACTAGAAAGTTGCTAGTGTCAGGATCACTCTGATTCGTCCGAAGTGTAGGCCTTCACGCCCGGGTGATGATCGAACTAAGGCCTTGGCACCTACGTAGGATAACTCCCCGTAGATAGCTTAGATAGGGAATCAAGAACCGAGTGACCGGCCATTATCTATCTGCTAGCAGATTCAGCCTGTGCCAACATATCCACTCGTCTATATTTTTACCATCGAGTGCAATGTTAAAGGACGTAGTAACATCGCTATGTTCATCTGGGCCGATAGAGAGTGCTTGTTCAATAGCTGCATTTGGCCTATGCCGGAGACTTTGATTTTCTGGTACTATTTCAGTTAATCTCCTTCCTCTTCCTGAAAGTCTATCTTTCCTTGTATGAACCTTTCTCTCGAACTTTGAAATACGTTCATCTCCTCTTATCCGAAGTTTATCCACTCATTTCTATCGTTTAAGCTGAGTTTGGCGTTCCGATACTGTCTACAACAGTAAAATGTTGTTATACTCTTGAACATTTTCCTGCCAGTTTAATACTAAATTCCGAGCTTCCACAAGCTGTTGAAGATCTGACCCTACAATTACACATCTAGGATCTCTTTACCAGCACGGTGACCTTCTAGTTATTTATAAACTATTGGATGATCATTGTCACTATCAGAGGTTGCATCTACGCATATTCTTAGAGATTGTCAGGGAAGCTATTTTGATCAAAGTTAACTAGTAGAGCTTTCTGCTATAGATTTTCCTTCAGACGTCAATTTCTATTGATTTTTGATGCGTTCCTTTCTATCTGACGAAAACACCTTTTTGCATTTCTTGAAAAGCTTTCCATAGTCTTGTCTGGGAATATTATTAAATTCAGTATAGCCCCAAACTCTACCGTGGCATATATGTGGTGTATTAGCGTACCATACTACCGAGGAAACAATCATTATTACTCCGTTTGGTTGCCCATAGTACTAATTTACAGTAGTCCTGTTAAGTGACTAGGGATCTTGTTTACAGATATGGCGTAGGTTTAGGATACCGACGGAGATTGGCGTCATGGAGGCACTCATGACATTTTCAATACAACTTGCTTAAATCTCATTATATGTGTAAATTATAGATAGGGCTTTGCTATTTAGCTTTATTACTGTTGTTTGATATTTTTAGTCGCCTCTCATCTGTAGTAGATTTGACGTCATGAATTGGGGGGAGGCAGTAGAGTTAGGGTCCGACACGGTGTAAGGTTACAAGGCTGAATCGTCAGCCTCGTATACTTTTCTTATAGTGTACCATAGTTGTAGACAGAATGTACAAGAACATCTTTATCCCATTGTACATTGTTATCTGATCAGATACCGAGGCACAGCCTATCCAACAATTACCTTTTAAACCTTGAGTTCTTGCTTGCCACAATCAGCGTGTCATAACAAGTCCTAAACGAAGGTCACCTAAATTCAGTTCTCAATCCTGCTATAAAATGTTTACAATTTCCCTTTTGAATAATCATTCGGTTTACTCTTTTAGCTGTCTTATCTACATTTGGGAAATAGCCAATAGTTTTCTCAAGACTTGTGCTAGTAGTAGATGATCATTTATTCATAGTTTCTATAAGTGAAGGAATGCTAGAAAAATGATGCAACAAATCTTGTGATGCCTCATTTACGACGCTAGGATATTTGGCATGGCTCATACATCATCATCCTTACGCAATATTATGGACAGGCATGTAAATAGAGTAATACATACGAACAATGTATATTTACCTGAACTTGATGAGCTAGCACATAAAAAAAATAACCCGCTTTTTGAATATTATCTCATTAACCTGATTTGGCGCCCTATAGATCCATGCAAGTAGCTATAAACCTATCCATATATTTACATGAAGGGGACTATTCTCAACACCTGTCAGTGGTGTTCCCTACAAACCTCCAGCTCTCACTGTGGAGTCTGCAGAACCGAGATTGAGTAACAAAGTTCTCAATTCGTCGAGGATTCCCAATCTCATCCGCGGTCTGTATCTTCATCCCTAAACACATTTCCCCATCACTACTATCATGGAGGAAAAGCCATCCGATGAGTTTCCGGAGCGTACCCAGCACCCGATACGGAGATGGTGGATTGGATCAAGTCGGCCTCGAATGTTACAAAAAAGGGAAAGGTAGATGAATACGCGCATCTCATGTGATCCCGGTGTCTAGGCCTTGCCTGGCTGGGGCTGCAGGTATTTTGAGACTTTTTCCCGCGCACGCAGTTTCCATTGCTACCATTTTTTATTATTATTTTTGGGTAGAAGATTCCGTGGAAAAGGTAGCCGAATTCCACGGGTAAATACTGAGCTGAACGACTATTCAACACGAGCAATATGTCAATGATCTTTTAAGAAACATAAGAGGCAAGGAGCACTGTGCACGGTGTGGCCAGGGTCAGAGAGGAGCCCAATGTGCTGGATAGTATATGACTCAAGTAGTTCAATAGACTTACTTCTCTCTCTATTTACATGGGGGAACTTTTGGTGAAAGTATACTTGAACTTTCTGTTTATGGTCTTTCGTTTTCGCTTGCGTTCCTTGGGTGGCACAGTTGTGCTATAGTGCCATCCATATGAATCGACCACATCATCTCTATCGACCCCACAAGTTGATTGACCTGGTCCTTTCCTTCAACAGCATTTTGACCGCCTTTGTCACCTGTAATTGCTTTATCCAACCATGATTTAGGATCCACTGTGTAATCTTTTTGGTGTTGCTAGGATTGTTCATCATAGCTCCGTAGGTCCGATTTTTGGCTTTTCTCCAAATCTCTCCCCTTCCATTTGAGCATCGGGAGCAGGACATAATCATATGCTTGGGTTCTGCGATTAGTGGCCACTTGGGCAGCCTGGACTGAATACTCCGGTTACTTTCCATCTGTGTAAATACGAGTTGAGCCGTATGTGCTCACTGCAAATTTGCATTGTCAAACTACTTTGGGCCCTAGTCAGGTTAGGATGTAGAAAAATTGGTGAGTCTTGTAGACTCAGTTTTAGCTATCCAGATTTTCTACGTTGGTAAAATTTTGCCGCTCTCCAAGTTTCAGGATCTACTGTTGCTATATGCTGAGGCATCCGAGTTCATCTCTGGCTGGCCCAGGATCTCGCCCATTCTTGTTATTCCATAAATTTCCCTATCTTTGTGTCTTCTTGGTTTGGTGCTCACCGCACATTTCTGTCTGGTGAGCAAGATCGATCTTACTGGTAATTATGCGTATATATTCTCTCCCTTTTTGGGCTACTTGATTTTACTACAGGCGGATAGTATTGTCCTCTTGACAGGTAGTCCTTCTGATAGTCCGACGTGTTGGACTCCCGTTTGTTTTAGCTAGATATCTATCAGGAGAACCGAAGACTCATGTTCTAGTACCCTATTGCTAGTATAGTCCTACACTCCTGTAACAAGCTTCAAGCATTTTCTTTGGATACTTCGTATGGCTTGATTATCCTATCTAGTATGCTACCCACTAGCCCAATATAACATTCATATTGGAAACTAACCTATAAAGGAAATAATTAGATAGATTCTTAAGTAAATTGTCATAATCTAGGACTCAGTAGAATCTTAAATTTTATTCATTCATTCAACCAATTCGGTCCTGTTTTTCCTTAAGTCAATTCACAATAGATTTGACCAGTTCCTTCTCCTCCTGTCAAAAGAATTTAATTTAAAATCCCGAAATGTTTAATAAATTGAAATAAATATCTCTTTTTGCACCACGACCGCATGCGATACGGACCACAAAAGACCATGTAAGTTTGTTATAGAGGTGCTAAGGGTTGGCCCCTCGGCTCCAGGCTAATTTTCTTGATGATTTTAGCTCCTCTACATTAGCGATAGAAATTTTATTGTGGACTCTCATTAGTCTTAATCTCATCTAAAGCTCAAGGGGTTCCCATCGTAATTTGGCGTCTAGGATGTCTCATTCGTCCTTGTAGTAGATTAACTCATACTGTAGAGCTGAGAGCTAATTGTGTAGGCTCAGGGATGGTACAAAAACTATACTTTCTGGGTCTGCGGAATAAAATCTTTCTGCCTTTAGATTGGATCAAAATTTCAGAACCATTAAATACCTGTCACACCTTTATTTGTTAGTGTCCCTAAGGATATTAAGTTGATCGACGCATCAAGAACATAAAGTAGAACTCGAAGTGTAGTAAAGCGAGTTTGATTGGATGTGCCAGAATTTTTACATTAGATGTTAACATGAATTCTCCCTATCAAGTACACTATTGTACTATTAGATACGTCAATGAGCAAGCAACTGGGTTAAAATTATCCGATGAAAAAATCTTTGTATGGTGTAAGATTATAAGAGCTCATTATATCAAGACCCTAGATTCTTTTGAAAATGACCAATGGTGAACTTGTATAGAGAGAAGTTGAAATTTCAGATTCAGATTTATTTTTAGATTTGCTATCAGGATTTTTAGCAAATGAAGGGGTATTTATGCTGATCTCTGCTGCATATGCTTACTCCCTATTGCATTTCTGTTTCTTCTGCTACTGATGCCACAGGAGACTCGGTTTTTAAAATTCTTTGCTTTCATATGTGGAGAACCATTTAGGACAACGTGGTTTGGCGTGCTCGCTATTACATACCCAACAATTCTTCTTATGTCGAACATATTTTCCTACCACTGCATTAACCACTTTCAATCCTAGCGTATATTCATTCACCTTGGCAATTCTAGTCTCGGTTGTCTTCGGATGCTGAAATACTTCTGACAAATTATCCGCTTTTGACAAGGTCTCGACCACGCTATCTTTTTCTTGAGTTAGTCTCTGCTTCTACATAGCTACCTGAGCCACGTCAGATATTACAGCTTCCAGTTCCTAAAATCCTACTTCTGAGGTAATAATGATAAAAAGTTGTGTCTTTGTGAGGCATGTATGATTTTCATTGGCTGAATGACAAAGTATTTTTAAGGAATTAAGCTAGAAGAGCCGTATCCTTCCTATAATAATTATCTTGTATGCTTTAGCAGCAGTATGAAAACTTTGTTCCTTTCATTGGCATTCTTGAGAACGATCTTTATTGACTATGCATGGTGTTAATCTAATCCCTCATGAATTCATCATCGCTCTCGTCTTCTTTTCCTCGGCGTTATCTTGACGCTTAGGAATGATGCATTTCTTTGGAAAGAGCTTCTTCAGCCTGGTAGCAGCAGCGACATTGAGGTTATTTTATCATAAGGTAAAATTTTTACGGCCTGTAGGTATGATTCTACGTTATAATCCCAAAATGAGGTTATCGAAAAGAGTTCTGGTTTCTTTCTTGCTGTGAGTGCGAGTATTTATTAAGAGAAATATAAACTATAAATGGAAGGTTATAACAATTCCCCTTATATTTTAAAGTAGAGAATTTCGTTGATTCAGTCTGAAAACTCATAGAAGCGCAGGAGTTCTCATATCCTGTTGTAAAGGTATATATTAGATTGATTACTTCTTATGTCTAACCTGACCAGCAGAGAAACACAAGTCTATGAAGGTCCGAGCAACGCTAACAGCACATGATCTAGCCATGTTACAACACAACAATATGACTTACAATTGAAATGTACCAAATCTTCGTCGAAATAATGTTCCGAAGGTGCATGGACCTATTAACTGAGAAGCACTAAAATAACTGAGTCTCCCCTAAGAAACCTTTTGTATTATATTAGCACATGCTAGTTCAGTGTCTAGATGACACAGGTTAATTCCTATCGATAAGCTCACATTTTGCTGATAAAACGATCCTTATTGACAGGACGTCCCTTTTTTCCCGCGCTGGTTTTCGGAGTTTCAGTCCACATTTCCTTGACATTCTCTAGAACCATGTTGCAGTGTCGGTCAAAGGCCTTGACTCGAGCAAGTAGCTTCCTGTTATTGCGACATGAAATTAACACCTGGGTATGGGACCTCACTGCCGTTTGCAGTATTGAGAGAGGCCCCGACGTAAATTCGTGCTCCTCCAATTGGGCTATTTCAAATTCACTGTCCAGGTATAAGCTAATTGATTTATGCCTCGGGGAATTTTATGACGAACGTTAATTCATTGCGTGGCTTCGAAAGTAATTCTCTACATATATTAGTCATTATATTCTGTCAACAAGAAAAAAACATGCTGTATTTTAGTGTTATCAGCCATTTTGGGAAATGAGTATTTTCTGAATTATCTTGGTGCTTTGGAAAAGGGTCGGATGGATGCGATATTGGTATTTTCTTGAATCAATTGGAAATAAGCTGTGCTTGAAAATTTTCTGATTCTTTGTCGTAGGAGGGATAGTGTTCGATCATGAAACGAACGATAGCGTTCGCTTCGATTAAAATGCAATCCAGTAGCCGAGGCTAGTGTCTGGTAGCTATTGCAAGCATTGCCTGAAATAGGTCTACGAGCAATGCAAATCGGTGTTCACTAGCATGGCGATCTATTCTGAAACTATATTCTAGAAAGAAAAACACAAATTCCAAGTTTCTATGAAGAGCATTTGAAAGACTTTATCAGATGAACATGGACGGAAAAACAAGCTATATTATCAACAAGCGACGTGCTGTGAGGAGTATTTATAAAATATGGACGAATACTCTAGGTCTGAAAGCACATGATAAGATGCCATTGTGGGGTCTAGCCAATCTCAAGCAGCAGAAATTATTATTTGCACGAACAATGATTTCCAGTTTAGAACTGGCTCAGGAAAGAAACTGAATAATGTGGCCAACTGACGAAGCCTTACAAGCCAAACATGCTAATTGTTTATCCCTACTTTATTAGGCACTCATTGTTCGTATGTTCGTATATGAAAATACAAGGCAATATGCTTCACAAGGTTTCATTTACGGTGTTGATTACGAGTGGAGACTTCTGAATCATTTTAACTGCCTGTTAGTACATGAACCTTGCCTCATTTGAACCACCACAGCAACCTGGACTTCAACCTATGAGTTGAATCATGCGAAGTCCGATCATCCAGGGAAACAGGCTTCAATGCTCTGAAGCCGTTAGCTGCTCGTTAGACTCGAATACCATAGGATAGAACTAAATTCGAGTCCCTATTGAGTCTGTGATCATTAAGGGCTGCTAAAGCTATCTAACAAGTCTAATATAGAATAGTGGTTTTAATTTTAATTTGTATAAAATTTCCAGTAGAAACTGACGGTACTTTAAAAACCGAACGCCACATGCCCGAAGCATGATCAGTCACCCAACCTCATCTATCTTTCCTTGCCATAAGTCCCTTTTTTTGTCTTGTATCAACATCTCCCCTCATTCAAGAGTCAATTTGCTTGATGGAAACCTCAACTTGTCGCCCACCGAGGCCGTGTGAGAGAAAGACATTGATATCATGGCTTTTTTCAACTATACTGGATGAAGGGTCGCCTTGACGAAGAACTATTTTCTTCTTTTTACATTAGACTTGAGTTGCGGATGCATCTACATAGCTATGACATAATTTCCGAGAAAAAGTACATAACTGATAACTCAATTTAAAAGAACAACATTCGTGCCTTGGATTTCATTTGCAAGTACCACTCCGAAGTTATGACGACTATTTCTTAGCCCCAAGTCAGCCCTCATCCATAAATACCCACCCAAGGAGACGTCTCAAAAAATCTGAGTTGTCCAGACATGCCTCCATTTTCCATTATCCATTAACTTTTCTCCGCGCGAAATGTGATCGGGGACGTCTGCTTACCAGGTGGAGTAAGTGCCCAGGCTACTCAAACCATACCGGAGACAACCACTGGTAGGAGGACCACAGCAGCTTCCATCGTTTGCTTGTTTTTATAGTGTCAGCTGCACTATTTCAATCGAAGGCTTGATGTAACAGGTTTGAGGGCAATTGTATTGAATGCATACATTCAATGAATAAAAAAACGTGTTAGGGCTACTTGCAACTGCTTTTAACCACAAAATGTCGTAGCAGTATCTTTGAATTTGAACGGGTCGGGGTGGAGATCATAACGTGTTGATAATTAGTTAGTCACGTGGGTTGGTGCAGATCGCCTTTTTTATTATTTAATGTGTATTCAGCTATCTAGCTATGGCACATGACCGGCGCTATGTTTACATGGTGGATGACTCTTGACGTTAAAGACACTCATACTCTGGATTTCATTCGCAAGTACCACTATGAGGTATGCTCGCTTACACAAACAGTCGACCCTCCTCCGTAAGTACCCACCAAAGGGAATTTCGAAACCTTTGGTTATCCAAGCATGCCTTCGTCATCCATGAATACCAGCGCCGCAATTAATGTGGTTGTGTTTTGCCGTATTTGAACCAGTGATCTACTGTCTCAAGTGGGATATGTGTCCAAGCTATCCAGACTTTACTTGGGAGATTAGCCGTAGTGATATACCACCGCACCATCCAACCACAGAGGTTTTTAAAGTTTACCGGCACCCTAGCTAGTATCTAATTAATAAACAGAACTATTTTTTGTCACATACGTCAATGAGTGGTTTCATCTACATGGCGCAATTGATTTTTGTGCGTCAGTATCCACTACAAGAAAGCCTAAGGTTTATTTATGTACACGGAATCTGGCGAGTGTTGAAAGAATCTAGCCAGGTTCGAGATAGCAATCTATCGTCCAGAGATGAATTTGTCTCAAAGCTACTCGAAGGCTAAGTATAGGACAATGTAAGATAGTGTACCATTGTGGAAGATCAAACTCTATAGTGTTGATTATCCACAGATAAAATTATATATCGAACTATCTTTAAGTCGCCGTTAATCTGACGACAGTTTCATTAACCTTACCAATAAACAAAGATCCAAAAGAGGCGCTACTGATAATTGAGATACGATAGCTTGCTGCAGATCAATCAGAGCAGTAAAGAGAGTCCATGAAGTCATTACATCGGTATATTTATCAATTACAAATACCAGCATCATGGTTAGGTGTACAGCATCGATAGGTCAAAGTTGGAAGGCTGGAAAATCGCCAAAATTACAGGTTGAAGAAATTTACTGATGGATTAGAGATTATTTTATTCCATAAAACAGGAACAGAAGCAATTAGATTTCAATGGGCGATTACAGGAAGCTTTTCAACCAAGAAAATGATACCTGGTAGAGAGAAGGGGCAAAGTCAAAATAGAGAAAGGATGGAGAGGAGAGAACAAACGAAATATCAGGATGTTTGCGACTGCTCGGACGCAAAGTGGCCAAGCCCCGAAGATCTTGCGCTTTGGCAGGTTTACGCCGGATTCTCAGGATTGAGAGTCTTAACGTGATAGAATACTTGAGTGAAATCTGAAGTGTTCTAATCATTCAGACGAGACATAATCATTGCACCTGGTTGTTGTTAAACTCATAAGGCCCGGCTTCACTCACATAGAGCCCCTCAGGAGTGCAGCAGTTGTCTATTCTCTAGCACATTTGGTTCCAAACCAGATAGTGGCCCTTGTCTGTGGATATTTATCAAAGTAAGTTTTCAAACCCTCTAACTGTCCAACCGTGCGTTCATCATCTGGAGCACAACTAATGCACGAGCATTGTCGCGTTTAGCCATATGCAAGCCAGCGATCTCCCGTCTTGGATGCGATGGACACAAAGTATCCAGACACTGCATGGAAGGTCATCCCTAATAATGTACCATTGTACCAAATAACTTTTGTTGGAGATTTGTAAGGCAACAGCCAATTGTAAACTCTACTCGCACCCAACGTAATCTTTTGCAGATTATATCAGGGTGATAAATTCCACGCGGGCATCACAGTCATGATTCATGAATTAGAGCCATCACAAAATAACGATGATAGCATAATGATATTTTATATCAATCATATCCTAGTCTTTATGCACGTTAAAGCACCCGTTCTATTAAAAATTCTTTATAAAGGTCCATAGGCTAGGAGAGCAAGACGCTTTCCATGCTTGGCTGGTTGCACACCACTGTTCTCCTCTTAGTAATAGCTTTAGCCTGACAGGCTGTATCTGAATCAAGACACAGCCTATTGATTATTGTTGTTCGAGTAAGCATCCATACCGAGTCAATCTCTGCCCTGGTCCGATCCTAGCCACGACGCTCATCTTTATTTCCTGACCTGCACTAAAACCGGCAACCCGGCTAGGTATTGATATATGGATTGCGGGCCGTGCTGAGATGACCACTGACATACTCCAGGATACATTCAGGGCTTATATTTTTACATCAGACATTACCTGCTTATCGCGATGACATGCCCATCATACTTGGGTGTATGATATTATACTGCACACGGATCTTTCAGGCTCTACTACGCTAGAAAGGGCTAGATGCGCCTTGAAGCATCAAATTGTTCTTTTCTAGCCAGTGGAGTCAGGCTCTATATATTCAATTGCAAGGATAAACAAGGGAATAATACGACAGTCTCGAGTATCCTAAAAATGTGCAAGTAGTATTACAGAAATTTCGCTTAGGTGTTTGTGGTGAGGAGTTTGGATATTCTGGCGAGGTTGAAAATCCGATTTAGTTATTTTTGGGGGTTCTGGAAGGGATCCTTGGACCCGTCTGCATAAGACGCAGTACGACAAGCTACTCACTAGTAGTTATAATGCAGATAGCGTTGTTGCATGAATTCCAGGGTTTCTATTTATTATCTTAGTAGTTTTAAAGAGTGAGCTTTAGATGTTAACGTTGACTAAGGAAGATAAGGTTAACAAATTCATCGAGCTTCCTCGACTAGGCGTAGGTATGTCTACCTAATCAAACTTGATAGTAAGCTCAGATTTCTGAGTTGATCCAAGGGCTTGTAGAAAAGTATATACAATGATGATCAAGATCGGCCGTGTATTGGCACAACGCCTTTGGTCTTGGTAGCTGTGGATCAACTCAGACTCCTCATCTAATGATGGCTGGATTATTTAATGCCAGTGAATTTCTAGTTCACCGTAGGAACAAAACTTGCTGCGTTAGTATGCAGGTTAGAAAGACTATAGTCGAAGAGGAGGATTTATTTGGTGCTAGCTCTTTATTTTCTCAATGAAAGACAAGTCATAAAAAGGGTAGATCTAGCTTCTTGAATAAGATTGTCATCTCTTCCCAGATTGATCGACATAAATAGCTACAATCTATCCCCCTACATTCAAGTCTAAGGGCTCCAACTAAAAGATATATGTTGGGCCCTGTTTACAAGGAGAACAATGGTCGGCCGTTACCGCAAATGCCGCCAATTGTGCCTCGCCAAAAAGCTTAAATTACACATCCCTAGTTAGATGGGGTGTCGAATGGATCCTTAAGCTGAACAATATTCTGGTATCAAAGTAATACACGTGTAAGTTTGAGTCCTAAAACTTGATCATTAGAACAGTTAGCCCGTCATTTAGGCTGCTGATGATTCAAGAGCAGAATAATGCGGCTAAATCTCAGGGATCAGGTGCAAGGCCAGCCTGTCCTTGCAAACCCGATAGTTCGAGCGAAAGTCAGGAGAGATCGATGTAAGTCTTTAAGATTCTGTGAAAACTGGAGATTCGCATTGATAGATTGAAGATAGAGCGTGCTTACTAGCCCGCATAATGTTCAATACTAGAAATTTGATGGGTTGAAGGGTGATGATGCTATACGAATGTGGTTTTGATTGTGGATTTATCTGGATTGCAAGATAAAGGCGTTATTAACCGCCTGATTGCGACCAAAGTTATGAATATTCGAAGATGGGAGGCTAATGCGAATTTCAGAACACCATTCTCTGCTGGGCATGGGAAGAAGCGAAGCAAACAGTCGACATCTTTTTAGAGCTCGCAGGCGTTGTGGTGAGCATTGGCCCACAGGAATCGGGATGTCGCTGGCGTCTCACGAACCTAGACCATGCGAGAGGCATAAATACAGAGTAATTGCATGAAAGTGCTAACGTCTCGGAGCATGATGGAAACCGAGGTCGGTCGATGCAGATGGGGAAAGTGAAAACAGCCATGAACGGACTAGCGTTATCGATCGAGATGGTGGTAGGGGAGAAGGACCAGCTTTCCCTGCATGATTAGCTGGCCTGTGCGACGACCAGCAAATCTCGGGTCATGGTGTCCAGGGAAGAACAGCTAATTTGCAGCGGTCAATTATACCGGAAATATTTTGTCAGTGTCCAGACTTGGCGTAAGCAACAGAGCATGTGGGGTTGAAGTAGTGAGGTGCTCGCTCCTAGCAGATTGCGAGTCTAGTAGGCATGTGCACGGATTCTATATTGGTATATCACGTGACACTGTTGTATGGCGAACGGCTGTCAGTCGTATGCAGAGGCACCTGCGCTTGGCCCCTTTCCTTCTAATTTCCTTCCTTTCTGCATCAGAGGAGCAGCAACATCAACACTTGGTTCTGGCTGCACGCCAGATGAACAAATGAATGGAATCAATGCCACATACTTTGGAGCCATTAATCTATTTTGGGCTGATCAACGATAGATAATATCCATGCATGACACAGGAGATAAACGGACACATGCTGGAGAGATGATTGGCGAAAAGCGATAGTTTTTCATACGAAGCTATTGATGGTGATTAGACTCAAGAGCCTTTGTTTGGTCGTAGTTGATGTGCACGAGTTACATGTGCATGCAACTAGACCGGACCGTTTCAGCACGAGCTGTTATACACGAGTTATATTTCGCCATCTCGCGCCCATTAACCGTCACTCCAATTCAACGGTACTGCAGCCGCAGCCACCGCGCGCCTGCATCATGCAGTCCATCTGCAGGCTAGCCGGATAGTGTCTTGTAGTATAATAATGCGTAGGAGCTGCAAATAGACACAGCTGTTTGACAATTGCGCGGATGAATGGCTCTGGAGTTAGGACAAATGCAAGCAGATGGGATTCGGATGCTAAGGACGTGTCGATGGTCTTAGTGTGGACGCGTGGACACCCGGTGTGGTAGCGACGTGGGTGGCATTGAGTTTGACACTTACCAACGACTCCCCTGTACAGCAAGCATGCATGCATACACACCAATAAATTGTTGCTTTTGTTTGCGGGATGGACGTGTATATAACATGTAGTTCTGTGGGTGGCAAAGGCCAAGTCGATCAGTTGGAGAGAAATATTGTAACCTTCAGGTACCCACTTTCCCTATCAGTTTCATGTGATACTCGATCACGGGCTCGGCTGGTTGTGAGATGCAGACTCCAAGACGAACGTGCGGGCCCGCTGTGGGGGCGACTCCGACCGAGACGTGTCACGACAAATGAGGACCTGTCAATATTGTGAGATGACTGAAGACAAGGTGTTTGAGGAAGCAATCAGACGGACAGGAGTGTCTGACATCACACTTCCTTGCCCTCCCTCATGTGTCCACCCTTCTAAACAGAGATCATCTACCCCGGACTGCTGGAGATTGACATCACGCAGCTACCTGTGCTGCTCCGGCATCAAGAGATCCACTCCGCGGGTACTGTTCGTTTATGTCACCTGATATGCCGGCAAAAGTTAACCGTTGAACGCCTTCCGCTCCATTGGCCTCAGCCGCTCGCGTGTAGGCAGCTCCATCTCCACGTAGCCGCCTGCCTCAATTTGCCGCGGAGAAAATAATCCTCTGGCTCGTGGTAGGAAATTGTTTGTCAGTGAACCCAGGCCTGCGCTCCCGCTACTTATGCCCGGCGAAGGAATAGCCGGGCTAGAAGCCCCTATCAGACGATAGAAAAGTCTGGTAGGGCGAATCAATGTTGCTGAATGATTTGCAGGTAGCCGAATCGAGCTACTGGATGTTCTGTCATATTTGCATGCCACGGTGCGCGGCGTGTCATGACCGTTGTATCGTTCTGCGCTGCGCTGTTAACGGAGCAAGTAGAGGGCGGAGTATTTCCTGCCCGTATGGTTCTACTCAGAGTCAAGGGAAAGTTCCTGCATTAACGCAATTGTGGTGGGTAAGTTAGCTAATGTCCGGATTGGAAAATGTTCATGGCGAACATTTCATGGTTGGAAGAGTTGCGAGTCAAGTTTGCATGAAAAGATGTAGCAGAGATAGCAGCCTCGAACCATTTCCAGCGAATAGGGCGCCTATGATCGTAGAAACGGCAAATGAACTAAATATTAAATTAGCGTCAATGGCTCATCTGCTGTGTCCACAGTACGGCGATAGTTGCTGGCCTATGCCATTTCAGCCCTCTCCCTTGCAAGATCTCTCCATTCTCCAACAACTATTAGTCAGCAGAGAGGTCTTCAATGTCTATTGCACCGACTTGAATCGCCCTCTGTGGAAGCTCGTTCAAAATTTTCCGGAACTGATCCGTGTCCATCCGACTGTATAGGGCCATTCAATAAGTCTTCATCAATCAAGCTATTTCTATGAGCGAGAAAGAGCCGAGGCTCAAAATTCGCCGCGTCCGGCGCCACCGAGTGGCCGGCGTCCCCTTCCCCCTCCCCTAACCCCCTTATCCTGAAATTCGCCTAAGGCAAAAAGGAAATTAACAAAACCCAAGCAACCGGGCATGACCCCAACAACTTCCAAGCCCATCAATCATTTTAGGCACTTAATCAATCCTGTGGCAGCTTGTCAGTTACCCCGTCTATATCTCCATTATCACCATCTTCCGTTTCCTCACCCGTCTACATACTCACTCCCTTGCTCCTTCTTGCTAACCTGTAAAGGGGACTTCGACAGAACCCGCTGACATAGATCTTGGTTACTTCATGATCTGAAAGTTCTCTCGTCTCTTCTGCTATTCTTGCTCCCTCAGCCTTGCATTAGCAAGGTCGCGACACAGGCGTCAAATACATTTCTCGGCCAACATCAACTGCTCCAGAAATCACACTGACTGCTTCTCTTCACTCTTTTTTCAAGTACACTACCTTATCAGCGGCCTACTCAATCAGATACCACGCCATGATTACTGGGAAGACTTGTGGGGGATAGAGGCGTCACTCTCGCCACACAGAAAGTTCGACACTGCTCATCGTCATCGAGTGTTGGTTGTTTAAAAAACGAGGAAGCTAATTGCACATACAACTGCCGCCATGTCATCTGCGGCCCTTCAATCAACCTTGGTTGCCAAATCTCCTGTTCCTGCTCGGCCAGTAGGAAGGCCTTACACCTCAGGTACGGCGCAGTCTCGAGAAGGTTATTTTCGTCCTTCCTCAGCCAACACATCTTCCCCCTCGGCCAGGCGACCGTCAAGGAGATCCAGCGGAAACGGAATAGTTGGTAATAGTAACCATTCTCAAACGCATGGCTCATCGGTAATCTGTTCCCCTACGTCATCAACTAGCAGTCGTCTACATTCCTCCTCGACCATGACAACAACTGCACCCCTGACACAAACGATTATGTCTCCCGGCGATTCACAACGCGGCCTTCCACCTATTGTTTCTCCGCGAACATCATCTAATCGAGCTATTCATCCGTGCCCAGTAGCTGAATACTCTTCCTCTTCGAGAAAGGGTACACCGCGGGATCCATCAGACGCTGCACGTCGAGAAACTAAGAGTAGTGACGGGCAGTACGATCGAGATCGAACACGAAATAAAAGGACGTTTTCTCAGACACGCAAACCAAGTGAAGACCCCGCAGCTAACACCACACGGACTAGGAATCGTCAAGTGTCACAAAATGACCCACAAGTACAACAATCAAATGAAGCTCTAGATCCAAAGGTCTCAACTACGATGAACGTTCGGCGAAAGCCTGCGTCGACTCTAGAAAACCAGTCTCGTACTGGTCCTTCACGCGAGGCAAGTGAGGTATTGAATCGAATTATTGTCAGTCAGCCCGAAATAGATATCGAGCGGGAACGTGAGCGAATGGCTGAGGCTGTACCAAACCATCAAGGCACTCACGTCAATTCGAAGCCTGAAAAAGAAAATACAACAAGATCAACTAAAAATCGCCATGAACATGCTGCGGTATCTGGAAAGCGAGAAAAGAGTAGCAAGTTTGGAGAATATTATCTAGGTGGAACGCTGGGCGAGGGAGAGTTCGGCAAGGTTAAAATGGGCTGGAAGCAAGAAGGTGGTGTTCAAGTGAGTACCTCTGCTAAAAATCAGACTCAAAACTAATTCAATCAGGTTGCTATCAAGCTAATACGTCGAGACAGTGTAGGCACTAATCCCTCGCGACTGGCCAAAATTTATCGTGAGATTGCCATTCTACGAGAAATTTCCCATCCCAATATTGTTCGTCTGCATGAAATGGTGGAGACCGAGAAGCAGATCGGTATCATTCTTGAGTATGCATCTGGTGGTGAATTATTCGACTATATACTCAATCACCGTTACCTAAAAGATCATCCTGCCCGACGATTGTTTTCACAGCTCGTATCTGGTGTAGGATATCTCCATAGAAAGGGGATTGTGCATCGTGATTTAAAGTTAGAGAATTTGTTACTCGACCGTAATCGGAATATCATCATCACTGATTTTGGATTTGCAAATACCTTTAACGCTGAAGATAAGCTCAGCGAAGAGATTGAATATAGCTTAGGGAGTCGTGATTTTGTTAAAAAACTAGAACTCGATAAAATTCTCCCTGACGGTCACCGTCGGGGAGACTTGATGCAGACCAGCTGTGGTAGTCCCTGTTATGCCGCACCCGAACTTGTCGTAAGCGACTCTCTATATACTGGACGGAAAGTAGATGTTTGGAGCTGCGGGGTCATTTTAGTATGAGCCATCGAGTCTTGATGGTGAAATTCGCTAATATTTCGCAGTATGCCATGCTTGCTGGCTACCTTCCCTTTGACGACGATCCAGCTAACCCTGAGGGAGACAATATTAATCTTCTTTACAAGTACATAGTTTCAACACCCCTCACATTCCCAGAATATGTGTCACCTCATGCCCGAGATCTCCTTCGCCGAATTCTCGTTCCTGATCCTCGAAAACGGGCCGACCTATTCGAAGTAGCACGTCATAGTTGGCTGGCAGAATATGCCCATGTCGTAAGCTTCATTACTAGTGGTTCTTCTTTAAGTCGTGGAACCCCGACAAAGTTAGTATCAGCCATCGAAAGTGTTGACGTACCCACCATCACTAGAAGTGTGTCGGTGCGGGAGCCAACAAAAATTCCAAAACCTACCACAGCTGGTGGTGAATCCACCCGAAAGACTATAAAAGTAACACAAGAATCACCAGATTCACACAAAATCATGAAGGATAACAAACGTCGAACTGTGCAGGTCGAATACGTTGCCCCTATGTCTGAGACACAACGTGGCACTGGCTCTTCAGCATTAGCTCAAGAGCCAGTCCAAATCCAATCTCATTCGCGGCCCATGTCGAGAAGTCAAGGTCAAGGAGAACAGCAGACGACGTCCTCAGATGATAACAAAGCAATCCCACATGATCCACCAGGAACAAGAGCTTATTCCAGTCATGGTAGGCGCTCAACATCCCTTAGTCGGCAACCAAAAGCTACTACATCAAAACGGTGTGAGCTTCCACTTGTAACCACCGATACAACGCATAGCGCCGCACATCCTCCTGTATCGATTGTGAGATGTACCACTGGCGGTTCGGTAGCATCCAATGGAAGTCGACCAGCATCGATGCATTTAACAAGTCGAGGGTCTTACAGCCAGCCTGTCGCACCTGCAATCGCCGGGACAAATGTGCAAGGACGTATGTCTCAGCCAGGAGGCGGGAAGAGCTACAACAAAACGGCTGTGCAAGGCGAGTTTGATGGCACATTTAGCAGTGACGGAGTCCGATCTCCAGCACCACCTAGCCCAGTGATCAGAGTGCCTGATAGGACGAATCAGATCAATGTAAATCAAGGTGAGGCTAAGGGTCATCGTCGGTCCAATACGATTGGTGGATTCTTCAGTCGAAGTAACTCAGTATTTGGAGGGAGACGCGTGATTGAAGAGAAGGCTAGTAAAAAGTACCCTCCAGTAAGCATGCCCATGAATCCGATACTTAAAGAAGATACGCCGAGGCTCTCTGTGGACTCCCGTCGCTCAATTTCGTTTGGATTTGGTAAGAAGAGGAGCGGTAGCATTTCAAATTCACAGACGACAACGTTGATGGAGAAACCTCGCCGATTTTCCTTGATCCCGACCGCCTTCTCTCTTAAAGCTATCGGTATCGGAAAAGACGGCACATTCAGTGGGACAGAAAATAACTCTAGACACAGCGATCATCCCGACAGTCATAACGAACCTTCTCGCTCAACTTCAGCCAGAACAACTTTGGCCTATAATACCACCGAAACCAATGCTACACCGACATCTCATCTAGATGGCCTTGATGAGACAAGCTCCGAAGTTCCGATTCGCTGTAATAGACCAAGCAACAATCAACAAAGAGAACACTCTCAAAAACAGGCTGCTACTCAGACAAATTACTTACCTCCGCTCAACTTCCGTCACGGGCGCGCATTAGAGTCGGAATCTTCTATTATGGAAGCAATGAACACCCACAGGGGACAGTTGAATTCTACCAAGCGCCCAACACCACCTCAGTCGCAGAATCAGAAGAGGTCGAATGGGAGAGGTGCTCTGCAGAAAAATACTCGCCGATTCACTGATGCCTATGAGCAGGAGCTTGGAAAAGGATATGGAAACACCCACAGCGACCACGCAGGAAGTAGTGGCGCTGCCAGGAAGGTTATGGATTTTTTCCGACGACGTGGAAGAGACAGAGGGTTATAAAAGATCAGCATCCTCTTGTCGGGGCAGGTACAAAATTCTCAACAACTTTGAACTCTTAAAGCGTTCGGTTTCGGATGATTTAATGTTTATTCATTAGCTGAGACAAATTCTAACATGTTGGGATATCCTATATGCATGTCTAAGGCGTGGCTATCTAAAATTATGGTTTGACTGTTTTCAGGCATCGCCTCGGTTAGAAGGTGAAACGAGAAGGGGCTGGCAAGAGAAATGGAGTTGGCGAGATTGATATATTTTTTTTCAACCAGTGGTGTTGGCTGCGGGATTGTCTACGTTTCTTCTAGAAAGACAAGGTGTGTATTGGTGATTGCATGTTAACTTGATTCTATTGAAGGAAAACACATGTAGAGCAAGACGTATTTGACTGAGAAAAAGAGCTGGAGATGAGTGGGACATGTGAATGTCCATGATATCAACGCAATTGGGATTAAGTTGAAGACGCACATTTGTCACTGGCAAAGTTTTTGCCACGGTACGGTTAGATGTAGCAGTAAAGGTTAAAATATAGTCACTTGTAATAAATGAAAAAACTATTAAGTAGCTGTAAGAGAGGCTATCCGGGGTAAACTGTATGCCTGTACGAACTCGTATTTGTGCTAGGAGTGGGCAACCGATGCTGAGTTATTGGATAAGTGTAGAGCCAAGACTTACTAGCAGATGCCAAGCGCGGGGGGATTGAGAAACGAGACACATGCCGGCAATGCAGGACAGGTCGGACGATTGCATAAAAGGGCTTACAGGTCCACCAAACACGTGCCAGACGGAGCCGCTAGGGATAGGCCATGCATTCATCCCGAATCAACTGGCAAAAGAGCCATCCACGTTGGACAAGGGTCTAAGTTATAATGAAGAACATTCCCCGAGCTAAACTTAATATTGCTACAAACTCAACATAATGAGCACCACTTAATTCAAATTATTGAGGTGAAGTGGTCAGGATAAGCTTGGGAGACGCACAAAGGTATCGAGCGAAAATGCAGTGGGAAACATTGTAGAGTGTTGACCAAGCTATCATGTCTAGGATCTGCGTACCTGCATTAATATACCGGACAGTGGCGGCTATAGATTCGAGGCGAGAAACTAGAACAACTACAACATCCTTCTCGAACATAGGCGGCAGAAGGTCGCAGTCCAGATTTGTAGGCTGAGCCCGAACCACTCCGTGTGTATCGGGCTGTGGGGACTGCAGACAGCGCCAATCAACGCCTTGGACTCTAGTTATCTGATAGAATTTCTTGCTGCAAGTGTTAATTCGTTCCCTACCTTAAGCGGGACCTCTCCTACTTCTAAATCCTATTAGACTGACGCAGCAACGACCCTGCAGGACCAACGAGAAATATGAAGTCAAATCCATTGAAAATGTCCAACTATATTGCCATTAGGCTATCTTTGCACTTACAATGAAAAATCTGAAGCATGTACAGTCAGAGTATTAGGGTCCTTTGGAGCTTTTGTCGGTGTTATGGGCGCGATAATGGAACAGGGTAGTTCCAACAACAGTTACAGAGCGGAAGTGTGCAATCCAGAGATTTAAGAGGCTATAGCTATGCTTCAAGCAATCATGACTAGCTATCGCTACACGAGACGAAGCGTTATTCACATCACTCTCGACAATTCTGCAGTAGTTCAGGCACTAATCACAAGAAGAACAGAGAAATAATTATTGTGGCTTCAATAGTTGCGGAAAACGGCCGCTAAGGCAACTACAATAGAGGGGCTGGATACATCCCAAATTATGCAGGACTTGAAGGGAACAAGATGGTAGATGAGCACGCTTGAAAATACTTTGAGTACAATCTCTTATGGATGGCAAAGGTAAAATTGTCAAAATGACTGGGGTAAGATCCCTGTAAATATTGCCTTAATTGGTATGATCTTCATGCAGGCCCATGTCTAGTTACTCGACTAGTTATGCAAGCAAGGGGTACTATCCAATGACATTCCGTGAAAGTCTAATTTATGAGGATGTTTTTGAACTCTATAGGAAAAGTACAATGGTCCTCAGTTGAGATTCAAAATTAAAAAAATCAATTGATATTCTCTAAAAATGCACATCTATTTCAAAAATTATTGCTCTGTATTAAAAAAGTCTACATCAAAGCCCTCAGTATGGCTCGCAACTAAAATGAAAGCGTAGTACATGTTTTGTGTGCCTTCTCCATCCTAATACTTTGTGTACCCTCCATTTGCCTTTATCACTGCTACACATCTTTCGTGCATGCTGCCAACTAGTGACAATAGCTCCTCGGAAGGTATAGAGTTCCATGCGGCCTGCAGCAATGTCTTCAACGTGGCAGAGCGCACAAGCCTGACCCCATTTTTCTCAGGACTATTTATCTGAATGTGGTTTTTTAAGATATTCCACACTGACTCGATCGGGTTCAGGCCCGGAGAGTAAGGTGGCCATCTATTAGGCGTTATTCCAACTTCACGCAGCGCCCCAATTGTTGAGTACGCTTGATGACTTGGTGCGTTGTCGTGCATGTATAGAATTTCTGGATTTTCCGAGTGAGATTGATTCAAAAGTGGCAAAATACTTTCGCAAAAGGATGAGGCCCTCATTGATCCCCAATCCTTCTCCCAGACTAGGAATGAGCCTTTTTGTGATCCGTGAAATGATCCCCGTAACATCCAGCTGTTCCTATGAGTATGGCGAGCCGCAATACAAGTCTCATCAAACTCATCATCAGACTAGACTCTGCTGTTAGTACAAGGAAGATTTTGATAGAATCTAAACGTATTTTTCTTGTGACACGAGATTTCATATGAGAATCACCCGATACCCAGGTTTCATCAGTCCATAATATGCGACTCCACTGTTCATCGCTCCAATCTAAGTGTAGTTGGGCGAACTCCAATCTTTTCTGCTTGTTCACCGCGCTTAACGGAGGCTTCTTCCGAGAAATGCATCTGCTGTAACCTCTTTTTTTCGGTGCGTTAGAAATTAAACGTTTACTTCATCCCCAGTGGCTGAAGGGCCCCATGGCTAGTTTCCAAAAGCACATCTGTTGATTTTCAGGAGATCCCCGGACGAAAGCCTCAAGCTCATCAGCTTGTTCCGCGCTTAATTTTGGTAAGGGTCCCTTGCGAGACAGAGGATTTTCAGTCTCTCGAGCACAAGCAAGTTGCACTTGTCTTATAGTAATGCCAAGTTCGTCGTATATATTTTGAAGTGTCAAGCCAAGTCTTCTTAATGCTCTTATTTCTATACATTGATCGCGAGTTAGATGCTTGCGGGCTTTAGTTTCTGAAGCGGACTTTTGGAGAGACATTGTTTGCTAGAAGTGAGGATGGATTGAGTGTGATGTTAGGATTCGACGACTGCGTAGGTCAGGCAGCCAATATTGTCGTTGAAAGTGTGTTTGTCTAAGCGATTGTTAGAAGAAGACGATTGGACCATACTTCATGGCGAGCGGGGTAAGGAGGAGAGAAATACTAACCTATTACGAGCTAGCCCAACTGCGCCTACAGGGCTATCCCTTCAACGACCCAGTTTGAAGTTTTACCTTTTGGAACCTAGAGGCACTGTAGACGTATAATGCTTCAACAAACATGAAAAGAACATTTTTACCCGGCCACAATGTTTGAGGCTCACGGACTATTGATACAAATTTAAGTGGACCATTGAGAGTTAGTTTATCTAAAAACAATTCGTAGATCTCAATCTTTAGCAATAGTCGTCCCAATAGCAATCTCACGTGAGCGGTGAATATAGGCAAAATATCGGCTAGCGCCTTGGCAGAGACGGTTAGTTTTCTTGTTTGGTTTTGTTCATTAACGTGCTAGGTTACATGGCTTCCGTTGCACTCCTATTGGAGCTTAAGCACGAGCAGGCCGGGCTGGATCAGGTTAACTACCGTGAATTACAGATAAACTTCGTCCCACCTGAAGGACCGGACCACCTCAGACTTCACCCATGTGTTGAATCATGTCAAGCCCAACCGTCCAGAGAACCCCCTTTTGACGCGCCGAGGTGCAAATTCCTCCTCAGCCTCGGCCACCACGCGCCCAAGCCCTTGAAACCTTCGCCATCTGTAACTTCTACCTTTCATTTATTCCCAGCTTTGGCTCACCTCAGCATCTCCTCATCTCATCCAGGGGTCGTTTTCTTCACTGGAGCCTCATCCAGTCGCCCACCAAGGCCTCCTTAATTTGTATTCCCTTTTGATCCTTCATGTAGCATCCCTCTATCCTTCGGCTGATCTCGTCATCCCAGAAGCTTTGTAGAATGTCCACCCCTCCGGCCTTGCCCCGTCGCTGCCGTACCCCTAGCCGTGGAGGTCTAAGACGCGACTGAGAGCTCAAGACCGTGGCACCGGTGCCCCAGCCCCTGTAGAACGCTCTAGTTGGTCTGCCGGCGAAATTTCGTACGTGTTTCGTCGGTGGCGATTCGTCACTGGTCGACTTGTTGGTGGCATTGGACGAGGCGAGGACGCATTTAAGGCCGCTGTTTCGACCGTACCTTCACAGTGACTGGAATTTGCGTAGAGTCGGACATCCTCTTGCTTCTTTGTTGGCGATTTGGCTTTTGGAGGTATGAGATTGCTTCGGTAGGTTGTGAGATGATTGTGGAGAGGGCCGCGAGACAAGTTTGGCTGAGAATGATTTTCCAGAGAAAAAGAAAAAAGATCATGAAGGTGTCGGTTGTTGTAATACGAACATCATTCAGGCTATAGGCTGTCTGCGGTTCGTATCTGGGGTGTAGATGGTTGATTTCGTTGAGTTGTGCAGTCGTGAAATCTCTGCAAGTCGGATTTTCGACCAAAGGTAAGCCAACACCACTCCTCTTGATTGCCAATTCGACGAAAACTCTCAAGTTCGCCCCGTGTCGTGGCTGAATCTCGGCTCTGGGAGAATACTTCACTCCCAGGTTCGTAGAGGACACCACTAACAGGTGTTCAGCCTTCGTCTTCCGAGACGGTTAGTGAGCACTAATATAATCCGAATCTAGACTGGATGAGGAATGAACACTTTTACTGAACCCACATCCGGGTTACCAAGTGAATTACCCCTGTGATACCTACAAAATCTCTACATGCGGCACAAGATGTAGCTAGATTTTGCGCTGTAAGAAGATATCCTTGGTGGGGTGATTGCATGTCAACCCGAAGAGAGGGGCCTTGCTACGTACTGTTGTCTCTAGAAGCCTACCTGGAACAAATGGATAGCAACTATCTAGGGAGTACTTCCAGAGGAGCAGAGCATGAACAGGGACATCTCAGGGCACGGAGGTGGTGCCAATGATAGACAGAACGTGATGGGGTAGGCACTGGTTGTGGTATTGATGTCAAATATTGAATGAGTCGATGTTCGGGCAAGCTGTGATTGCCCAAATTATATGATCTACAGCGGAGATAACAAGCGTGCCGCCCGCTCATGCGATACTAGCTTTTTGAGATTAATTGCAGGATAGAATTTACTATCGGCTTTCGGAAAGTAATGACCATGTAGCTAATGGAAGTAATGTTGCATAAATCAATGATATTGGTTATCCGGGATGATTGAGGTCTGAGCTACAAGATGCCTTGATACATGATTCACCAAACAATCTCTTTGGGGAGATTGAAAAATCAACTTGGATATGATCAGGAAACTGTTCGTCCATAGACGGTCGGAGATGAAATTTACGGGTTGTTCTGATTGTAAGCAGTGGAAGAAATGGTTTCCCTAAATATTCAGCATCGTAACTTACAGTCTTTCTCACCTGACCGTAGTTCTCTCAGGTATCGAATCACCATATTCATTATCAGCTTTTTCTAAACCTTCTTCCTTCCTAACATCCACAGTAAACTCTATGCTCCCTTTTTTTATGGTTTTGATTTCATTTAACCTCATTTGGCGCCCAATGGGCCCATGCTCGCGCCTATCATAATTTCAAATCTACATGGGAGAAAGCCTTTTGGTGAAAGCTCCTCATAACTTCCTATTTATTGTCTGTTTCTTTTCTAGTATTTTCTTCATGAAGCACAGTTACGCTACAGTATCATCCATCGCTATCGACCCCACAAGTTGATTGACCTGGTCCTTTCCTTCAACAGCATTTTGACCGCCTTTGTCACCTGTAATTGCTTTATCCAACCATGATTTAGGATCCACTGTGTAATCTTTTTGGTGTTGCTAGGATTGTTCATCATAGCTCCGTAGGTCCGATTTTTGGCTTTTCTCCAAATCTCTCCCCTTCCATTTGAGCATCGGGAGCAGGACATAATCATATGCTTGGGTTCTGCGATTAGTGGCCACTTGGGCAGCCTGGACTGAATACTCCGGTTACTTTCCATCTGTGTAAATACGAGTTGAGCCGTATGTGCTCACTGCAAATTTGCATTGTCAAACTACTTTGGGCCCTAGTCAGGTTAGGATGTAGAAAAATTGGTGAGTCTTGTAGACTCAGTTTTAGCTATCCAGATTTTCTACGTTGGTAAAAGTTTGCCGCTCTCCAAGTTTCAGGATCTGCTGTTGCTATTTGCTGAGGCTTCCAAGTTCGTCTCTGGCTGGCCCAGGATTTCGTCCACTCTTGGTATGCTACAA
This sequence comes from Blumeria graminis f. sp. triticale, assembly GCA_905067625.1. Classification (NCBI taxonomy): domain Eukaryota; kingdom Fungi; phylum Ascomycota; class Leotiomycetes; order Helotiales; family Erysiphaceae; genus Blumeria; species Blumeria graminis. The sequence continues at coordinate 5,848,169 of LR898472.1, read as the reverse complement.
CTTTTCTTGTATCTTTCCGCCGTGTTTTAGACTGGTTTTCCATATCCAATCTCCTGTTAATGGCGCGGATATCTTGTCTCCCTCGTTTGGGCAGCTTGATATTACTACTGGTACGTTGTATGAGCTTTTGGACTGGAAGGGTTCTCGAGCAGCCAAAGCATTGGAGCCTTTACTGCTTTGAGCAGATTTATATTGGGAGGGTGCTGCATCATTATTTGCAACCAAAATTTATTGGCAAAAAAAACTCCCACATATACAGATGCCTCTTTATGTAAGGAGGGTACTGGGATTGGAGTTGGAATAATTACCACTGATGGATTTGGAAAATTTAAGGACCAATGTACAACTAACAGTGGAGAAAATATGCTGGTCTATGATGGTGAATTACTAGCTGTTACAAAAGCAATAGAATATGCAAGTACCAGATCTAAGCCAGGACACCAATTCGAAATATGTTTAGACAGTCAAGCAGCTTATCTCGCTTGGCTTAACCCTTAGACCACCCTGGGCAGTCATGTCAGATGAGAGCCATGAGAGTAGCAAAAATGTTTACAAATAGCAAGGCAATAGTATCATTGAACTGGATTCCAGGCCACTCAGATATAGAAGGTAATACTGAAGCAGGTGGACTGGCCAAGGAAGCTACCAGGATAACCCTAGATACAGCGGATCTCAGTTTTGCTATGACTAGAGTCCAGATTCTAATAAAAATTAAACATCAATTGCTTGCTCTTCTAAAGCATAATGATGGCAATTCAAAACAAAAGCCACTTGCTTACAGGAAAAATTTCAATTGGAATATCAGTTCTTAACTTAGGATATCCTCTGAAGTAAGCAGAGAAGTTCCAAGTGCATTCTATCAAATCAAGCTAAGACATGGATACATCAAAGCATACCTGTTCAGACAAGTGCAGATGTAGGAAGCGTGAGACACCAGATCACCTCCTACTAGATTGCAGCAACTATAGGCATGGACGACAATTGCTTTGGCAAGAATTGAACGGGAATATATTGAAAATAAATTTGCTTCTTCATGCCAAAATAGGGATAGTTAAAGTCTTTGAACATATTAGATATACTAAAATATCAACCAGAAGATGGCATCAGGAGAGAATAGAGGAAGAACCTCGGAATTTGTAATAAGAAATCCGCAATTACAATTGTGGGTAGTGAAGGAAAATGGGAGGCTTGAAAATTAAACAAATGTAGAAATGTATCTAAAACACACAAAGGGCTTGACCCTCAATATTTATAAGAACAAATATTGGTATATTTCAATATTAAAATTTCTCAGATTTAATTAGAATCTTTAGTTAGATCCACGAAGTCCTCCATAGTCTTAGCCTCAGTAGGGACTTTAATAAAAATCTAATAGTCTAATCTAATATATTAGTAGGGTGTTTTTTAGAATTTATTAACGTGCTAGGCAGTTGTCACCCTCTGCGCCCCGATGGGAACTTGGGCATACGTGTGGAAGAGCTAGGTCAGATTAACTACCATTAAGTACACAGACTTTTTCCCACCTGAATGACCGAATATCTCAGGTTTCACCAATGTGTTGAATCATGTCAAGTGTGATCGTCCAGAAAACTCCACATTGATGCCCGGAAGCGCAAGTTCTCTTTAAAGGCCTCGGCCATCAAGCGTCCGAGACTGAGACCATCACCGTGATTCCCTTTTATTAGTTCATTTTATTGTCCTCTCGAGCCCATGAATATGTGGGACATGCAGGTCCTCTTTTCCTACAGGCCAAGGATACCTATGCCAGTAGTATATCCCCTCCTATGCCACCCGTACAGCTCTCCTCAAACTGTACCACCCCTCACAAGTCCTCATTCGATCATACACTTAGAGGAGCCCTTAGCCCTTCATTATCTCCCCTCTCCAGCCAACGAAACGATGGCCATCTGCGGGTGTATGGCAGCCGGGAAAAATCGCAAAAACCATTGGGTGCGGAGCTCTCCTAATACCGACATTAGGACAAAATCCGAAGACATGGTGCCCCTTCTGAAGCGTTCGAAGAGGCCGGCCAGCTGGGCACTGCAGACTTGTCTGTACCTCGGGAAATTCACTCTCTGCCTTTCTAGCCTCCTTCCAACTCCATCCCGAAGGTCGTGCTGAAATGTCAGAAAAGTTTTGACAGAGCGTGATTTCTAGTTGGTAGCTTAGACCAGCTTCTTTTGTGCTGTCCAGGGCGCTAGGGAGTGCCGTTGACACATCGAAAAAAGAAGCCCTCCTGGCTAATTAGCCGAAATCTTTGTCTTGGCGCCCACAAAAAATCCAAAGTTGAAAATCCCTCGAAAATTGTCATTCCCAGCATGGCCTTCAGAGACCTGTTCCCCCTCTCGTTCCACATCTCAGCCGCCTGTCCCTCCTAAAGATGCGTAGCCCCATTAGAGCATCAGTCACCCATAAACCATAACCCCAACTTTGCATAATATGACTTGATTTCCTCCTTGCGGATATAAATAGCGTCGTAAATTTGTAGTGGGTGGTGGCCAGTAATCAATGGGGCAAGATACTATTTGCAATTGGGATGACGCCTTTATCAGTCGTTGAGGCGAGACGATGCGTAGTCAGATGGATGTTGAGTACTCATAGGAGAATGGTGAGTCTTGTGACTGAGAGGTCGTCAAATGGAAATATGTTTGTGTTTATTTTTGACTTGGATTCGAATGCGATTCTTATTGGCTATCCCAAATATGCAGAGTGTATTGAGCGATTACATAGGCACCACTGGAAGATGAAAAATTCGTCTTAGACAGCAAGAGCGCAAGACCAAAGCCTCTGAAAGTGCAAAAGGCTACTCCAGGTGGGTGTCGAACCCACGACTTTCGCATTGCTAATGCTGATCATATTGTTTGACAGATCAGAACAATATAAGAACGACACGCTAACCACTGCGTCACTGGAGTTGTTCGTAAAGGCTGTATAATATACTATATACTTTTTTTAATTAAACTTTGCCTCAAGCATCTTCTCCCATCCAGATAAGTGAAGGCTGAACACGTGTTGGTGATGCTTCCACGAACCTGGAAGTGAAATATTCTCCTAGAGCCGAGATTTTGTTAAGAAAAAGGGAGAGATAAGTTTTTATTGATGTAATGTCGGCTTCAAGGAGTTGTACTTGGTATTTTTGTCGAAAAATCAGTCGGCAGAGATTTCACAACCACAAGAAAGTCGAACAAAAACTCATCACCACCAACATACGATTCACGAATGGGTTTGAGTCTGTATGAAAATTGTATTCTAACAAACAGCATCTCTCAAACTCCTAATATATTAGCGATAAAGTATTTCTCAGTCAATCCTACACCTGCGACCCACCTCCACACTCGTCACATCACCTACCTACACACGCCCTAATTAGGAAAGTAATGATAGAAACGGAACGTGTACAGAGCAGAAGAAAAGGGAAGATACATTGAGCGGATCACACGGATCCTCAATGATGATAACAACCCAACGGTACGATATGAAGGTGAAAGGCTAGAGAAACGATGAGATCTTGGACGGCATTTATATATCGGAGTCAATGAGGATGTCAAGGGCTCGAGCGCGCGGTGGCCGAGGCTGAGGAGGAATTTGCACTTCGGCGCGTCAAAAGGGGGTTCTCTGGACGGTTGGGCTTGACATGATTCAACACATGGGTGAAGTCTGAGGTGGTCCGGTCCTTCAGGTGGGACGAAGTTTATCTGTAATTCACGGTAGTTAACCTGATCCAGCCCGGCCTGCTCGTGCTTAAGCTCCAGTAGGAGTGTAACGGTAGTCACTTAACCTAGCACGTTGATCAACAAAAAAAGAAATAAAGTCCTTGATTCTTAACATCACTATCAATTCAGCCCCTATTCTAGCAAACAATGTCTCTCGAAACATCTGCTTCTGAAACCAAAGTTCGTAAGCAGCTAACTCGCGATCAATGTATATAAGCAAGAACAATAAGAAGACTTGGCTTGACATTACAAAATATAACCGACGAACTTGGCTTTATAACAAGCTAAGCACAACGTGCGTGTGATGGAAAAATGAGAATCCCACACCTCGCAGAAGATGCTCGCCAAAATTAATCGCGGAACAAGTCGATGAGCTTGAGGCTTTTGTCCGGGGATCACCTGAAAATCGAAAGTTGTGCTAATTAGAACTAGCGATGAGATCCTTCAGTCACTGGGGTTATAGTGAGCATACAATTTTAAATGCCCTGAATAAAATAGGTTACGGCAGGTGCATTGCTCGGAGGAAGCCTCCGTTGTGTTGTTGTTTTATTCAAGTCCTAAGTTAAAGCTCCAAATCCACTATGAGTACAGGACCGATGTTCACAGCTAGAACTACATCTAAGACATACCCGGCTTGATTCCACCGCATGAACCACCACAAAACCAGCAGTAAGTTAAAAATAAGCGCCGACGCGAACTCCTTTTCCCAAAACTGACAAAAGAAAAAGAGAAACTGCAAATAAGTTAGAATAGGAAGCAAAACTCCTCGCCTCGATTCCCATTTGTCAGGCTTAGTTTACTGACGAGTTATATTCGATCTCCACTGAGAGTAGGAGATGGATGCACAGGAGAATACCCAAAACAATTGGTATCCTGCGCAAATTATTTGAAGCTCTCGAAGCACTTAGGCCCGAGTAGCTTGTGTAGGAAGGCACTGTGAGACAATGACCCTCTGATTCGACGCGTGATATTTGCGTTGAGTCGAGAATGTATGAAGTGGGTAGGGGTGGTTTCCTCCCCACAGATGCACTCTGTGACAGCGTGCGAATTTTTGAAGCGACGATGGTACGCCGTGAAATTGCCGTAGCCCGTACGGGCTGCAATGAGATTTTGTAACTGTAGCCTGGAAAGCCCCAGTTCTGGTGGTTTACGACGGCGCATGAGCAGATCTAGCTCACGATACCGTGACGGGCAAGTTTCATTCCACCAGCTGTCGAGCAAAGTCTATCGCTGTCGTGGTGGTTGCTGGCTCAGTTTCCACGCTGGGAAGCGTTCGTAGGGCGGATTTGGCCGCTGCGTCTGCTTCCTCATTTCCATGTATTCCCGAGTGACCTGGTAACCACTTTATTCTTACCTGAGCTAGCCCAGATAATTCGCGAAACTTTCGTACTTCCTCGTGGCTGGTCGAGGACCTGCCCGTGCTCAGTGCATTTATCGCATGTCGACTATCCATCAACACATTAATGCACTGCGTCGTTCCCTTCGCCAGGTACTCCTTCCCTCTTAGGTGACCCAACGCTGCTTTAAGGGCTTCCTGTGCCCCCATGATCTCTGCATCTAGAGCCTCTCCACCGTGCTTTATGCCACTTCCTTTTTGAAAAATTTTCCCATCCAGCTTTAGGACAAACCCCCAAGCTGAGCGTCCCTTTCTCTCCGATGCTTCGTCCGAGTAAGCACAGCTTTCTGACTTTGGCACATTAGTGATCCAAAGTTTACAGGCTTCTACTTGGTCTTTTCTCGAACCAACCTTTGAACCCGGCCGCGATTGATAAAATGGTGGGGCAAGAGGTTCCGCGGCTGTCGGAACACTACCAATGGTCAATTCACAAGCTTGTGTGGGGTTACTCAATTCATTCCTGCTTCTTCTCCCTGCCGGGAGGAATTCTATAAATACATTGTTACCTTTAGCTAAACGCTATTCCCTATAAGGAAAAGTCTCAACTCGACCCTTGTACATAACATGTTGTGAGCCAGTTCACACAGCGGCCTCTGCCTCTGATAGCTGTCTATAAGCACGCTGAGCCCGTGACATTTGAATTTCAGGACGCGCAGATTTTCGATTGTGCTTTTTATATTTTCGCGTACCGACATTTGGGCAAACTGCAGCACGGATCCTGAGCGGATGGCAGTCGTCAAGTGTTTGCATTCTGGCAGAGAGGCGAAGTCGGTTTCCTTCGAGAATGATTTTCCCGGTTGGTATTCCTCCTTCCCTATGTAGTACGGCGTTGGGTGTTGTCCTCATTACCGGTAGTGCTGATCTAAGACCCATTAAGACAGCCTTGTCTATCATACTGCATAGGCCAGCAGTGGGCGGTGTCACCATCCCTCGTACTGTTGGGCGTCTAAGGCCAGGCCACCAGACGTCAGCTCCGTACGTTGCGATTGGGACGATACATGTGTCGATCGCTTTAGCCAACGCCCCAGGAGCGGCTCCTCGGTAGGCTGTATTGAAGCGACGCATGTGCTGTGCAATTTTCAACGCTTTGCCACACCAGGTTGTGACGTGGTGTTTGAAGTTTAGTCGAGGATCGAGGTACACACCAAGCCAGCGGAAATTTTGCGACGGTTCTATGAGGCTTTTGTTGACATAAATTCCAACCGATGTTTCGCGGTATCGTCCGGGGAATTGCACGACTTCGGACTTGTCTGTATCGAAAGCGACGGCATTATTTCGAGCCCAGTCTAGTAGGTTATTGACCTCGTCCTGTGCTGCGGCTGCAGACTCTGTAATCGTCCGGCCAAATCCAAGGATACCGATATCGTCGGCGTAGCTAAACCTCAGACCCTGGGTTACACTTCGCATGGGCTCTACCATATATAAAAGGAAGAGAAGTGGCGAGATCGGTGAGCCCTGTGGAACTCCGCACACTAGCTCTCTCTTGGCAGTGACTCCCCCAGAGTATCGCACTTGAACCATCTGATTGGCGAGGAAGGAGCTAGTCTATTTGAGAATAGACTCCGGCCATCCCTGCTCCTGCATCCTCCTTACTAATCGATTATGGAGTACCGCGTCGAATGCTCCTTGAACGTCCAACGTTACAAAAGTAGCTGCCCATCCTAGTGAATTTGCCTCTTCGATGTCGTGGACCACACATGAGACCAGATCCGTTGCTGAGCGCTTCGGTAGTGCACCAAACTGTTGCTGGCCGACTACATCATGGATAACTGCAAGGTGTGCCATCCGCTTAGCTAAGAGCCTTTCTAACCCTTTTCCCAAGCATGAGAGAAGAGCAATTGGTCTCCAACCTTTGATTGTCGTTGGGTCTCTATCGTTCTTTTGAAGGAGGACCACCTCAGCTAATTTGAAGCACTGTGGATGGGTACCAAGCAGAATGCAAGCTCGGAACAGTTGGGAAACCCAAGGCCCGATTGTATTCCAACACGCCTCCAGCAGGTTTACGGAGACTCCGTCTGCTCCTGGGGCCGTATTTCCGCAACCAATGGTGCAGGCTCGGACTTCTTCATCTGTTACGACTTCTTCTCATGGTATCCGACTGCTGCTCGCGACTGTGCATGGCAACAAGTCGTCTGATACCTGAAATCGTGCCAGGAGAGAGTCGCGAAGGATCGTGGCCCGTTTTAATGGATCTGTTATCAACGTTCCATTGTGATTCAGTGGCGGAGGGATACTAGCCTGTCTGGGGTTATCCATTCTCATTAGCTTGAATACATCAGTTGGCGTAGTAATTGATTCGACCTGTTGGGTTTTGAACTCTTTTTTCGGGGTCTTCACAACTGATCGGAGCTTATTCGCGCTGAGTGCCTGTTGGCTGGGAGTTATTGCAACTTGGTACTCGGCGTATGCTGCCTTGCACTCTGGGGTCCACCACGGAGCAGATCTACCACAGCGGGCTTTTGGTCGTGTTCCCACTGCATTGATTGCATTAGTGAGATGGAAACAAATTTCCTCGGCATACTCTTCAACCCTCTCGATTGTGTCAAGAACTGGTGGTGGTCGGACCCACTGTGCAATTACCTTGGCGTATCTGGGTAGCTTATCCTTTGTTACTCGGAGTTTTGCCTTTTCGGGTCTCATCACTGAGTTGCGAACTGGAATTTGTCCTCGGATAGGAAAGTGATCGCTTGTGACACATCCACCACGATCTACCCAAGCACGGGCGCCGTCGACATTACTCCAAACTAGATCTAGCGTGTTTCTAGCTCGGTGAGTGGGCTCCCCAATAATATGACAGGTCAAATGGTGTTTGTCTGCCCATTTCTCGATCATTTCTCCTTATCCGTGAGGACTTTCTACGCCAGGTTGCCAAGCCCAATATACCGAGTTAAAGTCCCCAGCAGCGACGGAGTTTGGCGGTGGAATCCAGTTGATGAGTGGCTGGATAGCTGTCGAGTCATTGGGTGCCTTGTAGACGTTGAGAAAAATGATACTGTTCACTTCAACCCAGCAATAGTCTCCTGTAGACACAACATAAGGAAAGATCTGTGTCGCCGATATCTTTTTATCGTCTATCCGGGTATATGTCACAGCCCTCGGCCTAACATTTTCGCCGCCGTTAGGCAGATGATAGGTATATCCTGGGTGATCCTTTGTTGTGTTCTTTTGTTTATTCCACAGAGGTTCTTGAAAAAGAATCACGTCGATACCCAGCTCAAATGCTCGGGCAAGCGCAATATTTTGCGTTGAGCCCCCTCTACCTACGTTTATTGACATAAAGCTTAGAGTAATAGAGAGGCTTGAAGAGACCCGTGGGGTGCCCTTCACAAAGATTTTTGCTGATTTGATGCCTCATCGACCTCGGCTACAGTTGCTGTAGCGTCGGACATGAGAACTTCAAAACAGTTGCTCGATTTAAATCCTGGCTGGTTAGTATTTGACGCTTCTGTGGCTGCTGTCATCGCTGCCTCTGCGCGTCTGACAGCTGCTTTGGCCCGAGTAACTGCCGCGAATTCGCGTTGGCTAGCCTGCCTGATAGTCTGTAGGTTTTCCTTGGAGGCCGTCCCAGACTTTGTAGGGCGAGCTAGACAGTCCCGACTATCTGATCTGTGTGGACCTCCGCAGTTGCGGCACTTGATGTGTGCCTTGCACTCCGCGATGGAATGCATAGTTGAAGTACAATTCCAGCAGGCTGGGGCACGCGAGCAGCCCCTGGTGCCATGAAACTGTAGGCATCGTTTGCACTGGTTGATGCTTTGACGAGGCTGGTGGCGGACTGCAATCCCAGAGTCGTCGAAAAGTCGGAAACCTGACCGAGGAATCGATGCTTTTTCAAAAAGGGCTACCCATGACTGGTATGGGGCGCCCGGTCGGCTTTTCCCGTGTGGGCGAACTTTTACCGGGACAGCTTTGGTGACCCTGACTATCTCGTCGGCCACCATCTTTTCTGTGATGAGAACTTTGCCCATCATTGTGTTAATTGCGACTGGGACCGTCGCTATTCTAAGGGAAGCCAAGTCCGAGGCTTTCTCCAATATCGTATCCTGCTGGGCGAAGGATCCAGCTAGGCTAAGCATCAGCGTGCGTGCCTCTTGGTTTTCGGCTCTGATTGCGAAGCCAGTTGGCACACGGTAGACATGCTCAATTTTTGTTTGGGGGATTTCGAGCATTTGCGTAATTGCTTCTCTAACACCGAAAGGTGAGAGTGTTCGCCAGGGATGTTCTTTTTCGAGGCGGAGAAACAAACGTTCATCTTGCACGGCCGGTTTTGTTGGCCCGGTTGAATTTTGGGCCATTCGAGTCGAGTTTGCCGCCTTGGGCATTGTCTGCGCGACTTTTGTAGGTGCCGGGAGCGTTTGTAGACCATTACGGGTGATCGAGGCCTAAGTGGTTTTGGCCTGGCGCACTTCGGCTTGAGCCGCTTCGCGATGTGGCTCACTTTGCTTACCAGCAGCATATTCTGCGGTCTTGCAACTAGTAGCCTGGCTTTCGGGGCGTGGGGGAGGGGATGGGAGGACTGTACCTGGTCCTGCGATCATAAATTGAGCTATTGCAGCTCTAATGTAGACTTTCATAGAGTCTATAAATTGAACACTCGACCCTTTGGATAGGGGGGAGAGAGCATTCTCGACACCGTTTATTGCAGCGGTGCAAATTTTTACATTTTCCGCAGTTTTTGCGGCCCGGCGTTCCTCAGCCTCAATTAAGGCTCTGAGTTCGGGGGGGGGGGGGGGCATTCCTCCGTCTGCCTACCTTCATGATCATCGTGAGGAGAAGGATTCTCTTCTGTGGTTCCTGGTGTATGTTCCAGGGGGTTCGGGGTAGATGCTGCACCTTTTGCCTTAATAGCATGTGCAATCGCAGCCCGCCTCATAGCCGGCACCGCGACTTCAATGAGAGGAAGTATATGCTGCCCGGTAGTCGCTGTCCCTAAATTGCTGCAACTCGTCGCTGCATTTTCAGCTCTGGTCGCATCTGGCTTGGAGTGAATTGAGTTGGGTAGTCTTTTCAGATTCTTAAGAATCTTGTCAATGTCAAAGTTGCCAACATCTATCATATCGCAATCTATGGTACTTTCGTCGATTAATTGGTCGATGTTCATCTCTTGAACGGAAGTCAGTGGACCCAACTTGACGCTTGCTTTCTGTCGAGCAACGTGTTTGAGGTGCATGCGGTTATCTACGATGTCTTTCGCCCGCGATGGCTTACTGCGAACTGGGGGCATATTGGTAGCCTACCAGTCGCTCACAAATTTTGAATGAAGGGCGAACGATATCACGATATCGAGAGAGGAAGGGAGAGGGGGAAAATAGGGATATTCGAAAATTCGAATTTTAAAAAATTGTATGTGTGTGTGTTTTATTGTACTACTTGAGTCTATGACTATCTAGCACATTGGGCTCCTCTCTGACCCAGGCCACACCTTATATAGTGCTCCTATCCTCTTATGTTCCCTGAAAGATCATTGATATATTGCCCATGATGAATAGCCGTGCAGCTCAGCATTTACCCGTGGAATTCGGCCACCTTTTCCACGGAACCTTCTACCCAAAATAAAAATAAAAAAATGGTAGCAATGGAAACTGCGTGCGCGGGAAAAAGTCTCAAAATACCTGCAACCCCAGCCAGCCGAGGCCTTGACTTCAGGACCACATGAGGTGCGCATATTCATCTATATCTCCCTTCTTTGGAAAAGTCGAGGCCTACTTGATCCAATCCACCATCTCCGTATCGGATGGCTTTTCCTCCATGATCAAGGGTTGGTGGCGAGAAGGGCTTCGACCCTACCATCTGATCTAATTGTAGTTAGCTTCATGATAGAGGTGATAGGGAAATGTGTTGAGAGATGAAGACGTTACAGACCGCGGAAGCGATTGGGAATCCTCGACGGGGTGAGGACTTAGTTATTCAATCTCGGCTCTGCAGACTCTATAGTGAGAGCTAGAGGCTCGTAGGGGACACCACTGACAGGTGTTGAAAATAGTCCCCCACAGCCGTGCAATCCCAGTGCCGCGCTCGCAAGATGATCTACATTATCCGTTTTCATGATCTTCATTTTTATATTATAGATTTGAAAGGCTTTAAATGGTGCACAGCCGCCGTCTATAGAACTGTCGGGTATCAGTGTGAATTCTCATCTTGATGGTATGATTTTGTATAAAGTCACCATAACTCCGCTCAGCTACACTACTCATCATCCATCATCCATCATCCATCGTCCTTCACATTTCATCCATATCCTATTCACTTCGCAATCAATCTCTTTCAACGATCGCCAAAAGCATCCTAATCGTCAAGATGACGTTGTCAGATGAAGATGTCCAACATTTCATCGAATATCCTCTTCAAAAAATTACATCACTCTTAGATATTGTGATTTTGAAAATTTCAAAGTCTTAAGAGAAAGCCCTAATGAAGGCATTGATCTCACACCCATATCTGATTTTCTGCTCAACCTTCTAAGTACATATCATAGTTATGCACAAGATTCTTCAGTTCCCTCGACCAAAGAAAACAACATGACTGGCCGTATCTTTTCCATCTACAAGCGAATGAATTCAAAGGCAATCCAAATTTCTTACTTACTACCTCTTGTAAACTCGATTCTCTATAATTCTGTCGATGTAGAAATATGGGGTTATCTGACTGATCTCGTCGACAACCTTAAGCCTATCACACCTCTACAGTATGACGCAAAACACATATATACAACGGCGCAACTTAAAGGTGCTGATGAAAATATGGACACTCTCAAAGATGTTTTGAGAAGAGAACTGACGGGAACTGTCTTTGAAGATATCACGGGGTTTTACGAAAAATTCTCTGAGAAACCGCCTTGGGCGAGCAAATTCCAGAAGATTTCCGAGAGCTATGCTAACAGGAAAGACCAAGAATCGTTCAAATTTCCAGATTATTTTATGGAAACGAATATATGGCAGTGGATCAAAACAGTCCAGACAAAATTTATCGAGCCATATCGGGATCCTCCGACTGAGAAAGCAGCAAATGAACCCAATATACCCAAGACACCCAATGCACCCGACCAGCCACACGAATCCAAGAAGAGAAAGATTCTTCCTCTGTGCGGACAAAAGTTCCGGACAACCAATGGATCCCAAATCAAGGGCAGCCCTTATTTCTGACAAGTCGACTTTTTCATCAAGAGTCGCAGCCTTCGCCGCGGTACTCCTCACAGCTGGCGGGATATACAAATTTTGGGAGATTTCACCAAGCTTTTCACTAGTGTGTGGATGGATAAGTTTCTTCAACTTGCCGTGTACATGCGGGAGGTGTTTACGGCGCAGCCATTGCATAAGTTTGTGCATGGATTCCTTTTGCTTGACACCAAATTGCAACTGTGGGTATTTGATCGGTCTGGCCCATACCCCACGGGCTTCATTGATATCGATGAAAACCCCGAGGTGCTCATATACGTCATAACGGCTTATATGTTGATGAGCGACGAGGAGCTTGGGATCGATATATCGGTGCGACATCAACAAGGTCAGACGATAATCACTGTCACTGATGCTAATACCCAAGAGACTCGCACTCTAATTCTGGAAGCTGAGCCGCTCATCACACAAAAGGCGATCGTCTCTCGCGGCACAACTTGCTACCGCGCTCTGGATGGGACGTATGTAGTCAAAGTTTCATGGAGAGCAGTGGACAGGCTGTCTGAAGTTAGTATTCTTAAACAGGCACGCGACGTGCGAGGTGTGTCTCAGCTGATCTGCTCACGGGATGACTCGAAGATAAGTGAACTTCGCAAGGATTTGACAATCACGAGTGAAATGAAGAGAGACGTTCATCCCGACGATTCTCTCATGACAACGACTGTCGAGCCGATAGAAGCAGGTCCATTGATTATGGCCAAAAGCAATGAGCAAAGCATGTCTGAGAAGTGCAAAGGCCGAACCGAGGATAGTATTGGCGACGATGGCGACCATAGAAGCAAGAGGATACGCGTGTTAGATATCGCAAGACTAGCGTAGGAAAATGTAGCTATGATTAGCGACCAAGGATTAAAAAATCCGACAGGCTCGGGAGATGCAGTAACTGTGAAAATAGTGCGTCGCTCCACGAGAATCAGCTCTGGAGAGTCGATTAAATACATTATCCCAAGTCGAAAAAGTGGCCGAGCCTGTAACTCTGAGTCCAGCAAATCGGGATCTAAAAAACGTCGAAACCCGGATCATGCGCAAGATAACGAGTCTGCCGTACCCGAGCGTGTCTTGAAGAGGCTTTGCATTTCGAATACTGCTGGGGAGACAGTATCGGGAGATGGAACAGCGCCGATTTCTACCCAGGTGGGCCTACTAACTTCTGCCCCTGGGGACCCAACAGGCGATGGAGCCGAAGCGACTCCTGCTGTGAATGACGGAGATGTAGACGATCCCGGAACGCCAGAGCTGTCAATTGCCTATCGAGATCGTCAAAAGATATACATCGCTACTGAACCTCTTAGTAGATCAATTGGCGAGGAAACTACGGCTCTTGACCTGTTGCAGGGTATTCGTGACACGATTATGGCCCATCGGTCACTTTTCATGGACGCTAGAATATTGCATCGGGACATGTCTATCAATAACACCATACTGACCGATCCAGCCGATAACAATGGTCGATATGGATTATTGATAGATCTTGACCTGGCAATGTCTTTGATGTGAATAGTGAAGAAAATAGGCAGACGATGACTGGTACTATGGAATATATCGCCCTCGGAATATTACAAGCCAATATTTACAAGGCCTGCAAAGGGTATAAGCATACGTATCGATACGATCTAGAGTCTTTCTTCTACGTTCTCGTCTCAGTGTGCATCCGATATGGCTGGGGGAGTAAAAAGTCGGGCCACACTCATGTTTTATCCAAGTGGTACACAGGGACAGTCTTAGACATGTATTTGAATAAAAAGAGGCGGTCTCCCAAGAAAATTTCAAAAAATGTGTCCTGGATCATTTCTCGACGAGGTACAACTGTGTCAAATCACTAGTCAAAAGATTGCGGGCAATACTATTTGATAGATTAACCGGCGTCGATACGAATACAAATGCATTCCCAAATGAGGTTTATGATCTCATTCTTAAAGCGTATGATGAGGAAATCTAGAGGATCAAATGTAAGTGTTAATACGTAGTGTGATATAAGACTGTTCTATAAGAATAAATCTATACTAACTGAGATAAATTGATCAGTAGTTAAACTGCTGGCCAGATTTAGTAAGCGCAGTAGATGATGCCGTTTCGGGTATAAAATAAAGAATGCCGCTAACACCAAGAGTAGATACCGAAACACTGAGTGCAGAAGGTTAAAAGTTGAGAATGGAACATTGTCAACACGCGGTACTTTTATGAGCCGGTTAGTGGTCAAATTGTTGAAAATAAACTAAGAATATGCAGAGCTCTTCGAGTGATCACGGAGAAATAACGAAGTATAAACTTCAAAGGGTATCCGTAGATGTGGATTATGTTTACAGTAAAGGCTTGATCTTTACTAAAGGATATGAGACTGTCTATATACATTAATGTCTGGCAATGACATGGGCTAGAGTGTAATGCCTCATTACGGGATACAACGGAACAAAATACAGATCTGATACCAGTTACGCGTATTCTCGTCGCAGTCTCGAATATCAGACGTAACAAAAGAGGATAGTGTAACTAGTAGCGGATAAGCGACAACCGACAATCTTGATGGACACATACTGAAACCACAAGCACGGGGAGTGTCTAGGTTGGTTTCGCAACACAAATAAATGTACTTCTTTTAACTATTGGGCTAATAACGATTCGTAGATAATAAATCAGTTTAAATTATCAATTCTTCCTCATCAACGAATGTTGGTTGCTATATGGGATTAAATCGTGTAGATTGTGGAAACAGACGTATACATGCACAAATAAATAAATATGATATCCAATGATGTAAAACTTGACGATCTTGGATTGTGTCTATTATTGAGAGAAATTTGAAACAAAAGGTTCAATGATTTCGGTTAAATATTTCTTTTTTTGAATGACGTACCTATGTTTGGAGTAGTAAGTGAGTAACATCACAAAAATATTTAGAAGTATCAGGCACCAATCCACGGAATACATGCCGTTTTATTAACACAGGTAAAGACCAGGGTCTCTAGAGTGTAACGTAAATGTCGAACTTTATAGTTAGCAAAGTAGCTCACCAAAATGTTACAGTCATTAATCAGCAGTAGAATTTCTGACCATATCCACCTTTGAAAACGAATATGGCTCCTGTTTTGAATAATTATGGGTAACCGCATCGAAAAATACGATCACCCCTTGAATATCGATAAAACATATGTGTCCACTAAAATTGTATTACCACTTGTAGGTTTACTTTTTATCATTCTGAAGCTTCGGAACACTGCAAAGTAATTCTTTTCCAACTATTTAATTATTGTTTATGAATTAATTAATTTGTAGTCTTTTATTTGATTTCGTTTAGGCCGTTTAGGTGTATGTAGCTGTTATATTTACAAGGGAGAAACTAACTCGGTAAAGCCCCCAAAAGCTGTCTGTATCATGTCTATTGGAGTATCTGAGGTTTCCTGCAGGAAGTGCCTTCACACCGTCCTATCCTTTGCGCCATCGCTTTATCCTTTGATTTACTGCTATCTCGACTCCTTCTGCGAGCCGGAACTATTCAAACCAGCTTTTAGTAATTATCTATTCTATAATTCTCTTCATGTCATCCGGAATGTTCATCATAGCTTCAAAAGACCTATCTTTTGCCTCTTGTAGCACCTCTCCTCTTCCCTTAGCCCATTGAGGACAAGCCATGACCACATGTTTCACATTTTGTGCCGGATATCCACACTGGCACTTTGGATTTGCCACTCTACGGACCTTTCTTCTACACAGATGAGGTTTGAGGCCAATATGCTCACTTCTCGTCTGTACTGGAATACTGCTTTGAGCTCTGCTCAGGTTTTGGTGGATGTTAGAGTATGTGTTTCGGTAGGTGATTATAATCGCTGCTTTCCAACATTCTGGGTCTGCCTACACCTGATGAGAAGATGGCCGCTTTTCATTAAAATCTACTATGCGCTTACCCACTCCTTTTTGTCATCGCCTCATCTTTTCGTTCCAGTAGACTTTGGTCCACTCGTTAGTATTGTTTTAATGAAGGCAGCAACATGAGTGCAGTAGGCAAATAGTACATACTAGAATAACATGCACTAGCGCCATGAGATTTGATTAACCCATATCATCACTCATTGGTATGAATAGTAATAAGCCATTAGATTCCTGACGGCATACATTGGCTTTAAGATCTCTAACAATCTTCCCATTTAGGTTAGATAAGGAAGTATGTTGGAGTTTTTTTATTTTTTATTTTTTTTGCATCAGATTTTAATTGCGTATGCAGCTATCTAGCTATGATACAATTGCAAAGAAAAGTACAGAAAAGATGACTCAATTTTCAAGAGGAGCACTCATGCCTCGGATTTCATTTGTATGTACCACTGCAAAGTTATGGGGACTTTTTCTTCACCCCAAGTCAACCGTCATCCGTGAATACCCACCCAGGGGAACGTCTAAAAACCCTGAGCTATCCAGACATGCCCCCATCATCTTTCAATTTTTCTCTGCGCGTAATGTTGTCTTAGGTGTCTGCTTGCCAAGTGGAGTGGGTGCCCAGGCTACTCAAACCATACGAGAGAACACCACCACTGACCTTATGTATAAAATAGTAGAAGCATTTGCCAACCGGACTGCAACGAAACCAATTCTTGCCAATATCCTCGCATTAGTTGCTGTGATCTTGTCCTTCTCTTCATGACTCTCTTGTATATCCTTACACGACTTTTTACATTACTAATTGTATTAGGGGAAGCTATTCTTAAATTGATGGTTTTAATTAATCACGCCTTCATCTCATCAAGAATTAATATTAGTATAAAAATTCTAATAACGTTCCCGTGAAAGGCTTGCAGAAGCCTAAAGGTGAAGAAAATTGTGCTCAGTGGGTCAGGGCAATTGAGCCGATTGCAAATCAATTTGATCTGCATAAATATTATCATCCAAAGGCTCTAGCAGGCCCTTCAAGTGTCGAAGAATTGTCAATAAATGTCGATGATGAGAAGGAGCGATAGAGATTGAAAATTTGGAAAGACTGGGTGGCACAGGAGGCAATTACACTAAGGGAACCGGACCCTTCCTCTCGAAGAATCTGCCGAAGTGTACGATGCAGAAATAGCCGGGGCCACTGAAGGCCTAAGTGCCGCCCTCCACAATCCGATGGCTCTTTTTTTTTTTTTTTTTTTAATTCACAGTGTATTCAGTTTCCGATGGCTCCATACGCCACAAATATTACGGTTTGCATAGATAATCAGGAAGCGGCCCTTCGTCTCCTTGCAGATACTCCTTCCCCTAGCAGCTCCTCTCGTATCGCTTACTTTCGATACCTTGCTACTAAATGGATAGAGAGAGATCGTATCCACTTTCGTGAACCGGGTGTAGTCAGGGTGCGATGGTGTCCAGGACATGTCGGCATACCTGGCAATGAAGCTGCTGACGCACTTGCTAAACAAGTATGCGCAACCCCTTCACTCTCCCTATCTCCAACAATCTCACGAGCAAAGAGAGACATAATCTCTCGATACAAAGCCTCTGTATCCCTGTACTGATCTCAAAACGCTCCTGAACGATACGAAAAACTGGGAATTAACGCCAATATTGGGAGCTCCCCCGAACTCAAGGGCCTTAACCGCTACGCTTTTGGTCGCCTTCTCGCAGCTCGCTCAGGCCATGGAGACTTTGCTGACTACCACCGCCGCTTTCAGCACTCAGACGCTCTTCTAATCTGCGCTTGCGGGCTAGAAAAGTCGCCCGAGCACTTCTTCTTTTGTCGACTCAATCGGAGTCGGTCCCGCCTTTGCAGCGGAAATAACCACCCAACGACGGGAATTCGCTGGATCCTAGGCTCACCTGAAGGAGCCATAGCTTTTAGTAAATGGCTTCATGAAACGAGCTTTTTTGAAGCATGCAACAACAAGACTAACTAGTACCCCAAATTATATGCACTTGGCCTGTATTTGCTAGAGCTAAATTTAGAAGACTTCTGGTCTAGGTGATGGATAACTTTCCTTTTCATATAACTATCTTCTCTACTGTATTAGAATACAAAAGTCTCAGCTCGAGAGTACTTTTGACTTCATTCGATAGTTCGGGGTGCATGGCAGGTAGGCCTTGGCCCATTTATAACATGTCGGGCTTATTTAAATGTATAGGCACGTCGGGTAGTTTATGTAGACTGAGCTGGCCCACACGAGACCCTAAGGTTGTATTGTGAGCTAGCACGACGTCAAATAATTATAAAAAAAATATAATACACTAAGGGAACCTCCTGAGTAGATCTTGGATGGCAGGGAACTTAGAATATTCTCAGTGAACCTCCAGGAAACATATTGAAATTTCATGAGGATGATAGGAGTTTCAAGAATCTTCTAGGTAGTTGTCAAGGAGTCCGAGTCTATCAAATCACAGAGAGAACCTTCTCGAAGAGAGATAATTCAGATTGTATAAATAGATGGTATTTAGCTACTGCAATTTTCTCTTTGGAGAATTATAATTGATATACTGTACTGCGTAACCTGACGAGGGCCCAGGGCAGTTTGGCAATGCAAATACGAAGTGAGCACATGGGGCTCAACTCGTATTTACACAGAAGAAACGTACCCGGAGTATTAAGTTCAGGTTGTCCATGCGGCTACTAATCACAGAACCCCAAGCATATGATTATGTCCTGCCCCCGATGGTCAAATGGTAGAGCTGAGATCTGGAGACAAGCCAAAGATCGATCCTACGAAACGATGATAAACAATCCTGGAGATATAAAAGGGATAACACAGTGGATCCTAAACCACGCTTGGATAGAGCAATTCCAGATGACAAAAGCGGTCGAAATACTGCTGAGGAAAAGGGAAAAGGTCAAATAATGCTTGGTATTGAAATGTGTAACCCACTACTTAGTTCGTGGACTTATTGGTAAAGGTAAGCTTATGCAATAATGAAGGATAAAAGGATGTCAATTCGACTACTCTACTAAACACAGGTACCAGACTTCTTTTAACCCCAATAGATAGGCCGTGCGGGATCTCCTATTAACAGCAGTAAACAACGCTAGCACAGCGTATACGTAATCTCCATTCGCCAAACACCAGTCGGTCGGGACAACTAATTATCGAGCCTAGTAGGATCGACGAAGTGTATCCCAACATAGACATAATACAAAACTCAACAACCAAACCCTTCATCCAAACAATTCGAGAAGCCCCCAATTTGCCCATTCCCACCCTGTTACCCATCTCACCCTCTAACGAAGGAATCGAATCGCAATTGTTTGCCATCGGCGGCATTTTAAAATGCCTCCGACGCGTTAAACGCACCAAAACGCGATCAGCGGCATCACCAAAGATCGCGCCAACAAACCTTATCAATGGCATACCGCCATTCAAAACCACGCAAAGAACATGCTATCAAGGCGAGGACTCGAGTCCAATCTTCAAAACATGAACACTATTGCGGCTGCGCTCCAAGCGAAGGAGAACGATGTCCCCGAGGTAGAGATGGTGGACGCAGAAGTCGAGAAGTTAAAAACCCTCGCCGATTCAGTTTGGGCATCCTCCAGCCCAGAAGACGCATAACAAGTCTTGGATCCCACCGGATCCCCCAGAAAAACCGTCGTCGCACCCGAGAAGCGCATCACGGTTCCAGCACTACCGCGTCCTGCAGAAGTGAGGCCCGCGAAAAGGGCTGAAATACCATCCACTAAGGCAGCAGGAGCCGAAAACCCTCCACTGGCCCCGCAGCCTCCAGCACTAGAAGCAGCAGGCGGAAAAAATACATACCCTCCAGAATTGCTTGCAGCGATCGAAGCGGAGGAGCGCAGGGCAAGAAAAAAAGCCGCGCTATTCACAATATGCTCGACAGCTATTAGCGGTGTCGAGGCAGCTCTTCAACCGCTCTCCACCGGTGAAGACAAAAATTTTGTAGACTCCATAAAGGTCTACCTAAGGGCAGCAATCGCGCAATTCGTGGCGGCCGGGCCAAACACCGCTCCGCCAGTCCTACCCCAACGACCAAATGTCGCGACTCCCCCTGCGACCGTCATCCCAGTAGCCGTTCCCCGTAATATTACAAAGGCTACTGCACCTCTTCAGCCCAGAAGCACCTGGGCCACTGTCACCAGAGCAGGACACCAAAAGTCAGGAGCACAGGCTCCTGCAAACATCACCTCGGTTTCGGCTATTCCATCTACGAGGAAACCGGAGAAGAAACCAGCAGCAACAACAGCATCGAAAGATGACCGACTCTTCCTGCGTCTCGATGCAAACCACGAGTGGAGACAGCTCTCTCCGGCTGGCGTTCGCGAAGCCGTGGCTAAACATACGCAATGCACCCCGTCCGATGTCGACCAGGTGCAACGCGTTCCCACTGGCTTTGCCATCCGTGCCAAAAACCCGGATGCAAAAACTCGACTGCTGGAGGCCTCCAGCACCTTTACGCAAGTGGAGGCAAAACTAGAACCACCAAGTGATCTAGTTTCCCTTCGGATTGCTACGGTTCCAGTCGCCGTGTTCGGCCTAGAAGGACGAATCGAAGTCACTCCCGAAATGGTTGCCGCAGAGATCTTCAGGGTAACTAACTACACTCCAGACCGAGTAAGAGTTCACGGTATAACCAAGCTCGGGGCCCCCTACAGATCCTGGGCGGCTCTCTTCCCAAAAGAAGCTAGCCCAAAGCCGGGCTTCAGGCTCTTCGACGACTCGGGAGTCGCTACAATCCAACGAAACCGCCCTCCCATACAGCAGTGTAGGCGATGTCTCGGTTTCCACGCCACCCGCGGATGCTCTCGTGCACCCGCCTGCTGGAACTGTGGATCCACCATGCATTCAGCCTTCGAGTGTAAAGCTCTAACCAAGTGCCGAAACTGCGGAGGGCCCCACCAATCTGGCAGTCGAGACTGCCTGGCGCGGCCCAACAGGTCTGGCTCAGCCACTAAGGACCAACTTGTGACGATCCGACAAGCTGGTCAACGGGAATATCAGGCCGTCGCCAGGGCCAAAGCTGCAACTAAGGCCGCAGAGGCTGCTACAGCTGCCGCAAGAGCGACCCGACCAGCTTCTCCAGCTGTTGGGAAGGACACATCTTCGACAGACACAGCAATGGCTGAGGGTTCGGGCTTTGGGGCCTTGAACCCTGAAGAAGCTTTGTGAAGGGCGCCCTACGGGCCCCTTCTCGCCCCCCTCCTACACTAAGTTTTATGTCAATAAACGTAGGCAGGGGTGGCACAACCCACAACATTGCGCTTTCTCGAGCTTATGAGCTAGGCGTAGATGTAGTGCTAATTCAAGAACCGCGATGGAATTTGAGATCAAAAGAAACCATATCACACCCAGGGTATATCTGTCATATACCGCACGGAGGTGTAGATGTCAGACCGAGGGCTGTGACATACACTCGAAAGTCCAAAAATGTAATATTAGCGGAACAGTTATTTCCTAGTTCCACACCTACTGGTGATTACTGCTGGGTAAAGGTCAATGGAATCACCTTTCTCAACGTTTATAAGGCCCCTAAAGACTCGACTGCTGCTCGCCCGCTTTTCGACTGGAAACCCTCTGCGAAGTCCATTGCAGCCGGGGACTTCAACTCAGTGCATGCTGCCTGGCAGCCAGGAGTAACTCGGCCGTATGGACAGGGTGATGAGATAGAGAGGTGGGCAGAAAACCACAATCTCTCTTGCCTTATAATTGGAGAGCCGACCCATAAAGCTGGCAATACTCTGGATCTCGCCTGGACGAACATATCTGGAGCCCGTGCTTGGGTCGATCGGGAGGAGTGTATGACCAGCGACCATCTTCCAATCCGCGGAATCGTACCTGCAGCAACCGTTACAAGTGACACGTGTCACGGCACGGCATTCTGCTCCGCCATGATATACAATTACGTGGAGGGAGGATGTGAGACTGATGGCTGATGCAGGAAGGAGCACGGACGCGGCGATTTAGTGGAAACCCGCCCGAATAGGAATAGCCTCAGGGCTTTTTGTAATGAGATCCTGTTCTTTTCTATTCTTCTCCAGCTTAGTATTTGCTTCACAGATTGAATTATCGCCATACAAGCTGTACTTTCACTTGTGCCTATTCTACGCCGTGACATAATACTAAGCTGCCTAAACTACTCAACGCGACCTCTGTAGAGAGGTAAAATACTAATTTCAGACTCAGTAATCTGTGGACAGCGTTTCGCTCACGATTATCTGGACAGTCATTGGCTAATTGTCTCGCTAATAAAGGAAAGCAGAAGATGCCAGGAGAGTGGCCGAAGGAAGACTTCACAACCTCGGTGTACGCCACCCGCGCACCCGGGGAAGAGGAGGACCTCACTACGAAGATTGATGTTCCATGGGATCAGGAAGTCACTTTTGAATTGTTGGACAAGGATTACAACAAGAGAAACAAACGCCGCGCTGCTGAAGTCAAGAAGGAGACTGATCAAGAACGTCACGAACATACCCTTAAGACTATGTGTACCGCCCTGGCTGATCGCGCCAACAACATCAGCAACTATCTTCGAGATACATTGGAGCAGAAGGCAGAGGCAGAGAAAATGGCACAATCCTGGGCGGAGGAAGCTGAGCGCTGGAAGGCTGCATTCGCAGAGGTCACTCTAGATCTCAAGGCCAAGGATA
Organism: Blumeria graminis f. sp. triticale; assembly: GCA_905067625.1. Lineage (NCBI taxonomy): Eukaryota > Fungi > Ascomycota > Leotiomycetes > Helotiales > Erysiphaceae > Blumeria > Blumeria graminis. The sequence goes on along the minus strand of LR898472.1, from coordinate 5,825,336 downwards.
AGGGTAAGCAGAAGGAGGAATCCAAGTCGGTGCGAGGATCTGCAGCCTATAACACTGTTGAGAAAGACGCTGCCGGCTGTGAGGCCTCAGAGATACCACCAAGATACAAAGAGGTCCGTGACCCACAGGCTAAGCAACTCCGCCACCGCCAGAAGATTGAGAACCCACCCACCTTCATGGGTTCCCATAATCCTACTTTCGAGAACTGGGAACACGCTGTTAAGCGCAAGTTGAACGGCGACTCGATCTACTTTGATGATGAAAACCACAAGATCAATTACCTCCTGGGCTTTATTGGTGGTGATGCACAGGAATTCATAAAACCCTACCTCGAGCCAGAAAGCGTCAACCACATCACTGTTGCGATGTCTATCGTCGAAGTTATGCGAGGAGCCTACGGCAAGACCCGAGGACAGAAGCGCTCCGAAGCTCGTGCCAACTTCAAGAAACTCCGACAAGGGGATGACAGCTTCTCAGCCTTCTTCACTAAGTTCCTGACCTTCGCTTCTCAATTGCAACTTAGAGACGAAGACCGCATGGATGAACTTCGCGAAAAGATGAGTCCCAAGTTGCAAAATGTCATAGCCGGATTGGATTTTGAATCTACCTTGGAGATGTCTCAACACTGCTTGAAAATAGAACCACACCTGCAATTAGCGCGCAAATCGGAGGATCAAGCCGCTCGCTACCAACAACGCAAGGACAGGTACAAGAAGCCAATTCTCCCGCCGGGCCTAACTCGTACTGCACCTCCAAGAGCGTCTGGTCCACCCAAGCCAAAAGTCTTGGCCCGAAACGCTGGTGTCTGCTTCCAGTGCCACAAGACTGGTCACTACGCTAACGCGTGTCCTACTGCTAAAGTCAATGAGGTGGATGCGAAGAAGAAGGAGGAAGCTGAAGCATCTGGATCGGAATTCACCATGAGCTCCGATGAGGGAAAAGATTGTCTCTAGGAGAAGTCGCCTTCCTAGAGAATAACACGTATCGAGTAAATGGCATTGATTTGGAAAATTTGTTTGGCGGAAGGCCATTAGTTATAGATTGTACTCTTGAAACTAAAAACAATTCCCAATTTCCAATCTCTGCCCTCATTGATACCGGCGCTAATGGATATGCCTTCGCAGATCGTAAACAACTGCGTGATTGGTACCGAAATAGTAAGATTAAGATGACGCGCTACAATCTCCGTCATCCACTCTCTATCAGAGGCTTCGACGGCGGATCATCCCGACCTCTACGCCATGCCTACGTGATGACACTGACTATAGACTCGCACCGAGTCAACATGCCGTTCTTTGCTACCACACTTGGTAACAAGAACAATGTGATCCTCGGTCGGCAGTGGCTGGCCTATCATAACGTACTCCCAGATTGCGTGCGACACCGGCTGTGGTGGCCAGAAGACCGCAATGATCATCAGTGGGACGCTAACCGTCGTGACCGACTGATTGAACTGCCCCCTCTAGAAATCAACAAACCTCCTGCTAAAAGATCTCCACATTTTATGCCAAAGCAGACATTGAAACGCCCTGCAATGGTAGCAGAAGCGCCGGCGACCCCTTCAATTATTCTGACTCCCCGGCCTACACTGCAGGAGCGACAAGAAGCCTACGATAAGAAAAAGGAGGATCTGGGTCTAGACGAAATGGACACACCTACGCTTTCAGCCGTCGAGGTTGAGACAATTGAAGCGGAAGACCAATGCTGGTTCGTAGAAATGGAAACCGCTTGCGACGGTACAGAGATTGCGCACATTGCGGAGCTCGCTGAAGAAGAAGAGAAGACACAATTGTTGGCCCAATTACCTCCTGAATATCACGATCTTGCCCATGTCTTCTCCAAAAGACGCGCAAAGGAATTGCCGCCGCATAGGGAGTTCGACCATAAGATCAATCTGGATAGCGAGCCTGAGCTCAAGCAAGCTCCCCTCTATAAAATGAATCAGAAAGAGCTAGATACCGTACATGCTTACATCGAGGAGAACCTGGCGAACGGGTTCATCGAACCCAGCGATTCTCCGTTCAATTTCCCGGTCTTGTTTGTCAAGAAAAAGAATGGAGACCTTCGATTTTGTGTAGACTACCGGAAATTAAACGCACACACGCGGAAAGATCGCTATCCTCTGCCCCTCATTGGTGAGACATTAGCCAAGATGGCTGGTTCTAAGAAATTCACCATTCTAGATGTCATCCATGCGTTCAACCGTATCCGGATGCATCCAGACTCCGTGGGATGGACTACGTTTCGTACTCGATTCGGTCAATACCGTTACCGCGTGTTACCTTTTGGTCTGTCAGGTGGCCCGGCCACTTTCCAAAGATATATCAATTCGGTCCTAGGCGATCTGCTCGCTCGTTACGTTTCCGCATATATGGATGATGTATGCGTCCACTCTGAAGATAAAAGTAAACACGTGGCAGAAGTACGCGAGGTCCTTCAGCGTTTGGACAGGGCTGGACTGCAGGTGGATATTAAGAAGTGCCGCTTTAATCAAAAATCTGTTAATTTTCTGGGCTTCATTGTTAACACTTCCGGACTCCTGCCAGACCCGAAGAAGCTGGAAAGTATTCGCGCATGGGAGAGACCTACTAGCAAGACTGCCATTCAATCCTTCTTGGGGTTCTGCAACTATTACCGTAACTTTATAGAGAATTTCTCCCGGATCGCTAAGCCACTGTACAACCTGACAGCAATCCCAAAAGGCCAGTTGTTCCAATGGACCGAGCAAGCTGAAGAAGCGTTCCTTGCCCTGAAAGAGAAATTGGTCAGCCCACCCATTTTACTGTACTTCGATCAGAAGAAGCCTACACGTATAGAGACCGATTGTTCTGATCTAGCAACAGGAGGAGTACTCAGTCAATTGCAGGAGGAAGGCGTGTGGCATCCTGTGGCTTTTCACTCCCGAACCTTGACTGGTCCGGAGGCAAACTATGAGATCCATGATAAGGAGCTGTTGGCTATCATCCAATGCTTGAAAGAATGGCGCGCAGAGCTCACCAGCACCTGGGAGCCGTTCGTGATTCTGACTGATCACCGAGTTCTGGAATACTTTGGTCAGAAGCAGCTACTCAACGATAGGCAAATCCGATGGTCAGAGGTGCTATCGCAATTCAGTTTCGACCTTCAGTACCGACCAGGCAAGGAAAATATTCTGGCAGACGCGTTATCTCGCAAGAAAGAACTTACCCCTACACAAAAAGCTGCAAAAGAACTGGAACGTACGAAAATCCTCCTCCCTCAAAAGAAAGTTACGTTGCCACATGACAGCAAGGTGTTAGCGCCCATCGACGAGGATCTGGATACTATTGATCGTATTTTTATGGCCAACCGAGCAGATCCCGATCTCGAGGATCTACGCCAGCAAGCACGACAGCGGGAAGAACCTTATTCTTTGGAACCTACCGGGTTGGTGCTTCATAAGGGACGCGTGGTGGTGTCAGCCAAAGACAATCTCCGTACTCAAGTGTTGAAGATGATCCACGAATCTACATCCACCGCTCATCCAGGACGAAACAAAATGAGGAAACTAATCGGCGACCGGTACTGGTGGCCACGATACGCAGCAGACATCGAGCGTTATGTGCAGAACTGCCATGTCTGCCGACGATCGCATAAGCCTAGAGACAAGACACCGGGCTTACTACAGCCTTTAGCCATTCCAGAACGTACATGGGATGATATATCGATGGATTTTCACGATGTGGGGGTACCAGACAAACGAGGGTTTAATAACATTTGGGTAGCTGTTGATAGATTGTCTAAACGCCAAATCTCCATCCCCACCACTAAAAGTGCTACAGCAAAGACTGCTGCAGACTTGTTCTACCGTTATGTCTGGCGATTCCGTGGCGCACCGAAGACCATTACCAGCGACCGCGGTCCGCAATTCATTTCGGATTTCATGGATGAGTTGTCAAGGTTAGCGCGCGTCAAACTCAAGCTATCTACGGCAGAACATCCGCAGACAGACGGCCAGACCGAAATTATTAACCAGATCATTGACCAGCGACTGCGACCATTTGTCAATTTCCACCAAGACGATTGGGCGGAGCTGCTTCCCGCTCTAGATGCTGCTGCGGCAGCTATTCCAAATGAATCTACAGGATTGTCGCCATCAATGATTGACTATGGTTACGAAATGCGTTTAGAATTTGACTGGAATCAGCGACTGGAACCACGAACCCCTCGAGAGAAGCTGAATCGGGACGAGGCCGCGGTGTGGCTTAAACGGATTAGCAGCGCGTTGGATTATGCTAAAGAGAGCATCAAACGCTCACAGGAACAACAGCGTGTTCAAGCCAATAAACATCGCCGAGAAGTAGACTTTGACGTTGGAGATAAAGTGTATATCCGGCGCGGTGCTTGGAGAACTACGAGACCGTCGGATAAGCTGGAAAATCCAATGGTGGGACCATATCGGATCATTGCCAAAGAAGGGCATTCATTCCGCGTTCAACTACCCGCCTCTTGGAAAATACACCCTGTATTTTCACCAGACCGACTGCGCAAAGATCCAGATAACCCGTTGCCCGGCCAGGCCAATCCAGAGCCGCCGGCAGAAGAGGTCAATGGAGAGTTAGAATGGGAGATCGAGAAGGTGTTAGACGCGCGGCTGTGTCGCAATCGGCTGCAGTACAAGGTTCAATGGGAAGGCTGGGACGCAGACGAGGAATGGTATCCGGCTGCCAACTTTCGGAACGCACCCCTCATATTAGAAAAGTTCCACGCTGAGCACCCTAAATTGCCAGGGCCACCAAGACGTCTCGCTACGTGGTTGGACGATGCCGCACATGATAGATTTAGTGAGGAACATCCGGAAGATAATATGGTGACCAACCAAGGTCGTGACAACCAACGCCGCCGCAGAAATTAGTCGATTTGGGACAATCGAAGGCTGAGGAGGGGGTGATGTCACGGCACGGCATTCTGCTCCGCCATGATATACAATTACGTGGAGGGAGGATGTGAGACTGATGGCTGATGCAGGAAGGAGCACGGACGCGGCGATTTAGTGGAAACCCGCCCGAATAGGAATAGCCTCAGGGCTTTTTGTAATGAGATCCTGTTCTTTTCTATTCTTCTCCAGCTTAGTATTTGCTTCACAGATTGAATTATCGCCATACAAGCTGTACTTTCACTTGTGCCTATTCTACGCCGTGACAACACGGCTCCAGCAAAGATCAAGGTACCCAAGGGAAATCTGCCAAAGTTTGCGCGGGCCATTGCAAAATGGGTACATCCGCCCTCAGATTTGAGTACAATAGAGAAAGTGGATGCATACGCTCAGGAGATATGCTTCCATCTCACGGAGGCCATTAAAGCAACTGGAACCCGGGTCAGAAAGGAAAGCGGAAAATCTGCACCATGGTGGACTCCTAGGTGCAAATCCGCACACGCCGAATACCGAGCCTCAACATCACTCTCACAGCGGGCTATCTGTGCGAAGAAGTTACGTGAGACTATCACAGCCGCCAAGAAGGAGCACCAGACACGCCAAGTCGAAGAGATGACATCTCCGGCAGACATATTCAAGCTGATGCGCTCGGCCAACCATAGACAGGTCAGACCTCCTCCGCCGCTCAACTATAACGGTTCCGTTATCACCGACCCGTATGAGCGAGCCACAGTTCTCCGTGACGCTCTTCTTACACGTCACCAAGCATCGGACGATCTTCCTACGTGCACTGCTCCCAGTAATAACCGGATACCCTGGGAAGACGACATATCGGACAACGAGGTGCGAACTTGTACCATTGGCTGTACTAAGGCAGCCCCAGGAGCAGATGGAGTCACAGTTGAACTTCTTGAGGCCTGCTGGAAGACAATCGGACCGTATGTTACGCAGCTCTTTAAAGCTTGCATACGGCTCGGCACGCATCCATCTTGCTTCAAACTTGCAGAAGTGGTACTATTGGAAAAGCCAAATCGGGACCCAACTTCAATCAAAGGTTGGAGACCAATCGCTCTACTCTCGTGCCTAGGCAAAGGATTAGAAAGACTCCTGGCCAAGCGAATGGCACACCTCGCAATCATTTACGATGTGGTGGGCCATCAACAATTCGGCGCGCTCCCAAAGCGATCTGCAACGGACGTGGTCTCCTGCGTAGTCCATGACGTCGAAGAAGCACGCTCCCAGGGATGGGCCTCGACATTCGTGACCTTAGACGTCCAAGGAGCGTTCGATGCAGTGCTCCACAATCGCTTGGTTAGACGCATGCAAGCCCAGGGATGGCCAGACTCGATCCTCCGATGGACGACTTCATTCCTCACACATCGGAAGGTACAAGTGCGTTTCTCCGGTGGAGTCACCACACAGAAAGAGCTGGTCTGTGGAGTCCCCCAGGGATCACCAATTTCGCCATTACTATTCCTTCTGTACATGGCGGAGCCGATGCAAAGAGGCAACCCAGGATCGAGGTTTAGCTACGCCGACGACATTGGAATTTTGGGGTTTGGACGCACAGTTGCTGAATCTGCCGGCGCTGCACAAAGAGAGGTAGACCATCTTCTCGATTGGGCAGGGAAAAATGCTGCTGCCTTCGAAACGCAAAAGTCTGAAGTCATCCAATTCCCAGGACGACGCCGAGAAGAAGCAGTTGGGGTCCGCGTAAATGGAAATCTCATCGAGCCCGCTGATCACATTCGCTGGCTTGGCGTACATTTGGATCCTCGACTCAATTTCAAACACCACGTAACCACCTGGTGCGGCAAAGCGATGAAAGCTGCACAGCATATGCGCCGCTTCAACTCTACCTCTCGGGGAGCAGCCCCCGGGCCGTTAGTCGGCGCAGTAGACATGTGCATTGTCTCTCTAGCAACTTTTGGATCTGATGTCTGGTGGCCAGGGTCCAAACGCCCAACCACACGAGGAATGGTCACGTCATCTACCTCAAACCTCTGCAGCATGATTGACAAAGCTAACCTGGTGGGATTGCGGGCTGCACTGCCAGTGATGAGGACAACGCCAAACGTAGCCGTTCACAGAGAAGGAGGAATCCCGCCGGCAAAGGTCATACTTGAGGGAAACCGACTCCGACTTTCGGCAAGGCTTAAGACCCTTGATGATAGACACCCGTTGAGGATCCGCGCTTCCGTGTGCCCGAATGTCGGCACTCGAAAGTACAAAAAGACCGCCAAACTCTCTGCCAGACCAGAGATCCAAATGTCACGGTTACAGCGTGCTTATCGAGAGCTCCCGGAAGCAGAGGCCCCCGAGGCCCTGGCGCCGGTAGTCTACCCTAAAAAGTTAGGCTCAAGGCTGACGGAACGCAATGACTGCGTTGGATGGATCAATAACGTGACAGGAACGGACATCTGCGAATACTCAGATGGTTCATCGGAAGGACACGGACGCTCTGCCTGGTGTTTCGTTCTGAAAAAGGATGGGAAAGATATAGGCAAAGGAAGTGGCATCAAGCACGGGGGAGAGGTGCTGGATGCAGAGATAATAGGAGCAAGGAAGGCTCTAGAAGCCGCACTGGAGTTCTTGGATAACGGAAACTCTAGGAGAGTAGGAGGGTCGCAGCAAATCCACTTGTTTCTAGACAGCCAGCAGGCTGTAAGCGCACTAACGACGGGCTCATCCTCAACTAGCCTTGAAGATGTACGCAAATTCCGTGCGTCATCCAATAAGGCAAAAATATTAGTGAAATGGGTGCCAGGGCACGCAGGGATACAAGGGAACGAAGAGGCAGACACCATTGCCCGTGCCACCCTTCGAGAGCTACCTAGCAAGGACACACCACCAGGATCATGTACTCTGGCATATCTTCGTGGTCTCATGAATCACCGGCGGCAAAAATTGCTGGAAGACTGGTGGATAGAGGCTTGTCCGCCTAAATACCGCCAACTCAACCTACAGGTTCGGCGACGCAAACCACCTGAACTAGCTCTCTCTAGGCACCTGCTCCGAGAATTAATTGCAGCCCGAACGGGTCACGGCAATTTTGCGGCATACAATCGCCGTTTTAATAACCTACACGCTCCCATGGAGTGCTCTTGCGGGAAGGAAACTACTCCAACCCACTTCATCCACTGTAGCCGCCACGCACAACACACGCGTAGGCTCACAAAGTCAATGTCCCACGCTGACTTTGTCAAAAAGCTTCTCGGGCCCAAGTGCCACGAAAGCTTCAAAATATTTGCGCAGGAAACCGGCTGTTTTGATAGACGACCTGCTCACTCATCCACTGCTCTCAGCGGGGATCAGATTAACTAGTCATTGCCACAACGCATGACACGAAAGGGATCGATGCGAGAAGTGTCGTTTCTCTGAGGAAATCTTTTTTGTACTTGAATTTAGGGTTGAAGGATGGAGTCTCGATTTCGGAGTCGGAGTAGGAGTAGGTGGTGTCTTCTGAGTTATAATTTACCTCCTACTTTTTCTGTAGCAGGTCTCGCGGTTGGAATGAGTTGGGCCTGTAAGCAGTGATCCCCGCCGGCTCCACCAGTCTTGTACCTGTAGTGGACCTAGAGCTTTAGCTTAGGACTTTAATATAAAAAATAAAATAAAAAAAACCCTTCATCAATTACTTCCATTAACCATCACCTGACTTATCTCTGTACTCCATAATTTCAATGCTTGGGGCGGATAGAGATGATCTGGTTGGTTTACATGGATGTCACTATAGTTTAAATGGGCTTCCTGGAGAAAATATGGAAAACTAAAGACAACAATTAGAAAGGTGTGGTGGGTTTTCACCATAAAGGTTTCCTCCCGGGTAAATATTATAGACTGTAGACACCTGCATGGTCCCATAGGGCGCCAAATCAGGATAATGAAATAAAATTCAGATATACTGTACTGACAAAATTTCCCATGCGTTTTGTACTGAAACCGTGATATCAACCTACACCTAGGCTCAATGGCTGTTATTGCCGATAAGAGAACCGCCAAAGATGTTTGGGCAAAAGTTAAGTCTCAGTATGAAGGGTCAGCCATAGTACTTGAATACTCTGCCATTCAAGATTATGTTCATCAGTTTCAAAATTCCCAAATTATTTAAATTTCTGGATTGGAAGCGTACAAGCTGTTGTCATGTTATTAATACAAAAATAACTATCAACTCAAGGACAGTTTACGGGAGGATTTTCCTTGACTACAGCTAATTGAGCTAGTCCATATTAGTCATTTAAACCACCGATCTCACAGAAGCTAAGACTAGCCCCTGGCGACATACAAACTGCTTTTAACACAAATCCCAAATCTCGAAATCTCATCACTGACATTGTCGACGAAGCTAGAAAAAGTCAAGATAGAATAGGATTAGATTTACATCCCTACTGAGTCTGTGACTATGAAGGACGAAAGTCAAGGTAAGACACATTCAGATCTTGCTATGATTGAATCAACAATTGGAAAGGGAAAGGGTAAAGGAAAATCTCAAAATAACAGTGAAAGTAAAGGTAACCCCCTCATCACTGCAGATGTTGCAATAATCTTCAAGCCCGTCATATGACTGAAAATTCTTTCGAAGATCCAAAGAATAAAGATGCCAGGCTATTGTGCGAGAAGAATATGAAGAAATGGGGAGACTTTTAATCGAAGAAGAATTTGCGCAGTAGTAAGAATGGGTACCACGGTTTCAGTACAAAATGCATGGTTAATCTTGTAGGTACATTGTATTATTTGAAATCTCTGGAGTGGGAATTTATGCAGCATGACTACAAATATTTAGACAATCCAAGATACTCCCCGTTGACAAGGTTCCATGTATAGCCAGAAAGGACTGGACTCTTCGATAACTCCCTAGAAGATTCTCGATACACCTGTCATGCTCATGAGCCTTCAGTATGCTTCCAGAAGGTTCATTGAGAATCTTCTAAGCTCCATCTATTTCGAGATCCTTCCCGAAGATTCCCTTGGTGTTATTGCCGGTGCTAGCCAGCGTAGGCTACAGGAATTCCTAGGCATAACAGCCGTTACATGCAGAAGGCAATCCTGATAAGGGTATATTGAGACAAATGCGTTGTTTCCCAATATTAGTGCGACGGCTACGGTAGTTTTTCTTCGGGGCAAATTAACAAATAAATTATATTAAGTCTATATACACCAAATATCTCTATTCTAGGACTGCTATGTAAAGGAACTCCACACAGGAAATGTTCCCACGTCAGCTCTGACCACCTCTCCTTGTATGACTAATACATGACTAATACAAAGCTACTTCCTGATTAGCTTCAGGGTTTGAATTTTATTCTAATCATGATTGGGTTTATGCTTTTTTCCTTTTCGTGTGCAGATAAGAATGCAAGGCTTAGTGAGTTTGTGGCGGCGCGAGGAGGCAGATGCCCTTCGAATCCAGAGTGCGACTTTGTTATCGAGGTATTGTCTTTGCGCTGGGTCCAGGGTTCCTGGATCAGTGGGACAAAGGTTCCTGGATCCCGAGCGGATTATAGAACATTGTCTGTCGCGGGGTCTCCTCTGCCCAAATTAGCACAAAGGAACGAGATAGTTGTTAGCGTATCTTAAAGCTCAAAGGAGTTGTGGTCCCTTATAGGGACTGAGAGACGTCTGAGGGGGCTGGTTTAGGCAGTCGCCTCAGCGGTTTTCTGCTCAGCTTCCTGTTCCCGAATAGAAGCGGTCCTTGCCTCGTGAACTTGCTCACTGTTGGTACAACGGGGCTCACTTGGTTTAACGGCCCAAAAGTGCTAAAAGCAAGTGGTGGAATTCTATCTATCTATCCTCTTCTGTAACCTCCCTCAAGCTTTAATATCAAAGTTACAAAACTAATGTTGGGATATTGAGAAGTATAGTCACGAGAGTAAGATAATGCAGATGGTAATATGCGATATGTGGAGAATGTGTAGATATGGTACGAGGAGTGTGAAGTGATAAAGATGTGTTATGTACTAAGGATGTGGACACCTTTCACTTGACCAACTAGCTGAATAAGCAGCATTTACAAACAACTAAGCTTAGCGCCCTAAATAATGTGATAATTTGATCAATGCTTGTGGAGGTATATACCTAAGACAAAACCTTCATCCCTACGCTACACACCTGTGATCCGACACTCACAGATCATCAAAAGCTAGTCTCTTGTTATTATGATTGGTACATGATTTGGGAATGTACACTTGCGCTGGAACAGCTAAGACAGTATGTGGAGAGATGTCTTCATTAATATGCAGAAGTGAAGTTACTATAATAATTGTTGTGTTATAAATTGAGGGAAGCTCGTCCCTTATCCCCTAGCTTGTTCACTTGTATACCGATCACGTTACCAGCATGCAGCGCACCTAAGTGTGCTCCTAGCTGAGCAGCCATGCCATTTGTCCTACATCAACAACCCATCTCTCGTTCTGCACACATTACTACTTGTAATGTCGCTATGTAGAGATTGGATCTCCTTCATGCGCCATAATTCCATGCTGCCATAGTAACTACCTATGCACCAGCTACTAGATCTACCATACTACATAGCTGAGCATAACAAAACTTCGGTATAAACTCTCAGTAAAAATTGGCGAATCCAAGAGAAGATCGGGTTTCAGATACTGTAGTTGGCTCTTCCTGTTTTTGATAGCTTCTACCTTAATTGGATCAACTGTAACACCCTCGCCAGCCTTAGTCACGAAACCAAAATATTTGACTTCAAAAGTAGCAAAAGCGTATGTATTGATATCTAAGCGTAAACCGGCTTTTTCGAGTCGTCTTATGACCTCTTCAACTTTTTTTGTAATGGTCAGATAAATCACCGTCAGAATATATGATAATATCATCCATATAAGCTGAGCATTTGTTACGGCCTTATTTTTCCGACATCTGGGGCCCCTGATACTATTATTCCTTTCGGGTATTGTGTTGTGATCCTATATGCGCATGGATCAATTGTATATTATGTATATTTGTATATCTCTAGATACCTCTTGTTATCTTCTTCCCCTAGTTTCGAATCTTATGAACTATATTCCTGATTTGAGTATTTATCTGATTCGACTTGGTTATCTACCAGCCTGTACTCTCCTCCGGTCGTCACAGCATTATTCATCTAAAATATCTAGTTATACTGCATTAATGTAACGTTGAAAAGTGGCTGGGCTACCGCATAGTCCAAATGGCATGAAAAGCGATTCGTATTGCCCATGTCTTGTTCGGAACGCTGTCTTCCATTCATCCCCAGGTCAAACACGCAGACGATGAAATGCAGTACAAACGTCAAGTTTAGTGAAGTATTGAGCTTTGGAGAGTTGAATTGTTTCCTTAATTAGTGGTAACGGGTACCTATCCCTTTTTGTGATTGAATTGAGGCCACGATAGTCAACACAATATTTAACACTTCCACCGGGGTTTTTTGCGAATAGAACTAGTGCATTTACTGGAGAGCTGCTGGCACGAATCCATCCTTTTCGTAGGTAATCTGTAAGAGTTTTTCGGAAGGCAAGCAACTTGTCTCGTGACATGTTACATATAGGATCTGAGGGAGGTTCCTTGGGTTTACCTTTATCATCTAGGTCGGGGCTTGTAGAATGGTTCCATCATAGTTTAGATTCTGCTAAGATCTCATATTCATCAGCTAGAAAGTTCTATGTTAGGTGTCGAAGCTGAGGAGGCAGTTGTCTTGACAATTCTTCCGCAGATTGTTTGATTGCTGATTTATCTAATTTCTCTCGAGTCTTTTTGATATCTGATATGGTAATTGAGAACAAATATAGATCTTTATTTGTATTTCTTCCACGTTGGATTTCTGCAGTAAATATTGAAGCTATGACGTTTTTTGCCTAGCGTAGCTGGCGAATATGACTCGATAAATCTTCCCGTTCCATCTGTCTAGATTCTTTAACTTTTGCTACATTTTCACCGCTTCTTAGGATAAGAAACTTTCTTCCTGCTTCACAGGTGACATTATTTCGTTCGGCACAACCTTTGCCAAGGATTCTGTTATATAGCAAGTTTTCTACAATGTAACCAAATACTCTCTCAACTCTGCCATCAATGTCAAGTGTAGCCCAAGTCATCTCCGTGATAAGAATTTGGGGTCCATCTTTAGCAAGCTATAGTAATCTATGGGTAGCTGCATGGCGTTGTAAATGCGTTTGGTTTGCGAAAGTTTGATCAAATACGGCATGGGGTAGACATCCTGTATCAAATAATGCAGTAGAATAACAAATAGAATTTATTAAAACATCAATTAAAAATGGACTACTGTTTAATCTTTTTATAGCATCACTAATTTCTCTAGCAGGTGGTACTTGATCTAAGAGTTCTCCAAACACACCAAAGTTACCCTGACGACTTTGCTCAGTGATTACTAGTTTCCCGACTCTTTCGATGATGCATTAGTTATCCTCGAGTTGGCTAAATCTGTTTGAAAGCCTTAAAACTTGCATTTCCTAAAACGATGAGATGGACAAATGTTGCACCGAATGCAGCGGCCTGATTTAAGACGCTGGCTACGCTCTTCTTCGGAACAGTGGGCGACATCTGGACTTGTATCTAATGGTTGGGGCTGTCCTTGTTTTCTAAATTTGTTTTCATTATTCAAGGCTGATATAACTGTAAAGACAATAGAAAAAATATGAGTTCCAGACATTTTTACATCCCCCTCTAAATCACGTAAAGAAGAGTTGTGCGTTTGTGGTCTAACCAACTGGGGCTGAGGCTGTATTCGTGTTGGGGTTGCAATTTGTTTACTCACTTGTTCCTGTATACTTCATGGAAGGTCTCGAATCGCATTTTCAGTATAAGTTTCTACTTTTTCATCCATACTTAAATATTGAAATTCGGGTAGGAACTCCCAATTTGTTGCCATAATTGATAATTGCTCAATGTACTTTTCATAGTCAAGCTTTTCCAGGTATGTCTAATTAGCGGCAGCCCAGCTTAGATATGGAGCTATTGATTCAGATAACGTGTGAATTCTAGATACTCCAATAGGAGCAAGATCATCTGAGTTGCTGAGACAGCCTTCGAAAATATGTGAGAATTTCGCGAAAGGTTGCGCTCTTCCTTGCCTCACAGAGTATAGTAGGTGTCGATTCCGAGCTTCATCGTCCATGTCGACAAATTGTCGGTCAGATTCGTCGAGAAGTGAGCTTGAGTGAAATTCTTTTGCTTTAACTTGTTTCTCGAAGAAGGTCCCTCTCTACTTCTGTCATGGCGAGACATTCTTGAACCAGAGGCTAAGCAGAATGCCTGAGGACAAAGTTCACGGAACAGGTTTTTCGGCTCACCCTCAACACTTGCGCTTATATGGTGAGACTAGATAATACGCCAACCGGAATTGATATGGTTGAGGTCGCAGTTTGAGTTATGATGGGAAATTACAACAGTCTTAGTTGAATTATGTTAGATAGTTATTTGTACTTAAGGAAGCTGGAGCTACAACAAAGTAGTTCCCCAGCTTCACAATCTTATAATATTATCACAGTATTCCTCTCGCAAACCTGCTTCCTACTAGCCATAGTACTTTGTCGACTTTCCATCTCTATGGTATTCACCACTTGACCTTTCCATACACTCGGCGAACGGCGATCTCGATCTACCCTACAGCACGCCGTAACAACTTCTATGTTCCGCTGGTAGGGTCTGCATGAGCGCTAGGCAGACGCCTCTTTCACCACCGAAACCCATTTCTACTGCCGGATCCTCCGCTGCTACTCGCCACATAACTGAGCATAAAGAATATTGATCAGGTGTTCCATCCCAAGGCGATAATTTATGCTGAACAGCATTGATTTGAGTGGCCACTATGACTATAATTATTGGAATTTTGTAAAGCTGTCTGACTAATAAAATCAAGCTTCTATGGCGCTGGGTCTTAAAGAGATCTAAAATGATTCTCAGGGTTAAATGTGTCGTCGAAACTGCTGTAATTGCGAGGCGTCACTGGTTACGGGTGGTTTCGACTTGAATGGAGATTACAATCAATATGATAGCATATGGTTCAGGAAAAGCTCTGACATAATGCAAAACAATTATATGATTGTAATCTGTCGAGTGACGACAGGTTGGCTAACTAAACAATGTATAAACATAAAAGTGGATCATTATTAGTCCTAGCGTCTATACAACACGTGACTATTGCCCAAGACATCGGAATCCCGGGACTGCCAAGTCAGACCCAGAAAGTCCGGGCCCGTGACAAAAGAGCAGCTCGCGTGGATACGCCATATCGAACAAGAGGATTCTCAGTGATAGCACGAAATCAGGCTGCAGGCAAAAGGGCTGAAGTGAGGATCATCGCCACAGCGAAGGATGTCTCGATGGCCAAGTGATAAAGTTTCCGAGTGCCGGAATCTGAAGAAGAAGCTTGAGGATACAGCGACCTCGAAGATGCCTCTTTTGAGGCATTTACTGATCCATAGCATGATACCGGCAGTATCAAAGGTGCCTACTAACCCATCTCTTGCTCTCAGCGAAGATTGAGTATATTTATCATCTGGATGGTGTGGCTGGCGAGGAAATGTGTGAGGAGCGCATTGCTTGGGTCCGGCATTGAGGAAAACTTCGTCTTCCAGAGTTGTTTTGATTTTCAGGATTTTTCGTTTCTGTTTAATCAGCTGCACTTTTGTCAGCGATTCTTTTTTTTTTTTAATTCATATTGTCAGCGATTCACCAGGTTGGAATGAGTTAGGCTGTGGGGAAATTAAAGGAGGCCCTGCTGGCTCGACCGGTCCTTCATCCGTTATGGACAAAGAGCTTTAGCTTAGAACTAATTGAAAATAAAATTAAAACTAATAAAACTTATTGTCCCTATCCATCATATGTAACTGTCGGCGGAACATTGGAGAATAGTTGTTCCGTTGGCTCACATAAGCTCTTAGTTAGATATTGGCTTAGCCAACTAGAATAGAATAACAATGGATTTATATACATCCAGTTGTCTTTGCATCTACTCGTCACGTACGTGATACATAACCCATCCAGCACTAATGAAAATTGGAATATTTATTTAAATTTATGTCTACAGAGCACTAGTTACAAACAATGCCTAGTTGCTGAGGGGTCATGGCGACTGTTTGAAGTTAGAATAATTGGAGCTATCAAGTGGGCCACGTTGTCAATACACACGTAACTACAAATTCTGTACTTAGTTTCTCGTCGATAGTTCCTTGAATCAATGCGCTCTACAATCTCAATGACTTAGGGGTCATCATTTCCTTCATAAAAACAGGCTTAAATAGATGTTGGGTCCGTCCTGTCACGTTAAAGATTTCAAATTCAAAACAGGCTCAAACTCTTTCACTTTTCTCTATCCTTAGATATATCGTACATTCACTTTAAGACTCATTAAGCTTAGCATAGGGCCCGGGCTGAGCTCATGCGAATCTATAATTAATTGGCAAATTAAGATTGTATACATGACGACTCGACTATCAACCGTGAATAATCAGAGCCACACACATTTTAAGTTATTTTAATAATTAGATTTGATTTTGATTTCATTTGACCTGATCCAGCGCCCTCATGAAATTTCAGCATATATTCAGAATGTTTGCCGAGAATCCCTCGAGTTCCCCATCTTCCGAGATAGTTGCAAGAAATTTCCCTGTCGTCTTTACTAGCCTTGGCCAGCGTAGATTAGAGTAATTCTTGGCTCGACAGCTATTACATACACCTGATGCATTTGATTTATAGACAACCATCTGCTCCTTAGCTTTATTACTATTCAAGCCCTGCGTTATCCTCGCAAATTGCGCGTCGTAACAACAAGAAAAAGCATGCAGCCTCAATCTCACGAAATGTAAAAACTGTTGGAATAGTGGATTCCAGAGACAAGACAGCTGATAGTTCCTGATAATTATTGATGAGTGTCTAGCTTGTTGGTTTTTATATTATCTCTACGTTGGAATACCCATTGTCGATGCTAGTAGTCTCAATAATAAGTAGTCCCGACCGACTGGTATTTGGCAAACGGAGGTTCCGCACGTCCTGTACTAATGCTATTTACTGCTGTTGTCCGGAGATTTGTATTGTTTAGATCTTAATTGAGTATGGGGCTATCTTGCTACGACAATATCAAAGGTACAGAAGGAATAAGTAAAGTGCAGGTGACACAATAACCATCGCAATGGTTGTATGGTGCAGTGGTATATTGTGCTAATCGATCTGCCATGTAAAGTCTGGATAGCTTGGACATATATCCCACTCGAGACAGTAGAACGCTGGTTCAAGTGCGGCAAAACATGACCACTTTTCTCGCGGCGCTGGTTTACATGGATGGCGAAGGCATGCTTGCATAACCAAAGAATATGAAATTCCATTTGGTTGGTACGTACGGAGGAGGGTCTTTTTTTTTAAATTCATAGTATATTCAGCTGTATTGCTATGACACTGTTCCAACAAATAAAATATATTTCGTCCCACCTGAATGACCGGACCAGCTCAGACTTCACCTATGTGTTGAATCATACCAAGCCTGGCCGTTTGGAAACCCGCTGTATACACGCCGTAGCGCAAATTCCTCCTCTGTACACGTCCCGATCCTATCATGACCATCCTTATTAGGGCATGTGTAGGCTACCCATGTTCAGCAGAGTGATCGAATGCACATCTTTTTATCATCCATGACTGCCTGAGCTTCCTTCTGCCAACGCCTCTCATGAACTTATCAATGGCTAGTGTGTTGGTGCAATATCCTAACCCTCTGGTAGGAAGCGCGCGAATAAAGAAAAGTACGGATATGGTTTAGATGGTCTGCTCAGGGCGCGCGCGCGCGTAGGGAAGGAAGAGTGATGACCCAGGCCGAAGTAGTTTAAATGGACTTTCAAGTGATACGTTTGAAATTAGTGCGCGCAAAATACTAATGTCTCAAAATCACCTGTAACACGTGAGGTGCCTGAATCCATCTATATACCCCTTCCTCGCCACTCTTTACAGCGCCAAACGAGGAATTCGTTAGAGTGTTTTGGGGGGAGGGATGGAATCTTGATGAATGACATTAAAAGGGTTGAGGTAGACGTATTAGTCATGCGCAAGCTTCTCGCTGAACCCTTCTATTGGGAATGGGCATGGAAGTCTCAAGAATCACTGGAGCAGGACTAGTGGCTCAGCGCACGTACGTGTAGAAAGCCCGTCTAAAGTTCAGCAGGAGCCGATTCATGTGGTTGGAATCCTTGGGGCTATCAAGCAGGTCATGTTGTTGATAGGCGTGACAACAAATCAAGCACCAAGTTTCACATCGGTAGTTTCTTCAATGAGTGCGCACCGCAACCTCGTGGCTGATGTGTAACTGTTTCTTTGACATCAATAAACTGAACTCACTACAACAAATTCTACACGTACCTCCCGGTACTCGTTGTTTTCGCTCATCAGAATTCACATTCACCAAGTCCTCGGCCACAGTTAGCCCTCACACATACACACGTACGCGCCCGTGGAAATGCAAAGACCCGCAGGAAAACCCCGACAATCTAGATTCTCGTCATAGTTGAGAGATTAGAATAGCTGGGTATGATGGCAAGCATGAAAAAGATCTCTACAGGTGTAGGATCCCGATTTTTTGAAAGGTAGGTCCTAAATCGAAGAGTACCATGCGCGCGCGAACTTTCCCGCGAGAGTGCAAGCATCTCTATAAACACCGCCATCGTTGGATGGTGCGGCGATACATCATCTGCGCTGGACTCCCAAGCAGAGCCTGAATAGCCCTGATACCAATCCCACTGTTGGAAGACTTCCTTTGGAATCTTTGAGGCAACTCAATAACGGTAAATTCTTCCATACAAATCTTCTTCCCCTCCATGAGGGAGCGTTATGAATGAAATCCGAGGCATGAGTGCTCCTTTTGTATTAAATTGGGTCACCTAGTGGGTACTTTTTCTCTGCTATTGTATCATTGCTAGATAGCTGCATACGCAATTAACATTTATTGCAAAAACGTAAATATTAAAGAGGCGGCGTCAAAATCCAAGTGCTTGGACATCAATCATCTGACATCTACTTTTGTAACAATTAATAATAATTTTGCACTTCTGAAACTTGGAGAGCAGCCACATTTTACCAAAGTAGAGAGTCTGGACGGCAAAAACTGAGTTTTCAAGGCTCACCATTCTTCCTACACCGTAACCTCACAAGGGCCCAAAGCAGTTTGGCAATGCAAATACGAAGTGAGCACATGGGGCTTAACTCGTATTTACACAGAAGAAACGTACCCGGAGTATTAAGTCCAGGTTGTCCATGCGGCTACCAATCACAGAACCCAAAGCACATGATTATGTCCTGCCCCCAATGGTCAAATGGTAGAGCTGAGATCTGGAGACAAGCCAAAGATCGATCCTATGAAGCGATGTTAAATAATCCTGGAGATACAAAAAGGATAACACAGTGGATCCTAAACCATGGTTGGATAGAGCAATTCCAGATGACAAAAGCGGTCGAAATACTGCTGAGGGAAAGGAAAAGGTCAAATAATGCTGGGGGAGGATAGAGATGATCTGGTTAGTTTACATGGATGGCACTATAGTGTAACTGCGCTTCCTGAAGAAAATATGTGAGGACTATAGACAACAAATAGAAAGGTGTGGGAGGTTTTCACCATAAAGGTTTCCTCCCGGGTAAATATTATAGACTGTAGACACCTGCATGGGCCCATATGGCGCCAAATCAGGATAATGAAATCAAATTCAAATTCAAATAATTTTGCACTTGTTCCTACGTCATCGTAATCATGGTTATCGGACAGGCTACAGCATCCTTGATCAATGCATCTTTGAACAGATAAACTATGTCTTACTATTCGACACCCGCTTGAGACGGAAGATGGATAATTCGAATCCAGCAGTGCTAAATCACATTGCCCTCAGTGCTAGTGTTTATGAATCACAAAAGCATGCTTGGATACCCAGAGGCTTTAAACCTACTCCGATGTGTGCACGAGTCTTTAGTGTAAACTAAAAAAACCGCACGGTGGTAGTTGCGAATGAACTCCAGAGTATGAGTGTTTCTGAGTGCAAAAGAGTCATCCAATGTGCTAATACAGCACTGATCATGCGTCCTGGCTAGATAGCTGAAAACACATTAAATGATGTAAAAGAGAGCCTTTTGAGATCAGTTGCCCATCTCAAGTCGCATCGGATGCGAGGCTTTCGCCTGGCACGTTGTTTTTACAATCAACCCAGCCAATGTGATATCCCCAATCGCTCCAGCTTCTAATGGAAATTTGCATGCCTGTTCCCTCGCAAAAAAAGTCGTGTTAGAGATTTTGGGAGAGTTCAAGGGGAGGCTAGGAAGTTGGGGCACGCCCTTTGACATACACGGGTCTGCTGCAACTGGCTGGCTGGCCTCGTTGAACGCTTCAGAAGGATAGCTATGTCTTCAGATTTAGACCTGATTATGGTAGCGGGAGAGCCTGCAGCCAGTGGTTTCTGAGACTATTCCCTGCAGCTACATAGCCGCAAATGGTCATCATAACGTTGACAAGAGGCGAGATGATGACGAAATATCAGCTCCCCTAGTCTATGCTCAAACGAGAGCCTGTGAGATGGCACTGCTGGAAAAATGTCGTGAAGGAGGTATAGATACTGCCGGCTTATAGGTAGAAAACCCTACACGTCATGATGTATAATAGACTAGATAGAACCATATTCGCAATTTACTGCTCCTAGATCTTGGAAGGTTTCGTCAATTGATCGATTTTCGAGTAAATATAGGGGTCGTAACCCACCAATGCGGCTGATATCTTGGAGCCCTTTGCATACAGCGCCACCTAAACTTGAGAGTAGAGTGTACAGCCTGTAGAGTCACTTCTATTTTCTACCTTCAACAGTCTACCTTGGTATCCCATACTCATCTCCACTTTTTGATCCTACTTGCAATCTGCATTATTGCCGTCGCGATATGCTAGCTGACTGGACAGAAGTCTCGGCGTATGTCAGAGTAGAGCTTGACCGGACTCGCGACGTGGGGGGAAGAAAAATTGTGTCGGTCCACGGGTGTAATCTGTAGGTGGTGTTACTTCTTGTTCGAGGCCATATCGCGTCGGCAAATATCCTCCACTATCCCCCTTCAACGGCGCGAAAGCTACTAGGTTCGGGCCTCCCTTGATATCGACATCAGGACGGGGTACCCAGAAATGGCTTTTTTCCGAAACGCTTGGGGAAAGCGTCCGGCCGGGCGCTATAGACTCGGCGGTAATGTTTGATCAATCTTGGCCATGAACCTTCGTGACGGAGAGGACTGCTCGGCAATTCGGGTAATGAATATTGGTTGGACTGTTGTCGGAAGCATGGACGAAGGGCCGGACGGCTAGGATGTTCTCCGGAGACGGATGGGGAAAGAAGGAAGAGTAGTTGTCTGGTAAAGGGACGAACAATCGAATAGTTGATATGGAAGTCTTGCCACGTAATTTCAGGCGGCTCGTGCCCTGGTGCCATGGATTGCAGATCGGCCGACTTCAAGACAAACACACTCCCCGGGATCCGAATGAGCGAGCGCGCGAGCGATCCCGCATTTTCCCGAGACCCTTGCGGGCTTCATGATCATCGTAATTTGCTTGATCATTCGTACCGTGGCCAGGCCCTACTGTGGCCATCAGGAGAGACGAGTCTGAGCGCATCGCCGACGACGTGGGCCAGCGAGCGCGCCCCGTCTGAATGCCATCCGCAACATCGTGGCCTCAGCGAGCCACCATGACTGCTCGTCACAGCGTCGGCCCTGGCAGGTCTATTGCATTCTGCTCACCGAGTTCCACGAGACAAACTCGTCCGACCGCCGTGTTTCACCAAGTGGATGTGTCGCTCTCGTCGAGCGATAGACCCATCGGCCTCCATCCCAAAGCCCCTTCCTCGGAGACGCGCATTTGACTTGACTTGCCTCTCATACCACTCGCGCGCAATCTCTTCTTCGTCCGGCCTCTGCATCGTTTCAATCGTGCGCATCTCCCATATGCGCGCTTGCAAGTGAGCGGGTGCTGCTATTGCTGGCCCGACCTTCGACCATCAGTCTACCCCAAATACTAGTCTTTACCACTGCTGCACCTGATGTGGCATGCCGATTCGTGAGCACGCGTAGGCCGATGGGGGCCAACAGACGCACGAAACTAGACTATTGACATGGCTTGAAAGTGTACGTCGAGGGAATTTGAAGTTTCCGGCTTTTTGAGGCATTGATGGCATAATTGCGCCTTACTAGCCAGAAATGAATAAGACTACTTGTAGTTGAGAAGCTGCCTTTGCTCGCAGCCAATCTGCTCAACCTAGACTTCAAAGGAGCGCATTTTCTCGGTGACATGGCCATAGGAACTACAACTGCATCCCGAGGTTTCCAAACCAGGTGACCAATCGGGCATGACTCTCGACGAAAAACCGGGAGTAAACGGAACTCAAATCATGTCGATATGGGATCTCATAGCACCAGGGTACCACTCCAAATTGGCTCCGCTCATCCATGCCCCGACTCCGCCTAGGGCTAACTTTTAAGTCCTACGTACTTCAGAAGATTACAAGGCATGCTTTACTAGCACAATGGCCTGACAAACATTTGGACCTTTTCCCATGCTACCATTCCCAATCAACTAGATGCGCGTAGGGTGCGTATCGGAGAAGGAATAACGTACGACGTACAGTCTCTTACGGGTGACAAAGGTAAAATTGTCAAAATGACTGGGGTTAGATCCCTGTACATTTTGCCTTATTTGGTATGATCTTCATGCAGGCCCATGTCTAGTTATTCGACTAGTTATGCAAGCAAGGGGCACTATCCAATGACATTCCGTGAAAGTCTAAATTATGGGGATGGTTTTGAACTCAATGGGAAAGGTACAATAGTCCTCAGTTGAAATTCAAAATTGAAAAACGTCAGTCGATAGTCTCTAAAAATGCACATCTATTTCAAAAATTATTGCTCTGTATTAAAAAAGTCTACATCAAAGCCCTCAGTGTGGCTCGCAACTAAAATGAAAGCGTAGTACATGTTTTGTGTGCCTTCTCCATCCTAATACTTTGTGTACCCTCCATTTGCCTTTATCACTGCTACACATCTTTCGTGCATGCTGCCAACTAGTGACAATAGCTCCTCTGAAGATATAGAGTCCCATGCATCCTGAAGCAATGTCTTCAACGTGGCAGAGCGCACAAGCCTGACCCCATTTTTCTCTGGACTATTTACCTGAATGTGGTTTTTCAAGATATTCCACAATGACTCAATCGGGTTCAGGCCCGGAGAGTAAGGTGGCCATCTAATAGGCGTTATTCCACCTCACGCAGCGCCTCAATTGTTGAGTACGCTTTGTGACATGGTGCGTTGTCGTGCATGTATAAAATTTCTGGATTTTCCGAGTGAAATTGATTCAAAATTGGCAAAATCCTTTCACAAAAGGATGAGGCCCTCATTGATCCCCAATCCTTCTCCCAGACTAGGAATGGGCCTTTTTGTGATCCATAAAATGATCCCCAAAACATCCAGATGTTCCCATGAGCATGGCGAGCCATAATACAAGTCTCATCAAACTCATCATCAGGCTAAACTCTGCTGTTAGTAAAAGGAAGATTTAGATAGAATTTAAACGTACTTTTCTTGTGACACGAGGTTTCATATGACAATCACCCGAAACCCAGGTTTCATCAGTCCACAGTATGCGACTCCACTGTTCATCGCTCCAATCTAAATGTAATTGGGCGAACTCCAATCTTTTCTGTTTGTTCACTGCGCTTAACGGAGGCTTCTTCCGAGCAATGCATCTGCTGTAGCCTCTTTTTTTGAGTGCATTAGAAATTAGACGTTCACTGCATCCCCAGTGGCTGAAGGGCCCCATGGCTAGTTCCAAATAGCACATCTGCCGATTTTCAGGTGACTCCCGGACGAATGCTTCAAGGTCATCAACTTGTTCTGCGCTTAATTTTGGTAAGGGTCCTTTGCGAGACATAGGATTCTCAGTCTCTCGAGCACACGCAAGTTGTACTTGCCTTACTGTGAAGCCAAGTTTGTCGGATATATTTTGAAGTGTCAAGCCAAGTCTTCTTATTGCTCTTATTTCTATACATTGATCGCGAGTTAGATGCTTGCGAACTTTAGTTTATGAAGCAGATTTTTGGAGAGACATTTTTTGCTAGAATGGAGGATGAATCGATAGTGGTGAGAAGTTTCAGTTATTGTGCAGGCTTGGCAGCCAAAAATGTCGTTGAAAATGTGTTTTTCTAAGCGATTATTAGAAGAAGACGATTGGACCATACTTCATGGCGAGCGGGGTAAGGAGGAGAGACATACTAACCTATTACGAGCTAGCCCAACTGCACCTACAGGGCTAATCCCTTCAACGACCCAGTTTGAAGTTTTACCTTTTGGAACCTAGAGGCACTGTAGAACCTGGCCTACAGCTCACCTTGAAGTCAACCGACTAGTAAAGACGACTAGGGTATGCCTGCCTGTACCTACTGATGATTGCCTGTAGCGCCTAGAATTATCATATAACACCGCCGGTGTTCTGTAGTAAGCCGTCTCAGTCGGCTATACAATTTAACATTTGTAGCCTGCTGCTCTTCATGATTGGAGGCTCCTTGCATGAATAACTGACTTACGAGCAGTTACCGAGACAAATAGCCACGTGCTGCAAGTTTAGCTCCTACGGCACTGCTAATGTACCGCTATAAGCCTCATCGCTAGGACTCTCAAAGGCTATCCGTCTTGGGTCCGTGTTCCGCTGGGCTAGTCACTGGGTACAGGGTGGCATTAGGTCTAGTGACATGGCTTCTCATTGGCTACCTATACGATCTTGACGAATATCATTCCACTATGATAACAATCACATTCAGGACTTGTATCTTGGGTGGTGGCAGTGCATTGTTTCCGTAGCCCATTTTTCTACAATCTGTCAGGATTACCAGATGAATTTAATTGATCATGTAAACACACAATTTTTATATTAGTTGTACATGGTCTGTCATTAATAATTATACGTTCTATAAAGTCCCGCTGTAGCATTAAATTATATGCTATTTGTCCCAACCTCCCAACGCCTTACTGCCGTGTTGTTGCCGGCACAATTACATGTTCTCTAGGAAAATTCGTGTGCAAGTAGTAAAGAATTTAGTTAATCAAACTCGCTAAGCATACTGATATTCATAAGGGCGCGAGATTTTGGGCTATTTCGAAAATTTTCTATCATGAACAGCTTATTACCTTAAGCTGCTAACTGGTTGTTATGAGGTCCTGAAAGCAGTTATGTGAAGAGTAGACAGTTTGAACTTATTGAGTTATATTTTTCCGGATGTTTAATAGAATCAATTCGTTGTCCTCGTTGGAAGGTATCTTGGATAGTCCGGTCAGTGAAGGATTGTTCCTGGGTAATGTCTCATTCGATAAGCTTTTGGTTCTATAACTCGCTCCCGTAGGTGTTGGAGTAAGGAACAATGGGAGGTTTCATAAGAGGCTGCTCCTGTTTTTTTACTACATTAAGTCAATACTTTTCATCCGTGTAAATTTACCAATTAAGCGTGATTCATTGCCAATATGGTCGGTACGTGGATAGAACTTACCAACGTTAGCCTGGCTTTCAGAAAGACGTTGCGCCCTTCTTCTGAAAAATAGTAGACCAAGTGCTAGTATCGCTGCGATCCCGAATATACCGGCTACCATACCCCCCATTAACTTAGCAAGGTGATCATGCGAATTGTTGCCAGTAGTCATCGATAGCGAAGTATGATCGGGCATCATGGAATTCGAGCTAGTAGGAATGGAAAGAAATACAGGCTATCGCTCCTATTAGTGTGTGCTGAAATCGGTAGGGTTAAACTTACAGGACGGGTGCTTGTTATGAATGTTGAGCTCCCCCCAGCCAGATTAGTGGAGGACGATGATGTTACTTCAGCTGAGCTACTGAGTGTACTTTCTGGGGAAGAACTATTTTGTGATGAGGCTGCCGAGGTGCTTGACACTAGTGACGTTTCGGTCGATGAAGATATTGTTGGTTGTTCTGAATTAGTTACAGTTGTGATAGAAGTGGCTATCTCGTTGAGGATAGTAGTTGATATGGCGACAGAGGTTGAAGTAGTGGTGAGAATCGAGGTTGAAACCAATATGTATACGTCTGTCGCAGTAACGACCTGGGTTGACCATGAGGTGGCTTCCAATACTGAGACGGGTCCGTTTACAGCTGCATTTTCGGCTTGAGGCAGCCAAGCTGCAGATATTATAGAATCAGGAGATGTTGGAGGCGCGCCTGGGTTTGTCGATGGAGAAACGTATGGTTGACCATTTTCTGTTTGTGCGATAGGTCCTCCTTCCATGCTGATAAAAATCGAATAACTCAAATCTTTTTTGACAAAAGTCGCACTGAACAGGCCTTAGTTTAGATGGTTATTGCTCGTGTGCCGGAATATATATATGTGATGCTAATCTGAAAGAGTAGTTATCCTGATCATGCACGTTCGGAATGACAGCTATATTAGTACTTTTGATTTAGTTCACCACCCGCGCGCGTTTGTTTTTATCGAGACCCCAGTAATTTGTCTTGTGGATTCTGATCTGTGCCAAAAATTGTGATACAAATAGACATAGCTGTCACCTTAGCGCTTGCAGTCAAGGGTGAAGGGGGTGCTCAAAAGATCTGCTTAGTGCCCAAGCTTTAATGCCTGGCCAATGTCATGGTTTCGAAACTGATGCATAAAATTGTAACAAAATGTAGGTCGATCTAGCGAAATATAAGTCCTCAGGGGTCTGTGAGATGCATTCCAATAGTCCCATACTCCCAGTCTCCTTTGGTGGCAATAGCGAGTGGCTAGGCGGCTTATTTTCGTGTTTGCAGGGCTATGCCCTGTTATTTATGAATATGCCTGCCTGGGTCTGACAACTCGACGATCATCCTACTTGAGGCGCCTACTCTGGTGCTAGCCTTGTGTATCTCTTCGGTTAATAGAAATCATGTGCCTGTGTCCGCATAATGCAGTTCTGGAAAACGAGCTCCCACGAGAAAGTTGACAATTGTTTCTCGCAATCGAATTTTGAGAAGATTGTCCGTGAGGGCAACGAATCGCTTCCAATTCTTTTGTCGCCTCTCGAAAATCTCTGTCAATCAGACTAAGACCAGTAGGATGCAGTTTTGTAGCCATGTTCAATTTTATGATCTTGTCATGTAGATCACTACCCTATATAGCACTTTTTTCTGGACGTCCAATGACGTAGTTTATGTTGGGCTTCGATAAAAGGATATTAAAACCTCTTGGATCACCTATAATATGTTTTTCGCCATCTCCCCGCGTGAAGGGTGATAAGTTCCCATGATTCGGACCAAACTTCGGATGGACGCGTTAAGATAATCGGGGATTGGCTCTGAAACGTTAGCTGGCCATACTATCTTAAAGCTCCGACCTGGATAATGAAGCTCCATGTACGGAAGACTTGCTAGTAATCGATCGACAGAGGAAATCTTCCTGATTGCGGTTGTGATAGGAGGCATCGAGAGACGGCTACATGCTGGGTGACTACCGTCGGCAATTACTTCCATGAAACAAACTAATTGTTTTGTGAAATGATCTGTGGAGTGCCTAAAGATTTCGTCGGCTAGCTTTTCTTGTCGGGATCAATCTGTTGCCGTTATGACGGATTCGCTGAAACAACCTCAGGGATGGATAACTGTACTGTGAAAATAAACATTAAATGCCTAGTATCCAATCTCTGATACAACATACGTACATCAAGGATGAATTGATGTGGCTCCAATGATAGAGGGGCAACAATTGTACGATTTCGGCCAAAAATAGAATCACAAATATCGTGATCTGTTCTCACGTAAAATGCAATTGAACGACTAGATCAGACGTATGGGCCGTAGAATCACAAGGCGTCCCTTACTTGAGTCACGGTGACGTCACTATATTCCGCTTAGATGTAGTGGTCCACCAACGCCACATCGAAAAAAATAAGACAGCCAATTTAAGACCACGGGAACATCTACTCAGTTCGCGTCATGATAAGAAATTAATGTTAATACAATATTTAATCATCAAGTTGACTCTGCTACTCCTATAAGCGCTTTTCTAGAAGTAATTATATTTTTAGTCTATAACTACAAAGGACAGGTAAGTCCTCTGCCTACAAGCTGAGCACACTACTTATAGCAGTATATCTCCAAGACATTCTTAAACATCAATTACTATAGCATTACTTCTCAAAAGAGTATATTTGATCAAAAACTTGGAGACTTTTGCCTTTCATCTACACCTCATTTCAGCCAACGAAATGATGGTAACGTGCAGGCGTATGGTAGCCGGAGAAACCCTTAATGAGTACTATGGGTGAGGCAATCCTAATAGTTACATTGGGAATAGATACGAAATCAAAACTATCTATCTGAAGCGATTTGAATGGCTGGGCGGTCAATAATTAATTTGACATCAAATCAGGGCCTGATGATTGACAAAAAGACGAATAATAATATGACTCGTCGTGTGAAGATAGAAGGCGAGAAGGAGGAGGGCAAGACTGAACAACTGTACGCGGTGACCTCTAGAACCTGGGAGTGAAATATTGTCCCAGAGCCAAGTTCAGTCAAATTTCGCAATATCAAAGAAGTTGGCCCACGAGGCAATGACTCAAATTACTCCTCCACGTCGTTTTTTCGCTCCTAACGAGTTTGAATCCTACCTAAGTCTCATCAAGCCTACAAGTACGACCAATTACATCCTCATCCTCGTACCAATGACCATACCACTCTTCAAACTTCTCTGGACTCAGTTGACCACCAAATACACGCCCACGCCGATATTTATACCCGACGAAGGAAGCAAAGCGTGGCGCACAAATCTGGGAGACAGTTCTTTGGGGTGGACGTGAGAGTATTCAGGATAAGTTCACAAGATGATGCGAAGGAAGGATATTACCTTGAAGGGCGTGAAATCCCGAATTTTTGTAAGGCGTTTTACGAATTGAGCTTTGTGCGCGCCAAGAATTTGCTTGCGAGAGTGAAAATGACACTATAAAAACAAGCAAACGATGGAAGGTGTTGTGGTCCGCCTTCTAGTGGTGTTCTCTGGTATAGTTTGAGTAGCCTGGGCACCTACTACACTTGGGAAGGAGACGCCTCAGACCATATTTCGCGCGTAGAAAAGTTGAATGATGATGGAGGCATGTCTGGATAGCTCAGGGTTTTTGAGATGTTCCTCTGGATGGGTATTCACGGATGAGAGTTGAATTGGGGTGAAGAAAGAGCCACCATAACTTCGCAGTGGTATTTGCAGATGAAATCTGAGGCATGGGTGCCCTTCCCTTACGTTGAATCATCTATTCTATAATTTTCTTTGATATTGTGTCATAGCTAGATAGCTGCATACGCAATTAAAATCTGATGCAAAAAAAAGGTGAGGAGGGGGATGAAACTCAACACCTATCAGTTGTATCCCCTACAAACCTCTAGCTCTAACTGTAGAGTCTGCAGAGTCGAGGTTGAGTTACGCCTGATCAACTTTGGGCTGAGTTATCTCTCCATCCGTCAAAGATACGTTTCCAATAACTCATAAGACGACCACGACGACGATAATGATGCTGGAAATGAGGAAAGACAATGCGGTACCAAACGCTTCAATGGTAGTTAGAGAAGCTCTCGTTATACTACAACATGTGCTACACGACGGCAGGCAAACAAAAAGCTCATGAAAGCACAGTAAAAAACCCTTCCGCCCTCAATAAAAGCTGATTTCGACTCATCAAAAATATCGTCCCTACTAATCTATACCTCCGAATCTGTTAGCCAGGAGGGTATCTGAAATACATGAGTTACTCAATAACCTCATGCCCACAACGACTTTTGGATGCTAGGCGAAGCTCCTACACAACAGTCACTCTTGACCAAGACTTTTCTAACATCCTTTCACGACCCTCGGTTTGTACTGCGGCATGAATCAGGTGAAGAGGGAGGAAGCGGCTAGGAAGGTTGAGAGACGCTCTTAGGTATACACAGGTCTGCTGCGCAAGGCTGGACGGCCTCTTCGTCATAGGAGTCCTGCACCGGTGGTTTTTGAGACTTTTCCGTGCAGCTACATACCTGCAAATAGACATCGTTTCGTTGGCTGGAGAGGGGAGATAATGACGGGATAACAGCTTCTCTTAGTGTGTACCCGAATGAAGACTTGTGGGGGTATTACTGCTGGAAAGAAGTCGTGAGGGAGGCAAAGGAGGGATTACACTACGCGAATTAGAGATACTCCCAGCCTGTAGACAAAGAGAGTGTTGTAAAGGTAAGAGCTTACGGAGGTTAATTGGCAGAAGGTTTACGGATGATTATCGATGAATCAATGTGAACTGCTGATATATTTGATATTCAGAACTATGAGGACTTAGGAAGTTTAAAGCGCTAATTATATACACATCTGAGGTAGCCAGACTCTCGCTTTATTTACCCAAAACAGTACCACGGAATATTCTAGTCTCTTCCATCTGGCAGTACAATCTAGAAACACTTTCTATACAGTGCTCCATTGTTCCTCTACTCATCATGGAGCCACCTGGAAAGTTCTTCCTTCACCCTCAGTGATCATTACCCTCGTGCATCGTAATCCTAGCCATCACCAGCACAACAGAGAGCCTACATGTTTTTACACAGTTATAGTCTCGATAATACAATAAATTTTAGAAAAAATAAACCGGATTTTTAGGTTAGAAGAACAGGTCACTGTGAACAGATTTGATTAGCCTAGGGATGGTAAAGATATTGTAAATGCAGTAAAAAGCACCATAGGATTGAAGAGTGATTAATTGCGCAACACATATACACATGTCAAATTCTTGTCCATAATTACCAATCCCCGCACCCACGTACACATCATCCATCTCTGTTACCCAACTCAATCCAGTGTATCAACGTTAGTTGCTATTATACGGTATGTTTGTATAGATCGACAACGAAAAAGAAACGTCGCAATGGCCGAGTGCCACAGATTTCTGTGTACCAAAGAAAAGCACTATCTATCCTCCCGGTCTTTTTGAAAATTATTCTTAATTCGCGCCACGGGAGAAATTGATGGTCGATTTAAGCTGATAAAGTAGCCCTGATAAGAATTCTA
This sequence comes from Blumeria graminis f. sp. triticale, assembly GCA_905067625.1. NCBI lineage: Eukaryota > Fungi > Ascomycota > Leotiomycetes > Helotiales > Erysiphaceae > Blumeria > Blumeria graminis. The sequence continues at coordinate 5,794,403 of LR898472.1, read as the reverse complement.
CGTATTAAACTAGCTAAGGCCGATTAACCTTTGTCATCTATAATTTTTGAGGGTCATAGACTCATTGAAAATAAAAGACCTCCTGGCTGTCGTAAAATTTGGTTTTAGGGTGATTTAGAATGAACAAGTAACAGCGCTGTGTGAAAATTTGATAGGTAAATATTTCCTAAAGACCGGGCTTGGTCAGATTTTGTAAGATAGATGAGGTTTGCCTACGACGATGATCTATTATTCCCAATTCGATTGATTTCGAATAAGATTTCGTCAGAACTGCAAGCATGAGCTAGTACATCCTCGTTTCAACAAATAGACTAGTCGTAAACACAGTCTCTGGCATCACCTAGCTTCCAAGCACACGCTCACCACATCGTGAAGGTCTGCAGGCATCATCCGGGCTGGTCTCCCTTAAAGGGTACTTGTAGCTTGGACATTTCTCCCACTTGAGACAGAAGAGCGCTTGTTCGAATCCAGCAAGATTCGACCACATTTCTTGCCTTGTCCATCTGCATGGATGGTGAGGGCATGCTTGAATAGTTAAAGCTTCTGAAACTTCCAATTGATAGATTCTCACGGAGAAGGGTAGAAGGACGCGTGTAAACAGACACACCTTATATTAATATCTGCGACTTAAATCTAGAGTATGAGTGACTTTAAAGTCAAAAGAGTCAAAGATGTGCACGAATCACTGGTCGCATGCCATAACTAGATGGCTGCGTACACCTCAAGTGATCTAAAAAGTAGGGCCAATTCTCAAGAGATAGGATAAAGACTCTCATCCAGTGGTGTCACTATAGTGGCACGTGATGGTTATTGTATTGACATATCCTCTTATTTCGTCATTAGGCATTTTCCTATTTTGTACACAATCCAATCCACTAGATTTGACCTCGTCAATATATCTTCCTACACCGTGACACCAATCTTATTCTGACAGACTTCGAGGTGAGGGTTGAAGGTTAAAAGGGTTACAACTGAAAGATTTGATATTTTATCAGCCTTTGCAACAATTTCTTTGTCGGTAGTTTATACGTGGTGTTTAATAGTTTTCGCCGCTTAGATGTGACTGGTTATAACAAGGTTGAAGTCCACTTCATCTACCGTTGTCGCAAAGAGTGATTCATATGTCACCGTCAGTACTCGAATGGTTGCATACAATCTCTGTGATTAATTTACAGGCTCGCTGTGATGACATCTGATCCTCTTCCAATCGTTCACAACTAACAAAATGTAAACTTCAAAACTCAACTATAGTCACATACCAGAATCACCTCTCATGATCAAAAACCCGTGGAATATCTGGACAGGTAGATTGAAGAATCTTTTTGATTTTTTATTGTGCTACTCGAATCTATGACTATCAAGTTCAATAGGCTCCTTTCCCCTTTTGTGTGAAATAATGCGCCTTCTCATTTCAATGACCACACCCTCATCGACTATTCTCAGGACTCAGGTGGCCCCTGAATACATGCCCACGATGATACGAATATTAGTATAAGAACAAGAATGGTGGCGCACAAATCTAGGAGGCACTTCTTTTGGATGGGCGAGAGAAAAATCAGGGCAAGTTTACAACGTGTTGTAAATAATAGGAACTATCTCGACGAATGTGAGATTTCTGTTGGTGAATTATGAGATTTATATGGGGGTTCACCTGTTCTTGATGATTCGTAACTATATTCCCTATCTCTCCATGACTACAAAATCTCCTCTATTCCACCCAGAACATATATTCCAGCAAGCTGACTGCCATGGATTCCACTAGCCAGTTTAGGTCACATGACTGTAATACTCAGCGACAATATCTAATTTCGACGAGATTTACAAATTGAAGAAATTTGTGTGTGCCAATCCTTCGATTTCGACAGTGCACCTAACACTGTAAAAACAAGCCAACGATGGAAGGTGCTGTGGTCCGTCTCCTGGTGGTGATGTCTTTTATGGTTTGAGTTGCTTGGGAACTTATTCCACTTGGAAAGGAAACACCTCAGACCACATTTCGCGCGGAGAAAACTAAATGAATAATGGAGGCATGTCTGGATAACTCAGGGTTTTCGAGACGTTCCCTTGGGTAGGTATTCACTGATGAGGATTCATTTGGGGCGAAAAGCCGCCATAACTTCGCAGTGGTACTTGCAAATGAAATTCGAGGCATAAGTGCTGTAATTTCAAATTGAGTCATCTATTCTTTATTTAGTTTCTGATATTGTGTCATAGCTAGATAGCTGTATACGAGTTTGAAACTCGGTGCGAAAAAAAGCAAATGAAAGCCAGGATCTCATAATCCTGCGTTCCAAGAATAAATTGTACATGAATGTTGGTCTCCCGTCGACTCTTATGCTCAACTGATGGTATTAACTGAAGAATAAAAGACATTTGAGGAAAAATAAGAAATGAGTATATTAGTTGCATCACTCTAAGGCCCTCTGGCTTTTGTTATAAGACTCCGTTCCAGCCAGACCTGTATTTGAAGGAAATTATTGACAGGCAGCCAGTAAGTAAATGCATGACCTCCCTCTGCTGAAGCAAGAGCTGAAGATATTCTGAGGTAGAATTCCGCGCTCTACGGAGCTGAGCCTAGTATTACACGAGGTAGTAATTGAAAAAGTGGTTTGGGGACTTACCATCTCCGCATGATCAGGTTAGAATAGCAATTTCGAGCTGAAACTATCAATCATAGTCTTCGAAAACGCCATGTCCAGACTGTGCAGGTAGGAGATATCTAAGTATGAATCGCCCTAGATAGGCGAGCTCAATGGTGATGTTAGTATTGGGTCTAGTACCTGTAGTTATGTAGATGTACGTTGCACTTACCAGCGTAGATTGAACAAGAACGTAATGTTACACAGCTAGTTGCCTTCGTGTGTACTTTTCACTTGTGTGATATAACAACCATCCAACACTTGCACTACAAAAGAATTATAACTCATAGGCAGTCTCAATGAATTGTCTCGTGGGCTACCTTTTTCGGTATTGCAGAAATTGACCGAACTTGGCAATAGCAGAATACTTTACTCCCAGGTACAGAAAGGATGTCACTGACAAGTTTTCACTATTTATACTACAATATTCTAGCTTGTTATCTGGTTCCAGATGACGACACATGCACGGTAAAGCTTGGCACTAATATAAGTAGCAAATCTTTGCAAAGATTACCACCCTGTGCGCCATGAAATTTGATACTAAGGGAGCTCGGAAGTCCGCTCTTGCTGGCGAAATGCACTTCAGCGAAATCTTTCCTCTCATCCTACGTTTGAGCGCCTAAACGACAAGTGATCGCGATAACTATGGCTTCTTTATTTGAGTTTTGAATGATGACCAATATCTTGGTTCTTCAATAGTCGTAGACTCAAATTAGAATTAGATGTAAATGTAATATCTTGGTTGCTGGGTAACATTTAATTTGACTATCTGAATCAAATAATGCTGCCCGAATTACAAAAACTTCTAGCCTCTGGGCAACAGGGCCCTAGAATTGTTGGTAAGATAAGAATTTTTATTATAGTCCCTTCTGAGTCTAAGACTATGAAGGACTTCTAGAATCTACCATCAAAATTCTGGGTAGAATTGTTGATGAAGCCGTAAGATAAATAGATTTTGCCTTGCTATGCATCACGACTCGTAAAGCTCCGACATATTATGATTGGTAAATGATTTGGGACTGTACATTTGCGTTGGAACAGCTAAGATAGTTCGTGGAGAGATATCTTCATTAATGTGTAGAAGTGAATTTTTTTTATGATTCATTTTATTGTCCTGTCTGAGTCTATGACTATGTAGGACATGCAGTTCCTTTCTGCCTACAGGCCAACAATACCTATCCTAGTAGTATATCCCCTCCTATGCCTCCCATACCGATGCCTTCAAACAGTACCACCACTCACAAGTCATCATTCGATCATACACTAAGAGGAGCCCTTTGGCCTTCATTATCTCCCCTCTCCAGCCAACGAAACCATGGCCGTTTGCGGGTGTATGGCAGCCGGGAAAAATCGCAAAAACCACTGGGTGCGGAGCTCTTCTAATACCGACATTAGGACTAAGTCCGGAGACATAGTGATCCTTCTGAAGCGTTCGAAGAGGCCGGCCAGCTGGGCACTGCAAACTTGTCTGTACCTCGGGAAATTCACTCTCTGCCTTTCTAGCCTCCTTCCAACTCCATCCCGAAGGTCGTGCTGAAATGTCAGAAAAGTCTTGTCAGAGCGTGATTTCTATATGGTAGCTTAGACCAACTTCTTTTATGCTGTCCAGGTCGTTGGGGAGTGCCGTTGACTCATCGACAAAAGAAGCTCTCCTGGCTAATTAGCCAAACCTTATTCTTGTCGCCCCCAAATGTTCCAAAGTTGAAAACCCCTTGAAAATATCGGTCCCAGCATGGTCTTCAGAGACCTGTTCTCCTTCTCGGTCCACATCTCAGCCGCCTGTTCTCCCTCAAGTTGTTTGTCCCATTAGAGCAACAACCCCCCATAAGCCAAGACCCAGGCCTTGTATTTTTCGACTTGATTTCCTCCTTGCGGGTATAAATAGCGTCGTAAATTTGTAGTGAGTGATGGCCAGTAATCAATGAGGTAAGACCCTGTTTGCAATTGGGGTGACGCATTTATCGGTCATTGAGGCGAGATGATTTGTGGTTAGATAGAGGTTGAGGACTCAGAAGACAACGGTGAGTGCTGCATGATTGGGAAGTTGTCAAAAGGAGATATGCATGTGTTTGCTCTCGACTTCGATTCGGATGCGATTCTTCTTGGCTATCTGTTGGAAATATTGCGCAATGAAATGGGCGCAATATTCATGGAACGAAAGTAGAAGTTGACTAAAAGAGTGTCATGTTCGGATTACAGCTAGTAGTGTGGAAAGAGTGCGCTACAGGTACAAGCATAAGCAACACGTAGCCTAAGCCACAGCATAAACGAGCGTGGCGCCATCTAGGCATTTGAAAATTCCTAATAATCTCCTTGTGCCCACGCCATACAGCCGCTCATATATCCAATAGGTAGCCTGAAGCGCTACCATGTTACCTATTCCAACCTCTTAGATACATGAGATCGTGTCGGGAACCTAGACGAAATGGAGGGCCCATACGTCAACAAAACTCCTTTATTTTGCATCAGATTTTAATTGCGTATGCAGCTATCTAGCTATGACAAAATATCAAAGAAAAGTATAGAAAAGATGCCTCAATTTACAAGAGAAGCACTCATGCATTAGATTTCATTTGCAAGTACCACTGCGAAGTTATGGTGGCTTTTTCTTCACCCCAGTTCAACCCTCATCCGTGAATACCCACCCAGAGGAACGTCTCAAAAACCATGAGCTATCCAGACATGCCTCTATCATCATTCAACTTTTCTCCGCGCGAAATATGGTCTGAGGCGTCTCCTTCCCAAGTGGAGTAGGTGCCTGTAAGGATTCTTGAGAAATCCCTCAGGCAGGATTTATGGGTTCCTTATTTAATCCCACTAGTCTTTATTGCTTAGCGAGGGCACCTATGTAGTTTTCATTTCCGAGTCTGATATCTTCACGCTTTGTTTTCTGTCTTTAGGAATAGTTACATTATTCTAATCACATCTCACTCTCGTCCTCTGCCAAACATAGTGACCTACTGTCACCTCCGGCCCCTCTATTTAGAACGACTCCCCGCTTTCCCTTTTACCACTTCTCTAGAAAGCCCTCCGCGTTACCACGAGGCGTCCTTCCTCAGTACATCCTACGCTACGCCCTCTCCTACGCCTCGAGTCCTGCGCCTAGTGAACCTGCGCCTGACAGTGCCCAAGCTACTCAGACTATACCGGAGAACATCACCAGGAGGCGGACCACAACACCTTCCATCGTTTGCTTGTTTTTGTAGTGTCAGCTGCGCTCTCGCAAGCGAAGATTTGGCGCACACAAAGCTCAATTCGTAAGACTCTTGCCAAAATTCAAAATGACACGCCCGTCGAATTTGTATCCTTCCTTTGCATCATTTTTTGAAATTGTCCTGATCCCTCTCACGTCCATCCCAAAGAGCTATCTCCCAGATTTGTGCTCCACGCTTTGCTTCCTCCGTCGGGTATAAATATCGGCGTGGGCGTGTATTTGGTGTTCGAGGCCAGAGAAAGTCGAGGAGAGGTATGATCATTGGGATGAGGATGTACTAGGTCGTACTTGTAGACTTGATGAAGCTTAGTTGAGAATCGGACTCTTTGGGAGTGAAAGATTGACGCGGTGGAGTAGTTTGAATTTCTGCCTCTTGGGCCAACTTCTTTGATATTGCGAAATTTGACTGAACTTGGCTCTGGGAGAATATTTCACTTCCAGGTTCGTAGAGGACACCGCGTATAGGTGTTCAGTCTTGCCCTCCTCCACAACACTTCGTGTCTCCATTTCCAACACTATCCCAGATATGCAGAGCATACTGAGCGATTACACCGGCAGCACTGGAAGGTGAAGTATTCGACTTTGCCGGCTAGAACTGAAGTTACTATGATGGTTGTTATGTTACAGTTGGGGGAAGCTCGTCCCTTATGCCCTAGCTTGTTCGCTTATAGACCGATCACGAAAACAGTATGCAGCAAACCAAATTGTGCTCTCGACTTAGCAATTGGACCTTTTGTGCTACTTCAACAGCCCTTCACTCAAACTGCACATAGTACTACATGTAATGCCGTTATATGGGGACTGGGTCTCCTTCATGCGCCATAGTGCCATACTGCTATTATAACTACCCATGTACCAGCTACTAGATCTACTATACTACATATCTGAACCTAACACAACAAGTAATAACGAGTAAATGACCGAAATGACATTACCCATCACACATCACTTTTATAAATATCGAGCTACGCAACAATTGCCTTCACGATCAAACCCCTTCATTATTCAGGCACATTACTCTCTTTTGATTCTCAACCAAAAGGACGACGTCGGCATGACAAATCCTTAAGCATACCATTTTTCATCAAGCTACCGCATTATTGAAGAGAAAATATGACGTACTAAAAAGGTACAACAGGATCAGAATTGAATGCGCAACAATGCAAAGTCTACTTGCCATTATATTGCTAACTGAGCATGAGGCAAAATGTAATGACTGTCTAGCTATCATGTCATTAGAGCAAGATAAATGTTTATATCATACATAAGATCCGGACGGAATGCGTTAGCTCCCAAGCGCTGAGACTGCTAATAATGTAATAATGGCTTCGAGACAGACAGAGGGGCCCGGCACCTTTGTGGCACTTTGTTGTTCTCGCTTACAAGACTCGACTTCTTTAAGTGATTATATTACCAAAGGGGTTACGCATTTGTATGATATATCACAGTATGACTTTCATCAGCATAAATCAGAAGAATCAGCATGTCTTGTTGAAATAAACAAGTTCAGCCCAAGTCTACGTTGTCACGCGAAGTCGGGGTCGATCCTCTAAGCAAGGATCGCACTATCAAGATATGTAGTTGTAATGTCAAGTGTGATATAGCTTACGAGATATCAATCGACCCACTGCGTGTAATTTTAATAGGTTGTGAGCCCATTTTGCGTTTCGACTGAGATTCTCTTTTTCAGCGCTGAAACGAAGAGTAAGGACCGGTACCATTAAAAGGAAGAAGACACACAATGGAGCGTGGTTATATCAAAAGCACAAATCTTCCGGAACTAAATAGAGACAACCATGAGCAATTGTTTCGAAGGATAAAGTTACGATTGGAAGGCGACGACATTTTCTACACAACAGAAATATCACTGGAGACGTTTGCTGTCGAGGGAAACCTAGTGGAAGGAAGATTCAAAATTAAGGAAGGATCAACGTCTGCCAGTCAAACATACGAAAGAATAGAAGGATGCTGGAATAATGAGAAGAAAGCTCAGTTCAAGAAAGACCAGGCTAAATTACTCTCAGTACTTGCTGACCATCTCTCTGAGGAGGACCAAAGACTAATCGACGAATTTGGCACTGCAGTCGAAGTTTAGGCACGCCTGAGGACTAAGTATCGAAAGACAAGCACCACTGCAGTAAACTCCTACCTCAGCAAAATCCAAAACTTTCAGTTTGATGAAGTTGATGGAGTAGAGTCAGCATGGGCCAACTTGAATGATTATCGGCGGAAACTGAGTACGGCAAACTCAGTAATGAAGCATACATATCCTGATGACGCTTTACTACTGGTACTCATGAGCAAACTACCTTAGTCCTACCAATCCACAATTGATGCCTTACACCTTCAAGAAACCCTTATGCCTGAAGATAAAATACAGCGGCTCATGGAGGAAGAAGAAAGTATCAAAGAGAGTGCGAATCTTGCATCTCGGCGTCGTCGACCCCACAAGACGCCATACCGTCGGCATTCTGATGTCTCAATGAAGGATGCCTCCGACACGCCAATTTCACCCTCCAAAATGTGTTACCTTGGCAAAGGTGAGCATTTTCAGAGACACTGCCCCTATGTGGTTGATATCCAGAAATTTGTAGAAAGACTACGGCTAAAACATGAAAAAAAAATTAAAAGACCTAGCAAAAGTTCACAACCTTACAAGGGAAAAAGTAGTACTTCTAAGAAACCTCGTTAAAGAAAGGTTATGGCTATTCAGCTCAAAATGATGATTCTGGAAGCAATTTTGAGGACTCTGACTCAGATGGCTTGGTTGGTAGCCAGGATGAGATATTTGAAAACGAGGGCCCATCTGTGACAAGGGAGAGAGTTCATTTATCCAAGTAGCTAATCTGTAAGAGCATCCCTGCCGAATGGGTTTTTGATACCGGCGCTACATCACCAATGACTGACCAACTTTACTTATTTAGAAGACCACTGCATAAAACGAGAAGAGTGACTATTCAATTTGGTGGAGGGGAGCTTCACTGAGATCAACGGGGAACAGCGCAATTGTTGTGCAAGGATGAATCATCGGTTTTCCTTCAAAATACATTGTATGTTCCAAAAATTGGTGTCAACTTGGTTTCTGCAAAGCAATTATGTAGAAATGGAATCCAAGGTTTTTTTGATGAACATCAAATGTATGTCATTCACAAAGACAAAAAGTGATCACTGCTAGACAAGAAAAAGGGCTGTATATTGTATCTCACGTCTCAAGAAAATACCATGGTAAGGCGCTGGTAGCGACAGGGCAGAATAACTTGGACATAGAAGGTATCCACAGTTACCATAACAGTGAAATAGAAGAGGCACCATCAAAAGTTAATCCTGATGATTCTGAACCTGAGGAAGCCAAGAATAAGTCTGAAAGACATTTCTATAGATTAATGCACCGCAGGTCTGGTCACTGTGGGCCATATATGATAGGGAAGCTTCATAAAGTTTACACTCTGAAGGAAAAAGTTCCAATCCCACCACCAAGTCTTCGAGTCTGTAAATCTTGCAAATTAGCGAAAATGAGAAATGCTATCAATAAAACTCTTGCAAAGCATAAGACAGATGCACTAGAATTAATATTACTTGATATAGCTGGGCCATTTCCTAGATCTCTACGAGGAAATCGGGTTTTCTTGCAAATTATTGATAATATTACCCGAAAGAACTGTTCGTTGCCACTCTCATCTAAGAGCTCAGCGATATCTGCCCTAAAAACATGGAAAGCTAAAGTAGAACTTGAAACTCAAAAAAAACTTAAAGCTGTCAGGTCAGATAATGCCTCAGAACTGAAATTTGTCTTGTCACAATGGGAAAGAGAAGAATGAATTGCTGCACAATTCACCACCATCGTATCTTCACATCAAAATAGTGTTCCTGAGAGAAGTATCCGGACAGCTGAGAATGCCATGAGGGTAATGTTGAATGGTCAAGATCTTCCTCTCGAATTTTGGGATGGAGAAGTTGAATTTGATGTATATATCCGAAATAGTTTGCCTGTAGGACCTAGAATAAATGGAGATTTAACATGCCCAGAACAAGCGTATACCAGCCAAAAACCAGACATTAACAATTTACGGGTATGGGGGAGTAAGTGTTACAATTAAGTTAATCCCAAGACATTACCAGCACATAGCAGGCATGATAGGCTAGTCCTAAGAGGGAGAGAAGGGATTTTAATGGGACCTGTTGAAGGAAAATCCAAATAGTATAAAGTCTATGCCCCAGACCTTGCATACATCCGTTGGAAAAGTACGGTATACGTGGATGAACTGACTAAAGGTGGTACAGCAGACCTCCGTTTCAGAGACAATCCTTCTGGTACTCAGGGCACTTGCAACGCTTTTATAGAAAGAAAAGACCGAGGAAGACTAGGAAGAGAAACAATCTTGGCTGTTCATTCTGATACGCATAAGGATATACCATCTTCCGTACCTAATCCTGAAACAGGAATCCAAACAAAGGGAGTGACTACTGCCCACGTTAATGAATCTGAAAGTAGTCAACATCTGGAGGATAAAGATAAAACTTCAAATGCACAAGGCAGTAAAATCATAACACTATCTCAAGACGGAAATTCAGATACAAGTATTGAACCTAAAATTCATAAAATTTCCGGTAAAAAAGAGAAAGAGACGGAGCGAATTCAACAAGATATCAAATCCCATCGATATGCGAGGTGTAAAATTACTTTCTAACACAGACAAAGATCCAGCTCTGGAGAACTCCCGAAACATAGATGGTTCTCGATACTTATGGTGCACGGACTACTCCAAGGATATACGTGCAACATTCCTCACGCAGAAGATATATACCTAGAGTCGGATAGCTTTAACAAAGTGCCAACTGGCCTGAAAAGACGCAACATTAGATCTGAGTATTTACTAGCTATCGTACTATATGTCGTAGACTTGTGACCTCACACAAAGCGTCATAATACTATTTCTGACTCGAATATACTTGTAGCTTGCCGGCAAAGACGAATTCTTCACCTTCTAGTGGTGCCGGTGTAATCGCTCAGTATGCTCTGCATATCTGGGATAGCCAAGAAGATTCGCATCCGCATCGAAGTCGAAAGTAACCTCAAACACATCTCTATTTGACGACTTCTCGTCAATGCCTCTCTCATCATTATCATCCGAGTCCTCAACCTCTATCTAACCACAAATCATCTCGCCTCAATGACCGATAAATGCGTCACCCCAATTGCAAACAGGGTCTTACCTCATTGATTACTGGCCATCACTCACTACAAATTTACGACGCTATTTATACCCGCAAGGAGGAAATCAAGTCGAAAAATACAAGGCCTGGGTCTTGGCTTATGGGGGGTTGTTGCTCTAATGGGACAAACAACTTGAGGGAGAACAGGCGGCTGAGATGTGGACCGAGAAGGAGAACAGGTCTCTGAAGACCATGCTGGGACCGATATTTTCAAGGGGTTTTCAACTTTGGAACATTTGGGGGCGACAAGAATAAGGTTTGGCTAATTAGCCAGGAGAGCTTCTTTTGTCGATGAGTCAACGGCACTCCCCAACGACCTGGACAGCATAAAAGAAGTTGGTCTAAGCTACCATATAGAAATCACGCTCTGACAAGACTTTTCTGACATTTCAGCACGACCTTCGGGATGGAGTTGGAAGGAGGCTAGAAAGGCAGAGAGTGAATTTCCCGAGGTACAGACAAGTTTGCAGTGCCCAGCTGGCCGGCCTCTTCGAACGCTTCAGAAGGATCACTATGTCTCCGGACTTAGTCCTAATGTCGGTATTAGAAGAGCTCCGCACCCAGTGGTTTTTGCGATTTTTCCCGGCTGCCATACACCCGCAAACGGCCATGGTTTCGTTGGCTGGAGAGGGGAGATAATGAAGGCCAAAGGGCTCCTCTTAGTGTATGATCGAATGATGACTTGTGAGTGGTGGTACTGTTTGAAGGCATCGGTATGGGAGGCATAGGAGGGGATATACTACTAGGATAGGTATTGTTGGCCTGTAGGCAGAAAGGAGCTGCATGTCCTACATAGTCATAGACTCAGACAGGACAATAAAATGAATTAATAATACATATAGCTTAACACCAATTATTGTCCTGCAGCTCGGAGCAAACTCCGCAGTCTCCCCCTCCGAGATGAGGAGCCGCAAAATATCAGCAGTGCATACCTCTACCGGCTTATGAATTAGAAGAGACAGATGCTGCTAGACCAATTCTGGGACGAATCATGCCCACCTAGATACCGCGAACTAGACTTGATGATGCGCCGGAAAAAGCCACCGGAACTATCACTTCCACGACGACTTCTATTTGAAGTCATTGCGGCTCGTACCGGTCACGGAAATTTCGCCGCGTACCACAGACGTTTCAACAACCCAAACGCAAACATGAAGTGTTCGTGCGGAGAGGAGACTACAGCAACGCATTTCATGCATTGCAGACTTTACACTCGTCATACCCGACAACTAAGGGGAACTACCCCATATCAACAATTTCTTAAAATTCTTCTAGGGCCCAAATGCCTCAAAGAATTTTCAAAGTTTGTGCATGAAACTGGCTGCTTCAAAAGCCAACCTGCGACCTTGTCCACAGCTCTCAGCATGGATGAAGAATAATATTTATGGCGGAAACCGTGATAGGGAAGGAGTCAGGGTGAGGAGCGCTGATACTGGACCGTTATATTGGAATTTCCTTTGTTTACTAATTTTGACTGTTAGAATTTGTTTTTGTTCTAAACCGGCTACAATTTAGGTAGTGGTTTCACGCGGTTGGAATGAGTTGGGCTGTGATAAAGAACACAGGGATCCCTTCCGGCTCCACCGGTCTTGTACCCATAGCGGACCGGGAGCAGTAGCTTAGGACCTTAAAATTACAAACAAAAACCAATTATTGTCGAGTGAACCTGAGACATACAAAGAATTAGTTCAACCATCAAATCTGGATGAGGATCATTTTCATCAGAAAGCTGCGCAGCCTTCCACGCTACCCGTATCATCAATTTGACATTCTGATTATCATTTTTTCATCTTCATTATCCTCCTTCCATCTTTTCGCTTTCCGTGCTCCAACGTGGCGAGTGTGGGTGCTGGTTGTTTGAAATTCTGACTCTCGAATTTAGTACTCAACCATTACCTGTTTCGACTCAGGTTTCCGACAAGATCGACTCTCTCTACAAATGTCCCGAGTACGCTAATCGCGCCTACTGTCGCCTATACGTTTGGATATTTACGTACTACAGTGTACCTTGGCTCATCATGGTAGATGAGAGGTGGCTGGTCATCACTAGGTTTGACAGGCACACGAGACTAGCGGGAATTTTTCCCTTAGATGTATATATAAGTCCAATGTTCCCATAGTTGTAAAATATTAAGTCTTCTTTACTTCATCATATTTATCCATATAATATCGTACAGAGTATATTTCCCAACGCTGGTTGTCAGGGTAAAAGTCATAGGATAGATTGATGAGGTCTAATCTGGTGATTGAGATTGTCTACAAAGAGGAAAGTTGATTCCTATTGAGTCTTATAAATATATATACATCGTGAATCGCACATCAGACGCGTGACAGCACGTGACCATACGGTACCGCAATCCACCTCATCCCTTGGCACTGGTGTGGGTAAATCCAGCGGTTTCGATGCGTCGCAAAACGCGACAATGGTCTCAACAAACAACGGCAGCGGAGCGCCGACAGCTCCAAAGGATAGAAACCTCAAAATCCTGGGGAAACTACTTAAACAGTTTAGACTAATAGTGATGGGAGAGATGGGTGAGGAGGACTTACCATCAACGGAGGACGTGAAAGAGGCCGTGAAGGCCTTCAACGCACACAGAAGGGCCTTGACGTAATTGTCCCCGACGAAGTCTCCCATCGAGGAGAGGATGATTGCTCTCGAGGAAGTTGTCAAAAAGAGACTCGCGGATCCAACTCGAAAAGCTGCTCCAGCAGCGGTTTCGGGCGCGCCGACACTAAGGAGTTACGCTTCTATAGTGCCTCATCAAATGACAAAAACAGCAGTACGAATATGAAACGACGGCGCTCAAAACTTGCAGGCACAAGAGCTGCTTTCAAAGGCAAAAAAGCACATATAAGGTGCATATGCGATTCGTCAAATACGGAGCAACGATACCGAGGTATTCTTCCAGTCGGCGTCCCAGAGAGACGCGGCGCTAAATATGCGACAACTAACAGAATTCAAAATTCTGCGGCAAGATTTTCCAGTCGAGGTCAACGGTGTGCCATTGCGGACACGAATTGAAGGGGGCACAGATTTCAACAATTTTGCCATCATCAGGAAGATACAGACGGCTACGAAGGCACAGATACCAGGCTTAGTCATTAGTCGTATAAGGTGGTTATACGACGGAAAGGAACACCAGCGGTCAAAGAAAAATGGCCGCACTCGTGGATCAATTGTGGTAAACCTCGCATCGGAGACAATGCAGACGAAAGTGGTCCGAAACGGCCTTGTTATGAACGCCATGCTCTATACCGCGCAGGTGTGGTCACCACGGGCCCAGCCAAAGCAGTGTTACAACTGCAGTCAGTGGGGACACACCCAGGCGTCTTGTGGAAAGGTAGGCAGGTACGGTGAGTGCGCTGGCGCTCACCAAACTCGGGACTGTCCGAGGAAAAGGGTTTCTTGTGAAAACTGCGGCAAGGAACACCGTTCGTGGCAGAAAGTAGTGTGTCGGACCTGCCAGGTCTTCAAGGGAATTGTCGAGAAGGCTCGGATGGAGCTGTTGTCAAGAACGGCGGAAATATGGAACGAAAAATCAACTATGGCGCCAACGCGAACAGTCGGAACGACTGATGATCAGAGATTCACTTTGGTCACTACAAAGAAAGCTGAAGGACTCAGAAGGAGGCCAGGACGACCACATGAAGTAGTCGAAATACCAGTGGCACCAACCATCTCCTCGACAGCAGCAGCACCATCGGGGCCAGCTCTTCGAACATTTCGACGACCAACGCCGAGTGAGGAGGCGTCTTCTCTTTTTGATTTTTCATAACGTTAGTCTGATTGAAGGGGGAGTTAACGAATTCTGGGGAAAGTTTATAAAATTGTGGTTGAAAGGAACGTCCTCAGTATTAAGCCCGGTCGGCTCAGAGGGGCAGGATATCGGGGTTTGTTGAAATCTTTTTCTCTTATAAAAGCGGCTTACCGTCTTCATGGTTCTGTATATAGAAGCCAAATAGGATGTTAAACTAGAGAAATGAACGAATGAGATCCGGATGAGATGCTTGGTATCGAAATACTATCCGATAAATAATATAGGTAGATATTTTTTCAGGGAAAGAAAGAAACCCCGCAATGACAATGACAACCGTCAAAGAGAGAAAATTAGAGCAAAAACTGCAAAATTAATTGGCTTCAGTATTCCGAGTAGTCAAGCTAACAATACATATGCTCTTTTAGCTATGAATGGTGAAACATTCAATCCTCATCAAAAGAGACATATGGCTGATGTCTTAGGTAATTCCATAAGTTTTAAAATTCTAAAACTTACAACGAGGTTGTAAACAATCCAATCAATGCCATAGAGTGGACTGCAGCAATAGACAATTAGATTTAAGCTTTAAATTCGTATGGGACATAGATTGAGTGCGTGCTTCCTAAAGACGCCAATCCTGTTTCAAAAAAATGGGTATTCACCGTCAAACCCAATCCCGATGGAAGCCTTGAAAGATTTAAAGCTCGCCTATGGCTGCGCAGTGGTTAATATGCTCGTTTTCAGAATCTGTGCCGGAACCGCATAGACGACACCGGAGGGAAGAAGCACAGGTTTGGGATTATGCCACAGCCAGCACCTATTACACAGAGCCGCATTGTAGCGTCGGGGGAGGGTTTTGTGATCGTGCGGCAACCAAACAGGAAGAGAACACGAAGAAGGCGTTGGTGTGACTCCGGGACGCGAGCAATCCATGTTGTAGAGTTGGAGTCTGAGTTCTCCTCATCATCACGCGATGATAGAATAGCTACCGGAGCTGTTCCTGCAGCAGCTGAAGCTGCTTCGTGCATGGCAGCGGCCGTGACTGGTTGAAGGCAGTATTTAAGTTTATCATTTATGGTTCCGAATGTTCGTGAGTCATTATTAATTCTATATGAAGTCCACGGTGAAGCACTCTCGACTGCAACATTATCAAATATACTAACCTTTGAGATTTCTTCCCAAAGTTTAGAGGTTTCTCTGTATTTAAGGCAAGGGCGAAGCCAGTCTCTGTAGACTGCACGTTGACGAGAACTCGCCCTGCGTTTCCTAGCTTAGCTTTCAGGTGAGAACGGATATCATACGCTGAGAGATCCCTGAGATCATCTCTATCAGGTATGCGGACAAACAGACGATCACCAATGGGATGTCGTTGCGGTTGAGTTTTTGAACTAGTAACTGCTGAATCTCTCCTGTTATGTGTATTTTCGGTGCGATTGCCTTAGAGTCGGCGAGCCATATTGGCGTATAATACTCCGGCGCTTGCGGAGTTCGGATAGGCTCAGGAGTGGGTTCAGCTTTAGATACTAGTTTTCCGTTTGTGTAGGCATCAAAGTGACGGGTGGCGACTGCAGCTGGTTCTTGGTAGAAGTTTTTGAGGGCTAATAGATGTTTGGCAGGGAGTGAGTTGCGACTACGTGCGTCCCAATGATTGTCCAAGAGCGAGGCAATAACACCGAATAATAATTCAGCTTCCTTAGCTCGAATTTCTGCAACTGCTACACCTCTACCTAACGCCTCGTTAACAGAGCTTATGGGTTGGGCGTGTCCAACGGGTCGTCTGGGAACTCATCACATTCTAGAGCGCTGCAACGGTCGTACGGGGAGGACAAGACTGAATACCTGTACGCGGTGTCCCATACGAGGCCGAGAGTAAAATATTCTCACAAATAGCCAATCTCAGTCGAATTTCGCAATACCAGAGAAGTTGTTCAGGCCATGATTCAAAACTCCCAACCAAATTAATATCTTTTTTCTAAAATGATAGATTTCTACAGAACCATCATCAAGTGTGTAAGTACAATCAAGTACACCCTCTTTTCAATGATCATACCTCTTGTCATATTAGTCTAGCCTAAAATAGCATCTACAAACACTCCCACAAAGATACGAGTTCCCGGCGGAGGAAAAAAGGTATAGTGCAAAAAACGGGAGGTAGGTTTTTGGAATGAACGTGAGATAGATCAGGATAAGTGGATAAGATGATACCAACAGTCAATACAATCTTGAAAAGGGTTAAATTTTGAATTTAGACAATTAGTCTTTTCAATTTGGAGACCATTGTGGGCCCCACATCTTGAAATTCGAGAGTGCCAACGACAATCTAATAATAACTATCATTGGATGATGCGGCGATAAATTTTTGGGCCGGTCTCCTACATAGATTCTGGCTAGTTTGGAAACTTACCCCACTTGAGACAGGAGATCGCTGGTTCGAATGCGGTCAAACTCAACTAAATTTAATGATGTGCAAGTCTGCATGGATGACGGAGGCATACTAGAATAATCAAAGGGTTTGAAACTGTCCTTTAGTGGGTACTCACGGAGGAGGCTCAAATATTTTGCGTCAGCCAACATACCTCATAGTGGTATTAGCAAATGAAATCCAGAGTGAGTGGCTCTAACATCAAACGAGTCATCCTACTTGCACACAGTATTGATCATATATTACAGCTACGTAGCTGAATACACTTAGATAGTACAAAAATATATTAACTACCACTAGGGCCAACAAGAAACCAGACCCTTCACCGCGCTGTTATCCACTAATAGGCTCTTGAAATTTCTATTGAAGGCCTCGATATCCAAAAGTGATAGGACGGGAGAATTACATACCATGGGACAGTGTTTTTTATTGTAATTTATGCGACAGTGGAGTTAAGAGTATACTGCATACCAGCTATATATTCAGCTCCGTGTGGATACTTGCTCTCGAAATCATATTCCTTATAATATAAATATATATATATGATTTATTGTGTGTATTATAACTACAACTGTTGGTGCTTATTTACTTGTTCTTGCAATTATCAACACACTTCACATTTACGGAAAGTGTGGAATACTGAGCGAGACACGTGATACAATTACAGATTTATCGCATGACTTTCAACATTTTTTACCCCAGAAGTTGTGGCAAGTTGCTTAGACTCGAGAGAGTAGGCTCGGCAGTTTAGACGAGTAAACCAAAATATTAC
Source organism: Blumeria graminis f. sp. triticale (assembly GCA_905067625.1). Classification (NCBI taxonomy): domain Eukaryota; kingdom Fungi; phylum Ascomycota; class Leotiomycetes; order Helotiales; family Erysiphaceae; genus Blumeria; species Blumeria graminis. The sequence continues at coordinate 5,776,381 of LR898472.1, read as the reverse complement.
TAGATTTATTCGCACTATTGTCTTATATTTTTCATGGGTTCTCACCGGTGTGATATGATTTAACAAAGGCTTGGTAGGAGCACAATTGCTATACAATGACTATTAGATTTTTAGATTTTTAGGATGAGCTGTGGCCATAATTCTCGTTGTTATACAGAAACACACCTTCCCTGATAGGATGGAAAGCTAAAAAAGATAGAACTTCGCTAATTATGGTCCAAACCAAATAGTGGAGGAGCCTTTCACTTCATCTACCTTCCAGTTATCGAGAAACATTGTGTTTTAATCTTGCACAGAACTGTTGGAGTTGTACGAATCAATATGTATGTCTCAAGTTTTTTCTGCACGACGTACTTTCGAACCAGCTATTATTAATCTCCATAACAAAGTAAATATTTTTGCCAGGGCTGTGAGGCCTTGGAACGCCGTTGTTACAATCTTCTTTTGGTGCCCAATTTCGTGACGTATGGATATTCGTATAAAAACAAATACAATGAATTTAATAGAGAGATAATCATAAATATTGAAGACAGCCACGGGCTTTTTGTTTGAATATGTCCACGCGAAAGGTTTAAGGGCAGAGTCTTTTGAAGTCCTAGTAACGACCATTTATAGATTCCAAAATCCGAGACTTATAGTGCCAACTCTCCAACTTCCTTGAGCTTATTCCGCAAAATCTAGTGATGAGCTACTTCTCCTCTGTAACCAATCAGCTTTCTTCTTCCAAGAATTTCCCCGACAGTGAAAAATCCAAGGAGCTCTGCGAGAAGGACAGCTTTGGCTGCTACATCACTTTTGCTGACATTGGTTGCGCGGTTGAGTAAAACCTGAGGGTTTAGAGACGAAGAGGCACCCAGCAGGCTACTTGGATACCTAAGGTTTTGAACGAGTTTCTGATAGTAGACTTGAAAGGTGCTCATGGGCCTAAGCAAAAAAATTATTAGAACGGACTGATAGGAAAATTAAGAATGGAAGACTTACGGAGGGCTCATCTTCTGACCATGGAAGACCAATTTGGAGAGCTCGAGGCCAACGCGCGCATAGTAGAGCGTTGGTGGGATTTGTCCTGAATAGGAAGTACCTTAGTGATTGAGTTCTCCATGGTATTGCCGGCCAGACAATCGAAAACGAGCTAACTCACGTTGAATAAAGGCAACAACTCGTCCGGTTCGACCTCCAACTTTTATTAAGGCTTCAGTGAGACCATTTACTGCACCATTGAGAACTGGGCCTGCAGCTGAGGCGACACGGCTTAGACCCTCGGTAGCCTGTGAGGTTGTTGACGTATTTGCTTTCGAAGCCGTTGATTCCCATCTAGCCTTAGATTTTGCGACAAGCCCTCTTATTTTAGCGGAGTGCCTGAGTGCATGACGCGCGAGTAGTAACGACATTTTCCGCTCACTCAATAAAAATTTTGTCTCTATATCTGATAATGGTTGCGTTGGGCGTGTGATGGATGGCTGTGAATATGCCAATAGAAATGTTAATCTTGAGTCATTGGTCAATATTTCCACTACTTTGAGTGACTAAGCCAAATCTCTGGTCAGGCTTACTCATACTTCCATCTGTCTCACAATAGATAATGACATTCTAATCATATGTCGCTATCACATATGCCGTGAACCTAATAGTATCTGCTCGTCCCTCCAGTTACTTTCATTTCTAATTCAAGGCTTCACATGAATCAAGAGCCAGGCTTTTCCAACCGACCTTGCCACAATGGAATATTGAGGAAGACCAGAGAACCGGGGGGTTAAATTTTCCCTCAAATCTTAGACTTAGTCTTGAATAAAAAATAAACTTGAGAGCTTTCACTGACAGCGACTGCTGGGATTAATGATGGCAAGCCTCTGGTCCAAATCCTATCCTGCAGATATTTCACGACTACGTACCCCAGCAAAAATAAAAAATCTACATCCTAAATTCGAACATTAGATAAGCTCGAACCTGCCTGGCCGGCAAAAATGTATTCATCACTTTCCACTGGTACCGATGTAATCGCTCAGTATGCTCTACATATCTGGGATAGCTAAAAAAAAATCGCATCCGAATCGAAGTCGAAAGCAACCTCAAGCATATCTTAAGTCGACGACTTCTCGTCAATGTCAGACCTATCATTCTCGCACGAGTCCTCCACCTCAATCTTAATACACCACCTTGCCTCAAATACTGATAATAGCGTTACTCCATTTGCAAACGGCCATTAACCTCATCAGAAACCGGCCATCTCCCACTACAAATAAACGTTGCTATATATATCCGCGAATAGTAAATCTAGTCATAATCTACAAAGCTCGTGTTTTGGTCTATGGGGTACCGCTGCTCTAATGGGGCTTCACATATTGAGGAAGGACTGGTAGCTAGGACGTGGGAGGAACGAGTGAAGAGGTCACCAATGTGCATGCTGAGACGCTCATTTTTTTGAGTTTTTTGACTGACGAGTGTCTGTGGGCGCAGAGGCAACGATTTCAGATAGTACAACCAAAATTCTAAAAATAGGAAACAATGGAAGGTGTTTTGGTCTGCCTTCTGGTTGTCATCTCCTCGAATTAAAGTCTAGGTAGCCTAGACATCTACGTCACTCGAGAGAGGGAGGATTGTGAGGCCATATCTCGCGCGGCGGCTATATACAAGATGACAATGGTACATAAGGGTAGCCAAAGGCTTTTTATGTTCTCCCTTTGGTGGATATTAACGGTTGAGGGAAGGGCGAAAATCCCTAGGACAAAGGTATCGAGTGGTATCAGCGAATGCAACCACTAGATGAGTAGTCTAAACTTCAAACTGAGTTATCGTCGTATATAGTCGTCAGAGAGGCTAGTCTTCTCCGTGTCATGCCCTATGACTGCAGGGTTTGTGCCCGTCACGAATAAAACTTCATTTCATTTCGAACTTGCCTGATATTCCTATTACAATAACCATCATTTTTTGTCATCCCAAGTTTTTCTGGATCAAACTTCTCGGTTAAACTTACCTTTTAACCCTGACCAAAATTATCCAAATACTTACAGAAGAATTCCAAAATCTAGAAGTTACAATAAAGGTCTAAGGTACAAGAAGACAACTATCTCTCTGTAAATGCTGCTCTTTATGTAAGTAAAGTCGAAACATCTGCCTAATTCATCTATACCTGGACCAAGTGTACCAATAACTTGACCTGCAAAGTATAGCCATTAACGATAATTTGCCACATTTCGCTAGTACATTTTCCAGAGCATTGAAAACTTGCTGATACGTCAATCTCAAATTCTTCAACGTATTTTCGGCCTCCATGGCAAAGGAGGTGGCGGCGACGGGCGAGGCCAGAAGATAGATAGTCTCTAAATCTTCTGAGATGACAAGATTGTTGGAAAGGTTAAATAAAAGCCACAGTATAGGAAAAAAAATGAACAAAAATTGAGGTGGCTTAGGTGGGCGACTACATGAGGCATTCTATAAAGAAAATTTTGATCTGGCCGCTGGCATTGGAATCATGCCAGTGGCCCGAAATAAAGCTCCCTAACTCAAAGTTGCACAACTCGATAGTCCGCTCGAGGGCTCTCACGACATTACCTGGACATGCCCAGACTCCGAAATATGTGGAGATAAGCCAGGCTATTTCGAAAGGGAAGGAAAACCCCCTTCCCATATTCAACGAGCCCGATACTGACATGATCGGGTCAGTTGAAATTGTTGAGGAATTACTCAATGATCCTTCATCCACCTCGGGATTGGAGGAACGTCAAATCCTTCTCTGACCGTTTTGACTCGGTCAGAGAAGGCTGCACCAAAGCAGATTTCCCCTTTGAATTTCGATCAATTCTCGAGGCCGAATGAAGATGCACCTAGAGGGCAAGACTGAACACTTGTACGCGGTGTCCTCTACGAACCTGAGAGTGAAATATTCTCCCAGAGCCAAGTTCAGTCAAATTTCGCAATATCAAAGAAGTTGGCCCACGAGGCAAAATTTCGAATTACTCCACCATGTCAATCTTTCACTCCCAGAGAGTCCGATTCTCAACTAAGCTTCATCAAGTCTACAAGTACGACCTAGTACATCCTCGTTTCAATGACCACACCTCTCGTCGACTTTATCTGGCCTCAGCCGGTCACCAAATACACGCCCACGCCGATATTCATACCCGACGGAGGAAGCAAAGCGTGGAGCACAAATCTGGGAGATAGCTCTTTGGGATGGACGTGAGAGGGATCAGGATAATTTCAAAAAATGATGCCAAGGAAGGATACAAATTCGACGGGCGTGTCATTTTGAATTTTGGCAAGAGTTTTACGAATTGAGCTTTGTGTGCGCCAAATCTTCGCTTGCGAGAGCGCAGCTGACACTACAAAAACAAGCAAACGATGGAAGGTGTTGTGGTCCGCCTTCTGGTGGTGTTCTCCGGTATAGTCTGAGTAGCCTGGGCACCTACTCCACTTGGGAAGGAGACGCCTCAGACCATATTTCGCGCGTAGAAAAGTTGAAAGATGATGGAGGCATGTCTGGATAACTCAGGGTTTTTGAGACGTTCCCCTGGGTGGGTATTCACGGATGAGGGTTGACCTGGGGTGAAGAAAAAGCCACCATAACTTCGCAGTGGTACATGCAAATGAAATCTGATGCATGAGTGCTCCTCTTGTAAATTGAGGCATCTTTTCTGTACTTTTCTTTGAAATTGTGTCATAGCTAGATAGCTGCATACGCAATTAAAATCTGATGCAAAAAAAAAAAAAAAAAAGAGGTTGCACCGCCGAAACAGCGGCAAATATGGCACTCTATTCCGATGCCAAAGCGCAATACATAGTCTCAGGCCCGGCCACTTCGCCACCCGTCCTTCCTCCTCGCTCGGCGGTTCTACGGGATCTAGTGTAAAAACTTCTCCCACTCACTGTATACGGCTCATATGCAATGATGGTTTCAGGGACAGCTTATTCATATGCCTGTAAAATGTCCTTCTCTAAAAGATACTCTCAACCTGCATTTTAGCTGTTCTTGTGTTATCAGTATTTTAGGAAATCAGAGTATAATTCGTTCGATCTTCCAGATCACGTACTAATATTGTGACATATTCTGATTTCCTATATCTTTTCTATTATCTTATAGCCACACCTGCGATTTCTCACGGTATTGACGACTACCTCAAGAAAATCTATTTCTTTCAAGAATCAAACTTATGAGCCTTGAGGACATCGTCTCAACTAGCTACATCTCAGCCAGCACCCCAGCTACCTTCAACAGAGCTAGCACCCTAGTTAATCATTAAGATATCGAATAGCCAGGGTAACTATCAAAACCCAGGACTATCTAAGCCTATGACTCGTTAGCAAAAATGGTCGAGAGATTCAGCAGACTTTCACGCCTTCCATATCAGCCTCGAAGGAGCCGCAAAAGAGAATAAAAACGATAAATTCTTTTGCAATTCGTTACTTTCTCAATCTCTTATCGCCGCAGCCCAGCGTCGAGTTGCACTGTAGATGAGGCTTCAGAAAAGAGCAGACGACTGAAGTAGTAAAAGGTTTACATCCCATCTGGAAGACCTATTTGTTGATAGGGACGCAACTACTAGGGCTAGACTAAAATAAACGCCCTTCTTTAAGGACCGAGATAGATTTTCTCCAAGTTTAGGTCTATTTTCGAGCAGCTTTTCTCTAAAACAGATTATTCGCGCAAGTTGATGCATCTAAGCTTAATGCTATAGAGTGTGTGCCAGCTTCACACCTTCGGCAGGGAATAGCCCCCGTTGAGGGGTTTCCGAAACCAATTATGAGAGCTTATTTTAGGAAGGTCAAAGCCGCGCCAAAGAGCTGAAATCAATTATTAGCCTTCGTTCGATCCGTGACTCGGATCAAGAATTGTTTGCAACGAAAAAAACTTCACAAAAACTTAGCCTTCCACAGACATGAACCAATAGGCTTTTCGGACAATCAAATCTTCTAGCAGAGTTTATCGGTCTAGAGCACGGTTTGACCAAGATGGCAATGTACACATGGTTGATGTAAACTCTTTTCAAAGCCACATTGAGGCTTAGACCTAGGCGATACTAGCAGTGTTGAAAAGGATCAACGCAAAGTTGCCATATAGTAAGGGTAAGAAAATGATGAGCGCCCTTTACCCCTGGAAGCTTCCCAGGCCGAAAGGAAAAAACGAATTGACATGAACCAGTGTGAAAGGTGCGGCAAGTCTCTATGACGGCTAGTAAGCCGGAGATTGCCTGTAGCCTGCGCTTTCTACAGCCGGCTTAGCGAAAAACTATGTGGAGACTATTCCCGGGAGCAGGAGCTTACAAGTGGTAATATGTGTGACAGCCTAAGCCAGACCTCAGGTGCCATGTACACAACCTGGTAGCAGCCGATTTCGAATCTTTACAGGTCATGTGGTTAAGCGAAGGGCGCCTAGAACGGAGGCATGCGCGGATAGTAGTTGTACATAAGTTTTGTTGTCCTCTTAACTGAACTCCCCTAGTTTAGTTTTCCTCGAAATACAAGTCGATTCACGAGCACCACTACCCCCGTGTGCATTTGTGAAGGCCTGTCAATGTGACTAGTTTAAACCCTCCAAGATTGACACGGTTGTAGAGCACAAGATTGTGTAGTGCAGAAGCATGAGGTTTTATCAAATTTTCTAACTATGTATGTACTTGTATTTTGCAATAGTTGGTCAAGTGGAATATGGTTCATATCTATCAAAGAGTGGTATACGAGAAAGGATATGCAGATAGAAAGCTGTGTCAATGGCCGGGATAAGAATCATGTTTAAAGTAGCTGTCATTATCCTCTTCAATTTTTAGTTCACCATATATTGTAAATTAACCACCTTTGACCATAAGATTGCTAAAGCGCTCATGCAAGGACTGTGAGACCCTCTCAACGATGGGGAGATTGCTGTTATCGAAATTTCCATGAAGTCCAAACACCCAGAGGCTATAGCTCCTCTCGCCGGGCTGGAGTAGACTCGATAGACAAAGATCCGGCAAAACTAGTATTAGATAGCAAGCCATATTTAATAGAAACATTTATTAACAATCAATTCTCTCTCCTAGCTCTTTATGAGTCGGGTTCTCTCCTATACGCTGCCTTCAGCGAAGACATTTTCCACAAACATAAACTTCCACGCATTTCCGTAGAGCTAAGGAATCTCCGGCTCGCGGAAAACGATAGAAGCTCTCATAAAATTAAGCAATGAACCCAAATTAGCCTTGATATTTGTAGGCGACAAGAGAGGCTGTGGAGATATGTTATCGAAGATCTGCACTATGATTTAATCCTGGCCATGAGCCTCAGCATCTATGGGAAAAGATTAAATCACTACATTTTAACAGTAAAGAAGTGGCGAGGATTTGGTTCGTGGATTCTGAAGGTCCTTCATCGTCTTAGACTCAAACTAGGAATATAATTCATATGATTCTAAACCAAAGCAGAAGAAATAGATGTCGAGATTTACAAATTAACAAATTAACACTTGGTCGGTGCACATACAGGATCATAATGCAATGCGCGAACGAAAAACAGTAGCAGAGGCCCCTGGGGTATCTAAATCAGTGCCAGACTGGACACAGAGACTTTCGTGCTTATCATGATAAGTTCTGTCGTGTCGATGCTCTCATGACTTGTTCCTGAGGGGGTAGCAAGTCTTTGAACCATTTAGCTTTCTGCTACCTTGTTTGACGGAGACTGGCATCTTATGGCCACTTCCATATCTTGGATAATCCCGAACCTCTTCTCGGCACTGCCTGGGGTGCTAATCGATTTTCTTTCCTATTAGAGATGACTAGATTTCTGTCAGAAATCTGCCTGATCTGCGCTGTTTGATATATTTCATGTGAGTGATTCGCTGTACAGTGCTGGTATTTTCTTTAGACGGTTTTCTTAACGTTTTCCTGCCTCCACGTATAATGTTTTGTAATATAAGATTCATTAGTCACCGTGTCCCCTCAGGGTTGAGGCTATAGTTGCAAGTATTGAAGGGTGGTAGTGTATATGGTCGTATTCACTTGGTATCTTCAATTAAACGGTTGGAAATACTCAGGGGGCTTGAAATATACTTAGATGGTTGTGGTAATATTGTGTGTGGAAGGCGATTGTTGTCTTGTGGATTTTTTTTGCATCAGATTTTTATTGTGTATGCAGTTACCTAACCATGACATAATCTCAAAGAAGAGTACATAGTAGATAACTCAATATCAAAATAAAGCACTCATGCCTCGGATTTCATTTGCAAGTACCACTGCGAAGTTATACTGGCTCTTTCTTCACTCCAAGTCAACCCTCACCCGTGAATACCCACCCAGGGGAGCGCCTCAAAAACCCTAAGTTATCCAGACATGCCTCCTGTTGTAATTAAGGGAGTAACATGACTGCATTACAATAAACTGTTCACATTAGAATAATGTGCACATGCGCCATGGGATATGATTGACCTAGATCATCACTCATTGGTATGACATAGTATTTCCCAATAGATTCCTAATGGTATCTATTGGCGCTAGGATCTCTCACATCCTTCCTTTCTCGGTTAGACAAGGACAGATGTTGGAACATCCACTAGTGTGCAGAACCCCCTTATTCATGTATATAGAAGAAGGTCCTGTCACGTAGATAACAAAAAGCAACTCATACAATAGGAAATTCAAACAATCTCCATATTATTCACACACTTGAGAATACTAGGGAATATCCTCAAGTTCGTCAATTGATCCAAGTCCTAAGAGTATAACTCACGAACTTTACTTCTCTTAAAGCCATAGCTACCTCCTTCCATACCTTCATCCTAACGGTACGTCATTCCAGATCAGCAAAACCTTTCAATACCTCCATCATCCATTGACTTTTCTCCGCGCGAAATACGATCTTAGGCATCTCCTTCTTAAGCGGAGTAGGTGCCCAGCCAACTCAGACTATGCCGGAGAATACCACCAGGGGACGGACCACGACCCTTTCATCGTTTGCTAAATTTTATAGTGTCAGCTGCACTCTCGCAAGCGAAGTCTTGGCGCGCACAAAGCTCAATTCGTAAAACTCTTGCCAAAATTCAAAATGACACGCCCGTCGAATTTGTACCCTTCCTTTGCATCATCTTTTGAACTTGTCCTGATCCCTCTCACGTCCATCCCAAAGAGCTTTCTCCCAGATTTGTGCTCCACGCTTTGCTTCCTCCGTCGGGTATGAATATCGGCGTGGGCGTGTATTTGGTGGTCAACTGAGGCCAGAGAAGGTCGGAGAGAGGTGTGGTCATTGAAACGAGGATGTACTAGGTCGTACTTGTAGACTTGATGAGGCTTGGATAGAATTCGAACTCGTTGGGTGTGAATAATTAACGTGGCGGAGTATTTTGAATCATTGCCTCGTGGGCCAACTTCATTGGTATTGCTAAGTTCGACTAAACTTGACTCTATGAGAATTTTTCACTCCAAGGTTCGTAGAGAACACCGTGCACAGGTGTTCAGTCATTGTCCTCTGAGCTTGAAGTTCGTCAGGGACACTAAAGATAGGTTTTGAGTTTTATCCCCCGCTACGCCCGAGTCATACGCAGACAATTGGCGATATGACTGAGTCGAAGTCGAAGTATTTCGAGAGTCATTTTTATAGTGAAGCTGTCGACTGGCCTTAATTTACGTATACATTGGGTTTGCTCAATGCAAAACGAAAGGTTCAAAAGAGAGGTGTGTACTATTTCTTCTGTCTCCATCTAAGAACATCATGAACCTAGAGTTAGTTGTATTAGCTGAGTCATCAAGACAATGACCCAGCAACAGAGAGGTGCGACACACTTAGTGAACACCAAGTAAAAATACTTTCCAACAGGTGCAGTTTTTCTTTATGGTCAAAGAAACCAACAAACTGCACAGGACCCATTACATAAGATTTAAAAACACAACTCCTTGCCATAATTTATATTTTAGTGCTAATGAGATGCAAACAAAGAAAATAGAATAAATTTTTGATGTGAAGACACCTGTTACTTAATTCTCTAAAAAAGCCAATTGACAAAGTTCTAAGCTTGATAGTGTTATCTAGATACTTCTATAGTAGTTCGCCTGGTAGCAACCCAAACGTACGTCTTTGTAGACTGGAATTTGACTGTACGTATGCTTACGTAATGTCACGGGTGAAGGCTTTACAGTTATAAAACTTGATGAGATTTGCGATGACATGTTGGAGACTTTAAGATATGCTCTGAATAGTGGTAAATTTTGTGAGAACATATGATTCCTCCATATCACCTTGATTTTGCGGACCATTTGTAGCTTAGAGAAACGACCAAAGGGGGCGGCAGGGCTGTCGAGCTCGAATAATATACACCAGCGCCGATAAGGTCATTGAATTCTATCTTGTTGGAAATTTCGAACGTAGGCCCAGGCGTTATGTTGATGTCATTCTTACGTAAATCAATTGCACACTTACGGTTATCCTCCCTTTTCTTGCATAAGAATATTTCTCCATATCTTAGGACGTTTTAACTTGTGGTACATGCCTCTACAACTTTCTTTTTGGCCGATATTTGCTAAGTAGAAGTGTTGAGCACTTCCAGTGTAGATAATTCGGAAGAGAGATACAAACTGAGTTGGCATAAAACCAACGCTGTAACAGACGCTGAAGAAGTGGCTTGTTTTGTGGTCAAATAGGTGATACATTCCATCAATAACATGATCATCTTGCTTCCAGATTTTCATAAACCACGTTTGGAGGTTCGTGTTAGCTTGAGGAGCAGGTATTTCTCGAGGTGGTAAATCAGCGTAGTCATCCCAAGAGTAAACAATCCTCTTGTCAGCTTAAGTAGATTGAACAGATAGTTGTGGTGTCAGACGATATGTTGTATTTTCGTCGGATTCCCCATGGTCACTATGGATTATTGAGAAAAGGTTATTTTCTTGCACTGGCTGTGTGGGAGTTACTGTTTGATGGTGGTGCTGAGCAGCCTCCATATTATTGATTCATTTTATTGTCCTTTCTGAATACATAACTATGTGGGACATGATGGTCCTCTCTGCCTACAGGCCAAGGATACCTATGCCGGTAGTGTATCCCCTCCTATACAGCTCCCCTCAAACAGTGCCACCCCTCACAAGTCTTCATTCGGTCATACACCTAGAGAAGCCCTTTGCCCTTCATTATCTCCCCTCTCCAGCCGACGAGACGATAGCCATTTGCGGATATATGGCAGCCGGGAAAAATCGCAAAGACCACTGGGTGCAGGGGCTCTTCTAATACTGACATTAGGACTAAGTCCGGAGACATAGTGGCCCTTCTATAGTGTTCGAAGAGACCGGCCAGCTGGGCACTGCAGACTTGTGGGTACCTCGGGAAATTCACACTCTGCCTTTCTAGCCCCCTTCCAGCTCTATCCCAAAGGTCGTGCTGAAATGTCAGGAAAGTCTTGACAAAGCGTGGATGCTGTGCGGTAGCCAAGCCCAACTTCTTTTGTGCTGTCCAGGGCACTGGGGAGTGGCGTTGACTCGTCGATAATAGAAGCCCTCCTGGCTAATTAGCCTAAATCTTGGTCTTGGCGCCCACACAAAATCCAAAGTCGAAACCCCTCGAAAATGTCAGTCCCAGAATGGTCTTCAGATACCCATTTCCTCTCTCGCTCTACATCTCAGCCGCCTGTCCTTCCTCAAGTTATTTTTCCCATTAGAGCATGAGTCCCCCATAAACCAAGACCCCAACTTTGTATATTATGACTTAATTTCCTCCTTGCGGGTATACGTAGTGTCGTAAATTTGTAGTGAGTAATGGCCGGTAATAAATGAGGCAAGCTCCTGTTTGCAATTGGGGTGACGCATTTATCGGCCGTTGAGGCGAGATGATATGTGGTTGGAAAGAGGTTGAGAACTCAGAAGAAAGTGGTGAGTGCTAAATGATTGAAAAGTCTTCAAATGGAGATATGCATGTGTTTGCTTTCGATTTCAATTCGGATGCGATTCTTCTTGGCTATCCCAGATATGCAGAGCTTACTAAGCGACTACACCGGCAACACTGAAAGGTGAAGAATTCGTCTTTGCCGGCGAGCAGCCTCCATAGAATGGCGAGGTTCAGCTTGTGGTGGGAGTGAGGGCTGAGGATGTTGCAATAGAGGTTTATGGTTTGAAATATGGAGGAAGCTGTTGGTGTTGGTGTAAATGCGGTGGTAGCGGAATTTGATCGGTGGGAGGTTGTAAAGACATCTGTGGTGGAGGTTGTCGGTTTGTATCATAATCATCACCCGGAGCAATAAAGTTTTCGTCATCAAGTATCTTAATTATCCATTTGCCTACGCTTACACGATCCGCCTTTAAGCCGCGTCTTTTGAACGCTTCACCCAAGGTTTGTTTGTACGGACTTGCAATTCTTTCAAACATTGCCTCTATCCAGTGACCTAAATAGTCTAAAAGCTCATCCTAAATTGTTGAGGAGCTGTAGACCTCTGAAATTGAATCCCAGTCTGCAAAAAATGCCATAGCAAATGAGGTGATGGTTATGGAAGAGGAGTCGTTGTTAAGAATAGCTTCTTTGTTCCAGTACTCAAGTGACAATACTTGGGAACCCTTTTTTCTGTATGCCACAGACGTTCCTTCAATCAATTCAAGCAACTATTTCTCTTGGTGATCCAAATCCATATTAGACGACGATCCCTCTGCTTTTGGTATGTGGAGTGGTTCTGGTGAGTTTTCAGACAATGACTTCTGGCCGGCAAAGTCTTGTGAGCTGGGCACTGCTAAAGAACAAGTAATAATGAGAATGCTTGTCAAATGGTAAAATAAAGCGGAAAATATGTTGCACTAAATGATGCGCAAAACGGTGGATGTTTGTTGCAAAATGGCGCAAGAAAACCCGAAGCAAATCGTAATATAAATTGATAAAGAGAAGAATTGGAGTAAGAGCCAGTGATGTTCTGGACTATGCTTCAGAACGGGCTGGTCTGCACAAGTCCAATGAATAAACTTATTGTTTGTTGTTCATGTGAATGACACGAATCAATCTGCTGGGAAATACTGCTTCAACCAGTAAATTGACCTCTCTCGGGCGAATCGAAGGGGCCACTATCTCCGCGTGTAGCAGTAGAGCTTACGATTTCGCGATGTATTAGCACTTGCAGATTCCTCCACTTGTCGTGGCTTACATAAAAGATCTAGTCTTCTGCCTAGAGAAGAGTGCCGAAAGAAAATGCAGTCTCTTCAACCTTGCTATTCTGTAGTCGCCTGTGGACTAACGATCAGTGTCGGTTGGTCTTAATTTACTTATATGCAAGGTTTGTTTTATGCAAAACAAAAGGTACAAAAGTGAGGTGTGTATTATGTCTTTTGTCTCTAAGAACATTATGAACCTAGGGCTCGTTGTACTAGCTGGGTCATCAAGACAATGACTCAGCAACGGAGAGGTGTAACACACTCAGTGCACACCATGTAGAAATACCTCCCGACGGCAGAAAAATTTTGACGTTGAGAGAGAGACATAAAACAATTGACGATTGTTGTGTGATGTTTAATAGTATCTGTCAACCACTAGTTATATCTGGTATTTCGGCTCGACAAGACTTCGGATCTAGGTCTTGGCATGCTATATTGGTACAGGGCTGAATAGTCAGCCTTGAATAATTTTTCCATGGATGCATGAAAGTTGTAAATAGATGAGGGCGAAGACTGAACATTTGTCAGTGGTGCCCTCTACGAACCTGGGAGCGAAATATTATCCCAGAGCCGAGATTCAGTCACGGAAAAGGGTGGGACGAATTTTATTTGATGAATTTCGACTTGAAGGAGTTGCACTCGATATCTTGGTCGAAAAATGAGTCTGCAGGATTTCACAGCCGGAACAAAGTCGATTAAAAACTCATCACCACCAATATACGATTCACGAATGGGCCTAGGTCTATATGGGGGTCTTGTTCAAACATCCGAAATCTCTCAAAGTCCTTATATATTTGCGACGAAGCATTTCACAATCGATCCTATACCTGCGACCCACCTCCATACTCGTCCGATCACCAACCTACACACGCCCTAATGATGAAAGTCATGATGGAAACGGGACGTGTACAAAGGAGGAAGAAAAGGGAACACACACCTAGGGGATCGCACAAATCCCCAATGACGACAACAACCCGACGGTACGATATGAAGGTGCAAGGCTAGAGCAACGAAAAGATCTGGGTCGAAATTTATATATCGGAGTCAATGAGGACGTCAAGGGCTTGGGCGCGTGGTGGCCGAGGCTGAGGAGAATTTGCGCTTCGGCGCGCCAAAAGAGGGTTCTCTGGACGGTTGGGCTTGACATTATTCAACATATAGGTGAAGTCTGAGGTGTTCCGGTCATTGAAGTGGGACGAGGTTTATCTGTACTTCACGGTAGTTAACCTGATCCTGCCCAACCCCACTCGTGCTTAAGCTTAAATAGGAGTGCAACAGTAGCCATGTAACCTAGCACGTTAATGAACAAAACAAACCAAAAAGTGTCGCAAATAGAAGATAATTAGAACGTCTTTATCTGAACTTGCTTTGTTTACTAACCAGACACCGAGATATGGCCTACCCAGCAGTGATGACCCAACAAGCCCCAACCCTTCCGTCTGACAAATCAAAAGAAAAGCCTTCAGTCAGCACTAAGAGAATCTAGTGAAGAGCTTTGTGCGCGCTATGACCTCTATTGGATGTAGGCAACAACTGAAAACCTCTCCGTCGTGTCCTCAACCTCGGCGTGAACTATGCTCCCAGTGCCATGTTCAGTCAGATTTCGTAATACCAATTTGGCCCACGTGGCGATGATTCAAGATGCTCTGTCACGTCAGTCCTTCATTCCCAACGACATCAGTTACCACCAAAAAATCATCAAGCTTATAATTTAACTTGGTAAATCACGGTTCAATGACTTCACCTCACCTTATCCCTTGTCAACTGTCTCTGGCCTCGGCTGACTACCAGATACGCGCCCACTTCGATATTTACACCTGCAGGAGGAAGCAGGGCGGGGCGCACAAGTCTGGGAGAAATTGGGATAGGCGTGAGAGGGCTCAGAATAAGTTCGAATAATGATGCAGACGATGGGTACAATCCCGACGGGCATGAAACTTATAATTTTGATAAGGAGTTATACGAATTGAACCTTGTGTACGACAAAACTTTGGTTGCGATGGTGCAGGCGACACTATAAAAACGAGCCGAAGACGTTGAATTCCTTGGTCTGCCTCCTGGCGTTGTTCTCCGTGATAGTTTGAGCAGCCTGGACACCTGCTCCGCTTGTGAGGGAAACGCTTCAGACTAGACTTCGCGCGGAGAAAAGTCAATGGATGATGGAGGCAAGTCTGAACAACTTAGGGTAAACGAGACGTTTCCCTGGGTGGGCATCTACGCTTAAGGGTTGACTCGGAGTGCAGAGGAAGCCACCACAACTTCGTATTGCTACTTGCAAATGAAATCTGAGGTATGAGTGCTTTATTGTTACATTGAGTCATCTATTCTTTATATTGCCCCTGATATTGTGCTATAGCTAGAGATCTGCATACGCAATCATAATCTGACGCAGACAATTAGTCATCCGAAGGTTTTGTATTGTCGATAGTCTACCCAGAGGAAAAAAATTTAGCAAAAGATGGCGGAGGACCCCAAAATCCCCAAGCCCTCATGTAGAGTCGGAAAAATGACAGTTGATTACTAATATATCCAGAAGGACTTCTAATATCAATGAGTTTACAGTAATTTCCACTTTGCAAGACGGTGCTAGGAAGCTAATCCACTCTACGCTACTTATCTGTCAAAAACGTTTAGGCCTTCCGAGATCAACCCTTAATTGTGCCGAGGTGTGAATGATGCAAGAAAGTAAAATGATTCTAGCCAGGCGTAAACTAGATAACTTTGTACTTCAGAGTCAGCAGCGCCCAACTAGCCGGCCCGCCGGAATCCTTCGCATTGGTAGCTATGAGGTTTCTTGTGCAGGTTTGTAAGAATGAAATGATAAATGTTGACTGAAATTGACGGATGACTCGTAGCTTCGACTGCGGCAATCTACGTGTGTGTAGAGCTTGAGACTAGGCGTAAACTTGTATTTCTACCAACGTTGTAACTCCTTAAATACGTGGAATTCCCCATGCTCCAGATAATGCAACGATCAACAATGCATAGCAAAGTGAGCTATTAGAATACAGTGGTAAATGAGTGGGATGCAGACTCGTCTTGGTCTTGAAACTCGGCATCTCGCCTAGACTCGTAGTTCAGGATCCTCAGGTATAGCTTCGGATTTCGAACAGGTGTCTGGTTTCGCTTTAGATTTCATTGTGCTAGCTCACTCTGTGACTACCGGACCTATTGGACTAAGCTCTAACCCGGGTCATGCCTTGAAGAGGGCTCAAAGATTTCTTCTCCCAAAAAAAACTGTCTGAAAAACTAACCGTGATGAATCTCCAATTGGCCCGGCAATTACCCGTTGCCCTCGTTCCATGTCATCTGCTACACCTGAAGAAATGTTGAGTAGTGATTTAAATTGCTTGCGGGCCGGAAGGTTCTCAAGGCACCTTTAGCCGCAGCCAGGCGATGCCTTGATATCAGAGCCACATGAGATGGGTGCATCCATCCATATCTCCCTTCCTCGTCACAAAAGAGTTGAGACCTATCAATTCAATCACCGGCCTATCGGGGGCTGAGTAGGCTCCGGATCCTGACTAAATTGTTTCCCTTCCACGCCCAAGAAAAGTGAGTAGAAGTTGTGCATCGCTTCGATCGTGACTGGCTTCATGATAATGGTGCGGGGGGATTGTGCTGAGAGATGAAGAAGATACGGGTCGCGAGAGCGCGAGGGAATGCTCACTGAGGTTTAGACATCTGAGGCCGGTCCTCTCGGCTATTCCAGCTACGCGGAGCATACAGCGCTACCACACCAACGCCGTGAGGTGATTCATTCGTCTTTGCCGGCTAGCATTGACGTTTGCACTGATGAGTCTCGAAACCAGTTGATCGGACCAAGAATTTCCCGCAATCATATGCCCAGCTAGAGTCGGGCCCACGATTATTCGAAGGAGGCAGGTAGTGGAGGGAATATGTCCTCACCGGGCGATGTAGAAGTGTAAAGAGCTGCCCGACGGCATGGGAGCTGATGGCGGCTCGCGTGTCGTGTGCCGACAGGCTGAGAGGCATCAATCGTTGTCATGGACTGCAAGTTCAATGACCATTCCGAACCGCAATGGCCACGCAGTAGTACGAGAGCCGATATCCGTCGTGCCAAAGAGCCAATTGTGCGTGCTCTGTTTCCGCTTCCGCACGTTATGAGCAGGCCTGTGTTTTGTTGTGAAAGTGTACAATATGTGACAGAGATATGTGGAGAAGATATTATTGTTGATAAATAATGTAGCTCGTATATGATACTGTCTAAGTAAAAATGTGTAGTGAAAAGTGTTATGCACATGCTTTTGTCAAACAGACCCATTACGCAAACGCCAAGGCTATGAACATGTGATTCAGATTCATAACATGTTTGCTGGAGTCATATCTTACCCGAATACCCACGTCACGTGAGGCATCTGCTTTCCCAAATTCCACCACACTCGGGAATCCTGGTCTGTAGCCGCTCGTCATCCAGCTGACATGTTTGTGGACTCTCCCCTACCCGGACCCTGGATCACTCCGACTTCCCACATCCATGTATGGTCGTGAATATAAGCTCCATCACTCGCACTTTACATCCGTGTCTCTGAGGTTAGCAAACACCTCTCATGCTTGTAGACCTCACGTACCTATTACACGAACGACAACCGTCACTTTTCACCATGCTACCGGCCGAGTAAGATTAGTTGACGAGATAGTGCAGGGCCAGCATGCTGGTATCTGGCCCATATGGAGTGTGCTAATTATGATCTACCAATCTCCCTGCCGGGCTTATTTATGTCATCACCTCCCGCATCACTTTTAATTTGGTCTGGGGCCGGTCCTTGTCTCCTGCTGATCTCTATCCCGACTTCGTCATCACGTGAGGTCAATACCCGAGAAGAGCTAGGCATATTGTGCCTCGGTGTTTGCAAAGTACGAAGATAATCAGTCACGAGGTCGGTAAATAGAGGGATAAACGGGCATCTCGAAATACACATATTCCTCACGCTCCTTTCTATCCCTGCTTTTCCCTTTGCTGAGTACTTACGGAGGTGGGTCGACTGATTGTGCAAGCAAGCATACCTCATAGTGGTATTTGCAAATGAAATCCAGAGTATGGGTGTCTCTAATGTCATAAGAGTTATCCAACATGTAAACATAGCACCAGTCAGGCGTCATAGCTCTGTAGCTGAATACACTTAAATGAGTTAAAAAAAATTATCCCTGCTTTCCAGCGCGACCGTTTTGTTTTGGGTAGAAGGTTCCTCTGGGAAGATGGCTGGGTCAATAGGTAAATACCGTGCTTAATAACTATCCATCACGGAAAGCAAAAAAGATATCTTTTTCCGGAACAAATAGGTTCGGAGCAATGCACGAAGTGTGGCTTGGGCTAGATATGGGCCTAACGTGCTAGAGATTCATTAACTCAAGTAATACATTTAAGCCAAAGTGCCAGGTAATTGGCACCTTCCGCCCCCAAGGGAAGTTTTGGCATACGATTGTTTTTCATTTGGTGTCGTGCTAGCTGACGACATAACTGCAAGGTCTCGTGTTAACCAGCTCAATCTACGTTAACTTTCCGTCGTGCACTATTTCAATAGTTTCGGCGCAAGTATGAACGAGCCAAAGCAGAATAACTACCGTTGGCACGAACATCGTCCCATCTCAGTCCTACCTTTATTTTGCATCAGACTGTGATTGTGTATGCAGCTATCTAGCTGTGACATAATATCAAAGCAAACTACATAATAGATGACTCAATATAAAGGAAGAGCACCCATGCCTCGGATTTCACTTGCAAGTACCACTGCGAAGTTATGATGGCTTTTTCTTCACCCAAACTCAATCCTCATCCGTGAATACCAACTCAGGGGAATGTCTCAAAAACCCTGGGTTATAAAGACATGCCTCCATCATCTATTGACTTTTCTTCGCGCGAAGTCTAGTCTGAAGCGTCTTCCTCTCAAGTGGAGTAGGTCTACCGGATGTTCAAACTGTACTGGACAACTCCACCAAGAGGCGAACCACGGCACCTTCCATCGTTTGCTTGTTTTTAGTGTCAGCTGCACCCTCACAAGCGAATCCTTGGCGCGCACAAGGCTCAATTCGAATATTCCTTATCAAAATTCCAGGTTTCACTCCTGTCGAAATTGTACCCATCGTCTACATCGTCTTGTCTACTTATCTAATTCTCTCTCAGGCCCATCTCAAAGACCTGCCTCCCAGACTCGTGCGCCACGCTTTATTTCTTCATGCGGATATTTATATTGACGTTGGCGCGTATTTGGTGGTCAACTGAGGCCAGAGAAGCTCGGAGAGTGGTGTGATCATTGGAATAAGATTGTAATCAGTCGTAGTTGTAAACTCGATGACTTTTTATTGGGAACTGATGGTGTTGGCAATGAGGGATGGACATGGTGGAGTTTCTTAAACTATCGCCTCGTGGGCAAACTCCTATGGTATTGCGAAATTTGACTGAGCTTTGCACTGAGAGAGTATTTCTCTAACAGATTAGCCGTGGACAGATGTTGAGTTTTTGTCCTCCTCCAGATGGTGATCGCATATCTATACGCTGGCATCGTCCGTGGTGGGGTGCATAATCTGTTGGCACGGTAAACAACGCGCTGAGTGCGCATCTCCCACTTAATGATCCCCCAGTGTCTTGAGTAGAGAATGAATTCATGGATAACTAAAGATATACAGGTCTCGTTGGCAATTAAGGTAGACAACCTCGGCTCACTTGAAGGCACGAGCGTATCTGGTAGCTCAGAGGAGAGTAAGTTTGGGTGCCAAGGCCTCTTTTAACTCGGGCCTTTGGTACCCGGATCTGCCATATTTCCGTCATCTTCAACTCTTCCAATCTTTCCAGATGATAGTCGTGACCCGACCAAGCGGACGATCTGCACTCATCTTCATAGCCTTTTTCGCCAAGGCTCGAACTGTTTGGGGCCCATTCTCTCTCTGATATTTGGGCCAGCTCGGTCGCTCCGAACAGAACGAGAGGATACGGGTGGAGCCGGATCGCCAGTGTTCTTCGTCTAGAATCGGGTCGTTGTTGAGAACGCAAGATTACGTGGTGACTCTTCGGTGGATATCCAGCACCTAGCGTAATCGTGTTCGTTTTTGAAGCACTGACTAGGGGAGATGAATTCCATACAACAAGATATTAATGTTTGGGTTTTTGGACCAATCTTATCTAGTGGGACTCTCCTATCCGGCTATCCATCATTTCGCATTGATCATCCCCTTTTGTGGCTAGAAACGGCTGGCGAAAAAAAAGTTGACTTGCTAGCAGTGAGTCGGATCACGAGATTTCCGATTTCCGATTCACAAACCGCCAAAAGGTTGCGAGGGCGAAAAAAATGACCGGCTCTCGGACTGCCCCCCCTGAAGCCATATTCGCTCCTTGTGATGTTGCAACTGACTTATTCTTTTGAGGACTAGCTAGCTTGGCTGTGGGCGGCCGCCTGATCGACTCTTGTGAGCTGCCCCGTGCTGATCTGCATGTCAATACAAGCCCTGCCTAATGCACCACCGGGTCCTAGCACACCTATGCCAAGCCTAATATTATTCGCTGGGCTTCACAGGGCTTGATCGGCGCCGTAATGCTTCGCATTCTGTTGGGTTGAAGCGGCTTGGGATTGCGCGACAATAAGGAGATGGGAGTATGCGAAATACACAGGAGTTGAAATATTGTGTTTCACAAGGTTTATCGAGTAGAATCCAGGGTACAGTATATGAGGATTCTAGGTGCTACTACTTGTAGTTAAGTTGTCATATCTACCTTAATCATGAAACAAGGCGTATTTAGGTGATAGAAGTGACTGTGTTTGCTGCTAGCTGGAACTTTACCTAACGCGATATATTAGCAGTTCGGTAACACACATGCTATATCGAAGCAGCCTAGTATCTCTGTGTAGTTTAACCGTGCGCTTTATTCTCGCTAGTTGTAGTTGAGGCCACATTCATGAGCTGTTTTACTTCTCACAGACGGAGCGACTTTCAGGTGTTCATAGTTGGAGAAGACAGCACGATTACGCACGTACGTCACAGGCGAAGACTTTCCTTGATGTCAATGCGTCATGTGGTCGAAGTTATCATAAGTTCTTTTGGGGAGCTGAAAGTCTGGCAGACCATTGGCCACATCACTACAATTTTACGCGTGTCACGTCCGTTATAATAGTGAGAATTTGAATAAATTAATTGAAATCTATAAATTTCAAAGTCGCGATTCTATATATGCTGCCCCGCGTTGAGCTCAAACAATCCAGTTAATTATATACATGGGGTTAAAAATAATATCGTCCGGAGCCTTTGTGTTTGTTGAGGGTTGACCTGTCGGTGCGATGATGATACAATTAAAACTATTATCGGAATGAAATATTGTTAAAATAAAATCTTAATTGTAGGAGTCGGTATCGTTTGAAGGAACGTTGCAAAGATCGCAGATAAGACGACCGGCTTTCAAAGCTCCAATGGAATCTTGAAGACTGCAGTGGTCGAGGACACAAGGTGTTTCTTGTTTAGTAATGGCTTTGTTGGTGTCATGTTCGCAAGTGCAAGAGAAATCTGCAGCAGATTTGCAGCCAGCGTCGATAGGAGGTTGGATTACACATTGCAACTATAACTGTCAGCTTATCATTTAAAGGGTGCACAATGCAGTGAACGCTATTTAGCAAGATGTGTTGTCTGATTGGTTACTTACTGCGCACTTGGGTAGAGTTTGTAGAGCATCGTTGCAGGTTTGTGGTCCATCATCATCACCGTCATCATCACCCTTTCCTCCTTTTCCACCTTTGCCGCCTTCAGTATGACTGAGGGTCGAGTATGGAGATGCTGCTACGAAAGCGGCAAATGCCAAGACGAGGAGACGGATTAATTGCATTTCTTTGGATCTGTCGATATGTGGGGAATGGAGATAGGTTGCAAAGAATGGATTTCGAATGAAAGTGAAGGTGAAGATGTGTGATTTAGACTTATGGTGAGAACCCTATTATATATGTTGATGGAAACATACTTGCTCGGAGACTCTCTTGGGGCTAGAAGGAAAATCCCGGCAAGCCTGGACATCCAGACAGCCCAGGCAAATTGTGTCTAAAAGCGGGCAAGACGTGTAGGTCCGACCATATGGATCGACACTAGCTCTGCACATTCTTACCGTGCTAGTTGTGGTTGAGATTTAGGCGGATGATGCATAGTCCTGGTACTCATAATTTCTGTATCCGATAGAGAGTTCGGACTCCCTTGGTCCACCCGAGCGAATCAGGGGGGGAGGGACCGCTTGATATGATTTGTTTTGCATTGCCGGGGAAATGGGTGGGTTGGTTGCCATTGTCCTAAACAACAATACCCTCGGCATACCCACGATCCAGAGCACAAAGATCGCATTCGTGGACATTTGAGGTGGTCAAATTATGGTTTTAGAAGCGCGGCTTGATTGATGGCATGCCAGAGGCAATGAGATCCGTGACATGCCCGTTGTTTGAGACTGTCCGGCGGCGGCGCAGGTCATGCACTCGTGCCCACCCTCCACACATATCAAGGGCTCTAGGGGAAGCGATGGTCGGACGAGCCGCACGCCTTGCTTGCCCTAAATAAGCTGTCGCATCGCACAAGCATTGAAACCGTCGTTCTTTAGGGGGGAATAATGTGAAGTTTTGTTAATGAATATTGCTGCTAGCTGAAAGCTTACTGTTGTGGACCAACCCAACCACTGAGTGCCTAGATTGTCGTTGGAGCTCTTGCTAAGTCCAGGGTAGTCATCGCGCATAGAGTCAACGGAGTTCGGGCCTGAGGCTTGTATTCAATATGCTTGTTCCACTAGTCCACTTCTAGTACCCATGCCAGGCGATGCCGTAGTCTGTGATTTGGTTAGATTGGGCAGACCGGTGTCTATGTCACATTAGGGCTGTGACTGTCTGTGGTCTCGACGACTGGCCCTAAGCGGCAGCTAGAACGCCCTCTCTCCATGGCTTCATGGCCCTTGATCTTCAAACCTACCGTCACACAGGCCTCCTTGTCCTCAGCACGCCCACTCATGAAGAGCCGGCTGCCCGATAAAATTTCCATTGTCTCCTAGCCAACCATTACAACGCCATGTCTCGGCCTGCTAACTTTCGGAAAGCCCGTTGACTCGGAATGAAGAAGTACTGCTGTTTGCGAACATCGAAACTTTGGTCCATCTAATCTGGTGTCAACTGACCGAGCCACAAGCAATGCTCCTCGGCCGTGGAAGCGACATTGACCTTACGTTTATTGACAGTAACTCAACACATAATCCAATTGAGCCCTGTAAGCTCATAGGATTAAGATCGTATCTTATATGATCGAGTTAAATCACACTATCTTGCCAACACCTCGACAACACGCTTTTGGTGATCCAAAAAACCGTTAATATGACGTTGGGTTGGCGGCGAGAAAAGTCGTGGAGAGCGCAACGATTGACAGGAGATGTCGTGGATATAATCAAGTTTAGACCAGCCAACGGTGGGCAAATTTAATTCTTAGGTAAGCTAACAAGATAATTCGTATTCGAAGATTAAATCATTAGACACCTGTGCCAATTCAAATCTCTCTAAAATCACACAGAGGAAGCCAGAACGATGCCCGCTTTACAGTACTATCATAATAATTGTATATCAGCTTCGTCTCTCGAACGCTAGGCTAGACTCTATTGTGCCTGTTGATCTTGTCCCAGACTTCTCCAGAAATCTGCCTCTTCGCCCGCTTTGCTCTGTGGAAAGATTCACGGGAGAATAAGACTCTAGATGAGAGAAACGCGATCAGACACCCATTCACATTTCACAACTATGGATCCTCATTCCGCTTTGCAAAATCAGGCACCTCTTTGGATTTAAGTCTGTTCACGGTGGAAGTGAAATCTTGCGCTCCGTGCTTTTGTCATACTTTTCTGTAGTTGGACCCCTGCGAACTAGATCAGCACAGCTTTCTGGAGAGGTGGAGCAATTTCGGAGAATTGTCTCAATTGTGTACCCGTGTCGAGAGTCGTGGGGATACCACCACTGCATGAAGGCCGAGGAAAGGCAACTGTAGGAAGCAGCCGATACGTGGCATAGGCGCTCCCAGTCGATAGGCTGAACGTTTTCAAAGGTCCAAACGTTGTCTTAGACAGAATCAATCTAACAACACATTACCTCAGCTTCACTAGTACTGGAAGCCGCATGGTCAACTATATTCCGACAAAGCCGGCAGACAAGCCGAATCTCATGGTGCAAGCTGGATTTGGAACGTCGCTCAAGTCCAAGCTGTGAATTGCATATCTCGCTACACGGCCTAGACCCGGCCTTATCAGTAGATGAATTCCCCATGAATAAAGGGACGCTCGTCACCTTAGTTTCTTTCCCAAACGCCGCTTTAAAGTTTATTTGCCTGTAAATTATGATTAATCCTCGTCGAAAACCAAATTGTCCCATTCGTGTACTGTAATCGGCCTCTGCACGAGGCACTGTTCGATCTCGTTAGGTCTGTGGCTGAGATCTTGCGTCTCACGATGATGCTTCCCGTCTGATATCAATGCCGAGAAAGGTGAGCTAATGGCATCGTTCCACAGCTCAATGTCGTTGTAGTCTGGCAAAGTCACCCCTGGGCAACGGACGTCGAAAGTCTGGGGAGATTGGCCCCACAGGGATCGGTCCGGCAGCTGGGCCGCTGGCAGCTCGCTGAGACTCATATCCAACTGTGCGATGGATATACGTCACTGCATTTCTTTTTCCGCTGCTCATTCTCTCGCATTGTCATGGTTGTGATAATGGTTGAATGTCCCAACTTTCTGCCTGCTGTTCCCGTCTGCTGGAGGCTTGACTTGGGCCGATGATGGGGCAGTAGAGAGAGCTGAGACACCCACTCCTCCCATCTAACCTCTACAGAGTCCCGACCGATAATTAGGAATTTTTCATGGCCTTAGAGTACCTAATCGACGACCCTTACATTCTGTCAATGTTAGTGCTTGTGCAGAAAGGCTAATCCAATTCATCTCATGCAGCTCTTCAGCATAGTTCTCAGACTGCAAATCCCCGACACAGCAAAGATCCTTAATCTCCACAAGCAACAACTTGTCATCAAAGGTACAGATGAAATTTGCAATGAGGCCAACCCGAGCAAATGAACTACCCAATAGCGCCGAATAACTTTGCGTCCCGACTCACATCAAAGCGGTAATTGCTCATCATCTAGCATTGAATCAACTGATGTTCCGTTGTTCAGTCTCAGTTTGAGACTCTGCCGGACATGCAAATCCCCTCTGCCTTCGAGGACACCTGTGCCTCAGGTCGTACTCTCTTTACTCTCCCTGTATTTCATCGACATCCCCTATCTCATTGCATCACTCATCAAAATCTTCCATAAATCACACCATCAACGAAGTCTGTGTCATTCCTACAGCCCCTTTCAATCTCTTACGCTGACGACCATGCGCGTGTATATGGGAGTTGGCATATTGCAAAACATGGCAGTCGAGGATGTTAGGTTCTCCAAAAATCCGACTAAATACGGAGGCACAAACACACACTAAAATCATAGGACGACCTTGCGCACACTCTAAACCTCTATGTATACAAGAGAGTAATTAACTTTAATCTCTGCCTCTCGTCTCAAGAGTATTACAGGTTACACTCAAATAGGTTGAGATTACTAATATACATCATGCATTAAACGCGCCCAGCTCAACTCTTTTTTTTTGCATCAGATTTTAATTGCGTATGCAGCTATCTAGCTACGACAAAATATCAAAGAAGAGTACATGTTAGATGAATCAATACAAAGGAAGAGCACACATGCCTCGGATTTCACTTGCATGTACCCCTGCGAAGTTATGGTGGCTCTTTCTTCACCCAAACTCAACCCTCATCCGTGAATACCAACTCAGGGGAACGTCTCAAAAACCCTGAGTTATAAAGACATGCCTCCATCATCTATTGACTTTTCTTCGCGCGAAGTCTAGTCTGAAGCGTCTTTCTCCCAACTGGAGTAGGTGTACCGGGTGTTCAAACTATACTGGAGAACTCCACCAACAAGTAAACTACAGCACTCTACATCGTTTTTTTTTTTTGCATCAGATTTTAATTGCGTATGCAGCTATCTAGCTATGACACAATATCAAAGAAAAGTACAGAAAAGATGACTCAATTTACAATAGGAGCACTCATGCCTCGGATTTCATTTGCAAGACATCGTTTGCTTGTTTTTATAGTGTCAGCTGCAGTCTCGCAAGCGATGTCTTGGTGCGCACAAAGATCAATTCGTGAAAACTCCTTGCCAAATTTCGAAAACTTACCCCTTCTGAGATAGTATCCACTATTTTCACCATTTTGTCCACTTATCTAGATCTCTCTCAGGCCCATCTCAAATAACTGTATCCCAGATTTGTGCGCCACGCCCTGTTTCTCCCCTCTGGTTATAAATATTGGCGTGGGCGTATATGTGGTGATCAGCTGAGGCCAAAGAAAGCCGCAGGGAGGTATGATCATTGAAATCAGCATGTATTCAGTCGTACATGTAAACTTGATGAGGATTTTGTGGAGATCGATCTAGTTGGGTGGAAGAGTTTGATTTCGTAGAGAGTCTTGGATCATTGCCTCATGCGCCAACTTCTTCGGGATTGCGAAATTTGGCTGAACTTGGCCATGAGATAATTTTTCACTCCCAGACTCGTAGAGGATACCGCGTACAGGTGTAGCTCATTTCCTTCATAAAGACTAGGAATTCGGGGCTGCCGTAGCTACTTGAAAATAAGCTCGCTGGCCTAGCGTACACAAAATTGGTCTGGATCGTGGCTATTTTTAAAAACCGACACAGGGCAGTATAATCAACAACTAATGGAAAAAAATTAAA
The DNA here is from genome assembly GCA_905067625.1 of Blumeria graminis f. sp. triticale. Lineage (NCBI taxonomy): Eukaryota > Fungi > Ascomycota > Leotiomycetes > Helotiales > Erysiphaceae > Blumeria > Blumeria graminis. The sequence continues at coordinate 5,749,508 of LR898472.1, read as the reverse complement.
ACCGCACCCTCTGAACAACTGCCAGAGGGAGTTGATAAATTCTGGTTCTTCACAGCCTTGGCCTCAGAAGGAACCGCCTGGAGTACATATGTAGAGCTGGCGGAATCAATTGTGAACATGACGTTGATTATATAATCTCACAGATGCAACATCGCCGTCTCTTAGGACAGAAATAGATAGTATCCATTTATACCGAGACCAGTCTCCGTTCGATTGGATCCAATCGTTCCCTGTGATACCAACGAGGACTACAGTAAAGTTCTTACCTTATCTTTAAAATACGTCTATATACAGCTATCTAGCCATGTCACATTAAATTGAAAATTTCCTCAATCTTGATTTGGCGTCCTGAGGGTCTTGCAGGTATGGGCTGAAGGTGTGTACTTTGTGTAGGGCGACTACCTTTGACGCTTGGAACATTTAGCACGGATTTTATTGGTAGATACCACTCACAGTTAACCCTTGAGTCATGTTACCTGTGTCATGAATGCGCTTTTCACATTAGTAGTAAATCGTCATCTATGGAGTGTAGCACGCAGAGCCAGGGAAATGGAAACAGGTTAGTGATAAATTAGATACCACCGATCGCTACACTCACCCGTAGATCACTCTTAAAAGAGACTAGCTACGGCGCTATCTGGAAGTATGTGGGATTGGTTAATTATCAAGTAAATAACCTGTAACATAACATAACAAAATAACACAATGAGATACTATTCGCATCCCGTAACATTTATTGCCATAATTACCCAAGTATATTCTAAGCCCCCTGAGAAGTCACAACCATTTTATTGAATATACCAATTGTATACAACCATATAAATCACTACCCTTCAATAACCTGCATGAGTGTATACCATGAGAAAAGCGACACGAAGTCGTGATTAAACGACCGCGTTTTCATCACCCCCCAAGAATGACATCACTGCGAGAGAGTGTGTGGGCTCTGCTGAATTCGAACCAGCTTTCTCCTGTCTCAAATGGGGTAGTTGTTCAAGCCACCCGGGATCTACTGGCGAACGGTCTGGATGGTGTACCACTGAACTATCAAGCCTGATATAGTATGACATAAGTGTTTCGCTTTCTCACTCGGTGTAATCAGCCCAACTGTCTATGACACTATACAACCCTGATACATGAATATGAAATGGCTCCCAACCCTAACAGTAGATTATGATAGCCGGCAAAGACGAATTATTCACCTTCCAGCGGTGCCGGTGTAATCTCTCAGTATGCTTTGCATATCTAGGATAACTAAGAAGAGTCGCATCCGGGTCGAAGTCGAAAGTAGACAAACACATCTATAATCGGTGACTTCTCATCAATATCGGTATTTTCAATCTCACGAGAGTCTTTTACCCTAACCTCATCACACACCACTTCAACGGCGGATAAAGGCTTTATTCCAGTTGCAGACAGGAGCTTGCCTCATTCATCACCGGCCATCACCCACTACAAATTTACGACGCTACGTATACCCGCAAGGAGGAAATTAAGTCATAATATACAAAGTTGGGGTCTTGGTTTATGGGGGACTGATGCTCTAATGGTGTTATATATCTTGAGGAAGAACAGGCGGCTGAGATGTGGAGCGAGAGAGGAAATGGGTATCTAAAGACCATTCTGGGACTGACATTTTCGAGGGGTTTCAACTTTGGATTTTGTGTGGGCGCCAAGACCAAGATTTGGGCTAAGTAGCCAGGAGGGCTTCTATTATCGACGAGTCAACGGCACTCCCCAGCGCCCTGGACAGCACCAAAAAATTTGGGTTTGGCTACCGCACAGCAACCACGCTCTGTCAAGACTTTTCTGACATTTCAGCACGACCTTTCGGAAAGGGTTGGAAGGAGGCTAGAAAGGCAGAGTGTGAATTTCCCGAGGTACCCACAAGCCTGCAGCGCCCAGCTGGCCGGCCTCTTCGAACACTTCGGAAGGATCACTATGTCTTCGGATTTAGTCCTAATGTCGGTATTAAGAAAGCTTCGCACGCAGTGGTTTTGCAATTTTTCCTGGCTGCCATACACCCGCAAATGGCCATCATTTGGCTAGCTGGAGAGGGGAGGTGATGAAGGGCGAAGGGCTCCTTTAAGTGTATGATCAATTAAGGACTCGTGAGGGGCGGTACTATTTGAGGAGAGCTGTATGGGAGGTATAGGAGGGGATATACTACTGGCATAGGTAACCTTGACTTGTAGATAGAGAGGACCTTCATGTCCTACATAGTCATAGGCTTAGGCAGGACAATAAAATGGAATAAGAATAGATTATAAGCCTAGATGGGATACCTAACAGATCTCTAAGGCAATGTAGGAATACCTTAAGTAAATTACTCACTATCCTTATCAATGCTTACCTCACAATAGGCTATCATCAAAAAAGGTATAAAAACTTAACTGCTGTTGTTCTGAGAAAGTTTTAAAAACCTAGATACGATACCCTAGAGGCTTATAGATCAGTTGCGCTCCTCAATACTATGGGTAAAATCCTCGAAAAACTGGTAGCAGTTCGCTTCTCCGAAGCAGCAGAACACCACAATCTCCTTCCCGACCAACAGATAGGACCTCGACCACAGAGATCTACAATCTCTACAGTCGAGCTACTGACAGAACAGATACACACAATCTAGGGCAAAGATAAAAAGAGGATGGCATCTCTCCTTAGCTTGGATATATCCGGGGCCTTTGATAATATATCACATGAATGACTCATTTACAATCTCTGGGAAAGAAGCATTCCAACGTGGATGAACCTCTACATAAAGTCCTTCCTCTGAGAAAGAACATCATCAATAATGTCGGGATCATTCAAAAGGGACCGAATGTCTACCAGCGCCGGGATATCGCAAGGCTCAGCTCTCTCGCCAATACTCTTTCTCTTTTTAAGTTAGCACACTGCTCCCGATGCTCGAGACTAGAAGTACGACAGCAGTTGGATTTGTAGATGACACTAACATACTAACATGGTCAAACTCGACCGAAGGAAACTGCCGAAAGTTGGAGGAAAAACACCAAATATGTGAACAGTGGGCAAGAAGACATGGTGTTAGATTCGAGCCTGAAAAGTATCAGCTGATGCATTTCTCCCGAGCCAGGAAACGACACAACCTCAAAGCGACAATTGAAATCCATGGCCATACCGCAGTCCCACAGCCTTACCTACGAGTTCTCGGAATCTACTTTGATCCCAAGCTGAGCTGAGGAGCTCACATCAAAAGCCTTCAACTGAAGGCAGAGATGTAGGTTCAGGGTCTCAGTAGGCTAGTCTAATCAATGTGGGGAGCCAGATTTCACAAGTCAAAGATACTCTACAGCACGATTGTGAGGCCGGCACTAACATACAGGTCACCGGTGTGGGCTGAGGTCGGGCTGGGTGTAAAAATACCAGAGAGGATAGTTAGACGTCTCAGAAGCATATAGAGGAATTGTCAGAAAATTGTCACCGGAGCATACAAGTCTACCAGCACGAGATTTTTGGAACACGAAGCATCCACCCTTCCCATTGAAGTATTCTTGGAGCAACAAAGGCTTCAAAATTTAGGTCGCTTAAAGGACTTACCTGTCCAAAAGACAATCAATTCCGCCTGTAGTAAAATCAAGCTGCCCAGAAAAGGGAGAGAAGACATACGAACAGTAAGCAGGAAGATAGATCTTGCCAACTAGACGGTAATCTGCGGTGAACAACAAGCCAAGAAGACACTTACAGAGATAGTGAAATTTATGGCATACCAAGAGTGGGCAAAATCTTGGGCCAAGCAGAAACAAACTAAGAAGCCTCGGCAGTTAGCAACTGCAGATTCCGAAACTTAGGGAGCAGCCAAACTTTACCAAAGCAGAGAGTCTGGACGGCAAAAATTGAGTTTTCAAGGCTCACCATTCTTTCTACATCGTAACCTGAAAAGGGCCCAAAGCAGTTTAGCAATGCAAATACGAAGTGAGCAAATGGGGCTTAACTCGTATTTACACAGAAGAAACGTACCCGGAGTATTAAGTCCAGGTTGTCCATGCGGCTACCAATCACAGAACCCCAAGCACATGATTATGTCCTGCCCCCAATGGTCAAATGGTAGAGCTGAGATCTAGAGACAAGCCAAAGATCGATCCTACGAAGCGATGATAAATAATCCTGGAGATATAAAAAGGATAACACAGTGGATCCTAAATCATGGTTGGATAGAGCAATTCCAGATGACAAAAGCGGTCGAAATACTGCTGAGGAAAAGGAAAAGGCCGAATAATGCTTGGGGCGGATAGAGATGATCTAGTTGGTTTACATGGATGGCACTATAGTTTAACTGCACTTCCTGGAGAAAAAATGGAAAACTAAAGACAACAAATAGAAAGGTGTGGGGAGTTTTCACCATAAAGGTTTCCTCCCGGGTACATGTTATAGATTGTAGACACCTGCAAGGTCCCATAGAGCGCCAAATCAGGATAATGAAATCAAATTCAAAAACGTCGTGCCTAATTTTTGGGTTAAACAACAGTTAAAAGGAGTCAAGTGCGCCGTACATATACACGGGTCATACACGTGTCCACCATCATCGACCCCCCCACTATCCTAGTTCCATTCATGTCTATAATCTATCGTGAACCTGAGTTTCAACAAAAGCCACTATTGTATGGTATGATTGTACGGATCGATAACAGTTGAGAAAAACCACAAGGTTTCATGAAATTATTAAGTGATGCAGAAGGTAATTTGATTTTCTATGCTCTTTGGGATTGATTAACTCCTAGTTCAAGTGTTAGTTTATCTACAGTGCAGCTAATCATCCTGCCAGGAAGACGAAGACTAAAAACCTGTCAGTGGTACCTTTTACGAAGCTGGTAGTCAAATTTTCACTAAAAATTGAGATTCAGTCATGACAAAGGGTATATACGAGAGTTTTGTCGGGATGGCGATCGGGAGGAGTGTGTAGGCTCGTTTTAGTCGAAACCCGGCCTACAGAGATTCGACGACTGCACAACTCATTGAAATCAATCATCCTAAGCTCTCATACGAACCACAGATAGGCCTCAGCCTATTTGATGTTTGTATTACAAAATTTGAGGCGTTCAAGATCTTCACTTTTCCGGGATGATCGTTCCCAGTCGAGCTCATCTCGCAAACCTCTCTGCAATCATCTAACCACCTTCCGAATTAATCTTACAAATCTATAGATCATAATCGCCGTTAAGGAAACCAGAGGACCTCCATATCGTCGCAACTGTCGCGCGCTGTGAAGATACGGTCGAAGTACCGGTCTTATATTCATCTATACCTCAGTCAAGGGCAGTAGAAACTTCAGCTGCTACGAATCGTACTCGAAGAAATACGTACGATGTATCGCCAGTACACTAACTGGAGCTTTCGACAAAAGCTAAGGTGTCAGTGCTTCGGTCTTGAGCTCCTCCACCCACATTCGGCCTCCACAGCTAGGGGTAAGGCCGTATGGATGGAGATTCTAGCTTTATTTATTTGGAATTGATGGTTCTTGTATTGTGATGTCTTATTTTTGATTTTTCAATTCTAACATTCGGATAGTGCTTTATCCAAATGTTATATAGAAATCAATTCTATTGCATCAAAACTACACGGTATAAATTAACCACGAAAACCTTCTTCTTCTAAACGATAGTTCAAACTACTTCAAAGATTACTCTCATATTTTTAAGTGAACCAATATACTTTTAGTGTATGATCTTTGTCATACCAACAATAATGATTCAAGACTCTCTACCGTGGTAATTTTTTAAATCCAACGACATCGATTCCCACCAAAAAATCATTAAGTTTACAAGTACGACCAAGTATGACCAAGTACGTCCACATTTCAATGACCACACATCTCCTCGACTGTCTTTGGCCTCACCTGCTCACCAAATACTTGCCCACACCGATATTTATACCTGGCGGAGGAAACAAAGCGCCTCGCACAAATCTGAGAGGCAGTTCTTTGGGATGGACGAAGAAAGAATTAGAAAATTTTAACAAGATATTGCAGAGGATGGACAAAATCTCAAAATGAGGGAGATTTTAGAATTTGGCAAGGAACTCTACAATTCGGCTTTGAATACGCGCCAAGACTTCGATTGCGATAATGCAGGTGACACTGCAAAGACAAGATAGCGACGGAAGGTGCTGTGGCCCGCCTCTTAGTGGTGATCTCCGGTAAAGTTTGAGTAGTCTGGACACCTGCTGCATATGGGAAAGAGACTCCTCAGACCACATTTCTCGCGATGGTAAGTCGATAGATGATGAAGACACACTGTGTTATGGCCAGGCATTCTTGAAGAGGTTTCAAGGAGAAGGTTTTAAGAAAGGTTTTGGGAAAAGGTTTACTGAGAAGGTTTCCGGGAAAACTCCGACAGTTAGAGATGGAGGGGCTGGCTTCATGACGGCATTTGTCATAGTCTTAGTTGAGTTCAAGTACTATCTCGAGTTAGACTTAAGGAAGCTGGAGCTGCCACATAGTAGCTCTCCAGCTTCTCAATCTTTCATTCTTGTGATCTTTGATCTTGCAATCTAGATTTATATAATGTTATAATCTTATATTCTCAAAGTCCGATATTCTCAGTCTTTCGTTATTCGTTACATTCTTCGTACTTCTGTGCACCCTGAGTTATCAGCCTTGATCACCTGCTCGTCAACTCGACTTCTTGACTTCGTGTCTTTCGACTATTCTGTAGTTCTACAACCTTTGACTACCCGGCACCTCGCCAATCGAATCATATCTAAGTATCCTTCGTTAGCAACTGTAATCCTAACAGTTATTACTACCTTACCTTCGGCAGACGGCGATCTCTAGTATCCTTAGCGCACGCCGTAACACACTGCAACATTCAGGATTTCATGGATGAAGGCTGGCTTTGGGTGAAGAAAAAGGCACCATAGCTTCGCAGCTGCAATCGCAAATAAAATCAATCAGCAAAAGTGAATACCATCTTTACCATCAAGCCGCAGATTTATTAGTTGTGGTTTAGACTTCGTCGACTATACTTTGCGAGGGGCAAAAGGCTTCTCATGAAACAGGCCATGCCTGTCTGGTCACTACGAGGGTCGAACTCGCGACCTTGGCGTTATTAGCACCACGCTCTAACCAACTGAGCTAAGCGACCTGTACGTCGCTACCACTTCATAAATCTACTATATTTGGTAGTCCTGACAACCATTTCTCTCATCTACAAACTTCAATATTGAAAATTGGGAATTGAATTTGAAGCCAGCCTTGTGCTAGCACAAGATTGCATCTAGTCCAAAAGCATATGTATGATCTGCATGCAGAAATACGGAACTATTAATAAATCCTGGCTAGAGAGCAAGACTGAAAAGCTGTGGGCAGTGTCCTTTACGAACCTGGGAGTAATATAAACTCCCAGTGCCAAATTCAGTCAAATGTCGCAATATCAAAGAAGCTGGCCCATGAGGCAATGATTCAAAACAATTCCCTGTCATGGACTGAAGGACTCATCGGAAAAGATGGAAATTATGTCCGAATAATTCTGTATTATTCTACAAAACTCTGCTCTGTTCTGATCTATACTAATCTAATCTATTCCGTTCAGTTCAGTTCGGTTCTTTTGGAATTTGCCACATTTCTTACGATAACCGGCATTCCTTGCAAATATGAACATCTTTCCTACATGCTGCATAGTACATACTGTGTTCTACATTTTGATTTCTTTTAGCAGTTGAGATATTCTTTCATGCATTTGCATGTTCGGGGTAGTATGATACTAGATGCAAATGCAGTGAAAGACATGATCATGTTTACTTTGCGATAAATATGATGGCGTTAATGGTGCAGGGTCAGTACTGTTTTATTACCCGCAAAATGGTTTCGTGGTCAGCTGTGCTGAAAACTTTATACTATAATAATTGTTGTTCGCATACCCACTTTAACTCTAGGATATGCGCACATAAATTCGCATTTTACATGTATCTTAGATCTTAAATGGAAACAATATTCTTTGAGCTATACTTTCTGCTCCTCTTACTCTGAAATCGCAACAAGTTCAGTTCTAACCTGATCTCATCTCATCTACATATTCTATTCTAATCTATTCCATTGTTTGTTTGTTTGTGTGTTTTTATTGTGCTACTTGAGTCTATGACTATCTAGCACATTGGGCTCCTCTCTGACCCAGGCCACACCTTGTACAGTGCTCCTATCCTCTTTTGTTACTTGAAAGATCATTGATATATTCCCCTTGATGAATAGCCATTCAGCTCAGTATATACCCGTGGAATTCAGCCACCTTTTCCTCGGAACCTTCTACCCAAAAAAAATAAAAATGGTAGCAATGGAAACTGCGTGCGCGGGAAAAAGTCTCAAAAAACCTGCAGCCCCAGCCAGGCGAGGCCTAGACACCGGGACCACATGAGGTGCGCATATTCATCTACATCTCCCTTCTTTGTAACAGTTGAGGCCGACTTGATCCAATCCACCATCTCCGTATCGGGTGCTGGGTACGCTCCGGAAACTCATCGGATGGCTTTTCCTCCATGATCAAGGGTTGGTGATGAGTAGGGCTCCGACCCTACCATCTGATCTGATCGTGGTTAGCTTCATGATAATGGTGATAGGGGAATGTGTTGAGAGATGAAGACGATACAGACTGCGAAAGCGATTGGGAATCCTCTTTGAAGTGAGGACTTTGTTACTCAATCTCGGCTCTGCAGATTCTACAGTGAGAGTTGGAGGTTCGTAGGGGACACCGCTGACAGGTGTTGAGAATAGTCCCCCAATCTATTCCATTACACACGAGGGAATACTGGAAAGTTCGAGAATAATAGGAAGTAATATTTAGTAGTCATTCTGAATAACTTGATTTCGGCAGTAAATGGTCTTGTATTCTTAGGAACTCTGAAGAAAATGTTGAATCTTATCTTATGTCGAACTCTTGAACTCTTGACATCCTTCACGTCAATTTCTCACTCCCAACTAGTAGTACTCCTATAAAAGTCCCATCAAGTCTACAAGTGCGACCAAGTAGATCCTCATTCCAGTGACCGCACCTCTCTTTGGTTATTCTCTGGCCTTAGCTGCTCGCTAAATACACGCCCACGCCGATATTTACACCGAATGAAGGAAGTAAAGCGTGGCACACAAATCTGGGAGACAGTTCTTTGGAATGGACGTGAGAGGGATTAGGACAAGTTGACAAGATGATGCAAAAGAAGAATATAACCTCGATGGGCATGAAATTTGATAAGGGGTTGTACGAGTTGAGCTTTGTGCGCGCCAAGACTTCGATTGCGAGAGTGAAGGCGACATTTTAAACACCGCTATGGTTGGGTTGTGCGGTGTTACATCATACAGGGCGTTCTCCCAAGTAAGATCTGGATAGCTTGGACACATCCCTCTGAAGGTAGGAGATTGCTGGTTAAAATTCAGCAAAACAAAACCGCATTTCATGCGGAGCTTGTATTCATGAATAACGAAGGCATACTTGGATAGTCAAAGATTTTGAATCGTCCCTTTGATGGGTTCTCACGGAGGAATGTCGATAGTTTGTGTAAGCAAACATACCTGTTGGTATGACAAAGGTCATACACTAAAAGTTTATTAGTTCGCTTAAATTTATGAGAGTGCTTGTGTAAGTATTTCGAATTATCGTTCAGAAGTAATGCGCATTCATTATTCATTCGTGTTCTTCTGAGTTGATGCTATGGAATTGCTATCTAGCCTACATTCGGATAATGCATTACCCGAATGCCAGAATCCACAACCCAAGAGAATTAGCCAATGCAATGCAACAACCACCGACTCCAAATAACTTCTTCTAGATGCATCATTCCGACAATGCCTCGAAGTGTTATCTGCGAATAAAATTCAGAACATGAGTGTCTCTAACGTTGATAGAGTCATCATACGGAGGGCAAGACTGAACACCTGTACGCGGTGTCCTCTACGAACCTGGGGGTGAAATATTCTCCCAGAGCCAAGTTCAGTCAAATTTCGCAATATCAAAGAAGTTGGCCTACGAGGCAAAATTTCAAATTACTCCACCATGTCAATCTTTCACTCCCAGAGAGTCCGATTCTCAACTAAGCTTCATCAAGTCTACAAGTACGACCTAGTACATCCTCATTTCAATGACCACACCTCTCTTCGACCTTCTCTGGCTTCAGCCGGTCACCAAATACACGCCCACGCCGATATTTATACCCGACGGAGGAAGCAAAGCGTGGAGCACAAATCTGGGAGAAAGCTCTTTGGGATGAACGTGGGAGGGATCAGGACAAGTTTACAAGATGATGCAGAAGAGGGATACGTTTTCGACGGGCGTGAAATTTCGAATTTTGGCAAGAGTTTTACGAATTAAGCTTTGTGCGCGCCAAGAATTCGCTTGCGAGAGTGCAGCTCACACTATAAAAACAAGCAAACGATGGAAGGTGTTGTGGTCCGCCTCCTGGTGGTGTTCTCCGGTATAGTTTGAGTAGCCTGGGCACCTACTCCACTTGGGAAGGAGACGCCTCAGACCATATTTCGCACGTAGAAAAGTTGAAGGATGGGGGAGGCATGTCTGGATAACTCAGGGTTTTTGAGACGTTCCCCTGGGTGGGTATTCACGAACGAGGGTTGACTTGGGGTGAAGAAAAAGCCACCATAACTTCGCAGTGGTACTTGCAAATGAAATCTGATGCATGAGTGCTCCTCTTGTAAATTGAGGCATCTTTTCTGTACTTTTCTCTGAAATTGTGTCATAGCTAGATAGCTGCATACGCAATTAAAATCTGATGCAAAAAAAAAAAAGAGTCATCATACATACATATATATATATATATATATATATATATATATATATATATATATATATCACTGATCATATCCCATATCTAGACAGTTGAATATACTTTAAATGTGTAAAACTTTGAGAGATCATCGTGTGAATGTCACGTGAATCTTCAAAAGATGAAAGCGAATACAGGAATGAATTAATTAATTTTCACCGTGCTACAAGTCCATCGTAGCACTATAATATCTAATTCTACCCTATTAACGCCCCTAATCATCACTACTAGTCTGACATGCCTGCACGCAGATCGTGCTATCGCTTTTGGGCTGAATCCAGACTTATGTAAGCATAAGTCTGCTTACAAAATGATATAAAAAAAATTGTTGCACCCAATGATTGTCACGGTGGCTCATGGGTCAGGTACTAAAGGAAAGAGAATATAACTGTATTGTGCGATTGTAAGAGAAGAGAGGTCTGAATAGAAGAGATATCTATACATATGTTCTAGTCTATGACGCTGCCGGCAAGGCGAATTCTTCACCTTCCAGTGGTGCCGGTGTAATCGCTCAGTAAGCTCTGCATATCTGGGATAGTCAAGAAGAATCGAAGTCGAAAGCAACCTCAAACACATCTCCATTTGAAAAAGTCTCGACAATGCCTCTCTCATCACTATCATCTGAGTCCTCAACCCATCTCTAACCACGCATCATCTCGCCTCAACGACCAATAAAGAAGTTGCTCCAAATGCATACAGGAGCTTGCCCCATTAATCTCCAGCCATCTCTCACTACAAATTTACGACGCTATTTATACCCGCAAGGAGGAAATCAAGTCGATAAATACAAAGTTGGGGTCTTGGTTTATGGGGGACTGATGCTCTAATGGTGTTATACATCTTGAGGAAGAACAGGCGGCTGAGATGTGGAGCGAGAGAGGAAATGGGTATCTGAAGACCATTCTGGGACTGACATTTTCGAGGGGTTTCGACTTTGGATTTTGTGTGGGCGCCAAGACCAAGATTTAGGCTAATTAGCCAGGAGGGCTTCTATTATCGACGAGTCAACGCCACTCCCCAGTGCCCTGGACAGCACAAAAGAAGTTGAGCTAAGCTACTTTACAGCAATCACGCTCTGTCAAGACTTTTCTGACATTTCAGCATGACCTCCGGGAAGGAGTTGGAAGGAGGCTAGAAAGGCAGAGAGTGAATTTCCCGAGGTACAGACAAGTTTGCAGTGCCCAGCTGGCCGGCCTCTTCGAACGCTTCAGAAGGATCACTATGTCTCCGGACTTAGTCCTAATGTCGGTATTAGAAGAGCTCCGCACCCAGTGGTTTTTGCGATTTTTCCCGGCTGCCATACACCCGCAAACGGCCATGGTTTCGTTGGCTGGAGAGGGGAGATAATGAAGGCCAAAGGGCTCCTCTTAGTGTATGATCGAATGATGACTTGTGAGTGGTGGTACTGTTTGAAGGCATCGGTATGGGAGGCATAGGAGGGGATATACTACTGGGATAGGTATTGTTGGCCTGTAGGCAGAGAGGACCTGCATGTCCTACATAGTCATAGACTCAGACAGGACAATAAAATGAATAAATAATTAAATAAAGTCTATGACGCTAACCCTTAGTCCCGTGACAGTACTCCACCTCTAAATTTTGTTTGGTCTCCAAACAGAACCCCTTATAAGAAAATTTGTATTAATTCCAGGTACTGTTTCTTTTATATAAATATATGTTAGCTTCTTGTTTCAGCTAACTTCCATGTTGGCCGCTATTTCCTCTCTGAGCGGCGTGGCTGTTGTGGTACAATTGATTTATTAGTTGTTGGCATATTTACCCATGATGGCGGTCCCTGTTTTTGAGGGTTTAAGTTATGAAAATCTATGAGGGCTTTTTCGCAGCCTCTTAAGTCCAATTCTGGCTGCCAGGAAGGCACATCATCATATTTTCACTTAATGAGGTAGGTAAGACCATTACAATCTTGATTGTGCACATCTAAGATTTTTTCAAATACCCACTTGTCTTCAATATTCCCCTCATCATCTCTTTCAGCTACTCTTCCAGCAACGCTACGACGCTCATTTTTATTGATAAAAGATTGCCCGGGTATTACAGGATCTTTCTATGGTCGAACCAAAGAGGTGTGGAAACTATTGTTTACATGAATATGATCTGGGAGATCAATGATAACAGCTCCATCATATGTTTTTATGACTGTGAAAGTACCGTCCCATCTATCATCCCATTTTTTCTTTGGTCGGTTTATCTTCAGGTTTCTAAGGCAAATCATTACCTTGTCTCCTACTCTGTAGACTGGGGCTTCTGATCTTAGAGAATTTACATATTCTTCATATTTCTCCTGCGACTGGTGGGACATGGCTTTTAGCTTGGCAAAAATTCGATCAAAGCGGTCTGCAACTAAGTCCGCTCTTAAGTACTCTCTTTTTGCAGTATTAGATAGTAATGATGGCTTAGGCTCTGGGGGTTCGATTCCTAGACGTGGATTAAAGCCATAGTTTACGTAGAAAGGAGATACACCTGTTGTCTCGCTTATCTGATTATTTCCAGAGATCTCAGCTAGTGGTAGCCAATCAACCCAATCATCTTGGGTAAAACTAACAAAGGCCCGAAGATATTGGTTTAAAGATACGTTGACTATTTCTGTCTGACCATCGGTCTGTGGGTGAAAAGCCGAACTAGGTTTGAGAGTAATAGAGAGACGAGTATTAATCCTACGCCAAAACTCAGAAACAAATGCGGAACCACGATCAGAAATGATAGAGTCAGGTGAGCCATGGAGTCTGTAAGTATTTTTGATGATATATTCAACCAATTCTGATGTATCAAGAGATTTAGTGGGGATAATATGACGCATTTTAGTGAGTCTATCTACAACCACTAGGATATTGTGGAATATCTTACCATCACGTTTACACGGCGGTAAGTCAACAACGTGATCAATTGAAATGTCAGACCATGCACGGACTGGAATTTCGAGAGGCTTAAGAAATCCGGGAGGCAATGAACGTGGAATCTTAGTCCTGAAGCAGAGAGCGCATCCTTCCACAAATTCAGCAACAAATTGGGTCATTTTTGGCCACCAATAAGTTCTTTGTAATAGATCCAAAGTTTTCACACGACCCGGATGGCCTGCAGGGCCGGAAGAATGAGAACGGTGCACAATTTCAAGACGAAGACTTTCATAGTCTGGTACAAAAAGTCGTTTTCGAAAGTACACAAATCCGGCATTAATTTTAAACTCTACTTTGTCCTTTCGGAGTAACAATCGTAAGGGTCCGGGCCACCAAGGCTTTGAGGTATCTTGTAAAGAAAGTATGATCAACTTTGCAATGTCGTTATTCTCGTAAGCAAGGGATATAGCTTCGGTAATAAAAGTTTCATGAGATATAGCGGATATGTGATCAACAACTTGATTCTTATTGAGAAGGCTGTGGAGTATATCAGGATGGACTTTATGTTCTGGAATTAAAGTGCGAAAACGATGTCAAAGACGCTCATCAGAATCATCTTTTGGTTGTTGTCCTGGTAAAAGGCTCAAGGTATCTGGTATTACTGCATGTGACCCAGGACAATGAGTGATTATAAAGTTGTACTGAGACAAAAATTTAGACCACCGTACCTGACATTGGTTTAGCTGTTTAGCTGTCAGGAAGGTTTGAAAATTTTTATGGTCTGTAATTATCTCAAATGGCTCTTGCACACCTACTAGTTCTGGGCGCCATTCTTCTAAAGCTTTAATGATTGCGAGAAGCTCTTTATCATAAATCTCATAGTTTGGTTCAGCAGGACTGTACTTTGATGAAAAGAAAGCTACAGGATGAAGTATGCCATCATCTCCCTTCTGGAGGAGTGCTCCTCCTGAGACCCAATTGGATGCATCAGTTTCATCTATGGTCTGCTTGTGATAATCAAAATAAGCAAGGATTGGTGCATGTGTAAATGAACTTTTGAGTTTCGAAAAAGCATCCCCCTGCTCAATAGACTACATCCATTGTAATTTTTTACGTAGAAGGCGGGTTAAGAGCTCAATTACACCTGAATAGCATCTTGTGAATCTCCTGTAAAAGTTTAAGAAGCCAAGGAATTTTTGCAATTCTTTCACTGTCGTTGGTTTTTCCCAATCTGGAATTACTTTAACTTTATCAGGATCCATACTTAGTCCATCAGTGGAGATAATTATCCCAAGATACTTGGTTTTTGTGGTATATAACTCTGATTTATTGATATCAATTTGTAATCCTGCATCACCGAGTCGACGTATTACATCATCAACGTGTTTGGTATGTTCTTCCTTGGTCTCTGAGTATATTAAAACATCATCCAAATATGCTGTAAAGTATTTTTCGAGTGCATCATGTAAGATATGATTGATGTAGTTCTGAAAAGTTGCAGGGGCATTGCACAGACCAAATAGTGTTACTAGCATCTCATATAAGCCAAATCTTGTAGTAAATGCAATCATCCATTCATGTCCTTCAGCAATACGGATAAGATTAAAAGCAGCAATGACATCTAGCTTAGTATTATACCTAGCTCTTGAAATGGAATCTAAAGTTTCACGGATTAGGGGGAGCGGGTATCGATTTTTAATGGTAAAATCATGAAGGCCGCGATAGTCTTGGCATATTCGTATTCCCCCAGCTGGTTTGGCGGCGAGGAGGATAGGCGCGGCAACTGGCGAGGAAGATTCACGTATGAAACGTTTAGCCAGCATATTTTCAATCCATTTCTTGACACAATTCAACTCTGCTGGAGAGAAGGGCCTATTTTTACGATAGGGTGCTTGTTTTCCAGGGACAAGTTCAATCTTATGGTCCCAAGGACGATGTGGTGGGAGAGAGTTCGCATTCTTTGGTAGAAAGTGTTAGTGTGATGATGGAATTCGAGTGGTAATATAGCTTTTATTGCATCGGTTTTTAATTCAGTTTTATCTTGGAGAAATTCATCAATATCACTCTGTATCACTTTTCGACGTAAAAGATCTGAAATATCAGGATGATCAGGGCTAGGGAAAATTTGAGAGATATCAAATTCATTATCATCCTTGCAGGTAGTAAAGGTCGGTTCTTTTTCATATGTTAGTGTATAAGGGTTGTTGGAATTGGGAAGGAAAGATTCATTTTCATAATTATCTGGTGCAGCAGTTTGAAGTGGCATGTGTGTAACAGGCATTGACAAAATCTTATCTGACAATGAGATTGCTGTAACCGATCTTACTTGCTGAGACAGATTGGACTGTAGGTACTTCCAATCAAGGCAGTGGTGTCGGCAATACAAGGAACTAAAAGTGAGGCTCAAGGAGCTCCAATCACATTTAGGGTTGTGTAATTTTAGCCATGGCAGGCCAAGAATTATAGGATTACATCTACTTAGGTTAGTAACAAAAAAGACAATAATCTCCGAGTGTTGCTCAATATGCAAACGGAATGTAAAGTAGTGGGTTATAGAGGCTTCTGTAGAGCCATCGGCCAAGCGAACAGATTGTGGAGTGTAGAGGGGCTTTGTTTCTATTCCAAAACGATTGACAATAGAATATTTGTCAGCAAATGCCATAGCAGTGCAGCCACTATCAATCAAGCTTGTTGTGGGAAATATAACTGAATTATTTGTGCGCGGGTTAGAGAGAGAAGAGCAAAGAAGCATTGAATTTGAGGAACCAGTTGAGCATAATTCCAAAGTGGAATTATCCATCAATATATCCTGGATAGCCTTGTCTTCATCTCCATACCAATTGTACCCCTGGCAGCGACTTAAACTAGGGGTTGGTCTTTTAACTGTTCACAATTTCTATATGCTTTTTTTAAATCCCCCGAATTCTGAGATTGATAATGTTCTTCAAATCTGTGGTTTCCATTTAACACTCTCAGACGAGATTGAACCGGAGCGTTGGGGTATAAAAGCTGTGAGTTTAAGAATTGGTATGGTGACTGATGATGGTATTTGGGAAGAAATCGAGGCGGATGATAAAACATCATCGGAATCGGCAAGGGCTGAGTTTCTGGTGTTAAATATTTAGTGCTAGGCAGATCATGAGTATTAAAAGTAGGGAATTGTTTATATTCATTCCTCTCACGAGATGTCCATTGATTAGTAGAACGTTTTGGCATTGGCACTGGGTCAATTTTGCGATGATGATCTTTGGCCATATATCCAGTTTTACCACAGGCAAGACATAAGCCGTTTTCCCTTCGAAATTTACGCTCAGCATTTGATGTTGACATGCGGCTGAGGTCCATTAAATCTTCAGGATCGGATGGTCCAGTATGAGGTAACAAATCGTCTATTGGGTGGTAATTCTGTTGCATTGAATTTGATGAAGATTGCAACATGAGTATTAACTCCTGTTGTTTGATATTGCGAGCAATATTATTGATCATATCACTCCACCCAGTGTAATTGTCTGAATCAGGAAGATTTACTTGGTTGTTATTAACGCCAGTAATCTTTCTATTAAGTCATTTTCTAAGGAGGTCCACTTTAGTTCGGTCGTAGTATTTTGCCCTTTCTATATAATGATCATAGTCGGCCTTAAAATCTCCATAAGCACGTTTGTCTTGGTAAAGTGTGTCTAAGGCATTCTTTGCCATCTGGGTAGTATCAAGCAGAATGTATCTCCTATCAAGGACTTGCCATAAGTCTGTTTGCATTCTCCAATGCCACTTCTCTGAATCACTTGGGTGTGAATTCATTTTCTGAACACTGTCTTAAATATCTTCCCATGCTTTCCCTGAGAGTTGGCTGGTTATATACGATATACCATTGAAATTTCCAGGAAAGCAACTACCATCCACAATCAACACTTGTTGGATCTGTATTTTCCAACTCTCATATAGAGTTTGTCGTTTTTCAGTACATGTTTGTGCAGCAGAAAAATTTTCTGTATTGGATCTAGTCCGACGCAATATTGTGTCTGTAGAATCAATGTTCGAGGGTTTCATGCTGAGAATAGCATCAACCTGTAGTTTATTAATTTCAGACTGTAAGCTTGATATTTTATCATTTAAAGTTGACATCTTGTTGTTGTCTAAAGAGCGTGCTAAATTTAAATTAGATATGGTTGAATTTAAGGAGATAGTTTCAGTCATGTGTGTATTTTTGATTTCACCAATTTTTGAATCAAAACACTGAAGTAAACCACAAAATAAAATAATTTCGGATGTGTTAGTGGTTTAATCAATCGAGCTCAGCAGAGAAGCTGGATTCGAACCATTTGGGAACTGATGCCCTTCAATTGCTGCGCTCAAGTTCGGCCAGCTCTTCTGAAAAGCAATGATAATTTCAGTGGCTCTGGGGTCGGAGTCCATGTTTGTAACAATTACATTTTTTTTAATTTGTTGAGAAGCTCTATGGGATGATAGCTGGGATTTTCTTCGGGTTTTGTGTCAGGTCGCAGGCAGGAGTCAGAATAAGGTAGTTAATTTTTCTATTATGTCGGAATCCATATACGGCGGGACACCATTGAGATCGCACATAATGTCACGGTGACTCACGGGTCATGTACTAAAGGAAAGAGAATATAACTGTGTTGTGCGATAGTAAGAGAAGAGAGGTCTAAATACAAGAGATATCCATACATATGTTCTAGTCTATGACGCG
The DNA here is from genome assembly GCA_905067625.1 of Blumeria graminis f. sp. triticale. Lineage (NCBI taxonomy): Eukaryota > Fungi > Ascomycota > Leotiomycetes > Helotiales > Erysiphaceae > Blumeria > Blumeria graminis. Next base: position 5,731,172 of record LR898472.1, on the reverse strand, counting down.
CCGGCAAAGACGAATTCTTCACCTTCCAGTGGTGCCAGTGTAATCGCTCAGTAAGCTCTGCATATCTGGGATAGCCAAGAATAATCGCGTCCGAATCGAAGTCGAAAGCAACCTCAAACACATCTCTATTTGACAACGTCTCGACAATGCCTCTCTCATCACTATCATCTGAGTCCTCAACCCATCTCTAACCACGCATCATCTCGCATCAACGACCAATAAAGAAGTTGCTCTTTTTTTCATCAGATTTTAATTGCGTATGCAGCTATCTAGCTATGACACAATATCAAAGAAGAGTACATAATAGATGAATCAATACAAAGGAAGAGCACTCATGCCTTGGATTTCACTTGTATGTACCACTGCGAAGTTATGGTGGCTCTTTCTTCACCCCAAGTCAACCCTCATCCGTGAATACCCACCCAGAGGAACGTCTCAAAAACCCTGGGTTATCCAGACATGCCTCCATCAACTTTCAACTTTCAACTTTTCTCCGCGCGATATGTGATCTGAGATGTCTCCTTCGCAAGTGGAGTAGGTGCCCAGGCTACTCAAACTATACCAGAGAACACCACCAGGAGGCAGATCGCAACACCTTCCATCGTTTGCTTCTTTTTATAATGTCAGCTGCACTCTCGCAAGCGAAGTCTTGGCGCGCACAAAGCTCAATTCGTAAAACTCTTGCCTAGATACGAAATTTCACTCCCTTCGAGGCTAATTCCTTCCGTCGCATCATATTGTAGACTTGTCCTAATCCCTCTCACTTCCATCCCAAAGAACTGTCTCCCAGATTTGTGCGCCACGCCTTGCTTCCTCCGTCGGGTACAAATATCGGCGTGGGCGTGTATTTGGTGGTCAACTGAGGCCAGAGAAGGTCGAAGAGAGGTGTGGTCCTTGGGATGAGGATGTACTTGGTCGCACTTGTAGACTTGATGAGACTTAGGTAGGCGTCGAACTCGTTGGGTGCGGAAAAACGACGTAGAGGAGTAGTTTGAATTGTTGCCTCGTGGGCCAACTTCTTTTGATATTGCGAAATTTGACTGAACTAGGCTCTGGAAGAATATTTCACTCCTAGGTTCGTAGAGGACACCGCATACAAAGAAGTTGCTCCAATTGCATACAGGAGCTTGCCCCATTAATCTCCAGCCATCTCTCACTACAAATTTACGACGCTATTTATACCCGCAAGGAGGAAATCAAGTCGATAAATACAAAGTTGGGGTCTTGGTTTATGGGGGACTGATGCTCTAATGGTGTTATACATCTTGAGGAAGAACAGGCGGCTGAGATGTGGAGCGAGAGAGGAAATGGGTCTCTGAAGACCATGCTGGGACTGACATTTTCGAGGGGTTTTCAACCTTTGGATTTTTTGTGGGCGCCAAGACCGAGATTTCGGGTAATTAGCCAGGAGGGCTTCTTTGTCGATGAGTCAACGGCACTCCCCAGCGCCCTGGACGGTACAAAAGAAGTTGAGCTAAGCTGTCATAGAGCAATCACGCTCTATCAAGTCTTTTCTTACATTTCATCACGACCTTCGGGAAGGAGTTGGAAGGAGGCTAGAAAGGCAATAAGTGGATTCCCCAGGTACCCACAAGTCTGAAGCGCCAAGCTAGCAGTTCTTTTCAAACGCCTCAGATAGGTAGCCACACAAGAGGCATAGGAGAGGATATACTGCTAGATTGGCATCCTTGGTCAATAGGTAGAGAGGACTTGCATATCCTATGTAATCATAGACTGAAAGGACGATAAAAGAATTAATAATAAAGAGTAAATGCTCACGTTTTTATAGAATACAAACCTTTCTGCAGAGAATGGTTTGGGTATGATATGCGGGATTTCCGGGAGATGTCAATTAAAAATGAACAGCAAGGCAGAGGTATATGTCCGTTGCAGCAGAAAAAAGTTTTCTCTCTGAAATGTGAATTTTACGCCCTCGAAGCCTTAGTTAGTACCTCTCTCGAATTCTCCCTCCGGGTATTTTAGCTATGGTATCATTCAAACTTGCCACGTCCAATCCGAATCACTTGCCGTCCAGATTAGTCCAGTCTCCCAGCCCAAATATAAGTTACATGATGACTGTGCCAATTCTTAGTCTTCCAAACGCTCTTTGCACGCCGAATTGAACCCCCATCTCCCTATTCCTGAGAAGAAACACTTTTATCCTGCATAAAAGAAACCACAATTCCAATTTTTTCCATTCTCTTTCCTTCCCCATAGAAATGAGATCCACCTCTGACCAATGCACATTGAGTTCTAAATAATAAAGAGAAGGATTTCAAGGTATAATTTTATGACGACGCGTCATCTCATGATCTAGTGAATTGTCCGCCGTACGCCCCTTCCAGAAGACTGTGACTAGCAACATAGCTAAACCCACCAAATGGGTTATCGACTTTGGTCTCGGGGACCTTAATTCTGTTCGCAGGGTCCTTGAGACCGGGCATGATTCCAGCAGTCACAGGACTGAATGGTAGTCTAGTAAACTCATCTGCAAAATTTTCCGCCAACTCCGGGTCTGTAATAATCGGCTGAATGGGTGGTTCAAGTTTCCGTAATTCCAGGAGATTCCAATCAATTTTGCGAAAGAAACGGTGCTTCTTAATGGTATGCAGGTCCTTGGGCATATTGTAGCCTAGTCGCTTAGATGGCTCCTTGCGAAGAAGACGTGTAAGAAGATCTTTGGACTCGGCGGAGAGAAAGTAAGGCATTTGAACCTTTTGTTTAACTATGCGCTCCTGTATTTTTGCGTGACTTTGTCCCTGAAATGGCGGAGAGCCCGTGAGAAGGTCGAATCCCAAAGCACCTAATGACCACCAATCCACAGCTTTGCCGTATTGTTTACCGAGAATAATTTCGGGTGCCATATACTCTACTGTTCCAAGCATACTGGTACATTTGTCATCGTCACTCGCGGCAACTTTTGAGAGACCAAAATCTGTTAAAAGTAAATGACCCTCAGAATCTAAAAGACAGTTTTCAGGCTTAAGATCTCGATACACGACTCCCAGTTGTTGGTGTAAGTGGTCAAGTGCAAGCACCATCTCAGCCATGTAGAAGGCAGCGACAGGCTCGGGGAACATACGAAGCTGGGCCAGGTGAGTAAATAACTCCCCACCCTGCGCATATTCGAGAATAAGGTAAAGCTTCTCGTCATCTTGAAATGCATAAAAGAGCTTAACTACAAAAGGGTGACGGTTGACAGATTCAAGGATCGAACGTTCGGTTCTAGTTTGTTGGATAAGTCGCTTGTGCAAAGAGATGGAGGATTTCTTAAACTGTTTCTGGGCGTAGAGTCGTCCAGTGGTTTGTTGTTTCACTAGGAAAACAATTCCAAAAGTACCTTTTCCAAGACAGCGTATCGTTTCAAAATCAGAAGCTATCATTTGAGGTGGTTGTAAACTGTTGCGCGGATCCCCCTCAATCATTCTATAGTTGTCCTTCTTGCTAACTTTTGTCTTCTCGAAGACTTGTATTGTAGATATTTCTTCGTCACTGAATTCTGTATCGGGTGTGTCAATAATCGTTTTTGTATAGTCTGAGGCAGGATTAAACGATCTAAGATTGTTATGGTTTTCCAAATTCATCTTTTCGAGCTGTAATTTGAGCTTGCTAATTCCTCCTAAGCCCTTGTTGGATGTAGGGCGCAGCATCGGGCTGCTGTTGGCACTGACAACATCGTATATCTTGTGTCGTCCTCCAGGTGTTCTTGTTCCGTGGTCTGATTCTTCATCTCCTGATAAGGCGGGAGTGTGAAATCCGCGAACAGTGTTCAAAGCAGGCATAGGAGGATTCATGGTGCACCGCGTCGACGCTCTGCATCAGCACGAGTTTGAGAGCAGTAGTTTCGGTGAAGTCTTTTAAGTATTTCAGCACTGCGCATCAGAGATTGAGGGCGCGAGGCAAAGTTTGGAATAGGGTCTTGTTCGATATGCATTTGTCGAGATGAGGGTCGCAAAGGGCGTGATTTTTTTTTCGGAAGACCGAAGGTGGGATTTTAATATTCTAAATCAGGCGAATTTCTGGCGTTGTGGCCGGGGCTAATCAGGCAACGGTGTGTGCAAGACCCCTGTTTTAGCCAAGCGCTGGTTTTTAAACATCCCATCACTTGCCACCCTGATATCGCGCTTTGTTTCGCACTACTTCATGACAGCCCGGCAACAAAATTGATTTTATCATACATCCCAATGCGCAGCTTGATTATCGTACCGATAGCCCATCTAATATGATGCCATCATGTGCAATATTGGCCATACTTCTACGAGAGGCTAACTGTATATCGCCATCGCCGGCAATACCGAAGTAGCTTCTTGTTGTCAAAATATACCGGCCTTGCCTAAATCAAAACACATCGTGGTCGAGATTTACACCGATGCCAATGTTTTGACACTAGTCCCGGATAAAGCGGAGTTGACTTTTGTTTGATGCCTACCGTCATCGAGTCATGGCGTCTTGAATTCATCTCATTAATGAGCAAAGATTGACACACTAGTAATAAGCTTAGGAATTTCGGAGCCGCTTACGAGAATGTCGACTTATTTTGGGTTAGATAAATACTGCAGGAATACTGACTGATCAGCCAATTACTGTTCATGGATCAATTATGGACAAAGACTACTAATCTCCAGCTCGCACCGGGGAGTCTGTAGGGCCAATAATAAATCATTGTCAGTAAGGTGCCTCCTTTTTTCTAGGTGTATATAGAATTTCACACTGGCCTAAACAGCACAAAAAAATTGGTAGATTTGCAACCCAAGCTCTCAAGACTATCCTAGCTTTTTACAACCATATTTGATCCTTGGCGAGGCAATAATTAGGGAAGTACGCAGGAGGCCATTGAAGTATGGAGTATCTAAATTATTTTTACACGATTACGCAGCGCTAAGCTGATCAGCATCTTCGAACACTTCAGATAAGTAGATATTTTCGGAGTAAGTCTTCGTGTCGGCTTAAGAGGACCCTGCACCCAGTAGCTTTTGCATGCTTTTCCAACTGCTGATGGGTCGCGAATGGTTTTCGTTTTATTGGTTGACGAGGGGATATAATGTAGAGGTATAATCTCCTTACTATATTATCAATGGCAGAGTTGTGAAGATTGGTAACGAGAGTGGAGGTTATCTTTGAGGTATTTGTGTCCTCAACCTTCATGGGCATAAGACCTACACTTTGCAACTAGCATATGTGTAAGAAATGACGTTAAAACGTTTGACAAGAATCTGGGTTAATTTAATCAGTCGATAGGCAACGACGTGTACCCGCTCACTTTGAGATAGGCCAACTAGATTTTAAGGAAACAGTATCTGTGCATAGAATTCCATCTTACTTCTAATCAGGAGACGAGAAGCTAGACTTAACATGAGAAACAAACTATCTCAGTTTCTGAGGGTCTTTTGTGATTCCCTCACATAACCTTAAAAGATAAGCTGCTATGGCCTACGCCCAATCCTGGATCCCGGTGAAAATAAGGGTATGTGCATCCAAACCAATATGCTGAATTTCCGTTTCTAGGCTGTGGCCTATGAAATCAAAAAGAGCCCAGAAATACCAGATGTAGATGATTCTTAATCAGTACGTCAGTAGTATTCGGCTACTCAGTTTTTGTCGCGAGTTCAAACGTTAACGCGGCATCACGAGTAACGCAGTCAGCGCTCTCGCGAGAGCCATCTAAAAGAAGACGCGATAGTATCTTCCAAAATTTCAGATCAGATAAACTTATGATGCCGTTCTACCACTATTTCCTGAAAGTAAATATGCCGTTATCTGTACTTGAGTGTGTTCGAGTCAATCACTGACCAATGCCATATTGAGTTTAAAATTTCACCCTGAGACCATAACCTTACCTGGTCCAGGTGGCCTTAAATACTGGTGTTTACCATCGCTGTACGGGCTGAGACTTCAAGCACTAGTGTCTAAGGCTATAAATTTGTACATCTTACTTCAGAAAAGGTATATATTTTTTTACCGGGACTAATGGTCAGTGATTGGTTGTTACGACATGTCAATTGGGTATGACCAGCGTATCCTTTGGGCCATGCCAATATTCGGATGGAACGGCATTAGCATCAGGTTGTTCACTTACATGTACTAAAGTCAAGGTAGGCAAAAACATTTAACACTAGTCTTGGACCCGAAAAAAATGCAAGGAACATGGTAGGAACGCACTCCGGGCATCAGTCAAACACTCCTCAGACGAAGCATAGCTTGTAAAGGAGGGGACTGGTAAATTGTTCAACGCTAGACGGGCTTTAATTTATCGAATAGAGAAGATAGGCTACATCTTCAATACCTGAGATGCCGGCAAAGACGAATTCTTCACCTTCCAGTGGTGCCGGTGTAATCGCTCAGTGTGCTCTACATATCTGGGATAGCCAAAAAGAATCACATTCGAATCGAAGTCGGAGGCAACCTCAAGCGTACCTAAAGTCGATGACTTCTTGACAAATGTTTGACCTATTGTTCTCACGCGAGACCTCAACCTCAATATTACTACACCACCTCGCCTTAAATACCGATAATGGCGTTACCCCAGTTGCAATCGGCCATCTCCCAGTACAAATCTACGCTGCTATGTATACCAACGAGGAGGAAATTAAGTCATATTCTACAAAGCTCAGGTTTTGGTCCGTGGGGGGACCTTTGCTCTAATGGTGCTTCACATCTTGAGGGAGGACAAGCAGCTGGTACGTAGGACGAACGATTGAAGAGGTCACAAATGGGCATGATGGCACGCACATTTTTCGAGTATTCTCGACTTAAGATTGTCTGTGGGTGCAGAAGTGTTGGAAATGGAGACATGGAGTGTTGTGGACGTATGGGCCCTCCATTTCGTCTTGGTTCCCGACACGATATTGTGTTTATTTAAGAGGTTGGAATAGGTAATATGGTAGCGCTTCAGGCTACTATTGGAGACATGAGCAGCTGTATGGCGTGAGCGCAAGGAGATTATTGGGGGTTTTCTATGCCTAGATGGCGCCACACTCGTTTATGCTGTGGCTTAGGCTCTGTGTCGCTTACACCTGTACTTGTAGCGCACACTTCCCACACTCTAGCTTTAATCCTAACATGACATTCTTTTAGTCAGCTTCTACTTTCGTTCCATGAATATTACGCCCATTTCATTGCGCGATATTTCCAACATGAAGCAACGATATGGATAGTGCAACCGACACTCTAAAAAGAGGCAACGATGGATGGTATTTTGGTCCGCCTCCTGGTCGTCATCTCCCCGAATTAAAGTCTGGGTAGCCTGGACACCGACCTCACTCGAGAAAGGGAGGACTGTGAGGCCATATCTCGCGCGGCGGCTATATACAAGATGGCAAAGGCATGTTAGGGTAGCCAAAGGTTTTTCCTATTTTCCCTTTGGCGGATATTAACGATTGAGGGAAGGGTGAAAGTCCTTGGCACAAATGTCTCGGCTGGTGTCGGCGAATGCAACCACTAAATGAGTAGTCTTGACGTTAAACTGAGTTAACTTCATATGAAGTCGTCGGAGAAGCTAGAGTTTAGTTATGACAAATGGTAACGCATTTAGTCGATATGATCAACTAGGTCAGAATAAAGGTGGAACTATATCTCAGGTTATTACAAATGATACATTGTCGCTACCTAGAGAAAACTACTCAGCACTTCATACATTATGATTACATCACGTGCTCAGTTTTCCCTTCACTGTTTGCCAAGAACATGTTGATGCCCAACGCACGCTTAGTGTAGTTGTACAACACCTACATAACTTTTGTCATGTGCTAGTCTTCTCCAAGTCATGCTCTTCAAGTGCAGGGCTTATACTCGTCATGAATAAACATTCATTCATTCCTAGGCTTTGAAGGACTACCTAAGGCACTATCTAATCAGTCACTTAATCAATGTATTAATTTCTAACATGAACATCACAACTTTGTGCTAATGAATCCTGAGGGTTAAGCTCTAAAATTGAGAGTTGTGGAGGTTGTAGACTCTTCAAAGCTCGATGTTTCACGGCTTCTATGCAATGCTGACTCACGGGTCGCTTTTTTTTGCATCAGATTTTACTTGGGTATGCAGCTATCTAGCTATGACACAATATCAGAGAAGTGTATAATAGATGACTCAATTTAAAAGAAGAGCACCCATGGCTCGGGTTTCATTTGCAAGTACCACTGCGAGGTTATGGCGGCTTTTTCTTCACCCCAAGTTAGCCCTCATCCGTGAATACCCACCCAGGGGAACGTCTCTAAACCCTGGGTTATCCAGACATGCCTCCGTCATCATTATCTTTCCTCCGCGCGAAATACGATCTTAGGCGTCTCCTTCCTAAGTGGAGTAGGTGCCCAGCCAACTCAGACTATGCCGGAGAACACCACCAGGGGACGGACCACAACCCTCTCATCGTTTGTTAAATTTTACAGTGTCAGCTGCACTCTCGCAAGCGAAGTCTTGGCGCGCACAAAGCTCAATTTGTAAAAACTCTTTGCCAAAGGTTCGAAATGACACGCCCGTCGAGTTTGTAACCATCCTTCGCATCATCTTATCAACTTGTCCTGATAACTCTCACGTCCATCTCAAAGAACTATCTCCCAGATTCGTGCGCCACGCTTTGCTTCCTCCGTCGGGTACAAATATCGGCGTGGGCGTGTATTTGGTGGTCAACTGAGGCCAGAGAAGGTCATGAGAGGTGTAGTCATTGGGATGAGGATGTAATATGTCGTGCTTGTAGACTTGAACTATGGTGCGAGGAAGTGGGAATGATCTAAAGGGCAAAATTAACGTCTAACGCCATGCTAAAACTTAGCATTTGAGCTCTAGCCTATTAGCTTGTATCTCTCTCTAAACTCAAGTCGTTACAACTTCTGTCTCCTCGCTCGCTTCATTGCCTGTGACTAAACGAGCAAGCATTTGAGGAAAACTGTCACACCAACGCTTACTTTTCCACCCTACGCAACTAATTGCTCCAATACAACGTGATAGACTTATTGAGCCAACAAAGCTACACACAATTATGTTTCAACAAGGAGATTTGTTCTATCCAAGACTTGATAGGTATTGATCTATATGTATCCTAGTAGAGTCGTGTATCAGCGGCATGAAAATTTCACAAAATGCGATGGCGTGGCAATAAAGAATTCCCCTACAAGGGTTCTCAACTAGATCATAGCCATCGTTTCTCATCATCTAGCACGTGTGGATCTTGGTATTTGGCTATCTGCAGCGTCAACTCCTCACCAACAATATATAAAACTGTATAAGTAGAACTTAAAGCAGTGTGGGCTATACATATCCAATAACAATGGATATGATAATTTAGAATTGATACAGCAATAATAAGATATAGAGCAACATACAAACCTAAATGATCATATATAACTGCAGATACCACAATTTAAAGCAAACCCGAACAGAAAATCACAATCAAAATACCCATCTTGAAAGACTATACAGGAAAATTTTCAAGAGTACCAACATGTTCAAATAAACCACCAAAGAATGACATGACTAGTCTAGGCAACAAAACCTAGGGAAATAGGTTGCTTTAAAGTTTGACGTAGAACCGAAATTAAGCTATCCGGAGCCAGATATAATTAGGCCATAATCATTCAATCTTCATGAAATGCTACTAGTTCCCACCTCGATTGCGGTGGCACTTTGTCTACGACATCTATCGGCCCATGGAAATCGATACACGGGAACTACGCAAGAAGAGCAGCTGATTTCAGGTTAGCAAAGTTATTTGCTGGAGTGGGAGACCTAAGATTTTTGGAATAGCTAGATATCTTAATAGGACTGAGAAAAGGGATGCAACAAACCTATCATCTACGATTGCAGCCAATGCATTGTACCACGCTAGAAAAGCGGCGGCCAACCCGAAATAGCCACTACTGGCAATCCATGCATGCGGTAGCGAGCCATCAGGATGTGAAAGGAAGTGAGCAATTGTCAATAACAAGAAGACAATATCTATATTCAAAAACAGAGCAAAAAAAGCCAAGGTGGTTCGATAGGTGCATATCAGCAGGAGTGTGGTAAAAATGAACCAGCCAGCTAGGAAATATCCGACGGCAAGGTTGAATTCAATAGCACCGTCATTATGGTTGGTATAAACCTCGCTAATTCCAAAGCCACCAGGCATATTGATAATAGCATAGGCAAGCCAAAATCCGCCATATGATGAAAAAGCAGTTGCGGCGAAGGTGTTACCTATGAAGATTTCCCTAACACAGTTATATTAGTAGGTTCAAAAAGCTATAAAACATCTCGTCAGGAAAGGCATAATACCACATTCCTGCCAGTAACTGCACGATACCACCATAGCCAAAGGCTAACCCGATCACGAGACTGTTTTTGTGGGCCCCGAGGACATGAATATTCATGAGGCTTAAGACGAAGGTCGTGAGTGCAAAGGCACAGAGACCGAGCGGTGCAGGGTCGGCAAATTTCCGCGGTTTTAGCGGCTTCCAAAAGCCAGGCTCAAAGTCTTGGCTCGTGGTCGCCAGGTGGGTTGAACTGCTCGCTTCCCTCAGAGGAGCAGGATTCTCGCGCTGCGAGGACTGGGGGGATTGGGAACCTTTGTCCGCGGAGATGTCATCTTTTGAGGCTGTTTCGACTTCCATGTCGTTAGGGTTGGTTGTGACAATTTCTGAAATAGATTTGCTCTTTAATTCCAGGGCGATCGGCGTTCAAGCACAGAAAGATATTGATGACAGGGAGACGAGATACCTGAAAACCCACCGAGATCATCGAGAGCCTACACTACTTAAAGCGTTTTTGAGGGCAAGTCTTCGCCTATTCCCATCACTGGATATGGCCATGGTTCGGGCTATGATATCAGCCACCTATGTAGAGAAATAGTCAATAAGTGCTGCCGCTGTTACTGAGGTATATTGTATCAAAGATGAGTATAGCTGGCCCGAAGACGGAAAGCACAACGACCAGTCAAGTGGTGCGGAAGGTGGTCAATTAAATGATATTAGGCGAGGTAGAAAATTGAGCCCTTTGCCCTTTACTCGCGGAAACTTGCCTCGATCCACCGCAAGCCCAAGCAACCCGCAAATCTAGCTCCAAATGCCCAGGCTATATTACACGGCCAACACGCCCTTTCGGCGTAACCACAGGGCGGAGCGGCCTGGAGCATCGCCCCATCCGGTACTCTGCTGATGACTCATCTTTACCCTAATTTTAAGCCGGGGGCATGTTTCGCGGGAAATACCGCACTCGCTTGGGAAGAATCACATCCGGGAGAGAAACGAGGATTTGAATGACTAGAGCTATGGCGTCCCTGGAGCTGCAGTGATTTCCGTCGTACCACAGTTGGTGCGCGCCATGCGTGGGGCTCCCCTGTTGTCGACCCAAAGTCTAAATGGAAAGGACGACCCGTTCTCGGCGCCGCTTCCCGGTGTCACCGCATTTTCGTTGAGTGCACGAGCCCCGAATCAAAGCATTGACCATGGCATCTGCCCCACAGGCTCCGGCCCAACTATAGACAAAGACTGTGATCCACTTATGCCCTCTAGGGAAGCACATCAGTTTATCCTATTAAGAGTATGACTAAGTGAATTAGCACATCAGTATCAACCTATATTGACAGGAGTATTTGTACTCTTAGCGCGCAAAAATTTACCGGCTCCCCATGGTAAAGCTAGCTTAGACACGCGTCTAAACCCTTTTGATGGCTGGTGACCAGACTGTCCAGCGAACGGCCTCAATTTATTTACTTATTCCTCAAATTTAACGTCATGCTTATGTATTTCACGTGACCTTATCACATGTTAGTTGGACTTGCATAACAACAGAAAGCCAGAACTTCGTCGGTCTCTACTTGAATACAGGTGTTGTGCCTGAGTGTGGCCCATCGCTAGGGTCGATTCTTTATTCGTTACCTAGGCGCTGATGGGAGCTGCATTGTGTCACATGCTTTACTTACATCACATAGCTGACGTCCAGCTATGACTCTTGCGATATCTGATCAATCCACCTGACTATTCTGGCCTTATCTTTATCGGTATTGCCGTCAGCTACTAGGAGATGCCGCTAGTGAGGTATCCTGGCGATTTTGTCACCAGATCTATTTCAAGTGATTTCACAAACTGGCTTGATTCTCACTACTTTTGTAAAAAAAACAAGTATTTATTTCTTAGAGGTATTGTGTGATATTTGCTGTTGATAATGACCTATTAAGCCTAGTGAAAATATTATCCTAAACTATCAAATATACAAATGTTCATCTTTATCAGCTTTCAGCAGTAACTGAGCACCTCCAATTTGATTCTAATGCCAAGGCCATGCGCATCAAACATCCACCACTTTGCAAGCGAAGCTGTGGTAATTGTGGAGGCAAGTTTACATTATATCCCTCCATTAATAACCTGTAAACGGTTGCATGTAGCAATGATTTTCTATATAGATTATATCCAATCAACTATTCGAGATTACTTCGAGGGAATCCCTAACTTTTTTCAACTCCGTGCCGATCAAGTTACGTAGCCCAGTCTGCATCCACAAAGGCCATCCTCGAATTGTCGTTCCGTAATTAAGCTTTGGTGGTAACACAATTTGGCCACCTTTTCCGGCCATGACTTGATCAACGATAATATTTACGACGTAGTCTGGCTCCATAACTGGTGTACGCCATTGCTTGCTGTTAATGAGTCTTTCAATTAGAGGTGTACGGATCCAAGAGGGGTTGACCACACTGTATTTGGTAGACTATTAGCAACATGATGGAGAAATATATTATCAAACATTAAAACTTACGTTGTTCGAACATTTGGTGCATTATATATGTTTCGCAATTCACTTGATAGCCCTTCGTGAAAAGAAAGGGCAGATGCTTTACTGCAGCAATAATCTACGTTGAGTGCCTGCAATAGTAAGTGATATATTAGCCAAATTTCGGAAAGGTAAGCCGGGAGGGAGGAACAAATTGTGTAATTCGATCAGAGTAACATAAAGACCTGGGGAGTGAAGCAAAGCTTTTCTACATAAAAATACTCACATGGACGACATAGCTTGCCATGCTAGCAATTGTGACAATGTGCCCGTGGTTTTTCTTGACCATGGCTGGAACAAACTCCCGAGTTGTCCAAAAATGAGATATTGTGTTGACATCAAATGTGTTACGAACAGACTTCTCATCGCCGTCCAGGATGGATTGTAAAGTTCCAACTCCTGCATTATTAACAAGAACTGTTGGGTCGCCATGCTCCTTCCGAATCAGCGAAGCTGTCGCCCCAACTGCGCTTACAGAGGTTACATCGGACTGATAGAAGTGTATATTTTCCGCTTTATGAGGGTTAGAGTACTGTTTATGACTTTCTTGAATTCATGGGGGTTGCTCACGAAGGGTCTCCTGTGGGGGGTTTAGATCCACAATCACAACTTTTGCTCCGCGTTTTGCGAATTCCTTGGCCATCAATAGACCTATTCCACTACAGCCACCCGTTATTAACACCAGCTCTTTGCTGGGTACGAACTTGACGCATTTGCCGTTATTAGACACACGCTGTGAAAGCATGTTGCTCGTCTTCCGTAGTAAATCGAGTCCGATAAGTGCAGCGAGAGTCCTTACGACAAGAGGTGAGGTTATCCATGCCTTTGATCGTGGAGATAAGAGATGTTCTAACTGCTTAGGAAAGTAGAGGCAGGCTGCGAGGGCTGGACCTGTGATACGGACATCGCCTACTGTAATGGGGGCCATCTTTGGTTTGAAGCAATTTGTAAAGTATGTATGAGAGCGTAAAGAATCCTATCCAAAATGATAATAAATATGCTTGAGATTGGAGCTCTTAATAAGTACCAGGGGTTATCTGGTATGTACCGGGGCAGGTTTATCTCCGGATATACAATATTCCTAGGGTGATGTTTGGAATAAATGACGTCAGCTCTAAAGACTCGGATGATGGAAGCTTTCGTCTACTTTGCCCTCCAGTCCCCGTTGATGGAAAGACGATCTCTTTCACACGCGGTCCCTTACCCCCGGTTACCTAATTTTAGACTCATGGCAAAAGAAAAACCTCCTCTACGATAGTCTCCTCCGACCTAGACCAAATTACTAAACATTTAATGTCCTATTCCATATCGTTGTTACCCGCTGGCAGTATCTGCCGAGACTGTAATTAGCCTTTTTTAGTGGAGATATGCCGGTCATACCAACACTAAATTTCCCAATGAGATCATTAGAAACTGCACAAGTGTTGATGGGAATGCTTGACCCATCAACCTGAGAAATAGCTGTAAAGTCAAGAATTCCTAGAAGATTCGTTAAACTACACAGGCAATATAACGATGATTCTATGCTTCCCTTAAGCTGCTAGCTACCTAGCGTAGGATTATAAAATTGTAGACATCTACCGCACATGGATTTGAGGAATTGTAAAGCACACAGGAGTCTAATTTTTACCACCAGATGAAAATATAGCCCTTAACTTTCAGATAGATATCCACCTTGTGCTGGTGTAGATAAAATATGACCACAAGATATCCTTTTTCTGGATACTTGAGTATCCAACTTATTGATACCGATGATTTCTCGCTGAGGGGGATTTGCCTCTAATCGACAGCAACTTAACATTCATTGAATGATGGTCATTGGTTTTTGGGTTCGATAAGTTGAAACCCTGCCAAGAGGTGCAGCAGACTCCAGCGATGGCATTGTAGAAAGCCGGTGTATAGTGTAGCTAAGACAATAAATTGCCGGCTAGTTTCCTTCGACTCCACTACAATACAACCAGCGTACAAGATCATGTGGAAACTTCTGTCTGAGCACTATGCACTTGGTCAGCGTTTGTTTGGTCACTGCGAGGGCTCCGAATGATAGCCCAGTTACACGCGCCATACCCAGTCATCGTATCTAAACGAAGAAATGAAGGGTGGTAAGACCTCCCTTCCTATTTTTGCTGTCTTGTTAGAGTCTCAAAATTGGTGAAATCCGCTCACTAAGATGGCTCGTTCAAAGCGCAATGAGCATATTCCGGGCTGGAAAGTGTAGAGTCTCGGAAAAATATTTGCATCGCAGAGTAAGCCCTGAGTCATGGAAGTGACCGTTGGTTGAAGATTCATAGCGTAATATTTTGAAATCGGCGGGTCTTGAGATCAAGGGATTTGGCTTTCCACCAATAGCCTGCGTGACTTCATTACGGTTCAATTGACGGCTAAACTTGGATTTTCCTGTGAGTCCACATCACGAGCCATTGTATGGTTACAACACGGGAATTCAGGGTTCTCTTAGCTTTTCGAACCGTAATTGCCCCGCTTCCAGATAAGCCAGGCCCTCGGGAAGGCTATGGGACAATTAGCAGATAAATTCTCCGATGCGATCGCTTCTACGGCGATCATTTACATATAAGCTCCTTGGCTATGTGCACGCACAATTTTCCACAGGCTTGATTCAGTCCAATATATTTATCCTATATGTGTGTGTTTTTATTGTGCTACTTGAATCTATGACCATTTAAGACATTGAGCTCTTATCTGGCCTAGATTACACTTTGTGCGGTGCTCCTATCCTCCTCTGTTACTTGAAAGATCTTTGATATATTGCCTATGATTGATAGCCATTCAGCTCAGTGGTTACCCATGGAATCCGGTCACCTTTTCCATGGAACCTTATACCCAAAAAAATAGAAATGGTAGCAATGGAAACTGCCTGCGCGGGAAAAAGTCTCAAAAAACTTGTAGCCCCAGTTAGGCAAGGCCTAGAGACCGGGACCACATGAGGTGCGTAAATTGATCTATATCTCCATTCTTTGTAACATTCGAGGCCGACTTGATCCAGTCCATCATCACCGTATCGGGTGCTGGCTACGCCCTGGAAACTCATCAGATGGCTTCTCCTCCATGATCGAGGGTTGGTGATGAGAAGGGCTCCGACCCTACTATCTAATCTGATCGTGATTAGCTCTATGGTAATGGTGATAGGAGAATATGTTAAGGTATGAAGACGATATAGACCGCGAAAGCGATTGGGAATTCTGATCGAAGTGAGGACTGTGTTACTCAAACTCGGCTCTGCAGGCTCTACAGTAAGCGCTGAAGGTTTGTAAGAGATATCACTGACAAGCATTGAGAGAATTCCCCCTTGCCAGACCTGAAAATGGTCCAAATTCGTCTGAGGATGCAAATCCTAACGGAGCACATGGAATTCAACTCGTAATTATACTGGAGAAAGGAACCCAGAGTATTCACTCAATCAACCGGCTGACTAAGCAGCGTTTCCTTACAATAACGTGCCTAGATAATTATCACATGATTTACGAGTAACCCATACTGATTGCATTTGAGCAAGCAACCCCACTACCCAAACCCCTCAGCTCTGCAGTTATTTTCACCAGACATCTTCGATTGCAGCCGCCGAGAAGCCATGGAAAAGATCAGTAACAAAATCAAGGCCCTACCGCCAGGCCAAAATTACTTCTCTCTAGAGTTCTTTCCCCCCAAGACTAGCACTGGTACTGCCAACTTACGCGCTCGTCTTGAACGCATGTCGCGCGCACTCTGCCCTCTTTTTGTAACTGTTACTTGGGGCGCGGGTGGCGCTACGGCCTCCAAATCTCTTGATCTCGCTGCTATGTGTCAGCGCGATCTGGGCCTGACGACATGCTTGCATCTAACCTGCACAAACGTGACACAGGAGTTTGTCGACGGAATTTTAGAGAGGGCATGCGCTCTCGGAATCAGAAATATCCTAGCTCTGCGGGGAGATCCACCGAGACAAGAATTTATCAAGAATCACAGCGATAAGAAGGATACGGTGGAGTTTGAGTGGGCCATTGACTTGGTTAGCTACATCAAAGCAAAGTATGGGGATTACTTTTGCATAGGTGTAGCGGCCTATCCAGAAGGACATGCGGATAGAGAAAATCCAGATGAACAGAACCTGATGCATGACTTGCCATATCTCGTGGATAAAGTGAATGCAGGTGCTGACTTTATAATGACCCAATTATTCTTTGATGTTAAAGCTTACGATCACTTTGAAAAGGTACTGCGAGAACATGATAGCGGTTGCTTCAAGGAATTACCTATTATACCTGGCATAATGCCCATTCAAAGTTATCAGACTATCAAGCGAACCATAAAACTGGCCCATGCTCGAATACCACCAGAATTTATGGCACGTTTAGATTCTGTACGGAGCGATGACGCCCTAGTGAAGCAAAGAGGCGTTGATATTGTTAGTGAAATTGTAACACACATTAAACATACACCTTCATCCGCTCCCGGGACGCGAGGCTTTCATTTCTACACTCTGAATCTGGAAAAAGCAGTTGCACTTATTCTCCAACGCACCTCACTTATCCCTTCATCACAAGCGATCGATGAACTAGAGTCTAATAGAAATGCTAATAGCAATGAGTGCGAACCAAACACCAACTGCACGTGCTCTCAGGACACGCGTCAAGCAACCAACTCAGTGGATCCTGATCTGTTCAACCGCGTTGTGATAACCGAGGCTAAACCTTCAGATCCTCAAATTGAGGCTACAATGTCCGAAGCTAGCGCGCTATCAAAACCTGACTACTCGCGCGCCGCAACATTGGCTATAATAGAAGGCGAGGGTTCCCTAGGACGCGATGCTACCCGGGACGATTTTGTGAATGGACGCTGGGGCGACTCGCAGTCCCCCGCCTACGGTATGATTGATGGTTCCTGTGTTATTCTACATATGAGCAGAAAACAAGCCATTCAACTCTGGGGTTATCCATCCTCGATCGAGGAGATAACTAGTATCTTTCTTCAACACATTGAGGGATCAATTAGCGCCATTCCCTGGAGCGAGGACGATCTATGTCATGAGTCAGAGGCCATAAAAGTTCCACTTCGTGCCTTAAATCGTAAAGGCTGGTGGACTGTTGCCTCCCAACCGCCCGTAAATGGCATCTCTAGTCAGCACCCTGTCTTCGGCTGGGGCCCACCTCGTGGTTTCGTATTCCAGAAAGCCTTTATTGAATTCTTTCTTCCTAGCGCCGCCTGGTCAGCGCTCCGTACTAGACTTGAGTCTTCCTTAATAGCGCCCGACGTCTCTTGGTATGCATGTAATGCTCATAATGTGTTCAAGTCCTCAAATCCAACCATTAATATCTCGTCTGAAATGGGCCGCACGTCTCGTTGCACAAATGCCGTAGCTTGGGGTGTATTTCCGGGTAGGGAAATCATTACGCCAACAATTATAGAAGAAGTTAGCCTCCGAGCTTGGGCTGAGGAAGCTTTCAGTGTCTGGTCCGAGTGGGCCAGAATTTGTGCGGAATCTGGGAGTAAGAGTGGTAAAATGAGTCGAGAATTTCTGGAGGGAGTTTATGAAGATTTGTGGTTGGTCAACATTATACACCATGACTATTTCAAAGAGAATGCCCTATGGGAAATTTTGCTGGAATAATTGCGATAGGTATTTGAGTATTCTTCCCCCTTAGAGTTCTACTAGCCAAAAACTGCGCATTAATGTTGCAACCTGGCATTTAAGGCCTTTACTCAGATAGTATTGCACATCATTGTGACTTATAAAATTCACAAGGTGCGTCAACATCTTCAGTTGTTTGCGACGAAGAGAGAATCAAAGGAGACATAACGATGAAGGTTGGAAGTCGGGGTAATAAGGCATATAGTCGAACATTAATTCAATATGTCTATTACGGCAGGTTTTCCTTTCTAGAATCGTAAATTTGAATCACTGCCCTATTTAAAGGCTAGATTTTCTGAATGAGTCAAGAAACTCATTATTTATCGATTTTCTGACCTAAAATCATGGCGAATTGCCTTCGAGCACCAATTTCCTGTTGACTATGAAGCGTGTTTTTACGCCCGAAGTAGTAATCGTTTTAACATATCCCCAAGAATTGTAGCTAAATTGTTCATATATATACCATTTAACTTTGAATAGCATAATCTAATATGACTTTTAGAAGAAAGGAACGCTTCATAAGTCTAATTTGGTGGTAAATTTATCGGTTTAGTACCAATCGTTAGCTTTTTCGCTGCGCTTCAAGTTTTTGGGGTTGAGAGAAATAAGTCGCTGCCCTGGTATTGCCACACCCGACTGTGCCTCGAAGGTTGCCGAGATTGCTCGTTTTCCAAGTCTAGCAAACGATTCGTAGGCAGCCTCACCATTCACAGCTGACCATTCCTGTGACGGCGAAAATCCACTGCCCAAGTCACTCCATCTAGTGATGACGATACTTTGTTTAAATCGAAAAATGGGATCTTTTATGTCCTCGGATAGCTTCAGCTCTACCAAGTATTCAGTAGGGCATTCTGGACAGCGGCGCATAGGCCTGCAAAAGGAACACAGAGATCCTAGGAGACTAGAACTTGGCGACCGCTGTATAGTAGACTGCTTTAATGTCATCTGATACGGATCAGTAATATGTGATAAAGCACATTTACAGATATCCATTAGGTCCCCATCACGCCAATGCGAACAGCAAGAGAAGTATGGCTTATAATCTTCCCTTGAATAAAGAAGGTGACGTTGGCCGCTAACTGGGAGACCTGACGCGGCAAATTTTTGACTTATGACTCGAAGCAAAAGGTGTCCCTGATGGATGTAGTAACGAGTCTGGTGATTCCATCCACCTTCGCGATCTTTGTAGCGGCGACAAAGGTCCAGAACAGGAATGCCGTGACTAGGCGTATAATTGTGAGCTCGAGTCACAAGCTGGACAAATGAAAAGGGGAGTGTATGGCCAGGTGTCAACCGTATTTTTGGCTGGGTCTTTCCGTACCTTCCAACGCTGGCGCACTCAAAGAGTGGGTTTAAGACCATTGTTGGTCGAAGAGTTTCATTTCCGATTTTAGTTCGCTTATGATATTTAGCGCAGGGGAAACATAAGAGATGCTGAGGAAGTCGTTGATTCAGGGTTATAAGGAATTTAATTTTTTCCTCCTCATACTCTGGTTCTTGAAGTAGATGCCAGTGTTTTGTTCCGATCCGATGTAGGAGAGTTTTACTAGTAGTGGCTAGACACACAATATCACAGAGAGAAAGATAAGTTGCAATTTTCTGCCAGAGAATGCAAGGTAGTCTGGAAATATTTCTTTCTCCCGGCACATGCAAATTCTCCACGCTTAATTTGGTCTCATTGTCAAATGACTCGAAAGATCCGTAGTGAGCCAGTTCATGAAGCATGGCAGTATTATCTCGACGCTCACCAGTTTGCTCATCTAAAGTTCTGGCATCTGACTTAAAAATAGTATCGTTACATAATGATCCGTGTTCGTGTTGAAGAATCGTGGTCAGACTGGTATCGGCTTGGATATTGAGATTTTTTTTGGATCTCTTCGGCCGGAAAACAGTTGCGAGGCGCGATGTGAGGCTTGGTCGCCGTTGGCTTTGATCAATCATCTTGGATCCTTTATTTAGACTCGAATAGCAACGTTCCCGAACAGTAACTGGAAAGCAGAGTTAGAATAAAATTCAGCCGCATTCAGCGGATTGTTTATCAAGTGTCTTGAATTGGAGTCGTAATAGCTTTTACCTAGTGGAATCGTAGTTGTAAAAATTTTAACTATAATTTTGCTACCAGAGGTAGAATTTATGTGCGCCCTAGTTGTTTCTGTTTAAGACGTTCTAAATCCTCATCGCAGCTATTGGATATAAGTCAGTAGAGTGATGAGGCGTGAAGGCTACTGATAGATATAGAAATTTGGTCATGCTTTTACTCCTGCAGGTTTCTTGACATGTTCAGATGTGTGCTAAAGAAAACTCAGAGGCAATGTTGTCACGATATTTATATGATAACTACGCAGAAATAGTGTCTGAGCGCGAGGTATAGGAGTGACATAGCAAATGACGCGGTGCATGACAACTTACAGCATAGCAACGGATTCATATTAACACGTTGATCAGTGTTGTAAGCTTTCAACTGGATCGAAGTTCACTAGTAGGTAGGCTATAACTTCGTTTCTCCCCTTCTGTTTATTAAATTCAGGTAATCTTTTGGCCCCCATGAACTAGGCGCCGTTCATTGGGAATTCAATACTGACAAACTATCAGGATAAAAATTATTTGCTCATGCAAAATGCACTAGACTAAGATAAGATGTGAGCGAGGGCAAATTATCAACATCGCTTCAAGATTCATACGGGCTGGCAAAGTCGGATTCTTCACCTTCCAGTGATGCCAGTGTAATCGCTCAGTATGCTCTGCACATCTGGGATAGCCAAGAAGAATCGCACCCAGATCGAATTCAAAATCAAGTACAGGCATATCTACTATCGATGAATTCTCTTCATTATTGGTCTTGTCTTCCTCACGCGAGTTCTGTACCACAATCTTCGTACGCCACCTTGCTTTGGAGACGGATATAGGCGTTATTCCAATTGTTAATAGAATCTTCCTTATTAATTACTAGCCATCATCAACTACAATTTCACGACACTACGTATATCCGCATGGAGCAAATTAAGTCATGATATACACAGCCCGGGTCTTAGTTTGTGGGGATCGTTGCTATAGTGGAGCTTCACATATTGAGGGAGGACAGGCAACTGGGGTGTGGAACAAGAAAAGGAAAAGATTTCCGGTAGGTAAGCTGGAATTGACATCTTTGACGTATTATCGACCTTGAAATGATTTGGGAGCCAAGACCGAGATCTCGGCCTGTTAGCCAGGATGGCCTCTATCATCGATAAGTCAACGGCACACTCCAGAGCTCTGGACGGCACAAAAAAAGTTGGGCTAAGCTACCATACAGAATTACGCTCTGTCAAGACTTTTATGACAATTTAGCACGACCTTCGGAAAAGAGTTGGAAGGAGGCTAGAAAGACAGAGTGTGAATTTCCGAGGTTCACTCAAGTCTGCAGCGCCCAGCTGGCCAGCCTCTTCTAAAGATTAAGAAGGGCCACTATGTCTTCGGATTTAATACTAACGTCGGTTTTAGAAGAGCCCTGCACTATGTGGTATTTGCGGTTTTTCCCGGCTGCAATACAACCGCAAATGGCCTTCGTTTCGTTGGCTCGAGAGCGGAGATAATGAATGGTAAAGGACTTCTCTAAATGTATGATCGAATAAGGACTTGTGAGGAGTGGTACTGTTTGAGGGTTGCTGAATGGGAGGCATAGATATCCTTGGCCCTCTAGGCAGAGAGGACCTAGACGTCCTACATAATCATAGACTCAGATAGGACAAAGTAATGAATTAATAATAATAATAATAATAATAATAACACGGGCCGCAACCTGTTTGCGCTAACTACAATTAATGGCAAAGGGCGCTAGAGCTAACTGCTCTAGTATCTGAGAAATCCAACCAAATAAGCAAAGGACGGCTAGAAGGCCAAGCTGTCGGAGGCTGTGTCTGAATGGGGTTTCAAGTCACGCGACAATATCGCGAAACTAAGATTGTGCGCAATCCGTTCGCGCAGTATCACCTGGCAACTCAAGTATTTGATAATAATCCACCTCAACGATTACTTTGACCCAGGTTATCTAATCCCACCTTCCATCCCACACCTGCACCATGTTTGTAGCGGGGTCCTCTGATGAAGGCACGGAATCTAATGTGGGTCAAAGCCAAAACTGTAACGGCTGTTGAGATGAGCGGCCTCATTTTGGACCATGCAGATTTCAAGTCCAGAGTGGGACTACCTAGATAGTCGGAAAGTAATTTTTCACATACATTTGTCACTCAAGACCGTCCTGCCCCAAGAAAGATGGAAAGCTTTGCTTCCTCGTCACTCTCTCTTTTCTCGTCATGGACTTACTGACGTCGACTGCGACGAGGTAAACCACGCCATCGCAGGCGCGTTTGACTTTGATTGACCATGCCGCCCCCTCTCCCGACACGACACGACATCGATCTAGTATTAATCTCCTAGTCTAGAAACAAACGACCCAGGGCTCTTGAAACTTTACCCATACATCGCTCTACTCCCCGGGATCCACCACTATCTACCCGATGAAAGAAAGAGGGATCGAGATCAGAGATTTCATTAAGACTCACCACGGCAAATCTCAAGTTACCTCTCATATCTTTGCTTAGCGTAAATGGAAGCTCCTGCAGAAAGCGGGGCTTATGACTATATAAGGTTTTTAATCCCACAGTTTTTTGGCATGAATAAACGACTACCGAATTAGAAGTTATAAGTCACCTACTCCAGTTGAGACTTCTCCAACATTAAGATGATTACCAAAGTTTCTCAATCAGAAAAAGAATTGCTAGTGTCCACTATCGAGGATTGGTCTGCCTCAAACGGATTAGCCATAATCCCGGCAAAAGGTACTTTTCGAACGCAATCAAATCCAAACCAAAGATTTGCGACAACTGCCCCTGTGACTTTATTTCCTAGTCCCTTCCCTCGGGACTGCTTTACCCATGCCAAAGCAATACAAAAAGACTTCAATCAATTGTATGCTGCCGTCTCTCAGGATGATAATTTCCTCCTGGAAGTCTTAGGGGAGTAAGCTTGACATACGTCTCATCTCTGATGATACTTCTTGATAATTTCTTGTAGTGTTTTTGAGTCGGACGAATTCTCAGCTCGTTTGTGGAAAATTCACGGGAAAGTCAAGGCTGAGGGATACACTCAGGTTTGCGCATCTGTTACAACCTTGTAGACATTTAGTGCTCACTTTTAAAAAGAACCTATGCCTCGGACTTTTCCGATCTGACTATCTAGCCCATGTGCCTAGCGATGACTGTAAGCCTGTCATCAAGCAAGTCGAGTTTAACACCATTTCGGCATCTTTTGCCGGTCTTTCTTCCCTGACCTCAAAACTCCACAGGTACGATCCGTCCGACCACTATCCCGATAAAACCCGTGGTAACCCTCTAGACTATAGGTACCTAATTGGTACTATTTATCCTACACTTAACAGCTATGATGAAAGACTTGACTCGGCATATCTACCCCAGAATGAGAGTGCCCTCGAGATCAGCCGAGGATTACTTGTGGCTTTTCATGAATACTCCAGACAATCATCTAATAAAACTTCTTGTATCCTCTTCGTTGTACAAACCTGGGAAGAAAACATAATTGATCAGCGTCATCTTGAATACATTTTAAAGAGTTCAGCGTCAACCGTGCCAGTCTTTCGTCTTCATTTTTCTGAAATACTCAGTTGCACAAAGGTGGCAAATACACCAAAGCGAGAGCTCTTGTACTCTCTACCTAGCAATCCGGCCAAAACTTTTGAGGTGGCTGTAGTGTACTTACGGGCTGGTTACGACATATCGCACTACCCAAATGAGGTAGACTGGGATGCGCGATACCAACTTGAAAGATCCAACGCCATTAAGTGTCCTTCTATCCTAACCCAACTAGCCGGTACCAAAAAAGTTCAGCAAGTGCTTGCCACTCCAGCGCCATCATCGACTACTCCATCCATTCTGGAACAGTTCTTCTCCCAGGAAGACCGAGGGTATATACCAATGAAAATCCAAGAAACGTTCGTCGAGATTTTCCCTTTGGACTCCTCTCCGGCTGGTCTCAAGGCGCGCAACCTAGCCACAGACCCAGAGCTCTGCAAAAACTATGTGCTAAAGCCACAAAGGGAGGGAGGCGGACATAATGTTTATCGCTCAGCCATTCCTCCTTTTCTCAAGTCTCTTCCCGAAGAAAAGTGGAAAGCCTTCATCTTGATGGAGATTATCACTCAACCACCCGTGTATAATCACATTCTTCGGAATGGTGAAATCTATAGTGGTGGTGTCATCTGTGAACTTGGAATCTATGGAGTATGTCTATGGGATAACGCCACTAAGAAGACTATATTTAACGAGCAGGCTGATTACCTCCTGAGAACTAAAGGCGACCAGAGCGAGGAAGGTGGTATTGCAGCTGGATTTGGCTGTTTGGATTCATGTCACCTCATTTAATCTGTTGATAAGATAGCTCGGTCTGTCTCTGGGCAGTTCCTTTCGCAAAAAATACTTCATCGCATCGAAAAACGTCGCCCTTGTCTACTAAAAGATACCTGTCATGGGTGCTCAATACGTCATACTTATACATTGCAGTCAGGTAAATCTTCGGGTATTCAAAAGCTTTTTTGGTCATGATATCAACCTGGAGATTTCTGGAGTCTACAGCGAGTGCTCTACTCTGATATTTTTAATAAAGTTTGAGTGTAGTGAGTGGCATCAATTATGGGCGCAAGCAATAATCAAGCAAAATATTTTGACTTCGGAGCCAAGTCGTTAGGTGTTTTGCTCCATTGGAGGTTAAAGTGAAGCATTGTTTGTCTGTACCCATGTGCAATAATATAATATGTAATTCATACTCTTTTGACTAAGAAGCCCACGAGATCACATGCCTAGTGGATAGCGACTATCCACCTGCATCCAAAAGCGTTCAATAAACGTACAGCCCTGGATATGAGATTCAATTGTGAAGAGTCCTATGACTTTTGTCCCACACTTTTAGTTAGGGTATACTCGATGGTTTGACCGAAAAGCTAGCTTACTGAAATAATTGTCAGGGAATATATCTTGTGAGAATTCACGGCAGCATTATGAGAAAGACACGTGATCATACGGACCAGAGCCAGATCGAGGAGGCAATTAATCATCAAAAGATTTCACTACTTTATACTTCTCTACAACTACGAGAGTCCTATTCTAATACCCGTCTCTGTGATCCCTTGCCACCCCCAATAATTACTTGAGGCCATTCTAGTACCTTCTCCAACGCCCCCATGTGCGCAATTAGTAAGTTCCATACACCTGTTGTTGATCCACATCTTGCCTATGAGCTATAGCCCTGTTCAATAGACTTTCGTCTGCTTAAATATCTATGTCAATACTATCTCCTGCCAATGGGCCCCTCAGTAGTCAAACTGAAATTGAAAACTACACGAGGGATTTGATTCAAGTTCTTCAAGACGCGGTCAAAGTTGTAGGACAGGTACCCGCAATAAGCAGAGGAAAAACAGCACCCTGGTGGATTAATGACTGCAAAAAGCGACATACTGACTGTAGGATAGCTAAAGCTTTATCTGAAAACGTAGAACTAACATGAAAGGCGTTCAGAGCAACAGTGAAGGGAGCAAAACGTGGATTTTAGACAAGTCAAGTCGAGGCAGCAGAGACAGAGGCTCAAATGTTTAAACCGATACGATAGGTTAAACCTAAGGCGGCGAAGGAACCTCCTCCCCTAAAGGTATCACCCAACCAGTGGCTTTCAGATCCATTAAAGCGGACGATTGCACTGCGGGATTCCCTCCTTACAAGATTCGACGCAAGTAACGATATAGATACGTGGGAGGATGGTCTACCAGAGTATATTCCATGGAACGGAGTGGTCTCGTTGGAAGAAGTTACAGCGTCAACCATTGGAAATAAACAAACTGCTCCAGGGTATGACAAAATCACCGTTCGACTCTTCGAGACTTGCTGGAATACGAATGGAAGGTACGTCAGGGATCTCTTCCAGGCTTATTTGAACTTGGAATATTTTCCGACGCCTTTTAAGGTGGCTGAAGTCGTGCTACTTCCTAAAATTGGACGCGATCTCTCCAGCCCAAAAGGATGGCGACCCATATCACTACTTTCCTGTTTAGATAAAGGGCTTGAAAGACTAGTGGCTAAATGGATGTCCTAGCTCGCAATACAGCATAAAGCAGTACCTCCAAAACTATTCGGCGCGCTACCAGGACCCTCAGCAGTCGACTTGGTATCATGTGTTAAACATGATGCTGAAGCTGCAATGAGATCTAACAAAGTTACAGCTATAGTCACGCTGGATATTGAAGGTACCTTAGATGCAGTGCTACACAATTGGCTGCTTGCACGAATGCGAAGTCAGGGCTGGCCATATTCCCTCTGTCGCTGGGTCAAATCCTATCTGACACAGAGAAGAGTTTTGGTAAGATACAAAGAGGGTGTTACTGGGGAAAAGCCCGTTGAGTGCGGTGTCCCCCAAGTATCACCACACTCGCCACTTTTATTCATGTTATAAATTTGCACTCTAATCGAAAAAGGCTCCGCCAACTAAAGATTTGGATATGAAGACGACATCACCATTATTCGAGTCGGTAAAAATCCTAGTGAAGCTGTTAAGGCTGTCCAGGAAGAATTGGATAGGATATTTCAACTGGCTGCGACACACATGATTAGATTTGACCCTTCGAAGTCCAAGCTACTGGTTATCGGGGAGGATCGGAGAAGAAACTTGACTCATCCAGCCTCTTGGTTCAAGTTGCTGATCAGCTTAATATACAATCTCCACACACTCGATGGCCGGGAGTATGGCTGGACGCACAATTGGCATTTAAACAGCATGTTCAGCAATGGTGTAGTAGGGCACAACGGTTATCAAATTTCTTACGTACCGTCAACAAAGTCCAGCGAGGCGCACCCGGACCATTAATACGCGCTGTAAACGCATGTGTAGTCAGTACAGCTTTCTATGGCGCTGAAGTTTGGTGGCCTGGACTCACCCGTATCACTGCGATACGAAATAAGAAGGTAAGTACGGGTGTTGGATGGCACCTCAAACTTCTGGATATGACTATTTTAACCGCAGTTCAAGCTGCACTACCGGTATGGCCAACTACACCGAATATAGTACTTCGCTGAGAATTAGGCATCTTACCGGCAGAAATTATACTACAGCAGCGACAGCTCTGAAGTGTAGATAGAAGCCGCTGACTCGATAACTATCAACCAATTGTCGAAAAGGGCAGTTTAGACACCCATGGAGGCTATAAAACAACTCAAACTCCGAGAGGGGCAGAAAGGACGTATCTTTAAGGTTCCACAGCGGTACCTAACACGCCTACAAAAGAGAAACTCAGCCTGCCGGCATCAGAAGAGCCTGGGCAGCTTTACCGACCAAAGACCGCGATGGCTACTGCCAGGGCCGAATGCGACAAGGAGGAAAAGAAGGAGCAGATCATGTTTTGACTCAGGGATCTTCCGCCAGGAACACTCTGCGTCTACTCGGATGGGCTATCGACCGTCCCAGCATACTCTGCCTATGGTCACGCCATATATAGGGGCGGTGGAAAATTCCTTCCTGGAGCTGAGGTCTTTGATACGGAAATCACTGGGGCAGTACGAGGCTTAGAGGCAGCGTTAGAAATTGGAGGTAACACAGATATCAAGGTACTCCTTGACAATCAAGAGCCGGTCAGAGCCCTTCAAAATGGCAGAAAAAATTCCTCGCAAGTAGAGGTCATGAATTTCTGGGAACTACGCAAGACTCGACCATCGATAGAGGTCTACTAGGTTCCGGGACATAGCGGCATTCCAGGAAACGCAAAGGCCGATGCGATGGCAAAGGCAATCCTTGCGTCAAATAGTCGGGATGGAAACATACCGGGACCACTGTGCATCTGGGAGGAAGCTCACGAAGTTCTGACTTTTGCAGCTATCAAGCGCCAGGTCATAATCCGCGTACAGAAACTAGCGGAAGATTAGTGGCATAAGAACAGAACGGATAGGTATGAATACCTGGACCTACTGAGTCAATGACCATGAAGGATAGCTAAAACTACCTATATATCTTTTAAGTCAATAGTAAATTTGGATATTGTTATGCTTGATATTTGCCGATAGATGATGAGGTAACGTCTTAGAGTGATTAAGACAATCATCAGACGATGTCATGTGCAAAATACTAAAATATATTATCTATCTGACGGGGAGTAGAACCCCGGTCTCCCGCGATGTGCATGTGACAAGCGGAAATCATAACCGTTAGACCATCAAAGATTTTTAGGTCTATCTTCGGAAGAAACTAGTATATATTACTAAATTCAACGCATGAATTTGAGGTACACACTAGCAACTTCAGCGCACAGCTGCTATACTAATACCCTGCTGGGATACATTATTTTAAAATGACATGTAGGTTCTTTCGTCTGTAAATCAGGAGAATCTGAGATCCGGTTAGTGTATACCCATATATGCCTCATCTACGACCTCGCTCAAGATATAATATTTCCATGGGTCTTCGTTGAGATACACACTCTGAGAAGCTGTTATCTTGTAGCTATCTCCTCTCTCCGGCTAATTTTAGTGGTAGAGGTTATTAGTTTAACAACTCCCTCACTTCGTCTTGGATGTGTTGAATCCTACGATTATAACCTTGTTAAAGATCTCATCTGATGCTATGTAGATTAACGCACAAATCTATTTCTAGATATTCCAATATATACGAAATGATTAAAAAATATTCATGCCTTACAGGATTCGAACAATATTTAATCCGACATTATCTTTTCTAGCCAGAATTCTTTGATTAATTCCCCAGATCTATGGAAGGAGCAATTCAAGCCTTAGCAATAGGCTGGTAAGAACACCGCTGAGGACGTTAACTTCCTTCTTTAAACAAAAATCTTGCTTATGTTGAAACAAGAAATTTTGTTGACTGCCAGATGAAAATAAAGACACCCTACTGATTAACTTGGTCTTTCTAGGCTGCCCGACATGCTAGCGCCCTAGAAATGTGACAAGAATTGGGGGGTGCGAAGCTCTATTATGTCTCGAGTGTAACACTTCCATAGTCAAAATTCGACTTCTTCATCCGTTTTAATACCACTGGCTTCTCTGTAGTAATTTCAGTCCAGGTTGCTCAGAGTAGATGTATCTAGCGTATATACCAGATATCTTACACTTGAATAATCTAAAGCTCCCTTAACCTGTTCGGTCTACTTTTTGATGTGTGATAGATTGCATTGAAGCTCGCAAGTCATGCTTTCGGTACGATATTGTTTAATGGAATAGAATCAGTGGTTGCTTAAAACATCGAAAGATATTTGCAGCGCTCAGTAAAGCCTAAGACCAACTCAGTTTGTGAATGAATATTATGACTCTTAATCCATTTGTTTGCTTTTCAAGTATCTGTAGTGCGGAAACTCGACCAAAAAGGGACAGGGAAAGTTCGTCTTACTGAAATGTTACTACGATAATTCTAGTTTGCATTCGCGGAGATTGCCTAGATATTGACTTTGGCATGAAGTATCAACCTTAACTACGTAGAGGGCACTGTGGACCGATGTCCTATTTTTTCTCCACTCACAGTCTTCAGTGCTTGGCCACCACTACCACTTCAAATACAGAGTCACATGACTATTTAATCACGCTTGTTGCCCGATACAGTTATAGACAGCAAGTATAATTTTAGATTACGCAATATATCTTAATGGCTCGATCGGTTGTCGGAATCAAGTTTATTTATTTCGTATTCTATGGGGGATTTGGGAGGAAAATTGTGGATGCTCGGCCACTTCTGCTTAACCTTCCGGGCCACGGCCGGGAAGTTGGACGTGAACGAATGAGCTTCTGCTCCCATGAGGCTATCAAGAGGCCATGATACGAAGGAATTCAGATTTCGCAGTCTTGATCCTCAGTTCTCTCCCATATTCGATTCAACCACCTATGCCTTACCGCGGCGTCCCTCGTGGATGCCCGTTAGGTTTATCAGTGCTGAACTCGCCAAATCGGCGAGCGGCTCTTTCCCACGCTACTCCTCCAACTCTTGCAATCTCACTGCCTCTACGAATTCCTACTGTCCAGGTTGCCACTTCTGCACAAGTACAATCTACTGGCCGCAGCTTACCGGTTGTTGTACAAAGGTATTTCGTCTCACTCGCAACCGACCCATTCAGCCACCGACACTTTCCTGCCCAACCCATGGCTGCCGTTTTCTCCGCCACCAGCACCAGCCAAACTCGATCATCCCATCACCATCATCATCATCATCATGGCCACGCTCAATCCAGCCACCATGATAACTCCTATCTCACATCCACAAACAAGAGTGACGCTGGTGTACAAATAACCCGACTAGGACTATTCTCTAATCTCGGGATGGCTATTATCAAGGCAGTTGGAGGCTATACTTTTAACTCACAGGCACTTGTCGCCGACGCATGGCATAGTCTAACGGATATGGCAAGTGATATTCTTACGCTCGCCACGGTTTCTTGGAGCACCAAACCACCAAGCTCTACTTTTCCTACGGGTTATGGAAAGGTGGAGAGCCTCGGTGCGCTAGGAGTGAGTGGTATGCTTGTTATCGGGGGTGGTTTCATGTGTCTCAATAGCTGCGAAATACTCTATGCGCACTTCTTACTCGACAACGTCGCTGAAGCTGCGGTCTATGGTCATCATGGTCATATTCACGGCTCTCATACTGGACCTAGTTTACATGCGGCCTGGCTAGCTCTTGGAACTATCTTCGTTAAAGAATGGCTTTATCATGCTAGTGAGTAATCTTCCCTTAACCCTACTCTAACAACACTCCTGACGTCTTCTCAGCCATGAAGATAGCTCGTCAGCGTAACTCTTCAGTCTTAGCTTCTAATGCAATCCATCATCGAATTGATTCTCTTACAGGAATTGTCACACTCTTTGCGATTCTTGGCGCAAACTTCTTGCGAGAAGCAACTTGGCTTGATCCAGTCGGCGGTCTATTAATTTCTTTATTAGTAATCAAAGGTGGATGGGGAAATACAGTTAAGGCTATTTACGAATTGGCAGATAGTGGACTTGATGATGAGATAAAGACTTCCATCAGTCTCAAATTTGAGGAAAAATTCGCATCTGATCCTGTCAAGTCCCAAGTTGAACTCCGAGGAATTGAAGGCGTCAAATCAGGTCCGAACTACTTAGTAGATGTACAGCTAGCCGTACCCTCAACCTGGACTTTACGAGAAACTTCAGAAGTCGAAGGACGAGTGCGTGACATCATTGGATCTAGTGTTCGTGGCATAAGTCGTATTAAAATACGATTTGTAGCGCGGGATGTTGATCCAAGCTCTCTCCTTGATGAATACGTAACTCAGGACTATAGTCAAGATCCCGAGGGGCTCAGACCTCACACTCACTCTGAACCTATGGAGAGGCCACTTCAACATAACACGATTAACACTGACGAAAAAAAGATATTATAAACTTGATGAAAGTGCACAAGAATTTAACAAAGCATTGTCAAAAAGTGGAAGTATGGCGTTTAATGAAACAGATAATTCTGATTTAAATCTCTTCTGGAAAGATGGTGTGGCGTTCATATCTGGGGGGTTCCAGGAATATCCCTAGATGTTAGTGGCATAAAATGCATATTTTCGATATAAAGATCATCTGGTACCTGTCACCAATCTGTTCACATCAAATATATGGTTACAATTCTTGGCTTATTGAATTTTTCTTAACAGGATGTATTGTTCACAAATATCAATTTGGGGATTATAATTCACAACTTTTGGTATATAAGTCAGGGACGAACAATTGTGGCTTTAACCGGGCGTCAAGTATTAGTAGATCAGGTGAGACTAGATGTTTGGGGTCTCTGCAATTTCTATTGTTGTAGCAGAAGGATATCTATGATGTGGATCATATGCTGTTGACGATGGCAGAATCGATGCAGGCAAAATACGCAGATTTACCGAGCATACCTAGTGTTACTGCTTGAGCTGACCGACTAACACTCAGCCTAAATTCCATATGACCTTTATTGATGGGAGAATATATCCTAGTTTTAATTGGGGTTATAGTTCCTACTTTCCTAGCCACACGGCGATTTCAATAGGCATATTCTACACTATGCACCCTCATGGAGTCATTATCACTGCTAGCAACGGAATCATGTAAACTTTTCTGTAGGTGCTTGACCGTGGAAGTCATCGTAAGAGATAGCTGGTCGGCTTGTAAGTAAGAATAGTTGTTTAAGAGGGGTGTGCATTCGGGAAGAGCGCAATATAAAGCCTGCCTTGAAAGATTTGGCCATACGCGTAGTGAATGGCTGAGGCAGTAAGGGTTTGTAGTGATTGAATGGGAGTGACAAGCACAACTGATGGGACCTGCGGGTAAAGGGCAAATGATTAATACAGCTCACGAATAAACAGGGCACGCTTGAATCAGTATGACGTTCGATTACTCAAGCCAAACGTTGACAAAGCCACAGGGGCCAAAAATGTTGGCTAGTCAAACCTCTAAATGTGGCGTTGACTCATTTGCAGTGAGCCAAGGCCATGCATAATGGCAATTGAGGTCTGCTTCTTCCTCGCGCTCCTTAACTGGGAGTTTACCGTGTTAGCCTCATGTTAAAAGGGACATTCATTTGAAGATAACGTGCCCGATGGATAATCTGAAATATCAAATTTTAATTCACGGCTTAAGATGATTCAGTGGGAGTTTTTTCTTTGGGCTTTGCCTTTGCCCTCGCCATAGGGCCCCAGTTTTCGCGTGGGTTACGCTGGTAGCGCACGAGCTTATTTCGGTCCTTTTCTGAGCCGAGTTTCTCGTCGAAAACTACTTGAATCAGGCTGTCGCTTGACTGGTCGTTGCCTAATCCACATTCAACACCTCGCTTCTCTCGTTCTTCTGGATTCATGCCTAACCCAAGTATTTTCCAACCAGCAGTATTCTCGCGCACAGAGCCGTCTTTAATTGGAGATTTCTCCTCAACCCAGGCTCGCATGATGCGCCAGATCACGCTCCAGGGCGCGTCAGTCTTGATACATCCGCCCTTGGTGTGGCTCCGCGTTACGCGATATCCCAGGTGGCGTAGGGCGCCGCGGAAAGCATTTTCGTGCGGCGTAACGGTATGGACAACCTTGCTAAGGGTGGGCAGCATAAAAAGAAACGGAGAGGGGTCAATTACAGCGGGACCATTGATGAGTGCTTGCGAATCTGGAGGAATAGGTGTCATATCTTTCTGTCCAACATTCGTCATCGAAGTTTCAGCCGGTGTAATCGGCAGTAGACACTCCTCTAGAGCGACAGTAAGCATACCCCTAATTCTGGGGATGGTTTGATAAATATCCGCATCCAGAGTTTCTAAATTATCTATAATCCGCTGTATAAATTCTGGGTCATGCAAGTGTCCGGCATACATAGGACCTCCGATGTGTGTTTTGAATCCACATTCTGCACAGGTTTCTTTGGCGCTAGGTCCTTGCTCTAGACCATGCTTCCACATCTCGTTTCCTTTTTTTGTTGTGGAATATCTATTTCTGCCCAGCAGCTGCGTTGTCCATGCACCACACCCTGTATCACAATTATATACCATCATTGTCTTTCCAGCCAGAAACTTGACGTTCAAGGGAGACTTTCTGACACGCACAAAAACCCGAGCGTAAAAGTCGATTGACAGCGATAGTAGCGGTGTGATAGATAGAGCGTAACGTGCCGCAGAAGTTGCTATGGCGTGCAGTATAAGTCGAAGACCAGCTTCGTGAGATAGTGGCCCCTTGAGGGGCATTCCACCATACAGAGCAAAGCATTTCTCTGGCCAGCCGTTCGAAGCCCATACCGCGGCATCTGTACACGTTACACAGAGCAAGCCACCGTCCTGAACTGCTTGTATGGCTGCGTCCAGAAAGGGCGCAGCAGTTCCATAGGGATCAAGATCGATGACACTATATTTGGCAGGTTTCGCTGGTCCACTGGAAATCATTGGCGCATCGATTAAACTATACATATGAGCTATGGCATTTCCAGTCAAGGTGTTAATTTTTGTTTCAAGTTTGTTGTGATGTATATTTATCTTGATTTGCCTGGTCGCGGATGACAAGAGGTCATTTGCAGTGACAGAGGTTGTAAAGGGGATTTCCTGGGCATAGCGGAGTGCGCGAAGACCTGTAGCGGAAAGGGCATCAAGAATAGTAAAGCTGGGCCGCGCTGCTTTATCTAATTTTTGCGCTTCGACCTTTGTATTCTGTGACTCTTCATCATTTATATTAGTTGTTTCCGCGGGTTCAATAACAGTCTTTGGGATATCCTCTGGATCTGGAAGATTTTTTGCCTCTTCATTTGGTTCGTTGCGAGTTGAAGGCAGCTCCTCCACTTTCTCTTCGGTTTTCATCTCCTGCACTATTTTTTCTTCACATGCTGAAGTTGCATCTACTCGGCTAGTTTTCCGCGAGGCTTCAACATCCATAGAGCCTTGGTTCCGCTTCCGTTTCCTATCTTTACCGTTCCTTCTATCTGTCGGTTCTTTACGCTTTTTCCCTTTCTCCCATTGCTCCAACATATATTCTCCATGTGCTTTGATCGCCAGAACGCTGAGATCTCGATTAAATTGTTGGATTGGGTTGTAGAAGACATCTTGAGATTGGTTTTCTCCCTTGGGTGTTTGCTGAGGTACTTTTGATGCTTCAGCGGGAATTAATATGTAGGCCATTCCTTCCTTGATAGTCGTATACTGCTTTCCCTCATGGTTGATGTGTTGGCCGACGGCCGGGGTTGCCGTGATATCCATTACAGAAGATGAAAACACGCGATATATGGCAGGAACCTTTGATCTAACGGTCGGAAGACTCTTAATTTTCAGGAATGACACTTTTGTAAGCTTCATGTGTATTTTGAGAGTGAATTTTGAGAATTGGTTCTCATGAGAAATTTTGTACGAGGCTGATAATCACGTGCTGTGCGCGGGCACGATGTTAATTAAATGACAGGTAAGTAGAAGAACTGTTCCACCGAATAAGTCACATATACTCTCTCAATCTAGGCGTCGCGAAACCAAACAGCACACTTATCGGAGAGTGCTATTTTTATGCTTTGTGCGCATTTACTGCAAAAGTTATCACGCGCGCCTTCAAGCGCGAGAAGACAAAGTCATCGCTTCCGACTGTAAATGAGTGGACTACTCTGGCAGTCATCGCTAAGAGAATCATCTCAATCTGAATTTATTTTCACAGACTCGTAGGATCATTTCATGAATTCAGAGCTAGAAAGATCCTTACTAGTATTTATTTTTGAAATATTTGAGGCAAGAAGTATTGAAATCTTGGTCGCAAGCTTGGACGCTGGCATCGGAACATGAATTTGAATTTGAAATCTTTTACGTGACAGGAAGAACCTAACATCTATTTAGAAGTGACACGGGTAGATGGGCTCTGAAAGCTCATTGCTACCTACATGACCGGCAGTGGAGCCAGAAGCGAAAAAAGAAAAGAATGAAAAAAAAAGAATAGTATATGTCTGAGTTACGGTGCCCTGCGCCGCATCCCTATCTTCCATATCCATCTCCTCTCGGGTCAGAAACAATCTCAGCGTGGTCACCTCCCACCCTGTTCATTCTTCGGCAGACTGTAGCATCTGCTTGTAGTTAAGGATTGAATGAACTTCTGCTATCCCTTCTCCCCTATCATTTCCCTGGCCCCAGGTGGGGCCATTTTCTCATAGATTCTCCAACGTAGCAGAGCAGGTCGGCACTCTGAAAAATGCCAGGGCCTTTTCTCTCGACCGCAAACGCATTTCAGATCTTCATGTTCGGGGTTGAAACGTCGATGGCAGCCGGCGTAGTCCCCGTGGCCTGTTCTTGCCGCAATAAGACGATGGTACGCCCATCTTAATAAAGCTAGTTCGGCATCGGAACATGAGTATGTTATTCTTCAAGTCTAAGGCGCAACAGCCAAATTCCAAGCTGAAAATGAACCGGATTTAAATACTCTAACTTCTCTCATGCGTGTAGTGTGGCGTGCATTGCAAATGAAATCTGAGGCATGAGTACTCTTCCTTTACGTTGAATCATCTATTCTGTACTTTTCTTTGATATTGTGTCATAGCTAGATAGCTGCATACGCAATTAAAATCCGAAAAAAAAAGTGTGGCATGCATTCTCTGCCAACCCTTAACAGTTTCGATCAAAAACGTTGCCAATTACTACACTCAGCTATCAATGCATTATACCTACGAAGACCAATAATGATAATAGCCTACCTTCTTTGGAGACGCGTGCTAAAAATCTTTGCGAGGCAAGACGTGGAAATAGCTAGGGTCTAGGAAGCCTAGGTCCGAAAACGCAATAGATGGTAAATCCACGGAGTGTGAGTTCTTCTATACATCATCGTAATCCTAGACACAAAGAATCCGGCATTCCGGGTTAGCGAGTAGCAGGAACCAAGCCACCAGGGATGTGAGTGCTAGCGTCCATCCCTCTAGATATAGTCTCTTACGGGTGGGAAAAGTATAAGAGTCAAATTGACTGGGGTGAGATCCCAGTAAACAAGGATTTGATTGGCTATGTCTCCTTGTGGGCCCATGTCTAGTTTGTTCGCTAGTTATACAAGCAAGGTTACTAGCCAATGATATTCCGTGAAAGTCAAAATTAATAGGGATAGTTTTCACCTTTAAAATAAAGGTATTTGGGTCTTCATTAAATTAATTATATGAAAATAATTACAAAA
Source organism: Blumeria graminis f. sp. triticale (assembly GCA_905067625.1). Lineage (NCBI taxonomy): Eukaryota > Fungi > Ascomycota > Leotiomycetes > Helotiales > Erysiphaceae > Blumeria > Blumeria graminis. Next base: position 5,694,129 of record LR898472.1, on the reverse strand, counting down.
AAAAGCAATTTGAAATTGGGTTCATTTAACCCGATCAGGCACCCTATGAGTTCATGCAGGTGACTACCTTTATTTTTTCTTTGTGTTTATTGTCCTCTAAAGTCTATGGTTATATATATATGTATATATTTGTTAGAATTTAGAATAATTAGGGCTATCAAGTGGGCCACGTTGTCGATATACTCGTGACTGCAAATTATGTACTTAGTTCAACTTCGGTCGTTAATTGAATCAATGCGCTCTACAACCTCAATGACTGAGGGGTCATTATTTCCTTAAAAATATTTTATTTTTATTTTTAGGTCCTAAGCTAAGCTCTATATCTCCTAGGAGTCAAGGACCGGTGCACACGGCCGAGATCATGCTTCCCACATGCCCGACTCGGTCTCACCGCGTGACCCACTACAAAACCAGAAACTAGTTTTAAGAAAGAAAATAAATGCTCCGACTAACTCCCATAACCAAAATTCCAAAACCACCATAATCCTATTTTGGTTGAAAAATTATACTTCTCGTCTCATTTTCCTACCTATCATGCTTCGTGCTATGATCTAATTACTGCCGTCTACGCTGAGAGCTGGAGACGGACTCGCAGGTGGGCCCCCGAAGCAGCCGGTTTCCTGCGCATTTTTTGTAAAGTGTTCGAGGCACTTAAGCCCGAGAATCTTATGGGTAAAGTCGTGATGTAACATTTTCCCACGAAGTCGACGCGTCTAGCGTGCGTGCAGTCGACAGTGAATGAAGTGGAGAGGTGATGTCTCCCCTCCACACGCACACTCCATTGAAGCGGCGAAGATGTTGAAACGGCGGTGACATGTGGCACAGTTTCCGTGGCCCGTACTGGCTGAGCTCAGTTCACGGAGTAGCCGCCAGGAAAGTGTCTACTCGCGTGGCTTGCGTCGTTGCATGAGAAGACCCAGATTTCGATACCTAGGTGAACATACTTCTTCCCACCAGTCGTCGAGAAGCGCTTGACGTTTCCGGTTCATGAGCCGACGAACGTACGCCATTGTGATGGAGCCAGGCTGGCTGTCCTTGCTTGGCAGTCGTCGGAGGCCGGAGCGTGCAGCTCTATCAGCCTCTTCGTTCCCTTGTATCCCGGAGCGGGCCGGTATCCACTTCACCGAGACTCGGGCCTTTTTCGATAGCGCCCTAAATTGGCATCCGTCGTCGAGGTTTGTTGTAGAAGTTCCAGTCGACAGTGCCTTCACTGCAGACTGACTATCCGTCAATACATTGATCTGCTGTCTACCGTCCCTTCCCCCGTTCTCCCTCTCCGACAATCCCATCGCAGCTTCCAGGGCCTTCCTCGCCCCTAAAATTTCCGCATTAAACACTTCACCACCATGCTTAATGCCACATCCCTTCAACAGAGTTTTTCCATCTCTCTTCAGGACGAATCCCCATGCCCCTCCGATGATCCATCCGGGTGGGCACAAATATCTGAAACTTGCACACTGTGCAAGAGCCGGGTTACCTTGTCCTCCTTCTCTATCCTTGAGTTGAAACTCGAAAGATAGCTTGGAGGCGGCAAAGGCTCGGCGTCTTCCGCATCCGGGAGTTCTCGTTAAGCTCGCTGTACTCGTGACATGCGGATCTCTGGATTCTTGGGTGCCCGAGAACATTTCTTGTACTTCCGTGTTCCATCGTCTGGACACACGGCGGCGCGAGTCCGGAGCGGATGGCAGTTGTCCAGTGAGTGGAGCCGAGCCGAAAGCCGTAGTCGGTTCTCTTCCAGAATAATCTTCCCTGTTGGGATACCTTTTTCGCGGTGGAGAGCAAGATTCGGTGTCTTTCTCATTACCGGGATGGCAGCGCGCAGTCCCGTTAAGATTGCCTTATCGATCATCTCAAAGAAATTGCTGGTTCGAGGTGTGATGATTCCCCTTTTTGTCGGACGTTTGAGGCCGGGCCACCAAACATCTGCTCCAAAGGTTGCTATAGGGACAATGCATGTATCCACTGCTCGAACCAGTGCTCGAACCAATGCTGCAAAGACAGCTCCTCGGTACGCTGAGTTGAAGCGGCGCGTTTGCTGGGCCATCTTCAGAGCTTTGCCACACTACTTCGTGACGTGATGTTTGAAGTCCAGTCGCGGGTCTAGGCGTACTCTAAGACAGCGTATTTTATCTGCTGGCTCGATAGCCACGCCGTTCATACGAATGCCCACTGACTCCTTGCGTTTGCGTCCAGAAAACTGGACTACCTCCGGCTTGTTGGTATCGAAGGAGACTGCGTTGTTACTTGCCCACTCTAGAGCATGATCCACTTCCTTCTGTACAGAAGCGGCCGACTCAGCAACAATGCGCCCAAATTCTAGTATCCCGACGTCTTCAGCTACTTAACTTCATTTCTGGATTGCCGCTTCGCATAGGCTCTGCCATGTATAGAAGGAAGAGAAGTGGCGATATCGGCGATATCGGCGATCCCTGCGGAACCCCACACACCAGCTCTCTCTGCTCTGTTACCCCTCCGGAATATTGGACTTGCACCTTTCGTTGTGCAAGAAATGATGTTGTCTATCGGTGTGTGAACTGGCTCACAAAATGTTATGTACAAGGGCCGAGTTGAGACCTTTCCTTATAGGGAATAGCGTTTAGCTAAAGGCAACAATGTATTTATAGAATTCCTGCCGACAGGGAGAAGAAATAGGAATGAAATGAGTAACCCCAAACAAGCTTGTGAATTGATCATTGGTAGTGTTCCGACAATCGGAGAATTGAGTCCGGTCATCCCTGCTCTTCCATCCTTCTCACCAAACGGTTGTGGAGTACTGTATCGAATGCGCCTTGGACATCGAGAGTCGTGATTGTGGCCGCCCATCCCTGGGTGCTTGCCTCTTCGATGTTGTGGACTACCCAGGTAACAAGATCGTTTGCTGATCTCTTAGGGAGCGCACCAAATTTTTAGTACCCGACAACGTCGCGCGTAACCGCCAGATGGGCCATCCGCTTCGCCAAGAATCGTTCCAGTCCCTTACCCAAGCATGAAAAAAGGGTAATCGGTCTCCAGCCCTTAACAGTTGTTGGGTCCCGGTTTGTCTTGCGTATGAGCACCACTTCAGCCAGCTTGAAACAAGATGGATGGATGCCAAGTCTGATGCAGGCGCGGAAGAGAGTGCCAACAAATGGTCCAATCGTCTTCCAACAGGTTTGTAGAAGCTCCACAGAGATCCCGTCCGCTCCAGGCGCTGTATTGGCACAGCCTATGGTGCAAATGCGTATCTCCTCGTCCGAGACATGGTCGTTCCAGGGGATTCGGTTAGTGCTCGGCGCATCAGGTGGCGGTAGATCGTCCGTCGCTTGGTGCGGTGCCAAAAGAGCGTCTGAGTATCAATGCCCGCTCGGTCGGATCGACGTATATCTTTCCTTCATGGTTTAGTGGAGGGGGCTTACTTGCCTGCCTTGGCTCGGCCGAGCGCAATAGCTTGAACACCGCAGTCGATGTTCAGATCTCTTCGATTTGACGCGTCTGGTGCTCTTTCTTTGCCGCTCTGAGGGTTGAATGCAGCTTCTTCGCATGCACCCATCGTTGCTCTAGAGTCACTGCTGCACGATATTCCGTGCGAGCGAGCTTGCATTCCGGAGTCTACCAGAGCACAAATTTACCGTGTCTTGTGTTCCTTTGTATTCCTGCTGCTTTTATAGCGTTGGTATAGCGGAATAGAGATCTTTGCCGTATTCATCCGCCTTGTGAAACGTGTCCAGGACCAGTGGCGGGTGTATCCACTGCGTCACAGCACGGGCGAATCTCGGCAAGTTGCCACGCGTTACCCTGATTTGCAAAGGCTCCTGGTCTCGTTTTCCGGTTCCGGTGGGGACTCGTCCTCGAATCAGAAGATGGTCGCTGGTTACGCACTAGTTGCGATCCACCCATGCTTGGGCCCCGTTGATGTTGGTCCAAGCAAGATCCAGCGTATTCTCGGCTCGATACGTTGGCTCGCCCACAATCAGACAAGTGAGATTGTGGCGTTCCTCTCATCTCTCGATTTCAATTCCTTTTCCGCGTGGCCGGGAAACCCCTAGTTGCCAGGCACAGTGCACCGCGTTGAATTCGCCAGCTGCGACAAACCGTGGTGGCGAGTCTCAGCTGAGGAGTGGCCGGATCGCTGTCGTATCGTTCGGGCCTTTGTACACGTTGAGAAATGTGACATTGTTTACCACAACCCAACAGTAGTCTACTGTCGGGAGATCGCAGGGAAAGATTTGACTTGCTGAATGAATTTCTGTTAGTTAGTGTATAGGTCACTGCCCTGGGTCGAACGTTTACGCCGCTATGTGGTATATCACAGTCGTAAGCAGGGTGTGACTTTGTTTCCTTTGTGGCTTTGTTCCACGAAGGCTCTTGTATTAACACTACATCTACGCCTAGCTCGTAAGCTCTGAAAAGCGCGATATCATGCGTTAAGCCTCCCCTACCTACATTTATTGACATAAAGTTTAGGGTAGGAGGAGGGCGAGGGGGGTCCCGTTGGGAGCCCTTTATGAAGATGGTGTGGGATTTTTCCCAACTGTGCTCTCAGTATCTATTGGATCTGAGTCTTTTATGAGGACCTCATATGCGTTAGAGGTCTGAACGATGGATGATCCGGCTTGGGTTTGCTCCAGAGCAGCGGCAGTAGCACGTCTGACAGCCGCTTTGGCTCGGGCTACGGCGGCGTACTCGCGTTGGCTAGCCTGTCAAATCGTTTCGAACTGCTCCTTTGTTACCGAACCAGCTCGAGTTGGGCGTGCCAGGTAGCTGCGGCTGTCCGAGCGATGTGGGCCCCCACAATTTGGGCATTTCGTGTGAGCTTTACACCCAATAGTAGAGCACATCTTTGAAGAGCAGTTCCAGCAAGCTGGTGCTCGAGAGCAGCCTCGCGTGCCATGGAACCCTAGAAATCGTTTACATTGCTGTACAATTGTTTATGGCTGATGTTTAACTGCGACGCCGGAGTCATCAAACAGACGGAATCCTGTACGGGGTGCAGTCGCTTTTTCAAAATATGCCAGCCATGATCATTAAGGGGCCCCAAGAGAGCTATTACCGTGCGGTCGTACTTTAAGGGGTGTTGCTTTGGTGACCATTCTTCCGTAACTTGGATCCTCCCGGGTAGTGTTGGAATAGCCACAGGGGCATTAGAGATCCGAAGAGCCGCAAGATCCAACGCTCTTTCTAATTTTGCCCCTACAGAGGTGAGAGATTCAGACGAGCTCACTGGGAGTCTGCGTGGTTCTTCGTCTTTCGCTTGAGCGCGAAGCCTGTGCGGACCCAGTGAACGCTTTCGATACTACTAGACGGGCAGTGGAGATGCTTGGATATCGCTTCCCGTATTCCGGCCGGAGATAAGATACGCCACTCATGGTTTTTTCCTAATCTGAGGAATGGTCGCTCGTCTTGTGGGGAAGAGGCTGTGGCTTTTTTCTGGTTGGGTAGGGTGTTGGTGTGCTTTAATGTGGTACAAGCAAGAGTTTTTGGTTGAGAGGAATTTTGCTCTCCTCTTCGTGTAATTGCGGCTCAAGTTGGCTTGATTGTGGGCTGCACAGATGTCGGTCTGACAACCGGCAATGGGCTCACACATATTGGTGTGGCTTGAGAGCTTTCTCGAGGGAGGTTGTGTGCTGGGCGTGGGGGGTAAGCTGGAGCTGATGTGCCAGGTCCCGCTGACATGAATTGGACACTGGCAGCTCGGAGATAGAGCTTCATTGAGTCTATGTAAACTATATTATTTCCATTAGCTAGGTGAGAGAGAGCAACTTCGACGCCATTAACAGCAGCTGTGCCGATGGAGATTTTATTGCCTGTCTCACCAGATCGACGCTCTTCAGCTTCGATCAAGGCCCGGAGTTCTGGAGGGTATTGTCCAGCCTTGTTTGTGATTTTGTGACTTGCGCAGGATTGGTGCGAGGGAGCCTGAAGTGCAGGAGCGCATGTAGGCGTCTCTGTAATTGCTATTTCTATTTCCTTGTTAGAATTAGAGTCTGCTATCTGTTTAGTGGTGGGGACAGCAATTTTTCTAGTAGGTCGATCTGCTAGCTATGTTACTTCAACAGCTTTATCGACTCTTTCAACTTAGCTGTAGTGTGTGTCCTCAGAGGTCTTTACAACGTCATCTACTCTAGCGTTTAACCACATAGAGTCCTTCAGACCTTTGGCAATAGCCATTTCCCAGGCCTTCTCCATCTCTTTCATTTCTGGCTCAAATTCGCCATCAATTTCCATATTGTCATAGTTCAGGGAATTGTATATCGCGTCCCTTGGATCAATTCTGGAGCGGACCAAGTGCTTCGCTTTCTTGATCAATTCCATGTGGTTCAAAGCGCGTTCTTCGGCGCCTTTTGTCCGCTCGTTCTGCTTCCGGTTGGGAGCCGCGGGCGGCATTGCGACAAATTTGTCGTGCGGCCCTGGGGAGATTGCCTTAGTTTCTGGTTACGATATATTGGGGTAGGAGGTAATGAGAATTGGGGCAGTTTCCAATTTCTCGAAATGTGCATTTGGCTGTTCATTAACGTGCTAGGTAAAATAACTCCCGTCGCACTTCTACTGGAGCTGGAGCACGAGTGGGGTCGGGCCGGATCAGGTTAACTACCGTAAAGTACAGGTGCCTCGTCCCACCTAAATAACCGGAACCATGCCAAAACGCATCTATGTGTTGAATCATGACGAGTTTAGCAGCCCAGACTGAAAACAAATGAAAACTTTCACTCGAAATCCTGCATTATAAAAGAAAAGTTTAAACAATCTCCCTTCCATCATTCCGCCTCAGCCACCACGCGCCTGAGCCTCAATTCTTGTCCCTTTTTCCATGCCAAACCACCTAGGCTTTCGATCTATCACCTCCGAGTCACAGGTATCCCTGCCATCCCCCGACTAGCCTCCGCGTATATTCTGCTCTCCTGGACGTAATCCCTGAACAGCTGCAATCCACTTGATCCGAGCATTATTTCCAGAGCCGGTGCCCTTCGCTTTCCGCTTTTCAGCCGCCATGTAGCCATGTTGCCAGTGCTTTTCAACACTAAACAAGGTGACAGATTGATTTTTCCCTCCCGCACTCGCAGTAGAGTGTAGAATCAGTGAAGTTGAAGCAGCAATGATATGCTGCAAAGTCCCAATGTCCAGTTCGAGCAGCGATTAAGCGGGCGTAGACCGCTCTAGGTAGCGCTAGTTCTGGCGGTTTCTTGCGCCAATCCATGACTATGTAAGGACATGTAGGTAATTTCTGCCTACAGGCCGGGAGTATCTATGCCTCCTTCACGACTTCTTTCCAGCAGTAGTGCCCCTACAGGTCTTCATTCGAGTACACACTAAGAGGAGCCGTTATCCCGGCATTATCTCTCCTCTCCAACCAACGAAATGATGGCAATTTGCGGATTTGTAGCTGCAGGGAAAAGTCTCAAAAACCACTCGGTGCGGGTTTCTCCTATGACGAAGAGGCCGGGCAGCCGGGCGTAGCAGACCTGTGTATACCTAACAGTGTCTCTCAACCTTCTTAGCCTCCTCCCTACTCCTCCCCTGATTCATGCCGCAGTACATATCGAAGGTCGTGAAAGGATGTCAGAAAAGTCTTGGTCAAGAGTGACTGTTTTGTAGGAGCTTCGCCTAGCATCCAAAAGTCGTTGCGGGCATGGGGTCGTTGAGTAACTCGTGTACTTCAGATGCCCTCCTAGCTAGTAGATTCGGAGGTATATGTCAGGGAATACATCTGGATCAACATCATCCCCTGCCAAATACTAGTATTAGCGTAAAGCATATGTGTTGGTGGGCCATGTAATGGGTTGGTTACCACATAGGTTTAGTTCAGGGTTTATCTCATGTAACGTTGAGCTATTGTATGAGTTGGGAGGAAGCTCCAGTTCACTTTTACCTAGAGTATAACTAGTCGCTTTACTGCTGGTAGGATTGGGCATACGACGTTCTTGTATCTTAATTACCTGTTGAAGACTACTTACTTATTCGAGCTACCTGTATATCATAACTCCTATCCAGTGATATGACCTATCTGAGACGTCTCCCTTACAGTATAGATCAGTAAGGACGATATTACAGACGAGTCGAAATCGGCTTTGTTGAGGATGGAAGGGTCTTTTACTCTGCTTTCGTTGGCCTTTTGTTCGTCCGCTGGCGGGTAGCACATGTTGTAATATAACGAGGGCTTCTCTAACTACCACTATAGTGTTTGGTATCGCATTATCTTTCCTCATTCCAAGCATCATTATCGTCGTCTTGGTCGTCTTGGTCGTCTAATGAGTTATCGGAAGCGTATCTTTGATGGAGGGGGAGATAACTCAGCTCAAAGTTGATAAGGTGTTACTCAATCTCGGCTCTGCAGAATTTACAGTAAGAGCTATAGGTTCGTAGGGTACAACACTGACAGGTCTTGAGAATACTCCCTTTGAGGGATTTAGAGGGAGAAGAATTAATTGATACTAATTTTGTCACAAAAAACTTGTCACGAAATCCGTCCACTTGAAGTATTCCGACAGTTTCACTTCAGTGATTACTTGAATGAATGCTCTCTACAATCTCAATGATTGAGGGGTCACTATTTCCTTAATAAGTGTTGAAATGGAGACATAGAGTGTTGTGGACGTACGGGCTCTCCATTTCTTCTAGATTCCCAACATGATTTTGTGTGCATTCAAGAGGTTGGAATGGGTTATATGGTAGCGCTTCAGGCTAACTATTGGATGCATGAGCTGCTATATGGCGTGGGCACAAGGAGGTTGTTGGGGGTTTTCTATGCCTCGATGGCGCCACATTTGTTTATGCTGTGGCTTGGGCTCTGTTTCGCTTACACTTGTACTTGTAACGCATACTTCACACTCTTTTAGCTGTAATCCGAACATGACATTCTTTTAGTCAGCTTCTTCCTTTGTTCCATAAATTTGCGCCCATTAAATTGCGCGATATTTCGAACAATAAGCTCAATCATTCCCAGAAGAGGTCTCTTCTTTATCTCATTTCACACCACAGTCGCCTATCTTTCGTCAAAACGTAAAGCCCCATTAGAGCAACGGTCTCCCATAGACCGAGATCCGAGCTATGTATATTATGACTTAGTTTCCTCTTCGCGATTATACATGGCATCGTTATTTTAAAGTGGTTGATGGCCAATTTTTGATAGGGTAAATTCCAGTTTGTAATTGGAGCAACGTTTTTATCGGTAGTTGAGGCGGTGAATTTTTTTTAAAAAATAATTCAATTTGTATGCAGCTATAAAGCTATGACACATGAACAGTACTATGTATACCTGGTAGACGACTCTTTTGACGTTAAAGACACTGATGCTCTGGATTTATTCGCAAATACCACTACGAGGTATATTCGCTTACACAAACTGTCGTCTCTCCACCGTAAAAACCGACCTAAGGGAATTTTAAAACCTTTGGTTATCCAAGCATGCCTTCGTCATCCATGTATACCAGCGCCGCGAGAAATGTGGTTGTGTTTTGCCGCATTTGAACCAGCGATCTCCTATCTCGAGTGGGATATGTGTCCAAGCTATCCAGATTCTACTTGGAAGACCGGCCAAGACGATATGCCACCGCACAATCCAACCATGGCGGTGTCTATAGTTTCGCCTGCACTCTCGCAACCGAAGCCTTGGCACGCACATAGCTCAATTTGTAAAAACCCCATACCAAAATTCGAAGTTTCACGCCCATCGAGGCTGTATCCATCCTTTGCATCATCTTGTGAACTTGTCCTGAATCCTCTCACGCCCATCCCAACGAGCTTTATCCTATATTTGAGCAACGCGCTTTGTTTTCTCCGTCGGGTATAAATATAGGCGTGGACGTGTATTTGGCGACCAGCTGAGGCCAGAGAATAGTCGATGGGAGGCGTGGTCATTGGAATAAGGATGTACTAGGTCGTACTTGAGACTCGATGAGGTTTAGGTAGGGTTCGATCTCTTGAGAATGAAAAATTGATGTGGTGGATTATTTTGAATTATTGCCTGGTGGGCCAACTTGTTCAGAATAGCGAAATGTGACTGAACTTAGCTCTGGGAGAATATTTCACTCCCAGGTCCGTAGAGGACACCGCGTAGAAGGGTTCAGTCTTGCCCTTCTTGAGGCGAGGTCGTATGGCAAGGTTAAGGTAGGAGACTCGCGTGATAATGACAAGACCAACATTGATGAGAAGTCGCCGATTGAAGATGTGTTCGTGTTTGCTTACGACATCGATTCGGTTGCGATTCATCTTGACTTTCCCGGACATACTTGGGCATACTGAGCAATTACACTGGCACCATTTGAAGGTGAAGAATTCATATTTGCCGGCTGAGCTTTACAAACGAAAGTCTTAGGGTAAAACTAATGTCGAAACTGTACGTCATTATTTGTATATACCAAACATGGACAAGGCTGAGTCATTTTATGCTTCATATCCCAGATGAAGATGACGGAGCCTATTAATTTTTCAAGCCGTGAAAACTCCGCTAGTCGTGTTTGCCATTACGAATATACCAACACAACATTCTCTGATCGCTATCTCCTCGAAAATTTACGATTCGTCTTTTGGTGCGTACTTTGCACCGTCTCCAGGAGTAAATTATAGTTACAAGTTTGTAAAGGGTACTACGAACGGTATTTCAGGCTTTGTCCTTCACTATTGTTTAGGAGATATTGCTTTGTTTTTTTAGGTAAAAGTCTACGTTATAAATTTTGAATCAAATTGAATTGATAAATTTGACGTATCAGTCTAAAGCCCTATACCTAGGAGACTTGAGACGGGCTCGTCTTCCCTGAGGACTCATTGTAACCACTAATGCTGGCTTTATTAATGGTGCGTCAAAGATGTTGAGGTTTTTAGACACAAGAACTTGCACGTCAGTGGGTGTAAATAAATCTGTCGGCGTGTCAACCCGATATCTTACTGCTTATAACGCAAATATGATGTGTTGGACTCACTTGATTCGGCTCTTAGACAGGCTCGATACCAAGTAAAGCCTATGATAGTTAATTTGAATGTAGAGATTCACACGCGATTAAAAATCAGCATATACGCCACGAATAGTCATCAGCACATAGAGAGAAACTTTGACGCACGCGAAGACTAAACCACGTGCTTACGACTAATATTGATAACAATTCTTTTAAGACCGGCTTTCCAAAGAGAAATACAAAAGTTAACACAGAACCTTGATCTGGCAGGACCTCCTATTGATAATAGTATTGGAGGTTTAACGTATCGAGAGGTACCAAAGAGAACATGTTTACAAAGGCGTGGTCGTCCTGTTTCACGTCAAACAATGTTTATCCTAAGGATCCTGAGGTTAAAAAAAGGTTGGCGGAGTCATGGATTTCTCTGGCTAAATTATCACTTGCCTGACTCGAGTGCTATATGAGTCCTGAGCTTGACGGTGTCAGGGGCCGGAGCATATAGGCATGACACATGATTGAAGCACTATCATGAATAGAGTACATGTCTTTGATTTATCTTCACTAATCTACGTCTATTAGCTGGCAAATTTGGAACACTGAAAGATTTTAGGTGGATCAGATAGTCCTACTGCTTATCTACATGATTGCGGAATGAGCAGGAACTAGTATTATCTGGCTCAAATCTATCGCCCATCACTGGTCTCGCTAACGACCGAGTTGCCTAGGGAAAAAGACTAAGCTTTGTAAGCCCTGCCGTTAGACTGTCTAGAAACGTCAGGAACTGGCAAGTGCGCGTAGAGTTCTGAATCCTCACAGCTAACGGTTTTGCATGCTAGTTCTACCTCGTACATGCCTCACTCTTGACTTGGCATGCTATTAGTATTGAAATAATCTAATGTTTATCATAGTACGAACCTTGTAACATGTTTGAAATCATTAGCTCTGCTAGACCGCTAGCAGAAAGTAAGCAGATTCCCCTGCCAGGCGTGATTATTGGCGATTTGGTAGTCCCCGTCAGTATATATATACACATATATATGCATGAACCCGAAGACCACAGGGACGATTTCCATACGGGTAAGCTGGTCTCGCAATTATTGCCATTCTATTCTAACATCTCTTTTCCCTGCAAATTTATCTGCTTCATTTTAATTGTACGACTCTTGAGGAATTCTTTACTTAACTCTAATAGACCACTGTCAGTTTTCTGGAAGATAATCTACTTTACTCGCTGCTCACTCAATTTCACTTCAAGTATTCCTGATTTTAACATCGATCAAATTTTCATACCAAAATGCAATTTAATTCCTTCGTTTTATTCTTAGCTCTCAGCAGCACTGTATTCTCAGCTCCAACAGGAAAGGGTCTCGGGGCTGTTATTGAAGGAGATGGTGAAGGCTCCATTGGAGGAGCAAATGGTGAGGGTGCCATTACAGGAGAAGCTGCCAAGCCATTTGTTGGAACAGAGACAGCCAAACCCACTATTGGAGGAGAGGACAACGAGGCCACTACTGAAGGAGAAGAAGATAAAGTCGTTAATGTATTAGGTGAATCTAAAGCTGCTGTCGGAGGAGGAGGCGCCAAAGCATTTCCCGGCGCACCAGCAAAAAAACCAACTCCCCAGAGTGTTAGTGTAGCAGCCAAAAGCTTCGCTAATGATGCAAACACGGTATCTAATGCATTAAATCAACTGCCTGGAATGACAGACAGAAACAGCATCATTGCCATGTCGAAAAAAGCTTACTTTGCTGAACTAGATGAGGACAAACACCGAGACGTCCTTGCTAGAGCTGCAGGCTCTGATGGACAGGTATCCAATGGCAAGATAATGAAATTTACTCCAGCGGTATTGGATGGACTGAAAGAGATGTACACCAGTGGAACGCCTGCAAAAGTCAATCAAAATATTCCAGCGATTCAAAGAGCAAGGTGAGTCCTGGCCTTAGAGAAAGGCAGATTGAGGCAAATTTAAGGACCATAAGCTGACCAACTCAATGTAGAAATCCAAACATTTTACCTAGTATCACACAATTATCCAATGCGGCTCTAAAAAAAATGAACCTTCCTGCCGACCAGCAAAACTTCCCACCTACTGGCCAGAAAGGTAAATAAAAAAGAGGTAACCTTAGTAGCTTGCAGCAGAAATTGTTTCATGGCCGGAATATGAAAGTTTTCATGCGAGAACACTCAAGGCGTTTCTCATTATCTCGGTAGATCTGAGACTATCTCGCAAATTAATTTTAATAGTAGCGTTATTTTTGTTTTGGCTAGCTTCTATTATACGGTTTATAGGATGAAACCCTGACTATTAAGAGCATACATATGAATTTTTGTGTTTTCCAGAACTATATTGCGGCGAAAGCCAATTCCACGTGTTAACAATCGTCCAGTATGATTTCTACCAAAATATACTGTAAAGTTTTATCGGCCTACTTTACTCGAATCACTTTGGGCGATACTCTGCGGTCTGGAACCGCATACTGTCATTGAGATTCTATGAATATAAAACGCAAGGCTGTAATGAGATACAGTCGCGCCTGCTTCTGAATCCATCATGAAACCGGACAAGCCGAGTTCGAAACATAGGCTATAGCTGTGCAAAGTTTGATCACGAACAAGTCATGTGAGCATGATGTACCCATGGACGAATCAGAATTAGACGCACAAAGCGCCTGCATGAATCTCAAATGTGTGTGTTTATATTTATTGTAATATTTGAGTCTATGACTATCTAGCACATTGGGCTCCTCTCTGACCCAGGCCACACCTTAATGAATCTCAAATGAAAGTAGTAGAAAATCTATATACTCTAAAATTGATCGAGCTAGACATCCTGAAACTCGAGAATTTTCACATTTTCAAATCATTTATTTATACAAGGCATAGATCCTGTGATTCTTCAGCCTCGTGCGTAGATAAGATAGTTCAAATATATGAGTAGCGGTAAGGTGTGCAGTTAGTTTCTTTCTCCTGCCGTGTAAATGGCGTATGAAATGCAGCACATTTTGTAATTGGCCTAACAGTAAACCCGTATGCTACGTCATAAGCACAGGTAATTTCAAATGAAAGCTTGGAATCTATCGCATGAATGAATATCACTTATCTCTCAACACAGCTTGGTGGTTATGGGCTCATCGATATTCGGCCTAAGGATAAGAGCCTCCATTTTCAGGTGCGTCATCTGTGCAAACATGTGCGAACTGTCGCCACATATTCGCGGTTGGTAGTGCCAAGGTGGAATAGATATGGCTTCAGTGGGTTGTGACGTGTACTGTAGGTCAGATTGTTTGTTTGCTGAGACGCGATCTAACTAAACCCGAGAAAGATAGTACCATGAGCAATGTGAGATTTAGGAAAAGACAGATATCTATGAGTCGCACAATAGTAATCAACACATACCAAAATTTTCAACTCTCCGCCACAATTCTTTCCAAGAAAAATACCAGGCCTGCGATTTGTTATCAATACCATCTCACCATCCAGCGCTATTTATCGTGGATTCCACAGCATGTGCTGAAGTGGAGGAACACAGGAGATAAAATTACCGATAAAAGTATGAATCGACAACTCCGTATGGGTATCTTGAGGCAAAAGCGATGCAACAGTACAGTTCAAGGCATTCTGTACCAAGAATGCACAGGATGTGTAATTTAAAGAACGTTGAGAATAATGGGACTTGGGATTTAGTGCATGGGGGCAGAGTTAGTGGGAGATGTGGCACTACGGCGTAGTCGAAGTAAATCATTGAAGCGCCTGGCCACTGAGTGTTTAGGCCACAAATGAAGTTTCCAGTTGTCGATGACTAAGCAGGAGCAGGGTGTACAGTACCATGTATAATAATTTTTTTTTTGCATCAGATTTTAATTGTGTATGCAGCTATCTAGCTATGACACAATATCAGAGAAAAAGTACAGAGGAGATAACTCAATATTCAAGAAGAGCACTCATACCTCAGATTTCATTCGCAAGTACCACTGCGAAGTTATGGCAGCTTTTCCTTCACCCCAAGTCAACCCTCATCCGTGAATACCTACCCAAGAAAAAATTATCCAAACCTCTGAGTTATCCGGACATGCCTCCACCATCTGCTAAATTGTCTCCGTGCGAAATTTGATCTCAAGTGCCTCCTTTTCAGGTGGATTACGTGCCCAGGCCACTCTTATTATGCCGGAGAAGACCACCAGGAGGCGGACCACGGCACCTTCCATCGTTGGCTTGTACCGTGTATGATGGTCAAGCTCATACTATCAGGCGCCAATAGTGGCGGCTGCTGCGTCAGTAGGGTTAATTACAAACTTTGCTTTCGGCCAGATGTTTTTGAGGACACTGGCACGTCGAGACACCCGACCTATCACTGCAACATCTTTGGCTGGTCGAAACACATCACCACTCAGTCACCCGCTGCTACGGCAATCTATTTATTCATGATACATGGCTCCGCACGGCCTGCATACCTTTGCTTTGTTTGTTTGGCTATCATATCAAGCCTTTTAACCTTTCATGCCCCTTGGAACCCACCTAACATGACACGGGAACAAGCAACCCCACACCGCAATTGTTTGATGGAATGAGTAATTACCAATTGTAGGAGGTTTCCCATCCTTGGCTGCAGTTGCTGATTTCATCTCACAGCCGAGCTTTAAGTGACCTGTATCATTTTCCCTACAGTGTTTACCGGCGGAAATAAACTTGGATAATTTTGACAAGCATAGGGGCTTTATCATTTTTTTTCCAGAGGACTAAACGTCAGAGATAGGTATTTATAATCTTAAGCCAGCTGGTCTCCATTGCGATATATACAGGTGAAGACAGTGCTTTGTATACATACCTTAGACATGGGCTAAATGGACAGCACTAAGAGCAAAATTAGGATGTAAAAGATATGATGTTAGTGAATGGTTTGACCTACATAGTTGTAAACTGACATAGGATGTAGATTAATTGAAAATAACAATAATAACGGCCAGCAATAGCGCCATCCGGCTCCACTTTGGTAGCTGTGACGCAAATTTCGTGCCGAAACGTGGAATGCGACCGTTGGATTACGCACTGATCTGATAGCTTGCCTTGTTAATTTTACACTATTCTAGACTAGTTAATAGTGGCTGCCAGGATTCAAACACCAGGTCTATCAACCGCCCGGTAGTCAACAATTAATTATCTGCCTACGGGGATGGTGCACCCTTGCCTTGCCTGTAAGTGTTGTCCCCACAACCTTCAATCTATCAAAAGGCAAGTCTAAATCAATACGATTCCACAAGGTATCGCAAACCCATGAGAAAAACACAGCTGATAACGTCGAATTGTAGGATTTTAGAGTGCGTGACCCTGTACAATCATCCAGAAATTTCCAGGCCTACTAAATATGCCTAGTGAGGGAGACGCAGTATCTACTTCAACAGAATCGTCTTGATATTGTGATCTGACAGAAGATGTATAGGAGGCATTAAAGAGGTAAGACACTCAAGTCTAAAAAATTCTGGCTCATGAGAATAAAGCATCATAATCCTATTCTAGTTGAGACTCCACTGAAGATTTTAAAAATAAAATGTAGTAATAGGACTTCAAGTGTCAAGCATCCGACCTTGCGGAAAGATAATCCTACTCTTGTGGCTATAGAAGAAGAGTATTTATTTTCCGATGGCATATGTGTTGGCTGTAGATCTTGCCGTTTTCTCAGCGAGATCAAGGACAAGGAAAAACAGTTATTTTTGGATAATTCAATGTGGAAAGTGACTCATATTGAATATTCATCACTCAAGCCGAAGGCGATGTTGTTGGAAATATCGCGCAATGTAATGGGCGCAATATTCATGGAACGAAAGTAGAAGTTGACTAAAAGAGTGTCATGTTCGGATTAAAGCTGAAAGTGTGGGAGATGTGCGCTACCAGTACAAGTGTAAGCGATACAGAGCCTAAGCCACAGTATAAACGAGTGTGGCGCCATCGAGGCATAGAAAACCCACAACAACCTCCTTGCGCCCACGCCATACAGCCGCTCATATGTCCAATAGGTAGCCTGAAGCGCTACCATATAACCCATTCCAACCTCTTGAATGTACACGAGATCGTGTCGGGAACCTAGACGAAATGGAGGGCCCATACGTCCACAACACTCCGTGTCTCCATTTCCAACATATGTTCATTAGCTCCTGCCCACGGGGCTCGAATATATTGGAAAACATAACAGAGATATCGTGCTGTCCTTACGATGTGTGAATATGGCGTACGTGGGCGATCATATATCTATAATGACCAGAAATTTCCGGTAAAAAACATTCATCACATACAAGTGGCTGAACAAATATCTTTCCAGCAGCTAAATGAGCGTCCTCGTGTCTCATGATTGCCACCTATCCAAGCTGAAAATATATGTAGAATACTTAGATATAGCTTGAGCCTGGCAAACGCGGTACACGTGGAAGTTTAGACAGCCAAGCGCCAACATTCCTGCATAGTGATATAGTTTGAGTCATCCTTGTCTCGGAACATTGAATTCTCGATGGTTCACTGGATCTCAACCATGATGCTTCAAACGACTTATCACATTGTAACTGTGTTCAGAATAGCTATGAGTGGTCAGCGAATTTGTTGGACGGACACCCGAAGCCACTGATATAGAAGCCT
This sequence comes from Blumeria graminis f. sp. triticale, assembly GCA_905067625.1. NCBI lineage: Eukaryota > Fungi > Ascomycota > Leotiomycetes > Helotiales > Erysiphaceae > Blumeria > Blumeria graminis. The sequence continues at coordinate 5,676,634 of LR898472.1, read as the reverse complement.
ACTATACTCTCCATATATATTATGCTATAACATGCGCAGCGTAACACCACCCTCTATCTTCCAAACACTTGCCATTTTCCATATGACATTAGAGCTATTTATCAATCAATCGGCTGGTACTAATGCTTCTCGACATCATAATATTACTTATTGCAAAGAATATTAAGGTATCGTAGACATTGGCTTTCATATATCTTCGATATGCAACTCCATAGATTAGTAGAACACCCTATAGCTAGACAAATAACATAGAGCTGCCTTCCATGCCTATTTTGTTTCATTAGGTTTTGCATAAATTTTTCCCCGCAACGCTCCTCCGTCAGGTTAACAGTTATCTTTTGATACAAGTGACTTGATATGATAGTTGGTTTCATATTTTTTTTTGTCTTGAATTCAAAAGCTAGCTGTCCCATATCATTCGCCGAATCTGCTCTAGATACATCAGCTTAACGACATATGCACCCCTCTTCAACTGTGAATATTCACTAGAAAGTATTTTCACAGAGAAGCGGCATGGACTGTTTTTACTAAGTGTTCGTATCAAATGTTGCTACTCGTCCCGTAAAAGTTAATTCGAAATGAGCTGTAATGAATTCTAAGCACCATGCCAAAGGCTCAAGGGATTAATATCTAGTGTTTTCTGTCTTTCATTCGGCAAGCAAATTACAGGTAGAGCCGCAATATAGTCCCTCTCTGCCGTTCCATTTTATGTTCACCATACTCCGGCAAAAAAGTTACAGGGCGCATAATGATCGTCAGCCATCGAAATTTATCTGACCGCCAGATTCTTAGAATATAATGCAGGTCTCTATCCATCTTTTGTTCTCTCTGATCTCTATTTAGTTAGCTCCGAGCACCTTGAAGGAGGATCTGAGCGGTTTGAGCATACACAATTTGTCAGATGCAGTAGTTACTTCCGAAAAAAACATGCTGAATGTTGGGCTCTGTCTCTTCTGCTCGTCAAGAACGGTTCTCATAGTGGCGGGAATTGATTCAGCCGATCGTCAGCATAAAAGTAAGTTGAAACAAATCAAGTATGGATGGAGGTGATGTGAGGTTTGGGATAATATCCGACCTAAGCCTATTTCCTGTGTTGACGCTCCCCAGTGATCGATTGCCCCGAGCTTGGTAGGTCCCGAAAACTTAAGCTCAGACACTGCTGAGCCCCAGGCATCCTGTGTCCCCACCGTACGGACCCGAAGCTTCCAGATCCCGTGTTTTGGGTCATAGAAATAAATCAAACGTCTTCAAGAAACTAGCCAATCTAAACCTTACCGCTGCGTGCATATTGTGCCGTTCATCCACAAATATCTGTTTCTAATATGCAGTATCCAACTTACGACTCCATACTTGCATGTTCCTGTTAGAACCTTCTAAGTTAGCACGCAGCGGTACAAACGATAACTTAGCTTTGTACGTACCTGTTTACGTATCTGTGAGAGTAGCAAATACTCCCCCTGCAGAGGGTTAGTTTTCTTCTTTCCATCAAATCCCCATCTTCCTAATTTTTGTTGGCCCTGTGATTATCTATGCGGATGGCATCTTTACTGCAATCATTTGCCATCCTCAGGCTGTTACATTTCACACGTGGAGCGATCAATGTGGAGCTCACTCTCGATGATAATACCCCGCTCCGCCTTACGAGGGGAAATTGTGGAGCCGGTAAGTACAGAGAAACCATTTCCGACCGCACAGGCCAGCTTCATACCCTGCCATTCATTCATCCATTCAATCAATTCACACCCGACGCGCTGACGCTGTTTCATCACTAAAAGTGGAGACATCCGGTCCCTGCATGTTCACACGCATGCCCGCCAACCTATCCTGGTTAGCTAATGCTCACCCAACCCTATGTCGACAGGCAAGCTGATTATCTTGGTTCATGTCTGGCATCATCATTCAGCTCAAGCCAAATTCTCCTACAAAATAGCGGAATTAGATGATCTCTGGATAGCTCATTGTACCGCCGAAAACAAAGATACTAAAGACAAACGGCTATAGATCACAACTCAGTGCAAAACAAAAGAAGGTTGTGGATTGAGCTTGAGCCATCAATTCGAGTTCGGCTTGTTACATTGGAGTTATAAGGTTGTATATACTCGCGAGTCAGATTTTCATTCAATCGATGTGTCACCTCGGGAATTTACAGGCTGTTCATATATTGCCCAACGTTCCTACCTACTTACCTTTGCAGCTCTGCCATTTCGACTGCCACTTACGAAGAGTCTAACAAGCCGCCCAGAGATAAGATAACGGAATTACTCGGGACAACATAGGGCTAGCTTTCCAAGATGCGTGAGTCTTTATTTCTCTCAGCACAAGCACCAATCTGTTGCCAGGGGCAAGCTCATCGATCCCTTTTCCGGGCCTTCCTCATCTATCAACTGAGGTGGACTTCGCGGCTTCCGTGTCATGTTTATTTCATCTCACATCAGCTTTGATGGTCACCAGAGGGGAAAGACTTGAAGATTTTGTCCTTGAAACCCCTCAATTATTTCTAACTATCAACTACTGTTTGCTTGACTTACCAGGCACTTATTTCTTACAATCTTCGTATCCTTCATTACTTTACTTTGCCCTTTTCAATTGCTTGTAGCATGTCTATCTATTACATGAATCCAAGAAATATCAACACTAATCCATAACGCTTTTTAGATCGCATTCATTCCTGGGCCAAGGCTAAGGCGCTTGAGTCGACACCACCTTCAGGATCTTCAATTTGGCGTTCACATAAAAATATGGTACCCGAAGTAATCGCTAAAAGATGTCCAAATCAACAGAGATTTCAGGACTCAGCTCAGCCGCAGAATAATAAAGAAGAGCCTAGTTCAATAAAAGAGGATATAGAAAAAAATGAGAATACCGCAGTACGTTTCTGGTCGGCTGGAAACTCTATCCTACTATCGAGCTATCTCAACTTTCTACTAGTATTTGTACCGGTAGGAATCGCTGTTCATTTCGCCGGCCTTAATCCTATTTATGTTTTCGCTTTCAATGCCATTGCAATCGTGCCACTGGCTGGGTTGTTGAGTCACGCAACAGAAAGTGTTGCTCGAAGGATGGGTGACACAGTCGGTGCACTCGTGAATATTACCTTTGGAAATGCCGTCGAATTGATCATTTTGTATGTTGTTCTATCGTTTTTTCAAGCTCAGACTAACACATTTAGCATGTACGTCTCAAATTTCCGCTTTGGCAAGAAAATTTTTGATATCATAGATATACAGGAAAGCCTATTTTGAAGCATTATCATGTACTATTTCTCATTTTCTGTTTTATCTATACCCTGCATTTTATTTCTAAGACTAGAACTTACCGTTTTTTAACTTCAAATAGCATTGCCCTACAGAAGGTAATTTGCTTTCAAATTTACTCGAATCATTACATTGCTAATGGCCCTTCATAGAATGAGCTTCGGATTGTCCAGGCTTCCTTACTGGGCTCTATATTAGCCAACCTACTTCTTATTTTAGGGATGTGTTTTCTGGTTGGCGGACTAAGGTTTCGAGAACAGGTATCTGATCAAGACTGTCAAAGTTACAAAGTTTGTCTAATACATTTTAGATATATAATAGTACTGTAACGCAGATGAGCGCCTGTTTACTCAGTTTAGCCGTCATGAGCTTGCTGCTTCCGGTTCGTATTCAGGCCTTTCAACTAGCAACTTTATCTGACATAATCCAAAGACCGCTTTTCACGCTTCTTTTAGTAGCTCACAAAGTGCAAAAGCTACCTCAGCTGTACTAAAAGTGAGCCGCGGTACCAGTGTGGTAAGTTTAATTCAATCGTCTGTTGAATTATCCTCAAGTTATGCAGGTTCTTCTACTTGTCTATGGAATGTATCTTCTCTTTCAACTTAAATCTCATTCGTATCTATACCAGAGTACACCACAACATCTAATTGATGAGGAGTCTGCGCCAGGCCCTGTAGCTGCATGGATGGAATCATCAAATGATAATTCCTCAATATCATCACTAGATTCTGATGGCTCTGGTCACTCAAATTTTAAATCTAAGCGCGTTAAGAGTATTATCAAATACGGAACTCGTAGTATTCACAGTCGCAAGTCAAAAGATGCAATCGACACCAACATCAGTCCAAATGCCAGCCGAAAATCGTCGAGCATAACTGCGTGTAATTACACTCCTGGCCAAGGCGATCGAAATCATAGCATCAATCCCATTAGTTCTGATTTAAATCAAGAAAAGAACCCCAAAAAAACTCGAAGGATTTCAATTGTCGAGAATAAGATCTCTAGAAAGCGAAAATCAGAACCATCAGAAACTAAAGATCAGATATCTGAACTACCATACCCCAATTCTACCCCAGAAATTATTATCTGGCCCGCCGATCCCAAGAAAAAGTCTCCGAGTAAAATATCTGCTGGGGCCGACTACACCTTTGGTCAGCCTCAACTAGCTTCAAATCGTACGGGTGAACCTACTAATACGAAGCTTCCTTTCAACCTCGGTCGTATGAATAACTTTTCATCTTTCCAGAAGAATTTTGCTCCAAATGTATTTACTCAGCCTCCTATTGAAGAGATAGATCCCATGACACGGGCTCCTCCAGCTCCTCCGGCTCCTCGAGGCCCACGAGTTCGTTATGGGATTCGTCGGACTAGCTCTCTACCAGATCGACTTACCTTGGCGCAATTCGCCCCAACTGAGCCGCCGTTCGCCTCTACTCGTCTAGTTCCATTTTCAGTCGCTGCTAAGGCACCCCAACCTTCTCAAAATGACGAAAATGTTTCCCGAACAACCTCTCTAATACTTTTGCTCATAAGTACAGGTCTAGTTGCCCTTTGTGCCGAGTTTATGGTCGATAGCATCAATGCAGTGGTAGCAAAAGAAACAGCTCTAAGCGAAGCTTTTATCGGATTGATCATTTTACCCATTGTTGGAAACGCCGCTGAGCACGTCACAGCTGTCACCGTTGCTTCAAAAAATAAAATGGACCTTGCTATTGGAGTCGCAGTGGGCTCGTCCATACAGATTGGTAGGTTAATTCTTACTTGTCAGATTTTTACTGAAACCACCAGCGCTATTTGTTACCCCGTTTGTCGTGCTACTTGGCTGGTGTATGGGCAAAGAGCTGTCTCTTTACTTTACCCTATTTGAAACAGTCTCTCTCTTTGTTAGTGCATTCATTGTGAACTTCCTTGTTCTCGATGGAAGATCAAACTACCTCGAAGGGGCGCTACTGTGTGCAGCTTATGTCATGATAGCAGTGGCAGCTTTCTTTTACCCTAGTGTGCAAGAGAGTAGTAATTTGGGGGGAAATGATGCTTCTACCACGGCAGCAAAACGCATGGTAGAGTTTGTGGCCGGCATGGTTTGAAAGATTGTTATTATATTATCATGTGGTATGAATAGAGATGTACTAACTCTGGATGCAGGCGCTAGTAAATGGGGCGTTTTTGATGGTTAAGTAAATATATTTAGTTGTTATTAGGATATAAAATAATAAGACCAAGTACTGCAGGTAGCAATTTAAGTGACGACCCATTCTAGTTATAATTCGCGTATCAAAAAGACCTGACGTAATAGCGCTCGCCAGAATGAGGGAGACTATTCTCAATACCTGTCAGTGGTGTGCCCTACGAACCTCCAGCTCTCACTGTAGAGTCTACAGAGCCGAGATTGAGTAACAAAGTCCTCACTTCGAAGAGGATTCCCAATCGCTTTCGCGGTGTCAGGCGCAGGTTCACTAGGCGCAAGACTCGAGACGTCGGAGAGGGCGTAGCGTACGATGTACTGAGGAAGGACGCCTCGTGGGAACGCGGAGGGCTTTCTAGAGAAGTGGTAATTGGGAAAGCGGGGTGCCGTTCTAGATAAAGGGGCCGGAGGCGACGGTAAGTCACTATAGTTGGCAGAGGACGAGAGTGAGATGTGATTAGAATAATGTAACTATTCCTAAAGACAGACTACAAAGAGTGAAGATCTCAGTCTCGGAAATGGAAACTACATAGGTGCCCTCGCTAAGCAATAAAGACTAGTGGGATTAAACAAGGGACCCATAAATACTGCCTGAGGCATTTCTCAAGAATCCTTACACGCGGTCTGTATCCTCTTCATCTCTCAACACATTCCCCTATCACCATTATCATGAAGCTAACCACTATCAGATCAGATGGTAGGGTCGGAGTCCTATTCATCACCAACCCTTGATCATGGAGGAATAGCTATCTGATGAGTTTCCGGAGCGTACCCAGCACTCGATACGGAGATGGTGGATTGGATCAAGTCGGCCTCGAATGTTACAAAGAAGGGAGATATAGATGAATACGCGCACCTCATGAAGTCCCAGTGTCTAGGCCTCTTTTTTTATTAAATTCATGTTGTATTCAGCTATTTAGCTATGACAAGGTGTCTAGGCCTCGCCTGGCTGTGGGTGCAGGCTTTTTAGACTTTTTCCCGCGCACGCAGTTTCCATTGCTACCATTTCTATTTTTTTGGGTATAAGGTTCCATGGAAAAGGTGACCGGATTCCATGGGTAACCACTGAGCTGAATGGCTGTGAATCATAGGCAATATATCAAAGATCTTTCAAGTAATAGAAGAGGATAGGAGCACCGCATATAGTGTAATCTGGGCCAGAGAGGAGCCCAATGTCTTAAATGGTCATAAACTCTCTTTAATTTTGCATCAGATAATGATTGCGTATGCAGCTGTCTAGTTATGATATAATATCAAAGAAAGGTACATAATAGATGACTCCATTTACTAGAAGAGCACTCATGCCTCGGATTTCATTTGCAAGTACCACTGCGAAGTTATTGCGGCTTTTTCTTCACCCCAAGTCAACCCTCATCAGTGAATACCCACCCAGGGGAAAGTCTCAAAAACCCTGAGTTATCCAGACACGCCTCCATCTAGTTACTTTTCTCCGCGCGAAATGTAATCTGAGATGTCTCCTTCCCAAGTGGAGTAGGTACCCAGGCTACTTAAACTATATCAGAGAACACCACAACATTCATACTCAGCAAACCAAATTTGGCGTCCTCTCATAATCCTCCATCTATAACAGCATCACATGAAAGGGTCGCGGGTCGTGTTGTCGTATTTTGGGCAATATATAGGGACTCAGAAGTTGTTAGGTGTATCGAGAGAGTGTATGATCTTTAGCTTGGACTTGTATCGGCTTGAATTATCTTGATAATTTTAGTTATGAACTTGTAGTCGAGAGATTTCTGCAATCTGGGTATTCCAACCAAGACCAATAAAGCATTTCTCCTTCAGACAGGAATTTCTATTAGGAAAAGAGTAGATCAACTATAGGATGTTGTGTCCTGTATAGTCATAGCCTCAGAAAGGACAATAAAACGAAATGAAGAGAAAAACTAAATGACCTGCCATTAACAGCTTTCAAAAAGGTTGTTCTCGATCATTAATAGTTTGTAATTGTTCGTCAAAAATGGCAACTTCGACACCTGTGTGATTCGAACACACGCTCCCGAGGGAAATGCCTACCACCTTTCGTAGCAGGGCATCGCGTTAACCACTCCGCCAAAGTGCCTTGCAGAATATTGGTGTAATGCAAATATGTAATGATTAATTGTATTGCATCCAGAGTACAACAGAGTGGGAAGATTTATGTATAAGGAAATGGTTAAACTGTCCTTTGCAGCTTTTGATGGTGATATGAATTAAGATGATGATTGCGATTAAGATAGATTTCTGTATCGTTTATAATACATGATATGCTCAGGTTCATATACCTCGAGCCAAGCAACCAGATTATGTTCCTCCAGATCTAGATTCATCAGAATAGTTACTTACTCAGTAAAATTCTCCTAGTCTCAGTTGTGTGTTTAGGATCTTGATTAGGTTTCTAGTAACTAGTCAATGATGTTTCTCATACCACTGAGACATAGTCATGGTTGATACAACAGGTACAAACGATGAATCGTGCCTGTACATGACGTTGTGATATAGTCATGATCGTCTGAACAATATCAACTCATAAATGAATCATGTCTCTATATGACAATATGAGAGGGTGTCCGTAGAGGATAGAATTGTCCAATACCAAAAGGCTCTATGGACACGCCAGGCGCCTCTTCGTTGGAAATGAAGCCGGGTCATACCCGTGAGCCTACTTGGCGTTAAATGCAAGCAAGCAACCAAGCAACTACAACAACCTCTAAAAACTCCCCCGAGGATATCGAGATGCTGGGAGAAATCTATCGAATTAGCGACTGTACCGAGGTGTTTCAGGTAAAAATCTGTAGATTGACGGTTATAGGCTGCCATAAGAGTATCAGTAGTTTTTCTATTAGTCAATTTGGGGACTCTTCTCAACACCTGTCAGTGGTGTCCCCTACGAACCTCCAGTTCTCACTCTAGAGTCTACAAAGCCGAGCCTAATGTGCTAGATAGTCTATGACTCAAGTAGTACAATAAACACTCACTCACTCATTCACTCTACAAAGCCGAGATTGAGTAACACCTTATTAACTTTGACCTGAGTTATCTCCCCCTACATCAAAGATACGCTTCCGATAACTCATTAGACGACCAAGACGACTAAGACGACGATAATGATGCTTGGAATGAGGAAAGATAATGCGATACCAAACACTACAGTGGTAGTCAGAGAAGCCCTCGTTATATTACAACATGTGCTACCCGCCAGCGGACGAACAAAAAGCCAACGAAAGCAGAGTAAAAGTGTTATGATATGAGACAACGAGGTAGTCAAGGCTAGGGCATCGCGTGTGGCTCAAGGCGACAGCATACATCACTAGTGTTCTGGTTAGGCGAGCATGTATATAGTTTCATAGATGTACCCACAATAAATGGACACAGTTTTAGTCTTATACTTTCTGTCCATATACCTACAGCATAGTATTGTATGAGGCTACTCACTGTCAACCACAAACTATAACATCATCCACACCTCATCACTCCGCAATGTGACTTCCGCATAGCTCATAACCACAACAAAAAGACCCTTCCATCCTCAACAAAGCCGATTTCGACTCGTCTGTATTATCGTCCTTACTGATCTATACCTCCGAATCTACTAGCTAGGAGGGCATCTGAAGTACACGAGTTACTCGACGACCCCATGCCCGCAACGACTTTTGGATGCTAGGCGAAGCTCCTACAAAACAGTCACTCTTGACCAAGACTTTTCTGACATCCTTTCACGACCTTCGATTTGTACTGCGGCATGAATCAGGGGAGGAGTAGGGAGGAGGCTAAGAAGGTTGAGAGACACTGTTAGGTATACACAGGTCTGCTACGCCCGGCTGCCCGGCCTCTTCGTCATAGGAGAAACCCGCACCGAGTGGTTTTTGAGACTTTTCCCTGCAGCTACAAATCCGCAAATTGCCATCATTTCGTTGGTTGGAGAGGAGAGATAATGCCGGGATAACGGCTCCTCTTAGTGTGTACTCGAATGAAGACCTGTAGGGGCACTACTGCTGGAAAGAAGTCGTGAAGGAGGCATAGATACTCCCGGCCTGTAGGCAGAATAGGTCTACACTTCCTTACATATACATAGAATCATTAGGACAATAAACATACTATTAATCTATATCACATTAATTTCGTATAAATGTGCTGCGAAATCTTAGAAAGACGAATATTATCGTTACAGTAAATACGTGGCTGACTCATGATAAGCTCTAGCGCGTATAAGCTGGCACTAGTGAACATCAAGCTGGATGGTCGCATCAAAGTTCTTGAAGAGCCACTAGACCTTTGAGTTTAAAATAAAGCACATAATTTATGAAACTGCCGACATGATCCCTGTGTAGATTACATTTTGCTTACCTTGGCTAAACTCCATACATTTTGACGGTCTATTTCTATTTGAAATATCAGGCTTAAATCCTCATTACTCTTTGGACTATAGCACATGATCAGGTTACTATATATTTAACGGCACCTTAATCGAGGAAATAATGACTCATCATTCATGAGTTTATATAGCGCATTTATTTAAATATCCATCGAAGTGAAATTAGGTACAAGATTTGTAGACAAATATTTTTTGATACGAGACGAAGTGGTCGAGGCAAGGGCATTGCTTGTGGTTCAAGGCCACAGCATATATCACTAGTGTATTGGTTAGGCGACCACAGAAATAGTTTCGTACATGTACCCGCTTTAAATAGATGTAATGTCGGTCCATAGAGCTCCACTAGAATATATTTGTCATCATGGAGATCACATGACGAGCTCGCTGTGAACAAGCTAGCTAGGTCCCACTTTAGTTATGAGTTGGGAAACTCTCTCCCTGACAAGACAGACAGACAGAATACAGTTAACTCTTTCTCAACTTTTGCGATCGATCGTGAAACCACCCCGTAGTTTATCCAGCATATAATTTGATTTTGACTTGAATTCTAATCGTATTAGGCTTGCGCCCTACACCCACGGGACGTGATACGGGTGTGTGATCCTTGCGGACTCATTACTACCTACATGAAGGGCTTTTCTTGCCAGAGAATCTATAGAAAAATAGATAGATGATAAACATGAAATAAAAAAAGGGGTCAGAACAAATCCGCCCTGCGCCTTGTCCTAATTTTCCCAGCAGCTAACCAAAGGAAAAACATTTAAGATTCCCGGGGGTGCCTAGGCTTCCCGGTGTATATTGGTGCACCATAACATTTAGTTATAGTCACGAATTCAAAGAATTTCTCCCATCCACCTTCTGCCAGCATCTCGCTCGCCCTCGGGGGGTGGGGTTCCCGTGTAATACTTCTCCAACGCTGTACGGCTGGTCGGCATTCTACAAAGTGCCGTGGGCGTTTTTCTCGTCCGCATTCACACTTGCTGATAACATCTTCATGCTTGAATCTTTCGTGATATTTGAAGAAGTCACCGTGTCCTGTCCCAGCCGCAATCAACCTGTGGTACGCCCATCTCGGCAGAGCGAGTTCTGGAGTTCGCTTGCGTGTTGAATAGTTTTAAGTTTTATTTATTTATTTATATTTACGTCGTGCTAGCTCACAACACACACAATTTTTTGAAATTCGAATTTTCGAATATTCACCTGTTTCCCGTCTCCCTCCCTCACGCGCTCGTCGCATTCTATCAAAAAATTGTGATCGAGTCACTGGCATTTTCACCATGCCACCTGTTCGAAAAAAGCGTCCCAACGCCAAGTTGGACAACACGAGAGTCCACCCGAGGGCTCTCGAGCAAATATCTGGCCTTGCCCAGTCTCCGAAATGCGCGGAGATGAGCAAGGTCTCCATCAAAGGGAAGGAAAAAGCCCTCCCCGCCGTCGCTGAACCCGATACTGACATGATCGGGTCAGTCGAAATTGTTGAGGAAATTCCTCAACGAACCTCCGTCCCCCACGGGATTGGAGAATCGTCCACACCTCCTCTGGCCCCCTCAAAACCGTCGGAAAACGCTGCACCCATAGCAGCGTCAACATCAACGTCGCAGCCAAAAGCTGCCACGAAAGCAGAGTGTCCCCTCGAGCTCCGACCAATAGTCGAAGCTGAACAACGACGCGCCGCCGAAATAGCGGCAAATCTGGCCCTCTGCTCCGCCGCTATCTCTGGCGTCGAAGCCACCCTCCTCCCTTTGACTAACGGATCAAATAGACAATTCGTAGACTCCATGAGAGTCTACCTACGCGCCGCCATTGCGCAATACATGGCCACGGGCCCGGCCACTACGCCACCCGTCCTCCCTCCTCGCCCGACAAACCCTCTCCCAAGGGCTCCCGACGCCAGGAGACAAACAATACCCACCGTCCCAGCTCTGCCTGTCAAAAGCACCTGGGCTACGGTGGCCAGAAACGGACTGCAACAAAAAGCAGGCCCAACTGTGAAGGCTGTGCCGCGACCTGCGGCCAAAGCCCAACAAAAAGAAAACCCCAAGGCGAAAGTCGATAAGCGACTGTTCCTTCGCCTTGAAAAGGACCACCCGTGGCGAAAATTGTCCACAAGCAGCGTGAGAACTAAGTTAGAGTATACATTCAGCTACTTTAACCAAGAAATAACCTCACTCCACCGAGTGAGAACGGGCTTTGCTATGCTAGCAAAGAACGAAAAAACACAACAAGAGACTTTAGATGGCTCTTCGAAGCTGGCGAGTCATAACGTCAAACTCGAGGCATCTTCTGATCTTGTCGCCTTACAGATACCGAACGTACCTGTAAGTATAGTTACAGTGTGCGGTACCAGGGCGGTCGATGCTAGCTGGGTCTCTGCCAAGATTCTCGGTACGACCGGCGCGATTCCAATTCAGGTCCGACCTCATGGGACATGTCGACCTGGGGCACCGTATCAGAACTGGCATGCCCTTTTCACGCGGGACAACGCCCCTCGTGCGGGCTTCCGCCTCTTCGACGAGTCTGGTATGGCAACCATTCACAAGCCTCGTCGACAAATTGAACAGTGTAAACGCTGTTTGGGCTTCCACGCCACTCGTGGCTGCTCCCGCGCTCCAGCCTGCTGGAACTGCGGCTCCAACATGCACTCGGAAGCTGAGTGCAAGGCCCTCACTAAGTGTCGCAACTGTGGGGGACCCCACCGATCGGATTCTCGGGACTGCAAAGTCAGACCCAGCAAGTCCGGGCCGGTGACAAAAGAGCAGCTCGCATGGATACGCCACCTCGAGCAAGGGAAGTTCGCGGAGGCGGCTCGATCTAGGGCTGCAGCCAAAAAGGCCGAAGAGGCGATCGTCGCCGCGGCGAAGGATGTCGCAATGGCTGAGGCAACAGGTTTCGGAGTGCTGGGACCTGAAGAAGAAGGTTGAGGACACAGCAACCTCGACGATGTCCCCTTCTGGGGCATCCACTAACAATTAGCAGGATACCGGCTGGATCAAAGGCGCCTGCTAACTCATCTCTTGCTCTCAGCGGAGATTAAGTAAATTTGTCATTTGGAAGGTGTGACGGACGAGAGAATGTGTGAGGAGCACATTGACTGGGTCCATTATGGAGGAATCTTCTGGCTTTTTTTTTTTTCGGAGATGCTTTGAATTTCTTGATTTTTCGTTTCTGTTTAATCAGCTGCACTTTTGGTAGCGATTCACGAGGTTGGAACGAGTTAGGCTGTAGGAAAGATTACAGGGAACCCTGCTGGCTCCGCCTGTCCTTGCCCCAATGTGGAAAACATAGCTTTAGCTTAGGACAAAATAAACAAAACAAAACAGTGCTTTAAAGCCCCATGCCGGTTAGCTCAGCCTATAAAGGGCTACCCGACGCACCGGCATTCCCATAACAAAAACCCGATAAAGACCCCACTGCTCCCGGTCCGCATAGTCGCCAGATCAGTGAGACTCTTCTTAAATTGATATAAATTATATAATTAAAAGCGGAACTTAAACTACATGTGGATATTCGTATTTAGATAGCGTTGAAGTCTAGGTTATCAGGGCTGTCCTACAAATGTAGGTGCAAACAGAGCTTCCCCCATTAATGGTACCTTTGAAAATCTTCGAAAAAATAGAGTGGACTTAAGCCAGTCTCGGAACAAGATAGCTCCTTTTGGTGAGCTTAAAATCCAGCGAGCGTCTGGGGGAATAGATTTAAGTTATTGAAAGTCATGCGACAAATCTGTAATTGTATCACGTGTCTCGCTTAGTGTTTCACACTTTCCGTAACTGTGAAGTGTGTAAATAATTATAAGAACAAGTAAATAAGCACCAATAGTTGTAATGATAATACACATAATAACCAGGAGGTAGAATACCCGAGAAGATAGTCAAACCCCTTCGAAGCTCTCAAAGAAATTGTCTGAAAGTAGTGACTGGGGCATACAAATCGACTAGCACCAGGTTGCTGGAACATGAGACTGCTACTCTTCCGATAGAAATCTACTTGAAGCAATAAAGGGCTCAGTATGTAGGCCGCTCAAATTCTCTACCAGTTCGAATGACTATTCAATCAGTATGTGCTAAAATAAAACTTCCCAGAAGAAGAAGAGAAGATATTAGAGCACATAATAGAAGAGCAGACCTTGCATACTGGAAAGAGATTTGCGGAGAGGAGAAATCCAAGGACTTACAAAAAGAAGCTATAAGAGCTTCAGCGTACCCAGAATGGGCGAGATTTTGGTTAGCCACAAAGCGAACTCGACAGCCTAAAAGATTTGCTTCAGTAGATCCTAAAACTTGGGCGGCAGCAAAGTTTTACAAATGCCGCCATTCTGGACGTACAAAAATAAGCTTCCGGGAGTCGCTATTTTCTCTCCACAAAAACCTGACGAGGGCCCAAAGTAGCTTAGCAATCCAAATTTGAAGCGAGCATATCGGGCTCAATTCGTATTTGCATAGAAGAAAAATGCCAGGTATTTGTTGGAAATTCAGACTCTATGGGTCTAAAGTTTCCCATGATTGGAACAACTAAGATTCTCACACATGACTCACGACCTAGATGATTGATATCTCCCTTACTGAGCATGTTTGATGCTTGAGACTCGACTAGTGCATGGTATGGTCTGATACACGTGTAGGCTTTCATCCACCGACCCTGACCCCATACTCATATTGTATACTGTCGTGCGTTTCATTGTCATTGTTAGAGTATGGAACGAGTGATGGATGGTATCTAGTCTGGATTTGGTCTTTCAAGATTACATGTATATAAGCTGTATAAGAATCACTAAGACAGATAATTAAAAATCAATTCAATTCATTCAACCCATCTTTTATTTCTCCACAGTTTATCACATATTCTCCCGATTCATATCATTATTATTCTATTCATAAAATCGCGCCCATATTTTTTGAGCCGCCTTACTCATAGAACCCATACCGGTTTTCCAACAGTATTTATCACCGAAGTTTTCCGTGTGGCTACCAATCACTAAATCCCAAGCACATGATCATGTACTGCCCTAAGTGGTCAATTGGCAGAGGAGAAATCTGGAGACAAGCCCGAAATCGCTCCTTTGAAGCAATGAACAACAATCCTAGTGATATGAAAATAATCACACGATGGATTCTTAATCATGGTTGGATAGAACAATTCCGCTTGACAAATGCAGTCGAAATGCAGCTCAGGGAACGAGACGGAAAATGTAGAAGGTTAGGGTCGATAGAAGGGACGTGATTGGTACACATCGACGACGTTACAGTGTAACTGTACTTCCTGAAGGATAAATTGCAAACTTTAAGAATTAAATCAGAAAGCTTGGGGGATTTTGACCGAGAGGTTTCCTCCTATGTAAGTATATAGATAGGTTTATAGCCACCTGCATGGGCCCATAAGGCGCCAAATCAGGATAATGAAATCAAATCAAAATACACATAATAAATTGGAAAGCCACAAATATTATTACAGATGAGACAACAGGCAGAAAAAGGATTACATATAGAAACACACCCTCAAACATCCACCGAAACCTAAGTAGGGCCCAAAGCAGGATTGTAGTTCAGATAAGAAGTGAGCACATTGGTCTCAATACTTATCTGTATCGAAGGAAAGTCCCCGGAGGGATTAATCCAAAATGTCGGTGTGGATATCCGTCTCAAAATGTCAAACATATGGTCTCGGCGTGTCCTCAGAGGGCAATGTGAAGAGGAGAGATGCTTCGAAAGGCAATAGACAGGTCATTTGCGGCAATGACGAACAGCCCAGATGACATAGAGAGAATTACAAAATGGATCCTGGCAAAAGGCTGGTTTGAACAATTCCGGCTTGCAGGAGAAGTAGAAATAGCATTAGACGAAAGGACGAGACGGATTTCACACTGTATAAACAGTGTAAATGCATTTCCTGTAGGAAACCTCAGAAAAAAATAGACACGAGACAGATAGTTATGGGGGGTTTTTACCGAATTTGATTTCCTCCTGTAAGCAGACTTGTGCTTGCATAAGTCTGGATCCAGTCCAGAAGCGAAAGCACGATCTGCGTGCAGGCATGTCAGACTAGTAATGATGATCAGGGGCATCAATAGGGTAGAAGTAGATATTGTAGTGCTACGATGGACTCTTTTTTTTTTTTAAATCATTTAATGTGTATTCAGCTATCTAGCTATGACACATGACCGGCGCTATGTATACATGTGGGATGACTCTTTTGACGTTAGAGACACTCATACTCTGGATTTCATTTGCAAATACCACTATGAGATATGTTTGCTTACACAAACAGTCGACCCTCCTCCGTTAGTACCCACCAAAGGGAATTTAAAAACCTTTGATTATCCAAGCATGCCTTCGTCATCCATGCATACCAGCGCCGCGAGAAATGTGGTTGTGTTTTGCCGGATTCGAACCAGCGATCTACTGTCTCAAGTGGGATATGTGTCCAAGCTATCCAGACTCTACTTGGCAGACCGGCCAAGATGATGTACCACCGCACCATCCAACCATGGCAGTGTTTATAGTGTCGCCTGCACTCTCGCAGCCGAAGACTTGGCACGCACAAAGCTCAATTTGTAAAAACTCCTTTCCAGATTTCAAAATTCCACGCCCGTCGAGACTGTATCCAATCCTCTGCATCATCTTATTAACTTGTCCTGATCCCTCTCACATCCATCCCAAGGAATTATCTTCCAGATTTGTGCGCCACGCTTTGCTTCCTCCGTCGGGTGTAAATATCGGCGTGGGCGTGTATCTGGCGACCAGCTAAGGCCAGAGAAAGTCGACAAGAGGTGTGGTCATTGGGATTAGGATGTACTAGGTCGTACTTGTAAACTTGATGAGGTTTAGGTAGGAATCGATTTCGTTGGGAGTGAAAGATTGATATGGTGGAGTAATTTGAATCATTGCCTCGTGGGCCAACTTGTTCGGTATTGCGAAGTTTGACTGAACTTGGCTCTGGGAGAATATTTCACTCCCAGGTTGGTAGAGGACACCGCGTACAGGTGTTCAGTCTTGCCCTCCTACGATGGACTCATAGCACGGAGAAAATTAATCAATTCATTCTTGTACTCGCTTTCATCTTTTGACGATTCACGTAAAATTCACACGAAGACCTCTCTAAGTTCTACACCTCCTGTGTAAATATTATAGCTAGTTATACCTGCATGGGTCCATAGGGTACCTGAACGGGCCAAATGAAATCAAATCAAATACACATAATAAATCATATATATATATATATATATATATATATTTTTTTTTTAAGGAATCTGATTTCAAGAGCAAGTATCTACACGCAGCTGAATATACAGCTGGTATGCAGTATACTCATAACTCCACTGTCGCATAAATTACAACATAAGTTTAGCCTTAAAATTTTTGTCCATATTTCTACAGTATAGCTTTTTCCTGTCCTTTCACAGCCACCTGTGTAATATAACATTATCCACTCCTCACCACTCTGCAGTATGACTTCCGCATAGCTCATAACCACGACAAAATGTGTGTCAACAGCTTAGCCTACTTGATAGCCCCAATTATTCTAACTTTAACGGCCTGAATTATTTCATTGCTTGGTACTACGTTTTTCTCAGATGATTCCTGTAATTACTTAGTGTCGCATTAATACATGCGACTGCATCATGTGCATGATTCGATAATATCTAGCCAGAGAAATAACGGGAATTGAAAATTTGGAGCGTATTCACAAATTTTCAGCAAGTTTTAATAAATCCTCCAAAGTAATACTCTTTGGCCTCTCAATCGGCATTCCGAGAGCCCGGTCCCAGATAAGCTGTGCCAAAGGCCCTAATCCCCGACTAACACCGAATGTAACTGTGTAGTACAAAGTCTCTTTAAACCCGTAGTGGTGGAATAACACGCCACTTGACGAGTCGACATTGGGATAAGGATTACGAGTTCGGCCGTGCTTTTTCAGGACTTCGGGTGCAATCTCAGAGGTCTTTTTTACCAACTGGAATAGCGGATTGTTGGCTATAGAAGGACGTGAAGAGGCGAAATGTATGAGAGCTTCAAATCGAGGATCAGGCCTGCGAAGAACAGCGTGACCATAACCAGGAATTACCCGACCAGATTTCAGCGTTGACCAGAGGTAGTCAGAGACTTCTTCGTCTCGAAAATCAGCTCCAACATGGTCTTGCATTTGTAAAACCCAACGAAGAACTTCTTGGGCAGCAAGTCTTATTTATTAGTAAGCTAAACAAAGAGGGTTGAGATTTGCTTACCCGTGAAGGGGTCCGGCAAGGCCTTGTAAACCCGCACTATAGGATAGGAATGGATCACTTAATGCACTTCCGACTAGATGAGTTGTATGAGATGAAACGTTACCACCTTCATGATCACCATGGAGAGCCATGTAGAGCCTCAACAAATCTTGAAAGTCTTGATTATGTTTCCCCCCTTTGTCAAGCATAGAGGCAAAGTTGTAAGACCAGTCATTGTCCAGGTCAATATTTCCTGGAAATTCACGGCCTCTTCGATACGAGTTATGATATATCTTAGCTGCGATGGTAGGAAGCTTTGCGAGAAGAGATATACAGTCGTTGAATGTTGGTTCCCAATAATCTGCTTTGCTTATTCCTTTTTCGTATGCCTTTGCGAATTCAGACGTGTGGGATAGTGCTGAAACTGTCATGGCGAACTGGGTCATAGGGTGAAGATCCTTCGGGAAGCTGTCTAACATTTGATTGACGAACGATGGTAATTCAGCCTTTTCTGCAAGCTCGCGAGAGAATTGTCGAGCCTGGCTTACAGACGGAACTTGACCGGTCAAAAGTAGCCAAAACATAGCCTCTGGAAGCATCTCATTACCGGTTGTGCCTTTAGGGAGCTGTGACTGACACTCTTTGATCGTGCGCCCGTGAAATCTAATTCCGTCATGAGCGTCGAGAACGGATCCCTCCCACACTATAGCCTGTAGTCCTCTTGAAAAAAAGTTAGATGATGATAAAGTTTAAATTGTTGATTCATACCTCATGCCTCCAATAACATTTGCGACCTTTAAATCTCCAACAGTCTTGTGACTTACATCTTTGAGCTTTCTTAATAGCTCAAGCTTTGCTGGGATGCACTTCTCAAATGTTGCCTTTAGACTGAGTTCAGTCGAGTAAAACCGATGTGAACAAGAGTTCGAAGGCGTCAACTTCCAGACATTAGCTTAGGTTTACCATGAGAGGCGTGCCCACCCAGAGTGATCTCAATGTTTTGGGTGCATTTCTACCGAGGATGATCATTTTGATAAATACAGAGATATAGAAAGTTCATTAAGGATAAGTATCAATCAACTTTTTAAAGCTATTTTTAATGGCTATTGAAGTTAAATGGAATCTTTTATTGCTCCGAAAGTAGAGCAACGCATTGCATCCCGTGTCCTCCACTGGTTTGATGGATAATTAATTGTGCTTCGTATCACGTGCATTGCAAGGTCTATTTCTTGGGGTATTACTGTGATTTCCAGTACGAAGGCGTAAAAATTACCTGTTCACGGAAACAGGGCAATTGTCTTAACACATTTATTTTTCATCTTGGAGACTGAAAAGCTCAGCGTCACATTGCTCCAAAGTCGATTCTAAATATACTTCGGGGCTCTTCCTCAAATAGTAGATATTTGTCACAGGCTGTAGCCTTGTAGGTGGATCCGGAACTATCCGGCTCCGGCTATGTACAAAAGCGCGCTAGTGTCACGCGAAAACATGCTCGATTTGAACAAAGAACCTTGCGTACGCGACGATAGGATACTTATACTTAGATAAAATATAAATTCATTTGTGGACCCATAATTGTGAACAAAAAGTGTGAAGTCCCTTCAAAATATTCCCCAATATTGACGCATTTAAAAGCTGAGTCATAGCCGCAAGGTCGTTCCAAAAGGCACAATAAGTCTGATCAGAAAAGTGTTGTCAAATAAAAGGCCAGTGAGCCTCTCATAGACATACCAGGACTGTCATACTTGAGGTTTTTTCCACTCTGAGATGTTTATGCGAACGAAGATTACGTTTTGGACGAATTATACATGAAGTCTGCTATTGTTGATGGATGTACGATACCCTCTAGTTCTCCAGATGGCACAAAATAGATGGGACAAGCTGCTTTGAATCAAACATTCTCTATATCAAGCATTATCTGACATTTTAACACGACCTTCATGAGAGACTTGCTAGGGGGCAAGAAAGATAGAGAGCGACATTCATTGGTACACTCAAGTCTGCAGCGCCTATCCTACTGGATCCAAATACTTCAGAAGGGTCACTATATGTTCGGATAAGTCCTAATGTTGTTAAAAGTTATAATAAAAATTTTCAATTATTCTGGTTTTGTGCCTTGATGCCCACGCAGATTTTTATCGGAAGATATGTACTTAAAGTGGGATGACTCCTTTTGCCGTTTAGAACATTCACTCATATTTCAATTGCGGATACCACTAGAGGTTAACTCTTACGGCGTATAACATCTTCCATGTATACCAACCACAGGGAAAAGCGTGAAAACCCTACGGTTATCCGAGTGTGCTTTCAGCATCCCACAAAAACAATATCTTCGCGGGAGAGAGTGTTGTGTGGGTTTTAGTGGATTTGAACCATCTTCTCAGGTCTCAAATTGGGTAGTTGTCCAAGCTACCCAGTATCTACTTAAGAGAATGGCCTGAATGGTGTACTACTGCATCATCCAACCCTCAGAGAGATTGAAAAGGTGGGGGCTTTGGGTATACCACTTCATTGAAACACACGTGACTACAAATTATGTACTAAGTTTCACATCGGCAGTTCCTATCTATAATTCATCTTATTGTCCTTTCTAAGTCTTTGACTAGGCAGGACTTGCAGGTCTCCTCTGCCTCGAGATCAAGGATACCTTTGCCAGTAGTATATCCCCTCTTATACCTCCAATACAGCTCCCCTCAAACAGTTCCACCCCTCACAAGTTCTCATTCGATCATGCACTTAGAGAAGCCCTTAGCACTTCATCATCTCCCCTCTCCAGCCAACGGGACCATGGCCATTTGCGGGTGTATGACAGCCGGGAAAAATCGCAAAAACTACTGGGTACGGGGCTCTTCTATTACCGATATCAGGAATAAATCCGAAGACATATTGCCCCTTCTGAAGCGTTCGAAGAGGCCGGCTAGCTGGGCGCTGCAGACTTGTGGGCACCTTGGTAAATTCACCCTCTGCCATTCTGGCCTCCTTTAAATTCTTTCCTAAAGGTCGTGCTGAAATCTCAGAAAAGTCTTGACAAGGCGTAATTGCTGTATAGTAGCTTAGCCCGACTTCTTTAGTGCCGTCTAGGGCGCTGGGGAGTGCAGTTGACTTACAGGCAATTGAAGTTCTCCTGGCTAATTTGCCGAATACAGTCAGACCACTGTTAAGACGATCATGGTTAAGCCAATATTGCCGTTTATACGATATATTTTGCGGAACGGACTTCGTTCCCATAAATTTACTGATTATGTTAAATTACAAAAGTCTTGGTCAAACATTATCATTCTTATACCCTCAACATAATGGAGTTAGGGTTGTGGTAAATGTTAAATTAGGAGTACTGTTATGATGTGAAATCACTCAGCCAATTAGGCAAGCTGTATTTGATGATATAGAGATCTATGCAAGATGTGGTTGGTGTAGTGATATCATAACAGTTGCATGTGGATGGTTTGAACAAGAATGTAAACTATCCTTTAGCATATGATAGAATATCTTACATTACAAGATGGAATATTCTACTAGCAATTAGATAGATGAGCTTTAGGTATAAACAGGAGTATTCTCCTTCATACAGATAGCAATCATCAGGAAACAGATCTAATAAAGCGAACACATATCATCGTCCACTTCATAATAGTGTCAAGCACATATTGATAAAGCCACTGTTTGTATGCAATTCCCCTCCTCATAACACAATAAGTACAAGGATAAGGTGTTTAGAGATTTTATATACCCTGTATTATTAGTCCCTTATTAGCGTGTAGACTAGGCTGGTAGACACACATTAGTAGGAGCATAGTCGCAGCATGAATTGGTGCTGCGCGTGCCATGAGATATACACGTTCTGTTAACCCTACACTTCATCAGTACTACTTCCAGTACTATTGTATCACCCGTCTAAAAGAATCATATTGTAATAGATTACACGATTATCGTTTTTCAACCTCCGAATATCGTCTTAACCAGGTTTTTTTTGTTAGATTGGTGCAAATGATGCCGCCAAAAAGGGAATTTCTGTAGACCAACTTCGTGCTCTGCGAGGATGGGCGCATCACCAGGTCCTCAAACTCAAACAAAAATAGTGCATTGACTGGTTCTTCGCTGAGTACGGCCATCGATTAAGCCAGTCTACAGTCTCCGAGTCTTTGAGCAATAACTTTGCAAAACTCGACGAAGCTACAAGTACTACTGGGCTACAACAGCGAGCTGGAAACTGGCCTGACCTTGAGAGTATTCTCCTGGCGTGGCAAATACGAGTTGAACAAGGAGGAGAGATCACAACTGGCGATTTGCTCCGTGAGAAGGCAAAGCAGATCTGGATACAATTACCACAGCACGCTGGCCAACTGTGCCATGAATTCAGCACTCGCTGGCTTGAGGATTTCAAGAATCGAAACCATATTCAGAATCGGGTACGATACGGTGAAGTTGGTTCAATTCCAGTGACTACAGAAGCCGAAATGAAAGCTTTACAGTCAATTGCAGGAGAGATTGAGGAAGAAAACATATATAATATAGACGAGTCAGGTCTCTTTTGGAAAATGCTACCTTCACGTGGGCTATTGTCACAATCTTGACCCGGGCTCAAGAAAAACAAGGACCGAGTTTCTTTCTGTTTCTGTACGAATGCTACAGGTTCTGACTGACTTCCCATTTGGATTATTGGCAAATATAAGACGCCTCGGGCCTTGAAAAACGTTAGTATTCAGACAATGGATGGCAAGTGGAGGCGGAATTCCAAAGCATGGATAAATACAGCAATTATGGGCGAATGGCTTGAAAAATTCTATCGCCACATTGGAAACACCCGAGATATATTATTGACAGTGGATAATTTTTCTGCTCATTATTCTGCCGTTGAATTACACCCTCCTCCGTCAAATATCAAAATCTGTTGGCTTCCAGCTAATAGTACAGGCCGGTACCAACCTCTTGATCAAGGTATTCAGAACTACAAAGTATTCTACAGACGGTGCTGGCTCCGCTTTGTTATACAAGCAGTTGAAGAGGGTACAGTTCCACAATCAAGTTTCAATATTTGACTAACAATTCGCTGAATCTTACGAAGTTGGAATAACGAAATTACAAATATAACGATTCGTAATTGCTCTTGGAAATCGACTCTAATTTCCAAGCCAATTGCTCTTCCTACGTCTGTACTTCTGACTGGACTTTCTGAATTGTTTAATGAGGTAGTCAGAGCAGGAGACCTACGAGTTTCAATGGCAATAGACAATTTCCTTAATCCAATTGAAGAAGAAGAGGAAGGGAATATGATGCTTGACGAGGCAATGATCTTACAAGAGGTGATAAGGAAACACTTGGGAGCAAATCAAGATGAAGAAGAACAGGTAGTACAAGACGAACAGCCTTTGTGGATAGCAAAAGAGGCCTAAATGGCTCTGAAAGTGTTGATTGAGTACATTGAGAGTCAAAATTCTGTTAATTCGAGCTATTTGAGAGTATTAGAGCGATTAGAGACGGCAATTGGGAGTATAAAAGAGGCATCAAAAGTACATAGTAGCCTAGATATCTGGATTAGATAATCATATCCTTTTCAGCGATATCATCTATATGACGATATTTTTCACGGCCCGATTACATCGTCTTAACACAGGTCTGACTGTACATAGAAGAAAAGTACCAGGTATTTATCACCGAAGTTTTCCGTGTGGCCACCAATCACTAAATCCCAAGCACATGATCATGTACTGCCCTAAGTGGTCAATTGGCAGAGGAGAAATCTGGAGACAAGCCCGAAATCGCTCCTTTGAAGCAATGAACAACAATCCTAGTGATATGAAAATAATCACACGATGGATTCTTAATCATGGTTGGATAGAACAATTCCGCTTGACAAATGCAGTCTAAATGCTGCTCAGGGAACGAGACGGAAAATGTAGAAGGTTAGGGTCGATAGAAGGGACGTGATTGGTACACATCGACGACGTTACAGTGTAACTGTACTTCCTGAAGGATAAATTGCAAACTTTAAGAATTAAATCAGAAAGCTTGGGGGATTTTGACCGAGAGGTTTCCTCCTATGTAAGTATATAGATAGGTTTATAGCCACCTGCATGGGCCCATAAGGCGCCAAATCAGGATAATGAAATCAAATTCAAAAATATATATAGAATTTAGCACACTCTATTTCCATTCCCCAGCACTAGTGCTTAAGTCCTGTCAACAATTATTCAATTATCCTGATTTAGTGCTTTATGACCCATGCAGGTTTTTCGGAAGATATGTTCTTTAAATAGGATGACTCAATTTGACTTCTCAAACACTCAATCTCAGATTTCATTTCCGGATACCATTCGAGGGTAACTCTTACTGCGTATAACCTCTTCAGATAATACCCAAATCAGGGAAAAGTGTGGCAAGCTCATAGTTATCCCAGTGAGTTTTCATCATCTTACAAAAACAATATCATCATGAGAGATACTGGTGTGTGAGTTTTACTAGACTCGAACCAGCTCTCCCCCGTCTCAAGTGGGATATGTGTCCAAGCTATCCAGACTCTACTCGCAAGACAGGCGAATACTATATACCACACTGCAAGCCAATAATAGCGGTATTTATGTTGTCGTCTGCACTCTCGCAATCGAAGTCGTTGGCGCATATTGCTCAATTTGGAAGACATTTATCCGAAAATCGAATTATGAGCCCTTCAAATATTGTACCGACCGCTCGTATAACCTTACCTATCTGCCCTTATGTCTGTCATGTCTATACCGAGTATCCGCCTCACAGATTCGTGCGCCACGATTTGTTTCCTCCGGTGGGTGCAAATATAGTGACGGGCGTATATTTGGAGGCCTATTAAGTACAGAATCTGATTTTACAATAGGTTTGGTCATAGAAATGAAGATGTACTTGGTCTTACTTGAAGACTCTGCTAATATATGGTGGGAAACGATCTCCTTGGGAGTAAAAACTTGATTTGGTGGGGGACTATTCTCAACACCTGTCAGTGGTGTCCTCTACGAACCTCCAGCTCTCACTTTAGAGTCTGCAGAGCCGAGATTTAGTAACAAGGTCTTTGTTGGTACAATACAGTATACGCGCGTAAATAAAAGGCAATAAATCGATACAATAATATTCACATATATTTATTCTAACTATCCGATCTAATCCTCTTGGTGTCATGTAAGAATGCCAAGAGAATATTACGTAAGTTGCACTACTACTACAATAGGTTAATACATATTCCACCTATTACTAGAGTGCTAATGACTACTGTTCCAACAATCCTCACTTCGACTAGGATTCCCAATCGCTTTCGCCGTTTATATCGTCATCATCTCTCAACACATGTTACGGGAATACTCCCTTGTGTGCGTACTGTCTGCGCCAGTACGGTAGAGGTGGAATCTAGGGTCTAGTCAGCTGTAGTGACTACCAAAGGTGGAAATTGGAAACGGTTGCTTAGCAACGGAGGCTGTTATGGACAGCGTCGTTAATTAAAATCCCTTATGTAAATAGCAAGAAGTAGGTAGCCCTTCGTCTCTGGATTCTGTTAATTAACTATTTAATTCTGGACTTGCTCTGCTGTATACCATCATTGTTACGGCTTGACCGTTGTTTGAGCTTAGGTGGATACCTAAGCCTGATACTAAGAATCCTTACGATGAGGCTGTATGGGGGTGGAGGTGAAGCTGAACGAAATGGCACTACTATTCAGGAGGCTGAAGCGTTATTACAACTTAGTGACACCTGAAAATATGTGGCTAGGTAAGAAGTATTGTGCCTAAGGACAAGTCACTAGTCTGTAGACTCATGAGGAGGATAAACTCTTAAAAATACCTGTTAGTAGTAGCTAGAGTTACCTTATCTCATCATACAGTTTATTAATTCAATTTATTCATCACCTACTCGGTTTCCGTCACAAACATCCATCGATCCGGCGGCAACACATCCCCCATTCACTATTATCATGAAGCTAATCACCATCAGATTAGATCAGATGGTAGAGTCGAAGCCTTTCTCGTCACCCACCCTTGATCATAGAGGAGATGCCATCCGATGAGTTTCCGGAGCGTACCCAGCACCCGATACTGAGTTGGTGAATTGGATCAAGTCGGCCTCGACTATTACAAAGAAGGGAGATACAGATAAAGACATGCACCTCATGTGATCCCGGTGTCTAGGCCTCGCCTGACTTGGGCTGCAGATTTTTTGAGACTTTTTCACGCGCACGCAGTTTCCGTTGTTACCATTTTCACTTTTTTGGGGAGTAGGTTCCGTGGAAAAGGTGGCCGAATTTCATGGGTAAACACTGAGCTGAATGGCTATTCATCGCGGGCAATACACTCATGATCTTACAAGCAACAAAAAAGGCAAGGAGCACTGTACAAGGTGTGGCCTGGGTCAAAGAGGAGCTCAATGTGCTAGATAGTCATAGACTCAAGTAGTACAATAAAAGCACACACACATACTTGACAGGTACAGAGTATTTAATCGTTGCCTTCTGGCCCAACTTTCTCGGAATAGCGAAACTTGACTAAACTTGGCTTCGAGGGAATATTTCAATCCCAGGTTCTCAGAGGACACCGGGTACAGATTTTCGGTCTTTTCCCTCTTAGTTGTTGACTTAGTCGGACCTGATATAAACAATACACATGGGCCACCAACAGTGAAATGGAAGGGATGCTCTACGCTACGGCGTGCCGTGGGTTAGATCAAGATAGCCGTTCACCGAGGTTGTGGAAATGACTTGTGGTGAATACGAGAGATGGAAAGTCGACGAAGTGCTAAGGCTAGAAGGAGGCGTGATTGCGGGAGGAATACTGTAATAATATTACAAGACTGTGAAGCTGGAGAACTACTTTGTTGTGGCTCCAGCTTCCTTAAGTACAAGTAACTATCTAACACAATTCAACTAAGACTATAGTAATTTCTCATCATAACTCAAACTGTGACCTCATCAGTATCAATTCCACTTTGTGCATTATCTGGTCTCACCATATAACTGCAAGTATTGAGGGTGAGCCGAAAACCTGTTCCGGGAACTTTATCCTCATACTCTCTGCTTAGATTCTTGTTTATGAATGCCTGTCTTTGATTCTCTACCCGAGACAAAGTCATTCCTAATGGTAGTCAGCTTGCACTTCATTGAAAAAATAAATGACGTAATCAGTCATTGTGTCGTTATTCCCGGTATTATGACAGGTTCGCACACTCTAAGCTGGTTGGATACCACAGTTTTTCAATAGTCAGCAATTGAACACTTAGCCGTGCAAAAAAACATGACTAGAGGGGGATTCGAACCCCCGCGGGTTGCCCCATGAGAAAGCGCTGCCTATCGGCAACTAAGAACAAGATCCTTGAGTCACACGCCATAACCGCTCGGCCATCTAGCCCTGCGTTCCTCTAGAATGTGCTCGTATATATTCACCAATTATTATGAATAGTTTATTGAGATTTTGAGTTGAAGTAGATAAATATTTTGTTAAACTGAAATTCACTCATTGGAAGCCTATAATGGCTAGTTATTTTCCGAGGCATAATTTATTTTTTACCTGATTCAATTTATCTATAAAATTATTCGACTATTGAATCAAATGCAAAAGTAGTATTTCTGCCGTGACTCGCACGTAGCGCTTCGTCAGCACAAAGCCCGCGAATAAACCAGAACATTTTATCTAGACCAGATGACCTGGGGCTCATTCCTCATATCATATTCATCTATTAATCTTGTATGAGAGGCATCGTTGACAGCAGCTTGACACAAGAGTAAGATGGCCTCTGTGGCGCTCGTTACAATAACTTCGTTGTTCTGGGATCCACCCCTACGATAGTAATGGCTTTTACGCTAAGTCTGGGCATGCGAAGTGAGGGTAGAGCACTGGCAATGAGGCACTCCATATATCTCCGAATAGTGAACAATTAATGCTTCAGGTAAGCAAGTGGGAGCTGTGATCAGACACGTAGAATGAAGTGAGTTGCAGGAGGACAGTAGCATTGCCTGTTATGAAGGCTAGTATAACGAAAGAATGCCTGCAATTTAAGCTTAGCACTTAGTTTCGCAAGTATTCAAAGTCAGGCACCGCCCATGCGTGCATCATTGTTGGAAAGCCGGCAAAGACGAATTCTTCACCTTCCAGTGGTGCCGGTGTAATCGCTCAGTGTGCTCTGCATATCTGGGATAGCTAAGAAGGATCGCGTCCGAATCGAAGTCGAAAGTAACCCCAAGCACATCTCCATTTGACAACTTCTCGACAATGCCTCTCTTACCATACTCATCTGAGTCCTCAACCTCGATCAAAACCACAAATCATCTCGCTTCAACGACCGATAAAGGAGTCGCCTCAATTGCAAACAGGAGCTTGCCTCATTTATTACCGGCCATCACTCACTACAAATTTACGACGCTACTTATACCCGCAAGGAGGAAATTAAGTCGAAAAACACAAAGCCTGTGCCTTGGCTTGTGGGGGACTGATGCTCTAATGGGGTTATACATCTCGAGGAAGGACAGGCGGCTGGGTTTTGGAATGAGAGGGGGAACAGGTCTCTGAAGGACATGCTAGGACTGACATTTTCGAGGGGTTTTCAACTTTGGATTTTGTGTGGGCACCAAGACTAAGATTTCGACTAATTAGCCAAGAGGTCGTCTAATGTCGATAAGTCAACTGCACTCCCCAGCGCCCTGGACGGTACAAAAGAAGTCGGGCTAAGCTACTATACAGCAATCACGCTCTGTCAAGACTTTTCTGACATTTCACCACGACCTTCGGGAAGGAGTTGGAAGGAGGCTAGAAAGGCAGAGGGTGAATTTCCCGAGGTACCCACAAGTCTGCAGCGCCCAGCTAGCCGGCCTCTTAGAATGCTTCAGAAGGGGCAATATGTCTTCGGATTTATTCCTAATGTCGGTATTAGAAGAGCCCCGTACCCAGTGGTTTTTGCGATTTTTCCCGGCTGCCACACACCCGCAAATGGCCATGGTCCCGTTGGTTGGAGAGGGGAGATAATGAAGGGCAAAGGGCTCCTCTTAGTGTATGATAGAATGAGGACTTGTGAGGGGTGGTAATGTTTGAAGGGAGCTGTATTGGAGGTATAAGAGGGGATATACTACTGGCAAAGGTATCCTTGATCTCGAGGCAGAGGAGACCTGCAAATCCTACCTAGTGTTACGGTTTGACCGTGGTTTGGCTTAGGTGGAGACCTAAGCAGAGTTTGGGGGCGTATTAGAGAGAGTGTTACATATTATCTTGTATCAAGCAACTAAATTTCACTTGGCCACATTACATTGGAGCCAGGAAGGAATGTGAGACGGCGAAGTAGAATTGCCAAGTGAGAGAGTCAGCTAGATGGCAAAGATGACGACGGGCAGTGGCGGAGCAATATGTCATTCTCACCATCAGAGTACGTACTGGATGAGCTAGAAGGATGTACAAATAGTCATTGCCCGTAGTTGTGGTACTTCTCTCTTCATATAGTTTAATCTTTATAAAAGTACACTACAACCAGCTTGGTTTCGTCATACCTAGTGATAGACTCAGAAAGCACAATAAAGTGAATAAATGATTATAACTGTCGATTGTCCCAAAGTAGTCTAGCAATACAAATACGAAGTGAGCACATGGGGCTCAATGCGTATCTATATAGAAAAAAAGTACCCAGAGTCCACAGTCCAAGCTGTCCATGTGGCCACCAATCGGAGAACCCCTAGCACGTGATAATGTCCTGCCTATTGTGATTGTGAGATTACGGTAGTCAATGGGCTGAAGTTCCTGTTTAGCATTATGCGCAGGATGTAATAACCTTGTGGTCTAATTGTTGCGTATTAAAGACAATGTTGATCTAATGAGGGGAAGACTTTTCCTCTGTACAAGATTGAGGTGTCTGCACTGAATATTACCCAACACAGTTGCTACTCTAATCTAACATGATCCCCATAAACCACATATTTCACAATTCGACAAATTCATTTTTTCCTCTTTCCCATCCCTCTCGATCTCATCGCATTCATCTTCGAATTGTGATCGAGCTCAGGCATTTTCACCATGCCTCCAGTTTGAAAAAAGCGTCCCAACACCAAGTTGGACAACACGAAAGTCCACCCGAGGGCTCTTGAACAATTAACAGGCCTTGTCCAGTCTCCAAAATGCGCGGAGATGAGCAAGGTCTCCATCAAAGGGAAGGAAAAAGCCCTCCCAACCGTCACTGAACCCGATACTGACATGATCGGGTCAGTCGAAATCGTTGAAGTTCCTCAACCACCCTCCGTCCCCCACGGGATTGGAGAATCGTCAAAACCTCCTCCGACCACGTCAAAGCCGTCGGAGAACGCTGTACCAATAGCAGCGTCAAAATCAACGTCGCAGCCAAAAGCTACCACGAAAGAAAGTGTCCTCCCGAGCTCCGACCAATAGTCGAAGCCGAACAACGACGCGCCGCCGAAACAGCGACAAATCTGGCCCTCTGCTCCGCCGCCATCTCTGGCGTCGAAGCCACCCTTCTCCCTTTGACTAACGGATCAAATGGACAATTCGTAGACTCGATGAAAGTCTACATACGCGCCGCAATTGCGCAATACATGGCCACGGGCCCGGCTGCTACGCCACTCGTTCTCCCTCCTCGCCCGACGAACCCTCTCCCAAGGGCTCCCGACGCCAGGAGCATGCAAATTCCCGTCGCCCCAGTGCTGCCTGTGAAAAGCACTTGGGCCACGGTGGCCAGAAACTGACTGCGACAAAAAGCAGTCCCAACTATAAAGGCTGTGCCGCGACCTGCGGGCAAAGGCCAACAAAAAGAAACACCAAAGGCGAAAGTCGACAAACGAATGTTCCTTCGTCTTGAAAAGGACCACCCGTGGCAGAAACTGTCCACAAGTTGCGTGAGAAGTAAATTGAAGACTATTTTCCTTTAATTTCACGATAAAATAACCTCGCTTCATCGAGTGAGGAACGGCTTTGCTATGCTAGCAAAGAACGAAAAAACACGACAAGAGATGCTACATGACTCTTCGAAGCTGGCGAGCGAAAACATCAAACTCAAGGCATCTTCGAGTCTTGACGCCTTACAGACTCCGAACGTACCTGTAAGTATAGTTACGGGATGCGGCCCCAGGGTAGTCGATGCTGGGTGGGTCTCTTCCAAGATTAACAGTACGACCGGCGCGCTTCAAATCCAGGTCCGACCTCATGGGACATATAAACCTGGGGCACCGTATCGAAATTGGCTACCCTTTTCGACCGGGACTCCGCCCCTCGTGCGGGCTTCCGCCTCTTGGACGAGTCTGGTATGGCTAACATTCACAAGCCTCGTCGACAAATCGAACTGTGCAACGCCCTCACAAAGTGTAGTAACTGCGGGGGACTCCACCGATCGGATTCTCGGGCCTGCCAAGTCAGACCTAAAAAATCCGGACCGGTCACAAAAGAGCAGCTTGCGTGGATCCGCCACATCGAACAAGGGGAGTTCTCAAAGATGGCACGAGCACGAGCAGCAGCAAAAAAGGCCAAAGAGGCGATTATCGCCGCTGCAAAGGACGTCTCGATGGCCTAGGCTACAGGTTTCGGAGCTCTGGAAGGTGAAGAAGAAGCTTGAGGATATAGCGACCTCGATGGTGTCCCTTTTGGGGCATCTACTAACCAATAGCAAGATACTGGCTGGATCAAAGGTGCCTGCTAACTCATCTCTTGCTCTCAGCGGAGATTGAGTAAATTTGTCATTTGGAAGGTGTGATGGACGACGGAATGTGTGAGGAGCACATTGGCTGGGTCCATTATGGAGGAATCTTCTGGTTTTCGGAGTTGTTTTGATTTTCTTGATTTTTCGTTTTTGTTCGATCAGCTGCACCTTTGGCAGCGATTCACGAGGTGGGAACGAGTTAGGCTGTAGGAAAGATTACAGGAGCCCTGCTGGCTCCACCGGCCATTGACCCATTGTGGATAAAATAGCTTTAGCTTAGAGCCGATGTTAATAAAAAAAATTATAACACTGCCCCCGATGGTCAAATGGAAGGAGAGATTTGGAGACAAGCCAAAGATCGGTCCTACGGAGCGATGATAAACAATCCCGGAGACATCAAAAGGATAAGACAGTAGGTCCTAAATCATGGTTGGATAGATCAATTCCTGATGACAAAAGCGGTCAAAACGCTGCGGAGGGAAAGGAACAGCTCAAGCCATTCTTGAGGTCGATCAAGCTGGTGTGATTGGGTTATATGGAGGGCACTATAGTGTAACTGCGCTTCCTAGAGGATACATTAGAAAAGACATAGAAATTAAACAAGAAGGCTTGGGGGTTTTCACTCAAAGGTGCACTTGTTAAATTAAATAACTGTTGGTCAAACATAATTATTCTTGCACTTGAATATAATGGAGTTATGATTGTGACTATTGTTTACTTAGGAGCATACTGAATAAGGCGTTTGGAAATCTTATATACCCTGTATTAGTAGTTCCATATTAGCGTGTAGCGAGAGCTAGATCGTAGCATTAGGAGAGAGTGCAGAGAAGTAGTCGCGATACAGGCTCTGTATTTTATGTT
Source organism: Blumeria graminis f. sp. triticale (assembly GCA_905067625.1). Taxonomy (NCBI): domain Eukaryota; kingdom Fungi; phylum Ascomycota; class Leotiomycetes; order Helotiales; family Erysiphaceae; genus Blumeria; species Blumeria graminis. The sequence continues at coordinate 5,644,127 of LR898472.1, read as the reverse complement.
AACCCAATACTTTATCAAATCTACTTCCAGTAGTCCTATATCAGTTGTCTAAGAGAATCATATTCTAATAGCACTCATTCACCAAAAGGTTTCCTTCCATGTAAATTAGAAAGAATGATAGGCACCTACATGGGCCCATAGGCGACAAGTCAGGACAATGAAATCAAATCGAACTGCCGATTGGCATTATGACTACATGATCTTTCATAGATTAACTTACAAATGAAGACTAATTATGCTGATGAGTAATGAGTAACTTGTTTAGGAGTGGCATTTGGAGAGGGGGATATATATGAGGATCCAAGATTGATAGACCTCTAGATTAGTACGAAGCTCTCACAAACTGGAATGCTTATGTAATGTTGTTCACGTTGGAGTCCGGGCGCAAGATAAGGAATACTGTACTTGTACAGACGATACCCTGTATTAATAGAAAACCAAGGTATATCTAGTCTTAAGCTCTACTATGCATATTAGTAGTTTGGAGCCACGAGACACCCGTAACCTACGCTATCTTAAAGCTAAGCTTATCTCACTTTTCATACATACTAATCCATCAGGAACCTCATATATATAATTCATTTTCCTGATTTGGCGCCTTGAGGCCCATGCAGGTTTTTATCGGAAGATATGTGCATTAAGTAGGATGACTCAATTTGACGATTAGAACACTCACGCCCAGATCATATTTGCAGATACCACTCGAGGTTAGCCCTTACGGCGTTTAACCTCTTCCATGCCTACCCACCATATGGAAAAGCGTGAAAACCCTGTGGCTATCCGAGTGTGCACTCATCATCCCACAAGTACAAAATCACCGCGAGAGAGTGTGGTTTGTGGGTCTAACTGGATTAGAACCAGCTTTCTCCTGTCTCGAATGGGATAGATGTTCAAGTTACCCAGAATCTACTTAGGAGAATGGCCCGGATGGTGTACCACTGCACCATCCAGCCCAGGAGATGGGGATAACTACTGTCTGCAAGCGTTCCCTTAAGCTAGAGATTATAGAGAAGAATCAAGATACAACTTAACCACAATGGTTATTACTGCTATAGAAAGCTTGTGATACAAACACCACCTGAGTATTCTGACAATAACTTCTCGTCGACTTTCTCTGGCCTCGGCCGGTCACCAAATACACGCACACACCGAAATTTAGACCCGATAGAGGGGACGAATCCTGGCGCTCAAATCTGGAAGACAGTCCTTTGCCAAGAGCATGAGAGTAATCAGGACAAGTTTACAAGATGATGCAGTGGATGGATACCGTCTTTCAGGAGGGAAGTTTCGAATTTTAGTAAGGGGGTTTACAAATTATACCCCTGGTGAACCAGTAATGGGCATCCCACCTTCAAATTAAAGAAACCCCAATTAGAATGGAAAAGATAAGTTGTATTTAAATATTCTGTCCTACATAGCTATAAACTCAAATAGGACATAAATGGATTATTATTTTTACAAATTATAGAGCACTGTGCGCGCCAAGGCATCCGATTACGAGATTGCAGGTGACACTGTAAATATAAGCCAAGTATGAAAGTGTTGAGCTCCCCCACTTGATGGTGATCTACGGTATAGTTTGAGTAGCCTGGGCACCTACTTCACTTGGGAATGTGGAGCCTGAGACCGCATTTTGCGCGGAGAAAAATCAGTAGATATTGGAGGCAATTCTGGATAACCCAGGGGGGTTTGACACGTTCTCCTGGGTGGGTATTTACGGACGAGGGTTGACTTGGGGTGCAGAAAAAGCCACCATAACTTCTTTATGTGTCGGAATTCTCCTACGGAATTACCTAATCACAAGCTTGTTGCAATGATATGGATGGTTCTTAGTTGATTTCTATTCTCTCTCCCGAAGAAGAGACTATGTACATATTCATTTATTATTTCCCGTTACGCCATACCCGATTAGGCAGCCCCACCAAGTTACCCTTGACATTATGAATTACATATTTAGACATTATGACGTCTCGGATGGGAGGGATTTCCGTGAAATAATCTACAGTAGAAATTTCCTGGCTAGTGCTGGACTCAATCATAGCTCCGAAGCCTACACGTTAGACTGAGTTTGAGGCTCGAGCGACATGGCATGCAATAAAAAAGTAATGGTATGGCCTTATAAATTCAAGAGATGGTCCAACTAGAATTGAAAGTCTGACCGTTCCGATTGTTTTTTTCCTTCAGCATATCTAAAATCGACGACTTCTCGTCAATGTCGCACCTATCATTCTCACGAGAGTCCTCCACCTTAATATTACTACACCACCTCGCCTCAAATACCGATAATGGCGTTACTCCAATTGCAATCAGGCATCTGCCTCATAAAAAATTGGCCATCTTCCACTACAAAATTACGATGCTATGTATACCCCCGAGGAGGAAATTAAGTCATAATCTACAAGGCTCGAGTCTTGGTCTGTGGAGGACCGTTACTCTAATGGGGCTTCACATCTTGAGGGAGGACAGGCAGCTGGTACGTAGGACAAACGATTGGAAAGGTCACAAATGGGCATGCTGGAACGCACGTTTTTCGAGTATTTTCGACTTAAGATTGTCTGTGAGTGCAGAGGCAACGATTTTGGATAGTGCAACCGCCACTCTAAAAATAGGCAACGATGGAAGGTGCTTTGGTCCGCCTCCTGGTCGTCATCTCCCCTAATTAAAGTCTGGGTAGCCTGGATACCTACCTCACTCGAGAAATGGAGGACTGTGAGGCCATATCTCGCGCGGCGGCTATATACAAGATGGCAAAGGCATGTCATGGTAGCCAAAGGTTTTTCCTGTTTCCCCTTTGGCGGATATTAAAGATTGAGGGAAGGGTGAAGTCCCTAGCACCAAGGTGTTAAGTGGTATCAGCGAATGCAACCACTACATGAGTAGTTCAAATGTCAAACTGAGTTATCGTCGTCCATAGTTGCCGGAGAAGCTAGTCTTCCCCGTGTCATGCTCTTTGAGTGCTAGGCTTGTGCCCGTCACGAATGAACTCCAATTCATTCATTCTGCTGTTTGCCGTCTGGTCCGAATATGGCCGAAGCTTGATTTTCCCAGGTCTTGCTTTACTTAAAAGAGCTGGATGCTGCTCATTTAATATGTTGAGACTAAATCAATCCTATCATTTCATCTCTGTTGTAAACAACTATCTGTTACAGTCTGTAGTTGGCAAGGATTACTTTTTGTCAATGCGGTTGTCGCATTGGGAATAAGAGTTTATGATAGATTTATAGATAGATTTATAGATAGCTTCCTATTATTTCTGAACCCATGAAGGACTGCCAAAGCTAACTTTACGACAGTAGATTGAGTCTTGATATTTGAATTAAACTTTATTGATACTTTAACTACGAATACTTAGATTCCTCCCATGAGGATCTGGAATACTGCGTAAGTATCTTTAGCTTTTAATCGACTCATATTTCACCCAGATCCATCCGTTTGTGGGACACTAATGATCAGATCAGATTGTCATCACTCTCTGACAACGATATCATTCACGGCCGAAAAGTTGCGGAATTAGCTGCTTTGGCACAGCAGGAGGTGAATAAATTAGTAAATTGGGCGCAGGAAAATACCACATCCTTTGAAACTGAGAAATCGGATGTCGTTCAGTTCCCGGGAAGTCACCTTGAGAACTCAGTGGGAATTCGTATAAACGACACGTTCATACAGCCAGCTGAGTACATTCGATAGTAAGAAGTCTACCTTGACAAGAGTCTATCTTTTAAAAATCATGTGGAAATTTGGAGTAGAAAAGCACTTTTTTTTTGCATCAGATTTTAATTGCGTATGCAGCTATCTAGCTATGACACAATATCAAAGAAGAGTATAGAATAGATGATTCAACGTAAAGAAGGAGCACTCATGCCTCAGATCTCATTTGCAAGTACCACTGCGAAGTGATGGCGGCTTGTCAAATTGGGGCGTAGGCGTTTGACCTGAGGCGGAATAGAATGGCAAGAAGAGGTCGGATGGATCGCGAGAGATGACTAAATATCTACTGGAGATAATTTGGAGAACTAAAGGTTTAAAAATGGGTAATATAAGTGTCTAAAGAGTCTAAAGGTACGAGCAAATACTAATGGTGACTGAAGGTGCTAAAGGTAACTAGAGGTGACTATAGGTGACCAGAGGTGATCCGAAGGTGGTGGTTATGACAGAAAACTAAGCGTAAAGAACTCCATGCCTACAGACCAAACCATTGCATATATACCTGCCCTCCTTTCACTAGCTCATCATAACATAGACCTTAACATAATATCAACATGATACCATGTGCCAAGAACTGTCCTGTTGTCATAGCAACATATGAAGAAAGGTAAAATTATATCCTAAAGAAAGGATCGGAAGAGGAATCCTTACACGGCTTTTTCTTCACCCCAAGTCAACCCCCATCCGTGAATACCCACCCAGGGTAACGTCTCAAAAACCCTGAGTTATCCAGACATGCCTCCATCATCTTACCACTTTTCTCCGCGCGAAATATGGTCTTGGGCGTCTCCTTCCCAAGTGGATTAGGTGCCCAGGCTACTCAAACTATACCGGAGAACACCACCAGGAGGCTGACCACAAAACCTTCCATCGTTGGCTTGTTTTTATAGTGTCAGCTGCACTCTCGCAAGCGAATTCTTGGCGCGCACAAAGCTCAATTCGTAAAACTCTTGCCAAAATTCGATATTTCACGCCCGTCGAGATTGTAACCTTCCTTTGCTTCATCTTGTGAATTTATCCTGATCCCTCTCACGTCCATCTCAGAGAGCTATCTCCCATATTTGTGCTTCACGCTTTGCTTCCTCCGTCGGATAAAAATAACAGCGTGGGCGTGTATTTGGTGGTCGAGGCCAGAGAAAGTTGACGAGAGGCATGGTCATTGGGATGAGAATGTACTAGGTCGTACTTGTAGACTTGATGAAGCTTTTTTGAGAATCGGACTCTTTGGGAGTGAAAGATTGACATGGTGGAGTAATTTGAATTTTTGCCTCGTGGGCCAACTTCTTTGATGTTGCGAAATTTGACTGAACTTGGCTCTGGGAGAATATTTCACTCCCAGGTTCGTAGAGGAAGCCGCATACAGGTGTTCAGTCTTACCCTCCGTGGAAAAGCACTTAAGGTGGCTCAACTTCTGCGACGAATAAACTCAGTTAGGTAAGGGGCAGCTCCAGGACTATTAATGACTGCGGTGGATGCGTGCGTGGTTCCAATAGCGACATATGGCGCAGATGTGTCTTGTCTTGTCTTGTTCATTTACGTGCTAGGTAAAGTGATTCCCGTTGCAGTCCTACTGGAGCTTGAGCACGGGCGGGGTCGGGCTGGATCAGGTTAACTACCAGCGTGTAAATCTACCTCGTCCCACCTGAATGACCGGACCATCTCATACTTCACCCATGTGTTGAATCATGTCAAGCCCAACCGTCCAGAGAACCCTCTTTTGGCGCGCCGAAGCGTAAATTCCTCCTCAGCCTCGGCCACCACGCGCCTGAGCCCTTGAAACCTTCGCTATCTGTAACTATTCCCTTCGCTTCATTCCCAGCTTTGGCTCACCTCAGCATCTCCTCATCTCATCCAGAGGTCGTTTTCTTCACTGGAGGCCTCATCCAGTCGCCCACCAAGGCCTCCTCAGTTTTTATCCCCTTTTAGTTCCTTCATACAGCATCCCTCTATGCTTCAGCCGATCTCGTCATCCCAGAAACTTTGTAGAATGTCCACCACTCCGGCCTTGCCCCGTCGCTGCCGTACCCCTAAGTGTGAAGGTCGAAAACGCGACTGAGAGCTCAAGACCGAGGCACCGGTGCCCCAGCCTTTGTCGAACGCTCTGGTTAGTGTGCTGACGAAATGTCGTACGTATTTTATCGATAGCGGTTCGTCGTAGGTCGAGTTATTGGTGCCTTTGGCCGAGGTGAGGACGCATCTGAGGCCGGTATTTCGACCGTACCTTCACAGCGAATGGCAGCTGCGGAGGGTCGGAAATCCTCTTGCTTCTTGGTTGGCGATTTGGCTTTTGGAGGTATGAGATTGCTTAGGTGGGTGGTGAGATGACTGTTGAGAGGGCCGCGAGATGAGTTTGGCTAGGAGTGATTTTCCAGAGAAATAGAAAATAAGATGTTGAAGGTGTTGAAGGTGTCGATTTTTGTAATACGAAAATCAGATAAGTTATAGCCTATCTGCGGTTCGTATCTGGGGTGTAGATGGTTTATTTCGTTGAGTTGTGCCGTCGTGAAATCGCTGCAAGTCGGATTCTCGACCAAAAATGAGCCAACAGCACTCCTCTCGATCGCCAACTTGACGAAAACTCTCAAATTCACCCTTTTTCGTGACTGAATCTCGGCTCTAGAAGAATATTTCACTCCCAGGTTCGTAGAGGACACGACTGACAGGTGTTCAGCCTTCGTCCTCCGGCGCAGATGTTATGTGGCCCGGTTTGTCACGACCCCAAAGACGGGGTCTCGTGACTCCCCAGATGACGCATCTACAGTCTCTTATGGATGGCAAAAGTAAAATTGTCATAATGACTGGGCTTAGATCCCTGTACAAGTTGCCTTAATTGGTATGGTCTTCATACAGGCCCATGTCTAGTTACGCGACTGTTATACAAGCAAGGGGTACTATCCAATGACATTCCGTGAAAGCGTAGATTATGGGGATGGCTTTCAACTCTATGGGAAAAGTATAATGGTCCTCATTTGAAATTCAAAATTAAAAGAATCAATTGATATTCTCTAAAAATGCACATCTATTTCAAAAATTATTGCTCTGTATTACAAAAGTCTACATCGAAGCCCTCAGTATGGCTCGCAACTAAAATGAAAGCGTACTACATGTTTTGTGTTAGTCTTCTCCATCCTAATACTTTGTGTACCCTCCATTTGCCTTTATCACTGCTACACATCTTTCGCGCATGCTGCCAACTAGTGACAATAGATCCTCAGAAGGTATAGAGTCCCATGCATCCTGTAGCAATGTCTTCAACGTAGCAAAGCGCACAAGCCTGACCCAATTTTTCTTAGGACTATTTACTTGAATGTGGGTTTTTAAGATGTTCCATAATGACTCCATCGGGTTCAGGTCTGGAGAGTAAGGTGGCCATCTAATAGGCGTTTTTCCAACTTCACGCAGCGCCTCAATTGTTGAGTACGCTTTATGACATGGTGCGTTGTCGTGCATGTATAGAATTTCTGGATTTTCCGAGTGAAATTGATTCAAAAGTGGCAAAATCCTTTCACAAAAGGATGAGGCCCTCATTGATCCCCAATCCTTCTCCCAGACCAAGAATGGGCCTTTTTGTAATCCGTAAAATGATCCCCAAAACATCCAGCTGTTCCCATGAGCATGGCGAGCCACAATACAAGTCTCATCAAACTCATCATCAGGCTAAACTCTGCTGCTAGTATAAGGAAGATTTTAATAGAATTTAAACGTACTCTTCTTGTGACACGAGGTTTCATATGAGAATCACCCGATACCCAGGTTTCATCAGCCCATAATATGCCACTCTATTGTTCATCACTCCGATCTAAATGTAATTTGGCGAGCTCCAATCTTTTCTGCTTGTTCACCGCGCTTAACGGAGGCTTTTTCCGAGCAATGTATCTGCTGTAACCTCTTTTCTGAGTGCATTAGAAATTAAACGTTCACTGCATCCCCAGTGGCTGAAGGGCCACATGGCTAGTTCCAAATAGCACATCTGTCGATTTTCAGGAGACTCCCGTACGAAAGCCTCAAGCTCATCAACTTGTTCCGCGCTTAATTTTGGTAAGGGTCCTTTGCGAGGAATAGGATTCTCAGTCTCTGGAGCACACGCAAATTGCACTTGCCTTCTTGTGAAACCAAGTTCGTCGGATATATGTTGTAATATCAAGCCAAGTCTTCTTTATGTTCTTATTTCAATACATTGATCGCGAGTTAGATGCTTGCGAACTTTAGTTTCTGAAGCAGACTATTCGAGAGACATTTCTTGCTAGAATAGAGGATGAATTGATAGTGATGTTAAGTTTCGAGGACTGTGTAGGTCAGACAGCCAAAAGTGTCGTTGAAAATGTGTTTTTCTAAGCGATTGTTACAAGATGACGATTGGACTATAGAGTGCAGGCGACACTATAATCACCGCCATGGCTGGATGGTGCGGTGGTACATCATCTTGGCTGGTCTGCTAAGTAGAGTCTGGATAGCTTGGACAATTAACCAACTTGAGACAGTAGATCACTGGTTCAAGTCTAGCAAAACACAACCACATTTCTCGCAGCGCTTGTATGCTTGGATAACCAAAGGTTTCGAAATTCCCTTTGGTGGGTACTTACGGAGGAGAGTCGACTGTTTGTGTAAGCGAACATATCTCATAGTGGTATTTGCAAATGAAATCCAGAGTATGAGTGTCTCTAACGTCAAATGAGTCATGTCACATGTATACATAGCACCGGTCATGTGTCATAGCTTTATAGCTGCATACACATTAAATGATTTAAAAAAAAATGATTGGACCATACTTCATGGCGAGCGGGGCAAGGAGGAGGGACATACTAACCTGTGACGAGCTAGCCCAGCTGCGCCTACAGGGCTAATCCCTTAAATAACCCAGATGCACTGTATGCAAGCTGATTATTATTATTAATTCATTTTATTGTCCTGTCTGAGTCTATGACTGTGTAGGATATGCTGGTCCTCTCTGCCTACAGGCCAAGAATACCTATACCAGTAGTATATCCCCTCCTATACCTCCCATACAGCTCCCCTCAAACATTACCACCCCTCACAAGTCCTCATTCTATCATACACTAAGAGGAGCCCTTTGCCCTTCATTATCTCCCCTCTCCAACCAACGGGACCATGGCCATTTGCGGGTGTGTGGCAGCCGGGAAAAATCGCAAAAACCACTGGGTACGGGGCTCTTCTAATACCGACATTAGGAATAAATCCGAAGACATATTGCCCCTTCTGAAGCGTTCGAAGAGGCCGGCTAGCTGGGCGCTGCAGACTTGTGGGTACCTCGGGAAATTCACCCTCTGCCTTTCTAGCCTCCTTCCAACTCCTTCCCGAAGGTCGTGGTGAAATGTCAGAAAAGTCGTGACAGAGCGTGATTGCTGTATGGTAGCTTAGCCCGACTTCTTTTGTACCGTCCAGGGCGCTGGGGAGTGCTGTTAACTTATCGACAATAGACGACCTCTTGGCTAATTAGTCGAAATCTTAGTCTTGGCGCCCACACAAAATCCAAAGTTGAAAACCCCTCGAAAATGTCAGTCCTAGCATGTCCTTCAGAGACTTGTTCCCCCTCTAGCTCCACATCTCAGGCGTCTGTTCTCCTCAAGTTATTTGTCCGATTATAGCAACAGTCCCCCACAAGCCAAGACACAGGCTTTATGTTTTTCGACTTGATTTCCTCCTTGCGGATATACGTAGCGTCGTAAATTTGTAGTGGGTGATGGCCGGTAATTATTGAGGCAAGCTCCTATTTGCAATTGGGGTGACGCCTTTATCGGTCGGCGAGGCGAGATGATATGTGGTTAGATCGGGGTTGAGGGCTCAGAAGATACTGATGAGTGCTGCATTGTTGAGAAGTCGTCAAATGGAGATATGAATGTGTTTGCTTTCGACTTCGATTCGGTTGCGATTCTTCTTGGCTATTCCAGATATGCAGAGCATACTGAGCGATTACACCGGCACCACTGGAAGGTGAAGAATTCGTCTTTGCCGGCAATGAAAGCTGATTGACAGGGCCTTAATTCTAGCCTTAAGAGTAGCACTTCCGGTGCGGAAGACTTTACCCATCGCTGCGCTTCACAGGAAAGGAGGCATTCCACCAGCCCGGATCCCCTAAGAATGCAACCGCTTAAGACTTTCTGCAAGGTTGCAATCCCTCGATGATCGTCATCGCCTACGTACTCGTGCAAGGATGTGCCCGAATGAGGGAACAATTAAATACGAGAGGCGAGAAAAGCTATCTTCGCGACCCGATACCCCGATGTCCTGCGTCTAACGGGTTTACTGCCAACTACCTCAAGCGGAGGATGCCAAACCACTTCCTGGGCCAGCATATTGGAGAAATCCTGGATCAAATTTGGAAGGAGTGGAGAATTACCAAAAATGCATCAGGACGGTTCTTCTGATTTGAATTTGAATTTGAATTTGAAATCTTTAACGTGACAGGACGAACCCAACATCTATTTAGACGTGACACGGGTAGATGGGCCCTACGAGCTCATTGCTACCTACATGACCGGCATTAAAGCCAGAAGCGACAAAAGAAAAATAAAATCACAGCAAATGTCTGAGTTACGGTGCCCTGCACCGTATCCCTATCTTCCAAACACCTCTCCTCTCGAGCCAGAAACTATCTCAGCATGGTCACTCCCACCCTGTCAGTTCTTCGGCAGACTGTAGCATCTGCTTATGGTTAGGAATTGGAAAAACTTCTGCCATCCCTTCTCCCCTATCATTTCCCTGACCCCAGGTGGAGTCATTTTCTCACAGCTTCTCCAACGTTGCAGAGCAGGTCGGCACTCTGAAAAATTCCAGGGCCTTTTCTCTCGGCCACAAATGCACATCAGATCTTCATGTTCGGGGTTGAAACGCCGGTGGTAGTCGGCGTAGTCCCCGTGGCCTGTTCTTGCCGCAATAAGACGGTGATACGCCCATCGAGGCAGAGCCAGTTCCGGCGGTCGCTTGCAGCGCATGTAGAGGTCGAGATCTTTGTATCGTTTAGGCCGATACTTCTGCCACCACTCTTCCACAAGCTTTTGGCTCCGCATTTTCACTAGTCTCCCTAGAGCCGCAAAGGTCAGAATTTGCTCGTCTCCGTTGGGCGAAGCTGAGGTTAGTGATTGGTCATTGAGATCTCCCAGGGCTGATTTGGCCAGCTTATCGGCTTCTTCGTTGCCTTGGATCCCCACATGACCAGGTATCCAGTGTATTTCTACACGCCTATTATGTCTCAGCGATGAGAACTTGTCCACCACTGTCTGCGAGGAATTGGATCTTCCTTGTTCAAGCGCTCTGACGGCCGCTTGATTGTCCAGAAGAATGCTGACCGGAAGGCCTTCTCCCACCGCTAGTGCAGCCTCCAAGGCTTTCATAGCGCCTACAACTTCTGCGTCGAATACCTCTGCTCCGGGAAGCGGACCCGAGCCACTTCCAGCTAGTTTGCCTCCTTGGTATACCACATAACCCCAAGCTGATTGCCCGGGACCCGACGAGGATCCATCAGAGAAGGCACAGACTGCGTTGGCTGGAAGGGAAGTTAACCATCGTTTGATGCTTCCTGACCTAGCTTCTTTTTCCCGACTGCCTGGTGTCGATGCCGGGAGACCATGGGGAAAGTAGAGCTTTCCAGGGCCTTCCGCTGTCGGAACTTGACGCACGCTTATTTGTAGGCGTGTCATGTACCTTTCTGGCTGTCTGAACAAGCGATCTCGTTGTCCCGATCTAAGACCTAGGCGTTTTATAGTATCTTTCGGGTCCTCCGCCGCCCGAAGGGCTAGAGGGTGCCAGGCATCCATTCTTCGCATTCGAGCTGCAGACCGCAACATCTTTTGTTGGAGAATTATTGATGCCGGGGGAATTCCCGCTTCACGATGAAGAGCGCTATTGGGAGTGGTACGCCACGCTGGGAGTGCTACTCGTATAGCTTTCGTGATAGTTTTGTCCAGCAGAGATGTGTGCCACCCTACTCCAGTGCCGACTTCTTTATCTCGGATGGTGGTTATTCGAGAAAGACCCGGCCACCACGCTTCTGCCCCATAGAGAGCTGTGCTCAGAACGCATGCCTGTACCGCACGAATTAGAGGTCCGGGTGCTGCCCCGCGCTGAACTCCGTTTATATGTCGTAAAAAGTGGACTAGACGATTAGCTTTTCCAGTCCATTCCTGTACATGCTGCTTGAAGTTCAGCTGAGTGTCAAGCCAGACTCCTAACCACCGGATATGAGGCGACGGTTCGATCCGGCGATCTTTCACCAAGATGGAGAGGTTGGCTGTGTTGATTTTCTTCCTAGGACCTCCTCCGGTCACTAGAAGTTCCGACTTTGCCGGGTCAAATTCGATCCTGTGTTCTCTGGCGAGAAGGACGAGGCTGTCGAGGTCTTCTTGGACTGCTGCGATAGCTTCGGCCGCGGTGCTTCCAACTCTAATGATGGCTAGATCATCAGCATAGCCAAACCTGCTCGTTAGTCCATGGTCCTTAAACAGCACAGCGATATAGAGCATGAAAAGAAGTGGTGACAGTGGCGAGCCCTGAGGTACTCCACATTCCAGCATCTTCTCGTCTGTGGTTCCACCACGGTATTTCACCTGGACTTTTCGTTGGCAGAGAAAGGTCTGAATGAACCGGCACAGAGATAGTGGCCAGCCTTGTTCTCGAAGGCGTTGGAGTAGTCGGTTGTGAAGGACTGCATCAAACGCACCTTGGATGTCTAGTGTGACCATAGCCGCACATTTTCCGCTTCTCATGGCCGCCTCAGCATCATGGATTACACAGGATGCAAGGTCGACCGCAGATCGTCCTGGTACTGAGCCGAATAATTGCGGATGAACAACTTGGTGACTTATCGTCAGCCATGCCATTCTCTTGCCAACTAGACGCTCAAGTCCTTTACCTAAGCTCGACAGCAGCGAGATTGGTCGCCAGCCCTTGGCAGTTGATAGATTTCGTCCCGGTTTGGGAAGAAGCACAACATCTGCCACCCTAAATGCCGTCGGAAAGTGGCCGATTTTTAGACAGGCCTGGTAGAGATCCTTGACCAGAGGCCCGAGGTGGTACCAACAGGATTTCAGTAAACGTACTGTTATTTTGTCCGCTCCCGGTGCCGTATCATTGACAGAGATGGTAGCGTTTGTCACATCTTCCAGTGATATTTCCGTATCCCATGGAATGCGCACCTCCTGTCCATTCTCCCAGGTTGGGATGTCGTTCTCGCTGCTAAATCTTGCCAAGAGAATGTCTCGTAGCGCACTAGCCCGCTCTCGCGGGTCTGAAAGCCACCGATTTTCCTCAATCTGCAAAGGAGGGGGCTCAGCTGCTGGTCGAGGCTTAGCCCATCTCATGAGCTTGAATACCTGTGCGTCAGTTGTAACTGCCTCCACTTGCCTCTTCCAGTACTCTCGCTTGGCTTTTCGCACAACGGCTCTAAAGCTTTTACGCGCCTGTCTTACAAGGTCCGGATTTTCTCTCGCTGCCTTGTAATCCTGCCACTTGATGCGACATTCATCGTTCCACCAGGGCCCGGTTTTTCCGCTTTCAATGGCTGGGACTTTCCCCGCAATCTTCAGCGCGTCTGCAAGAGCCTGCAGGAGATTAGCTGTGAATTTTTCGATGTCCATGACACTGTCCAGAGGGGCAGCTTTGGTCCATTGGCTGACACATCGGTTGAATTCCTTTAGGTTCTCATCGCTGACACGAGTGTTCCTTACAATTCCAGATAGGTCTGATACTGTAGGGTTTAAGACTGTACCCTCGATGGTCGAGTGATCTGAGGTACAGTGATACTGCTTGGAGACTGATGCTGTTGCAGCTGTGTTGCTCCACGTTAAGTCCAGCACGTTCCCATCCCTATGCGTTGGCTCTCCGACAATGCTAACTAGATCCATATCGTGAGCTGTTGCCCATTCCATGATCTGGCCTCCATTGCCGTACTGAATTGTCGTTTGCGGCTGCCAATGCTGTGACACAGAATTGAAATCGCCACCAACAACCACGAGTCCTCTGACTACCCACCGAAGTAAGGGCTCCAAGGTTCCACTGGTGCCCGGGGCACGATACACGTTGACGAAAGTCAGGCTGCCCATCTTTACAAAACAGTAGTCAGATGTCGGGCCTGATGACGGCGGAAAAAATTGAGTCGCACCAATGCCTTTGCGTGTGAAAGTACTCACGCGGGGCCGGACGTCTGTTCCTCCAAACGGTATGTGGCTATTGTATCCAGGGTGACTTTTGGTGATAAAACCCCCCTCTTTCTTCCTTGTCCATGGTTCCTGTACCATGACTACATGTGCACCGGCATCCCATGCCTGCTGCAATGCTATATCTGTATTCTCCCCACCCCTTCCTACATTCACTTGGTGAAAGTGGAGAGTGTTATGTTTATCTTTTGGTGCTTTTGTTGAGGGGTTCCCTAACATTAACACGTCATTGTTGAATCCGGGGTAATGACAGTTTCAACTGCCTTGCCCTTCCTTTCCGAATACGCTAGAGCAGCGTGATAATCACGATGCCCGCGTTCTCTGATGATGTGTAGTTCTGCAGGGGTACGGGGCAGAATTATCCCGTTTTGTCTTCTTGGTCGGGCCATGCAGCTACTCTCATGTGAGTGGTGAGGTCCGGCACAATTTGAGCACTTTGGCACCTTGGCCTGGCAATCTGATGTCTCATGGGTTCCCCCACATCGTCCACATCGTTGGCTCCGGGTACAGGAACGCGTAGTGTGGAATCCCCAGCAACGTTGGCATTGCTCGATTGGTCGTCGGCGCGAGAAGGGAATTGCCGGTCCGCTCTCGTCAAAAAGACGGAACTTTGTGTTTGCTGGTTTTTGTTGGAAATGAATGATCCAGCTCGTTGAGTACTGACCAAGCTTTGTTTCTGTGGGCCGTACCTGGATTGGTGTGGCGCCACATACTGCCTGGCACTCGTTCTTCACCATTTCAATGGTGACTGGAATGCTGCCTTCAAGTGTCCTGATATACAATGGCACATGTGGTACCATCAGAGATGTCCATTTTGAGGCTGCCTCAATCACTGTGTTGTCTTCCTGTAGGGAAGGTGCACTTCTGATGATTGTGTCTCTCAATGCGTCTGACGCACATTCGAGAGCGATCCCCGACCTGACTGGGTACATCGAGGTGATAGCTGAGGCTGCTATCCCAGCCTTGTCGGTTATTATCTTTTTGATTGTGACTGGTGATAATTTGTGCCAGTGGTGATCTCTACCCAAACGAAGGAACAGGCGTTTGTCTTCCTTGGGTGTTGTCTGTGCCTTAGGGCGGCTTATCGGAGCCGGTCTTCTCGGAACTTGCGCACTGGGCGGTGTTGGTAACTTGGCTGCTTTGCGAGCAACTGTAACCCAAGGCGAGCTTTTTTCTTGCGGCTTTGGAGGTAGGCCGTGGCTGTTGTTCTCAACAACAATGTGGTTCCTAGGCGCGACTGGTTTGGGAGTGCTTGCCATGGCGGGGGAGTTCTTACTTGGACTATTGATTACTTCTGCCTGATCTACTGCAAAGGCAGTGATGACAGGCGTGATCTTGTTCATCAGAGTCGCGACGACTGCTGCTGCTTGCTTCTCTCCTTTGCTCTTGGCCCAGGAGTCGATTAGTTCAAGAAATTCCTGGGCTATGCCCAATCTTTCTTTTCTTTCTTGTTCTGCTTTTTGCATTGCATTAACAATGCCTAGCAGGCTTGGGTGGAGTTGCCCCCCTGGATTCGGGGGCGTTGTCGATGACGATGCAACGGCTGGGGCCATTGCACCAGATGGAAGTTCTTGTAAGAAGTGTTGTGGATAATATGATGTGGGATCTATGCTTGATGTGATGTTGGGGTTCTTCTGATTTGATTTGATTTGATTAAATTTAACGTCGTGCCTGTCTACAGCTCGTGACCTTAGTCACGTGCTGGACGGCCCAGTCCCTACAGAACTACCCGACGCTCTAGCGCGCCCTACAGCACCTAGAAACTACAAAAGAGTCCGACCTGCTTTCCAATTTAAATGTAGCAAATTTCCCTCTACCCGGGATTTTACTTTTTATTTACAAGTAGTTTGAAATTACTCCCGCAGACTATTCACGCAGTACCAAAAATCTCAAGGGAAATATCTAATGTGCCCGTTGGACTTCGTCGTAGAACTTTGTCAGCTCCACCCATTTTCCGAAGGCGTGTGCCCCTTTAGGCGTGCTGAGGACCCATTTAATACCGGGGCTGGAGTGCCGAGGTCCACCACTAAGGCGAGCCCGGCTTCTTCCTATGCTGCAGTGAAAGAAGTGGTCCGTACTTTTTTCTTCGCCACAGGAGCAAGTCATTAAGGCATCTTCGTGTGTAAAACGCCGATGATACTGTGCGAAATCTCCGTGTCCGGAGCGAGCTGCAATCAACGCCCCAAGTGCACGCCGGCTTAGACCTTTCAGTTCTGGGGATATTCCTGGGCTAGGGCCAATCCCTAGTTCTTTATATCTAGTGGGGCCTTCCCGATCCCAGTAAGCAGTGGTGGAAGCGTTGTACAACAGAGAAATTTCTCTTTTTGCTCTCGCTATGGATGGAGATAGGGGTAGCGCAGTCATTAGACAAGCCGACTTCGCTAGAGCATCTGCTGCTTCATTTCCAGGGATTCCAGAATGTTCGGGGCACCATCTAACACTGACTGCTCCTGCTTTAGTACAGGATGCTCGTGTCCTGTTTATCCAGCTAGCCGCCAGCTGCCGAAATTTTGCAATCCGGCGAGAGCTTGTTGCGGTCGGTGTTAATAAGAGGAGTCGAAGAGCCGCTTCTTGGTTATCTAGGCAGATGGTTAAGTTGGTTGCATAGAAGGCCATGGGATTGTGAAGGGCAGCTTCTAGCCCCTCTGTTGCTCCGGAAATTTCCGCGTCGTATACCTCTGCTGAGGCACCTAGAGGGATGGTTCCGCGGGCAATCTCATGGTTCATGCCGCGTCGAATTGAATATCCAGCTCCTGCTTGATTCTCAATCAGAGCGCCGTCGGAGAAAACAAAAAGGTCCATCATGGATTGTCGGGCGTACCATTGAGTAAAGGAATAGACTCCCGCTGTTCGGCCAACAGCGCCTATCTTTTCCAAACATTCATCACGTCCGGCTTCCCAAGGGGGAGGGGACGGTTCTTCTGAGATTTGTGCTTATTCAGATGGGTCCTTAGAAGGTCACGGTCGATCAGCATGGGGCTATGTGCTTCAAAGAGTGTTATGACACGCAGAATATGGCAAGCAAGAACTCAAGGTTTAAAAGGTAATAAAGCTATGTCTACAAATTACATATATCCTAGTGTATGAGATTAAGCGAATAGTAATTAATAATTCGTCAGTGCTTCCATAACGCCAGACCACCGTAGGTATCCTAATCCAACTCCTTGTCTGTACACCTTATCCCTAGCCACTTAACAAAGAGGAGGAATTGCCTTAAAAAAGGAACGGGGGTCGCTTCACGGATGCGAAACTTTCGACGCCGAGATTGTCGAGGCAATAGGCGCGCTACAAGCCGCTATCATTGCGAGACAAGGGGAGGAAAAGATAACCGTGCTATTCGACAACTAAGCAGCTGTTAGAGCATCGCAGACTGGAAATTCGTCATCTTCCTGCCGCTTAATTCGCATCTTTCATGATGCTGTGCAAAGATCCAACGCAGAAACCATATGGGTCCTAGGACACTTGAACATAGAGGGGAACGTGGAGGCAGACAAAGAAGCTGGGGCCGCACTAAAATTACTTCCGGACAGCCGGAAACAACCCAGCTATATCAGTATTGCTTACCTTCGACGTCTTGTGCAAAAGCGACGACAAGAATTGATAGACAAATGGTGGTCAACTGCTTGTCCAGCTCGATACCAAGACTTGGACCTGCAAATGCGACGACGTAGACCCCTAGCACCATCGTTGCCACGGAGATTACCATACGAACTCATTGCTGCGAGAACAGGGCATGGGGAGTTTACGGCGTATCAGCTTCGCTTCAAGCACGAAGATGCAAATCTGGTTTGTAGCTGTGGGCTAGAAAAGACGCCCACCTACTTCACACACTGTCGGAGATACAATATTCTGACGCGTAAACTTAGAAAAGACTTAAGCTTAGATGCTTTTACTGAGCAACTCTTCGGACATAAAGGGTTAGAGAAGTTTAAAAATTTTGTATGGGTTACAGGCTGCTTCGGTAGGCTGGACGCATCCTAGTTCTGGGCTGAATGCAACGTCGGGTTTTGGGATAAATGTCAGGGCAAATGCGCTGTCGGAGGTCAGATAGGTAGTAGTGAGTCTTAAGAGATCACTCACTCGTATCATGCCTCTTGGGTGTAGGGCTTTTGCCTGTTCCGAAATTTATACATACATACATACGCTGGCGACGGAAAGCTCAGGATGAGGAATGCTGACTCAAAACCAATGATTATTTCTTGATTATTTCTTTTTTTTGTACTACATTATTTGTTTATTAAGCTCATGATTTATTAGCTCTAATATGGGTGTGAACGAGCAGGACAAGCCCAAATGTTAAATCTCGCCCGACTCCACCGGTCCTACATCTAAATAGATTGAAGGTTACAGCCTAGGACTTAAAACTAAATAAATAAATAAACAATATAATTCATATCTCTGGTCCCTATTAGGTCCGAATGCTCACAATCTCGTCCCCACTACATCACACCGTTAGGGGGACTATTCTCAACACCTGTCAGTGGTGTCCCCTACGAACCTCCAGCTCTCACTGTAGAGTCTGCAGAGCCGAGATTGAGTAACAAAGTCCTCACTTCGAAGAGGATTCCCAATCGCTTTCGCGGTCTGTATCGTCTTCATCTCTCAACACATTCCCCTATCACCACTATCATGAAGCTAACCACGATCAGATCAGATGGTAGGGTCGGAGCCCTACTCATCACCAACCCTTGATCATGGAGGAGATGCCATCCGATGAGTTTCCGGAGCGTACCCAGCACCCGATACGGAGATGGCGGATTGAATCAAGTCGACCTCAACTGTTACAAAGAAGGGAGATATAGATGAATATGCGCACCTCATATGGTCCCGGTGTCTAGGCCTCGCCTGGCTGGGCTGCAGGTTTCTTGAGACTTTTTCCCGCACACGCAGTTTCCATTGCTACCATTTTTATTTTTTTGGGTAGAAGGTTCCGTGGAAAAGGTGACCGAATTCCACGGGTAAATACCGAGCTGAATGGCTATTCATGAAGGGGAATATATCAATGAACTTTCAAGTAACAAAAGAGGATAGGAGCACTGTACAAGGTGTGGCCTGGGTCAGAGAGGAGCCCAATGTGCTAGGTAGTCATAGACTCAAGTAGTACAACAAAACACACACACATACAATTTTTTGAAATTCGAATTTTCGAATATCCCTATTTTCCCCCTCTCCCTTCCTCTCTCGATATCGTGATATCGTTCGCCCTTCATTCAAAATCTGTGAGCGACTGGTAGGCTACCAATATGCCCCCAGTTCGCAGTAAGCCATCGCGGACGAAAGACATCGTAGATAAGCGCAAGCACCTCAAACACGTTGCTCGACAGAAAGAAAGCGTCAAGTTGGGTCCACTGACTGCCGTTCAAGAGATGAACATCGACCAATTAATCGACGAAAGTACCATATATTGCGATATGATAGATGTTGGCAACTTTGACATTGACAAGATTCTTAAGAATCTGAAAAGACTACCCAACTCAATTCACTCCAAGCCAGATGCGACCAGAGCTGAAAATTCGGCGACGAGTTGCAAAAATTTAGGGACAGCGACTACCGGGCAGCATATACTTCCTCTCATTGAAGTCGCTGTGCCGGCTATGAGGCGGGCTGAGATAGCAGATGCTAACAAGGCAAAAGGTGCAGCATTTACCCCGAACCCCCTGGAACATACACCAGGAACCACAGAAGAGAATCCTTCTCCTCACAGTGGAAATGAAGGTAGGCAGACGGAGGAATCCCCCCCCCCCCAGAACTCAGAGCCTTAATTGAGGCTGAAGAACGCCGGGCCGCAAAAATTGCGGAAAATGTAAAAATTTGCACCGCTGCAATAGCTCAATTCATGATCGCGGGATCAGGTACAGTCCTCCCATCACTTCCCCCACGCCCCGAAAGCCAGGCTACTAGTTGCAAGACCGCAGAATGTGCTGCTGGTAAGCAAAGTGAGCCACAACGCGAAGCGGCTCGAGCCGAAGTGCGCCAGGCCAAAACCACTTGGGCCTCGACCACCCGTAATGGTCTACAGACGCTCCCGGCACCTACAAAAGTCGCGCAGACAATGCCCATGGCGGCAAACTCGACTCGAACGGCCCAAAATTCATCCGGGCCAACAAAACTGGCTGTGCAAGGCGAACGTTTGTTTCTCCGCCTCGAAAAAGAACATCCCTGGCGAACACTCTCACCTTTCGGTGTTAGAGAAGCAATTACGCAAATGCTCGAAATCCCCCAAACAAAAATTGAGCATGTCTACCGTGTGCCAACTGGCTTCGCAATCAGAGCCGAAAACCAAGAGGCACGCGCGCTGATGCTTAGCTTAGCTGGATCCTTCGCCCAGCAGGATGCGATATTGGAGAAAGCCTCGGACTTGGCTTCCCTTAGAATAACGACGGTCCCAGTCACAATTAACACAATAATGGGCAAAGATCTCATCACAGAAAAGATAGTGGCTGACGAGATAGTCAGGGTTACCAAGGCTGTCCCGGTAAAAGTTCGCCCACACGGGAAAAGGTGACCGGGCGCCCCATACCAGTCATGGGTAGCTCTTTTTCAAAAAGCATCGATTCCTCGGCCAGGTTTCCGACTTTTCGACGACTCTGGGATTGCAGTCCGCCACCAGCCTCGTCAAAGCATCAACCAGTGCAAACGATGCCTACAATTCCACGGCACGAGGGGCTGCTCGCGCGCCCCAGCCTGCTAGAATTGCACTTCGACTATGCATTCCATCGCGGAGTGTAAAGCACACACCAAGTGCCGCAACTACGGGGGTCCACACAGATCAGATAGTCGGGACTGTCTAGATCGGCCTACAAAGTCTGGGACGGCCTCCAAGGAAACCCTACAGACCATCAGGCAGGCTAGCCAACGCGAATTCGCGGCAGTTACTCGGGCCAAAGCAGCTGTCAGACGCGCAGAGGCAGCGATGATAGTAGCCGCAGAAGCGTCAAATACTATCCAGCCAGGTTTCACATCGAGCAACTGTTTTGAAGTTCTCATGTCCGACGCTACAGCGACTGTAGCCGAGGTCGATGAGGCATCAAATCAGCAAAAATCTTTGTGAAGGGCACCCCACGGGTCTCTTCGAGCCTCTCTCCTACTCTAAGCTTTATGTCAATAAACGTAGGTAGAGGGGGCTCAACGCAAAATATTGCGCTTGCCCGAGCATTTGAGCTGGGTATCGACGTGGTTCTTGTTCAAGAACCTCTGTGGAACAAACAAAAAAATACAACAAAGGATCACCCAGGATATACCTATCATCTGCCTAACGGCGGCGAAAATGTTAGGCCAGGGCTGTGACCTATACCCGGATAGACGATAAAAAGATATCGGCAACACAGATCTTTCCCTATGTTGTGTCTACAGGAGACTATTGCTGGGTTGAAGTGAACAGTATCATTTTTCTCAACGTCTACAAGGCACTCAATGACTCGACAGCTATCCAGCCACTAATCAACTGGATTCCACCGCCAAACTCCGTCGCTGCTGGGGACTTTAACTCGGTATATTGGGCTTGGCAACCTGGCGTAGAAAGTCCTCATGGATAAGGAGAAATGATCGAAAAATGGGCAGACAAACACCATTTGACCTGCCATATTGTTGAGGAGGACACCCACCGAGCTGGAAACACGCTAGATCTAGTTTGGAGTAATGTCGACGGCGCCCGTGCTTGGGTAGATCGTGGTGGATGTGTCACCAGCGATCACTTCCCTATCCGAGGACAAATTCCAGTTCGCAACTAAGTGATGAGACCCGAAAAGGCAAAACTCCGAGTAACAAAGGAAAAGCTACCCAGATACACCAAGGTAATTGCACAGTGGGTTCGACCACTACCAGTTCTTGACACAATCGAGAGGGTTGAAGAGTATGCCGAGGAAATTTATTTCCATCTCACTAATACAATCAATGCAGTAGGAACACGACCAAAAGCCCGCTGCGGCAGATCTGCTCCGTGGTTGACCCCAGAGTGCAAGGCAGCTTTCGCTGAGTATAAAAGCGCGATAGCTCCCAGCCAACGGGGACTCTGCGCGAAAAAGATCCGATCAGTTGTGAAGACCTCGAAAAATGAGTTCAAAACCCAATAGGTCGAATGAATTACTACGCCGACTGATGTATTCAAGCTAATGAGAATGGATAACCCCAGACAGGCTAGTATCCCTCCGCCACTGAATCATAATGGGACGTTGATAACAGATCCATTAAACCGGGCCACTATCCTTCGCGACTCCCTCCTGGCACGATTTCAAGCATCAGACGACTTGTCACCATGTACAGTCGCGAGCAGCCGTCGGATACCATGGGAAGAGGACGTAACAGATGAAGAAGTCCAAGCCTGTACCATTGGTTGCGGAAATACGGCCCCAGGAGCAGACGAAGTCTCCATAAATCTGCTGGAGGCGTGTTGGAATACAATCGGGCCTTGGATTTCCCAACTGTTCCGAGCTTACATTCTGCTTGGCACCCATTCACAGTGCTTCAAATTAGCTGAAGTTGTCCTCCTTCAAAAGAACGATAGAGACCCAACGACAATCAAGGGTTGGAGACCAATCGCTCTTCTCTCATACTTGGGAAAATGGTTAGAAAGGCTCTTAGCTAAGCGAATGGCACACCTTGCAGTAATCCATGATGTAGTCGGCCAGCAACAGTTTGGTGCACTGCCTAAGCGCTCAGCAACGGATCTAGTCTCATGTGTGGTCCACGACATCGAAGAGGCAAATTCACAAGGATGGGCAGCTACTTTTGTAACGCTGGACGTTCAAGGAGCATTCGACGCGGTACTCCATAATCGATTGGTAAGGAGGATGCAGGAGCAGGGATTGCTGGAGTCTATTCTCAAATGGACTAGCTCCTTCCTCGCCAATCGGATGGTTCAAGTGCGATACTCTAGGGGAGTCACTACCAAGAGAGAGCTAGTGTGCGGAGTTCCACAGGGCTCACCGATCTCGCCACTTCTCTTCCTTCTATATATGGCAGAGCCCATGCGAAGTGGGACCCCGGGTCTAAGGTTTAGCTACGCCGACGATATCGGTATCCTTGGATTTGGCCGGACGATTGCAGAGTCTGCAGCCGCAGCACAGGACGAGGTCAATAACCTACTAGACTGGGCTCGAAATAATGCCGTCGCTTTCGATACAGACAAGTCCGAAGTCGTACAATTCCCCGGACGATACTGCGAAACATCGATTGGAATTTATGTCAACGAAAGCCTCATATAACCTTCGCAAAATGTCCGCTGGCTTGGTGTGTACCTCGATCCTCGACTAAACTTCAAACATCACGTCACAACTTGGTGTGGCAAAGCGTTGAAAATTGCACAGCACATGCGTCGCTTCAATACAGCCCACCGAGGAGCCGCTCCTGGGGCGTTAGTTAAAGCGATCGACACATGTATCGTCCCAATCGCAACGTACGGAGCTGACGTCTGGTGGCCTGGCCTTAGACGCCCAATAGTACGAGTGATGGTGACACCGCCCACTGCTGGCCTATGTAGTATTATTGATAAGGCTGTCTTAATGGGTCTTAGATCAGCACTATGTTACGGCCGTGTATTCCTGACCCCCGGGGCCTCTAATACTATTGTTCCTTCCAAGTATTGTGTTGTGATCCTACATACGCACGGACCAATTGTAAATTATGTATATATGTATATCTCTAGATACTTCTTGTTATTTTCTTCCCTTAGTTTAGAATCTTATGAATTATATTCCAGATCTGAGTCCTTACCTGATTCGACTTGTTCATCTGCTAACCTGTGCTCCCTTCTGGTCGTCACACACTACCGGTAATGAGGACAACCCCTAACGCCGTGCTTCATATAGAAGGAGGAATACCAACCGGGAAAATCATTCTCGAAGGAAACCGACTTCGTCTCTCTGCTGGAATGCAAATACTTGATGACCGCCATCCGCTCAGGATCCGTGCTGCAGTTTGCCCAAATGTCGGTACGCGGAAATATAAGAAGCACAATCGAAAATCTGCGCGTCCTGGAATTCAAATGTCACGGGCTCAGCGTGCTTATAGACAGCTACCATAGGCAGAGGCCGCAGAACCTCTTGCCTCACCATATTATCAATCGCGGCCGGGTTCGAAGATTGGTTCGAGAAAAGACCAAGTAGAAGCCTGTAAACTTTGGATCACTAATGTGCCAAAGTCAGAAATCTGTGCTTACTCGGACGGAGCATCGGAGAGAAAGGGACGCTCAGCTTGGGGGTTCGTCCTAAAGCTGGATAGAAAAACTTTTCAAAAAGGAAGTGGCATAAAGCACGGTGGAGAGGCTCTAGATGCAGAGATTACGGGGGCACAGGAAGCTCTTAAAGCAGCGTTGGGTCACCTAAGAGGGAAGGAGTACCTGGCGAAGGGAAGGACGCAGTGCATTAGTGTGTTGATGGATAGTCGACATGTGATGGATGCACTGAGCACGGGCAGGTCCTCGACCAGCCACGAGCAAGTACGAAAGTTTCGCGAATTATCTGGGCTAACTCAGGTAAGAATAAAGTGGTTACCAGGTCACTCGGGAATACATGGAAACTGAGCCAGCAACCACCACGACAGCATTTTTACACCAAAAATTGCATCGACAGCGACAGACTCTGCTCGACAGCTGGTGGAATGAAATTTGCCCGTCACAGTATCGTGAGCTAGATCTGCTCATGCGCCGTCGATAATCACCAGAATTGGGGCTTTCCAGGCTACAGTTACGACATCTCATTGCAGCCCGTACGGGCCACGGCAATTTCGCGGCATACTATCGTCGCTTCAACAATCCGCACGCTATAACAGAGTGCATCTGTGGGGAGGAAACCACCCCTACCCACTTCATACATTGTCGACTCAACGCAAATATCACGCGTCGAATCAGAGAGTCATTGTCTCACAGTGCCTTCCTACACAAGCTACTCGGGCCTAAGTGCTTCGAGAGATTCAAACAATTTGCGCAGGATACCAATTGTTTTGGATATTCTCCTGTGCATCCATCTCCTACTCTTAGCGGAGATCGAAAATAACTCGTCAGGAAACTAAACCTGACAAATGGGAATCGAGGTGAGGAGTATTGCTTCCTATTCTAACTTATTTGCAATTTATCTTTTTTTTTTGTCAGTTTTGGGAAAAGGAGTTCGCGTCGGCGCATATTTTTAACTTACTGCTGGTTTTGTGGTGGTTCAATGCGGTGAAATCAAGCTGGGTATGTCTTTGATATAGTTCTGGCTGTGAACATCAGTGCTGTACTCATAGTGGATTTGGAGCTTTAGCTTAGGACTTGAATAAAACAACAACAACAATCATAGCCCCGTTTACAGACATTTTTCAACCTCAAATTTGTGCCGTGTAATCTGTAAAGGAAGCCTCTAAAACTAAGCTGTAAGTATACTTATAATCTTAGTCATACAGGTACAGACAGCTTTGTATTCGTACATTTCCTATACATTCCTACACAAGATAGCCAAATGACATATGGCGGTAGATAATCAACGTTCGCTTGTCACGAGTTAACTATCCTTGTGGGACGAGAACTTCATGCGCTAGCTTAAGCCAATCAGCGGAATAATATTATGTAATGCAGAGAGAAAGTACAGTTAGACCCCTGTTAAGACAATATTGCCGTTAAGACGATATTTTTTCCGGAACGGACTTCATTCCCATATATTTACCTATTACACGATTATCGTTCTTCAACCTCTGAATAACGTTTGAACCAGGGTTTTTTTGCTAGCTTGGTGCTATCAATGCCGCCAAAAAAGGGAATTTCTGTGGAGCAACGACGTGCTCTGCGACGATCGGCGCACCGCCAGATCCCAAAACCAACACAAAAACAGTGCATTGAGTGGTTCTTAGCTGAATACGGCCATCGATGAAGCCAGTCCACAGTCTCCGAGTCTTTGAGCAAGACCTTTGCGAAACTCAACGAAGCTCCAAGTACTACTGCGCTACGACAGCGAGCTGGAAACTGGCCTGACCTTGAGTATTAGAGCAATTAAAGACGACAATTTGGAATATAAAAGAGGCATCAAAAGTACAAAGTAGCCTAGATAGCTGGATTAGATAATGATATCCTTTTAAAGCGATATCCTCTATATGACGATATTTTTCAGAGTGCAGCTGACACTACAAACACAAGCCAACGATGGAAGGTGTTGTGGTCAGGCTCCTGGTGGTGTTCTCTTGTATAGTCTGAGTAGCCTGGGCACCTACTCCACTTGGGAAGGAGACAACTCAGATCACATATCGCGCGGAGAAAAATTGAAAGATGATGGAGGCATGTCTGGATAACTCAGGGTTTTTGAGACGTTCCCCTGGGTGGGTATTCATGGATGGGGGTTGACTTGGGGTGAAGAAAAAGCCGCCATAACTTCGCAGTGGTACTTGCAAATGAAATCTGAGGCATGAGTGCTCTACTTTTAAATTGAATCATCTATTCTGTACTTTTCTTTGATATTGTGTCATAGCTAGATAGCTGCATACGCAATTCA
The DNA here is from genome assembly GCA_905067625.1 of Blumeria graminis f. sp. triticale. Taxonomy (NCBI): domain Eukaryota; kingdom Fungi; phylum Ascomycota; class Leotiomycetes; order Helotiales; family Erysiphaceae; genus Blumeria; species Blumeria graminis. Next base: position 5,617,795 of record LR898472.1, on the reverse strand, counting down.
AATCTGATGCAAAAAAAAAAAGACGATATTTTTCACGGCCCCGATTACATCGTCTTAACAGGGGTTTGACTGTATGCGGTTAAGCGACATAAACCATATTCGTGCATGGAATGCACCCCACATATAACTTCCAACTCCAGGGATTGAGCTTTATGGATTAGTCTAAATACATGGACAGATGCCTGCATTGATTCATGTGGTGTTGAAATTGAATGGAAGGGTCTGTGTTACACGAGTTTGACAGCTGTGGCCACAGAGATCAGTTGCCGTTTTAGCATGCACTGAGAAAACAGTGCCAGCAAAGCCATCTAAGAATCTTCTAGAATCACTGAATGTTACGAAGAAAACTTTTAATATGTGGGGAAATGTTATAGAACTCACAAACACGTTCACCTAACGATGAAGTGTACGATGTACGGACCCCCACGCCATTATATTTTGATGAAGTTTATAAGTTTTTAAATTTGCCTACTGTGCTCAGCAAATGATCGGGTACAAACCGTCCTACCTGCGCCTCCCGTCTGATGCTTCTGAAATCCATTAATTCTGTGCGTTGTTTCAAATTTTATTTGAAGTGGATTTACTAGTGGCCCAGAGCCTCGGTCTTTGGGGCAACTACGCACGTTCAAGTTTGAAATTGTGCCGGCGTAGAGACATGTCCGTTCCTGCGTTTCATGTTAGCGCTCGTCATTTTTGCTAATCCAGTTACGAGTCCTCAGCAATTGATAGATTGATCAGTTTATTTAGAGTTAATCATGATTCTATACCACATTTTCGAAGCTGCTCATTGTAATTTCTAGACTATTGCGTATTACATGCAGAGCACAAATCGCCAAGCAGTACATAATCACCAAAATGAAAGCTTCTTGCTTATAGCTGGAAGTATCGTAAGTAGAATGCCGCCTTCAATGATCGCTTGAAACTCGAACAGAAACCCTAAGTTGCACGAGCCTTTTGCGGTTAAGGCTGATCATCTTAGCCAGGTAGGATATTTGTCGTCATTCGGTTGGGCAGAATGAGCATTGAAGAACCACTCACTCACATCGATCTCGGGTTGGGGTAGATTTGAAACTCCAGGAACAATTGAGGTAACCTTATCTCAAGCAGCGAGAAAAGGTTATTCATGCCATTCATATATTGGAGCTACTCCTCTTTCATCCCTGATGGAAATAGATGCAAAACTCGATAATGTATGAAAGGTGTGAAAACATATTTCCAGCCTAATTGATCCAATTATTATTAATTTAAAAATTTCCATGTTTCCCGAATCAAAATTCCCAAGACAGAGAACCGCTAGCAATCGAAAGCTGAAGAAAAAGAAACGTGGCCTAGTTCAAGGCCAAACGAGTCTTGTTTCGCAAGATGAAGCCATCCCACAAGCCACAAGGAGTGTATTACAAAGGCCGAAGATACAAAGCTGTCAAATTAGCGCGTAAGAGAAAACTGAGTCCGGATGAGAGCATATATACTTATTGAGTTGCAGAACTAATGTGCACCCATATCGCCAATGTAACCACGCTCACTTAGGTCGAAGTCATTCATTCCAACGACGCTGCTTGGGGCCACAACCTATTCTATCACTTGATACAACGCCTCAAACCTCGCATCATCTACATCCAAAACAACTTCATGCTGTGGTACGAAAAGACTGGCCGTCTTCCAGCTATAGACTCCAGTCAACAGATAGGCCACTGAGACACTCACCAAAAATGCCCATGGCTGTACGTCAGACCCTTTCATTGCCTAAAAATGCATCTTCAGGGATGCAGCACGAACCGGTTTTACATTCCAATATTCCGCAGGCGTCTCCAAAAGACATTATCGACCAGAGAAGTTTAATCCACGTCCGTTCTAGTTCCCTCACTATCCCATCCCAATTTGTACACTGCATCACCAATGGCACGAGTTATGTAACTCCACAAGCTTCTGATAGGAACTGTCATTCTGGTAATATGGACGAGGCTTATGAGATACCTCAAGAGGAAATTTCCATGCCCGTATTACATTCGAGCTCACACCAAAGGGTTTCACTTTTCTTTCCACACCCATCTCCCGACGACAGTGATAGCGAAACAACTTGTTTTGTTTTTGATTTCCCAAAGCCGCCGTCAGCCCAAAGATTTGGTCTAATTCCCGGGAATTATGCTGGTCAATTATCACCAAAGAAAAGCTTATACCTGCAGGCTTTAATACGACGAAATGAAGAGAGATCTGATCCACTTTGGACCGCCTTGTTGCAAGGTGCCATGCGGGAAAAATGTGTACGTGAATTGTGCATTATTATTGGTCGCATGTATGTGAATGGTGTTCCGACGACCGATCTTGTCCTGAAAGGACACGTGAGATCGTGGAATGTTCAAAAGGCTGTAAATATACTCAACCAGTTTCTATCCGTTGGCGGAACACCATTACATGACATGGTCAAATTCTTGAGGAGAAGGCTTAAAATCGATTCTGTCGAAGGAGGCTGGACCTGGGCCAGGAAGCGACAAAGAGAGATGTCAGCGCCTTCCAAATTTTAAGTTCTTGAGATGACTATTGGGTTATTGTGCATTTTTAACTCGAAATCTATCTATCAGAAATTAGCCTTGAAGCAGGATGGTAATTGAATGATTTCCAGGTATTGAAATCGAACTCTTTTATCGATAAAGGTGTTAACAAGATCATGAGGTGCATCTTAGAGTGCAAGATTGGTAAATAAGTTACATGCCGATAAATATTTCGAATTTCTATCCAGTCGAAAAAGAAGTCCCGTATAAGGGGATATCATTTCACCCAAATCATTCACGACAAAAAATATAAAATATATGAACTATCGAAAGAAGCACTCTGGCATAAAGCGGAGAATTGGCTAAGATATATGACTCAACGGACAAGAATGAAAATTTAAACAACAAATTAACTTGAGCTGATTTTATGCGCAGAAATAAGGGGCAAAGTAATCCAAGGGCAGTTGGTTTTAAGATATGCAATCAATTCCTATCGAAAAACACACAGCCTCGTCTTGCCTGTAATGGCTACGGAAACATTGGAACGATTGTATTAACGGATACTGGAATCTTATGCTTGAAGAGATTAGTGTGAACATTTCCTCAAATCTTGTCTACGAGCTCTATAATTCCAGGTCATGGATATTCGATAAATATCATTTCATACGAGAGGCATCCGGCTTTCTGTGCTGCCATTTTTAGACATTCAGGAAGATAAACCTAACTTCGCTGATCCATTACTGTCCTATGGTAATCAGACCTCACTACAGCTAGTTTTAGCGGCCCTAAAACGAGCAGCCGTAATCTGACAAGAAATACTTCATGGTTATGGTCAGAGATAAAAAATACTCTTCGAAATGCGCATTGATAGGAAGATCAGCAAGTACCATGACAGGTTTAGGTATCACAGGGGTAATTCACTTTGTAAAGCGGACGTGGGTTCGGTAAAAGTGCTTCTATTCCCTCTCTAGGTTCGGACTACATAACTATTCAGTAGCCGTCTCTGCTAAAGCACTAGCCAGTATTTTGCCTTTATTCACCGCACACGTGAGATTACTATTGGTACGACTATTACTACAGCAGGTATTATTTGTTAAATAGACCGAAGACACGAAATAATATAATCGGGGCTTGAGCATACTAAAGTAAAAAGAGCTTCACCAGATCTATGATGAAATGAAATTTTATTTTTCTGCATCACGGAAAAACTTGATTTAGATAAGTTTTAGATCAAATCTAAGTCGAGGCATCCCTACGAAATGTATACATTTTTTTAAGATTAAGCTAGGCCGAACTGAAGGATTTAAATTCAATCAGATTCAATTCAAGATTATGGACGAAATACGTAGGCTCGTTACTTCGAGTTAGGAATACTTGCCCTGAGACGAATCGTATCACGTTCTTGCAATGATATCTGGAATCTGATTAGAAAAAAGTACAGGGAATTGCGGTTCAAGCAGTCATTTTTGTATAGTAAGACTTTGAAATGTTCAGCTTAGCCAGCTAGATATACGATACCCAATGAGCTTTAATCATAGTATGGAATACGAAATAATATAATTGTATCTGGGGGCTTGAATTGGACGAAGTCCCGGAATGAATGGTGATTAGGCAACTGAGCAAATATACCTCAAACTAGAGTTATGTACGTTTCTAGACATGCTTTCTCAGCTTATGCATCATGTTTTAACTAGACTTGTGATCTAAGAAAACTGCGGTACAAGTTCAGATGGAAGCTGCAATCTTAGATGTATGTCTTGGCACTTGGCATCAATCAGGACGCGATGATTATTGCTGGATAAGTAAAGGAAGGTTTCGAAGAAGTGATAGCTACTCAAAGGATATGTAACCCTTCAACAGGAATTCTAGAGGGTGCATTGAGCGACTTGTCTGGTCCACTGATCAAAACGTGATAGCTTGCTGGTTACGATGAATCACGGAGGATCCGACCGGTAATAGCGGCAGAAAATACAAGTGGGATTACGACTAGACACCTGTCTGCGATAGCCCCCACAAACTTAGAGGCAAAATATTTCTTCGAGTGTAATTTAGTCAAAATTTACAGCGATGATTGAATTGGTTAAGGTAGCAATGATTCAAGACTTCCGATCTCATCTATCCATCGTTCCTAAAAGGTTGATTCGGAATAGAGCCCAATTCATTCCCTAAATTTAGTTTGATACATCCTTTTTTAACCAACCGCGCCTCTGATCAACTTGGTGTCTAGCCTCAAAAGACCTAGAAATGCAAGCTCACGAAATCATGAATACCCGCAGACGGAAAGCGACTGTAGCGCACCAGAATGCGAGGCAGATCTTTGAGATTGACGTAAAAGAAATCATCATAAACGGATATGGTCTTGTAAGGAGCATTACACACGTAAGAGCATTGTGCGCGCCACATCTTTGTTTACCGAAGGGCAGGCGACGTTGTAAATACGGTCATGGTTTTATGGTGCGTTGGTCCATTATCCAGTCTGAATAGCCAGGACGCTCATCCATCTTGAGACAGGAGATGGCTGGTTCAATTTCATGAAGATCCAATTTGACTTCTTGCGTTGCCAATGTGCATAAATGACGAAAGTATGCTTGAATGGTCAAGGGGTTTGAATCACACTTTAGCGGATAGTTACGGACGAGGGTCGACTGTCCTATGCAAACGAGCACGCGTCCGTAATCTTTGTGAGTGAAATGCGGAGTAGCTGTATTTCTAAAATCACCCGAGTCATGTGATATGCGCAAGTAGCATTGAGATATGCTGTAGCTAGTAAGCCACACCCACACTAAATGACGCAAAATACTGATAGCTACCCCTGTACTTGTGGAGATCCTTGGGACGGTCAATTGTTATTCCGCAGTTTGTGACGGCAATGACAATCCCCAACCTATCACGTTATTTTGGTCTTCACTACGAATTTGCAGTTCCCACCTCGGAGTCTACCCAGCCAGTAGAGTTTCTACTGTTGTTGATTTCACCCAAAACGACACAGAGAAGTTAGGCCGGGCTATATTCTTGAAGATAATCGTTGCCAAGACTTTTATATTTCAACCCGACCTTGGACGAGGCTCACGTTGCGAATGATGGAGTTTATGAGAAGTGGAGAGCGACTAACCCAGACACACAAAAGTCTGCGGCTCCCAGTCGTCTGAACTCTTTGGGCGTTTCGGAAAGAGTGTATTTTCGCTTTTAGCCTCGAGTCAGCAAAGGGTAGCCTGCTCACTGCAGTATATTTGGAATTTTCCACGCTGCCACACACGCACGGATAGCCATCGTTTCGTTGGCTCGAGGGGAGATGATGAATGGCCAAAAGCCATTTGAGCTCATGAGGAGAGATGTGGCTGGACAGGAGCAGTAAGGAAGCTCAAGAAGATATATTATCCGATGTCTAGTTATTCTTGGCCTGTAGGTGGATTGTACCTGCATGACCTGTGCTGCTCTAAATTACGGCTCCCTACGAACAGACGTCCATGTACTGAAAATAGGCTCTGTGGCAAAACCCTGTGTCTGTCCGGGTACACACGCCCTGGCTTAATATTCAAAGCTTACGCTTACAGCATGGAGATAGAGCCCATATTTGATTCCTTGACACCCTCTGTGTTAGAAGGGCAGTCGAACATGTCGTATCTAGTTTCGCATACGGAATAGTGATGGTGATAACATAATAAAGATACTCGAAGCTCTTCGAAATAGTCCAGGTTACGGATGAGAGGGATGCGCTAGACACCAGACCTCCATGCTCAGCTTATTAATATTATGCAATGAAGCTTACATTGATCCAGGTAGTCAAGGGCGAGGAATGGTCACTATTGGATAGCGTCTGATGCTGCGGACCCGGGCTGGTCCTAGAGGTCATGCGAGATATAACCACATATATTCATATCATTGGCAGCCTGACTTGGAAGGGCAGCGAGAGTGGATAATCAGGCCAAGAGCTGTCTCGGATGTAGGGGCACATGCAGCTTTTGGTGGACGGGGGATCTGCCCTTAATCGCCACAAGAGGCTAGGTAGGCACGCTGACTAATCCTAGACAGCGTGTTTAAGGTTATCGCTGTGGAGCCAATTGCCTCAGCAGAAGTGCTCATTGTTCGAGGAATACCTGCTCCCTTCCCCGATTCCCTATATAGGGGGATCGGCACAATCACGTTTCTGACGGCGCTGCAAACGTCGCAGTAGCAGCAATCCACTTGCTCCAGTGTTACCCATCCAACATGATTTGAAGTACATAGACAACCACAGTTGGCGGCTCCTCATGTCCTGCGCAAGATGCATCTTACGGTTGTCGCCATTGTCAAGCCAACGCTGCTTCTAGGTCTCCAACAGCGATGCATCATGCTTCCCAGCCCCATTTACCTGTCTACAATCTATTTCGCAGAGGAGAGAGTTGGATTGGGGAGGCTCATACTCTCCAGCAAGCCAGCTGGAGCTACCAAATGCAGGGGACTGGTCCCAAGAGTTCACAGTCGCGTCGCCCAAGTACACACCACTCAAATTCCAGCATTGGCGTCATCCGTGTGACGGAGGTATTAGTTGGCATCTTCCACTAGCTGGAGCTATTGCCCGTCTTCAATCGACAATAACACGCCGAGAATGGCTCTTGGAGATCTCACCCTTCTCAGATTCCTCTTCGCCACAGTATTCTAGGCCACCGCGGGTCATATGATCAAATTCATCGGGTCAATCTCGAGCGTACAAGATTTGTGATTCAATCACTCACGCACTCCCTGAAACCCCGAATGGACATCTGGCTGGCCTTTGAATCCTGCCGCCAAATATGCCATCGAGATATTGGCGATAATAAATGCTTGCCAAATGGAACTTGCCACCGCTTTGGCACCCATCGATTTATTGAGCCTGGTTTGTCTATATGAAGTGTGAGGGCTCCTCTTCCCCAACTCGCTGCTAAAAAAGCTGAGTACATCTCAACTTGGGCTTTGGTTATGTCATCTACATCTTCATCCACGTCATCGGATGCGTGCTGAAGGAGAATTGTGGGATCCAGATTTTACATTTAAATTTGAAAGGTACTGTCGATTTATTGGGCGCGGATCATAAAGGGTTAGGCTTCACTAGAGACTCACAGGCCATCAGCACAGTACGGATGACTGGACTGTAGTTTAAGGATATTAGGTTTGTGTTATCGGCAGCGCCGCACACGTACAGTTCAGTTTCGAGATTGTAGACAGTAGTATGAACGATTGCTTTCCATGTTTATCCCAGGGGAGGCCACTGCCGTTTAGGAGTAGGAGAAACCTTTAACAGCTTACTTGATCACGAGCTCCGTATCAAAATCCACACTTCTATTTACAGTGTCCCAAGCCCATCACCATCGGGCATCAATAGGGTTAACACCAAATACATAATCAAACTGTTTGACCAAATTTTATTATAGTAGAAAGATGTATATTGAAAGTGGATTAAACTATCACTCTACTAACCATATCTGTGGGATTAACTTGAGCATCCACGGTAAAACCCTCGCAGATTCATGGATGAGTTACAGGGATAAGTGTCTTGCCACATTTCCACAACGTTGAAGCTCCGGCCAATTTGCTCAATTTTCTTGCGATAGTAGTAGTTCTACTATGGAAGGCTGAAAGAGAGAGAACACACAGACGCCGCTGATGGATTGTGTACAAGGTTGGCTTTCGGGTGGAAAACTAACGGATATCATTGAGTCCTACCCCGAACATTTAAAACAAAAAGGAGTGGAACTGTTGTTCTGGGAGCAAGCTTCTATGTGTAGTTTGTCTAGTCTTGCCAGACATGCGACGGTGAGATTAGTCCATGGTTCGACGCCTTCCTCGCTCATAGCACTTGAGGAAGAAGGTGAAGCGAGACCACGATATTTTACCTCTTCCAACGTAAAATAAGGAGCAACTAGCTATCAATATCGTAAAGCTTACGACGTCCCAAATCCTTCTTTGGATGCTCCGATTGAATTCGTCAGAAGAGCTTTGTGTCCATCATGTGAGCGATGACATTCATTTGGTTTCATCTCCGACACTGTACAACCAATACTATCGGACTCCATCTACGGGTTGCAAAGTCTGCGCCGGTCAGTAGATAATTATGGTGAATTAGGAAATTATTATTCTCTTTAAATAGCCATCTCCGCACTCTCGCTCCCCTCAGGGTTCAGAGCGCCGCCGCACATCCGTGCATCCGCTCATCCGTACTCGCCGCTGCTTCTGGATTGTAGCCATTTCTTCTCCTCGCCAATCCATGTCGTGCGCAGGAATCTGGTCAGCTCTAGTGATCGCGTAATGACTCGCCGGAATCATGCCTACTTGATTTTTGCCGTGTCTAATCGACTAGGCTTGGTAACTAGACACTATGGTTGCCTCACTGCACTGCAACAACAATATTCAATTCCAGACAATGGTCTCTTTTAGGCCCCTGGATCTTATGTGGAGAGTAGGGGGGGGGTGGGCATTGCGTATCTCTGCCCCTTCTCCCTGCCCTCGTCGCTGCTTGGTCCCTTTTGAAGACTCCGACTTTGTGCGGTCAAGCGAAAAGAAAAAAAACAAAGGAGATGATACCAGGATGCATGGTCCTCTCGCTTATTGGCCGCGCGCGCATACAAAGGATGCCCAAAGTTAGATGGCTTTTAATGCTTTCAATCGTTTCCCCGGCCAACTGCCGCGGCCAACATCTTAAGGAATGCCCCTCTAAAGTGAGAATCTATCGGATGCAGCCGCCGTCATTGCAGCCGCCGTCGCCGTTGTAGAATCAGAACCAGTGAATCAAGTTGGGTCAATCTTCAAACACTTCATCTACATCCAGCCCTAACCACCACCCCCTTACCAACTCTCACGAATCCTCACATCGACATTGATTCCACTACTGGTCCGCTCGCTTTCAACATCGTTCCTTCTCATGTCGCGAAACAGCTCGGCGCGTGTGACGCCCAGCTCTAGTAACAGCTCCACTTCATATTTACCCCAAAATCGGAACACTACAACGGGAGGTCGTCAAGTCGGTACTGCTGGTAGCCTATTACAAGAAAGGTTAAGAGAGCGCGATGCCGAGAGGAGAAGAAGCATACATTTTGGAGATGGAGGCTCATTGGGCTCTCCTGCGAGGTCTCTGCAGGAGCATAATGATAGACGCGCCAGTTTGAATGGTGTTGGAGTAAAGGGTATGGGAGTCAAGCAATGGGAAGAGGTATATCCGTTGTCAGGAATCTACTTCATCCAACATCTACTAACTCCCTCTTCCAGCAAACTTCATCCCTCCACAAACAAAACTATAATCTGAAGCTGGAATTATTTCATCGTAGAGATCGACAGAGTAAGCTGGAAAGCGAGCTTGCTGCGGCCCAGAAAATTATTGAAGAACAAGCTGAATATCAAGAGATGAACGACATTTTGATGGTTGAACTTGAACGCAGAGATCAGGCCGTCGATGAGGCCATCAACCTCATCACTAGTCTCGAGGAACAGGTGGAGCTATTACGAAAGGAGAATGAGCGGTTGAGGGTAGGCCAAGGGTCTAAAAGGGTAGAGAGCTGCGTGGGGCTATCTAACGACTTGAGGAAGAATTATCCGTCGTCTCTCGAAGATCAAAACCTTCATTCTAGATCCATCCCACGCATGCCATCGTTCCTCTCGGATCAGAGTGGTGAGACCGAGGCACTTCGAAGTCTTTACACCAAACGAGTGGGCGCCAGCGAGTCAACCCTATCCAAGCTAGAAGAAGAAGAAGAAGAGGGCATTCAAGAGGAGATGGATAGTCCGCGTCTCAGCGTTCTCAGCCGACTCAGCGAGAGTTCGTTTATCAGTGTTTACGGTGATAAAAACGCACTCAACGACCATTTTAGCCTAGATAGGGAGAATACTCCGGATGAAAATACAACTTCAGCCTGGGTCGAGGAAAATGTAACGGAAAACTCTACTACACAAAGGATATCGCCACAATCCACCAAAAACTTTCAGCAAAGCTCGCCCGACCTTTTAAGACCCTATAACCTGGAAGGGCACAAGAAAACGTCTTCGCTCAAATCAGTTGGCCTCATTGTCAATACCCAAAACCACCTGAATGCTTATCGAAATTCGAGAGGTTATGAAGATTCTCCTGCCTTGCCTCCCACACCCGATACCTGTCGCACAGAAAAACTACGTGGGGACCCCCAAAAACCAAATGAATTATTCAGTCAACCTGGTAGAGCTCAGGCCACCTATCCAATAAATCGGACACCCGATCTACCCATGCGACCTAGAAGTGCCTGTGAAACTGTGCTCAGCCGTCATGATGGCTATGGCTGGAATACACCCACCGAGACAGACACGGGGAGCATTAATAGCACAGAAGATGAGTCATTCCCACATACTCGGCTCCGACGCATTAAAACACCTACACTCTTCAAGTTTAGTCAGTCGGAGTGGGGCCGAGAGGTCTTATCCGATCATGAATCTGCACTCTCAGATCAATTCTTGGTGCGCCGTGCCTCGGAATCACAAGAGATTATCAGTGAAGATGACACCCAACACAACGTTAAGACGCAAAACGTTGACACGCCGTCAGTGATCTCACCCAAGAGTTCAGAACCCAACGTAATCTCAGACCCGGCATCCTCTCTTCAGCTCGTGCCAGCCCGACGCAGTCAAACCCTGGCTCGAGATACCATGAACCCACCTATTAGACAAGTTAGTGTCGCATCTGCAGTAGCATCCAGCGTTGTTTCAGCCGTTGCAAATAATCCATCGCCGGTCTGGCGGCGTAATCCAATCTCCCTAACCCTAGCTCGTTTCCGACGTCATGACTCGTCCAATACAAATTCTCACACAGCGTCAAAGACAAAGCCAATAGTCAAAACTCAGGTTCTCCAGCTCGAACGTACGAGTGGCACGGACGACGCGACACCTCCTCCTATCTTGCGGTATCGGGAGGTGACACCCTCCCACCGTCCGGTTTCTGCTAGCAGCGTGAACGTTTCTCGACCAGATGTGGTAAAGGATGTCATGCAGGAAAAGAGAGAAGAGAGACAGCGTCGAATGAGTGGTTGTATAACAACAAATGCCCTATCGCGGGAGTTTCAATGCGGCGGAGTGGAACGAGACGAAGAAGATGGGGTCGGGAAGGGCATGCGGAAATGGCTTGGGATTGGATCTGGGAGATGCAATAGCTTGAAGAGGAACTAAGAAGATACTCTGAAGGAATAATTTGGCATCAGGACGAGTAACTAAAACAAGTTGGCGCACTTGATGAGATTTAGTTGTATTGGTGGAGGAGCTGGCGTCGATGGGAGGTTGGGGCGTGTCGTGGGCAGGGAGTGACAAATTGTAAGGGCTCGATTAGGCCAAAATTCTAGAGGCAGTGCGAAAATGTAATCATACTGGCTTACGACATACAACGAGGCTATGAGATTGAAATGCTTAAATCTTGTTGCTTTTTCCTGTGATAGGCCAGCGCAGATCACAGTCGGTTTGAGATGCTCCGAAGACTAGGTAAAGCTTCGATTAACGATCAGATGAGACATGCTCGGCCGCCGAAGGCCGAGGGCTCGTCACGCAGCAGGGCATCTGAGTAGGAGGGGATGATCCGATAATCTCACCAGCCTTATCCTGGGCTGAAATGATGGCATCCATGGCCTACGGTTCCGCTTGAGCAACCGAGGCGGGCGGTAATTGCCGAGGCCTGGCCCAGGGCGGATGGTATTGTGCGAATCGGAAGCGACGCTGCCGCTGACTGTGGGCGTGGCAGCTGTCCCTGCTGACCGGGCTCTCGCGTTCGGCGGCGGCTGACCGGCTGACACGGACTGGGGCCGACGGTAACTCTTGGGGCTCGACATGGATGGGAAGCGATGGGGCCATATCCTGGGACGGCATGGGGTCCAGGGTGCGCCAGCGACCGCTGCAGACAGCCATGTCGCGTCGCCGCCCTGCTCCTCTCTCGAACGTGCGGAAGTCTAAAGGCGTCGGCTCGTCTCGTAATTCTCATCGCGCGACGCGTCCGATACCTCGTCGCGCTCGGCCGCGGGTGGGGCGATGGGCAGCGCGGCTGGCGAGACGTCGAGATCTCGATGGCCCGCTTGTCGGAGATGAGACAGCGTCCAAGGCCTGCTGCAGCAGAACCTGCGACATGGCGACTCCCCGAGATGTCATGACTCGCATGATATTCAGCATGCCCGGCCACCTGCTTCTGTGCTTGCAGGCGTCGGACGCCTCGTGGCCATGACGCTACTATTCTCGAGCCTCGACCGGGTCCGCGCGCCAACGATGAAACTTCCCGCCTGTCTGGCCGTCGCTCGAAAGCCTAATCAGCGTCTGCGCCTTCTACCCGCCCAGACCGTTGTCGACCTCGCCCTGCCAGGACTCGAAACGTTGGTGTCGACACTCGCGTCCTCTCCACTATCCACCTTGACGTACCTTGTGCATTCTTCCTACCTCTTACTCGCCCCGTTGCCCTGACAATCAGCCTCGGCCTAGATACGGCCTCGGGCGCACCCGATCTCGGTTGTTTCTGTCGCACCTCTCGCTCTACTACGACTCCTCTGCCGGCGGCTCTCGGCCATGCATGGCACTGAGCAAGCTACTATCTGCTGTTTTGTTAGCATGGATCCGGATGTGTGCGAGAGCTATCAGGATGTCACTCCCATCGGCACGTTAGGCAAGGTCAGACACGTAGATGCCTTGTGGATATCATGAACTAGCATGCCGTCAGGCCAACCCGCGCCACTGTAAGTGTGCCGCGACAGTCATGCGCCAATATCGAAGCCATACCCAAACGCACTTTATCCATTGCGAAGGACCTGGAAAGCTTTCTAGTCAAAAGTAAAGTAGGTGGAAGTGCGATAGGATCTCTCCGGTTCACCTGTCGACTAGAAATAGTCAGAAGCTTGATCCATAGATATCGCGAGAGACCGGCGGAGTGACCAAGTATGACAAAACGATATCTTTACACCTAGGTAATATCAGGCGATTATCAACTCTAGCAATCTTCCATCATCTCCTGCCTGGCCCCTACGACCTATCTGTCCGCATAGTTAAATTAGCCAGCGCCTACTCTGACGATGCCTCTGTCCTCTCCTAACCTTGCTTCTACGAAATCATATGGTCACTGCCTCATCATTACCCATTCCCGGGAGAAGAAACTCTCCACCTGTGAGTGGTGTCCCCCACGAAACTCCTGCTCTCACTGTAGAGTCTGGAGAGCTGAGATTGAGTAACACTACCTTCACGTCGATGAGGATTCCTAATCAATTCCCCGGTCTGTATCGTCTTCATCTCACCACAATAGCTCAGCACCATTATCATGAGGCTAGCCACAATCAGATGAGATGGTAGGATTGAAGCAATTCTCTTCACCCGCCCCTGATCATGCAATAGAAGCCATCCCATGAGTTTCCGGAGCGTCTACCCAGCACCCGATGCGGCGATAGTCTGGACCAAGCTGGCCTCTCATGTTACAGAGAATGGAGATATAGATATACATGCCTCGCTTAACCCGTGCTGCAGGCTTCTAGAAACTTTTCCCCGCGTACGCAGTTTCAATTGCCACGATTATTATTTTTTAGGTAGAAGCTTCCATGGAAAGAGTAGCTGAATTACTACATCACTGGCAATGTATCAGAGATCTTTGAAGTAACAAAATAGGATACGGGCATTGTACCAGGCGTGGCCCAATGTGCTGGATTGTCATTGGCTCAATAAACACATACATTACCTATTCCCGTCCTAGCAGGTTTCTGGTTTCTTCACACTTGCTCATAAATAACTGTGAAGAATGTTCTGTTCTAGGATACTGTACCCTAGAAACTGAATATTTGACATGCCATCATCCCTCCCGCGCGTTGAAGCTAACAATGGACGAGCGGGGAAAGTATCAAAGTATCTTCGCTGGCAAATGTGGCGATAGAAGAGGCGAGCCTTGAGGTGAAGTAGATAAACATCGAAGTATTAACAGAACAAGGCATATCTGTATTTGCTAGAGTGGCAGCTAATCAAGGAATTAGGGCCTGTTTGTCAGGACTAAACAGCCAAGACTGACGCGCCGGGTTGAAATGGAGATTGGACTCGCACAGAAGGTGGTCTAGTCCAGTTCACTAAAACCCCAGGCTCAGTCCCTGTTCTAGGGCCTACACTCGACCGGTCTAGACACACGCCGAATGCTACCTATAACACTACAAGACATCGCGGAAAGTCAATTGGCGTATGGTGAGGCTGGGAAAGATCGAGCGAATATACAAGCAGCTTTGCCTTGCCGGATGCCTCAGTATCACTCATAGTGATGCACGTCGTGGCAGAGTTTGCGAGAATTTCCATGGCTCCAGAAAAATAAGTCGCTCTCTAGGATAAAATAGTAAGCTAACAGAGTTGTCTGCTTCCAGGTGTCGGAGGTCGCAATCTCTCCAAAGTTACTATTCACGAAATCGCAAGCCCTGCTACTAGGCGGGCTGTAGAAGCTATTGAAGGGTCTGGTATTATACAATTGGTGCATTCAATTGAATAGATGACGTTGCTTAGGAGTCAGGATACATTAGGGTGATATGACTAGTATGAATGAGTGGCGGTAATCTTACCTTGTTGGGGAAGGGGATTTAATCATTTAATGTGTATGCAGCTATAAAGTTATGACACATGACCGGTGCTATGTTTACATATTTGATGACTCTTATGGCGTTAGAGACACTCGTACTCTGGATTTCATTCGCAAATACCACTATGAGGTATGTTCGCTTACATAAACTGTCGACTCTCCTCCGTAAAAACCGACCAAAGGGAATTTTAAAACCTTTGGTTATCCAAGCATGCCTTCGTCATCCATGTATACCAGCGCCGCGAGAAATGTGGTTGTGTTTTGCCGCATCTGAACCAGCTATCTCCTGTTTCGAGTGGGATATGTGTCCAAGCTACCCAGACTCTACTTGGAAGACCGGCCAAGACAATATACCACCGCACCATCCAACCATAGCAGTGTTTACAATATCGCCTGCATTCTCGTAATCGAAGTCTTGGCGCGCACACAGCTCAACTCGTAAAACTCCTTATCGTAATCCAAAATTCTACGCCTGTCGAGACTGTATCCATCCTTCGCATCATCTTATCAACTTGTCCAGATTCCTCTCGCGCCTATCCCAAGGAACTATCTCCCAGATTTGTGCGCCACGCTTTGCTTCCTCCGTCGGGTGTAAATATCGGCGTGGGCGTGTATTTGGTGACGAGCTGAGGGCCAGAGAAAGTTGACAAGAGGTGTGATCATTAGGACGACAATGTATTGGGTCGTACGTGTAGAATTGATGAAGTTTAGGTAGGATTCGAACTCGTTGGGATTGAAAAATTGATGTAGTGGAGTATTTTGAATCATTGCCTCGTGGGCAAACTGTTTGGGAACTGCGCAATTTGACTGAACTTGGCTCTGGGAGAAAATTCCACTCCTATGTTCGTAGGGAATACTGCGCACAGGTGTCCAGTCTTGCCCTCCTCTCTTGTTGGTTGTATATTGTGGTATTAACAAGTTTCAGATCTGGCTACATTAGTATCGACCAATACCGCAAACTTCCAGATAGCTTTGTAGCTAGTGCGTTTTGGGAGTTTTCTATGAATGATTGTAGCAATTGATAGTATTCCAATTTGTCATTTATTTCCCTCTCCCTGGCTCTGCATCATATATTACATGAATGATCACTGAATACTATTGTGATCAACGCCTTAACAACCAACACGAGGAGAATTTACAAGCCGCTTTCGAGCCATACATTAGAGAGGCTTCGTGCTAGAAAAAAAGTACATGTAGCTAATCAATATTCCTACTGCTTGTGGGTATCTCCTACTAGGACGCGACAACTAAGCTGCCCCAATAGAATTTATCAACCATAGCATAAAGTCCAAGGTGCCTTGACTGTGCTGGTATCATTAGGGATTGGCTAGATTTCTCTCATAACGAAGAGCGTCACTTATGCTTCCATGAGAATGGTGAGACTTGTCGTTCATTCTCAACTTACCCTACGTCTCGAGATACTTGGTAACAATACTAGCCAACGAGCCGACCTTAAACGCAGCAATGAACGGCTCAAGATCGTCATGGATGAAATTTAAAGCTACCCAAACTCTAGTGTCTTCGAGTGTCTTTCCACGACGCCTATACAAAAGCAAAAATAACGGGTTTCAACAAATTAGTTACTGCAACCAAAGTATGAAACATCAGAGGAAGTGAACAAGCCCGTGGTGTGAATTAACCGAGCTATGATGCTCTTGAGACAATATGAAGCCGTACGGAGAGACGAAGTCTCGTGGGCAATTGCTATTAACCTTGGCTATCTAGCATTCCTTTGCTGTCTCAAATTAATGTGATGTAGTGGGCATTAATATTTTAATGCAAGGTAATCTCTCAACGACACCCTATTCATCATCTACCAGGTCACTATAGCCAAAGTATGGTTTAAAATTGATACGTGCTAGGAGAGGCTACTGGAGGATCCGAGCGAGTCGAAAGCACTGGTTTCGACTAGATAATAGCCAACAAGATAGAGGGTCTCATTATCATTATAAACACTGATCGAGACGTACACTTATGGGTAGGTTTTTATTGCGTATCTCGCCGTTAAATCTAGGGAAGCAACGATAATGGTGTCATTTATCTATCACAGACAATATTCCGTATTCTGAGCGCTGAATCAGTTCGGACCGAACCGAAAGGATATGGATCGAAACAGTTTTACTTGGAATGGACCGAGACTACAGAATAGACTTTCTACATACGCTCTGGGTTTGAATTATAAGATAAAAAGCTGGCCTACGTGTACTTTGCAAGAACAACCATGTATACATTCATCAATAACTTTCGCTCCAAGAAACGCTTCCTAATCATACATGGAAGACGAGTACTCTTGCATCTGGCTTCTAGAATATGATTAAAACTACTAGTCAACTGTCGAAACCATAGGGAACTAAATAGAAAGACCCGGAATGCAATGTGAAATAATGCCAGTGGAACAAAATCGCACAGAGCTAAATTTAGAGAATTAGATAAGGGTTCTATTTAGGCTCGAAACTCTGGCATTGTGTGATTCTACCTACAGGCCGAATCGCAATATTCGGATATGGCGATTAGGTCAAGTTATAAAAACAAAGCACTACAAAGGTAGTAATCCAATAAACGACTCGAGATAACTGGGGGGAATTTGCAATAAATAACAGTAGGATACTACTGAGCAGGAATTTTCTGGTGAATCATTTTTGGGAAACCCCCAATTAGAATGGAAAAGAAAAGATGTTTTTAAAACGTTCGTGCTACATAGTTGTAAACTCAAATGGGCTGTACGCGGTGTCCTCCACGAACCTGGGGGGGATTTACTTCCGAAGTCAAGTTCTGTTAAATTTCGCAAAAACGGGCAAGTTGGCCCACGAGGTAAGGATTGAATAATCAATACCAAATCTAATTTCTCCCACTTAACGAAATCGATCCACGCCACAAACTCGTCAAGCTTACGGGTACGACCAAGTACATCCTCATTCCAATGATCACACCTTTCATCGACTAAACTCCGGCCTAAGCTGGCCACTAAACACACGCCCTAGCCGACGCCCTAATCGATATTTATACTTGACGGAGGAAGCAAAGCGTGGCGCACAAATCTGGGAGATAGTTCTTGTTGATAAACGTAAAAGAATCTGGACCAGATCACAATATGATACAGAGGAAGGATTCAATTTCGACGGCCGTGAAAATTTGAATTTTAGCAAGGAGTTTTACGAATTGGACTTTGTGCGCGCCAAGACTTCGTTTGCGAGAGTGCAGTTGACACTATAAAAACAAGCAAACGATGGAAAGTGCTGTGGTCCGTCTCCTGGTGGTGTTCTCCGGTATAATCTGAGTAGCCTGGGCACCTACTCCACTTGTGAAGGAGACGCCTCAGACCATATTTCGCACGGAGTTAAATCAGTAGATATTGGAGGCAATTCTGGATAACTCAGGGGGTTTGAGAAGTTTTCCTGGGTGGGTATTTACGGGCGAGGGCTGACTTGGGGTGAAGAAAAAGCCACCATAAGTTGGCACTGGTACTTGCAAATGAAATCTAAGGCATGAATACTCTTCCCTTACATTGAGTCATCCTTTTTTTACGCTTTCTCTTATATTTTGTCATAGCTAGATAGCTGCATACGCAATTAAAATCTGATGCAAAAGATAAAATGCTAAAGAAGATTGAAGACAATAGTCTGGCGTAATCTCCAAAATGCCGAGGAAAACAAGCCACAGAAGATGTTGGGAAAGCTTTAATTACGATTTACTACTTCCCGCAGCCCCTGGGTAGATTCCCGCCAATTTTCTGGTACAAAATATCTCGAGGAAATTGACCAAATCTCCAGATAATAACCAAAAGTGTCATGGGAAATTTGCTGGTATAATAAAGCTCCGGACACAGACGAAATATCATGATGGGCTTAAAGCTATGGAGTAAGATTAGATGCCAAAAGTTTGCAGTCTTTTTCAATACCCACTTTACGGATTGGTTCCACCCAAGTGAGTTTGAGGAGTCTATCTCCGTCTATAGTTGGTCACGGGCACCGAGATATGTCGCGCCAAAGATGTAGAGACCAATTGCACTTCCGACAGTAAATACACGCAATGGGAGGTAAAGGTGATAAACCAGTGGCATACCACCTGTCATGGATCAGGTATAAAAGCAATGGGCATTTGTATAGAAGATGGTAGTTTATATTTCAACTAATAGTGAGCTATCTAGGGAGTCGGACATGTATTTATACATTCCTTTCCGGGTGACTATTCTTAACACTTGTCAGTGGTGTCCCCTACGAACCTCCAGCTCTCACTGTATAGTCTGCAGAGCCGAGATTGAGTAACAAAGTCCTCACCTCGACGAGGATTCCCAATCGCTTGCGCGGTCTGTATCGTCTTCATCTCTCAACACATTCCCCTATCACCATTATCATGAAGCTAACCACGATCAGATCAGATGGTAGGGTCGAAGCCCTACTCATCACCAACCCTTGATCATGGAGGAATAGCTATCTGATGAGGTTCCGGAGCGTACCCAGCACCCGATACGGAGATAGTGGATTGGATCAAGTCGGCCTCGATCGTTACAAAGAAGGGAGATATAGATGAACATGCGCACCTCATATGGTCCCGGTGTCTAGGCCTCGCCTGGCTGGACTGCAGGTTTCTTGAGACTTTTTCCCGCACACGCAGTTTCCATTGCTACCATTTTTATTTTTTTGGGTAGAAGGTTCCGTGAAAAAGGTGGCCGAATCCCACGGGTAAAAACTAAGCTGAATGGCTGTCAATCATAGGCAATATATCAAAGATCTTTCAACAGAAGAGGATAGGAGCACCGCACAAAGTGTAATCTAGGCCAAATAAGAGCCCAATGTGCTAGATAGTCATAGACTCAAGTAGCACAGTAAACACACACATTATTACATTCTTTTTCATACTATCCTCGGCTTTCATCCTGTGAATAATCATGGCTTACTGACTTAGATCCTTCTAGTAACTTCTCGTCTCGTCCCTGGAAGGATCTTTCTTCATTGCTAGAAGATTACCACTCTTTCTAGGTGAAGCTCGGTCATCTCTGCTCTAGTCACGAATGTTCCACCAGAAAGATATGCCAGGTAAGCATATCTAAGAATCTACAAGAATATTCCTGATCATACCTCACAGGAGCCAAGAACTGTCTGCGCTAGCCAGCCTAGACTACAGGCATTACCCGGTTTACTAACCGCCACACCACCTCAGCCAGTGGAGGACGAAGGCTGAACACCTATCAGTGGTGTCCTCTATGAACCTGGGAGTGAAATTTTCTTCCAGAGCCGAGATTCAGTCACGAAAAAGGGTGAATTTGAGAGTTTTCGTCGAGTTGGCGATCGGGAGGAGTGCTGTTGGCTCATTTTTGGTCGAGAATCCGACTTGCAGCGATTTCACGACGGCACAACTCAACGAAATAAACCATCTACACCCCAGATACGAACCGCAGACAGGCTATAACCTATCTGATGTTCGTATTACAAAAATTTACACCTTCAACACCTTCAACATCTTATTTTCTATTTCTCTGGAAAATCACTCCTAGCCAAACTCATCTCGCGGCCCTCTCAACAATCATCTTACCACCCACCTAAGCAATCTCATACCTCCAAAAGCTAAATCGCCAACTAAGAAGCAAGAGGATTTCCGACCCTCCGCAACTGCCATTCGCTGTGAAGGTACGGTCGAAATACCGGCCTCAGATGCGTCCTCACCTCGGCCAAAGGCACCAATAACTCGACCTACGACGAACCGCTATCGATAAAATACGTACGACATTTCGTCGGCACACTAACCAGAGCGTTCGACAAAGGCTGGGGCACCGGTGCCTCGGTCTTGAGCTCTCAGTCGCGTTTTCGACCTTCACACTTAGGGGTACGGCAGCGACGGGGCAAGGCCGGAGTGGTGGACATTCTACAAAGTTTCTGGGATGACGAGATCGGCTGAAGCATAGAGGGATGCTGTATGAAGGAACTAAAAGGGGATAAAAACTGAGGAGGCCTTGGTGGGCGACTGGATGAGGCTTCCAGTGAAGAAAACGACCTCTGGATGAGATGAGGAGATGCTGAGGTGAGCCAAAGCTGGGAATGAAGCGAAGGGAATAGTTACAGATAGCGAAGGTTTCAAGGGCTCAGGCGCGTGGTGGCCGAGGCTGAGGAGGAATTTACGCTTCGGCGCGCCAAAAGAGGGTTCTCTGGACGGTTGGGCTTGACATGATTCAACACATGGGTGAAGTATGAGATGGTCCGGTCATTCAGGTGGGACGAGGTAGATTTACACACTGGTAGTTAACCTGATTCAGCCCGGTCCCACCCGTTCTTAAGCTCCAGTAGGAGTTCAACGGGAATCACTTTACCTAGCACGTAAATGAACAAGACAAGACAAGACCTCAGCCCAGTGATGTCAGGGGCTCGGGAAAATGCATCCCATCAACTGTTGCCACACAAACAGTGATGGTAAGTTCTTCCGAAGCGGATCAGGATCAACAAAGAGTATCTTCGGGGAGAGAGAACGACTTCTCTATTGTAAGTACCCTTAAAAAATAGATAACTACGAGTGTGGAAACATTTCAATTCTACTCTCTATTACTGGCACTGTTTCTTTTCTACTAGTACAACCCTTTCAATACTTAACGAGAATTATCTCGACACGTAGACTTGAAGATGACATGGATTTTCTAGTCTGGTCAGAGTCAAGCGACGAAAAACATTGATGATCACAGATAACATATTTTCGCGGACCAAGGGCCTATTCGGAAGTGATAGGAACTATTTTCAGGGTTTTCTGTATTATTCTGCTCTCTCATACTCTATATTATTCTATTCTATATGAGGGTATATTGGACAGTTTGAGAAGAAGGGAGAGGAATGTATGATGAGCGCTTTGAGTATGACTGGTTCGGTTGATTATAGTCTTGTACTATAGGAATCTTTTCGATAATCTTGAATATCCTAGCATCTTGACCTCTTGAACTGTCAAACTACAGAGCCTCCGACATCCCCTATTATTGGCACACGAGATCTGCGAGCATTTGGCAAACACTTATGGAGTAAGATTCACGCCCGGGAAGTTTTAGCTAATGCACTTCTGACTGGCTAGTAAGAGATGAAAACTCTGAGCGATAATTAGAATCCAAGGCTAAACAATAGCACTGCAGCCCTGAGCTAGCAAGGACGAATTCTCCACGTCCAGCGGTGTCGGCATAAAGGCCCATTATATCCCACATATCCGGGGTATACGAGAAGAACAGCATGCGAATCGAAGTCTGAAGCAAACATAAGCATGACTAATGCCGACAAAGACGAATTCTTTACCTTCCAGTGTTGCCGGTGTAATCGCTCAGTATGCTCTGAATATCTGGGATAGCCAAGAAGAATCGCATCCGAATCGGAGTCGAAAGCAACCTCAAGCACATCTCCATTTGACGACTTCTCGACAATGCATCTCTTACCATACTCATCTGAGTCCTCAACCTCGATCAAAACCACATATTATCTCGCCTCAACGACCAATAAAGAAGTTTCTCCAATTGCATACAGGAGCTTGCCTCATTAATTTCCAGCCATCTCTCACTACGAATTTACGCCGCTACGTATATCCGCAAGGAGGAAATCAAGTCGAAAAACACAAAGCCTGTGTCTTGGCTTGTGGGGGACTGTTGCTATAATCGGACAAATAACTTGAGGAGAACAGACGCCTGAGATGTGGAGCTAGAGGGGGAACAAGTCTCTGAAGGACATGCTAGGACTGACATTTTCGAGGAGTTTTCAACTTCGGACTTTTTCTCGGCGCCAAGACCGAGATCTCGGCCTGTTAGCCAGGACGGCCTCTATCATCGATAAGTCAACGGCACACTCCAGCGCCCTGGACGGCACAAAAGAAGTTAGGCTAAGCTACCATACAGCAATCACGCCTTGTCAAGACTTTTCTGAGATTTCAGCACGACCTTCGGGAAAGAATTTGAAGGAGGCTAGAAAGGCAGAGTGTGAATTTCCCGAGGTACCCACAAGTCTGCAGCGCCCAGCTAGCCGGCCTCTTCGAACGCTTCAGAAGGGGCAATATGTCTTCGGATTTATTCCTAATGTCGGTATTAGAAGAGCCCCGTACCCAGTGGTTTTTGCGATTTTTCCCGGCTGCCACACACCCGCAAATGGCCATCATTTCGTTGGCTGGAGAGGGGAGATAATGAAGGGCAAGGGCTCCTCTTAGTGTATGATCGAATGAGGACTTGTGAGGGGTGGTAATGTTTGAGGGGAGCTGTATGGGAGGCATAGGAGGGGATATACTACTGGTATAGGTACCCTTGGCCTGTAGGCAGAGAGGACCTGCATGTCCTACATAGTCATAGACTCAGACAGGACAATAAAATAAAATAAAATAAGCATGACTAAATCGGCCACTTCTCATAATTTCGCTCCTACCAACCTCAAACGAAGCCTCCAGTTCAATTTTACCACATATCACCTTGCCTCATTGACCGATAAAGGTATTACTCCAATTGCAAACGTGGACTTGCCTCACCAATTACCGGCTATCTCCTACAACAAAATGACAGTGCTAAACATATCTGCAAGGTTAAAATTAGCCCAAAATCAACATGGCTCTAGTTTTGGCTCGTGAGATGCCCTTGCTCTCATGTCGCTTTACAATTTTTAGGGGGTTTCGATCTTGAGATGTTTGTAGATACCGAGGCCCAAATTTCGGAAAGTCCTATTGACACTTTAAAACCAGGGTCCACTAAGTTTGCTTGGGTGGATGGAGGCATGAGAAACTGACTCTAATCACAACGGCCACGGCTGGGGCAGTTAAAGGTGTTGACATAGAAATGAATCTCTCGGTCGATGATACGGATGAACTTGGGCGAGGCGCTGAATAATAGACGTATAAGGTGTGTTTCATTACTTTTTCCCAGCTCATGATGATTTGGTCATCTTAATGGTTGTCGGGATCTCTTGGGACTCGGTTACTTAACTTAATAAGGTAGGCGTAAAATCTTGGAGACTTGATGGTAAATCTTTTGGATGGACGTGAGACATATTATCACAGATGGGCTAGACGATGCTTAAGTTAAATTGAAGCTTGATAAGGTTAACTATTAAATTTATTGGGGAGGAGTAGGTTTACATTAGAGAGCATTATTAGCGTGCCAAGCCTTCGAATCTGAGAGAGCAGGCAAGACTGTAAACATGGCCACATCTGGATGTTGCAGTAGCACAATATCGGGGTCGATCTCTCTTGTAGGTTCTGGATAACTATTACAACTGTTCCACTAGAGACTTGAGTTGGTTTGCTGAACCCAGCGGGACTTGATCGCGCTTCTCTTTTTTTTTGCATCAGATTTGAATTGCGTATGCAGCTATCTAGCTATGACACAATATCAAAGAAAAGTACAGAATAGATGATTCAATTTAAAAGGAGAGCACTCATGCCTCAGATTTCATTTGCAAGTACCACTGCGAAGTTATGGCGGCTTTTTCTTCACCCCGAGTCAACCCTCATCTATGAATACCCACCCAGGGGAACGTCTCAAAAACCCTGAGTTATCCAGACATGCCTCTATCATCATTCAACTTCTCTCCGCGCGAAATATGGTCTGAGGCGTCTCCTTCCCAAGTGGAGTAGGTGCCCAAGCTACTCAGACTATACCGGAGAACATCACCAGGAGGCGGACCACAACACCTTCCATCGTCGACTTGTGTTTATAGTGTCAGCTGCACTCTCGCAACCGAAGTCTTGGCGCGCACAAAGCCCAATTCGTAAAACTCTTGCCAAAATTCGATATTTCACGCCCGTCGAAAACGTAACTCTCTTCTGCATCATCTTATAAACTTGTCCTGATCCCTCTCACGTCCATCTCAAAGAGCTATCTCCCAGATTTGTGCTCCACACTTTGCTTACTCCGTCGGGTATAAATATCGGCGTGGGCGTGTATTTGGTGACCGGCTGAGGCCAGAGAAAGTCGACGAGAGGTGTGATCATTGGAATAAAGATGTACTAGGTCGTACTTGTAAACTCGATGAGGCTTAGGTAGGAATCGGACTCTTTGGGAGTGAAAGATTGGTATGGTGGAGTAATATGAATTTTTGCCTCGTGGGCCAACTTCTTTGATATTGCGAAATTTGACTGAACTTGGCTCTGGGAGAATATTTCACTCCCAGGTTCGTAGAGGACATCGCGTACAGGTGTTCAGTCTTGCCCTCCGATCGCACTTCTCGATGTGCTGGCGTTCGTGGAAAACGAAGAAATGCTTGGGTAGGTTAGGTTTTCAGCCTTCCATTTTGCCGATGCTCGCGGACAAGAGTCAACCGTTTTCAGTGAACGAGCATACCTCATGGTGGTGTGGGCAAGTGAAAACCTGAATATGAGTGTCGCTAAGGTCAGAGGTGTCATCCGACATGCAATACTACATGGAATACTACATAGATCAAATGCCAAGGCTTGATAGCTTTCACACAACTATCTGTTTGAAACGAATAGAGGCTTGTGTCTAGAATTGTACATTCTGTCTGTTGAGTGTTGAAGCAATTATTACATGTCAAGATATGGGGTATAATATATCATAAACAATCGATCAGATAAGATGGGCTCGTGGTTTAGTGGTATAATACTCCCTTAGCAGCATGGTGACTGGGAGTGGTCCGGGGTTCGATTCCCCGCGAGTCCAAATACTTACACCTTTTGCCGACCAACGGACCCCGATTCACGTTTTCTTTACCGACCTCTTAACCACAAAACTCTTGCAAGACAGTTAAAAATAGGCTAACAAACATCTGTGCGACTACAGGGGGATTCTTGACTATTCTCACGCAATACATAATTTTCCAGTTTTGCATTTTCGAGTTAGCGTCTAAATCGAGTCCCTCATAAAGTTATTTCTAGCCCTATGACTATCATCTGGGAAAAAATTCTATGAGACAACTATGAGTGGCCCCCTACGAACCTCTAGCTCTCACTGTAGAGTCTGCTGCTTCGAGAGTGAGAAGCACCTCCGTCCTCACTTCGATAAGCGTTCCCAATGGCTTTCGTGGTCTGTATCGTCTTTATCCCTCGCCACAATCGCCTATCACCATTATCATGAAGCTAACCACGATCAGATCAGATGGTAGGGTCGGAGCCCTACTCATCACCAATCCTTGATCATGGAGGAATAGCTATCTGATGAGGTTCCGGAGCGTACCCAGCACCCGATACGGAGATGGCGGATTGGATCAAGTCGGCCTCGATCGTTACAAAGAAGAGAGAGATAGATGGATGTGCGCACCTCATGTGGTCCCGGTGTCTAGGCCTCGCCTGGCTGGGGCTGCAGACTTTTTGAGACTTTTTCCCGCGCACGTAGTTTCCATTGCTACTATTTTTTTTGGTTTTTTTGTGTAGAAGGTTCCGTAGAAAAAGTGGCCGAATTCCCCGGTAAACACTGAGCTGAATGGCTCTTCATTGTGTGCAATATTTCAATGATCTTAGAAGTAACAAAAGAGGCAAGGAGCACTGTACAAGGTACAAGGTACGGCCTGGGCTAGAGAGGAGCCTAATGTGCTAGATATTCTTTGACTCAAGTAGCACAATAAAGCCAGCCCAATCTTTAACTCACTGAGACGAGGATTGTCGATTGACCTAATGACCTAATGACCTAATGACTTGATGATCGTTCATCTATTACCTTGGAAATAATGACTAGCTGCATTGATGAGTAAGGAGTTACCAGCTTAGGTATGACACTTTGAAAGAGGGATTACTTCTGTCTAAACGTGTTTCTTAGAGGTAGAAAAGGGATCAGGATATATGTTAACCATCAATCATTATAGATACTGTTACAATCTTGTGACATAAATATCATACGAGTATTCCAACAGGTATTAATCGTCCAAGATATGTCTGACGAAATCTATTGGTTTTGGGATCTCCGACGACCTTCTCATTTAGATAAGATGAGAAATTAAGTTGGAGTGCACGATAGTGTTGGGGAAACTGCAATTTTATGTAAATGGAGAGGTTTCTCACTGCAAAGATAGAATGAAGGAATAAAAGTTTATTCATGACGGGCACAAGCCCTGCACTCAAAGAGCATGACACGGGGAAGACTAGCTTCTCCGGCAACTATAGACGTCGATAACTCAGTTTGACATTTGAACTACTCATGTAGTGGTTGCATTCGCTGATACCACTTAACACCTTGGTGCTAGGGACTTTCACCCATCCCTCAATCGTTAATATCCGCCAAAGTGGAAACAGGAAAAACCTCTGGCTACCATAACATGCCTTTTTCATCTTGTATATAGCCGCCGCGCGAGATATGGCCTCGCAGTCCTCCCTTTCTCGAGCGAGGTAGGTGTCTAGGCTACCCAGACTTTAATTCGGGGAGATGACGACCAGGAGGCGGACCAAAGCACCTTCCATCGTTGCCTATTTTTAGAGTGGCGGTTGCACTATCCAAAATTGTTGCTTCTGCACTCACAGACAATCTTAAGTCGAAAATACTCGAAAAACGTGCGTTCCAGCATGCCCATTTGTGACCTTTCCAATCGTTTGTCCTACGTACCAGCTGCCTGTCCTCCCTCAAGATGTGAAGCCCCATTAGAGTAACGGTCCTCCACAGACCAAGACTCGAGCCTTGTAGATTATGACTTAATTTCCTCCTCGGGGGTATACATAGCATCGTAATTTTGTAGTGGAAGATGGCCAATTTTTTATGAGGCAGATGCCCGATTGCAATTGGAGTAACGCCATTATCGGTATTTGAGGCGAGGTGGTGTAGTAATCTTGAGGTGGAGGACTCGCGTGAAAATGATAGGTCCGACTTTGACGAGAAGTCGTCAAATGGAGATACGCTTGAGGTTGCTTTAGACTTAGATTCGGATGCGATCCTTCTTGGCTATCCATGATGCGTAGAGCATACTGAGCGATTACACCGGCACCACTGGAAGGTGAAGAGTTCATCTTTGCTAGCGCTGCACAGATAGAGATAACGAGTACTTTGATTACAATTGGTTATCCATCGACCGCCAGTAATCTTCATTATAGAGTAAACCAATTCTTCACATCTCTAAATCGTCTTCAAGGCTAGCATGTAATTCTTCCAGTCTTCCAAATTAAATCAAAAGGGCTGGACATCAGCGCTCTGAATCCCTAAGAGCAAGCTTAAGGAGCGGTGGTGTAACGGCTATAAAGCCGGTGTTTCCTGTAGCCAGTACTGGCAAGTACTGGCGTACAACCACCGGGGAACGGGCAGGCGCAAAAGCCACGTAAAAGATACTAGAATCTCCTAAGAAGGGACTAGAAAAGTCTCCATGTGAGTAAGACTGATACTGAACCTTGAAGAAGCTGCTAGAAATGATACCCTTAGAGTAGCAACTGGAATCATGTAGAAATGAGCTGACCATGGATGGAAGAACTTAGAATGTAATAAATCTGTATATACACCTGGATTATTATGTAGAACTTAGGTCTTCATAGTTGAATTATAAAATACCATCATCCATACAAATGCTCCTTGCTTTCTATAGTTGATCTGTCACAGTTGGACGCCCCCAAGCTCTAAGTGATGTATTACACTAAACCGAAATGAAGACCGACTATTTTGGAGATCTAACAACTAGTCTTTTGCTCTCAGTAGAGATTGGGAAAATCTATCATAAGGGAGATGTGAGGATTGAAAGAGTGCGTGAGAAGTACTTGGGTTATTCCCGCTTTCGGGGCTATTTTGGTTTTCGGGTCTGAACTGCTACACTGTTCTTGGTAATCCTTGCTGCTGGAATGAGTAGGGCTATTATGTAGTGATTCCTGCCAGCTCCATCAGTCTTTTGCCCATAGTGGACTTTGGGTTTTTAGCTTGGGACCTTGATAATCCAAAAAATTGAGATCGATATCGGATAGCTAGTATGGAGATTAAAAGTGTGATCAAAGAGAGAGTGAACAATGATATGTGGAAAGATATATTATTTTATTGAAGGATATTATACATGTCAAGATATTTATGGGAAAGTTTGATTAAATGTCTGAAAGAGTCGGGGGCGGCGTTGTATGCAAACTGGTTTTTTTGTTCATCAACGTGCTAGGTATAGTGATTCCCGTTGCACTCCTACTGGAGCTCAAGCACGGGCGGGACCGGGCCGGATCAGGTTAACTACCGTGGAGTACAGATAAATCTCGTCCCACCTAAATGACCGGGCCACCTAAGACTTCACCCATGTGTTGAATCATGTCAAGCCCAATCGTCCAGAGAACCCTCTTTTGGCGCGCCGAAGCGCAAATTCCTCCTCAGCCTCGGCCACTACGCGCCCGAGCCTTTGACATCATTATTGACGCCGAAATATAAATGCCATCCAAGATCTCATCGTTGCTCTAGCCTTGCACCTTCATATCGTACCGTCGGGTTGTTGTCGTCATCGGGGATTTGTGCGATTCCCTCAATGTATCTTATCTTTTCTTCCTACTCTGTACACGTCCTGTTTCCATCATGACTTTCCTCATTGGGGCGTGTGTAAATAGGTGATATTCCGAGTGTGGAGGTGGGTCGCAGGTGTAGAATCGGCTGAGAAATGGATCGTCGCAAATATATATAAGGAGTTTGAGAGATGTCGGGTGTTTTAACACGATTCCTAGACAGACCTAAATCCATTCGTTACTCGTATTTTGATGGTGATAAGTTTTTGTTCAACTTTGTTCTGGCTGTGAAATCTCTGCCGACTGATTTTTCGACCAAAATATCGAGTGCAACTCCTTCAAGTCGAAAATCCATCAAATAAATCTATCCCACCCTTTTTCGTGACTGAATCTCGGTTCTGGGAGAATATTTCACTCCCAGGTTCGTAGAGGGCACTACTGACAGGTGTTTAGCCTTCGCCCTCCTGTATGCAAACCGTGACGCCTAGTAAGCCGATTGATTCCCTGTAGCCTAGGCTATTCAGCACAGACATATTCATAGTATCAGCGCTAAGTTACGCTCATATTGAAAGTCTGGAACTCCCCATGTTTAACCGTGATTGGTAACTAGCCCACGCCTGAATAATACGAGCACGACTGGAGGACATCTACTGTGACGCTCAATGTGAGTCCAAAAGTCTATAATATATTGTAAGATACCTATTTTTTATCTTCCATTTCTAGCTAGAATATCTATTTATATTCCCTAATAGGAAATCTCCCGGAATTTTGGTTTAGCTGGCAGGGTCTTGCCTCTAAGACTTTTTAGTCATGCCCTGGGCGATATCGTCATCAGTTGGTTGTATATAGTCGAGAACGCTTGGTTGTCTAAACTTTTTCAAAGGCAATACTCGGGTAATCCTTGTTAAAAACACGGGGCATCTCTTCTTGCCACATACCAACGTCTTGCCAATCCGTACAGCTGAAGAACTCCCTTATATCAAAGTTGAAGTATATGTATTCATTATCCAAATTTTTCCTGTTTACAGATTTTGAATTAGTTGCCGGTGGAGCGTAGCTTGATTTGATGGGGCTACAATCTTTTGCCTATTTTTTTCCGAGTGCTGTGCTGTCTTAATTTACTATCAGGCCCTAACACTTAGTAGACCGTATAGCACAGATACTGTAACCTTATATACGGGATGGACGTCATGGAGAAGGAATTCATTTACAATAGTAGTGTTGTCACAGACAGGATGATGCCGGAAGTCTTGTCACTCCTATAATACTTCTAGCACCCTTATTGTACATTTATAACTCACCACGTTGTTATCTCTCCAGGCTTAGAGGGTTCAACTCTTATGACTTTATCACAGTTCAACAAACATAGAGGGTCTAAGGCAAGTTTGAGCTAAATAGATTAGCATGTGTCTCGAGGTTGTATGTATAATAAACTGACCTTGCGCATAGTATCCACAGTTGTTTCACCAAGTTCGTGGTTTAGATGATCTCTCTTTACCAGCCCAACACCATGCTCTCCGCTAGCCGTTCCCTCCATTTCAATAGCTCTCTTTACCATACGGTGGACAACTTCTTCCGCCTTTGGGCGTTCCTGTTCGTTGTAAAGAAGAATGGCTATTCAGGTTAGTGAGTTAGACGTAAGGTCTAATAGAGCAAGCTCACTGTGAAAATTACCATCCCCCATATGACCAACGATTGAAGCGAATAATCCAGTTTTTTTAATATCCTCCTTAGTCTCTTCAATAATATCCGATAGCCTGCTAATAGGGACAGCTACATCTCCTGTCCATACGCAACCATTCTCTTGTTTTTGGCTGGCTATAGTGCTCCACAAAGCCTGCTTTCGGGCGCTCCAGAGTTCTACCTGTTCTTCTGTATTTTTCGCAAATTGAAAGTTATTACAACCGGAGGATTTTACAAGCTTCTTGATAATATCAATTTGTTCTTTGATGGTATTTGTTCTTCCGGCGAACTTGAAGAATAATGTTGGCGCTTCTGTCCAAAGTTTTTTGGTAGCGTTAGCGGCATTGACACAATGCATCTGATTTTCATCTAACAGCTCGATGGCAGCAACTGGAACTCCCGAGCGAATCACTATTGCGGCACAGTCGGTAGCTTGTCTGATACTATCGAATGAGCAAACAGCAACCGAAGTTGCATCAGGTTTTGTTGTGAGTTTAAGAGAAGCCTCGGTGACTAGACCAAGAGTTCCTTCGCTTCCAATAAATAGTTTGGTTAAATCATAACCTGCACTACTCTTCCTTGGCCTTTGTCTCGTTTTAATTATGGTTCCATCGGCAAGAACAATAGTCAATCCCAAAACCCACTCGCGCATAGTACCATAGTGATAAGCATTTGTCCCGCTACAGCCAGTCCCGATCATTCCGCCAATCATGGCGCCTGGTCCTGGGTCTGGGGGAAAGAAGAGATTCTCCTTCGATAATTCATCGTTTAGATACTCCCACTTGACTCCGGGCTGTACTACAACATCCATGTCTTCCTTGTTTAGCTTTAAGATTTTTCCCATTTTTTTAAAGTCAATGCAAATTCCACCTCGATTGGCTGTAAACTGTCCTTCTAGGCTGGTACCCCCGCTGAAAGCAGTCACAGGTATACATCTCTTGTGACAGATTTGCATAATAGCGCTAACCTCTTCCGTGGTTGAGGGGTATAAAATAAGGAATGGTTTGCCAGAGTCCTTTTCTTTGTGTAGACTCCATTGGTTTCCTAGATGCCCAGATATATCTTGTTCAGACGTGGAAACATTGTTGGTGCCGAGAAGCTCGACGAAATCCGTCCAGGATGCTTGAAGGTTTGAAGCAGTTGTGTTATGGGTGGGGGGTGTTGTGAGAGCAAGAGGAGTGGTTGAAGAGATAACTGACTTAGCCTTACCAGAGTTGCCTAGCCAGAAGCTGAACAATGCAACAGATATAATGACTGTTAGAAAATCAGTTACATGTTTGGGCTTTGAAAGGCGCTGCAGGCATACGTGCACTCGCCTCAAGATAATTCTTTTTAGGTCGAGCCTCTCTCTCATCCACGTACTTTTGCCGTTCTTGACGTTCTCGTGCTAGGCGTGTCGCAACACTTTCATAGACTTGGCCCCGGAAGGAGCGATCAGGTGTGTCAGTTGATATTAGCTTTGTCGAGAGAAATCGCGATTTTGTTGTATAATTTACGCCGCGTAGAGCGAGCTTCACACGTTGCATTATTCCGTCAATTAAGAATAAACGACATTAAATCGTTCATAGTCGCGAATTCATATCCTTCAAGAAAAGAAACTGGCGTCGGAACTAGTCGGTCAGTTAGCCCAGAAATAGACAGGCACAGGCACGGGCCGTGGCTCGGGATGGGAATTTATTCCGCGCCATCGTTGCAGTGTTTCAATTGGTCCCTTATGCGGTAAACGTACATATCACTAGGTTGAAGATCCAACGTATGTCTGGCGTATCATGTAAGAAATTAATGGGGAAATATTCTACCAGATCCAAATTCAGCCAAATTTCACAACACCGGCCAAGTTTGCACACGCGGCAACGATTCAATATTCCTCTTCACTGCTAACGGTCAGTCCTAATAAGATCAGTAATGACCAATGCTTTGTCAAGTCTTTAAGTACGATCTAGTGCATCCTGATTTCCATAAGTACACTTCACTTAGACTCAGTCCTTAGCCTCCGCTGGCTTCCAAATATACGACTAGGAAAATATGAGCTGAGATAGGCGACAAGCGTGATGCGCAATACTATCGGAGCAAATTTTCGGGATGGACGTGAGAGAGATGTGAATAGTCTATGAAGATGATTTCAGGGAAAGATCCAACAACAGTGGGAATGAAATTTCAAACTCTTTGCGCAAAAAGCATCCACAATAAAAGCTCTGTATATTAATCGTGGGATTTGCAAAGGATATCTATCTTCGCAACAAAAATGGATAGGAGCTCTGTAAAAAGTGTGGGTTGAATCAGAGGGGAGCCCTATATGCTAGGTAGTTATGGAATCAAGTAGCACAATAAAGACCAAGCGTAAAAAACATATTATCGCTAGCTTTTTCACCAAACCATATCAGCTCATGACCCTGACACAGTAGGCTGTCGCTCGAACACTTATCATGGCAGACACCTGTTACAATCTGGTGCAAAAGAACTGCTTTGTAAAAATTCATGGGACTGTGATTAGGATTCAAAACTAAATTTTACCACCTGCCCTCGATCAAGGAGGTCGTGGGATTCGTGAATGGAATATTGTCTGTGCTGGAAACACGGACGACTCTGGCACATAGTTAGAGCGTGCACTGATGGGAGGATGTGGAATTAGTCTCGAGATGGATTTTTCTCCCAGATGATAGTCATAGGGCTAGAAATAACTTTATGAGGGACTCGATTTAGACGCTAACTCGAAAATGCAAAACTGGAAAATTATGTATTGCGTGAGAATAGTCAAGAATCCCCCTGTAGTCGCACAGATGTTTGTTAGCCTATTTTTAACTGTCTTGCAAGAGTTTTGTGGTTAAGAGGTCGGTAAAGAAAACGTGAATCGGGGTCCGTTGGTCGGCAAAAGGTGTAAGTATTTGGACTCGCGGGGAATCGAACCCCGGACCACTCCCAGTCACCATGCTGCTAAGGGAGTATTATACCACTAAACCACGAGCCCATCTTATCTGATCGATTGTTTATGATATATTATACCCCATATCTTGACATGTAATAATTGCTTCAACACTCAACAGACAGAATGTACAATTCTAGACACAAGCCTCTATTCGTTTCAAACAGATAGTTGTGTGAAAGCTATCAAGCCTTGGCATTTGATCTATGTAGTATTCCATGTAGTATTGCATGTCGGATGACACCTCTGACCTTAGCGACACTCATATTCAGGTTTTCACTTGCCCACACCACCATGAGGTATGCTCGTTCACTGAAAACGGTTGACTCTTGTCCGCGAGCATCGGCAAAATGGAAGGCTGAAAACCTAACCTACCCAAGCATTTCTTCGTTTTCCACGAACGCCAGCACATCAGGAAGTGCGATCAAGTCCTACTAGGTTCAGCAAGCCATCTTATGTCTCAAATGGGACAGTTGTCCCAATATTGAAGAGTGTTTTCCACACTAATTAACAAGACCTTCACCATAGCGCCTATTTATTATTCTGCCTTAGAAATTTTGTCCCTCTAACTTATTATCCACGTAGCAGTTTCGCCGCTGTGCATACCCAGTGCTATGTCTATATGTTGCATGACTCCTTTGGCTAATTATCTTGTACTTGTGGTGGAGAAATTACTCTCGGCTGGCTTTAGTACTTCCGCGAGTATTCACACACTCGTGAGCGTGTACATGGAGGCCAGAGACAAAGTCGTGGAGAGGTTTGGTCATGGAAACGAGGATTTACTAGATCTAACTTGTAGACTTTTTTGAGACCAAGAATAAACGATACTTGGACTATGGAATTAATTTTAGGTCAAGTATTTATCTGGCTATTAGCAATGACCAGCTGCGTAGGAAATCTGCGCACAGCACTATGTTGAGGAAGATTTATATAGCGTGATATTGAATGGAATAAGACTTGTTAGCAGATGCATATTTGACCTTAGTCAGCTCTAATCAAACAGTCAAGTGACACATGAAGAGTAAGAAGTCAGCGATATGGGTCAGGGAATTGTGGAGGCATTTTAGATGATCCGAGCGCGTATGTTCATAGAAAAGGCGTTCCTTCAGTTAGCACAGAAAGAGAGAGAATCTTAGTGATCTAACTTCAATATGATATTGAGCTAACAAGTTTTACAGAATTGAATTTGTTGGAAAATACACTCTGTACGATATTATATGGTGAAATATGATGAAGTAAAGAAGACTTAATATTTTACAACTATGTGAACATTGGATTTATATACATCTAAGGGAGAAATTCCCGCTAGTCTCGTGTGCCTGTCAAACCTAGTGATGACCAGCCACCTCTCATCTACCATGATGAGCCAAGGTACACTGTAGTACGTAAATATCCAAAAGTATATGCGATAGTAGGCGCGATTAGCGTACTCGGGACATTTGTAGAGAGAGTCGATCTTGTCGGGAACCTGAGTCGAAACAGGTAATGGTTGAGTACTAAATTCGAGAGTCAGAATTTCCAACAGAATTTAAATCTCTTCTCAATCTGTGACTATGAAGGACCCCTTGAGCTATATAAATAGCCATAAATATTAACATAAAATTTGAGAATTGGTTTCTTAATTATTTACCAATAGATCCTGAGGATCACGAACAAGCCTGCCATCAGTCTCGCAGCATAAACTGCCAAGAGCTATCGGGAGTCCAAAACTGCTTATGACCTGTCAAAGAGTTGTTGATATATAATTCCAATTACAATTGGTAAGTGTGGCCGTCACATTATTGACTCTTTATGGATTTATATGCCATCTGTTCCCTCAAAAACAACATCATCGTTGACCGAAATGAGACTACAGTAAGATATCCAGGTCACGCACCGCATGGGTCCGAATTAGAACTATGAAACTAGAGCATGATTACAAACCTTGTCGTTATCTCTGGTCAGTGAAGTCGGTTAGATGTACAAGTACCTGCTGATAATAGCTTGCTAGTTCAATTAGTAAAATAATAGTTTCTTTCGGTAAGTCTTGAAGTACAAATGGTGTGTAGATATCTCGTAATTCATTTCCAGGCTCCCAAAGAACATTCTTTACCCATGATTCTTCTCCTTCGCGTCATATATCATATTCATTTTCTCCAGCTAACGCAGACCCCCTAAGATCTACTCTTGTGTAGGTTGCTCGTCCACCCACTTCCTCCAATCTTGCCAGTTCTCGAATGATAGGCTTGCCTTGGTACCCTGGAATCGAGTTACTGCTAGATTTTTAACGTCCCGCCAGTTGAGCCAATCACCATTCCATCCTGACTTTTGCATGCAGCTGACCACGCACTCTTCAGGGTCCCAGCCCTGTTCTACTGCGACATCAGGAAGATAACAAGCGTTCCACGTTGCACCGTCGGCCATAAATTGAACACGTATTCCGTGAATCCCGATCATCCAATCAAGCGGGTGCGAACATGGCTCAAAGTTGGTGAGAAGGGTAACGCATACAGAAATCATTTCGAGTTCGATTAGGGCGATGGGTGGGAAGCGTGGATCATGCAAAGCTGCTGTGAGGGCATAAGAAGGTAGGGAGACGGCGAGTGGAGCTGCCTCGAAAGTCCCGATACAGCCCCTTAGGGTGAGATCAGTAGAATCAACGTGTGAGATGGTGTTCCAGGTGACAAAGAGAGGTGCTTCGTCGTCTGCAGAGGACCGAGCATCAGCCGGTATGAGGTCCGGAGAAGTAGTGGCTAAGTAACTGGTCCACAACTTTTCGACTTCGCGGAGCGAAAGCGGACTCCGACCCTCTAGAGATGCTGCGAGAGTTTCGAAACAGCAGACAGCCTGTGCCATGTTTGCCATGATGAAAGTTGAAGATATGTTTGATGAGGTCTCCAAGTTGGCTGCGCAAGCAGTAGAGGTGACGGACAAGCTAGTTACCCCAGAGAGATCTGCAAATGGCGCAGCCGCTGTATTCACCAATCAAATCCTATCCTTTACAACCGACCACGAAAGGTAGGCTAGCAATAACGGCTCTGATAAGCTGCGTCCCGTGATGGCTTTAAATGTCACAGATGCGCTAGCCGGGATTCGAATGACTCGGGAAGCGCTAGAGAAGGGCTGAAGGAAGGAGAACAAGCAGCCTCGTTGATAAAGGTGAAGAATCCAGCGTCACTTGAGCTCGTGAACTAGTGTCGAACCCCCACTGTGTCAAATTTTGCGCATGATCGGCATCAATCGTCAGTTAGACGAAAAAGACCACAGGCAACGGATGAACGGCATTCCCAATTGTGCCATGACGTATTATAAAGGGTGGCAAGCCTTCTAAACAAGTATGACCGATGGGCCCAATCGATGCTGTAGATGATCTACTAGCCTTGGCCAACGTCGCTATTTAGAGTTAGGAATTGACAATATTTTCGTACTTACGCTGGTGCACATTTATAGGAGTTCATCATTTATTGTAAAGCTCGAACAAGCTTATCATGCGATAGTTGACAGCCTCGACAGATCAATCGCGAGAAGGATAGCAACAGCACTTATCCATGAAAATCTTGACAGTTTTGTCGTAGGGAGAATATGGTACCATGGTTATGAAGTTGTTGCGCCAGAAATGCAAGACACGAAGACCTGTACCAAATCAGCGGACCCTAGGATACACTAGCTTTCACCCAAGATTCTTTACATCTAGGATCTAATAACACCTATTCTTAAACTTGAGCCATTTTCACCCCCAGTCCCTCGGAATAATGATTGTAATCTGGGTTACGGCTACAAAGTTGACGCTGCTCAGAAAAAAAGATAATTTAACCTAGAATGTTAAGGTAGTGATGAGAAGGTATTTCATTATGCTCCAACGTAGGCTACCCACTGCAGGGCGAACAAAAGTCCATAAAAGCGGAATGATAGACCCAATTTCTACTTGAAAATATCAGAATTTGCATCACCCCCAAACATGCGACATTACCAACTCTGAGAACTTTCATTCCGCACAAGTTGCTTAGAAAACTCATATAAGCAAATTCACTTGATTTAAGGCTTGACCCCACGACGCACAATCTCTAGGTAGACTTCCATAAGATTCTACGACGACTTTTGGTTCATCAGATAGTACGAATTGAGAGAGAAGCATGAAGCAGGTTAAGGTGGTAGAAGGATTCTCTTCGACACACACAAGTCTGTCTCATGAAAATACCTAAAAGTTAGTTTTATCTTCGCATTCAGTCGTGATGTTGGTATAGGGTGAGGTTTAATTCCCAATGTTTCCTTCCAGTTTCTAAGCTGCTACATCCTCCCTTAGCCCTCGGTTGATTATATGAAGATAGATCACGTCTCAATAACGACCTAAATTGTGTCCTCAAATTACAAGATTTGTGCGTCCTGCTACACTGCTAGTGTCAATGAATAAACAACGAAGACTGTTTAGGTTGGTCCTAGAATCTAGCCTGTCTATGTTTTATAATGCTAACACGTTGATTGGTTGGTTTTTTGTGGTACTACTTGGTATGTGATTATCTAGCACATTGGGTTCTTCACTGGCCCAGGCCACACCTCGTACAATGCCCCTATTCTTTGTTATTACGAAAAATATCTCTGATGTGTAGCCCGCCGTGAATAGCCATTCAGCTCAGTGTTCACACGTGAAATTCAGTCACCTTGTCAGCGGAATGTTCTATCCAAAATAAAGATGGTTGCAATGGAAACTGCGTGCGCGCGAAAAAGTCTTGAAAACCCTGCAGCCGCAGCCAGCGAGACTAACTGGAGATCCTCATCATAGTCTGAACAGCATTGTTACCCAGTCTCAGCTCTACTGTTAGAGCTGAAGATTCGTAGGTGACGCCACTGACAGGTGCAGAGCTTCGTGCCCCACCAATCAATGTTTATACAATTTCCCAACAGTGACACGTAACCAGTGCCTTATTTCATGTCAGATGATTATTTAAACTTCGTTCGCGTTATCACAATGAAGTTTGTGCATTTCCGTAGATCACACGACCCTCGTCCGTGAGTAGTCACTAGACGGAAGTTTCAAAACCTTTGATTATCTAAGCATGCCATTATCATCCATACGCTTCAGCACCACGAGAAATCTATTCGACTTATACCGAATGCAAACTAACCATGTCCTATCTCTAAGGGGGGAGTGTGTCCAAGCTATTCGGAATCTACTTGGAAGACCTGCCAATTTGATGTTCCACTGTACCATCCAACTGGGACTGCGTTTATGTTAACGTCTCCAGTTTAGATTGCGAATAGTGTAGAATCCAATTCAAGTCCCTACTGAGTCTATGGCTATGAAGGACTTTAGATTACGAAGTTGTGGTGCGCAAAATGCTCTTCAATCAGATAATTCTTTCCAATTATCATAGCCTCCTATGCGTGACATTGTGTTAAACCTTAGTGCCATCGATCTATCTCTCCTAGTTTCTCTTTCGCCCTTCCTCATGACTTGTCTCCTGCAGTCACTATTACTGTCGTAAGCGCATACCTGGAGATCAGCCAAGGCTAGACATCAAATCGATAATAGGTGTAGTGACTGATGTGAGGGTATACTAGTTCATATTGTTACAATTGATAAGGCTTTCGTCAGAAATGATCTAGTCGGGAGTGTTAAATTGGTGTGACTGAGAGTCTTGAACCATTGCATCATTGGCCAACTTCCTCGGTATTGCCATGTTTGACCGAATTTGCTAAGCAAGAGTTTCACATTCCAAGTTTAATTGTGAGGAATGAATAGTTATCTCATTCATCGTCTTCCGATTTTGACTTGTGAGCTCCACGCTGTATGTGGGAGATAATGCCAGCTGGTGATTTGGCTTCAGCTCTGCAGACTGTAACTAGGGCCCTGTGCGTTAAACTCTACTAGCGGTATCAGTTGGATTAACTATTGTAAAAAGAAAAACGCAAATATACATAATAATTCACGATTCAGTTAGTTAGTCGACTGAATCACTGCCACTGATTAGTTTCTTTGCTCTCTTACTATTTTTCGGCCTAATCAACAAGGCAACTTATTCCAAAATTTATCAGTTATCGGTCTAGGATTCCGAGTTTCCGGCAAAGTCTAATCTGCGACCAAATCAAGGTTAGTGCGGCCAAATCACTCATCCTCTCCAGCCCGCTATAATAAACAAGCTTGCCGCCCCCTCCACGTCACTCCCAGCAACCAAATCTGTCGCCAAACTTTACGCCTTATATCCATATTATAACAGAATCCGTTTTCGTCATCGAAGCAGAATGCCTCCAAAAGTCGCAGCTAAACCCAGGTCTAAGCCTTCCGTTGACCATGTAACTTACCAAGGTACGCGATGAATATTACTTATATAGTGATCTAAATCATGAGCACATCATTGTTTTCGAATCCAAGAGAACAACCCTTTTTGGCAGAAGACTAAAGCTAACCTAAGAAATAAGATATGATTACCGATGCGATCATCACACTGAAAGAACGAAATGGCTCAAGGTAATACGAATTCTAGGTTAGGATTTCACTATTGAACAAATACTAACTTTCGAAGTCGCGTCGCCTTGAAGAAATATATAAAGGCGAACTACAAGAACGTAGTGGACGGAAAACTATTTGATTCACTTTTTAACCGGGCTCTTAAGTCTGGTGTAGAGAAAGGGCTATTCGCGCAGCCTAAAGGTAACACTCTCCAAAGCCTATCGTTCAATCTCCTTACAAATAATAGGCTCTTCTGGTGGGACAAAACTAGCCAAAAAGGAACCAAAGCCGGCCGCAGCTAAGGCGGTATCAAAGGCAGCAGACGCAAAGGCCACAGACAAAAAAGTTGTCGCCAAGAAATCTACTGCTACCAAGAAAGCTCCAGCTAAAAAGGCTGCTTCTGCCAAAGCCGACGCGGTTCCTAAACCCAAAGCTGTAGCTACCAAGGCCGCATCAAAGCCAAGAAGAGCTCCCGCCAAAGAAGCAGTAAGAATACCATCACCAGCGCCAACTAAACTAACAGTTCAAGGCTCCCGTAACACCCGAAAAAGCCGTCAGTAAAGTCAAGACAGGACGCGTTACTAAAGCTGCTCAAAAACCTCTTGCCAGAAAGGTACTACCTAAAAAGAAGCCTACGGCCAAGAAGCCCTTGCCAAAAAAGAGTGCTGCATGAATGGTGAGTTATGGGACTGGGAGGTTGGGTTGGATTGGAATAGGCGTCAGGGTTATGATTAGGTCTGCAACGAATGGGAGTCGGGTATGCTCTTTTTTTTTTACGAAGCCCTTGGATACCGTACGAATAAGAAGCTTGACATTAGCGTGCAACATTCGAGTCTCGTCAGTAGATGTGTAGGGACTTTACCAAAACTAATATAATTCATCTCAAACTTATAAAAAGAATAGTTCCTAAATTTCTTCATGATAATTACACAGTGACAAATAGGTCTTCACCTTTTCCCGAGTTATTCTAACAAATACAGTGTCACATTGATCGTAGACTTGTAGCGCTCAGGTTACTGGTAACACCGGTTCCGCGAATTTTCCAAGATTAGCAGGGATTAACTGCACTATCAAGTACTGATAAGCATCCCGGTAAAGCAGTATGGGTACAGCATTTTATCAGCACGGCCTAACGGGGCCCTGAGGAGCCCCTTTATCAGTCACCAAAGGACAATCCCCGCGAGTCTAGGCGCCTACCGGGTACTAGACTCTTCTCGCTCTTGATGCCACTAGCTTTGTTGCTACGGCTTCAGGGCAGACCACTGTTGGGTGGAGAGCAAACGTACATCGTTACTCGACCCACACCCACAGCGTTGCCTATGGCGAGGGACTAGCAAGCACATATCAAATCTACGCGTGTCAGGTGATCCTATGCGCAAGATTTAATCGATAGCAGAGGCTGACGGAGAAGGTTTTCAGTGCAGAAACGCCTTCCAGAACCGGGGCCGTAATTGATGTACCATTCACTTTTGTTTTCTCAAAATAAAGCTTGCGAAAGCCGTCACATACACCTACCTCGAAACTCTAAACACGCGATAGCCTCTATCAATGACCATGCAGGTGTTGCCCAGCCTCGGTATTTTCTGCCGACGCGGTTGGCTGCAAGTACAGCTTGAACACCATCTCGGCCACGCCGAGCAGGCGCACTGCGCTTCCCCCAGAGCCCACGCAGTTCGCTCCGTCAGCGAGGCAGTGGTGCGCTACTAGCTAAAGAAGGGCGATTTGAGTGCTCGCAGCCAGTTGGAGGCCTGGCCATCTGTATTATCGCCTACAGTTCATCCATTCTCAGCCGGTGACTGTATTGGACATGTGGGTCCCTCCTGCCAAAAGGCCAGGGTACTGATGACTCGGATAGTTTATACTCTCCTGCGCCTCCCTTGTATTCCCCGTCTAGTACTTCAAGCCTTAGAGTCTTCAATCAATATTACACTTGGAGAAAATTTTTAGCCTCTCACACTCCCTCCTCTCCGACCGGTGGAGCGGATATCCCTCTCGGGCGAAGGGTAATCACAAGTACACGAATCAGCCCGTGGGTTGCGGGGTCGCCTTGACACTAGCATCGGCGCTAAGTCCGAAGAGGTAGCTACCCCTCCAAAGCTTTCGGATAATCTAGCCAGCCGCTGCTAACCTGATCTTTGTGTATCAGATTTCGATTGCGTATGCACCTATCTAGGTATTACACAATATCAGAAAGAGAGTACAAGTAAGATGAGTCGCTCTAATCATAGGGCGTTCATGGCCCGGATTTCATTCGCAAGAACCACTGCGAATTTGTGTAGGCTTTTTCTTCATCCCAAGTTAGCCCTCATCCGTAAATACCCACCCAGGGAACGTCTCAAAACCCCCAAGTTACTCAGACATGCCTGCATAATCCACTAATTTTTCTCCGCGCGAAATGTGTTCTGAGGCGTCTCCTTCCCAATTAGAGAAGGTGCCCAGGCTACTCAAGCTATTCCGGAGAACACCACTAGGGGGGCGAACCACGATGTCTTCCGTCGTTGGATTGTGTTTATAGTGTAAGCTACATTCTGCAATCAAAGTACCACCACGCACACAGCCCAATTTGTAAAAATCCTAGCCAGCATTCCAAATTTCACGCCCGTCGAGAAAGTGTCCACCGTCTGTGTCATCTTGTAAACTTGTCCTGATTCCTCATATGTTTATCCCAAAGGACTGCCTCCTAGATTTGTACGCCACGCTTTATTTTCTCCAGCAGGTGTAAGTATCGGCTTTGGTGTGTATTTAGTGGCTAGTTAAGGCATGAGAATAGTCGACGAGAGGTGTGGTCATTGGAATGAGGATCTACTTGGTCATAACTATAAACCTGACGAGTTTATGGCGTGGATCGATTTCGTTAAGTGGGAGAAATTAGATTTGGTATTGATTATTCAATCATTACCTCATGGGCCAACTTGCCCGGTTTTGCGAAATTTGACTTAACTTAACTCCAGGAGTAAATCGCCCCCAGGTTCGTAGAGAACACTGCGCACAGGTATTCGGTCTCTACCATCTGCTGCTAACTTGTGTGTGGCTGGGGAAATACCTTTTCATCTTGCCAGCCACTTCTCCGCTCTTTGCCACGTACGCACCTCGACTTAAATCGGAGGTTGGGTTGAGGTTGGGATAATTGAGCTCATCAAGCTGGCCATATTTTTTGAAAGATGGAAACTAAAGATCTTGTCCTTTGTCTATCCTCTTTAGACAAATGAATGCGATAAATAACCTCATGACTAAGAGGCAATTGCTTTTTTCATGGGTCACGTTAAGTGCGAGAAAAGTCTTGGTCGAAAGTATGTGCTGCAATGGCATCATTGCTTAACTTGATGGTGCCGTCTAGCATGGTGAGATGTGGTAGATGCATTAAAATGGAAGAGCCTCCGTCCTGTGTCGGATTCGTACTCAGCCCTGCG
Organism: Blumeria graminis f. sp. triticale; assembly: GCA_905067625.1. Classification (NCBI taxonomy): domain Eukaryota; kingdom Fungi; phylum Ascomycota; class Leotiomycetes; order Helotiales; family Erysiphaceae; genus Blumeria; species Blumeria graminis. Next base: position 5,573,997 of record LR898472.1, on the reverse strand, counting down.
AATTGTCACTCCTCGTGCTTGATCGTGTTGGTTTTGTTCCATCACGTGATTTGGCCTGGCTGCGAGACAGTGGACTCCTCAGACCAGCCGCGATCAAACCTCTTCATCTGCCCGCTTCTTTTCTTGTTATCGTGCATAATTTTAGGCACAAATACAAAATATTGATCCTCTCACTTTTAAAAGGAGTCTTCAAGTGCCAACTTGAGGTCAATCGTATTACGGACTCCACAAAAGAACTGATGGTTCGTGGGGAACACCAAGTTCTAGTGTTCAGCCTTGACCCCCCGCTCATGTTATTACATTTCGTAGTCGATCGCTTTGACTGCGTAGGAGGTAACTCTATTCAATCTTCCGGCTAGATTCTGGTGTTATTCCCAAAAGTAACTATTCAGGATACATCGCTTCGATTTTTTTGAAAACTACTCCATGTCGTGCCAGCGCACACCACTGTAGCACGGAGGCCAAGTGCCGGCAAGCTCAAGTTTTAGAGGCTACCCGACGATTCAACGCCCCTAAAGAGTCCTAAATAAAAAGTGAAGCCCAGCCACTACTCAGCGCTTTAGTGGTTGAGAATATTTCGAGAGAATGACTGCCTCGTCCAATCCTCTATTCTCATCGCGTCCGAAACCTTCAGAACCCCGCGTCTATCCAAACTTTGCTCGCAGGCTTTGATATCTTCATCGGACTTACATACCCAGCAATCCATGAATAGTGTCTTCCGATAATTCCCCATCGACAACAGCTTTGGAAGATAGCGTCGTGGGTCGGTTGCTAGATTTTTCCGCATCAAAAGAGGGTTGAAAGTTTGTTGTATCAAGGTGAGTGCGGTATTCAACTCAGCTTAATATCGCCTTGAGTAATTGGTTACTTCGTCTATGATCTGCAAAGTCGAGAAATATCCGCAATCCAGGTGTCTCGACCGAAACCTGCCCAGCGTTGCTCCCTCTGACAAGACACCTATCCAGGAAAAAATCGTTCCATTGCTTGGGTCTGATCTTATCTTGGCTTTGCGAGAGTTTTGGAATTTTAGTTTCGTAGAGGATACCGCGGACAAGTATTCTGTCCTTGCCCTTCAAGCTGGGTTAGAAGATTGCACAAGCGACTTAATTGTCCGGGTGAGGATCCAATTTTGGTAATATGCAAGTTGATCACATGATTGATATACTAGCGAATCAATTAATCCAAATGGAACAAGCCCTTTCCAGTATGCCACTTCCATCGCACACAATTGCTGGCAAAGACAAATTCTTCACCTTCCATTGGCACCCGTGCAATCGCTTAGAATGCTTTGCATGTGGATCTCGGTTGATGGAAATACGACCGTGCACATCGTGTCCTATTGACTGGCTCACGTGGTGCGGGGGGAACATGTAAATAGTTGGTAATCCTGTGAGATAGACCAATCAGTCATGTATTTTTAGCCTCCAGTTTCTCTCACGCTTTATTGTCAATTAGTCGGTGCCATAAGACACCTACTAAGGATCATTTTCGATCATATTGTGCCCAACCAGAACCCATATGTACTTCTGGGATAACTAATACGATTCGCATGCGGATCGGAGTGAAAGGCAAACACAGGCACAACCATGGCTGACTACATCCGACTAATGTTGGTCCTTTCATTCACATACGAGCCCTCAAACCTCACACAACTACATATTAACTTGTCCTAGCGAAAGATGAAGAAGTCACTCCAATTGTAGACAGAAGCCTTCCCCATTAATTTCAAGCCACTTTCCACTACAAAATTACTAAGCTACGGATTCCCGCAAGGAGGAGAGAAAGTCTTGAGATGAAAAGCTGGGAGTTTGGCTCACGAGGGACTATTTCCCTAACGGAGCTTTACAAGTCGAGGGAGGATAGGAGGCTAGGACGTGGAATGAGCGAGAGAAGAGGTGACGAATGGGCATGATGGGACTGACATTCTTCGACCGTTTGCGACATTGGAATGCTTGTGCGTGCTACGACTACGGCTTGGACGAGTTAGCCAGGTGAAATTCTACTCTCGATAAGTCTACGGCACTTCTCAGTACCCTTGACGACACAGTGGAATTGGGATAAGCTACTAAGCAGTTAGTACACTTTGTTTCAAGCTTTTTCCGACATTTCAACACGACCTTCGGGAAAAAGTTGGAAGTTAGAAAGCCGCAGATTGTGAATTTTCCCGAGGTGCACATAAGTCTGCAGCTTCCATCTGGCCAGCCTCTTCGAGCGCTTTAGAAGGGTCACTATGTCTTCGGATTTAGTCTTAATGACGTTGTTTGAAGAGCCTCACACCCAGTGATCCTTGAGACTTTCTCTGGCCGCCATACACCCATAAACAGCGATTGTTACGTTAAATGGAGAGGGGAAATCATGAAGGGTAAACGGCTCCAAGTGTAAGATCGAATGAGGACTTTTGAGGGGTGCTATATGGGAGGCATAGGAAGAGACATTGTCGGTTTACAGGTGCGTGGCGTAAGTTGGAAAGGCTTGTCTTGGGCATATACTTCCATAAGCTTTGGTAAACGAATCACGTGATCTGGTTACCAAGGCTAGGCTTCGCTTTGTAACTTAGATATTAATGCTTAGGGGAAGAGACAGAAGAGGATGAATAGAATATACACCACTTTTTTTAGCACTTTTGAGGCATTAAATCAAGTGAACCCCGTTGTACCAACAGATATACTACTAGATAGGTAATGCTTGGTCTGTAGGTAGAGATGTCCTACTTTTCCCATATTGTCCTAGACTGAAAGAGGGAGAGAGGTGTGTTTATTGTACTACTTGAGTCTATGACTATCTAGCATGATGGGCTCCTTTCTAGCCCAGGCCGTACCTTGTACAGTGCTCCTTGCCTCTTTTGTTACTTGAAAGTTCATTGATATATTGCCCGTGAGGGATTGCTATTCAACTTAGTATTTACTCGTGGAATTTAGCCACCTTTTCTGCGGAATCTTTCATCTAAAATAAATGAAATAATAGCAATGGAAACTGCGTGCGCGGGAAAAAGTACTAAAAAGTCTGCAGCTCCAGCCAGGCGAGGCCTAGACACTGGGACCACATGAGGTGTGCATATTCATCTATATCTTCCTTCTTTGTAACAGTCGAGGCCGACTTGATCCAATCCACCTTCTCCGTATCGGGTGCTGGGTACGCTCCGAAAACTCATCGGATGGCTTTTCCTCCATGACCAGGAGTGACTGATTATTAGGGCTTCGACCCCATTATCTTATCTGATCGCGGTTAACCTCATGATAGTGGTGCGAGGAGTTTTTGTATGGAGATGAAAATGATATAGACCCCAAGGCTGGCTGGGGATAATGAGGTTCTTTTTGACCATTCTAATTTTGCAAACTACATTTAGCGTTCAGAGGGAGTGAGTGATGTGTTTGTTATACTTCTTGAGTCATAGACTATCCAGCACATTCGTAGAAAGTATCACAAAATAAAGTTCATCTTTTGTACTCCCTCCACTTATGTTATATTGTGGATATAAAGAAATATATTTAGCCCAGTAATCTCAAATTAAATAGTCCGCCACACCCTGGCAGCTTTACATCCTTGCGCCCTTGTAATGTATATTGTTTACTTTTTGCTCAAATTCAGGCTTTGATCTTTTATTATGTTGATAACTCGCTTTGGATCTTAGCAGAAGATGCTCTGTGGCCCTTTTTTTCAGAATAAATATACGTTTATGCTGGGTAATCATCAAAGAAAATGTAGCTTCGACATATCAGCTTGCTGGCTTGACCTTGGATATCAAACTTAACAAGCAGTCAAAATACTAATGAGATTTGACACCTTATTTTCATATATATCCGGTTTCATTTAATACTAATCAATAGATAGATTGCAAACACTAGAAACTGTCGAATCTCAAATTCCATAGTGATCAAAGTATTGTGGCCATAGGCTCATTATTTGAAGTCGAGCACACGGCTTGAGTGAGTATTATATCCAACTATTACTCTCTAGTTTGCAGAGAAATCTAGACAACCTCAATAAGCTTTCCTGTGAATATTAAAATCTTAAAGGTTTGACTTGAGGTACGTCTCCGTAGCTGACATGCCGTATTGCACAAATAACTTTTTAGATTCCTCGCCTTGCAGTGTAATTTTTCGTGTTGCCTCAGAACCTTTCTTATTTTCGTTCCGACCAAGTTGATTGAGATGAACTTCGTCAGGTCCATCAGCAATTCTAAGTGTTCGAATCTGCGCCCACAAGCTAGCCAATGGGGTATCTTGAGAGACACCAGCGGCACCAAAGCTTTGAATTGCTCGGTCGATGACAGTAAGAGTCATACTAGGTACAAGGATTTTTGCCTCACCGATTTCTTTCAAGGCTTTTTTTGACCCGAACTTGTCGATCATGATGGCAGCATTCAGAACAACAAGGCGCGCCGCGTCAATTTCTACACGCGATTTTGCAAGCAAATCAAGTACCACGCCATGCTCGCTTAACTGTTTGCCAAAGGCAATTTTTCTCGGATCGTTAATTCGATAGAGCATCCACTCGATGGCTCTTTCGGCCTTTGAGGGTTAACGAAAATTTGTATCATTGGCCTGAAGTACTCACAGCGCCAATGCAACGCATGGCATGATGGATCCGGCCCGGGCCTAGTCGACTCTGGACAATTTCAAACCCTCTTCCAGACCCAAGAATAAGATTACTCGAAGGAACTTTTACATTATTGAAAACCAAGTGACCGTGTCCGTGAGGAGCATCATCGTAGCCGTAGACAGACATCATCCGCTTGATTGAAATACCACGGGTGTTTGATGGGACAAGAATTACTGAGTGCTGCTTGTAGGGGTCCTCGATAGCTTCATCACTTTTGGCCATGACAATATAAATCTTACATCGAGGATCTCCAACACCGCTTGACCACCATTTCTGTAGTACATTAGCTTCGTGCCATGAGCTGAAATAAAATTAGCACAGACTTCTCCGTTGAGAGTATATTCGTTGCCGACCCTCGTCATCCGCATCTGAATATTTTTTGCATCGGATGAAGCAATATGTGGCTCAGTCATTAAGAAAGCCGAACGAATCTCTCCGTTTAGTAAAGGCTGTAACCATTGTTTTTTTTGTGCACTGCTACCGTGAAGAGCTAAAACCTCCATATTTCCACTGTCAGGTGCAGCGCAATTAACTGCCTCTGAGGCAACTCTAGATCTGCCAAGCCACTCTGCCATGAGTGCGTACTCAAGATTTGTGAAACCAGGCGATTCTTGGTACAGGGACTTGGGCAGAAACATATTCCAGAGTCCAAGTTTCCTTGCTTCGACTTTGAGATCGTCAATGATATTGGGGTAGTGATTCCATCTATTGATACCTTGACCCACTTGAGCTTCAAATATAGGATCGGCTCTAATTCTTATCAGTATAAATTAGGATAGCTGTGTTGGATAGAGAACGTACGGAATGCATCTTTCTTCTACAAATTTTTTGACAATATCAAGAGTTTTCGATGCTTTTTCGCTCACTCTATCAGTGGCCTTGGTGTAGATTTAGTTTTTAGATCAGACGCAAAAAGGACATCGAGACTTACGATTATAGGTATATGACTGGCCATAAAGCTATTGCAAATTTGTGAGAAGAGAGAATTACATACAAATATAAATTTGTAGTTGTAGAAATAGAGTCTCAATGAATGGAAAGTGTCAATAAGCCTTAGTGAATACACAACTCAGCCTCAAACCGGATTGACCGATCATCTCTCCCATCATCAACAGCTCCCAACCCACATTATCCATTAGATCGCTACCACAACGTTACCACAATTACCGTAGAATTAAGCAGCAATATGGCTGTATATAGCCACCCGTCAATTATCGACCAAGGCGACCACTTGCACCCGAGCCTTCTTGAGATTGCAGCCGCAACGAAGCAATACGAACACGAACGAAAGCAGCGAATGAACCGAGCTCAAGAATCCCTGCACAAGATCGACGTTTGAGTGAGGCCCAAGACAGGATCAGAAGTTGCGGCCTTAGTCAAGCATTTTATCGACAATATTTTGCCCATTGTGACAGCATTGCTGTAGCCAGTATCGATGGCACAAACCCCCAGTTCAAGATTCAAATGCCAAAACCAATAAAGATGACAACCTTTGTACCTAGGGCGACGAAAGGAATGGAGAATATTCATTGTAAACTGACCTCAAAGCTACAGTAGAGTGCTTCCCCGTGGGTCACAGTAGCCTAGAAAGCAGCTAAGCTCCCGGATCCACCTACCATTCTAACAGCATGAAGGCCTACTGTGCAAGCAAAGCCCACCACACAAAACCCTTCAAAGAAAGACAAACAGCTTTTTGTCCGCTTGGAGCAAGAATATGGTTGGCGCAGATCGTCACCAGTCATGACAAAGAAGCTGATTGCTGAGAGAGTCTGAGTTGCTATATCAGCCATCATGTCAATGAACCAAGTCCGATCGGGCTTAGAGAATAAGCGCCGTGAGTTCCAGGCTCATTCCAGTGTGAAAACATCTGCAATGAAGCAGCATCGGACTAGAATTCAGCCATAGTGCCGCATGTACAATTATACATCTAGGCAATAGAAGGCAGCATTTAAGTTATGAAAGAAATGGTGACAACGGAATGCCAAGCTATGTGCGGGGTCACACCGGTACAGGTGCAACTTGACTTGGTTAAGATTGGATAATATTCTACAAGTTGGACCATTCACTTTTATCAAAAACCAGAAAACCTCACGTTCGGGCTCTTCGAAGAGACCAGACCGGCAATTCCGTTCGTACGCCAACATCCCACGGAACAGATTCAGAGATACTAAGGATTCTACAGCATACGCTCTTGCACCAAGAGATAAAGTCGTGGAAGATTCACTGGAGTACACGAAACGATAGAATGTCAGATGAGGGTACCTAAATGTGGAAATTATGCAGAACCTCACGAATCGATCAGCTTGTACAACACGGTCCGACCTAGGCGCCAGAATGGGATATTTTACCCGTACACACATACGGAATGAAGGATAATCTGAAAACACGTACATCAAGACTTAAATGATGCGCTAGCAGAGTAAGAAAAGATGCGTAAGGCCCTAGAGGTCATAAGCACCCCCTGAAGAAACCATACAAAATTAATGAGTAGTACAACCACAACTCATAACCAAAGCGAACAACAAATCGCCCTTCTATATCACCATGTGAACGTGGGAAAGGGTGGAGAAAAGATTAATATCACGCCGTAGCTGGTATGGGAGGCTTGAGTACACATAGTAATGATACAGGAACCATAGATAATGCAGAATAACGGAGAGCCTATGACTAAAAGTTACCTGGGACTCAACAGTTACAAGCTGATGGGTGCAGCTCGGACTCGCCCTCGGACAATCAGCTTTGTCCGTAAAGGCTTAATAGCCACGCAAATGTACCCCTCTTGGAATGAGTTAGGCTGTAGGAAAAAGTACAGGAAACCCTGTCGGATCCACCGGTCCTTCACTCAATATGGATAAAGAGCGTTAGCTTAGGACCTATCGTAATAAAAAAATGTACAAAAATTTTACCCGTCTCCCCAGTATCAAACCAGCATACTGCTTCTTGCAAGTTTGTGTTTTGATTTTTGTCAACTTATATCATACATCGGGATTGAACGAGACTCTGAAGCCCTTAATTCGATAGAGCCCTTCAGGTTCTGCAGTTGTAGAAGGAGACTTCAACGTCATATGCCCAATCCCATCAGCAGTAAAGCGACTAGTTATACTCAAGGTAAAAGTGAACTGGAGCTTCCTCCCAACTCATACGACAGCTCAACGTTACATGAGATAAACCCTGAACTCAACCTATGTGGTAACCAACACATATGCTATACGCTAAGACTAGGATTTGGCAGGGGATGATGTTGATCAAGATGTCTTCCCTGACAGAGAGGGTAGAAAAAAGATAAACTTCTACAAGCAAAAAGCAAGAGGACGTATCCGCAATGGACATAACAGTGTTAGTGCACTTCTTGAAGGCAACACAACATTAAAGTATAGATAAATTGAAAAGTCGACGGGGCTTCTACCAAATCGTTTACTCTTGTGTAAATAGTGGAGTTCGTAGACACATGCATGGATCCATAGGGCGCTAAATTGGGCTAAATGAAATCAAATTCACGATGCCATTTTGCATCTCAAACACACTATTTCCACGGCCACCCAAGTATATTCTAAGCCCCTGAGTATTTACAAACATCTAATTAGAGATACCAGGTGTATACGACCATATACACCACCACCCTTCGATAGCTATATGGAGTTTAAATAAACCAATGCCTTGTTTCTAGAACTTTTCGTACTAGTTTGCTGTAGCTGCGCGAAGTTATAATAAATGGACTAATCTTACGACACGCGGGCCCTATTATCACTCCTTTTTTGTTTTTTAAATTCATAGTGCATTCCGCTATCTAGCTATGAAATATTATTTACACAATATATATCCCCCATACTCCTTCTTTATATATAATTTACTTAATTACTTTTTAATTTCCAATTAATGTTTCTTATTTTAATATCCTGTGTGTGCTACCATACACTTGGATGTGCCCAAATATTTAAGAAGTGCTTCCTTTCCTATCTTTGTTCGAATTAGTATTGAAAGTGTTCCTGGCTCTATTCCCTGAAAGTATCTGTTTCTTTTGTCTTTGAATTTAGGATAATATAACAATAGTTGTTGCAATAGAAAAGAGCGGATTGGGAGGAGGCTAATTTTAGACTCAGATCTAAGCTGCAAGCTTTAAGAGTCAGCGACAACCCACTCGACAGCAAAGAGGCCATTGACAAGCAGGTAAAGGGAATCACCCAAGCAATCCAGGAGACAATGGACGAATGCATACAGAAATCAAGACCTTCGAAATTTGCTAAACCATACTGGACAAAAGAATGCTCTGAAGCCGTGAAAGAAGCACGTAAGGCAAGAAGACAATGGACAAAGGCTTCGACTGAAGAAAGCTGGGTGCAATATCAAAAAGCCAAATCAAGAGAGCAAAATCTATTGGTTGGAAAGCAGTTGTCTCAGAGGCCACAAATGACCCTACAAAACTGTGGAAACTAACTAGGTGGGCCAAGAAAACTCCAGAGGAACGAAGTAGACTCCCCCAGATACCCGACATCAAAGATGGAGAAGAAAATATACACAAAAATGATGTAGATAAAGCAATAGTGATGGCGCAACATTTCTTTCCAGAGCCAGTTCACGCAGACGTTCTAGACATTTATGACATTTATGACACAATATATCCAGAAGAACTAAACACCATATCTCTTACGGTCACGGAAGTCAAAGTAGAGGAATCCTTGGCAAAGCTGGTGAGCGAGAAACGCCCCGGCCCAGACAGAATCCCAAACTGGCTGTTAAAAAATTGCAGGAAAATTCCATCAAGCGTTCTCACGGACCTATTCAACGTCTGCCTCTCCAAGGGATATCACCCAATAGGCTTCAAGGAGACTTGAACAATTGTACTTAGAAAGCCACAGAAATCAGCATACAACATTCCAAAGGCTTACCAACCAATAGCTCTCTTAAACACCATTGGAAAAGTCCTTGAGAGAATAGTCGCCAAACGCATCTCAAGCGCTGCCTAAATGCACAATCTTCTTCCAGAAGAACAGATGGGGGCGCGTCTCAACAGATCTACGATGTCTGGGGAAATAATAAGAAAAAGGTGGCATCCATCCTTAGTCTAGACATATCTGGAGCTTTTGATAAAGTATCCCACGAAAGACTCGTTCACAACATGAGGCTAAAAGGGATTCCTCTATGGATCACTAACTTTACAAAGGCATTTCTAGAAGAGAGGTCTACCTCAATAGTGCTTTGATCGTTTAAAGGAGGAAGCATCAACACAAAAACAGGGATACCTCAGGGCTCTCCGCTTTCCCCAATTCTCTTCTTATTCTTCGCTTGCACCTTCCTCCCTCTACTTCAGATAGAATCGTCTTCAGCTATCGGATTTGTGGAAGACACCAATCTGATAACATGGTCAAACATAACTGAAGAAAGCTGCCGCAAACTGGAGGAACTCCGCGAAAAATGTGCTTCATGGGTTACGAAGCATGGGTTTAAATTTGCACTAGAGAAATATCAGCTAATGCATTTCTCGAGGGCCCGGAAACGCCATAATCTGAACGCTGCTATCCAAATACAGAGTCATAAGATTACCCCCAAATTGTCTCTTCGATTCCTTGGAATCCAGTTGGACCCCAAGATAAACTGGACATCCCACGTTAAAGGATTACAAGCAAAAGCGGAGTCACAGATGCAGGTATTGAGTCGACTAACTCAGTCAACGTGGGGTGCGAATGTCAACAAATCACGACTATTATATTACTTGATAGTAAGACAAGCGCTTACCTATGGATCCCCTATCCGGGCCAGAACTGGACCGGCAGGCAACATCTCTGAAAGGATACCCATGCCACTCAGAAGTGTTCAAAGGAAATTCCTAAAGCTCATTACGAAGGCATATCAGTCGACCAGTAGTAGAACGCTAGAGTATGAAACGTCAACTCTCCCGATAGAGATATACCTTAAACAAAGGCGGCTTCAATATACCAGGCTATCCAATAACTTACCTGTCCAACAGACAATTTCAACTGCACGCAGAAAAATCAAATATTTTGATGAAGAAAAGTTAAATAAACGCGATCAGAATAGGAGAGATGATATAGTGGAATGGACCCTAATCTGCAGCAACATCGAGTCTAAAACAGGACAGAGAGTAGCCGGGAAGAACGCCGCGTTCAAGGAATAGTCAGAATCCTGGACGAGCCAGAAGAAGGAGCGACACTTGGGTCCCCGAGCGCAAGCCAATCCGGATAAGTGGAATGCTGCAAACTTATATAACGGCAAGAAAACAGGTAGACTTATGATGAACTATAGAGAGTCAACTATCCAAATCCACCAAAACCTTAGCAGGGCCCAGAGCAGCATTACCACACAAGTATGAAACGAGTAGATTGGGTTCAATGCTTACTTATACAGAAGGAATGTTCCAGGAGTAGGAAAACCATAGTGCCAATGTGGATATTCTACCCAAAATATAAAGCACATGGTGACGTCTTGTCCAAGATGGGCAAAGGGAAGAGGTGAGTTGCTACGAAAATCGACAACCCAATCTTTCGAAACTATGGTAAATAACATCAAAAATATGACTAGAATTGCACAGTGGATTCAAAAGGAAGGATGGCTGATGCAGTTTCTGTGACCGGGGAAATCGAGGCGCTAATCAGGCGAAGAGAGGGAAATGGAAACACAGGACAAGGACGGAATCCACACTGGCAACAACAGTATGAGTGCACTTCCTAGAGGTAAGACTATATTGGCATAGAGTCCAATTAGACAGCTAAGGGGGTTTTTACTGCAAGGTTTCCTGCTATGTAAATATTAGAGTTCGTAGACACCAGCATGGGCCCATATGGCGCCAAATCGGGCTAAATGAATTCAAATTCAAATTCAAACAATAGTTGCTGCATATTCTGCCTTTCTTTCCTACAAAAATTGCATGTAGTATCTTCAACTTTCCTATCATATGCAGATATATTGTTACCCCATGCCTATGCCAACTGGCATAGAATACAAGAATAACTAGACTGTACAGCCGTTACATGATAGGTAATATCAGAATCAACTAGCCTCTCATTGAACAATCTCATAAATCATTTTCCTTGTCTGTGAATACAGACAAATATACTATATCGACATGTAAGACTACCAATGTGAAGAGCTACGACAACACGATGAAACAAGGGTAGAAGTCCGAATACTGTCTATATTTTACATACAAGAGAAAATAACTAATCCTAGGGGAAAAGTCCTGTTGTACCTCCTACCCATCGGTAAAGTCTGTAAGCTTGATGTTCGACGACCCCGGCTGAAGATCATGAGGTTAGCTTCTCAAGGAGTCTGCGCTCAACCAGCATGGTTACTAATTCTTTGTCTGGACCTTGTCAACTAGGGCTAGAAGTCATTAGTTTCCTAAACATCCTGCCTTCCCCTTGCTAGGACCAGAAACAGCCCGTAACAACCAAGTATATGATTGCAGACGCTTGTGGAATATAGTTGAGTTTAACAAAGTGAAGTTAAAGCAGTATACATAAAATATGACACCCTCAAGGTTCAATCAAATATCCAAAATAAGTGCTACTCGTATACTTAAACGTAAACCTATAAATTGTTACAACAGAATCCTACGTCATAAAACTAGGTTAAACATGGTTTACTACGTACTGATTCAAATAGTAACAACTGGACAGACTTACTCCGTGCAGGTGGTCATGGTAGAAACTATCACACTGGTTGCAATGCTTTAACCGCTAGTAGCTATAGACGTATTACTAGTAGATGTTCCAAAAACTGTCTTTGTTACTGTCTCAATATGATGGTGATGTATTGTACGAACGTCTGACTTGGTTGGTGTAGTTGTAGGTTCAATCAAAAAAACCAGGGGCGTACTTTTGATATTAGACGTCAAAATTAATTCCTTAGATTTTGAATTGGATTCATCACGAAAAATATTATTTTGAACAGATGACGTAATATTAGATTCTTTAGTATCATCACTTCGGTTGATCGTCCTATTAGTCATGACATAGTCTGTAGAGTTCGATAGCGGCGCTAGAGATGTAGTAAGTGATATCACAAGAGTTGATACTATCACTAGTACTGAGCTATTTTGTAGAATTGGAGCTAACGTTGGATTCATAGACATTGTTGTTGCTGAAGCCTCGCGAGATGTGTCTTTTGATCTCAGAACTGATATTATTTCCTTATTCTTGGGCCGTGGAGAGGTACAAACTCCATTTAATTTTAAACAATTGAACTTTCCTAGCTCTACAATCGGAGCACTCTTGATGTCATCTACTGACACGGCAACTCTGTTTTTTGCGTTAAATAATTTTTGGAAATACTCCAAGAATTTTATTCCTATCTGATCACTGCATAATTCTATTATTCCCCATTCATGGTAAACCTGACGAAGATTCGGTTGGAAGCAAGCTATTTTTACATCTTCGATCTTTTGGGCAATTATTACAAGTTGTGTACCAGCAGTGCCAGAAAAAATTCTATTGTTTCCTCGAGTCTCGAATCCTTCCGGTATCAAGATTAGAGCCGATGGCTTAAACCCTATGAAATGATCAAGTGAGTAAGAATGCCATATCTGTAGGAATATAAAGGGAGCTTTTACCTAGAAGAATATCTAGCTTTTTCCTAATGTATGACTCGAATTTATTTTTAGAAGTTTTGCCATTGAGTCTGGGCACGGGCTGAGATAAGGTTGTAAGTGATGATGCTATTTGTATCTCTAACTTGCTCATGAGAGACGTAACATTGAGAAATTCAGCTATTTCTCGACTTGTGGTGGCTACTATAAGGCCATTTAATAGATGTAGACATAATGTAGAAAATATAGCCTGTCTCAAAAGATATTTCATTCGCATATTTGAAGTTTGATATCAAGATAAACGTATATCGTAGCAATAAAGTCTTTGAAGTTGAGATATGCCTTTATCAAAACTTAAGATAATTTGTGTAGTCAAGCTTGGAAGATGAGAGCCCGCCATGATATGAGCCTTTCCTTCTTAAATAATTAAAACTGCTTGTGATATAAGTGGGATAAGTCATATTGCCTTTAAATAGATTAATTCACATGCCTCAAATCCTGACATGATAAAAATAATACATTATTGCCCATAATTCATGACTTTACTAGCAGTGGCAAGATTTCCACATACTGTAGAATAATGGTGAAATCATGCTTACATCTCGTAAATAATCATTGCAACAATACCAGACATTTTCGTCTCCGTCAAATCTTGGGTAGATAGTACACTTATCATTGATATGTCTTTAAAAATGTATATGAGCTAATGTACCTATAGCTCTGGTATAAAATTTCCGATGCGTCTGAATAGATTTGATGGAGAGACCATACCAGATATGTCATGACACGAGGTTGGAGGTCAAGTAATAGGTTTTAATCCCTAAGACACGTCTTAGGGATCCACTGTAGCTAGCAGATAGAACGATTTGACTAATACGTAGTCTTTGATATCGTATTTTGCGCCAATATGACTTGAAATTTCAAACAAAAAAAAGATAATGGTAGCGCCTCACTCAACAGTACATCTCAAACCAATTATATTCACATCCTTACGCCTCTGCGACTGAATTGATTGTTGAGAGAGAAGTTAGCTATAGCTCTTATTTGTTTCAAATTTCAAGTCATATTGGCGCAAAATACAATATCAAAGACTACGTATTAATCAACTGAATCTATCTGCTAGCTACAATGGATCTCTAATACGCATCTATGCGTTGGGATCTATTCACTAGCCTTCTACCTCACACTATGACAAGGTCTTTCGTAAATGGGATATCATATGCTTATTCGGTGGACCTAAGTTCTTTCCTAGGAATACAATCACACGATATTACCTCGTGATCCTCTGCTGAAAAACATTCATATTAGTAATGCGCCTGTCCTCGAGAGTGGCTGTGGAATAAAACCTCTTGCGCTAATTGCAGCTAATAGATAGTTCATGTTAAAGAGCGGTGTATTGAACCTTTCAAGATACAGGGGGAATGTTCTGAGATCTTGCCTAGAGTTCTCCGAACGAACGCTGCTGATCCAACGGAAGAATATCTCGGCAATAGCAGCACGAATGGTAACTGCATACACTAACGACCAGGAATCCACTCCAGTCGCCGGAAAGAAATTTGACCCAACAAAGTGGGGAATTGGGTGATCACTAAAGGTGGCTGTAAATTCAATGGCGACACTAAGCACGCTTTCGACTATGATACGGGCTGTTCCAGTTATCCAACCAGCCATGAAAACGAAACAAGACTTTGAGAATTCTCTTGCATAATTCTTTTAAAAAGTAACTATAACGTTAGGAGTGCAAAACTTGCGGCGAGAGTAAAATCAGTGGAACAAAAAACACCCCTTGTGTGAAGCTAGACTATGATATCGTGGCAAACTTATGGATTATATGGCTTGAAAGTTTTTTCTCATTCTAATATGCCATGCAGCCTTCAGGCTCAATAAATTAGATACCGAATTGGAAGATTATCGAGAATGAATCAAGTTAACATGCTTGTCCCGTCGGCGATTTGAAAAAGTCGATACATCAAAATATGTCTCAGAGAGACTCGTACAGTGGTTGCAGTGGTTAGATGACCCTCCAATTTTTTTCAATCTATAAAATTAGATAAGCTTGTCTGTTGCAAGTCATTAGAATTATTCATATGGCCGGAGTTATTTGGAGTCGGTGGACCTTAGATTGCGTTGACTTATTCTTTTGATTTATTGAATCCGACATTCGGTTAATGCTTTGTCCGAATGTAAGGTAGATAGAAATTCTATAGAATCAAAACAACTTATTACAAATCAACCATTAAAACCTATTTCTACTGATCGATAGTCTCAATTATGCACTTGAGTAGTCTTACAACTTTAAGTGAACTTGTCGGTGCATATGCCCCAAGAGGCCCGATAGGGGGGTGTTATGCCTCAGGTATAGATGGATAGAGATGGTAGCAATGCTTTGGCGGCGTTTATAACACCTAGAGGTAGATGTCTAAAACAACCATCACTTTTACAATAGCAACACCATCCTCGAAGAGCTAATACTGAGGACCTGTGCGCGGTTTTTTCTGCGAACCTGTGAGTGAAAAATTCTCCCAAATCCAAGTTCAGTCAAATTTCCCAGTATTAAAGAAGTTGGCCTACGAGGCAATGATTCAAAATACTCCACCACATCAATTTTCCAATCCCAACGAGTTCGAATCCTACCTAAACCTCATCAATTCTACACGTACGACCCATTCCATTGTCGTCCTAATGATCATACCTCTTGTCGACTTTCTCTGGCCTCAGCTCGTCACCAAATACACGCCCACGCCGATATTTACACCCGACGGAGAAAACAAAGCGTGGCGCACAAATATAGGAAACAGTTCTTTGGGATAGGCGTGAGAGGAATCTGGACAAGTTGATAAGATGATGCGAAGAATGGATACAGACTCGACAGGCGTGTCATTTTGAATTTTGGCAGGGAGTTTTACGAATTGGGCTTTGTGCGCGCCAAAACTTCGCTTGCGAGAGTGCAGCTGACACTATAAATACAAGCCAACGATGGAAGGTGCTGTTGTCCGCCTCTTTGTGGTGGTGTCTGGTGTAGTTTGAGTAGCTTGGGTACCTACTCCACTTGGGAAGGAGACATCTCAGATTACATTTCGCGCGGAGAAAATTTGATGGATGACGGAGGCATGTCTGGATAACTCAGGATTTTTGAGACGTTCCCCTGGGTGGGTATTCACGGATGAGGGTTGACTTAGGGTGAAGAAAAAGCCGCCATAACTTCGTAGTGGTACTTGCAAATAAAATCTGAGGCATGAGTGCTCTTCTTGTAAATTGAGTCATCTATTATACACTTCTCTGATATTGTGTCATAGCTAGATAGCTGCATACGCAATTAAAATCTGATGCAAAAATAATAAGCATATGATACACAATTATCTGATTTCAAAAAAAGAAATCCTTATCTCGTCTAGTTGTCCGACGCGAGTGTGTCTTTTGCCGGCATTGGCATGTGTCATGACTAGTTTTTACGAGTTACTTTAGAGCAAATGAGAGACTCTGCGGCGTCTGCGCAAACAGATTGTTTTTATCTGCCTAGCTGGAGCTCTACTGCGTGTACTCTGACCTGGAGTTTATGGCGATTCTCCTCATACTTTTTAGGCACCACTTCTTCGGCAACTGTAAGGATGCAATGTGCTTAGACTTCGACTTTTCTCTTCGCAACTGAATCTACTCAACCTGCTGCTCGATCTCTCCAGGCCTCTCCTAGCAATTTCGCTGCAAAATAACCAATCTCCATCCTAAGCTCTCCAGCTACACTGTAAAGTCCCGAGTTTGTTAAGTGTGAGCTTTCAGCGCTAGCTTCCATGTCTTCGCCAGAAGTGAAGCGTCCTTATATACGTTGTTCCAGCGACATTCACTCTTCGGGTCATGCCAAACCTCCTTTGTTTCATAGCATCACTTGTATTGACCTTCTCACACTGCCACCATGCCCTACAACATTCTTTTTGACACTGCATCGTTGGTCATACTATTCCCTTCAATTTTCCCAGCTATGCAGGCCTGCTCCCCTTTCTGCAGCGGAGTTTTATACGGAGATCGCTTCTCCACGGACGTTCAAATTAGCGCATTCATGCTGTTGTGAAGAAATGGCAGTATCAGGAATTTCTAGAAGCTTCCCTAAATTGAGAAGTGATGGCTCCTCAGAAAACAATAACAAACAATCCTCCCAGCTTGAAAAAGATTTCATGGTGGATCTTAGGTGATGGTTTGCGGGTAATTGTCTATTGTGCTGCTTGAGTGATAGAGTATCTAGCACAGTGAGCTCCTCCTCTGACCCAGGCCACATCTTGAACAGAACTACTATCCTCTTTTGAGACTTCAAAGATTATTGACATGTTGCCCGTGAGGGATAGCCATTCCGCTCAGTATTTACCCGCGGAATTCGGCCACCTTTTCCACGGAACCTTCTACCCAAAAAAAATAAAAATGGTAGCAATGGAAACTGCGTGTGCGGGAAAAAGTCACAAGAAACCTGCAGCCCAGCCAGGCGAGGCCTAGACACCGGGACCACACGAGGTGCGCATATCTATTTATATCTCCCTTCTTTGTAACGATCGAGGTCGACTTGATCCAATCCGCCATCTCCGTATCGGGTGCTTGGTACGCCCCAAAAACTCATCGGATTGCTTTTCTCCCATGATCAAGGGTAGGTGATGTGAAGAGATTTTACCCTACCATCTGATCTGATGGTGGTTAGCTTCATGGTAATGGTGATAGGGGGATGTGTTGAGATATGAAGACGATACAGACCGCGAAAGCGATTGGGAATCCTCATCGAAGTGAGGACTTTGTTACTCAATCTCGGCTCTGCAGACTCTACGGTAAGAGCTGGAGGTTTGTAGGAGACACAATCAACAGGTGTTGAGTTTCCGTCCCCCATTGGTTTGTATAGATAGCACTATATAAAATGGTGTTAAAGTATCAGTCACTGAGCCTCAGAATACATGTGACTTGATTTGTAAGCTGGGCTAAACTAGGGTCTATAGAATGTATAGTAAATGTAGAACTTAGTAGTTAGTACAATAATATACGCAGTCAGCTTTAGGCATTTACCAGCAGTACAGTTTTCTAACCATATCTTCCTTCAACAAATGGCTATGCTTTCAGGTGTAAAAATGGAAAAACCTGACGTGTAAAACAGGTAGGGTAGGGGTTATCAATAATGGGTCTACTGTGCAAATTTAACCTATGGTTTGTGCTGACCAAGGGAGCCAACTGCACAAGCCTATAGGTCGCTAAATCAGCAGCATCATATCAAACCAAACATTCATTGGACACATGGTGTTAAAATTACATGGCATTTTGATTTACTGCTGACCGAGAATTTGCTTATCAAATATTTCCATAAACCATAGATTCATTCATAAGCCTTGGTTTTTCTTCTCATAAACCACATAAATTACTTTGCCCCAATCTCATTCAAGCATTCCACATTATCATCATCATCATTATTATTCCATCAGGATATTTGTCATGGTTCACCCGTGGTTTGGTCCTGCAGCTCCCTGCGACGGTCCCGCCAACGGCATCCAACCTCCTAATACGGAATCAATTTTTAGTCTAGTCCTCAAGAATCGGACTAAGTCACTTAAGGCCTGGCCACCAATCAATAAATATTCATTCAGCACAACCACTGCTTTCTGCACATTCCATTGCTTCATGTCCCCTTTCAGCATGCGATCGGCTGTCGGGTTGCCGATAAAATACATGCGTCCGATGACAACACAAAGTTCTCGTACACATTTCTCCCTCGTGGCGCCCTGTAACAAAATGGTCCAGATTGGATCAATCTTTTCTTCGTTTCGCCGGACAAGGGCCTGAAAATATAAGCTCTTTTTTGGTGGCAACTTACTAATAAGTCTATTAGAGATTGAGCTCAAGTTCTGGGATGGAGGTTTTGGAAAATCAAAGATGTAGCAAGTTGCTTGGTCACTACATTCAACGCTAGGATTCTTTCCACAGGCGAGAGAAACTCTGTGGTGCAATGATATGGTACTTGCCGAGATATAAGATTTGCTTGAATGCCGACGAATCAAATTTCCACTGTCTTTAGTAAGTGTTTCAGGGGTTGAGGTTAATCGGGAACAGGAAGCGCGTGATAAGGTGGAATGACGACGAGACGACGGCTGGAAGGCGCGGGAGCTGGACCGTTCAGGGATAGGAGGTCTCCATTTAGGGATTTTCTGGAGACAATCTGGAGCAAAGGTTTTGCCTAAAGTTGGTGAGGATTGCGCAAGAAGAAAATCCTTGCTTGTCGAAGAATCTTCTATTTTAGTAGCCGTTGGTGATGTAGATGAGCGTCGGGGAGGGCGTTTCCCTGTATCTAGTGATGGATAAGGACTATATTTCGGAGATATTTGGTCTAAGCGAGCCTTAATTCGAATATGGCCCGATCGTAGATCTTTGGAGCTTGAGACAGTTGCGACAATTTTTTGCATTGGTTGTGACAGTGAGTTACGATGTTGATGTGAGAGATTTTGGTCTACACAAGCTCCATGGGGTTGATATGGGCTCTTATCATTGCTGCTTCTGAATAAGTATGTCTGCGTCAGGGTAGTTTATAGTATATCTTACGTTACGGGGCAGTTCTGGTCTGACTTTATCTTGTGTATTACCTCACTTTTCGTAATTGCTGTCGCCTCGTCATATGAATCATGAATGTTTTTATTCTTAGAAGCGCAATTTTTTGGCTTCCTAAGCTTGCGCCGGGCGACGGGCAATTTGCAAAGCGAAGTCTGTCTTGGGAATATACAGAAAGTCAGTGTGAACATTGATGCGTCCATAAATTTGATCATTTCTTGTTTCGCCTTGGGAAGCCTCTCAAGTTTTGACATGGAATTGAGAATGTGGAAAGTTGAATTTACTAAGTATGACTGCCAAGAGGAATCTTCTAAAGTTTTCTAGGATGCGATTCCGAACATCTTAGATCTGATCTCGTTCCACTACCTTAAAGTTAGCCTAGGTTTAACAATCAGTGCCAGTCCATGCCAATTTAGAGGGCTGTAGCTTGAAACATGCTTCCCCGGCCTCATCTATTGAGACCCATGCCAGTCTCAATGCCTGTTCCTCTTCTGGAGCCTTATCTACCGACCGATAGGGACCCTTGAAGGACAGTTTTAGAGACAGCTTGGACCTCCTACATCTTCTGCCCCGGAAGTCGACAAATCATACGCTGTAAATGGTGGTAGGCTATGTAACCCTCTCTATCCACCGGCCTCAGCCGCTATGAGTCCAAGCTGACGCACAGGTGGTATCCGTTCTGGATTAGCAAAAAAAAACGGCAAGAATTACCTGAGCTATTCAACAGGTGCCGCTAGCTATCACACGGCTAGCTTGCTCACAGACGTTAGCCCGAAGTCTATCCAAGTTAGTTGAATTTGGTTAGCTAAAGACCCTCAAGTGATCCTCACAGGAGAGAGCGTACTTTTCAGGTTAAGCATCAGTGCTCTTTCCCGGAATGATTTTTATTTTCTGCTTGGCTCTTGGGCTATCTTTGATGGAGGCAATGATTTCCACTGATGAACCGAATTACTTGTTCACCGAGTCAATAGATAATGTAGCTAGTAGTCTCACTTTCGCAACCGAGATAATTGTAATGGCAGATCTTGTTCTGCCCCATCACCGAAAAACGGAGATGAAATTGAAGGAAGGACCCTAGACGGCCTGCCTGCACAATTTCCACGTGGTAGAGGTCTGTGATGATTGCCTAAACTTAGACCCGTATTACGCAGAGTATGTCCCATGTTTTAAATTCTTTAATCGTTATCGAACTGTTTAGAGTTCTACTGGGTTTAGGAGGTGGTACTGTAAGCTCCTCTCAAGAATATCATATTAGCTCAAGTTTGTCTCAAGTTCTATATGACACATAAAAATTAGTCACAAAGTCTGAGCGGCATTAGGCTTGCGGTTGCCGTGGGCAATAACGACTATTGGATAGAATGTGAAGGACTTTGTCGGCTAGGGATATTTCTGCCAGAATATTCACAACTCACCCGAGCAATCTAATGCCATGGATAGAGGCATATAGCATGTAATTTTCTAGACCAGTCCTTATCCAAATATGGGTATACAAAAGTCCCATTTCCACGTTCAAAAAGTCGCCGGAGGCTGAACTTCCTGCGACCGTAGCAGTAGAGTATTGGCTAGCTCTTTTCCCCCGCAGAGACATTCGTACTGAAGTACAGGCTTATCTTGAGACGCACTATTGTTCGCTAATATGTTGATAGTCTTTGTTCCTCACGAATGTAGTCATTTGAATCATTTGCGCTGATTGGAGAATTAAAATTATTATCGCGTCGATAAACTTAATAGTCTGTTTTTCGAGGAACACTCTGAAGTGGTAAGTTGTTGTATAATCCGCTCTTGTGCGCTTGTGGGAAAGATCGACTTTCTTCCGAGACTAGTAAACGATGCAGGCTGCGGCAGGGTCTTACCCTACACTCGGCATTTCCAATCCTGCATGCCTTTGCGCTGCAAAGAGCCTAAACAATCTACTTCCTATTGCCTAATTTGGGATGGTTCTCGCTGAACCATCAAACACTACCTTGCATGCTGCAGCGCGGATGAAATTGGAATTCAAAGTACAGTCAGACCCCCGTTAAGACGATATTTTTTCCAGATCGAACTTCGTTCCCATACATTTACCGATTACACGATTATCGTTCTTCAACCTTTGCATATCGTCTTAACCAGGTATTTTTTTGCTAGATTGGCGCTAAATATGCCGCCAGAGAAGGGAATTTCTGTGGAGCAAAGATATTCTCTGTATGACGATATTTTTCACGGCCCCGATTACATCGTCTTGACAGGGGGTTAACTGTATAAGGCCGAGTGACGACGATGAGCCAAACGGAGATTTCATACCTTGTCATCTGCCAGTCTGAAGCTTTGACATGTTTCAAGTCCGGCACTTCAATTGTCCAACCCGTTTTTGCACTTGTAATAACAAGTCCTGCAACTAATATCTATCGGGAACCCGAAATACTGCTTTCAAGGATTAATTTATTTAGGAGTCAGGCTGCTCTGGGTGTGTCGCCTCTTGGGTCCCATCTTAGGTTGCCCATGGAGCCAAGTTTATCCCCCATTATTCAATCCAGAGGGAGATCTGCGTTGACATCCATTGTGTATGAGGGGTTACATCCGTATGTGCCATTTCACTTTATAGTGTGTCGCAGGCGTGCATCTCTCAGCCAGCAGTATGTAGGTCGTCTGATAAATGATACGATGATAATTGATTGCCCAGACATAATTGCATCAACTTTTTCGTCAAAGGGCCTGGCAACAATGGACGAGTTTAGCTGAATCTAATACAGCTAATTCTCACTTGCGAAGATGTGGAGAAATGCGTTCCCCTCTGAATCAGGCTGCACCTTGTATAGTGCTCCTATCCTCTTTTTTCACTTGAAAGATCATTGATATATTCCCCTTGATGAATAGCCATTCAGCTCAGAATTTACCTGTGGAATTCAGCCTTATTTTCCACAGAGCCTTCCCCAAAATAATTAAAAAAAAATTATAGCAAAGGAAACTGAGTACGTGAGAAAGAGTCACAAAAAACCTGCAGCCCCAGCCAGCGAGATCTAACTACCGGAACTACATGACGTGCGCATATTCATCTACATCCACCTTTGTAAAAGATGATACCATCTTGATCCAATCCACCATCGCCGTATTAGGTGCTGGGTACGCTCCGGAAACTCATCGAATGGCTTTTCCTATATGATCAAGGGTGGGTGGTGAGAAGGGCTTCGAACCTTCCATCTGATCTGATAGTGGCTAGCCTCATGGTAGTAGCGCTGAGAGATGAAGACAATCCGGACCGCGAGACTGACGGAGAATCCTCATAAAAGTTAGAATGGAGGTGTTACTTGATCTCGGCTCTGTGGACTCTATGTTGAGAGCTTGGGGTTCGTAAGGGACTAGACTATTAGGGATCTGCTTTGGAGCCTATCATAGATGGCTACTCAACAGCGGCTGAGCCTAGCCTTGGAGGTCTGCGGAAGGTTTATTCCGTGCAGTAGAAGTTTAAGGTTTAGCGGTAACAAACTGTTACAAGGTGGAAAGATTATTACTAAGCAAGCTCGTCAACCAAGGCTCGTCGCATCCATGCTAAGTTTAGGGCGGGACGAGCCGGGAAGTCCTTGTCAGTGACCTCAGCATGGGACCAAAGGCTCAACACTCAAGGGTGGGGGGGGTTTTTCTTAAAAAATATTATTTGTGTTAAACTTTAGTGCAGCAGACCGATTGTTGTGTAGCAACTCAGTTAAAAAGGGATAGTCTCTAGTCATCACAAGATCTTCTGTCTCGCGATGCACGCCTAGTATACTAATCTCTACCTTCGTGTGAAAATTACGACTTGGTCTGAAACTACCTATTTCAATAATTTGATTTGGCTGCTAACCGTCTGCTCTTGGATACGCCCAAAGCGTCTAGCTCAGCAAAAACCCTTAAATTCCGCAAGATCGCAGTGAACTGGAGAAGGAGGTCTCGCGGCCAAAATACGAGGCCTGGGGAAGTAGTTGTTCGATGGTGGCCAGGCCACGCAGGTACTCTTGGAAACGAAGTTGCCAACGCTCTCGCTAAAGCCGCCCGTGCGGCTCCAGCTCCACACGCAGAACTCTCCATTGCGAGGGAAAGAAGAGAAGCCAAAGCTCAATATGAGGCTTCCGTAACAATCTATTGGGCAGAAATTGCACCTTCTAGATACAAAGAACTAGGTATTGGCCCTAATACTAAGATCACGATTGAGCTCGCCCGTCTGGGGCGAGGCGCATTAGGATATCTACCAGCTGCACGGTCCGGTCACGGCGACATCGCGGACTACCACCGACGCTTTCAGCACGAAAACGCCATTCTAACCTGCACATGCGGAGTAGAGAAGTCCCCCGACCACTTTTGCTGTTGGAAATCTAGACTTAGCTGCATGAAGGTTTGGATTTCCAAGTATGATCATCAAGATCAATTCAATTGATCCGGTTGCATATGGTTAAGCTTAGCTGGGCGACACGAGGTTCAGTGGTATCTGGACTGCAGTGGCTAGGAAATGCTACCTTGCGAAATTGAGTGGCTGGTTGTTGCCAGATCACTGGGAGTTTTGGATCACTAAAGCCTTGAGGACCTATATTTAAGGATAGACTTATTTGTACATATTAAACTAAGTCAACGAATTCTTATATATTATTAATTCATATTGAGAAGAGAGTTCGATATCCTATACAACTATCAATAAAGTCTTGTCCGAAATTGTACACTTATTCTTCGAGATATTTCCTCCTATAACTCCTTGGTATTTTCTAATATTTTCTATCGCTACCTCGGGCAGTACCAGGCTCAGCTCCATAGGGCACAGAACTCTAATCCCAGCGTATCTTGGGCTCTTGCTTCGGCGGAAGGACTTGATGCACTCAATAACTGGGTGCGTGTCACGAATTTCTTCGAAAGGGCACAACGAAAAGTGTGATTCGAACGAAATCACGATTTGATGTAGACAATTTCTTCCTTTATTTTTGTAAAATCTTTTCTTGATTTAGTACTAAATGAATAGCATGAGATTTTTTCGACGGAAGGTTTCCATGTATATTATAATCTTCGAGCGCAGGATGATAAGATCCTGGCTATCATTTGCTTTGTTGGGTCTGTGAAGGCGCCAACACGTCGGGTATTTTATTTTTATATTTTTATTGTTTTTTTGAATTTGATTTCAATTAACCCGATCAGGCACCCTATGGGTCCATGCAGGTGACTATCTACATTATTTACAAAGGAGGAAACCAATTTGGTGAAAACCCCTTGATCCTGTCTTTTTATGTTCCTATCAATATATTTGGTTTACCTTCAGGAAGTGCAGTGTACACTGTTCAGCCCGTGTAGATTCCGTCCTCTTCCCTTCCAGATCTATTTACTTTATCCGACATTGTTACCTCGACTTCTCCTGCCGGTCGAAACTGTTTTATCCACCCTTTGTTTAGTATCCACTGTGTGATTCTAGCCACATCTTCTGGGCTGTTCATCATTGCTTCAAATGACCTGTCTTTAGCTTGTCGGGGAAAGTCGCCTCTTCCATTTGCCTACTGCTGACACGCCAACACCATATGCTTGACGTTTTGCGACGGATACCCACATTGACAGCTTGGCTTTTCTACTCCGGGTACTTTTCTTCTGCTCAGGTAAGAATTGAGTCCGATATACTCGCTCCTTAGCTGAATGGCGACACTGCTTTGGGCCCTGGTTAGGCTACGGTGGATTCTTAAGGGTGTATCTTTGAAGTTCATTTTGACGCTGCCTGTTTGTTTATCAGTAAATATATTTGCCGCTTTCCAATGTTCTGGATCGGCTGATGCTGGTCGGCCAGGGCGGTGTTTCCTGATCTGGCTTGTCCATGAATCTTTCCACTCCTGAAAGGCCGCTATCTTCCCAGCTTCTTTCTGCCTTCTCTTATCTTTTTTCCTTCCACAAGTTCTTGTCCATTCGGCGATATCTTTACTCTTGTTCAACGCATGCGGGGTTTCTCTCCCGTTTGCGGGCAGCTTTATCCTCTTACATGTCGATCGGATTGTCTCTTGAACTGGGAGTTTATCTGATAGTCCGGTGTGCTGGACCCTCCTTTGTTTCAGGTATATCTCTATAGGGAGGACGGACCATTCGTGCTCTAGCACTCTGCTGCTAGTAGAATTGTAGGCACCTGCAACAAGCTTTAAGCATTTTCTTTGAATACTTATGAGGGGTTTCACTATCTATTTTTATTGTTATTTAACGTCGTGCTAGCTCACAATACAACCGCAATTTTTTGAAATTCAAAATTTCGAATCTTCACCTTTTCCCCCTCTCCCTCCCTCTCGCACTCGTCGCATTCTATCAAATCATTGTGATCGAGTCACTGGCATTTTCATCATGCCACCTGTTCGAAAAAAGCGTCCCAACGCCAAGTTAGACAACACGAGAGTCCACCCGAGGGCTCTCGAACAAGTACCTGGCCTTGCCCAGTCTCCGAAATGCGCGGAGATGAGCAAGGTCTCAATCAGAGGGAAGGAAAAAGCCCTCCCCGCTGTCACCGAATCCGATACTGACATGATCGGGTCAGTCGAAATTGTTGAGGAAATTCCTCAACGAGTCTCCGTTCCCCACAGGATTGGAGAATTATCCAAACCTCCTCCGACCACCTCAAAACCTTCGGAAAACGCTGCACTCTCGCAAGCGAAGTCTTGGCGCGCACAAAGCTCAATTCGTAAAACTCTTGCCAAAATTCGATATTTCACGCCCGTCGAGAATGTATCCCTCTTCTGCATCATCTTGTGAACTTGTCCTGACCCCTCTCACTTCCATCCCAAAGCACTGTCTTCCAGATTTGTGCGCCACGCTTTGCTTCCTCCGTCGGGTGTAAATATCGGCGTGGGCGTGTATTTGGTGACCGGCTGAGGCCAGAGAAAGTCGACGAGGTGTGTTGTCATTGAAACGAGGATGTACTAGGTCGTACTTGTAGACTTGATGAAGCTTAGTTGAGAATCGGACTCTTTCGGAGTGAAAGATTGACATGGCGGAGTAATTTTAACTTTTGCCTCATGGGCCAAGTTCTTTGATATTGCGAAATTTGACTGAACTTGGCTCTGTGAGTATATTTCACTACAAGCTCCCAGGGGGACTATTCTCAACACCTGTCAGTGGTGCCCTTACGGACCTCCAGCTCTCTCTGTAGAGTCTGTAGTGCTGAGATTGGGTAACAAAGTCCTCAATTCGATGAGGATTTCCAATTACATGTAAATTGAGTCAACTTTTCTATACTTATCTTTGATATTGTGTCATAGCTAGATAGCTGCATACGCAATTAAAATCTGATGCAAAAATAAAAATGAAGTACTTACTGTCGCACTCCTACTGGAGCTTGAGCACGAGTGGGGTCGGGCCGGATCAGGTTAACTACCGTGCAGTACAAATGCCTCGTCCCACCTAAATGACCGGAACCATGCCAAAATGCATCTATGTGTTGAACCATGACGAATTCACCAGCCCAGAATTGAAAACAAAACAAAAACTTTCACGCGAAATCCCGCATTACAAAAGAAAAACTTCAACAATCTCCCTTCCATCGTTCCGCCTCAGCCACCACGCGCCTGAGCCTCGATTCCTATCCCTCTTTCCATGCCAAACCACCTAGGCCTTTGATCTATCACCTCCGAGTCATAGGTATCCCTGCCATCCCCCGACTAGCCTCCGCGTAAATCCCACTCT
The DNA here is from genome assembly GCA_905067625.1 of Blumeria graminis f. sp. triticale. NCBI lineage: Eukaryota > Fungi > Ascomycota > Leotiomycetes > Helotiales > Erysiphaceae > Blumeria > Blumeria graminis. The sequence continues at coordinate 5,546,645 of LR898472.1, read as the reverse complement.
CCTGGACGTAGTCCCTGAACAGCGGCCATCCACTTGATCCGAGCATCGTTTCCAGAGCTGGTGCCCTACGCATTCCGCTTTTCAGTCGCTATGTTGCCAGTTTTTTTCGACACTGGACAAGGTGACCAATTGATTTTTCCCTCCCGCACTCGCAGTAGAGTCTGGCGTCAGTGTGGTTGAAGCGGCGATGATATGCCGCAAAGTCCCCATGTCCAGTTTGAGCAGCGATTAAGCGGGCGTAGACCGCTCTAGGTACCGCTAGTTCTGGCGGTTTCTTGCGCCGAGCGGACAGCTAGTCGTACTCTTTTGTAATTTTTAGGTGCTGTAGTGCGCGCTAGAGCGTCGGGTAGTTCTGTAGGGACTGGGCCGTCCAGTACGTGACAGTAGTCACGAGCTGTAGATAGGCACGACGTAAAATCAAAATCAAAATCAAAATCAAAATCAAAATCAAAATCAAAATCAAAATCAAAATCAAAATCAAAATCAAAATCAAAATCAAAATCAAAATCAAAATCAAAATCAAAATCAAATCAAAATCAAATCAAAATCAAAATCAAAATCAAAATCAAAATCAAAATCAAAATCAAAATCAAAATCAAAATCAAAATCAAAATCAAAATCAAAATCAAAATCAAAATCAAAATCAAAATCAAAATCAAAATCAAAATCAAAATCAAAATCAAAATCAAAATCAAAATCAAAATCAAAATCAAAATCAAAATCAAAATCAAAATCAAAATCAAAATCAAAATCAAAATCAAAATCAAAATCAAAATCAAAATCAAAATCAAAATCAAAATCAAAATCAAAATCAAAATCAAAATCAAAATCAAAATCAAAATCAAAATCAAAATCAAAATCAAAATCAAAATCAAAATCAAAATCAAAATCAAAATCAAAATCAAAATCAAAATCAAAATCAAAATCAAAATCAAAATCAAAATCAAAATCAAAATCAAAATCAAAATCAAAATCAAAATCAAATTAGACAAGCCCTTCAAACCTACGCTACACACTTTTGCACTGACATAAGCTGACAATGGCCCAAAGCAGTTTGGCGATGCAAATACGAAGTGATCCCATGGGGCACAAATTGTATTTATACAAAAGAAAAGGACCCGAAGTGCTAGGTCCAGGCTGTCCATATGGCTACCGATCACAGAGCGCCACGTATATGGTTATGTCCTGTCTCCGATAGTCAAATGGTAGAGCTGAGATCTGGAGACATCAAAAGGATAACAAAGTGGATCCTAAATCATGGTTGGAAAGAGCCATCTCAGATGACATAGGTGGTCGAAACGCTGCCAAGGGAAAGGAACAGGTCAAGATATTCTCGCGGTCGATAGAAATGATGTGCTTGGTTAACATAGAGGGCATCGTAGTCTAACTGCGCTTCTTGAAGAAATTATGTGAAACCTAAAGACAACAAGCAGAAAGGTGTGGGCGGCTTTAAACATAAAGGTTTCTTCCCGTGCAAATAATACAGATTGTAGACACCCGCATGGACCCATAGGTTGCCTGATTGGCTCAAATGAAATCAAAACTAATCGCCGGCAAAGGCGAATTCTTCACCTTCAAGCATGCCGGTGTAATCGCTCAGTATGCCCTTCATATCTGGGATAGCCAAGAAGAATCGCATTCGGATCAAAGTCGAAAGCAAACACATGCGTGTCTCCATTTGGTGACTTCTCAATCATACAGCACTTACCGTTATCTTCTGAGTCCTCAACCTCTTTCTAACCACATATCACCTCGCCTCAACGACCGATAAGGCGTGAACCCAATTGCAAACAGGAGCTTGCCTCATTCATTACCGGCCATCACTCACTACAAATTTACGATGTCACACATACCCGCAAGGGGTAAATGAAGTCATATTAAAAAATGCTCGGGCCTTGGTTTATGTGAGACTGTTGATCTAATGGGGTTATACATCTTGAAGAAGGACAGGCTGCTGAGATGTGAAGCGAGAGGGGAAAGAGGTCTCTGGAGACCGTGTTAGGACTGACATTTTCGAGGAGTTTTCAACTTTGGATTTTGTGTGGGCGCCAAGACTAAGATTTCGACTAATTAGCCAAGAGGTCGTCTATTGTCGATAAGTTAACAGCACTCCCCAGCGCCCTGGACGGTACAAAAGAAGTCGGGCTAAGCTACTATACAGCAATCACGCTCTGTCAAGACTTTCCTGAAATTTCACCACAACCTTCGGGAAGGAGTTGGAAGGAGACTAGAAAGGCAGAGGGTGAATTTCCCGAGGTTCACACAAGTCTGCATCGCCCAGCTGGCCGGCCTCTTCGAACGCTTCAGAAGGGTCAATATGTCTTTGGATTTATTCCTAATGTCGGTATTATAAGAGCCCCGTACCCAGTGGTTTTTGCGATTTTTCCCGGCTGCCATACACCCGCAAATGGCCATCGTTTTGTTGGCTGGAGAGGGGAGATGATGAAGGGCAAAGGGCTCCTCTGAGTGCATGATCGAATGAGGACTTGTGAGTGATGGTACTGTTTGAGGGGAGCTGTATGGGAGGCATAGAAGGGGATATACTACTGGCATAGACATCCTGGGCCTGTAGGCAAAGAGGTCCTACGTAGTCTTAGACTCAGAGAGGACAATAAAATGAAATGATAAATCAAAACTAATCATTCTGATTTGATGCCCTGGAGCCCATACAGATAGTTTCGGAAGAGATGTATTACATGTTGATTGGCTCATTTTGACGTCTGGAACACTGTCACAGTTCGAGGTATAGATGCTGGGGCGATCAGATATACGAAGGTTGTTTATTATTTTCTATACCACAATATGTGTGTCCTAACTCAACTATTTATACACTTATTAGGCTATCTAGAATATTCCTTCCTGTCTGATACTAGCCTCTGTTATGTTTCCCTGATACCAGTTCACAGTCTCAATGCCAGTTGCTAGAATCCTCTAGTCATGTTCAGAATAAACTAGAGTGAAGTTTCGCCCTTTCACAGAATTGTTGAGGCACGTGACTAACATCACGTGATACGGGACAATTATCGGCTCACTAGCCGTTACAAACACTCACAATCAGATTTCATACGCAGATACCCCTCGAGGTTAATCCTTACGGCGTATAAACACTTCCGTGCTTACCTACCACAGAGAGAAGCGTGATAACCCCATGGTTATCAGAATTTGCTTCATCACCATAAAATTCAATATCACTGGGAGACAGTGTGGCGTGTAAGTCCTACAGGTTTCAAAACAGCCTTCCCCTGCCTGACATGGGACTATTCTCAACACCTGTTAGTGGTGTCCCCTGCGAACCTCCAGCTCTCACTGCAGAGTCTGCAGAGCCGAGATTGAGTAACAAAGTCCTCACTCACATGAGGATTCCTAATCGCTTTCGCGATCTGTATCGTCTCCACATATTAACACAACCTCCCTATCACCATTATCATGAAGCTAACCACGATTAGATCAGATGGTAGGGTCGGAGCCCTACTTATCACCAATCCTTGATCATGGAGGAAAAGCCATCCGATGAGGTTCCGGAGCGTACCCAGCACCCGATACGGAGATGGTCGGTTAGATCAAGTTGGCCTCGAACGTTACAAAGAAGGGAGATATAGATAGATATACGCACCTATGTGGCTGGGCCTGCTGGTTTTTTGAGACTTTCTCCCGCGCACGCAGTTTCCATTGCTACCATTTTTTTATTTTTATTTAGGGCAGAAGGTTCCGTGGAAAAGGTGGCCAAATCCCACGGGTAAACACTGAGCTGAATGGCTATTCATCAAGGGGAATATATCAATGATCTTTCAAGTGAAAAAAGAGGATAAGAGCACTGTACATGGTGTGGGTTGGGTCAGAGAAGAGCCCAATGTGCTAGATAGTCCGTGACTCAAATATTACAATAAACACACACACCACTGTGAGGTATGTTCGCTTACACAAACAGTCGACCCTCCTCCGTAAGTACCCACCAAAAGGACGTTTCAAAACCTTTGGTTATCCAAGCATGCCTTCGTCATCTGTGTATACCAGCGCCGCGAGTAATGTGGTTTTGTTTTGCTGGACTTGAACCAGCGATCTACTGTCTCGAATGGGATATGTGTCCAAGCTATCCAGACTCTACTTGGAAGACCGGTCAAGACTATGTACCACCACACCATCCAACCATCCAAGCATGGTGGTATTTACAGTGTCGCATGCACTCTACACAGCTCTCCTCGCATAGCGCTAGAAGCGCTAGTCATCCATGTTGGTCCATTAAGTATCACTTGCACGTTATTGTTCTTACTAGGTTATGAGCCTGGGCTCTTCAACAAATATGATAAACATAGATTCCGAAAATGTGACCTTATAGGAAGGAGGTCCACTAAACTACTGGAAGAGCAGCTTACAAGCAAGACTCAGTATTCTTGATGTCATAAGACATGTGTTTCATGATGTCCCAGGCATAGACCCAATCATCCAGCCATCTAAACCGAAGGAAACTGATGACGATCAAGACGCAGCAAAGACTCACAAGGTAGCACTTGTAAAATAATCGCACGGCAAGTTTCGGGCAAAAGATGCGATTGTCACTAGGTTGAGCCCCGAGCTAGTCCTCGAATACCAAGACCAGATCACTGCAAAACGGTTGTACGACGAACTAGCCAAAACTAAAATCATAACAGCCTCCGCCCCATACGAACCTACTCTTGCATAATTGTTAAAAACTAGGTTCATCGCAACTGCAAATGAATACTGCAATGTCTTTCTCAAGCGGCTGCAAAGTGTTAATAATGCAGTTTCAGTTATGGAAGCTGCAAATGAAACGGCAATGGCAGAAGACTACAAAGTTCATAAAGGACGAGCAACAGCTTTGTTTGTATTTGGCACAAAAGATGTGGATTGACTAGACATCTGGAGAGGCTCAAATGCTGAAAAATACACTCATACCACTGGATTACCTGATGTCTAAACTGCGAACAGAGGCTGGAGGCCGAAACAAAGCACCGAAAATCGCCATGATGGCTACTCCACGACAACAAGATGTTAATAAAGTAGATCCAGAAGCAATATGTAGACTGTGCTGGTACAAGCATCAAAACAAGTATTAATACAAGCAACATTCTGAATTAGCAGTTGGACCTAAAGCAGATAAATAGCTGAGTGAGGGAAAATGCATTTATTAAGTAAGAAATCGAAAATGGGGAACCTGAATATTCAGGGAGTGTAAATATATCTGCCGCTGCTATAAGTGCAAATAAAATGACTTTCATATATGATACCGGTGCATCGCACCAATTTGTGAGTATGAAGTCTACTTTTACTAAACCCCATGAGTGAACGCATTCATTCGGATTTGATAGACTGTAGTAGCGATGGCTCTCACTAAGGTAGAAAAAGCTCGTATTAGGTGTGGAAAATTCAGGTTAGACCTATACAATACTCTATACCACCCAAAATCATAATGCAATATGATTTCTTCCAGCAGACTAGAGCGACTAGTTGAAATTACTATTGATCCTATCAAGGGGTCTCTAGTACAAAAAATATAAAGGTCAACCTGATATGCCCACAGCACGTGTCATTTAAAATAACAATGTATAGTACATCTTACCTCTGTAAGGTCGAGAAGAAATCGGAACCCAGCAAATCGCGGTGCCTGGAGTTGCGAAAGTGCCCAAGACCAATAATACTCAATGACGGCACCAACGACTGGGACATATCGGATAAAATGTTTTCGAGAAAACCTCACAGTGTTCTATAGGTTTAGGGAACCTAGATACTTCTGCTAGGAATTATCAAGGACTTCTAGGAGATATCTCGAAGAACAAGTGTACAATTTCGGACAAGACTTTATTGATAGTTGTATAGGATATCGAACTCTCTTCTCAATATGAATTAATAATATATAAGAATTCGTTGACTTAGTTTAATATGTACAAATAAGTCTATCCTTAAATATAGGTCCTCAAGGCTTTAGTGATCCAAAACTCCCAGTGATCTGGCAACAACCAGCCACTCAATTTCGCAAGGTAGCATTTCCTAGCCACTGCAGTCCAGATACCACTGAACCTCGTGTCGCCCAGCTAAGCTTAACCATATGCAACCGGATCAATTGAATTGATCTTGATGATCATACTTGGAAATCTAAACCTTCATGCAGCTAAGTCCAGATTTCCAACAACTTCAGATCTAAGTGCGTGTGAGACATTCCATCTAAGCAAGCAGAGTGCTTTGTCTCCCGCCATCCGAGACTCATGCTTATCGATCCACTAGATGAGATATTATTAGGCAATGTAGGCCCAATAGCTCTCTCACTTCTCGGTCCTTCATATACTTATATCCTAACTGATACCAAAACCCGCATGATGTGGGCGCTAGCAATCCATAAAAAAGAGCAAATTGCGACGACGCTGATCCAGTGGATAAACGCCATGCATCACCAGTAGGGCAAGCGTATACGTATAATATTTAGGGATGGCGGCGCGGAGTTTACACGGACCAGAGCTTCCGGTGAACAACATGGCATACGGACCGACACCTACACACCTCATACACCGGAATTAAACGGACTGTCTGAAGCGGCGAACGAGCTGATGCCAAAAATGCCGGCTAAAAATTAACACTGGGCAGTCCAATATGCATGTCTTATAACAAATTGACTCTTTTGTCTCCAGACTAAGCAGGTCTACCAGTAGACTTTCTCAAGAGCCTCAGAGAGCCATGGCCAGACGAGCTCGACTCTACTAACTTGCCACGATTTGGGTGCCGCGCATATGAGCTGGCTGACCTCAAACCCAGCAAATTTGAGGCGAGGGCATGTGAGGGCTGGCTCATCGGATTTCAAGCTAATGCAGATGAGAATTCTATCATTCACCACCCACACGGGATACCGATTGACGGGCACAAATGTAAAATTAGCCTCACACCTCATGCAACATTCAACGATGATGTAATTTACGGCGGGGAATGCCAAAGATCTGACCATCAACAGACTATTGATTATTGAGCTGCTCAGAAATTTATGCTTGCTGAATCTGCAGAGTCAGCACATCAACCGCCTGCATGCGCACCATCAGAAGAATTTCCCCATCAAGGGTTTCAGGGCTGGGGCTTCCGCTCATGGAAATCGAGCGAACCAAGTGCAATAATTTCCGACACCACTGATCCTCAATCTGATTTATCATTAATTCCTCGGGGTGAAACCTAATCTTATCATCTAGCGCCTAGAGAATTTACGCAGGAGATATTAACAAGCTCTTCTATGTAATGGCAGCGTGAAATTATCCAAGAATCCACGTATACATATTCACAACCAGGCTACGAGGTAATCGACCCAGCAGAAACGTCACAAGTAGCTCAATATCCGACTTACTTTAGAGAATGTCAAGGCACGCAGGTAGTTCAAGAACAAGCAAGAGATATGTAGCGAATCAGTGTGATCAGGAGAGTTATGTTCCTCTGGTAAAATACGAAGAGCCGGGATCTCTTGAAGGATCAAATGATGTGATGGACTATGAACTGGATGATAAGTGGACCAAACATGATAAATTGTGACTGGATGGGAGATAGTCCCACCGGTTCCTTGAATCTATTAAAATCATCCTCAATCATGAAGAATCGATCTCTAAGTTTAACCCTCAAACTCACCAGGGCCGATTTGACGTTGAAATATAATTGTAGCTAGTCCCGCCTATAAAAGAGAAGTGCCCCTACATGGAATATATGATATCCTAATTTTAGTATGGAGCCTAGTTTATTTCCACCCAAAGTATAGGAAAAATTCACTTGAGATGTATACATGTTAATTGCCTTTGAAAGAACAATGCGTTTTAAATGAAATACTTTTGAACGAAGCAAGGCGGACGTAATTTTGTAGTGCACTTGAATTCATTCATTTAATCCGCTCCACTCGCTCTCGTAAACTCTAGCGTTAGAGTTTTGCTCATTCTCGACATTATTTGCGTTCTGGTTAGCTCGTCGCTTACTACCCTCTATAGCACCCTTTCTACGACTACTGATTTTGCGTTCGAAACCACTTCTAGTTCCGATTCGCATACTTGACTTCTTAATCTTCTGACCACCCTCTTTTTCTTTTGTACTCAGATCTCCTCGTCTAGCTTCGACGCCTCTCAGCTTTACTTTCTTTTTATCTTCTTTACTTATCTTTGGAAGAACTTTTAGAAGCCATGATACGCCCTGGTCAGTCTCATTAACTCCTGAGTTTCCTGCAGCTTTTCTGCTAGCTTCAATGACATTTACAACCCCCCTTATGAACGGTATATCTTCACGTGTGTAGAGAGTTACTGCAATACCTCCTTCCCTACCACACCTTCCAGTACGTCCGATACGATGGATATATCCCGCCGCATCATTTGGTATGTCGTAATTTACAACCGCATTTACACCTCGAAAATCAACGCCTCGCGAGAGCAAGTCAGTAGTAATTAGTACCCAGATTTCCCCGCTACGGAAACGATCTAAAGTGGCGGAGCGTATAGAGTCTGAAAGCAGTGAGTGTAAGACAGCTATGCGCGATGATCCACCGGCTTGAAGTGGCATATCGTATAGAAGTTCAGCATGGAGAGCTGTTGCTCGTGCGATGGTCTGAGCAAATATTATTAAAGGAGGCCGGAGAGCTTGCATGTCCTTGGCTGAATTCGAAGAAGTATTATGAATTAGATCACGTAATGCAAGTAGCTTTCCCGGCTCAGTAGCACAAAATATTAGCTTCTGGGAGATGGATGGAAGGGCAGAGTCTTTGAGTCCTATGACAATCCTAATTAGTGGGCGCCGGGTGAGGCGTTTATTCAGGGTTGATATGACAAGGGCTTCAATAGAAGAAGAGATTGTGGCTGACCAGAGCATAGTTTGGAGGGAAGGAGAAGTCATAGCTGACCAAAGTAAAAGAGTCTGGTCGCGAAATAGTGTATCAAGGAGAATATCTGCTTCATCCAATACTAGGGTGCGTACAGTCGGTAGAGAAAGATACGTAGCCGTTTTTTTAGTAGCCAAGGAGCTGAGGAGAAGCCCAGGTGTTGTGATTAAGATATCGGCTGTAGTCATTGGTGGTGGTGGTGTTGGGGTTTGATTTGTGGAAAGCCCTTCTTCAGCCTCCTCATCATTTTCATCTTCTTGCTTTTGTAGGGAAGTATTTTCAATCTCTTCAGTGTTTTCAACTATTCTCATTCCTTTTCGCATTCCAGTGACTTTTATTCCAGTTCCTATGCTCAGTTTCTTTGCTTCGTTCATAATCTGGTCGGCCAGCTCTTTCGTTGGTGCCATAATTACCGCTTCGAGACGGTGATCTGACTTATTCTCACTCTTTCTTCTTCGCTGTACAATTTGATCTACTATAGGGATCAGAAAAGCCAAGGTTTTTCCACTCCCAGTAGGAGCTATAGTTAGTGTATCCACGCCTCGTTTTCCAGGACAATCGCGGACGCCTTCTAAAGCTATCTTAGGACGAAGAAGAAGTGGCAAGCTAACCATTTGCACCTCAGTTGGAATTTTATATCCCCTGCTTGCCAAATTTTCAGCCATGCGTTTAGATATACCGAATAAATTGCGTAGATCGCTGAAAGAAATAAGGGGCTGTGGATAAATTTGTTTAATCTTCTTATTCTTATTCTCATTATCTAACTTCGATTTTTTTATCTTCCCTGAAACTTTAGACTTCTTGTTCTGTGGCTCTTCCGATCCAAGTAGACTAACTTTTATGCGATGAGATTGAAGAATTTTCCGACATTCATCTTCATTCAATGATTGATATTGTTTTTCCTCCGTGTCACTCGTGACTACTTCTTGGGGCCTTGGTAGAGTACTCTTAGTAGCAAAGAAGTTTACTTCTTCGTCGTCTGAAAATTCATTGTGATCATCATGCCTTCTCTTTTTCCCCCGAGACTCTTGGGATTGGTCGTGGTAAATTTGTGGACAACCGGATACACCAGAAGATGGAAAAGTAGCGGAAGGGGTAGCTTGATTCGAGGATTTCTTGGCTATTTTGGTTGAGCGCGTAAGAAGCTGGAAAATATCCATGGCTTCAGGTAGGGCTAAAAGGTAGATATTCTGCTTATCTTAGGAGATAGACGGCTGGGAAAATATCAAAAGTTTCAATTTTATTTTTTATAAGTGCCTGAGCTCATCTGCCAAGCAAAGTCTGAAAGTCAAGATTAATGTCGGGAAAATTTGTGAATTGAAAGTGGTGAGGAACTTACTATCCCTTCTGAGTAGCCTCGAGGAAATTTAGCTGAAGGATAACGACTAACTCTTTTCACGTTTAAACAACTTTTCATCAATTTCTTGAGTTGCTAGCCTTGAGTCATTGATTACTATTTGGCTCACGGCTGCGCAGCATGAGAACATTGAATTCATGTGACACTGTAAGCACTTTCATGGTTGGATGGTGCAGTGGTACTTGATTGTGGCCGGCCTCCCAAGTAGACAGTGAACAGCTTGTACATGTATCCCACTTTAGATAGGTGACCGCCCGCTCGAAACTGGCAAAAAATTAACAAATTTCTCGCGGCGCTAGTACTCATGGATAACCAAAGGTTTTGAATTTCCCTTTGGTGGGCACTTACTGAGGAGGGTCGACTAGTTGTGCAATCAAGCATACTTCATAGTGATATCCGCAAATGAAATCCAGAGTATGAGTGTCTCTAACGTCAAAAGAGTCATCCAATATGCATACATATCACCGGTCATTTGGCATAGCTAGATAGCTGAATACACATTAAATGATTCATGCAAGGAACAAGGTAAACCAGCCAAACTTGGGACTGACGTATAAAATATGCCTGTACTGAATAGCATGGGTTGCAGGTACTCTATCACCTGCCAGCCGTCACGCTTAATGTACTAGATAGTCATAGACTGGAACAGCACAATACACCACAAATTCGAAGGTTAAGACTGAACACACGTACGCAGTGTCATCTACGAACCTGGAAGTGAAAGATTCCCCCACTGCTAAGTTCAGTAAATTTCGCAATACAAGAAAAGTTGGGACGATGTAATGATCCAAGACTCTATGAAATTAATTTCTCCCACCGTACGAGTCCGATCCCCACCAAGGCCTCATCAAGTTTTCAAATACGACTAAGTACATCCTCATTTCAATGAACAGGAGGGCAAGACTGAGCACCTGTACGCGGTGTCCTCTACGAACCTGGGAGTGAAATATTCTTCTAGAGCCAAGTTCAGTCAACTTTCACAATATCAAAGAAGTTGGCCCACGAGGCAATGATTCAAATTACTCCTCCACGTCGTTTTTTCGCCCCCAACGAGTTCGAATCCTACCTAAGCCTCATCAAGTCTACAAGTACGACCCAGTACATCCTCATTCAAATGACCACACCTCTCTTCGTCATTCTCTGGCCTCAGTTGGCCACCAAATACACGCCCACGCCGATATTTACACCCGACGGAGGAATCAAAGCGTGGCGCACAAATCTGGGAGACAGTTCTTTGGGATAGACGTGGGAGGGATCAGGACAAGTTTAAAAGATGATGCAAAGGATGGATATAACCTCGAAGGGCGTGATATTCCGAATCTTGGCAAGGAGTTTTGCGAATTGGGCTCTGTGTGCGCCGAGACTTCGCTTGCGAGAGTGCAGCTGACACTTTAAAAACAAGCAAACGATGGAAGGTGTTGTGGTCCGTCTCCTGGTGGTGTTCTCTGGTATGGTTTTAGTAGCCTGCGCACCTACTCCACTTGGGAAGGAAACACCAAAGACTATATTTCGCGCGGAGAAAATTTAATGGACGATGGATGTATGTCTGGATAATCCAGGGTTTTTGAGACGTTCCCCTGGGTGGGCATTCACGGATGAGGGCTGACTTGGGGTGAAGAAAAAGCTACCATAACTTCGCAGTAGTACTTGCAAATGAAATCTGAGGCTTGAGTGCTCTAGTTTTAAATTGAGTCACCTGTTATTTACTTTTTATCTGGTTTTTTGTCATAACTAGCTGCATACGCAATTCAAATCTGACGCAAAAAAAGGGCATGATTTACGTGCTGAAACTAGATAGTTGTATGGCTGGTTGATGTATGATTTATCATGAACTTGGCTAGTAAGGCTTGCACCTTTTTACTTTTCGTATTAATGATATTCTTCACTGCCAAGTAGCATTAATTTCAACACTTTAACCCCATGAGGAAGAAACTAAGTTGTAAAATACGAAGCTTAGGTCTTGCTCTGTAGGGGACTAGTGTTCTGATGGGGATACACATCCTGAGGGCAAACAGGCAGCTGGAACGTGAGACAAGCGTGTGATAAGGTCCCAAATGGGCATGCGGCAACTCATATTTTTCAAATGTTTTCGACCTTTGGGGTGTCTATGGGCGCTGAGGCTACGGACTTGGATGAGCTACCGACACTCTAAAAACAGGCAACGATTGAAAGTGTTGTAGTCTGCCTCCTGGTCATCGTCTCCTCGAATTAAAGTTTGGGTAGTCCGCACATCTACCTCACCCGAGATAGGGAGGCCTGTGAGGTCATATCTCGCGCAGTGGCTATATCAAAGATGGCGAAGTTATTTTAGGGTAGCCAAAGCTTTTCCTGCTTTCCCTTTGGTGGATATTAACAGTTGAGAAAATGATGAGAGTCCCTGGCACAAAGGTCTCGAGTGGTATCAGCGAATGTACCCACTACATGAGTAGTCCAAATGTCAAACTGAGTTATCGTCGTATAATGTCGTTGGACAAGCTAGTCTTCTCCGTATCATGCTCTATGAGTGCTAGGCTTGTGCCCATCACGAATAAACATACATTCAAGTTATTGACTGATTCTTAGCCTGAAATGGCCTCAGCTTTTGGCTGTCAAAAAATCAAATTTATTCATTTTAATATTTCTAAATACACGGAACCAGCCCAGGTAGCTCAATCGGTAGAGCGTGTGGCTCTTAGGGTGATATTGAGATAGGCGGCGACTTCAAGGTCGCAGGTTCAAGCCCCGCCTCGGGCTCAGTTCCCGGGCCTGGATTTGACCCACCCTCTATCGGGCACGAGCTATACTCTGTAGGATCTAATTATGTTAATAGCGAAAGACTGCTATGTTATATATTGTATGTTTGTGGTACATTTTGTCGAATCGGAGGGTCTAAATTGTTTACCAAATACACGCAATCTGAGGTGTAAATAGAATAACTATAATAGTAGGACTTTTGTTTTCAATGGGAGTATTGTCGGTAAATAGATCATATTTGGGCAGTATGAATTGTTCAATCTTATTGCAGTATTCGGGTTGTCGTTAGGACACTGATAGGGATCTGACTTAGCTCATTAGCGAGGTGCTTGGAGTAGAGGAAGAAAGGGAAGATGGAGGAGAAAAAGGAGAGACAATGTTTTATGTATTTCGAGATGCCAGTTAATTGAGATTATTCACCGACTTCGTGACGGACAGCTGACTTCGTGACGGCACCCAATTTGTATTACTTCGTGTTTTACCAACAGGTATACCCGAGCCTATTGCAATAGGGCAAGGAGATGTGGTGAGTGCGCGGGCACTCACCAGACTAGGGAATGCCCGAGGAATCGGGACTTTGTTGCAACTGCGGCAAGGACCATAAATCGTGGCAAAGGGGCGTGTCAGAACATCGCGGCATACAAGGCCAGCGTTCACCGGGCTTGGTATGAACTCATGGAGAGAACGGCGGAATTCAGGAAAGGAGAAACATCAACTACGACAAAATCTACAGACGACCAAGGGTTCACACTGGTGTCTCACCAAAAGCCGGAGGTACCAAAGAGAGGGCCAGGATACCCGCGCAAACAGCTCCTGGTCAATCTCCCACCACAAGTATTGGGACCATCGGGGTCAAGTTCAAGACTACAATTGTCTTCTTTAAGCACGCAAGGGCAAGGAAAGAATGGCGAGGTACAATACAAGTTTAGCTAGTCCTCTCTCGGACTCAAGGCCAATTGCACTTCCTGTAGGTAAAGAAGGACTACAGATAAAAACAAAGTTTAGTAGAGGAGGGGGTTTTATCGTAATAGTTTCCCCCTCATGTAAATATATGGATAGGTTCATAGCCGCCTGCAAGGGTCCGCAGGGCGCCAATTCGGGTCAAATGAAATCAAATTCAAAAATACGACTTTTGTGTCATGAGTATATTTACAATTACTTGCCAAAAACACTAACCTGAGAGAAATTTGCGTAGTGGCAAATATTTCCTATTTCAAAAATTTAATTAGTGAAATCTCACTTTCCATCAGGTTTAAAACTAGCCGTGCGACGATTAGGCGGCCGAAGCAGCTTGTGAGTTGCAAACTGGCCAGCGGGCAGCACCGAAATGGTAAAGAGATGTTCTATTTATACTGCATTGTATATTTTACCAAGGTAATATAACACTGACTTACACACATTGGGGCAATTTCAGTCTCAACCCACCATTTCATCCCTGCCCATGGGTCTGCATTGATTTGACTCGTAGAATCAGGCGCAGTGTAAATAGTCAACCTCAAACGAATTCAAAGCTCAAAGCCTCTGGTATGAAGCGGACATGCATGGAAAGAGGACTGATGAAGGGTGAATCAATGCAAATAAACTTCGCCTAATATGTTGGATCCTGGAGCGCACAAAAACGGCACTCGAGGCCTGACAATTCCAAATGATAAGATCCATGAAGTTGTAGGGAGAATCTCAAAAGATATCAGACTGGTAGTCATAGGTGTGGGGGAGGACATGCCTGGCATGGAAGAGGTCAACGAAGCTGATAAGGGTTACCATTGATGCAAGAAGGCCGGCTCAGATATGTCTCAGAATGCGCCTCCGACCGAGGAGAAGATGGTGGCGCTGGGGGAGGTTTTCACGAAGAGCTGGCCCAGTAGTGGTATCAGAGATCAAAGCCGAACGGCTATACCGATCAATTATTGTCAGCTTCCTTCCGGAGATAACGCAGACAAAAGTGGCCCGACTAGGCATCGTAATTAATGCCATGCTCCTCAGCGTGTGAGTATAGTCACCTCGGGTCGAGCCAAAGTAGAGCTTGAAGTACAGGCTGGTTGAGCCAATACCAGTGGCCTTTACCGGGACCCAATTACGCACATCAATATCCAAATTTACTATTGACCCTATAGCTATTTTGATAGTTGTAGCTGTCCCTCATTGTTACGGGAATACTCCCTTGTTTGTTTGTTTATTAATTTAGGTCCTAGACTATACCCGTTATCCCCTAAGGGTCAAAGACCGATGTTCACAGCCAAGATCATATCCCTGATAAGCCAAACTTGATCCCACCGCTTGAACCACTACACAAATAGTAGCTAGTGTAAAATTCGCACTGGTACAAAAATTCAACCTTTAAAAACCAAACTCCTAACTACAAAACTATCCAGCTCTGTAGATTTACCAATCTGTGGTTCGGAAACAAATCTCCTCGACTTGTCTTCCCTCCTGTCATATCATCTGTATGACTAATTTATATTGTCCCCGATGAGATCAGAGGACGAATTTGTAGATGGCAACCCAAAACAGCAGGTTTCCTTCTCAAAGATTTTGAAAAATTCGTGACACTTTGGCCCGAGAAGTTTTTGGATAAAGCCACTATGTGACGATCTCCCTCTGAGTCGACGCGTGACGTGAGCGTGTAGTCGACAGTGAATAAAATGGGTAGGAGTGGTCTCCTCCCCACAGGCGCACTCCATTATAGCGTCCAGATTGTTGAAACGGCGATGATGCGCCGCGAAGTTGCCATGTCCAGTACGAGCTGCAATCAGATTTCGGAGTAGGAACCTCGAAAGTCTCAGCTCAGGTGGTTTCCTTCCTCGCATGAGCAGGTCGAGCTTGCGATATCGGGGCGGGCAAGCTTCGTTCCACCAATCGTCGAGTAACGCCTGCCGCAGACGATTCATTTGGCCATAAAGAAATGCCAGAGTGATGGATTCTGGATGCATTTCCGGGCTCGGCAGCATTCGTAGGCCAGACCTGGCGGCCGAGTCGGCTTCCAAGTTACCCTGGATTCTTGAGTGCCCGGGAACCCATTTAATTGTCACGCGAGCTGATTTGGACAACTCCCGAAATTTTCGTACTTCATTGTGGCTTGTCGTGGACTTGCCTGTCTCGAGTGCGTTGATTGCCTGCTGACTATCCAGTAGAAGGTTGACTCGTTGCGTCGCGCTCTGGAGTCCCAATGCTGCTTCGAGAGCCTTCCTTGCCCCGGTGATTTCCGCATCCAAAGCCTCACCCCCATGCCTGATGCCACTTCCCGTAAGCAAAGTCTGCCCGTCTCTCTTTAGAACAAAACCCCAAGCAGAGCGTCCATTCCCCTCCGATGAGCCATCCGAGTAGGCACAAATTTCCGACTTCGGCACCTGGTTGATCCATTGCCTACAGATCTCAATTTGTTCTTCCTTAGATCCTGCTTTCGGTAAGTAGGATGTAGGCGGCAGTGGTTCCGCGTGCTCTGCTTTTGGTAATTGTCGGTACACCCGCTGGACTCGTGACATTATTACTTCAGGAACCGAAGTCCCTCGATTTCTCTTCTTGTATTTCCGCGTGCCGATATTTGGGCACACAGCCGCACGAATCCTCAGCGGGTGGCGATCATCCAGAGTTTTGAGCCTAACTGACAGTCGAAGTCGATTACCCTCCAGTATGATTTTAACTGGTGGAATTCCTCCTTCTCTGTGCAGTACAACGTTTGCTGTCGTCCTCATTACCGGGAGTGCAGCTCGAAGTCCCATCAAGACAGCCTTGTCGATCATACCACTTAGATGTGCTGTTGGTGGGGTTGTCATGCCTTTTCTCGTCGGGCGTCTGAGACCAGGCCACCAGATTTCCGCACCGAATGTCGCAATAGGAACCACACACATGTCGACTGCTCGAATAAGTGCTCCTGGAGCGGCTCCTCGGAGAGCAGTGTTGAAGCGGCGCAGGCTCTGTGCAACTTTCAAGGCTTTACCGCACCAAGTTGTTACGTGGTGCTTAAAGGTCAGCCGGGGATCTAGGTAGACACCCAACCAGCGAACATATTCGGCCGGCTCGATAAGGGTTCCATTGACATAGATTCCTTTCGCAGGCTCGCGGCACCGTGCTGGAAATTGGATTACTTCAGACTTACTTGTGTCGAAAGCAACCGCATTTTTTCCCGCCCAATCCAGGAGATCGTCGACTTCACTCTGGGCCGCTGCGGCGGATTCCGTTATGGTACGGCCAAATCCGATGATTCCGAAGTCGTCGGCGTAGCTGAACCTCATACCTGGCTTTCCGCTTCGCATTGGCTCTGCCACGTAAAGAAGAAAAAGGAGTGGGGATATCGGTGAGCCCTGGGGGACTCCACAGCTTAGCTGTCGTTGAGCGGTCACTCCTCCCGAGTGACGAACTTGGACCATTCGATGCGCTAGAAACGATGTCGTCCACTTGAGGATCGAGTCTGGCCAACCTTGCTCCTGCATCCTTCTCACCAGACGGTTATGGAGAACTGCGTCGAAGGCACCTTGAACGTCCAGGGTTACAAATGTAGCCGTCCACTTTTGGGAGCTTGCCTCTTCAATGTCGTGTACCACACAGGAGACGAGGTCGATTGCTGAGCGTTTTGGGAGCGCGCCAAATTGCTGTTGTCCCGTTGCATCAAAGATCACAGCGAGATGCGCCATACGCTTAGCCAAGAGCATTTCTAGACCTTTACCTAGGCAAGAAAGAAGGGCGATGGGCCTCCATCCTTTGACTGTCGTTGGGTCTCGATTAGGTTTCGGGACAAGAACGACCTCAGCCAGCTTGAAGCAGGATGGATGAATGCCGATCCTCACGCAGGCTCGGAAGAGTTGAGCGACGTACGGTCCGATTGTGTTCCAGCAAGCCGCTAGCAGCTCAACTGAGATTCCGTCTGCTCCAGGAGCTGTGTTACCACAGCCGATTGTGCAGTGTCTAACTTCTTCCTCGGAGATATCTTCATTCCACTGGATTCGGTTGCTGCTTGTCGCTGTGCAGGGTGGCAAGTCGTCTGACGCCTGATGTCGGGCAAGAAGCTCATCGCGAAGTATTGTGGCTCGCTCTAAAGGGTCCGAGATGAGGGTTCCATTATGATTGAGTGGTGGTGGGATGCTAGCCTGTCGTGGACTGGCCTTTCTCAGTAGCTTGAACACATCGCTCGGCGACTTCATCGCTTCGACCTGTTGCTTCTGGTATTCTTTTTTCGCAGCTCGGAGAACTGATCGAAGCTTTTTCGCGCAGACGCCCCGCTGGGGAGAGGTTAAGGTCGCTTGGTATTCAGCGCGTGCTACCCTGCATGCCGGGGTCCACCAAGGTGCTGATTTTCCGCTGCTTGCTTTGGCTCGGGTTCCTGTCGCATTAATAGCGGCTTTAATTTGGAAGCAGAGTTCATGTGCGTATTCTTCAACTTTTTCGATAGTGTCTAGGGCTGAAGGCGGCTTGATCCATCTGGCAGTGAAGGCAGCAAATTTTGGGAGATTTTTCTTCGTCACTCGGAGCTTGGGGATCCCAGCCTTCATACTTGCAGCTCGAATCGGAATTTGTCCTCGGATAGGGAGATGATCGCTGGTTACGCATTCACTTCGATCCACCCATGCTCGCGCGCCATTGATGTTAGTCCAGACTAGATCCAAGGTGTTGCCAGCTTTGTGCGTGGGCTCCCCAATGATGAGACAGGATAGATGGTGATGTTGCGCCCATCTATCGATTTCCTCTCCTTGTCCGTGGATTCGGGTGGTGCTCGGTTGCCAGGCCCAGTACACTGCGTTGAAATCCCCCGCCGCAACAGAATTTGGCGGTGGATTCCAGTTGATTAGAGGCTGAACAGCCTGTGGGTCGTTGGGCGCTTTGTAGACGTTGAGGAACGTGATTCCATTGACCACGACCCAGCAATAGTCCGCCGTAGGCATGGCACAGGGAAAGATCTGCGTTGCCTTAATTTCACTGTCGTTTTTCCGAGTGTAGGTCACCGCCCTCGGCCTTGACTGATCCTCACCATGGGGAATATGACAATCATATCCCGGATGAGTCTTTGTTGACTTGCTCTGTTTTTTCCACAGAGGTTCCTGAACAAGCAATACATCGACTCCCAGCTCAAAAGCTCGGGCGAGCGCGATGTCCTGTGTGGGGCCTCCCCTTCCTACATTTATCGACATGAAATTTAAGGTAGGAGGGAGGCGAAAAGGGGCCCGTGGGGCGCCCTTTATAAGCTTTCCTCACGATTCACGTCCTCTGTAACCTTGGTTACAGAAGGCGATGAATCGGTCATCAGCACTTCGAAGCAGTTGCTGGACTTGAAGCTCGTCTGAGCTATTTTTGCCTTTTCAGATGCTGCTGAAACTGCGGCTTCAGCGCGTCTGACAGCTGATTTTGCTCGTACAACTGCAGCAAATTCCCGTTGACTCGCCTGCCTGATTGCCTCGAGGTTCTCTTTGGATGCTGGTCCAGACTTTGTAGGACGAGCTAGACAGTCACGACTGTCCGATCGGTGGGGGCCCCCACAGTTGCGGTACTTTGTATGTGCCTTACACTCTGCGGAGGAATGCATCGTTGACGTGCAGTTCCAGCAAGCTGGGGCACGTGAGCAGCCTCGAGTGCCGTGGAATTGCAGGCATCGTTTGCACTGGCTTATTGCCTGTTTAGGCTGGTGACGAACTGCGATTCCAGAGTCGTCAAAAAGTCGGAAGCCCGGCCGAGGGGCAGACGCTCTCCCGAAGTGAGCTATCCAAGTTTGGTAAGGAGCTCCTACTCGCCCCTTTCCGAGTGGACGGACACGTACAGGAACCGCCTTGGTGGTTCGAGTTATTTCTTCTGCCACCATCTCCTCAGTGACTGTAACCTTGCCCATAAGTGTGTATAGGGCCACTGGAACCGTTGCGATTCGAAGGGCAGGCAGATCCGAGGCTGTCTCCAACTTAGCCTCAACCCTGCCGAATGATTCTGCAGCGTTTAAGAGGAGCTGGCGTGCTTCTTCACTTTTGGCTTTCATAGCGAAGCCGGTGGGAACACGATACACATGTTCAATATTGGAGGATGGAACCTCCACCAATTTAGTCACGGCATCTCTCACGCCAGCTGGCGAAAGAGCGCGCCATGCATGCTCCTCTCCGAGGCGAAGAAACAGACGAACATCTTTTGGCTTTGCAGTCACAGGTCTAGCTTGTTTCTTGACCTGTACTGCTGGGTTTGGGGCGACTCGAACAGTCTTCGCTGGAGCGATTGACTTTTGGGGAGAGCCCCGGGCGACTGTTGCCCAGGTCGATTTGGCCTGGGTGACTTGGCGTTGTAGCTCCTGACTGTTCATCGGAGTTCTTTCTTTGGCCTTGGTTATAGGACAACTCATGTTTTCCTGGCAGCTTGGGCGCTGTGGAAGGATTGGGGGGGCCGCACTGGGTCCCGACTTCATGAATTGAGCAATGGCTGCTCGAAGATATATTTTCATCGAGTCGATGAACGGATTGCTCGACTCTTCTGAGTATAGGGAGACCGCGGTCTCGACAGCATTGATCGCAGCAGTGCAGATCATTATATTTTTTGCTGTTTGAGCTGCCCTGCGCTCTTCAGCTTCAATCATGGCTTGTAGTTCCGGGGGGCAGCCGTTGATTTTTTGTTTCCTGCTTTCGCTGCAGGAAAATTGTTGTTTTTCAGTCGCCACTGATGAGGGCTTGCTGGCGATCTGAGCAGGTGTGGCTTGATTAGCCTTATTCACCTCTGGAATTGCTGCCTTCTTGACAGCAGGAGCAGCAATCTTCTTTGATGTTGAAATGACGGAGGTCACAGAGACCACATCATCATTTTTCTGAGCGACATTCCATCAGGATTTGTCGAGACCCTCGATTATGTATTGGTCGATGACCATATTGCCCATTTCCACGTCTGGGTTTGTTGAGTCTGAGTCTTCCTGGAAGACTCTCAATCTTTCGGTCATCTCTGATTCCATCTTGTCTTGATCTATTGTATCGATCGATAGATTTCTTGCATCTAGGCGGTGTTGCAACCTGATTTTAATTTTCGCCATGGCTTTGTGCTGGCGCGCGGGGCGAGTGATTTTCGTAGGACCCGTCGCCATTTCGGAGACTCAGGGTCTTGCAACTATGATAATGATGAAATTAGCTTGTGAAACTATGAATTGAAGGGTTGAGGGGATGGGTAGGTGAATTTTTCATCGATTTGGAATACTCCCTTGTGTGTGTACTGTCTGCGCCTATACGGTAGAGATGGAATGTAGGGTCTAGTCAGGTATAGAGACTACCAAGGGTGTAGATTGGGAACGGTTGCTAAGCAACGGAGACTGTTACGATTGGCCTTGTTAATTCAAGTCCCTTATGTAAGTAGCAAGATGTAGAAGACCTTCCACTACTTGACCTAGCAAATTAACTAAAATTATTCTGGACTTGCTCTACAGTACACCAACACCCATTGATCCGGCGACACTCATAGTCATAGACTCAGCAGGGACATAAATTCTACTTTATTCTCCCGCGACCCTGATCAGACATATTTTTTTCGTAACAAAAGAGGAAGGAGGCACTTGACAAGGTGTGGCCCGCGTCAGGGGAGAGCTCAACATGCTGGATAGTCTTCAGCTTCAGTGTTACAATAAGTTAGACCACCGGCACCCTGAAAAGAGCGAGTGAACTATGCTCTTTATCTTGAAACTGCACACAGATTATCTGTCCGACGGGGAAGCACTATTAGCCAGTTAAATATGTGAATCATTCATTGTTTACTTCTTGTTGATATATTGCATGCTAAGTATCAAAGTCCTGCTTCGTCATTTTCGCGCCACGGCTACCGGCCCTGGAACGTGATTCGTTATCTTCAGTTTTTGTTTGCTAATTCGCGTTTCGCGCCCTACACACAAACTATGCCGTCACTACCGAAAAGCTCGAAGTCGTCCCAGTGAAACGATTCGAGACAAATACGCAAAGTGTGAGAAGAGAGTAAGACTGGCACGCTGTCTATCACTAGTATGGCGATCCATTCTAGAAGCGCAAGTATTTAGCGGCCAACTGAGAATCACATTCTAGGAACAATTCCTTAGTAGTCCGTCCCGCTGTCTTTCCCAAAGTTTTACCAAAAAAAATCTTTAATGAACCTAGCCAGCAATGACATCAAATGTTGATTAGTTCACCAATGAATACGGAGAAAAAATTAAAGCATTCATTCGATGCTGGACTTAGGCACCTACCGCAAGCAGCGTGTACTCGGTAGATAATTGAATGATTGAGATGTGGTTATCAAGGAAATAATGACCCCTCAGTCATTGAGGTTGCAGAGCGCATTGATTCAAGTAACTGCCGATGTGAAACCAAGTACAGAATTTGCAGTCACGCGTGTATCAACAACGTGTCTACTTGATAGCCCCAACTATTATAAATTCTAACATTATAATTATTTTTTGACAACACAAAGCTTACTAACGCCTTCAAACACCAAAGCAAAGGGTATCACCTATTTCCTTAATACGTCAAAACTTGCTACAACTATCGTTTCGGCATAAACCTCATCTACTTATTCCTCAAGCCTAGCACTGCTCTATGCATATTTTCAAATACCGCTATTGGCGCACCATTTTCTGTCTCTTCTAAAATAGACATATCCCAGTCTTCTACACCTACATCCTGTAAATTACATCCAGATCTTTCGAGGCGTAACCGCACGTGCTGCTGTACACTAACAAGACGCCATTGAATCCCAGGACCGGCCTGGGCGTGGATTTCGCGCTGAACATCTAAGAGCGCTTGAATACCGGTCGTATCAATGGAGAAAACGTGAGTGAAGTCGAGAATAATAATCAGGGGTGATGAGGGGACGTCAGATAGAGAGGCACTAGTGCGCTCCTGTGTAAGGGTTTCAGAGCTCGAGTTTTTCGACTCGCACCAAAGGCGTTCTCTCCTGGTTATGGAATGCTCTGATGTTGATCTACTATGATCACTTGGAATGCAGGATCTCTGCTGATTAATTGAGTTGAGCAGGGCGGCTTTGATACGCTCTGCATTTAGAAAGAAAATTGGTTGTTTAAAGGCAAATATGAGCGTATTTTCCGACATGGCACTAGTGAGAGCTGGTGACAACCCTGATGAGGTCGGGTACATATTTGATAATTCTTGAACTTTAACTGTGGTTACTTGGGAGAAAGCTAGACGGAGGAGGGTATGTAAGACACTGAAAGCAACAGCGAGCGCAACACCCATCTCAATGGATACGAATAGTGTAACCCAAAAGGCAATCATACTGGCGATAAAGTCTGGAAGAGAAACACGCCAATAACTGTAGAATGTCGAAGGTCCAACAAGAAGTGAATACACTGCAGTGATGATAACTGCAGAGAGCGTAGCCTTCGGTATCCAATAAAGTGCTCCTGTGAGAAAATAAAGACTGAGCAATACAAATCCTGACGTGAAGATACCACTAAGCGGAGTTTTAACACCAGAATCTGCGCTTACCGCACTTCGAGAAATTGACCCACCTCCAGCCATGGTAGGGAAAAATCCATTTAGAAGGTTCGATATGCCAAGGAAGACGAGTTCCTGACTCTCATCAACCTTGTACCCATGTCGGCGGCCATAGGTTTTACCGATAGCCAGGTGCTCTAGCGCGGTGGCGACAAAGATAGTAATAGATCGAAAGAATAACCTTCGAAACAGACTGGTTGGAGGAAGACGTGGAGTCTCAATTTTAGCAGCAGAAATCTTGGAGAGTTCAAACTTGGGGGTCTCCAAGTCTTTATTGATACCAAAGCTGATAAGAGTAAATAATACAATGACGATTGCGTTTCGACAGGTAGAAAGTATCCATATAACTTTGTTTTTCTTACCCCAGCGCTTGCCGGCTTGCTCAATAAGAACCAGGATTAAGATGCAGCTAAAGCCAACTAGAGTGTCGTAGGGTTTTGCCATGGGTAGTTTTACAAACATATCTCGAACTTTCTCACTGGTTTTCGCACCAGCAGAATTGCCAAAAAGTGCGGGTATCTGTGATAATATCGTAAGAAATCCTGCAGCGGAGACAAAGCCACTGTGTACCAATTAGTACATTTGAATCAATGCATTATTATATTCATGTAAAAAGTAATTAACCCACCTGAGGACAGGTAGGGAGATAAAGTCTAGAATGAATCCAAGCCTTAGGATTCCAACTGATAAGGCAATGATTCCGGTAAGAAAAGTCAAGACCCCAGATATGCGTTCGGGAGAAAATCCTTCGTTTTTAAAATCTTGGATAACCTCTGCTACTAAAACACCAATAATAGAAGTTGGTCCGGGACAAAGATCTATTTGGCCGGTTAGTACGAAAAGCCCCAAGCCATAAATAGTTGATCATGCCTTTAGAAGTTCCAGTTAGAGCATAGACTAAAGGTGGTATCCAGCTTGACATTAGACCATACTCTCCAGGTATATTAGCAATCCTAGCATATGCTAGACTCTGAGGAATAAGGAGCAAGCCAATCGTGGTACCCGCAAGTAAGTCATTCACGAACCACTTTGTTGAGTATCTGGGTAGCCATCTTACAACTGGGACTTTATCGAGTAGATATTCAGTAGTTGCTGAAGGCAAAGATTTGGTGCAGCTGGTAGCTAAGGATCTGGCCTGAATCAAAATTGGATCTGTTTTCAGCTCGTGATGGATACGATCCTTGAATCCTCCACTTGATGCTTTTGGTTCTGGCACATTAGAAGCCATTTTGAAGTGATAGGTGTTGGTCTATGTCTTAGACCGTGACGAAGCTATGGTAAATGAATGCCTCAAGGACTGATTTCCTTGATAGTCGGAGGGAAGATCTTCCCCCTATAGTTTATTGAAGCAATCAATAGAGTAAAAATATAGACATCAACAACAACTATAATAGCGAAGTGTACTTGGTCTTACCAGGAAGGGAATGTAGCTTTTGATGGCAAACTGTAGATATATCCCTATTTACTGAGTGGATTGTAGAATCGAAGGGAGAAAAGGAGAGACTGTTGGTTTTATGAAAGAGACTGAAGATAGTTGGTAATCTGAAGTTGATCTGCGGGAAATGCCTCCAATTATTTTAGCCTAGAGTATAAGAATCCATTTGACAAACCCATGGAATTCAAATTTGTCGTGAGGCAAGGTTGTATGATTTCTGCCGGGGGATAATTGCTAATCTGTGACCCTGGTCATCCTTGTTCTCATGGTATGAAGTGAAATAAATTGATGCCGGAAGAGAATAACGATTTGTTCGCATGACATTATTCGGTCGTTCTCATTTCTGCTACGCAACAAGTCTTCTCCTGATTCTCCAGCTTATTTCAGGGCTGAGCCGGTTTCAAACCAGTGCAAGAGCTTTTTCTGCATTCGAAACGATGAAAACGAAAGATGAAGAGGGTCCATTACCACGAAAAGTGCAGCGTACGAGGAGAAACCGGTAGAGTTGAGTTTTGCCCAGGAAAGGTGGTTACAGGGTCGATGGGTTAGCTGGCAGTCAAAAAGACGCTACTGAGTAGCGATAGCATCGTCGAGAGAGCTGTATATAGAAAATATCATGGCTGAGCTTGGCTCTGGCCGCCTAGATAGGCCAGCGAGTAGGCGCCCCATTCCGATTCGAATCCTGAGCCCAAGATTTCCCCTCCATGGCCCAGTTTTAAGCGAGCGCCCGAGCCATTGAATACTCGATTTTCTCCACCTCGATCCACGCGTTGCAAACATAAATGCGATTAGGGCCCGTTTTCTGAGATGACAGAATTCGAATGAGCGCCTGTTCCCAACAAAGGTCTGTCGCTCTGCAAATTATTCAGCGGGAGCGTCGCATGAAGCCGTTGACGTCGTGCATGAATCGCCACGCGGACTTGGGCTAACGGGAATTTCTACTGTTACTACGGAGAGTGTCGCTAGTGGTAATATAGCGACAGAAATACTGTAATTTAGCCAGTAATAATTCTCGCATGCGTACCGGGCAGTTAATGATCTGACTCTGAGGGGCTCGGGACGGGGGGACGGGGAGACGGCTGCGAAAGGCAAATGGGTGGGACCTTGGCTTCTAATTTTAAGTCAAGCCATTCATGAGCAGCAAGTCTATAAAAAGAAGATTAGAATGAGGAATTTGGACGGCCGGCCCAGCCATGACACGAGCAGCGACTGCGCCCGGCTCAGGGCCCCCACATATTGATTGTTCTCCAGCCCTGCAGGCAGGCGAGAACGGGTGGAGTCGCTGATGGTGGAGGGGAAAGAGCCAGGACGCGGCCAAAGAGTTGTACCAGCCCTGTCCCTATCCACGACCATCCGATGCAGTTTCAGAGCGAGGCGGGATGGCGCCATGGTAAGCTTTATCGGCTTGTTCTTCCGCCCTTCTCCCCCGTCACTTGCACTGGACGGATGGGCAACGCTCGAGAAAAACAAGTGGATCAACAGGAGTTGGTAGTGTACAACTACCAAGCGAGCGTGGCGGATGCCAATTGTCTAGCACTTACAAAACAAGACAAAGTTGATGGTGCGCCTCGGCCCTCTTGTGAACGATCAAAGCGCACAACCTTACGAGTAGAAGTCTGGCAAGTCTTTCGCGGGCATTTCTACCTTTGCGCATGTTCCTGGGAACCGTATCTGTCAAACAACGGGCCGTCTCACCGGTTTTCAAGGGAATTAAAAGCCATCTAACTTTACAGGGCTTAATAACCTTCTGGATATCTGGGAACTTAAATCTTCCGCCAAGAGCTAGAAAGTCCGCTCGTCTCCCTCCCAATGTCATCCGGGCTAGAGAAGTTGGGGAGCAATGGCTTGTTTATGATGCTGAATGATCTTTTATTATCTGGATGGATTCATGTCTGTGTGAGGATCTGGTTCTCTTTTCTGCTTACAGGCTATGAATATCTATGACCCCATCATGGTGCCTATCAAGCAGCTATACCAACACTGGTCAGAAGACCTTGATGAGACAATTTGTTTTTACTCTCTAACCTTATCTATCATATTACGTTGCTGGGGATTTGTATCATCGCCTACTTCCCCATCCTCGCTCTGTTTGGGGGTATTTTCTCGTGCTTCTAGGACTCCAATCTCTATTCATTGCAAGTTTTGGATCTAGGGAAAATCCCTTGCCAAAAAAGTGAACCTCTCGACCCACGTGACTTTCACCTCAACACGGAGCTTTAATATCATGCCGTATTTTGCTTGGCCCATGCGGCTGGAGTCACGGGGAAAGTGAATCTCTCAAACTAGATTAGGACGGTAGAATAATTAACCGCTTGGTTCTAGAATGAATTTAATGTGTAGCTATGATAGCCTCCAGCTTACTCACGCTATGGATATGGGTCATTTTGTGATGTCGATGCCACGGTTTGTCCAGCGCCTTGAAGCAAACGAATATGGGAAAGACCTTTGAGAGGTGATACCCGCTGGCTGGGTGCTCATGCCCAACCTGGTGCTAGTTGGCCTTCACAGTGTCTCATGAGCCTGAACTCCCCATGTCACGCGTGAGCTAGCCTACGTTAAGACTAGCTTTGGTCGAGATGGATAAACTCTTTTCGCTCGATCGACATGTGATCATGACCGATAACCATGAATCAATCACCGCGGTCATTTCATTATCTTTTGTACTGCCACAAAGTCAACCCAATCAGACTTAAACCCACCCTCATTTCTTCAAAATTTATCCACTAACACGACTTAAAAGTTAATTAAATTCAATACCAAGCCTTCGTTGTCTACTCGATATAGACAAGATGACGAAAACTGGGCAACTGTCAACGGAGTCTATTACGAATGTGAGACTGAAACTAAAATCTTACGCCCGAATATCAATCAAATTTTGCTCTACCTAAGCTATTAATCTACGAAGCAATGAATCAAGCCATCCAAATGTGTTGATTCATCTCACCCAACACGGATAAATACCAGTCAAAGCTATACCAAGTATGCCAGTGTAAGATGATATATCATTCTTTCATTGACCAGGTTGAATTTCCATCCAATCCCTTGCATCCAACTGTACGCCCACAATGCCATCAACACCTACAGGAGGATCCAAATTACGGCTCGCAAATACGTTTTTGCAAGGCCTTGGCAGATACACGAGAATTCCCTGAACAAACGGAGTTAATTGAGATGAAGATTGATAGAGTCTTGGAATGGGCGGAGAATTATTTCCGGAATGAACTTTAATCTTTGGCTATTGTGCGCTTAATAAATTGTGTTGCAAGGATTCTGGCAGCATAATAACGAGTTGTGGCTGGATAGCCCTGTAGGATGACGTCCAGGTTGGTCTTCAAGTGTATTCTAGGTAGCCTATCGTCATCTTCTTTCGAGATGAGGAGCTAATGGCACAGCCCAGTAAGTTAGACCACATTTCGTGAAGCTTTTTTGTAGGGACGGGCGATTGAAGTACGTGAGAGAACGTAGCTTGCAAGATTAGTGTTATTTATTCTGAGGGGTTACTGGGCTGGACCATATAAATGTAGCCTTTTAAAAATTACTCGGTCTCAAGTTAAATCACGAGATGCCTGAAATGAGCTAGTCCTGATATAGACTAAGGTGCACCAGTGTTTACTGGGGAATTGGCGAGTGTGAGAGAGTTTTATCTTTTGTACAACTTGAGTCAATGATACTCTAGCAGATTGGGCTCCTCTCTATCCCGAAGCACACATTGTACAGTGCTCAATCATCTTTTGTTGCTTAAAAGATTATTGATATATTGCCCGTGATGAATAGCAATTCAGCTCAGTATTTACCCGTAGAATTCGGCCACCTTTTCCACGGAACCTTCTACTCAAAAAAAAAGGTAGCAAGGGAAGCTACGTGCGCGGGAAAAAGTCTCAAAATTCCTGCAGCCCAGCCAGGCGAGGCCTAGACACCAGGACCACATGAGGTGCGCATATTCATCTATATCTTCCTTCTTTGTAACAGTCGAGGCCGTCTTGATCCAATCCGCCATCTCCATATCAGGTGCTGGGTACGCTCCGGAAACTCATCGGATGGCTTTGCCTCCATGATCAAGGGTTGGTAATGAGAAGGGCTTCGACTTTACCATCTGGTCTAATCGTGTTTAGCTTCATGATAGTGGTGATGGGGGGATGTGCTTAGGGATGAAGACGATAAAGACCGCGAAAGCGATTGGAAATCCTCATCGAATTGAAGACTTTGTTACTCAATCTCAGCTCTGCAGACTCTACAGTGAGAGCTGGAGGTTCATAGGGGACACTACTGACAGGTATTGAGAATAGTCCCCCGAGAATCACAAGGGAACAGTAATTTTAGCTAGTCGTAGACGACCAGCTGAACAAGAATCGCCTCCTCAGGAACCAAAGGGTTACATTATTATTAAAAAAGTGTCGCGCTGTAACGGCAAGTGACCGATCAGCGCTACCAGGTCAACCTTATCTCCTCGCAGTTTTATAGACCCTCCATAGGTACCAAGTAGATGCCAATTTCGGCTGATAAGACGACATTCTATCAAAACAACATTTTTTAACCTTGAAATTTACATACGAGAATAAAATGCCGCTAGTCTGCTGGTCGAGCGGCCATATCTCGTCGAGGTGCGGACGAAAAAATCAGGGCCTGAACATCTTTGATTTCACGCGTGTCATTCTATATGAGTAGAAGATAACGATCACGTGCGATAGCCAAACCGCAGATCGCATAGTAAATGGTGGAGTAGGAGCTTATTAGTCCTGACACCTGTGGCCACGAAAGTATCGAATTCCTATCATAAACAAATATACGGTATCAAAAAAAGATATAGTCCGGTGGATAAGATTGTCTTTCACGGTCGAAGAAATTAGCCCTTAACTAAATAGCTACTTCGAGTATTACCAATGCGCGATACGAGAATAGAGCCAACGCTTCAGCGTATCCAAAAGTAGCCGGAAAAGTAAAACAAGACTGGCAACTTTTATTAGGTCATTTAATTAATTCACTTTGTCCTGTATCAGTCTATGACTATGTAGGACATGCAGTTGCTCTCTGCCTACAGGCCATGGATACCTATGTCAGTATTATATCCCCTCCTATGCCTCCCGTGCAGCTCCCCTCAAACAGTACCATCCCTCACAAGTCCTCATTCGATCATACACTTAGAGGAGCCCTTTGCCGTTCATTATCTCCCCTCTCCAACCAACGAAACGATGGCCATTTGCAGGCGTGTGGCAGCCGGGAAAACTCACAAAAACCACTGGGTGCGGAGCTCTTCTAATGCCGACATTAGGACTAAATCCGAAGAAATAGTGTCCCTTCTGAAGCTTTCGAAGAGGCCGGCCAGCTGGACGCGGCAGACTTGTGTGTACCTCGAGAAATTCACACTCTGTCTTTCTAGCCTCCTTCCAACTCGTTCCCTAGGTCGTGCTGAAATATCAGAAATATCAGAAATGTCTTGACAGAGCGTGATTGCTGTATAGTAGCTTAGCCTAGCTTCTTTTGTGCCATCCAGGGCGCTGTGGAGTAGAGTTGACTCATCGAAAATTGAAGTCCTCATGGCTAATTACCCGAAGTCTCGGTCTTGGCGCCCAAAAAAAATCCAAAGTTGAAAACCCCTCAAAAATGTCAGTTCCAACATGGTCTCCAGAGACCTCTTTCCCCTCTCGCTCCACATCTCAGCAGCCTGTCCTTCCTCAAGTTGTTTGACCCATTAGAGCAACAGTCCCTCATAAACCAAGGCCCCAACTTTGTATATTATGACTTAATTTCCTCCTTGCGGGTTTACGTAGCGTCGTAAGTTTGTAGTGAGTGATGGCCGGTAATGAATGAGGCAAGCTCCTGTTTGCAATTGGGGTGACTCCTTTATCGGTCGTTGAGGCGAGATGATGCGTGGTTAGATCGAGGTTGAGGACTCAGAAGATAATAGTGAGTGCTGCATGATTGAGAAGTCGTCAAATGGAGATTTGCATGTGTTTGCTTTCGACTTCGATTTGGATGCGATTCTTCTTGGCTATCCCAGATATACAGAGCATATTGAGCGATTATACCGGCACCACTGGAAGGTGAAGAAATCGCCTTTGCCGGCGGTGGTTTGGTTTGTTCATTAACGTTCTAGGTACAGTGACTACCGTTGCACTCCTACTGGAGCTTAAGAACGGGTGGGACCGGGCTGAATCAGGTTAGCTACTAGTGTGTAAATCTACCACGTCCCACCTGAATGTCCGGACCATCTCATACTTCACCCATGTGTTGTATCATGTCAAGCTCAGCCGTCCAGGGAACCAGAGAACCCTCTTTTGACGCGCCGAAGCTCAAATTCCTCCTCAGATCCTGCCACCACGCGCCCGAGCCCTTTACACTTTCGCGATCTAAAACTTTTCCCTTCCATTCAGTCCCAGCTTTGGCTCATCTCATCCAGGGGTCATATTCTTCATTGGAGGCTACAGCTTGTGACACTCTACTTTGGTAAAATTTGGTCGCTCTCCAAATTTCGGGATCTGCAGTTACTAGCTGCCGAGTAATATTATATATTGTTAAGGAAATAATGACCCCTCAATCGTTGAGGTTGCAGAGCGCATTGATTCAAGTAACTGCCGATGTGAAACTAAGTATTTTTAGTCACGTGTGTATCGACAATATGGCCTACTTGATAGCCCCAATTATTCTAAATTCTAACATATATTTGAATTTGATTTCATTATCCTGATTTGGCGCCCTATGGGCCTATGCAGGTGTCTAAAGTCTATAATATTACCCGGTAGGAAACCTTTATGGTGAAAACCTCCCACATCTTTCTATTTGTTGTCTACAGTTCTCACAAATTTTCTGCAGGAAGCGCAGTTACACTATAGTGCCATCCATGTAAACTAACCAGATCATCTCTATCCTCCACAAGCATTATTTGACCTTTTCCTTTCCCTCAGCAGTATTTCGACCGCTTTTGTCATCTGGAATTGCTCTATCCAACCATGGTTTAGGATCCACTGTATTATCCTTTTTATATTTCCAGGATTATTTATCATCGCTTCGTAGGATCGATCTTTGGCTCGTCTCCAGATCTCAGCTCTACCATTTGACCATCGGGGGCAGGACATAATCAAATGCTTGGGGTTCTGTGATTGGTAGCCGCATGGACAACTTGGACTTAATACTCCGGGTACTTTTCTTCTGTGTAAATACGAATTAAGCCCCATGTGCTCACTTCGTATTTGCATTGCCAAACTGCTCTAACATATATTATTAATTCACACTGAGAAGAGAGATCGATATCCTTTAAGACTATCAATAAAGTCTTATCCGAAATTGTACGCTTGTCCTTCGAGATATTTCCTCCTATAAATCCTTGACAGTTTCTAACACTACCTTCACCATTTTATTGCATCAAATTTAAAGGTGTGATCGGGGTGAGGAACAATCTCGCCACCAACAGAGTTCGAAGGCGGTTTCCCTCTCCACTTCGTTCTTTGGTGGTGTATGCAGCCACAAGGCTATGCCACGTGAGAAATTTGTTGACGAATAACCGGCTTTTAAAGCTATTGTGATAACTGCTACACTATCCGGCCTGCTGTTGTTATCTTCATTATTTGCAAAGTAGCAAACAAATTTGGTGAGAACCCCCTGAACCTGTCTGTTTAATTACTATCGACTTTTATTAACTTACCTTCAGGAAGTGCAGTTCACACTGTTCAGCCGGTGTATATTCCATCCTCTCCCCTCTCGAGATCGTTTTATTTTATCACGAATTGCTATCTCTACTTACCCTGCAAGTTGAAACTGTTTAATCTATCCTTTGCTCAGCATCCACTGTGCGATTCTAGCCATATCTTCTGGGCTCTTAATCATTGCTTCAAATGACCTGTCTTTAGCTAGTTGGGGAACGTGGCATCTTCGCCTTAATAACTACAGATGCACGAAGACCATGCGCTTGACGTTAAGTGCCGGATATCAACATTGACAACTAGGCTTTTCTACTCCGGGTACTCTTCTTATTATGATTGGTACATGATTTGGGAATGTAAATTTGCGCTAGAACGGCTAAGATAGTTTGTGGAGAGATATCTTCACTAATTTGCAAAAGTGAAGTTACTATGATAATTGTTATGCCAAAGTTGGGAGAAGCTCGTCCCTTATTCCCTAACCTGTTCGCCTGCAGAATAATCACGGGACCAGTATGCAGGACACCCAGTCCTTTTTTTTTTTTTTTTTTTTTTTTTTTTGCATCAGATTTTAATTGCGTATGCAGCTATCTAGCTATGACACAATATCAAAGAAAAGTACAGAATAGATGATTCAACGTAAAGGAAGAGCACTCATGCCTCGGATCTCATTTGCAAGTACCACTGCGAAGTTATGGCAGCTTTTTCTTCACCCCAAGTCAACCCTCATCCGTGAATACCCACCCAGGGGAACGTCTCAAAAACCCTGAGTTATCCAGACATGCCTCCATCATCTTTCAACTTTTCTCCGCGCGAAATATGATCTGAGATGTCTCCTTCCCAAGTGGAGTAGGTGCCCAGGCTACTCAAACCATACCGGAGAACACCACCAGGAGGCGGACCACAACACCTTCCATCGTTCACTTGTTTTTATAGTGTCAGCTGCACTCTCGCAAGCGAAGTCGTGGCGCGCACAAAGCTCAATTCGTAAAACTCCTTGCCAAAATTCGGAATCTCATGCCCTTCGAGGATATATCCGTCCTTCGCATCATCTTGTAAACTTGTCCTAATCCCTCTCACGTCCATCCCAAAGAACTGTCTCCCAGATTTGTGCGCCACGCTTTGCTTCCTCCGTCGGGTATAAATATCGGCGTGGGCGTGTATTTGGCGGTCAACTGAGGCCAGAGAAGGTCGAAGAGTGGTGTGGTCATCGGGATGAGGATGTACTTGGTCATACTTGTAGACTTGATGAGACGAAGATAGGAGTCAAACTCGTTGGGAGCGATAAAACGACGTGGAGGAGTAATTTGGATTTTTGCCTCGTGGGCCAACCTCTTTGATATTGCGAAATTTGACCGAACTTGGCTCTGGGAGAATATTTCACTCCCAGGTTCGTAGAGGACACCGCGTACAGGTGTTCAGTCTTGCCCTCCACACCCAGTCCTTGAATCCTAGGAGATATTGAGTATAGTTTAGGACCTAAAAAAAAGCATGCAGCACCCCACAGTTTGCTCCGAGCTGAGCGGCTAAGCCATTTGTCCTATATCAACAACCTATTTCTCATACCGCACACAGTAATATTGGTAGTGCAGCTATATAGAGACTAGATCTTCTTCAGGCGCCACAATACCATTCTGCCATAATAACTACTTATGCACCAGCCATTAGATCTAGCATACTACATTGCTGAGCATAACACTATAGGGCGCTATATCTGGTAAACCAAATCAAGTAATCACACATATGACCATTCAATGTATTGTATCGAGCATAAACTGTCACTACAGATTACTGAATCTCTTGTAAACTGTATATTATTCTGTGGCCCCCGTACATTTGTTTCTTAGTTTTTCACTTTGTCCTCATTTATCCTAGCATACGAGCCATGTGCCGTACTCACGTGACTCGATCAACAGGCTGCGTACTGGCACTACCTGAACCTGGAGTCAATATGTATGATGGAGACCTACAGGGGATTCGTATACGCGAATTTTATTTCAATGTGAAAGGTCCCTCATCACCTTCTCTGGCCCCGATAATAAGGTCTCGTATCTAAGAACTCGTTTAAATTCACTGTAATATGATCCTATTGGGCTCGAAGTTATTCATACGCGATATTTGTCGATACACTAATTTGTTAATAAATTTTTACCATCGCCGACCTATCCACCTCCTCCACGCCTCAACCACAAGACATCCTGTAGGAAATCATGGAATTAAGCAATTCAAACAATTTGAGTATCCAAGCCCCGAAAGCCGCGAGATAGAGTTATGGGAAAAAAAACCTCTAAAGCTAATAAAAAAACTTTCACTTTCCGAAGCAATCGAAAATTATCTCGAGCCTGGAGTTATTCTATTACCTATTTATGAAAAAGGTACTAGATCCTTGCCATATCCCCATGTTCCTCGATTCTATCTAGGAAAAATAAACACAACAAAGGTTTACCTACCAAAGACCCAAAAATCCAAGGGGCGAAAGTCGAAAGAAGTTCACTTCAAAACAAACAACGATAGTGGATTTATTACACAGGCACTGTACAGATCATATCATTTCCTCTCAAGATCGGAGAAACGTTCACCTGTCGAAATACACGTACACACGTCTCTGAAAAAGCCCAAGAATATTTCTAGAAAGTCTCATTTAGATATAATAGAGAGGAAAAGACTTAAGCAAGAATATGTAAAGTCTTTCAAGGAAGAGATAGTTAATGCCTACAACTTTTGGCCACAGACCATACTCAGATCTATGCCAGAGGGCGCATCAATAACCATAAAACCCGTCGCCGATGATACCCAGGTCTGCTGGGTCATGGATTTGGGAGGAATGGAGCGAACCGACTTGTTTGAAAAAAATAAAGAAATTCAATTTGAGCTAGATGATGAGGGTAAGGGTGTCCCTGAGAAGGATATACGCCAGAGAGCAAAAGAGGACCTCAGAAATATTCGCCAAATACTAGCTGACGAAAAAAAGCTTTGCAAAACTGGCGAGAAAAGTATACAGCCACATGAAAAGAATACCCCAAGTAGTAATGTAATTCATTCAAAGCTCTCATCACAGATTGTGAATGATACCAGGAAATTGCAATCAGATGTAGGCGAAACAATCGATACATTGAAGTCATATGGAGATAGCTCATGTTCTATGCCACCATCAAAAGCTACTAAGCTACTTGAAGCTCAAGAAGATAAAAGTAAATCAGAGAAGAAGATATTTTCGATAAAAGCGATAGAAAAGATCGCTGGAGCCGTTGTCTCAGAGAAGATCACTAATCTGTCCGAAAAAATAGATAAATTAAAGCGGAAATTCGAAGACGTCAAATATAATAGAGACGCTTTTGATACTGAAGTAAAATTTTTACGAAGTGAGATTGAAAGTCGGGCTGAAGCCCTTTTTGCAGATGACCCTAACCCTAAGGAGCGAAAGCATCATCTATTAGTCCGACTAGAGCTTGAAAAAGATAGAGATAGGCGTAAGATTAACGATGAATTTGAGACATATCTTAAGAGATTAAGGACGCTTCAGCACAACTTCCGTAGAGAGGTCAAAGAGGCCAAAGCTACCAAAGCAAAATCACAAGAAGATCCTCTCGTTGCAAGGATGAATGAGAAGTCGTATAAGGGTTCCTTAACTCTTATAGAATTTTCTGACGATCCAAATGGCAATGATGAAATATTTCCACCAAGCAGAAGTATTAAACTTGACTCAAGGGTCTCGCTGCCTCGTAATAAACGGCCTAAGAAACCAGATCCCCGAAATACCCCT
Organism: Blumeria graminis f. sp. triticale; assembly: GCA_905067625.1. Lineage (NCBI taxonomy): Eukaryota > Fungi > Ascomycota > Leotiomycetes > Helotiales > Erysiphaceae > Blumeria > Blumeria graminis. Next base: position 5,510,457 of record LR898472.1, on the reverse strand, counting down.
AAAAATATACCCTCCTCAGCTAGCCCGAAGTATGGCGCTGTCAAAGATTTATTGTCTGGTGAAAAAAGTGAACTTGATTCTACAGGCTCCCGGTCTTTAATCCGACGCCTTCAAAATTCAAGTCCTTCAAACCTTCCTCCAAACAAGACATCATCAGATGCCCGTGATTATGGTGCTACCAAATATCTACCGCCTAGTGAAAACAATTTACTGGATACTAGAAGTTCACGGCCTCTAATTCGACGTCTTCAAGGTTCTGGTCCTTCAAACCTTTCTCCAATTAAGACATCGTTAAATAGACAAGAGTTCGAGAATTTCGGAAACTTCCCTTCATCTCGAAGAATTAAACTCGATTATGGTGCCGCACCTCCGCATGCTCGACCATGGAAAAGCCTAGACCTAGGTCCGAAGAATTTTCAAGAAGATGAAGAACTAGGAGCAAAGCTTCGATCGGCAATGTTAGGAAAAAATAGCTCCATCAGGGGTAGAAGAGATAGCATCCTTCCCAAGTTCATCAAAAGGTCCTGATAAGACTGTACCAGAAACCTATTAAACTGTAATCAACACTCTTCGCAGTCAGCGGTAAAGTTTTTAATTGCCAATGACATGTGACCTGAAGATTATGGTCCGATAGTATGGCTTGTTTCTCCACTGCGGAATCGATTGAATTCTAATCCTCCGAATTATCTTTTGGCGTAAATATGTTACATGTAGACAGGTCAAATTGTGCGCTGTTGAGAACTGACAGATAGAAACCTATCTGTCTGATTGTTTATAATATTGCTAAGCACAAGGCGAGGCTCGTGTGACAACAGGAAAATTTTTATTGGAGTTGGCAGAAATAATTAGTGAGGGGAACTAAAATTTACACTTGATACTGAATTAGAATAAGGCTCCATCAATAGAAACATACGTAACATGCCACAATCTCAATCATGATATAGGCAACATACAAGGAAACGCTAAAACTATATTTTGGAGGTATTAATGGTGACATAAATTAACATGATGACCGAAATTGAGATAGATTTTCTATATCTTTTATTATACATGACATGCTTAGGCCCATATACCTCGAGAGCTAAGCAAGAAGATTGTATTCTTCCAGACGTAGAATCATGAGGATAATCACTCAGTAAAATTATCCTCGTCTTAGTAGTGTGTTTAGGATCTTGACTAAGTGCATAGTAACGAGTCAATGATGCTTCTCCCATCACTTTGATATAGCCGTGAATGTTAGGAAGATGAAAAACAATGAATCATGTTTATGTATAACACAATATCGATGTCGATGTATTTTATCATCTTTTTCTAACGCTACCTAATTGTGCTTTGCTCGTATAGTTCTATCCCACCCACGCCTTCCAGGCCTGCGAACTGTATTGTGGAGTGACAAACGTGTAAATGACTTGGCCCATCATTCTTCTTCCGTCTCGCACTGTGGAAATTCCGGCTCTCGAGTTCAGAGCTCACTCGTTATTTGTTTCGTCTGGGGCTCCCGACACGATCGACTCTCTCTACAAATGTCTCGAATGTGCTGACCATACTTGCTGTTGCATGTACGTTTGGATGTTCACGCACTGCAGCGCAAATTGTCTCATGATGGTAGATGAGAGGTGTTTGGTCATTACCGCGTGCCTATCGCACGCGGTACTAGCCTCTCACAGACATATATAGTTCCAATGTTTCCCTACCTGGGGAAGATCACAATTCGCACTTCTTTATTCTATATCCCTATAATATTGCACAGTAAGACCTCCATCAATTATTGGTAAGGTGAGAGGCGTCTTCTCATCGTGACCTCGGGGCCGCGATCTGCGCGTTTGGGGGTACTGCTTTATCACATACATTGGTCCAGTGCGCGTGAGGTAGCTATTTCAAGCGGAAACCGAACTGGCAATTCCCATTAAGCACAAGTTTCTGTGTACTGATACAACGCTCGGTGCTCCTAGGCAAGCTCGTGGGAACGCGCGCCACGTCTCTCAATCACAAAACTTCTAACGGCATGTCTCGACTAGAGTTTCCGAGAGAAGATCGCAGGCTCAAAGGTAGCATATTTACGAGAAGAAAATTTAATGTACGAACTTCTTGCGCTGGGTCAAGCCGATTGAGACCATGACGAGGACTAATAGAAGTATAAGAGGCGGAAATTGGCACTTCTTTTTGGTTTATGAAAAGGTGTGTTTTTAGATAAAAAGATGCTAGGATAATATCTCCAATTCAGGAGCGCTTATAGCTACATAGCTGTGATAGTTCGATATCTGAAGTTTTGCAAGGTGTTATAATATTCTGTATTCTGAAGCTGCAAAGAGAACGAATGTAGGCAGGTACAGGTCATAAGTATTCGCTTTGTTTCTAGATTGAGCGCACGAATCAGTATGCAGCTACTAGAATATGAATAATATTTCAAGTTCTGGAAACGTCAATTTGTCATTCTCTCCCTTTAACTTAATCAATTTGCCATGCAATTTAAAAGTTCGAGGACTGAAGATCATTGTCAATAGGCTCATCATTCTTCTTAATATCCTACTAAAAGGACACGACACCTGGATTCTGCACGTCCACAGATTGATTTTAAGTTCGCAATCATGCGACTCCCTTGCATCCACATAATGGGTCAGACCAAGCTTTTGTAACTACAAGGAGGTAGAACCCACGATAAATATATTTGTCTTAGCGAGCAAGGTGCTGTGGATAGTCAACAGCATCCCTTTCCTCGTCGTCGATTTGTCCCAGTCAAGGTAAACACATCTTCCCAATCTCGCATGCCACCAATTCCCCAAACTGACTTTGCACGACGCTTTCGCATACCCTCTTGCATCGTCGTACCACTTTTAACACTGACCCCATCACCATCGACAAACCAACACCCGTCGCCGTATTGAATGCCACTTGTAGGATCGTCTGGATCAATTTCACCTAATTCAATTTTTGTGAGAATAACTCTTGCTAGGCGGTGAAAGACCTCGTCTACGTTTTCCCCGCTCATTGCAGACACATCCATGGAAGCCGTAATATTATGCAGCCTCGCCCATTTGGACGCTTCTTCTGAACTGACTTCTCTTCCTTCGGGCGCCATTGTGGCTGTCCACTGGCTTCCAAGTCCTAGATTGGAATTCAGGCTTCCAATTGTAGCCTGTGGATAGCCACCTGTTTCCCTGGAGCTAAAGCTGTTGGGTATGTTTTGAGGTGGACTCGAGGAAGCCACATCAACTAAATACCCTTGGTCCGCAAGGTCAAGTTTATTACCAACCAATAGTAGAGTTAAGTTCGGAGATGCAAGCGCGCGTGCATCATTTATGAAAGATGGAAGAGCGCTGAAGGTTTCATGCGAAGAAATGTCGTATACAAGCAAAGCCCCAGCTGCACCACGATAGTAGGAGCGGGAAATAGACCGAAAGCGTTCGGTACCTGCTGTGTCCCAAAGCTATATCTCTGTCAGTTTCCGAAGCCGGCCACCCACTCTATCTTGAATACGCACCTGAAACTTTATTCGCTTGCGTCTCGAGCCGCTGCCGACTTTGATAATCTTACTGGCAAATTCGACACCAATTGTCTGTGAACTCAAGACGCGCCATTCGTCCTTAACAAACCGATGTAGGAGACATGATCTAGTGTTGCCATCAGCGCCCTTGTCGTATGAATGGGCTATGCTGAAGATAACCTACTTCCCACTGCCCGAAGGACCAATCAGTATTATTTTTGCGAGGTAGTCGTACATACTGCCCAGTTCCTGCCGGTTAATCAGCAGTCGTCTCCTTTCCTAGCTACCCTATCGTTTTCAACAGACCTGATGCCCCGACACCCCGGATGGCTCTTCAGGTATTCCAGACTTTCCCCTTGACTGCATTATCGTGGTAACCCGCTCTGGGTTAGAGAAATATGGGTAGGCTTATGAGGTTATTTCATGTTGCGCCGTCACAGGTTGGAGGAAACGTGCATGCACAGGTAGCGATAATTGCCTCAGGCAACATCTAAAGCTATGGCACCCTATCGCGGCCGGGTCTATCATGGCACACTAATGCATGCGCCCATTGATTGCGGTAACCGATGTCTTCCCACTAAACGATCAGCCATCAACATGATCATAGGAGGTAGAACCTTTGTCGTATCTGGAGGGTAAGTAGGATTAGCAACCTCATGTATCATTAATTGATGCCCTACACTTAGTGCTTCTGGCCTAGGCCGTGCGTGTGTTGAACAGATCTATCGCAAAGGCGGAAATGTGGCTATACTCGATACGAACGAGGTAATGGGAGCGAATATTGCTATAGATATAGGACAAGAGAGATCAAAATTCTTTCCGACCGACGTAACAGACTCGGAGAGCATAAATTTTGCTCTTAAAGGAGTCGAGTCTTGGGTGCAACAAACTGGTAAAGCTATTGGCGGCGTCATTGCAGCTGCTGGAGTCTTTAATCCTGCCAAAATTATTGACCAGGATCTCAGCCCCTTACCTCTCGAGGCATTTGACCACATCATGAACGTTAACGTTAGAGGTACGGTTGATCTAATTCGACAGATGGTCCCGCAGATGGCGCGAACGACTCCGATGGGTGAGGATGGCGAGCGGGGCATCGTCATCATGGTCTCTTCCTCAGCAGCTTTTGATGGACAGCCTGGCCAAGTTGCATATTCGGCTTCTAAGGGTGCAATTGCAAGTTTGACACTGCCGTTGACAAGAGATCTGGCGCGTTGGGGAATCCGTGTTACAACCATTGCGCCGAGTCTCTTTGAATCTGGCATGACTGCTGGTATGAATGAAAAAGTTCGGAAGAGCTTGATGAAGGCTATGGAATTTCCCAGTACGTATTTTCAAATCGCTATACGTCCCAGAATAACTTCCGATGACTGAGAAATTTAGTGAGACCTGGAAAACCGCATGAGTTTGCAACCTTGGTAGTTCAATGTATTGAGAATATTATGCTTAATGGTGTAGTCATTAGGTTGGATGGAGGCATGAGGATGCCTAGCAAGATGTGAGCGGATTGATCTACACTGAAACTTTTCTGCGCAAGAAAGACAATGGGAAAATGACATTTGTGGATCCACATTCTCTATTATTATTCTTCAAAAATAGAAATTACCAATTCAAGATTGTTGTAAGATTATCTCCTATGACTACCATAGATTCGACAGGCCAAATACCGATCGAATGTTTAGCACAGGCCTGTAAACACTGGTTTTGGAAACCTCTAACCGGCTCCGTTTCAATCTTAACTGGTTTCTACCTGCATATGTACGTGCGATGAGTACTGTTAAGAGGAGGCTGATTATATAAGCGGGATTAATTTTTATTGCTGAAAACCCACATCACAGCCCTAGTTTCTTGTTCAATGCAAGACCTCAGAGGGCAACAAGGATGATCGTTGGATCAAATAAGCTGTATGCAACTATGAGATAGATAAAGTCTGAGTTCCAGTACGTGATTCCTTCTTCAAACCTGGGTCAGGCAAAGACTAATTTTTCACCTTCCCGTTGTGCCGGTGTAATCGATCATTTTTGGGGGACTATTCTCAACACCTATCAGTGGTGTCACTTACGAACCTCCAGCTCTCACCGTAGAGTCTTCAGAGCCGAGATTGAGTATCAAAGTCCTCACTTCGACGAGAATTCCCAATCGCTCTCGCGGTCTGTATCGTTTTCATCTCTCAACACATTCCCCTATCACCATTATCATGAAGCTAACCACGATCAGATCAGATGGTAGGGTCGGAGACCTACTCATCACCCACTCTTGATTATGGAGGAAAAGCCATCCGATGAGTTTCCGGAGCGTACCCAGCACCCGATACGGAGATGGCGGATTGGATGAGGATGGCCTCTGATCTTACAAAGAGGGGAGATAAAGCTAGGGCTGCAGGTTTTTGAAGACTTTATACCGCGCACGCGGATTCCATTGCTACCATTCTTTTATTTTTACTTTGGGTAGAAGGTTCCGTGGAAAAGGTGGCCGAATTCCACGGGTGAACACTGAGCTGAATTGCTATTCATCAAGGGCAATACATCAATGATCTTACAAGTAATATGAGAGGATAGGAGCACTGTACAAGGTGTGGCCTGAGTCAGAGAGGAGCCCAATGTGCTAGATAGTCACAGACTCAAGTAGTACATTGAAACACACATACACTACTACATGTCCTCACATAGTTATAGGCTATTTAGGACAATAAAAACTCACTCACTCCCGTGACACTGGCGCACTTTTGTTCATAGCTGGAGCCGTATAGTTACGGATCCACATACAAGGCTACAGCCTGTAACATGTATACTTTTTAGATCTGCGTATGCTTACGCACATTCCTTCTTTGAAAATATTATAGTTTGATATACCAGCATGGGCTCATAAAGTGCCTGAATGGCTTTATGTAATTAAATCGAATTAGTACACACGGTAAATTAAATCAAAATTTCTCAGTTGCCTTCCCAGAGCCGTGTTGGGCAAGAGTATGCAGTAATAACATATGAAAAACACCGTCTTGAGGTCCGCAGGATTCGAACCTGCGCGGTTTCCCACTGCGGATGGCAATTTACCTAAACACAGCGCCTTAACCACTCGGCCAGAACCCCTTATACTCCACAAGAAATATATATGTCTATAGTTTATTATTTTATACAACACAAACCATACTTCACGAATTGAGGACACCGCTACTTTCTCGCAAACAGAACTCCAGGTTTCATTAGCAAAAATATCATGGCTTCTATTGAAACTTGCGATGGATCATTTTTTCATTGCCAAGTTCAGTCGATATTGCGATACCAAACAAGTTGGCCCGAGGTGCAATGATCCATTACTCCTAACCAAATCAATAACTCGCTTCAGACCCTTACGTATGGGTCGCCAATCTGGGCTGAGGCCGGACCAGGAGGTAGTATACCCGAAAGGATAGTCAAACCCCTTCGAAACTCTCAAAGAAATTGTCTGAAAGTAGTGACTGGGGCATACAAATCGACTAGCACCAGGGTGCTGGAATATGAAACTGTTACTCTTCCGATAGAAATCTACTTGAAGCAACAAAGGGCTCAGTATGTAGGTCGCTCAAATTCTCTACCAGTCCAAAAGACTATCCAATCAGCATGTAGTAAAATAAAGCTTCCCAGAAGAGGAAGGGAAGATATTAGAGCACAGAATAGAAGAGCAGACCTTGCATACTGGAAAGAGATTTGCGGAGAGGAGAAATCCAAGGACTTACAAAAAGAAGCGGTAAAGATTGCAGCGTACTTGGAATGGGCGAAATCTTGGTCCGCCACAAAGCGAACTCGACAGCCTTAAAGATTTGCTTCAGCAGACCCTAAAACTTGGGCAGCAGCAAAGTTCTACCAATGCCGCCATTCTGGCCGTACTAAAATAGGCCTCGGAGAGTCACCATTTTCTCTCCACAAAAACCTGACGAGGGCCCAAAGTAGCTTAGCAATCCAAATTCGAAGCGAGTATATCGGGCTCAATTCTTATTTACACAGAAGGAAAGTACCAGGAGTTTATCACCTAAGTTGTCCGTGTGGCTACTAATCACTAAATCCCAAGCACATGATCATGTCCTGCCCTAAGCGGTCAATCGGTAGAGGAGAAATCTGGAGACAAGCCCGAAATCGCTTCTTTGAATCAATGAGCATCAATCCCAGCGATATGAAAAGAATCACACGATGGATTCTTAATCATGGTTGGATAGAACAATTCCGCGTGATAAATGCAGCCGAAATGCTGGTCAGGGAACGAGACGGAACATGTACATGGTTAGGGTCGATAGAAGAGACGTGATTAGTACACATCGACGGCGTTACAATGTAATTGTGCTTCCTGAAGGATAAATTGCAAACTTTAAGAATTAAATCAGAAAGCTTGGGGGATTTTCACCAAGAGGTTTCATCCTATGTAAATATATAGATAGGTTTATAGCCAGCTACATGGGCCGATAGGGCGCCAAATTAAGATAATGAACACAAATCAAATCAATTCAAAACTCGCTTCAGACAAGGTCTGTTCCGGCCAAAGCTTTATCAAGTCTACATGTACGACCCCATTTCAATGAGCTTGCCACTCGTCAAATCAGTCTACGGCCTCAAATGTGTTTTGAGGTTAATGATAGAAAGGGATTTCGAGCTATTGGAGAGGAATGAAGAGTGGTATTCGAGCAAAGGAGCAGGTAGACGGAGATTTAGATGTACAGCTGTAGAGTTGACGAGAGGAGCGATGTATATGGCCTTCAGAGAGAATCATTTAATACAGTAAACTGATATTCCCTGGAGGTAGGAGAGACTACATATATATCCAGGAATCAAACTTGGTATGACGAAAGTTGGGGGGTTTTTTTAATTCATTTTATTGTCCTGTCTGAATCTATGTATATGTAGGACATGCAGTTGCTCTCTGCCTACAGGCCATGGATACCTATGTCAGTATTATATCCCCTCCTATGCCTCCCGTGCAGCTCCCCTCAAACAGTACCATCCCTCACAAGTCCTCATTCGATCATACACTTAGAGGAGCCCTTTGCCGTTCATTATCTCCCCTCTCCAACCAACGAAACGATGGCCATTTGCAGGCGTGTGGCAGCCGGGAAAACTCACAAAAACCACTGGGTGCGGAGCTCTTCTAATGCCGACATTAGGACTAAATCCGAAGAAATAGTGTCCCTTCTGAAGCTTTCGAAGAGGCCGGCCAGCTGGACGCGGCAGACTTGTGTGTACCTCGAGAAATTCACACTCTGTCTTTCTAGCCTCCTTCCAACTCGTTCCCTAGGTCGTGCTGAAATATCAGAAATATCAGAAATGTCTTGACAGAGCGTGATTGCTGTATAGTAGCTTAGCCTAGCTTCTTTTGTGCCATCCAGGGCGCTGAAGAAAGCCGTTGACTCATCGAAAAAAGCTGTCCTCTTGGCTAATTTGCCCAATCCTTGGTCTTGGCGCCCACAAACGTTCCAAAGTCGAAAACATCTCAGAAACGCCGGTCATAGTATTCCCAAGAGGGATCTTGTCTCTTCCCATTCCACTTCCCAGTCGCCTGTCTTTCCTCAAGTTGTTTATCCCATAAGAGCGACATTCCTCCATGGACCAATACCCATGCTCTATATTTTATAAATTGATGTCCTCATCGCGGGTATAAATAGCGCTGTAATTTGGTAGTGGAAGATGGCTAGTAATTAGTGAAGCAAGCTCTTGTTTGTGATTGGAGCAACTACTTATCCGATCGTTGAGGCGAGATGGTGTATGAAATGATAGAGGTTGAGGATTCATGTGAGAATGACAAGATCGAAACTGATTAAAAATGACCGGATATAGATATTCTCGTGGTTGCTTTTGACTTTGATCCGGATGCGATTTACCGTGGCTATTCCAGATATGCAGAGCAAAATGATCGATTACACCGGCACAACGGGAAGGCAAAGAATTGTTTGTTTTTTAAGTTGATTTATTTATAATATTTAACTTCGTGCCCGCTCACAGCACGTTAGCTCTTCACGAAGCTGTTAGTCCAGTCTAGATTAAACTACCGGACGTGTTGGCGCCTACACAGACCCAACAAAGCAATAGAAGGCCAGGATCTAAAATCCTGCGCTTGAAGATTAAAATATACATGAATGTCAGCCTCTTGCTGGACCCATTATTTACAGATGGTAATTATAGGAAAAGGTAAAAAGAATACATCTAAAATTTGAATACGTTTTTGTAACTTTGCTGGTAAAGCCGGAGAAAATCCATGGTTCCTGGATTATCATAATACCTGAAATATATAGAAACCAGCAGATTTCTGCTTCCTGTGTAGAAGTCCTCGGGTCATCATAATGATTCTTCCATGGTGATCAGGGGGGCAAATCTAGATCCAGATCTGAATGTAGCACCCGAGGAAAGAGGAGTAGCCTCGGGTCTGGCTCTATCGTGCTAAGTTGTTTTTAGCTCGGTAGAAGGAGGAGGGGGAGGAGTATTTATAGCAGCCCGGAGCCTATTTTTTCTGCTCGTCTAAACAGCCCTTTCGCACAGAGTTGATGAGATGGGTAGCCGGGTGATGATGCCTGGTGAGGCCCGGCGCAGTTTAGACACTTGACGGGGGTACTGCACGACCCGCTATAAGAATTTGTAGCGCAAATTCCGTAGCGAGCGTGTCTATTGTATGCATTTATGTTAGGGTATCTATGGTATCTAGGACATACCTGGAGCTGAGGTCTATTTTCGAGAGACTTTAGCCTTGTAGCTCTAGCAAATAGACAGATATGCGTTGGAAGCTTAGGCATGGTGGAGATCAAAATTACGAGACGTAGGGTCCTCTTTTTCTCGGGAGATTCTATAGATTGACGGATCCAGTTCATGGAGAATACTTTTGTTGTGTTGACGTTTTCAGATGCTAGTTCCTGCCAAATTTCTTCATTCGTAAGTGGCTCGCTACCTCCGGATGCGTTGTATCCATATTTTGGAATTGGTCCGAGAAGATAGTTTAGCCTTTTTTCCCGTCTCTCCATCTGAGAATTTCCCTCTATTAGTTGGAAGACTCGAGCGGCCTGTAGCCCTCGGAGCCTATAAAGGACAAGAAGTGTGTCATGGAGACGGAGAGGATGATCAGTGGAGAGGCGAGAAATCACCCCGGTATCAATCTTCGGTGATTTTGCTCGCTTCCTGTCTTTCTCGAAGTGAATTTTCGGTACCAGACCAGTATCTTGGGCTGGCGCTAGTAGACTAGATTTATGGCAATGGAGTAAGTTAGCTTTGTAGTCATTGGCACTTTACAGGCTGTTACAATAATCGGATGTGTCCAAGCATGTGGTTGGTGGTTCAAGTGCCCATTTTCAAAGACAGAAAGATCCGCTATAGCTAGAGCGGCGCTACGCGTAACGATAGCTCTGAGGTCTGCTACTACTGTAGGCGGTAAGCAGCGGAGATTTTAGGATCCAGAATTTTGCCATACTAGAAGTGCCGTTGCAAATTCGTTTGTCACTGATGCTGATGAAGAGGCCACAGCTCGGATGTGTGAGTTTAAAGTCTCCATACTATAGGCGAGGGTTCTAGGCTCGTGAGAAAGAGATGCGTGAACTAAGTGAGCATGCTCTAGTATTGCATGATTTATCTTTTGGGTCTTTAAGAAGGCACCGATTCTACCCGTTGAGAGCTTGGTTTGAGAAGTCGAGGTAGGCTCCTTGTCGGAGTGCTCGATTTCATCGTTAGTGTGCGCGGGTATGTATTCATCCGCTAAGCCAGTAATCATCTCATCTACTTGCTGGATAGATATGTCTTCCTGAATTGCAGCTATGATCGCTAGTTGGTGGACAGTCGGGAGAGGAGCGTGTTTTTAAGCGTTTGCACGCACGAGTCGCAGCGCGTGTAGGTGACGGCCGCAGCGATGAGCCAGATTTTATCTGCCTCTCGGGCGGCATCGGCGGTGTATATTATTACAACGAGATGAGTACATTGATATAGAGGTTATGAGAAGTCTAACAAATATCGCAATGGATGTAATGGCCAGCGTGAATGGAAATAGGATAGCGCTTTTAGTCACACGTGAAGAAGACGGATCTGGATTGTGGATCTGCTATTTTGATGCCTATTAAAGTAAGAGTCAAAGGTTAATCATTTACGGAGGTCTAGCAGAAGGTGTTTGTATACATAAAATGTACACAAAATTTAACACAGTAAGCAACAATTACCAACCATTTGGTGAATTATATTTGATAGATTTTCGACTTGAAGGAGTTGCATTTGATATTTTGGTCGAAAAATCAGTCGGCAGGGATTTCACAGCCGGAACAAAGTTGATCAAAAACTCATCACCACTAACATACGATTCACGAATGGGCTCAGGTCTGTCTGGGGTCATATTCAAACATCCGACATCTCTCAAACTCCTTTTATATTTGCAACAAAGTATTTCTCAGTCGATCCTATACCTGCGACCCACCTCCATTCTCGTCCAATCACCTACCTACATACGCCATAACAAGTAAAGTCATGATGGAAACAGGACATGTACAAAGGAGGAAGAAGAGGGAAGATACACCGAGGGGATTACACAAATCCCCAATGACGACAACAACCCGACGGTACGATATGAAGGTGCAAGGCTAGAGCAACGATGAGATCTTGGACGATATTTACATTTCGGAGTCAATGAGGATGTCAAGGGCTCGGGCGCGTGGTGGCCGAGGCTGAGGAGGAATTTGCGCAATTAATCGACTTTGAGCTTGATCGTCGACTTTGTATATTGGTCTGTTATCACAGACACGGAAATAGATTCATGAGATTGCTTAATGAGAGGCTAGCATTAATTCCGATGTAATTTATGATTGAAGACTTGTTCTACAATTTAGAGGCTACAATGTCTTTATATATCTACTTATTTACCCCCATATTTACCATATCCGCTAGCCACTCTAAATCTAGCGTGCATAGCCTAACTTATCTCATGGTTGTGGGTTGGAGCTGTAGTTTCTGAATAGCAGTATTCTTTTAGCTACTACAATACGTTGCAGTTTTAGATATAGTTTACCATACGATACTTCCACCTGAGCCACATGCCTCCTTGATATGCTGCCGGCTCGGTAATCAGTGAGATAACAGAAGCTAAACCTTAACAATAACCTTAATTACGGTCCCATGAATACTTGAGACAGAAGCCTGCAATCTAACACAATTAGGTTAGGAATTGCCAATTACAACCTAATCCAAAAATATAAGTACTGCCCATTCATCCATGATCAAGCTTTCAGTATATCAGATCTAAACCCATAACGGTCTAAATTTCTAAAATAGAATCTATGTATATATATATGCATGCCCGAGGGCATTCGGCCATTATAGCACGGTTATGAGACACTTCAGGAATAAGCAGCCATTGGGATGAGATTGTGAGCATGCAACCAATCCAGATTACCCAAGATTGTACATAAAAAATGAATGCACACTTCCTAATAGTAGCCAGGTAAATAATCTTAGTGATCCAACTTTATAATACAAGATGAGCCAACAAATACTACATGGAAGTAATTTTTAGGGGAAATTTCATTTTCGATGAAAAAAAGTAATCCTAGAATTGGGCTGCATTCCTAGAATTTTCGTAAATTTATCACATTCAATTATGGCCCATTACTCACAGATTGTCTCTTGAGTTTTACTATTCTGGCGAGATTAGAGTATGTATGCCAAGATATCTTCATCGGTATTAGGATTCTTGTCGGAATACTGGGATGGTATTTATATCTCAAGCTTTAAATAGCAGTAATAACAATTGGTAGCTAACATGTATCTTCATTCTTCTCTATCGAACTTAAGGAAACACGTGTATGCAACAGTTGTCCCTCTATCCTAACGCCATTCCTAAATAGGTAACTCATAACTCATCGATATAATTAATTGTTGGTAAAACACAAAGTAATACAAATTGGATGCTGTCATGAAGTCAGCTATCCGTCACGAAGTCGGTGAATAATCTCAATTAACTGGTATCTCGAAATACATAAAACGTTGTCTCTCCTTTTTCTCCTCCATCTCTCCTTCCTTCCTCTACTAACAGCGCGTCGCTAATGAGCTAAATCAGACCCCTGTCAGTGTCCTAACAACAACCTGAATACCACAAATACACAGAACAAAGCATACTGCCAAAATATGATTCTTTTACCGACATTAACCATTATTTATAAGATAAAACATGAAATATCATTAAATCATTATGTCATTTGACAATACTAGAGTGTGAATGCGAAATTATAGGTCGGGCCGGAAGTGCTGAGCGACTCCAGAAAATTGGGAGCTTTTTTGGCCTAGCCAGAGAAAGTGTTGATCCGGCAATGACAAGAGGATTTATCAGAAGTATGAGATAGCTATGGAAGAGGAATATGCTATCTAGAGAATTCTTAAGCCAATCCGTTCTACCGCCCCCAAAAATCGAATCAAGGGGAAGAGTAAAGAGAGATCTATTGAGAGAGATAACTTGAGGAATTTCTATACAACCACTATGGCACCTGTACGAGAAGTTACAGTTGGCTGTATGTCTGATGGAAAAGGCCTGCAATTCATGGTTTTCGAGGATTTGGCAAAAAATTACACTCTTTTGAAAGCCATTCAAGTAGAACCCACCACGTTTTCAATTCTTAAAAGGTATCTCTAGCTAGGGTCCCTAGCTTTTCACCATGACTCTTAAAGTATGGGGAATTGATTGCGATTTAGTAACTTGACTGATGAAGCTGTAAGAATTAAAAGTTGCAGTATCCATCCAGCAAAAGTCATATGCAGAAGTGGCAGCCATCTTCTATGGTATGAAGATTGATATGGTTATTACGTATCTCTACGAGTCTATTTACCGTCGATCAGGTTAGATTTAGGAAGACAGCCTGTACAGCTAAATTTCAGGTTTACGCCATAGAAGTGGTTGTATATAAGTTCCCGAGGTATCTGGAATGATAGGGGCGAACGTTGACTCACAAGTCAATACTATAATGATTGTAAAAATCGGAGATTTAAGGTTCGGCGAGATTTTCTTTTGGTGTCAAGATCCATAGGAAAGAGATTAATCTGCTACTGATCATCTACGTGTGTTTTACCTCGCATAGGTAAAAAGATTTCATCTCATTGTGTCATGGAATAACATCGTTTCCACTGAGACTATATCAAAACTGGTTCTGATGGAAATGACTAGTATTCGTCTACTCCTTATTGGTTGAGGTTCAGTCTAGTATGTCCAAATTACAACGTTAAATTCCACTATTTCCGTGTTTAAACTCAAGTCTTTTGGTAGAGACTACCGAATTGCCCGCAGATAATTGAGACCAGGACACTTAACATCAATAATCAGAAGCGCTATAATCATTGTAGCAGAATGTGATATGAAATAATGCCAACTGTTGCTTGGATACAGTCTAGGACGATAGAAAAACTAACACGGGATTGTATTTCATGTCATCATCACATTTTTGGTCGGACATATAGTACGACGAGTTCCAACAGCAGCAATCACAAACCCGGCTCCGATGACAGCACGTAAGACTATAGAAACAAGCTCCGCTAGTGTGATACCAAAGCATTTCATTAGCATAGGCATAAAAGGTTATGAGGTTGCAGTGTTGGAAGGATTGCATTCAATTATAGAATTTATGGATGAAGACCGATATGATGATCGATAGATAGATAGAAAAATAGATACAAAGAGCATATTTGTGACTACCAACAATCGGGCAGGTAGGCCTCTATACTTTAATAATACTTAGTTGCCCAGTAACAGTCAGACCTATGATAAACAGGCAATAGAATGGTAAACAACAAAGTAACCATGGTTACACAGGCGTTGAGTATCTCACGTGACTAGATCGACATCACGCCATGTTCATTAAAACAGGATCTCATGGCTTGTATGCTACAGGTGCAGCAACGAATGGGGTTATTTTGCCAGGGACTAGCCCGACAAAGACGAAGAATCAAATTCATAAATTGAGAGTTCGAATGTTGTGACAAAATAGCCTAAACGACCACCTACGATTACGGAGACTATCGCTGGTTTTACGATTAATAAATTAAGTCCGATACTCATTGACTTTCTTAATATGACGTGCAGTCAATTTGATGATATTTTTTTTTAATTCATGTTGTATTCAGCTAAAAAGCTATGACAAACAATTTTATGGTAGTCTATGTGTCGATGTGGCAGAAATATCTATATTTATTTGACGAGAAATATGAGGCATGAAATTGCTTGAGGAAATGCTAAGCTGATGTCCACTCTATCCAGCAAGAGACTTGTCCCAACAATGAGAGAGATCCGGCGTCTTTATCTGTATTTGCATAGATGTTTTTTTCTATGTCTATCGTGATGGAATTTGCCACATTTCTTGTCAAGGTACAAGACAGTGGTCATATGATATATTTAAGCGATCACGTTTTACACGGTGTATATTACTTTCAGGAGCTACAATTGAGTCCTCTCCCCTCCTTGTGGACATTCTTATCAACCAGATTCGACATTGTCAATCTAGCTCTCCCATTTTGGTGACATTTCTTACTGTCATTGGCATTCCATGCAACTATGAACAACTTTCCTGCACACTATGTTCTGTATTCTGCATACTAACTTCTTTATGCTGTCGAGCGGTTTCCTTGTGCATTTGCATTTGCGGGGTAGTATGATATTGGGCGGAAATCTGGTGCAAGACAAGCTCGCGTCTACATCACGGTAAATGGGATGGCGTTAATGGTGCGGGAACAATGCTTTCTTATTCTCCGCACAATGGTTGTATAGTCAGGAGGGCAAGACTGAACATCTGTACGCGGTGTCCTCTACGAATCTGGGAGTGAAATTTATCCCAGTGCCAAGTTTAATCAAATATCACAATACTCAAGAAGTTGGCTCACGAGGCAACAATTCAAATTACTCCACCACGTCAAATTTTCACACCCAAAGAGTCCGATTCTCAAAAAAGCTTCATCAAGTCTACAAGTACGACCTATTATATCCTCATCCCAAAGACCACACCTCTCTTCGACCTTCTCTGGCATCAGTTGACCACAAAATACATGCCCACGCCGATATTCACACCCGACGGAGGAAGCAAAGCGTGGCGCACAAATCTGGAAGACAGTCCTTTGGGATTGAAGTGAGAGGGGTCAGGACAAGTTCACAAGATGATGCAAAGGAAGGATACAATCGCGACGGGCGTGTGATCTTGAATTTTGGCAAGAGTTTTACGAATTGAGCTTTGTGCGCGCCAAGACTTCGCTTACGAGAGTGCAGCTGACACTATTAACACAAGTCCACGATGGAAGGGGCCGTGGTCCGCATCCTGGTGGTGTTCTCCGGTATGGTTTGAGTAGCCTGGGCACCTACTCCACTTGGGAAGGAGACATCTCAGATTACATTTCGCGCGGAGAAAAGTTGATGGATGACGGAGGCATGTCTGGATAACTCAGGGTTTTTGAAATGTTCCCCTGGGTGGGTATTCACGGATGAGGGTTGACTTGGGATAAAGAAGAAGCCATCATAACTTCGCAGTGGTACTCGCAAATAAAATCCGAGGCATGAGTGCTCTTCTTGTAGATTGAGTCATCTATTTTACACTTCTCTGATATTGTTTCATAGCTAGATGGCTGCATACGCAATTAAATCTGATGCAAAAAAAAGGTTGTGTGGTCAGCTATACTGATAATTTCCCACCGTAATAATTGGCGTCTGCATACTCACTTTACTTCTAGGGTATGCGCACATAAATTCTCGTCTCTCATCTACCTTGGATCCTTAACAGAAGCGATATTCTTTGAGCTATACTTTCTGCTCTTCTTATTCTGAAATTGCAACGAGTCACCCGTTCGAGATCTAGCATACAAACTTTCATTGATTTCATGGTCTCTCAATAGTAACTCATTTCTAGCTGTGACAATTATTAGTCGCTTCAGGAATACTTTTCCGCGTGATATACCTCCCGAGCTACATGCCTACTTGACATACGACTACGTCAGAGATTAATCAAACCAACACCAAGCCGAAACTGCTCGTAATTTCATATTGACCCCACCTGGGAATCGTGACAGCGGTCTATGCGAGGTGAAAGCCAGTAGCAGGTATCTATCCGGAAACACTGTGTTTGTCGTTTGAAGATGTATAAATTCTGTTGAAAACCCAAACCTAGAGTTCAGAACTCATTCGTAATCTGTTTCGTCTGGGGCTCCCGACACGAGCAACTCTTTCTACAAACGTCTCGGATGTGCTAATCACACCTGCTGTTGCATGCACATTTGGATATTTGCGTAGTACGGTGTACATTGTCTCATGATGGTAAATGAGAAGTGGTTGGTCATTGTCAAGTACGCCAGGCACGCAAGACTTGTTGCGATCTGTATCATACATGTATATGAGCCTAATCTTTCCATGGTTGTAAAAATTCAAGTCATCTTTCAACATTCTACATTCTATATTCATGTAATATTGTACAAAGCGTATTTTCCATCACATCCCACCCTCTATTAATGAGGTGGCTGGAATTATAGCCCACTAATCGCCGGGAGCTATTCTTTCTTCACCGCTCTAGACTTTTTAGTCCTGGCAAGGCAGTCCCGAGAATCTGATTGGTCATTTCCCCTACATTTTCAATCCTGTGAAGCCTTGCACTCGGAAGCCGAGTGCAAATTTGATCCGCAATTCCAGTAGTCAAAAGTGCGGAAGCAGTCACGGATGGCATGAAAGCCAAAACAGTTTTCGCATCGCTCTATTTTTCGACGAGGTTAGAAGAGCTTCGAAATCGTCGAAAAGTTAAAATCCAGGTCGGGGCGGGGACTCACGAGAAAATAGCGCTTGCTTGTCCAAGTAAGAAACCCCGAATTTGAAAGTCCCATAGGTACGAGCGAAAAAAGTATTCGATTTTTCATTCGCGTGACTTCTTCGGCAACCATCTGTGCCCTCGTAGCGATGGGTCCAGATAATGTGTAGGTTGTCACTAGTACAGTGGCAATCTGTCTAGCAGCTAGATTTAATTCTTGTTCAAGTTTGATGCCTAATTCCCACCGTAGAGCGAAGGAATCTAGGCCTCTTTTCGAGAAAGTTCATCTTTAACTGTGGGCTAAAAGCCGATTTTGAGCCTCCGGTACAAGTAATATCGTTGGTGAAAGTGCCGAGTCCCTGTGACATAGCTGATCTTATGCCAGCTGATAAAAGATGTCGGAGTTTGTGGTCAGGGGCGAGGCGTAGAAAACGCTAGGCGTCGGCTTTTGTCTTCGTATTTAAACTCCTTGCTTTTGGGGCGGATAGTGCTACCTTTTTGATTGTCGACAGCCTGCTCGAGCTATGGTGGGTAAGTTTGTCTTACGGGCTGGAGCCTGGGTTGTCGAAGGTTTGATATCCCTTATTGGTGTAGCCCTCGGTGGAAGGGGGATACTGAGGCAGGTTTGAAAAGCTGGTGGTGTCGAGCCCGGGACGGGCTGTACAAAATTTCCAATGGACGCTCGCAGGTTGACTTTAATCCCGTCCACAAAGTCTTTGTTTTCGCCCATCGAGAGTGGCAAAAGTGCCGCTTCTACGCTACTTATTGCGGTCGAGCAGATTGATAGGCGGGCTTTTATTTGTGCCATCCGACGCTTTTTAGCCTTCATCACTATATGCAGCTCTAGTGGATATTCCATTGCTCTAGTCGAATCTATGCTTTTAGAGGCTAGCAAAGCTAAATTTGCGCAAATTATTCTGCATATCATGGCGAGAAATTTTTGAATCAGGGATTAAGCGAAAGCTACAAGAAGCAGGTCTTCGGCATACCCCAACACTCGGAATTATATGGTGAGATCAGATAACGGGCCAACTTGAATCAATCTTGTTGAGGTTAGGGTTTAAGTTGTGATTAGAACTTGCTATAGTCAGAGTTGGATTGTGTTACATAGTTTAGTTGTATTCAGGGAAGCTGAAGCTACCACAAAGTAGACCTCAAGCTTCTCAGTCTTTTAATATCTTTATCTTATATGCTTGTATATTTATTAAATCATAATTTTCGCAATCCCATGTCGTCTCGTCATATCACTTCGTTCAATCCTCGTCTTCGCCTCCTGGCATCTGGCATCTCGCCGATTCTGTCCTCAATCTATATCCTAAAGTTTTATCTTCTAGTACTTAAGCTCCTAGTCATTACTAGGATACCTTTGGCAGACGGCGATATTTGGAGTCATTAGAGCACGCTATAACACTGCAAGCTCTGGGGGAATATTCTCAACACCTGTCGGTGGTGTCCCCTACGAACCTCCAGCTCTCACTGTAGAGTCTGCAGAGCCGAGATTGAGTATCAAAGTCCTCACTTCGGAGAGGATTCCCAATCGCTTTCGCGGTCTATATCGTCTTCATCTCTCAACACATTCCCCTATCACCACTATCATGAAGCTAACCACGATCAGATCAGATGGTGGGGTCGGAGCCCTACTCGTCACCCACCCTTGATCATGGAGGAAAAGCCATCCGATGAGTTTTCGGAGCGTACCCAGCACCCGATACGGAGATGGTGGATTGGATCAAGTCGGCCTCGATCGTTACAGAGAAGGTAGATATAGATGAATATGCGCACCTCACGTGGTCCCGGTGTCTAGGCCTCGCCTGGCTGGGGTTGCAGGTATTTTGAGACTTTTTCCCGCGCACGCAGTTTCCATTGCTACCTTTTTTTTTCTTTTTGGGTAGAAGGTTCCGTGGAAAAGGTGGCCGAATCCCACGGGTAAATGCTGAGCTGCACGGCTATTCATCAAGGGGAATACATCAGTGATCTTTCAAGTAACAAAAGAGGATAGGAGCGCTGTACACGGTGTGGCCTGGGTCAGAGAGGAGACCAATATGCTAGATAGTCATAGTCTCAAGTAGCACAATAAACACACACAGACACTGCAGGCTCTGTCATCTTTTCTCTGACGAGCCCCATCCTTTCCTAGAGTTGCTTGCATCTGGGGCTGGCTCGGATTAAGTCATTTTTTTATCAGGAAGGTTTGTCTACTTTCCTTAGACGAAGGCCTCACTCGCAAACATGCTAGAAAATTTTTGCGTGAGGCTTGTTGATTTTGAACGCAATCTTGTTCGTTCAGAGCTAACTGACGTCGTTAACTCTGTGTCTTTATTCTTCACCAAAGGCATTTTCGAATACGTCTGGATGATTATTAGTTCGAGAATTCAAGCACAGATATGATTATAGGAATGTGACAAAAGAAAAACTGGATTATTCGAGTTTCTTGAATTTGGCGTTTGGTTGTTTGTTTTTTCCGTTTACATCCCATCTAAGTCTTATAGTGATGTAGAACAAAGTTATCCCTGTTGAAAGGGTATATTAAGCTAAAATGACGTACCATTAATATTAGAGTAGTGAGGAGATAACTATGGCTCAAAGGAAAGTAAAGTTCGTGTGTTTTACTCATGGGACTATAGCTGTTGACCAACTTTAGGATGTTCTCGAGTATTCTCGAGTTTGTGTATAATCTAAAGTTAACGCAGTGCTTACTCTATCTACCTGATAAGTAGTTCCTCTACATATGTGAAGGTGTTTTCTACATACTAATAAATGTTACAACATATTTCACAATCTAACCGATAAAGGAAAGATACCAGAGATTCTAGAGCCTATAGATGCCTTGAAGAGTCTATTGAGGGATAATTGATCATACCGATGAATGTGGATTAGAGTTAATCATATCTCACAGCGCGTGTGCTTATTATTCTAATGTCATAATTTTATTGAAATGCAGTCATGTAACATCCTTGATGACAACGCTCGTTGTATTTAACATTGTAGGTATGGGGGTTGTAGAAGTCACACAAGTAGACGAAGTTCGGCATCAAGCCGAGGAATGGGAGGGGTCAACATAATTATCGGGCCCGTGACCTAAACATATTTGTAGTTTGGATCAGCGTAGAGAGTTGGTGTGTTAAAGGTGAGATTGAAGGCTACCCGAAAGATAGACAACTCAATGCAACAACTCAAAGAAAATCTGTTGTGTTTTGAAGCATGTAGAATTCAAGACTCCATAAATGATACTTTTTTATCGTCCTGGTCATTTTTATTCATTAATTTGTAAGAAAACTTATTTGAGCGCGTTAATATCATTTATTTAATTTAGCCAGGCCCTGGTGTGTTTTTCCCTCTTGAATGGTGCAATTACTGGCCTTTATATAATCCGTTCCCACAATAGTAATCGTGTTAACTCCCAATGTAGAGCCTAAAAATTTTGATGATAAAGCTAATTTGAGCCACTTCATTGAAGACTAGAGCTTGGATGGCATTGCTATCATATATATTAGTATGGACCTGCAAATATCTTCATCCCTAGTATCCAGCTTATGTTTTAACCCGCCAAATTTGTTCACAGAGCTAGCTAGGTTACCTCGTGACTGATTCAACTCAAAGCGACAGGGAGTTAAAGTATAGCTCTAAAGTCAATCTCGAAATCATAGAAGTTATGATGGCACGTTGTCTTGGATGGAGCCCTGGGCTAATAGATGTTTTTACAAGTATATATTGAGATTCTGTCGAGGTTCGTAACTCGAGTTATGGAGCTTGTTTCAATGTTTCTCTCAGTTCCAGACCGATTTGGAACGTAGAGAAGCACAAATTGTCCCTAGAGCCAGGCTTCTGCTCTTTTGTCTATTCTAAGCTGAATAGCTTTAGGTGTTAACAACTATCTAGAATAGCTGAGCTTTGAGTTATAAATTGTGCTTCCAGGTTCCGAAGTGAGGAATGCTTGGTTTCGGTATGCGCCAGAGAGAGTCGTCTGGTATTTTTATCTCCAGGAAAGCTGCATAAAATTATTGAGCTGATTCTGCAGTAAGACTATTAGTTGTACCAACAAAATCCATGATATGAAGGGTTTAAGCTTTTCAGCTGATGAAAATTCGTCTCGAGATGAATAGTAGTGAAGAGGTGTCTACGAGCTAGGTGGTTCGAAACTTAGGGAGTACAAGGCTAGTTCCATAGAGTCTGATTGACAGCACAACTAGATCTGGCTCCGATGGTTGTTTCGAGCTTGGATTGTTATTGGCCAGCATTTTCCTACAGTTGAGGGGCTGTAGTCATATAGTGTGTGCGCGTGTAGCTTTGTAGGTCTTTTTGGGTTGATAGGAGATAACATCATCACAGCATTAAGATTCATAATCCCACCACATTACGAGCCCATAGAATCATGTTTTTGAACTCTTCAGAATCTGAGGTCTCATTGTTTTCAATCAAAGAAGCGATGATTCGCTTTCCTGCACCGTCCACGAACCACCTATCTCGAAGAACATGAAATATTACTCCGTAATGCAGGAATATTAACCGCGACATTATATCTATATTCAGTTGCTGTATGATTTTAATGTCGATTGAAACAATCCAAAATAGTGAGCCTGTTACAATTCTAATTCGTGATATTGGGGAAATAAAATCTTCAAACAGAGTACAGGACTCAAGGAGTGCTTCTTGATTCTCCGTTGGATGCTTTTGGATGTATCCTTTGAGCCAAGATATGGATTCAAGGACTGAACTGGTTACGGTCAGTAGTCTAGATGCATAGGATCCCACGTCTCTTACTAGTAGGTTTCAACTTGTTCAGTCGTTAGTGGGCTATTCACGTTAAAGCTTGATCTCGATGAGTATGTATGGAAGACATACTTGTCACCAGTATTAGTCACTTCGGTCCTCTCAGGTTTACAACGGCCCCATTCTATTACTGATTCAAACCAATCTTTCAGAGGCCCAGTTGTTAGGTCAGATTCATAAGCGCGGAGGATATTGTTAATCCCTTCCGATAAGCTTCGCCTGCTAGATATTTCAGAAAAAGGATCCACGGAGGTTTCGTCACTGGTAACTGCTGGCACCGCCAAGGAAGTTACGCTAATAAACATGGAGCATATGGCCACAGCTTCACAATTCTGCTTATTTATCTCTTGTAAAACGCCAGTAAATTTCACCAAAGTACGGTTTTGATAGTTTAACCCAATTCTTAGCCAGGATTTGCTCCTGTTGGGATCCAGCCATTCAAGGTGTAAAGCTGCCATGGCAAAAATTACGTTCATCAGGAAAGGATGAGAAAGGGCTATCTCAGGCACATATTTTTGTAAAATTACATGATCAGCGGCTTTAAACGCAATAGTTCGATAGGTTTGCGTTGAGAAATGATGAAAGAGCTTTAATTCCACTAGTCGAGTTGTTGTATCAGAATCGATTTGAG
The DNA here is from genome assembly GCA_905067625.1 of Blumeria graminis f. sp. triticale. Classification (NCBI taxonomy): domain Eukaryota; kingdom Fungi; phylum Ascomycota; class Leotiomycetes; order Helotiales; family Erysiphaceae; genus Blumeria; species Blumeria graminis. The sequence continues at coordinate 5,486,832 of LR898472.1, read as the reverse complement.
ATATCTCGTTTGAGGCCGAAATTGGAGAGTTTGTACCTAACCTTGGGGAGATAGAATGCCGCGGTGAAGTGCCCAAGTAGTCGCTCAGCGATGATTGGCTCCGGGTGCTTCGAAAGTCACACGTAAGTTGGCGTTTGGCACAGGGCCCACACGTGGGGTACTGCTCATCGCACTGTATTACCATCAGCGAAAAGTTATCCCACCACAAGGTTATTTTTAATGAGGATACGAGAGAAATAAATGGAGTGGCTAAAGCCCAAAGATAGCAGTCATGAGGTTCAGGTGGCATTTTCTGGGCAAAAATTTGAGAATATTTGGAATAATTCTATGAGAAAGCCCAATGTGTTTCTCGATAAACGACGATTTTGCAAGAATGAAATTGGATACGTTGGGTAGCTGCAGCGGAGTGGGCTGCAAATGGTAGATTGTCCAAGGAGGGCTCAATTGTCCTGACAACGCTCTGGACGTTTCCGTCCAAATTGGTATTAATCACTGACTGACCTTAACACGTCTTTGCTTGCAATGGAGACACCCGTTGCGGGATTTGCAGTGACTTCGACGAGGTTTGACTGGCTTGATGGGTTTGACAAGCGCGGCAGGTTGCTGATCCATTGCTGTTGATAGTGTTGGTCATCGGAATTGCTGAATATTCATGTGGTGTATGTCTTTGCTTCAGGATGCGTATTCCATGACTAAAGATACGACAGGTTCCGTATTTCGTTTTCGTTTGGTATTGGTACTATTTATCGCGCTTTAGAAGCGATAACACGGAAGGTAGGCAGCGACCGGAGCAATCCAGAGCAGCTTAGAAGTTCGGTAAATACTAGTGGAACTCGTTTAAGCAGCCACTGAGACATATTCTGACGGTCTTACAACCTTCCCCACACATTTTTGCGAGCAGAATGACCTAATGCCCGAAAAGGGTATAGTGAGGAGCCCCGGACCGAGCTTGCATGTGGCTTCCTTGGACCCTCTTAGCGACGTATTCATGCACAAGGGCCGGACTCGGAGTTAGGTAAGGGAGTAGGGTTAAGGATGTGTTGTGAACGGGCCCTATGGCGGCTCTAGCCGCGGTAAAGCGGATATGCATAAGTATGTACGTGCCTAGCCAACACTAGGAATCAAGGGTTTCAGACTTATTACCTTTCGAAGGTAGAGGTACTTTCGGAGCACATAGCAGATATCTTCTCTATAAATCCTGGGTACAACGACTATGAGAAGCTCCAAAATTCGCAGTCTTTCGTGAGACCAAACAAAACGTGTGGATTATATCTTTCCTCTATAAACGTCTCTGCGACTGATTATCAGCCGATCTATTTCGTGCTAATGCCTAGGCCGCTTTCGCCTTCATTCCTAAGTTCTGAGATTGACTTGGTACTAGTGGCTTGGGCACTGACGATGGAGTCACTGAGTCAGCGATGAAAATTTAATGATGAGGAGGCTGGCATTCAAAGTCCTAAGTAGGGCCACCTCTGTAATAAGCCGTGGATTTGGGATGTTGAACTCACCATTGCGACCAACTCACACGTACACAAGGTTAAGGGAAGAAATATAAGCGCCCTGCTATGAGACTTCGCCATGGGGTTTGCGTAGGAGTAAAGACTAAGGTCCTTTTTTTAATCATTAAGTGTATTCAGCCTATCTAGCTATGACACAAAAGACTGAGGTTACCTTGCAGGTTAGAACGAAAGGCGCTAATTTTCCAGAAAATAGGTACCAAACCACTAGAAGCTCCTTGTTTTGTATAAAGGGGTTTACGAAGGAGTGAGATATCATATTATCAGTAGCTACTAGCTTAAGAGAGTGATGAAGTAAGGGTGGACGAGGAGAAGAGATGGAGCCGTTTACAAACCTGCTAGGCAAGAGGCTTAGTAGGCTTAGATAGGGCAGATGGCATGCTATTGACACACCATCTAAGCACCAACTTGCTCAAACTCACACAGAAGCGGCTGCACTATGGTCGGCATGCAGACGGATGGGGCTTGTGTCTAGTGATCTCTGGGCGCTAGAAGACTGGAGCGATTCCGCCCAGCATCTTGACCTCAATCTCATAAACTCTCGTGCTACCTCGGTTGTGACAACTGTAAGGGCTACAGTTGAGATCAGGGGTAGCCCTTTCCGGGGCAATGGTTGCGCATTGGCTTATCGCGAGGTTATTTTGAGTTGATAGTTTTCATCCTGACCACATGGAAGGGCTGGATCGAATGGTGATGCAACAGACCGCTCGGGTCATTATTACCGTCAGAGGACAAGTTGACTTCACAGCATGGAAAATTCTCCCGCCTGAGATAAGAGATTTCGGAAGTGGTATTGGTTAAGCTCGTCACATCAGCGCAGTGAGTGAGGAGAGCGAGTGAGTTTTTATTGTCCTATAAAGTCTATAGAGATTGGTAGAAATTGGCATCGGATTGGATGTCTTCCTTAGGCCCATTTTCTCAGACAATATATAGTCTAGCAAACTTAGCATCAAACCTCTGAGGTTACACCTAACATTATAATGCGGCTCCCATATAGATGAAGTACCCCTGACGATTCCTCTCACGGGCTAACGGATTAATCGTAGGCGCGGACGCATTATGGAGGCGCGGCTCGAAGGGCATCTACTGATGAAATTAAAGTTTCATCGGAGCCCTTACGCGCACTCGAGATGGGAGGGCAACTCTCGCCCAGTGGTTGGTTGCTACCATAGTCGGAAGCCGAGGTTTCAATTGGCTAGTCCTAGCACCGGACGGGACCAGGGTACGTCTTGTGGTATAGGCTCGGCTCAGCCGCGCCTATCGTGCTGCGCCACTGCAGCTGTGGGCCATCTGCGAGACGCGACGCTGGGCTCAAGCCACCGATCTCTCTAAATTACCTTGATGGATGGCAGCCGCCAGACCTCCATAGACGCCGGACCAAGCACTTGATTCCTTCTCGCGTGCATGTAGCCTAACCCCCGTCGGCCCAAAAGACTTCTACTGCCCTGTCCTCGCAGTATCCACGACAGCTGACCAGGCCAACCTCCAAGTGAGAAGCCAAAGATAAAAATGTTGCGGAGCCGACGGGGTGTTTGAAAGGTGCGTGCACAGACTCGACATATGACCTTCTCCGAGGATCCAGGATCCAGGCTGACTGAGTCCGCGTGGCTGCAGATGTGAAAACGGCTGAAAGGATTCTCTTATCCAGGCTCCGGCTGTGCAGGCATCTATTGGGCTTTCCTAGCACCCTTGAAACTTGTCCGAAGACAACTTTCAAAATGTGCAGTGCAAGACTCCCCGACCAGCCGTAGCCAAGATCGCTCACCCAAAAAGACTTGACCCTCTCTGAGAAGACGTCAGGGGATGTGAGCGATCTCCGCCTTCGCCCCCATTTTCTCCCTGGCTATGCGCAATCCTCTCGTATACGTCGTATGCAACTCTGCAGCTTAGCTGCCTAGCCCTACCCGAAGTCGCCCTCGAAGGACAGCTAAGGAGACCCTTGATCAAACAATGCAGAGTTCTTAACCAGACTACACAGCAATCTTTTTCGATTTTAATCTAGTTATTAAAGTAGTGCCTGCCCTGTACTAAAATACCAGTTTCAATAAGACGAAACGACCTATTGGCACTTACACAGATCCAGCGTGAAAATAGAAGTCAGCATCTCGACACCCTGTACTCGAACATTTAATCAAACATGATTTTTTGACTCTCGCAGGTCACCATGGTTTACAAGTGAAATTGAGTAAAGAGATTGGTTACCTCAATCTAAGGCTCTATGACCTGTTATCCCCCAACACCGTGCCAATAAGAAGCGGCAGTCTGTCCTTCAAAAGAGACGTGCGGCACGTGTCTAAATATCAAACACATGAATTCCTTCCCCTGTTGGAAGAGCCTAGGAGTGTGCTGGTAGCCGAATTCTGTGTGATATAGAGCTCGGATTAGTATTGCATGAGATGGCAAAAGAGTGATTTGAAGATTTATTTTGTCTGCATAAGCAGGTTAGGAGGACGTTTTCGAGCAGAGACTGCTGGTGGTATTCTATGAAGCCGCCGTGCTCAAGTCGTACTACTGGTAAGTATCCGCGAGTTTATCGTCATAGGTGAGCAGGCTTACTGCTAATAGAAGTATCTGGGTCGATACTTAGGACATTAGACAATTCCAAAACTGGCTTTGTAGACCAGTTCAACGTCTATGGCCCCTCATAGTCTAGTGACGCGGTTTGGACTATTCATCGAAAGATTTGGAGGTAAACTCAGCCTAAAAAAACCTAATGTATCAAGGCTTTCCAGAAAAAATGAACAGCTTATCTCGGCCGAGCGTCTCCCGCAATAATTGCGCACGGCCAGATCCATCTAGAAGCGAGACTACAGCTGGGTAGGGACAAGAAGAGTTTGACTAGCACCGGCGCGCCATGACTACTCTTGGACCTTGGAAGTATCCCAGGTGGTACGGATTCCGAGAAATCCTTATTTGTCGGTCTTCCCCATAGATTAGCATGAACCTCATTCTCAGCTGGCATGCCTGCAAACTATGAGGCTGGTGCTACACTGGCTCGCCCTGATTCATACTTTGTCTGTCCGTGCGAGGAGTAAATAACCCGATAATTCTTCACACCATGACCTGTGAGGGGTTCTGAATCATCGCGTATATCTACCGAAAAATACCTGCTGTTCCGTCAAGGCAACGCTCAAGGGCTGGTCATCTTGAACGATTCGCTGGAGTCATGCGGGAAATCTTATCAACCGTCCCAGCAGCTACAAATTCTGTAAGGTCGAGCCTCGGAGTGATGGCTCTAATGAGAAGAATGCATGAGGCAGGTATGAGTAACTTGAAATTTTCTATTTTGCCTTAAGACGTGACTCGTACGTGTCTTTCGAGCCATCGACTTCTCTCGGCTGTCTAAATTGTACCTGACATGGATCTTTAACCCGGCATTATATACTCCTAGAACTGATCTCGCGACACATATTGCCCTGGCCCTAGAGGCCCCCGGCCAGAATTAAAGTTTAGCGTAAGTAGTGTGCCTAATTCGACACAGTTTCAGTAGAGTACGACATGTCTTCTAGCTCCCGGAGGACGAAGATTGAACACCTGTCAGTTGTGTCCCCTACGAACCTCCAGCTCTCACTGTAGAGTCTGCAGAGCCGAGATTGAGTATCAAAGTCCTCACTTCGACGAGAATTCCCAATCGCTCTCGCAGTCTGTATCGTTTTCATCTCTCAACACATTCCCCTATCACCATTATCATGAAGCTAACCACGATCAGATCAGACGGTAGGGTCGGAGCCCTACTCATCACCCACCCTTGATCATGGAGGAGAAGCTATCCACTGAGTTTTCGGAGCGTACCCAGCACCCGATACGGAGATGGTGGATTGGATCAAGTCGGCCTCGATCGTTACAGAGAAGGTAGATATAGATGAATATGCGCACCTCACGTGGTCCCGGTGTCTAGGCCTCGCCTGGCTGGGGTTGCAGGTATTTTGAGACTTTTTCCCGCGCACGCAGTTTCCATTGCTACCTTTTTTTTTCTTTTTTTTCTTTTTGGGTAGAAGGTTCCGTGGAAAAAGTGGCCGAATCCTACGGGTAAACACTGAGCTGAATGGCTATCCCTCACGGGCAATACATCAATGATCTTACAAGTAACAAAAGAGGATAGGAGCACAGTTCAAGGTGTGGCCTGGGTCAGAGAGGAGCCCAATGTGCTAGATAGTCATAGACTCAGGTAAAACAATAAATATCACTCACTCACCTATCTACACACGCCCTATAAGGAAAGTCATGATGGAAACGGGACGTGTACAAAGGAGGAAGAAGAGGGAAGATACACCGAGGGGATTACACAAATCCCTAATGACGAAAACAACCCAACGGTACGATATGAAGGTGCAAGGCAAGAGCAACGATGAGATCTTGGACGATATTTATATTTCGGAGTCAATGAGGATGTCAAGGGCTCGGGCGTGTGGTGGCCGAGGCTGAGGAGGAATTTGCGTCATGGCTTGTCAACAGCGGGTTTCTGGACGGACAGACTTGACATGATTCAACAAATAGGTGAAGTCTGGGGTGGTCAGGTCATTTAGGTGGGACGAGGTATATCTGTACTTCGCGTTAATTGTCAGGTATCCCGAGACAGTTGTGTATACGAGGACGTCGCTGTTATGCTAAACATGTCTCGACATATAAACTGCATCAACTTGCTTGATACATTTGTATATGTTTCGTCCAGAGATTAGATGTTACACTAATTAGCCTAATACAATGACTAGCCCAATGTACTGACTAGCCTAATATGCTACAGTCTCAACATGAATAGGCTGCTAGCTGAAACGGCGGGAGAGTCTTGAAGGAATCTTGGACGGGAATATATGTATCTTAGATTTCTAGCAAGTAAAGGGATATACTGTTTTTCTCTCATAATCTAGATCTATGTCATTTTTTACAACTGCACAGGACAGTCCCTTACATTCCTGATAGTTATGAGCCCGGATTGACGCCTTATAGCTCATTATTTTTCGATTAAGAAGCTCGAGAATAAGATATTTATATATATTTTTTTACCCATCTCGAACTGTATAGAAGAATAAATTTTCAGATTAAATCACCTTGTAGTATTCAACTATGGCATTCTTTAAAGCAGGTTCCCTCACTAAAGAAAATTATATAGAATGGTTTGACACAATCCAAGGTCATGCCACTGATAGCGGTATTTGGAAGATGGTCGATCCGTCAGGTACAGTGATTCATGAGGAGCCTAAGAAGCCTATTTTTTCGGACTACAAATCAACTGCTACTAAATTTGCAGACTTGGATGATGACGAAAAGTCGATGTACAAAGAGGACAATGCTCAGTATCGAATCGAAATACAGAGTTTTAAACAAGAAAGCAGGATAATTGGTGAGCTCAGAGCAAAGATAATCGAGTCTTTACATCCAAACCACCGAAAGTTAATATTTGGTTTCATGACATGTCGAGAGGCTCTTATCCAAATCAAGAACAGACTTGAGCCATCAGAAGATATTCAAAGAATGCAAGTATTCGATGATTACACGAAAGCACGCGCCGCTCCATCGAGTAAGAACATCGACTCCTGGCTGATGGAGTGGGAAAGATTAGACATAATGATCAAAAGACTGAATATTGCTGATATTAGTGATTATAAATTAATCCAAGATTTTTTATCATCATCAAACTCCATCTTACCCATCTGGGTCACAAATAAAAGAATGGAAATTTTAAGAGTACCAAACAAGACGACACTCAAATTTCTCGAAGTGTTACTGGAATTTCGGCAATTTTGGTCATTGACCGAGTTTGAATCATCATCCAATACAACAGCATTTCCTGCAAGTTTACAAGGTCTACACCAGCCGTCACCGCCATCCAAAGGTGATATCCACAGTCCAACAGATGTTATTCGACCCCAATACCAAAATGGACAGGCAAGACTTTGTCTTTGCGGGAAGAGACATACTGGAAAAGAGTGCTATTACCTTGCTGAAGGAAAAGCACCAGCGGAGTTCAAACCGGACAATAAGGTAGCGGAAAAATTTAAAGAGGCTTGTGACCGCCATAAATTTAGAACTTTCGTCAGGAAATCGGAATGGACATCCAATTGGCTAAAAGAATATATTAATTCAAAGTGGCCAGTGAAAGATGAAAACCGGGATACTATCAACCAAGGTTCGCAAGATAAACATAACGCTCATGGAATATTTACCACTTCCGTCGGGTTCACTAGTTTAACTACTAGACTGGCACATCCGCTTCAAAATGAGATTTTACTGGACAGCGGAGCAGACGGACATGTTTGTAACAACTTAGCACTCGCCATTTCCACCTTAACTCCGCCTAAAAGCCCCGCCTTTGTTCAATCGGGAGCAGGAACTTGTCCGATCATAGGTTACGGAAATATGGTATTTCCAGCCCATCTAGGCAACGGAAAGATCTTTGAGATGACAATAACAAACGTTGCTTTTGCACCCGAATTTTTGACGTCTGTTGTGTCTTGGAAAGTTTTGAAAAAAAAAGGAGTCAAATGGGACACGGATACTAATGTTATGACTTACGATGGTCAAACTATCTGTCAACTTATAGATCGTCATGACCATGATGTTTTCACAGAACTGCCTGTATCGAGGCTAGAAGAGAATAACTCAACAGTCATGTTCAATTCGAGAGCACCACGAAAGTCTGAAGGATCTGAAAATGTATGGCACCAACGTCTTGGACATCCAGGAAAAGAAGCTCTACATCATATAAAGAGCGATTATGCCAGCGTCGATCGAAAAGGTCCTAAAACAAATGAGTGCAAGACCTGCGCTCTCAATAAAGCAACTCGCGTTATTTCACGCAGACCAACTGATCGAGCAGAATTTCCATTTGAAAGGATCCATTTTGATTTGGTCCAATACTCTCCAATAGGTTTCGATGGATCAAGGTACATGCTACACTTCACGGACGATCTTACCAGGATGAATTATGTCTATCTTCTCACTAATAAGACTGGTTTAAATCTACTACGACATTTTCGGAATTTTGTTGCCTATGTTAAGCGACAATTCGATAAAAACATAAAGATTTTTCGATGCGACCAGGAAAGTGGACTGGGCAATAAATTCGACGAATGGGTTGCAGAATTAGGAATCCAAGTTGAATGGTCTGCAGTATCAACAAGTGAGCAGAACGGGCAATCAGAACGTTCTGGGGGGGTGATACAAACAAAAGCACGGTGTCTTGGAAATGGAGCAAATCTGCCACATGAATATTGGCCTGAATTTGTCATGACTGCGGCATATCTTGTAAACCGAACACCGACTGCAACTCTAGATTGGCTTTCTCCGTTATCAAAACTTCGCCAGGCATTAGGAATTCTTGATCGAGACGAATACAGCCACCTGAAGGCATTTGGATGTACGGCTTACGCCCTAGATAAATCAATTCCCAAAGGCGAGAAAATGAGACCACGAGCAAAGACAGGTTTCTTAGTAGGGTATAATTCGCGAAATATTTACAGAATTTTACTACCTGATGAAGAAGTAGTTATTGGAACCCGTGACGTCATATTTGATGAAACGCTATTTTTTGAATATAATAAACAACAACCAAGTCTAGATGATGAATTGATTCCATTAGTAGATTTTCAAATGATTCCGTCAGTTCCGGATATCATCTTCGATGAAGAGGACTCACCACCTATAAGAAATAATGAGCCCGACAGCTACACAAACGAAGATGAAAAATCTAGAAAGATTCAAGTAAAATATGACTTGGACAATAAAGAAAATTCAAGAAGCCTTTCAAAAGATGTGAAAAACCTTCCTCGAGATGAAAAACTTACTTGTCATGAAAAATTGGATGGTAACTTGCCAATGCCTCAAGTAAATCCCAGCGATATTGATAAAAGTCATATTATCGTAGGAAAAAGAATTCGAAAAAAAATGGGGGCCACAAATCTAGACCCCAGTTCGCTGATTGCAACCTTTAATGTTTTTGTGATTGGTAAGGCCAAAGATGTGCGAAAATATCACCAATCTGAGTTACCTCCACCTCCTAGCAACTGGCGTGAATTGAAAAATCATCCACACTCACAAGAATTTCGCGATGCTATGTTGGTAGAATATGATACTCTTATAGCAAAGAACACGATTGAAAAAGTCAAGCAATCTAACTCCATGAACCCTATACCACTTAGATGGGTCTTTACTTACAAATTTGACGAGTCGGGATACTTACTGAAGTTTAAAGCGAGAATTTGTGTTCGCGGAGATCTTCAATCAAAAACAGAAGAGGATAATTATGCATCAACTCTTGCGTTCCAAGTTTTTCGGGTACTGATGGCTCTTGTTGCGCTGTTTGACCTTGAAACTATACAAGCAGATGCAGTGAATGCTTTCTGTAATTCACCTTTGGACGAAGAAGTTTATTTATACAATCCACCAGGTTTTAGTTGCAGCGGACATATACTTCGTTTACCTCGAGGACTCTATGGGCTTCGCAAATCTCCAAAGCTTTGGCTTAAGTTGTTGTCCGGAACATTAATGGATATCGGATTACATCAAATTCCAGGTCAGCCATGTGTCTTTACAGATTTTAATGGCATAATAATATTCTTTTTCGTTGATGATCTAGTCTTTATTTTTCCAAGCAATCGTCGAAATGATGCACTTAAGATGTTGAAGAGGCTGACGCAAAAGTTTGAGTTCAGAATTCTAGGCGAGCTTGAATGGTTCTTGGGAGTAAAAGTATCACGGGATAGGGTTACTAAGAAGCTTTGGCTGAGTCAGCAGTCATACATTGAAAAACTTTGCCAGGGGTATCAGTGCACACAGAAAAATCGTCGCATAAACACGCCAATGGTAACAGATAAAATGCCAAAGAATGAACGGCAGGCTTCGCTGGAAGAAGTTAAGAGATATCAACAAAAGGTTGGATCACTGATTTATGCGTCAGGAGTTACACGACCCGACATATCTCGTGCGGTTAGTCATCTAGCCGAGTTTATGACTAATCCAAGCCAAGTTCACCAAGATGCTGTAGATCACTGCATTCTCTACCTCTATCAATCTAAAGAATTATGCATCGAATATTCCGGGAAATCACCAACAATTAATTGTTCCGCAGATGCTGCGTTTGCTAACACAGATGAGAGGCGAAGCGTCCAAGGCTTTGTATTCAAACTTTGTAATGGACCCATACTTTGGAATTCAAGCAAACAAGCTACAGTGGCAACGTCTTCGACCGAAGCTGAGTTACTTTCATTATCAAATGCGACGAAAGAATTAATTTGGATGAACAGATTATTTATAGGAATTAAATTTGATCTTGATCGCGACGTTGAAATTTTTAATGACAATATGCAAACCATACGTTTGTTGACAAAGGAAGATCCCATCATCAAAACCAGACTTAAGCATGTGGACATATATCAACATTGGCTCAGAGAGCGAGTTCAAGCAAAGGAAGTCAAGGTATCATGGATCTCTACCAATGAAATGACTGCTGATGGCATGACCAAATCATTAAGTCGTCAAAGACACGTCAGATTTATTAGTCTATTAAATTTAGTACCTGTTTGTGCTAATCAGGACTTAACTAAAGAAGATTAAATCCTGGGGGGGTGTGTCAGGTATCCCGAGACAGTTGTGTATACGAGGACGTCGCTGTTATGCTAAACATGTCTCGACATATAAACTGCATCAACTTGCTTGATACATTTGTATATGTTTCGTCCAGAGATTAGATGTTACACTAATTAGCCTAATACAATGACTAGCCCAATGTACTGACTAGCCTAATATGCTACAGTCTCAACATGAATAGGCTGCTAGCTGAAACGGCGGGAGAGTCTTGAAGGAATCTTGGACGGGAATATATGTATCTTAGATTTCTAGCAAGTAAAGGGATATACTGTTTTTCTCTCATCATCTAGATCTATGTCATTTTTTACAACTGCACAGGACAGTCCCTTACATTCCTGATATTAATTAACCTGATCCGGCCCGGCCCCACTCGTGCTTAAGCTCCAGTAGGAGCGCAACGGTAGTCACTTAACCGAGCAAGTTAATGAACAAAAACAAAAAAATACTTCTAGCTCCCGTGATTAAGTGTCTCGAGGGAATTCAGGCACTAGATAAGATTTTGTTGGAGAAATAGACCATGTCCTAGTAGATAGAACGTGGAACCTCCAGTATCGGATTACACGGCTCGCTCAATTGCGAGCCGTGCACTGTGAGGATTCTGGGCGCGCGTTGTGTACTTAGTAAATGGTGGGTGTGTGTAAGAATGAAATGTTATCACGTGGTGTCTCGTGGCTCCTAACTACAATGGATATTGAAATGTATAACCCACTACTTAGTTAGTGGACTAATTGATAAAGGGAAGCTTATGCAATAATGAAGGATAAAAGGATGTCAATTCGACTACTCTTCTAAACACAGGTACCAGACTCCTTTTAACCCCAATAGATAGCCAGTGCGGGATCTCCTATCAACAGCAGTAAACAACGCTAGCACAGGGCATGTCTGGATAACTCAGGGTTTTTGAGATGTTCCCCTGCGTGGGTATTCACGGATGAGGGTTGACTTGGGGTGAAGAAAAAGCCGCCATAACTTCGCAGTGGTACTTGCAAATGAAATCTGAGGCATGAGTGCTCCTCTTGTAAATTGAGTCATTTTTTCTGTACTTTTCTTTGATATTGTGTCATAGCTAGATAGCTGCATACGCAATTAAAATCTGATGCAAAAAAAATAAAAAAATAAAAAAAAATAAAAACGCTAGCACAGGGTATGCGCTATCTCCGTTCGCCAAACGCCAGTTGGTCGGGACTACTAATTATTGAGCCTAGTAGGATCGACAAAGTGTATCCCAACACAGAAATCACAGAAAACTCAACAACCGAACCCTTCATCAATTACTTCCATTAAGTATCACCTGACTCATCTCTGAACTCCACAATTTCAACACACATGGGATGGATATCAAGTAACGCTCAGATTGCAGTCTTGGCTAGATCTCGAATTTGGTGTGAGAAATAATTCGTCTTCCCCTGTATTCCCTGACGACTTGCTTCGCTGTCACTGAAAATTTGGTGTCTTTCATTTGGCAGTTTTTTCTCAAGGCACTCAACAGCTTTGTAAATGCAGTAGGCTTCAATGTCAGTGATTCCAATGGAGCTTGCAAGATTGAAGGAGTAGCTACTTAACTCTCGAGAGAAAGGCATTTACTTGGCAAAGCCTATGCTGCTCACATTACTCTTGGAGAGAGATCCATCAGTGGAAGAAATGGCTATATCTGGATTTATTGTCTGCATGAATTTCAAATGTTGCTCGTGAGCTGAAGTCTTTTTCAGTAATGTGATGTTAATGACTGAAGGTGGTAAGTCCCATAGTGCCATCTAGGCTGAATTAAAACAATCTAGCTTTTGAAACTTGGTGAATTATTTGAGAATTCCAAGAGGCTGTTATCTTTCAATACCCAATGATTCTCATTACTAGTATAAGAGGTTTCCAAATTACCAAGTGCCTGACATCTAGCACATTAGGATTCTCCCTGGGCCAGGCTATACCTACAACAGTGCTCCTATCCTCTTATGTTCCCTGAAAGATCATTGATATATTGCCCATGATGAATAGCCGTGCAGCTCAGCATTTACCCGTGGAATTCGGCCACCTTTTCCACGGAACCTTTTACCCAAAAAAATAAAATGGTACCAATGGAAACTGCGTGCGCGGGAAAAAGTCTGAAAAAACCTGCAGCCCCAGCCAGGTGAGACAAAGACACTGGGACCACATGAGGTGCGCATATTCATCTATATCTCCCTTCTCTGTAACAGTCGAGACCGACTTGATCCAATCCGCCATCTTCGTATTGGGTGCTGGGTACGCTCCGAAAACTCATTGGATGGCTTCTCCTCCATGATCAAGGGTGGGTGATGAGTAGGGCTCCGACCCTACCGTCTGATCTGATCGTGGTTAGCTTCATGATAATGGTGATAGGGGAATGTGTTGAGAGATGAAAACGATACAGACTGCGAGAGCGATTGGGAATTCTCGTCGAAGTGAGGACTTTGATACTCAATTTCGGCTCTGCAGACTCTACAGTGAGAGCTGGAGGTTCGTAGGGGACACCACGTCACGACTGATAGTTGTTGAGAAAAGTCCCCATAAGCCGTAGGAGAAGAAGCCAAGCCGGTTGTTTTTCTTAAGCTCCAAAATGCCAGGCACAAGGCTTTTGTCCAAACGATCTAATACGGATAATTGATCTTGAAATTATGAGAATACCTACTTGGCCAACCCTTATATTGTAGGGAACGCTATTTCTACGTCCGGAACCCTACCCTTCATCCATTACTTCCATTAAGCATCACCTGACTCATATCTGAACTCCATAATTTCAACAATTATTAAGGAAATAATGACCCCCAGCCATTGAGGTTGTAGAGCGCATTGATTCAAGTAACTACCGAAGTGAAACTAGTACAGAATTTGTAGTCACGTGTGTACCAACAATGTGGCCTACTTTATAGCCCCAATTATTCTAAATTCTAACAACAATGGAACTTGTGTAGAGCTTGAGACTAATACGTGAATTCTATATCCCCCTAAATGTAGGATATCTATGCGCCTATATACATCAATACTCTGTTACCCCTCAGCTCCAGTGAGATCTGCTCTTGTGACTGAGCGATCTGGTCGTGTGAGACCATAAAACACTAGTATTTTGTCTATGTGCCGTACATCCAAAATCTGACCAACCCGTGACAGTGTAGAGCTTTTTAGGATCCACAACTGTCTGGACAATAGACGCGGCAGTTAGTATTCACCGAGTAATGTAAGCGACGAGTCGTAGAGACGATCTGTCAAGTCAAGGAGTAGTCACTCTTTGATGACACAAGTCATTGACAGAGTACTTCTCAGTTATACGAGGGAATGAGACACGTTTAGAATAGAGTGGATAATTGGAACACAGCTTGGTGGATGGGGACTTCTATAAGACCCAACTCATATCACTACTGTGCGATATCAATTCAATCCTGATTCATCTACGCCTTACATATGCTGTGCAGTGTCTCTTGTCAAGTTAAATAAGTGATCAGAGTACGTATATTTTTATAGGTTTTACAATTTAGGACTTCGGATCCCGACTATTGTTTGTGTGTCAACGGTGCCCCCTACAAGCATTGAACTACCAATAGAGACTGTAGAGCCAATATTGGCTCATAAATTCTTTAAATTTTGGACAAAGTCATTTCTATCTCCCAAAGACGCGGTTGGGATATATGAATATCAGCCTCTGTGCTGTCTCAAGTCCACCTGTCGTTTGCCAATGCGTCTGAATGGAGGACCTCGTGGTGTGGTATTATGTGTGTATATACACTTATATATCTCATCTCTACTTTTGTATCTTCATAGTTGACAGTACAAGGTCCACAATAGTAGCGGCAGTGGGTATTAGGAGATATATATGAAGAAAATCCGAATGAACGGTAGTAAGAGAAACCCTTGTCATCTTCCAAATAAAGTACCTGTCGCCGGATAATCCATAGCAGTTCAAAAGCAAAGTAACAGGCCTACTATTCAACAAAACTATTGGCACTTGAATTGCCAAGTGAATTCTTTCTTCCTTCTATTAGTCAGCTTTTTTGGACAGGGCTTGTATGTGTGTTGTTGTTGTTGTTTTATTTAAGTCCTAAGCTAAAGCTCCAAATCCACTATGAGTGTGACGGCTGTTAAGCCGAAAGACTCCTGTAGCCTAGGCTGGCTAGCATAGGCTATGGCACAAGGGGAAGGTCTCGGATGCCACAGAACTTCGAATATTCTCAGTGAACCTTCTGGAAACACACTGAAGGTTCATGAGGATAACAGGTGTACCGAGAACCTTCTAGGTAGTTGTAGAAGCGGCTCAATTATTCAGGTCACAGGGAGAATCATCTTGATGGGCAGTAATTTAGAATATATATATATATGTAGACTTTACATCGAGGAATTCTCTCTCCAGAGAATTATAATTAATATACTGTACTTACAAGATCGCCCAAGCATTTTGTACTGAAACCGTGACATATTATAATTCTCTCCTCTAACTTCAGAACCGCAGTCAGTCAGTCAGAATCGCAGTCAGTCAGTCAGAATCGCAGTCAGTCAGTCAGTCAGTCAGTCAGTCAGTCAGTCAGTCAGTCAGTTAGTCAGTCAGTCAATCAGTCAGTCAGTCAGAATTGCAGTCAATCAACTTTGCAAAGATGAAGTGGGATCATTGCAACATTTCTATGGAGGAAAACAATTTTCTTAGGGCAACATGGAAATCAGAAGATCAGCTAGCTAAGCTTCGGAAAGAAGGAAGCTGCTTCAGATGTGAGAAACGGGGATGTCAATCTAGGGTGTGCCACCTTCTTCCAGCAATTAATCTACGAAAGACTAAGAAAAGTTTACATATTTATAAAAAAAATATGAAAGTGGATCCGTATGATGATGGTCTAGGTCCTATTGATCCGGCAGTGTACGAATTGGATCCGGAAGGTGATGGTCTAGGTCCTATTGATCCGGCAGTCTACGAAGTGGATCCGTATGATGATGGTCTAGGTCCTATTGATCCGGCAGTGTACGAATTGGATCCGTATAGCATTTCTCCGAGACTCATAAACCGTCCTATCGAAATTCAGCAAATAAGAGATCGAGGAGAAACAATGGGTTGGTCAGCCAAGAGGTCTGTCATGGGGAGCTGTCTTACAGATCATGAAATGAGAAAGAACACATCGCCACCCCTTATTAATGCCATTACTAGTGATAGACTGATTCAAGAAGAAAGGAAAGATTTTGTGCAGCCAATAATATTGGATAAAAAGTTTTCAAAAAGTTTGACAGCAGCTGAACAAGAACCGATGATGAATACAAATCCATTTTTAGTTAATGCATTAGTTAACGACGTCACTATGGTGCAAGCATTAGTTGACAATGGATGCCTCTGTTCAGGAATTATTGATGAGGCACTCGCAGCTCAACTTAATCTACCGCTCAAGCCCATCTCTCCCAGAGCTCTTCAAACAGCAGAGGATTCATCAGAAGACAAACCAATCGTAAAAAGTATCACTTGGGTCTCTATAGATCTTGACGGCTACGTTACTGATGAGTTGTTGCT
Source organism: Blumeria graminis f. sp. triticale (assembly GCA_905067625.1). NCBI lineage: Eukaryota > Fungi > Ascomycota > Leotiomycetes > Helotiales > Erysiphaceae > Blumeria > Blumeria graminis. Next base: position 5,470,236 of record LR898472.1, on the reverse strand, counting down.
GTATGTAGTTCCACACAGTACTCATCCGATGATACTGGGTAAGAAGTGGTTAGAAGACCAGGATGCAATCATTCACTCCAAAGAACAGCGCCTGGAACTCAGAAGAAGCGGTGGTTCTGTTTACAGTGTTAAGCGCTGGCGGCACAAGTTTAGATCGATTAAGGAGCCGAAAGTTGCAGCTGTGGAGGCATTGTCTTGCCTTGAAAATGGAGTTCCGGTCTGCAAAGCTTCATTAGACGATATAAACAAGGCACTCCGTACGAAGACTTGCCTCAAGATCTCTGAAGCTCGAAACCGATTGCCGGACCCAGTGAAGAAATTTGCGCGCCTCTTTGCTGACGACAGCGGCGCTGATGATCTACCGCCGACGCGAGGTCACCTCGACCATGCCATAAACCTTAGACATGAAAATGGAAAATCAGTTCAACCACCATGGGGTCCTTTATACAGCATGTCGCGAGAGGAGCTACTGGTGTTGCGCAAGACGTTGACTGAACTTTTGGGTAAGGGATGGATTAGACCCAGTAGTTCGCCAGCGGCCTCGCCAGTCCTCTTTGCCAGGAAGCCGAACGGAGGGCTTAGATTTTGTGTGGATTACCGCGGGCTGAATGCAATTACCCTTCCAGATCGATATCCGCTTCCACTATTTAAAGAAACTTTGCGACAGCTATCGAAGGCTAGGTGGTTCACAAAGCTAGATGTGAAGTCAGCATTCCATCGTATCAGAGTGAGGGAGGGAGATGAGTGGATGACCGCTTTCAGGTGTCGCCATGGCCTTTTTGAATGGCTTGTTACACCATTTGGTCTTGCAAACGCACCTGCAACATTCCAGCGATACATCAATGAGCAGCTCCGAGGACACCTTGATGTTAATGCGACCGCATATATGGATGACATATTAGTCTATACAGATGGGAGCGAGGAAGACCACTGGAAGATAGTGCAAAGTGTCTTGGGCAAGCTAGAAAAGGCCGGCCTGTACTTGGACATAGATAAATGCGATTTTCTTTGTCGGGAAGTTAAGTACTTGGGATATATCGTCAGAGCTGGAGATTCGGTGACCGTAGACCCTGCAAAGGTTAAGAGTATTCTGGAATGGAAAGCGCCCACATCTGTAAAAGGAGTTCGCTCGTTTCTGGGGTTCGCAAATTTCTATCGATGTTTTGTGGATGGATTTTCAGAAATAACTGCACCGCTGACCAAATTGACGAAGAAGAATTCTGTTTGGAGATGGGGACCTGAGGAAAATGAGGCGTTTGAAAGACTGAAGAAGATATTTTCCACGGAGCCGGTGTTAGCGCAATGGGATCCTGAGCGGGACACAGTGATGGAAGCCGATTGTTCCGGTTATGCATTGGGGGGTTGTTTATCGCAGGCTGACAAGTATGGTCGGCTGAGACCAGTGGCTTACTACTCAAAGCGACTGAATGGAGCTGAGGCTAACTACCCAATACACGACAAGGAGATGCTGGCTATAATCACGTGCCTGCAAGAATGGAAAGCCGAACTTCGATCGGTCGCAAAGCCTTTCACAATTTTGAGCGACCACAAGAATTTAGATTATTTCATGACCAAGCGATTGCTCAACGAAAGGCAGGCTAGATATTACGACGTTCTACAGCAGTTTAACTTCACTCTCAAATGGCGACCCGGCAATTCTTGCGAACGACCAGATGCTCTTTCAAGACGCGATCAGGACAAGCCCCATGGCCCGGATGACGAACGAACCATGGGTAGGATTATGCAGTTATTACCGACTGTCAACGCGTCGCCTGTTGAGGCACAACTCGGTGTATCAAATGAATCAACACCATCTCAGGGACCCCACGGCGGAAGATCGAATGGCTCAACAAGTCCAGCTATAGATCCAGCAGCTTCAGCAAGAATATCTGATGATGAAGAGATTCAGGCGCTTTGGAACCAGGGAGTTAATTACGATAGTGATTGGCGACGAGCACGCGATACCGTCCAGCGTGGAGAGAGAAGTTTTCCACCAGAAATCGCTCAGAAATTAACAGCTAATATCGCAGAGTGTACGGTTCCCGCAGATAGCGTTCTTCGTGGAAGGGAAAATCGAATTTGGGTTCCCGATTACGAGCCACTAAGAACGGCAATAATGCAGCGAACTCACGATAGCTATCTGGCGGGACATCCTGGAAAGGATACAATGATTGGCATGCTTCTGAGGCGATGGTTCTGGCCAAAGATGAGGGAATCAGTTCGTCGGTTTATACGGAACTGTGATGTCTGCGGCCGAACCACAGTATGGCGAGAAGCAAAGGCAGGGTTCATGCGATCACTACCAATACCTAACCGGATAGGAAGCGAGCTTACCATTGATTTCGTGACAGATATGCCATCTTCGCAGGGCTGTACAAATATCATGGTCATCACAGACCGTCTATCTAAAGACGTCTTCTTATTCGGGACGAGTACTATGGAAGCAGTACATTGTGCAAAAGTTTTTATTGACCGATATTACCGCTACTTCGGCTTTCCGCGATACCTAACGAGTGATAGGGGTAGTGACTGGGTGGGAACCTTTTGGCGAACATTCTGCCAACTGACTGGAATAACTCAACGCTTGACAACGGCATACCATCCTCAGTCCAATGCGAGCGAAAGAGCAAATCAGGAGTTGTACAAGTACCTGCGTGCATTCACCTGCTATTCACAAGATAATTGGATGGAACTGTTGCCTGTAGCCCAACTGGCGTTAAATTCAAGACCGAGCTCAGCGATTGGGGGATTGAGTCCATTCTTCCTTCGGCACGGATACGATTTGGAACCTCTGGCAGAACCCACGCCTATCTCAGAAAATGGTTCTCGACACCCAGGTCGGCTATTTGCCCAAGACTACGTAAAAAGGCTAAGAGATGCACAAGACTTTGCACAGGCAGCAATGGCTTCAGCGCAGCAGCGAAATGAGGGCAATGCCAATCGCTTTCGAAGACAACCCGACCAATTTAAGGTTGGCGATAAGGTTTGGCTAGATCTTCGGAATGTAAAGACGCCACAGCTTTCCAAAAAGCTAGCCTGGCTCCACGCAAAGTACGACGTGACTGCTGTTCCAGACCCGTTAACTGTGGAGTTGAATGTGCCAGGGAATATTCACAACCGCTTCCATGTCGAGTTGGTCAAGCGAGCGAGTGCGGATCCCTTCCCAAGTCAGCGACGGGACGATGCACAGAACCCCGCTATTATTGACGACCTGCGGGAGCAAGAATACGAAGTGGACTCAATATTAAGAGCAAGAACAGTGAGACGCGGCCGTGGTAAATTTAGACAGGCCTTGGTTAAGTGGACTGGCTGGGTAGAGCCAACATGGGAGCCGATTGAATACGTCTCAGACACGGAGGCTTTGAGAATATTTGAGGACACCTATGGTCCAATAACAACCAATAATGGCCCTTCAGAGAATAATTCAGGTCGATATGTTGGTCAGGCAGAACCTCATGTCCAGAGGTCACGGAGAGAACGTCGGCAAGGAAATACAAGGAGATATTAAGAATAAAATATATATATATATATATAATATACTTGAAGCCCTTCAGAAGAAGAGGGGGGATTGTGACGGCTGTTAAGCCGAAAGACTCCTGTAGCCTAGGCTGGCTAGCATAGGCTATGGCACAAGGGGAAGGTCTCGGATGCCACAGAACTTCGAATATTCTCAGTGAACCTTCTGGAAACACACTGAAGGTTCATGAGGATAACAGGTGTACCGAGAACCTTCTAGGTAGTTGTAGAAGCGGCTCAATTATTCAGGTCACAGGGAGAATCATCTTGATGGGCAGTAATTTAGAATATATATATATGTAGACTTTACATCGAGGAATTCTCTCTCCAGAGAATTATAATTAATATACTGTACTTACAAGATCGCCCAAGCATTTTGTACTGAAACCGTGACAATGAGTACAGGACCGATGTTCACAGCCAGAACTACATCTAAGACATACCCAGCTTGATTCCACCGCATGAACCACCACAAAACCAGCAGTAAGTTAAAAATATGCGCCGACGCGAACTCCTTTTCCCAAAATTGACAAAAGAAAAAGATAAATTGCAAATAATTTAGAATGGGAAGCAATACTCCTCGCCTCGATTCCCATTTTGTCAGGTTTAGTTTCCTGACGAGTTATATTCGATCTCCACTGAGAGTAGGAGATGGATGCACAGGAGAATACCCAAAACAATTGGTATCCTGCGCAAATTGTTTGAAGCTCTCGAAGCACTTAGGCCCGAGTAGCTTGTGTAAGAAGGCATTGTGTGACAATGACCCTCTGATTCGACGCGTGATATTTGCGTTGAGTCGACAATATATGAAGTGGGTAGGGGTGGTTTCCTCCCCACAGATGCACTCTGTAATAGCGTGCGGATTGTTGAAGCGACGATGGTACGCCGCGAAATTGCCGTGGCCCGTACGGGCTGCAATGAGATGTCGTAACTGTAGCCTGGACAGCCCAAGTTCTGGTGATTTACGACGGCGCATGAGCAGATCTAGCTCACGATACCGTGACGGGCAAGTTTCATTCCACCAGCTGTCGAGCAAAGTCTGTCGCTGTCGATGCAATTTTTGGTGTAAAAATGCTGTTGTGGTGGTTGCTGGCTCAGTTTCCACGCTGGGAAGCGTTCGTAGGGCGGATTTGGCCGCTGCATCTGCTTCCTCATTTCCATGTATCCCCGAGTGTCCTGCTACCCACGTTATTCTTACCTGAGCTAGCCCAGATAATTCGCGAAACTTTCGTACTTCCTTGTGGCTGGTCGAGGACCTGCCCGTGCTCAGTGCATTTATCGCATGTCGACTATCCATCAACACATTAATGTACTGCGTCGTTCCCTTCGCCAGGTACTCCTTCCCTCTTAGGTGACCCAACGCTGCTTTAAGAGCTTCCTGTGCCCCCATAATCTCTGCATCTAAAGCCTCTCCACCGTGCTTTATGCCACTTCTTTTTTGAAAGGTTTTCCCATCCAGCTTTAGGAAAAACCCCCAAGCTGAGCGTCCCTTTCCCTCCGATGCTCCGTCCGAGTAAGCACAGATTTCTGACTTTGGCACATTATTGATCAAAAGTTTACAGGCTTTTATTTGGTCTTTTCTCGAACCAACCTTCGAACCCGGCCGCGATTGATAAAATGGTGGGGCAAGAGGTTCCGCGGCCTCTGCCTCTGGTAGCTGTCTATAAGCACGCTGAGCCCGTGACATTTGAATTTCAGGACGCGCAGATTTTCGATTATGCTTCTTATATTTTCGCGTACCGACATTTGGGCAAACTGCAGCACGGATCCTAAGCGGATGGCGGTCGTCAAGTGTTTGCATTCTGGCAGAGAGGCGAAGTCGGTTTCCTTCGAGAATGATTTTCCCGGTTGGTATTCCTCCTTCCCTATGTAGTACGGCGTTGGGGGTTGTTCTCATTACCGGTAGTGCTGACCTAAGACCCATTGAGACAGCCTTATCAATCATACTACACAGGCCAGCAGTAGGCGGTGTCACCATCCCTCGTATTGTTGGGCGTCTAAGGCCAGGCCACCAGACATCAGCTCCGTACGTTGCGATTGGGACAATACATGTGTCGATCGCTTTAACCAACGCCCCAGGAGCGGCTCCTCGGTAGGCTGTATTGAAGCGACGCATGTGCTGTGCAATTTTCAACGCTTTGCCACACCAGGTTGTGACGTGGTGTTTGAAGTTTAGTCGAGGATCGAGGTACACACCAAGCCAGCGGACATTTTGCGACGGCTCTATGAGAGTTCCGTTGACATAAATTCCAACCGATGTTTCGCGGTATCGTCCGGGAAATTGGACGACTTCGGACTTGTCTGTATCGAAAGCGACAGCATTATTTCGAGCCCAGTCTAGTAGGTTATTGACCTCGTCCTGTGCTGCGGCTGCAGACTCTGCAATCGTCCGGCCAAGTCCAAGGATACCAATATCGTCGGCGTAGCTAAACCTCAGACCCGGGGTTCCACTTCGCATGGGCTCTGCCATATATAGAAGGAAGAGAAGTGGCGAGATCGGTGAGCCCTGTGGAACTCCGCACACTAGCTCTCTCTTGGCAGTGACTCCCCCAGAGTATCGCACTTGAACCATCCGATTGGCGAGGAAGGAGCTAGTCCATTTGAGAATAGACTCCGGCCATCCCTGCTCCTGCATCCTCCTTACTAGTCGATTATGGAGTACCGCGTCGAATGCTCCTTGAACGTCCAACGTTACAAAAGTAGCTGCCCATCCTTGTGAATTTGCCTCTTCGATGTCGTGGACCACACATGAGACTAGATCCGTTGCTGAGCGCTTCGGCAGTGCACCAAACTGTTGCTGGCCGACTACATCATGGATTACTGCAAGGTGTGCCATCCGCTTAGCTAAGAGCCTTTCTAACCCTTTTCCCAAGCATGAGAGAAGAGCGATTGGTCTCCAACCCTTAATTGTCGTTGGGTCTCTATCGTTCTTTTGAAGGAGGACCACCTCGGCTAATTTGAAACACTTTGGATGGGTGCCAAGCAGAATGCAAGCTCGGAACAGTTGGGAAATCCAAGGCCCGATTGTATTCCAACACGCCTCCAGCAGGTTTACGGAGACTCCGTCTGCTCCTGGGGCCGTATTTCCGCAACCAATGGTACAGGCTCGGACTTCTTCATCTGTTACGTCCTCTTCCCATGGTATCCGACTGCTGCTCGCGACTGTACATGGTGACAAGTCGTCTGATGCCTGAAATCGTGCCAGGAGGGAGTCGCGAAGGATCGTGGCCCGTTTTAATGGATCTGTTATCAACGTCCCATTATGATTCAGTGGCGGAGGGATACTAGCCTGTCTGGGGTTATCCATTCTCATTAGCTTGAACACATCAGTCGGCGTAGTAATTGATTCGACCTGTTGGGTTTTGAACTTCTTTTTCGAGGTCTTCACAACTGATCGGAGCTTTTTCGCGCTGAGTGCCCGTTGACTGGGAGTTATCGCGCTTTTGTATTCGGCGAAGGCTGCCTTGCACTCTGGGGTCCACCACGGAGCAGATCTACCGCAGCGGGCTTTTGGTCGTGTTCCTACTGCATTGATTGCATTAGTGAGATGGAAACAAATTTCCTCGGCATACTCTTCAACCCTCTCGATTGTGTCAAGAACTGGTGGTGGTCGGACCCACTGTGCAATGACCTTGGCGTTTCTGGGTAGCTTATCCTTTGTTACTCGGAGTTTTGCCTTTTCGGGTCTCATCACTGAGTTGCGAACTGGAATTTGTCCTCGGATAGGGAAGTGATCGCTGGTGACACATCCACCACGATCTACCCAAGCACGGGCGCCGTCGACATTACTCCAAACTAGATCTAGCGTGTTTCCAGCTCGGTGAGTGGGCTCCCCAATAATATGACAGATCAAATGGTGTTTGTCTGCCCATTTCTCGATCATTTCTCCTTGTCCATGAGGACGTTCCACGCCAGGTTGCCAAGCCCAATATACCGAGTTAAAGTCCCCAGCAGCGACGGAGTTTGGCGGTGGAGTCCAGTTGATTAGTGGCTGGATAGCTGTCGAGTCATTGGGTGCCTTGTAGACGTTGAGAAAAGTAATGCCGTTCACTTCTACCCAGCAATAGTCTCCTGTAGACACAACATAAGGAAAGATCTGTTTTGCCGATATCTTTTTATCATCTATCCGGGTATAGGTCACAGCCCTCGGCCTAACATTTTCGCCGCCGTTAGGCAGATGATAGGTATATTCTGGGTGATCCTTTGTTGTGCTCTTTTGTTTATTCCACAGAGGTTCTTGAACAAGAACCACATCAATACCCAGCTCAAATGCTCGGGCAAGCGCAATGTTTTGTGTTGAGCCCCCTCTACCTACATTTATTGACATAAAGCTTAGAGTAGGAGAGAGGCTCGAAGAGACCCGTGGGGTGCCCTTCACAAAGATTTTTGCTGATTTGATGCCTCATCGACCTCGGCTACAGTCGCTGTAGCGTCGGACATGAGAACTTCAAAACAGTTGGTCGATTTGAAACCTGGCTGGTTAGTGTTTGACGCTTCTGTGGCTGCTGTCATCGCTGCCTCTGCGCGTTTGACAGCTGCTTTGGCCCGAGTGACTGCTGCGAATTCGCGTTGGCTAGCCTGCCTTATAGTCTGAAGGTTTTCCCAGGAGGCCATTCCAGACTTTGTTGGACGAGCTAGACAGTCCCGACTATCTGACCTGTGTGGACCTCCACAGTTGCGGCACTTGGTGTGTGCCTTGCACTCCGCGATGGAATGCATAGTTGAAGTACAATTCCAGCAGGCTGGGGCGCGCGAGCAGCCTCTAGTGCCATGGAATTGTAGACATCTTTTGCACTGGTTGATGCTTTGACGAGGCTGGTGGCGGACTGCAATCCCAGAGTCGTCGAAAAGTCGGAAGCCTGGCCGAGGGATCGATGATTTTTCGAAAAGGGCTACCCATGACTGGTATGGGGCTCCAAGTCGGCTTTTCCCATGTGGGCGAACTTTTACCGGGACAGCCTTGGTGACCCTGACTATCTCGTCTGTTACCATCTCTTCAGTGACGATTACTCTGCCCATTATTGTATTAATGGCAACTGGGACTGTTGCGATTCTAAGTGAGCCCAGGTCCGATGCTTCTTCCAGTATGGCATCTTGCTGGATGAGGGACCCAGCTAGGCTTAATATGATGGCGCGTGCCTCTTGGTTTTCGGCTCTAATTGCGAAGCCAGTTGGAACACGGTATACGTGCTCAATATTGGCTTGAGGAATTTCAAGCACTTTTGCCACAGCCTCTCTAACACCAAGCGGTGATAGCTTTCTCCAAGGGTGTTCATTTCCAAGGCGAAGAAACAAGCGTTCATCTTTCATGGCTGATTGCGTTGGGGTGGTCGGGTTTTTTGACGGCCGCGTCGAGTTTGCCGCCTTTGGCATAGCCTGTGCGACTTTTGTGGCTGCCGGGGGAGTCTTTATACCGGTGCGGGTGATTGACGCCCAAGTGGTTTTGGCCTGGGAGACTTTGTCATGAGTCACTTTACTTTGTGGCTCATCCTGCTTTTTGGCAGCACGTTCTGTAATCTTGCTGCCAGTAGCCTGGCTTTCGGGGCGTGGGGGAAGTGATGGGAGGACTGTACCTGGTCCCGCGATCATAAATTGAGCTATTGCAGCTCTGATGTAGACTTTCATAGAGTCTATAAATTGAACACTCGACCCTTTGGATAGGGGGGACAGAGCATTCTCGACACCGTTTATTACAGCGGTGCAAATTTTTACATTTTCCGCAGTTTTTGCGGCCCGGCGTTCCTCAGCCTCAATCAAGGCTCTGAGTTCGGGGGGGGGCATTCCTCCGTCTGCCTGCCTTCATTTCCACTGTGAGGAGAAGGGTTCTCTTCTGTGGTTCCTGGTGTATGTTCCAGGGGGTTTGGGGTAGATGCTGCACCTTTTGACTTGTTAGCATCTGCAATCGCAGCCCGTCTCATAGCTGGCACAGCGACTTCAATGAGAGGAAGTGTATGCTGTCCGGTAGTCGCTGTCCCTAAATTGTTGCGACTCGTCGCTGCATTTTCAGCTCCGGTCGCATCTGGCTTGGAGTGAATTGAGTTAGGTAGTCTTTTCAGATTCTTAAGAATCTTGTCAATGTCAAAGTTGCCAACATCTATCATATCGCAATCTGTGGTACTTTCGTCGATTAATTGGTCGATGTTCATCTCTTGAACGGCAGTCAGTGGGCCCAACTTGACGCTTGCTTTCTGTCGAGCAACGTGTTTGAGGTGCTTGCGGTTATCTACGATGTCTTTCGCCCGCGATGGCTTACTGCGAACTGGGGGCATATTGGTAGCCTGCCAGTCGCTCACAAATTTTGAATTAAGGGCGTACGATATCGAGAGAGGGAGGGAGAGGGGGAAAGGGTGAATATTCGAATATTCGAATTTCAAAAAATTGTGAGTGTGTGTGTGTGTGTGTTTTATTGTACTACTTGAGTCTATGACTATCTAGCACATTGGGCTCCTTTCTGACCCAGGCCACACCTTGTACAGTGCTCCTATCCCCTTTTGTTACTTGAAAGATCATTGATGTATTCCCCTTGATGAATAGCCATTCAGCTCAGTATCTACCCGTGGAATTCAGCCACCTTTTCCACGGAACCTTCTACTCAAAAAAAATAAAAATGGTAGCAATGGAAACTGCGTGCGCGGGAAAAAGTCTCAAAAAACCTGCAGCCCCAGCCAGGCGAGGCCTAGACACCGGGACCACATGAGGTGCGCATATTCATCTATATCTCCCTTCTTTGTAACAGTCGAGGTCGACTTGATCCAATCCACCATCTCCGTATCGGGTGCTGGGTACGCTCCGAAAACTCATCGGATGGCTTTTCCTCCATGATCAAGGGTGGGTGACGAGTAGGGCTCCGACCCCACCATCTGATCTGATCGTGGTTAGCTTCATGATAGTGGTGATAGGGGAATGTGTTGAGAGATGAAGACGATATAGACCGCGAAAGCGATTGGGAATCCTCTCCGAAGTGAGGACTTTGTTACTCAATCTCGGCTCTGCAGACTCTACAGTGAGAGCTGGAGGTTCGTAGGGGACACCACTGACAGGTGTTGAGAATAGTCCCCCTTGGACAGGGCTTATAAATTGTATAAGTTACCTAAACACATAATTTTCGTCATTTTTGGAAGTCAGACTAGGCCACTCTGCTGTGAGTTCTTTTATTAAATAGTTTTTTAGCGTCCCTTCCCATCATGATTTTATATTCTCCCCACGTGATTAATCGGGAGCGGCTCGGAATAGCGAGAATCAGTCAAAGATATGCATGGATCTACTCTCCCCGGCTGAACGGCCTCGTCGCAAGCTTAAAAGATTCATCTGTGGCTTTGAATATAATCCCAACTCGTTCTAAAGATAGCCTCCGGCAGCTCTGTTCTTGAGAGACTTCCTCGTAGCTATGCTCGCACAAATAGCCCTCCCTTGCTGGTAGTTGGAGAAGAGTGTCGAGGGAATGATAGCCCACAGGTGTATACTCAAATGAAGTGTTGGAATGGAGACATTCATTTCGCCCAAGCTAATTCTTTTATTTTCCATTCTTAGTATAAGGCTGTGTAGAAAATGCAGATCCTCTTAACCGGTGCCACCCCTAACAACTCCTCATTCGATCATACACTTAGGGCACCCTTTGCCGTTCATTATTATTAGATTTATATGATTAGGTGAAGAAGACTTGATGTTTTACAACAATGGGAACATTGGACTTTTTTTTGTATCAGATTTTAGATGCGTCTAAAGCTATCTAGTACTGACACAGTATCAGAGAAGTGTATAACAGATGACTCAATTTACAAGAAGAGCACTCATGCCTCGGATTTTATTTGCGAGTACCACTGCGAAGTTATGGTGGCTTCTTCTTTATCCCAAGTCAACCCTCATCCGTGAATACCCACCCAGGGGAACATTTCAAAAACCCTGAGTTATCCAGACATGCCTCCGTCATCCATCAACTTTTCTCCGCGCGAAATGTAATCTGAGATGTCTCCTTCCCAAGTGGAGTAGGTGCCCAGGCTACTCAAACTATACCGGAGAACACCACCAGGAGGCGGACCAGTACACCTTCCATCGTTGGCTTGCGTTTATAGTAACAGCTGCACTCTCGCAAGCGAAGTCTTAGCGCGCACAAAGCTCAATTCGTAAAACTCTTGCCAAAATTCAAGATCACACGCCCGTCGCGATTGTATCCTTCCTTTGCATCATCTTGTGAACTTATCCTGACCCCTCTCACTTCAATCCCAAAGAACTGTCTTCCAGATTTGTGCGCCACGCTTTGCTTCCTCCGTCGGGTGTGAATATCGGCGTGGGCGTGTATTCTGTGGTCAACTGATGCCAGAGAAGGTGGAAGAGAGCTGTGGTCTTTGGGATGAGGATGTACTAGGTCGTACTTGTAGACTTGATGAAGCTTTTTTGAGAATCGGACTCTTTGGGTGTGAAAATTTGACGTGGTGGAGTAATTTGAATCGTTGCCTCGTGAGCCAACTTCTTGAGTATTGTGATATTTGATTAAACTTGGCACTGGGAGAAATTTCACTCCCAGATTCGTAGAGGACACCGCGCACAGGTGTTCAGTCTTGCCCTCCTCTTCCTACGTTTGCCTGTATAATGCGAAGAATTCGTTTTTTAAAAGATTTATGCCTCCTCACCATAACTAGTTGGATGGGGTGAAAATTTCGGCCGAGCCCCGAGTGGCTAAATTTGAGGAGTCCTGGGTGTATTTGATAGATCGGGCGAGCTCTTTACGTCCTGTTGCACGGACATGACGCATTTGGTCCCCAGCTGGTCGGTATCAGACCGGAGCGTAGGCGTGACGGAAACCGAGTTAGTGATGAATAAATCGATTTAATTAACAATATGAGGAGAAAATAGAACTCTAGCTACTACTAAGAGATATTTATAAGAGTTGATCCTCCTGGTGAATCTATAGACTAGTGACTTGTCCTTAGGCACAATACTTATTACCCGGCCACTTATTTCTAGGTATCACTAAGTTGTAATAACGCTTCAGCCTCGAATCAACGGCACTCCCCAGCGCCCTGGACGGCACAAAAGAATTGGGCTAAGCTACTATACAGCAATCACGCTCTATCAAGACTTTTCAGACATTTCAGCACGACCTTTAGGGAAGAGTTGGAAGGAGGCTAGAAATGCAGAGGGTGAATTTCCCGAGGTACACACAAGTTAGCAGCGCCCAGCTGGCCGGCCTCTTCGAACGCTTCAGAAGGATCACTATGTCTTCAGATTTAGTCCTAATTTCGGCATTATAAGAGCTTCGCACCCAGTGGTTTTTGTGAGTTTTCCCGGCTGTCACACGCCTGAAAATAGCCATCGTTTCGTTGGCTGGAGAGGGGAGATGATGAAGGGCAAAGGGCTCCTCTTAGTGTATGATCGAATGAAGACTCGTGAGGGGCGGTACTGTTTGAGGGGAGCTGTATGGGAGGCATAGGAGGGGATATACTACTGGTATAGGTATCCTTGGCCTGTGGGCAGAGAGGACCTGCATGTCCTACATAGCCATAGACTCAGAAAGCACAAAAATGACTTAAAAAAAGCTTCAGCCTCGTGTGGTACTTTTTGCTTGGCTCAGTATTGTCGCAGCCAGTGCCAACCTCACGGGTCTGTCCCGTGGAGGGCAAGACTGAACATCTGTACGCGGTGTCCTCTACGAATCTGGGAGTGAAATTTCTCCCAGTGCCAAGTTTAATCAAATATCACAATACTCAAGAAGTTGGCTCACGAGGCAACGATTCAAATTACTCCACCACGTCAAATTTTCACACCCAAAGAGTCCGATTCTCAAAAAAGCTTCATCAATTCTACAAGTACGACCTAGTACATCCTCATCCCAAAGACCACACCTCTCTTCCACCTTCTCTGGCATCAGTTGACCACAAAATACACGCCCACGCCGATATTCACACCCGACGGGGGAAGCAAAGCGTGGCGCACAAAAATGGGAGATAGCTCTTTGGGATGGACGTGAGAGGGTTCAGGACAAGTTTACAAGATGATGCAGAAGAGGGATACGTATTCAACGGGCGTAAAATTTTGAAGTTTGGCATGGAGTTTTACGAATTGAGCTTTGTGCGCGCCAAGACTTCGGTTGCGTGAGTGCAGGCGACACTATAAACACTGCCATGGCTGGATGGTGCGGTGGTACATCGTCTTGGCCGGTCTGCCAAGTAGAATCTGGATACCTATGACACATATCCCATTCGAGACAGTAGATCGCTGGTTCATATCCGGCAAAATACAACCACTTTCCTCGCGGCGCCGGTATACATGGATGACGAAGGCATGCTTGGATAACCAAAGGTTTTGACACGTCCCTTTTGTGGGTACCTATTGAGGAGGGTCGACTGTTTGTGTAAGCAAGCATACCACATAGCGGTATTTGCGAGTCAAATCCAGAGTATGAGTGTCTATAACTTCAAAAGAGTCATCCTACACGTATACGTAGCACCGTTCATGTGTCATAGCTAGATAGCTGAATACACATTAAATGCTTTAAAAAAAAAGGTCTATCCCGTAACAGTGTGTCTTTATTGTATTATACTACAAGGATCATAGACAATCCAGCACATAGGGCTCATCTTTGATCCAGATCACAGCTTGTAAAGTACTCCCATTCTCTTTTTTTTAGTTGAATGACCAATGATAAATTCTCCGTAATTAATAGACATTCGGCCAAGAGAAAAGGCCCTGGCATTTTTCAGAGTGCCGACCTGCTTTGCTACGTTGGAGAATCTAGGAGAAAATGGCCCCACCTGGGGCCAGAGAAATGATAGGGGAGAAGGGATGGCAGAAGTTCATTCGATTCTTAACTACAAGCCGATGTTACAGTCTGCCGAAGAATGAACAGGGTGTGAGGTGACCACGCTGAGATTGTTTCTGACCCGAGAGTAGATGGGTGTGGAAGATAGGGATGCGGCGCAGGGCACCGTAACTCAAACACATACTGTTCTTTTTTTTTTTTTTTTCAACCTTTTCTTTTGTCGCTTCTGGCCCCACTGCCGGTCATGTAGGTAGCAATGAGCTTTCAGAGCCCATCTACCCGTGTCACGTCTAAATTGATGTTAGGTTCTTCCTGTCACGTAAAAGATTTCAAATGTCAAATAGACATTCGGCCGAAGCACCAGTCTTTAACGCGCGCTAAATTCACCTGTATTGATTGAGAGTTAATCTGCAAATTTTCGGTAGATAGCATTCCCTTTTCCTCTACGCGCACGCTTTGATTAGGCCTACCAAATCCTGTGCGTTCATATTTGTGTGCGCGCTTCACGCTAGAGATTCCTGAGGTTGTAATTTTCAGGAGATTGACATCCGAAACCGCTTCTTACTCAATTAAGATTGATAGGCCGAGTAGAAATGATATGATAGATGATAAATTGTTTGCATGTATATAAGCTAGTGAGGGGAGATCTGAATAGGATCGACACTTCGATCCACTTCAAACATTTCTCAAAGTATCTCTGTGCCGTTCAATACATTTAGCTCGTTGTTTACACATTGAATTTAGGGCTTGACCCTCAGGATCAACTGGCATATAATTGTAACATTGAAATTGGAAAATCTATCTAAAGATTGAGGAGCTATTTAGATAGAACTTTAAGCAGTCTTTCATAGTTTAGGATTTAAAATTGGAATCTTTTACGTGACAGGACGAAACAAACATCAATTTAGACGTGACACGGATAGATGGGTTCTGAGAGCTCATTGATACCTACATGACCGGCATTAAAGCCTGAAGAGATACGAGAAATAAAAAGGAACAATAAATGCCTGAATTATAGTGCCCTGCGCTGCATCCCTATCTTCCAAACGCATCCCCTTCCGAGTTGGAATCCGTCTCTGCGTGGTCACCTCCCACCCTGTTCATTCTTCGGCAGACTGTAGGATCTGCTTGTAGTTAGGAATTGAAAAAACTTCTGCCATCCCTTCTCCTCAATCATCTCCTTGGCTACAGGCGGGGCCAATTTCTCACAGCTTCTCCAACGTTGCAAGGAAGGTCGGCACTCTGAAAAACGTCAAAGCATTTTCTCTCGGCAGCAAACGCATTTCCGATCTTCATGTTCGTGGTTGAAACGTCGATGGTAATCGGCGTAGTCCTCGTTGCCAGTCCGTGCCGCAATTAGACGGTGGTACGCCCATCTCGGTAGAGCCAGTTCCGGTGGCTGTTTGTAGCGCATGAAGAGGTCTAGGTGTGTGTGTGTTTATTGTGCTACTTGAGTCAATGACTATCTAGCATATTGGTCTCCTCTCTGACCCAGGCCACACCATGTACAGCGCTCCTATCCTCTTTTGTTACTTGAAAGATCACTGATGTATTCCCCTTGATGAATAGCCGTGCAGCTCAGCATTTACCCGTGGGATTCGGCCACCTTTTCCACGGAACCTTCTACCCAAAATAAAAATAAAAAAATGGTAGCAATGAAAACTGCGTGCGCGGGAAAAAGTCTCAAAAAACCTGCAGCCCCAGCCAGGCGAGGCCTAGACACCGGGACCACGTGAGGTGCGCATATTCATCTATATCTCCCTTCTCTGTAACGATCGAGGCCGACTTGATTCAATCCACCATCTCCGTATCGGGTGCTGGGTACGCTCCGGAAACTCATTGGATAGCTTCTCCTCCATGATCAAGGGTGTGTGATGAGTAGGGCTCCGACCCTACCATCTGATCTGATTGTAGTTAGCTGAATGATTTTGGTGCTAGAGGTTTATGCTGGGAGGTGATGAAGACACAGACTGCAAAATCATTTGGGAATCCTCATGTATTGAGGTTATGAGCTATGCGGAAGTCATATTGAGGAGTGACAAGGAGTGGATGATGTTATGTTTAGTGGTTGATAGTGAATAGACTCATACCATACTATGCTGTAGGTATATGGACAGAGAGTTTAATACTAAACCTGCATCCACTTTCTGTGGGTACATCTATTAAACTACATACATGCTCGCCTAACCAGTACACTAGTGACGTTTGCTGTGGCCTTGATCCACACGCGATGTCCAAGCTTCGACTACCTCGTTGCCTCACATTATAACATCATGGAAGTGAGAACGGAGGTTTTGAGTTTCGTCCTCTACCTATTCGCTAGAAGAAATTTCAAGTTCAACTAAAGTTTCCATTTATTTTGATTTGGAAGGTCAATGACTCATGCTATTTTTCTCGAAAGATATGTACTTTAAGAAGGGTGACTCAATTTGACTTTTAGAATACTCACACTCAGATCTCATTCGTAGATACGACTGAAAGTTAACCCTTATAGCATGTAACCTCTTCCGTGAATATCGATCACAGAGAAAAGTATGATAACCCCATAGTTGCAATGACATGCCTTTATCACTCTTAAATCATGATACCACCATAAGGGAAAAAAGTATATTTGTCCTGCTGGATTCGAACCAGCTTTATCCGGTCTTGAATATGGCACATGCCCACGTTACCCAGAGTCTATTTGGTAGAACGATCTAGACGGTGTGCAACTGCAGTTGCCAACCCTACGTAGACGTACAGTCCATCAAACTGTCACCACCATGATCACTATATCAGAGATCCTATTTCATAACAAGAGAGGTTAAGATTACTGTAAATGGTATGGCCTAGGCCAGAGAAGAGCCTGGTATACCACATAGTTTATAAACAAAGTAGTAGAATAAGCCAATCACATATGTCCTGTAGACCTGAGCTCTAGCTTGAGCTGGGCTGGAATGAGAGGGTAAGAGTGCAAGTTAGCGTCGCCACCGAGGCATTTCGTTGAAAATTGATATTACAAAACCGGTACAGAAGATAATGGCTTTTGTGGAGATCCTAAAGTCAATCTATTTGATTGTGCAATTATCGGTAGTGCTAAAATCTGCCAGGTCACGAACCAGTCGGTGACTACCTAACATGTGGATTATTTAACACTGCGACATAGACACCGCAATTCATGGAGGGCGAAGGCTGAACACCTGTCAGTGGTGCTCTCTACGAACCTGGGAGTGAAATATTCTCCAAAAGCCGAGATTCAGTCACGAAAAAGGGAGAATTTGAGAGTTTTCGTCGAGTTGGCGATCGGGAGGAGTGATGTTGGCTCATTTTTGGTCGAAAATCCGACTTGCAGAGATTTCACGACTACACAACCTCAACGAATCAACCATCTACGCCCCAGATACGAACCGCAGACAGCCCATAACCTGTCTGATGTTCGCATCACAACAACCAACACCTTCAACATCTTATTTTCTTTTTCTCTAGAAATTCATTCCCAGCCAAAATCTTTCGCGGCCCTCCCCACAATTATCTCACCACCTACCAAAGCAATCCCATACCTCCAAAAGCCAAATCGCCAACTAAGAAGCAAGAAGATGTCTGACCCTCCGCAACTGTCAGTCGCTGTGAAGGTATGGTCGAAATACCGGCCTTAAATGCATCCTAACCTCGGCCAAGGGCACCATCAACTCAACCTGCGACGAATCGCCACCGACGAAATACGTACGACATTTCGCCGGTACAC
Source organism: Blumeria graminis f. sp. triticale (assembly GCA_905067625.1). Lineage (NCBI taxonomy): Eukaryota > Fungi > Ascomycota > Leotiomycetes > Helotiales > Erysiphaceae > Blumeria > Blumeria graminis. The sequence goes on along the minus strand of LR898472.1, from coordinate 5,452,237 downwards.
CAACTAGAGCATTCGACAAAGGCTGGGGCATCGGTGCTTCGGTCTTGAGCTCTCAGTCGCGTTTTCGACCTTCACACTTAGGGGTACGGCAGCGACGGGGCAAGGCCGGAGGGGTGGACATTCTACAAAGTTTCTGGGATGACGAGATCGGCTGAAAGATAGAGGGATGCTCTATGAAGGAACCAAAAGGGAATAGAAACTGAGGAGGCCTTGATGGGCGACTGGATCAGGCCTCCAGTGAAGAAAAAGACCCCTGGATGAGATGAGGAGATGCTGAGATGAGCCGAAGCTGGGAGGAATTTGCGCTTCGGCGCGCCAAAAGGAGGTTGTGTATCCAGATCGCACGATCCTAAGGGGGCGGCTCGTGCAATGGTGGAGATCTGCAGTCGACCCCTACTTATGTAATCTCTTTAGCGTAATTGTATTCATAGGGAGTTTGAGGTTAGAAAGTAAAAAACAACTTACATCTGACTTAACGACTTACCCGGCATTCTGTGATACTAATTACAGGCGTGCTTTTAGTCCCTAGTCAACCGTAAGCCCCATTGAAACCGTACGCACAAATAGCTATTTGCGCAGGTAACTCAACTACCACGAACCTCAAGAATTCTTGTCAGCAGCAATCCAGATGCCTCCAACAACTCGAAGCGCAGCTGTCGAAAAGCAAGACGATGAAGACAAACCCAAAGTGACATTAGAAGATGTTATGCAGTCCTTGAACATAATCATAACTGCTCAATCATCCCATGCCGATAACATTGCTATCCTCAATAAGCGAATGACAGAAGTGGAAAACATTGTGTTTTAGGAAGAAGAGAACGAAAAAGAGAAGGATAAGGAGAAAGGGAAAGAAAAAGAAAGAGGAGGCGAAATGGATCGAAAACCAATTGTTTTTCGAAACGAACAGGACGAAGCTTCATTTCCTAAACTTTTCGAAACCAAAAGAACTGCTTTTACTATTCCGGGCTTGTCTTCCACATGGGATCCGAAGAAAGGACCTTTCAAGGCACCACCGACGTCACCAGGCCCACGTACAAAGACTAATCTTCTATGTTTATCAGAACCAATGGTTGATAGATTAGACCGACAAACCTGGGCGTCATACAACAATAACAGCCAATATATCCAGTAGTTATGGAAATACTGGTGCGAGCTTATTGCTGAGTGTGACCTTGATAAATCTACTCTTGATGTCCGAAACAGTTATAAGCCATTTCGATCGGGACTGAAACCTCTTTCAGCGACGGGTGATGTTGAAAACCTTATGCATTTGCGGGAGATTCAATCAGCATTGATACAAGAAGGAACCTACTACCACCTGTGGCCGCAGCGAGTAAGTCACCTATTTCAGGGGGACTTCAAACAGGTCGGTTCTTTTTGTAAGACTCATCGTCCTACTTGGCCAATGACGGTGGAAGCAATACTGTAATAACTCTCACTGTCAAATAATCTAAGGGGTCCAGTAGATGATTTTATCGCTTTTCGTTCGGGTCCGTCTACAAATGAATCAATAGCCCAGTTTTTAAGACGTTTTGAACAGGCATTTCATCGAATGCCGTCCAGAGAAAGGGCTGAGAGAGAAGTCGACTGCGCGATTGAATATACACTGCAAACACATGCAGGTATGGGTTGGAACACTTTAGTCCAACAAAACGACGCCTTTCCTCTACATAACGCACTCTCAATAGCCTGGACAATCGCCGAAAAACAACAAAACTGGATGGCTCAGTTACCCTCACGACCGGTGGACCGAGAATTATCCCGCCGCTTAGGGATCCACTTCGTGATTTTTCAGAAAGTCCGCGTGCGCCATAGCCTAATATATTCGATAACCCAATAAATTCAGTGAATGCCGCACACGCGCAAACTGTCTGTTACGGCTGTGGTAAAACGGGTCATTTCAGTTCAGATTGCAGAAATAACTGGAAATTTAGCAACTATCCCCAAAACAATTCATCAAGAGAAATTTTCGGCACATTTAGAGCCAAATTAGGTCAACATAAGCCGGAAAATAAGTTCAGGCAAAATCACCAAAATATTGAAGCCAGTTCTTCCACTCAAAATAACTCTATAAAGAAAAATCTCCGCCCACCGCCACCTCCGCCGCGCCGTTCTAAACCATCAAGAACGGTTTATGCAAATCAAACTGTAAAATTTGAAAATGAAGAGCCTGAATTTTGGGACTCGGATGATTTTCAAGATTTTTTTCCGAATTCTATGGAGAATAATGAATATGATAATGATAACGAGTTTAATGATAATAATAATAACAAAATAGCCGAATAAAGATTTGGCAGAGGCGCATTTAACTCCTACGCCGTGTGCCTAGATAATTCAAAATTGGGTAACAGTGTAAATGAAGGTACTTTTTCTAATGTTTCAAGGGAGGGCGCTAGGGATAACCATCGTTTTTTTTCTTGTCAAATCAATGGAGTTGAAAGTTTCGTTTTTTTTGATGGGGGTACTGCTAGTTGTTATATTGTTTCTTCTATTGCTTCAACTTTTCCTTCAAATTGTTTTAACCTGTCTTCGTGCCCAGTACAACTCCAGAGAGTAGGGAAGTACCTGGGCCCAACTGTCCATTATGATTGCAAGGTCTCAGTTGACTTCAAAAATGGATCAAAAGTACAAATTATTTGTGGAGTAGTGCCTGATGGAACATTCCCAGCACCTTTAACAATTGGAAGGTCGGTTTTGCATAACTTGGGTTTACTTTACATACCAGATTCAGATTGTGTTCAGTTTACAAAGGTTACTGGATCCCCAGTATTGACACCGACTCCCAGAGATAAGTTAGATCTGACAAATGTTACAATCTGGGCTGCCACAAATATTCCCCAAGATCAGTTTTCAACTCAAAATAATTACTCGAAAGAACTAGTTGTCAATCCACCTCCAAATGTCAGTTTTAGGGAGCAGCAATCAATTGATAAGTGTATTCAACACCTCAAAACTAGATTCCTCTTACTTTTTGATTCGACGAAAGTTTCAGGAAGTGCTACACGCGCAACCGGTGTTAAACACGATGTCATTTTGAACACTTCATCCAACCTAAAGTCCGCTCCAGGTAGATACTCTCCTCAAGACACTCGCATTCTTAAGGAATCTGTCGACGCCGGCATTAAGGATGGAGTTCTCTACAGTGGTCAAAGTCCATTTTCTAGTCGTGCAATTTTAGTTCCGAAAGACGGCAAGCCTAAAGGACGAATGGTTATAGATTTCCGGCAAATTAACAGTCATACTGAGAAGTCAGCTTATCCTCTACCAGTCGTTCAAGATGAAATACGCAAGGCTTCAGGTCATAATTTTTATATAAAGCTTGACCTTAAATCAGGGTTCTACCAAATAGAACTCACCGAGCAAGCACAGAAAATCTGTTCTTTCGTCACCCCTCAAGGTCAGTATCTATTCAGAGTCATGCCTTTCGGTCGAACGAACGCGCCCGCCACTTTTCAAAGAGCGATGGACGAATGCCTTCAACCAGTTCGTAACATTACTTCGAACATGATTGATGATGTGATAACCTGGGGTAATACAGTTGAAGAAACTACCCGTAACGCTTCTTTGGTTATGGAACGTTTAGATTCGTGTGGATACAAATTGAATCCTAGAAAATGTGCTTGGTTCGTGACACAAACTAAGTTTCTCGGACATATCATAGACAGGCACGGTATTCAAGTAGATCCTTCCAAAATCCAGACAATTCTCGATAGACCTATTCCAAGGACAGTGACAGAAGTTAGGGCATTTCTCAACTCTTGTAATTACTTTAGGGACTACATTAAACTATTCAGCACTCTAGCAGGTCCTTTGTACAGCCTTACTTCAATAGAGGGGAAGAACGTCCCAGTGTCTCTTAATGATGAGCAAATCGCGTCCTGGAAAGCCACGAGAAACGCTTTAATTACTATCCCTATTTTAAAACCAATGGACCCCCAATTGCCAGTCGTTCTTGATGTTGATGCTTCAGAAAAGTACACAGGCGGAGTGTTACTTCAACCAAACGAGCAATTAACTCCTATCCTTCGCATAAAACTGTCACAACCAACAATGGAGGGCGCTCATTTGAATCCAGTAGCATACACTAGCCATAAACTCAACCCTACACAGCAGAGGTATTCTTTTCAAGAACGGGAAGCACTAGGAATAGTGCAGGCTCTACAAACTTAGCAACATTGGATAGAAGGGTGTGATATTATCATTAGGACGGATCACGAAAGTTTAGCTGGAATCCGAAAAAAATCAAACTTACCACAATGAATGCAACGGTTTATAGATATACTTGAACACTTCGATCCGACAATTGTTTACAAAAGAGGCAAGTCGAATCATTTAGCAGATTGGCTTTCAAGACCTCCAATGACAGTCACATCATTCCCAATTAGAAATTTCGACCCTGTTCATAATGATGCAGCATCATCTTTTCATTTCAAGATTCCTGATATCGAAAAATTATCTTGGATCGACTTACAATCAATCGGGGAGCATCTGCTACACAAAACCCCTCTTCCAAGTAATCTTCCCGAGTCTTGGGTCAAGAAATATTTCTCTTCTCACGATGGTAATACGTACAGGTTTTATAACAATAAATTTCTGAAGATACTTCACTACGGTGAACTCGTCAAGGCTCTTATCAAGTTGCATGAAGATAATACACATTGTTCTATTGGTACGTTAATTAGAGAGTCACGACAAAGTTTCTGGCATTTAGATATTGTTTTAGCTGCTCAAGAAGCCTATAAAACTTGCCCTCGATGTCAGATCATGACACAACCTGTCGATATACATTCGCAGGATACTCTACGTCCAGTACAAGTATCTCCACTATTCACAAGATGGGGGATGGATCACACAAGTCCGGTACGCCATAGATCACGCAACTTCATATGCAATGGTGATATTGACTCAGTCTCCAAACACGGCATCCTGATTAGAACTGACGCGCCAAATCAACGTAATTTTCGGTATTAAACAACTTGTGACAGACAACGGTCAAGCCTTCGTGAGCAAAGAGATGTTTTCCTTTTGCAAAGATAAGTCGATCGAGCATAGTTTTACTAAGCCATATCGTCCAGAAACAAATGGCAAAGTAGAAAGATTCAACGGCATCATTAAAGGGATATTCTATACTGTATCCTCGATCAACTCTTCTCGTAGTATCCAGTGGATTCTAGATCAGACGCTCAGCATATACAATCGACGTCCCAACTCTACCGGTTACGCCCCCGTGTTCCTAGCTCTAGGAGTAACACACGAAGAACTACCAAGCCCCTATGTGCGAGAACTGACTTCATCTGAAGAAGCCGCTTTTGCAACAGACCTCGTAAAATTGTACAATCCTAAAGTGCAAAATGCACGCATAAATGTTGCAACTGGAAAGGCTGCCAGAGATGAAATACGTTTATACCTTCAAGAGAGGAAGGCACGGTTGAGAGTTTTTGGTAAAGGTGAGGATCCTGAATTCCAAGTCCGAGCGTAACGCCAAGTCTTACGGCAAGCGAGCCGCTGAGCTCCGAGTCTAGGCGAGACGCCGAAGCCCCGATCCTAGGCGAGCCGCCGAGTTTGAGGTTCCATCAAGAATGCACCCCTCGCATTCTTTGGTCACAATTCGGGCGGCTAAGCACCTCACTCCTCTCCTACTGTATTCTGATAGTTTACTTGTCATGTATCATTGATCGTTGCATTATCTGGAGTATAGAGGAATTCATGTATTTAAGGAGGAGTTAGAACGTTAAAAAAATACAAGTTTACACCTAGTCTCAAGCTCCACACATATAGATTGTCGTAGTCAGAGCCACGAGACATCCGTGAATTTCACAGTCAACATTTATCGTTTTATTCTTACTAACGTGCACAAGAAACCTCAAAGGTGATTGGGTTTTAAGGCAAAGAAAGAGAGACCGTAAAGGAGAACCATTTTATGATGGTCCATTTATTGTTGCAGATGCCACTCCTCATAATGGGTGTATACTTCGTACACCTGGAGAATTTACTCTTCAAAATGAGTATCATGGACAACAATTATTCCCAGCTTATGTTAGAGATGGTCATCCTGTAAGGTCTCTGTGGTATGGAAGCAAAACCTTACTGGATAGAGATAGACGAAAATTGTCTGAGGTTATATTACCCTATAATCACGCGGATGTCTGAGGTAGAAGAGGGGGATGGTGTGTATCCAGATCGCACGATCCTAAGGGGGCAGCTCGTGCAATGATGGAGATATGCAGTCGACCCCTACTTATGTAATCTCTTTAGCGTAATTGTATTCATAGGGAGTTTTTAGGTCAGAAAGCAATGGACAATTTACATCTGACTTAACGACTTACCCGGCATTCTGTGATACTAATTACAGGCGTGCTTTTAGTCCCTAGTCAACCGTAAGCCCCATTGAAACCGTACGCACAGGGTTCTCTGGATGGTTGGGCTTGGTATGATTCAACACATAGATGAAGTCTGGGGTGGTCCGGTCATTTAGGTGGGACGAGGCACTTGTACTTAATGGTAGTTAACCTGATCCGGCCCAACCCCACCCGTGCTTAAGCTTCAGTAGGAGTGCAACGGGAGTCACTATACCTAGCACGTAAATGAACAAAACAAAACACCGCAATTAATATTCCCTCTGTAGTCTCCAGAGAAGCATATAACATATTTCTATAAGCTTTTTTTTTGAGACAACTTAATGGATATGAAGTTTGTCAGCTCGCTCAAAGATCACAATTTCCAGTTTTGATAAGCATTTGGATCGTTATCATACCTAAAGTTGATCAGGCCACCATCGTAACGCCCGCAGATTTTTGTATGAAACTACGATGCTCTCCATCGCCGTTATCGTCCACTTTGTTCACATCATATTAAAAATACCGTCATATATAAGGGTTTCATTAAGTGTTTAGGTCATTTCCATCCCCTCATTTTCATCGTCACTGCCGTTGCCTTGTGTTTGATTACTTCCTGTACTCTCTTTGTGCCTTACTCCCCCCGCTCCAAAGCGACTTCCACCGAGACCTCCAACGTACTCTAATTCAAGCCCTAGATTGAAGAATTAGATGGTAGTTGAGGCTTTCAATAAGGATCACCATGCTTACCGCCAACTACACGGCCTTCCATGTCAATTTCTTGACTTAACTCTACCAATGATTCGCGAGATAACTTTAGAAACCCGTGGGTGCGTACAACTCGTCCCCAATGCATCAAACAGAAACTGGCTGCTCGTTTGCGAAGCCACTCTTCATTAGCAGTTTTGGAACAGTTCCAAATTGTACAAGCATGATCAACGTCTAATTCTTTGGCAAGTCTATTTACGCAGAGGAGGCGAAGATTGGGAATGTTGTATATATTAGACAAGACGAGCATTCCCGCAACATCAGACAAATCCAAGTGTTCTTCCGGCTGAATCATATCAGTATAAAGGTAGTGCAGGAAAGCTTTCACCACGTTATAGGGCTCTGGGATATGCATTCGCTTAGTGTGAAATTCTGCCATCTGAGCATTGTAAAGGCGTGCAAAATGGGGCCAGCGAGCCTGTAAAATAACTTTATGGACATGAATTGGTGGGGATGTAGTTGCATTCGGATCTAGCCAGCTGCCGGTAGATTCATCATGGCTTTCGAACATAATTTCATCACCGGACTCGCCGTCCTTACTGGCAGTTATAATGAAGTCGGCTCCACTCCCAGATTCTGGAGAAATATCAAACATTTTCACAAGGTCTGCACCGAGGCCTCTTGAGGATATTTCGGTGTTCGAGTCTGTAGGAGGAAGACACGCAAGCCGGCGTGAGTCGCGCGCATTAATGTCCCCAATTATTCCATATCTACGAAGATCTACCTCCATTATATCGCTGAGGTATTCTTCAAAGCCACCTGGCCCAAGATCCGTGGCGTTGGGTTCCGTTGGACAGCCTAGTAGCCATACCTTTGTACCATCGCCGTTAGTTGTGCAGTAGTGCCACCTGTATCCGAATCGAAATATATCTCTTCCTTCGGCTAATTTGTGCCACCGCAAGTTGTCGAGGTCAAGAGAGTATAGCGAACATTCTTGTAAGCTAATAGTTGATCCCGGAGTGACAAAATCTAAAAGAGTTCCAGAGGTGTAAGCGTGAAAATGAGTCCCGGATCCTTGCGATGGAATATCGGAACCAGAATGAAACCGCAAAGAAGAGATTGTTCCCGGTGCGATCGGAGGTGTACTTGTCAACTGGAATGATGGTACATTGACTTGTGCACTACTTGAGTTTGCAGCATAGCCCGTACTTCCCGTGACTGGGGTGGATGGTGTATGGAAGAGTTGTGATCTAGGAGAGCCAGCACTTAGCCTGCCGCTGGTAGAATTACGATCCATTAACCCAAGATCTGGAGTTGATTCGAACGCCGGACAACCCTTTAAATCTAACCACCAGATATCACCGATCTTATCCATCTCTTCCCCCATTCCACCAAATATCCATAGCCGATCGCCCCATATATAAGCCGAGTGGTCAAATCGTCCTACAAACTTCCAGGCTCGGGACCAGGTGAAGGTATTCAGGTCTAGGTAGCAAATATCTTCTAAGACATAGTTATTGTGACCAGTAATACCCCCTGTAATAAAGAGCTTGTCTTCATGAACTATCGCAGCATGTCGTGCCCTTCCTTTAGGTATTGGTCCATTTACTGTTGGTTGTGTCCAATACGCTGTCTCCAAGTCGAAGATGATTAAATCCGAGAGGTATGTCCGGTGCTCGTTTTCTCCGCCGAAAATTAACAGCTTGTCTTTTTCATACAGAGTTGCCGTGTGTCCTATGTGTTGCTTAGCCAGAGTAATTTGTGGTGGGAGTATTTACCCATCCGAACACCAGGAATGTCTCCGTAATTATCAACTAAGTTCCATTGATGAGTGATCATATCCAATCTCAAAACATGATTATAAACTTCATCTGTATATTGATCGAAACCACCGAAGGCGTAGATCTGATTGTTGCCGCAGTATGTCACTGAAGCGTTCACCAAGCAAGCTGGTCTCTGCCCTAACGTCCTGGTAATCTTAGGTCGATAGTTGTCTAGAGATTTGCGTTCTTTTGCAGGAGAATTCGGCATCAGGAAGGTGTTACTAGAGAGAGCTGTGGAACTTGGAGTAAATACCGAGTTGTTGCTGGACGCGGAGGGCGCAAGAATTGGGGTGGGGGTGCCAGTCCCCGGTGTTGAAGGTTGGGCCATCTTCAAAGGCCTTCAGTAGCTCATCGTGAGCGAATTTGAGGGGGATTTGCTAGAATTTTTTATAATATTCTAGCAAATGGATCTGAAGAATTTGGACGTAGGCAAAAACTGATAGGTCTTTAGAGTTCTATGGGTCATACCTACATCCAATAGGTCCACATAAAATCATGTAGGCTATGGGTTCGGGGCTTCCGCGAAGCATGGGTCCTATTGCTAGCAGACGTTGTCCCCCCAACCAAGCTAGTGTAATAGATATCAATAAATGACAAGAATTCCCACCCTCATTCACCTTCATCTATCCTGCCATCGCACTCTCAATCAAAAAATTGCTACACAAACTCCAAATTCCTAAAGCCTCAATCAACATATTTTTGAAATAATTTAAGAGAACCAGCTTTTGTTTTCGGTTAAGCAACAAATTGAACAACTTCCACTTGCTGATTCTGTGAATACTCAAGAGCATTAATCATACTTTACAAGGTACATTAATTTTAGTAATGATGAAATCATTCTAAGACTTCCACCATTTTTTCTGACTTAACTTTAGAATACCGTCAAATTTGAGTAGAGACCCTCCAGACATATTCCAATATGGCTACTCTCATATCCACACCCATTAAGTCTCACACGGGGATGTTTTCGACCCGAACTGCAGGAGGACGAATGCCCCTAACACCTTCTCCTCGCATTCGTCACAATCACAACGTGCACAACATGCCTACAAATACTACTCCTGATCTAAGGCAACATGACTACGAATGTGCTAAGGGTACGGCGTCAGTTTATGGTGGAAATTTAGCCTCTCATTTCTCCAAATTAACCAACAACAGTTTGCGTCGCGACTCGCCCAAATCAAACATAGCTCGTGGTGCTCATACGCCTCGGAGGGCTCTTGAATTAGGAGTATCTGATTTTACCTTGACTGGAACTGGTGTAAAAACTCCTCGCAGCAAAAGGAAGGTTCAGCCAAAAGCCCCCCAAAGACAAACGTCATTAAAGAGTTCACTCTCATATGGAGATCGTTTCATACCCAATCGTACCGCCAGTGCAGCCATTGCCACCGCTGGCCTAGGGAAAATTGAAAGCGGTGACAAGAAACCAAAGACAACCAACGGTGAAAGCTCATCAGTACTTTCATCCTCTGTTGACGATGCACTCAACGCTATGAATTCTTTAACCTTGAGCGATGAAAAATCTATCACATATTCCAGGACGTCACCAAATTCAGTCGCTTACCAAGACTCTATAGCATCAGCTTGTGGAGTATCGCTCAATCAACGTATACTCGCCTTTAAGCCTGCTCCACCAGAGTCATCAAAGCCACTCGACCTTCGTTCCCAGTACAACCGTCCCTTGAAGAACGCAAACAACGCATCTTCTCAAGCTAGAAGGAGGGTAGCCACAGCCCCTGAGCGTGTGCTTGATGCTCCAGGTCTCATAGATGACTACTACTTAAATCTCCTCGATTGGTCAACAGGAAATCAAGTTGCTATTGGGTTAGAGCGAAACGTATACGTTTGGTCCGCAGAGACCGGGACAGTGAGCTCATTACTTGAAACTAGTCCCGATACCTATATAAGTAGTGTGAAATGGTCTGGAGATGGTGCTTACGTCAGCGTTGGCCTTGGAACTGGTGAAATCCAGATATGGGACGTTGAAGAGGGATCTAAACTTCGAAGTATGCATGGGCATGACACACGAGTAGGAGTAATGGGCTGGAACAAACACACCCTTTCCAGTGGAGCTCGATCTGGGCTTGTGTTTAACCACGACGTTCGCATCGCTCAGCACAAAACTGCCGAGCTGGTTTCTCATACATCTGAAGTATGTGGTCTCGAATGGCGGGCCGATGGTGTACAACTTGCTACTGGGGGGAATGACAACTTAGTCTCAATCTGGGATGCCCGATCCCTCGCCGTTCCCAAGTTTACTAAAACAAATCATAAAGCAGCTGTAAAGGCTCTCAGCTGGTGCCCTTGGCAACCAAACCTCTTGGCCACAGGAGGTGGCTCGTACGACCGACACGTACATTTCTGGAACACAACTACTGGTGCTAGAGTGAACAGTATTGACACCGGATCTCAGGTAACTTCCCTTCGATGGAGTCAGAATTACAAGGAAATTGTAAGCACAAGTGGTTTCCCAGATAATTCGCTCAGTATATGGTCCTACCCGACCTTGGTTCGTAACATAGAGATCCCTGCACACGAGACCCGTGTTCTACATAGCTGCCTCAGCCCTGATGGTCAAATGTTAGCAACGGCCGGTAAGTCAGACATAATTTTAAGAGTCAAGGTCTAACTTTCTTCAGCGGCTGACGAGAGTCTAAAGTTCTGGAAAATATTTGAGAAGAAAGCAGGCTCTTCTTCATCTGGAAGCTCTGTCACGTCTGAAAAGACGACCAATACCATGGTCAAGCAAATGACCATACGATAAATAATGCCCGTAACGGGAACAGATCTTCATAGAATTGGGAAGGCAAAAATCGATATCCATATTATAATTTCTGTGTATAGTAACTAAATTCTTTTCATGCCGTTTTATGCATCTGTTCGTTGTCCCAAAATGTGTAAGGCTATGTAAGTACACATAGGTCTTTTCTGCCGATAGGCCGGCAGTATTTATACCTCGGGTAGTGTACTCCCTCTTATACCTCCTTCACGACTTCTTTCCACTGGCAACACCCCCCACAGGTCTTCATTCAAGTACACACGAAGAGGAGCGGTTATCCCGTCATCCCGTCATTATCTTCCCCTCTCCAGCCAACGAAACAATGGCCATTTGCGGGTGTGTAGCTGCAGGCAAAAGTCTCAAAGACAATTGAGTGCAGGGGTCTCCTATGACGAAGAAGCCGGCCAGCCAGGCGCAGCAGACTTGTGTACACCTAAGAGTGCCTCTCAGCCTTCCTAACCTCATCCTTACTCCTACCCTGATTCATGCCACAGGAAAAACTGAAGATCATGAAAGGATGTCAGAAAAGTCTCGGTCGAGAGTGACTGCCGTGAAGGAGCCTAGCCCAGCATCCAAAAGTCGTTACGGACGTGGGGTTGTCGAGTAACTCTTGTGCTTCAGATGCCCTCCTGGCTAATAAATTCAGAAGGTTAAATCAGAACGGACTATAATTTTGACGAGTCGAAATCTGCTTTTCTTGAGGGCGGAAGGGTCTTTTACTTTGCTTTCGTGGGCTTTTTGTTCGCCCGTCGGTGGGTAGCACATGTTGTAATATAATAAGGACTTCTCTGACTACCTTTGTAGCGTTTGGTACCGCATTATCTTTCCTCGTTCCCAGTATTATTATCGTCGTCTTGGTCGTCATGTGTGTTATCGGGAGCGTATCTTTGACAGAGGGGGAGACAACTCAGCTCAAAGTTGAAAAGTTGTTACTCAATCTCGGCTCTGCAGACTCTACAGTGAGGGCCGGAGGTTCGTAGGGGACACCACTGACAGGTATTGAGAAAAGTCCCCGCCCGTTTTGAGGAATTGCAATCATCGTCAATGGAACTCAATCGGAGGCTACCCAAGTTTAAACTGCGTTGATGTGCTATGGTATTGTTCACAGTGTAGCAGGACGTCATTTGTAGTTGTCTAATTCGGTTAGCCACTTCGGCTTGTGACGTTGAATTACTAAGCGAGGCTTAGCCCCCAATCAAGCTTTAGTCAGACACATGTAACAATTACAATTACATGTCGAAGCTCTTCACTACATAGAGCTACCCCAGCCAATAACCAACTTATTGAAATATTCGGACATATGACTGACAGCTTAAACAGCACGATCGGCGAATACTGGGCAACGAACTTTCTTAGCCAAGCAGGTGCCAATTATCATTGTTAGCAAAGTATAAGGCTCTACTCTCACGGCTCCACAGGTTTCCTCTATTCTGACAGCATCACGAATAAGTATTCCCGAAATCGCACTGAATTTCAACTCCTATTCTCTGGAAGGAATAATTGGATTTACTAGATTCTCAAATAAACTCGGCATAGTACTACTATCTCGGTCTCCGACCTTCGCAATCGTGCAATTCATCTTTACCTAGAACAAATTTATTACGAAAATGTCGAACACTCAAGTCGGTTCAATCTATCAACAAATTATCGCAGATGTCATCGAAAGTTCTCGAGTTGATTTTGAAGAAATGGGTGTTGATGAGAATGTTCTTGAGATGTTAAGACAGGTATAAATCCGTCATCTACTACGTTCAATAGAAACCTCACTTAAATCATTTATTCTATTCCTCAATAACATTATACGAGAGCAGTCGCTTCAAATAAAGAGACCAAAAATGATCCTATATAATCTGGCAGTAGGACCTGCTATGAGGTACTACCGGCTACCCACCGCTGAAGCGCACTAGGTTTCTAGCTGGCCATCTTACAGCCTTGCCTTTTCATATCCTGCCAAGACACTAATTCGCACCCAGCACATAGTAGTCACGTGCAATCAGATACAGTTCCATGATGTTGATTAATGTCAAAAACTAACATGCAGATAGGGATGGCAAAAAAAACTTTCACAACTCGAGGTAGCGAATTTTCCTTGGGATCCAAAACCAGAACCAATCCTGCCAATGAACAACCCATCGAATATTCCCTCCAACCTAAATAATTATCAACATGTTGGAAACCAAGGGATTTCTCACCAACCTGTTCAACAGTTAAATATGATGAACAAAAATGGATCTATAATCAAATCAGAGCAAGGACCGGATAATCAATCAATATCCCAGTTTGGGAACCAGATTCCTAACCTTCCAGCGACGACGACGACAGCTCAGCAACGCGCCGCTGCTCATTTACATAATAATTACGGTCCTCGTGCTGCGGCTTCTATCAATGCAATACACCAAGGAGCTACTCACGGCCAGGTTAGCTCTTCCATCCAACAAGTACAGATGTTACAAATGATGCAACAAAAACAACAGCAAAATCTTCATCATCAACAGCAACATCAACTTCAGCAGCAACAACACCAAAAGCTACAGCAACAACAGCAACAACAGCAACAACATCAGCAGCAGCAGCAGCAGAAACAACTAGAAACCTCGCAGAAAGGCATTGATTCTGTCCAAAACTCGTCAAGCCAACAGCAGTCTACCAAACAAGAGTATCCTATGGAGCAAATCATTGCTACTTCATCTATTAGCCCGCAGGCTGCTCTGCAAAAGAGTACAACAAGTGATATTAGTAATGCTCAGACAGATGGTACAAGCGAGAATAGAGAAAGCTTAGATCAGGAAACGATGTCGGGTAACGATTGCAACCAATCGACGATCAGACGTCAAGAAATTGATTGTTTAATACGGCAAAAAATTGAAGCGATGGGATCTACCATGGAAGGTGGTGGAATCATGCTTCCGCTAAATCAAGTTACCGCTACCCCTTTCAAAATAGGCCGAGCAAAAATTTCTACAAATGAAACCAGAGCTCAAGTCGATGGTGGCGACGATGATGCCGACGATGCAAAAGATGAAGAGCTTGACGAAGATGCGATAAATTCTGATCTTGACGATCCTGACGAAGGTCTCAATGAAGAGGACGAAGAAGAGGATGGTATGGGTCATATTATGCTCTGTATGTATGACAAGGTCCAGCGGGTTAAAAATAAGTGGTAAGAAGCTCTTTAAAGCTTAGAATCATCAGCTGTAATTAATGTGAGAAAATACTTACCTTAAAATAGGAAGTGTGTGATGAAAGATGGTGTCTTGACGGTCAATAACAAAGAATATGTCTTTCATAAAGCATCTGGAGAATATGAGTGGTAAAATTTCGATGCCCGGATCTATCTTCACACAATCTCAGTTGTCTTCTTTATCTGCATCAATAGTGATGTCCTCAATTATCACCTCTGGACTACTAGACAAGATTTCTGGTCCTCGTATTCTCTTGAGAATAGATAAGTTGTAATATCTCTGAATACATGTACACATACGCAAATTTTGACGATTTAAGGTTCTCGATTGGTTTACCACATACTTTATCCACCTTCATGAAAAAAGATATTGACAGTCCACTGCCAAATTCAGAGTGAGCCCGATTTATTAATGGCAGAAAATCAAATAAAGTAGACTAGAGAACGTATCGAATTATACAGGGATACATTAAATTCTGAGGCTCATAGCCAGGAATAGTAATTTCGAGGAAATTACCCAAAAGGTCAAGGTTTTTGTTACGTTTTGTACAATGATAAAGGGGATACCGATTCAAATTCTATTGAATTTTTCCAATGGGTTAGGCAGGAGAGGCTATATAATATTGAATGGACTATATCGATGAGTGATGGGCAGGTTTAGATTCATATAATTTTCTTTTATGTACCAGAAAGGGTAATCCAGTTGGGTCTAGTCTTTCTACTTTTCCAGTCTATTTCTATCGCATGACGAACAGTCGAAGCTTTAGCCAATTTAAAATAGAGTTTTCTATTTGATAGAAAGTGTGGACATCTTTCTAATGGCTAGATACTTTGTATTATAAATGAACTCGTGGCACCTTCAAAGAGATATGATCTTTAGGTTACAAATTTATTCTTTCGTGCGAGGAGCTGCTATCGCATTGTGTGGGTTAACTGCTGGAGATTAATTCTAATAATTTCTGGTGAAAAAGATTCGCTTAAAATGAGAACAGGAATATTCTTAGGATTCCCAAATTTTTAGTTTTTAATTTTTTTGAAATCGTGTAATGTGTATGTAGCTATAGAGCTATGACACATGACCGGTACCATGTATACATATTGCATGACTCTTTTGACGTTAGAGACACTCATACTCTGGATTTCATTCGCAAATACCACTATGAGGTATGCTTGCTTACACAAACAGTCGACCCTCCTCCGTAACTACCCACCCAAGGGAATTTAAAAACCTTTGATTATCCAAGCATGCCTTCGTCATCCATGCATACCAGCGCCGCGAGAAATGTGGTTGTGTTTTGCTGGATTTGAACCAGCGATCTACTGTCTCGAGTGGGATATGTGTCCAAGCTATCCAGACTCTACTTGGCAGACCAGCCAAGACGATGTACCACCGCACCATCCAACCATGGCAGTGTTTATAGTGTCGCCTGCACTCTCGCAACCGAAGTCTTGGCACGCACAAAGCTCAATTAGAAAAAACTCCTTGCCAGAATTCCAAACTCCACGCCCGTCGAGACTGAATCCATCCTTCGCATCATCTTCTTAACTTGTCCTGACCCCTCTCACATCCATCCCAAGGAATTTTCTTCCAGATTTGTGCTCCACGCTTTGCTTCCTCCGTCGGGTATAATATCGGTGTGGGCGTGTATTTGGTGACCGGCTGAGGCCAGAGAAAGTCGACAAGAGGTTTGATAATTGGGATGAGGACGTACTTGGTCCTACTTTTAGACTTCATGAAGCTTAGTTGAGAATCGGACTCTTTGAGAGTGAAAGATTGACATGATGGAGTAATTTGAAATTTTGCCTCGTGGGCCAACTTCTTTGATATTGCGAAATTTGACTGAACTTGGCTCTGGGAGAATATTTCACTCCCAGGTTCGTAGAGGACACCGCGTACAGGTGTTCAGTCTTGCCCTCCAATTGCCTAGCACGTTAACATACAGACAAACGATAAATAAATTCTCACTACTTTCAAAATCTTATTCACTGATTGCATAATCTTGTTCAATCGACCAGAGCTCTTGACCTTCAAAGATGTTTTTATTACCTTCCAGCTATGCCAGTGTAATCGCTCAGTATTTTATGTATATTTGGGGTAGCCAAGAATAATCGCATCCAGATCGAAGCCCAAAGCAATCACAATCTCACACACAATCGGCGACTTCTGATTAATGTTAGTCGTGTCGTTCTCACGCGATTCCAATAAGTTAAACTTACCATACGCCACCTCGCGTCAGCGACCGACAACGTATTACTCCAGCTGTTAATAGGAGATTGCCTCATCAATTACTGGCCATAGTCCACTACAAATTCTAGACGCTATTTATACCCGCAAGGATGAGATTAAGTCATAACGTACAAATCTTAGGTCTTGGTTTATGGGGGATTGCTACTCTCATGGGACAAACAACTTGAGGAAGGACAGGTAACTGGGTCATAGAATGAGTTAAGGAAGATACTTCTCGTGCGAATGATAGGTCTCATATTTACGAGATATTTTCGAATTTGAAAGGTTTGTGGGTGCCGAGACCGATATTCCTGCTGATAAGCCGGAAGGACTGCCACTATCGATGAGTCTACGGCACTCCTGAGTACCCCAGACAGTACAAAAGAAGTTGGGCTAAGTTACCATACAGCAATCACGCTCTGTCAAGACCTTTCTGACATTTCAGCACGCCCTTCAGGAAGGAGTTGGAAGGAGGCTAGAAAGACACAGTGTGAATTTCCCGAGGTACACACAAGTCTGCCGCGTCCAGCTGGCCGGCCTCTTCGAACGCTTCAGAAGGGGCAATATGTCTTCGGACTTAGTCCTTATGTCGGTATTAGAAGAGCCCCGCACCCAGTGGTTTTTGCGATTTTTCCCGGCTGTCACACGCCCGCAAATAGCCATCGTTTCGTTGGCTGGAGAGGGGAGATGATGAAGGGCAAAGGGCTCCTCTTAGTGTATGATCGAATGAAGACTCGTGAGGGGCGGTACTGTTTGAGGGGAGCTGTATGGGAGGCATAGGAGGGGATATACTACTGGTATAGGTATCCTTGGCCTGTGGGCAGAGAGGGCCTGGATTTCTTTCACAGTGCTAGACTATGAAAACACAATAATGTACAAAAATAAGCGGCTGAAAGAGTAAACTTGTCTTATTTTGTTTTCATGGGTATGATCTCTCCTTGTAGGGAACACCAAAGATTGGGAATTTTCTGAGGACTGGTATCGGTCCAAACCGCTAGTCAGTGCAAAGTTTCGTCCTTGTACTGGATTCAGAATCATATCGTAAATCAAACAATAGTATTTTATCTCTTGATCTCGTTTGTAGGTTTCACAGGGTACAGTAAACAGTACTGAGTATTCCGGTAAGTGTGTATATATTTCTATCTGTCTAAGTCTAACTACTGTGCTTTAGGAAATACTACAAGGCTAACGAATTAGCCTCGCTTACTAAGGTCGCACTGATATCCTCCCATGCTCCCCTTACTGAGATAGTCTATTTGTTACAACATCGTTTGAATTCATTTATTCCAATCAGGTACCCCTTGGGTCCATGCAAATAAACTTAGCTTTAATATTTACAAAGGAGAAAATGAATGGGACAAAAACTTCTTCAACTTATCTTCCATATTTCTATTAGTTTTTTAGGGATTCCTACAGGAATGGCGTTTATACTGTTCATCCAATGCAAATACTCTCCTATCATTTACCTGATTGCTTCATCTTTTCATCCACTATTGTTTGAACTTGTTCGACAAGCCGCAGCTGTTCAGAACATCCTCAAGAATATACTTTTTAAATCTCTACATACTATTAGGGCTGTTCTGTAAAAGGACTGATCACGATAGCTGTCCGCATAGGTGAATCCAAAAATAAAGGTTTATATTCTGTATAACGGAAGAACTACACGAGCTACACAATTGAGTATCTACTAAGTCTTACGTAAGTCACTTCAAGCCTGACTATTCAATGGTCACGTGAGCAATCGTTACATGTGGAATCGGATAAGTCCGATTCTAATCCTACAAGGCCCTAAGCCTGTAACATTACCTCTCCCCCCTCTTTTTGATTTTTTTTTTCTTTGGAAGCATTGGCTAACCAAAATATCTTACTTAGTTTGATTAGTTATCGCGCGCGCCAGTAATGCGCGCTTTGTGACTTTTCGTCGCCCAATAATTGATCCTGTGACTTCGCCAACACCATCCTTTTTACCGTATTTCTTTTCAAATACGTCCAGCTCTTTTGTATCGTCTAGATTATCTCTTTTCTCCCATGTGGGTTCTGCAAATCCTTTCCATTTTACCAGAACTAAGCGTTGATGGCCCCGACCGATTCTTTTCTTCTCTGCCCTTAGAATCCTGTCAACAAACTGATCCGGCTCACAATTATCATCTTTATTTTGTTGCCCGCCATCGGGAGATTTGGGTGCGACCGGTGGTGGTTGAGCATCATCGATAACTTGTGATGGTAGTGGGTCAGTAGCGGCCCTTTTTAATATATCGACATGGAATCGTGGCCAAATTCCTGATGGTGTATTTAGCTCTACACAATGGGAATCTAAAACTTTAACGACCTCGTATTTTGCATTAATCCACGAAAGCTTTTTGGATAACTGAGGTGTTTCTATGTTCTTTAAATTTAGCCAGACAAGATCGCCCTTTTTGAATATCTCTGCTTCTTTGCGGCTTCGATTTGCGTACTCCTCCATCCTATGCTGTGACGATGCCATTGATGCTTGTGCAAGCTCTTCTGCTTCTCTAAGTCTTTCAACAAACTTTTGCGCATTCTTCTCCGGTCTTGATGGGGTGCTGCTATATTCAATTTGTTGAATTGGCTCTACATGATAACCATGTTCAGCAAAAAATGGGCTCATTCCTAACGCTGCTGATGTTCTATTATTTAATGCCAGCATTGCGCACGGAAGCAAATCTTTCCAGTCAAACTGTGTATAAGTAATAAATGCTCTTAGGTACGCTAAGATTTCCTGATTCATTCTTTTGGTGGCACCGTCTGTTTGTGGGTGGAAAGCCGTTGATAAGCGCTGTTTCATTCCCGTTAGACGGCACAGCTCCGTCTAAAAATCTCCAACCCAATTCGATCCTCTATCCGAAGTGATATAATTTGGAAATCCATGATACCTCACATGCAACTTGAGAAAAACTTTAGCGCAGTCTTCAGCTTTCATGCTAGTCATTTCTTCGATAGCAACACCACCTTTTAAGCGGTCAACTACTACCATCATGTACCTTGCCTCGGTTTTGGATTTTGCCGGGAGATCCGTCATAAAATCAATAGCTAGTTCGCTATTGAATCGACTTGGTACTGGCAGTGGACGCAATAATCCCTTCTTTCGTTCCCTCAAAACATGACTACGCCCGCAAATATCACAGTTGCGACAGAATCTTCTTACACTTTTTGAAATACCCGGCCAAAAGAAATTTCTACCTAGTATTGCTAATGTACTGTCTCTTCCTGGATGTCCCGTAACATAAGAATCATGTGTTTGTTGAATTAAAGCAGTCTGGAGTGGTTCATAATCTGGGATCTAGACCCTATCTCGGAATTTTAGGGCACCTCTAGTGTCGAAACTACATTCTGCCAATGATATTTTTAGATTACTGAGCTCAGTTGGCAGACTTCTTTCTCCTTTCGCCAAACAATCAAATAATTTGTGGACACTTTTGTTCTCCCGCAGCGCTCTATCCCACAGTATTTGAAAATTTTCGTCCGAAAACATGTTTGCGCCACTGGGAATATTTTGTGACATATTTAGAAAATTTGGAGGATCTGGTTTTTTGGTTATCATGGGGCAAATCCACGCATCTTTTACTAATTTCACTTCGCGACTCTGCATTCTGTTATCTTCAAATCCTTGTGGCATGTCTTGCTCTCTTCTGGATAAAGCATCTGGTCTTGCTGCTTGTTTACCGGGGCGAAACTGAAGTTTGAAGTTGAATTGAGATAAAAATTGTGACCATCGTATTTGGCGTTCGTTAAGTCGACGTATTTTCATGAAGTGTTTGAGGTTCTGGTGATCTGATAGAACGACAAAGGGTTTGTTTAATCCAATCAACATGCCTCTCCATTCTTCCATGCAACAAATAATTGATAGCATTTCTTTATCATGGATATCATAGTTGACTTCCGCTGGCGTTAAATTCTTCGATAGATATGCAACTGGTCTCAGAACCCCATGATTGTCTTTTTGTGATAGACATCCACCTAGCACATAGCCTGAACTATCAGCTTCGAGTATGGTGTCTTTTTCATCATCCCATAATGCAAGAATTGGAGCGGTGATAAAGAGATTCTTGAGTTTTTCGAAAGCATCCTGCTGCTGGGTTTCCCATTTAAAAATTGACTGCTTTTTCATCAGAGCTAACAACGGTGCTGCAATGCCTCCAAAGTTCGGGATCAAGTCTCGGTAAAAGTTAGCAAAACCAATAAAACTTCATACTCCCTTTACGTTTGTAGGTGCTTGCCAACTCTTTATTGCCTTTACCTTTTCTGGGTCAACTTTAATTCCATTGCCTAAACATATAACAAAACCGAGGTATTTTATCTGCTTAACGGCAAATTCGCTCTTCCTTGGATCCATTTTGAGCCCTGCCAACCCTAAGCGGTCTTGTACTGTATTTACTTTTATCCAGTGATCTGGTATATCTCCAAAAGAGTAAATAAGAACATCATCCAGGTATGCGGAACAAAATTCCCCTAAAAATTCACTGAGAACACTATTTATGTATCTTTGAAAGGCACTAGGAGCCCCAGTTAAACCGAATGGTGTAACTAGCCATTCGAAAGACCCATAACGTGTTCGGAATACTGTCTTATATTCGTCACCTTCACGTACTCTTAACTTATGGAAGGCAGCGCGAACGTCGACTTTAGAGATCCATGTGGCCTTTGTGACTTGCCTTAATGTTTCTTTTATGAGCGGAAGTGGATACCTGTCTTTAACAGTTATAGCATTTAGGGCCCGATAATCTACGCAAAATCGAAGCCCACCTCCTGGCTTTTTTGCAAACAATACCGGGGCTCCACCTGGTGAAGAGCTAGCTCGTATCCAATTTTTGTCAAGGTGATCTGTTAAGGTTTTCCTTAGTACAAGTAACTCTGCTCGAGACATGTCATACAATGGACCAAAAGGTACTTCTTTTTCTCTACCATTCTCATCCTTAAGAAGTTCAATCTTGGTATCAACACCATGTCTGTGCGGTTGTGACGGCTGTTAAGCCGAAAGACTCCTGTAGCCAACGCTGGCTAGCGTAGGCTATGGCACAAGGGGAAGGTCTCGGAAGCCACAGAACTTCGAATATTCTCAGTGAACCTTCTGGAAACACACTGAAGGTTCATGAGGATAACAGGTGTACCGAGAACCTTCTAGGTAGTTGTAGAAGCGGCTCAATTATTCAGGTCACAGGGAGAATCATCTTGATGGGCAGTAATTTAGAATATATATATATGTAGACTTTACATCGAGGAATTCTCTCTCCAGAGAATTATAATTAATATACTGTACTTACAAGATCGCCCAAGCATTTTGTACTGAAACCGTGACAGCGGTGGCAACTCGTCATTTTCATCTTCCGTAAAATATTTGGCATTATTGCGTATTTCCGAGGGTAAACTTTCTTATATTTCCTGTGGAGTCTGCTTTTTCTTAACTTCTAAAGTCTTGTTGATATCAGCAATCGAAGCGGCAAATATCATAGTCGCCGTATCTTTGGTATTACGTGCCCGAGTTACTATGGACATAAAGTGTGAACCAAGGAGTTGACGAGCACTTCCTGAATTGACCTTTAAGCAATTTACTTTTGCCATATCATTGGGAGATAAATTATTTTCCCAACCTTTTCCTTTTACTCTAAGCCCTCCTGGAGGTCCAAAGCGGATAGAACGCTGACGAGCATCATAGACAACTGCGTTAGCTCTCATCCGTGGATTACCTAGAATCATGTTGTATGCCAATTTATCAATGACATATCCCCAAATCTTTTCATGTCTGCCATCTATATCTACATCAAAAAAAGTGAGTTCTTTAATTGACTGCTGTTGGGAATCCTTTTTGGCAAGTTTTAGTTCCCTTGGCTTGATGGGAATTCGCGGTAATTTGTGACGTTTAACAAATGAAAGATTGAAGGCGGAATAGCATAAGCACCCTGAGTCCATAAGAGCATGTGTATAAAAGCTTTTATTAAGAACTACGTCTAATAGAAACGGAGAACCATCCATTTTATTCACAACCTTACTTATTTCATTTGCCAAAGGCTTCCTAGAACCCTGGGCCCGACTTTGCTCAGGGTTCACTCGTTTCCCGAGTGGACACTATTACAATCTTCCTCAAAATCTCCTGAAATATGGTTCTCCTCGTTATCCCTTGTAGAGGCCGCATTGACAGCTGCTGGTCTAACTGGCCAGGTAAAGCTTGGACAATTCTTGTGCCAATGTCCCTTCTCGGCGCAACGTGTACATTTCCCAGCTGCATGTAGAGCCGTGTATTCTTCTCGTGCTCGCCATGGGGCCGGGGGCTTTTGATTAGCACCTTTATTTCTACTCTGTGTTTGAGAGTTCACAGCATTGATAATAGCTGCCAAAGCTGATGTACTGATACCGTTGACACCCGACATTTGTGTATCACCATCTGCGTCATGATATGGTGGCGTTACTTCTTGGTGCATACTAGTAAATGCTCTTTGGACATGGCCGGTGCTGTTGCCAGAATTTGAAGGGGCGTTACCTAGTCTGCTTATATACCAAGTTTTTGTATATCTTGGACCAATCTTAGGGACATAATTTTCTCGCGACTCCAATCTGCCAGCGATTGTCCGGACTTCCTTGACAAAGAGGGTATAGTTTTCGTCCGAGAGTGTTACCGTTATTAACAAATCCGTGAGACGATCATTCAGACCCAAGCTGAGGTCCTTAATCTTAATCCGTCCCTCCCAGTGAACACCTTATGCCAAAGCCAACATGTATTCGAAGTCGTTCAAATAACTCGCAAAGGTTTGATGTTGTCCCTGCCTCATCCTTGAAAGTTTTTCTCCTGCGGCTCGAGTTGACGTCTTATCTTCAAAATTGTCGTTAAAATGGGATATGAACGTTTCGTAATTCCAGTCACTCTCAGGCCCTCCTGTAGAGGCCCAATGGGAAACACGACCTCTCATATTTTTGGGTAAGGTATTTATCATGTCCATACAGACTGATTTATGCCCGCCCAACAAGTCCCAGTCAGACTCAATTTTGTTGGTTAACTGCATCATGTGCATGTCATAAGACTCTTTAGTACCATCCCATTCTGGCCAACATGATGCTTTTTTTTTCCGGATGGTGGAGACCTCGGAGCTGCTGGCTCATTATGACTGTTGCTCACACTTATAAGGGACAAGAGTTGATTAAGTTGTTCCTGAGTTAGTAAAACAGGGGCGCTAGTGGACTGGTTACTGCCTGAGTTGTTGCGTTAGACATCTGAATGTCTTGCGTTTCCTCTTTACTGTGCGTTGATTGCGACGACTGAAATGATTTATATTCTACGGACGAGGTGGATGAGCTAGAGCGGACAAGGTGGGTAGGCTGAATTGACTGAATAGAGTCGGCAGTTGAAGGTACTCTAAACGTGTTCATAAAAATTATCTAAATTGGATCGACTAGGAGAGGTTCAATTGACACTTGCACTAGAAGAGTAAAAAAATTAGAGATACAGAATATATGTAAAAGGACTGATCACGATAGCTGTCCGCATAGGTGAATCCAAAAATAAAGGTTTATATTCTGTATAACGAAGGAACTACACGAGCTACACAATTGAGTATCTACTAAGTCTTACGTAGGAGGGCAAGACTGAACACCTGTACGCGGTGTCCTCTACGAACCTGGGAGTGAAATATTCTCCCAGAGCCAAGTTCAGTCAAACTTCGCAATACCGAACAAGTTGGCCCACGAGGCAATGATTCAAATTACTCCACCATATCAATCTTTCACTCCCAACGAAATCGATTCCTAACTAAACCTCATCAAGTTTACAAGTACGACCTAGTACATCCTAATCCCAATGACCACACCTCTTGTCGACTTTCTCTGGCCTTAGCTGGTCGCCAGATACGCGCCCACGCAGATAATTACACCCGACGGAGGAAGCAAAGCGTGGCGCACAAATCTGGAAGACAATTCCTTGGGATGGATGTGAGAGGGGTCAGGACAAGTTAATAAGATGATGCAGAGGATTGGATACAGTCTCGACGGGCGTGGAATTTTGAATTTTGGAAAGGAGTTTTTACTAATTGAGCTTTGTGCGTGCCAAGACTTCGGTTGCGAGAGTGCAGGCGACACTATAAACACTGCCATGGTTGGATGGTGCGGTGGTACTAACGGAGGAGGGTCGACTGTTTGTGTAAGCGAACATACCTCATAGTGGTATTTGCAAATGAAATACAGAGTATGAGTGTCTCTAACGTCAAAAGAGTCATCCCACATGTATACATAGTGCCGGTCATGTGTCATAGCTAGATAGCTAGATAGCTGAATACACATTAAATGATTAAAAAAAAAAAAAGTCTTACGTAAGTCACTTCAAGCCTGACTATTCAATGTTCACGTGAGCAATCGTTACATGTGGAATCGGATAAGTCCGATTCTAATCCTACAAGGCCCTACGCCTGTAACATGTTCATGGCTTTGAAGAACCTATATTTTGCACGTCACAGTACCCATCCTCCTCTTAGCCTACTGTGGGCACGCTAAGACCACATGTTTGAAGTCTTATGAGAGATATACACGCTAGTAATTTGTATTAATCACTCTAGGGACCTATTACGGTACATTTAAGAGCTGAGGTTGATGTGCCCACTTCCAATGTTTATGGCGATTCTATCTTGAGCCTTACCAAAATTTTGGTGGATTTCGGAGGGTATCTATATATATATAAATCTATGTTCTGATTTGGCGCCGCTAGGCCCATGTAGGATTTTATCGGAAGATAAGTACTTTAAGTAGGATGACACAACTTGACGTTTAGAACACTCACTCTCAGATTTCATTTGCAGATACCACTCGAGATTAACCCTTACGGCATATAACCTTATCCGTGCATACCCACCACAGGGAAAAGCGTGTAATACCTGTGGCTAACCAAGTGTGTTTACATCATCCCACAAGTACAACATCGCCGCGAGAGAGTGTGGTGTGTGGGTCTGGCTGGATTCGTACCAGTTTTCTACTGTCTCATATGGGGTAGGTGTCCAAGCTAACCAGTACCTACTCGGGAGAACGGCCCGAATGGTGTACCACTGCACCATCCAACCCTGTGGGAGGGAGAACTTTAACGAGTAACTGTCACTTTGCCTATTTGTTGCCGGTGATTATTTTTGCTGATTTACAATATTCTGGGGCTGCCGACGCCTGATGAGCAGACCAGTGTTCCTTGTTTTAAAGTATCTGTGAGCATTACCACTCCTGAGACGCTGCTAACTTACCAGCATCTTTTTGTCAAATTTTACTGTTCCTTGAATTACATACAGGAGGGGGAAGACGAAGGCTGAACACCTGTCAGTGGTGTCCTCTACGAACCTGGGAGTGAAATATTCTCCCAGAGCCGAGATTCAGGCATGAAAATGGGTGGGATGAATTTCAATTGATGGATTTTCGACTTGAAGGAGTTGCACTCGATATTTAGGTCGAAAAATCAGTCGACAGAGATTTCACAGCCGGAACAACGTCGAACAAAAAGTCATCACCACCAACATACGATTCACGAATTAGCCTAGGTCTATCTGGGGGTCGTATTCAAACATCCGACATCTCTTAAACTCCTTTTATACTTGCGACGAAGCATTTCTCAATCGATCCTACACCTGCGACCTACCTCCATACCTGTCCCATCACCTACCTACACACGCCCTAATGAGGAAAGTCATGATGGAAACGGGACGTGTACAAAGGAGGAAGAAGAGGGAAGATACACCGAGGGGATTACACAAATCCCCAATGACAAAATAACCCAACGGTACGATATGAAGGTGCAAGGCTAGAGCAACGATGAGATCTTGGACGGCATTTATATTTCGGAGTCAATGAGGATGTCAAGGGCTCGGGCGCGTGGTGGCCGAGGCTGAGGAGGAAATCGCGCTACGGCGTGTATACAGCGGGTTTCTGGACGGTTAGGCTTGGTATGATTCAACACATAGGTGAAGTCTGAGGTGGTCCGGTCATTAAAGTGGGACGAGGTTTATCTGTACTTCACGGTAGTTAATCTGATCCGGCCCAACCCCACACGTGCTTAAGCTCCAATAGGAGTGCAACGGTAGCCATGTAACCTAGCACGTTAATGAAGAAAACAAAACAAAACATACAGGAGGGTTAAGATGTGACACTCGTCAGTCGTGTCGTATAAATATTTCCAGCTCCAATCTGAAAGGCTGCATGGGTAGGTTCATGGTACTCAACATTTGAACCATTAGTTGATTTATCAGCATTTGCCCTAAAGTACTTCTTTAAGTCTTTCAACGAAAGAAGTGACGAGAATGACATGTGGAATGTAGGGAAATTTTGTAAAGCCATACAGTATAGTTTCGGCCAGTGATTCTCTTAATACCATTCACGAATCCTATTTATGTAACTAGACTTGGAGCTTGTTCCGTTAACTATAGAAGGAGAGTCCTACACTCAGTTTCTATTTGGGATTATCTCATCATACATTTATCTACAATTAGCCATTCATTGGATGGGTGGAGATGAAATGAAAATCTTTTCGAGGTTTGGCAAATATGAAGGCACCTGAAAGTGTTACTGCCCCCCGCAGAAAAAGGAGACATGATTGCTTACAGTTGGTTAGCAGGGTAAACCCAAGTGATATACACAGCCTCGGAATGGACTAGAAATAATGTGTTGCATCACATAACACATTGTCGAGCTGAAACCGCCCCTACCAATTCTCGGAGGACTACGATCGCTCTGATCATCCAAGCGCATAGTCTTAGGACCGGTGCAGACGGGAGAAGGCACCAATTAGCTTCTGCTTTTCAACGAAGATGAGATGTCTTGGATTCCGACTGCGGCCCACATACAACGCGCTCAAGCCCGATCAGGGATCAGGCGAGGGAAGAGCTGCTGCTGCTGCCAGGGGTTCGGGAACACCGCCGTTATCATCTTGTCTTATCGCCATGTATCGCACCCTAGACTGATATACTCTAATTTTCACGACACCAAGGAACATCTTTCACCATCAGAGCCCAAAAAACCAAAAAACGATGGACTGCTCAGAATTTTTACATTTGAGGGCATTTCTACGTTGTCTGCATTGGCTTCCATTCTCCAATTTGATTTAATCATCATTCAAAATCAAAAACACTTAAATTTTCATTTGGGTTTTACAAGACACAATTTACCGCATGACTTTTTATGCCTAGAGACTTTTATGGACGATGCCTGAGATCCAAGTTGTCTCATGGTTGCTGCCATCAGCAAAGAGGAAATGCACAGTTGTTGTGTAGCACTCATGCTAGCAAGTCATAATAAGGAAAATCATAAATGTTGTCCATTTCTGATGAATATTCAGTTGGATTGAATTTTGATTCAAGTCCCTCCTAAGTCTATAATTATGTAGGACCGTGAGAGCTATTAAAATTACTAATGACGAGTTATTATAAGATAAATTTTTCTAATAGATACTGAGGGTGTGCTTCACGGACCGTGGTATTTTTTTTTGCATCAGATTTTAATTGCGTATGCAGCTATCTAGCTATGACACAATATCAAATAAAAGTACAGAATAGATGATTCAACGTAAAGGAAGAGCACTCATGCCTCAGATTTCATTTGCAAGTACCACTGCGAAGTTATGGTGGCTTTTTCTTCACTCCAAGTCAACCCTCATCCGTGAATACCCACCCAGGGGAACGTCTCAAAAACCCTGAGTTATCCAGACATGCCTCCATCATCTTTCAACTTTTCTCCGCGCGATATGTGATCTGAGATGTCTCCTTCCCAAGTGGAGTAGGTGCCTAGGCTACTCAAACTATACCGGAGAACACCACCAGGAGGCGGACCAGTACACCTTCCATCGTCTGCTTGTTTTTATAGTGTCAGCTGCACTCTCGCAAACGAAGTTTTTGCGCGCACAAAGTTAAATTCGTAAAACTCCTTGCCAAAATTCGAAATGTTACGCCCGTTGAATACGTATCCCTCTTCTGCATCATCTTATAAACTTGTCCTGATCCCTCTCACGTCCATCCCAAAGAACTGTCCCTCGGATTTGTGCGCATCGCTTTGCTACCTTCATCGGGTATAAATATCGGTGTGGGCGTGTATTTGGTGACCGGCTGAGGCCAGAGAAAGTCGACAAGAGGTTTGATAATTGGGATGAGGATGTACTAGGTCGTACTCGTAGACTTGATGAGGCTTACGTAGGAATCGGACTCTTTGGGAGTGAAAGATTGACATGGTGGAGTAATTTGAAATTTTGCCTCGTGGGCCAACTTCTTTGATATTGCGAAATTTGACTGAACTTGGCTCTGGGAGAATATTTCACTCTCAGGTTCGTAGAGGACACCGCGTACAGGTGTTCAGTCTTGCCCTCCTCGGACCGTGGTAATGGGTAAGAAGACAGATGGCAAAATTAAAAGCTCAATTTGGAGCTAATTGTTCACAGATGTGTAGCTACTGTAGCAATGATGCAGTAAATAGGCAATTTTGGCCAAATGACTAAGTTCATATGTTTTAGGTATGTTCAACTTAGCTTCCATTGCCAGATTTGCTTCGAGACAAAAAGTAAAGATGATTATTATGATAATATAAAAAGAGTGAGGTTGTTGTCAACTCTATTGCAAGGTCTATCCTGAAGCCGTCATAGTATTACGTGTGTTGAAGAAAGGGTCAGCATCAAAACTGGCATCTCCGATCTCCCAGCGCAGTGAGATGCATCACAGTAAGATTTACAACCCCTCATTCCGTCACAGCCCATACGATCGAGGCGCTGAACTGAAGGAGGGGAATCTGAGGAGCAAGATGGCCCTCCCCGGTTTCTTCCGGCCATCAAACTGTTATTCATGATGCGACCCTGTGGTGCTGTGCCTGAAATTATTCGGTACCGTGCAAGGATTCACTTCTTCTGTATTCGCGGTTAGCTGGCACTTGCTCAAGCACGTGCCCCTGGTCCCGGAGCGGAATAAAGGTGGCCAGGATGTTGGCCCTGGACGACATGACAACTGGTTTACTTGCAAGGCTACTAGCGCACTTGCGTTTCTGCAACGTGATCAGCTAAGAAGGCGTCCTCTAAGAGACAGATGGAACTCAACCAGGGATACCGCACACAAGTGTAGGTTATAAATATGTAGATAAACATATTTGTAAATATCGTAGTTCCCTGTCACCTGCTCGTGATGTTCATGACAAGCAGGCATGTGAAAAGCGAGGCCCGCCTTTTCGTGATGCATTACTCGACAAGGTTATTGCCCCAGCAATTTAAAGGGGGAAGGGGCAATCTATATATGACAAGTAGATCCCATGTATACTCGGTATACCAAGAAACTTCATTGAAAGACTATTCACTCGTTTAAAAATATATCCTCAATCTCTACATAGCCTCACAACAATGAGCCAGCAATTCTCTGCCGCAACAGTGGCGACTCACAACAAACCTACCGATCTTTATATCATAGTTGACGGGAACGTATACGATTTGACGAAATTTCAAGATGACCATCCAGGTAAGCTCCAATTTCAAAAATTAATGGATTCTTGAAAAAAGTTTACCTGATAAAATGACCACAGGCGGAAAGAAAATACTTCAACGCGTTGCTGGGAAAGATGCAAGCAAGCTGTTTTGGAAATATCACAATGAAGGCATCCTTAAGAAATACCAAGCCAAACTCTTGGTTGGATCCCTAGACACAAACAAACCCACAGAAACACCCGTATCTCAAATAAAAGAACCCGAGGTATCTTCGCAGACTACTATCGCATCGCCAGTTTCAAGTGAACAAAAAGCGAAGGTGACTGCCCAGCAAAAAAACGAGACACACGAGGGAATGGAATCGCTCGGAGACATGATTCCATTTGCAGATCCGAGTTGGTACCAAGGTGTACGTCTTCAAATTTAACATTGGGCCAACTACAGACTAATAGGTTGACAGTTCTACTCCCCCTTCTACAATTCCACTCACATGGACTTGGCAAAAGAGGTCCGTGGATGGATTACTGCTACCGTGGAACCCCATGTGAATGACTGGGAGGAGGCAAAGCGGGTTCCAGAAGAAATTTACAAAGCCATGGGCACACGAGGCTATCTAGCTGGCCTCGTCGGAACTCATTACCTAACAGAATATACCGGCAGGCGCATCGCCTCAGTTGCACCTGAAGAATGGGACTTATTCCACGAAGTAATCTTAGCAGATGAGCTAAGTAGACCTGGATCTGGTGGCTTCATTTGGAATGTGATTGGGGGTTTCTCCATAGGCTGTCCTCCACTCGTCAAATCGGGCAAAGAGGCATTAAAAAAAAGAATATTACCCTCAATTCTAAATGGTGACAAGCGCATATGTCTGGCGGTGACAGAGCCTGATGCTGGCTCGGACGTCGCAAATATAGGTTGTCAAGCAGTGCTGAGTGAGGACGGAAAGCATTACATCGTAAATGGAGAAAAGAAGTGGATAACTAATGGTGTATGGTGTGATTACTTCACCACTGCTGTCCGAACGGGTACCAAGGAGAGTGGTATGAAGGGAATAAGCGTTCTGTTAATAGAGCGGAGCTTTGGTGGCGTCAACACTAGGAGAATGGATTGCCAGGGAGTATGGAGCAGCGGGACGACCTACGTTACTTTTGAAGACGTTAAAGTGCCTGTCGAAAATTTGATAGGCGAAGAAAATAAAGGCTTTAAAGGCAAGTTATCAAAATCCGATTGCAAACAACGTCTTTTCAAAAGCTGACATGCATCCTAGTCCTAATGAATAACTTCAACCATGAACGTTTTGGCATAATTGTACAATCGCTACGGTTTTCTCGCGTGTGCTACGAGGAATCTGTAAAGTATGCCAGTAAACGTCATACCTTCGGAAAACCACTTATCCGCCATCCCGTGATTCGCCTGAAGCTTGCGAATATGGCTCGCCAGATAGAAGCTGGATATGCGTGGTTCGAATCACTTATATCTCAAGTTAGCCACATGCCTGAGGAAATCGCAATGCTACGTCTAGGTGGCCCAATAGCCGGGCTAAAGGCTCAGAGCACAATGACATTTGAATTTTGTGCACGAGAAGCGAGTCAGATCTTCGGCGGCCTCAGTTACAGTCGTGGGGGGCAAGGTGCAAAGGTGGAACGATTGTATCGTGATGTGCGAGCTTACGCTATACCCGGAGGAAGTGAAGAGATTATGCTCGATTTAAGTATGCGACAAAGTCTTAAGGTTGCAGAGTTCATGGGCATGAAATTATAGGCAGGTCAGAGGCTGGACGTAGGTGCAACGGAGAGGAATATAAAATTTTGTAATATCATCGGTGCTAGTGGTAGGGCATTCACATTTACTATCGGGACAGCTTTTAATCAATTCACAATCAACTAAAATCACATATCATACGTCTTTAACTCCTACATCGATTCTGCTGATATTTTATCCTCAAACAACTGACAATTAAAGGCTTAACAAGGTATGAAGTAATTTCAGACTAATTACAATTCATCCACGAGGATCTCAACGTAATGCATTTAAATATAAATTCTACGTTGGCCTATTAATTCATGCTTATAGAGCGGAAACTTTACTCCTATGAAGGACCACATGCGCAGGATCCAATTAAAATCTATAACAAATGAAGATGCGTAAATGATTGATATCGAAGGAGGCCTTCCGGCAAACTCTGAGACACGGCAATTGGATAACGGTTGGCTAGATTTGAAAAAGCTGTCGACTCATGATACCTCTTGTGATAAGCTGCGGTAGACTATTAGTTCTAGAACTCCCGATATCTTTGCGCACATGACTTAGTTGGATATAGCTCGTGACAATGATAAATTATGTCTTGTGGCAGCGCCCGATTACTGCGATTGGCCTACCTATTTCATCAAGTAGTGTTCAGCTATCTTTGCTTGGTACACGGTCAATGCTTTGTACAAGTGTTGGATGGCTATTTAGATTCCAGGGTCACTCTTTCTCTGTCTTTCATTTGCAAATACCAATTTGGACTGCGTATGTTTGCATGGAACAATCTGCCGTCCTCTATGAATACCCACACATGTGGAATAACAAGACCAACGGCTGTTTAAGCACGTTATTTTCATACTGTACACCACAACCACGAGAAACATGGTCGAGCCTTGCTGGATTTGAACTAGCAACTTTCCGCCCGAAGTTGCATGAGTGCTCGAGCTACCCAAGCTACTTGACAGGCCGACCCGAATAATGAATCACTACACCATCAAACCTTGAATACTTTTATAGCGTCGCATACACACCTGCAGCTGGGGCTACCGCACGCTCAATGCTTGAAGCTCCTTCCCAAACATCGAAATCTCGCCCCCTTTCGAGACTAAGAGCGTCCTTGATATCATTTTGCCTGGATGACCTCATCTCTCTCACATCTATCCCGGAAGATTTCTCCGCCAGAGTTGCGCGTCAGGATTTCTGGCGACTTGCTGGTACTCGCGCTGTCACGGCCGTCTCGTTGAAGGCCAGGAACCCAGTCGACGGGAAGTTTTATCATATAAGCGAGGATAGGTCGTGCTTGTCGACGGAATGAGGCTTTGGTCCGAGTCGATAGTGGTGGGTGCGGAGTATTGATATCGTAGGAAACCCTAGATAGTTGCCTCAAGGGTCAACTTAGATACTGCGAAATCTAAGTGAACTTCGCCCGGAGAGAATAGGTTGTTGTTAGGTTCATCAAGAATATCGCTGGCGGGTCTCCAGCTTTCGTCATTACACTCGCAAGTCTCATGAGGGCTGGCATATGTGAAATTAACTAAAAACTGCCCGCATCATTTCGGTCTGGAATATTACACATGCGTCCGTCACCTCAAGTCTATGGACGGTTGTTGGTGGCTGAGGGGCTGAGCATGGTGGTAAATGTCACGTAATCAGATGGAGATAACCTCTGTGAACGGCAACACCCAGTCACGGGGGTCTGGGGTCCCAGTCAATGCAGGGTGATGCATCGGCGCAATGCACGGACGTACCAGGGCTATGGGTCCTCTTTGCGCCAGTTGCCGAGCGTGACGGGGGCATGCCATGCATTCACTAACACTACTGTAGCTATTTACACCGATGCCTGCCCTAAAACTATTTAACGGCGAATTTGGATCTGGCCATTGGCCATCTTTTCCCTCGGCGGGATGAAGGGAGTCACTCGAACTTTGACCGGGCCGTCGGCTTGGAATACGACCATCTCCGTGCGCTCCTTGTATCCCCGCCCTGTCGCCTTTCGGGCAAATTCGTAGGCGCGCGTATTGCAGTGTCGAGGCACGCGCCAAAACGAAATCTTCACACCATCAGCGTGGTAGCGACGCACTTCATGCAACAAAATTTTCCAGAGATCCTTATTGTTGACGTCGTTGTGATTCTCTAGCTTCCACTGACTATCCTCCCAATCTGAGATCCATTTGGTGATGCTGCACGTCACATATTCAGAATCGGTGGCAATCACAATGCTTCGCCAGCCGCGATTGCAGTCCATGCTCCAATCGAGAAACTGTAGGGCCGCAACTGCAGCGCGTAGTTCTGCGCGGTTGCTAGTGATTGGATTTATGCGGCCCGTTGGACCTTTGATTTCAAGACGCCCGGAGATAGTGCCGGCGTGTGTCAATGCACCGTCTTGACTATACGCTGATGGCCGGTAGACAAATGCCCAGCCTGCTACTGCCTCATCGCCCTTTGAAGTTCGTAGACACGCGCCATCGGCAAAGATGAGGATTTCGCGGGGATCGCTTTTGCGTATGAAGCGGTGCTCATGCATGAAGAGGGTTTCTGGCACATCCAAGAGGCAGGGCGGACGAAAGATAGAGGGAAATGTTCTTGTGCCAAAGTACAAGGTCCGCGCATCCTCGGGCGTGATTTCTCCAATGATCTGGGAGTTTTTACTATGCCAATAGGTACTCATTTCGAACCACGAGTGAGCATCGTATTGACAGTAGATCCCCCCCTCGCCGCACTCTGTGCACAGCAAATAATCGCGGCAGTCGCGACATTGGAAAAATTGGGACCGAATGCGGCCCTCACAGCGGTTGCAGAGTTTGGGACCAGACCGCTCCTGTGGCGATCTAGGCTGTTCACTTAGGGCGCCCGCCAAAATGTGATGATGAGTATTTCGTTTGCTCGCCGACTTTTCATTCTTGAGGCCACCGGTCGATGCGCGATAGCTTCGCAGCTGTGAGTGAGCGATAGCCTTGTTTCGGGGGGAAATAGCGCCGGTAGATGCTCTCTGAGGGGCTCGATTAGGATCGTGATGACTGGAATGCAGGGTGCCGGTTGAAGCTCTTTGCAAAGCTCTATCTGAATCTTGGTTTCCGGGCCATGGGGATTCTGTTGAGATCTTGAAATAAGTCTTAGTAAAGCACCTTTGCCACGCTAATGTCCTGTACTTTTGCTTACATGAAGAATGCCTTGATATGATCTTTGGCTTGGTTTGAAAGAGGCGCCTGAGGAGGCTCGCTTTGGCTTTGAGCGCAGTGGCAAGCCTACAGCTTTACGCTGCGGCAATTCAAGTAGAACATCCATGCAGACGAGTCAGCGGTAGGAAGTAAATTATGGCTCATGTGAAATTCGGGAAGAAGGGATTAGAGATAGGTTGATGACGGCCGGAGATACCGGCTGTTGTTGTGGAGGGAGCTGTTGCATTGACCTGCATAATACTCGGAGAGCTTGGACCATGGCGTCTCCGTCCGAGTATCCTGCATAAGTCTACTATTCTTTCTTTTAGCACTGCCGCCATATCACAATTAGCTCATAAGTGGCGGCTTAATATGCATGATTGCCTGATCATTCGCTCCAGAAGCCTAGTTCCACGGGGCCGAGAGAATTGGAAAATGGCCGATTGCGGCGGCGGCCCGCCAGCACCGTGCTTGATGGAAGCGCAAGAACGGAACTGCAATCTGAGTGTGGCGCTCACCCACGGTAATGGTATTACGAATCTATATCAAGAAAGCCACGCTACTCTGACAACGTCAACACAGACCGGAATTTAGTTATTGTTTGTCTTTAACCGGATTGGAGGCTGCATCAACGGGGATGTAGCCAAAGGCGTTTAACTTGATGAGTATTTTGTATAATTATATTTCTAACGTGTATCTTATCCAGCATTTCATCACTGTCTAAGACAAAAAATTGAAAATTATCATGGTTAAATAAATTAAACGTCGTTAGTTACTTTCATATAGATTCTAGAGGCCCTCCCCAGCCATAGACTCAGATAAGACTATAATATAATCTAATCTAATCTTATCCAGGGTAACATCAGAGTGAGTAGAGCAATAGATAGTCTTGGATGGAGATAACGGTCGGATACGACCCTTGGCCGCGTTGTGTGATTATTTGTGGCTACGCCGGTACCCTTGCTTGATCACGAACTACGGATTGTACGCAAAACTGAACGGCTATTACCGTCTCGGGGTTGAAGAATTTCACCTTCTCTGCGTATGCAGTTCGAGAGCGTCATAGTAAGGATGGATGAAATGCCCTCCTGTTCGGAGGATTTCATCAGACATAAAGAAGCTTAGCATGGATATCGGCTCCTAGCCATAGACCATGGATTCCCGTGGCCAAGAATGTTTGGATCACTAGCGTTCTTCATGGTCTGTGGATGAAGGATGGGCGGAAGAAATACTGCAACATGGTTCTGGCACTGCGAGCTAGAAGCAATCAAAACACAATAGCTGCGGTCCGATAAATGGTCACTTTGACATGCAACGTCGAAGCCTCTGTCACGGTTCGAGGTATAGATGCTGGGGCGATCAAATATACGAAGGTTGTTTATTATTTTCTCTATGGCTATCTATGTACGTCCAACTTCAACTATTTATTCGCTTACTATTCTATCTAGAATATTCTTGACTAATACCAGCTTCTAGTATTTTCCCCTGAGGCTGGTTCGCAGTCTTACTACTAGTTGCTAGAAGTTTCTAGTGATGTCCAGATTAATCTATGATAGAATAGTGGTTTCGTAAAGTTGTGAAGCACGTGATTAACATCATGTGCCACAGGGTAATTACCGGCTCACTAGCCGTTACAGCCTCTTCCCATGAGACGATCATGCAAAGAAGCAGATATGACGATCATCGGGCACGTGCAGTGAGTGATGAAACTCAACGCGCCTCTTGGATCGAGGCGCGCGCTGTCACACTTACAGACGAGCAGAAAATTGTGTTGCTGCGTAAATGACTCTTTTAGAAACTCAGATCGATTTTGTTCAACTTGCTTCTAGCTACAACAATAGCCTCATCAACCATTACCGCTCTCAATCAGAATTTCCCTGCCAGAAACTTTAGAGTTACCCTGCCAGCTTCATATCCGTCGTGCGGTTCTTTTAATCTTTGCAAAGCATCTGAGAGCATCTCATCATCGAAGATGCCCTTATTATGCCGTATGTGCAGAACCTCAGATATGATTTCTGCAGTATACTCTGGGTGACCCTGGAAGGTCATTAACCTTTCAGGAATATATAAGCTCTGGATCTCATATCGACTACTTGAGGCTAAAAGCTCTGTACCTTCGGGACAACTGTAAACAACATCTCTGTGCATTTCGTAAATTTTCTACCAAAGTTATTAGACAACTATAGTCCATAGGAATATTTACATAAGAAGTGTGGGCAGGAGCAGTCGTAGAAGACGACTCATGACCCCGACTCACCAATTGCGAACGCCCAAAGATTTCTTGTCCACCACTGGTCAGCTGCAGGGGAGTGACGCTGACCTCCCATCCATTATCTCCCCTACCAACTATAGCATCGCCTCCAAGTGCGCGACCGATAATCTGATGTCCAAAGCAGTAACCAACTATGCGAACACGTCGTTGTGCGAGTATCTTCCGTACAAATTCCACTAGCTCGAGAATCCAAGGATCATTGTCGAAGCTGTTATGTTTTGAGCCCGAAATTATAACGGCATCGATCTCCTCAATATTGGGATACTCTCTGGCGTCTTGCACATCAAATGGGAACAGCGAGAAGGTGGCAAGGGCGTCAGGAGAGTCGGTAGCTGCCGTGCTAAGAAATTCTTGGGCTAGATCGCCATAACGACCATGTTTAGCCCGCGCCTCTGGAGCAAGAATACCGCATTCGAGAAAAGCAATTCGGATGTGTGCCAGAGTTTTCTTGGACATTTCTTAGGCTTAGTTTGCAATGTGTTTACATAGAATATAAGTGTATTTATATAATTACAGGATCAACGTTCGTGCGCATCAAAAGGTTTAATATGAATATCTGAGGCTAGCTGCGATTAAGTAAGCATTACAGCCTACCAGTCTCCACATTGTTACCGGGCTTATTTATTTATATTAGTTCCTTTTTACTCCTTGAGCACATAAAGCGTGTGGGTCCTCTCTGTCTACTAGCCAAGGATACCCGTGCGAGTATTACATCCCCTCACAAGTCCACATTTAACCAACCATTAAAAGATGTATTTTGCCCTTCCTTATCTCCCTTCTCTAGCAAGTGAAATGAAGTTCGTTTGTTTTGAAATTCCCTTTGGTGGGTACTTACGGAGAAGGGTCGGCTGTTTGTGTAAGCAAGCATGCCTGATAGTGGTATTTGCGAATGATATCCAGAGTATGAGTGTCTATAACGTCAAAAGAGTCATGCAATATGTATACATGGTACCGGTCATGTGTCATAGCTAGATAGCTGAATACATATTAAATGATTTAAAAAAAAGAAAATTCGTTTGCGGGTGCATGTTATCTGAGAAAACTTGAGAAAACCACTGGGTGTGACCCAGTGGTTTTTGAGACTTTTCCCAGCAGCTACACATCCGCAAATGGCCATCGTTTCGTTGGCTGGAGAGAGGAGATAATGACGGGATGACGGCTCCTCTTCGTGTGTACTCGAATGAAGACCTGTGGGGGTGTTAGCAGTGGAAAGAAGTCGCGAAGGAGGTAAAGGAGGGAGTACACTACCCGAGGCATAGATACTCCCGGCCTGTAGGCAGAAAGGAGCTACATGTCTTTACATAGTTATAGACTTTTTAGGACAATAAATACTCACTCACTCACCACTGGTTGCGAAGTTCCCCTAATTCTTATTTTTTATTTATTTACATACTATTTGAGTCTATGACTATTAAAGTGCCCTAACTCCTATGGTAGGACACAAATGACTTCTTATATTTGACGCTCGGACCAATATTGGTCCACTTTTATAAAGATAATGTGGTTACTATTTAGGAAATAATGACGTCTCAGTCATTGAGGTTGTTGTTGGGAAATATTGTCAACGGCTAAGAATAACCACCGAAGAAGTTGGACAAAGAAATGTCTCAGGACAAAAATAGGGACTGTCCATACATACGTGGGTTATTTGTTTCGGTCAGTGCTTCAATTCTGTATTTAGAACTGCAGGTTATTCTATTTCTAGCGCATGTCTATATTTAGAGATCAAGAGATCAAGTTAATCATGATCAGTGTATATAGTCCTAGAATTCCGGGAGAAATAGAAATCAAGTTGTTTTTACTGAGTTATCTTTTACTTTAATTACATACACTTCGCCTGTCACAGGTCAGGCTCCCAGTTACCTAACAAATATACTCTGCGCGATATTATATGGATAATTTTGATGAAGTAAAGAAGACTTGATATTTTACAACCATGGGAACATTGGACTTATATATACATCTAAGGGGGAAATTCCCTCTATTCTCGTGTGCCTGTCAAACCTAGTGATGACCAGCCACCTCTGATCTACCATGATGAGCCAAGGAACACTGTAGTACGTAAATATCCAAACGCATATGCGACAGTAGCCGGCAAAGACGAATTCTTCACCTTCCAGTGGTGCCGGTGTAATCACTCAGTATGCTCTGCATATCTGGGATAGCCAAGAAGAATCGCATCCAAATCGAAGTCGAAAGCAAACACATGCATATCTCCATTTGACGACTTCTCAATCATGCAGCACTCATCATTATCTTCTGAGTCCTCAACCTCTTTCTAGCCACATATCATCTCGCCTCGACGACCAACAAACGCGTTACCCCAATTGCAAACAGGAGCTTGCCTCATTTATTACCGGCCATCACTTACTACAAATTTACTACGCTACATATACCCGCAAGGAGGAAATTAAGCCATAATATAAAAAGTTGGGGTCTGGGTTTATGGGGGACTGCTGCTCTAATGGGGTTGTACATCTTGAGGAAGGACAGGCTGCTGAGATGTGGAGCGAGAGGGGAAAGAAGTCTCTGGAGACCATGTTGGAACTCACATCTTCGAGGGGTTTTCAACTTTGGATTTTTTGTGGGCGCCAAGACCAAGATTACGGCTAATTAGCCAGGAGGGCTTCTATTGTCGATGAGTCAACGGCACTCCCCAGCGCCCTGGACGGCACAAAAGAATTGGGCTAAGCTACTATACAGCAATCACGCTCTGTCAAGACTTTTCTGACATTTCAGCACGACCTTCGAGAAATAGTTGGAAGGAGGCTAGAAAGGTAGAGTGTGGATTTCCCGAGGTACCCACAAGTCTGCAGCGCCCAGCTTGAGGTTCCTGATGGATTAGTATGTGTGAAAAGTGAGATAAGCTTAGCTTTAAGATGGCGTAGGTTACGGGTGTCTCGTGGCTCCAATCTACCAATATGTATAGTAGAGCTTAAGACTAGATGTAACTTGATTTTCTATTAATACAGGGTATCGTCTATATAAGTACAGTATTCCTAATCTTGCGCCCGGACTCCAACATGAACAACATTACATAAGCATTACAATTTTGAGAGCCTCGTACTAATCTAGAGGTCTGTCAATCTTGCATCCTCAAGCTGGCCGGCCTCTTCGAACGCTTCAGAAGGATCACTATTTCTTCGGATTTAGTCCTAACGTCGGTATTAGAAGAGCCCCGCATCCAGTGGTTCTTGCGATTTTTCCCGGCTGCCACACGCCCGCAAATAGCCATCGTGCCGTCGGTTAGAGAGGGGAGATAATGAACGGCAAAGGGCTCCTCAAAGTGTATGATCGAATGAGGACTTGTGAGGGGTGGTACTGTTTGAGGGGAGCTGTATGGGAGGCATAGGAGGGGATATACTACTGGTATAGGTATCCTTGGCCTGTAGGCAGAGAGGACCTGCATGTCCTACATATACATAGACTCAGACAGGACAATAAAATGAATTAATAATTAATAATATATCCGACAGATTATAGATCCCACATCATATTATCCACAACACTTCTTACAAGAACTTCCATCTGGTGCAATGGCCCCAGCCGTTGCATCGTCATCGACAACGCCCCCGAATCCAGGGGGGCAACTCCACCCAAGCCTGCTAGGCATTGTTAATGCAATGCAAAAAGCAGAACAAGAAAGAAAAGAAAGATTGGGCATAGCCCAGGAATTTCTTGAACTAATCGACTCCTGGGCCAAGAGCAAAGGAGAGAAGCAAGCAGCAGCAGTCGTCGCGACTCTGATGAACAAGATCACGCCTGTCATCACTGCCTTTGCAGTAGATCAGGCAGAAGTAATCAATAGTCCAAGTAAGAACTCCCCCGCCATGGCAAGCACTCCCAAACCAGTCGCGCCTAGGAACCACATTGTTGTTGAGAACAACAGCCACGGCCTACCTCCAAAGCCGCAAGAAAAAAGCTCGCCTTGGGTTACAGTTGCTCGCAAAGCAGCCAAGTTACCAACACCGCCCAGTGCGCAAGTTCCGAGA
Organism: Blumeria graminis f. sp. triticale; assembly: GCA_905067625.1. NCBI lineage: Eukaryota > Fungi > Ascomycota > Leotiomycetes > Helotiales > Erysiphaceae > Blumeria > Blumeria graminis. The sequence continues at coordinate 5,410,593 of LR898472.1, read as the reverse complement.
AGACCGGCTCCGATAAGCCGCCCTAAGGCACAGACAACACCCAAGGAAGACAAACGCCTGTTCCTTCGTTTGGGTAGAGATCACCACTGGCACAAATTATCACCAGTCACAATCAAAAAGATAATAACCGACAAGGCTGGGATAGCAGCCTCAGCTATCACCTCGATGTACCCAGTCAGGTCGGGGATCGCTCTCGAATGTGCGTCAGACGCATTGAGAGACACAATCATCAGAAGTGCACCTTCCCTACAGGAAGACAACACAGTGATTGAGGCAGCCTCAAAATGGACATCTCTGATGGTACCACATGTGCCATTGTATATCAGGACACTTGAAGGCAGCATTCCAGTCACCATTGAAATGGTGAAGAACGAGTGCCAGGCAGTATGTGGCGCCACACCAATCCAGGTACGGCCCACAGAAACAAAGCTTGGTCAGTACTCAACGAGCTGGATCATTCATTTCCAACAAAAACCAGCAAACACAAAGTTCCGTCTTTTTGACGAGAGCGGACCGGCAATTCCCTTCTCGCGCCGACGACCAATCGAGCAATGCCAACGTTGCTGGGGATTCCACACTACGCGTTCCTGTACCCGGAGCCAACGATGTGGACGATGTGGGGGAACCCATGAGACATCAGATTGCCAGGCCAAGGTGCCAAAGTGCTCAAATTGTGCCGGACCTCACCACTCACATGAGAGTAGCTGCATGGCCCGACCGAGAAGACAAAACGGGATAATTCTGCCCCGTACCCCTGCAGAACTACACATCATCAGAGAACGCGGGCATCGTGATTATCACGCTGCTCTAGCGTATTCGGAAAGGAAGGGCAAGGCAGTTGAAACTGTCATTACCCCGGATTCAACAATGACGTGTTAATGTTAGGGAACCCCTCAACAAAAGCACCAAAAGATAAACATAACACTCTCCACTTTCACCAAGTGAATGTAGGAAGGGGTGGGGAGAATACAGATATAGCATTGCAGCAGGCATGGGATGCCGGTGCACATGTAGTCATGGTACAGGAACCATGGACAAGGAAGAAAGAGGGGGGTTTTATCACCAAAAGTCACCCTGGATACAATAGCCACATACCGTTTGGAGGAACAGACGTCCGGCCCCGCGTGAGTACTTTCACACGCAAAGGCATTGGTGCGACTCAATTTTTTCCGCCGTCATCAGGCCCGACATCTGACTACTGTTTTGTAAAGATGGGCAGCCTGACTTTCGTCAACGTGTATCGTGCCCCGGGCTCCAGTGGAACCTTGGAGCCCTTACTTCGGTGGGTAGTCAGAGGACTCGTGGTTGTTGGTGGCGATTTCAATTCTGTGTCACAGCATTGGCAGCCGCAAACGACAATTCAGTACGGCAATGGAGGCCAGATCATGGAATGGGCAACAGCTCACGATATGGATCTAGTTAGCATTGTCGGAGAGCCAACGCATAGGGATGGGAACGTGCTGGACTTAACGTGGAGCAACACAGCTGCAACAGCATCAGTCTCCAAGCAGTATCACTGTACCTCAGATCACTCGACCATCGAGGGTACAGTCTTAAACCCTACAGTATCAGACCTATCTGGAATTGTAAGGAACACTCGTGTCAGCGATGAGAACCTAAAGGAATTCAACCGATGTGTCAGCCAATGGACCAAAGCTGCCCCTCTGGACAGTGTCATGGACATCGAAAAATTCACAGCTAATCTCCTGCAGGCTCTTGCAGACGCGCTGAAGATTGCGGGGAAAGTCCCAGCCATTGAAAGCGGAAAAACCGGGCCCTGGTGGAACGATGAATGTCGCATCAAGTGGCAGGATTACAAGGCAGCGAGAGAAAATCCGGACCTTGTAAGACAGGCGCGTAAAAGCTTTAGAGCCGTTGTGCGAAAAGCCAAGCGAGAGTACTGGAAGAGGCAAGTGGAGGCAGTTACAACTGACGCACAGGTATTCAAGCTCATGAGATGGGCTAAGCCTCGACCAGCAGCTGAGCCCCCTCCTTTGCAGATTGAGGAAAATCGGTGGCTTTCAGACCCGCGAGAGCGGGCTAGTGCGCTACGAGACATTCTCTTGGCAAGATTTAGCAGCGAGAACGACATCCCAACCTGGGAGAATGGACAGGAGGTGCGCATTCCATGGGATACGGAAATATCACTGGAAGATGTGACAAACGCTACCATCTCTGTCAATGATACGGCACCGGGAGCGGACAAAATAACAGTACGTTTACTGAAATCCTGTTGGTACCACCTCGGGCCTCTGGTCAAGGATCTCTACCAGGCCTGTCTAAAAATCGGCCACTTTCCGACGGCATTTAGGGTGGCAGATGTTGTGCTTCTTCCCAAACCGGGACGAAATCTATCAACTGCCAAGGGCTGGCGACCAATCTCGCTGCTGTCGAGCTTAGGTAAAGGACTTGAGCGTCTAGTTGGCAAGAGAATGGCATGGCTGACGATAAGTCACCAAGTTGTTCATCCGCAATTATTCGGCTCAGTACCAGGACGATCTGCGGTCGACCTTGCATCCTGTGTAATCCATGATGCTGAGGCGGCCATGAGAAGCGGAAAATGTGCGGCTATGGTCACAATAGACATCCAAGGTGCGTTTGATGCAGTCCTTCACAACCGACTACTCCAACGCCTTCGAGAACAAGGCTGGCCACTATCTCTGTGCCGGTTCATTCAGACCTTTCTCTGCCAACGAAAAGTCCAGGTGAAATACCGTGGTGGAACCACAGACGAGAAGATGCTGGAATGTGGAGTACCTCAGGGCTCGCCACTGTCACCACTTCTTTTCATGCTCTATATCGCTGTGCTTTTTAAGGACCATGGACTAACGAGCAGGTTTGGCTATGCTGATGATCTAGCCATCATTAGAGTTGGAAGCACCGCGGCCGAAGCTATCGCAGCAGTCCAAGAAGACCTCGACAGCCTCGTCCTTCTCGCCAGAGAACACAGGATCGAATTTGACCCGGCAAAGTCGGAACTTCTAGTGACCGGAGGAGGTCCTAGGAAGAAAATCAACACAGCCAACCTCTCCATCTTGGTGAAAGATCGCCGGATCGAACCGCCGCCTCATATCCGGTGGTTAGGAGTCTGGCTTGACACTCAGCTGAACTTCAAGCAGCATGTACAGGAATGGACTGGAAAAGCTAATCGTCTAGTCCACTTTTTACGACATATAAACGGAGTTCAGCGCGGGGCAGCACCCGGACCTCTAATTCGTGCGGTACAGGCATGCATTCTGAGCACAGCTCTCTATGGGGCAGAAGCGTGGTGGCCGGGTCTTTCTCGAATAACCACCATCCGAGATAAAGAAGTCGGCACTGGAGTAGGGTGGCACACATCTCTGCTGGACAAAACTATCACGAAAGCTATACGAGTAGCACTCCCAGCGTGGCGTACCACTCCCAATAGCGCTCTTCATCGTGAAGCGGGAATCCCCCCGGCATCAATAATTCTCCAACAAAAGATGTTGCGGTCTGCAGCTCGAATGCGAAGAATGGATGCCTGGCACCCTCTAGCCCTTCGGGCGGCGGAGGACCCGAAAGATACTATAAAACGCCTAGGTCTTAGATCGGGACAACGAGATCGCTTGTTCAGACAGCCAGAAAGGTACATGACACGCCTACAAATAAGCGTGCGTCAAGTTCCGACAGCGGAAGGCCCTGGAAAGCTCTACTTTCCCCATGGTCTCCCGGCATCGACACCAGGCAGTCGGGAAAAAGAAGCTAGGTCAGGAAGCATCAAACGATGGTTAACTTCCCTTCCAGCCAACGCAGTCTGTGCCTTCTCTGATGGATCCTCGTCGGGTCCCGGGCAATCAGCTTGGGGTTATGTGGTATACCAAGGAGGCAAACTAGCTGGAAGTGGCTCGGGTCCGCTTCCCGGAGCAGAGGTATTCGACGCAGAAGTTGTAGGCGCTATGAAAGCCTTGGAGGCTGCACTAGCGGTGGGAGAAGGCTTTCCGGTCAGCATTCTTCTGGACAATCAAGCGGCCGTCAGAGCGCTCGAACAAGGAAGATCCAATTCCTCGCAGACAGTGGTGGACAAGTTCTCATCGCTGAGACATAATAGGCGTGTAGAAATACACTGGATACCTGGTCATGTGGGGATCCAAGGCAACGAAGAAGCCGATAAGCTGGCCAAATCAGCCCTGGGAGATCTCAATGACCAATCACTAACCTCAGCTTCGCCCAACGGAGACGAGCAAATTCTGACCTTTGCGGCTCTAGGGAGACTAGTGAAAATGCGGAGCCAAAAGCTTGTGGAAGAGTGGTGGCAGAAGTATCGGCCTAAACGATACAAAGATCTCGACCTCTACATGCGCTGCAAGCGACCGCCGGAACTGGCTCTGCCTCGATGGGCGTATCACCGTCTTATTGCGGCAAGAACAGGCCACGGGGACTACGCCGACTACCACCGGCGTTTCAACCCCGAACATGAAGATCTGATGTGCATTTGTGGCCGAGAGAAAAGGCCCTGGCATTTTTCAGAGTGCCGACCTGCTCTGCAACGTTGGAGAAGCTGTGAGAAAATGACTCCACCTGGGGTCAGGGAAATGATAGGGGAGAAGGGATGGCAGAAGTTTTTCCAATTCCTAACCATAAGCAGATGCTACAGTCTGCCGAAGAACTGACAGGGTGGGAGTGACCATGCTGAGATAGTTTCTGGCTCGAGAGGAGAGGTGTTTGGAAGATAGGGATACGGTGCAGGGCACCGTAACTCAGACATTTGCTGTGATTTTATTTTTCTTTTGTCGCTTCTGGCTTTAATGCCGGTCATGTAGGTAGCAATGAGCTCGTAGGGCCCATCTACCCGTGTCACGTCTAAATAGATGTTGGGTTCGTCCTGTCACGTTAAAGATTTCAAATTCAAATTCAAATATATCCGACAGTAAGCGCGATTAGTGCACTCGGGAGATATGTGTGGATCCTGTAAAGATCTACATTGTCACGGGTTGGTCAGATTTTGGATGTACGGCACATAGACAAAATGCTAGTGTCTTATGGTCTCACACGACCAGATCGCTCAGTCACAAGAGCAGACCTCACTGCAGCTGAGGGGTAACAGAGTATTGATGTATATAGGCGCATAGATATCCTACATTTAGGAGATATAGAATTCACGTATTAGTCTCAAGCTCTACACAAGATCCATTGTAGTTAGGAGCCACGAGACACCATGTGATAACATTTCATCCTTACTCCTACCCTGATTCATGCCACAGGAAAAACTGATGATCATGAAAGGATGTCAGAAAAGTCTCGGTCGAGAGTGACTGCCGTGAAGGAGCCTAGCCCAGCATCCAAAAGTCGTTACGGACGTGGGGTTGTCGAGTAACTCTTGTGCTTCAGATGCCCTCCTGGCTAATAAATTCAGAAGGTTAAATCAGAACGGACTATAATTTTGACGAGTCGAAATCTGCTTTTCTTGAGGGCGGAAGGGTCTTTTACTTTGCTTTCGTGGGCTTTTTGTTCGCCCGTCGGTGGGTAGCACATGTTGTAATATAATAAGGACTTCTCTGACTACCTTTGTAGCGTTTGGTACCGCATTATCTTTCCTCGTTCCCAGTATTATTATCGTCGTCTTGGTCGTCATGTGTGTTATCGGGAGCGTATCTTTGACGGAGGGGGAGACAACTCAGCTCAAAGTTGAAAAGTTGTTACTCAATCTCGGCTCTGCAGACTCTACGGTGAGGTTCGTAGGGGACACCACTGACAGGTGTTGAGAATAGTCTTCCGATAATTGCAGAGAAAGTAGGTAATCTATAATGAATAACTGAATCAAAGTGGCATTGGTTCGCAATCCCAGTACAGGATCTGTCCCATTTTTCCAACGGGCTCTAGCCACATTTTATCCACCCAGCGAAATTTCTAATATCATCTATCTAATTTTTATTACATCTAGATTTCATGACAAGTCAGATCTAATTGTAAAGCTGTTTCATGCGCGTCCATATGCTTAAGAATATGAGGTTGCGAAATGGATTAACATTATCCTAAACGATGCAAATGTCTAAATAGCTTCCGTGTCCGTGATAAACCATTTTCTTAACCTGTATATTAGAGGTTATCGCCTGGTATACGGGATAAATTAGTTGTAAAAAATGGCTTAGTCTGTCTTAAACAAAGACGTAAAGTTTCACTACTTTATATGAAGTCCCCAGGTGTTTTCATTGGTTGAAAATAACATACTAATGAACTATCGAATTATTACTCCAGGCTCTGTAAACTATACGGCTTCCATATGTCTCTCCTCTCTTCAGGACTACTTGACTTTTCCACTCTTGCCGGTTGACTGCATCTACATATCGTCCAGGCTCCACACAAAACCCCGACCTTGGTCCCCTGGCAGGAGTATCTTCCACGGCAGGAACATCAATATATTTCCCTGTGTAAAATTGAAAGGCAGGCTCAGTACTAAGCACCTCCAGACGAATGCCGGTAGCTTGGTGGTGCGCACTGACGAGGCGACGCAATGGAGATGATCGTGTATCTAGTGGAATTTGAGAAGACGCTGAAGGTTCAACTATAAAGCAGTTATCTATATTCATAGAAGTGAGTGTGAATGGCTCGTTTGCTACTACGCCAGGAAATGACAACGGGTCTAGGGAAATGGGTATCCCGGTCTGGTTTACCGGGAGAAACTTTTCCGTACAAAGGCTAACAATTGTACCGTCGATATTTGCTTCGCCACTGAGGTTGAAGTAGCTATGGTACAAGCGGTCAGCTTTATCTGTTATTCATAGGATTATCCAAGTTTGTGAAATGGCGTGGAAGAACCTACGAATGGTTTGTCATGTTCACAACCGTCGCCGCGACTCCATCAGAATCATGATCAATTCCTTCATCTCTCATCCTCACCTCAAATTCAATACCTAACACACTGATCTCTTTCCCGTCCTCGAGCTGAATGCCCGTGGTGTAAATAGTTTGAGCTTCTACAGCTCCGGGATACCCCTGATCACCGTCATCACTTGTGAGTTTGAACATGACGCTTTCTCCACGTTCGAGCTCCGTAATTCCGGGTATCCCTCTCTGTTCTATCGGTATTGGACCATCCCAAATCTTCTTACCCCAGCCAAGGGCCCCACCATGTAACGAGTGCTCTTCATCAGTTCGGGACAGGTTATACGACTTGTCGTTGAGAGAGTTGATGCGGGCGTTAGAAACACGGTTGGCGACTCGTCCAATTGTCTCCCCAAAGTAAGAGCTGTTGTAGGCTTCATAGAGTGCCTGACTTGGAAAGCCTTGGACTATGTTTCGGTTGTCGACCATAAACGTTTGGACTATAGCACCGAGCGGCAGAAACTCGGCAATGGGACTGATCGGCATGGCAAGACAATGACCTTTAAGTGGTAAAGCCGATTTTCTGAAAAAATTGCTTGAGTACTTTATCAAAATTTCCAATTAAATTGGTTTAAATCAAAGCCATATGCAAGGTCTCAAATCACATGATCTCACCCTGTATTTTGTTTTATTTTAACAGCTCAGACTTTGGTGCGTTAGTCACGAGCTGTTAACAGGCACGACGTTAAATTCAATCAAATCAAATCAAATCAGACTTTGGTGCCATCACATCATCGAGACAATCTTCCAGCTGAGCTCAGCCATTTTTGCATATCTTCTAGATCAATTTCCCGACCTTTGATCGCTACAGGACGATAAGATGCCCCACAGGAGGCGTAAAAACCCTGCGATACTCGTATCCCCCGCTCAAACTGCCCCGCACGCTGCAAAACGTGCGAGGCCTCGTCGACATCTTACAACCATCTATCACAGAATGTGGTCGTGATCTAATCGATCGATCGAAATATACGAAGTTTATTCTGATTTACTACAGTAATAATAACGTATGAATAACTACAATGCGGAATAAGAGCATCTTGAAAGGAAAGATAGGGATCAGGACAAGTTTATAAGATGATGCAGAAGAGGGATACGTATTCAACGGGCGTAACATTTCGAATTTTGGCAAGGAGTTTTACGAATTTAACTTTGTGCGCGCAAAAACTTCGTTTGCGAGAGTGCAGCTGACACTATAAAAACAAGCAGACGATGGAAGGTGTACTGGTCCGCCTCCTGGTGGTGTTCTCCGGTATAGTTTGAGTAGCCTAGGCACCTACTCCACTTGGGAAGGAGACATCTCAGATCACATATCGCGCGGAGAAAAGTTGAAAGATGATGGAGGCATGTCTGGATAACTCAGGGTTTTTGAGACGTTCCCCTGGGTGGGTATTCACGGATGAGGGTTGACTTGGGGTGAAGAAAAAGCCACCATAACTTCGCAGTGGTACTTGCAAATGAAATCCGAGGCATGAGTGCTCTTCCTTTACGTTAAATCATCTGTTCTGTACTTTTCTTTGATATTGTGTCATAGCTAGATAGCTGCATACGCAATTCAAAGCTGATGCAAAAAAAAAAAAAGAAAGTAAAGATAAATTTACAGGGGTATGACTAAGTGGACCCTAAGGCCAGCATCATAAATGGGTCGCCCAAAGTGAACGGCAGGAGTTTGTGCACTAGATCCTGTAACACCATCCAGGAGGAAGTCATCTTAGCAGCCGAGGCTGAGAAACAATTACCTCCACCCGAACCCATCGACATGGACTCAGAAGATGAGTTTATGGACCTAGGGCTTGAAAACGAACTTCTTCCCAACCCTGTCCCCGAAAATTTATCACCTACTCTCACTCCAGTCCCTACACTGACAACAGCCATACAAAGGCCCTCCCCGCAAAAGATTATGAAAAGAAATTCTAGTCAGGGTCTCTCTAGCTTGGTTCACGCGTCGACTAATGACATCGCAAACGAGCAAGAACTCTGACCCAAAGCCCTTGATTCACACACACAATTTTTTTTTTCACGCCCCAAGTTACGAAATCAAATACCATCTACGACCTGTTACCGTCATAAATATTTTCACCTACTCATGCCGCCCCAGTCCTCTGCAGAGGCTGGCTCTTGGCCCCCTCTCCCACCCGTAAATTCGACGCGTCCTAGCGTCGAAATGGTCCTCACAGGGCCACCCAACCATCCCCATACTACACAAACAAACGCAGAGTCCATCTGCGTGGCGAGCTGCCAATACTCGCCCCGAACCCCACCGAGTCATTAGGTGTCACAATGACTAACTTCCTCGCAGATGAAGCGAGGGCTTTTAATTTACGCTTCGCAGAGGCTGAGCGTATTGTCAGCGGGTACACTAACCTTCTGGCGAGTACAACCGATAAACAGCTCCGACGAGCTGTCGAAAAGAATAGAGAGGCCTTACAGGCCATAATTACAGACATCCTGCGCGGTAACCCCCAGCCCCAATTCAGTGGGCCATCAGAGGCTGCTAGTAGCAGCAAGACTACAACCCTTCCGGCACCAGCTACCAAGTCAGGCTGAAAGAATAATGCGAGCACTCCACGACTAGTGCAAATCCTCGCCAGAGAAAGCAGCAACCAGGCGAAAGGCAAAGAGCCGGCCTCCGCAAAGCCTACTAGGCAAGTCGAAGGCAACGAGCCGAATAACACCAACACCACTGAGAGATCTTGGACTCAGGTGGTGAGGAAAAAGCCAAAGTCTGTACGACCAGTGGTATCAACATCGACAACAGTCATTGGGTCCCAGTCAAAAGCAACTGGGCCTACACAAGCGCCTAAGCCAAGTACCCCCGCTTCCAAGCCGGCCCGCCCAGACGAATGTGTGTTCCTGCGGGTCAAGCCCGACCACCCGTGGAGACGCATGTCTCCTCACTACATAAAAATAAGCCTCGCAAGCAAGCTTCGCTTGGTTAACTCTGCAATCAAGCAGGTCACTGTCGTCAACCCAGGGTTTGCGATAAAAGCTGAAGGAGATGCAGCAAGAAACCCGCTCCTCTCGGGTGCCGTGCTATTGGAGAGCACGGAAGTGAATCTGGAAGCTGCTTCCAACTGGATCTCGGTGCTGGCTCCAAATGTACCTGACAGGCTCTACACTCTAGAGGGACCAACGCCAGTCACACCGGAGATGGTGATGGAAGAAGCGACTTTAAAGACGGGCATTAGACCGACCTCGGCTCGTGCGTTCGCGACAAGCATGGCAAGGCCATCAACCGACTGGGCTCTTCTTACGGGCCCAAGGGTGTGAATTCCCTACACAGTACTTAGGGGTTCCACATTTTATGTTGATCTTAGGAGGCGCTAAGTCCCCCTTTGTAAAATATCCATGTATCATAAATCCTTCGCGACCGCGTCATGTTTAGTACTTTTGTTATTATCATTTTAGAGAATCAGAATAAACTTCAATAACTTCGTTTGATTGATCAATCACGACTCCATTTCGTGACATATTCTGATTCTCTAATTATATTCAGTCACACCTGCGACGTCTTGCGGTATTGATAACTCTCTCCGATTATCTCTTAGTCCTACCTGCGACGTCTCGCGGTACCGGCCCTCTTCCATCACCTCCATCCTACTCAGGCCCAATATATGAGCCTTGAAGATATTGTCTCAGGTCTGAGGGACTTCCAGCTCGTAGTTACGCCGCCAGCACCACAGCCTGCCGAAACCTCGCAAGCACCCCAGACTCAAAAAACTATGACAGGATACAAATCAGAATCCACTAAACCCACTATCAACTGGCCAAAATGGTCGGGAGACCCCGTAGATTTACCTGCCTTTCAAATCAGCCTTAAAGGAGTGGCAGAGGAAGGCATTAATCACAAATCCTTTTGCTATTCTGTCTTTTCTCAATCCCTCCCCGCTGAAGCCCAGCGACGAGTAGCACCATGGATGAAGACTCAAAAAATAGCAAATGACTGGAGCAGTGAGAGGCTGATATCCCACCAGGAAGATTAGTTCACCGACAAAGATGCGGCGACAAGAGCCCAAACGAAAATTAATGCCCTTTATCAAGGACCTCGAAAAACTTTCGCTAAGTTAAGATCTGTTTTCGAGCAGCTTTGTTCTGAAGCCGACCACCTTGCGCCAATCGGTGCATCAAAGGTTAATGCTATGAAATGTGCCTTTGCATCTCACCTTCGAAAAGGCATAGCCTACCGCCAGGGAGTCTCCGAGACAAATTATGAGAGCTTTGTCAGGGAAGTCCAAAGCATCGCTAAAGAGTTGGAGTCCATACCCAGCTTTCGAGCTATCTGTGGGTCTGACAAAGAGAATTTTTCCTTTGATAGCACACCGCAAGCTACTCAATCGACTGTAGATATCGATCAGTCAACCTACCAAACTAATCAATCATATTCAAGCAGAGCATACCAGCCTGCAGTTCGATATGACCAAGATGGAGACGTTCAGATGGCTGATATCACCTCGCTCCAAGGCCAGATTCAGGCTCAAACAAATGCGATATTAGCAGTGCTGAAAGGCACAAATGACAAACCGTCAAGCAGCAATGTGCGAAAAAACGATCAACGCCCATTCCTATCAGAAATATCCCAGGCCGAAAGAAATCGGCGCATTGATAGTAATCAATGCGAAAGGTGCGGTAAGTCACCCTCTCATCCATGGGGTGACTGTAAGTACCGGAATTTTCGCGAAAATCCCACACCGAGAGGTTACAGCTCCTCTCGCCGGGCGGGAGTAAATTGGATAGCAAAGGAAGCCCCTGCAAATGAGTTTGCTTCGGACTCAGAAAACTGATAGCCTCTGAACAAAGTCGTGTCCAGAGGCCAGTGGTGTATGATTCTTTTGGTGTGAATCTGAAGAAGGAGCCATCAGCTAAGGAAATTCTTGTGGCAAAAATAGGATGGATAGTAAGCCCTTTTTAGTAGAATTGTTTACAAATGATTATTTCTTTCTGCCAGACCTATTCGACTCAGGTTGTCTTCATTACGCTGCCTTCAGTGAAAACATTGTCAAGAAACATAAACTTCCACGCATTCCGGTAGAACATAGAAACCTTCAGCTTGCAAAGAATGATCAGAACTCCCATAAAATTAGTCAAATAACTTATGCTACGCTTGATATTAATGGCCGACGAGAACGCTTGTGGGGTTACATTATTGAAGGCTTACATTATGATTTAATCCTTGGTAAAGGATGGACCGAAAGAAACAATGTAATATATGATGCCAAAGACCACGCACTCTATTTTCAGGAAGGAAATAAGCAATCGAGAATACTAGAAAAAGGCTGGATGGAGAGCGAGCGCACCAAAAATAAGACCAAATATTTTCGGGAAGGAAAGCTTGTTTCTGCTCTTATATTCTCTGTTTTCACAAAGAAGGCACAAAAGAGTCAGAAGGGCCTTATATTAGCGTCTGTTTCAATTTCAGATATCAACAAAGCATTACAGAAGTTGAATAAAGAACGAGGGAAACCTACCATGGAATCAATCGGTAAAAAACTTCCCAGACAGCTTACTGGATTTGAAACCATGTTTTTGGAGGATGAATCTAGTGAGCTGCCTCCCCACCAAATCGGTCATGACATGGAAATAAACTTGGAAAAAGATAAAAATGAGAATGAGAAAAAGCCGCCTTACTGGCCTCTTTACGAAATTTCAAGAGAAAAACTGCTAGTCCTCCGGAAAACTCTCGCTGACCTCCTCAATAAAGGTTGGATACAAGCAAGCTCTTCACCAGCCAGCTCACCCGTGCTCTTCGCAAGAAAACCAGGAGGTGGTTTACGTTTTTGTGTGGACTATCGTGGCCTGAACGCGATAACGAAAAAAGATCGCTACCCGCTACCACTAATTCGAGAGACATTACGGCAATTAACTAAAGCCCGTTGGTTTACTAAAGTAGACGTTTGTACTGCCTTCCACCGTCTACGTATCAAAGAAGGGGACGAATGGAAAACTGCTTTCCGCTCGCGGCAGGGCCTATTTGAATGGCTAGTCTGCCCATTTGGATTATGTGGAGCGCCAGCAACATTCCAGCGTTTCATTAATAGCACCCTACGAGAATATCTAGACCTTTTTTGCTCTGCGTATGTCGACAATGTCATAATCTATTCGGACGGAGACTTAGAAGATTATTACGAGAAAGTATCTAAAGTATTGAATGCGCAAAATAAATCGGGCTTACGGCTAGGCCTAGAAAAATGTGCTTTCAGCGTGACAAAAATAAAATACTTAGGCTTCATCATTGAGGCTGGGGTTGGTGTTAAGGTAGACCCCGACAAAGTGCTGGCAATTTCTGAATGGGAGGAACCAAAATACGTCTCAGAGGTGCGCTCATTTCTTGGATTCTCCAATTTTTTCCGAGAATTCATTCCTAGTTTTTCCTCTATATGCGAACCATTGAATTACCTTTCTAAACGGGGCGTAATTTGGCAATGGAACAAGCCACAAAAGGATGCGTTTGAGCGGCTCAAAGAACTACTAATAAGCGCACCAGTTCTCACAATGTTTGACCCAGAAGCCGAAACCATATTGGAAGCGGACTCCTCAATTTATGCTGTCAGAGGAGTCTTGTCACAAGTGGATGAGAAAAGCCGCCTTCGACCCGTAGGCTTCTTCTCTAGAAAGTTGTTGCCCGCAGAGGCTAACTATGAAATCTACGACAAAGAAATGTTATCTATCATTGCCACCATGAGGCACTTTAGAGGGGAGCTCAGAAGTGTTAGTAAGCCTTTTGTTGTTCTCTCTGGTCATCACGACCTACAGTATTTTATGACAACACATCAACTTTCAGAAAGCCAAGTTCGATGGGCAGAAGAGCTTGCGGGCTTTGACTTCAAAATAAAATTCAGATCCGGTTCTAATTCAGCAAAGCCCGATATTCTTTCTAGAAAGGCCGAATTTAAACCTAAAGATTTAAGCTATAAAGTTTTTCAAAATAGGGAATTCCAACTTTTAAAAAACAGTTGGTTATTGCCGAAAAATGAAAAAGAGGAGCTATTATCCTCTCTAGGCCTCTCAGCAGTAGTCACTAGGCAACAAGCCAGACCACCAGAAGCACCAAAATTTGAAGCCCTATCCAAACCTATCGACCAATTGCCTAGTCTCTCCATCTCCCCCACTGGTCCACCAAAAGGTGGCCAATTATTTGAAGAACTTGAAATACAAAAACTCTGGAACAAATGAATAGAAAAGGATCCTTCTTTTCTTGATGTTTATAAAAGCCTCGAAAGAGGCGATCGTGCACTACCGCACTCTATTGGAACCTCAGTGCAAATGACGGACTGTTCCTTTGACGAGAGACATGCTTTAGCTTATCAAGGAGCATTGTGGATCCCAAATTGGGAACCTCTTCGCACTACCTTAATCCAGAAAGTACATGATTCCCATATGACAGGTCATCCAGGACGGGAAATAACATTTTCCATACTTTCACGAAGTTTTTTTTGGCCTCAGCAATATAAAGATGTTCGAAGGTTTGTGAGAAATTGCCACTTCTGCAGAAGATCTAAAGTTTGGCGACAGTCATCCAGGGGCTTGCTACGGCCACTGCTAGTACTAGAACGATTCCACAGCGAATTTGCCATAGACTTCATGACCAATTTACCGTCAACTAATAAAAAAGAAAGATTCCTGATGGTCATATACAATCGGCTTCTCGGTAGTGCTACATTGGAGGCTATGGAAACAATGTAAGCGGAGGCTTGTGCAGAAAAATTTGTTCTAAGCCACTGGCGTTACCATGGTTTTCCAAACTCTCTAACATCAGATAGAGGCTCTAACTGGGTTGGTCACTTCTGGAAAAAGCTTTGTCAGTGTGTAGGTATCCAACAACAATTGTCAACAGCATTTCATCCTCAAACAGATGGAGGTACCGAGAGAATGAATCAAGAAGTGCTAACATACTTGAGAGCTTACATCTCTTATGGCCAAAATTACTGGGCGACACTACTCCCGTCCGCAATGGTTGCTATAAATAATAGGACCAGCTCACAAACTGGCTTCAGTCCATTTTTTTGACTCACAGTTATCATCTCGAGCCTATAAAACGACGCTACTCACCATCCAGCTCAGGTATAAACCCAAAAGCAAGAGCTAATGCCTTCATAAATCGTCTACACAAAGGTCAAGAACTTGCAAAAGCTGCAATGCCAACAGCACAGCCAATCATGGAGCACAATGCTAACAAGGGACGAAGACCGGCTGAAAAGCTAAAAGTGGGAGAAAAAGTATGGTTGAATTTGAGAAATGTCACCACCACGCAGCTCAAGAAAAAATTGTCTTGGATAAATGCCAAATTTAAAATAACGCGGGAGATAGGCCCTGATGTCTACGAACTAGATTTGCCAAGTAATATTCACCCCAGATTCTTTGTGGACTTACTCCGTCGAGACTCTGATGATCCACTACCCTCCCAAGTTACTGATGATAGTCAACCTCCACCTCTTCTTGACGGAAAGCACCCGTTATATGCTGTAGAAAAAGTTCTCAGAGCTGAATCATTTCGAGGAAAAAGATTTGTCTGTGTCAAATATAAAGATTACAAGGAAACCTCCTGGGAATCTCGAGAAAATCTTGTCCTCACTGACGCTTTTAAAAGCTTCATCGAGCAATACAGAGACGGAGACAACGTCGGAGATCCCAACACAGGCAGTTACATTGGTTCTAGAGGTAAAAAGAAGCCATCTCTACAAAACAAAAAAATAACAATATAATTTTAATTGTATGCACACCTTCACCGCAGAGGAGGGAGGTGATGTTATGGGCCCAAGGGTGTGAATTCCCTACACAGTACTTAGGGGTTCCACATTTCATGTTGATCTTAGGAGACGCTAAGTCCCCCTTTGTAAAATATCCATGTATCATAAATCCTTTGCAACCGCATCATGTTTAGTACTTTTGTTATTATCATTTTAGAGAATCAGAATAGACTTCGATAACTTTGTTTGATTGATCAATCACGACTCCATTTCGTGACAGTTCTGCATTTTGAAACCAGTAAGCCAAAACTGGGTGAGCGAATTTTCGAAGAGAGTGGTTGCCTACACGAGCTCCAGCGCAAGGCCAAAATTGCGCAATGCAACCGATGCTAGAGACATCACCCAACAAAGATTTGCTCACGAGCGGAGCGATGCTCACGATGTGGATCGATCGAGCATAAAGCATCTGTCTGAAAGCAGACCATCCCAAGGTGTATGAACTGCCATGGGCCACATGCAGCCATCGAAACTCACTGTATGGCTAGACCAACCCAGGTTGGCGGCAAAACTGTGCAGCGAACTAAAGACCAGCTATCGGTTATACGTGAGCAAGGTCAAAAGGGACGGAACGCTTCAATCCGAGAGATGGAAGCAAAGCAGAAAGCCACCGAGGCAACTGCCGACAACGAAACTACAAACAAAACTCAATGCTCGTAAGGGACCACAACCTTACCGAGCTCCACACCAAGGCAACTACGATCTCGTTCCTCTGTGCTAATTTGGGCAGAGGAGACCCCGCTACGGACATCATCCTGCAATCCGCTTGGGATTCAGCAACCAATGTCCTACTTATCCAGGAACCCTGGACCCAACAAAAAGACGGCTTCTGGCTCACCAAGTCGCATCACGGATTTGATAGGCATCTGCCTCCCTGTATTGCTGCCAGCTCTTCAAGGCAACGCTCCCTCATCTACACGCGAAAAGGGATCAATTGCCAACAGCAAGTAATCTGTGAGAAATCACCAGATCTCATCGCAGTAACGGTAGAAGTAGTCACATTTGTCTCCGTCTACCGCGCTACTGGAGCAGACCTTTTGCCGCTATTATCATGGGCACCATCTGGACCTACAGTAATTGGCGGAGATTTCAATGCCGTACACACGTACTGGCAGCCAATGGCTGCGAGGCAACACGGTGATGGCCAGCTGCTCACTGAATGGATGTCCGAGCACGGTATGGACTTATCTTCTACACCGGGCGTCCCGACACACGACTTTGGAAACACGCTCGACCTAGTCTAGTCTAACGCTGGTGCCCTTGCAGATATTTCGATAGAGCTTGACTCTGTTGTAATTCTAACAGTCCTGCATCTGTTACACTAGTCATGTACTATCTCGTTTTCGTTTCCGTTATTCGTATCCTTTAATACTGCGCCACATCTATTTTCTTTAATATTAATTAGTCTTGGCGCTCAACACAAGATATGTTGGAAATTATGGTATATGCATGATTCTGTCTTACACTCAGCTAGCTTGGGGGTCTACTGGTGGTCAAGACATACCATCACCATGATAATGTCGCCATACTGGGACATGGGCGCGCATATCCTGGCTTATTTCTAAATTCGTCTCAGTAGGACTAATTCATATATATATATGTAGTGTTCTTCTCCTTCAGAAATCCTCAGTTCATTACATTTACTGAATATCTCTGAAGGTCTATTCATACCCTCTTCGTGTCACCATACCAAGCTTCACCCTTAAGCTCTATTCAACTGCTTCGTTGTTCGGCATATATCCTTCACCTCCCTATACCATTCCAGCATTCCTCTACGATCCATAACCTCATAATAGACTCGACATCGGATCACAGAACTCTTGCAGGAGATGTTCCCCGCCCAAACTCGAAAGCTAGGGCTATCATTCGAACTGGCCAACCGTTCCGAGTGATAGACGACACGCTCGAAGACTTTGACAAGGTACTTGGTAGATGGGCTCATAGAATAGGGCTAGAGCCAATGGATTCGACAAGCGCGGTAGACAACCTTGCTGATAAGCTGGCTCAAACCATTAGCGATGCAATCAGGGCTACTGGAATACGCGGGAGTACTAAGAAGGGTAGGACAGCAACTTGGTGGACGTTGGAGAGCCCACAGGCCAAACGCGAATACAGGATATCCAGGGACGAAGAGAGCAGAAAGGATTTCCGTCGCATAGTCAGAAGTGCGAAACGCCAGTGCTGGCGGCGGAAGTTCTCCGAAGCCACAACTGACGTCGACATGTATCGGATGGCACGCTGGGCAAAGCCGCGACTTACATCCGCTGCTCCACCACACCAAACTCCGGATGGTTTTGTCTCGGATCCAGGAAAGCGTGCACTTCTGTTGCGTGACCTCCTCCTCGGCCGGTTCACTAGCCAAAACGACGTCGAAGCTGAGAACCTCGGGCCAGGACTCGGAAACCTTCCATGGGTCTCAAGCGTCGCGGACTAATAAGCCAGGTGGGTCACAACGGCCTGCCAAAATAAAGCTCCCGGAGCAGACGCGATTTCTGTGCGGCTTCTTAGGATAGCCTGGCCGTCAATTGGTCACGCAGTGAGATTACTCTTTGAGGGCTCACTTCGACTGAACCACTTCCCGAAGGCATTCAAGCTAGCGGAAGTTGTTCTTCTCCCCAAACCTGGCCGTAATCTCAGTACAGCCAAAGGATGGAGACCAATTGCACTACTATCCTCTCTCGGCAAAAGTCTTGAGGGACTTGTCGCAAGACGAATGGCTTACACCGCCATTTCGTACAAGGCCGTGCCGCAGCAGCTTTTTGGAGCACTCTCCGGCAGATCCGCTAACGACCTTGTCTCATGCGTTATCCACAATGTGGAGCATGCAATGAAGAGACAGAGGAAAGCAGTTCTTGTCACTCTGGACGTACAGGGTGCATTTGACGCTGTACTCCACGGACGACTGCTGCAAAGGATGAATAAAGTTGGGTGGCCGAAACCAGCCATCATTTGGATAAAGTCTTTCCTGAAAGAACGATCTGCCCGTGTCAGACACGAGGATGGAGTAACAGACCCAATTCACCTAGAGTGTGGGCTGCCACAAGGATCGCCTTTATCCCCAATTCTCTTCCTCCTTTACATGGCCAAAGTCGTGAGGGGCAGCAGTTGGAGATTTGGCTATGCAGATGATGTTAATATCCTCGGCATAGGTTCGACTCCAAACGAAGCCACAGCAGCTGTCTAGAGAGAAGTCGATGCAGTCCTAGGGTGGGCTGCTGAAAATGCCGTCTCTTTCGACCTAGAAAAGGCCGAAGCAGTCTACTTCCTCGGCCCTAGATCCAGGGGATACGACCTTTCAACAATAAGGGTAGGACCCCGCGATGTTCAGGTATCCGACAACATCCGATGGCTCGGAGTTTACTTGGACAGTGGCCTGACTTTCAAAAGTCACGTCGCAAAGTGGACCAGTAAAGCAATGCGACAAGTGCAACACTTCCGGCGACTCACTCAGTGTACTCAGGGACCAAGACCCGACTTACTAACCACAGTCATCCGCACAGTAGTCCTGCCAATCGCGATGCACGCAGCGGAATCCTGGTACCCGGGGCCAACCAGGGGAACATATTGGGGAGTGGCGCGAAATTCATGCAAAAGACAGTGCAAAGTTATTGACCAAACTTCTGCCTCAGGAATCCGCGTGGCTCTACCAACCTGGCGCACCATGTCCATCGCAGCTCTGAGAAGAGAGACTGGCATTCCACCTGCACACATTCTGCTCGAGGAATGCAGGCTCAAGATTGCCGCGAGAATCCGAAGACTGGATGATTATCATCCGCTTCGACTTCGGGCCACGGAAAGCACAGACAGCGCTCGCCACCGACTACGACTAAATACATGCAACAAAAGCAGACTTGGTCTGGATAGAGTTCATGATTCGAGGGTCCAGAGAATGTATCGACTTCTACTAGAGGCTGAACTACCTCCACCGCTCCGACCTCCGGTCCCCCCTCAGCCAATTCCCTGCTGGACAAGCAAGAAAGAGACTGCCAAGTTCATAAGAGAGTGGCTACCTACACTCCCACCCAACTGTCTCTGCATTTACAGTGATGGTTCTGGGGCTTCAACCGACAGAGTGTCATGGGCCTTTGTGACCTTTATCAGTGGCATAGGCACGACAATCGTGCAAAGCGGCTCGGGCAAAATTACCAATTCGGAGGTCTACAATGCAGAGGTTCATGAAGCTTTGGCTGCTCTAGAAGCAATCACTGCCAGCAATCGAGATCGAGGACGCAGCGCCATCTACATCCTGCTCGACAATTCTGCGGCTGTTCAGGCTTTACTGACGGTAACAACGGGCTCATCATCCTGGTGTTACGGCCTTGTATTCCTGACCCTCGAGGCCTCTAATACTATTGTTCCTTCCAGGTATTGTGTTGTGATCCTACATACGCACGGACCAGTTGTAAATTATGTATATATGTATATCTCTAGATATCTCTTGTTATTTTCTTCCCTTAGTTTAGAATCTTATGAATTATATTCCAGATCTGAGTCCTTACCTGATTCGACTTGTTCATCTGCTAACCTGTGCTCCCTTCTGGTCGTCACACCTGGCATATCCAAAAGTTCGTGAAACTGGCCGCAGGGTCAGCCGCACCTGTAAAAATAGGATGGATCCTAGGCCACAAAGGGCTAGCAGGAAATGAAATCGCCGATGAACTCGCTCGAAGAAAGCTCAACTCGCCGGACAACTCTAGGACAACACATGGTGTGATGACCCTCGCATCATCTGGACGGAAAGCCCGTGAACTGACCAGGCAAATGTTGACAGACTAGTGGCACTCGAATCGCCCCAAACATTACACCGACCTTGAACTCGAGATGCAGCGCAAGAAACCGCCAGAACTAGCGCTACCTAGAGCGGTCTACGACCGCTTAATCGCTGCTCGAACTGGACATGGGAGCTTTGCGGCATATCATCGCCGCTTCAACCACACTGACGCCAAACTCTACTGCATTTGCGGGAGGGAAAAATCAATTGGTCACCTTGTCCAGTGTCGAAAAGCACTGGCACCATGGTAATATGGCGGCTGAAAAGCGGAAAGAGAAGGGCGCCAGTTCTGGAAATGAAGCTCGGATCAAGGGGATGGCAGCTGTTCAAGGACTACGTCCAGGAGAGTGGAATATACGCGGAGGCTAGTCGGGGGATGGCAGGGATACCTGTGACTCGGAGGTGATAAATCAAAGGCCTAGGTGGTTTGACATGGACAGAGAGATTGGAATCGAGGCTCAGGTGCATGGTGGCTGAGGCGGAACGATGGAAGGGAGATTTTTCAAGTTTTTCTTTTTGAATGCAGGATTTTGCGTGAAAGTTTTCGTTTTGTTTTCAATTCTGGGCTGCTGAATTTGTCATGGTTCAACACATAGATGCATTTTGGCATGGTTCTGGTCATTTAGGTGGGACGAGGCATTTGTACTGTACGGTAGTTAACCTGATCCGGCCCGACCCCTCTCGTGCTCAAGCTCCAGTAGAAGTGGGACGGTAGTTACTTCACCTAGCATGTTAATGAACAAAAAAACGCACATTTTTGAGAAATTCGAAAATTCATTTTTTCCCTCTTTCCTCCCTTCTCGACCTCGTTGCATCCATCTCTGAATTGTGATCGAGCTCAGGCATTTTTACCATGCCTCCAGTTTGCAAAAAGCGTCCCAACGCCAAGTTGGACAACACGAGAGTCCACCCGAGGGCTCTCTAACAGTTACCTGGCCTTGTCCAGTCTCCAAAATGCGCGGAGATGAGCAAGGTCTCAATCAAAGGGAAGGAAAAAGCCCTCCCCGCAGTCGCTGAACCCGATACTGACATGATCGGGTCAGTCAAAATTGTTGAGGAAATTCCTCAACGAGCCTCCGTCTCCCACGGGATTGGAGAATTGTAAAAATCTCCTCCGACCGCATCAAAACCGTCGGAAAACGCTGCACCTATATCAGCACCAAAATCAATGTTGCAGCCAAAAGCTGTGTCGAAAGCAGAATGCCCTCCTGAGCTTCCACCAATTTTCGAAGCCGAACAACGACGCGCCGCCGAAACAGCGGCAAACCTGACCCTCTGCTCCGCCGCCATCTCTGGCGTCGAAGCCACCCTTCTTCCTTTGACCAACGGGTCAAACAGACAATTCGTAGACTCGATGAGAGTCTACCTACGCGCCGCCATTGCGCAATACATGGCCACGGGCCCAGCCATTACGCCACTCGTTCTCCCTCCTCGCCCGGCGAACCCAACCCCAAGGGCTCCCGATGCCAGGAGCAATACAACTCCCGCCGTCCCAGTGCTGCCTGTAAAAAGCACCTGGGCTACGGTGGCCAGAAACGGACTGCGACAGAAAGCAGTCCCAACTGTAAAGGCTGTGCCGAAACCTGCGGCAAAGGCCCCAAAGAAAAATGCTCCGAAGGCGAAAGTCGACAAACAACTATTCCTTCGCCCAGAAAAGGAGCACCCGTGGCGCCATCTTTCGCCTGCTGGCCTACGGCAACAACTATAGAGTGAGCCAGGTTGCTTCTTGAGTGACGCCTGCTCTATATACCGTGTTAGAACCGGCTTTGCGATTCTGATAGAGAATGAAAATAAAAGGGAAGAGCTCCTAGATGCCGCACCAAAGTTTTCGAACTTCGGCGCCAAGCTTGAGGAAGCCTCCAACCTTGTCGCCTTTCGGATCGAGAATGTTCCGGCGACCATAAAAACAATCGACTGTACTTATACGGTCAATGCGGATTGGATCTCATTGGAGATCTACCGAAAAACACAAAAGCTTCCATACAAGGTGCTACCGCACGGGACATGCCATCCTGGAGCGTAGCACAGAAATTGGAAAGCCCTTTTCGACTAGAACAACGCCCCTCGCCCGGGCTTCCGCATTCTTGAAGAGGCTAGTATGGCTACCATTCACAAGCCACGACCACAAATTGAACAGTGCAAA
Source organism: Blumeria graminis f. sp. triticale (assembly GCA_905067625.1). Lineage (NCBI taxonomy): Eukaryota > Fungi > Ascomycota > Leotiomycetes > Helotiales > Erysiphaceae > Blumeria > Blumeria graminis. Next base: position 5,388,098 of record LR898472.1, on the reverse strand, counting down.
CGCTGTTTGGGCTTCCACACCACCCGTGGTTGCTCCCGCGCTCCAGATTGCTGGAACTGCGGATCTAATATGCACTCGGAAGCCGAGTGCAAGGCCCTCACTAAGTGTCATAACTGTGGGGAACCTCACCGATCGGATTCTCAGGCCTGCCAAGTCAGACCCAAAGAATCCGGACCGGTGACCAAAAAGCAGCTCGCGTGGATCCGCCACATAGAACAAGGGGAGTTCTCAAAGATGGCACGAGCACAAGCAGCAGCAAAAAAGGTCGAAGAGGCGATTATCGCCGCAGCGAAGCACGTCTCAATGGCCGAGGCTACAGGTTTCGGAGCTCTGAAAGCTGAAGAAAAAGTTTGAGGTCACAGCAACCTCGACGATGTCCCCTTTCGAGACATCTACTAACAAATAGCAGGATACTGTCTGAATCAAAGGTGCCTGCTAACCCATCTTTTGCTCTCAGCGGAGAATGGGCAAATTTGTCATTTGGAAGGTGTGACAGACGAGGGAATATGTGAGGAGCGCATTTACTGGGTCCAATATGGAGGAATCTTCTGGTATTTGGAGTTAATTTGATTTTCTTGATTTTTCGTTTCTGTTTAATTGTTGTGATCTAGGAATAGCTCAGAATTGTTTATGCATACCTGCATAAACGTTATGCTATAGCGCTCAATAAGGATGTTATTGTAGACTGCTGGACAAATAGGAATAGCCGCGCTATGATTGATGGGATTGGTATGGTGTGAACCTGCAAGGATGATAGGAGAGAAACTTAGGTGTGGTCCGAAGTACATTGAGTTGGCAGCACACAACCATCTTCTGTCTGTAAATCTTTCTATCTTTCAGCACATAATAAAGAGCGTAGCATCTTTACTAGTATCTACAATCAATTATCTACAAGCGCAGTATTTATAGACCATACTCCATTTACATACGAGTAGCAGAGTCAGTATTGAACCCCTAGGTAACCTCATCTTATAATATTAATTAGCTGCACTTTTGGTAGCAATTCACGAGGTTGGAACGAGTTAGGCTGTAGGAAAAGTTACAGGGAGCCCTGCCAGATCCGCCGGTCCTTGACCCAATGTGGATAAAGAGCTTTAACTTAGGACTAAAAGTATATAAAAATAATAAAAATTCGAGAAATTCGGAAATTCCCATTTTCCCATTTTCAATTCCTATGATCACCTCTGTGCTTGACTTCTCGAATTGTTAACCGTCGCGAGGTATTTAAAATGCCTCTGGTGAGAAAAAATCGCCCAAAGCCGACAACTTGAGCCGGCTTTGAACGGACACCATTGTGTCCAAAACCTACTGGCCTCACGCAAAAATTATCAAGCCTATATACGAGTGAGGCCTTTGTCTCAGGGAAGTCCACAAATCTTCCCGATCAAGAGATGACTGATTCTGAACCGATCAGAGCAGAAAACAATGGTCCCAAGACCAAAACCCCCGTCGAGCTGGCCCCAGTGGCAAGCGGCTCCAGGAAAGGAAAGGAAGTTGTTCGAGAAAAGACAACTGAACGTGCAGAATCATCTGCAGGAAACAATGCTGTGCCAGCCTCTATAGGCGCAGCATCGACATCAGCAATGGAATTTTCACTAGAGCTGCAATCAGTGATGGAGGCCGAAAAGCGTCGCACTGTTGTGGTTATGAGCTGTGAGGTATATAGCAATTATGTCTCTGCTGTCGGTCGGTGGAATTACACGGGCTCATGTGCAATGGTGAGTCGCGGAGATGGCGCGCTCACGCTGGGTGATGGCACGATGGATACTGAGTACGTATCACTGTGGCCAAATGGATGTCAGTAGGTATCAAATGTGAACTCTTACTGACAATGGTGATCTATGAAGGTGATGCTAGATGTGCATCCCGACGATTGATAATATCATCTAATGGATGATGTGAAGTATGATATTATTTTGGACAGATTGATTCACTAAACTCGGCAGGTGAAGAGATTGTAGAGTACATGAACAGCGTCTGTGCACCAGCCTATATTTTCCACCCTTTCCTAATCCAGCAGCCCATCCTCCGTTCCCCTGTCTCCTAACAACTCAACCGAGCCAGCACAACACGCACGACACATATAAACGCCCGACTCGCAATCTGCTCGACTGCAATCAGCAGTATCGAAGCAGTACTTTCGCCTCTTTCGATAGACGATAATAAAGAATTTGTAGATGGAATCAAAGTCTATCTTCGAGCGGCCATCGGCCAGTTCGTACAATCTGGCCCAGGGAGCACACCACCAGTTCTCCCTGCTCGCCCCGCCAACCCTCTTCCACCGAGGGCACCAGAAATAAGGGCTCTAACCCTCCAACAACCCAGGCTTCGGCCCCGAAGACAACTTGGGCTACCGTTGCTCGGGGAGGCCTAGCCCGCAGCGCTGGACAGTTGACAAAAAAGGCAGCACAGCCCGCCCCCAAAGCAAAGAGTGCCAACCCGAGGACAAAAGTCGATTCACGACTTTTTCTGCGCCTCGACTACTTCCACCCCCACCGTCTCCTCTCCCCATCTGGCATTAGTTCAGCTGTGTCTCTGGCGCTGGGAACTGCTGCTAATGATATTACGTTTGTTCAGCGGGTAAAGACCGGCTTTGCTAATACAACAAAGAACGAAGCTTCTCGAAAGGAGCTCTTGGATTCCTCCGCACTGCGGAGAGATCCAGAAATACACCTGGAACCAGCATCAAATCTGGTTGCCATGCAATTTGCCACTGTTCCGGAGACAATTCGAACACTTGCTGGCCCCATCGCTGTGACAGCAAAGATGGTTGCCGACGAAGTCACGCAAGTGACCCAGTTGGTTCCCTTTCTGGTTCGTGCTCATGGGACTAGCAAACCAGGGGCGCCCTATTAAAATTGGCAAGCGCTCTTTCCCCGAGAATCCGCTCCTCGACCCGGATTCCGCGTTTTCGACAACTCTGGAGCTACAAAGCTCTTCCAACCTCGTTTCAAAATCGAAAAATGCAAACAGTGTCTTGAATTTCACGCCACCCGTGGTTGTTCCCGCGCTCCAGCTTGCTGGAACTGCGGATCTAATATGCACTCAGAATCAGAGTGCAAGGCCCTCACCTGGTGTCGAAACTGTAGGGGACCTCACCTATTGGATTCCCGGGTCTGCTTAGCCAGGCCCAGCAAGTACGGACCGGTGACAAAAGAGCGGCTCGCGCAGATCTGCCAGATCCAGCAAGGGGAGTTCGCGAAAGTGGCTCGATTTAGGGCTGCAGCCAAAAGGGCCGAAGAGGCAACAATGGCCTCAAGGAAGGATGTCTCGATAGCCGAGGGATCGGGTTTCGGAATCCTGGAATCCGAAGAAGAAGTTTGAGGGTACAGTAACCCTCGGTGAAGTCTACAAAAAGCTTCAAAATATATAGCAGGATACCAGCTGAATTCAGGTTATCTGCAAACTAATCTTTCGCTCTCAGCAGAGATAAGGAAAAGTCACGTGGAATATGTGGCAGGAAAGGGAACAGGCGAGAAGCGCGGGATCCGGACCAAACAGTATTTCTTCCAAATTTGATTTTAGTTTTTGATTTTAGTTTTGCTATTAACTTCTACAATTTCAGTAGAAGTTCATGCGGTTGGAATAAGTTGGGCTTGTACGCAGTGATCCTTGCCAGCTCCACCGGTCCTTGACCCAATGTGGAGAAGATATTGTTAGCTTAGGACCAGAAGTATTAAAAAAAAAACAACCTCCAAAGGCTGTACCCAGGGCCAGCTCCTCGAATAAAAAGCAAAGGCCAGACCCTAGTTTTATGATACGCCTAGCGCCTGACCATCCTTTGCAATATCAAGACTCTCTTCTGGTCCGTACAAAGCTGAGAAGCCTGCTTGAAAACCCAGAATTGATCAAAGACATCAGGTCGGCTCCTACTGGAATAGCCCTTGTGGCCCCCTCATCTGATCAAATTCTTGATCTCATGCAAGCAGCCATTGCTTTACATTCCGCCACAGGAGTTGTGCCAATCGAAAGACAAGAAAAACGAGAGAATTTCCTCCTCAGCCTAGTCCCGAAATAAGGGTACAACGCTTCTGGCTCTCCTGGAGCTCTCTCTGATGCTGACATCTGGGAAGAAATTGCAGCGGCAAAAACCGACACAAAATCGATTTTATCTATTAGTTGGATACGTAGATCTGTTTGGATAAGGTTATAGTTGGCAATTCCTAACCTAATTATGTTAGATTGCAGGCTTCTGTCTTATGTAATCATGGGTCCGTAATTAAGGTTATTGTTAAGGTTTAGCTTCTGTTATCTCACTGATTACCGAGCCGGCAGCATATCAAGGAGGCATGTAGCTCAGGTGGAAGTATTGCACGGTAAACTATATCTAAAACTGCAACGTATTGTAGTAGCTTAAAGAATACTGCTATTCGGAAACTACAGCTCCAACCCACAACCATGAGATAAATCAGGCTATGCACGCTAGATATAGAATGGCTAGCGGATATGATGAATATGTGGATAAATACGTAGATATAAAAAGACATTGTAGCCTCTAAATTGTAGGACAAGTCTTCAACCAAATTATATCAGAATCAATCCTAGCCTCTTATTGAGCAATCTCATGAATCTATTTCCGTGTCTATGATAACAGACCAATAAACAAAGTCGATTAATGTTGCAATTTCATAGTAAGAGGATCAGAAAGTATAGCTCAAAGAATGTTGTTTCCATTAAAGTTCTAACTTACATGTAAAACACGAATTTATGTGCGCATATCCTAGAGTTAAAGTGGGTATGCAAACAACAATTATTACAGTGAAAAGTCTTCAGCACAGCTGACCACTAAACCATTGTGCAGGGAATAAATCAGTACTGACCCCACACCATTAATGGCATACTATTTGCCGCAAAGTAAACGTGACCATATCTCTCACTGCATTTGCATACAGTATCATATTACCCCGCACATGCAAATGCATGAGAAAACATCTCAACAGCGAAAAGAAATTAAAATGTAGAATACAGGATATATTGTGCAGCATGCAGGAAAGTTGTTCATATTTGCAAGAAATGCCAATTATTGTAAGAAATATGGCTAATTCTAACAATTAAATTCACTTGCATCCCCTGAATAGGAAGGGACTCTCAGACTAGTAGTTGCAAAGCCAGCTGCAGATAAGCTCCCTTCCAGCGTCCGCTTATTTGCTCGGTCCGCTCAAACTCGTCCGGCCGACAGTTGCCCACGCCTACATGTCTGCCCACGCTACCACGAGTTTCACAATATTAACGTCTGCACCCGTACAGCTCGTGGCAGAGAGTGCAGGCGACACTATAAATACCGCCATGGTTGGATGGTGCGGTGGTACATTGTCTTGGCCGGTCTGCCAAGTAGAGTCTGGACAGCGTGGACATTTATCCCACTTGAGACAGTAGATTGCTGGTTCGAATCCGGCAAAACATAATCACATTTCTCGCGGTGCTGGTATGCATGGATGACGAAGGCATGCTTGGATAACCAAAGGTTTTGAGACATCCCTTTGATGGGTACCTACAGAGGAGGGTCGACTGTTTGTGTAAGCAAGCATACCTCATAGTGGTATTTGCAAATGAAATCCAGAGTATGAGTGTCTCTAAGGTCAAAAGAGGCATACAACATGTATACATAGCACCGGTCATGTGTCATAGCTTTATAGCTGAATACACATTAAATGATTTTTAAAAAAAAAAGAAAAGAAAAGAAGCTTGTGGCGGAAATTGCGCGTTAGACTTCCATAATGGACCGTGCGGGACTTCCACCAAGTGTCTGAGTTGTGCAGGCCCTCATGCCGCCTCATCTCCTGGATGCCCAATGTGCGTTCGTGTGTAGGGGTTGCAGAGTGGCTTGCGGTGACTTGGAACTCTAAGCACGCCTGTAATAAGTATCACAGGATGCCTGTGGAGTTTGTTAAGTCAGATGAAAGTTGTTTGTTCATAATCCTAACAGGAAACTCCTAATGTTACAAGCAAGCTAATACATGATGACATAATAAGTTCCCACTAATCTTCTCAACGCAATATCCCGTGACCTGAACACACCAGCTCGGCCTTTTCGAGGTAACAGAGTATTTGTTTGCCCTGACAAGAGGAGAATACAGATTATGCGCCTGGAGGGACATACAGTCTCTTATGGGTATCAAAAGTATAATTTTCAAAATGAATGGGGTTAGATCCCTGTACATATTGCCTTAATTGGTATGGTCTTCATGCAGGCCCATGTCTAGTTACTTGACTAGTTATGCAAGCAAGGGGTACTTTCCAATGACATTCTGTGAAAGTCTAAATTATGGGGATGGTTTTGAACTCCATGGGAAAAGTACAATGGTCCTCATTTGAGATTTAAAATTAAAAAAATCAATTGATATTCACTAAAAATGCACATCTATTTCAAAAATAATTGCTCTGTATTGCAAAAGAATACATTGAAGCCCTCAGTATGACTTGCGACTAAAATGAAACCGTTCTACATGTTTCGTATTAGTCTGCTCCATGCTAGTGCTTTGTGTACCCTTCGTTTTCCTTTATCACTGCTACACATTTTTCGCGCATGTTAACCACACTTAACAGAGGCTTCTTCCGAGCAATGCATCTGCTGTAACCTCTTTTTTTGAGGGCATTAGAAATTAAACATTCACTGCATCCCCAGTGGCTGAAGAGCCCCATTGCTAGTTCCAAATGGCACATTTGTGGATTTTCAGTAGATTCCCGGACAAAAGCCTCGGGCTCATCAACTTGTTCCACACTTAATTTAGGTGAGCTTCCTTTGCGGGATGTGGGATTCTCAGTCTCTCGAGCACAAGCAAGTTGCACTTGCCTTATAGTGATGCTAAGTTTGTAAGTTATATGTTGTAATGTCAAGCCAAGTCTTCTTAATGCTCTTATTTCAATACATTGATCGCGAGTTAGATGCTTGCGAACTTTAGTTTCTGAAGCAGACTTTTAGAGAGACATTGTTTGCTAGAAGTGGGGATGAATTGATAGTGATGTTAAGTTTCGAGGCCTGTGTAGGTCAGGCAGCCAAAAGTGTTGTTGAAAATGTGTTTTTCTAAGCGATTGTTAGCAGAACACAATTGGACCATAATTCATGGCGAGCGGGATTAGGAGGAGAGACATACTAACCTGTTACGAGCTAGCCCAGCTGCGCCTACAGGGCTAATCCCTTAAACAACCCAGTTTGAAGTTTTACCTTTTCCAACCCAGAGGCTCTGTATAACGCCCCAACCGAAGCAATTGGTCCCAGGGAGGGCCTCCAGCATCTAATGACTACCACAGGAAATCCGAATATTCTTGCGGGAGACTTTGAAATTCACCATTTGTCCTGGGATCCGAAAGCTAGGAGTGTCAGGATCTCTTGGGACTTGGTTACTCAATTTGAACAGGTAGGCGCTAAATCTTGGGTTCTTGATGGTAAAGAAAATAAAATAACAATAAAGACTTGGTTATTGATTCTTGATTCTTGGATATCTAGGGAATAATACAAGACTGGTAGCTGGAGAGCTTTTGACATGAAGATACCTCAGCTACTTATACTTCGACACTATCTGCTACATGTTGGAAATGAAGTATAATATTATTAGTAATGATTACCTTCATTACGTAACAAGTTCCCAACGCAATCCCTATATTCACTATCTACACACTAGTTTGGTTTCCTCAGTAAGAGTTATATGGATGTGTTGTGTTATCAATGTGGTTAACCATGGTACATGCTTTAGGTCGCGTCATAGCATATGCACGTGACTGTGGAACTAAACCGTGGGGTGTTTAGTGTGTAATGCATGTGTGATGCATGTGTGGGTATACTGAACCAAACTAGAACTCGATGGATTAGAGATAATGGAATCAGCAGGAGACTGATAGACTGAGAGAGAACGAGCTGATCATTTCTCGTAGGAGAGAAATGATATCATAAGGGAATGTTCTAGCACTAGGCTGTGAACAACACAGTAAGTCTGGAGCAAGATATAAGGAGGTCTCAACCTCTGTCCATTCATTTGTAACTAAGTTTCCTTTATACGAGAATATAGAGTCAAGTCTTACATATCACGAGAACACACGCGACAGCGACTATAGAGACCTACTGTGAGCATAACTTCCCCAAGAGTATCCATCGTCCTGCTCCCATATAGCCTAGTTAATATAACAGGATGTGTACTAGCGTGGCTCCACTCCTATGACGAGAGCACATAGCGTAAGTTATTGCTTCTTGTATTTTTGAGGATTTTTCGACTGGTATTCTTAACTTCTATCTTTTTTGATGCTTGCAATTAACATTTGATCATACATAACCAAGTAATCAGTTCACACTTCTCTGCTTTGTCATAAGTGATCCTCTTTCTCCATCAACACTACAGACTACAGTAATCAAGTTCTAGCCCAATTCCTGTCGAACTCCTGAGAGTGACCTAGAATCTGATCGAAGCCCATTGAACTGGTAAGTGTACAGAATACCATCCCGAAACATCTAGAAACTAATTGCTAGAGTAGCTTAGAATTCCATTGAAGTAACTAGAACTTGTCTAGAGGGATACCAGCCGAAGCTAGGATCAGACTCTACTTCAACACCATGAATCTATCCATGATATGGCAGTAGCCATATAGTCTTAGAGCAAGAGGTTGGCAGGATACCATCTCCACATTAGTCAGTCCGTGACAAGCAGAGTGGCGGACAGCTGTTTGTTTTTTTTTTAATTATTATTTTTGGTCCAAAGCTAACGCTATCTTTTCCACATTGGATCAAGGACCGGTGGAGCTGGTAGGGATCCCTGTAATCCTTCCTACAGCCTAACTCGTTCCAACCTCGTGAATTGCTACCAAAAGTGCAGCTGATTGAACATAAACAAAAATCACGAAAATCAAGACAACTCCGAAAAAAAGAAAAACAGAAGATTCCTCCACATTGAACCCAAGGAATGTGCTCCTCACACATCCCTCGTCTGTCACACCTTCCAAATGACAAATTTGCCCATTCTCCACTGAGAGCAAAAGATGGGTTAGCAGGCACCTTTGATTCAGCCGGTATCCTGCTATTGGTTAGTAGACTCCCCGAAAGAGGAACATCGTCGAGGTTGCTGTGTCCTCAAACCTCTTCTTCAGGTCCCAGCACTCCGAAACCTGTTGCCTCGGCCATCGAGACATCCTTTGCCGCGGCGACAATCGCCTCTTCGGCCTTTTTGGCTGCGGCCCTAGCTCGAGCCGCCTCTGCAAACTTCCCTTGCTCGAGGTGGCGGATCCACGCGAGCCGCTCTTTGGTCACCGGTACAGAATTTCTGGGTCTGACTTGGCAGTCCCGAGAATCCGATCTATAAGGTCCCCCACAGTTACGACACTTTGTGAGGGCCTTGCACTCGGCTTCCGAGTGCATATTTGATCCGCAGTTCCAGCAAGCTGGAGCGCGGGAGCAATCACGAGTGGCGTGGAAGCCCAAACAGCGTTTACACTGTTCAATTTGTCGACGGGGCTTGTGAATGGTAGCCTTACTAGACTCGTCGAAGAGGCGGAAGCCCGCACGAGAGGCGTCGTCTCGGAGAAAAAGGGTATGCTAGTTTCGATATGGTGCCCCAGGTCGACACTTCCCATGAGGGCGAGCCTGGATTGGAAGCACGCCGGTCGTGCTGAGAATCTTGGCGGAGACCAACTTATCATCGACCGCCCTGGGGCCGCGTACTGTAACTATACTTACAGGTACGTTCGGTATCTGTAAGGCAACAAGATTCGAAGATGCCTCGAGTTTGGCATTTTCGCTCGTCAGCTTCGAAGAGCTATCTAGCAACTCTTGTCTTATTGTATTGTTCTTTGCTAGCATAGCAAAGCCGGTTCTCCCTCGATGGAATAAGGTTATTTGATTGTCAAAGTAGTCGAATTTGTACTCCAATCTGGTTCTCACGCAACATGTGGACAGCTTTGGCCACGGGTGGTCCTTTTCAAGGCGAAGGCACAGTCGCTTATCGACTTTCGCCTTTGGGGTTTCTTTCCTTGGGGCTTTTGCCGCAGGTCGCGGAATAGCCTTTGCTATAGGAAGTGCTTTTTGTGGCAGTCAATATTTTACTACCGTGGCCCAGGTACTTTCGAGGGGCAGCGCTGGGACGGCAGGAATTTGTATGCCCCTGGCATCGGGAGCCCTTGGGGTTGGGTTCGCCGGGCGAGGAGGGAGAACGAGTGGCGTAATGGCTGGGCCCGTGGCCATGTATTGCGCAATGGCGGCGCGTAGGTAGACTCTCATCGAGTCTACGAATTGTCTGTTTGACCCGTTGGTCAAAGGAAGAAGGGTGGCTTCGACGCCAGAGATGGCGGCGGAGCAGAGGGTCAGGTTTGCCGCTGTTTCGGCGGCGCGTCGTTGTTCGGCTTCGAAAATTGGTGGAAGCTCAGGAGGGCATTCTGCTTTCGACACAGCTTTTGGCTGCAACATTGATTTTGGTGCTGATATAGGTGCAGCGTTTTCCGACGGTTTTGATGCGGTCGGAGGAGATTTTTACAATTCTCCAATCCCGTGGGAGACGGAGGCTCGTTGAGGAATTTCCTCAACAATTTTGACTGACCCGATCATGTCAGTATCGGGTTCAGCGACTGCGGGGAGGGCTTTTTCCTTCCCTTTGATTGAGACCTTGCTCATCTCCGCGCATTTTGGAGACTGGACAAGGCCAGGTAACTGTTAGAGAGCCCTCGGGTGGACTCTCGTGTTGTCCAACTTGGCGTTGGGACGCTTTTTGCAAACTGGAGGCATGGTAAAAATGCCTGAGCTCGATCACAATTCAGAGATGGATGCAACGAGGTCGAGAAGGGAGGAAAGAGGGAAAAAATGAATTTTCGAATTTCTCAAAAATGTGCGTTTTTTTGTTCATTAACATGCTAGGTGAAGTAACTACCGTCCCACTTCTACTGGAGCTTGAGCACGAGAGGGGTCGGGCCGGATCAGGTTAACTACCGTACAGTACAAATGCCTCGTCCCACCTAAATGACCAGAACCATGCCAAAATGCATCTATGTGTTGAACCATGACAAATTCAGCAGCCCAGAATTGAAAACAAAACGAAAACTTTCACGCAAAATCCTGCATTCAAAAAGAAAAACTTGAAAAATCTCCCTTCCATCGTTCCGCCTCAGCCACCATGCACCTGAGCCTCGATTCCAATCTCTCTGTCCATGTCAAACCACCTAGGCCTTTGATTTATCACCTCCGAGTCACAGGTATCCCTGCCATCCCCCGACTAGCCTCCGCGTATATTCCACTCTCCTGGACGTAGTCCTTGAACAGCTGCCATCCCCTTGATCCGAGCTTCATTTCCAGAACTGGCGCCCTTCTCTTTCCGCTTTTCAGCCGCCATATTACCATGGTGCCAGTGCTTTTCGACACTGGACAAGGTGACCAATTGATTTTTCCCTCCCGCAAATGCAGTAGAGTTTGGCGTCAGTGTGGTTGAAGCGGCGATGATATGCCGCAAAGCTCCCATGTCCAGTTCGAGCAGCGATTAAGCGGTCGTAGACCGCTCTAGGTAGCGCTAGTTCTGGCGGTTTCTTGCGCTGCATCTCGAGTTCAAGGTCGGTGTAATGTTTGGGGCGATTCGAGTGCCACTAGTCTGTCAACATTTGCCTGGTCAGTTCACGGGCTTTCCGTCCAGATGATGCGAGGGTCATCACACCATGTGTTGTCCTAGAGTTGTCCGGCGAGTTGAGCTTTCTTCGAGCGAGTTCATCGGCGATTTCATTTCCTGCTAGCCCTTTGTGGCCTAGGATCCATCCTATTTTTACAGGTGCGGCTGACCCTGCGGCCAGTTTCACGAACTTTTGGATATGCCAGGTGTGACGACCAGAAGGGAGCACAGGTTAGCAGATGAACAAGTCGAATCAGGTAAGGACTCAGATCTGGAATATAATTCATAAGATTCTAAACTAAGGGAAGAAAATAACAAGAGATATCTAGAGATATACATATATACATAATTTACAACTGGTCCGTGCGTATGTAGGATCACAACACAATACCTGGAAGGAACAATAGTATTAGAGGCCTCGAGGGTCAGGAATACAAGGCCGTAACACCAGGATGATGAGCCCGTTGTTACCGTCAGTAAAGCCTGAACAGCCGCAGAATTGTCGAGCAGGATGTAGATGGCGCTGCGTCCTCGATCTCGATTGCTGGCAGTGATTGCTTCTAGAGCAGCCAAAGCTTCATGAACCTCTGCATTGTAGACCTCCGAATTGGTAATTTTGCCCGAGCCGCTTTGCACGATTGTCGTGCCTATGCCACTGATAAAGGTCACAAAGGCCCATGACACTCTGTCGGTTGAAGCCCCAGAACCATCACTGTAAATGCAGAGACAGTTGGGTGGGAGTGTAGGTAGCCACTCTCTTATGAACTTGGCAGTCTCTTTCTTGCTTGTCCAGCAGGGAATTGGCTGAGGGGGGACCGGAGGTCGGAGCGGTGGAGGTAGTTCAGCCTCTAGTAGAAGTCGATACATTCTCTGGACCCTCGAATCATGAACTCTATCCAGACCAAGTCTGCTTTTGTTGCATGTATTTAGTCGTAGTCGGTGGCGAGCGCTGTCTGTGCTTTCCGTGGCCCGAAGTCGAAGCGGATGATAATCATCCAGTCTTCGGATTCTCGCGGCAATCTTGAGCCTGCATTCCTCGAGCAGAATGTGTGCAGGTGGAATGCCAGTCTCTCTTCTCAGAGCTGCGATGGACATGGTGCGCCAGGTTGGTAGAGCCACGCGGATTCCTGAGGCAGAAGTTTGGTCAATAACTTTGCACTGTCTTTTGCATGAATTTCGCGCCACTCCCCAATATGTTCCCCTGGTTGGCCCCGGGTACCAGGATTCCGCTGCGTGCATCGCGATTGGCAGGACTACTGTGCGGATGACTGTGGTTAGTAAGTCGGGTCTTGGTCCCTGAGTACACTGAGTGAGTCGCCGGAAGTGTTGCACTTGTCGCATTGCTTTACTGGTCCACTTTGCGACGTGACTTTTGAAAGTCAGGCCACTGTCCAAGTAAACTCCGAGCCATCGGATGTTGTCGGATGCCTGAACATCGTGAGGACCTACTGTTGTAATGGAAGTTGTATAGACTAGCGTAAGCTGTTAGGCTTGTATTTAATGTCACCTAGTGAAGCGAGTTGGGAGATTGAAGAGTCTAAAAACTATAGTGGAGAGTTGTTGATTAATCCCACTTAGTATCAGAGCGCTATTTAAACTAGTTGCTATAGCTAAGCGACGGACACAATTCATTAGCTTATGCTAGATAATTGGGAGGCTGGTCAATGTATGAGCCATCATGAACATCCTAGTAATATTCGAACCTTTTTACATTCCATGTTAATGCAACTCTTCATTGCCAAGTAGTGCCAATTTCAACATACTTGAATGCTGATTGGTGCCTTGCCTTCTGCAGGTGAATCATTTACATTGGTCCAATGTTGGAGTGTTTTCTCTTGGTGCCTAGCACTGAGCATATCCCCAAACATGATATCCTCGTTAAAAGTCACGTGAGGCATTAAGCTTTTGACCCATCTCCAACCTTGCTTAGGTGACCAATGTGGGTGGTAAATTAAATAGTTCTTACTGGTATTCTTCTGGAAACCCATGAATCACCCTTGCTCTGCTCTTGCTTCAAACTTTCCAGGCTTCGGAATGATTGACTTGTATGCCTGACATCCAAATCAGGGAAGCAGAGTAAAATCGATCTTTTTGTTATGTGGATGCCTCAGGCCTTTATGAAATTGATTATTGGCACATTCTTTGTGCGCACTCTCAAGGCGAGGTTAGGACAGTGTTCCACAGGGTGCGTATGTGGTCTAACAAAGATCTAGGTGGTAGATTAAGGTGATGAGTGGGTCGAAGGGATGACTGGTCTTCTCTAGGAAGAGACAAATAGGTAGATAGTAGCAATAGAGGCTACACGTGGGTCTTGCTGATGAAGAGCTGGAAATAGATAAATGGTCTTCCCGAAGAAGAGATGGGTAAACAAATGTATTGTGAAGGTAATTGAAGAAGATGTTGCGTGAAGATTAATGCTTCTTCACGCCGAGTATTTATTTACATAAAATTACCAAATAGCTCGTAGCACACAGCCCCTATGCCCAACAATCTGCTACACATCACCTAATGAAACCAGCCCATTCTTATCAGTCTTCCTTACTGGTTTTAGAAGTGCATTGAACTATTATTTGTGTTTTAACTTAGCCGTCCGCATGGCGTTTCATAATACGCTATGCCACAATGATCCATGAAATGCACGCATTATAGTCTGTTATTGATATAACATGAATGCTCCACTGCCCAAGGCCAAAAACATGGCGGCATGCGAGCATCAATTAACATGGACTGCGCTCTTCTCAAAATTATCTTATTCCCAGCCTCAGCTGCACCATTCTGCTCGGGTGTGTTTGGCGCTGATGTATCTGTTCGAATTCCGTGGTTATCACAGTACTCCTTGATGCGTGAAAATTCTGAATCTCCATCTCTTAAAATTACTTATACTCGCTTTCTGTACTGGTTATATTGGAGTTCAATCCATTTGAGCAATTCTTGAGCAATTACATCTTTTCCCTGAGTAGTAATTGCCCACCTCATCCGAGTTTTGGCATCGGTTAGAATCACATCATACTGATGACCATTGAGCGCTGCTGTTAACTTGCCCACAGTGTCAACAAAAACTTCATCCAATGGCTCTCCTGGAGTAGGTCTCGGTTCCCTCGAGACGAATCTCTGTGCTTTACTTAAGTGGCACGTCTCGCACGTTGACAGATCTGACAAATCTATTCCCTCTAGACCAGTGGAGCACTGCGCCGTTTTATTTAAAATTTCCTGACCAACGTGGCCCAACCTTTGATGCCACCTTTGCGCACTGGTTACACGTGGAATTCTTGCTGCCACTGGAGCCACAAGATTTTGACCCTCCTCAAGCCGTGAGTACTGATCCAATGGCTGAATAAATAAAACGCCCTCAATGCTGACTAGCTTAGCTACCGGTTTTTCAGAGCCATCATTGTTGGTTTGAACAAGTATCTCATTCTTCCTTGCTGCAACAATGCCATGATCCCGCACAAGCCTCACTGCTGAAATAATATTACAGGCTGATTCCGGCAAGTACAAGACATTTTTAAGATCCAATGACAGATCACCGACTTGCAGGTACCCTGGTGCATCAGAGTCGAATTTCTAACAGCTTTATTGAACTCAAAGGGCTTGGTCAGTTTCTCAATATGAACGAAATCGTCTCTGCGTCCTGCAAAATGGTGCGATGCACCAGTATCATAAAGTAGACGATTTTTAAGGCTAGCCCCTGCTCTAGCTATGGTTCCTAGGCTAAGATGTCCATCATTGTCTTCTTCCTAGCTGACATCAAAACTTAAGCTAGACGCTACTTTTGCCGACCCTTTTCTTTACATATATTTTTTCCTAAGCTCAGGGTGCTGCTTAAAACAATTTTTGTTCTTATGCTTATTATGAATGCAGCGGGTACAAATTACTTCTGGATCTGTATTTTGTACCACATCCTTTCCCTTGCCTTTGGACTGGCTCGACTCTTGCCCTACCGCAACCTGCCCATAACCAGACTACCCCTCCTTGACCTTTGCAACCTGACGCAGTGTCGACATTATGGTGTCCAGCAACATATACCGGTTCTCCGCATCATAGACCTTTGTCTGCCGCCATGTATCCAGCCACTCGATACCTTCTGTTCCCATTATAAACATATACCCAGCAAATCCTGGGTTAATCTCGAAAATGTTCTGATGAACATCCTTTGAACTGTCCGGCTTGGTTGGATTCATCAATTTGGCAGCACTGTTTACGTTCAAAAAATTCTGCATAAACTCGTCGCAGTAATTGTCTGCAGTCGATATGAACTTGGTTGATAGAAGGTTCCTGACTGCAGTCTCCCAGGGGGTCGTCGCTCCTTCTTCTCTGACGTTGCTGACATGATCGAAAATCTGTTTTGCTGACATGTTGAGGAAATTCTGGGGGCGAATTTCCTTACTGATCATATTGACCAAAATCTGTTTTGCCATGATCTCTCCTTCTGTCCACTTAATAGCAGCTTCCTCGTAAGCTGCTGACAACTGCTCGAAGTTGTCCTTGTTATCTGCTGTTGTCAGAGCAGCATGTAGACAGCAGGGCAGAGACATATGTCAAAGAGGTGATATTCAGGCTAAAGGGCGCCATCCTACATTATGCATGAGATAGGTGTATAACCACTCGGCCAAAAGGCCAGACCAGAATCATAGAACACTAGATCCTGGTTATCTCCACATATATAGATTATACAGAAGGCAATCCTGACAGCTGTCTCTGTCAGCTCCACCGGGCATATTGCTGGCTTAATAAGGGGTATGTTGTGAAAGACATGCCCCAAACATTTTTTCTGAACTAAGGCCAATTGGAGATTCACAACCCATTGCGAAATACTGACACCCGAGCCGAGTACGAGATGCTGATTGTTGGACGTTATAGAATTCATTGCTTGACCTGTTAGCCTAAATTAGTATGAAGCCACCGGGCTCATAACCTGTTAAGATTATGAGCACATACAGGTTGAATCTCTACCTTGGAAGGATGCTATATGTGTTTGTAGAACACCAACGTAGATATAGAAAAGACTTGTGTTTAAT
This sequence comes from Blumeria graminis f. sp. triticale, assembly GCA_905067625.1. NCBI lineage: Eukaryota > Fungi > Ascomycota > Leotiomycetes > Helotiales > Erysiphaceae > Blumeria > Blumeria graminis. The sequence continues at coordinate 5,371,510 of LR898472.1, read as the reverse complement.
GAGGAACGCCTGTATTTAGATGACTTTTGCTTGCTCCTACAGCTAGGAGATACATCTCATAATATACATGTCCTAGATAGCCATATCGCAGTTCCTACACTATCCAGTACATTCCATTCCATTCCATTCTATTCTATACTCTTTGATCCCTCATCATTCCATTCCAAATCTATGATGCCCTAATTATGGGTTGCCCTCAAGTCCATTTCCTTGGACTTGCATGAGAAATTGGCATGCATAAATCTGCACAGATCTAGGATCTCTTGGCAGGTAATAACATATATGCATAATTATGTCTTACACTCAGCTAGCTTGGGGGTCCACTGGTGGTCAAGACATACCTTCACCATGATAATGTCGCCATACTGGGACATGGGCGCGCATATCATGGTTTATTTCTAAATTCGTCCCAGTAGGACTAATTCCTGTATATATATGTAGTGTTCTTCTCCTTCAGAAATCCTCAGCTCATTACATTTACTGAATATCTCTGAAGGTCTATTCATACCCTCTTCGTGTCACCCTACCAAGCTTCACCCTTAAGCTCTATTCAACTGCTTCGTTGTTCGGCATATATCCTTCACCTCCCTATACCATTCCAGCATTCCTCTACGATCCATAATCTCACAATACTTTGCCGAGAGAGGAGAGTAGTGCAATGGGCCTCCATCTTTTAGTTGTACTAAGATTACGGCCTGGTTTGGGGAGAAGAATTACTTCTGTTAGCTTGAATGCCTTCGGAAAATGATTCAGTCGAAGTGAGCCCTCAAAGAGTACTCTCACCGCTTGTCCAATTGACGGCCAGGCTGTCCTAAGAAGACGAACAGAAATTGCGTCTGCTCCAGGGGCTTTATTCTGGCAGGCCGTTGCTACTCACTTGGCTTCTTCGTCTGTGACGCTTGAGACCCATGAAAGTTTTCCGCGTCCTGGCTCAGGGTGTTCGGTGTCCACGTCGTTTTGGCTGGTGAACCGGCCGAGAAGGAGATCGCGCAATAGAAGTGCACGCTTTCCTGGATCCGAGACAAAACCATCCGGAGTTTGGTGTGGTGGAGTAGCAGATGTAGGCTGCGGTTTAGCCCAACGTGCCATCCAATACATGTCGACGTCGGTTGTGGCTTCGGAGGACTTTTGCCGCCAGTACTGGCGTTTCGCACTTCTGACTTTGCGACGGAAATCCTTTCTGCTCTCTTTGTCCCTGAATATCTTGTATTCGCTTTTGGCTTGTGCGCACTCTATCGACCACCAAGGTGCTGTCCTACCCTTCTTCGCACTCACGTGTCTTCTAGTAGCCCTATTTGCATCGCTAACGGTTTGGACCAGCTTATAAGCGAGGTTGTCTACCGCGCTTATTGAATCCAATGGCTTTAACCCTATTCCATGGGCCCACCTACCAAGTACCTTGGCGAAGTCTTCGAGGGCGTTGTCTGTCACTCGTACTGGTTGACCGGTTCGAATGATAGCCCTATGTCAAACTCGAGGGTACCAGGGGTTGTGTTTTATGGATAACTTAGAAGTGCGAGTGATATCTGACAAGATTTGTCATAGACTAAGGTATTAATTCGGGATTCTAGCTATAGCTGAGGACAAGGGACAAGAGAAACTAGGACAAGAGACAAGGTCAATGGAAGACGGAAAACAAGACGTGGCCCTCTACATCGGCTCTACCCAACCCATATATACATCATAGTAACCAGAGCAACTAAGGCTTCAAGGGGTGCGCCTGCTGCTATTCTATTACTTCATTTGTAACCCATAGCAACCATTGTAACCCGGTAAACGCTCTAAGATGAGAGAATATTCAGATGTAGTGTAGGGAAAGAATATGAGGGTGCTGCTCTATCCTCAGTTCCTGACACCCTAGCTTTCGAGTTTGGGCGGGGAACATCTCCTGCAAGCGTTCTGTGGTCCGATGCCGACTCAAGCTCTATCGAAATACCTGCAAGGGCACCAGCGTTAGACTAGACTAGGTCGAGTGTGTTTTCAAAGTCGTGTGTCGGGACGCCCGGTGTGAAAGATAGGTCCATACCGTGCTCGAACATCTGCTTGGTTAGCACTTGGCTGTCACTGTGTGGCCTAGTAGCCATTGGCTGCCAGTCGGTGTGAACAGCATTGAAGTCTACGCCAATAACTGTAGGCCCAAATGGAGCCCATGATAGCAGCGGCAAAAGGTCTGCTCCAGGAGCGCGGTAGACGGAAACAAATGTGACTCCTGTTGTTACTGCGGTGAGATCTGGTGATGTCTCACAGATTACTTGCTGTTGGCACTCGATCGCTTTTCGCGTGTACATTGTTAAATATTGATCACAATTGATGGGAGCACGGTGTCAGTTTAATACTTCTATAATGAAATCATATCCATGTTCATTTCCTTATTCTTTCTAACTTCAGGATTTACTAGGCTTTTAATACTACGTCACAGAGCACGCTAGTGATAAATCATGTGGCAACTTGTTGTGGCAAAGAATCTACTCGCGGCTTCCTTACAAACTGTACTCCCTCAACAGAAACAACGTGTCGAAGAAGCCACAGGAAACCGACGCTGCCCTACAAGAGTTGAAGAAAGCAATTGAAAGCAAAGAGCTTTCAAGTAGAACATTGTCAAATTGGAGCGTAGGCGTTTGACCTGAAGTGGAATAGGAGGGCGAGAAGAGGTCGGATGGATCGCGAGGGATGACTAAAGATCTACTGGAGATAATTTGGAGAACTAAAGATTTAAAAATGGGTAATATAAGTGTCTAAATAGTCTAAAGGTACGAGCAAATACTAGTGGTGACTAAAGGTGCTAAAGGTAACTAGTGGTGACTATAGGTGACCAGAAGTGATCCGAAGGTGGTGGTTGTGACAGAAGACTAAGCGCGAGGAACTCCATAGCTACAGGCCAAGCCATCATACATATACTTGCTTTCCTCCCACTAGCTCATCATAACATAGGCCCTAAACTAGTGCCAACATAATAACCAGTGCCAAGAACTGTTCTGCTGTCATAGCAACATCAGGAGAAGGGTAGAATTATAAACTAAAGTTAGGATGGGAAGGAGAATCCTCACACAAAGTCAGAGTCAAGTGTGTTGGCATTCAGATCTTTTCTATCTTTGCCGAGAATTCACCAGTGTTAAATGTCACGTGAATATGTGTTGTGATCAGACGACTACACAGCATGTGCCGAGCCTTGTTACTGTCTGGTGATATTTTTTCAGGCAAACTAGTAGATTTGCCTCAATCCGCTGAACTAAGGTGATGCAAACATGGGAAAATATATCATTCTGTAACAGTCACTGACATGAAACTGAGAATATAATTTATTGGTTTGTAGCATGTGTTGCAAGGAAGTTCTTGAAGAAAAAGCTTATCTAGAAAATTTGATATGTATCTGGCGCTGAATATAGCGGGTCAAGAGTTTTATTTTTGTTTTGTTTTGTTCATTAACGTGCTAGGTTACATGACTACCGTTGCACTCCTATTGGAGCTTAAGCACGTGTGGGGTTGGGCCGGATCAGGTTAACTACCGTGAAGTACAGATAAACCTCGTCCCACTTTAATGACCGGACCACCTCAGACTTCACCTATGTGTTGAATCATACCAAGCCTAACTGTCCAGAAACCCGCTGTATACACGCCGTAGCGCAATTTCCTCCTCAGTCTCGGCCACCACGCGCCCGAGCCCTTGACATCCTCATTGACTCCGAAATATAAATGCCGTCCAAGATCTCATCGTTGCTCAAGCTTTGCACCTTCATATCGTACCGTTGGGTTGTTTTCGTCCTTGGGGATTTGCGTAATCCCCTCGGTGTATCTTCCCTTTTCTTCATCCTTTGTACACGTCCCGTTTCCATCATGACTTTCCTCATAAGGGCGTGTGTAGGTAGGTGATTGGACGAGTATCGAAGTGGGTCGCAGTTATAGGATCGACTGAGAAATGCTTCGTCGCCAATATAAAAGGAGTTTGAGAGATGTCGGATGTTTTAATACGACTCCTAGACAGACCTAAATCCATTCGTGAATCGTATGTTGGTGACGATGACTTTTTGTTCAACTTTGTTCCGGCTGTGAAATTCCCGCCGACTGATTTTTCGACCAAATTATTGAGTGCAACTCCTTCAAGTCGAGAGTCCATCAAAAAAAATTCATCCCACCCTTTGTCGTGACTGAATCTCGGCTCTGGGAGAATATTTCACTCCCAGGTTTGTAGAGGACACCATTGACAAGTGTTCAGCCTTCGTCCTCTTAGCGGGTCAAGAGTAAGTGTTGGTATGACAAAGGTCATACACTAAAAATCTATTAGTTCATTTAAATTTATGAAAGTACTTGTGTAAGTATTTCGGACTATCGTTCAGAAGGAATGCGCATTCATTGTTTTATTCGTGTTCTCAGTTGATGCTATGGAATTGCTATTTAGCCTACATTTGTATAGTGCTTTATCCGAATGTCAGAATCCATACATCAAGAGAACTAGCCAATGCAATGCAACAACCACCGGCTCCAAGTAACTCCATCTAGATGAATCATGTTGTGAATATCGTGAGCATGACTTGTAAATAACTATTTACGACAGATACAAGGTCTATAATAGATATCTTGGCAGGGGCGTCGAACCACCACGCATGACGAGTTTGAGGCAGAGTCATATATGCTTGGGTGAAGCATCCGGGTCAGGAAGTCGCAGCCAAGGAGTATCATATATACTTAGCATTGTGTCATAGTTGTGAACCTAGGGTCTAGTGATACGTAGGCAACGGGAGATTTGAATGAATCAATGAGTCTCAGTTTACGATCAAGTAGTACTGGCGTAGTCATGTGGGATAAAGGCTAGCACAAGAGACTTGTATATGATATAGTGATATCTTTATGCTCAGATAGAAGTAACAACGATAATAAGCAAGCAATCAATCGAATATTATCGGGATTCATTATTCATATCATTCTAGTATCATTAATTACACGATAATATTCCATTAAATCATTCCAACAGTAAGACTTGGATTTAAATATACTGGAATGCTATGATCAATTTACCGGTGTGGTGGTAGCTAATCAGCTTGCTTGGGTGGGAAAATGGACAAGAGTTCATGAATTTGACGTAGAATTTGGTGCTGAAGTTGTTTGTGCTCTTAAATTTCTGATTTATTCAACTCATTTTAGCATTCAGGGATGTATTTCAAAAATATATGGAATATTCAGAGGGGACAAGAGATGAGCTTGTTATTAAGGACGAATCCGAGGCGAGGGAAGAGTTGGACGAGACAAAGAGCGAGATTAAGGTACAATACAATGCTGTCTACAATATGAAGAGCTAACCAACACATTATTTGTGTCTCACTTAATATCAGGATCATGTTTCGAGAACCATGATTTACCAAAGTCAATATCATACCAAGCCATGCAAGTGATTGGAAGGGTTGAAATTTTCGAGTGGTTTACAATTGACATCCTTAAATTGATTTCATGTATGATAAGCCCAGAGGCTAATTGGAGGCCGTCGACTACTCTAATGGTCTGGATTGTTATATTTTCTCAGGGAATCTGATTATTCTTCTGTACAAAAGGCTAGTTTATAAACGAATTCGACCTCCTGAGTCTACCATATTAAGATCACTTATGCTCTTGTCAAGAACGGTCGTGAATGCAAATGGTTTTTTACTTCCCAAGCCAATAGAGTGGAATTCAGTTGTATTAGATGAGGATATAGTGGCAGGATAAACTTTGTATTTTTGAGATTGTTTCATGGAATGCAGAATCAGAGCTCCGGAATTGAATACTTGATGATTTCGGGCACAAACTTTGATTCGGGCGCAACAATAGATTTGGGCAGGTGGTTATTTTATGTTCTGTATTTCCACAATATGCACAAAATCCATGCTTCCACCTGAAGGCCCCGCAAGCTCTTCATTCTGCCTCTGAATTTTCCTGCTGCCTTAGATTAAAAGTTGGTTGCGGGAGTTTCGAAGGCATGAAAGCCTTCAGAAGAGAGCATCACCGGGCCTATTCGAGCCTTGGATTTGATTGCGAATCATCTAGCCTCTTTTCACGTTGTCGAGCGTATAGCTGATTATCTAGAGATATACATAGGGCTGCGTATTCTGTAAATGAAGTAGGTTTATTTTTTCCTACTAAGGCATCCTTTATATTTTCCCTTAATCCTTTGTGAAAGTGGTATATGATACACTTCTGTTCGGACCAGCCGAGTCGAGAAAATATTGAGGATATCTTTGCGTAATAGGTTGAACAAGAGCCTGTCTGACATATAGAGTTAAGTTCTATCTCTGCAGTTGAGTACGGATCTGGGTCGTCAAATACACTTCGAAGAGCGTCAATGAAAGTAGCATAAGTTTTGAAGGATATATCACCGTTTGTCTGATTAACATGAGGCTTGAACCATGTAAAAGCCGGACCAGTGAGGTATGATCCCGCCAATGCGATTTTAGAAATATCCAAACTGAATGCGGACGGGTTCGAACGAAATAAAAGTTGCAACTGTGTCACGAAGTTTCCAAACTGTGATCTCGTTCCATCAAATTTATCAGGGTTGGGAAAGTTTGGAATTGAAAAGTTATAAGTTTCTAGAGATGGTGGATGATGAGTGATAGGTTGTAAGGCTTGAATAGCAAGCCCTTGGCCAAAGGAGGCAGCATCGTTGATGACTTGTTTTTGAATATCTGTACAGGGCGCCGTATAAAGATCACTATAATCGATTGGAGTTCCAGAACCGGAAGCTTTACCTGCGATGAAAGCACGGGTGACAATATGCCTTATTCCTGCAGGTACATCATCTGGTAAGACGAGATGAAGAATTGATGACTGAGACAAGATATCTTCCCAGCTGTCGATTATTAATTTCCAAGCGTGGTTCTTCATAGACGTCGGGAGGGCGCTCCTGCTATGAATTGTGCTAATCCGTAAAGTGATTGTTGCAAAATGCCAAGGCTAGTGTGCGACGAGACAGCCGCCTTAGGGATTTGGAGCGGTTCGGTGATGCACAAGAGTATATCAGCTCAATGAGGACAAGAATAGCGTATGGACTTGTAATAAAGATTGCAAGGTGGGAGGGCCAAGCTTTGATCTTCCACCAAACTAAGTACAGTTACAGAGCCTAGCGAGAATTGATCAAGCTGTTAGGGGATTAAACGTAAGGCCTCCTATGTCTGGGAAGCTCCTGATGGCGCAGTGGTATAGCCACAAGAGTTGTTTATACATGGTGCAGTGGCTGTATAATCATGTGAGAAATCTCTACTACACCATTAATCTTCAAGCCGAAAAGCACATTGTTGTCCCTTGCGTCCCAGATTCCACCTGACAAAACGCTCCCTGCTCCTCGTCTTTCTTAACTGCTTAATGATTTGTTACCTTTGATGTATTGCTATCGCCATTCAGTTCCGTATTTACCTGTGGAATTCGATCGCCTTCTCCACCGAATCTTCTACTCAAAAAAATGAAAATGGTGGCAATGGAAATTGTACACACGGAAAAAATCTCTAATAAGCCTACAGCCCCAATAAGGCGAGACCTGGACACCGTGTCCACACGAGGGGGGTCTATTTATTTATATCTCCCGTCTTTGTAACTTTCGGGGTCAACTTGTTCCAATCCGCCGATCTCCGGATCGGGCGCTGCAAACGCTCTGGAAATTCATCGGATGGCTTTTCCTCCGTGATCAGTTTTATTTTTTGCATCAGATTTTAATTGAGTATGCAGCTATATAGCTATGACATATGACTGGTGCTATGTATACATGTGGGATGACTCTTTTCACGTTAGAGATACTCATACTCTGGATTTCATTTGCAAATACCACTATGAGGTATGTTCGCTTACACAAACGGTCGACCCTCCTCCGTTAGTACCCACCAAAGGGAAATTAAAAACCTTTGATTATCCAAGCATGCCTTCGTCATCCATGCATACCAGCGCCGCGAGAAATGTGGTTGTGTTTTGACGGATATGAACCAGCGATCTACTGTCTCGAGTGGGATATGTGTCCAAGGTATCCAGATTCTACTTGGCAGACCGGCCAAGACGATGTACCACCGCACCATCCAACCATGGCAGTGTTTATAGTGTCGCCTGCACTCTCGCAACCGAAGTCTTGGCGCGCACAAAGCTCAATTCGTAAAACTCCATGCCAAAATTCGAAACTTTACGCCCGTTGAATACGTATCCGATCCTCTGCATCATCTTATCAACTTGTCCTGATCCCTCTCACATCCATCCCAAAGAACTGTCTCCCAGATTTGTGCGCAACGCTTTGCTACCTTCATCGGGTGTAAATTTCGGCGCGGGTATTTATTTGGTGGTCAGCTGAGGCCAGAGAATAGTAGAGAGGTATGGTCATTGACATGAGGATGTACTAGGTCGTACTTGTAAACTTGATGAGGCTTAGGTAGGAATCGATTTCGTTGGGGGTGAAAGATTGATATGGTGGAGTATTTTGAATCATTGCCTCATGGGCCAACTTGTTCGATATTGCGAAATTTGACTGAACTTTGCTCTGGGAGAATATTTCACTCCCAGGTTCGTAGAGGAAATCGCGTACAGGTGTTCAGCCTTACCCTCCTTGCATACTCATTGAAGCTTTGGTGTAAATCAATCTCGCTCAGTGTCAAAAATTGATGTAATAAGAAGTCTTGAGAAATTACATTCTGAGACAAATTTTTTGGTTTCACAAATTTTGATAAAACTTGGCTTTAGGAGAATATTTCAACCGCAGCTTTGATGACAACACTGCGGGCAGGCGTTCATCCCTTGTCATACACCAAGTAATCTCTCACGCTAGTATTATATAAACGTAAAACTTTCCCCCAATCTTCAGGGAACAATTTTCTATTTCACAACTTCTTAATTTATTATTTAAATTAAACATGTATTATAGGATATAGAGTTACAAATTTCATTACAAGAAGCCGTAATTTGTCCGAATCATAGTCCTGAGGCTTACGGCTCGGTGCAATCCTTGAGCCAACTATGTATTCCGAGGCCCCATCAAGTGTACAGGGCTATTTTAAACCATGGATTTGAAATTGTGAATTTACTTCATTTTTTACGGTGCCTGAAGGTTAAATTGAGCGATTTCTAACAGGAAGCCAGTCGCTATGCCCGTTATTGCCGACTTAATTGGAAATTTATGTCCTGAGATCTAGAAAATGTGCATCTCACACCTTTCGGTGTGTGTAATAAATAGGATTTTCTATCATAGGGATACTGCTTGCGTATATTTTTTGGAGATAAACTGAGAAGATTCAGTGTTATCTGGCCAAAGATCGAGTAACTTTTTAAAAAAACGTACAAAAATGCGGCTAAATTGTATCTCCTCAAGAGATAGCTGCCATCGCAACATCGAGCCTATGATGTGCGTCCTTGAGTTTTTAAACTACGAACAGGATCGACGTCCTGCGTGGGGTACGACGGGCTGTAACTACGCTCTATGCACTGAATCATATCTCTATCCATCAAAATATGCGGAAGCTGATCTACTTCAAACAAATATCTATCCTCAGTTAGCAGGGGGTAAATGGATGTTGAAAGTGCTAATTCGTTCAAGTATGTCGTGCAGCCCACTCATTCTTATGCTCGTGACTGTAATAGATGGCGCCTGATAATGTGTTTTAAATGTTGATGTAATCGTATCTGATTATCATCCTACCGGTCTGTCTTCCTTGGGACCCTGAAATAACACATTTGCGCTAGTTCTTCAGTCCCTGTAGGTAAATAATGAGAATAAAAGTAATTTATCAAGATTGAGGTTTCAGACTATTTGTAACATAACCCTAATAGCTTGACGAATAAATAGTTGCAACTCGTCTACTCGAACTCCGCACCTAGATATAAGCTGATAAGCGTGCGAGTCAGACCAACCAGGTGTAGCAAACGAAGAGATCACTGGTATTTAGTTTGAGGTAATTATGTAACCCAGTCATGGTTCCTTTATATTGTATAAATTTTTAGATTACTCTATTAACCTAAATTTCATAACTTGTTTTCATAGCTAGCGGCAATTAAGAGCATCTTCTTTTTTCAAAAAGAACTGGTCAGGATTCGTACATGAGCAGCGTGACGTTTTGTAGGTTTTAGATCAAGAAGAAGTCTAACTTCAAATCAAATCTAATCGAATAGCGAGGACTGTGGCAATTAAGCACATGAGGACACGTCGAGTGATAACTGCGATTTGTTGCATGTCATTGGCTAGCCAGATAACGATAGCTTGGTCACCCAGGGCTCGTCTCCTTGGCCACTGACTCGTACGTATGGCTTCATGCTAACTGCCTGAAACACTGACCCGCTATATTCTTCAATAATTTGGCCCTAATCGCGCAATACAATGCCTAATTAAACCTCATGACTTCTATTAACAGCTTGAATTGATGATGCCACTGAAATGGCAGAGTCTACGGCGCATAAGCAGCTCGACTAATCATTCAGTATGAAAATGTACGTTTTGGGAATATTTACCTCATGGCTTGGAGCTGCTCGGGCCATGGGGCCCGAAAGGATTGCGCAGTTAAGGCAAGAAACAGCAGCCATGTTCTACCATGGCTTCGACAACTACATGGAAATTGCATTTCCTGAAGACGAGGTTTAAATACCTTCACACTGATAAAGATCTTCTGCTAACTAACTTCGCTAGATAAGACCCGTATCTTGCATACCCTTAACTCGCGACCAGCAGAATCATCAAAACGTTGCTCTGAACGATGTTCTCGGAAATTATTCCCTGACGTTAATTGATAGTCTCTCAACGCTTGCGATATTGGCATCAAGTCCTCCAGATGCCCAAGAAACTGCAGAGAAGTCCCTTCGAAAATTTCAAGATGGCGTGGCATCACTTATCCTGCATTACGGAGATGGTACTAATGGAACATCTGGTAAAGGGCTCAGGGGGCGTGGATTTGACATTGATAGCAAAGTTCAGGTTTTCGAGACAGTTATAAGAGGAGTAGGTGGGCTTTTAAGTGCTCATTTATTTGCTGTCGGAGAGCTACCAATTTTGCATTACAACCCTAAACTCTTGGAAGAAACCAAGCAAAAAAAATTAAAAAAAGGAGAGTTACCTGCGATTGTTTGGCCTAATGGTTTGAACTACAACGGTCAGTTACTGCGTTTGGCTCTCGACTTGGCACAGCGAATTTTGCCTGCCTTCTATACTCCTACTGGAATTCCTTATCCTCGTGTCAATTTGCGACATGGAATACCATTTTATCGGAATTCTGCGATGTATGAATCACAAGGCTTCTCAGAAAATGAGGAAGCTGAAACAACTGAAACTTGTACAGCCGGTGCCGGAAGTCTAGTCCTCGAGTTCACAACACTAAGTCGTCTGACGCATGATTCACGCTTTGAGCAATTGGCCAAGAGAGCTTTTTGGTCAGTATGGGAAAAAAGAAGCTCCATAGGTCTCTTAGGCGCTGGTATTGACTCTGAGAATGGCGAGTGGATAGGCGCATATTCGGGTATTGGCGCAGGCACTGACAGCTTTTTTGAGTATGCATTAAAAACTTACATCCTTTTATCGGGCCATGATCAGTTTAACTTCTCCAAACCTCATGAAGAGGAGCAGGCAGATCTTCCGGACCCTAACTTGATGCATGAACCTCTATCTGTCGAGGAAAACTCATCCGCAGCCTTTTTGGCCACTTGGTATGAAGCTCGCTCAGCGGTGAAGAGATATTTGTACAGTAGTGTTCATCATCCACATTATATAAATGTTCACCTGAGCACGGGCTCACCGCAAGCATACTGGATCGATAGCCTTAGTGCATACTATCCGGGATTACTTGTATTGGCAGGTGAAGTCGAAGAAGCAATTCAGACAAATCTATTATATACGGCTCTATGGACGCGATATTCTGCACTGCCCGAAAGGTGGTCAGTACATCACGGACAGGTCGAGGGTGGTCTTGGCTGGTGGCCCGGTCGACCCGAATTTATCGAGTCGAATTACTATCTCTACCGCGCCACAAGGGATCCATGGTACCTTTATGTCGGTGAAATGGTTCTGAAAGATATCAAAGAAAGGTGCTGGACAAAATGTGGCTGGTCGGGTCTACAAGATGTCCGAACGGGCGAAAAGAATGATCGAATGGAGAGCTTCTTTCTAGGAGAAACTACCAAGTACCTATATCTTCTCTTTGATCTAGAACACCCATTAAACTCTCTTGACGCCGGGTTTGTCTTCACCACTGAAGGTCATCCGGTGATCATTCCAAAAAGTAACCAGGATTTCGGTCCGGAAAACGTGAAATTGGCACTCAAATCGGTCCAAGATGACGGCAAAAAAATGATAGATACCTGCTCTGTCGCTCCTACACCGTTACCCTTTACCATATCCGTCACTACGGCTAGGCGTGACTTTTTTCATGCATCCAGCCTCATTGGCCTACATCTTCTGCCAAATCATCATATAGATGAGGATGAGATCTTAGCCCTTTCACAACCTACAATAAATAGTCAGGCAAATCTAGCAAATTATACTTATTACCCTTGGACACTTCCCAGGGATCTCATGCCTGTCAACGGTTTTTGCGACATTCTTCCTCTTAAGAATACCTTCAGCATTGAATTTCCTACTACTATGCCTGTTCTTACCTCAAGTACTTCTAATTTTGTCCTATTTGGTTCACAAAATCTTCATCGGATCCCCGAAGGAATTATGGTAAAGTCTCTCTCTGGCCTTATACTAGGCTTGATATTCGAGTCACCTTCTCTACATGTTAATGAAAGCCCAGAATCGATAAATATGTGGCGTGTATGGAACATAGCTAATATCCCGCTTGGGAGAGACGAGCAGATTTTTATGCCACGAGGCGTTATCGGAGAGATGATTGACCCATCATTCACTCGGGTACGAGATCCCGTTATGCTTGATTTAGTTCTGCAACTGGATGATCCAAATTTATCGCCTCACAGCTCAGCCGATAAACCTCAGAGTTACAATGAAGGGGTTAGTAGAAAATCTGATAATGAATCCTCAAGCATAGATGATCCTACTGAACAAAAAACCATCGTTTCATCGTTGGGTCAGTCTTTTACATCAATCCCAGCGGCGCCTACTACCACCCCAACAGCAACACTACCTTTACAGCCCTCGTACCAATTTTCCCCACTTCCCGCAATTATACCCACCGGGCCTGGTGCTGCCCCGTTTCCAGATGTTCCAGATGCGCAAGATGCAGATCCCAAGGCACATGATACCCAGCTCCTATGGAAAACTGTTTACTTTGCAGGCGATGGCTGCAATGAAAGGATCAAGGATCATGTACCCAAGAATTTTCAAATACTCGTACTTCGTCGAGGAAACTGTTCATTTTCTGATAAACTTTCCAATATACCATCATTTGCTCCAACTTCAGGCTCCCTCCAACTAGTTGTTGTAGTCTCTAGCGAAGATGATGAAGATAATGATCATGCTAATGATGAGACGGCCCATGAGAGTGAATATCCCGGAACTCCGGTTCATGGAAATCTGGCCAAGAAAAATCGACTAATTAGGCCCTTGCTGGACAAGACACAGGTAACTTCTAGTGGGTTAGTCCGGCATAATCAGATTGCGATGGTCATGGTCGGAGGTGGAATTGAGACTGAGAAGCAGCTCAGGCGTGCACGAAGCTTAGGTGTCAAGAGACGCTTTCACATAGAGAGCCAAGGACATTTAGTGGGTAATATTGTTGTTCTTTAAAAGTGTAAATTAATGAATCAAAAGTACTTGATTGACGAGTAAACTTGCTTAAGTGAAGCGTTGTTGTGGGTTAGGCTATTGCGAATAAACATGCGCAGACATAACTGTGTATAACTAACGTATAAATAAATAATTTAACGATAAAAACTATTTCTACTCATTACTTGGCTTGCAAAGTAGCTGCTGGGACGATTATTAACATGGGCCATTGAATCTGGAAATTTGTTTTTTATTCTTGCTACACTCTATAAATCGTCTCTTTCAGGATTCGTTTGTGCAAAACACATATGGAGGTTACTTCCATCAAAAATTCTCTACAGAGGAGAATTCGTATTTGATGACACAATTGTCAAAATTGTAGAACTAGAGTTGACCCGGAGGGTGCCTACTTTTACCATTCCGTGCACGTGCCATATCTCCGCCGAGTCATAGGTTGTGCTAGGGGAGTGACATTTAGAGAAGACATTGGAAAATGATAATCTATGAGGTGGCCCAACCAATAGATATTTTATTTGTGCCTAACAATCGTATTATGCACTAAGTAGCTATAGTAGCTGATCCTTATTCGTACGCTGATTCCTTGGTATTTTGTGTAATATCGAGAAGCCTACCCAACTCTATTACGCAATAATAGCTTGAAACACATGCATCTTGATATTGTTAGTTTGATTCGAATATATGTCATACTATATTAATTCAGACTGGGATTTGTATTGAAAATGCAAAGAATGGTATTGTAAGAGTTACTCAATAGTTGATGACGAAGCGATCGTGCACCTGAAGAGCCTCGGGCTGCACGATTCAAGCATTTCGGTCGCCGTATTTTATTCAAATCTTTCAGGACCCACTTAGCCATACACACTTGATCTAATGCAAAAGAAGGTGATCTTGGCCCTCCTGGTAACTAGCAATGAATTCCTCGACCCAGCCTACTGATGTCTATGGGGGAGGTAGAGCATCTTATCTTTTCCAACCTGATAACCACTCAGCTAACAAAAATGTACAGACGAAGTGGCCGCCATAATCCTCGACCCGGGATACTCAAGCGTACGCGCGGGATTCGCTGGAGAAGACACGCCCAAGTCATTTCTTAACTCGTATTACGGTCGAACAAAAGATGGACGAAATCTATTTGGCGATGATGCCATTCACAATCCGCTGGTTGAGCTAGAGATTCAAAATCCCATGTCCAACGAAGGCATCGTCGAAGATTGGGACGTTGCTACGAAGCTCTGGGAATATGCTGTCACATCACGGCTGACTAGTTATAAGCCAAGCAAGGATCAAAAAGATCACTTGAATGATGATACTAAGGATATGGATACTGAAATGGAGGGAGTCAATGAGAGTGAAAAGGCGATGGAGGAGCACCCTTTACTTCTTACTGAAACTGCATGGAACACCACAAAAAATCGTGAGAAATCAATCGAAGTAGCCATGGAAAGTTGGGGCTGCCCAGCATTTTGGCTTGCGCGAAACAGTGTTTTATCAGGATTTGGGGCTGGTAAGGCCACCGCTCTAATTGTTGATATTGGGGCCTCCACATCTTCTACTGTTGCTATTCATGACGGTCTCATTCTTAAAAAATCGATTCAAAAGTCCCCACTAGCAGGCAACTGGTTATCCTCTCAGATACGAATACTATTCTCACTACAAAATCCACCGGTTAATATTATTCCACATTTCATGATTGCTTCTAAGGTGCCAGTAGAGCAAAATGCGCCTTCACAAGCTACCTTCCGACAGCCCAAAATTACACACACAGAATCATTTCGTAGCTTGGAACAGGAACGTGTGATTACTGAATTCAAAGAATCGGTCGTACAAGTGTGGCCAGGTCCTACCAGGTTGAATGGTCCGGCCATGAACGGCGGCAGTAACTACGATATTGCTAAATCACAGCCCGGTCGTATTTTCGAATTTCCTGATGGTTCTAATCGTACGTGGGGTGCCGAAAGATTCAGTGTGGCGGAAGGCTTCTACGATGAAAAAGCAGCGCTACTATTGCCAGGTGAGACACAACCATCTAAAGCCCAAACTCTCCCTGAGATGGTCAAGGCGAGTGTCTCAGGCGTCGACATGGACATCCGCGCGAGTTTACTCCAAAATATTGTGGTTGTAGGAGGTACTAGTCTCACATTAGGTCTGGTCGAAAGGCTCGATCAGGAGCTCAAGAACATTTATCCTGGCGCGCGAATCAAGATAAATGCGGCTGGGCTAACATCGGAAAGGAGATTTGGCAGCTGGATCGGTGGCAGCATTCTCGGGAGCTTGGGTACTTTTCATCAAATGTGGATTTCTCGCAAGGAGTATGACGAATTCGGGGCTAATATTGTTGAGAAACGGTGTAAATAGGAGGAAAAATTAGAGCATCATTAAATTGCACCTGATGTTTGATTAAAGTATTCAAGAGACTAGGATACATACGGCGTAAGGCGTTCAGCCTGGGGCAGGCCTGCTATAATCGTAGATAACGTTACACTTTAATATAATCCACAGATCTAGCGGCCATCTTGAAATTACAAAGCGACATTTTCAAATATCATGTTTCTAAAGATCAGTTTTTCCTGATGAACAACATACTGAGAGACCACCGATCTGGTCAAAGACTTACATGCATCAGCTATTGTGGCGAAATCTCATTGAAGCTCGAGAATGCAGAGCGCCGGAGATAAGCTGGAGCAATCACACCCCTATTAATCTCAGTACCGATATAGTCTCCTGTCCAACACAGCGTAGAAGGAAAGTCGCAGCTCTAAGCAACTAGGCTTATTTCCTATAGCATGAAATCTAAATTGCTAGGTAGTTGATACTCCTTCTCATCTGAGGAGCTTAACATGGCCGGTTCCAGGCTGGGTAAGGTTAACTGTAATATGTAGAAAAAATGATCTCATCTCATCCCATCATAATGACTAAAACAACTCGGATCCTACCTATGTCTTGATTCACCCCCGGTCCAATTGTTCGAACAGCTCGTTGTACACACGCTTAGTAGAAATTTCCTCCTCTGCCCCCCTTTCAATATCTTTTCCACTGAACTACATCTCACGATTAAATATTCGATCATACACGAAGAGGACTCTTTTACCCTTCATATTATCTCAACAACAGTCGAATTGTTAGCCACCTACGTATAGATGGAAGCTGGGAAAAGACCCAAAGGCAAATAGGTTAAAGTTTCTCCAGATACCAACATCAAGGCTAGATCCAGAAATATTCCTAGCCATCTCAAGCGTTATGGCTCGGCGTCCTTAAAGAAGGTTCTGGGAAAAAGGTCCAATGATAAGTTTCTCTGGAAAATTCTGCGGTTAAAGTCAGTTGGCTGGAGTCTTGAGCACATCTTGCCATAGCTTCAGTTGAATTCTAGTACGCTCATGAGTTAGAGTTAAGGAAGCTGGAGCTGCCACAAAGTAGCTATCTAGCTTCTCAATCTTTAGTCTTGAGTCTCACATTCTAGCAATCATATATTATTATATTCTTCTATACTCATAGTCTGATATTGTCAGTCATTTACTATTCTTCACATTCCTCCTACTTCATTTGATCTTAATTCATCAGACTATTTCGCTTCCTCCGCGACTCGACTTCTTGACTAGTTTCTTTCGACTATACTTCAACTCTTCAGTCCTTGAACATCCAGCACCTCACTAGTTTAATTGTCTCTAAGTGTTCTTTGTAAGTAATTATAATCATAAGTTATTACTATATTACCTATGACGGACGGAAATCTCCAGTATCATTTGCGCACGCCCTAACATAAAGTTTGAAGTCAGGCCGGCCATCCGGGCGCCGCAGACTTTTGTGTACCAAAGAGAATGACTGTTACGGTTTGACCGTTGTTTTAGCTTAGGAGGAAACCTAAGCGCTTAATTAGGAATAATTACTTTAAGACTGAAAGAGGAAGGATGGGCAAATAGAGATGAAATGGTACTACTAGCCAGGAGGTCGAAGCAACATCATAGCGTAATGGCTCCTGATAATACTTGGCTCGGTAGCAAGTATTAGGCCTAGGCAGAAGTTATCAGTCAGCGGATTCACGAAGCGGACCAAACGTTATAAGTACCTGTTAGTAGTAGCTAGAGATTTCTTTTCTCTTCATGTAGTTTAATAAATCGATTTATTCATAACCAACTCGGTTTCCGTCACAATTTAAACTATATCCCACATTCTTTGCCCGTCATTAAGTATATTGCAGCCTTAGATAACTGTGACTTAGGGCATCCTTAATTATTGGTTTTAACGCACAGGGATTCGAAGAATCAACAATGGGTTCAAATATGAACAATTTTAACATCGGAACGGACTCTATGGCAACTGGTTTATCGAACCAGGAATCAATGCCACATGGAGAAATACAGTCGGAAATGCAGCGACTAGTCGAAGAAATGAAATTAAGAGAAATGGAACACAGAAGAGGTCTGGGGATGCAACAATCTCAATTGAAGGAAATGATGGAAACAATGCAGGAACGGTCCGAGGCTAACAAAAATTTACCCCTACAACAGTCAAGAGCTAATGTGTGAGGCCAATCAGAATGCAGAGAATGTTTCATAGAAGAGGAAACACTTAAATGGCCAGAAGCATACGACCATAAGGATAGAACTAAGTGGGCAATTACGCATGGAATACTTCAGTACTTATATAGGCGTGATGTATAGGAGCAATGTATTCTTCAACCATCTGACTTTTTAATGCAACTATTTAGTCATGCAGTAACTGGAACAGCGAAAGACATGATTATAGGTCAGTTTCAAAATATGCTTGCAAATGGCATGGAATGGGATGCACTGGGACTGTTACAGGCTATGGATAATACCTGTTGCGACAGAAACAAGGAAAAATTGGCGGCCACAGTATTTCATGCATGTCGACAATTCCGGGACAAGAACCTATCGTCATATCTACCGCGCTTCCAACAATTACTTTCACAAAGCCCCAGTTTGAAAGGGAATGAAAAATGCAAGATTTACCAGTCACAGAACTCTCTGAATAAGACAACCAGGAATTACATGATTGGTGGTGTTCATCCTAAAACACTTAGAGAATTAATTGATTACCTGTCGATCCTAGGTTCTGAAATTGACGAGGTTGGTATAGAAATTACAAGGGAATACCTACTAGGTCAGACTGGATACTTCCACGACAGAACACGAGGCGTAGCTGGGGGCAAACTACTGGGGGGAATCTCACAAGAGATAACTCTCCACCTTCCAGCTAGAGCCAGCTTACACAGTGAAGTTGTAGATATTGACACAAGGATGACCGGTGTCAAGAAAGTCCGTGCAAAGTGGGTATCACGTGACGAGTTGAATGGGCGCAAAATTGATGGGTCATGCTTGCAATGTGGGAAGAAAGGTCACGTTATAGCTAGCTGTCAACTGCTACCAGCTAAGCATCCTGAAATACTTGTCCAGGCAGCAACATTTGTAGAGGATATTGCAGATAATTTCAAGGCCAAAGTTGCAAAAGGCGAGGTGTCAAAAGAATTAGCTCCCAAATCAAAATATGTCCAGGGACAAGGAAACAGAGCTATAAATATGGTCACTAGCTCAAAGTTAATTGAAGATAAGGAAGCCTAAAGCTCTATGAATGGGTCTTCTTTCATTATAGACGCTGTTATCAATGGAATATATTCAATTCCTACCCTAATTGATAACAGATGCAAATGTCTAGCTGCGGTTAGTAGTTCCTTAGTACTTAAAGCTAGGATACCTCGAATAAAAATAACACCACAAAAGCTTACTGAAGCTACAAAGAATCGGAATGACAATGATTCTATAACAGAAATGGTCAGAATGGAACTTGATATTGATGGGTATCAGCGTACCTTATATGCGTACGTGATACCAGATCTATCTCATGATCTAATACTCGGAAAACCATGGATGGAACAAGAAGATGTTATCTATAATGTAAGGGAACATTTTATGGATATTGGAGAAGCTATTGTGGATGATTGACCACTGAGAGTATGGGAAAAGGGACAAAAAGAAAATATTGATTTGTCTTACCTGACAGCAAATATCAAAAGTTTGTTGGCAGGAGTATTCCTTGCAACAGTTAGAAAGGCTAGAAAGTCAAGGGCTGGCACAACCCAGATATTTTCTGTAACACTTGCAGATATTCAGAAAGCACTTGCACCTTCAAAGAAGTAACCGACAAATTTGGATAGGCTTCCAGATCACTGCAAAGAATTTGCGGACCTTTTTCGGAAAGAGATAACAGACAAACTTCTGCCTCATTGCCAAGGAGGTGATCACAAGATAAGGCTCGAGTCTGATAAAAAAAATACCACGGGGACCCCTGCATGGAATGTCAAGGGATGAATTATTGGTACTGAGAAAGACCTTAACAGATCTATTTGACAAAGACTATATTCATGCAAGTAGTTTGCCAGCAGGGGCCACAGTACTTTTTGTTCGGAAACCAGGTGGAAGTTTACCACTTTGTGTTAACTATTGTGCCTTGGTGTCACAGACCGGCTTTCCCCACGAGGAAAACGGCCTGCTTGTCACTACCATTGTGCCATGGGCTAATGCTGAGATGCTGCGCTTAGTCTGGTCAACCAAGTCAGGAGCTTCCCTAGTAACATAGTCAATGCGTTGCGATGGTTACAATGTTATGATAGCAACAGTTACTAATCAACATAAGCAATCAGTTGCTGTGTTATAGCTGTAGACTACCATACCCCTGATTGTAGTAGCCGCTCTTGAGTACTTAAGGAAGGTCTAGGACTGGATTTGTTCTGTAGCTTTTTGTCTTGTAATTATTCTAGACTTTAGATTGATCCGATTATTATAAGCTTTACATTATACCCCGACTCTGTCCCGTTCCACCTCCGTCCCGTTCCGCCTCCGTCTTGTCTCGCCCTCGTCCCGTTCCGATCACATCCTGTTCCGATCACATTCCGTCCCAACTACATCCGTCCCGACTCCGTCCCGACTCCGTCCTGTTCCGACCCTTGACCTCCGAACTAACCAACGAGCCTGACACTTGGACGCTGTTTCAAAGGCTGATTGCTACCCGCTTCTGATAATTAAAGAGATACTAGTGTATCGGTGTCAGTGCAGCATGTAGACAGCTGGGCAGAGGCATGGGTCAAAGAGGTGATATTCAAGCTAAAGGGCGCCATCCTACATTATGCATGAGATAGGTGCATAACCACTCGGCCAAAAGGCCAGACCAGAATCATAGAACACTAGATTCTGGTTATCTCCACATATATAGATTATACAGAAGGCAATCCTGACAAACGGCTGTTAAGCCTAGGGATTCCTGTAGCCTACGCTGGCTAGCGCAGGCAATGAATGCAAGGGAATCTTCGGGAAGGATCTCGGAATACAAGGAGCTAAGTGTGACGCCCCGACATTTCAGTGGCCACGTGGCCACTGAAATGTCGGGGCGTCACACTTAGAAGATTCTCAATGAACTTTCTGGAAGCATACTGAAGGTTCATGAGGACAACAGGTGTATCAAGAATCTTCTAGGGTATTGTCGAGGATTCCATGTTATTCCAGATATAGGGAGAACCTTACAGAAGAGGAGTATCTCAGAGTGTATTTTTATTTGTATTCTAGCTATAGGAATTCTCTCTCTAGGGAATTATAATTAATATACTGTACCTACAAGATTGCCCAAGCATGTTGTACAGAAACCGTGACAACTAGCCAAAGTGAGTAAAGCTAAATGGTTCACTAAGCTAGACGTACGATCTGCGTTTCATAAGTTGCGCATCAAGGAAGGCAACAAATGGAAAACAGCTTTCCGAAATTGATTTGGATTATTCGAGAGGCTTGTCATGCTGTTTGGACTGAATGGAGCTCCGGCATCTTTCCAGAGATATATTAACGAAGCTTTGCGTGAGTACCTCGACGATTTTTGTTCGGCTTATGTGGATGACGTACTTGTCTTCACCAACAGAGATGAAAAGGATCATCAAAGGCACGTGCGGCTAGTACTTGAAAAGCTTAATAAAGCAGGATTGGGATTAGATATTGATAAGTGCGAATTTAGTGTTAAAGAAACAAAATATTTGGGTTTTATCATATCTTCGGATGGTGAGAATTCTTCAGTCAAGATGGACCTAGCAAAGATCAAGGCAATATCAGAATGGAAGGCGCCTACAACAACAAAGGAGCTAAGAGGATTCCTAGGGTTTGCCAATTTCTATTGTGGCTTTATCAAGGGGTTTTCAAGTGTTGGTACAACGGGGCTCACTTGGTTTAATGCCTTAAAAGTGCTAAAATCAAGTGATATATTCTGTCTATCTCTCTTCTGTATCCCTCCTCAAGCATTAATATCTAAAGTACAAAATGAAGCTTAGCGCCCTGATTATATCACGTGATGCGCTGACCAATACTTTTGGAAGTAAATGTTTAATACAAGCCCTTTATCCATACACCATTCACCTGTGAACCGACATCAAGGATCTGTGCCCCCTTAACATCTCTAACAGGCAAAGGTACACCCTGGAAGTGGGGCGCTGAACAAAATAAAGCATTCAAATTGCTAAAGGAAAAGTTTGTAGCAGAGCCTGCTCTAGCTCAATGGGATCCTGATTGCGAAATAATGTTATAGGCGGACTGCTCTGGTTATGCGCTTGGTGGATGCTTGTTACAGAAGCAAGAAAATACCACATGGAAACCAGTGGCATACTATTCTCGGAAGCTGAGTGGAGCAGAAATGAATTATGAGATTCATGACAAAGAACTTCTAGCCATTGTAGCTAGTATGAAGGAATGGGATGCAGAGCTGAGGGGTCTAGTGCATGCTTTCACTATCTTAAGTGACCACATGAACCTAAAATATTTCCTCACCACAAGACAGTTGACAGAGCAGCAAACCCGATGGGCTGAATTCCTGTCGAGATTCAGGTACACAATGGTGTATAGGAAAGGGGTAGATAGCGAACGTCTGGATGCACTCTCAAGAAGGGACCAGGATTGTTACGGCGTGTGGGGACTGAAATAGGATTTGCCGTCTGCTGAAGATATCCTAGTAATGACTAGGCGAATAAGTACGAGTCGATATAGATAGGTACGGTTAGGGGTGTTAAACTGCTCGGGCGAGGCACAAAAGATTAGGACTGAAGAACGAGAGATCGAGAGGTCCAGACGAGTAGTATAATTATAGAGACTATGAGGATATAAGATTGAGAAGCTGAAGAACTACTTTAGAGTAACTCCAGCTTCCTTAAGTATAACTAATTACGTGCTAGATGTAAGTGAGGCTTTGAAAGATTATGTCATGGTAAGCCCCTCCAACTCTAATTATCAGATTTTTCTCAGATATCTTCTCATTGAACCTTTTCCTTAGAACCTTCTCCTTAAACCTTTTACTTGAACTTTCTCCTTGAACCTTCTTCAAGGATGCCTGGCCATAACAAGGATAGACCAGTGGAAGGCGACCCTCGACTCTTGAGCCGCAAACGCCAAGTTTTAACCCCAATTAACGCTTCAAAGTTGTGTATAAATGGTACTTGTATTGCAGAAGGCCATGAAATATTTGTCAATAAAGACTTACAGGAGCTTTGGGATAAAGCAGTAGAAAGCAACAAAACGTATATTAAAGTAGTAAATGCGGTGCAAAGCGGAGAGCGTGCGCGGCCTAAGGACCTCAAGTTACAAATACAAGGTTCGGAAGAGGCGAGTCAAATTAAAGCAACAATCACTGCATGCAAATTTGACGAAGCTATGGGAGTAGTTAGGTATCAAGGGCTAATATGGGTACCTCTTTTTGAGCCTCTTACAACAGCCCTTATACAGAACATTGATGACTCAGCCGTCGCTGGTCATCCTGGAAGAGATGCAACTCTTGCCCAAGTCGCACGAGAATATTTTTGGCCTGGAATAAGCAAATCAGTCAAGCGCTTCTGTAAAAATTGCCATGTGTGTGGAAGATCATCAATCTGGCAACATCAGAAAAAAGTACTTCTTAAGCCACTGCCAGTACCCAATAGATTTCATCAAGAGCTTTCTATAGACTTCATGGTAGAATTACCAAACACAAATGGAGCAACAAACATTATGGTAATCACTGATAGATTGTTAAAATCGGTAACACTAGAGGCCAAGGAGAAACTGGATTCGGAGTCTTGTGCTAAGAGATTTCTGGAATGTCACTGGCGTTATCATGGGTTCCCAAAAGTCTTGACTAGCGATAGAGGTACTAACTATTGAAGGGTGGTGATGTATATGGTTGTATATATTAAAGTTCTAGGGGGTATCTGGAATGATAGAAGTGAATGTTGACCGCCAAGTCAATACTGTACGAACCGTAAGATATTGGGGATTTAAGGATCAGAGATAAAAGGTTAGGATCAGTGAGGTTTTGGTTTTACTGAACTTATATTTCGGTAATTAAAAGTGTTAGTGTTTAATCTACATCTAATTGTCTATCTATGTTCTACCTCGCTTAGGTAGAAACATTGTGTTCTGATTACTTGATGGAATAACATTCACACCACCGAGATCATCACCAACCGAGACCTCACCAAAGCTGGTAGCGGTCGAAGATGAGTAGTCTTCGTCTACTCCGCACTGCGTGCAGTTCGGTCTGGCATGTCTAGATTTCAACAGTATACACTTGGTATCTTCAATTAAATGATTATGACTACTCAGGGGGCTTAGAATATACTTGGGTGATTATGGCAATAAATGTTACGGGATGCAAATGGTATCTTATTGTGTTATTATGTTATGTTATGTTACAGGTTATCTACACAATAATTAACCAATCCCACATACTTCCAGATAGCGCTGTAGCTAGTCTCTTTTAGGAGTGATCTACGGGTGAGTGTAGCAATTGGTGGTATCTAATTTATCACTAACCTGTTTCCATTTCCCTGGCTCTGCGTGCTACACTACGTGGATGACAATTTACTACTAATGTGAAAAGCGCATTCATGACACTAACTGGACAAGTAAATTGTGGAGAAAATTGTGTGAGTTGGTTGGAGTAGAAGAGAGATTAAGCACAGCCTATCATCCTCAAACTGACGGGGCAACGGAAAGAATGAACCAGGAAGTTCAAACCTACTTACGGACATATGTTTCCTACACCCAACATGATTGGTCTGATTGTCTTGCTGCGGCTCAACTTGCAATTAATAATCGAGATGTGGTATCCTTTGGCGGCATAAGTCCGTTTTTCGCGACACATGGGTATCATGTCAATCCTATCCAAACCACTTCCGAAGATTCAACTATTTCTGCATCAACAGGAAAGGAAAGGGCTGAAAAATCTGTCGAGCAACTGGAAGAAACTGCGATCTTTATGCAATCCGCAGTGGCAGCTGTTCAAGAACACTTTAAAGAATTGACAGATAAAAAGAGACAATCGGCACCTAGATATGTGGTAGGTGATAAAGTTTGGCTACTGCTGCAAAATATTAGGTTAGAGGACCAACCTTCCAAAAAGTTGGGGTGGCAGCATGCAAAATATACTGTAACAAAAATTATTTCGCCTGAAGTAGTGCAGCTCAACAGTCCTGGGAAGATAAATAATAAATTCCACGTGGATATGCTCTTACCAGCAGAAGAAAATCCGTTGCCATCCCAAATTCTTGAGGACGAAAATCCAGGCCCTATCACTGGTGATGATGGCAAGGAAGAGTACCAAATTGATGAAGTGCTTATATGCAGGACGAGAAAGGGAGAAAGACAGGCTTTGGTTAAGTGGACAGGAATGGCGCAACCAGAGTGGACATCACTTACAAATTTACAAGATGCTCTAGCACTCGACATTTGGGAGTAGAAATGGGGCTCAGCAGAGATAAATAATGGTCCAACGTCAAGGAAGCAGAGGAAGAGAGAGTAAGCGGGGGGTAATGTTACGGTTTGACCATTGTTTTAGCTTAGGAGGAAACCTAAGCGTTTAATTAGGAATAATTACGATAAGACTGAAAGAGGAAGGATGGGCAAATAGAGATGAAATGGTACTACTAGCCAGGAGGTCGAAGCAACATCATAGCGTAATGGCTCCTGATAATACTTGGCTCGGTAGCAAGTATTAGGCCTAGGCAGAAGTTATCAGTCAGCGGATTCACGAAGCGGACCAAACGTTATAAGTACCTGTTAGTAGTAGCTAGAGATTTCTTTTCTCTTCATGTAGTTTAATAAATCGATTTATTCATAACCAACTCGGTTCCTGTCACAATCACCTTCTGCTTTAACAGCCTCCCATCATTACTGTCTATCACTAGTGATTGTGAAAAGCGCAGAAGTTACTTTGATATTAGAAAAGATATGATGGATTATGCTGTGTACTAGCCTAGTCTAACTTTTTTTTTAATTCACAATAGATTCAGTTGTCTAGGTGTAGTGTTGTTGTTGTTGTTTTTGTTGTTAAATTTTTAAAGTCTTGAGCTAATTTAAAATACTCTACATCCTGCTATTGGTACAGGACTAATGGAGCCGGTAAGAATCACTGTACACAGGCCCAACTCATCCCCACCGCGTGAACTTCCACATAAATGATGGTGTTAACAGCAAAACTAAAATCAAAAACTGTTGTAAAGGTAAGAGCTTACGGAGGTTGTGTTATGGCCTTGTATTCCTGACCCTCGGGGCCTCTAATACTATTGTTCCTTCCAGGTATTGTGTGGTGATCCTACATACGCACGGACCAGTTGTAAATTATGTATATATGTATATCTCTAGATATCTCTTGTTATTTTCTTCTCTTAGTTTAGAATCTTATGAATTATATTCCAGATCTGAGTCCTTACCTGATTCGACTTGTTCATCTGCTAACCTGTGCTCCCTTCTGGTCGTCACATTATTCTAAACTCACCAATACACCTGGGAAGGCAAAATAATTTCCTTATCTCATTGAGACTGAGATTTTTTCGCAGTTAACCTCAACGCAACAAAACGTACACCTGTGTGGTAAAATTACTCTCACGGAACAACTTGTCACAAGTTATAATAGTCAATAAAGTTTTCCCACTCTCAAACAAAATAAATACATCAATTTTCTTAATTTCTTCCAAAAATTTCTGACAATTACAAGACTCCTAAACCCTATCTACCTCCCCCGCCAACCTCTGATGTGGAGTCTGAACCGGAAAATTCATATCACGAACCTAGCCACGACAGGATAAATTCGAATATTGAAATCCCAAATGTTGCGGTTCGAAAAGGTAAACCACGCATTTCGGAAGTCAATCAAAGAGTGGACGAGTTGACAGTAGCTCAAAATGAAACTGGTAGAGAAATGGCTGATGCAATTGTCGACACGGCCTATAAACAAATGAGTTGCCATCACAAGCTTGAGTTCACAAATAGACAACAGAAAAGCGAAATAGAATTCTTAAAAACAAAGATGGCTAGACTAGAGAAGCTTACAGAATCCGCAAGTTTGAACCCGTCGCTATCAAGACCTAACCCTATGCCACGCTCCTCAGAATGCCAAAACGCCTAGTCTCCGACAACAAGACAACGCTTTCAAGACGAAGAAGAAGAAGAGGAAGATATTCTGAGGCCATCAGTTAGCCACTATCCTACACAGAAATCACCAACTAGGAGGATAGAGTATAAGAGACAAAGTACAACACGTCTCTGTAGCAGCGAAGAGCCCAATTTTCAAGGGCCTCCTTTTGCAAAATATCGCGATCCATCCGAGACAGTAGGTCAAACCTATGGGAACGTTCGACTAGGTACAGCCAATCGAATCATTAACCCTATTTGTGAGTTCGGAGGTATTGACAATTTGGATTTTTTTGAAAATTGGCTTATTTTACTTCGAGGTAGGATACAAGACAACGACGGACACTGGGGCTCAGATCGGAGAATCATGAATTTTATCTTTGCATCCACAAAAGCCAAAGCTCAAGAAATGCTGGTTCCGTACTTGTCTGGGGAAGACGCAGAAAATGATTTCGTGAATTCGGTTCAAATGGTAAATCATTTAATCGCGAGTCACCGTAGTAGCACCTTACAACAGGACAGTATGGTGGAGTTTGAATCTCTACGTCAAGGCACTTATGAAAGTTTTCAAAACTTTAAGACCAGATTTCTTTCATCAGCTAGCAAAGCTAAAATACATCATTCCCTACAAAGAGACCTGATGTATGGAAAGATGAACCGACAGCTAAAATTGGCAGTTTACACCCAGTTACACAGATGTCCGGATTTCAATTCTCTTTTTGAATTTGCAGAACCAGTTGATAAGGAACGAATTCGACTCGAGAAAAGTTCGACTAATAAGCCAGAAAAACTAAACTCCAGTAGAAGACTTTACCGACCAGAATCTTCTACACTCGCTTCAAATCGACAGCCAAATTCTAGACCTGATTCTAGACAAGAACAAAAATTAGGTATAGATGTAACTTGTCACTATTGTAAAAAATTGGGACACACCAAGTCTGAATGCCCTTTTAGAACCCCTAACAATAGGCATACAACTGTTCAAGTAATAGCTGAAGAGTCATCCAGTGTGGATTCAGATTTGTGTTCAGAGGATAAGGTAGATGTTTTAGAGAATGATCCAAAGGGAAAAGTGGAATCCTAGATAAAAACTCCCTTCTAGGATATTTAGTCAATATACAACATATTGATCTGGGTAAAATAATGTCAGAGAAAACCTACACTTTGCAATGCTCGTTCTCTGGAAATTCGCGAATAGTGGACGGAGTATCTGTACTTCCGGACACAGGAGCAAATGGATTTGCATATATCTATTCAAGATGTGCATATGCTGTGTCAAAATGTCTTGTAGAGAAGCCGAAAAATCTCGAATATTCTATTCAATCCATAGGCTTTGATGGAAAGAAAGGCCCTGTAATATTGCAATACATTTTGTTGTTATTGTGGATAAATGGACAGCGCATAGATAATCTGCCTTTCTTAATTGTAGAATTAGGATCGCATGATGTAATCCTTGGTAGTAGATTTTTAGCGCACTTCGACACAATGATCGACTCACAACAGCGCCGCCTTGTTTGGCCAACAGATCATCCAGAAACACTATCTTTCTCTTCACCCATTTGAACCTTGTTGCAATATCTCTTAATAGACCGACCCAAACTGTTTAAAATCAATCAAAAAGATGTTACACATCGGGATAGTTTGTTCAACAAAGAAGACAAAATGGCAATTTATGGCGCTCGGTCTACAAAAAGGCCCGTGCAGGACAAGAAAAGTCTTCACCTCTTTTTTTTTTTTTTTTGCATCAGATTTTAATTGCCTATGCAGCTATCTAGCTATGACACAATATCAGAGAAGTGTATGATAGATGACTCAATTTACAAGAAGAGCACTCATGCTTCGGATTTCATTTGCAAGTACCACTGCGAAGTTATGGTGGCTTTTTCTTCACCCCAAGTCAACCCTCATCCGTGAATACCCACCCAGGGGAACGTCTCAAAAACCCTGAGTTATCCAGACATGCCTCCGTCATTCATCAACTTTTCTCCGCGCGAAATGTAATCTGAGATGTCTCCTTCACAAGTGGAGTAGGTGCCCAGGCTACTCAAACTATACCGGAGAACACCACCAGGAGGTGGACCACAACACCTTCCATCGTCGGCTTGTTTTTAAAGTGTCAACTGCACTCTCGCAACCGAAGTCTTGGCGCGCACAAAGCCCAATTCGAAAAACTCCTTGCCAAATTTCAGAATTTCACGCCCGTCGAGGTTTTATCCTTCCTTCGTATCATCATGTCGACTTATCCTGATTCCTCTCGAGTCCATCTCAAATAACTGTCTCCCAGATTTGTGCGCCACGCTTTGCTTCCTCTGTCGGGTATAAATATCGGCGTGGGCGTGTATTTGGCGGTCAACTGAGGCCAGAGAAGGTCGAAGAGCGGTGTGGTCATCGGGATGAGGATGTACTTGGTCGTACTTGTAGACTTGATGAGACGAAGATAGGAGTCAAACTCGTTGGGAGCGAAATAACGACATGGAGGAGTAATTTGGATTTTTGCCTCGTGGGCCAACTTCTTTGATATTGCGAAATTTGACTGAACTTGGCTCTAAAAGAATATTTCACTCCCAGGTTCGTAGAGGACACCGCGTACAGGTGTTCAGTCTTGCCCTCCAGTCTTCACCTCGCTTCCAGGTCTGCTGTCACGATTCAAATTTCTAAATTAAATGAAGAATGCAACACAAATGAATCTGCCAGTGATGATTCAGCAGGAAAAAATTTGAAATTGACAAATATCCAATCAAAATCAGATTTAGATTTATGCCAATTAAGCGCTCCCGCCCTTCATTCAAGCCTTGGCTGTACTGACCATACACCTTCTTTTCTTAGTCTCAAAGAAATTCAACACGAAATCGAAGAAGAAGAAGTTGATTCAGTTATGTATGATAGTCAAGACTTAGAACTAGAGAAAATTATACCTTCACACTACCATGATCTCCTTGATGTCTTCTCCAAATCCGATACCAATTTATTACCCCTGCACCGGCCTTATGACCATAAGATTGAACTCGAAAACCTACAACATCTTTCTGCCGGACCCCTTTACCCCATGTCGTCTGAGAAGCTTAAAGCCGTGCACAAATACATCCTAGAAAATATTGATAAAGGTTTTATTGAACCAAGTAAAGCGCCCTTTTCAAGTCCGGTCCTTTTTGTCAAAAAAGCAGATGGTAGCCTTTGTTTCTGTATTAATTTTAGAAAATTAAATGCAATAACAAAAAAAGACCGATATCCTTTACTATTGATTGATGAAACATTGGCACGTCTGAATAAAGCGAAAATATTTACAAAACTTGACATTAGACAGGCCTTCCACCGTAGAAGAATGCATCCCGACTCTGAAGAATTGACGACCTTTCGTACGAGATATGGCTCTTATAAGTGTAAGGTTCTTCCATTCGGGTTAACAAATGGCCCTGCCACCTATCAGCAATGTATGAACAACACCCTTCTCGATTACTTAGATGTATTCTGCACTGCATACCTTGATGACACACTAATTTATTCTGAAAATGAAAGTGATCATTGTGAGCACATCCGAAAAGTTCTTTTACAACTAAGGAAAGCAGGATTGCAGGCAGATATCAAGAAATGTGAATTCCATGTAAAGAAAACTAAATACCTCGGGTATATTGTGTGTGTGGATGGATTAAGGGTAGACCCTGATAAAATATCAGTAGTAAAGAATTGGCTGCCACCCAAGTCAGTAAAGGGTATCCAATCATTTTTAGGGTTCTGCAGTTTTTATTGCTGTTTCATTCCTGAGTTTGGACGAGTAGCAAAACATCTCACCAACCTCACCAAGTCTGTAGTTAAGTTTAACTTTGATTAAAATTGTCATGCTGATTTCGAAAGTCTTAAAAGCGCTCTTACTTCAATGCCTATACTAAAACATTTCGATCCGGATCGCCAATCGCAATTGGAAACCGATGCATCAGATGGTGTCAGGTAACTGGGAGCCTGACCTGTGACAGGCGAAGTGTATGTAATTAAAGTAAAAGATAACTCAGTAAAAACAACTTCATTTCTATTTCTCCCGGAATTCTAGGACTATATACACTGATCATGATTGACTTGATCTCTTGATCTCTAAATATAGACATGCGCTAGAAATAGAATAACCTGCAGTTCTAAATACAGAATTGAAGCACTGACCGAAACAAATAACCCACGTATGTATGGACAGTCCCTATTTTTGGCCTGAGACATTTCTTTGTCCAACTTCTTCGGTGGTTATTCTTGGCCGTTGACAGATGGGGCTGTCGCTGCTATACTCTCTCAAAGATATGATAAATACTGGCATCCAGTCGCTTTCTTTTCGAAAACAATGCAACCAGCTGAATTAAATTATGAAGTTCATGACAAAGAAATGTTAGCCATAGTCCATGGACTAAATAATTGGAGAGCAGAACTGGAAGGTTCCCCGTACACAATTGACATCATTACTGATCATCGTGCTCTAGAGTATTTCATGACTTCAAAAAACCTAACAGCTCGACAGGCCCGTTGGGCTGAACTACTAACTCAATATTCCTTTCAAATTAAGTATCGACCTGGTAAACAGAACACCTCGGCAGATGCACTATCCCGCCGTGAACAGAATACAGGCCCGCAAGATCAAGTGAAAAAAAAATCCGATATAAACCATTATTAAAAAATAGTATTCTATCAAAAGAAGTTAAACGAGACTTGCACATCTGCCTCATGGAATCTATAAAAGTTGTTGACGCAATCATAGAAGCTAATCGAACTCATGACAGTCTACATGATATGCGCGAACAAACGAGATCCAATAATAATTTAAGGATGGATAATGGTGTACTTTTTTTCAAAGACCGGTTAGTTGTTCCAGACAAAGATAACTTGAGAACGGATCTCATCCTAGATATTCATAACCAGATCTCCACTGCGCACGCTGGTCGTAATAAGACATATCTAGAGCTTAAATCACGTTACTTCTGGAATAACATGCGCCAGGATGTCGAAAGATATTGCAGGAACTTCCACCTGTGTCGTGTCCACCATGCCGCACGCAATAAAACGCCCGGTCTCCTCAAGCCATTACCTATTCCCGAAAGACCTTGGCAACACATTTGTATGGATTATATGGATATGCCAAAAGATAAAAAAGGGTTTGATAAAGTTGTTGTTTTTATTGATTGTTTGTCCAAAGTCTCTGTCACCCTACCATGTAATAAAGACGTCACTGCCCGTGACACAGCAGAATTGTACTTCACATATGTCTATCAGTACTACGACCTTCCAGATTCTATTGTCTCAGACAGGGGAGCTCGATTCATTTCGGCTTTTTGGACGTATGTTATGGAAATTTTGGGTGTGCAATTACGACTATCAACAGCGTACTCGCCACAATCTGATGGGCAAACAGAAATAATGAACCAATACATAGCTCATAGATTACGCCCGTTCATAGATCACTATTAAGATAACTGGTCTGATCTACTTCCTGCCATGGACAATGCGCAGCTAACACTACCACATGATTCTATTGGTATGTAGCCATTTCAACTTTCCAGGGGCTATACACCTCGAAAATCATACAATTGGAACCCTCCAGCACATCCTAAGACGGCAAGGGAGAAATTAGCGCTAAAAGATGCAGAAGCCTTTGCACACAAATTGCAGGAAACATGGAAGGTCGGTCAAGAGATTATGCATCAAAGCCAAGAGAAAATGGTCATTCAAGCAAACAAACATTGTCGCGAGCCTGATTTCGATGTTGGAGATAGAGTTTATTTATCAACAAAGAATCTCCGGCTACAAAGGTCCAGCACAAAATTATCACCAAAATTCCTGGGCCCATACAAGATTTTATCGAAAAAAGGGCATTCTTTTAAATTAGATATTCCTAAACAATGGTCCAATCACGATGTCTTACATGCGCGTTATCTCAGGAAGGCCACCGACAATCCATTACCTGGACAAATTATTCCTCAACCAGACCCAGTCAGCATAACAGGTGATGATGAATGGGAAGTTGAAAAAATACTGGATGTAAAGCTGCTGAGGGGTAAACTAAAATATTGCGCTAAGTGGCTGAGCTGGGATGACGACCCACAGTACTATCCTGCTTCTGACTTCATGACTGCCCCATCCAAAATAATTGAATTTCACAAGCAGTACCCAAACAAGCCAGGCCCTCCAAAAAATATAATGCAATGGCTAAGCGCTTGGAAGAATGGTGAGGACGATTATAGTAGACTCAGCGATGATACTCCTATGACTTCAAGCTTGAGGACAAGCTTTTTTGGAAGGGGAGGGTGATGTTACGGCCTTGTATTCCTGACCCTCGGGGCCTCTAATACTATTGTTCCTTCCAGGTATTGTGTTGTGATCCTACATACGCACGGACCAGTTGTAAATTATGTATATATGTATATCTCTAGATACCTCTTGTTACTTTCTTCCCTTAGTTTAGAATCTTATGAATTATATTCCAGATCTGAGTCCTTACCTGATTCGACTTGTTCATCTGCTAACCTGTGCTCCCTTCTGGTTGTCACAGGTTGATTGGCAGAAGGTTTGCGGATGATTATTGATGAATCAATGTGATCTACTGATATATTTGATATTCAGAACTATGAGGATTCAGGAGGTAGAAAGCGCTAGTTATATACACATCTGAGGTAGCTAGACTCTCGCATTATTTACCCAAAATAGTAACACGGAATATTCCAGTCTCCTCCATCTGGTAGTACAATCTAGAAACACTTTCTATACAGTGCTCCATTGTTCCTCTACTCATCATGGAGCCACCTGGAAAGTTCTTCCTACACTCTCAGTGATCATTAACCTTGTGCATCGTAATCCTAGTCATCACCAGCACAACAAAAACTGAAATGAATTCAGAAGAAATCTCAGTTAGGTCCGGATCCCGCGCTTCTCTCCCGTTCCCTTTCCTGTCACACCTTCCAAGTGAAAAATTCTGATCTTCGCTGAGAGCAGAAGATGAGCTCGCAGGCACCTTTTTTCCATCTGGTGTCCTACTGTTAGTGTGTTGAAGCCTCGACGACTTCACTCAGGCTGGCCGTAACCTTAAACCTCCACTTTGGATCCCAGAATCCCAAAACCCGATCTGTCTGATATATAGAAGTCGTTCTTCGCGCCGTGAATCGCCTCGATAGCTATTTCGGCTGCAGCTCTGATGCGAGTAAAATCTGAGTGATTTTTCTGCTCGACCTTGCAAATCATTGCAAACTGCTCTTTTTTCCCTGGGCCGAACTTGCTGGGTCTGGCTTTGCAGAATCGCGAGTCCGATCAATGAGGTCCACCACATTTTCGGCACCGTGTGGGGGCTTTGCAATCCGTTTTCGAGTGCATTTTTGATCCGCAGTTCCAGAAAGCTGGAGCGCGGGAGCAGCCGCGTGAGGCTGAACAAGAAAAGGAACTGATTTAGTCACTTGCGTGACTTCATTGGCGACCATATTTTCCGCAATGAAAATGTTGGAAATTCACACCCTGGATGTTTGAAGTTTCCCTAGGATTGGAACAACAAAGGTTCTCACACCTGAGTCACGACTGGGTTCAGTAACAGTCACCTCGTTGAGCATGTTTGGTGCACGAGACTCGACTGGAACATGGAGAGATGCAATACCTGTCGGGTATAGTTTGACTCACCGACCCTGTTCTCATTGTAATTGCTGGAGCATGGGACTAGGCTCAGGGTTGATACTTGGTTTGTATTTGGATTCCTGAGACACGTGTATATAGGCTGTCTAGGAGCATCCAAGACAGGTCAATCAATTCAATTTATTCTATATTGCACTTCTCTTTCTACAGCTTACAATATTTCCTTCCGACTCATATTGATATGATTCTATTTGTAAATCGCGCCCATATTCCTTCAACTGCCTTACTCATCGAACTCATACCGCTTTCACAACAGAAAACGGAACCTGTAAGTGTATTAATTCTCACTGGGACGGTGGCAATTAGTAGGGCAACCAGATTTGACGCTGGTTCCAGATTTATTCCAGGTTCCCTCCGTGCCACGGAGGAATCTAGGAGCTCTCGCCGAGCGAGTTCATCCTTTGCTGTGTGTGAAAAGCCTGTTTTTACCCGCTGAACCAACGTGATGTTATTGTCTATGGTGCCGAGTGCCTCTGAGACAGCTGATCTTACGCCAGCTAGTGCTAGGAGTTGGTGGGGTGGTCGTGGGCGAGGCGTAAAAACAGGCGTGTTTCGACCGCTGTCCTCGGATGGGCTCCCTTTGATTTTGAGGCGGGCGGGGATGCCTTTATTGTTGAAGGCCCAGTGCTGTAGCCAAGTCCTGCTCGGACTACTGTAGCCCAAGTTGTCTTTTGGTTCGGAGCCTGGGTAGTCGAAGGGTTCGGTACCCTTATTTCATGAGCCCTGCGCGGAGGAGAGCTGGTGGGGTGCTCCCTGGACCTAATTGTACGAACTGGCCAATGGCCGCTCGAAGGTAGACTTTGATACTGTATACAAATTCTTTTTCTTCGCCAATCGACAGAGGCGAGAGTGCTGCTTTAACACTGCTTATTGTAATGGAACAGATTGCTAGACGGGCCTTGATTTGCGTCGTGCGGCGCTTTTCGGCCTCCATCACTGATTACAGATCCGGAGGAAATCCCGGTGCTAATGTTGAAGCTGTGCCTTTTGAAGATGGTACAGCGAATTTTCTTGCAGACTCTTCTTCGTGTTCTGTCGTCTTCTCTCGGACGACTTCCTTTCCTTTCCTTGAGGTGTTTGCCTCTGGGGCAAGCCCGATGGGAATGTTGGCCTTGGGACCAATTTTGAATGACCAGATGGGCTCAGAATCAATCATCTCTTTGTCGGGAAGGTTTGGAGACTTCCCTTCGATGAAGGCCTCACTCGCAAACATGGTTGATAGCTTTCGCACGAGGCCAGGTGTTTTTGCGGGAGCCCTCGGGCGGACTCTCGCGTTGTCCAATATTGCAATGGGGAGCTTTTTTCGAACAGGTGGCATGGTGAAAATGCCAGTGACTCGATCACAATTTTTTGATAGAATGCGATGAGCGCGAGAGGGAGTGAGAGGGGGAAAATAGGGATATCCGAAATTTCGAATCTCAAAAAATTGTGTTTGCATTTAACGCCAAGTAGGCCCACAGGTATAACCCGGCCTCCATGCCCAAAAATGGGCTTTTGGCGTGTCCACTTAGCCTATTGCTATCGGACAATTCTATCGTCTAAAGACTGCAATATCTTCTCTTTTTTTCGCAATTAATGCTCGATATTAATGCAAGGTAACGCCCTAGCCCACTTTGTTCGTGTCGATTCCTCAATGCCTAAGTCCTTGCTTCTCTCCTCCCTTCTTTTTTTTTAAAAAATTACTATGATTAAATTACAAATTCATGCAGTTCTTTCAAGGCAACCCTATCAATGTCACCACTAATCTTGCCTCTACAATGTGACACCTTGTTATTTGTATGGATGAGCTGTGTTGCACCATTTACCGAATTCTTTCGCCCCTGTTGTTGGGCCGAGGATCCACATGATGTCTCCCTCCTTACCGTGAGATGGACGTGGCCTATGAGTTTTACTTTGGTCAAGTTTCATGCATACAAAGGGATGTTCTGGAGCTTTCTCCTCTCCATAGATACACAAAAGCTTGGCGTCTTGGTGGTGGAAGCGTCTGTGATACGTGGCGTAGTCTCCATGAGCGGAGCGGGCCGCAAGGAGTAATGCGAGATTTTTCCGAGATGAAGTCTGTAATTCCTCAGGCATTTGCCCTGTCATAAAGCATCTTCAGACTCCTATATCTACTCGGAGCGTGATCCTTCCAAAATCGGGTGATGCTATTCTCGTGCCGCTCCTTTACGAGGCTTTTGGCTCTGTATATGGAAGCCTTTATCCGTGTAGTTGTTTCCATTGAAAGGCTATGCTGAGCTGGAATGACGTACCGTTAGGATGAAGGTATGGAAGGAGGTAGCTATGGCTTTAAGAGAAGTAAAGTTCGTGAGTTATACTCTTAGGACTTGGATCAATGGACGAACTTGAGGATATTCCCTAGTATTCTCAAGTGTGTAAATAATATGGAGATTGTTTGAATTTCCTATTGTATGAATTACTTAATTTATCTACATGACAGGACCTTCTTCTATATACATGAATAAGGGGGTTCTGCACACTAGTGGATGTTCCAACATCTGTCCTTGTCTAACCGAGAAAGGAAGGATGTGAGAGATCCTAGCGCCAATAGATACCATTAGGAATCTATTGGGAAATGCTATGTCATACCAATGAGTGATGATTTAGGTCAATCATATCCCATGGCGCATGTGCACATTATTCTAATGTGAACAGTTTATTGTAATGCAGTCATGTTACTCCCTTAATTACAACAGTTTCGCTGCAGGCCTCCTTAGCAAACACGTCTGCACGCTCGTTTCCTTTGATCCCTGCGTGACCCGGGACCCATTGTACTTTCACCGCACCCTCTACCTCTCTCGAAGATTGCACTCTACTTTTCCAATTTTCCCTCAGTGCCTGAAAGTCTGCAATCTTGACCGAGCTGGATGGGCTCAGGTAGCCGGTGTGTAATTGTAGTGCCGCTTCTTCATTATCCAGAAATACCACAATATTTGTAGCGTACTTGGCCATATAATGTGCCATGGCTGCTTTTAGCCTCTCGACTACCCCAATATTATCTGCATCAAATACTTCTGCAATCCGAGCGAGGGGAATCTTCGCACTTTTAATCTCTGAGTTTAGACCCCGGTAGATGCAATACGCACTCCCTACCTCTCCTTCCTTATTCATTGCCCCATCTGAATATATGAGAAGATCTAACAAATTGTGCTTCTGGCTTTGCTCCCAATTTCGATATTCCATCGGACCTTTTTCCCGGCCGATAGCTTCAATCTCTTCCTTTGCTTTACTCATATCAAGACTCAGCCAAGGAGGGGAAATAGTGTCTAGCTAAAGTTCAACTTTTTGACGGCTCCTAATCCATTGAAGATTTTTGTATTCCAACGACTTCGTAAGGAGTGCTTAGGGTCAGCCGAGACAACTCTAATCACAAAGCGATCATGTATTCTTTCTAGCCAGGTAGTTGCTGGAGCCCATCTAGTCTCCCGCAAAAGGGCTGGGACAGAGGTAGTTTTATACACTGGTAATACAGCTCGAGCTGCTCTGTTAATTGCCTCTTGGACTTGATCTATTGCCTACTTAGACATTTTTGGTCCATATCACGTCTCAGCTTCGTAGAAAGGTGATGTAAGAGCTATACCTTGGAAAGCTTGCCGCAGAAGAGCAGGTTGGGCACCTTTCACAGTGTTGCATAGTCTCTTGAAATGGTCGGTGACCACTTGATAGCGCTGGCATGCTCGCTGTACATGTTCTTTGAATGATAGCTTCCTATCAAAGACTATCCCAAGCTAGCGGATGTGATCATTCAGAAGAACTATGGTGTCCTCCATCATTAAGGAAGGTTCCTAATATTTTCTTTTATTATAAAAATATTGGACTTCAGTCTTCGTTATTTCAAACTGAATGCCATTGTCCCTACCCAATTGTTGAGTTCTTGCCAGTCTTAACTGTAGTCTCTGACTGCATTCCTCAAGATTTGGATATGTTTCGAACATTGCAAAATCATCTGCATAGCCGAAACATCCGCGTGCAAGGCGCATGACTGGTTCTACATAAAGAAGAAATAGAATAGGCGATGTTGGAGACCTTTGTGGTAGGCCATATAGAATCTGAAAATGATCTGATACCTCTCAATCGATTCTGATTCTTTCCGAACAGTTTTGAAAGAAGGAGCTTACCCATTGCACTACGTTCTCCGGCCATCCCTGAGACCTCAGTCAAAGGAGTCGGCTTTGCAGCACCCCATCAAAGGCTCCTTTCACATCAACTCTCACCATACCTGCTATTTTTCCCTTGCGGATTGCTTCTTCAACATCACATACCAATGCTGTCGTTAAATCCGTAGCTGACCGTCGGATTATTGTACTACACTGGTCCATACCTAGGATACCAAACTTCAAGGAACAGAAAGAGAGAAGCCGTGCGAAGAGCCTTTCAAGTCCTTTTCCAAGACAGGAAAGAAGAGCTATAGGTTGATATGATTTAGATAGTGTTGTTGTGGTTATGAGCTGTGAGGTATATAGCAATTATGTCTCTGGTGTCCGTCGGTGGAATTACACGGGCTCATGTGCAATGGTGAGTCGCGGAGATGGCGCGCTCACGCTGGGTGATGGCACGATGGATACTGAGTACGTATCACTGTGGCCAAATGGGTGTCAGTAGGTATCAAATGTGAACTCTTACTGACGATGGTGATCTATGAAGGTGATGCTAGATGTGCATCCCGACGATTGATAATATCATCTAATGGATGATGTGAAGTATGATATTATATGGATAGATTGATTCGCTAAACTCGGCAGGTGAAGAGATTGTAGAGTACATGAACAGCGTCTGTGCACCAGCCTGTATTTTCCACCCTTTCCTAATCCAGTAGCCCATCCTCCGTTCCCCTGTCTCCTAACAACTCAACCGAGCCAGCACAACAACAACACATTGAGGTGTTACAACAAGCAGGGCCAACATATGTGAAGAATCTCATTGGATCCGAGACGGAGGGACTGTGCCTCAAACACACAGAAAATGTAGATATATATATATATGTATAGATAGAGTCTGAAGTAGTTCTCTCTTCAGAATGATAATTTACATACTATCGGCCACATAGTTGCACCAGCGCCTGTTCCTTGGTCCGTGACAGTTGTTTTCTGTGTCCATTAGGGTTACGCTTGGTTCCTCTTTTTCAGCATCTGTTTGCTGCGCGGGGATTGTACTTTCAGGAAATGTATTACCTGTCAACTGTCACGGTTTCGAGGGACAGGTGCTGGAGCAACTATGTGGTCGATGGTAGTAAATAATAATTCTAAGGAGAGAACTTCCACTACATCTGTCTATTCATTTATATACGTGAAAGCCTCCTCGCCACCGAGGCTAATTGTTATAATAACGAGGTCATGAGGGGACAGAGGAATACCTGAAATGGATGCAAATGATTATGGATGCGCAGATATAATTGATATGGCTGTAGTGAGAAGAAGCGTTGGAATGGACAGTAGTGAGATGGTTAATTTACAATCTATCTGCGGAAGTATTGCTTCCTTATATATACATTCAGTACCCCAGTCCTGATCACGCACTCACCACAAGTGCTTCCTACTTCTGTCACAGTAACCACTTCCATAGCCCCTGCCAATATCTCCTGTCATAACATACTATTGACACTGATTGCTAGTGTGGAACTCCCGGGATTGCAGAGCTATACACCGTTGTCACATTATATGCTATTGCCCCTTGGTAGCCATCAGAGTGATGTGCGCCTCTGTCTAAACGCATTGGTCCACCAGGCAACGCTCGGATGTAGGGATGTTGCCAGAGTGATTAGGTACTTAGCTGTGCTGTCAGTGCCCTAATCTCATCTAGCTTACTGCGGCCGAGTGTCCGAGTGCCGTAATGGTGGGAGCCTGATGAGGCTCGATCGGAGCTGACCCAAGGTATTCACAACATATATCCTTTCGATCTAGCTTTCTTCCAAGAAAATTAAGGCAGGGATAACTTGGGCATATTGAGCACATCATCTATTCTGACAGTAGAAATATTTCCATTTGATAGTTGTAACGGCTGTTAAGCCTAATTATCCCTGTAGCCTACGCTAGCTAGCGCAGGCAATGAGATCAATGGTGTAATCCAGAATCTTCTTGGAAGTTGTCGAAGAATCCAAACAATTCTGGTCATGGAGGGAATCCTATGGAAGGAGGAGTATTCTGGATTATATATATTTGTAGTCACTAGCTGTTAGAATTCTCTCTCTAGAGAATTATAATTAATATACTGTACCTACAAGATTGCCCATGCATTTTGTTATGAAACCGTGACAATAGTTTACAATTTAACAGTGCAGTTCCTTTTCCCTCGATTGATATCTTTTCATTTGAGCTTGATATTACATAACCAGTGCAGGATGAAAGTTGTTCAAATCTTCCTGGGTAAGGGCACATGTGAGCTGCTGCACAGGTTTCAAAGTAGAAGGGATGATGAGTAACTTCTTGAGGTCCATTGACAGCAACATTTGCTCGTTCATGGATATTTTTAAGCTCTCTGGATATCATGGCTTTCCTTTTGCGGAGTCTGACATAAGAGTTCCATACACAATGTGATGACCAGAAGGGAGCACAGGTTAGCAGATGAATAAG
The DNA here is from genome assembly GCA_905067625.1 of Blumeria graminis f. sp. triticale. Taxonomy (NCBI): domain Eukaryota; kingdom Fungi; phylum Ascomycota; class Leotiomycetes; order Helotiales; family Erysiphaceae; genus Blumeria; species Blumeria graminis. The sequence continues at coordinate 5,330,204 of LR898472.1, read as the reverse complement.
TCGAATCAGGTAAGGACTCAGATCTGGAATGTAATTCATAAGATTCTAAACTAAGGGAAGAAAGTAACAAGAGGTATCTAGAGATATACATATATACATAATTTACAACTGGTCCGTACGTATGTAGGATCACAACACAATACTTGGAAGGAACAATAGTATTAGAGGCCCCGAGGGTTAGGAATACAAGGCCGTAACATACAATCTTTGTACTCGAACAGATGATGTTTCTTAATGAAGGAACATTCTCTTGGTATAGAGTTTTTAGAGTGTCTAGATTTGGTAACCTTTGATGGTTTCGTTACTCTTGAGGTGTCATTTTTTGTTGGAAATGGAGACACGGAGTGTTGTGGACGTACGGGCCCTCAATTTCGTCTAGGTTCCCGACACGATTTTGTGTGTATGTAAGAGGTTGGAATGGGCAATATGGTAGCACTTCAGGCTACCTATTGGAGATATAAGCTGCTGTATGGCGTGAGCGCAAGGAGGTTATTGGGGGTTTTCTATGCCTCGATGGCGCCACATTTGTTTATGCTGTGGCTTGGGCTCTGTGTCACTTACACTTGTACTTGTAGCGCACACCTCCCACACTTTTAGCCTTAATCTGAAAATGACACTCTTTTAGTCAACTTCTACTTTCGTTCCATAGATATTGCGTCCATTACATTGCGCAATATTTCCAACATTTTTTAGCTTCCTAAACTGCGTAATCAGAGCTGTATGAGGAGAGGATTGCATAGGTAATTCATAATCAATGTCGAGAAGACATTGCTTGACTTTAGTATAGGATAGATTATTCTTTGTTACCAAGTTGTCAACAATATTCTTGTGATTTCAACTTAGGAATGCCAGCATCAAGTCTCTCTTTTTCTCATCATCATCTAGAAAATCAGCAATCCTTTGACATCTGAGGCTGGAGGATTCACGGGCTGACAAAGTAGTCCGGAAGTATTCATTCTCATACACATCTAAGAAAGAAGTCATTTTGCCATTGGAATCATGTGTGCTTAAAAGTGACATCAAGGATCCAAGCTGGTGAACTAATGTGAACTTATTGGTCCAACGGTATTTGGTTGTCAAAAAGATCCACATCTTGTGGGTGTCTTGTAACTTGAGAATTTTTCTCAGTAGACTCGGACATACCACTAGAATATATAAATTGATGGCGATTGTGAACAATTCACTAAATGCTTCCTGCTCTTCAAGGCAAGCATCTTCCTTTGGCTTTTTGCCATCAACAACAATTTCATAGAGCTTTTGGCCTTTCCAGATTGCCTCCATTGTTGTGGCCCATGACTCGTAGGTATTGTGTCCGGTCAGCTGGGTAACGTTTGAGAATGACATATTTTGCATGGAGCAATTTAATCGCTTTGCAGAATATTTATTGTCTGCTTGAGGGATGGAGAATTGGTTCGAGGAGGAATTTGCCATTTCTGTTGAACTATTTGTTGTGATTATTTGTATTTTAAGAGAAAAGGGAAATTCTAGGATATTAATGCTTTTCTCTTGGGCACCGGGCTCATAACCTGTTGTAATGGAGGTTGTATAGAGTAGCGTAAGCTGTTAGGCTTGTATTTAATATCACCTAGTGAAGCGAGTTGGGAGATTGAAGAGTTTCACGGATCTATAAATATAATTTTAATACTAATATTAATTCGTGATAAGATGAAGGGGTAGTTAATTAAAGACATCAATTTAATAATAGCTTCCCCTATACAATTAGTCATGTAAAACGTCATGTAAGGATATACAAGTGAGGCATAAAGAGAAGGACAAGAACACAGCCATCAATGCAAAGATATTGGCAAGAATTGATTATAATTAATTCCGGCTGGTAAATGCTTCTACTCTTATATATAATAGTTCAGCGTGAGAGAGATTTACTCCTCACGCAACGTCTTCTTTACTTACCCTTTTTAATACAATTGTTTACCCATCTCTTCTTCGGGATGACTATATATCCATTGCCCAATTCTTCATCAGCAAGACCCACGTGTAACATCTACTGCAACTAGTTGCCCATTCATCTCTTCCTAGAGAAGACCTGTCATTCCTTTGACCCATTTACAACCTTCACTTACCACCTAGATCTTTACTAGGCTATAAAACGCACCCCGTAGAACACTATCAAACCCTCATCCCTGAGAAAGAGTCTGAAAACTATAGTGGAGAGTTGTTGATTAAACCCACTTAGTATCAGGGCGCTATTTTAACTAATTACTACATCTCAAGGATGAGGGTTTGATAGTGTTCCACGGGGTGCGTTTTATAGCCTAGTAAAGATCTAGGTGGTAAGTGGAGGTTGTAAATGGGTCAAAGGAATGACAGGTCTTCTCTAGGAAGAGATGAATGGGCAACTAGTTGCAGTAGGTGTTATACGTGGGTCTTGCTGATGAAGAACTGGGCAATGGATAAATGGTCTTCCCGAAGAAGAGATGGATAAACAAATGTATTGTAAATGGTAGATAAAGAAGACATTGCGTGAGGAGTAAATCTCTCTCACGCTGAACTATTATATACAAGAGTAGAAGCATTTGCCAGCCGGAATTAATCGTAATCTGTAAGCAGACTTATGCAAGCATAAGTCTGAACCCAGCCCATAAGTGAAAGTACGATCTACACAAGCACACATCGGTCTAGTAGTGATGATCAGGGGCGTTATTAGGGTAGAATTAGATATTATAGTGCTACGATGGACTTGTAGCACGGAGACAATTAATCAATTCATTCTTGTATTTGCTTTTACCTTTTGACAATTCACGTGACATTCGCACGAAGACCTCTCTAAGTTTTACATGGTAGTATTATTCTTGGTTGATTCAAACGAAAATTCGACGGTAGAAGACTCATCTGGAGCTTTGTTGTATCGTGGACGAATCGTTTGTGACAATTTTAGAGAGGATTCTTAATCTTGTGAAATGTCGGCCTTCGGATTATCGAAGGCGGATCGGGAAATTGCTGCCCAAGGCACCGATGTAAATCAGTCTGCTGTGGAAAAGAAGCGATCGGGTAAAAATGTTGCTGGCTGCACTGGTAATGTGCCGGGAAACTTCAGCAATGAGTCCGACTTGGCATCAAATGATAGCAATAGCGAAAGCTTGAAGTCTGGATCGAAAGGCAAAGGTCCCGACAAACAATACAACGAAAGAAAGCATCAACATGAAGATGAACATTACGAGAAGGTTTCTGAGCAAGCTACATCTTCAAAACCGTTGTATCAATATGGTGAAGGAAGAGACCCACAAGTGTTGTGCTGGTGATGGCTAGGATTACGATGCACAAGGGTAATGATCACTGAGGGTGAAGGAAGAACTTTCCAGGTGGCTCCATGATGAGTAGAGGAACGATGGAGCACTGTGACGGCTTGTGAGCCAATAAGCCCCGTAGCCTTCGATGGCTATCGAAGGCAACCTATATTCTCTATCACTCCGAGGATTATCAGCAGACGAAAACTGATATGAGATCGCCACTGAGGCTACGTGAAGGATAGTGCCAAGAGTATCGGAAGCGTTTGTGTTTGTGTGTTTGTGTGTGTTTGTGTTTTATTGTACTACTTGAGTCTATGACTATCTAGCACATTGGGCTCCTCTCTGACCCAGGCCACACCTTGTACAGTGCTCCTATCCTCTTTTGTTACTTGAAAGATCATTGATATATTCCCCTTGATGAATAGCCATTCAGCTCAGTATTTACCCGTGGAATTCAGCCACCTTTTCCACGGAACCTTCTACCCAAAAAAAATAAAATGGTAGCAATGGAAACTGCGTGCGCGGGAAAAAGTCTCAAAAAACCTGCAGCCCCAGCCAGGCAAGGCCTAGACACCGGGACCACATGAGGTGCGCATATTCATCTATATCTCCCTTCTTTGTAACAGTCGAGGTCGACTTGGTCCAATCCACCATCTCCGTATTGGGTGCTGGGTACGCTCCGGAAACTCATCAGATGGCTTTTCCTCCATGATCAAGGGTTGGTGATGAGTAGAGCTCCGACCCTACCATCTGATCTGATCGTGGTTAGCTTCATGATAATGGTGATAGGGGAATGTGTTGAGAGATGAAGACGATACAGACCGCGAAAGCGATTGGGAATCCTCTTCGAAGTGAGGACTTTGTTACTCAATCTCGGCTCTGCAGACTCTACAGTGAGAGCTGGAGGTTCGTAGGGGACACCACTGACAGGTGTTGAGAATAGTCCCCCTATCGGAAGCGTTACCCGTGTGGCAGAACAAACCTTACGTCAGTTTCATTGCCACTGTAAAGGTAGGCTAGATTTAGATACCTCTGGATGTGTATAAATAGTAGAGGAGACTTGTAGGTAGTTTGCTTCTACATAGATGAATTATAGCTTTACCTTTTGTCACGGTTTCATAACAAAATGCATGGGCAATCTTGTAGGTACAGTATATTAATTATAATTCTCTAGAGAGAGAATTCTAACAGCTAGTGACTACAAATATATATAATCCAGAATACTCCTCCTTCCATAGGATTCCCTCCATGACCAGAATTGTTTGGATTCTTCGACAACTTCCAAGAAGATTCTGGATTACACCATTGATCTCATTGCCTGCGCTAGCTAGCGTAGGCTACAGGGATAATTAGGCTTAACAGCCGTTACAATCCCCCTTCTCTTCCTCAATGAGTAAATATTTTATTTAATTTTCTTATTTAATGCTTTTTTTTTTCGTCGTTCCCTCCGCGTTTTCTGGACATGAGGCTCGGCCTGGCCAACGTATCTACCTGAGTATATTTCCGAAGGGCCATCATTTGAAGTTATGGGACCATAGGTCTCCTCAAATATTTTTAAAGCTTCGGTGTCTGCCACGTATTCAATGGGCTCCCAAGTTGGTTCTGCCCAGCCAGTCCACTTAACTAGGGCTTGCCTGAAACTACCACGGCCACGTCTCACTGTTCTCGCTCGTATTATTGAGTCCACTCCAAATTCTTGCTCGCCCAGATCGTCAAGGATAGCGGGATTTTGTGCATCGTCCCGCCGCTGACTCGGAAAGGGATCCGCACCCGCCCGCTTCACCAATTCGACATGAAAGCGGTTGTGGATGTTTCCAGGAACGATCAACTCCACAGTCAAAGGATCTGGGACCGCGGTCACATCGTACTTTGCATGTATCCAGGCTAGCTTCTTGGAGAGCTGTGGTGTTTTCACGTTTCGGAGATCTAACCAAACCTTGTCGCCAACTTTATACTGATCTGGTTGTCTTCGGAAACGATTTGCATTACTCTCGTTTCGTTGTTGAGCTGAAGCCATTGCTGCCTGTGCATAGTCTTGCGCGTCCTTTAACCTCTTAACATAATCCTGAGCAGATAGTCGTCCCGGGTGTCGGGAACCATTCTCTAAGATAGGCGTAGGCTCTGCCAGAGGGTCCAAATCGTATCCGTGCCGTAAGAAGAATGGGCTTAGTCCTCCAATCGCTGAACTTGGTCTTGAATTTAGTGCCAGTTGGGCTACAGGCAACAGTTCCATCCAATTATCTTGTGAGTAGCAGGTAAACGCTCGCAGGTACTTGTACAATTCCTGATTTGCTCTTTCACTTGCGTTTGACTGAGGATGGTACGCCGTGGTCAAGCGTTGAGTTATTCCTGTTAGCTTGCAGAAAGTTTGCCAAAAGGTTCCCATCCAGTCACTGCCTCTATCACTTGTCAAATAACGTGGAAAGCCAAAGTAACGATAATATCGGTCGACAAAAACTTTAGCGCTTGGTGCAGCCTCCATTGTCTTTGTACCAAATAGAAAAACGTCTTTAGATAGCCGATCTGTTATAACCATTATATTTGTACAATCTTGAGAAGGTGGCATATCAGTAATAAAATCAATTGTCAGCTCGCTTCCTATTCGGTCAGGAATTGGCAGTGATCGAAGAAACCCAGCCTTCGCCTCTCGCCATACTGTCGTACGACCACAGACATCACAATTCCGTATAAAACGACGGACCGATTCCCTCATCTTTGGCCAGAACCATCGCCTTAAAAGTATGCCAATCATTGTATCTTTGCCCGGGTGACCTGCTAGGTAGCTATCGTGTGTCCGCTGCATTATCGCCGTTCGGAGTGGCTCATAATCGGGAACCCAAATTCGATTTTCCCTTCCACGAAGAACGCTATCTGCGGCAACCGTACACTCTGCAATGTTAGCGGTTAATTTCTGAGCGATATTTGGTGGGAAACTTCTCTCTCCGTGCTGGACAGCATCTCGCGCTCGTCGCCAATCATTATCGTAAATGACTCCTTGATTCCATAATGTTTGAATCTCATCGTCGTCAGATATTCTCGCTGTCGCTGCTGGGTCTGCTGTACCGAGTTGTGCATCGACAGTTAAAGCTTTGACAGTTGGTAACAGTTGCATAATTCTACCCGTGGTTCGTTCGTCATGAAGGCCATGGGGCTGATCCTGATCGCGTCTTGAGAGAGCATCCGGCCGTTCGCAAGCATTGCCAGGTCGCCATTTCAGAGTGAAATTGAACTGATGTAATACATCGTAATACCTGGCCTGCCGTTCATTGAGTAGTCGCTTGGTCATGAAATAGTCTAAGTTCTTGTGGTCGCTCAAAATCGTGAATGGCTTTGCAACAGAACGCAGTTCAGCTTTCCACTCTTGCAGGCACGTGATTATGGCCAGCATCTCTTTGTCGTGTATCGGATAATTTGCTTCCGCTCCGCTCAGTCGCTTGGAGTAGTAAGCCACCGGCCTCAGCCGGCCTTGCTTATCAGCTTGAGACAAACATCCACCCAATGCATACCCAGAACAATCGGCTTCCACCACTGTGTCTCGCTCGGGATCCCATTGCGCTAGCACCGGCTCAGTTGAAAAAATTTGCTTTAGTCGTTCGAACGCCTCGTTCTCCTCAGGTCCCCATCTCCAAATTGAATCCTTCTTCGTCAATCTGGTCAGTGGTGCAGTTACCTCCGAAAATCTATCAACAAAGCATCGATAGAAATTTGCAAAGCCGAGAAACGATCGAACTCCTTTAACCGACGTAGGTGGCTTCCATTCTATGATGCTCTTGACCTTGTCAGGATCTACGGTCACCGAGTCTCCAGCTCTCACAATGTATCCTAGATACTTCACCTCTCGACATAGAAAATTGCATTTATCAATGTCCAAGTACAAACCAGCCTTCTCTAGCTTTCCCAAGATACTTTGAACCGTTCTCCAATGATCGGCCTCACTACCATTTGTGTATACTAGAACGTCATCCATGTATGCTGTCGCATCAACATCAAGGTGTCCTCGTAGTTGCTCATTAATATAACGCTGGAAGGTTGCAGGTGCATTCGCAAGACCAAATGGTGTAACAAGCCACTCAAAAAGACCATGGCGACATCTGAAGGCAGTCATCCATTCATCTACCTCTCTGATTCTGATACGATGGAAAGCTGACTTCACATCTAGTTTCGTGAACCACCTAGCTTTTGAAAGTTGTCGCAAAGTTTCTTTAAATAATGGAAGGGGATACCTGTCTAGAAGAGTGACTGCATTCAGCCCGCGATAATCCACACAAAATCGTAGCCCTCCGTTTGGCTTTCTAGCAAAAAGTACTGGCGAGGCCGCCGGCGAACTACTTGGTCTGATCCATCCCTTACCCAGAAGATCTGTCAATGTTTTGCGAAGCACTAGAAGCTCCTCTCTTGACATACTGTAAAGAGGGCCCCAAGGCGGATGGACTGGCTTCCCATTCTCATTTCGGAGGTTTATAGCATGGTCAAGGTGATCTCGTGTAGGCGGTAGATCATTAGCGCCGCTATCGTCAGAAAAGAGGCGCGCGAACTTCTTCACAGGGCCCGGTAATCGGTCTCGAGCATCAGAGATCTTGAGACAATGTTTCGTACGGAGTGCCTTATTTATGTCGTCTAAGGAGGCTTTGCAGACGGGAACTCCCTTTTCCAGAAAAGATAATGCCTCAACAGCAGCACGTTTAGGCTCCTTTATTCCCCTTAGTTTTTGACGCCAGCGTCGAACACTGTAAACAGAACCACCGCTCTTCCTGAGTTCCAACCGCTGCTCTTTGGAATGAATTACTGCATCCTGGTCCTCTAACCATTTCTTCCCAAGTATGATCTGATGTGTACTGTGTGGTACTACATACAGCCACAATTTTTCAGTAACAAAGCCATCAAGGTCTATGGAGACCCAAGTGATACTTTTTACTATTGGCTTGTCTTGAGATGAATTTTCTGCTGTCTGAAGGGTTCGGGGAGAGATAGGTTTACATGGTAAACTTAGTAGGGCTGCTAATTCTTCATCAATGATACCTGAACACAGGCATCCATTGTCAATTAATGCTTGCACCATAGTGACGTTGTTAACTAATGCATTAACTAAAAATGGATTTGTATTCATCTTCGGTTCTTGTTCAGCTGCTGTCAAACTTTTTGAAAACTTTTTATCCAATATTATTGGCTGCACAAAATCTTTCCTTTCTTCTTGAATCGGTCTATCACTAGTAATGGCATTAATAAGGGGTGGCGATGTGTTCTTTCTCATAACATGATCTGTAAGACAGCTCCCCATGACAGACCTCTTGGCTGACCAACCCATTGTTTCTCCTCGATCTCTTATTTGCTGAATTTCGATAGGACGGTTTATGAGTCTCGGAGAAATGCTATACGGATCCAATTCGTACACTGCCGGATCAATAGGACCTAGACCATCATCATACGGATCCACTTCGTACACTGCCGGATCAATAGGACCTAGACCATCACCATACGGATCCACTTCGTACACTGCTGGATCAATAGGACCTAGACCATCACCATACGGATCCTCTTTCATATTTTTTTTATAAATATGTAAACTTTTCTTAGTCTTTCGTGGATTAATTGCTGGAAGAAGGTGGCACACCCTAGATTGACATCCCCGTTTCTCACATCTGAAGCAGCTTCCTTCTTCCCGAAGCTTAGCTAGCTGATCTTCTGATTTCCATGTTGCCCTAAGAAAATTGTTTTCCTCCATAGAAATGTTGCAATGATCCCACTTCATCTTTGCAAAGTTGATTGACTGCAATTCTGACTGACTGATTGACTGCAATTCTGACTGACTGACTGACTGACTGACTGACTGACTGACTGACTGACTGCGGTTCTGAAGTTTGTGGAGAGAATTATAATATGTCACGGTTTCATAACAAAATGCATGGGCAATCTTGTAGGTACAGTATATTAATTATAATTCTCTAGAGAGAGAATTCTAACAGCTAGTGACTACAAATATATATAATCCAGAATACTCCTCCTTCCATAGGATTCCCTCCATGACCAGAATTGTTTGGATTCTTCGACAACTTCCAAGAAGATTCTGGATTACACCATTGATCTCATTGCCTGCGCTAGCTAGCGTAGGCTACAGGGATAATTAGGCTTAACAGCCGTTACACCTTTCAATCATACAAATGCCCATTCGCTTTCTATATTCGAACTGTGATAAGCACTGTATAGAAAGTGTTTCTAGATTGTACTGCCAGATGGAGGAGACAAGAATATTCCGTGATACTATTTTGGGTAAATGAGGCGAGAGTCTAGCTACCTCAGATGTGTATATAATTAGCGCTTTCTACTTCCTAAATCCTTATAGTTCTGAGTATCAAATATATCAGCAGTTCAGATTGATTCATCGATGATCACCCGAAAACCTTCTGCCAATTAACCTCCGTAAGCTCCTACCTTTACAACAACAAGATGACAACAAAGATGCAGGTGCAGGTTGGGATCGGCCTGCCGGGACAGTCCCAAGGAATGGAAGTAGAACCCTGCTGGAATGGAACCTTTTTGACTGGAAACCACCCCAGTCGGATTTCTTAAGAGGAATTGGAAATTGGTCAATGTACCAAGAGGCGGTTTTACTACATTTAGAGTGCATCGGGTACAAACCTGGCATGAAGTTGACACCGTTAGACGAGGTGAGACTCGCAGCTGTCATTCAGAGAACCACAACAGCAGAAACCAGGAGCCTAATCATGGGTATGAAACGAGGCACAGAAATGATGAGGTTGTTCGAAAGAACCTATCAGCAAGTTGGCGAAATACAACAAGAAGCCGTTTGGGGAAACCTCATTGCTCTCAAATATACAGGAGGGTGTCCTGTAGAATATGTGACAAAATTTAAAACGGCCGTGAGGGACTATATTTCCACAGGTGGGACTCTAGCTGAGAAACAAATCTCGATAATCTTCAAGCAATCAACAAAGGAAAAAGCTGGAAGGTGGAATTCCATGGTCTCCACAATAGCACGTTTTCAAAGCTGGTCTGTAGATAATCTCTCACAAGATTTCACAGCTCATCACTACAACAGAATCGGCCAGTCATTCAAGGAAGAGAATGCCAGAAAGCAAGAGCTGATGAAAAAGTTTTTGAACAATGCCCAAGGTGAACAAAGTGCAGATGACCAAGCAAAGTCAGCAACGAAAGGGAAGGTCAATAACCCGAAGAAGAAATTTTCAATCCGCTGCTACAATTGCAAGAAAGAAGGGCATATTGCCAAAAATTGTCCTATGAAAAAGAAAAAGGTAACCAACTCCTATGCTGCAAATGGACAGACAGCGAATGATGTAGGTCCACCAGCTGCAATAGCCAATGAATATTGTCAAATTCCCGAAGAGTATTCCGCAAATACTTACGCTGCTCAAGTAGACCCATTAATCTACAAAGATATGGTTAAGTTTTACGACAATGAGATGGCACTACGGCGTGGCGAGTCCATTGCTGAACAGGGACCGTCCAATTCAGAAAATGTAGGAGCCTCCATTCAATTCACACAGCAAATTCTCAGTACTTCTGGAGAAAGTGGAGTCAAAAACCGTTGGCTTTTTGATACTGGCGCTGACGTGGACGCCACTAACAATTGTAGAAACTTTAAACCCGGCACAGTGGTAGAGCTAAAGCCAAATCAATTTCCAATCCAAACTGGGGGTGGTAATGTATGTGCAGAATGTGTAGGGGAAGTTTGGCTGTCGCTCACTGGACCTGGTGGTAAACAAACTGTTGGTACAACAGGGTTCACTTGGTTTAATGCCTTAAAAGTGCTAAAATCAAGTGATATATTCTGTCTATCTCTCTTCTGTATCCCTCCTCAAGCATTAATATCTAAAGTAAAAAATGAAGCTTAGCGCCCTGATTATATCACGTGATGCGCTGACCAATACTTTTGGAAGTAAATGTTTAATACAAGCCCTTTATCCATAAGCCATTCACCTGTGAACCAACACTGGCAAACTTTTTTTTTTTTTTTTTTTTTCAGTTATTCAACCTCGTTGATGCATCACGTTGGACCCAGCCCTGAACTTTAACATCAATATTATTTGTACTCACGAGATTTTTCAAAGCACCATTAGAAGTTGACTTTGTCATAGAGTCAGCAGGATTACTATCTCCTGTAATCCAACGAATTTCTGATAGTTCTCGCCGCTCATATGACTGCCAAATGGCCATGATGTCAATCATCAACCTCTTTTCCTTCGTGGTGCCTAATTTGACCATGCATTTGTATAATGAGAATGAATCAGTACAGATGACAACTGGGATTTGGTTTATTTTCAGCTGCTTGGTAATCATATTTAAAGTAGTCGAAATCGAAATGGCCATATCAATTCCTGCTACCATCCCGTACAACTCCGAAGCTAGTACAGCACGGGTAACCCTCTTGCATTTAGTAGAGCTCCAGTGTAGAATGTTGGCCTGTAGTCTGAATTTCCCTATTCCCAGAGCTTCATTTCCCAGAACAATCACATAACCAAGTTGAGAGCTCAGGTCATGGTTGTTGGCAAAAGAACTGTCGACAAAAACAAAAATCTTAGCAGACTCCAAATCCAGAGGTATGTAGTGGAGTCCACGGTCTAGATTCTTCATCTGCCATTCAAGGCGCTTGTTGAGAGCTTTGACGTCTTCTTTTCCGGGATTTTGATGTTGTGCGGCTATCGAACAATCAAAAGCAGCTTCTGGTTGGCAAATGCTAGCAATATAAGCGCCACGAGCTCTCTGTTTAAGGTAGGTCTCTTTGAAGTTGTCTGAGTTGGGGTTAATTTGATGAAGACGTTTTCCTTGTCCTTTCTGAGTAAGATTGAGGCCATCTCCATTTTTATCAATCACTAATTTACAACCATTAAACATCAGTGGATTATCATGCGTTAGCTTCTCGATAGGCTTGGCGAGCAATTCTGCTTTCTCAAGTTCAAGGCCCTCTTTCTTAACGAATTTCTCATCTCCTAGGATGAGAGTGTCATCGATTTGCATGCCTACAACACCAAACGGCCCTTGCTGATTCTCAGTTACTAGAAGACATGGATCATATGTTGAATTTTTCATCTCTAGTTTGGTTTGATGATGGCTGTGGTAGGTGCCATACCAGTGGGTTCCTGATTCTGGGATTCCATATAGAGGCTTAAGGATCTTTAGAATGTCTTGCGGACGAAATTCATCGCGCATTTGCTTAGGAGGAGTTGCGTAAATGGGGCGTACAAGCTTAGTCTTTGATTGTACATAGGCTTGGGTGATATCTCGTAGAAAAAGTGAGATACCACATGGGGATAGTGAAGGAGCCAATGCCACAATTATACGCTGGCTCACCCGTTGGATTGTTGGTGATTGGGTCAAAATTTCCTTCTTGTCATGGTCATTATACGCTTGAATTACTAAACGTGGCTTGTTGTATGGCATTGAAGTTTCCTTACCCTTCACTTCATCAACCATCCTAGAACCAAAGATTCGTCTATCGCGAAGCTCTTCATCGTCTCGACATACAAGTTCATAGACTCCCCGCACCATTAATCCATCCATTTCTTTTCTATGCTATAAGATAAATGGTTTTCCAGGAGCTGTGATAATCCCCTTTTCTCTGAGTTCCAAAGAAAGTTCTCGATCCCTGTTTTCCTTTTCCGAAAGAAATGCTTCAACTTGTTCCAAATTTATATCTTCTATAGTATCTCTGTAGGGTGATTCGAAAATTCCATCATTTATAAAAGCTGAAGTTTTGGGTTCGGATCCAGGATCTTTGGGTTGTAGGTTTCTCTGACTGCGTCGAAGCTGTTGGAAAACTAGCTGTGGAGCATTTTTCTATGGTGGATATTCTCTATTGTTTTCCTGGCCAACAATATCTTCTGGCTGAATTTGATCATCGATCGAGCAAGGATCTCTAAGGAACGGCTTGACCCTTGTACTCCTGAAATTGACATAATGCCCATTCATGTCAACTTGTATTGTTTCACCATCCATCCATACCAGTTTATACGGCGTTTTATCCCAGCCGCGTCCTTCCCTGTAAACAATAACCTCCGAACCAAGGGGAAGATCATGTAGGTGCTTAGTAAGTGGACCGTTTCGCATATTTAATGCATCAGCTACTTTCCGTGCAGCGTGACACTTTCTCACTTCTACCATCGCTTTCTTAACAGCAGTAGCCCGAGCAATAATTGAAGCGGACGGAGCATCTGAATTACTAATGCGTGGGTAGGCCCCAAAAACAAGAACAGTAGAAACCAGCCTGTTTGGACCTGCAGTGTCATTGATTGCCTTGAGCGCCATCTGCAACTTCATTTCCTTTGATAGGCCCAAGCCTTCTGCGCTGATGATCTGGTAAGCTCGCTTAAGCGGTATATGGTATCTTTCTACCTGGCCAATCGCATTATGAGCCTCCACCGGCTTCTGTATGGGTTCCACATTCATCATCCTGGCATTATTGCGGAACTCTTGAGCGCTGAAATTTGTTCCTGAATCATGAGCAATACAAGCAGGGGGACCTAAATATGTATCAATCCATGCCTCCCTTAAAGTGTCCCATGCATGTTTAGCTGACATATTCCTCAAAAACTTCCCACCCTGGAAACTAGTTGCCTCGTCAACTATGTGTAGAACCTGACCATCGTGGAGAGAAAGCACGTCAACAAGCAGCGTGTGGTTAAAATTGATATCATCCTTCAGAGTGAACTTAAATCGGCCAGGGGCTTTTCCATGAGTCTGACACTGCTCACAGTACCTAGTCAATCGCTCAAGATCCTCAAATCTAGTGTCATTGCCGGAACGCTGAAGTACTTTGTGAAGACGTCCTACTGAAGGGTGACCAAAACGTCGGTGTAGGCGGCAAAGTTCCACTTCGGTAAGGTGGCAAGTGGCAACAGCGTTATTTTTGGGCCCTTGAGCGAGGTATGTTAAAGCCTTAGTCGTATTTAACAGCATCCATGGGTGGCCGTATGCCCTGATGATTGGTATACGTTTCCCTCCTTGGATGAGAACATTTTCTAGGTTGTCAAGTTTAGCCCGCAAATCATCCATGTCTTTGAGAGAAAGAAGAAATGGTGTATCGGCAGTTACGACGTGAAATGTGATTATCCCGAGTGGTGTAGTAACATCTGCAGTCCCAAGAGAGGTCGTACTACCTATACCAAATTGAACCTTAGTTTCCCCTGCCCTGGATTCATTAAGCTCTATGTTCTGAGTGCTTCGAAGAGCAAGGAACTGTTCATGACCAGCCGTAGATCGATAACTGGCACCTGTGTCAACCATAATCCCCATAAATACGCCTGTTGAATATCGACTAGAAAGAAATATGTCGATTGTTGTAGTCGATGATGTGATCTCCGTTTTAGGTGTTACCTTATAACTAGCACAAAATGCATGGGTTATGGATTGTCGTTCAAGGTCTTCAATCAGTTGTTCGCCGTCAACATCACCAAAACACTCTGTAGTATATGTTCTAGACATATGGCTGGCAGATAAATCAAGATTCTTATTGTCTTCAAGTTCGAATTCATCAATGAATTGTTCATAATCTGTTGAATTATCGGGATCCAAACCTTCATATTTGTTGATGAACTGTTGAATCTTACTGTCATTCCATGGAGTAGCTTTGAACCTTTGGAATGAGATCTTTCGCTCTTCATTGCTATGGTTTGTACTCCAGCAACCAGCCTTTTTGCAGACAAAGCATTTCTTAGTTGTTGCAGATTTTCCCGAGCTTTTCGATAGACTTTCGTTTCTAGTACTCTTGCCTTTGTACTTGCAATAGGCGTAGAATGCATTACAGTTGTCATGTATCTCCATACCTTTTGAGACGAAATTCTGCTGGGTTCTATTTTGAGTGTGTATGGCAAGAGCGTTTCTAATCTCTTCAGAGGCTCCTTGAAAAGTAGGACATCTCCGAAAAAGTGCTATGTTGCACTCGGGCACATTACGACAGGCCCTATAGAGCTTATCCCGAATCATTAGGTCAGTCTGAAAATCTGGCCGCAAGATTGCCTGGTCTCTGAGAAGTTGATCTCTCATTAGATCAAAACACTGTAAGATTGTCATACCAGGGTTTCTCAACGTATAATCTTTCAGGGTTGTATCTTCCCATTCAATTGTCTTCCGTTCTTGGCGTTGCTCTGTCTCAAAATAGCTTTTCAAGTCTTGAATCATCTCCGAAAAATTACATTGGTTACCGGAAACTTTGTTGAAAAAATAATCCCTAGCCTCACCTGTGAGCATAATCGGAAATGCTTTGTGGTAGTCTTAAGGGCCCACATTTGCGTTGTGGCACATAGCGTAGAAGATTCGCAGCTTTTTATCAATAACATCATCTGCGCCACTATACCTGTCCTCCTTTAGATAGGACTTTTGCAAGTTTTGAATGTTAAAAGATGAACCTTGGAGCGATCCACTTTGTGCATTAATCTTTTGTGTATATGATGGCTTCTGTTGACTTTCTGGAATAATAGGAGCTGGGTTGAGGTTATTTCGTACATCACCGCTTATTCTAAATGCAGGAAATTTTATATTCGGACTCTGCTGCATGAGAAATGGTTGAGATAATGGTACCTCATCTGGGGATTGTAAGTCCATCTTGCTTGATGGCCATGGCATCTTTCTCTCTTCTTCCTTTCTTAAGTATGCGTAACTTCCTGGGAGATCTGGATTCCTTTGCAAGTTAAATTTTCCTGAAGTAATCATCTTTGCTAGCTCTTCCGGTGGCCATTCTGTAGGTTCCCTTTCATCCAACAACTTTGTCAACCCTTCAGCCACAGCGTCATTTCTATTTATATATACTCCATTATCTTGTAGATAACTTCGTAAAATTCCTCTTGTATATTTAGACATCATGTTGAAGTCTTCTTGCTGCCATTTTGCAAATTCTGCCCGAAAATCCTCCCAAAGCCCTTCATCTCGGTGATCTAGCTTTTTAAAGTACGCAATTTGATCTTCTATGTAGCTATCATAGTCTTCACTTGGGACGTCTGGGGTGTCTTCGTTGATAAATTGCGCCGTCATTTTTGCCGGTTGGATTTAGAAGTGCAATCTTGAAATAATTAAAAATGCGTGATGGAACGCGGAGCCAATTGTTCTTCTAACTAAAAAAAATCTTCCTGAATGAATCCAAGATATACTTATAGCTGTAAAGGCAGTACTATTGAGTCCTTCAGTTAGCACAGTGAAAGCCTATGAATAGGGCCACAGTCTCTTCGTCACCTTGCTGTCTGCGGTCAATACTGAACGAAAATAAAATCGAAATTGATCAACCACTGATCAGTGTTGGTACAACGGGGTTCACTTGGTTTAATGCCTTAAAAGTGCTAAAAACAAGTGATATATTCTGTCTATCTCTTTTCTGTATCCCTCCTCAAGCATTAATATCTAAAGTAAAAAATGAAGCTTAGCGCCCTGATTATATCACGTGATGCGCTGACCAATACTTTTGGAAGTAAATGTTTAATACAAGCCCTTTATCTATGCGCCATTCACCTGTGAACCGACACAAACCTCGATGAGGTTGAAATACGTAGTATACTTGAAAGCCTTTCCTTTGAATATCATCAGTGGAGAACGTTTCTACGGCAGTGGTGGTTTTCTGGACAAGAATAAAATTGTCAGCCCTAACGGTGAAATATTGTCATACATAGATGCAGAACGACGAGGATTTTTCTTGTGGTTGTTCAATCAACCTGAGCCTTTGAAATTGACAGGTTACAAAAAGGCCGTAAACCTAACTTCCGTGGATAGCAAGCAAAGCAACGAAAATAAGAGCCTCGCACAAATCCTTGAAGAAAAAAAGTTTCGCCAAGCCTATCAAGAGTGCTGGAAAAATGGTGTATTTGAAGTGTCTGATGACGTAATGAGACGCCTGATCCTATAGCATAGGCGCCTATGCCATCCAAGCACCGAGCGACTTAAATGGACTATCAAGAATACAGTTGGAATCGACCTGATACCATGGCAAGTCGAAAGTTTGCCGTGCAAAGCATGCGATATGGGAAAGTCTCTTAAATATAAGACTTTTGAGCAACAGCCTCGAATGAAAAACGTCGGAGAAGGCTGGCATTGTGACGTGGGAACCTTAAACCCAGTAACAATGGAAGGTTATGGGTATTTTTGCCTCACAGCAGATGACGTTTCCAGGTATAGGATATTTTGTGCGTTAAAGAAGAAAAGTGATGCTGCCAATGAACTCAAGTCAATTCTGTCAAAGGCAAACTCAGAATTAAGACATCGTCACGGGCGTCGAGTAATAAGATTAACGATTGATAGAGGTCGAGATTGGGGTCTGAACACCCTCCAAGAGTTCGCGGCAAAAGAAGAAATTGAAGTGATAATTTCTGCACCAAATAACCAGTATCAGAATGGCGTGTCAGAGAGGGGTATCCGCTTCGTACAAGATGCAGCAAGATGTTGCAGTATTCAGATGAAAGTTCCATCGGTCTTCTGGAATTATATGTTAGAAATGGTATGTTACACCTTAAACTGCACATCCCAAGGTTCTGTAGAGAACAAGAAAACACCTTGGGAAGTATATTGGTCTCAGATTGACCCTGACTGCGCGAAAACCAAGGTCGACCATTTGTGGATACCTGGCACTCTTTGCATTACACATGTTGACGCAAGTCATTGTATTGCAAGCGAAAAACTCGACGCCAACGGCACCAAAAGTGTCTTCTTTGGTTACAGAGGAAGGAAAAATAAACTTGTCTGGCTACTTGATGGTGGGAGGTTTATTGTGTCACCTCATGTTACGGCGTATGAAAACGTTGGTCCGGGCCTTGGTTGGGCAGCAGACCCCAGAGAAGTTGTCCGATCGCTGCCAAAGCATGTTCAAGATAGACTTAGGTACAGAAAGCAGGATTATGCAAGAAACGAGGATTACAACGTACCTCAAGATGAAGAACCACAGCCAATATTGCCAAGAGGGCGTGGCCGCCCCAGACGCGCCATCCAGCGGCCCTACGAGGGTCAGCAGTTGATATCTCTCAACGCTCCTCTGAATATGGACAACGAGATGGCAATAGTGCTCCATGAACTTGATACATCCGAAAATCCTATTATCTACTCTAAGAAAATACGTGACCCAGTAACGGGACGAGACTTTGGGAAAATTAATTTATCTTTCCCATATGAGGAGATGAATTTATTGGAATTGACAAGAAAAGCCCTAGATAAACATGAATTTAGTCTGCACAACAACGGTGATGAAATCTTTCGAATATTGTTGAATTACCCATCTATCTCATCGCACATGGTAAAATCATCAGTAGACTAACCTTCGTTTTCAGATGCAATGAAAAGTAACAATAGATGCGAGTGGATAAAGGCCATCAATCAAGAAATTAATGGTTGCTTGTCTAGAGGAACCTTTAAGTTCGTAGCTCGAACAGCCGTAAAAGATAGAGGGCGCCTTGTAAAATCAAATTGGGTGTTGAAAAAGAAATACAAATCGAACATGGAACTCAATAAATATAAGGCCAGAGTGGTAGCTAAAGGATTTACCCAGACAAAAGGTATTGACTTCAATGAAACCACATCAACAACAGCAAGGTCAGCCAGTTGGAGATGTCTGATGGCGTTGGCTGCAATCAAGGGTTGGTACATTCTTCAAGCTGATTTCATAGCTGCATACCTTGCAGGTGACTTGAAGGAAACCATCTTTATGGAGCAGTTTGCATATTTGAAAGAATATTTTGAAGCGCACCCAGAGGTTGCCTCGAACCTTGGATATTCCGACACCAGTGTAATCAAGCTCAAAAGACCTTTGTATGGTCTCAAGCAATCAGGAGCCTGCTGGCAAGATAAAGTCAAGCGTATTATGACTGAAAGAGGCTATCAACCTTTGATGTCTGACAACGCTATCTACATCAGCAAGAAAAGTGGAATTATTGTGGCATCTTACGTCGATGATTTCCTGTTCATAGGTCCAAATATGAATGATCTTAAGTCGCTATCGCAATCTCTGAACAGTGAGGTCCCATTAAATGACCTAGGCGATGCGCACTGGTTCCTTGGAGTCCGAATCAGGAGATCATTGCCAACTGGCAGCATCAGATTGGATCAGGAACAGTACCTTGAAAGGTCGTTCTAAGAATTTGGAATTTCCCCAAAAGTTGTCGAGACTCCAATGTCGCCCAGTAGTAGAGCAGATATGAGAAAGAATCCAAACAAGGCAACTGCAAAAGATCTATTCGAATTCCAAAAATTGGTTGGCAAGTACAATTTTTCATCTTGCATGACACGATGCGATACATCTCAGGCTACATCTCAAATGGCACGGTTCATGTGCAACCCATTGCCTCAACACATTCGACATATGATGAGGATTCCTCAGTACTTATCCGGCTGCAGAGACAGAGGGTTGTACTATGAGAAAAACCATTGGCACCTGAATGAGTATGGAGTACTGGGGTTGTTCTGTGCAGTGGATTCCATCTTTGCAGATGACCATGATACGGCAAAGTCCACGACAGGATACGTGATATTCATGGCTGGAGGACCCATAATTTGGAGATCTAAGCAACAGAGTACGGTCTCGACATTAACTTGCGAAGCCGAATATGTCGCCTTGTTCGAAGCAGCAAAGGATTGCGCATAGATTCGAAGTTTCTTGACCGAACTAGGTGAAATGCCTGCTGGGCCTATAACGGTATTAGAGGACAATACAGGAGCTATAAAATGGGCTACTAACGACAGGATGACATCGGGTTGACGCCACATACATGTCAACTATCATTATGTTGCACAGGAAATTCGAGATCAGAACATTTGCATTAGACAGATTCAATCCAGCAGCAACCCCGCAGATGGATTAACAAAATCCCTAAGTGCCGATTCTTTCCGACAATTTACTAAGCAGCTAGGGTTGATGGATGGATTTTCGCTTGAGGACTGAGCGGGCGTGTAAGCAGACTTATGCAAGCACAAGTCTGAACCCAGCCCATAAGCAAAAGTACAATCTACAGTCTCTTATGGGTGACAAAGGTAAAATTGTCAAAATGACTGGGGTTAGATCCCTGTACATTTTGCCTTATTTGGTATGATCTTCATGCAGGCCCATGTCTAGTTACTCGACTAGTTATGCAAGCAAGGGGCACTATCCAATGACATTCCGTAAAAGTCTAAATTATGGGGATGGTTTTGAACTCAATGGGAAAAGTACAATAATCTTAAGTTGAAATTCAAAATTGAAAAAAGTCAGTTGATAGTCTCTAAAAATGCACATCTATTTCAAAAATTATTGCTCTGTATTACAAAAGTCTACATCGAAGCCCTCAGTATGGCTTGCAACTAAAATGAAAGCGTACTACATGTTTTACGTGTCTTCTCCATTCTAATACTTTGGGTACCCTCCATTTGCCTTTATCACTGCTACGCATCTTTCGTGCATGCTGCCAACTAGTGACAATAGCTCCTCTGAACGTATAGAGTCCCATGCATCCTGTAGCAATGTCTTCAACGTGGCAGAGCGCACAAGCCTGACCCCATTTATCACAGGGCTATTTACCTGAATGTGGTTTTTTAAGGTATTCCACAATGACTCGATCGGGTTCAGGTCCGGAGAGGAAGGTGGCCATCTCATAGGCGTTATTCCAACTACACGCAGCGCCTCAATTGTTGAGTACGCTTTTTGACATGGTGCGTTGCCGTGCATGTATAGAATTTCTGGATTTTCCGAGTGAAATTGATTCAAAAGTGGCAAAATCCTTTCACAAAAGGATGAGGCCCTCATTGATCCTCAATCCTTCTCCTAGACTAGGGATAGGCCTTTTTATGATCCGTAAAATGATCCTAAAATCATCCAGCTGTTCCCATGAGTGTGGCGAGCCACAATACAAGTCTCATCAAACTCATCATCAGGCTAAACTCTGCTGTTAGTACAAGGAAGATTTAGATACAATTTAAACGTACTTTTCTTGTGACACGAGGTTTCATATGACAAGCACCCGATACCCAGGTTTCATCAGTCCATAATATGCGACTCCATTGTTCATCGCTCCAATCTAAATGTAATTGGGCGAACTCCAATCTTTTGTGTTTGTTCACTGCGCTTAACGGAGGCTTCTTCCGAGCAATGCATCTGCTGTAGCCTCTTTTTTTTAGTGCATTAGAAATTAGACGTTCACTGCATCCCTAGTGGCTGAAGGGCCCCATGGCTAGTTCCAGATAGCACATCTGCCGATTTTCAGGTGACTCCCGGACGAATGCTTCAAGGTCATCAACTTGTTCTGCACTTAATTTTGGTAAGGGTCCTTTGCGAGACATAGGATTCTCAGTCTCTCGAGCACACGCAAGTTGTACTTGTCTTATTGTGAAGCCAAGTTTGTCGGATATATTTTGAAGTGTCAAGCCAAGTCTTCTTATTGCTCTTATTTCTATACATTGATTGCGAGTTAGATGCTTGCGAACTTTAGTTTCTGAAGCAGACTTTTCGAGAGACATTGTTTGCTAGAATAGAGGATGAATTGATAGTAGTGAGAAATTTCAGTGATTGTGTAGGCTTGGCAGCCAAAAATGTTGTTGAAAATGTGTTTTTCTAAGCGATTATTAGAAGAAGACGATTGGACCATACTTCATGGCGAGCGGGGTAAGGAGGAGAGATATACTAACCTATTACGAGCTAGCCCAACTGCACCTACAGGGCTAATCCCTTCAACGACCCAGTTTGAAGTTTTACCTTTTGGAACCTAGAGGCACTGTACACAAGCACACATTGGTCTAGTAGTGATGATCAGGGGCGTTATTAGGGTAGAATTAGATATTATAGTGCTACGATGGACTCGTAGCACGGAGACAATTAATCAATTCATTCTTGTATTCGCTTTTACCTTTTGATGATTCATGTGACATTCGCACGAAGATCTCTCCAAGTTTTACACGTTTTAATCAATTACCATTTTACCCAATCTTTGTGCTAGCACTGTAACTAGAACCGGTGATAAACCGACAGTTATTACAAGTAGAATGCATTGGGTACGAAGCCAATATGAAATTGACACTGTTGGACAAGATGAGACTCGCTGCTGTTAGTCAGCGAATTACAACAGCAGAAACAAGGAGCCAAGTCATAGGCATGAAACGGGGCACAGAAATTATGAGGCTGTTTGAACAAACCTATAAGCAAGTTGGCAAAATACTACAAGAAGCCACTTGGGGAAACCTTATCGCTCCCAAGTATATAGGGGGGTGTCCAGTAGAGTATGTTAGGAAGTTCAAGACAGTGGTTAGAGACCACATGTCCACAGGTGGGACTTTGGAGGGAAGGCAAATCTTAATGATCTTTAAGCAATCGACCAGAGAAGAAGCTGGAGGATGGAACGCCATGGTTTCTACAATAGCACGCTTTCAAATCTGGTCGGTGGAGAGCCTCATTCAAGATTTCATCTCTCATCACTATGACAGGATCGTAGAATCAATCAAAGTGGATAAGCCCAAGAGGACTGACTCGAAGAAAAATTATCACATCATTCAATATAGGGAATGCTTGAGTGATGGAGAAAAGTCTGGGAGAAAGACAAATGAAGATAATCCTTGGAACAAATCTTCCATTTGTTGCTATAAGTGCAAAGAAGGGCACATTGCCAAAAATTATCCCATGAGAAAGAAAAATGAAGCATACAATTCCTATGCTGCATATGGCCAAATAGCAAATGAAATAGGTCCACCGGCTACAATTGCCCAGGAATACTGCCAGATTCCTGAAGAATTTGTTTGGTGTAGCTATGCTGCTACGGTAGGCCCACAGGTCTACGAAGACATGGTCTTGTTTTATGACAATGAGATGGCGCATTGTCATGGTGAGGTGGTGGTTGAAAAAGAACCGCCGGAGTCAGGAGTACCAGAAATGTCTATTGAATATTTGCGGTAGATTCTCAGTGGTTCAGGGGATAAAAGGGTCGCAAACTGTCAGCTCACAGTCAATAATGCCAATTTAGATGCGAATTATTGTCGGAAATTTTCAAAGTCGGGCATATGTGCTGAGCTGAAGCCTCCGGAATATCAAATCATGACTGGAAGCGGAACTGGTTGAGCGAAATTTATTAGCGTCGTTTGTGCACCTGAATGTCTAGATTCGCTTGTATCACCCGAAGTGATAGAGCATGAGAGAGATGGCTATGGTCCAGCTGAGGTAACAGACCCTGGAAAAATGCTGCATTATGCGAAAATTGAGTATAACAGGGTTACTCGAGACAACAAGCCGCAGAAAATGTCGACAATAGGGCGTGGTCGGCTCAAACGTACCATTCAATGGCCTTGTGAAAATCAGGAGATGATAGATTTAGACGCATCACCGAATTTTGCTAAGAAGATAGGAATAGCCATGTGTGAAATTCATAAATTTTTGTGATTCGAAGCGATTAAAGAGGACGAAAGACGCAAGTGGACAGTGGCTCACAGCCAGAAAACCCAAGGCTGTTCATCCCAAGGAACCTGTAAGGCCGTATCCCGAAAAGCCATGAAGGATAGAGGGTGTCACGGCGTAGAATAAGCACAAGTGAAAGTACAGCTTACATAACTATATATTCAATCTATTGAGCAAATACTAAGACAAGGAAGAAAGAGACAAATTCTAATGACAAATGAATCTGTGGGCTTTTGTGTGTGTCCTCTCGCTTCCCAGGATCGTGTGACCTTGTCTTATCTCCTCGCGCATATTGACTCCTTACCAACATACCTTCTTGGTCACCTGATATATGTAATGAAATGGCAAAATGCTGTGCGGTTACAGAGGGTGTCTTGGAACATCAAAACGGGCATCAAAATGAGTGTCGGAGAAGAAACGCAAATCCAACATGAGACCGGACAAGCATAGAGTTATTGTTATGACACGCTAGTTATGGCAAGCAAGAACTTGAGATTTAAAAGGTAATAAAGCTAAAGGGCAAAGCTCTGCTTACAAGTCACATATATAATGAGGTTGGGATTAAGCGAGTATTAATAAAGATGTGATGAGTGCTTCCATAACGCCAGACTGCTGTAGGTATCTTGATCCAACTCCATACCTGTTGACCACAACCCGAGCCACTTAACAGCTATAGTAATGATTACGGATGTCACGGACTGACTGAGGTGGAGATGGTATCCTGCCAACCTCTGGCTCTAAGACTATGTGGCTACTGCTATGTCATGGATAGATTCATGGTGTTGAGGTAGAGTCTGATCCTAGCTTCTACTGGTATCCCTCTAGACAGGTTCTAGTTACTTCAATGGCATTCTAAGCTATTCTAGCAATTAGTTTCTAAATGTTTCGGAATGGTATTTTGTACTCTTACCAGTTCAATGGGCTTCGATCAGATTCTAGGTCACTCTCAGGAGTTCGACAGGAATTGGACTAGAACTTGATTACTGTTGTCTGTAGCAGATAGTGTCGTAGTATAAGTAGCTGAGGTATCTTTGTGTCAAAAGCTCTCCAGCTTTCAGTCTTGTATTATTCCCTAGATACCCAAGAGTCAAGAATCAAGAATCACGAACCTAGTCTTTGTTGTTATTATATTTTCTTTACCATCAAGAATCCAAGATTTAGGACCTACCTGTTCAAGTTGAGTAACCAAGTCCCAAGAGATCCTGACACTATCCTCCTAGTGGCACCTCTTTTGACTGATGGAGTTTTATGATCATAATCAACGGGGCACTCCCTAGTTTGAGATTTCTGTGTACGATAATGGCTAAATGAAGGCCTCAGAATATCTTCCTCTTCTTCCTCGTCTTGAAAGCGTTGCCTTGTTGTCGGAGAGTAGGCGTTTTAGCATTCTGAGGAGCTTGGCATAGGGTTAAGTCTTGATAGCGACGGATTCAAACTTGCGGATTCTATAAGCTTCTCTAGTCTAACCATTTTTGTTTTTAAGAATTCTATTTCGCTTTGCTGTTGTCTATTTGTGAACTCCAGCTCATGATGGCGACTCATTTGTTTATAGGCCGTGTCGACAATTGCATCAGCCATTTCTCTGCCAGTTTCATTTTGAGCTATTGTCAACTCGTCCACTCTTCGATCGGCTTTCCAAATAAGTGATTTACCTTTTCGAACAGCAACATTTGGGATTTCAATATTCGAAGTTATTCTGTCGTGGCTAGGTTCATTTTGCGGATTTTCCGGTTCAGACTCCACATCAGTGGTTGTAGGGGAGGTAGATAGGGTGTAGGGGTTTTGTATTTGTCGGGAATTTTTGGGAAAATATTAAGAAAATTGATGTATTTATCTTGTTTGAGAGTGGGAAAACTTTATCAACTATTATATCTTGTGACAAGTTGTTCCATGAAAGTACTTCTACCACTCTCGGAATGATTCATCCAGATGGAGTTATTTGGAGTCGGTGGTTGTTGCATTGCATTGGCTAGTTCTCTTGATGTGTGGATTCTGACATTTGGATAAAGCATTATCCGAATGTAGGCTAGATAGCAATTCCATAGCATCAACTCAGAAGAACACAAACGAACGAAAAGACCATGAATGCGCATTTCTTCTGAACTATAGTTTGAAATACTTACACAAGTACTCTCATAACTTTAAGTGAACTAATAGACTTTTAGTGTATGACCTTTGTCATACCAACAACCACGAAATTGCCTAGTTGTATGTCTCGTCGCGTTAAGGCGGCTAACTGCGAAAAATCTCAGTCCCGATGAGATAAGAAAATTATTTTGCCTTCCTAGTCGTATTGGAGAGTTTAGAAAAATGTGACGACCGGAAGAGAGCACAGGTTACTAGATGACCAAGTCGAATCAGATAACGACTCAATTCAGGAATATAGTTTATAAGATTCTGAACTACGGAGAGAAGCTAAAAAAGGTATCTAGTGATTTACAAATATGCATAATATATAACTGGTCCGTGCGCATGTATGAATAATAATAGAACACCCGAAAGGAATAATAGTATCAGGGGCCCCTAAGGTCGGAAGTACAAGGCAGTAACACACATGCTATGCAGTTGGTACTAAATGAAGAAAATATTTTAGAAAGAAAATGAAAAGAAGAAATTGTTTATAAGATTTGGCTGGTGGGTTACCCCTTTTTTACTACGCTCCCGTGTTCCATCATGTGAGATATAATTACTGCTTACCACAAAGTCCGCAGATTGAACAGCGCTAGATCACAAAAGCTTTTTATCCTGTAAATTACTTATGTTTTAGAATCTTATCAATAAACTGAATATCTCGTCAATCAGCTTGTCAGTTGCTGCCTTCGTTCTATTTCTCGTCTTCGTTATCATTGTATTAGTCCTGGTCATTGTTCTCGTCCATGATACTTGGATAATTGGCCATATCCATCTCTGGGGATAAAGAAAGACTTGGAAAACTCCCCTGTGAAGAGGGAGAGTTTTGGGCCGTTTCCACTTCGCTTGTGGATGAGATAAACAATCAGAAGCTGGAATTAAGATTAAAAGAATATATATTTTGTTGGAGTTCTGTGGATCCTTGCTAGCGCATCCATGCTAGGGTCATCTGTGGGGATCACATGATGACAAGTCTATTTTCATGTTTTAGATAAACCGACATTGGGAACAATCTTCTTATCCCTAAAAGCACTTCGTGAGCCAAAATAAAGTATTTAATCATAATTTAAAAATGAATTGTTTGTATAAATATCACGTGACAACATAGTCAGGTCACCTAAGCTAGCAGCAATACCTGGTCCAGCTGACTTCCAATTTGGTTTTTTCACTAAAGATGGCAAGTATTGAGGATGCGCATGTTTATAATTATATCAGGTGGAAGCTGGTGAAGAGCCAAAATTTATTATCCAGTTTATAATATGGTAATTGATGGTGGGCAAAAGTTGCGGACGAAAAGACGACTCCCAAGAGTTTTGGTCAGAAATTATTGAGGAAATAATGACCCCTCAGTCATTGAGGTTGTAGAGCGCGTTGATTCAAGTAACTACCAAGGTGAAACTGAGTACAGAATTTGTAGTCACGTGTGTACCAACAACGTGGCCTACTTGCTAGCCCCAATTATTCTAAATTCTAACAGAAATTTCTGCAAACATCATATGTGGAAGCCTGTGGTTTTTGACCGGTAATCTTTTGCATCGAGTAATCCACATTCTAGATTCTGGTTTTTTCAAACTCAATTGTTAGAATCATCAAGAACCAAACCCAGTGCCATGTTGCCCCCTCATAGGCCATGAAATTGCTAGGGAAGAGTGGAGAGTAGAAATAATCGAATTCCTGTATATAATCAGATGTTACATTCTGGTGAAGAGAGAATATGGTGGGGGCCGACCAGGCTGAGGCTAGTTCCAATGCAAGATGCAATGCGTTAAGTAGAGATTTAGGTCAGTTTATTTCCGCGCTTTCACTGATAATTTCATTCTTGATCCATCAAGGTTACCAACGCCTTTCTCTCATAGTCTTGTAATGCTACTCTTAAAAACGTATAACATCCGCCCGCTTTTACCATACTGTAGTACGGCCAAAGTAAGATTGGCATACGGCGGGCAGTCTGGCGCCTCCAGATGCTAATAGGCCCGTTTGTTGGTTTTGGTATTCAATGTGCAACTTGAGTCTGTGACTATCTAGCACACAGGGCTCCTCTCTGACCCGGGCCACAACTTGTACAGTGCTCCTCGCCTCTTCTTTTACTTGTAAGATCATTGATTTGCTGCCCATGATGAAAAGCCATTCAGCTCAGTATGTACTTATGAAATTCAGCCACCCTTTCCACCTTACCTTCTACCTAAAAAATAAAAATCCTCAAAAAGCCTGCAGCCCCATTCAGGCAACGCTTAGACACCAGCACCACATGAGGTGCGTATATCCATCTACAACCCCCTTCTTTGTAACATTCGAGGCCGACTTGATCCAATTCACCATCTCCGTATCGGGTGCAAGCTATGCCCCGGAAACTCATCGAATAGCTTCTCGTCCATGATCAAGAGTGGGTGATAGTCGGGACTCGACTCTACTATTTGATCTGATGATGGTGAGCTTCATGATAGTGGGTCAGAGGGTTATTTTAGGAGATGAAGAAAATACAGATCGTGAAAGCGATCAGGAATCCTCATGGAAGTGAGGACGGTGTTACTCAATCTCGGCTCTGCAGACTTTACAATGAGATCTGGAGGTTTGTAGGGGACACCACTGACAGGTGTTGATCTTCATTCCTCTATGCTCTGAAATATATCAGTCATTTTCCTAAGTTAACCGGTACTAGGCTATTTGTCCAACTAAGAATTTTTTGGTTAGTAAATTAGACATCAATCTTGACCTCAAGACTTAATAGGCACACTGTGATATCACTTACGCGCGTGGTTTGAGTCCGAAGTCAAAGGTGATGATCCGAATGCACAATGTTATCATCGTCGTGACTAACTATCCGATGACATTTGTTGATGTCCCGCCGCACAGCCAGACGGCCCAAGGACCACACCTTCCCTGTCCCTTGCCCCATGAGGATCACTCGCATAATGAAGACGACTTCATGCAGCGTCTTCCTTGTTCCGGCTTCACCGTTCGCCTTGGTCATCAAAGATTAGTGCAGCCCTCCAATTTTTGCTTCACACCCGACCGAGGCATAGTGGGAAACCCTCTGACCAGTCAAGCCCTCTTGCATCGTGACTTCCGTCAAGTGATGCAGCGTCACGGTCGGGCCTCGTAATCTGAAGGGGATATTCCAGTCCGAAATCGACCAGACTAGGATCAGACAAAGGCTACTGATGGCTAGATACCGATTATGAAAACCCATCTTATGCTATTTACTTCTTTTTCGAGAGATTCCAGTCAGGCGGACAGGAGATATCTACCTTACTCCAGGATACATACTAGGATGACGAATTATGAGATTCTTGAGCACTTCATGATCGTGCCAGTGCTTTTCTCACACTGCGCCTCCGACCTTCGATGATCCTATCTCACGCTAACGCCGGTGAGCCTATTTCCCTCTGTCTCCATCCCAGTCACCTCAACGTGGCATACCCGATCTACTCGACTCCTCGTCCCATAATCATAGCAACTATAGCTACACGATGGGTTGAATGGTGCAGTGGTACACAATTCGGACCCTTCCCAAAAGTAGAATCTGGGTAGCTCGAACACCTGCCCTATTTGAGACGGGAGAAAGCTGGTTCGAATCCAGTAAACCCCACTCCCCACGCTCTCCCGCGGTGATATTGTACTTGTGGGATGATGAAAGTACACTCGGATAGCCACAGGTTCTTCACGCTTTTCCCTGTGGTTGGTTTGCACGGAAGAGGTTGTGCGCCGTAAGGGTTAAGCTCGAGTGGTATCTGCAAGTGAAATCTGAGTGGGAGTGTTCTTAACGTCAAATTGAGTCATCGTTGAAGTAGATATCTTCCGATAAAAACCTGCATCAGCCTCAAGGCGCCGAATCAGCAAAATTGAATATTTTATTTACAGCTACACGATCCTCCCCACATGTAGGGTATTCGAGTGGGGAGGCTATCCAACACGTGATGATTCGCGTAAGCGAGGAACACCTCATTCATGCAGCCAGGCCGCTCGCACCGCCATAGCGGGATGGAGGCCCGATCCTTGTGCATTGCGTTTCCTGTGCACTTAAACTCAACTTTACACGGCCATCATCATCGCACGTCTCCAATTCGAACGCAGGTTAAACCCATGCTCGTTGTGTCGTCAACGAACCAGCTGACGAAATATTCTTCATCAGATGGGAGACACAAAATCCTGTCATTGAGAGCTCCCAACGAGATAGTGATTGGAAGGCGTAGCACTGGCAAGTTTTTAGTCGGAAGCCTGACCTGCAGAGACTTCACGACTGCAAACCCCCTAGGAAGATCATCATCTACCTGCTAAATACGAGCTGCAGACCGGCCCAGACCCGTCCAACGTCTGTTCCGCGACGAGGGCTACTCGTTACTGTGATGAATTTAACCCAAACCTCTAGTCCAACTAAACCAACCTCGCAACCCTCCATAATATTCTCAATAATGACCGGAGCTCCACAGTAACCTGTCGCGCTCTTTGAAGGTATGGTTGAAGTAACGGTAAGAACTACGCCTGCATCTCGCCCGAGGACTCTAACAACTCGACCTCGGACGAGTCGCCACTAATGAAATACTTTCGACATTTTTCTGGCATCTTCAGCAGGACAAGCGAAGGAACCCGAGTCTTCGATGCTCCGGCCTTGAGTTCTTTTTGGTGTATTTGGCCTCCACGGATAAGGCTGGGGGCTTTGACAGATTTCAAATTAGAAATATGGAGAGACGGGCGGAAGATAGTGACACCTAACATTTGCGCGGGAAAATAGAATCACACAAGGGGAGTCCTTCAATGAAGAAAATGACCCCTAAATGAGATGGGAAGATGCTTGGGCCAGGCAAAGCTGTGACTAAAATGAGGGAAGAAACTAAACATTGGGAAAGTCTAAAGATCCCAGGCGCACAGAGGCCGAGTACGAGGATAAATTCGCACTTTAATCTACTAAGTTCGGGCTTTGGGTGGTCGAGGTTGGCATGATTAAGCACATGGATAAAGTTAGAGGAAGTCCGGTCATTTATATGGGACGAGGCTCTTGTGATTCACAAGCCAATCTTACCCGCCTCGGTCCAACTGTTCTCTAGCTCCCACAGAGCTACAAAGAGAGCTAATTTCATAGAAAGGTAATTAATACATATACAAATACATCGCACGCCTCCAAACTATCGGCCCGAGTTTTATCACATGAGCATCGAACACTTCAAGCCTGATAAGAGTAATTTCAGCCCATGATACACAGTTAAAGACGACCATTACGAAGTTGCCGTTTCAATCAGTCTGTCTACGTCGCCGTTTCTCAATCCCTCGTATAGACATATATGCCGTTTTCAAAGCTCTACTGAATTAGAAAGTATTCCCTATCCGATCAAGAGAAAGTATTTTGATCTTATTTGAGGTAGTATGAAGCTGGCACTTAGCACATGGAAGTGAAGAGCGGAGCAGAACAGGGCGAAATTGGAATCCACTATTGGGAACTGAAATCGCGATCCTAATGGTGTTGTCTAGCTTATGTCGTAGCAAAAGAGAAGCGTAGCATGAAACTCATTACGATAAATTTCTACAGGAAGCTAAACCTCTATCCCCCAACCGTATACCGACCTTCATTGAGTATCGGTTTACAAAACTAAATTTCTTGGATCTGTGATAGAATACCCTCAAACTGGGCCCAATCTTCCATAATAACTGCGGCCCCTCGTTTAAGCAACATATTACCCATACTCTCTTGTTCGTCCAGCTCATAGCTTCCCGTGTAGCCGACGAGGGTGATGCCTGCAAGATGCGCGCTTATTACTCCACTTTCCGAATCCTCAACGGCCAGGCACTCGGCCGAGGTCACGCCGAGCTTTTCGAGAGCCAGTTCATAGATAGCAGGATCTGGCTTGCTTGAGGGAATCGGTAGACTCGATGCAGCAGAGAAGATGGCGTCGGCCGTAAAATATTTGTCAAGACCAACCGTGGTAAGGCTAGCTTGAACTCGTCGAAGAGCGCTTGATGAGACAGCAGCTAGACGATAAGCTCCCGTCTCTTGCAGGCGTTCCAATACACCCGAGACGCCATCGCAGGGCATGAGGGCTTCTTGAAGTTGAGCAATCACGGCATCCTCCTCGGCTGCCACCCAGGATTCAAACTCGTCTGCCGGAATTTTTACGCAGTGTTTATTTGCGAGCATTGTGAGCATACCGCGAAAGTTTCGGCCGACAAACTCGGCGAGTAAGTGCTCGCCCGTGTAATTCGCATCGACGCCATATTTAGCGAGGATCCGATTGGCAAGACTCGCACAGGCGTCAAAGGCGAGGGTCTCAGAGAGAACGAGAGTATTGTCGCAATCAAACAGAAGCGTTGTAATCTACAGACACGAGTCAGTGAGATGTACCAATCATCACGCTACAAAATTAAATAGATGAACGTAAATCTACAGTTTAGCATAAGCTTTGAGTGCAAGAGGGGAATAGTTTGAGTTCACCTTAGCCATAGTACTTTGGGTCGATCGGATGAAGATAGTTTGTAACAATTTATGAACTCTTTCAACATTGATCAAATGAATTGCAGCTGGAATTTTGAGGGTTTGCAATGCTCCTGCTGCCGCATCTCTTCCTCCAATCACTTTACATAAGATCAGGCCGGAAGTAGCAAGCCCAAGATGGAAGGCCCTTCCTGCACTACAAGCTGTGTTCATTTGTCAGAGAACTAGAGGGGTAGATGGCTTGAACGACTGGCTACGCTAGAGTAGATTCTCAATGAGACTGGCGCCATACTTGCGTGTCACTTGTGGCTAAATGGGTCAGTATCACAAGTTCCAAGATGTGTGGTTACACATTCATCATCATAAATTAGTCGTCAACATGGTATTTATCCTGAATTGCATTTCGCTATTGCTAAGTCTCAGCCTCCCGCAACCTCATTAGAAAACGCTCAACCTTTCCCCTTTCCAAAGATTTGAAAAAATAAATATATATATATACACGTAAATAGTAGTTTGGACCATGCCAAGAACTGTTAGGATAGTTTTCTTCATCAGGGAAAAGATTACTCCTTTACTTCGTTTTCATCACCGAAAGGTGTTGATTCTCGATTATCGGGACTGCTGATTCCGATGCGTCGAGCAGCTTCTTCAATTACAGCACTTAAGCTACTAACACTCGAGCAGCGCGGTCGAGGGTCGTCAAAAGGACCCTGTTCCATAATGGGAGTTTCGCTTATGAAAGTCGTTGCCTGAGAGTTTCGTGGACTTCCCTGTTCATTTAGAGGGTTTCGGGTTTCATATAGTTTTTGATGTATTCGGTTAACCTGAGTCTTACTTTGGGTGGCGGCACTGGCTCTATTAAGAAAAGTTGAGCCGACGCTGAAGGCCGGACTCGGAAGTCCGGAGTCTTCAAATTTAGAATACTCGAGTGTTCGAACTGGAGCTAGTAGTTCACCAGAAGCAGTACTAGGTTTTACGCTAACAACCGCCGCTTTTCCACATATGCCTGTTTGGGCAGGCACTGGGGAGACTATTGCATTTTTCCCGTAAACCGTTGAGGCAATGCTACACCTCCCGAGTGAAGTTTGACTAGTCATGGCTGAGTATGTTGAATCTCTCAAGTCACCTGGCATGAAAAAGTGCTCCTGCTCGAAGCATGGGGAGTGTCCATAGCTAGATGATAGAGCTAGGGGAATAGGAGGAACAGGCGGTACAAGAAAACTTGGTGATGACACTACTGAACGGTTGGTAACTCCGGGTATATAAGCGATTTGAATAATGTTGGACGCTCTGGTTAAAACAGTCGATGCTATAGATCCGACAGTGTAGACAGAAGATCTTACGTCTTTTTTTGAAGTAAATTCCTTCTCTTCCTTGTACGTGTCTTCTGTATCTTCGTCCCACATCTCAGGTGGATAGCTTAATCGCGTTGTCTTGATACAATAACGCCAAACTAAATATGTGACGACGGCAATGGTTACTACACCTCCGACGACTCCACCAGCAATAGCACCGACGTCATGAGAGCCTAAGCTTAAAGATTTAGGTGACGAGCTAATGGTCGCTGGAGCTGCAGATTGGGCAACACAAATGGTACGCTGACATTCGTCACAAGTTGGGGCTAGTAATGAGCATATTTGACCGGCCGGACAAACCGGACAGGCTGGTGATCCGAACTGTTCACAACCCTCTACACAGCGTCGAAAGAAAATGTTCTGATGCACTAGATCACTGAATCAGTAGGCGAGTTAGAGAAGGCGGTGAAATTAACGAACTAGGTCTGTTGGGCGTGAGAAAATATTAACCAATATTTGTAAAGCTATGTTACTCTCAGCGGCCCAAGATGGTATTGATTTTTTGTGAGATATGACCAATTTGGTAGATGAAACGAACTGATTGATAACTTCCGAATTGGATTGCGATGTGAAAATGATTGCGACGTTGATGGTGTTCAGCTGCTATTGTAAGTTTCTCTGGGCTCTTCAATTAAACGTTCAAATATTATACAGCTCGTCGCTTGCGTGAATATCGTATAATTAGAGACAAATCGAGTAGCTTGTGATGTCGGTCGCTCGTAGCGGGTTGTCGTAGCAAATAGAAGCAGTCACGGAACAAAGACGGAGTATTTCTCTTGGATTGCAGATTGTATGCTCGGAACCCAAGCTGATGACTGGTCGTGAAGACAGAGGTTCTGAGGGAGTGTCGGATAGAACGAGCGGATGGGGGTTAGGGCAAAATCTGAACGAATGAAGGGACTGCGGTGTAGGAAAAGAATAGTCTACATTGACAAAGCGCAAGGTTGGTTTCGGAGGAGGGGGGCCGATAGTGGACCTAGAACGTCCTGATGTTGATCGTAGGCACAATAAGGAAAAGGGTTTTGTCTGTGTTGATAGCAGACGTGTATGTCAAGGCCGAGTTCAGAGCGCAGCCTGAACACACGCATTGATTGGCGAAATCTTGAGAAGGATCAGGGGAATAGATTCGGCGACCTTACTAAATTCGGACGAGCCGGATAAGGAGTGATGGGAAAATGATATTTACTCATAGGTCATGTGACACCCCATATGTTGGTCTGAAGTTCATAGGCGCAGGCTCGGATTGACTAGGATCCGCGAGAGAGCGAAAGGCGATAACGAGGGGACCCATGCGAGAACTCTAAGCCACCGAAGCTTCAAGACCCTGGGTTGCGACGGCGATAACTCCCCCGTTTCATCGACTATAAATCTTCTCGGAATTCTGTGAGCAAGAGGGGGTGTGGATGGGCTGTTTGATGATGACATTCGTGCCAGCTCGGGTTAACTTTAACGCACGTTAGGGTAGTCTGGCTCAACTTTGCGTCGGTCTAGGAGTGTCTCTGACCGCGATGGCAGTCAATGCGAAGTCGAAAGAGAGCAATGGAGCAATAGGCATAAATAGCCCATGATTAATTGGTAATCATTAAAAGCTAAGGTCCCACGTTGAAGAAAGCTCTAGCGCAGGGTATGCAATGCTCCTAGCAGTATACCCTGTGTGGTGTTCACGTACCTCTCACAATTGTAGCCTCACCTTTCGCAGATTAATACACCTTCTCCATGCAGACTAATGATGAAGCCGATTAGGACCCCTTAGCACCACAATGGCAATGGAGGATGTTCTGGTGACTGAAATATGCCGAGAAGGGAGGAGCATTTTGGTCGATGAGCATCTGCAGTCCCCAATTCTGATAGGCAGTAAAACTCTATACTGGTTGAAACTTGCGCACACCAAGAATGAAAGACAGGGTATACTACAAAAGTCCATCTAAACCTTAGCAGGATCTGGAGGTATGTTTTCAGGCACATCAAAAGGATTAAAATCTTGCTTCTCTTTTTGATCAACTAAAGGTTATTAGATCAGGTTACTCGTGACACTAAGATACGTGTCCAAAGATTCAGTCCAAAGGATGTGATGTATGTCCCATAGAAAGGAAATTTGTTGAATGTGCTGAAGTTTGCTCAAGAATAGGTTACTAGATGAGATCACAACGAGCAGAAGGTATTTCGTACGAGTTACAGAATAAAGTCAGAATTGAGAACGGCTAGGATAGCTTTAATTTGCTGGGGAAGTCGAGAGAATTCCAACAAAGGGACGTGATAGATAACACGGGATGATACGTCGATGCGGGCATAGAGTCTCAAGAAAATTATATCGCAGGCACAGAATCATCCGAGGTCAGGGATACTTGTACATGGCTTTAGCTCGCCTTCTTATGCGGATGAATTCTTCGAATAAATAGTCTCTACTGCATGATAAGTCTTGTGCTCGTCACAAATTCTAATTCTGGTCTAGAAAACACACTTCAGAAGATTTACTTTAGTACCTCAGTAGAGTTGATTTTGTCGAACTAAAAGTAGCCCATTTGTTTTAGGTGCATTATTTAGCAGTAAAATAGTGGCTTCTTGTGTATCAATTGAGTCTATTACTAAATAGAATATTCAGGTACTTTCGACTTGCGCGCCGAGAGTAATTCTGCCTCTCGTTGTGTAATCCTTCCTACGCTTCATCTACGACCTCTATTTGCCGGTAATACCCACACTGGTCTATATACAAGTACACATATACACAAGCTGTTATCCCATCACTGTTTCCCCTCTTCGGTCCAGGAAATAACGACGACTTGCGGGTCTGTAGCTACAGGGTAAAGTACTAAAAACGACTGGGTATTAAAATAGTATACCTGATGGAAACCTGCTCATTTTACCCCACCTATGTTTATTCACCCAAAAAACCAGCTTAAACAAGCATCACTATCTCATCCTGGCTTGCATCTTTTATTCTCTACTATTCAACATAGCATCTGACATGATCTGGAAATTTGTCACTGAATTAGAGCCAATAGTCATGTGGCTTAGGAAAAATGCCTCTTCAAGCTTTACAACTCAACCCTTACGAAGTGATCCCAACAGAAGCAATTAAATCATGTAAACTACGCTCTTGTGAAATGTCGTCAAGAGTTCTGTAAATAAATATTTCGTGCGAATGACGCAATCCATTCAAGGAAACTCAACTTTTGAATATTTCTTAATTCAATTGTGGTTTGAATGTCGCTCCATGCATTTTTCGAGAAATCTCCTATTACTTCGATCTACAGAGTTTTCATGTGATATTCTAAGTCCTGTTGCCATGTATAGCGAATTTGGAAAATATTACCATGCTATCGGATTTCAATATTTGAGTGTCACTGTGATATGATCGAATAGTGAAAATTCGTTGCTTGTCTGTGCAGATAAAATGTAGTTTTCATTAAATCTTTTTTATTTAATATGTATGCAGCCTTAGGACTATGACACATGACCTGTGTTTTAGATACACGTATGATAAATCTTTTGAATTCAAAGATACCCATACTGGGTTTCATCTACGAATACCACTATGATTTATGTTTGCTTTCACAAACAATCGACTCTCCTCCATGAGTACCCACCAAAAGAAATATCAGAAACTTTTCTTATCCAAGTATGAACTCATCACACATGTAGACCAGTACTGCGTCAAACTAGATTAAGATTTGCTGGATTCGACCAGCGACCTCCTATCTCAAGAAGGATAATTATCCAAGCTATCCAGATTCTACTCAAGAGACAAGCCCAAATGTTGTACTAGTACATCATGGCAGCAATGGCGATGTTTGTAGTGTCTTCTGTATCCTCTCAAACGAAGTCGTCTGTCGCAAAATACTTTTAATATTGAAAAACTCGCCAAAATTGAAGTCTCTCTTCCTTCGAGATTGTATCAATCTTTTATATCATCTTGAAAGATCTTCCTGATCCTTATTACTTCCATCCAAAATATCTGCACCATTATTTTTCTTCAAGGGATGATGTTCAAATTCTTGCGGGGGTTTATGCGGAGGCCATAGACTAATTTGATAAGAGTTGTGGTCATTGAAATGGGAATATACTAGGCTGCCCTTGTAAGCTTGAGGAGGCCTTGGTGGTAATCGATCTCCTCGGGAATGAGCGATTGATTTCGTGGAGATTCTTGAATCTTTTCCTCGTGGGCTAACTCCTTTGGTGTTGCAAAATTTGACTTAACTTGGCTCTGAGACATTATTTTACTCCTACGTTCGTAAAAAACAGCGCGGCCGGATGCTCAATCTTTGCTCCAATTTACTAGGAATTGAGTTGCTGGGAAGAAGAGGATTGACTTGGTTGATTGGAATTCGAGATTATCTAGAATTATGAAAACTCACATATTGAGAGTCTAAATCTGGTAGAAATTAAGTTTAAACGGACATTTAATTTCCTGCTTAAGGAGAGACGTACATGAGTGGACTATTAATTCCGCTCACTGCATCGAAGGCCTAGACGGTGTGGACATTAGGAGCGGTTGAAGCACTAGGCCCAAGATTGTCTCAACCGAAGGTTGGTTGATGATGTGTCGTTTGGACCTGCAGTCCTCCCTGCTTTGTGACGACGTAAAGCCAAGATTAAGCCTGTATCTGTTGCATAGCCTGACCTACTGTCACAGGCTCATATCATTGGAGGGCAAGACTGAACACCTGTACGCGGTGTCCTCTACGAATCTGGGAGTGAAATATTCTCCCAGAGCCAGGTTCAGTCAAGTTTCGCAATATCAAGGAAGTTGGCCCACGAGGCAAAAATTCAAATTACTCCACCATGTCAATCTTTCACTCCCAAAGAGTCCGATTCTCAACTAAGCTTCATCAAGTCTACAAGTACGACCTAGTACATCCTCATCACAATGACCATACCTCTCGTCGACTTTCTCTGGCCTCGACCACCAAATACACGCCCATGCCCATATTTATACCCGAAGAAGTAAACGAAGGGTGGCGAATAAATCTGGGAGACAGTTCTTTGGGATGGACGTGAGAGGCATTAGGAAAAATTCACAAGATGATGCAAAGAAAGGATATAACTTCGATGGGCGTGAAATTCTGGATCTTGGCAAGAGTTTTACGAGTT
The DNA here is from genome assembly GCA_905067625.1 of Blumeria graminis f. sp. triticale. Lineage (NCBI taxonomy): Eukaryota > Fungi > Ascomycota > Leotiomycetes > Helotiales > Erysiphaceae > Blumeria > Blumeria graminis. The sequence continues at coordinate 5,291,606 of LR898472.1, read as the reverse complement.
GAGCTTTGTGTGCGCCAAGACTTCGCTTGCGAGAGTGCAGCTGACACTATAAACACAAGTCAAAGATGGGAGGTGCTGCGGTCCGCCGCCTGGTGGTGTTCTTTAGTGTAGTTTGAGTAGCCTGGGCACCTACTCCACTTGGGAAGGAGACATCTCAGATTACATTTCGCGCGGAGAAAAATCAGTGCATGATAGAGGCATGTCTGGATAACTCAGGGTTTGAGACGTTCCCCTGGGTGAGTATTCACGGATGAGGGTAGACTTGGGGTGAAGAAAGAGCCACCATAACTTCGCAGTGGTACTTGCAAATGAAATCCGAGGCATGACTGCTCCTCTTGTAAATTGAGTCATCTTTTCTGTACTTTTCTTTGATATTGTGTCATAGCTAGATAGCTGCATACGCACTTAAAATCTGATGCAAAAAAAAACACTCACATGATTGTGCAAACGCCGTTTACAGCTCCTTGGGCTGGATGGTGCAGTGGTACACCATCCGGGCTGTTCTCCCAAGTAGATACTGGGTAGCTTGAACACCTACCCCATTCGAGACAGGAGAAAGCTGGTTCGAATACAGTCAGACCCCCACACCACTATCTCTCCCGGCGATATTGTACTTGTGGGATGATGAAAGCACACTCGGATAGCCACAGGTTCTTCACGCTTCTCCCTGTGGTTGGTATGCACGGAAGAGAATGTGCGCCGTAAGGGTTAACCTCAAGTGATATCTGCAAATGAAACGTGAGTGTGAGCGTTCTAATCGTCAAATTGAGTCATCTTACATAAAGTACACATCTTCCGATAGAAAAACCCTGCATGGGCCTCAAGACACCAAATCAGGTACAATAAATTATATATATTTATATATATCTATAGCCCCAACATATCACTGTCAGCTTATCCTGATGGCTGCTCGGTTATGGCGACTGGTGTCATCGTGATAAACGATTTCTCGCGATCACTTATCATGCTTTGTAAAATGGAGGCTCTTTCAATTTTTGATCAGATTAAAATTGCATAAGTAGCTATATAGCTGTGAAATAATGTTAGAGAAAAAGTACAGACCAGATGACCCAATCTAAAAGTAGAGCACTCATGCCTCGGATATCATTTTCAAGTTCCATTACGAGGTTATGGTAGCTTTTTCTTCACCCCAAGTCAACCCTCATCCGTGATTACCCATTCAGGGAGACTTTTCAAAAACCCTGAGTTATCCAGATATGCCTCCATCATGCACTGATTTTTCTCCGCGCGAAATGTGGTCTGAGGCGTCTCCTTCCCAAGTGGAGTAGGTGCCCAGGTTACCCAAACTATACTGGAGAACTCCACGATACGGAGGCTAGCATCTATTAGAACCTCCAATACAGTTTAGGCAGATCCAACAGAGTATTCTTTAGGCAGCCGAGCGTCCACTTCCGACTTCCATCAGCCACCAGACTTCGATGCGAAAATAAAATATATTTTGAAAATACTATCCAGGGCACTAAATCGATCCCTCAATAATTGGTCCAAGTTAGAGTAATTGGGGCTATCAAGCTGGCCACCTTGTTGACACGCACGTGACTACAATTTATGTACTTCATTCATTCATTGTTCTAGTTTAACGTCCTATGCGGTATCTATATACAGAACCATGAAGACGGTAAGCCATGTTAGGAAGGGAAAAAGCTTTCAACAAACAAAACCCGATTTCCTGCCACTCTGAACCGACCCGGCTTAATGCTGAGGACGTTCCTTTCAACCACAAATTTATAAACTTTCCCCAGAATTCGTTAACTCCCCCTTCGATCAGACTAACGTTATGAGAAATTAAAAAGAGAAGGCACCTCCTCACTCGGCGTTGGTCTTCGAAGTGTTCGAAGAGATGGCCCCGATGGTGGTGCTGCTGTCGAGGCGATGGTTGGTGCCGCTGGGGCTTCGACTACCTTACGTGGTCGTCCCGGCCCTCTTTTAAGTCCTTCAGCCTTTTTACTGGTGACCAAAGTACATCCCTGGTCATCAGTTGGTCTGACTGTTTGTGTTGGCGCCATTGTTGGTTTTTCATTCCAAATATCTGCCGTTCTCGATAACAGCTCCATCCGAGCCTTCTCCACACTTCCCTTGTAAACCTGGTAGGTCCGACATACCGCTTTCTACCACGAACGGTGCTCCTTGCCGCAGTTCGCACAAGAGACCCTTTTCCTCGGACAGTCCCGAGTTTGGTGAGAGCCAGCGCACTCACCGCACCTGGCTACCTTTCCACACGACGACTGCGTGTGTCCCCACTGGCTGCAGTTGTAATACTGCTTTGGCTGGGCCCGTGGTGACCACACCTGCGCGGTGAAGAGCATGGCGTTAATGACAAGCCCCTTTCGAACTACCTCCGTTTGCATTGCCTCTGATGGGGGGCTGACCACAATTGATCCTCGATTGCGACCTTTTTTCTTCGATCGCTGGTGCTCCTTTCCATCGTGTAGCCACTTGATTCGATTAATCACTAGGCCGGGAATTTGAGCCTTAGTTGCTGTCTCAATCTCCCTGATGATAGCGTGGTTTAGGCATCTCTGCCACCCTCAATTCGAGTCCGCAAAGGGACACCAGAAACCTCGACGGGAAAATCTTGCCGTAAAATCTTAAACTCGTTAGGTTGGCGCATGTTGAGCGCCGCGTGTCTCTGGGACGCCGACTGGACGAACACCTCAGTGTCGTTGCTTCGCTTTTGGCGAATCGCGTATGCGCCTCGAATATGTTGTTTTGCCTTTGTTAGCAGCTCTTGAAGCTGTGAGTTTCGTGCACCATCTATTCTTATTCTGACCGCCGTTTTCGCTATTTGCGGAGCTACGACCGACGCGTAGGTCCTTGGTAGCGGCTTACCAGACGACATAACAGGAGCTGCCTGTCGCGCGGCGTCCGCGATGCTTTACTTTACCACCTCCTCCAATGCTATCATCCTCTCCTCGATCGGAGATAGGATCTGGGACATCTTTTTCCAAGCCTTCTTGTGATATTTAAATGCCTTGACGGCTTCGTTCACGTCTTCCATTGTTGGTAGGTCCTCCTCATCCATCTCTCCCATCACAATTAGTCTGACCTTTTTTAATAGTTTCCCTTTATTTCCAAGTTAGGATCCTTTGGAGCTATCTGCGCTCCGCTGCCGTTGTTTGATGATACCGTTGTCGCATTTTGCGACGCGTCGAAATCGCTAGATTTACCCACACCAGCACCCACACTCGCCATGTTGGAGCACGGAAAGCGAAAAGATGAAAGGAGGGTAATGAAGATGTAAAAATAATAATTACGATGTCAAATTGATGATACGAGCAGCGTGGAGCGCTGCGCAGCTTTCTGGCATAAATGATGTTTTTTCTTGATTATTTTTCTCCACATGCATTAATGCATCTCGAAAAAAAATCCCTTTGAAAATTGTGGGAAATTCAATTTATGTACTTAGTTTCACTTCGATAATTGTTCGAATAAATTCGCTCTACGGCCTCAGTGACAGAGAGGTCAATATAGACTTAATCATAACGCATAGTTTCGGTTGATTATTCTCAATACCTGTCAGTGGTGCCCCCTACAAACCTCCAGATCTCATTGTAAAGTCTGCAGAGCCGAGATTGAGTAACACCGTCCTCACTTCCATGAGGATTCCTGATCGCTTTCACGATCTGTATTTTCTTCATCTCCTAAAATAACCCTCTGACCCACTATCATGAAGCTCACCATCATCAGATCAAATAGTAGAGTCGAGTCCCGACTATCACCCACTCTTGATCATGGACGAAAAGCTATCCGATGAGTTTCCGGGGCATAGCTTGCACCCGATACGGAGATGGTGAATTGGATCAAGTCGGCCTCGAATGTTACAAAGAAGGGGGTTGTAGATGGATATACGCACCTCATGTGGTGCTGGTGTCTAAGCGTTGCCTGAATGGGGCTGCAGGCTTTTTGAGGATTTTTATTTTTTAGGTAGAAGGTAAGGTGGAAAGGGTGGCTGAATTTCATAGGTACATACTGAGCTGAATGGCTTTTCATCATGGGCAGCAAATCAATGATCTTTCAAGTAACAGAAGAGGCGAGGAGCACTGTACAAGTTGTGGCCCGGGTCAGAGAGGAGCCCTGTGTGCTAGAAAGTCACAGACTCAAGTTGCACAATAAACACGCACACGCAATACATTTTTCCATTTATTTGACGCAGCTCAGAACTATCCCCTCCTTCTTCCGACATTTGAAACTTGCAAGCCCTAATGCCGCCATCCGTTGAACCTGAAAAGTTATAGGAATTGACTCACATCTTACCAGGTCATGCAGCCTATATTAGCTATCCCCGCAATTCACAAGAATCTGCTATGAACCGTTAGATGATCGCCCTACATTCTATTTTTACTTGCTATGACCCTTGCACAAGCCTTGTTGACAACAGAAAGTCAAATTTGCCAGCAATCGTATGCTTGGACCTTTTTATCAAATTTCACGGACCTCTGCTCTCTGTCGGATTTTCCCATGTAAGTATTATATACTGGTAACCATGGTGAAATTTAATCGGAGGTTAGACTGCTGTTTCAGCATCCTGCGCCCCCTTTACAAGCAACCTTGTGCTAGATGTACCGTATGTCACCGTACACCTGGTCTGATTTAATGGTCGTGCGCTTTACATGCTCAAAATTTCGTAACAATACTTCAATCAAATGGGAACTATAACTCAGAACCAGTCAACGGTGTCCACTACGAACATCCAGCTCCCACTATTGAGTCTACAGACTCGAGATTGAGTAACAAATTTTCATTTTTGAGCCTAGTTATCTCCCCTCCCTCAAAGACATGTCTCCGATTACGCACAACATACAATACTATGAAGACGACGACAGTGATGTCAGGAATGGGGAAAAGTAGTACGGCGCTAAACGCTACAGCGGTAGCCAGAGAAGCCCTCGTTATATCACAACATGTGCTATCCACTGACGGACTAACAAAAAGACCACAAAAGTAAAGGCCCCTATCGCTCTGAAGGAGGGCAGATTTCGACTGATCAACTATATCGTATCTTCTATCCATCAATTCCGAGTCGATTAGCTAGGAGGGTATCTGAAATACACAGGTAACTCTACAACCCCACGTCCATAACGACTTTTTAGCGCCACGCTAGGTTCCTTTATGGTAGTCACTCTCGATCGAGACTTTCCTGACATCCTTTCACGATCCTCAGTTTGTCCTCCGGTATGGATCAAGGGAGTAGTAAAGAGGAGGATAGGAAGGCCGGCATACGTTCATAGGTATACAAAGATTTGCTGCGCCAGACTGTCTGACATCTTTGTAATAGGAGAGCCCCGCACTAGTGGTCTTTGTGACTTTTCCCTGCAGCTAAACACTTGCAAATGGCTTTCGTTTTGTTGGCTGGAGATGGCAGATAATTGCGGGATGACGGCTCTACTTAGAGTGTACTCGAATGAAGACCTCTGGGGGTATTACTGCTGGAAAGAAGTCGTGAAGGAGGCATAGGGAGAAGTACACTACCCGAGGCATAGATACTTCCGGCCTTTAGGCTGAAAGTATCTACATGTCCTTATTAAGTTATAGACTCAATAGGACAACAAGCTTGAATTAAAATCATGGCACAAAGATTGCTACTATCAGGTATTATTCATCAGGTATTATTCCCCAAAAATTATGACCTGATTGTTGGGCTCGTTTCAAATCTTTAAATTGTACCGAGCGTGTGGAGCATAGGGGGATAAGCTTCAATGTCCGGGAACCGTTCTCAGTAGCTTTTGTTGAAGCTTTGTCGTGGAGTGATAGATATGAGAGTGAGGTTTATGGGTCACGATGTATGAGATAACTGAGGTGCGGATGTATGAGTTCCTTACTATTGTTGTTTTTACTAGTTAGGGATGTATTATCTATATACATAAAAGGATTTCTACATCTACAAGTGGGCCAGATCGCTCAGATCTGGCTAGCGGCTTTCGCCATCCTCTTCCTTCTCCCCTGCATGGCATCACGTGCTATACAACTACGGCTCACCATTAAGTCCGAGGATGAAAAGCGTTAGATTACAACAGCTTTATCACAAGGATGATTGGAAAACGAAGACTTAACATATTTCAGCAGTGTTCTGTAAAAACCTCTACCTCTCGCAAAAATGTTTGCAGAGCCAAGAATGATGCCATCATTAGCTAGGGCGGCTTAAATTGCCAGGAAGCTTACGGTATCCTCCACCTCCATACACAGCAAAGATAATTTAGGATAGGCTACTACACAGAAAGCGTTCATTAGCAAGAGTTTTCTTGTTGTTCAATATTACTTCCATCTTGTTCTAGGACAACAATTGCGAAGAAGATGAAACAGAGGCTGGTCAAGCATCGGGAAATTTCCTAGATAATAAAAAGCCTACATCACCCAGCTGGCCGGCCTATTCGAACGCTTCGTAAGTGACACTATGTCTTTAGATTTAGTTCTCATTTCAGTATTAGGAGAGCCCCGTACTGAATAAGCACGTAAGCACGAGAAGATACACATGAGAGAGATTAGGAGGGCAAGACTGAAAACCTGTGTGCGGTGCCCTCTACGAACCTGGGCGTGAAATATTCTCAGTGCCAATTTCGGCCAAATTTTGCAATACCGAACAAGTCGGCCCACGAGGCAATGATTCAAGACGTCCACCTTATCAATTTCTCCCACCCAGCGAGATCAATCCCCACCAAAACCTCGTCAAGTTTGCAGGTGCGACTTAGTACATCCTCATTTCAGTGACCACACCACTCTTCGGCCTTCTCTGGCCTCAGTCGACCACAAAATACACGCCCATGCCCATATTTATACCCGAAGAAGTAAACGAAGGGTGGCGAATAAATCTGGGAGACAGTTCTTTGGGATGGACGTGAGAGGCATTAGGAAAAATTCACAAGATGATGCAAAGAAAGGATATAACTTCGATGGGCGTGAAATTCTGGATCTTGGCAAGAGTTTTACGAGTTGAGCTTTGTGTGCGCCAAGACTTCGCTTGCGAGAGTGCAGCTGACACTATAAACACAAGTCAAAGATGGGAGGTGCTGCGGTCCGCCGCATGGTGGTGTTCTCTAGTGTAGTTTGAGTAGCCTGGGCACCTACTCCACTTGGGAAGGAGACATCTTAGATCACATTTCGCGCGGAGAAAAGTAAATCGATAATGGAGGCATGTCTGGATAACTCTGGGTTTTTGAGACGTTCCCCTGGGTGGGTATTCACGGATGAGGGTTGACTTGGAGTGAAGAAAAAGCCACCACAATTTTGCAGTGGTACTTGCAAATGAAATCCAAGTTATGCGTGCTTTTCTTGTAAATTGGGTCATCTATTATACACTTTTCTGATATTGTGTCATAGCTAGATAGCTGCACAGACATTGAATGATTTAAAAAAACGTCAGCAAATTTATGGCTAACGTGGAAAAGATGACGATGATGATTTTATTTGTCGTGCCAGGCTTACACCCTCCATCCAATGGACATGACACGCATGGAGGACATCTAAAATACTAGTTCCCCCATTCTCCAGCAAAGCCCATCCGGTGAGACATTAGATCGCTGGTTCAAATCTGGCAAAACACAACCACTTTTCTCGCGGCGCTGGTATGCTTGGATAACCAAAGGTTTTGAAATTCCCTTTGGTGGGTACTTATGGAGGAGGGTCGACTGTTTGTGTAAGCAAGCATACCTCATAGTGGTATTTGCGAATGAAATCCAGAGTATGAGTGTCTCTAATGTCAAAAGAGTCATCCAACATGTATACATAGGACCGGTCATGTGTCATAGCTTTATAGCTGAATACACATTAAATGATTTAATAAAAAAAAAAACCCATCCGGTGCCTGACTTTTCCAAATACGTGCCTCACGCTAGTTACATCGGGTCGAATAAGTAGGAACGCATTCACCATGGTTGTGACAGAAACCGAGTTGGTGATGAATAAGTCGATTTATTAAACTATATGAGGATAGAAGAGAACTCTAGCTACAACTGACAGGTACTTATAATGACTGTTCCGCTGCGTGTATCTACTAACTGGTGGCTTTCCTCCAGACATCATACTCGCTAACTAGCCACGTATCTTTGGGTGTTAGTTGTAACAGCGATCTAGCGTCCTGATTAGTATTATCGTTTCGTCTAATTCCATCTTCCCCTCCCCGTGCGACCTTATTGTAAACAATCTAAGTATTGCGCTTAGGTATCCACCTAAGCTCATACAACGGTCAAACCATGACAATGATCCTAAGACCATGTATTGAGGGAAAACCTTCGTGGGAAAACCTCAATAATTCCTAATGTACTCTTTCACAACGAGCAGCCGTACTCCCCCCTTAAACAGGCCGTGTAGGAATCCAACCTACCACTTCTAGAAAGCACATCCAGCACCCGACCAACTGTGCCAACAGCCTGTTGAAAATCAAATATCATTCTTCCGGAAATTATCCCCTGCATTGCGCTCAACCCCCATTTGAGAGGGCTGAAATTCCGAAATCGAGAGCTCAAAACCGAGGCATCGGTGCCCCAGCTTTTGTCGTACATTGTTCGTTGTCTGAGTGAGGCTTCTTCGTTCGGGCAGTCTTTGGAATGTGTCGAAAAGTTGAGAATGTTGATGTTGATGTCGCGGTCGAGGTGCTTGTCTAAAACGAGGCCGAGCAATTGCACAGTCCTGCACACAATGTTAGTATAGTTGAAAGCGAAAGGAATTTTACCTTTGATTTTGGATGTTTGTTGGTGAGTCATGAAGTCCTCCCAGTCAAACTCAATCGGGAAGTTGTTAGAAGACTGAATAGAAGAGACCCAAACTTAAACTTTCGATCTATCGTGCCGGGAATGGAACCTAGCCCATGTGTCAACCATAATCGACTGGGCCACGCTCAGCAAGCTGCCGTTGCGAAGGATGCGATTCTTCTTGGCTATCCCAGATATGCAGAGCATACTGAGCGATTACACCGGCACCACTGGAAAGTGAAGAATTCGACTTTGCCGGCCTAACGTGGACAAGAATTGTGCAATAGTTGATTTTATTTTTCATTATACGAATTACATGCATGCCACTTGGTATATTTGGTATTTCGAGTTGAAGTGACAATGTAATGAGTACTTAGTACCATTAAAGGCTGCGAGGCTGAGAATTCAGCCTAGTGTAGTTTTATGATAGATGAATCAATGTTGTAGAAAGAGTAGACAGAGAGGAGCATCTTTTATTCCAACATACATTGTCATCTGATCACGTACTGTTAGAAATCAAGGTTCTTGCTATCCCGCCTTGTTTATTTCTTGTACAATTCCCGACAGAGTCCAATGCCAAGCTGTGGCTCTGTAATTTATCCAGTCAATAGATAGGAAGGTTCGGTTGCGAGATGTCATACATGATGTAATCATTCTGGTATTGCATGTGAAGTAATTGTTCTGATATCATTTGTTGTCAACAAGTTTATCTGGTCTGATATAGCTCTGATGTCGATGGTTCACTAAAACTTATACAAGTAGTTAACAATTAAGAGTAGAAAATCAATGAATTCAAATGATATGATCCTTACTTTCCACACTACATACCAATACACGACCTATTGTCACAGGACGAGGTAAATATTATATATGAGTTGTGCAATGAGAAGGGAAGACTCAATCTGACTACACAAAGGCCTTTAGAGGCTCAGATATAATCTAACCTTAAACCTCGCTATCTACCGTACTTGTCACGGTAGTAGAATGGTAGCTGGCGTGGTTAGAGATTAAGCAGTAAACGAGCCTCTGCGGGCCTTTGCGTAGCCAGATAGTCTCTTCCCTTCTCATTGCACGACTAATGTCTCACACTTCACCACGCACCTCGAATCTATGCCCACTGACATTTTTTGCGATCTCTTTTTACACTCCGTCGCATCTTCTAGCCTTAAAATTTTCGCTTTCTTTATCATACAGCAAAATTTTATCCTCTGAATCCCGCCTGCTTCGCGACCCGGTGAATAGATTTAAGAAAATATATCTTTTTTGTATAACCTTGGAAAGGTTCCTCAGATCTAGTCTCCGACCAGAAAATCTTACGTTTATTTGTCGCTCTCTACTCCCTGCCTTACATAAAAAACAAAATATAACCTCCCCACTGCAAATTTTCAAGATGACTACCACAAATACTGACTTTGGTCAGAGAATGAGCGAATCTTTTACTTCTTTTTCCCGAATTTATCTGGAGTACTCACCAAGTATGACTTTACTCAGACTCTTGCGAACAGGCCATATTCGCTCTCAAACTAGCAGAAATCTTGAATGTACTCCCAAATCCCAATTTGGATGACAATGCAAAGGCAATTTTCGCCATGCTTCTTGCATTCGAACACGGATTTGAGAAGCTTAGCCTGAAAGAAAGTGAAAATGAGGTGGCATACAATGAAGAGCGCTCGCGGAATGTTAGGGCAAGTAATGCCTGTGTAACTGCAAAAAATGAAAAAGATGTTCTTGGCGCACAACTCGAAACAGAAAGAGCTACACTAACAAGTACTCGTGTTGAGTTATCGGATTCTCTGGGAAAGAAACTTGCAGCAGAAACTCAGCTCCAACTTGTCTTGCTTTAAAATGCCCAAAGCCGCGCCACAGGAGAAGGAATAGCTGCCCAAGTATCAACTGCCCGCCGAACTAAGAAAGATCCAAATAAATTCACGTAATCAAGCAACAAGAAAAATCCTGTCTAGTGCCAAGAGAAATACGAGAAATTAAAGACCCAAGTACAAGGAATAATCTCTATTGACTTTGCATGTTTCCTCACTGAAGCCTCAAAGTATTGTATATATGTGGCCTAATGGATGACCATGCTTGGGATGCAATTTGTGATGGCCACAAGTCTATTATTGCTAATTTGAATGATCCCTCGCAATGACACTGGCAGAATGAGAATGCGCTCTGGACCGATATTGATAGCCGATATATCCTATTTAATTCTGCAACGCTTGCAAGAAATACGCTGGATAATTATTCCCAAGACAGCCCGAGAAACGACACTATACCATACAGTGAATAGAAACCTGAGTTTATTTGGCTTTCTAACCGCGCAAAGTTAGGTCCACGAGAAAAAGTCGACAAATGGCATAGATTTATTGTTATTGATATCAAAAAGATACTTCAGTCACAGGTAGACAATCCGGGCAATGATTATTTTGTTGGATGGGTCTCTAGATGCGATAATATTGCTCGCAATCAGCTTCAGGAAGCTCACTATGATTCTATAAATCACTTAAGCAGCATAAGTAAGAATGAGAAATCCAACAAGCCAGCCCAATCCCCACCAGATGTACGAAATGCTGCTTACAGATCCCATCTTCACAATGACCCCATGGACATTAGACGGCTGCAGATTTCTGATAGTGAAAGGCAGCGCCGGCATATCCAGGGGCTTTGTCTAGCCTGTGGTCAGAGCGGCCACATTGCTTGTGACCGTCATCAGAAATTTAACCCAATCCTGATGCCGAAACGTGCCAATATCATGTCAGCCTATAATAGGCAAAATTGCCAAGATATGGAGAATCGCTCCAAATCCTGATGTCAGAGGAGCATGTAGACAGCAGGGCGGAGACAAGGGTCAAAGAGGTGATGTTCAGGCTAAAGGGCACCATCCTACATTATGCATGAGATAGGTGCACAACCACTCGGCCAAAAGGCCAGACCAGAATCATAGAACACTAGATTCTGGTTATCTCCACATATATAGATTATACAGAAGGCAATCCTGACACCCGACCTCAGAACATTAATTCATGCAGTCATTTTGTAAATCCTCAGTACTTCACACAGCCTCCACAATTTCCTATGTCATACTATCCACCCATGTACCAACAAACAACGCCGCAGCAAACAGTACATTTGTGCTAGCGTACTATTGGTGAAAATTCCGGATATGTATCTGATACTAGTTCTGATCATGCAAGCCCTGATCGATGCTGAAATACATCTGAGAAACTTGAATCAGCTAAAAGGCAAACCTGTGATCAAAGTTGCAATCAGAGGTGTGATTGGTGTGGTGGAGAGGATGAATTAATCCGAGCAGTGTTGTTAGATGACTTGCCTTTAGAGTTACGCTCTACTAGCTCTAGAAATTCAATGCTGCTTCAAACTCAACTCTCACACCCGTGCACTGGTGACCATTTAATGTTCCATACATCTAGCTTAGTTGATAGCGACTGTACAGCCTATTGTGATATATGAGCACTGGACAGTGGTTGGGAGTGGACTTAGAAACAGTACAATAGTTGATGTCACAGGTAATCTATGTGAGATGACTCAGGAATGGATTTTATGTTCTAGAGTATGAATATGAAGAGAAGCAAAAGTGTGTGTGTCACTGTGGGCGGTACTTGACCACTTATCTATCTACATGTTGGACTTTACCGAGGACCGCCATTATCCATGCACAATCAATCCCATGCCTGATCACAACTCCCAGAGATCAGCCTTCCTCATTGGCTCAATACAATCTCATGACCAACCACTAATGTCTAACCATTGCACAAGCATAGCGGCATCGTTGATTGGTAGAATAGTACATGCATGAATGTGCAGAGCAAATGCATGTACATGGATCATAACAAATGAGAGAGTAAAAGAGGTCTATGTACACAAGAAACAACCAAATACCCAAACACTTCACATTAACCTAATATGGTACTTGGTCCTGTGACACTTATTGCGCAACAATGTTGTATTTAAATTTGACAAAAAATGCGAAGTAGCTTGGGAAACGTTGAGATCTACATTGAAGTCCGGCCCAATCCTCTTGTGACAGCTTGTGAGCCGATAAGTCCTGTAGCCTTCGATGGCTATTGAATGCAACCTATATTCTCTATCACTCCAAGGATTATCAGCAGACAATAACTGATACAAGATCGCCACTGAAGATACGTAAAGGATAGTGCCAAGAGTATCGGAGCGTTACCCGTGTGGCAGAACAAACCTTAAGTCAGTTTTATTGCCACTGTAAGTGTAGGCTAGATTTAGATGCCTCTGGATGTGTATAAGTAGTAGAGTAGACTTGCAGGTAGTTTGATTCTACATAGATGAATTATAGCTTTACCTTTCAATCATACAAACGCCCAGTCACTTTCTATATTCGAGCTGTGACATATAATTTATCTATCTCCAGTTGCAAAAGGTACGACAACTAGTGATACGACTACGAGAGATACGACGGCGAGAAATACGACGGCGAGAAATACGACAACAACAAATAAGACGAGAGATATTGCGTCGAAAGATAAAGCATGCAACCTTAACACCACGGAAAAATGCAGTTGTTTCAAGTTCCAAGAGCCAAAAGTTTGAAAGCACAATGGAAATCAGCAACAAAAATTGAAGAAGTTCGTCAAGAAAACAGATGTTTTAGGTGTGAAAAACGAGGTTGCTATGCCAGAGTGTTGTGTTATCCATGTAACTTACCATGGTACATGCTTTAGGTCGCGTCATAGCATATGCACGTGACTGTGGAACTAAACCGTGGGGTGTTTAGTGTGTAATGCATGTGTGGGTATACTGGACCAAACTAGAACTCGATGGAATAGAGATAATGGAATCAGCGGGAGACTGATAGACTGAGAGAGAACGAGCTGATCATTTCTCGTAGGAGAGAAATGATATCATAAGGGAATGTTCTAGCACTAGGCTGTGAACAACACAGTAAGTCTGGAGCAAGATATAAGGAGGTCTCAACCTCTGTCCATTCATTTGTAACTAAGTTTCCTTTATACGAGAATATAGAGTCAAGTCTTACATATCACGAGAACACACGCGACAGCGACTATAGAGACCTACTGTGAGCATAACTTCCCCAAGAGTATCCATCGTCCTGCTCCCATATAGCCTAGTTAATATAACACAGAGTCTGCCCTCTTCTTCCATTGGGAGGCACTTTTCACAAAAAAGACGTTGCTCGCCCAGTGAAAGCGACGTTGGGACCTAACGGCAGGCCCCTACAAGCTATATGGAAGACAGTAGATCAAATTGACAAGCTTAAAATGGAATGCAGATGTTTTAGATGTGAGCAACAAGGCTGCAGTACCAATGATTGTTTTCTACTCCCAGCAATAAACCCTGAGTTCAAAAAGCCAGCAACTATCCTTCCCGAAAATAAAGCGAAATTAGAAGAAAAAAGGGAGAAGAGAAGTGACCACACATCCATATCATCACTCACGTCATCGAGCTATGATCTGACGAAAGCGGCCAAGAATAAAGAACAGGAACTTAGTATGAACACAAAACCATTTCTGGTTAATGTGCTGATCAACGACGCAAATATGGTACAAGCATTGATAGACAATGGATGTCTGTGTTCAGGGATTATTGAGGACTCATTAGTAACAAAACTATGTTTGCCTCGAAATTCAATTTCTCCGCAACCTCTTCAGACTGTGGAGAACTCTTCGAAGGGGAAACCAATGGTAAAAGATATAACATACATTTCAATTGACCTTGACGGAAATGTTACAAAAAAACTTTGGCTATATGTAGTTTCTTCCAGTGCACACCAGTTGATTCTTGGAAAAAAATGGTTGGAAGATCAGGATGCAGTAATACATTCTAAGGAGCAACGTTTAGAGCTCAGGAAATGCGGTGCATTGGTTTATAGCGTAAAACGTTGGCGCCAGAAGTTTTTGTTGTAATCTAACGCTTTTCATCCTCGGACTTCATGGTGAGCAGTAGTTGTATAGCACGTGATGCCATGCGGGGGAGAAGGAAGAGGATGGCGAAAGCCGCTAGCCAGATCTGAGCGATCTGGCCCACTTGTAGATGTAGAAATCCTTTTATGTATATAGATAATACATCCCTAACTAGTAAAAACAACAATAGTAAGGAACTCATACATCCGCACCTCAGTTATCTCATACATTGTGACCCATAAACCTCACTCTCATATCTATCACTCCACGACAAAGCTTCAACAGGTTATAGCCCGGTTAGCACAAAAACCACCGCCAAAATGTCACTCTCATCAACTCAGGCAAACATTGGACAAACCCCAATCTCACTCAAGCTCGACCGACTTCCGATACTGACCGGTGGTGAAAACTATCGAAGATGGGTCGGTAGTTGGGAGATAACTTTTGATGCAATGGGATTGCTTGACTTCTTGACAAAGGAGACACCAATAAAATCTGAAATACAATCAGATGAGTTTCAAAAGTGGCACAATGCTAACAAACAGCTTCGGGGCCTCCTCCTGAACGCTGTTGATGAATCGTTGCAGACCGTGGTGATAGACTGCCAAACAGCAAAAGAGGCATGGGAACAATTCAAAGCACGATTCGATCGAGAAACTGCAAGTTCCACTATTTCCCTACTCAAGGCCGTCACTGATCTCACATTACGTGACAGAGATAACATATCGGAATACCTTTCAACCTTCAATGATACCTGGAACCGCCTCCGAAATCGCTCCCTACACTCGACTACGTCTCTCACCAGGGCATTCAAAGACCTGACCTCGTCGGAGGACGCAAAAGGTGCCTTTCTGCTGTCCTCCTTGCCCAAGTCCATGGAAAACGTCATCGATAACCTCGTGACAAAAGAAATCACCACTTACAACAGTGTATCCTCTAAACTCCTAGACATATCGGCAAATCGAAAAGCCACCAACTTGGATGACAAGGCTTATCAAGTCGCGAGACAGGAGATTGAAGAATGTTCATGGTGTAAGAGTCGCAAGTATAAATACGAGGGGCATAATTTCAAGGAGTGTCGGAAGCTAAAAGCGCACAAGCAGAAGAAGACAGACAGGAAAAACGCTGCCCAAATCGCCCACTCGTCGGCCACCGCTGAATCAGAACATCAAATATACGATACGGCATTTGCGGCACAGTTTCAGACATCCTCGTCTCATCCAGAGTGGATCTTCGACACTGGCGCATCGGCTCATATGACTGGATGTAAACGTGATTTTGAAACACTGATACCTCTAAAAAACCACAGTGTCAAAATTGCAGACAATTCCCATGTCCCTGTAACCGGAAAAGGAACTGTTCGTCTTAACCTTAGGAACCAACAAGGAGAGGTCTACTCTACCATCTTAACCGATGTCCTATTCGTACCTTCTTTTGGAAAGACACGACTTTTTTCTTGGGACGCTGTGAGTTGTAAAGGTTACACATTGATAGGCAAAGAAAAAGATATAATACTACAGGACAAAAATGGGCGTGAAGTATTGTGGGCAAAGGCAGGAGTTAAGGCGCACTTAATACAGCTAGAGGAATACAATGCTTGCTTCTCCTCTTACATTGAATTCCATCAGGCGTTGGGACATCCCGGAGTAACCACCATTAAAAACCCTTCAAAGCTGTATTCACAGGCCAACCTTCCCTCACCACCCCCAAACTTCCATTGCCCTACATGCGAGAAAACTAAATCAAAAAATATCTCTCCTAAACAGACTCGTGAAAATGCTACGAAACCATTTGAATTAATTCATTCTGATCTCTCTGGAAAGTTCTCCGTTCCCTCATTAGGTGGAAAATTTTACTACATAACTTTTATTGATGAATATACCCGACATTCATGGGTCAAGTTCCTGCGAACCAAAGACGAAGCAGCCCAACAAATGGTTGACTTCGTACACTTTGTACAAACGCAATTCAGCGCTAAAATTAAGCGTTGGAGAACAGACAACGGGGGGGAGTTTATCAATCAAACAGTATCGACATTCTTCCGAAAGAAAGGAATTGTTCACGAAAAAACTCCACCATATGAACATGAGAGAAACGGAACTGCAGAGAGGTTTAATCAGACCCTGACAACAATGGCCCGAGCATTAATCATGAACCTTGGACTCTCGCTGTGGGCAGAGGCTATAGCCACTGCCTGCTACCTTAAAAATCGCCTCCCTCATACACGGCTACCCGAAAACATTACGCCATATGAGGCACTACACGGCAATAAACCTACAATACACCATCTTCAACCCTTCGGTAGGAACTGCTTTGTTCACATTCACGAGGATTCGCGGCCTCCTGGCTCAAAACTCCTACCTAGGGAACTGGATGGCAAGTTTGTAGGATACACAAGTAGCACAAAAATCTTTCGGATATGGATCCCATCCAAGAACAAGGTTATGGAATCAACCAACGTCAAGTTTGCGCCGCTCGATTCAGGGGAAGTCACAATTAACCTTGAAAACCGAAGCAGCCTGCCACAAGCCATAAATGACGAAGCAGAACAACCACCACACCAGGACAACCCATCAATAGCCAAACCGCAGCTTTCCACAGATGACAAACTCGATGACCCCTCAAAGCAAATCCAAAGAGAAATTGAAACGATGCACCAGCTAAAAGAATTATCTATCCCAGATTTACAGCCAGAAACGTCTGGTATGCCAGGATCATTCTTCAAATCACCAAATTCTCGACCTAAGAGGACGCCTAGACCCATTCAACGCTATGGCTTTCCCGTAAGCTATGGGCCTACCTTTCAGACACGAGAAAAGTATGATAATGAGCAAGGAAATCTGGTTATTGTTGAGGAAACACAAGATGAAACTGGATGGATTGCATTGACTCTAGCGGCAAAAACCGCAACGGAAACTAACGAGGATCCGAGAAACATCGACGAGGCTCTCTTAGGGCCTGATGGACACTATTGGCGTGATGCAGTAAATAAGGAGCTACAATCCTTAAGACAAAATCACACCTGGGATGAAACTGCTCGACCATTAAATCGCAACATCGTTGGATCCAAATGGGTATTTAAAATCAAGCGAAAAGCGGATGGATCTATCAACCGGTACAAAGCTCGATTAGTGGCTCAAGGATTCAGTCAACTTCCTGGTCACGATTTCGACGAAACATTTGCCCCTGTAGCTCGGTATGACAGCCTCCGTATCCTTCTACGGATAGCTTCTCAAAACCAATGGATTCCCCAACAGATGGACGTAAATTCTGCATACCTTTACGGAAACTTGGAGGAAGAAATTTACATGGAACTACCCCCTGGATTCCGCACATCCGGAAAATGTGTTAAACTTCGTAAGTGTATCTACGGCCTTAAACAATCAGGTCGTGAATGGTATGCTTGTATCTCGGACTCCCTTCGACAAAAAGGATTCGAGATAACCAACTTCGATCCATGCGTCTTCGTTCACCCGACAGAAAATGCCTGTGTCGCGGTATATTTTGACGACATTCTAATCTTCGGTCCAGACAACATGTTCCGCCAAGCCCTGAAATCGTCAATCGGAAAAGACTTCGACTGCAAAAATTTGGGAAACGCGAGTTATGTCCTGGGCCTAGAGATTAAACTAGAGAAATCTGGCATCCGGCTCTCTCAACAAGGCTACTCACTAAAGATACTAAAACGATTCGGGTTTGAAAACTCACATAAAGTTAGCACACCTCTTGATCCGAACGTAACCCTCTTCAAAGGATGTGAAGAGGATCGTCTCGAGAACATGAAGGAATACCAAGCCATCGTCGGATCTCTAATGTACCTTGTCATAGGAAGCCGACCAGACCTAGCCTACACAGTCACACTTTTAAGCCAGTTTGCATCTTGTCCAAATGAAAGTCACTTACGAGCCGCCAAACGTACCCTTCGATATCTAGCGGGAACCACCGATTGGGATCTAAACTATCCTTTCGGATCGAACGAGCTTCTCGAAGTTTATGCTGATGCCTCCTACGCTGATGATCCCCATTCTCGGAAGTCGACATCAGGATACGTAATCAGACTTGGTGATGCCGCAATCGCCTGGAGCAGCAGACAACAGCGATCTGTAGCACTATCAACTACAGAAGCCGAATACATGGCCATGTCGCAAGCTGCACGCCAACTCACCTGGACGAAATTTGGACTTGACCAACTGTGCCAAAAGTACGACACTTTGCTCTACACAGACAACAATGGAGCACAAGAACTGGCAAGAAATCCACGGATTCATAATCGCTCAAAGCACATTGACGTACATTACCACTACGTCCGCGAAAAATACAACGAAGGAGATTTTGAACTTCTCCACGTAAAATCCACGAACAATCTTGCCGACCTTTTAACCAAAGCCCTAGCAAAGGCAACTCACCATAGACTATCTAACCACATCAGATGTGCAAAGCGAGGGGAAGTGTTGTAATCTAACGCTTTTCATCCTCGGACTCCATGGTGAGCAGTAGTTGTAAAGCACGTGATGCCATGCAGGGGAGAAGGAAGAGGATGGCGAAAGCCGCTAGCCAGATCTGAGCGATCTGGCCCACTTGTAGATGTAGAAATCCTTTTATGTATATAGATAATACATCCCTAACTAGTAAAAACAACAATAGTAAGGAACTCATACATCCGCACCTCAGTTATCTCATACATCGTGACCCGTAAACCTCACTCTCATATCTATCACTCCACGACAAAGCTTCAACAGTTTTTAGGCGTATAGGAACCTAGGGTAGCCTCGATAGGGCTTATGTCTTCAATGGTCAAAACTATTCCTATCTGCAAGGCCTCAATAGAGGATATAAACAAAGCACTGTGGACAAAACCTTGCCTTACGACAGAGGAAGCTAGAACACGCCTACCGGACCCAGTGAAAGAATTTACCCATCTCTTTGCAGACAATAATGGAGCAAATGACTTGCTACAGCTGCTGAACAACTTAGATCATGCTATAAATCTACGCCACGAAAATGGAAAGGCTCTACAGCCTCCATGGGGACCTTTGTACAGTATGTCGAGAGAAGAGCTCCTTGTCTTGCGGAAAACATTGACAGAACTGCTCGACAAGGGTTGGATTAGACCCAGCAGTTCGGCAGCCGCATCACCAGTACTTTTTGCAAAGAAGCCAAATGGGGGTTTACGGTTTTGTGTGGATTATCATGGACTAAACGCTATTACAGTACCGGACCGCTACCCACTTCCCCTGTTTAAAGAAACCCTGCGACAGTTATCCAAGGCTCGTTATTTTACAAAGCTAGATGTTAAATTGGCTTTCCATCGCGTGAGAGTTCGTGAAGGGGATGAATGGATGACAGCATTTCGCTGCCAACTAGGATTATTCAAATGGTTGGTTACGCCTTTTGGTCTGATTAACGCAACCGCCTCTTTTCAGAGATATATTAACGAACATCTACGAGAGCATCTTGATCTAGATGCGACGGCTTATGTTGATGATATCCTGGCTTACACAGACGGTAGTGAGGAAGGACACTGGGAGACAGTTTGTAGTATACTTCGAAAACTTGAAAAGGCTGGACTTTTTCTCGACACTGACTAGTGTGAATTTATACAAAAACAGGTCAAATATCTAGGTTTTATTGTGAAGGCTGGTGAGGGTGTGGCTGTTGATCCTACGAAAGTCAAGGCTATCCTAGAATGGAATGCGCCAACAACTGTGAAAGGCGTGAGGTCATTTCTTGGCTTTGCTAATTTCTACCACTACTTTGTTGAAGGATTTTCAGATATTGCCGTGCCCTTGACCAATTTAGCGAAAAATAATGTTGGATGGTGTTGTGATATACAATATGGATGGGCGTGTGTAAGCAATGAGACATTACGTGAACTAAACCAAGTGTGGCTAGCAAGGCACGGCGAGGGATTAGCCGAGGCTCGTGCGTATGGTCTTAGGAACACTTCTTTTGTAGAGATAGATCAGGCCGCTTCATCCCTTTTATATACACATAGATGTACATATAGATTCTAATTAATTTAATCTCCACACCTTGCTCTACACTCAGCTCCGCAGACTATTAAGCTCCAAACTCCAAGACGTCGTACATAACCTCATAACCATTACACATACACAGTCGCCTTCTCTAAAGATTTCTGCCTGTTGTCAACCTCTATTTGCAGTATCTTCAATTATCTGCTGACGCCACGCCATGGAAGCTTGAGCTAAAGCTTGGCCTTCCTCGAGTTTTTTAACTAGGCTATCTGCTTTACGGGCTTTTGAAAAGGTGCACTGAGTAAGATTTGTCTTGCTAGTTTGAAGAGCTGGAACATGATATCCATGTGTTAGAAAAAATGGGCTATATCCAAGCGAAGAATCTCTATTATTTAGTGCCAACTGAGCTGCAGGAAGTAGTTCTGACCAGTCAGTCTGCAAATAAGTAACAAATGCACGGAGGTAAGCCTGTACGTCCTAGTTAGCCCTTTCAGTCGCTCCATTGGTTTGCGGATGGAAGGCTGTGGAGAGTCACTGTTTTATACCAGTCCGCTCACAAAGTCGCCTCCAAAAGTCTCCAACCCAATTGCTTCCGCGATCCGAAGTTATGGCTTTGGGGTAACCATGAAATTGGTAGAAGCAATTTAAGAATATATTTACGCAGGATTCGGCAGCCATTGTATCCATAGTCTCGAGGATAATCTCTTTACTCAATCTATCTGTTATCACCATTAAGTAGCGTGGTTGGTTATTATTAGCAGGTAAATCTGTCATGAAATCAATAGACAATTCTTGATGGAAACGCTCTTGAATGGGCAATGGTTTGAGAAATCCGCGTTTTTTTATCCTGCCATACCTGCGTTCGGCCACAAGTGTCGCAGTTACGTACAAATTGTCGTACCAAATTGCTCATATGAGGCTAGTTGAAGTCTCTATTCAGAATACTCAACGTTACTTCTCGTCCAGGATGTCCTGTTACTGGTGAGTCATGTGCTTTATGTATTAACGCTGTCTGAAGAGGCTCATATTCGGGAATTAGAAGTCGATTTCTCCATCTTATGTGATCATTTTGGTCTATCAAGCATTCTGAAATGGAAATTTTAGACTTTACCTAAGGGGGGAAACATCTCTTGTCCTCTTTCAGGGCTTTTGTAATATCTCTAAATTGACCATCCACCTGGACACCTATTTCCCAAAGACGAACGAGCTCCATATCTTCGAACGGTACATTATAATTCACAATTGAGGTACGAATATTATTGATTGGTACCTGAAATTTAGGTTCTATCCAATTATTTGGAATTAGCTGCATGTGGCGGTGAAGGAGTCAGGAGTTGTTGGCATATTTTGGGGTATCTTTTTCAGGTCTCAATAGAGCGTCCAGCCTGACGGCGTCTTTACCTGGTCTATAGTTCAGCTTAATCCCTGGCAGATCATCAAGCAATGATTTCCATCTTATATGTCTCTCTGAAAGGGTCCTTTTATTCATGAAGTACTGCAAGTTTTTATGATCAGTCAGTATTTCAATATCGTGTTTTAGCTACATTAATTCTGATCTCCAAAACTCTACTGCCCGAACAATAGCCAATAATTCCTTGTCATGGATATCATAGTTGCATTCACAGGGCGACAATTTTTTTGAAAAGTATCCATTGGGCCGTAATCTTCCAGATGAATGCCATTGAGACAGGCAAGCACCCATCGCCCATCCTGAACAGTCAGTCTCTAGTACTGTTTTGCGTTCTGGTTCAAATAGCGCAAGTATTGGTGCGGATATGAAGTAATTCTTCAGTTTCTCGAAGGATTGGCGAGCTTGATGATCTAATTGGACTTTTACTTTCCCAGAGACCTCTTTTTTGGTGTAACACTGGAGAGGAGCGCTCAAGCTTGCGAACTCATCAATAAAATTTCGGTAAAAATTTGCGAAGCCTAGGAAGCTACACACCCCAGTTTGGGTTCGAGGTAGATCCCATCTCTTGATAGCCTCGATTTTTTCTGGATCGACTGGAATACCTTTTCCTGCAGTAAAAATGAATCCGAGATACTTTACCTCTTTAACAGCAAAGACCCACCTTTTTAAATCTAATTTTAATCCCACGCTTGCCAGGCGCTCAAGGATTTTGTTAACTTTTTCTAGATGATCTTCTTCTAGTCCATCGCTCCAGATAAGCACATCGTCGAGATAGGCGGTGCAGAATTCATCAAGATACCCGTGCAACATGCTATTTATCCATCTTTGCCATGCTGCAGGGGCACCTGTTAAGCCAAAAGGCATTACTAACCATTCGAACTTGCCCAGCCAAGTTTGAAATGCTGTTTTCCATTCATCTCCCTCTTTAATTCTGAGTCAATGGAAGGCTGCGCTGACATCAACTTTCGAGAACCAGCGTGCCGTAGAGATAGATTGAAAAGTTTCTTTGATTAGAGGAAGGGGGTACCTGTCTTTTTTTGTAATTGCGTTCAAGGACCAATAGTCAACACAGAATCATAATCCTCCACCGGGTTTCTTTACAAACAGGACAGGAGCTCCTCCTGGCGAGCTACTAGCTCTGATCCAGTTACAATCGAGAAGCTGAGTAATTTCCTTTCTGAGACATAGCAGCTCATCCCGTGACATACCATATAAGGGACCTCGCGGAAGATCCTTAGTTCGCCCCTGCTCATCCTTTTCGATTTCAATAGCCAGATCTACGCCTTTTCGAAGGGGCGGTAGATCAGTTTTATCATTTTTGTCAGCTTCAAATATCAAAAAATGGCGGCGTAGCTGTTCAGGGAGTTTGGCTTTTATTTCTTGTCGAGAAAATTGTCTTTTAGGTTCCAGCATTTTATTGATATCATTGACTGATGCTGCATACACCGATATAGTTTTCCTGTCTTCTCCAAGACCCTGCTGTTTCTCTGCTCCTCTTAAGAAAGCTGACATTGCTGTATGCCGGATCATTTCGACCTGAACTGTAGGAGAGGTCGAACTATGGGTGCGAGTGATATGATTTTCTCTTTTTAGGAATAACAATCTATCTCAAGCTCTGTATACAACGTCTTTGTACCTCATCCATGGCTCTCCGAGAATTATATCATGCGCTGGTCCAGGAATGACATACCCACAAATGGTACTGCACTTCCCATCTAAGTCAACATCTGCCCATCAGATCTCGTCTACTATCAATTCCGTATCTTTATCAGAATCTTTTGCTAGTTTGAGCTCTCTAGGGGTAACTTTTTGGCGCGGGAGGTTGAGACGTATTGCAATAGTGTGTGTGTGTGTGTGTGTGTGTGGACGTGTTGCAATAGAATCACTTAAAACTCAATAAATTGTGCAATCTAAATCGACTAATGCAGAAATAAATGTAGAATTAATTATTGCATCAATTAAAACTGGTTTGCCGTATAATTTGCCAATTATATTGTGTATTTTATTTTAATCCATTTTACTATCTGTCTTCAATCCCCTTTCTCTCCAGTTGCAACTGTGACTGGAGGTTAATCTTTTCCCGACATATCCTGCTTCAAGAAATGACTTAACTCCTGCATGTTATTGATTTTGGTGGGCCGCTTAGGAGGTCCAAATTTCCTGCAGAATTGCGAGATGTGTCCAGGTTTTTCAACATCTCAGACACACATCTCTTTCATGAAGGGTATTAAACTCTTTTTCACTTTGCCAAGTTGCAGGTGGTTTTGGCTCCAGGGTTTTACTACCATTCCGCTTGCCATTGGGTTTCGTATTCAAAGATGTGATTAAGACGGCTAGCTCATTCAAATTGACCTTCATACCACCCATTACTATATCACCTTCATGGTCCATCCTGGATGCTGGTGTGAAAGGTAGCGCTTTATCCGCGAAATTTTGCCGTGATTGGGCAGTCTCACTTTGAGCAATCTTGTTCTGGGTAGTGTATTGAGTAATTTGGGACTCTCCCTTACGAACAAAATTATCCCGCATTTTGATATTTGAGGCTACTTCGGCCACTTCCTCGACCCAGGCATGGTAGTTATCTTTGGGCATCTTTAAGGTGTCGATCTTGTCAAGAAGCTTCTCGCTGATCGATCGGCGAAGCTGGTTTATTTTAAGTCTTTCTTGCCATTTGTGGTCTCCAGCATATTCGAATCAAAGCTCCCACTATTGTAGAAAATTTCTGAAAATTTGGGCTTCACCTTGTTTTGTCAAGTGTAGCTTAAGTTCAACTTTTTCAGCACCAACCCTGTCAAAGTATGCCTTGTTACACTTTCCTAAGAATTTCCTCCTGTTGTAACTCACTGTGTGGGTTCCATACTTCATCCAGTAACTTCGAATTTGCTGACACTGTGGTTCCGGAATACTTTCGTGAATCTTCATACAAATTGCGATCTCTGTGACTAGAAATGGTGCGTATACCTTGCATTGGACATGAAGAAGCTGATGATGAGTAGGCCACGTAAGAGCCGCCCCATCCCACCTGCCAAAATTCACGTCCCTCATCATTTGGTTGCTTGAGGATTCTTGGGTGGAAAGGAGCTGAGATGAGTTGTTAATTAGGCTGTTGGTTTGCAAGTTATCAAGAATTTCTACAGTATTGTAAAATTCGTCTTCAGAGGATTCACTGGAGTGAGATGGAGATGATTCTATATCAGACGGAGCACATATCTTCATGCGCTGATAAAGGGTTAGTTTAGCGAGTGAGATTTCATTAATTTGTTGCCGGATCTATTGGTGTTGGTATACAGCAGAGTCAGTCCAGAATAAATCAGTTAATTAATGAAATCTAGAGAAAGAAGATTTCCTACTTCTCGCTGAATACATAGGTAATTGTAATTGTCAGCGCCAATCATAACAATCTATGTTGCTAAGCAACCATATCCAGACCGCAACATTGGTAGCCCCCGTAGCTAGCTAGGTCCTATATTCCATACCTACTGTACTGACACAGACAGTACAAACACAAGGGATTAATCCCGTAACATAGAATACTCGTTCTTGGCTAATATCTGCTTCTCGTTGTGATAGAAACCGAGTTGGTAATGAAAAAATCGATTTAATAAACTCTATGAAGAAGAGAAATCTAACTACAGCTACAAGGTACTTATAACATTTTGTCCACTCTATGAGTCTCGTTGCTTATACCTTTTCCTTAGGTCGAATAATTACCGCACGGCTACGCATTGCCCATATTCACTGTGCTATGACATTGCTTTGATCCCAACAGTCTTATCCTCAGAGTCCTCAATAATGCTCTTAGGTATTCACCTAAGCTTAAACAACGGGTAAACCGTAACATTACCCCCCAATTTATTCTTTTCTCCCTCTTTTTTTTACGGCTGGCCCATTATTTTATTCTGCTGAGCCCCATTGCTTTTCCCACACATTGAGTGCTTCGGAATCTTGCAAATTTACGAGCGATGTCCATTCTGGTTGTGCTATTCCAGTCCACTTGACTAAGGCCTGTCTCTCTCCCTTCTTTGTCCTACACCTTAGTACTTCGTCGATTTGATATTCCTCCTCTCCATCAGTATTTATAATAGGACCTGGGTTTTCGTCTTCCAATGATTGCGATGGCAAAGGATTTTCGTCAGCTGGTAAAATCAAGTCCACGTGAAACCGATTATGTATTTTTCCAGGTATGTTAAGTTGAACCACTTCAGGCGAAATTATTTTTGTGACTGTATACTTTGCATGCTGCCACCCCAACTTTTTTGAAGGTTGATTTTCTAATTTGATATTTTGTAGAAGTAGCCAGACTTTATCACCTACTACATATTTTCGCGCTGGTTGTCTCCTTTTATCTGCCAAATCTTTGTAGCGTTCTTGAACGGCTGCCATTACGGATTGCATATAGGTTGTAACATTTTTTAATTTCTCAACAAATTGCTCTGCCCTCTCTTTT
The DNA here is from genome assembly GCA_905067625.1 of Blumeria graminis f. sp. triticale. Classification (NCBI taxonomy): domain Eukaryota; kingdom Fungi; phylum Ascomycota; class Leotiomycetes; order Helotiales; family Erysiphaceae; genus Blumeria; species Blumeria graminis. The sequence continues at coordinate 5,265,156 of LR898472.1, read as the reverse complement.
CCTGTAGATACGGGGATATTTGACTCTTCAGCAACGACTTGAATGGGATTAACATGGTATCCATGTGTTGCGAAAAATGGGCTTACACCTCCTAAAGACACAACATCTCGATTGTTGGTTGCAAGTTGAGCAGCGGCTAAAAATTTAGACCAATCATGTTGGGTATACAATACATATGCTCGCAAGTAAGTTTGAACTTCTTGGTTTATTCTTTCCGTTGCACCATCAGTTTGTGGATGATAAGCTGTGCTTAGTCTCTGTCTTAATCCAACTAATTCACATAATCTTCTCCAGAATTTACTTGTCCAATTCGTCCCTCTATTGCTGGTTAAGGCTTTTGGAAATCTGTGGTAGCTCCAGTGACATTCTAGGAACCTTTTGGCACAAGATTCAGCGTCCATTTTATCCATTGCTTCTAGTGTCACCGATTTTAATAACCTATCTGTGATTACCATGATATTTGTTACACCATCTGACTTAGGTAGGTCGACCATAAAGTCTATTGAGAGCTCTTGGTGAAATCTGTCGGGCACAGGAAGTGGTTTGAGTAGCCCCTGTTTTTGGTGGTGCCAGATAGACGAGCGCCCACAAATGTGGCAATTCTTGCAAAATTGTTTAACAGATTTACTTATTCCTGGCCAAAAATATTCTAGAGCAACTTGTGCTAGAGTCGCGTCTCTTCCGGGATGGCCAGATACAGTTGAATCATGAATGTTTTGGATAATTGCTGTTGTAAGAGGTTCATAGTGAGGTACCCATATACGTCCTTGATAACGCACTACTCCAATGTTGCTGTCATATTGACAAGCAGCAATCGTTGCCTTAATTGCAGTTGGCTCTGATGAACCTTCTACTTGTAATTTGATATCATTTGGCCAAGCTCGCTCTTCAATAACGATTGCATTTGCGATCCGAATATATGTACTGTCGCTATTTATTGCCTGGCTCCAAAGTTCCTGTAAATCCTTATTGATAAATATTTCGTGGCCTTCTGCAACATAAGTACCGTTTATACACAGCTTTAAAACATTGACTGGCATTAAAACCTGGCGTTCGCAGCTTAAGAGTCGTGGGTCGCCTTCCTTGGGTCTGTCTTGATCTCTTCTCGAGAGTGCATCTGGTCGTTTGCTATCTACCCCTTTTCTATACAATAGTGTGTATCTGAATCTAGATAAGAATTCAGCCAACCTAGTTTGCCTCTCAGTTAACTTCCTCGTGGTTAAGAAGTATTTCAAGTTCATATGATTGCTAAGGATAGTGAAAACCTTCGCGAGGCCTCTCAGCTCTGCGTCCCATTCCTTCATGCATGCTACGATTGCTAAGAGTTCCTTATCATGGATTTCATAGTTCATTTCTGCACCAGTTAGTTTACGAGAGTAGTATGCCACTGATTTCCAGGTGGCGTTGTCCTGTTTTTGTAGTAAACAGCCACCAAGTGCATAACCAGAGCAATATGCTTCCAACATTGTTTCAAAGTCAGGATCCCATTGAGATAGAGCGGGCTCTGCCATAAACTTTTCATTCAGCAGTTCAAATGCATTATTTTGTTCGGGACCCCACTTCCAGGGTGTACCCTTACCTGTTAGGGACGTTAAAGGTGCACATATTCTCGAAAATCCTTTGATAAAGCCACGGTAGAAATTAGCAAATCCCAAAAATCCTCTGAGTCCTTTTGTTGTTGTTGGGGCTTTCTGTTGTGATCAGACCCACTTATAGATCACACAACTTGGAATGGCTAGTACTGGGCAAGTGAACCAACAGGACAAGCGACCCTGCGTCAATGATACGTCATCGGCACACAGCAATGACAACACCAGTATCTCAACCATACATGATTATATGATAATATGACGCAGGTATATCTAATGACATAGTTGTTGAATGGCTGAATGGTTGGCAGTTATTGCTATTGATGGTATATTGTATGTATTGTCTTTGTGTATAAATACTCGCTACTAGACCTCTGTATATGATCAACCTTTTCCACTCTTATATTCAATAGTCATCAATATAGCAGATCTACAATATATATCTGTCTTCTTCACGTTAGACTTAAAGTGCTATCCTACATCAACCCAAGTTGACTGTTACACCCATTGTGACAATTCTTAGACTTCTCATAACCTCATTATTACAATAGGTTATGAGCCCGGGCTCATCACATAAGGAACAGTACAGAATAACCATGGGTCACAAGGACAACAAGATCGTCTTGGCACCAGGCGTTTCCTTCGTCAGTTGGGAGAACGACCTACAAGCCAAGCTAGCTCGACGCAAAGTATTAGGCCATGTCTTTCATAACATCGAAGGCATAAAACCAATTTCAAAACCAACTCCCCCGATAAGCTTTGAAAGCCAAAAACCATCGACTGAGAAGAGTCACGACTTGGTGAATGACTATGAGGAAAAGTTGGCAATATGGAAGTATGGAGAGATAGAGGCACAAAATGTAATACTGCAACGCTTAGATGAGAAGATCCGGCCAAGGCATTATCGGCACTGTACAGCAAAGCAGCTGTTCGATGAGGTAGCAAACACACACCAGCAGTCTGCTACAACCCCATACTCAGTAGCACTCCGAGCCCTTCATAATACCAAAATGGGGGATAACGCTGAATCCTACTGCAACGAATTCATAAAGAACCTACATGATGTGAACAATGCGGCTGAGTTAATGATAGAAACCCCACAAACATCAGCTGAAAAGACTGAAAATGAATTTGTTGTCTTAAAAGGATATGCAGCCGCCATGTTTGTAGAAGGAACCATGGAAGTGAAGTGGCTGAGCAATTGGAGAGAAACACGAGCGTACACTGACGGAAAAAAGTACGCGAGGTTGGAGGATATGATGTCTACTCTTAGAGTAGCAGCTGTGCAGAGATCTCTAAGGCCAAATCCAGTTGTAGCCTCAGTCTCTAATAAGAGCAGAATGGAACCAGGCCCAGATGATCCTTGTCGGAGATGTAGACATAAACATCTTAACAAAGATTGTTTTAAGCAACATCCTGAACTTCGGCGGTATAGAAAGGTGAAAGATAAGAATGGAAAGGCTAAGACTGCATTTCAAGAAGAATCAAGTGATGAGGAAGAAATTGATAAAAGACCGATAGTAGCCAGCATCCTAAATTCAAATGAAAAACGTATACTATATGATACTGGTGCCTCGCATCATTTTGTGCCAAACAAAAACAAATTTGTCAACTTGAAAAAGTACTCTAAAGCGTTCAAATTTGATCAAGCAGTCGGCTCCTCATCACTGACTCACTACGGTACAGCATGCCTGAGTATAGGGAATAAAAGGTACGAACTTCATAACGCAGTATACTCTCCAAGATCAGCATGTACTATTTTGTCAGCTGGGAGGCTCCAGAGACTGGCAAATATAGTCCCTGACCCTGAAAATAAAATGTTAGTTCAAAAGAAAAGAGGAAAGCCAGATATTAAAATAGCTCGCCTCGTTCGTAAGAATGATGTTTATTATGTTCGTCCGCTTAATGAAAATAATTCTCCAAAAGAACAGAATAACGTTGTTGCACCAGGTGTAGCAAGAGTACCTAATACTACCGGCGCACAGAGGTGGCATGAACGTCTAGGGCATGTTGGTCAAAAAATCCTAAAGAAAACAGTAGATTGTTCAGTTGGCCTACAATCAATAAACTTTAGTGATCTCAGCACTTGCGAGACATGTCATCTAAGTAAAGCTCAGCGATTTATCTCTAGAGATCAAAGACTCACACCAAACGAGCCCCTGGATGAAATATTTGTTGATACAATTGGAAAACTAATAGCCGCTGTATATGGAGAACAATACGCGGTCATCATAACAGATGCAAAGACTCGCATGCGATGGGCATTGACTACACATTCAAAAGACCAGATTGCATCACTTTTAATACAGTGGATAGAAGATCAAAAGCATCAGTATGATAAACGTGTGAAAATAATTTTTAGAGATGGGGGCTCCGAGTTCATGCGTACTAAATCATACTGCGAGCAACACGGAATTAGAACCGATATATCTGCTCCAGATACACCAGAACAAAATGGTGCATCAGAAGCCGCAAATAAAGTCGTCTTGACAATGGCAAGGTCTTTGCTTATTGACGCTCGAATGCCATCTTGTTACTGGCCATGGGCAATTAAACATGCGTGCTTTATTGTTAATCGGCTCTACTGCCTACGCACAAAAATGGTGCCCCTCATTGACTTTCTTCAAGGATTAAATCAACCAGCCCCAGAAAAGATAGACTTCTCGAATTTGCCACGCTTCGGATGTCGAGCCTACAAATATATAGATCCAAAGCCTGGTAAATTTTCTCCTAGAGCAGAGATGGGGTGGTTTGTTGGTTTTCAAGCAAATACCAACAAGAACTTTATTATATTTCACCCGCACTGGACTCCAATACAAGGTTGGAAATGGATAGAAAGCTTTTCTCCACATGTCACATTCAATGAAGATGTCATGTTCGGAGATCGACTTAACCTAGTTGCACAGCAAAGAGCATCTGACTTCTGGAGTAACGGAACTTCATCCTTTTTTGATAGATCAGAGAAGCCATCAGAATCTTCATCTCGCACCTCTCCAGATATCCAAACTGATCAACAGTTCGAGAGGGAGCATTATCGAGAGGAAGTTGGTCAGTCATCAGAGACTGAAGATGATGTACCACAAGTTCCAACTGCTCCAAAAGATCCATCAATAGACTCAGAAATGAAAAATAATACCTCCAATGAAGAGTATGTACCGTCACAGATACATCCCCAAGAACAGAGGGAGCCAACTCTAGAAGATCAGGCAAAGCTTTTTCCACGTCAAGAAAGAGTAATTAATCCGCAGGAGCAGAGCGAGAAATGTCAAGAAGAACAGAGGGAGTATACGCTGGCAGAGAATTTAGAGCCGCATCTGCAACACCAGAAAGAGATCAATCAACAAGCACAGATAGGACAAGACATGACAGAACGGAGTCAATTTCAGGAAGAAATCCAAAATTACAATGATTTCGCAAATGAGAATGAAGAAATAGCATATGACTTCAATATGACTGGATGGGATCCAATACCCCCCATCGCTGGACAGAAAAGATCTCGTTCTCCAGATTCCAATATTCATCAAGGTCCGAGTAAAAATAAAGTAGTTGCTCAACCTAATCACGAAATAATCAATGAGGAAACTCCCTATGATGTTATAATGACAGGTTGGGATCCAGTAGCTCCAAAAGCCGGACACAAAAGGGCTCACTCTCCTGAAGTTGAAACTATGCAAACGAAAAGAGGTAGAAAGGTTATAAAACACGACTACTACCGTATGCATCATGGAATGTCTGCAATTACATCATCAGATCCTAAAACATGGCAAGAAGCTATGACAGGCCCAGAAGCTAAACAATGGATGAAGGCAGCTCAAGAAGAATTCTCCTCTTTGAAAGAGAAAGGTGCTATAAAAATTATTAACCGCAATAAATTACCCAAGGGACGACATCCAATGAAATGTAAATGGGTTTTCAAGAAAAAATTTCTCGGAGATGGGACTATAGATAAATGGAAGGCCAGATGTACAGCAAAAGGCTTTACGCAAAGGTTTGGAATCGATTACCAAGAGACATTCGCTCCAACTCCAAGATCGGAGACTGGTAGGATCATGCTCGTGTTAGCTCATCAATTTAATTGGCACCGACGGCAAGGAGATGTACCCACAGCTTTCCTTAATCCCGACTTAAATATTGATCTTTATATGGAAATTCCCCAGGGATTTGAAAAGAAAAACCATATCATCTTATTGCGAAAAGGTCTCTACGGACTTAAACAGGCAGCTGCGCTATGGTACGATGATGCCAAGGCTACATTGGCAGCGCAAGGCTTATTTCCAACAACATCGGATGTATGTCTATACACAACCAAGCAAAAAGACTTGTTTGTCTTACTACATGTTGATGACTTCCAGGTCATGGGTCCGAATCTTACCAAAATTGAAAAACTAATGTCAGCTCTATATAAAAAGTACAAGCTGAAAATGGTAAATACTGACCTCTTCCTGGGAATACACATCTCCAAGCCAAGCAAAAATATCCTAGAGCTCTCGCAGGGACAGTATGCCCGCTTAATTCTTGATAGACATGGACTTACAGACTGCAAGCCGGCCAAAACGCCCCTCGAGAGATTAATGGAGCCAAGTACCTCTGATTGTAGTCCAGGATTCCAAAAAGAATATAATTCAATGGTTGGTGGTCTTCAGTATTTAGCAAACAATACAAGACCTGACATAGCACATGCGGTTAACCATTTAGCTCGTTTCTTGCCAAATCCATCAGAAGAACATTTCGAGGCAGCCAAACGTGTTTTACGATATATTTCAAATTCACCTGACAAGGGCATCAATTTTACCAAAAGGGATGACATGAAGCCAACTTTAGAAGCCTATTCAGATGCAGACTTTGCAGCGGATCCATCTAGCAGCCGGTCAACTTCTGGCTCACTGATCAATCTTGGATCTGGACCTGTATGCTGGAGGTCACATTTACAGCGTGAAGTTGTCTTATCTACAACTGAAGCTGAGTATCTCGCTGCAACAGAAACCTGTCGCCAGTTACAGTGGGTAAAATCATTGCTTGAGGAATTGAATTTACTCGGCATGATTGAAGGATCGAAGCTAACAAATTTATATGTCGATAACCAATCAGCTATTTCTTTGATAAAGAATCATGACAATCACAGACGTTCGAAACACATTGCCCTCCGAAACTTCTTTTGCCGTGATCAGTACCAATCTGGAAAAGTTAATGTGATTTACGTTCAGTCATCAGAACAGTTAGCTGATAGTCTGACCAAACCTAAATCAACAGTACCACTGTATGGCAGCATTAAAAGTAGAGATGAGAATACCAGCCAGTGATCAATGGGACTGTAAGGTTGTTGCCAACAGAGGGAGTGTTGTGATCAGACCCACTTATAGATCACACAACTTGGAATGGCTAGTACTGGGCAAGTGAACCAACAGGACAAGCGACCCTGCGTCAATGATACGTCATCGGCACACAGCAATGACAACACCAGTATCTCAACCATACATGATTATATGATAATATGACGCAGGTATATCTAATGACATAGTTGTTGAATGGCTGAATGGTTGGCAGTTATTGCTATTGATGGTATATTGTATGTATTGTCTTTGTGTATAAATACTCGCTACTAGACCTCTGTATATGATCAACCTTTTCCACTCTTATATTCAATAGTCATCAATATAGCAGATCTACAATATATATCTGTCTTCTTCACGTTAGACTTAAAGTGCTATCCTACATCAACCCAAGTTGACTGTTACACCCATTGTGACAATTCTTAGACTTCTCATAACCTCATTATTACAATACTTTCCACTCAGATATGGCCTTTACCTTTGCTGGGTCCATCTTGACGGAAGAATGTTCACCCTCTGCAGAAATAATGAAGCCTAGATATTTAGTCTGTTTGACACCAAATTTGCACTTGTCAATATCCAACCCTAGTCCAGCTTTCTGAAGCTTTTCGAGTACAAGTCGCACGTGTCTTTCGTGCTCCTCTTTGTCTCCATCTGTGAAGACAAGCACGTCATCCACATAAGCTGAACAAAAATAGTCGAGACACTCACATAAAGTTTTGTTGATGTATCTTTGAAAAGATGCCGGAGCTCCGTTTAACCCAAACGGCATTACAAGCCATTCAAACAGGCCAAATTGCGTTCGAAAAGCTGTTTTTATGCGCAATTTATGAAATGCAGATCTTACATCTAACTTAGTAAACCATTTTGATTTACTCAATTTTGCCATTGTCTCTTTAATTAGCGGTAGTGGATAACGGTCAGCTTTTGAAATGGAATTCAAAGCGTGATAATCAACACAAAATCTCAGACCTCCACCTGGCTTCCGAACAAATAATACCGGGGCCCCTGCTGGTGAACTACTTGCACGAATATAGTTTTTGTCAAGTAGGTCTGTTAGAGTCTTTCTTAGTACCAATAATTCATCCCTTGACATTCCATACAGGGGTCCCCATGGTATTTTTTGTCAGACTCGAGCCTAATCTCGTGATCACATCCTTGCCTGTGAGGTGGAAGCTCATCAGTTAATTCCTTACGGAAAAGATTTGCAAATTCATGATAACAATTAGGAAGCCTCTCCAAATTTGTAGGTGACTTTTTTGATGGAGCGAGTGCTTTCTGAATGTCTGCCAGCGTTATGGAAAAAAGCTGAGTTTCACTAGCGCTTGCCTTTCTGGCTTTCCTTACTGTTGCAAGAAATACCCCTGCCAACAAACTCTTGATATTTGCAGTTAATAGAGATGCATTTGTTGTTTTCTTTTGCCCCTTTTCCCAAACTCTCAATGGTCGATTGTTTACTACAGCTTCCCCAATATCCATAAAATGATCCATTGTGTTATAAATAACATCTTCCCGCTCCATCCATGGTTTCCCAAGTATCAGGTCATGAGATAACCCTGGAATTACATATGCATATAGCATGCGCTCGCATCCGTCAACGTCTAGATCCATCTTAACCATTTCCGTAATATACTCTTCGTGGTGCTGATTTTTTGTAGCCTCGGTAAGCTTTCGTGGGTTAATTTTTATCCGAGGAAGGTTAGCTCTGCGTACTAAGGAGTTGCTAACAGCAGCTAGACATTAGTATCCATTGCCAATTAAAGTAGGTACTGAATAATTTCCATTAATTAAAGTGTCTATAATAAATGACGACCCATTCATAATGTACTCTACATTCTTATCTTCAATTTCATTTGAGCCTATTGCCATGTTCGAAACTTCCCTTTCAGGCCCCTGAACACGGCTTTGTTCAGGAGCTAACCTTTTAACTCATTTTCCCCTACAATGATACCTTCCACAGCAGTATTGTCCTCGATGAACGTTACAGCTTGGACTGTAGTTTCGGGACGTTTAGCTGGGAGTAGATTACAATTTGCTATAATGTGCCCTTTTCTTCCACATCAAAGGCATGCACCATTTGTTCTGCGTTGACTCAACTTGGCAAATGAAACCCATTTTGTACATACTTTATTTACACCGGTCATCCTTGTATCACCATCTTGATCTTTACTGTTTATGTTGTCTTTGACAGTTGGATGATAAAGATTCCCTTGTGTATTTCCTCCGAGTAATTTCCCCCCTGCAATACCCCGTGTTCCATCGTCGAAGTACCCAGATTGACCAAGGAGGTACTCTTTAGTTCTTGTTGTACCAACTTCTTCGATTTCTGAACCTAACAATGATAGATACTCAATTAGTTCACAGAAGGTTTTCGGTTGAGAACGACCAATCATGTGATTCCTTGTCATTTTATTGAGCGAATTTCGAAGTTGGTACATTTTATTCTTGTTGTCTCCCGTTGAGCTGGGACTTCGTGTTGGTAGTTGTTGAAATTGCGGTAGGTATGATGATGTGACGGAAACTGAGTTGGTAATGAATAAATCGATTTATTAAACTATATGAAGAGGAAAGAAATCTCTAGCTACTACTAACAGGTACTTATAACGTTTGGTCCGCTTCGTGAATCTGCTGACTGATAACTTCCCCCTAGGCCTAATACTTGCTACTGAGCCAAGTATTATCAGGAGCCATTACGCTATGATGTTGCTTCGACCTCCTGGCTAGTAGTGCTATTTCATCTCTATTTGCCCATCCTTCCTCTTTCAGTCTTATCGTAATTATTCCTAATTAAACGCTTAGGTTTCCTCCTAAGCTAAAACAACAGTCAAACCATAACAGATAACAAGTTCTCATCCCTAAATTGTCGGCATGCATGGAAAAGCGCAGCCGCAGATTGTTCTTCGTTTCTATCACAGAAGGCGTCATCCATGGCCTGAAGTAAGCCTAAGGCATCCCATAATGCGTTGTTGGCAAGCATATCTTGGAATTGGCCAGTGATCATATCCTTGGCAGTTCCAGTCACAGCATGACTGTAAAGCTGCATGAAAAAATCCGATGGTTCGAGTATGTTGCGCTCCTCTACATTGCGCCGATATATGTACCAAAGGATTCTGTGTGTGGTAGTCCACTTAGATCTATCCTTGTGATCATAAGCTTCCGGCCATTCCAATGGTTTTTCTTTGCCTAATGGCTCCCTTTGTTCTGATGAACGACCAGGATTAGGTCTCACTGGCTGCAGGGGTACCTGATCATTGTTCTGCAACTGTTTCTGCATGGTTGATGTCATGGTACCTATGGTTCTCGCTTATGACCTGATCTATAAGTCACATGACGCACAATTATCTTACTTATCTGTATGATTGATGCTAGCGTAGGAATGAAGAATAAGTATCTAAGTAGTTGCACTCTAGGATAGATTGTGCAACGTCTTATTAATATATTCTTACCCGTATTTCGTCCTCTCGTACCTCCGATCTGCTTCTGACTCCGTTCCAACGAGACCTACCCGTGATAGTTGACATCATTTGGTTCATTTGTGCTTGTAACATTGCCATATCCCTCCTGTGTTCTGTATCCCTTCGTCTTATTTCTTCAATCATTTTTTGCATGTCTGTCTGAGTTTCTTCATGTTGCATCAATTCCTGGTTTGACACACCAGTTGCAATGAAGCCCGTTCCGATTTCAAGATTGTCCATGTTGGGACCCCTTATTGATTCTTCGAATCCCTGTGCTGATTTGAATGATAATTCACTTAGGCAACTCGATCATCCAGAGCTAATTATCCCGTCCGTTGATGTTGATGGAGGAGCAAATGTTGGCATCCACTTCCTTGGCAGTCCTAAGTTGATTAATCTGCTAACCGTTCTATTCCGATAAATTGAAAATTTCCCTAAGTCACAATAATCTAATGATGCGATATACTTAATAACGGGCCATATATGTGAATGATAGAGTTTATACTGTGATAGAAACCGAGTTGGTAATGAAAAAATCGATTTAATAAACTCTATGAAGAAGAGAAATCTAACTACAGCTACAAGGTACTTATAACATTTTGTCCACTCTATGAGTCTCGTTGCTTATACCTTTTCCTTAGGTCGAATAATTACCGCACGGCTACGCATTGCCCATATTCACTGTGCTATGACATTGCTTTGATCCCAACAGTCTTATCCTCAGAGTCCTCAATAATGCTCTTAGGTATTCACCTAAGCTTAAACAACAGGTAAACTGTAACATTCGTATATTCCAGTCATAGAAGTTCCCAGTCTTGCTACCAATTATTAGAATATTCCAGTTACAGCTGAGCTGATTTGGAATAAAGCTAGACTACTGTAGAATTGTAGAAGCTAGTGAATAAAATCACGTGCCACACAATAATCGGCTCACAAGCCGTTACAGATCCGAAGACATAGTGACCCTCCTGAAGCTTTCGAAGAGGCCGGACAGCTGGGTACTTGTCAGATTGGAGTCTAGGTGTTTGAGCTGGAGCGAATTCGAAGGGCTAGAAGAGGTTAAATGGACGGCGAAAGATGACTGAAGGTACACTAGAGGTAATTTGGAGGAAATTAAGGTTTGAAAGATGGTTAATATAAGTATTTAAAAGTTCTAAAGGTTCGAGAGGGTACTAATGATAACTAAAGGTACTAGAGGTAACTAGAGGTGACTATAGGTGACCAGAGGTGATCCGAAGGTGGTGGTTGTGACAGAAGACTAAGCGTAAAGAACTCTATGCCTACAGACCAAACCATTGTATATATACCTGCCCTCCTTTCACTAGCTCATCATAACATAGACCTTAACATAATATCAACATGATACCATGTGCTAAGAACTGTCCTGTTGTCATAGCAACATATGAAGAAAGGTAAAATTATATCCTAAAGAAAGGATCGGAAGAGGAATCCTTACAGCGCTCCAGACTTGTGGGTACCTCGGGAAATTCACACTCTGTTTTTCTAGCCTCGCATCACAGACTGACTGATGTGGAGATGGTATCCTGCCAACCTCTGTCTCTAAGACTATATGGCTACTGCTATGTCATGGATAGATTCATGGTGTTAAGGTAGAGTCTGATCCTAGCTTCGGCTGGTATCCCTCTAGACAGGTTCTAGTTACTTCAATGGCATTCTAAGCTATTCTAGCAATTAGTTTCTAGATGTTTTGGGATGGTATTTTGTACTCTTACCAGTTCAATGGGCTTCGATCAGATTCTAGGTTAATCTCAGGAGTTCAACAGGAATTGGGCTGGAACTAGATTACTGTAGTCTGTAGCAGATAGTGTCGAAGTATAAGTAGCTGAGGTATCTTTGTGTCGAAAGCTCTTCAGCTTTCAGTCTTGTACTATTCCCTGGATACCCAAGAATCAAGAATCAAGAACCAAGTCTTTGTTGTTATTATATTTTCCTTATCATTAAGAATTCAAGATTTAGCGCCTACCTGATCAAGTTAAGTAACCAAGTCCCAAGAGATCCTTACACCTCCCTCCAACTCTTTCCCGAAGGTCGAGCTGAAATGTCTGAAAAGCCTTAACAGAGCATGATTGCTATATGGTAGCTTAGCCCAACTCTTTTTGTGCTGTGCAGGGCTCTAGGGAATGCCATCGACTCACCAACAATAGAACTCCTGGATAATCAGACAATGTTTTAGTCTTAGCACTAACAATCGTTCTAAAGTTGAAAACCACTCGAAAATATTGGTCCCAGCATGGTCTTCAGAGATCTGTTCCCCCCTCTCGATCCATATCTCAGCCGCCTGTTCTCCTTCAAGTTGTTTGTCCCATTAGAATAAGAGTCGCCTATAAACCAAGACCCCAACTTTGTATATTTTGACTTAATTTCCTCCTTGCGGGTATACATAACGTCGTAAATTTGTAGTGAGTGATGGCCGGTAATGATTGAGGAAAGCTCCTGTTTGCAATTGGGGTGACGCCTTTATCGGTCGTTGAGGGGAGATAATATGTGGTTAGATCGAGGTTGAGGGCTCAGAAGATAATGATGAGTGCTGCATGATTGAGAAGCCGTCAAATGGAGATATGCATGTGTTTGCTTTCGACTTCGATTCGGATGCGATTCTTCTCGGCTATCCCAGATATGCAGAGCATACTGAGCGATTACACCGGCACCACTGGAAGGTGAAGAATTCGTCTCTGCCGGCACAATGAGAGCTGTAGGTTTTTAGGGGATAACAACGACAGGTGGTGAGAATAGAACCCCACACACACCACGATAATGTCGCCGTATTGGGCCATGAGCGCATATCCCGGCTAATTTCCGAATTCGCCCCGCTTGGGCTGGTTCCTACTTTTAATGCCTTAATAATAATAATCCATTTATGTCCTATTTGAGTTTATAACTATGTAGGACAGACTATTTAAATACAACTTATCTTTTCCATTCTAATTAGGGGTTTCTTTAATTTGATGGTGGGATCCCCATTACTGGTTCACCAGTTTTAATGTCTTTATCCTGTAGGAATTTTCAGTTTGGTGCACCTACTGAAGGTCTCTGATGTTTATATCCTGACTTACTTCGTATCAACCTACCAAGCTTTGTCGAAAAACTCTATTCAACTGCTTCAGTATTCGACCGTCACGATCTATGGCCTTACAATACTCTACACAATCAATCCACTCTCGTCCATGAGTACCAACCAAAGGGATTTTTTAAAAGCTTTGGGCTTCCAAGCAAACTTTTGCCACCTACACGTGCCAGAACAGCGAGAAGTGTTGTGATTAGCCGGATCCGAACCGGCAATCTCCCGTCTCAAGTGAGACTTTTGTTCAAGCTGGCTAGAATTGACTGTGGAGATAGACCTAGATGATATACCCCATGGATGAGATGAGGAGATGCTGAGATGATCCTAAGCTGGGAATGAATCGAAGGTGTCAAGGGCTCGGGCGCGTGGTGGCCGAGGCTGAGGAATCTGCGCTTCGGCGCGCTAATAGTGGTTTCTCTGGACGGTTGGGCTTGACATGATTCAACACATGGGTGAAGTCTGAGGTGGTCCGGTCATTCAGGTGGGACGAGGTAGATGTACTTAATGGTAGTTAAACTGATCCAGCCCGGCCCCACCAGTGCATAAGCTCCAGTAGGAGTGCAACGGGAATCACTATACCTAGCACGTTGATGAACAAACCAAACCAGATGATATACCACATCGGAGGGCAAGATTTTACACCTGTACGCGATATCCTCTACGAAGCTGGGAGTGAAATATTCTTACAGAGCCAAGTTCAGTCAAATTTCGCAATACTTAAGAAGTTGGTCCACGAGGCAACGATTCAAATTACTCTACCACTTCAGATTTTCACTCCTAATGAGTCTGATTCCTCCCTAAGTCTCATAAAGTCTACAAGTACGACAAACTACATCCTCATTCCAATGACCACATCTCTTATCGACTTTCTCTGGCCTAAGCTGGTAGCCAAATACATGCCCACGCCGATATTTACACCTGACAGAGGAAGCAAAGCGTGGCGCACAAATCTGGGAGATACTTCTGTGAGTTGGACGTGGGAGGGATCAGGACAAGTTCGTATGATGCAAAGGAAGGATATAACATCGACAGGCGTGAATTTTGGCATTTTGGCAAGAGTTTTATGAATTGAGCTATGTTTGCGCCAAGTCTTCGCCTGCGAAAGTGCAGCTCATATTTTAACTAAAGCCAACGATTGAAGGTGCCGTGGTCCGCCTCCTGGTGGTGTTCTCTAGCATGGTTCGAGTAGCCTGGGCACCCATTCCACTTGTGAAGGAGACATCGCAGACCACATTTCGCACGAAAAAAAGCAAATGGATGAAGGCACATCTGGATAATTCAGGGTTTTTGAGATTTTTCCCTGGGCGGGTATTCACGGATGAGGGATGACTTGGGGTGAAGATAAAGCCACCATAACTTCGGAGTGGCACTTCTGAGTTAAATCTGAGTCATGAGTGCTCTTCCTTTACATTGAGTCATCTATTATATACTTTTCTTTGATATTGTGTCATAGCCAGATAGCTCCATACGAAGTTGAAATCTGATGCAAAAAAAAGATATACCTCATCACTTTCCAACCACGGAGGTATTCACAGTGTCGCTCTTATAGCTGAATTGATTATACAGCTCCATTGCCTTCTTGACGAGCTCCTATTGTAGCAATTGTTTTGTCTAGTAACAGATTCCATTTGCACATAGAGCTATCTAGCTATGACACAATATCAGAAAGAAAGTACATAATAGATGACTCAATGTAAAGGAAGAGCACTCATGACTCAGATTTAACTCAGAAGTGCCACTCCGAAGTTATGGTGGCTTTATCTTCACCCCAAGTCATCCCTCATCCGTGAATACCCGCCCAGGGAAAAATCTCAAAAACCCTGAATTATCCAGATGTGCCTTCATCCATTTGCTTTTTTTCGTGCGAAATGTGGTCTGCGATGTCTCCTTCACAAGTGGAATGGGTGCCCAGGCTACTCGAACCATGCTAGAGAACACCACCAAGAGGCGGACCACGGCACCTTCAATCGTTGGCTTTACTAATAGTGTGAGCCGCACTATTTTCTAGTAATCTGTAGATATCAAAGTCAGAATATCAGTCTCCCCCTATACGGAAAAGCAAAATAATGTAAGTTTTGAGACAAGCTTTCTTATCCACAAGGTCAATGGGTCGATGAAAGACTCTAATCACGGATTTTACCTAAGCAAAGTCTAGCTTTATTCAATAGCCTAGACTCGGACACACCTAAAAATGGTAAGAGAATGACATAAAGTAACCCCTTCAATAGTTCCATTGTGCATTTTTTGAAAGTCAAAGGGT
The DNA here is from genome assembly GCA_905067625.1 of Blumeria graminis f. sp. triticale. Lineage (NCBI taxonomy): Eukaryota > Fungi > Ascomycota > Leotiomycetes > Helotiales > Erysiphaceae > Blumeria > Blumeria graminis. The sequence goes on along the minus strand of LR898472.1, from coordinate 5,249,440 downwards.
GTCGTATGGATGTTTGGGTTACAGCCAGACCTGATGCCCATAAGGTCATGAATCACAAGACGTCACAGGTCTCGGCGAAATTTGAGAAAGTCAGTTATCGCTTTCTGATAACCTCAAGAGGCCCACCGCTACGTCATATTTCTACGAAAAAATTAAAGGCCAATTGGCGAATTTTGAGACAGTTCCATAGGTAAGAAACCTAGGTTGCATGCATACTGCTTGATGGCTACAATTGACTGATGTCCATGTTTTTAACGATTGTTTCATCAAGCCCTGGCTCTTCCCAATCGATGTCTACCGCACAATTCTTTTAAGTCTTCATTCCATCATACTCCTATTCTTTTTGAATTCTTTCCGGTCGTTTTACGTGAGACTAGATCTCATTACAGTCACTCGCTCAAGCCCTTCCTATTTTTCTCTCTTTAAACACCATAAATCAACGCAGACAGATCGATAGAAATCACATTCTTTTAGCCATCCGAATTCACACCTGAGTTCACTCATTTTCTTAGATTGGCTGGTACCTACGCCAATTTGAGCTTGGAAATTAACAAATTTAAGTCTTTCACGCCCCAACATCTTAAAGCAGAATAGGCTTCTACAAATCGAGAGAATTTTAACCAAAGGGCGACTCAATCACTTCTTGACCCCAGTAAGAAAAGAACCTGAACACTATCACTACTATTCATGGCAGCACGCGGGATTCTAACCGCAAAGATGCTCGAGTTTGAAAGACAGGCCGAAGAGCGGTATAGAGAGAATGAAGTTATGGCTGCCGAACGAAACCGCATGCTTGAAGAGTTGGGAATAATTCAGCAAGAGCAAAACCGAATTTTAGAGGAGAAGCATACCATGTCAAAATATTACGAAAGTGAGGCTCTAAAGCATGCCGAAGAGACTCGCAAACACCGTGAAGATCTGGCCATGAAGGGAAGCTCAGCCCGACCTGTCATGACTAGTAGGTTTTCGTAAATCCCGTAGTCATTGACCGGGAGTAGCGAGCACCAATCGAGTGTTGTTCCAAGGCCAGACCCGCATAGAACGATCGGGACCCTGAGCCTAAATTAGATAGAACCTAACATCAAACATGAAATGCATCGGCACTGATCATCGGGCTTAGGAGGGGCTTTTATTACATGACTAATAGCTAACATTCAACAATCCATACTGTTGCCATCTCTATTGCAATCATGTGCTTGTGAGGTCTCGAGCACATCAGCCTAACCCCCGCTCGCTCGTTAATGATTTTTCCATACGCACTTTGGACTAGATTCTTCTCAAATCATAATCCATAGATGAGCCTCTGAGCTCATACGAGCCGACCTTGCCGAACCGCCCGTCGACTCATGTGCCAATGTTGGGTAACTTAGATCGTGACATACAGCATGATATAAAGATTCATGCCTTTCAAATGCCGTCTGAATCTGATCCTTGTGTTCATCACGGATAACTAGGTGTGATTCGTCACTGGGAAATCTTCCCTTATTCAGATACCGAGACAAATTGAAAAAGCCCCTTTCCATGACATGATCAAAAGTTTGTTCCTGTAGGTTCTTCTCTTTGACATAACCAACACTGGCCCGAATTAATCCGGTCAAACATTAATTACTAGAGACACAAGTCTAAGTAGTGATCACAGACGCAGATTTCCGTTTGTTTCTCAGAATCACTTTCAGCCCGAGTCATGCTAGGAAAGGATAAGGTAGTATGGACTGTTTGTGTAGATTGAATTTTTTAGAGTATGCGATAACTAGAAATAAAAAGACGCTGGCTAAACCTAAAACGCTCCCCTAAAAAATGCGTCACGATAAAATGCAAAAAACGGATTGAGTTGTAAACAAATCTTTGACCAATCCAAGGTAGTCTTATCATTGAGATTTATGTCGATGCTTCATTCCATAGAGATTCAGGTGATCATTCGATATCTGCTCTAGTTAAAATTGAATTTAAAAATTTGATAAGCAGTTGAGATACATTCTCATAGAGAATGCTGGTCTATCTTAGCCTCGAAGTTCATTGTCAGAAATGGTCTTGGGTCGAGCACCAGTGTACCCCGTATTTTTAATACTAGATGTACACGACTTTAAAATCTATGTGTAAACCATTCTTGTGAATTATTGCTCGTCAGTTTGTACTGTCAAGAACATTTTAATGAATGGAGCTAATCGCGAGACGCAGGTATTTCGGGGTTTGGAACTTGGATATCGATCTATACAAGTAATTAGCCGGTATTTTAACATCAAGGATAGTTGAATACCTACACTCATATATCCCGTCCTTCTTAACGGTACAGCTCTTGGAACAGCGCCCTCTTCTATTTCGCCCTGTACTTTTATTTCTAGATCTTTGTTCCACTTTTCGAGTAATTTTTCTACACGGCAGAGCCTTGCCTTTATTTCACTAAGACCTGCGTCATCCCACAGCCAACCAGTAATTAGACATAAAACCCCGTCAAATATATTACGCCAGTTCCAGGGTGAGAAAGCCGGTACAAGTTCCTTGTTGACGCATTCGACGAGTCGACGGAACTCTTGCTCACTCACGCCTACGGGATCGAGGATTTCGGGGTAGAGATTAGAAAATGTAGGAGCAAGATCACCTTCAATCATCCAGTCACGCTGTATACGGATGATTCGAGTTGACTGAAAGAGAGGAGAGGATAGCGGGACATGTGGATTAAGATGGGGATAGCATGGATGTTGTGGACCCCATTCTTCGGGTGGATGGTCGCCTATATCTGAGCCTAGAATAGAAGAGCTATCCGAGTTTACTGGTGAGAGAGCTGGTCCGATCCCAGTGCGCGGAGGTGTACTATTTTGCTGCGTAATACGAGATCGATCAGACTCGGCATGTTTTACACGTAGACCGAGTTCAAGGTCCGGCATAGTGTTCGGACATACAGGCTCGATAAGTTTTCGTTTCTGTGGCAGTGCCGCCGTGTCTGCTTCACTTTTGATTTTGTCTTCGCGATGAGGCTTGAAATTCGCCTCCGTATTAAATTCTGGCTCCTTCGTATTTGGCAAGAGCGACTGGTTGCTATGATCGCTGTGTGAGTAGAGTGTCGGCTGCTCCTGGTTTTCCAAAGACACATCTGATTTTTGATGCCTCGGCCCAATGTTTAATTGGCCTCGAGGCGTCGAGTTATGGGGATTCCACAAGTGTACCGTATGCCATTTCCCAGCGCCCCCTCGCGTGGCACTTCCTTCAGCGCTTCCAGATGGGGTGAGACTGTGATCCTCTATGGTGGCCAGTCTGATCTTCCACTTAAATAGACTAGAGACACCGGCAGAGCGATGGCTCCAGCTCTGCGAGCAAGACAAAGAAAAAATATCGGGAGCGACGTCAAAAATCCGAAGGGAGTGTGGCGAGCAGATACGTAGTTGTGGCAAAAGACTGATTTGATGGTGTATGTGAGTCAATGAACGGCTCGGTAACTTGTCAGCAAGTTGTGGTTGGTTAAATTGAAGCGTGAAAGGCGCGCTGACGAGTTTGAAGTTGTTTCGAATTGATGTTGCCTGATCGGCGCAAATCACAATGTAGATCTTATTTCAGGGGACAGTAATGGTTGAACATGGTGCCTTTGACCGTTTGCGAACTTGGTAATTTACCTTCATATGAGATGAATTTACGTACATCTGATTGACTTCTCTGTATTATGCTGTCTACCCTGTGGATAAGAGTAGATTTGACAAGATGACAAGTATGACATGTTGTGGGGTGTCACACATGGGTCTTGAAAAATAAGATTATAATAGGCAAGTTGATGAGCAGGAAGGCAATGGTTATTCATGAAATAATTAGATTTGTTTGTAGCTAGTTTTTAATGTTTGGTAAAAGAACCACTGACATTTACACGACCTCCGATATTGCCATTTATCATTCCATCAGGACAAGTTCTTCGTACAGTCGATCATCTAGCGCTTACCGACCGGTAATCCATAATTCTATGGTTTACATTATCTAAGTCAACCAGTCTTTCTCGATAAGCTCATCAGCCCCGAACGAAAAATCGTCGTTGCTCCCGTTGGATTGCTCCCAATCAGACGGACTTTTGTCTCCTGTGTTAAATTATCCGATACTTAGCCCACAACGACAAGCAGCAATTTACACAAGTTGAGTATTGTCATTTAGTCTGTGACACCTAATTTGCAGGGATGATAATCAGACCTCAAGATTCACTGTAGCTTTGATTGACATTATTAATCTATGGCGAGTGGCTAAGTTTTTTTCATTGTTTTATTTTCCTGATTCTTTGAAAATCATTTAACGTGTGTTCAACTACTTAGCTATGACACATGATTGGTGCTATATATACATTTTCGATGATTCTATTGACGTTATAGGAGGACGAAGGCTGAACACCTATCAGTGGTGTCCACTACGAACCTGGGAGTGAAAAATTCTCCCAGAGCCAAGATTCAGTCACGACAAAGGGTGAATTTGAGAATTTTCGTCGAGTTTGCGATAGGAAGGAGTGGTGTTGGCTCATTTTTGGCCGAAAATCCGACCTGCAGAGATTTCACGACTGCACAACTCAACGAAATCAACCATATACACCCCAGATACGAACCCCAGACAGGCTATAACCCGTCTGATGTTCGTATTACAACAACCGACACCTTCAAGATTTTATTTTCTTTTGCTCTGGAAAATCATTCCCAGCCAAACTCATCTCGCAGCCCTCTCCACAATTATCTCACCACCTACCAAAGCAATCATATATCTCCAAAAGCCAAATCGCCAACTAAGAAGCAAGAGAATGTCCGACCCTACGCAACTGCCAGTCGCTGTGAAGGTACGGTCGAAATACTGGCCTTAGATGCGTCCTCACCTCGGCCAAGGGCACCAACAACTCGACCTGCGACGAATCGCCACCGACGAAATACGTACGACATTTCGCCGGCACACCAACTAGAGCATTCGACAAAGGCTGGGGCACCGGTGCCTTGGTCTTGAGCTATCAGTCGCGTTTTCGACCTCCACGGTTAGGGGTACGGCAGCGACGGGGTAAGGCCGGAGGGGTAGACATTCTACTAAGATTCTGGGATGACGAGATCAGATGAAGGAAAGAAGGATGCTGCATGAAGGAACCAAAAGGGAATACAAACTGAGGAGGCCTTGGTGGGCGACTGGATGAGATAAGGAGATGCTGAGATGAGCCAAAGCTGGGAATGAATCGAAGGGAAATGTTATAGATGGCGAGGATGTCAAGGGCTCGGGCGCGCGGTGGCTGAGCCTGAGGAGTAATTTGCGCTTCGGCGCGCCAAAAGAGGGGGTTCTCTGGACGGTTGGGCTTGACATGATTCAACACATGGATGAAGTCTGAGGTGGTCCGGTCATTCAGGTGGGACGAGGCACTTGTACTTACGGTGGTTATCTTGATCCGGCCCGGCCCCACCCGTGTATAAGCTCCAGCAGGAGTGCAACGGTAGTCACTATACCTAGCACGTAAACACCTGAGCAGGGCCCAGAGCAGCAAAGCCATGCAGATAAGAAGCGAACACATTGGGTTCGATTCCTATCTGTATAGAAGAAAAGTTCCAGGAGTAGATAACCCACGATGCTAATGTGGATATCCGTCCCAGAATGTGAAGCATATGATCATGGCCTGCACCAGCTGGGCCAAAGGTAGAGGAGAAATACTGAGAAAGGCAGAGAACCGGTCATTTGAGGCAATGATGAATAATCCCACAGATATTGCAAGGATAACTAGATGGATCCAGCAAGAAGGAATGCTAGAACAGTTTCGACTGACGCTTGAAGTCGAGGCCACGATGAGGGAGAGAGGGTAGAGCAGGGGAAAGATGATCTCCGGCTAGTAGCAATGAAGTGGACGGTATCCGCACTGGATATAACAGTATTAGTGCACTTCGTGAAGGTAACTCAAACTTAAAGTGTATATAAGTTGAAAAGTTGAGGGGTTTTTACCATAAAGGTTTCCTCCTAAATAATTATTAGAGTTCGTAGACACCTGCATGGGCCTTAAGGCGCTAAATCGAGCTAAATGAAATCAAATCCAAATATACCTAGCACGTAAATGAACAAAACAAAACAAAAACAATAAAAACTATTGACGTTATAGCCACTATTACTCTGAATTTCATCCTCAAATGCCACTATGAGGGACGCTTGCTTACACATACAAATGATCTTCTTCCACGAGCACCCACCATGTGGGAAATGGAGACACAGAGTGTTGTGAAAGAACTGGACCTCCATTTCGTCAAGGCTCTCGATATGATCTTGTGTGTAGTTAAGAGCTTGTAATTGGTAATATGGTAGCACTTCAGACTATTTAATGGATATATGAGCTGCTATTTGGCGTGTGTACAAGGTGGGTTTTTTTTTATGTTAAAGTCCTAGGCTTAAGCTCTAGGTCCACTTTGGATAAAAGACTGGCAGAGCCGGCGGGGATCACTGCTTACAGGCTCAACTCATTCCAACCGCAGGACACGCTACAGAAATAGTAGAAGATAAATGATGACACATACACCACCTACTCCAACTCAGAGGACGCAGGCTGAACGCCTGTCAGTGGGGTCCCCTACGAATCTCCAGCTCTCACTGTTGAGTCTGCAGAGCTGAGATTGAGTAATAAAGTCCTCACTTCGATGAGGATTTCCAATCGCTTTCGCGGACTATATCGTCTTCATCTGCCAGCACAACCTCCTATCACTATCACCATGAAGCTAACAACGATCAGATCAGATGGTAGAGTAGGAGCCCTTCTCATCACAAACCCTTGATTATGGAGGAATAGCCATCCAATGAGTTTCCGGAGTGTACCCAGCACCCGATACGGAGATGGTGGATTAGATCAAGACGGCCACGAATGTTACAAAGAAGGGAGATATAGATGAATATGCGCACCTCATGTGGACCCAGTGTCTAGGCCTCGCCTGGCTAGGGCTGCAGGTTTTTTGAGACTTTTTCCCGCGCACGCAGTTTCCATTGCTACCATTTTTATTTATTTTGGGTAGAAGTTTCCGTGGAAAAGCTGGCCGAATTCCACGGGTAAACACTGAGCTGAATGGCTATTCATCAAGGGGAATATATCAGTGATCCTTCAAGTAACAAAAGAGGATAGGAGCACTGTACAAGTTGTGGCCTGGGTCAGAGAGGAGCCCAATGTCCTAGATAGTCATAGACTCAAGTAGTACAATAAAAACACATACACACTCTCTTCTCCAATGCCTTGGCTTGAGATAACCGTTGCTGTAATGACCGAATTTATTTTTTCAGACCTCTATCCATTGAAGCAAGCATGGTACATTCTACACTTAGAGTATCGGTAGCACTATCCGAAACCGTAGACTTAGGGCCCACAATCACCCCAAAGTCCAAAACCCCTCGAAAAATATAAGTTCCAGCATGCCAATCTGTGACATATTAACTCGCTCACACCTCTTTCCAGCTATTTATCCTCTCCAAACATGTGATGTCCCAGTAGAAAAGCTGTCTCCCCCAGACCAAAACTCGAGGTTTATAGATTATGACTTATTGTCCCCTTTTCTGGTATCTAAAGCGTCAAAACTTTGTGGTGAGAGATTGCCATTTCTGGATGAGGCAAATTTCCATTTAATATTAGCACGATTACTCGTTCCGTGGATGAAGCTGCTTGTTTCGCTGTATGAGTATGTTGAAGGACTCGCGTGGGAAAGATAGGTCCGACGCTGATTCTTCGCTATCCCAGATATGCGGAGCATCTTGAGCGGTTACATCGCTTCCGCTAAGAATTGACCTTTGTCTGCTAGGAGTGGACTGATGAAATTAAATCTCCAACCTGAAGTGAATCGCTAGGGTATAGCGCTTATTGCATTCAGCTCTGGGCTATCTGTCATAAAGGTAGACTAGAGGGCCCGGCGTAAAAAGGGCATGAGAAATAAAACGCTACCGCTGACAACTGTGGGACTCGAACCCACGCTCTTTCGAACCAGTATTTCTCATTGTAGCCTGAAACTGGCGCCATAACCGCTCGGCCAAGTTGCCTTGCAAAATCACCAATATAATAATATTACAAACAATTTTATTAAGATATTGATACTTTAAACCAGGTCAGATATGTTTTTCTCAATCAGATCACTGCCGAGCCCAGATACAACATCGGCTTAGGACAATGGCCTTAGAACACCCTCAAACTCTCGAGCTACAAGGTTTGCTCTGGATAAGGTAGCTCATAAATCGATCATATTAACGAATCCCTACGTATAATGTCTGAGAAGGCCTACCCCTAGGAGCAATCCTAAACCTTAATTTCACTAAATACAGGTGATTCAGCCATAGATTGAACTAAGATCACCACCACGATGAGCGATCATAAGTTTTGACTCAAAAGAGAATAACCGATAAGGATAGAATATTAGCCTCAGCTATCCTCTACATGTATTCAATCCGATCCTAGATCGCTCTTGAATGCGCGTTGGATGAACATAGAGACTCAATTATCCAAATCGGGCCCTTTTTATAAGACATAAATAATTTTAATGAAGTAGCTTCTTAGTGAGTTTCATTGATAGTTCTAGATATGTTATGGTATGATAGCACGCTTCAAGGCAGCATCTAAGTAAACAGTAAAATTTTGGAAAACGAGTGTTAGGCAGTTGGTGACGCCATATCAATCTAGCTAGAGCTAGCAGAAATAAAGCTAAGTCGAAACTTAGCGAGCCAGATCATATATTTCAAGAAGAAACCAGTTGTTGAGGGCGAAGAGAATTACGGACACCGCACGTAAATAGTACAACAAAGAATTAATATTTTTCTACAGAGATAAACTACAGGAAATCCGTTAAATGGAGGGCAAGACTGAACACCTGTACGCGGTGTCCTCTACGAACCTGGGAGTGAAATATTCTCCCCGAGCCAAGTTCAGTCAAATTTTGCAATACCGAACAAGTTGGCCAACGAGGCAATGATTCAAATAACTCAACCACGTCAAATTTTCATTCCAAAAAAGATCGAATCCTACCTAAGCCTCATCAAGTTTACAAGTACGACCTAGTACATCCTCATTCCAATGACCACACCTCTTTTCGACTTTCTCTGGCCTTAGCTGGTCGCCAGATACACGCCCACGCCGATATTTACACCCGACGGAGGAAGCAAAGCGTGGCGCACAAATCTGGAAGACAATTCCTTGGGATGGATATGAGAGGGATCAGGACAAGTTGATAAGATGATGCAGAGGATTGGATACGGTCTCGACGGGCTTGGAATTTTGAGTTTTGGAAAGGAGTTTTTACAAATTGAGCTTTGTGCGTGCCAAGTCTTCGGCTGTGAGAGTGCAGGCGACACTATAAACACCGCCATGGTTGGATGGTGCGGTGGTACATCGTCTTGGCCGGTCTGCCAAGTAGAGTCTGGATAGCTTGGACACATATCCCACTTGAGACAGTAGATCGCTGGTTCAAATCCAGCAATACACAACCACATTTCTTGCGGCGCTGGTATGCACGGATGACGAAGGCATGCTTGGATAACCAAAGGTTTTGAAATTCCCTTTGGTGGGTACTTATGGAGGAGGGTCGACTGTTTGTGTAAGCAAACATACCTCACAGTGGTATTTGCGAATGAAATCCAGAGTAAGAGTGTCTCTAACGTCAAAAGAGTCATCCCACATGTATACAAAGCACCGGTCATGTGTCATAGCTAGATAGCTGAATACACATTAAATGACTCAAAAAAAAAATCCGTTAAATTAAAAATTTCTCTGCAGCTACCAGTGATCTAGATTCCTGACACGTAATCCTTCGCTACTGAGTGATCTGTTCCCCCTCTCCCTCACTGTCTATGAGAGCAAAGTTAGAAATTATCCAATTTGAACATGAAAATATAGCTAGTATCTCACGTAGATTCTAGCAGTCCTCCATAGACAAAGAATCAGTTAGTTCTATAATAATATTCTAATCTAATCTGTTTCCCAGCCTCAGCATAATCAACTGAGTGATTCCAGTTGTGAGAAACGACCCTATATGGGATCACGTGATTAAAGTCCATGAACGAGGCTGGGCCTGAAAGATAGCCCAGCCTAATCCAATGGGGCACAGCATGTAACACCAGTGGAAATTATGTTCCACCTTTTCGGCATGACTACCATGGCGAGACATCCACAAAACAGATTTTAAGCAGAAGTTTGATGGAGCAAATTTTCGGCCAAGCCCTAAGACTTTAGAATATAAGGTAAGACTAGATAATGCGCAAGTTTGCATCAATCTTGTTGAGGTCAGGGCTTAATTCATGAGTGAACCTAACTTTAGCCTAAATTTTTCATTGATCCATAAATAGGATTTTAATACTAATATTAATTCATGATAAGATGAAGGGGTAGTTAATTAAAACCATCAATTTAATAATAGCTTCCTCTATACAATTAATCAAATAAAAAGTCATGCAAGGATATACAAGAGAGTCATGAAGAGAAGGACAAGAACCAAGCCATTAATGCAAAGATATTGGCAAGAATTGATTACGATTAATTCCGGCTGGTAAATGCTTCTACTCTTATATATAATAGTTCAGCGTGAGAGAGATTTACTCCTCACGCAACGTCTTCTTTACTTACCCTTTTTAATACAATTGTTTACCCATCTCTTCTTCGGGATGACTATATATCCATTGCCCAATTCTTCAGCAGCAAGACCCACGTGTAATACCAACTGCAACTAGTTGCCCATTCATCTTTTCCTAGAGAAGACCTGTCATCCCTTTGACCTATTTATTATCTCCATTCACCAGCTAGATCTTCACTAGGCTATACAACGCACCCCGTGGAACACTTTCAAACCCTCATCCTTAAGAAAATTGTATCTTACTATATAGTTTAGCTGTATAAGGATGCTGGTGCTGTAAGACATTGGTAAGTATCTAAGGATTGTCAGGTAGATGGAGTACTGTAATGGGTGCTCCATATATCACGTGATCCATCACATCATAAACTGTATTCATAAGTAGTTAACAACACTTAATGTAATATTTATGCTTCTTGCACATCAGGTTATGGCCCTCTAGTCACTTCCACTGCAAACACAGAGTCTGTTATTTTCTATTGAAATCGAACGACATGGGTTTTCGCGCTCTCGTCTTCACGTACACAATTGTGCACGTAGCAACTAACGTACCTTTAAACAATGTCGTCTTTTAAAATTAAGCCCTCATTAGAGGCAAATGTAGAACATCAAGAATCTTCATCAGAAATTGGTTCCTTCGGCGGCGGCATCATTATCAACAGGCTTATTTTCGCATCCGCTGAGGACGTTCAATCCTCAGTAAAAGAATCTAGTAGAAAGACTCAAATCTGGACTTGGTCAGAACGCCTGGGTAACATCGAGAAAATTGTGCCTGTTCCAATTTTAAAATCATCAAACTGGCTTCATTGATGCGAGTCTATTCAGCGTCTCATGCTTCTCACCGAGACATCGGCTGTTTTCCTATCCAGTCCTCCGAACAATAAAACCGCAATCATGTGGTCGGTCTGGTGGGTTGCAAAACTGAAGGCAGTAGCGCCTCACATAATAACAGCTCCTCGCGATTCTCCTTTGATGATTCTTACCACAACTGCTACTGCATCGCTCGCGAAGAGGCAAATTAATCTCATGAATATCAATCACCAATTCAGGACCTTCCAACCCGACAAAGGCATGACTATTGAAGCTTTTATGAAGGAATATCAAAAGCGTTTTCAAGATCTCAGAGAATACACTTCCATTACGGTAGAGGTAGAACAACAAATGAAATATCTCTTTCTGCACCACATAAACAGTTTGCAGCCGGACCTTGCCAATCGTTGTCAGGATCATGGTCTTCAAGGGATGATTTCTGAATGTCTTAGATGGTCTTCTACTAATTCAAATTCAAGATCAGTTGGCTTCAAGAAAATTTTTGTGACATGTAACTTTTGTGGTATTGAAGGACACAAAGAAAGTAAATGTAGGAAGAAAAAGAAAATTGCGATAAAAACCTCATGGCAAAATAATAGGTCCTCAAAGATCAAGGTTTTGTCCCTAAATAGCACTTCTGATAATTGTTGGAATTTCGCACCAGTTGCTTACTCTAGAGCTACACAATTGTCAGTGATGATCGGCAAGGCTGCTTACAAATAACTTGGCGCACAATTGCACTAGACTGAAATTGGTTTTAGCGTCAGACAAAGAACACGAGTAATATGTAGAAACCTAGATGTACATTCTTTAAAACATTCCGACGAATAATACAATATAATAAGAACGATTTACGTGAATAATTTATTTGATTGAACTACTACGAAGTACTTTGAAGCTGTGCCTATATTCTTTGAGTGAGTTTCCTCTTAGAACCCATACACACTTTCCAACAATAATTCTGCTTTTCAGTTAGACACAGCTGCAGACTTTCACGTTTCTGGAAATGAACATGATTTTTCATCTTATTTGAATACTAACAATACCGTTCGTGTTGCAGGAGGCGGTAGAGTAACAACTGCCGGCTGTGGTGATCTTAAATTCCCATCCATTGACAACAAAACTGAATTACTAAAAGGTGCTGTACACATGCCAGGTCAAAATCATCGAATCCTCTCAACAGCGCAGCTAGAAAAGTAGGGGTTCTCTATAAAATGGCCTCCAGGCTACTGTGATGTCGAACTTATTCGCCCAGATGGTACAATCTGTGCTAAATTCCACCGAGTATCTGGTAGATTAATCTGCAAACTTTATGTTATCGACCCTATGAAAACACACAACATATTAGTAATTCGTGACTGGCACAGTATACTTGGCTATCCTGGGCAGAAAGCTCAAAATGCTATGCTAAAATCCGCTGGAATTAAAGTTTCTAGGTTTCCTCTTGAATGTGAGATATGCACTAAAACCAAAATAACCAAATGCAAGGGACATGGTTCCCTATGCACCGCTTCCTCTTTTGGTGAGGGTATTTATATGGATCTAGTTGGTGGTCAGAAATCTCTATCTACCACAACCATAGACAAATCAGTTCCTAATGCTACTTGGTTCCTTCTTGCAGTTGATGAATTCACCTCTGGGAAATGGGCTTGGCCGGTCTACTCTAAGAAAACTGTGCCAACTCAAATTTGTCATTTTCTACAACACCTGAAGACAAAATTTGACAAAATTCCAAAGGATCTTGACATAGATAGTGGTACTGAATTCTTAAACTCGGAACATCAAGAAGAACTTCTTTCTCGTGGCATTGAATGGTATAGGTCATCGTCACATGCTCCAGAGCAAAATGGAATTGTTGAAAGAAACGTTTGTACAGTCACTGAAAAGATGCGAGCGCTTCACTTACAGTCAGGTTTAACATTGCATCTGTGGCCTATCATTCTTACTGCTTCTATAAGCTCACTGAATATAACCCCAAACAGCATAGCTCCAAATTCATCATATTATGCAGTATTTCAAAAGACGCCTGACATTAAACATCTTCATCCTTTTATTTGTCGTGCTTTCTGGCTAGATCCCGATCAGAATAAGCTAAACTCCAAGCAAAAGAAGGAAATTATGTTGGCACAGAATTCTCTGGGGGTAACATCATTCTAAATCCCGAAACTGGTAGAACTGTGACGGTTCCACCCTAGATCATTAGATAGGGTTGTTATATCAACATTACATTCACTTCACATAAGATATTGCTAGAGTTCTTTGTTTGTAGCGCACAGACCAGCGTAGATAATGTAGAGTTGTAGATCTCTAGATACTTTCCCTTCCCTTTTACTCTTTAGTTTAGAATCTTTTGAATATAGTCTTTATCCAATTCGACTTTGTCATTTGTCAACCTGTGATCTCCTACGGCTCTCACATTATTCTAAACTCACGTCAACGCCTGGGAAGGCATTACAATTTCCTAATCTCATTGAGACTGAGATTTAGCAGTTTTTAAGTAAACAAAAGATTGCGGTGAAACTTGCCATAACATTTAATTGTTAAAAGTGCAATTTCAGGGAATAATAAAAGCATACGATATTGTGGCTAAGTTTATTTTCCCACTCTCGAGATAAAGTTTTTTTTCAGTCATAAATATATACTCAAAACAGTCACTCACATCAAAAATACTCTAGTACTTCATCATGCCCGATACCACTCAAAAAAAAAAATCCGACTCTCTTGTCCAGCAGCCTCCATCACCTCATGCCGAGCACGAACTCGATATAGCCTACCAAGAAGATTTAGGGGAAAACGAACTACTATCCACCATCAATGCCCCATACATTGGTCGTCGAAAAAATAAGCCTCGTATATCTGAAGTTGATCGGAAGGTGGAAGAGTTGACAATAACTCAAAACACAATTGGGAAGGAAATGGCGGATGCTATTGTTGATAATGCCTACAGGCAAACTAGTAGGCATTATAGTATGGAACGCACCAACATACATCAGCAGGAGGAGATTAACTTTCTCCGGGAAAAATTAGACAGATTGGAAAAACTCATGGAAAGTCAACTCGATATGGAAAGCTCACAAGGCGGGGTATACCAGGAGCATAGGCAAAAAAGCCACACAGCCTTCCACCCTCAAAATACAGGATTAATGGAAGATATTGACAAAGAAATTCCACCCCAAAGGAACACACAATACACATATTTTCCCCATTCGCGTGAGCCTAAAGGGAAAATACCCACAAGAGGCGATTATCTCGAGGAAATGAAGAAAAGTAGCAACTACAATCCTCAGCAAAGACAGCAACACGTTGCGCAAAGCACTACTTCGGAATACAAAAATCGTACATCAACAGCTCCCTTTAAACTCCGAAGTAGCGAAGAGCCCAACTACCAAGGCCCTCCGTTTGCAAAATATCGAGATCAATCAGAAAGTGTCGGACAAACGTATGGAAATGCATTTCTTGGAGTGGCCGACCGAAAGATTGACCCTATTCGCGAGTTTGGGGGCTCCAATGATTTGAAGTTTTTTGAAAACTGGTTGATTTTGCTGAGAGGAAAGATAAGGGATAACGAAGGACATTGGGGCTCTGACGATCGCATAATGAACTTCATCTTCGCTTCGACTAAAGACGACGCACAAGAATTACTTGGGCCTTACTTTACCGGGGAGGATCCTGAAAATGACTTTGTCAACTCTGTCCAAATGGTCAATCATCTGATTGCTACATATCGAAGTAGCACTCTCCAGCGTGACAGTATGGTTAAATTCGAAGCTCTGCGGCAGGGATCTGCTGAGTCTTTTCAAGATTTCAAGACTAGATTTATTTCTCTAGCAGGAAAGGCAAAAATCCACCATTCAATGAGAAAAGATCAGCTCTATGAAAAAATGAATCGACAACTTAAGCTGGCTGTCTTTGCCCAATTACACTTGCTCCCTGACTTTAATTCGTTATGTCAATATGCAGACCCTGTGGACAAGGAAAGAATTAGACTCGAAAAGAGCATGGTAAACACCAAGTCGGAAAGATTTAATCCAAGAAGACTGTACAACCCCGATTCATCTACATATCAGTCTGTTAGTGTACCAGTCAGTCGTACCGACACGAAAGAAGAATCTTTACCATCCAGAGGGGTCATCTGCTACCATTGTAAGAACAGGGGACATACAAAATTGGAATGTCCTAATAAAAGTTCAAAATTAGGTGGTCCCACAGTTCAAGTTGTTGCCATTGAAGAAGCAGACAGCGAACTTGATTCTGAAGGGGAATCACAACATTCCAGCCAGTCACAGGAGGGAAACGAACAATCCTAGATAAAGACGCCCTTCTAGGATATTTGGTCGACATTCAAGAATTAGACCTGGGCAAACTATTCTCAGGGAAGACATACACTTTGCAGTGTTCTCTATCATTTAACAATCAAATTGTCAAGAGTGTCTCAGTTCTACCCGATACAGGTGCTAGCGGATTTGCGTATATTGATTCGCGATGTGCAAAGGCCGTTGCTAAGTGGCTAGGCCAAACCCCAATTCATTTAGGTTATTCTATTCAATCGAAAGGCTTTGACGGAAAAAAGGGTCCAGTCATTTCAAAATATATTCTATTGTCATTATGGATTGATGATAGGCGTTTGGATAACTTGCCATTTTTAATAGTCGAATTGGGGACCCATGATATAATTCTTGGGAGCAGGTGGCTAGCACATTATGATATCCTGATCGATTCCCGACAGCGCAGACTCATCTGGCCCTCTCACCACCATACAACACCAAGATTTTCATCTCCTATTTGCACTCATTTATCGTTGTTGATGAAAGACAAACCCAAAATCCTGAAAATTCATCAAAAGGATGTGGAACGTCGCGACAAATTACAGAAAAAAGAGGATCAGAGTTTTCACTTTGGCGCTTGTTCAAAAAAGGCCCGTGCACACCAAAAAAAGTTTGCATCGCAATTCCAGTGCATCATTTTACGAAACTGCGACATCAAATAGAGCCATCAACGAGCATGATAGCTGTAATGATAATAACAGCATTATCTCAAACGAAGAACCTCATCATGCCAACAAACTGCAATTGCTGTCCACGAACAAAATTAAATCGAATGAATCATGCAGCATAGATATTTGTGAAATAAGCGCTCCTGCTTTCCACTTAAATTTAGTACCAGCTGACAATATCTTTTTCTCCATTAGTCTCCATGCGATCGAACAAGAACTTGAAAATAGGACGAAAAAATCAAATCTAGATGACTGTCAGGAAGATATAGATGAATTACTGAACAAAGTCCCTGAAAAATACCACGACCTCATAGATGTCTTCTCCAAATCCGCCTCTAATGTTCTCCCGCCCCACCGACTGTATGATCATAAAATTGTGTTGGAGAATCATGCGCAACCCACATCAGGCCCATTATACCCTATGTCGGAAGATCAACTAAAGGCTGTCCATAAATATTTACTGGAGAACCTAGATAAGGGATTTATTGAACCCAGCAAAGCACCATTTTCTAGTCCAGTTCTATTTGTCAAAAAATCTGATGGGAGTCTCCGATTTTGCATCGATTTCCGAAAATTAAATGCGCTTACTAGGAAGGACCGTTACCCGCTGCCGTTAATTGATGAAACACTTGCCCGGCTAAACAAGGCCAAAATATACAGCAAGCTCGATATCAGGCAAGCCTTTCATAGAATTAGGATGCATCCAGATTCAGAGGAACTCACTACTTTCCGTACAAGATATGGCTCGTACAAATGCAAAGTACTTCCATTCGGATTAACCAACGGGCCAGCAACTTATCAGAGATATATGAACGACATTCTTCTTGACTACTTGGACGTTTTTTGCACAGCGTACCTTGATGATATTCTAATATACTCCGAAAACGAAATTGATCATAAAGAACACGTAAGAAAAGTTTTGATGCGGCTTCAGCATGCTGGTCTACAAGCAGACATCAAGAAATGCGAGTTTGACGTAACAAAAACACGCTATCTAGGATTCATCATTTCCACTAAAGGATTAATGGTAGATCCTGATAAAATTTCAGTTGTCAAAAGTTGGGCAGCTCCAAAGACAATCAAAGGAATTCAATCTTTTCTTGGTTTTTGTAATTTTTATCGTCGATTTATTGCCAATTTCGGTCGTATTGCTAGACCATTGATTAATCTAACAAAAAAAGGTGCCACTTTCGACTTTGATTTGAATTGCCACAAGGCTTTCAAATTACTAAAAAATGCAATGACTTCTGCGACACTTCTTTCTCACTACAATCCCGAACGATATTCACGTCTAGAAACTGATGCGTCTGATGGAGTGGTCGCAGCGGTGCTGTCACAGAAGGACGAACAGGACAATTGGCACCCAGTAGCTTTTTTTTCCAAGACAATGCAGCCAGCAGAGTTGAACTATGAAGTGCATGATAAAGAGATGCTAGCAATAATTCGTGGCTTGGACAATTGGAGGGCTGAGCTACAAGGATCCCCACATAAAATAGAAATTGTTACTGACCATCGAGCATTAGAATACTTCATGACATCGAAAAACCTCACTGCCAGACAAGCAAGATGGTCTGAAATACTTTCTCAATTCTTCTTCCAGATTATGTATCGACCGGGACGTCAAAATGCTTCTGCAGACGCCCTATCTAGACGAGAGCAAGACACGAACATTCAAGATGAAATCAAAAGAGAGATTCGATACAAACCTTTAATACAGAACCAAGATTTGTCAGAAGAAGTTGTTAAAGATCTAAACGTTTGTTTCCTGGAGTCATTCAAGGTTATCGATGCTGTCCTCGCCGCTAATAAATCTCATGAAAGTCTACAAGACCTCCGCCAAAAAGTAGACACTAATGAACATCTATCTATGGACGATGGCATACTTTTCTTCAAGACTGCGCCAAATAAATTGATGGAATTTCACTTGGAACATCAAGATAAACCAGGCCCACCCAAATACTTATTAGAATGGTTGAATGCATGGAAACTAGGCATCGATAACTATAATGAGCTAGATGATGACTCACCAATGCCCACCAGCTTGAGGACAAGCTTTTTTCAGAGGGGGGGGTGATGTGACGGTTCCACCCTAGATCATTAGATAGGGTTGTTATATCCACATTACATTCACTTCACATAAGATATTGCTAGAGTTCTTTGTTTGTAGCGCACAGACCAGCGTAGATAATGTAGAGTTGTAGATCTCTAGATACTTTCCCTTCCCTTTTACTCTTTAGTTTAGAATCTTTTGAATATAGTCTTTATCCAATTCGACTTTGTCATTTGTCAACCTGTGATCTCCTACGGCTCTCACAAGAACAGTCATTTGCCGTGATATCCGCGTTCACGAAAATGTTTTTCCTCTCAAACACCATATCCTTACACTATGTATCAATAACCGGCGTGTAATTGAAACAGCCCTTTCTGGTCCTAAAGCTCGAGAATGGAGCGAAGCCATTGACCGAGAACTTGATAATATGAGTCGCAATAATGTTTGGACTTTGGTACCTCAGTCTCAGGCAAATGGGAGAATAATGACTGGTAAATGGGCTCTAAAAGAGAAGTCTGATGGTCAATTCAAAGCAAGATAGTGTGCTCGCAGCTTCTCGGAGCCATTTGCTGAGGACACTTATGCTGATGTTCTCCCTCCCACTACAATGCGTATGCTACTAGCCTTTGCAGCCACCAATAGTCTTCATATCCGTCATGTTGATATTACGGCTGCTTTTCTTCACGCCAATATTGATCGACCCATATATATTGAACAGCCTCATGGTCGCCAACAGTGGGGGGACTTAGTATGCAAGTTACAAAAAGCCATCTACAGCCTGAAAACAGCACCTAAACAATGGCAGCTTAAGCTTTGACAAGTCCTTCAGGATATGGGATTTCATCCACTTAAAACCGACTCAAATGTATTTTGTCGTGCTGAAACAATAATCTCTACATACGTCGATGACTTCATGATTATATCCGCATCTAGCTCTATAAGCAATGAAGCTATTGCATAATTGGCTAAAGCTTTCAAACTAAAAGATCTTGGTGACATGACCAAATTTCTAGCCATTAACATCCAAAAAGGTTCTGATGGCATACATATCAATCAGCAAGACAAAATCGATGCTCTTTGTGAAGATATGGGTATGATCCACCGTAAAGGCGCAAGTACACCAATATCTGATGATAATCTAATCAATTGTGACACGGAAAAATTGTGCTCGAAATCTGATGCTATTGTATACCTATCCGCTGTTGGCACTCTACTACATATTGCAAATATGACAAGACCTGATATACAATATGCTATCAATAGACTTTGTCGCTACGTGCGAAGCCCCTCTCAAAATGACTTTTTATTGCTTAAGCACTTAGTACATTATGTTTTGCGGACGAAAACATCAACCCTATTTTTCTTCAAACAAACAAAACCGGAACTCACTGCCTCTTCAGACAGTAGTTGGGGAAATACAAACTCTTCTAAAGGCACTTCAGGGAATATTTTCTTCATAAATGGATCTCCAATTGCATGGACATCAAAGAAACAAACAGTCACAGCTCAAAGTACATGCAAAGCTGAATACATCGCTCTTACTACGCTAGCCGTTACTGCACAGTGGCTACGGCCTCTTTATGAGGAACTATTTCAGGTTGTCAGTCAGCCAATCATTACTGAAATTGACAACACATCTGCCATGATAACAGCCAACTCTGAGAAAATCTCAGCCCGTAATCTGCATTTTCTTATGCGACAGTCAACTGTCCGAGAGTCAATTCAAGGTAATATTATCATTTTGAAATATACACCAACAGATCTGTGCAAGGCTGATGGACTAACTAAAGCATTACAATACATATAGCACACAACATTCTGTCATCAACTTAATATAGATCTAAAATAATTAGTTTATGGGGGGGTATAATGGGTGCTCCATGTATCACGTGATCTATCAAGTCATAAACTATATTCAAAAGTAGTTAACAACACTTAATGTAATATTTATGCTTCTTGCACATCAAGTACATTTAACTTAATTGGGTGTAATGATAGAGTACTGTATATTTGTTGTGATGGGCATGTTATACAGCTAGAATACTTGCATGTATATTGTCATGATTCGAGTGTCAATGCTGGAGCAATCAGATATACAAATGTAGTTTATTATTTTCTCTGTGCCTATCTATACAAGTCCTACTTCAACTATTTATACACTTACTATACTATCTGGAATATTCTTCTTGCCTATGACCAGTTTCTAGCAAGTTCTCCTGAGGCTGGTTCGCAGTCCTACTACTAGTTACTAGAAATTTCTAGTGACGTCTTAATTGATCTATGTTTGTTTTTTTTTTTTTTTACTTTTGGTCCTAAGCTAACGCTATCTTTTCCACATTGGGTCAAGGACTGGAGGAGCCGGCAGGGCTCACTGTAATCTTTCCTACAGCCTAACTGGTTCCAACCTTGTGAATCTCTGCCAAAAGTGCAGCTGATTAAACAGAAACAAAAAACCAAGAAAATCAAAACAACTCTGAAAAAAAAACCAGAAGATTCCTTCACATTGGACCCAAGCAATGTGCTTTTCACACATTCCCTTGTCTGTCACACCTTCCAAATGACAAATTTACCCAATTCTGCTGAGAGCAAAAGATGGGTCAGGAGGTACCTTTTATCCAGTTGGTATCCTGCTATTGGTTAGTAGATGTCCCTTCTGGGACATTGTCGAGGTTGCTGTGTCCTCAAGATTCTTTTTCAGATTCCAACACTCTGAAACCTGTTGCCTCGGCCATCAAGACATCCTTTGCCACAGCAATGATCGCCTCTTCGGCTTTTTTAGCTGCTGCCCGAGCTCGTGCCACCTTCACGAACTCCCCTAGCTGGACGTGATAGATCCGCTCGAGCTGCTCTTTTGACACCGGTCCTGTCTTGTTGGGTCTGGCTTGGCAAACCCGCAAATCCGATCGGTGAGGTCCCCCACAGTTGCGACACTTGGTGAGGGC
The DNA here is from genome assembly GCA_905067625.1 of Blumeria graminis f. sp. triticale. Lineage (NCBI taxonomy): Eukaryota > Fungi > Ascomycota > Leotiomycetes > Helotiales > Erysiphaceae > Blumeria > Blumeria graminis. The sequence continues at coordinate 5,228,083 of LR898472.1, read as the reverse complement.
CTTGCAATCGGCTTCCGAGTGCATATTTGATCCACAATTCCAGCAAGCTGGACCACGGGAGCAACCACGGGTGATGTGGAAGCCCAAACAGCGTTTGCACTGTTCAATTTTTCGACGAGGCTTTAGAATGGTTGCCACTCCAGACTCGCCGAGAATACGGAAGCCCGCGCGAGGGGCGGTATCCCGGGCAAATAGGCCTTTCCAATTTCTGTACTGCGCTCCAGGACGGCATGTCCTGTGCGGTAGCACCTGGGTTGGAAACTGCTGTGTTTTCCTGTATATTTCATATATTATCCTTTCCGCATCGATCGTATTGATACTGCCGACCGTTCTCATAGTCACTGGAACGTTCGCGATCCGAAAGGTGACAAGGTTGGAGGCTTCCTCGAACTTTGAGTTGAATTCTGCCAACTTTGGTGTAGCCTCTAGGAGCTCTTCCCTTATTTCCTCATTCCCTGTCAGAATAGCAGAGCCGGTTCTGACACGGTGTATAGAGCAGGCGTCACTCAGGTAGCAATCTAGCTCTTTCATTAGTTGTTATTGTAGGCCGGCAGGCGTAAGCTGGCACCACAGGTGCTCCTTTTCTAGGCAAAGGAATAATTGTTTGTCGACTTTCGCCTTTGGGGCATCTTTCTTTGGGGCCTTTACCGCAGGTTGAGGCACAGCCTTCGCAGTTGGGACTGCTTTCTGTCGCAGTCCGTTTCTGGCCACTGTAGCCCAGGTGCTTTTTACAGGCAGAACTGGGACGGCGGGAGTTGTATTGCTCCTGGCGTCAGGAGCCCTTGGGGTTGGGTTTGCCGGGAGAGGAGGGAGAATGGGTGGCGTAATGGCTGGGCCCGTGGCCGTGTATTACGCTATGGCGGCGCGTAGGTAGACTCTCATCAAGTCTATAAATTGTCTGTTTGACCTGTTGGTCAAAGGGAGGAGGGTGTTATGATATGCAATAACTTGGTAGTCAGAGTTGGGGCATTGCGCAGGGCCTTAGGCCACAGGACGGTTTCACTAGTTTAATGGTTAAGCGAGCGTGTATATATTCTCTTAGGTGTACCCACAATTGAAGGACATAGGTTTATTCTTTTACTTTCTGTTCATACCCTTACAGCATTGTATCATACAAGTATATTCACTGTCACCCACATCAATCACATCATCCATTCCTCATCACTCCGCAGTATAGCTTCCGCATTGCTCATAACCACAACAGAGGGTGGCTCCAACACCAGGGATGGCGGCGGAGCAGAGGGCCAGATAATTTTTCGAGAGCCCTTGTATCAACTCTCGTGTTGTCCAACTTGGCGTTGGGACGCTTTTTTCGAACTGGAGGCATGGTGAAAATGCCTGAGCTCGATCACAATTCAGAGATGGATGCAACAAGGTCGAGAAGGGAGGAAAGAGGGAAAAAATGAATTTTCGAATTATGAATTTCTCGAATTGATGAAGGGTTGGGTTGTTTGTTTGTATTATTTTACGTCTAATTAGAGTGAGCCTTAATGTTATGACTGACCTGAGGATGATACGGGTCTCTAAGAATAAGTTGTATTTGGACATTAGACTATGATACGTAGGTAGGAGAATAGACAAAGAGAAAGGAAGTGCTAAGAGCTATGAGCTTGAGGAAAGCTCGACCGCGGCTGCACCTTAGTACGGCCTGTATCCCTGTTATAAATTATCACGTGACCCCGTATTCTTCCACCAGTCTACCTCCAAGTGCCCTAGCAAGTCCACCTGTAACACTTAGCCCTTTGCTTTATACACCCAGCAGGGTAAAGGACGCCAGAGCTTACAACTCTAGTTGCCTGAAGCGCCCATATTCCCAAACATAAGAAATGAGACCTATTTAACTAATCTACGTGTCTATGTGGGGGAATCCAACACAAAACTACCCATGATGGTACAATTAAAACTAAGTATACAGTGGTAAGATATGTGTTGGAAATATTATGCAATGAAGTGGGCGCAATATTAATAGAAGGAAAGTAGAAGTTGACTAAAAGAGTGTCATGTTCGGATAAAAGCTAAAATTGCGGGAGATGTGCGCTACAAGTACAGGTGTAAGTGACACATAGCCTAAGCCACAGCATAAACAAGTGTGGTGCCATCTAGACATAGAAAAACCCAAATAACCTCCTTGTGCCCATGATATGCAGCCGCTCATATATCTAATAGGTAGCCTTAAGCGCTACAATATTACCTATTCCAACCTCTTAAATACACATAAGATTGTGTCGGGAACCTGGAAAAAATGGAGGGCCCGTACGTCCACAACACTCTGTGTCTCCATTTCCAACAGTATGACTTGATAAAAGTTATGTAGGTGTTGTACAACTGCACTAAGTGTGAGTCAGGCATCAACATGTTCTGGTTAAATAGTGAATGGAAAAACCGAGCATGTGATATAATCCCAATGTATGTAGTGCTGAGTAGTTTTTATCATTAGGTAGCAACAAGGTATCAATTTGTAATTATATGAAATACAGTTCCGCCTTTGTTCTGACCCAATTGATCATATTGACTAAATGCGTTACAATTTGTCATAACTAAACTATATGTCTGCACAGTGACGCACAGTTTATCACAGGAACGCCGATTTGGCCTGTTGAAATTGGTGCTACTTGGCAATAAAGAGTTGCATTAGCATGGTATGTAACAAGGTTTGAATCTTACTAGGATGTTCATGACAGCTCATACATTGGCCAGCCTCCCAATTATTTAGCATAAGCTAGTGAATTGTGTCCTTCGCTTAGCTGTAGTAATTAGTTTAAATAGGGCTCTGATACTAAGTGGGTTTAGTCAACAACTCTCCAATATAGTTTTCAGACTCTTCAATCTCCCAACTCGCTTCACTAGGTGATATTAAATACAAGCCTAACAGCTTACGCTACTCTACCAAACTTCTATTACAACAGGGCCTTCTTATAAAGCAAATGAATTGAATTTAGAGCACACAAGAGTGCTATAGTGAAGTGTCAACTATTGTGTCCTTTGGGAGGAACCTGGGGCAAAAAGCCGAGAAATATTTTGTCACCTCAAGCCAGTTGACAAGCTTAATGGAGCCTTTGTGAGTTCCGAGAAGGAATTTGGCTATGTTTGGATCGGTTATTGGTGCCTTTGAGGTTCTAATTGTTGGCAGGCTGCATTCTAAGAAGTGTTTTGTGGACTTGGGCTTGCCACAGCTACAGTGCGTATTTGCATTGGTATGCAAAAGCCGTAAATGGTAAGAGGTGAAGTCTCCATGCCCTGATTGTGCGGCGTATATATGAGCAACGAGATGCCTTGGGAGTGATAGCTCTCCAGGACAGCCATCGGAAACTCCGATGTTCAAGTCTTTGTACAAACGCAGGGCAAAGATTTCCCAATATTGTTTGTAGGCTTCCATTTCTGAATACTTAACCCATTTTTTTGCAGCTGAAAGAGTGAGATGAGAGGGCAAATGAGGATAGAGTATTGTCATGGCTTCTTTCGCCACTTCATCTGCATGGCCATTTCCTGTGATATTCCTATGACCAGGAATCCAGTAAACTTGAACCTTACCAGGAGTGGTATGGGGAAGGCGAGGACGACGCAGCCATCCAGATGCGGTATTGGCAAATTTGATGAACACTTCTTGAGAAGAGCAAGCTGGGACCGTTCCGAGTTGTCGAGCAGCGTCGAGATTATCGAGAAGAGCCCAGAGATTGTTGGCAATTCGGGCAGACTAGAGTTGAAGTGCCATAGTAACAGCTTGCAAGGCCGCGTTGACTTCCGCGTCAAAAACAGTGAGCGATGAGCTGAGAGGTATACACTTACGAGATACAATACGACCCGCTTGATAGATGATCACGCCACCACCAACTCGAGGGCCAGAATCGATCTCACAAAGCCCTCCGTCTGAATATGCTACTAGATCTTGGAAGGGGATACCAGCAGGAAGTCGATGTGAGAAGTTAGTTACTCTTCTGATACTTGCATGCCAGTTTTATTTTGCTGACCAGAGAGGTTGGACAAGAGGATCTACATTCTCTGTCTATGGGAATTTAGGCACTCAGCCTGAGAAGCGGGAGACCCGGATTTCCCGCGTTTGTACCCAAGATATGCGACAGTTAAGAGGATGCCTTTTGTCCAAGCGGTGAGTGCGCAAGGCGGCCATTCGTGATCTTGAGTCTAACTTGACTTCTGGAGGGAGCAGCCCTGCCTCACAATAGAGGACTGAAATCGGAGTGGTATAATATACAGGCAGAATTGCTCGGGCGCTGGTTGAAATGACTTTCTGGAGAAGAGAGAGGTGCCCTTCAATACAATTCGAAATGGTCCGAGCTGAAGCCAATTTCCTGGTGCGTCCGGGCCACCACGTTTCAGCTACATAGTATGTAATTGGCAGTACACATGATATTACAGCTCACTGGAGGAGACTTGGGGTGACGCCTCGGGTAATGTTCCCTAGATTTCGTAATGCCTTGGCAACTTTCAAAGCTTTACCAGCTAGAGTATGTACATGCCATTTAAAAGTGAGATTTTTATCAAAGTACACTCCGAGCCACCTTGTATAGGGATGTCAGGATCTCTTGGGACTTGGTTACTCAACTTGAATAGGTAGGCCCTAAATCTTGGATTCTTGATGGTAAAGAAAATATAATAACAATAAAGACTTGATTCTTGATTCTTGGGTATCTAGGGAATAATACAAGACTGAAAGCTGAAGAGCTTTCGACACAAAGATACCTCAGCTACTTATACTACGACACTATCTGCTACAGACTACAGTAATCTAGTTCCAGCCCGATTCCTGTCGAACTCCTGAGATTAACCTAGAATCTGATCGAAGCCCATTGAACTGGTAAGAGTACAAAATACCATCCCAAAACATCTAGAAACTAATTGCTAGAATAGCTTAGAATGCCATTGAAGTAACTAGAACCTGTCTAGAGGGATACCAGCCGAAGCTAGGATCAGACTCTACCTCAACACCATGAATCTATCCATGACATAGCAGTAGCCATATTATCAAACTGTGGATAGTTTGGAAACAACCAATGTGAGATATAGAGTTTAAGGTGTTAGGTTTACAAAGCTTGGAGTTACTTGTTTCGGAAAAAGGTGTTTTGCTTGGGCTGTAGCAATAAGAACTCTATCTGTTCTGACTAGAGATGTTTCGTTCCAAACCATGAGAAACTTGGTCTATGGGGACAAGTTGGGGACACATAGAGTATTTGCCATTTTCTAGACATACATAATCTAGATGGTATCAGAAAGAGAAATGGCAGCCAGGAATTAATTGACACTTTTTACTTTTACTTTATACATTTTTCAATTGACTCGTTGAGTCTAACAGGAATTCACATTTATCAATATTGTCATTGGCTAGGGCCTAAGTCACCTAAGGCTAGGTTATAGATGAACGAGCTAGGGCTGTATAGGCAACATAGGATCTGCCCTGTTAGATCATAAGCACTGACCACATTCCCATGTATATAAGGGAGACCATTCCCACTCCAACTTCTCTCTTTAGTTCACGATCTTCAACATAGCCTACAGTACAATTTGAAAACAATTCTACTTCCGACTCTCACAGAACTTGCATCTCTGCCTTCAGTTGAAGGCTCTTGATGTGAGCTCCCCAGCTCAGCTTGGGATCAAAGTAGATTCCGAAAGCTTGTAGGAAAGGCTGTGGAACAGAGGTATGGCCGTGGATTTCAATTATCGCTTTTAGGTTATGTAGTTTACTGGCTCAGGAGAAATGCATCAGCTGATACTTTTTAGGCGTGAATCTGACACCATGTCTTCTTGATGTGACGGCTAGTGAGCCGATTAAATCCCTGTAGCCTATGCTATTCAGCCCAGATATATTCATAGAGTCAGCGCTAAGTTACGCTCGTATTGAAAGTCGGAACTGCCCATGTTTGAGACGTTGTTTGAAACTAGCCCATACCCGAATAATGGGGGCACAACTGGAAGACTGCTACTAGTGTTTGGAATATTGGAATCAGGTAAATATAGGGCGTTAGATGTAGTATTACTTTTGCTCCTCAGCTAATAAATAAACTTACCATTCGACATACAAACGCCCAAGATTTATATACCGGAACCGTTACACATGGCCACTGTTCACATACTTGGTGTTTTTCCTCCAACTTTTGGCAGTTTTCTTAGGTCGAATTTGAACATGTCAGGATGTTTGTGTCAGCTAAAAATCCAACTGCTGTCGTAGTTCTTGTCTCGAGCATGGGGAGAAGTATACTAACAAAAAAGAGAAAGATTATTGGCGAGAGAGCTGAGTCTCGCAGTATCCCGGTGCTGGTAGACATTTGGTCCCCTTTGAATGATCCCAACATTATTGATGTTGCTCTCTCTTCGAGGAGGAACTTTATGTATAGGCTCATTCACTTTGGAATTCATTTTTCCCTGAGATTATGAATGAGTCGTTCGTGTGAGACATTATCAAAGGCCCCAGATATATCCAAGCTGAGGAGAGATGCCACCCTCTTTTTATCTTTGCCCCAGATTGTATGTATCTGTTCTGTTAGTAGCTCGACTGCAGATATTGTAGATCTCTGTGGTCGAGCTCCCATCTGTTTGTCAGGAAGGAGGTTGTGGTGTTCTGCTGCTTGGGAGAGGCGACCTGCTACCAACTTTTCGAGGATTTGACCCATAGTATTAAGGAGCGCAATTGGTCTATAAGCCTTTAGAGTATTGTATCTGGGCTATTGAGGCTTCCTCAGAACAATAGTAGTTGATTCTTTATACCCTTTTGGATGATAGCCTATTGTGAGGCAAGCATTGAAAAGTATAGTGAGTAATTTACTTAAGGTTTTCTTACATTGCTTTAGAACTCTGTTAGGTATTCCATCTAGACCAGAAGCTTTATTGTTCGGCAATGCTCTGATAACCCTATCGACTTCTTCTTCAGTGATAGTACATGAGATTGTGTCAATTTCTTCAGGGTATCTTGTACCGACAATGTCGAAGGAGTCTGCTTGAGCGGGTTTTGGAAAGAAGTGAACTTCCATGATCATAACTTTTTCCTTGCCTTCTGTGGCGGTATTTCCATCATTACCTTTTATGTCGGGGATTAGAGCTGGCATGCCATTACCTTCAGAACTTCTCTTTGCCCACTTTGCCAGCTTTCATATTTTGGTTGGGTCTTCTGTTGCCTCGGATACAATTGCTCTCTATCCTACGGTTTTAGCTCTTTTAATAGTACCTTTTTTCTGGTTTGTCGCCTTTTGATAATTAGTCAAGTTTTCCCTGTTGTAGGTATGGGTCCACTTTCTTCTTGCCATTCTAGCAGTTTTAACTGCTACTGAGCATTCCTTGGTCCAGTATGGTTTGGAATGCTGAGATGGCACTGCTCGAGGTATCATTTCCTCAATTGTCTGCTGAATTGATTTGGTGATTGTCGTGACTCTATGGTCAATGGCTAGATGGGAGTCGGGGAGATTAGTTTCCATTGTCTGGTGAAGAATAGCAGCTAGCCTTATGTTGAAGGCCTCCCAGTCTACCCTCTTCCACTGTGGCTGTGGTTCCAGTGTTGTCTGTGTGATTGGCTGTGTACGCAGTTGAGTGCCAATAGGGATATGATCGGAAGATGACTCGAAGTTGTTGGCTGTTTGGCATGCTATGATGGTATTTTCAAGGTCCTTTGAGATGAAGGTTAGGTCAATAGTGCTTTAGCTCCCTCTGCTTCCTAAGTAGTTGTTCCTTCCGGTAGTATTAATTCCAAATTAGCCTCATGTAGGATTTCCAAGAGTGTTTCCGAAGATTTATGTTATATTGTAGTTTCCTGGCCTCCCCACCTTGGGTGATGTAGGTTGAAGTCTCCAACCAGAACGTGTTGGCCGTCTTGTGCTAGCATTTGGGAAATAAATTGTAGCGTCCCTAGTTCTGTACTACTATGAGATTTAGGCGGATGGTTGTAGATGTTGTGTAACCTCATTTTTCCCTGTTCCGTCTGGAGGCTGATCGGAGTTATGTCTCCACTGACTTCTTCGGGGACAGTTTCGACCCTCCATTTATCTGTAGCCAGCCGTTTGCTGACGTATATGCAAGTTCGGCTGTTCGGTTTGTTTGAGGAGACCAAATGGTACGCGGGGTGCTTTAAGGTAAGGTTATTCAAGGGGTTTCGCCAAGGTTCTTGGACCGCTACTATATGGTGTTTCTCGGGGTCCAGCTCTTGAATGAAGTGATGCTGTACTTTGTTTTTACTTTTGTTTACATTTTACTGTATGATGTTCCACGTATTTGTGCCTTTCATTGTGTCATATCACACAGCGGTGCATCGCTTCCCTCTGCTTGGTCCTCCCGCGTCACAGTCCGGGGATTAGTCGGAGTATTTGAAAATATCAGCTCTGTCTTTGATGGAATTCTGGCCCATGTTACTGGCAAGTTGCTAGAAGTTGGAGATTTCCGCGGTCGTCCAGGGTCTCGGCGGACGTTAACTTCACCATCTGCTCCGATGAGTTGAGGACCTGCAGTATCAGCACGTCTTTTCCTAGATCCTACAATCTACCATTCGGCCTCTGCTTCCCTCGATGGTAACTCAGGGCGTTTATAGGTTCCCGGATCCTGTGTCCGATTCTTAATTTCCTTTGCTTTAGCTGCGATCCTGTTGTGAAAGTGTACACTGTGTGACAGAGATGTGTAGAGAAGATATTATTGTTGATAAATAATGTGGCTCGTACATGATGCTGTCTAACTAATGTATAGTGAAAAGTGTTATGTACATGCTTTTGTCAAACAGACCCATTACGCAAACGCCAAGGCTATGAACACGTGATTCAGATTCATAACAGATCCTAACTGGGTAGCTTTGGTTCCATGCTTCGTGACATCTACTGCAGTTGCTGCATCTCGCCTCTTGTTGTCACGGTTCCAGTACAAAATGCTTTGGCGATCTTGTAAGTACAGCATATTAATTATGATTCTCTGGAGAGAGAATTTCTCGATGTAAAGTCTACATATATATATATATATATATATTCTAAATTACTGCCCTTCATGATGATTCTCCCTGTGATCTGAATAATTGAGACGCTTCTACAACTACCTAGAAGGTTCTCGGTACACCTGTTATCCTCATGAACCTTCCGTGTGTTTCCAGAAGGTTCACTGAGAATATTCGAAGTTCTGTGGCTTCCGAGACCTTCCCCTTGTGCCATAGCCTACGCTAGCCAGCGTAGACTACAGGAGTCTTTCGGCTTAACAGCCGTCACACTTGTTTTCCAGTACAGACTCTCGTATTATATGCTTCTGCACACTGACCACACTTGGCTTCTGCAGTACAGACTTTTTTTTTTGCATCAGATTTTAATTGTGTATGCAGCTATCTAGCTATGACGCAATATCAAAAAAAAGTACAGAATAGATGAATCAACGTAGAGGAAGAGCACTCATACCTCAGATTTCATTTGCAAGTACCACCGCAAAGTTATGGTGGCTTTTTTTTCACCCCAAGTCAGCCCTCATCCGTGAATACCCACCCAGGGAAACGCCTCAAAACCCCTGAGTTATCCAGACATGCCTCCGTCATGCACTGATTTTTCTCCACGCGAAATATGGTCTAAGGCGTCTACTTCCCAAGTGGAGTAGGTGCCCGGGCTACTCAAACCATATCGGAGAACACCACCAGGAGGCGGACCACGGCATCTTCCATCATTGGCTTGTTTTTATAGTGTCAACTGCACTCTCGCAAGCGAAGTCTTGGCGCACACAGAGCTCAATTCATAAAAATCTTGCCAAAATTCAAAATGACACGCCCGTCAAGTTTGTATCCTTCCTTTGCATCATCTTTTCAACCTATCCTGATCCCTCTCACGCCCATCCCAAAGAAATGTCTCCCAGATTTTTGTCCTCTGTCAGGTATCAATATCGGCGTGGGCGTGTACTTGGTGACCAGTTGAGGCCAGAGAAAGTCGACGAGAGGTGTGGTCATTGGAATGAGGATATACTTGGGCGTACTTGTAGGCTTGACGAGACTTAGGTAGGAGTCGAACTCGTTGGGAGCGAAAAAACGACGTGGAGGAGTAATTTTGAATCATTGCCTCGTGGGCCAATTTCTTTGATATTGCGAAATTTGACTGAACTTGGCTCTGGGAGAATATTTCAATCCCAGGTTCGTAGAGGACACCGCGTACAGGTGTTCAGTCTTGCCCTCCTGGTACACCTGTACTTGTAGCGCTCACTTTCCACACTTTAAGATATAATCTGAACATGACACTCTTTTAGTCAACTTCTACTTTCGTTCCACAAATATTGCGCTAATTACATTGCGCGATATTTCCAACATGTTTTCCCCTTTGTGGATAATAACGGTTGAGTGAAGGGTGAAAGTTCCTAGCACAAGTGTCTCGAGTGGTATCAGCGAATGCACCTACTACATAAGTATTCCAAATTTCAAGCTGAGTTATCGTCGTACATAGTCTTTTGGGAAGCTAGTCTTCTCCTAGTCTTGCTCTTTGAGTGCGGGGCTTGTGCCCGTCATGAAATGGCATTCATTAACTCTGGATCGGCAATATGTCTAATGTAACATGTAATATTTGGCCACGTGAATTGTGATCCATATCTCATAACTTGACGCCACCTGATGAGTTTCCGGAGTGTACCCAGCACCCGATACGGAGATGGTGGATTAGATCAAGACGGCCACCGATGTAACGAAGAAGGGAGATATAGATGAATATACGCACCTCATGTGGTCCCGGTGTCTAGGCCTCGCCTGGCTGGGGCTGCAGGTTTTTTGAGACTTTTTCCCGCGCACGCAGTTTCCGTTGCTACCATTTTTATTTAAAATGGGTAGAAGGTTCCGTGGAAAAGGTGGCCGAATTCCACGGGTAAACACTGAGCTAAATGCCTATTCATCACGGGCATTATATTAATGATCTTTCAAGTAACAAAAGAGGAAAAGAGTACCTTACGAGGTGTGGCCTGGGTCAGAGAGGAGCCCAATGTGCTAGATAGTCTATGACTCATGTCGTACAATGAACATACCTGTCTCCTTCTTTTACAAATGCCGGCAAAGTCGAATTCTTCACTTTCCAGTGGTGCCGGTGTAATCGCTCAGTATGCTATGCATATCTGGGATAGCCAAGACGAATCGCATCCTTCGCAACGGCAGCTTGCTGAGCGTGGCCCAGTCGATTATGGTTGACACATGGGCTAGGTTCCATTCCCGGCACGATAGATCGAAAGTTTAAGTTTGGGTCTCTTCTATTCAGTCTTCTAACAACTTCCCGATTGAGTTTGACTGGGAGGACTTCACGACTCACCAACAACCATCCAAAATCAAAGGTAAAATTCATTTCGCTTTCAACTATACTAACATTGTGTGCAGGACTGTGCAATTGCTCGGCCTCGTTTTAGACAAGCACCTCGACCGCGACATCAACATTCTCAACCTTTCGACACATTCCAAGGACGGCGCAAACGAAGAAGCATCACTCAGACAACGAACAATTTACGACAAAAGCTGGGGCACCGATGCCTCAGTTTTGAGCTCTCGATTTCGGAATTTCAGCCCTCTCAAATGGGGGTTGAGCGCAATGCAGGGGAGAATTTGGGAAGAACGATATATGATTTTCAACAGGCTGTTGGCACATTTGGTCGGGTGCTAGATGTGCTTTCTAAATGTGGTAGGTTGGATTCCTACACGGCCTGTTTAAGGGGGGAGTACGGCTGCTCGTCGTGAAAGAGTACAGGAGGAATCATTGAAGTTTTCTCTCGAAGGTTTTCCCTCAATACATGGTCTTAGGATCATGGTTAATGCGTTCCTACCTATTCGACCCGATGTAACTAGCGTGAGGCACGTATTTGGAAAAGACAGGCACCGAATGGGCTTTGCTGGAGAATGGAGGAACTTGTATTCTAGATTTCCTCCATGCGTGTCATGTCCATTGGATGGAGGGTGTAAGCCTGGCACGATAAATATAATCATCATCATCATTTCTTATACAAATTGAAGAGCATCGTAAGTGCCGAGACTTCGGTTGCGAGAGTGCACGCGACACTAAAAATACCGGTATGGTTGGATGGTGCGGTGGTACATCGTCTTGGCCGGTCTGCCAAGTAGAGTCTGGATAGCTTGGACACATATCCCACTTGAGACAGTAGATCGCTGGTTCAAATCCAGCAAATCACAACCACATTTCTCGCGGTGCTGGTATGCATGGATGACGAAGGCATGCTTGGATAACCAAAGGTTTTTAATATTCCCTTTGGTGGGTACTTATGGAGGAGGGTCGACTGTTTGTGTAAGCGAACATACCTCGTAGTGGTATTTGCGAATGAAATCCAGATTATGAGTGTCTCTAACGTCAAAAGAGTCATCCCACATATATACATAGCACCGGTCATGTGTCATAGCTAGATAGCTGCATACACGTTAAATGATTTAAAAAAAAAAAGAACGCCGTAGCGCAATTCCCTCCTCAGGCTCGGCCACCACGCGCCCGAGCCCTTGACATCCTCATTGACTCCAATATATAACTTTCGCACCAGATCTTTTCGTTGCTCCAGCCTTGCACCTTCATATCGTTCCGTCGGGTTGTTTTCGTCATTGGGGATTTGTGCGATCCTCTCGGTGTATTTCACCTTTTCTTCCTCCTTTGTACATGTCCCGTGTCCATCATAACTTTCCTCATTAGGGCGTGTGTACGTTGATGATCGATCGAGTATGGAGGTGGGTCGCAGGTATAGAATCGACTGCGAAATGCTTCGTCGCAAATATAAAAGGAGTTTGAGAGATATCGGATGTTTGAATACGACCCCCAGACAGACCTAAGCCCATTCGTGAATCGTATGTTAGTGGTGATGAGTTTTTGTTCAACTTTGTTCCGGCTTTGAAATATCTGCCGACTGGTTTTTCGACCAAAATATCGAGTGCAGCTCCTTCAAGTCGAAAGTCTATCAAATAAATTTCATCCTACCATTTTTCGTGACTGAATCTCGGCTCTGAGAGAATATTTCACTCCCAGGTCCGTGTAGGACACCACTGACAGGTGTTCAGCCTTCATCCTCCCGATATTCGATATGTCATTGTGGCTATTGCCGTTTTATCGAATTACTGTCACATGATGTAACCGCTATCACAGGCTAAGCCCGGTTACGTTTAGTTAGGTGCCTAAAATTAAGGCATAAATCATTGTTTCCTATTCAAATCCAAATATGTCATACACTTCCTCACGATACTCATGCACATAGCAAGAAGCCTCCAGAAGCAGGTAGAGCTTGATAAACGGCAAGAGAATTTAGATAGCTAGATTACATAATCTGTGAGGTGGAACGATGTCACGTTCGATGTGCGAAGGTTCGCCAGAAATGCATGAAGTGGACCAGGTCTTCATTTGCTTGAAAACTGTATCACGCGTCCTTTGTTCTCCACTAAAACGTTATAACAATATGGCCCAGCTTCGCGAAACCATAACGTTATAACGAGTGTGCACTTTATATATCTTATGATCTAAACCTAATATGGTTAATTAGGGAGCCACATGTCCAATAGCTAGTGGAGATATTCTCCGGCCGTCATGTGTGACTAGTAGGTCTTTGATTGGTGGGATCATTAGGAGAAGCGACGTCGGGATATCGGCTCCATTAGGTATGTACTTGGATGCAGACCTGTAGGGTTGACGCCGCCAAAAAGAGGAAGTGAAATAGGTGATGGGGGTGGGTTCATGCTCCGGATAAATATTTCAAAAGGCCTGAATTAGGCCTATACGACTCATGTATCGTTCAATTCAGGCGATAGGTCGTAGAAGATGCATTTCACTGCATCATAATGCTACAAAGCATTTCCCGTTGTAAGAGGATAAAGAACAGTACCACTTATCACGTACCTATCAAAATTTGAGGAAACCCGATGACAATCGCAAGGTCCCGCGTTCGCACCATTTTTCACAACCTGTCTCGGTGATCCTATTTTGAGCAGAGATGGGCTCTCATTTGCTCAAGTGTAAAGTCAACAGAGATAGCGAGGATTGTACGTACAAAATCGGGATGATTACTTCAAGAAAGAAGTCAACATCTCCGAATGTTAGACAGTTTGGTTGAGCTGGAGACATGCACTGAGGGGCATGACAAAGCGAAAATGTGTAGGAACCCATGGCGATAGCAACCAGCTGTTTACGGTTACCGTTATCCCGCACGCCATCTCAAGCAACAGAAAATAGTGGATCAAAAACGAAACCTGCAGGCTAGTTGGTGTTTCTATGTCTTACTAGTCTGCGTTGTCAGGTGACAAGGTGATAGGATACAGCAGTCATCTTACCCGACTTGGGAACGTCCAGGCATCCATGCACGTCGAGGAAAAAAAACAAATGGTAAATCAGCGGGATCATCTACCGTGCCTTAACCCCAATAGACTGCAAAGTCTGTCAAATAACGCGTCCGTCACCTGACAAGGCCAGGTAACCACCATCCCGTTGCGAATGAACTGTATGAGCGTCAATATCTGAGAAGATGGCGTCTTGTCACTTACTCCACCAAAGCAATCAAAGACTGAGAGTAAGAGCCCGGAGCTCCTAATGCCATTGCCGCTGGGATCTACACCCAGCGTCCCATCACGGGCCTATACTCTCCTCGACAACGCTAGTTCATTCCCAGTGCCAGTCAGTCAACAGTGAGCGTCCAAATTAGAGCTCTTACTGGGGGCCAATTATCATAAATGCTCTTCGCTTAAGGTCAGTGACCTGTGCCTGCCTTGACATACGTACATGAACTAGGCTGGCTCCAGAAACCCCAGGTCGTTGCAAAATTGATGCGGCACGTCTACGGTTCAGTGAGTCACAGATGTCAAAATTCCTTTCTCCGATGTCTTCCAAAAAACGACGACAGTCATCCACTCACAAACCAGATAATTTTGTACATGCCTGAGACTGCTTAAGGCGCCGAGGCCACATTGAGAACGCGTTCCCTGAATAGCTCCTGCAGCCATAGAAGGTCACATGTGTGAGACTGTGAGCTATACCGATGAGCGCTGACTTGCTCACTGTAGAATAACGCCTTTGTCTGTTCACTAATGCCAGTGCTTACACGAGACATCTGTCCGCATATCCGATGTTCATATCACGTGCTTTGATCCGAGCCCATCAGGGGCTGTCCGGTCACTCAAGCTATTTGGATCAGCGCTTGGATGCTAGGCGGAACGGGTGGAGAGGGACTACAAGACATGGGACCGGGATGAGCTCAGCTGGCAGGGCGAATGACTTGCAGAAGAAATTATCGTGAGCCTGTTACGTTTTCTAGGGTAACATTTCCCACCTCTTGTTATCCCAGACCATGCGCCTCGCTCTCAGACGATCTAGATTCTGCTAGGTGCTCTGGCTCAAGCATACGCCACAGTAAGTCTGTGCGACATTTGTGGATGATGGAGCCCAACCGATAGTTTGATGTGTCTAGGAAAACCTGTATGGTGAAATAAGATGTGTAAAATCATCGGGAACAAAGGCCATAGGGGAAATGAGAGCTCCCGGGACAGGGTGTCCGGGCGACCAACAAAAACCTAAATTTAACCTTGATCATCACGTCGTGATATCAGCCACTCGGTCACGTATGTGTTCTCAACAACCATTGATCCGCCGGCAACTTCACCTAACACTCATGCTTGTCGTCCCTGCTTGTTTCGGGGCGGCCGAGTTATTCTGGCAGGATGCTAGCTCTCGGCCGTCCAGTCTGTCAAACCTTCCTCACATTGAGCATAGTGACTCAAGCAAATGACCCAAGCAGGTGCACCTGCAGGTCATTGCTGTTCGGAAATCGACGTCGGATTCCTCATTTCTCCGTCGATCCAGCCGTGTAGAACCGGCTCCCTGGCTCGGCTGGTGCGGGGGAAGAAGCAATATGTGCTGAGATACCCCCCTAATCCCTAATACGGTTGGCAAAGGACAAAAGACCAGCTACTCCCCCCACAGCGTGCCCTGGAACTATAGATAAATCATCTGCTCTCACTTCTTTCCCTATTCTAGCAGAACTATCATGATTTATCCGAGGGCCCTTCTCCCAGCTGCTGTCGCACTAGTGTCCCTTGTGCTCGCCGTACCTTTGTAAGTTCTCGTACTCAAAAGTAGGATTCCACTAATATCACATAGAGAAGAGCGTCAGTTAGCTTTCGACTTCAACAACCAGAAGGTACGTGGTGTAAACCTCGGCGGATGGTTCGTGCTCGAGCCTTGGATCACTCCATCAATATTTCAGCAATGGGCCAACGGCGGAAACGTCATAGATGAGTATTCATATACTGCAGCACTTGGAAAAGATGAAGCATTCACGCGTCTCAACAACCACTGGGCTACTTGGATAACAGAGAGGGACTTTGCCGAAATAGCATCAATGGGTCTGAATCACGTGAGGATTCCTGTTGGATACTGGGCTCTAGTCACCATTCCCAATGATCCCTACGTTCAGGGTCAGCTTTCGTATATGGACCAGGCTATTGATTGGGCGCGTCAAAATGGCTTGAAAATTATGCTCGACATCCATTGCGGTAAGTTTATCCAATAATCCTTGTAAACTATACTCACTCTCATCAGCTCCTGGATCTCAGAACGGGTTTGACAATTCGGGGCGCGCTGGTACCATTGCATGGCAGAGCGGGGACAATGTACCAAGTACCCTCCGTGCAATCCAATTGCTGGCAGAGCGATACGCACATCACACCGACGTTGTCACTTCAATAGAACTTCTCAATGAACCAGTATTTTGGGGTAATGATTTATCACAAACTAAAAAATTCTACTATGACGGATGGGGAAATGTTAGAACCCAAGGCCAAACTGCGGTTGCTATTCACGACGCATACCTTGACCCCAGGTCATGGAATGGCTTTATGAACAGCGAATCTGGTGTTAACAATGTTATCTTAGATACACACATCTACCAGGTTTTTTCGCAAGACGAAGTAGCTATGAAGCCATGTGCTCACGTGCAGACAGCTTGCTCAAGTGTTGACAAAATTAAGCCAACCGACAAATGGACTATAGTTGGAGAATGGACTGGAGCTCAGACCGACTGCGCCAAATGGTTGAACGGACTAGGAAAAGGTGCCCGATACGACGGAACTTTACCTGGAAAGTCTGAAGGATATTACGGATCCTGTGACAAGAAATACGAGGGCACCGTCGATGACATGCTTCCGGTTGACAAAACGAATATACAATATTTCATTGAGGCCCAATTAGACGCTTATGAGTCGCATACCGGATGGTTTTTCTGGAATTGGAAGACGGAGAGTGCGCCTGAATGGCACTTTCAAAATTTAACCAGGGCTGGATTGATTCCTCAGCCATTGGATTCGCGAAAGGTACCAAGCCAGTGCGGCACATCGCAGTGCCTTATCCCTGGGAATTAAGGAGTCATTCATTATTTGGGAAAAGAACCTGCGAAGTTTTAGTAGCGGATTATCATACATTTTATTAATAATCTATATTCTCTGGAAATATTATTCAAAATTTGCTTTCTTCTAGATCTTAGGCTTTGTCAAAACGGGGATGGCACTACGGTACACATATTTTCATAGACACGCTAGCTAAATTAGCCCAATTGGATTGATCTTCCAATCTGTAACAGATACCTCATAGGTGAGTTACTGAATGGGAAACTTATCAATATTGTGATCGAATCATTAATATGGTACCCTGCTATGAAGAGGACAGGATGATCATTTTCAAAATCTTTCCTTTAGTGCTAACGATGAAGAACTGTAAAACGATGAGATCACCATTCCCCTTTACCCACAGTAATAGTCATAGCACCTCCTAAACCTGACATGCCACTAACATCTACCCACAACTTCAGGAAGAGACACCGGATTGTTTGTCGATCGCCATTCAGCGTTCAACGAGAAAGGATGTGGAGGTACGACCATCGTTTCCTGAAATACTCAATTCATATATGAGTACGAATCCTAAATCTTGCGACAGCCCATCTGTAAAGCTTTGCAGGGCCCAACATTACTACGTAAGTAACGGTTCTTCATAGTGTTCGCTGATGAATTTTAGAGTACGAGTATGTTTTGAGACATAAGTAGCTAAATACGTATGTAATATAATAATAGTGAGTCAAAGCCAATTAGCCGTGCTAGGTTTAAATTTTAATCCGTGCTTCCACCTGAAAGTACAACTACGATCAGATGATATTATTAGGATTATTACTACGGTCGTGCTACTACCTATCTCGTTATTGACTTGTTCAAGCCGCGACTATACAAAGACTTGTATGTCAAATCTACGTTTAATCTCGGAGCTTCTATGTCTCCGTTACAATATTTCCAGCGGTTTTATTCCCCAAAATTCTTAATCTGATTACACACAAAAAGAAGCCATTAATTCCCTTGTTCGGGTCGGATTGTGCAGTGGTACACCATTCGGGCTGTTCTCCCAAATAGATTCCGGGTAGCTTGAAAACCTACCCCATTTGAGATAGGAGAAAGCTGGTTTGAATCCAGTAAAACCCACACACCACACTCTCTCGCGGTGATATAGTATTTGTTGGATGATGAAAGCAAACTTGGATAATCATAAGTTCTGCACGCTTTTCCTTGTGGTGGTGTTGTACGGAAGAGTTATATACCGTAAGGTTAACCTCGAGTGGTATCTGCAAATGAAATTTGAGTGTGAGTGTTGTAAACATCAAACTAAGTCATCCTAAATGGAATACATATTTCCGATAAAAACCTGCATGGGCCTCAAGGCGCCAAATCAGGAAAAATGAATTATTTATCTCCCTTGTTCGACTAACTAAACAATGGCAATCTTCAGGTGTGTAGTTGCAGGTAAAGCTATCAAATATCACTAAGTGTAGAGCTCTCCTAATACCGACATCAGGACTATGTCCGAAGACAAAAATACCTTTTTGAAACGTTCGAAGACACTGGTCGGTTAGCCGGGCCCAGCAGACCTGTGTATACCTAAGATTGTCTCTCAACCTTCCTAGCCTCCTTCCCTGATTCATGCCGCAGGATAAACCGAAGGTCGTAAAATGATTTCAGAAAAGTCTTGGTCGAAAGTGACTGGCGTGAAGTAGCCTAGCGAAGCATCCAATAGCCGCTATGGACACGGGTTCTTCGGTAACTCATGTACTTCAGAAGCTCTCCTCGTTAGTAGATGCAGGATTGAAGGCTTGAGGAGAGGAAATTGATGACAAGTCGAAATCTGATTTTCTTGAGGGCGAGAGGGTCTTTACTTTGCTTTCGTGGGCTTTTTGTTTGCCGAACGGTGGTTAGTGCATGTTGTGATGTGGGCTTCTTTAACTACCGTAGCAGTGTTTAGTACCGCAATATCTTTCCTTATTCCCAGCATCATTGTAGTCTTAATCTATATATATGTTATCGGAAGCGTATCTTTCGGATGGAGAAAGCCTAGCTCAAAGTTAGAAAGGTGTCACTAGATCTTGCCTTTACAGTAAGAGCGGGAGGTTCGTAGCTGATACTACTGACAGGTGTTGTGTCTCGTCCCCGTAACGTCGTGCGAGTGAACCTTGGATTTTTTATGGATCAGATTTTGATTGTGTTTTTATTTTGCATCAGATTTTAATTGCGGGTGCAGCTATCTAGCTATGACGGAATATCAAAAAAAAGTACAGAAAAGATGATTCAACGTAAAAGAAGAGCACTCATGCCTCAGATTTCATTTGCAAGTACCACTGCGAAGTTATGGTGGCTTTTTCTTCACCCCAAGTCAACCCTCATCCGTGAATATCCACCCAGGGGAACGTCTAAAAACCCTGAGTTATCCAGACATGCTTCCATCATCCGTTCATATTTCTCTGCGCGAAACATGGTCTTAGGTGTTTCCTTCCCAAGTGCAGTAGGTGCCCAGGCTACTCAAACTATACCAGAGAACACCACCAGGAGGCGGACCACAACACCTTCCATCATTGGCTTTTATTGCTTAAGTGTATTCTGTTATCCAGCTATGGCACATGACCAGTGCTATGTATACACAAGGGTTTCCTCTCTTGATGATAGAGACGATCTTACTCTGGATTTAATTGGCAAACAATAATATGAGGTATGCTTGCTTACACAAACACACGATCCTCCTCCGTGGGTACCCACCGAAGGGACATTTCAAAGCCTTTGATTATCCAAGCACCCGAGCACTGCGGGAAATGCGGCGTAGTATAATAAAATTTGAATTCGCCATCAGTCAGACACCAAGGGTCTATTGAACTATGCAAAGTGAAATCCTGACAAGGGCCCAAAGTAATGTAGCGATTCAGATTCGAAGTGAGCTCGAGGGCCTCAATTCGTATATATGTAGAAGAAAAGTACCCAGAGTGGGCAGTCTAGGCTGTTCATATCGCTACTAATCGCAGAACCTCAAGCACTTGATGTGTTGTAAATCTAGACTCAGCATGATTAAAGGTTTAGATTTTTAGGTGTGTTCATCAAGATCAACTGAATTGATTCGAATCTATATGATTAAGCTCAGCTAGGCGACATGAGGTTCAGTGATATCTGAAATGCAGTGGCTAGGAAATGCTACCTTGCGATAATTGAGTGGCTGGTTGTTGCTAGATCACTAGGAGTTTGGGATCACTAAAGCCTCGGGGATCTGTATTTAAGGATAGACTTATTGGGGTTTATTAATCTAAGTCAACAGATAATTACATATTATTTTTTTTTCGTTGAGAAGAGAGTTTGTTGTCCTATACAACTATCAATAAATTCCTGCCCGGAATTGTATACTTGTTCTTCGAGACATTTCCTCCTAGAAACCCTTGACAACTTCTAACATAAGGGGGACTATTCCCAACACCTGTCAGTGGTGTCCCCTACGAACCTCCAGCTCTCACTGTAGAGTCTGCAGAGCCGAGATTGAGTAACAAAGTCCTCACTTCGAAGAGGATTCCCAATCGCTTTCGCGGTCTGTATCGTCTTCATCTCTCAACACATTCCCCTATCACCACTATCATGAAGCTAACCACGATCAGATCAGATGGTAGGGTCGGAGCCCTACTCATCACCCACCCTTGATCATGGAGGAAAAGCCATCCGATGAGTTTCCGGAGCGTACCCAGCACCCGATACGGAGATGGTGGATTGGATCAAGTCGACCTCGGCTATTACAAAGAAGGGAGATATAGATGAATATGCGCACCTCATGTGGTCCCGGTGTCTAGGCCTCGCCTGGCTGGGGCTGCAGGTTTTTTTGAGACTTTTTCCCGCGCACGCAGTTTCCATTGCTACCATTTTTATTTAAAATGGGTAGAAGGTTCCGTGGAAAAGGTGGCTGAATTCCACGGGTAAATACTGAGCTGAATGGCTATTCATCAAGGGGAATATATCAATGATCTTTCAAGTAACAAAAGAGGATAGGAGCACTGTACAAGGTGTGGCCTGGGTCAGAGAGGAGCCCAATGTGCTAGATAGTCATAGACTCAAGTAGTACAATAAAATACACACACACTTCTAACATAATATTCTGTCCTTTATGGTCAAATGGAGGAGGAGAGATCTGGAGACATTCCAAAGACTGGTCCTACAAAGCTTTCATAGATTATCCTGGCTATATTAGAAGAATAATACGGTAGATCCTAAATCATGGTTTGATAGATCAATTCCACATGACTGAGGCAGTCGAAATGTTGATGAGGCAAAGGAACAGGTCAAGCCATTCTTGAGGTCGATAGGAATGACGTGATTGGTTAACATGTAAGGCACTATTGTGTATCTGCGCTTCACAAAGGATACATTAGAAAACTATAGATAATAAATAGGAAGGTCTGGGGGGTTTTTGCTTGAAGGTTTAAAGTAAATCAGAAAATATGATGGACACCTGCATGGGTCCACAAGCTGCTAGGCGAGGTCAATGAAATCAAATCCAAAAAAATGTAAAGTAAAAATGTATAGATTAGATCTCAAAATCTCTCAGTTCTTGACAATAATCATCTAAAACTAGTTTTGGGAGAGAATATCCTCTCGTTTTCTAATACAACAAAATGAAGAAAATTACATGTGTGGGTGAGCAAAATCTGTCAAGATGGGGTTTTAATCAATCTGATCACCTTGTCTTGAGTCAGATATCATGGCCAAAGACAACTAGTTGGAGAGAATATATTAGCCGGATACAGAATGATTATCATTGTTATATTCAGTGGGTTCCAAACTATGCATAATTTATTTGGGAGACCGACCAGAACTATGCACCGCTGCACCATCCAACCTTCCTGCTGTTTGTAGTGTCATTTGCATTCCACCAATCGAAGTTGCATGGTGCACAATAGTCAATCTAAAAATCCCCTTACGGATATTGACACCCTTATGCTTCTTAGATTGTATCCGTTTCTAATATAAATTTTGCCTAACTGTCCTGATATCTCTCACGTCCATCCGAAAAACTTGCCTCCCAGATTTGTGACCCACAGTTTGTCAGCTCCTTTTTATTGCATCAGATTTTAATTGCGTATGCAGCTATCTAGCTATGACACAATATCAAAGAAAAGTACAGAATAGATGATTCAACGTAAAGGAAGAGCACTCTTGCCTCAGATTTCTTTTGCAAGTACCACTGCGAAGTTATGGTGGCTTTTTTTTCACCCCAAGTCAGCCCTCATCCGTGAATACCCACCCAGGGGAACGTCTCAAAAATCCTGGGTTATCCAGACTTGCCTCCATCATCCGTTCATATTTCTCTGCGCGAAATATGGTCTTGGGCGTCTCCTTTCCAAGTGGAGTAGGTGCCCAGGCTACTCAAACTATACCGGAAAAAACCACCAGGAGGCGGACCACAACACCTTCCATCGTTTGCTTGTTTTTTTTTAAATTCATTTTATTGACCTGTCTGAGTCTATGACTGTGTAGGACATGCAGGCCCTCTCTGCCTATAGGCCAAGGATACCTATACCAGTAGTATATCCCCTCCTATGTCTCCCATAGAGCTCTCCTCAAACAGTACCACACCTCAAGAGTCCTCATTCGATCATACACTTAGAGGAGCCCTTTGACCTTCATTATCTCACATCTCCAGCCAACGAAACCATGACCATTTGCGGGTGTATGGCAGCCGAGAAAAATCGAAAAAGCCACTGGGTACGGGGCTCTCCTAATACCGACATTGGGACAAGATTCGGAGACATAGAGATCCTTCAGAAGCGTTCGAAGAGGCCAGCCAGCTGGGCGCTGCAGACTTGTGGGTACCTCGGAGAATTCACACTCTGCCTTTCTAGCCTCCTTCCAACTCCTTCCCGAAGGTCGTGCTGAAATGTCAGAAAAGTCTTGACAGAGCGTGATTGCTGTATGGCAGCTTAGCCCAACTTCTTTTGTGCCGTCCATGGCGCTGGGGAGTGACGTTGACTCATCGATAATAGAAGCCCTCCTGGCTAATCAGCCGAAATCTCGGTCTTGGCTCCCACAAAAAAACCAAAGTTGAAAACTCCTCGAAAATATCGGTCCCAGTATGGTCTCCAGAGACCTGTTCCCCCCTCTCGCTTCACATCTCAGCCGCCTGTTCTTCCTGCAGTTGTTTGTCCCATTAGAGCAACAGTCCCCCACAAGCCATGACCCAGGCTTGGTATTTTTCGATTTAATTTCCTCCTTGCGAGTATAAATAGCGTCGTAGATATGTAGTGAGTTATGGCTGGAGATTAATGCGGCAAGCTCCTGTATGCAATTGGAGCAACTTCTTTATTGGTCGTTGAGGCGAAATGATGTGTGGTTAGAAAGAGGTTGAGGACTCAGGTGAGTATGGTAAGAGAGGCATTCTCGAGAAGTCGTCAAACAGAGATGTGCTTGAGGTTGCTTTCGACTTCGATTCGGATGCGATTCTTCTTGGCTATCCCAGATATGCAGAGCATACTGAGCGATTACACCTGCACCACTGGAAGGTGAATCGTTTGCTTGTGTTTATTGTGTCAGCTGCACTCTTGCAAGCGAAGTCTTGGCGCGCACAAAGCTCAATTCGTAAAACTCCTTGCCAAAATTCGGAATTTCACGCCCTTCGAAGTTACATCCTTTCCTCGCACCATCTTGTCAACTTATACAGATCCCTCTCACGTCCATCCCAAAGAACTGTCTTGTCAGCTCCTTTGGGTCTATACTCGCAGATAAGTTGAGACTAGAGGCTGAGTCAACATGAGTTAAGGTTGTTAAATTGATGATGTACTAGTTCGTACTTGTAAACTTGAAGAAAATTCGGTCGGGATTTATTGTAATTTTCACACTCCTGCACTTGTTAGACTAGTCATGCACTACCTCCATTTCGATTCTGTCATTCGTTTTAGGTTATACAGCGATACTTTTATTTCTAGTACTGTTACTATTATTTTGATGTCTTATTCTTAGCGCTTGTTACAAGATATTTTGGAAGATTTGTAATTTGCATGTGTTAGTAAAACAAAGGTCATATACTAAAAGTCTATTAGTTCACTTAAAGTTATGAGAATACTCGTGTAATTAGTTTGTACTATCGTTCAGAAGCATTGGGCATCTACAGTTATTTGTGTTTTTCTGTTCTATTTCTATGAAATCGCTTTTTAACCTGGATTTGGACAAAGCATTCTCCGAGTTTCAGAATCCACAATCCATGAGAATTACTCAGTGCAATGTAACAACCACAGCTGGCAAAGACGAATTCTTCACCTTCCAGTGGGGCCTATATAATCGCCCAGTAAGCTCTGCATATCTGGTATAGCCATAAAGAATCGCATCCGAATCGAAGTCGAAAGTAAACATAGACATATCTATAATAGGCGACTTCTGATTAATGTCGGTCTTGTCATTCTCACGAGAGTCCTACACCTTAACCTCTCTACACACCACCTCATCAACGACCGATAAAGGCGTTACTCTAATTACAAACAGGAGCTTGCCTCATTTGTTACCGACCATCACCCGCTACAAATGTGCGACGCTGCGTATACCCGGAACGAGGAAATTAAGTCATAATATGCAAAGCTAAGGCTTTGGTTTATGAGGGACTGATGCTTTAATGGGGCTATACATCTTGAGGAAAGACAGGTGACTGGGTAGTGAAATGGGAAGAGACAAGATCCCTCTTGGGCATGGTATGACCGGCGTTTTCGAGATGTTTTCGACTTAGGAAAGTTTGCGGGCGCCAAGACCGAGATTTCGGCTGATTAGCCAGGAGGGCTTCTATTATCGATGAGTCAACGTCACTCCCCAGCGCCATGGACGGCACAAAAGAAGTTGGGCTAAGCTGCCATACAGCAATCACGCTCTGTCAAGACTTTTCTGACATTTCAGCACGACCTTCGGGAAGGAGTTGGAAGGAAGCTAGAAAGGCAGAGTGTGAATTCTCCGAGGTACCCACAAGTCTGCAGCGCCCAGCTGGCTGGCTTCTCTGAACGCTTCGGAAGGATCTCTATGTCTCCGAATCTAGTCCCAATGTCGGTATTAGGAGAGCCCCTGTTACAGGCTGCGCCTATCTCCTAGTGACTGTCGCACGGACACTTATCATTATTACTTCATTAGCCTTGCTATCTAAAGAGATGTCCAACTTGGCCATACAAATACAGGGTTGCAACAAATATGGAAACAAGATATTGTTGCAGCAAGTCTCATATGGAATCAAAGGCCGACACGACCCAGATTCGCTATGACGAGCCCACTCGGAATATCAAGGATATGGTGTAGTAGAATAGATAGTGAGGTTAGCGCATTGGGAGTTGGGACACCTTAAGTAGCCTCCCCTCGGTGGAAAGTTCCGAGATGTATGTAGAAAATAGACAGTAATCGGCCACCATTCCTTTACTGTATTGTTTTGTTGATTGCCCATCACATATTTTCTACATCATCCTAACATTGTAATTTATCCCATTAAACAACAAAATTTCCGGTCAACCAAAGACTAGAAGAGAAGATCAAATCTTCTATGAGCTACCGAATCCCAAGTATAGATATCGATACCAATTCGACTGACAACGCTTCCTTTCATTCCAGGGCAAGTGAAACTATGTCGGAACAAGCTAACGTCAGCGGTGCCCATTACGGCCAACCGCAAAATACGGTTCATGAGCAACTAGGCGAACCCTCAGAGTTCGAAGAGCAACAGAGCCGATCTCCTCACCAAGCTGGGGACATTCCATCATTTAATCCGTCGTCACCTCAATATTAGGCGCTATATAATCAAATTATAGCAGATATCTCTCGCCGTCAACCCCTATTGAATGCGCAAAATTTTCCACACCCAACATCAACTCAGTCACAGTACAAAAAGCCTAGCAAGTGGCCTTCGGGGGACGGCTCAATCACCTCAATATCCTCTCATACTTATCAGCTAATTGTTAAAGTCGAAGAAGATAAACTTCAGCTAGGGTCGGATCGCGCAATATGTCTAGGGATCCTCAATTCCATACCAGTGTCACGGATCAAGGAACAGGCGCTGGTGCAACTATGTGGTCGATAGTATGTAAATTATCATTCTGAAGAGAGAACTCCTTCAGACTCTATCTATACATATATATCTACATTGTCTATGTGTTTGAGGCACAGTCCCTCCGTCTCGGATCCAATGGGATTCTTCACATGTGTTGGCCCTACTTGTTGTAACACCTCAATGTGTTGTAGCTGTATGGTCCAATACTGCTGCCCTGCCAAACCAGATGCCGATGCCTTGATATTCTGTTGAGTGGCATCATATATCCGCGCATTGATGTCGATCAATCGTGCACTACCAATGTTAGGCCAGGCTCATGTTGACCAACATGCGCTACAGGGACCAATCGGCTTACCAGCCGTTACAACCAGCAGAGAAACAATCCAGATTAAGTCACTGGTTTGAGACAGGAGGCCCTTCAGGAAGGCACAACTGGAAAGATTTTGTCGAACATATCAAGCTTGAATTCGATAATAAACAAGCCCGACAGACTGCAGGAGATCTACTTTATCGGATGCGTATGGGTTCCAATCAATACTTCTGCAACTTCTTTCAAGATTTTCAGGTTAAGCTTGCACAATGTGGGGGAACAAATTGGCCTGACAGCAGCAAGATCATGAAACTTAATTCAAGTATTAACGAATTGCTGAATGACCATCTGGTATCCAAAGATCTACCTGATGATGATTTCGAAACATGGGTTTCTATGGTCAAAAGAGTAGCAGGACGACTCGAAAATCGACCATCTTATCAACCAACAGGCTGCACTGGCAAGAAAACTTGGTATTTGTCTCATAAGCAATTCAAGTACCATTCCAGCACAACTGACCGATATCTTCACGCACCAGACCTTGAAAATGAAGGGGATACCAAGATGGGGGGAGTTAATGCTATTGAGGCTCTCAAACTAGCGCTAAACTCCCTAAATAGTCGAAACGTTACCAACAAGCCCAGGGCTAAATGGCGTTCTCCGAAGGAATTTAAAAGTTTGTGTAGCGAGAGAAGATGCGTCCGGTGTCGAGAAAAAGGTCATTTATCTCGCGCATGCACTAAATTCGGTCCAGCTCAAAATCCCGCTTTAAGGATCGCCTGTGTAAAAGACCCCACGAAGACAAGGAAACAGGGCCATGCAGAGGAAAAGGTCAAATATGAAGAGTTGGAGACCAGTAAGGTTTCGGGGGAAGAGTAAGCTCTGGGCAACGTCGCGCTCAGAGCAAGGGAGAATCATTTTCCATTGATTTAGTTAAAAAAACAGATAAATTGAACAGTACTCCATTTTTAATAGATTGTCTGTTAAATTCTTGTTTCTTTGTGCAATCTTTGATTGACACAGGCTGTCTCTGTTATGCTGCATCTTCAAATGAGATTGTGAAGAAATGGGAACTTTGCGTATAAAAATACCAAAAAGATCCTTGCAACTAGCAGAAAATGATGGGAAGCAAAGAACAACAAACAAATTGACTTTTGCAGACTTCGATATTGACAGTAGACGAGAAAAAGTCTATGGATATATTATCCAAGACCTTTCCCACAATATTATCCTGGGAAAACCATGGATGGAACAAAATGATGTCGTCTATCTTGCAAAGAAGCGAGTGATTTGATTTGGTTCTCAGAAGTACGGACAGGTTGTCAGAGAAAAGGGTTGGTATGATAACATGGCCTCATTGAAGTTAAAAAAAGAAATACACCATGTTGCTACAGCTAAAAAAGTATTTGGTGGCAAATTTATTTCACTAATGAAGCTTGCTAAGGTGGAAACAGGATCAAAGATTTTCGCCATTACAATGCAAGATCTTAACAAGGCTCTGGAGATAAAAAGCGAAGAAACATCAGAGGAAATAAGAAGGACACTTCCTCCTTCCATAAAACATTGGTCCAATCTCTTTGTCGAAGACAGACAAAGTAAATTACCCCCACATCGACATTCCGATATGAAAATCGATTTAGAAAGAGACGA
The DNA here is from genome assembly GCA_905067625.1 of Blumeria graminis f. sp. triticale. Taxonomy (NCBI): domain Eukaryota; kingdom Fungi; phylum Ascomycota; class Leotiomycetes; order Helotiales; family Erysiphaceae; genus Blumeria; species Blumeria graminis. The sequence continues at coordinate 5,199,826 of LR898472.1, read as the reverse complement.
ACAAGGTAGAGAAAAATCTATACCTTGGGGCCCACTTTATGGAATGTCAAGAGATGAACTCCTAGTTTTAAGGAAAACGCTAAATGATCATCTCGATAAAGGATGGATCAGAGCCAGCAGCTTGCCAGGAGGAGCACCAGTGCTCTTTGTGAAAAAGCCAAATGGGGGTTTGAGATTCTGTGTAGACTACAGAGCCTTGAACGCAATCACAGAAAAAGATTGGTACCCACTACCACTGATAAGAGAAACTCTGAGATCAATATCAAAATCGACATGGATGACCAAAGTTGATGTTTGCGCTGCATTCCACAAACTTCGAGTTAGGAAGGGAGACGAAGAAAAAACTGCTTTTCGGACAAGGTTTGGCTCCTTTGAATGACTAGTCACTCCCTTTGGGCTACAAGGAGCTCCAGCTGCATTTCAGCGGTACGTAAATGAATCCTTGGGAGATTATCTTGACCAGTTTTGCACTGCATATCTTGATGATATTCTTATCTACACTTCCGGAGATCTCTAAGATTATTGGGTTAAGGTTGAAGCTATGTTCAAACGTCTAGACATAGCCGGCTTAAAACTGGACCCAAACAAATGCGATTTTGCAGTGAAGAAAACAAAGTATTTGGGATTTGTTATAAGCGCTGGTGAAGGAATTAAAGTCGATCCTGAAAAAGTTAAAGCCATAAAATCATGGAAAATTCCGACAACCGGAAAAGGAGTTCGAAGATTTCTAAGTTTCACAAATTTTTACCATGAATTTATCCCCAAATTTAGCGAAATTGCACAGCCTCTTATCAACTTAACGAAAAAAGATCACGCTTTACTGTGGCTTAAAGAGCAACAAACCTCGTTCGATGTTCTGAAAAAGCTATTCATTACGGCCCCAGTACTAGCTCTTTATGATCCGGATAGAAAGACAATTGTAGAAGCGGACTGCTTAGGATATGTTATGGGGGTGTGCTTGTTGCAATACAATGATGCAAAAGTTCTACGCCCAGTAGCATACCTTTCAAAAAAATTAAGCTCAGCAGAATACAACTACGAGATTTATGACAAAGAATTGCTTGCGATGGTCTTGGCTTTAAAAGAATGGAGAGGCGAGTTGATGGGCCACAAGCATGCATTTGTAATTTTTTCAGACCACAAAAATTTGGAGTATTTTATCACCACAAGAAAATTGTCCGAGTGTCAATTTCGATGGAGCCATACTCTCTCCCAGTTTAATTTTAAGCTAAAATTTAGAGCAGGAAAGAATTTGCTGAGACCAGACGCACTTTCACGCAGGGAACAAGATATGCCGAGCTGTGTGAGCGACGAGCGGCTGAGGAGTCGCCAAGTACAATTAATCAAAGATGTATGGATTAAAACAGATACCGACTCTAACAAGTTGGTAACCTCTCAAATCACCTCAGCTCCAGTCTACCTAAATATCCCTTCAGAATCTGGCACTGAAATACAGTTGCCCGATGGCAATTGTATCTTTCAAAAAGAAGAACTTCAGATACTTTGGAATAGAGGTTGCGTAGAGGACAAAGGCATAAGAACCATATATAAAGCTCTGCGAGATGGTGAGCGGGCCTATCTGACAGAACTTAAGCTGAAAGTATCAATCTCAGAATGCGATTTTGATAAGAGAGGCGTCCTTAGATTTCGTCGTCGTATATGGGTTCCGGACTGGGAACCCCTCCAGACAGCTCTGATACAAAATACGCACGACTCGTATATAACGGGACACTAAGGTCGTGATAGTACATATGCTATCTTATCAAGGAGTTTTTTTTTGGCCAGGGGCATTGACAATGGTAAGAACTTTCTGTAAAAATTGCGATGTTTGTGGACGATCTCACGTATGGCGAGAAAAGAAAAAAGGATTGCTCCTATTGCTACCAATACCTAGTCGTTTCCATTCAGAATTGTCAACCGACTTTATGACGGATCTGCCAGCAAAATCTAGACAAGATTCTCGATATCTCATGGTGATTATAGACCGACTACTGAAAAGTTGCACCCTTGAGGCTATGAGCTCAATGTCAGCAGAATGCTGTGCTGAGCGGTTTTTACACTGTCACTATTGTTTTCATGGATTTCCACTATTTTTAACCTCTGATCGTGGTTCAAATTGGGTTGGAAATTTCTGGACCCATCTATGTAAGTTAATAGGTATAGAGCAGCGTCTTTCCTCGGCGTTTCATCCTAAAACGGATGGAAGTACAGAGAGGATGAATCAAGAAGTGTTGGCATACCTTAGATATTTTATATCCTACGCTCAGTACGAATGGCCTGCTTTGCTTCCGTCAGCTTTGCTAGCTCTTAATAATAGAGACACAGTCATCGGTCTTAGCCGTTTTTTTCCTCACACACGGTTATCATGCAGAACCTATCGAACAAATCCCGCCCCCTTCCAAAAATTCCGATGCACTTGAAAAGAAAGCCAGGGAGTTTGTACAGCAAATAACAGATGGACAGGAATATGCACAAGCTGCCATGGCATTTGCCCAACAACGAATGGAATCAGCATCTAATCAAAAGAGGCTTCCGCAAGAAAGGTTTGAAGAGGGAGACCTTATTTGGTTAAAACTAAAAAATATTGAGACGCCACAACTTAGTAAAAAGCTGTCATGGGTTAACGCCAAATATCGCGTCCTCAAAGTTATATCCCCTCAGTGTCACGGATCAAGGAACAGGCGCTGGTGCAACTATGTGGTTGATAGTATGTAAATTATCATTCTGAAGAGAAAACTACTTCAGTCTCTATCTATACTTATATATACATTGTCTATGTGGTTGAGGCACAGTCCCTCCCTCGCGGTTCCAATGGGATTCTTCACATGTGTTGTAGCTGTATGGTCCAATACTGCTGCCCTGCCGAACTAGATGCCGATGCCTTGATATTCTGTTGAGTGGCATCATATATCCACACATTGATGTCGATCAATCGTGCGCTACCAATATCAGGCTAGGCTCATGTTGGCCAACATGCGCTACAGGAACCAATCGGCTTACCAGCCGTTACACTCAGTTAGTCAAACTTGATGTCCCATTGGGTATAAATCCGAAATTTCACGTCGATTTGTTTAAACGAGATCCACAAAACCCCCTCTGTCTCAAATTATGTTAGACAAGCAACCGCCACCGCTTGTGAATCCTGATGGTGACAATAAGCAATTGGTTGAAAAGATTCTCAGAGCCGAAAAGAGAAGGAAAGGTCGGGGCTTCCGAAGGGAGGTGTTGGTAAAGTGGAGAGGTTTTCAAGAGCCAAACTGGGAATTGCGCCAAGGTCTCGAAGACACGGAGGCTCTTGATATCTTTGAAGAAAGGTACGGTGTTGGTGACGAGGTGGGAGAAGATGTCGGGGCAAGAATAGGTGTTACTGGCAAAAAGCTCAAAATTTTTGCCTCTGAAAAAAAAAAGAAACGAGTTAAAAAAAAAATTGAACGGTGAGGAGGGGCTAATATTACAGGCCGCGCCTATCTCCTAGTGACTGTCGCACGGACACTTATCATTATTACTTCATTAGCCTTGCTATCTAAAGAGATGTCCAACTTGGCCATACAAATACAGGGTTGCAACAAATATGGAAACAAGATATTGTTGCAGCAATTCTCGTATGGAATCAAAGGCCGATACAACCCAGATTCGCTATGACGAGCCCACTCGGAATATCAAGGATATGGTGTAGTAGAATAGATAGTGAGGTTAGCGCATTGGGAGTTGGGACACCTTAAGTAGCCTCCCCTCGGTGGAAAGTTCCGAGATGTATGTAGAAAATAGACAGTAATCGGCCACCATTCCTTTACTATATCGTTTTGTTGATCGCCCATCACAGCCCCGTACTCAGTGGTTTTTGCGAATTTTCCCGGCTGCCATACACCCACAAATGGCCCTCGTTTTGTTGGCTGGAGATGGGAGACAATGGAGGGCAAAGGGCTTCTCTAATTGTATGATTGAACGAGGACTTGTGAGGCATGGTACTGTTTATTTATTTACTTATAATAATTAACGTCGTGCCCGCGCACAGCACGTGAGCTCCTCAAGTGCCGGTTAGCTCAGTCTAATTAAAACTACCCGACGTGTTGGCGCCTGAACTCTCAAGGAGCCGTATTTATCAGTATTCCGTAGGGTACGAGTTTGGTACAAGTAGGTTACAGGTGTGGACTATGGTGGCGATTCCTAAGAGTAGGAGGTATAAAGTCAGCGTTAGGTATAGGGTTCATGGAAGAGGTAAAGGTATAATAAGTAGTAGGTGAGAAGGGTACAATAACGGCGGTCTTCTTTAGAGAAGGGATAAGTAAGTCAACAATAGGTATGAGTATAAACAGAAGACGTTGCGTGAAGAAGAGTACTCCTTCACGCTGTGTATATATGTACATCAGATAATAGGACAGCCCTAAGCACTGTCTCGAACATTATTACTACGCAATCCCTATGAAACGACCCTATATTCCTGAGCCTGTCCTAATTGTTTGAGAACTTGATCTAACCCCGAGTTGTGTTTTAGAATGGAACTCCCCATGAGACACCATCCTAGTTTCCGCCACGTTTATCCATGAAATGAACAAACCCAACTGTAAGGATTCCTCTTCCGATCCTTCCTTCAGTATATAATTTTACCATTCTTTCTATGTTGCTATGACAACAGTACAGTCCTTGACACATGGTATCATGTTGATACTGGGTTAAGGTCTATGCTATGATGAGCTAGTGGAAGGAGGGCGGGTATATATATGATGGCATGGTCTGTAGGTGTGAAGTTCTCTACGCTTAGTTTTCTGTCACAACCACCATCATCGGATTACCTCTAGTCACCTCCAGTTACCATTAGTACCCACTCGAACCTCTAGACATTTTAGCAATTTATATTACCCACCTCTCAAACCTTTAGCTCCTTCTAGTAATCTCCAGTAGACCTTCGGTTATCTCTAGCAATTCTTCCGACCTCTTCTCGCCCTTCTACTCAGCTTCAGGTCAAACGCCTACGCTCCAATTTGACATCAACAAATCAAATGAAAGCCAGGATCTCATCATCCTGCACTTGAAGATTAAATTATACATGGTTACCGGTCTCCCTTCAACTCTCCTAAATTCAGATGGTATTGAATGAAGAATAGATTAAATAAACAATACGGAGGGGGGAACATAGTTGAATCACATGATTCCCTTTCGGACAGATTTGTTGTGCTTTTCCGAAGAAATTTGTGACACGCACCCAGCTATTATATGCGTGGACTCCCTCCGCGGAAGCGAGAGCCCAAGATTAGCTGGGACTAGGATTCTGTGCTCTGTGGAGCTGTGCCTGGTACTGCCCAAGGTATCAATAGAAAAAGTGTTTGGTGGACTTTTCTTCTCCGCATGAGCAGGTTAGAATGGCAATTTTGTGCTGAAAGCGTCGGTGGAAGTCTACAAAATCACAATGTCCAGGCCGTGCAGCTAATAGTTATCCTAGTGTGCGTCGCCCTAGATAGGCGAGCTTAACAGTAATCTTAGTATTAGGACCAATTCCTAATTCTTTATATCTAGATGAAGAATTTTCTGCCCAATAAGGTGCAACAGAAGCCCCGTATTGGGCTTTGACTTCCCTTCTTGCCCTCGCAATAGAGAATACGGGGGGGCTATTCTCAACACCTGTCAGTGGTGTCCCCTACGAACCTCCAGCTCTCACTATAGAATCTGCAGAGCCGAGATTGAGCAAAAAAGTCCTCACTTCGATGAACATTCCCAATCGATTTTGCGGTCTGTATCGTCTTCATCTCTCAACACATTCTCCTATCACCATTATCATGATGCTAACCACGATCAGATCAGATAGTAGGATCGGAGCCCTTCTCATCACCAACCGTTGATCATGGAGGAATAGCCATCCAATGAGTTTCCGGAGAGTACCGAGCACCTGATACAGAGAGGGTGGATTGGACCAAGTTGGCTTCTAATGTTACAAATAAGAGATATATATAGATGAATATGCGCACCTCATGTGGTCCCGGTGTCTGGGCCTTGCCTGGCTGGGGCTGCAGGTTTTTGAGACTTTTTCCCGCGCACGCAGTTTCCATTGATACCTTTTTTTTTTTTTTTTTTTTGGTGTTACGGGTCCACAACTAATGTCGATCCCTCGCATATTAGCGCGCACTTGGCATATGTGTAGAACGTGTTTTCCCTCTGTATTTACCTCTCATTCTTCATAGAGAATCTGAATAGACTACTTTCCCTCGTTTGATTGACTAAATCACGACCTGTTTCGTGACATATTCAGATTCTCTCATTCTTACTACGTGTTGCGCGACGTCTCGCTTAAGCAGCACGCATCATCTATTCAACCCCTGACAGCCGTCATATTTCAATAGTCCAATCTGACTATACCAGCTTGGAAGAGTACTAACGCCAAGCATATCAGCTCATAGATACCGAATGGGCACTCCAGAAATTAAAGAAAAATTCAAACAAACTTTCGAGCAACCACCGTCCAGCCACCTTCCGATAAAAATGTTCGACAAATGGCCAAAGTGGTCCGGCAACGCATCCGATTTTGCCACGTTCCTGATAAGCCTCGAAGGGATTGCAGAAGACGACAATATCAGGAAGTCCCTAGGCAACGAGAAGGCTTTCTGTTACGGGGTCTATACCCACTCCTTACCTCCCGACGCTCAGAAAAGGGTTGCCCCATGGATGATTGAGAAAAAGAAATCCAAAGAGTGGAATATCCTGGAATTTTTGGCTAACCTGGAGGACCTCTTCACTGATAAAGACGCGCCGTCCAAAGCGCAGACTGCTCTGCACTCCATCAAACAAGGACCACGTCAACTTTTCGCTAGATTTAGGAGTGTATTCGAACAGCACTGCTCCGAGGCTGGAATACTCGCTCCTAAGGATGCGTCCAAGGTCAACGCGATGAAAGAGGGGCTAGCGCCGCATTTACGTAAAGGCCTTGCCTATAGATCCGGCATATCTAACACGGACTATGACAGCTTTGTAGTCGAAGTTCAGGAAATGGCCAATGAGTTGGAAAAGCTGCCCGAGTTCTCTATGGCCACGGGATCAGATAAGGAATTTTACCAACGCATCGACTTTTGGCGGCCTCCTCACACTCAAACCAACCAAGCTCAGGTTACTCCAGCCCATTCACAACATCAGCCTCAACCCAATCCCTACAGCCACTCTTTTACTCCTGTTGATCAGGACGGCGATGTCCAGATGGGTGGGATAAACGCCCTACAGGCCCAAATGCAATCTCTACTAGCTGCATTTAAAGGCACTCAAGGAAGAGGAGACTCTAGGAATAAAGAGTTTAGAACCGATAACCGTCCATTTCCGCCTGATTTACCTCAGCCAGAACGTAACCGTAGGGTTGAACAGGGTCAGTGTGAGAGATGCGGTAGATCTCCTTCACACAGATGGAGCGAGTGTAGGTACCGAAATTTCCGCGTTAACCCTACACCTAGAGGCTCTGGTAGGTTCCGAAACTCGGTCGTCAATGCGGCCTCAACTAATTCCAACCTTTTTAATGAACATTTGTCTCGTTCTGATTCGGGAAACGAATGACCTCTGAGCGAAGTCGTGTTCAGAGGCAACAGGTTTGGGATTCTTTCGGGATAAATCTGGCAACAAGGCCATCTAAAATTGAAATCTTACAGGCTAAGGATAGAATGGATAGCAAACCATTTTTAATAGATGCCTTTATAAATGATCATTTTTATCTCTCAGCTCTTTTTGACTCCGGCTGCCTTCCATATGCTGCATTTAGTGAAGAGACTGTTAAAAAAAGAAACCTGCCACGCATTCTTGTAGAACCTAGAGAGCTTAAGCTTGCGAAAGATGATGATAAAAGCTACAAAATTAACTATATTACGTTCGTTACTTTAGATATTAGCGGCCGAAAAGAAAGATTATGGGGATACATAATCCACGGATTACACTATGATCTAATCCTCGGTAAAGGCTGGGCCGAAAGAAATAACGCTGTCTACCAAGCAGGAGACCATGTCTTGCATATTGGTCAAGGACATCAGAAAGTGAAGATTTACGAAAGTACCGAGAGTAGCAGTGACCAAGCTGAAGATTTAACAAAATATATAAGAGAAGCTAAATTAGTGTCTGCGCATGTATTTTCTGCCCTTACAAGGCGCGCGCGTAACAATAAGGAAGAACTTGTCCTTGCATCTGTCACCATATCGGACATAAATAAAGCGTTAGAAAAACTAAGTGAAACGCGTGTCAGACCTACTGTTGAATCAATACGTGGGTTACTTCCTGGACAACTGCATGGGCTCGAAGAGGTTTTCCTAGAAGATAGCTCAAGTGACCTGCCCCCTCATCGACCTGGACACGATATGGAAATTGACCTCGAAAAAGATGATAAAAATATTGAAAAGAAACCGCCGTATGGGCCTCTTTATGAAATGTCAAGAGAAGAATTGTTAGTTCTTCGCAAATCTTTAGCAGATCTCCTAGATAAGGGATGGATACGCGCGAGTGCTTCACCTGCTAGTTCACCGGTATTGTTTGCCAAAAAGCCCTCTGGTGGCCTGCGGTTTTGCGTTGACTACCGCGGTCTTAACGCTATTACAAAAAAAGACCGTTATCCTCTACCGCTCATCCGAGAGACTCTACGCCAACTATCTAAAGCACGTTGGTTCACTAAAATAGATGTGCGCGCAGCATTCCACAGATTGCGAATCAAGGAAGGGGACGAATGGAAAACAGCCTTCCGTACCAGACAAGGTCTTTTTGAATGGCTAGTATGCCCCTTTGGTCTTTGTGGAGCGCCTTCAACATTTCAAAGGTTTATTAATAATACTTTGCGCGAGTATCTGGACATCTTTTGTTCTGCATACTTAGACGATGTGATAATCTATACTGACGGAGACCTGCAAGACCATTATGGTAAAGTCCGTAAAGTTATTGGCGCTTTAAAAATTGCGGGTCTACGCATGGACATTGACAAATGTGCTTTTGGCGTTAAAGAAATAAAATACTTGGGTTTCATCATTGAAATCGGTAATGGCATTAAGGTAGATCCGGAAAAGGTATCTGCTATAACCAAGTGGGAAGAGCCAGAAACTGTGTCAGCTGTTCGTTCTTTTCTAGGGTTCGCGAATTTCTACCGCGAATTCATCCATAATTTCTCTGCCATTTGTGAACCTTTAAATAACCTCACCAAAAACGGTGTCACGGATTCTAGGACAGGTGCTGGAGCAACTATGTGGTTGATGGTAGTAGATAATAATTCTAAGGAGAGAACTACTACAAGATCTATCTACACATGTATATATACAAAAGAGCCTCATATTCTACGACGTCATTGCACTATCAATTGAGGAGGTTGTGTCCGATCTCGTATATTCCCAGCCGATTGCTTCTCACCGACAAGTGGTGCCGTGTTGAGCTGCACTGTTGAATCGGATGCTATGCAGATTCCGATGCTCCGATATTAGATCGATCGATCGTGCGCACCCTAAATCGGACCAAGCCTATGTTAGCCAACATAGGCTACAGGAACCAGCCGGCTTACCAGCCGTCACAAACGGTGCAGCTTGGGTATGGGAAGAGCCCCAAAGAAAATCTTTCGATAAGTTGAAAGGACTGTTAATTACCGCACCTGTCCTCAAAATGTTTGATCCAGAGGCGGAGACAATTTTGGAAGCAGACTCATCTGGGTATGCCATAGGGGGCGTAGTCTCACAGATGGATGAAAAACGCCGCCTCCGGCCAGTGGGTTTTTTTTCAAGGAAGCTCACCGCAGCTGAATCCAACTACGAGATTCACGACAAAGAACTGCTAGCTATTCTATCAACAATTAAACACTTTCGAGGTGAGCTACGCAGTGTCAGTACTCCTTTCCTTGTCCTTTCTGACCATCGTAACCTTCGTTATTTCATGTCAACTAGGCAGTTGTCCGAGCGTCAAGTTCGCTGGGCAGAAGAACTTTCCAACTACAATTTCGAAATTAAATTTAGACCAGGAATAGAATCAACTAAACCAGACCTGCTGTCAAGAAAGACAGAATTTAAGCCAAAAGATTTTAACGATGAAAGATTGAAAAGGAGAGAGTTCCAACTCCTTAAACATAGATGGGTCTCACCGTTAGCTAAAGAAGAGCCACCTATCCACTTAAATCTTTCGGTAATGGAAACTAGGAGACGGGCAAAAGCCAGTATAATTCAATTGCCAAACCAAGATCTGAAACCTATTGGCCAGGCGCCGCCATTGTCGAGAGTTACGGTCGTTGAAGGACCTCCTAAGGGAAAAGATATCTTCGACGAAATACATATTCAAAAATTATGGGATCAAGCAACGAAAATGGATCCATCCTTTAAAATAATTTATTCCAGCGTTGCTAAAGAAGATCGCTCCCTACCCTCTTCAGTAGGAAATTCTATACAAATGCCAGATTGTACCTTCGATGATAAATTTGCCTTAACTTACCGTGGAGCTCTGTGGGTCCCAGACTGGGAACCCCTCCGTACAGCATTAATACAACGAGTGCATGATTCCCATGTGACTGGTCACCCGGGGCGCGAAGTGACATTGTCTATTTTAGCACGGAGCTTCTTTTGGCCTCAACAGTACAAGGATGTAAGGAGATTTGTACGAAACTGTCATGTCTGCGGGAGATCTAAAGTTTGGCGCCAGTCGTCTCAGGGACTATTACGACCTCTGCCCATACCAGACCGTTTTCATAGTGAACTAGCACTAGACTTTATGACAGAACTCCCTTTAACAGACAAAAATGAAAGATTTCTTATGGTCATACACGATCGCCTGTTAGGAGGCGCCACACTAGAGGCAATGGAAACCATGGAGGCTGAAAAATGCGCTGAGCGTTTTGTAATAAGCCATTGGAGATACCATGGATTTCCAAATTCGTTAACCTCAGATAGAGGCTCTAATTGGGTCGGCCGTTTTTGGCAGCGGCTTTGCCAGCTTGTGGGTATCCAACAACGCCTCTCCACAGCTTTTCACCCCCAAACCGATGGAGGGACTGAAAGAATGAACCAGGAAGTTCTAACTTACCTACGTGCCTATATCTCATATGCCCAAAATGACTGGGCTAAACTCCTCCCTTCTGCTATGGTGGCGATTAACAATAGGGACAGCTCCAAAACTGGCTTTAGTCCTTTCTTTTTGACCCATGGTTACCACCTCGACCCTATCCAACGTCGAGCCCCTCAATCCGGCTCCACTAAAGACCCAAAATCCAGAGCTAATGCTTTCGTGAATCGACTCTACGATGGTCAAGAACTTGCTAAGGCAGCCATGGCAACTGCACAGCAAATTATGGAACACAATGCCAATAAAGGAAGAAAACCAGCTGAGATTTTAAAAGTCGGGGACAAAGTCTGGCTGAACCTCAAAAACGTTACAACTCCACAACTTAAAAAGAAGTTCTCTTGGACAAATGCCAAATACAAAATTACAAGAGTTGTGGCTCCAGATGTCTACGAACTTGATGTCCCTAGCGGCATTCACCCGAGATTCTTTGTGGACCTCCTCCGTCGGGATCCTGATGATCCCCTACCCTCTCAAATTACAGACGACAGCCAGCCCCCGCCACTGCTTGACGGAAAACATCCTCTTTACGCCGTTGACAAAATCTTAAGAGCTGAGAAATTTAATGGTAAAAGGCTACTATGTGTAAAATACAAAGACTATAAAGAAACATCCTGGGAGCCGCGAGAAAATTTCGTTCTAACAGACGCTTTCCGCGACTTCGTCCAACAGTACGGGGAGGGTGATAATGTAGGTGATCCAGATACAGGTAGCTATACGGGATCCCGAGGCAAAAATAAAAACAAGAGAATATCTGGAAAGAAAAAAACGACTTGAAACTTCAGAGCCGAGAGGAGAGAGGTGATGTTACGGGTCCACAACTAATGTCGATCCCTCGCATATTAGCGCGCACTTGGCATATGTGTAGAACGTGTTTTCCCTCTGTATTTACCTCTCATTCTTCATAGAGAATCTGAATAGACTACTTTCCCTCGTTTGATTGACTAAATCACGACCTGTTTCGTGACATTTGGGTAGAAGATTCCGTGGAAAAGGTGGCCGAATTCCACGGGTAAACACTGAGCTGAAAGGCTATTCATCAAGGGCAATATATCAATGATCTTTCAAGTAACAAAAAAGGTAAGGAGCACTGTACAAGGTGTGGCCTGGGTCAGAGAGGAGCCCAATGTGCTAGATAGTCGTAGACTCAAGTAGTACAATAAACACAAACACACACAAAAGAAAAATAGAGAATATGGAGTGTAGTGTTTAAATACGATATATCTTGGAATTCCAAGAATAACTTATTTGTAAGTCTGGCTAATTTGACTATCAAATTACCCATTCCATATCACTGTTATCAAACATCCTTCACCGAGAGTTTAATGCGCATTAGCGTTTATTTCACACTAGCATTCCAGCAGATGACTATGTCTTAAATGCAGGTTATAGTTTTCTCGTATCTATTCCCAATACACATGTATTTAGCTTTATATTCCTGACCCATATATGTGTATGTACATAGATCTACATCTACAGGGATCATAACTTACGGTCCATGGAGATTGATAAATACTGGTCAAAAACCACAGTTGATAAGATATGCGAACACGCAAGCTCACTCTTGTCATCTCGGTTTTACTCTGAACCATACATCTAAATATAATTGTTTCCACTCGGATCTTCCTCTCACAACCTTATACAAGACTTACTGCATCGGTCTAACCGCCGACACTGATTCCGCTACAACCTCCATCTTCGCTCAAGCTCACAACTTTAACAAAGGGGACGTATGGAGGAATTTTCATCGATTTCAAAAAATGGGTTGTGTTATGAGCTAGACTTACGCCCTCAGGGCTCCAAACATGCAATGAGCAAGGCAGTGTAGGTGCTTGAACATGAAACACCTACACGTGACATGAATGCCAATCTAGTCTTGGCATTACTCAGCAAACACCCACACCTCATGTATATAGAGCTCGCTGTAGTTACTCCTATTTCTCCTTCCATAGCCAATCTATCTTACATTCCTAAGGCTGCCTCTCTACCATTTTCATACCTCGTGATTGCTAGCACGACGTTAAATAATAATAAAAAACAAAAAAAAGTGTGTAGATAATTGTAAGAACAAGTAAATAAGCACTAATAGTTGTAGTTATTATACACACAATAAATTATATATATATATATATATTTATATTCATTCATCCATTCATTCATTCATTGTTCTAGTTTAACGTCCTATGCGATATCTATATACAGAACCATGAAGACGGTAAGCCATGTTAGGAAGGGAAAAAGCTTTCAACAAACAAAACCCGATGTCCTGCCACTCTGAACCGACCCGGCTTAATACTGAGGACGTTCCTTTCAACCACAAATTTATAAACTTTCCCCAGAATTCGTTAACTCCCCCTTCGATCAGACTAACGTTATGAGAAATTAAAAAGAGAAGGCACCTCCTCACTTGGCGTTGGTCTTCGAAGTGTTCGAAGAGATGGCCCCGATGGTGGTGCCGCTGGGGCTTCGACTACCTTACCTGGTCGTCCCGGCCCTCTTTTGAGTCCTTCAGACTTTTTACTGGTGACCAAAGTATATCCCTGATTATCAGTTGGTCTGACTGTTTGTGTTGGCGCCATTGTTGGTTTTTCATTCCAAATATCTGCCGTTCTCGATAACAGCTCCATCCGAGCCTTCTCCACACTTCCCTTGTAAACCTGGTAGGTCCGACATGCCGCCTTCTACCACGAACGGTGCTCCTTGCCGCAGTTCGCACAAGAAACCATTTTCCTCGGACAGTCCCGAGTTTGGTGAACGCCAGCGCACTCACCGCACCTGGCTGCCTTTCCACACGACGCCTGCGTGTGTCCCCATTGGCTCCAGTTGTAATACTGCTTTGGCTGGGCCCGTGGTGACCACACCTGCGCGGTGAAGAGCATGGCGTTAATGACAAGCCCCTTTCGAACTACCTCCGTTTGCATTGCCTCTGATGGGAGGCTGAACACAATTGATCCTCAATTGCGACCGGTTTTCTTCGATCGCTGGTGCTCCTTTCCATCGTGTAGCCACTTGATTCGATTAGTCACTAGGCCGGGGATTCGAGCCTTAGTTGCTATCTCAATCTCCCTGATGATGGCAAAATTTTTTGCATCTCAGCCCCCTTCAATTCGTGTCCGTAATGGGACACCGTCGACCTCGGCGGGAAAATCTTGCCGTAAAATCTTACACTCGTTAGGTTGGCGCATGTTGAGCGCCGCGTCTCTCTGGGACGCCGACTGGACGAACACCTCAGTGTCGTTGCTTCGCATTTGGCGAATCGCGTATGCGCCTTGAATATGTTGTTGTGCCTTTGTTAGCAGCTCTTGAGGCTGCAAGTTTTGTGTGCCATCGATTCTTATTCTGACCGCCGTTTTCGCCATTTGCGGGGCTACGACCGACGCGTAGGTCTTTGGTAGCGGCTTCCCAGACGACATAACAGGAGCTGCCTGTCGCGCGGCGTGCGCGATGCTTCTCTTTACCACCTCCTCCAATGCTATCATCCTCTCCTCGATCGGAGATGGGATCTGGGATATCTTTGTCCAAGCCTTCTTGTGATAATTAAATGCCTTGACGGCTTCGTTCACGTCTTCCATTGTTGGTAGGTCCTCCTCATACATCTCTCCCATCACAATTAGTCTGACCTTTTTTAAAAGTTTCCCTATTATTTCCAAGTTAGGTTCCTTTGGAGCTATCTGCGCTCCGCTGCCGTTGTTTGATGATACCGTTGTCGCATTTTGCGACGCGTCGAAACCGCTGGATTTACCCACACCAGCACCCACACTCGCCATGTTGGAGCACGGAAAGCGAAAAGATGAAAGGAGGGTAATGAAGATGTAAAAATAATAATCACGATGTCAAATTGATGATACGAGCAGCGTGGAACGCTGCGCAGCTTTCTGGCAAAAATGATGTTTTTTATATATTTATATTATAAGAAATCTGATTTCGAGAGCAAGTATCCAAACGCAGCTGAATAAATTGCTGGTACGCAGTATACTCTTAACTCCACTGTCGCATAAATATTCAACAAAGATGATGGAGGCATGTCAGGATAACTCAGGATTTTTGAAACGTTCCCCTGGGTGGATATTTACGGATGACGGTTGACTTAGGGTGAAGGAAAAGCCACTACAACTTCTCAGTGGTACGTGAAAATGAAATCCGAGGCATGAGTGCTTTTGTAAATTGAGTCATCTTTTCTACAATTTTCCTTCGACATTGTGTAATAGCTAGATAGCTGCATACTCAATTAAAATCTGATGCAAAAAAATAAAAGACGCCATGGCTGGATGGTGCAATATTGCATCGTCATGGCTGGTCTCCCGAGTAAGGTCTGAACAGCTAGGACATATATACCACTTGAGATATGAAAATGGCAGTCGGAATCTGGCAAAATACAGCTACAATTTTTGAATTGCTGGTGTGAATGTATGACAAAGACATGCCTCGATATTCAAAGGCTTTGAGGCGCCCTCTCGGTGGGTAATTACAGAAAAAGGTTGAAGCTTAATTTAAAAAACATATTTCATAGTGGTATTTGCAAATGAGATACAGAGTATTGATGTGTCTGAAGTATGAAGAGTGATCTAATATACATAGATAAAACTGATCGTATATTGTGGCTAGATATCTGGGTACACGTCAGTTGATCATGTTGAAACGGCTAAATGTTGTATAAATCAATGGTATTACGATGCAATGTGGTAGTTCAATCGTGTTTCATTCTGGTGTTCTATTCTTCTCAGGCCACACAAGTGAGATACTCTCATTTGTACAGGTCGCGTCTATTTAACCTAATTAGGTTTAGCGAACATCACGTGGAGCGTGATTCTGGATGACCTTCACAACAGATCAAATATAGGTGTCGACGGCCCATACTTGGTTCAGGTTGGAGATCCATGGGTCACTTATTTTTAAATTAATAGTGTATTCAGCTATCTAGCTATGACACGTCTGTTTTTTTTATTTATAAATGCAAACATTTCAACTCCTTTCCCTCTACTTATCTTCTAGCCTCCACCCTTTGAATCAGCTTTGTATGCTTATACATCCTGAGCTTTGAAGGATGTGCGAGTTGCTTCTTTTCCAAGTTTTGTATCGAACAATATCTCTGGTTTCGATGGCAGAATGCCTTTAAAAGCTCCCTTTCTTTCCCCCTTAAACTTAATGCGATGAAGAAGTGAGTGTTACGGTTTGACCGTTGTTTGAGCTTAGGTGGATACCTAAGCCTGATACTAAGAATCCTTACAATGAGGCTGTATGGGGGTGGAGATGAAGCTGAACAAAACGGCACTACTACTCAGGAGGCTGAAGCGTCATTACAACTTAGTGACACCTGGAAATACGTGGCTGGGTAGAAGTATTGAGCCTGAGGACAAGTCACTAGTCTGTAGATTCACGAGGAGGATTAACTCCTATAAATACCTGTTAGTAGTAGCTAGTGTTAGCTTTTCTCCTCATATAGTTTATTAAATCGATTTATTCATCACCAACTTGGTTTCCGTCACAGTGAGTGTTGTACAGTATTAACGGTTAAGGCAAACGGTCACTGCACGCAAGCAATACCATAAAATAATTCATATTTATCTATGGGTAAGAAAATTATATCTGGATTGTGCCGACACAAAGTGTGCCCTGACAATCACCTTACACAAGCACTACCAATGGTTTAGTTTGTTCATTAATGTGCTAGGTAAAGTAAATACCGTTGCACTCCTGCTGGAGCTTAAGCACGGGTGGGGCCGGGCTTGATCAGGTTGACTACCGTAAAGTACAAGTGCCTCGTCCCATCTGAATGACTGGGCCACCTCAGACTTCACCCATGTGTTGAATCATGTCAAGCCCATCCGTCCAGAGAAAGCACTATTGGCGCGCCGAAGCACAAATTCCTCCTCAGCCTCGGCCACCACGCACCCGGGCCCTTGACACCTTCGCCATCTATAACTTTTCCCTTCCATTCATTCCTGATGAGCGGATTGGTATGCAAAAGCTTGTGGCTGCTAGGCACAGATGATATCACTTGGTGAAGCGAGTGGGAAAGTAAAGGAGTCTGTAAATCTGTCGTGGAGAATTGTTAATTACTCCCACTAGGACAAAGAGTGCTATATAAACTATATTTTGTAATAATAAAATCTAGTGGTTGGTATTTACATCAAAGCGCATTAATACTAACCTCACAATTAATGGGAGATTAGTGACGTGTATTCTACACATCCCTGTCTTTTTTTTTTTTTTTGCATCAGATCTTAATTGCGTATGCAGCTATCTAGCTATGACACCGTATCAAAGAAAAGTACAGAAAAGATGACATAATTTATAAGAAGGGCACTCATGCCTCGGATTTCATTTGCAAGTACCACTGCAAAGTTATGGTGGCTTTTTCTTCACCCCAAGTCAACCCTCATCCGTGAATACCCACCAAGGGAAACGTCTCAAAAACCCTGAGTTATCCAGATATGCCTCCATATTTCAACTTTTCTCCGGGCGAAATGTGATCTGAGATGTCTCCTTCCCAAGTGGAGTAGGTCCCCAGGCTACTCAAACTATACCAGAGAACATTACCAGGGAGCGGATCACAAAACCTTCCATCGTCGGCTTGTTTTTATAGTGTCAACTGCTCTCTCGCAAGCGAAGTCTTGGCGCGCACAAAGCTCAATTCGTAACACTCTTGCCAAAATTCGAAATTTCACGCCCGTCGAGATTGTATCCCTCTTCTGCATCATCTTGTAAATTTTTCCTGATTCCTCTCACGTCCATCCCAAAGAGCTATCTCCCAGATTTGTGCGCCACGCTTTGCTTCCTCCGTCGGGTATAAATATCGGCGTGGGCGTGTATTTGGTGACCAGCTCAGGCCAGAGAAGGTCGAAGAATGGTGTGGTCATTGAAACGAGGATGTACTTGGTCATACTTGTAGACTCGATGAGACGAAGATAGGAGTCAAACTCGTTGGGAGCGAAATAACGACGTGGAGGAGTAATTTAAATTTTTGCCTCGTGGGCCAACTTCTTTGATATTGCGAAATTTGACTGAGCTTGGCTCTGGGAGAATATTTCACTCCCAGGTTCGTAGAGGACACCGCGAACAGGTGTTCAGTCTTGCCCTCCCACTACTAGGCTTATTGCCTAGCGAGGATAGTCATGTAATTTTCACTTCGGATACTGAGATCTTTAAGCTTTGTTTTCTGTCTTTAGGAATAGTTACATTATTCTAATCACATCTCACTCTCGTCCTCTGCCAACCATAGTGACCTACCGTCACCTCTAGCCCCTCTATCTAGAACGACTCCCCGCTTTCCCAATTACCACTTCTCTAAAAATCCCTCCGCGTTCCCACGAGGCGTCCTTTCTCAGTACATCGTACGCTACGCCCTTTCCTACGCCTCGAGTCTTGCGCCTAGTGAACCTGCGCCTGACAGAGAACAAGGATCGAAAATACCAGGGCCTATTTATTTCGAATTAAAAAAGTTAAAGATGACTCTTGTAACTTTTAATGGAAGGAATTACAGATTGTACGACACGGGATTGCCCGTTATTAGTTGTCTAGGCTGACCTGCGTGCCCAGCCTTGCATCCAATCAGTGTGTGACAAAAGATTCAACCTTTTACACCGAGAAAAATCCATTGGTAATGCTGAAGGATAAAGGCTGAACACGTTTTAATGGTGTCCTCTACGAACCTGGAAGTGAAATATTCGCCCAGAGCCAAGCTCAGTCAAATTTCGCAATATCAAAGAAGTTGGCCCACGAGGCAAAAATTTAAATTACTCCTCCACGTCGTTATTTCGCTCCCAACGAGTTTGACTCCTATCTTCGTCTCATCGAGTCTACAAGTACGACCAAGTACATCCTCGTTTCAATGACCACACCATTCTTCGACCTTCTCTGGCCTGAGCTGGTCACCAAATACACGCCCACGCCGATATTTATACCCGACGGAGGAAGCAAAGCGTGGCGCACAAATCTGGGAGATAGCTCTTTGGGATGGACGTGAGAGGAATCAGGAAAAATTTACAAGATGATGCAGAAGAGGGATACAATCTCGACGGGCGTGAAATTTCGAATTTTGGCAAGAGTGTTACGAATTGAGCTTTATGCGCGCCAAGACTTCGCTTGCGAGAGAGCAGTTGACACTATAAAAACAAGCCGACGATGGAAGGTTTTGTGATCCGCTCCCTGGTAATGTTCTCTGGTATAGTTTGAGTAGCCTGGGGACCTACTCCACTTGGGAAGGAGACATCTCAGATCACATTTCGCCCGGAGAAAAGTTGAAATATGGAGGCATATCTGGATAACTCAGGGTTTTTGAGACGTTTCCCTTGGTGGGTATTCACGGATGAGGGTTGACTTGGGGTGAAGAAAAAGCCACCATAACTTTGCAGTGGTACTTGCAAATGAAATCCGAGGCATGAGTGCCCTTCTTATAAATTATGTCATCTTTTCTGTACTTTTCTTTGATACGGTGTCATAGCTAGATAGCTGCATACGCAATTAAGATCTGATGCAAAAAAAAAAGCCTAGTAGTGCTAAACAAGGCACCCATAAATCCTGCCTGAGGCACTTATCCAGAATCCTTACATTCTTGCTTATATAAATCAAGATTGAGGCGTTTTACTGTAAGGACAAAAATTATAGTCTCATTTTAACTATAGGTGTCCTTTTCCTGGATTGCACTTGATAGAGCCTTCTCAGTCGTTTAGCCCTTCTACCCTCTTCCTTTCTCAAAGCTTGGGTCTCCCAGTCACTTTGCCAGGCTTTAAGAGTCAGTTCCTTTGTCATCTACTTAAGGTAAGTAATAGTTGTAAACTTATCCCTTTTATTGACATTTTTCATGGCTCAACTTTTTGCCAGATTGTCTGTTAGCTTATTCCCAATAATTCTTTCATTGCCTGGATACCATTGTAGATGAACTTGATACTTATTGCTTTCTATCCTGATCTGGTATAAGATGAAGTTGTCAGCGTTACTGACCCTCTGAATTGCTGTTTGGCTGTCTGAGAAGATCCAGATCTTTACAATGTCCCTAGGATATGATGTATCTCGGTACCTGAGATTGTCATAGTATGTCCAAGATTGTAAGATAAACATTTAACCTGTCTTATGAATGGTAAGTATACCACAAACCTAAGACTACTTGTAGTAGCTTGTGAAAGGGACCCATCTATGTAAACAATTGATGCATGAGATATAATGGCTTAAAGAAGTTTGTTGTGCTCATCCCTTGCTATACGCGATCCATGGGTTAGGGCCTGTCTTACTGACCACGTTAAATAGTAGTCTAGTTTTATAGAAGGCTAATCCATACATTGGAATTTCTAGTATGCTCAGTATGTTTGACCTCGGTAGTCATTTGAATGAATATGCTCTACAACTTCAAAACAGTGGGGATTTCATTCGCTTTGTATCTAGTTCAATTCCCCCAATGATATACTTTGAACCAGTAGCATACATTTTGTATATGTTACGGGATAGTGCCTTAACCTCCCACTTTAGAAAGGTGTGTGGGTAGAGAAGGGAACCCAGAAATTCATTATAGACCTAAACCCGTGATTTTGATTGCTGATTTCTTGCACTTATACCGCTTGTGAGTATTCCTCTTTAATGTCAGGTCAGTCAAAAGCGGTACTTTAGCCCCAGTCTTTCTGCTTGTAGATATCCTGAAATAAGACACACATCTCTTCTACGATAGCTTGGATTTACTGTAATAACTTTCGAATTTTCCCATACCTACGCTTGGACTATATCAGGGGAATTTAGGTCAAGAAACACCGGCTGGAAAAGAGCAGGTTCTCTTGTGGATTTCTGAATTTCATCATAGACTGTCGGAATGATTCCTCTAGATGGAGTTATTTTGAGTCGGTGGTTGTTGCATTGCATTGGCTAGTTCTCTTTATGTGTGGATTCTGACATTCGGATAATGCTTTATCCGAATGTAGGTTAGATAGCAATTCCATAGCATCAACTCAGAAGAACACGAATGAACAATTGATGCGCGTCTCTTCTGAACGATAGTTAGAATTACTTACACAAGTACTCTCATAACTATAAGTGAACTAAGAGATTTTTAGTATATGAGCTTTGTCATACCAATATAGACCTTATTGAATAGAAAATAAATTATTATTTGAAGTTAGAACAATTGGGACTATCAAGTAGGCCAAGTTATTGATACACACGTGACTTCGAACTCTATTTATTTTCATTTCTGTAATTAATTGAATCAATGCGCCCTACGACCTCAATGATAGAGGGGTCATTATTACCTTAATAATTATTTAAATTTCAATACTGTGAAGCTATAATTGATCTGTAATAGCATTTTAACATTCTTGTGCCAAAGAACTCGTCTCGAAATTTCATCGTGTGCAAAAGTTTGTCTGGCCTTCAAAGAACTATGATAATGGTGTATTTTAGACTCCGAAATATAAAAAATTGTGAGCTTTACCTCACCAGCCGACCGCCATAAAAGCTTAATTATCAAGGACGCGTGCTTTCTAAAAGGCTCACAAGAGTCTGCATACCTATTTTTACAACTTAGGTATTTTAAATAAACAAGGGGTTCATATTTATTACAAAAGCCTCTTGCGAGAGCAGTTAATTGGGAACTTTTAATCCACCTGGAATGTTCGTCTAAAACAAATATTTAATCTCGCTATTTGCAAGGAATCACCGATCCTTGATCTCAAATTTCGGGAATATAAACCTCATTGACGTAATTTCACTGTTACTTCTTTTAACTGTTATTTATTTTCATTTTTGTCAATGTCGGCCATTCCACTTATTTCGGTTTCGCTATGAAGGCATTCAGCTTTTCTAGTTCCGTTGGTACTAGAGATCTTAGTCTCTGAAGTCTCTGTTGGAGAATCGCCTGGAGTGGTTACAAACTCCGGCTCTAAGAATACAACTGTCTTTGAAACAGAGATCGCCTTAGACTCTTCTGCAATCAAATCCCCGTCCCAAGGTTTACATTCCCTGACTTCTTTCCCGCACCTTAGACAATTCCATCCATCCTCTTGTTCAGCTTCTAATACAGTGGCCAAGCATACAAAGCAATAAAGACACCCACAAGGAATACTTTCGTAAGGGTTTGTTATGTCTTGTTGATCTGATGAATGATTCATTATCATCGCATCATTATTTGACGAAGAAATAGGGTTCCGACTCTGGTAGCAAATCGCACAAGTCCGCTCAGGCAAGAAGCCAAGTTCTCCGGAAGTAACAAGACTTTCATCTTCTACCCCATACATGATCATAGATTTAGTCTTCTTCCATGTCCTTGAAATCCATCTTTTCCATCTACTTATCCCAACTAAAGGAAGGAGAAACAGTAAAAATTCTGTTATAGCGTGCCATACGAGTTGTCGATTTAAATATTCAAATGATACCTGGCGACTAGCTTGATTGTTTTTAGGTACTAGGCGTAACTTTAATATCCTGTCTAGCAGTGTCCTGTATCTTCCATTGACAAGAAATACCAAAAAACTTATGAATGCAACCACGGAGTGCACAGTATCTAGGGTTTGAATTAGTTTTAGAATTTTCGCTACCGTTCGGTTTGACGAGTTGTATTCTTCATTAATTCTTAAGAGCCATCCCTCCCACCGCGTCCAGGCATAACTTCCCCCAACACTTAAAACGCCGTATGCAAGCTTCTGCAGCTTACTGGGTACTTTCAAAGCATCATCTTTGAGCCGTGCGTCTGAATACCGTAAATTTTGCAATGCTGCCCCATATGTAGTGTTGTGATCCCAAATAGTGAGTTTGAACAGTATAGACCTTAGTACAAGTACAATCTCCGCTCCCCAGTCATTTTGAATATGCGATCCAAAATACTTAAAGGCGTCACCGACCTGAATTTTCAAAAGTCCTAGGAGTTCTTCGTCGAGTAGTTCTGCGTCGACTTGGCCGACACGAAAAGAAGGGTTGGTTCCATCGCGACTACGTATCTGGTTCCAAATTGATACTGTGCTAGATTTTAGTTCGTGAATTGGAATTGGAAGCCGTGAAAGCCGAGTGAAGTCGTGTTGCATGTAGCTTTTAGCTGCAGAGAGGCGCTCTTGACGTGAGATTTCTCCAGCCGCTCGCCGGGCAGCTATGCGCTGTTGCGCACGAATGAATTCATGCGTTTTCATTCTGAAATTTATACGTATCTTTTGGGACACGGCCTAGATGTGTTGATTTAGTATGATAATTATTTTGGCATCTTCTTTTGTAATATAGATCGGAATGAAGGGAAGTTGGTATTACGCTCCGCACCTTTATAAGCTTTTTTGGGCTGCCAAAGGTAAGCCCCAAGCACTACATTCTGTTGGAAGACATTAATTATGAAAAGAGGCCCTTTTGGGTAGATTTAGTGAAATGCGTCAATGGGCTTTGTAAGTACTGCAACAGTTAGCACGTACAAGGTTTGGGCATGGACTGACGGCGGGTGGGGCCAATAGTTAATCCGGTGGCGACTCTATTTCAATTTTCGTGTCACAACACTGCACATCGACTTGTAAGTACACGTGTTTGCGTAAATGCTCACAGGTTTCGAATCCAAAAAGGCTTGGGTGGCAAGCCAGGGCCTGTTAGACTTGGTAGACCACACTTAGTCTCACTGTGCACAACAGAATGGTAAGCCAGCTCTCTGGAATAAAAGGTAGCAAAAAGCTGGGATGAGCAATTAAATTTTTACATGAGGTCAACGAACAAATTACTATGAAATTAAAGATTGAACACCTATCCGTGGTGTGCTCTCCGAACCTCGGAGTGAACTGCTCTCCCAGAGCCATGTTCAGTCAAATTTCCCAATACCGAACAAGTTGGTCCACGAGTCAATGATTCAAAATACTTCACCATGTCAGTCTTTCACCCCAACTATATCTGTTCCCGCATTAACCTTATCAAGTTTACAAGTACGACCTAGTACATCCTCATTTCGATGACCACACCATTCTTCAGCTTTAACCATCCTTAGTTGGCCCCCAAATACACGCCCACGTTGATATACGTGGGCGTGTATTTGGGGGCCTACACTCTAGGGTAGTAGTGAGAGATATTAAGACAATCTCAAAAAATGACACAGGATGGATACAATCTCGACGGTTGTGAGATTTCGATTTTCGGCAAGGATATTTACGTATTGAACAGTATGTGCGCACCAATACTTCAACTGAGAGAGTGCAGCTGCACTATGGATACAAGTGAGCGATGGAAGTTGCCGTGATCCACCTGCTTGTGGTGATATCCGGTACAGTTTGAGTAATCTTATCACCTACTCCACTTTGCAAAGAGACGCTATAGATCAAATTTGGCGCGAAGACAGCTCAATGAACGATGGATGCATGTATGGATAACTCATGGTTATCGAGACATATTCCTTGGTGGGTGTTCCCGGATGAGGGTTAACTTGGGATGAAGAAAAAGCCGCCACAACTTTGCACATATACATGCAAATGAAATCCGAGGCATGAATGCTCTAGTTTTAAATTGAGACACCTATAGCGTACTCATTCTCTGACATGGAGTCATAGCTAGTTAGCTGCACACGCAATTAAAACTTGATACAAAAAACATATCTCATTGCTTAAAATAAAATTATGAGTAACTCAATTAATAGCAACTGCGAAGATCTTGCATAGATCCGAAAGATTCCTTCATTATGCATGTAAGAAACTGTGCTACATGATCAGGGAAATTCTTTCGTCAGAAATATTACGACGCCAGTAATTTCAGTGAAAGACCGGTGACATCAAATTGTAGGTTTTCTCTTTGTACGCTTAAGAAGCTAATCAAAACTTCGCCAGTGAAATCTAAAAATGATTTACTGGCGACCTTTATAACATCATTTAACGTATAATTACCTACCCAATGTGATATATGATCAGTACAAAGTAAACACACTAGATGACTCATCAAAATTCAGGCGTTCATCCTCCGTGTCTCATTTGCAATTATCGTCATGAGCTATGTCTATGTATGCAGAACATTTGACCCTCTTCAGTGAGTGCCCATCAAAGGAAGCGCTTGAAACCCAGGGGTATTCAAGCATTCGTCCGCCATATATCTACTTCAGCGCAAATTGGCGAATTGGTGGTTTTATCAGATGAAAGTGTTAAGAAGTTTCTTATTCAATATATTAAATGAATTCAGTAACTATATTTGCTTGAGGATTGACGGCCTGTCCATTCAAATAAACTTCATTCCTTATCAGACTAAGTCGGGCAACCGACAGCTAGAGTAAACCAAACTTTGCGAACGTACCATAATATTCAAGCTCCGATTTTTCACGTAACCCTCATTCCTCACACCGTAGCGCAAGAACTCCTTCCAAATTGTGACATCTTATCCATGATACCTTGTTATGGCGTCGTTTCTTGAGTTTTCCATCCTTTTTTGGCACGAACGTGTGACCTAGTGGCTCCTAAACGTGCCGTTTCCTTGCAGTCATTCCAGAATTGAACTCCAATGTCAAAATTTGAACTTGGTATGTTCTCTTGGGCTCCTTCGAGTAAATTTATCCCGTTCTCATTTTAAACCTTATTAAAATGTGAATTTATGGGTGGTAGAATAAAATAAAGTTTGTAAAGCTAGCCTACCATTTTTCAACTTAGAAAAACACGAAGAGGTAAGGAATCAAAAGGAAAGTCAAACATGAAAGTATGATCCTTTCACAGGCTGAGTTCTATCACTTAATCCAGTATTGATGGTGATGAGGTTTTGTTAAACATGTGTGCTGTGGTCAAAATTTTTACGGACAAATCTCTCGACCAGATATTGGCAGCTCCTTCAAGTCATCTATCAAATTGGTATTAATTCATTGTTAATCGCGACTGAACCTCCTCTCGGATTAAGTGAATGAACTCCAGATTTGAAAAGTATCTCACTTGTATTTGTTCAGCTTTCTTACTGCCTGTGAGCGTCCTAATTAGTATCAGTTTAGGAGCGTTCGATGAGAAAATTATTCATCCAAAGGTGATTGTCTCAAGAATTTGCTTGTCAATAGAAATCAATTGCATATCTTTAATGATACAAAAGGTCCTACACTGCCGACCGATGAATGGAGATTAGGAAATGTTCCTAATATCACCTGACCATAATTTTAATCAGCCTTACATATGTTTAGTTACCCACTTGTTGTTGACGCCTTGTCCGCAACGCAACCCAACGACGATGCAGTCCAATATTCCATTCTCCCCGGAACTATCCAAAACTGTCTCTCTGACCAAACACTAATCAATGGTAACAGGGACTTGACCAGCTGGCTCAAGAAAAAACACCCTAAATTAAATAGTCAGAGAATTCTCAACTCATCACCCAAGACAAAACGACAAAAAAATACACGTCTGACAATTTTTTCGAAATGGTGGAATTTGCATCCTACGACGAGATTGACTGGCAACAGGCAGAAGAGGATGATAACAATGCCATTGAGCAACTGCTCAAGGGCGCAGAGGAAGGGGGACCTATTCTACATGATGATCGTGAGCTTGAGTTGGGAGAAAAAGCGGAAAATGCAGAAGATTATGAAGATATTGGAGATGACGATCTTCCGGAGGAAGAAGAGCCGACAATTAAGAAGGAACCTGTTGAGACCAATCTGGAAGATATAGACTTCGACGAAGATGATTTGTTTGGTGATGGCGGGCGGGCTAGCTCTCCTTTTGACAATAACTTCGAAGCGCAGGATATAGAGCTCACTACTTGCACTGGGGAGTCTAGAAAAATAGACCCAGATACTGTCTTGCCTACATTGGAGCCTGAGCCAATAATCGACTTACGCGAGCTAAATTTCCCCTCAACCTACGAAGCTGATGATGATATCATAGTAACAGACGACGTTGAAGAGGTTAGAAAACTTGTTCAAGAAAAATTTCCTACCTTCGATGCTGATGGAATTCTTAATTGGAACGAACTTCTACCAACTAAGGGTGCTTTCTGGACACCACAAGAGCCTCTTAAGCCGCCTAAACCGACAAATCCTACCAAAATTAGTCTTGATCTCGCAGAAGACCAGGAAAAGTTGTTTCGGGGGTCTGCTCCAACTATTGGTGATAAATTTAAACGTGCTGTTGATATCAGCGCAAAAGGCATAGTAACGGTTGAAAGTGAATCTGTTGAACAAGAAGAAAGCGAGGACGAGTTTGACTTCTCACCACTCACTATTAGCGATAAAGTTGGTGGCTTTACTTTACGTGATCTTGAATTTATTTGTTCAGACTTTGAGAAGGCTATCAATGTAGCTTGTGCCCCCGAACCAGTAGAAGAAGAAGAGGAGCCTATGGACGAGTGGGAAAAAGAAATACTGGGTCATTCCTCAAAACGAAAGAAAAAAGTTAATGAAATTGAGAAAGAATTTATTATTGAACCCAGATATGCTGTTCCATCATTTGATAATTTCGAGGCAATGACAGCCCAGGTGGCTAAACGGGTCATAATAGATCTCAATGACCCATATTTGCTTATTGATATGCAGGAATCCAATCCTCAATCAAAGCGTCGGCGACTCGGTCCCGGTAACTATTCACGGAATGGAAATGATAGCTTCACCTCTAGGCTCACCTCTAGGTTTAACTACTCAAATGACGAAGCTTATGAAGCTCTCAAAGAAAACCATCAGAATAAGGTTAGGGCCACATTAGGCCACCTCACTGTAGAACATAGTATGCCAGCGCTAAAGCTACAATGGCCGTATTACCAGGTCAAACTGTTTGTGGATCAAGCTAGATCATTTCATCGCCCTTCGCTCAAATTTAAGCGTTTTCAGGGTCAGCTCATACATTTCTCAAAGCCTGGAATGCGAAAAAAAAAAGCCGTTAAAGGTATGCAAACTCACGAAATTTTCAAGGAGACCAAGGATTTGTCTCTAGCAGACCACTACTCAACAGCAACGCTATTTGAGTACTCAGAAGAACACCCAACTGTTTTATCTGGCTTCGGTATGGGTAATCGCATCATAAATTATTACCGTCGCAAAGACGCGGATGACTCCGAACGCCCTCAGCCTGAGGATAAGATTGGTGATACAACTGTACTTTTACCTGAGGATAGGTCGCCATTTTCTAATTTCGGTATGGTTGATCCTGGACAAACCGTGCGCACCCTTCACAATAGCATGTTTCGAGCACCTATCTTCAAACACGAAACTAAGCCTACAGACTTCTTATGCATACGTAGTAGCACTGGCATTGAGGGTACAAAATGGCACCTAAGAAATATAGATAATCTCTTCGTAGTCGGGCAACAGCTCCCTTCCATGGAGATACCCGGTCCACATTCGCGGAAAGTCACCAATGCTGCCAAAAATCGAATGAAAATGATAGCCTATCGAAAAATAAGACATAGCCCTCAACAGCACGTCAAAATTGCTGATGTCACCTCTCACATTATTGACTCAACAGATATGCAGAACCGACAAAAGCTTAAAGAATTTATGGTCTACGATAAGGTCGAAAAAGTGTGGAAAATGCCACCTGGTGATCATGTTCGAGACGAGGCCCAGATTAGATCAATGATCAAACCAGAAGACGTTTGTGTCTTGGATGCTATGCAGGTTGGGTCGAGGTATCTCGAGGACGCTGGCTACGAGGCAAAAGATGATAAAGATGTAAAAGATACGGATGTTCCGGATGGTGATACTGAGGAGAGTCTAGAGCAGAGTTTAGCTCCCTGGAGTACCACCAAAAGCTTTCTGGATGCATCAGCAGATAAAGCTATGCTGGCTCTGAAGGGTCCTGGTGATCCCTCAGGCTGTGGTCTAGCATTGAGTTTCTTAAAGACTTCCATGAAAGGTGGATTCCTACAAAATCTTGGCAAAGATAAAGGTGATGCGCATCAGAAGGCTAGAGAAGCCCTCGATCCTAGCAAAAATGGCGGACATACCTATAATGTAAAACTCCAACAAAATATATACAATAATACAATTCGTGAAATTTGGGACGCTCAGATGGCCAATCTTAGTGATCGAGCAGAATACCAATATACCAGGGAAGAAATAGAAAAGCACGATACCCCGCGGATCACTCATTTTGATGATACTGCAAGTCAGTACACCTCCATGAGCACGTCCGAAAAAATAATGCGTATTACTAGAAAATATAAAAATAAATTAGGGCATATCGAGGAGGTTACCCAAACAGTCACTGATCCTCGGATATGGAAAGCATACCAAAAACGGCGAATCGAAATTGATACAGCTGGAAAGGAGTGAGCCATTTCAATACAATTACGATTTTAAGAAAAGCTTGTAACTAACATTTAATAGCGTAACATCTTTCAGGCCTACGGGAGACCCAGAAAAAGACGAGGCCCAAAAGCGAGCGTAAGTCTAGTTGCAATTTTCTTTTTAAATTTTTATTAATAATGTTGTAGTATCAGAAAGGAATTAGCTCGACTTAACAAGAACCGAGTTAGGCGTCATGTCAGAGAGAAACAGAAGGGTAGAATCAACCCTTCACAAGCTAGCTCTCCGGGACCAACCGGATCACCTGCTCCTATTCCATCTGTTGAGAATACAACCGGAACAACGAGAAAATGTGCAAATTGCGGCCAAGCTGGCCACATCAAGACAAATAAAAAGTACCATCCCCCCTTCAAATAGTTCTATATAGCAACTAGCATTTGCCTTGCTTCTCATCACCTTCCAGTGAAATTTGAAATAGCATCAAACTGTTTTCAATCTTGCGTACATATACTGACACGCTCGCAATAGACTTTGTCCAATGTTAAACGGCACAATGGATTCAGATGACTTAGCGCCAAAAAATGGTGGCTTCGGCGCTATCTCTACACCATTATTGTCATGAAAAAACTAGCAACATCTAAGGCGAACTACATTTTCAACTAAATCTTTAACTCCTTAGGCAGTAAAGTTTTGAAATTATGCAACATTCGTTGATAATTATATATCCTTCAAAGCCTAATTCTATCAAAAAGATAAGCTTAACACGTGTACTAATAATTTCTAATCACATAATTTACTTCTGTAAGTGAACGATTCTGGCGTTTAAGGAAGAGGATCAGTCTGGCTCAAACTTGACGCAAAACATGTTAAGTTTCTTAAACTGATTGAATAGGGTAGTTTAATTACTAAAACAGGTGTTTGGGATAGCATATTAATTTTAATGATCAAAAAGACATCAAAATTGATAGTTTGAAAGAGAGAGACAAGCAGGAAGATATGGTGCTTCTAGCATATGCTTTACGTACCTCTTGTGTTCAAAGGCTTTCTCTAACTGTTACCAGAAGTCAAGTTTCAAACCGTTAAAATGAGGCTAATACATGAACTTTAAAGAATGAATCCTAGTCTTATGAGTGAAGATATAAGTCATATGTTCCCCCAAATTCAGGAAAATATTACGTGAATCAATATGATCTGGGTTGAATTATCTTAGAAAACCAGCGTCATGATATTTTTATGTGCTAACGCGAGTTACTATGAAGATAATTACTTTTTGTTCTAGATATAAACACCTCGAGGAGATACGTAGTGATATGATGGTGCCACGGTATATAATCTGGGTTCGCTACTAAGATAGATTCTGATTAGCTTGCAAATCTATGCAACCTAAATGTCACAGTTCGAATATAGAAAGCGAATGGGCATTTGTATGATTGAAAGGTAAAGCTATAATTCATCTATGTAGAAGCAAACTACCTACAAGTCTCCTCTACTACTTATACACATCCAGAGGTATCTAAATCTAGCCTACGTTTACAGTGGCAATGAAACTGACGTAAGGTTTGTTTTGCCACACGGGTAACGCTTCCGATACTCTTGGCACTATCCTTCACGTAGCCTCAGTGGCGATCTCATATCAGTTTTCGTCTGCTGATAATCCTCGGAGTGATAGATAATATAGGTTGCCTTCGATAGCCATCGAAGGCTACAGGGCTTATCGGCTCACAAGCCGTCACACTAAATCACAATACCATTAACCCAAGTTCGGTGAGGACCCACCATATTAATCAGGGTAGCCAAATACTAGACTACGAGGGCACACTTTGATAACCATTGACTTCAAATCCAACTTTTAGGAATACTCACAGATGAAAGCCGACTAATTTTTGTCGACAAACGCAATTGACCAAAGTGTTCGAAATTAGTGCAGAGCGTTAGCGCCTGGTGCGTCGAAGAAGAAATTTCAAGCGTATATCTGGCACATTCTATATATCACGAGTAAATATCTGAATACACAGTTACTTCAGCAAGCCATAGATGGGATAATTGCTGTCGTGACATGTGGTTATTTAGAGACAATCACATTGCCTATTAATAAGTAGTAGTAATATTTGTCACGGTTCGAGTGTCGATGCGGGAGCAATCAGATATACGAAGGTAGTTTATTATTTTCTCTGTGCCTATCTATACAAGTCCTACCTCAACTATTTATACACTTACTATACTATCTGGAATATTCTTCTCGCCTGTAACCAGTTTCTAGTATGTTCCCGGAGGCTGGTTTGCAGTCCTACTACTAGTTACTTGAAATTTCTAGTGACGTCCCGATTGGTCTATGAAAGAGTATTGAGTTTCGAAGATATGTACAGCACGTGATTACTGTCATGTGATACTGAATAATTACTGGCTCACTAGCCGTTACAATATTGTTGAATTGTTGTTTATTGATTTTTTAGGCAAATTTATACTAATTTGAATCTCTCTGAGTTGATTGAATTGATTGTCCTCCACCTTGAAGAATCTATCTAGGTACTATATACATCTTGAGAGTATTCTACTAATTCCAAATATAGACTGACTATTAGAATTTCCGTGCGAACTGCTCAATTCTCCGTTCCATACATGGTGCTAACATTGGCTGTGACATTATCATGGGCAATAGAAGGAATGAAACAATAAGGGAGTTGTGTGAAGGAAATTGGCCATCCGTCTAGTCACTAGTTGTAATATTTGCATGACTAAACAATTGCCCTTGACGCATCAGCCTCGTATACTCGCTTGTTAACTAGTCAACTTCAACATCATAATAATAATATATTTAAATTTAGGGTAATCTGTTTGACAAATTTACAATTAGCGCCTACAAGGTACACGGGATAAGCCCGGCCTCTGAGCCCTTGTGTGAGGGAACGAAACAATAGCATTGAAGCAGACTTGAGTTATTCCAAGTGGCAATCATTTGTATTTGGCAGCTGGAACATGCAATAAGATTAAGGTGTAGATCATTAGCAAAAGCGCTCGGACTCATGTTCCTCCTGTAAAGCAAGTTGTATATAGGTCCTCTGCACCTTGAATGTGATAGAACCAAGCTGGCTGTGATGAAATTCGATGTATTGAACTAATTAAAGAAGAAATGAAACTATTGCTACCAAAGAAGGTTACTTATAGTCCTTTCTAACTCGTCCCTTCCCTCACTATTAGATAGTCCTTTAACTAGACGTCATTTCATTCTCACTCATACATTACCTCATTCCAACTCGCACTTCATATCAGATGTCTCCTTACACGTCATTCCCATGATTTAGAAATGATGTAACCACCTTCGATCCTACTTAGGTGTCTGTCTAAGCCACAACACGGTCAACCCGTAACATTAAGCCTCTCTTTAGATCTGTAGCAAATCTTTTCATCATACGGTTTATGACCACGAAAATTCATCCCCTGACACTAAGCGTCGTTTATTGATGTCTTGGGGGGGGGGAGGAACAAATTTTGGTGAAGAACTGTGATTTTTCAAGCCATTGTGCAAGTTTTGATGCACCTGTAGGGGTCTCAAGAAAGAAGTTCAATTTGTCTGCATAGCCCCTGGGTGGTTTGAAGGGACTTGATATGATCAGTCTAAATTGCAGGAAATGTGTAGTGGACTAAAGTTCGCTGCAGCTGCAGGTATTGTGAGCGAAGTCGTGATTGAAGCGATTATAATAGGCTGCGAAACCTCCATGTCTAGAGCGAGCAGCGTATATATGAGCGGTATGATGTCGAGGTAGTGATAGCTCTACGGGGCAGCTCACAGGATATTCGATTTCCAAGTCTTAATATGACCGAGGGGCATGCTTTGCCCAATACTCTTTGTCAGCTTTTATTGATATATTCTTGACCCAAGCTTTTGCCGAGGCAAATATGAGTTGAGATGGGGACGGGGCGGCATGGCCAAAGCATCTTTCGCTGCTTTGTCTGCTAGAACGCTACCTAAGAGTCCAGAGTGGCTTGAGATCCATCGAACCCGGACTTCATCAGGAAGAGTATGGAGGAGACGCGCGCGGTATGAACATTCTTGAGCTTTGAACGCGAATTTATTGAATACGTCTTGAGAAGAGCAGGTTTGGGTTGATAGAAGCTGTCGGGCGACATCTAGGTTATCTAGTAGGACCCTTAAGTTATTTGCAAAGCATGTAGAAGGAAGATCTATTGCTATCTCTACAGCGCTTAAAGCGGCTGCAGCTTCTGCATCTAATATCTCGAGTGATGGGCTAATAGGTTTTCTTTTCTGCCAGATCATATGACCTGCTTGGAAGATTACGAAACCACCTTTGACGCAAGGTCCTGAAGCTGATGCTAGGCGGCTGCCATTGGAATATACAACTAATTCTTGTGAGTGGTTCCCCTCAGGAAGTTGATATGAGGCAGCAGTGACCCTTCTAGTCCTTGAGAACCAGCTCTCCTTTACTAACCAGGGGGGGTGACCAGAGGGTCCAAATGCTCTATAGGCGGGAGGCTTAGGGACCACCCAGAAAAGCGTGAGACGCGTCTTTATTGACTAAGGATCCAAATGTTCCGGCGGCAGAGAGGGTGCCATGGGTCGAGGCGGTGTATGCAGAATGATACTTTACGAAGTTTTGAGTCCAGCGCAATTTCTGGAGGGGAGAGACCTGCTTCTCTATATAGCGCGCTAGCTGGTGTTTTTCGGTAGACGGGGAGAATTGCTCTTGCGCTAGTTCTAACAACCTTTTGGAGGAGGGAAAGATGCCTCTTAACTAAGTTTGAGACGATTCGAGTTGGGGAGATAGCACGTGTCAGGCCTGTCTACCATGTTTCAGCTCCGTAATAAGAGATAGGTAGTACGCAAGCGGTGACTGCTTGGCATAGGAGTTTAGGGAGGCGCCACTTAATTTGTTACCAAGGCTGCGGAGCGCGTCTGCCACTTCTAAAGCTTTATTTGCAAGGATACAGACGTGCCACTTAGAAGAAATTGTTTTATCAAAAAAGACTCCCAACCATCTGGTGTATCGACGATTTGTCTTCTCAGATACGGAGAAGTTGCCATGATTGACCGAAGGAGTGTTACCCGGATTATTATCAGCTCGTTTTCGTGAAAAATGCTGAAGCTCTGCCTTAGCTGAGTCGAAAGTGATGCCCTCCTTTGTCCTCCATTCTAAAGCTTCTTTCAGTGCCTTTTTTAAGGAGATGCAATTGTCGTGAAGTGATTTTTGGGTCTCAAGGATTGCGACATCGTCAGCATACCCAAATCTCCTTGAGACGTTTCCCAACTTAAACAGAGGGGATATATAGAGCATGAAAAGGATAGGAGAGGCAGTGGAGCCTTGTGAGAGATCACAGTTGACTGACTGGATCTCCAGGAGTGTGTATTCTATTTTTCCACATGGTACAAGTATAAGTAAATAGAGGATCAAGGTCTTCCATAAGAAGAGATAGAGGGCACGTCGTGATCTGATACGAGTACGGGCTCGAAGTGGTCTTCACTAGGAAGAGATGGAATATCTAGATTGAGAATAATATTGAGAAGACGTTGCGTGAAGAAGGCAACTCGACTGGAGGCTACGCTTTATGATGTACATGCTCGTAGTTCACTGTTACGTTACCTTTCCCTACTCAGGCCTGCTAGATTTGTATGCTAATAGCTAACCATCATTCTAACTCCTGATATTATTCTGTGAAACTGGAGAGGGCCTAGCTCGCCATCAAGACGAATTTTTACTGAACGGTTGGTAGCGAAAGAGACCACCTAGTTGACAAGGAACTCTAGCTGGCCTTGCTCTCGCATTCGCCAGACAAGCCGGCCTTGGAGGACAGCATCAAAAGCTCCTTTCACGTCGAGTATCAGCATGCTGGCTGTGCGCCCCTCACTCAAAGCTCTTTCGATATCTTGTGTAAGAGAGGTGGTAAGATCGACGGCTGGCCTTACTGGGGGGGCGCCAAACTGCTGGGTGGTGAGTATCGTATTTCGGGTCGCGATCCAAGCTATACATCTGGCTATCAGCCGCTCCAACTCCTTCTCAAGTGCGTAGAGAAGTGCTATCGGGCGTTATGAGCGAGGGGAAGATATGTCTGCCTTGTTTGGCTTCTGAAGCATAATTAAAACAGCTTACCGGAAGCAGACAGGATGATGGCCGAGAGAGGGACAGCTTTTGAAGAGTGAGAAGATATATTCTCCGATGAGGGGCCAAGCTATACATAATATGGCAGTTGGGATCTCGTCAGCCCTAGGGGCTGTATTTCCTGCTCTAAGAATCACATCCTGAACTTCGTCCTGGCAGAGTGGTGGGAACGAAATGGAGCGTTTTGCAACTGTCGGGGTATCCAAAGGGATATTGTCGGAATACTACCGATGGTCAATTCACAAGCTTATGTGGGGTTACTCAATTCATTTCTCCCTCTTCTCTCTATGGGGAAGAATTCTATAAATACATTGTAGCCTTTTTCTGAAATGCTATTCCCAATAAGAAAAGGTCTCAACTCGACCCTTGTACATAACATTTTGTGAGCCAGTTCACACAGATATCACCCGCTTCAGCCAGGTTCGTGAGTAAATACCGAGTAAATTTTCTCTTTTTTCAGACAGGGATGTCGCAGGGGGCGTAATGGAGACCTGGGGTCTTTGAAGGGAGAGGATGGGAGTGGATGGGAGTGAAGTTACCCGTGGACTTGTGCCATTTTTTCAGAGCGAAGATATCCTTGCCCGTACTGGCTGCGGCAATCTAATTAGTGAAGTAGGCCTTCTTTGTCCTTGCTAGCGTGCCCCGGTACTCTTTTCGCCCTCAGGTGACGTCGTCCTCTATTACGGGTCCGCTCCGGACCTTTTTGTACCTTTGGCGAGCCTGCCTGCATGATATATCCCACCATGCGTTCCCTTTACCGTGGCCCAGTGAGCGGCGGGCTGCGCCCGTGTATGCTGTACGGATAGCTTCTGCTAGCTATATAGCGCACCTGTCCAGCGCCTCCCTGGCGGAAGTTAGTGGAATTGGACTAAGTCCATCAATTTTGATGGTTAGGAGACGGAAAAAAAGTTCCTTGTCCAATGTGTCGAGTCTAAGCCTGTGGAGGGGTTCAGTATAGCCTTCCCAATCAACGAAAGTGAGTATTGTAGCATGGTCTGACGTCGTATCCAGGTGTGGGGCTAGGGTACACTTTGTCGTTTGAACTAGAGGGTTGGATCCGAGAACTAAATCGAGTACTGTCGAGGGCTAAGAATAACTGCCGAAGAAGTTGGACATGGAAGTGTCTCGGGTTAAAAATAGGGATTGTCCATACGCACGTGGGTTGTTTTTTTTTCGGTCGGTGCTTGCATTCTGCATTTAGAACCTCAGGTTATTCTATTCCTAGCGCATGTCTATATTTAGAGATCAAGAGATCAAGTCAATTATGATCAGTGTATATAGTCCTAGAATTCCGAGAGAAATAGGAATCAAGTTGTTTTAACTAAGTTATCTTTTACTTCAATTACACACACTTCGCCTGTCACAGGTCAGGCTCCAAGTCACCTGACAAGTACATTGCCTCGGTCATGCATTGCCATACCTGCAGGTGATAGAAGAGAGAAAATATTTTTATCTGCCCATTCTGTGAACTTTTCGGCGCCGGGAGATGGGCTGCGAGCCCATGATGGTTGCCATCTGGTATGTTATAGGTTGAAACCTCCTGAGATAAGCAGATTACCTTCGAAAGGGAGGGTGAGAGAGTAAAGGTAATCTAGAACGCTATTGCTGGCGGGTCCTGCAGGAGCATTGTAGATGTTGACAATGCTTATGGACTTACCCGAGGACTAGACAATTCTAAGAAGCATATCGCTTGAGGATGCCGTGTGACCCTGTCATGAACAGAGACAGGCGTTTTTCCGCACATAGTACATCATCCTGGATCTTGAAGATATCCAGTCATCGATTGTTGAGAAGTTCTCAAGGGATGGGTGGCGTTTGGTGATAAGCCTGGCGCGGTCGTTATAAATGTACGGTTCTTGTGTTAGTATAATATCAGCAGAGGCTAGTCTGGCTTCGTTGAGAGCTAACTCGTGCGATTGGGCTCCGCGGCCGACATTTGCAGATATTACTTTTAATGGGCATTTATTTTGTTTGCGGCGCCATAAAGGAGTCATTACGATTGCATTTGGTCGTGTTGTAATGAAGGCAGCAACATGACTGCAGTAGACAAACAGTACATATTAGAATAATATGCACTGGCGCCATGAGATATGATAAACCCATATCATCACTCACTGGTTAGAATAGTAATCTGCAAATAGATGCCTGACAGCATACATTGGCTTCAGGATCTCCAACAACCATCCCATTTAGGTTAGATTAGGAAGTATGTTGGAGTTCACACTAGTGTGCGGAAAACCCCGCTTTCATGTATATAGAGGGACTTCTCGTCACATAATTAGAATTATAGCAATTTCTTTACAATTAACTATCCATTAAACATCAGTAAAATTCTTCGTATAGTAAACACATTTATCGTATCTCTAAATCAAACTCGAGGCTATTGTGTAACTCTTCTAATCTCCGGAACTAATTTCGATTGGTCGTTGCTCTGCTCCTCTGTGAGGAAAACTTCATAGGGGTTGATGGATTTTACTGAAACTGGCTGGGTTTGGCCTAATGCAGCAGGATTTGCGGACGTAATATGTGTGGTTTTGGGGCTAGCCGTAGGATTGATACAGCCGACTTCTGCTTGTTTCCGCAGGCGAGCGTGTGCGTTAATCTGGCGGATAGCACTTACTTGATTTTTGGACTTTGGGGGACCGGAGGGCTTAGGTCGGAAGTCACAGCTATCATAGTCCACAGGATGGGGGCCATGACAGTGAATGCATCTATTGAGGCATATATTTTGGATAGTGGCGCCGCAGTGATTGGCATGATCTTTTTCGGAGTGTCTGTAAGACCTACAAAGCCGGCATCTGAAGTCGGAGGCACATGTGCGTGTATAGTGCCAGAGCCAGTACCGAGTGCACTGGACAGCCATCTGACGCTTGGGTAGAATTCCTGTCTGTGTGCAGTAGCCACAGAGGAAGAGGGTAAGTGGCAGGCGCTCAGATGATTCTAGGAAACGCAAAGTCTATGTCGCCGACGAGAACGTTGGATTAACATCATTGTCGCGTGGAGCCGCAATAGCTACAGGATACATCCCAGCTGTGGTGGCTGTGGTATCCTTCAACGCCTCAGCTATGACGAGCTTAAGGCAATACTTCCATTCTTCGTTGATGTGTTGCAGGGCTCCGAATTTCCGAGGAACATTTTTTATGCGGTAGGAAATTCAGTGTGTTGCTTACTCTACTGGTGCGTCTCCGAAGAAACTAACGAACTTTATTTTTTCCATGAGATTTTCTGAGTCTCCGTCTTTGGGACAGAGAGCGAAACCTGCCTTCGTTGACTGCACATTTGTTAGAATCTGACCCTTATTGCTAAGCTTAGCTCTCAAGTGGGATTGTATTGCGTATGCTGAGTAATCCTGGAGTGTATTACCTTCCGGGATACGAACGAATAACCGGTCATCGGTGCGGGTGGGCTTGGGGTGAAACCGCGCTTTAACGGGTGTTGGGAGGGTTGGAGTATAGCGATCGGCGAATTGTTTATTTGATGCCCATGAAGCTGCATTTGCGTAGGTCTGCGCAGTTTTTTGGGCATTGCGGCTGGGCGGAGAGGCGTCGTTGGTGACGGTCACAGGCTTATTGCAGAGGTAAGTATCGAAATGCTGTGCTGCTACTTTAGCTAGGTCATTACAGAGGCTTTTAAATGCTTCAGATTGCTTGGCAGTTAGTATAGCGTAGTTGGGTGCGCTGCTATGGTTGTCGATTGGTGCTGACATACCTCCAAAAAGGGTCTCTGCTTCTTTTGCTCGGGCTGTCATAGAGTTTCCGCTTTTGGTCAGAGTGAATTGCATCAGGCCCGGGGGAGCTAGCTCTGAAAATGGGTCGTCGTATTCGATTTGATCATCGTAGTTAATTGGATCGATCTCCATATCATGCTGCTGGCTGCTCCCGGGAGTGTCCTAATCGCTAAGGGCTGGATTATAGAAGGGAGTGGCTTCTACCGCCTGAGATCGGTTAAGACCCTCCATGATCGGATGGGCTGCTCTCACGCATGCTGAGCGCGAGACGCAGAGTACAGCTGACCCTATAAAAACAAGCCGAGGATGGAAGGTTCCGTGGTCCGCCTCCTAGTGGTTTTCTCTGGTATAGTTTGAGTATCCTGGGTACCTACTCCACTTGGGAAGGAGACACCCAAGACCACATTTCGCGCGGAGAAATCTGAACAGATGGAGGTATGTCTGGATAACCCAGGGTTTTTGAGACGTTTCCCTGGGTGGGTATTCACGGATGAGGGTTGAATTGGAGTGAAGAAAAAGCCACCATAACTTCGCAGTGGTATTCGCAAATGAAATCCGAGGCATGGGTACTCTTCTTGTAAATTGAGTTATCTTTTCTGTGCTTTTCTTTGATATTGTGTCATAGCTAGATAGCAGTATACGCAATTAAAATCTGATGCAAAAAAAAAGAGCGCGAGACGCGGCTTGATTCTGATGTAGGCTTGGCTATAGTTGTCGGATTTTGACGCGACTTGCGAAGGTTGGTAAAGGGGGTTCGACATTTTTGTAGTTATTCCTGATCAAAGCCAGAGCGGAAGGATCTTTACAGTTCATTATACAAATGAGAATATGTGAGAAGGTTGTATTGCACTTGAGGATGAGAGTTGTTACTGCACTATCAGAGTAGATAGATAGAGGTGTACATAATCATGTGACCTGGTTATGTAATACGAGTTGTAAAATATCATGTATTATTTGCTTCACCCTGGCTGTGAGAGAGAGAGAATTATGAACAACTAACCCCTCTGAAATTCAGAACTTATTGTGCTAGCACATTTCCTACCCGTGATAACCCGATAGTTATTGTTTAAGACTTCCTTGGGTACCAAACTTTCCAATCACGTTCTGTATAATTTATTTACCCTGATGCAGTTTTTACCAACTAGTAGTGTGTGTTTTTATTGTACTACTTGAGTCTATGACTATCTAGCACATTGGGCTCCTCTCTGACCCAGGCCACACCTTGTACAGTGCTCCTATCCTCTTTTGTTACTTGAAAGATCATTGATATATTCCCCTTGATGAATAGCCATTCAGCTCAGTGTTTACCCGTGGAATTCGGCCACATTTTCCACGGAACCTTCTACCCAAAAAAAAATGGTAGCAATGGAAACTGCGTACGCGGGAAAAATTCTCAAATAACCTGAGGCCCTAGCCAGATGAAGCCTAGACACTGGGATCATATGAGGTGCGCATATTCATCTATATCTCCCTTCTTTGTAACAGCCGAGGTCGACTTGATCCAATCCACCATCTCCGTATCGGGTGCTGGGTACGCCCCGGAAACTCATCGGATGGCTTCTCCTCCATGATCAAGGGTTGGTGATGAGAGGGGCTCCGACCCTACCACCTGATCTGATCGTGGTTAGGTTCATGATAATGGTGATAAGGGAACGTGTTGAGAGATGTAGACGATACAGACCGCAAAAGCGATTGGGAATCCTCGTCGAAGTGAGGACTTTGTTACTCAATCTCGG
The DNA here is from genome assembly GCA_905067625.1 of Blumeria graminis f. sp. triticale. Classification (NCBI taxonomy): domain Eukaryota; kingdom Fungi; phylum Ascomycota; class Leotiomycetes; order Helotiales; family Erysiphaceae; genus Blumeria; species Blumeria graminis. The sequence continues at coordinate 5,159,077 of LR898472.1, read as the reverse complement.
CTCTGCAGAATCTACAGTGAGAGCTGGAGGTTCGTAGGGGATACCACTGATAGGTGTTGAGAATAGTCCCCCACCAACTAGTAGTAGTAGCCCTTAATTATTGCGAAAATCTCATGCATCCTGAAACTTTAGCTATTTTGGTATCCAGAACGCGGAACGAGTTTTAAATTCCCGTCGGAAGTGTTCCCTGCAAACCTGAAAACTTAGTATTCAGTCTGATCTGAATTTCAGTCCATTCAAGGGTTAGTAACGCTTCATTTGATAGGGTTTTGACCCGACGTAGATGTCCTTGACAGTCTGGTAAAGATGGCTACTTTAGAAATTTTATCCTTAAGTTGGTCGAGAGAACCATTGATATGTATTCAGCCTTCCTCTCTCTCTTCTGTTTTTGAGTGCAGACGACTGATCGACAATAGAGGCCCTGCTGGCTAATTACTCGAACTAAAGTCTTAATACCCAAGAGCGGGTTGGATGGTGCGGTAGTACACCATCCGGGCCGTTTTCCCAAGTAGATACTGGGTAGCTTGAACACCTACCCCATTCGAGACAGGAGAAATCTGGTTCGAATCCAGTCAGGCCCACACACCACTCTCTCTCGCGGTAATATTATGCTTGTGGGATGATGAAAGCACACTCGAATAGTCACAGGGTTTTCATGCTTTTCCCAGTGGTGGGTATGCACGGATGAGGTTATATGCCGTAAGGGTTAATCTCGAGTGGTATCTGCAAATGAAATCTGAGTGTGAGTGTTCTAATCGTCAAATTGAGTCATCCTACTTAAAGTACATATCTTCCGATAACAACCTGCATGGGCCTCAAGGCACCAAATCAGGTAAAATGAATTATATAAAAAAAAGTACCCACGAGCATTACAAGTGCCTACAATTCTACTAGCCGCAGAGCGCCAGAGCACAAATCGTCTATTCTCCCTATGGAGATATACCCGAGACAAAGGAGGATCCAGCACGCCGGACTATCAGCCAAACTCCCTGTTCAACAGACAATACGATCGTCATGTAAGAGGATAAAGCTGCCCACAAACGGGAGAGAAACTCCGCATGCCTTGAACAGGAGTATAAATATCGCCGACTGGAAAAGAGCCTGCTGAGGGAAAAAGGACAAGGGGAGGCAGAAAGAAGCTGGAAAGATAGCGGCTTTTCAGGAGTGGAAGAATTCATGGACAAGCCAGAACAGTAAACAGCGCCCTGACCGACCAGCATCAGCAGATCCAAAACATTGGAAAGCGGCAAATATATTTATTGATGAACAAACAGGCAGCACCAGAACGAATTTCAAAGATACACCCTTAATCATCCACCCTAACCTAACCAGAGCCCAAAGCAGCGTCGCCATTCAGCTAAGAAGCGAACATGTCAGACTCAATTCTTACCCGTGCAGAAGAAAAGTACCCGGAGTGTAAAATCCAAGCTGTCAATGTGGATATCCGTCACAAAATGGCAAACACGTGGTAATAGCGTGTCCGCAGTGGGCAAATGGAAGAGGCGACTTTCTCCGACAATCTAAAGACAGTTCATTTGAACAATGATTAACAGCCCAGAAGATGTGACTAGAATCACACAGTAGATACAATGCAAAGGATAGATAAGACAGTTTTGACTTGCATGCGAAGTCGAGGTAGTAATGTGGGACATAATAAATCGATCTGGAAGTGAAGAAGACAGAATCCACAATGGTTGAGCAGTGTCAACTGCACCTCCTGATGGTAAACTAAACAAATCGATTGTAATGTAAATAGACAGGATCAGGGCGTTTTCTCCTTTATAGATAATGAAGATAGTTACCTGCATAGACCCATAGGGTGCCTGATCGGGTTGAATAAAATCAAATTCAAAAACACCCATGAGCACGCTGAAATCGAGACCACCTAAATTTGAGTTCGTCCTAAGAAGCCCATGAATAAACTATTCCCTCTCTTGTTCTATGCACTTGCCACTTATCCTATCTTCATTAGGGCCATGCTCTCACATGAACTAAAATTAGGGCTTTTTATCTGACGACTTATCTTCTCCCTTGCGGATTTGGTTCAGTTTGTTCATTAACGTGCTCAGTAAAGTGACTGCCGTTGCACTCCTGCTGGAGCTTAAGCACGGGTGGGGCCGGGCTGGATCAGGTTAACTACCATTAAGTACATCTACCTCGTCCCACCTAAAAGACCGGACCACCTCAGACTTCACCCATGAGTTGAATCATGTCAAGTCCAACCGTCCAGAGAACCCCCTTTTGGCGCGCCGAGGCGCAAATTCCTCCTCAGCCTCGGCCACCACGCGCCCGAGCCCTTGACACCTTCGCCATCTGTGATCTTTCCCTTTCATTCATTCCCAGCTTTGGCTCACCCCAGCATCTCCTCATCCCATCCAGGGGCCGTTTTCTTGATTGGAAGCCTCATCCAGTCGCCCACCAAGGCCTTCTCAGTTTGTATTCCCTTTTGGTTCCTTCAAACAGCATCCCTCTATCCTTCAGCCGATCTCGACATCCCAGAAACTTTGTAGAATGTCTACCCCTCCGGCCTTTCCCCGTCGCTGCCGTACCCCTAACCGTGGAGGTCGTAAACGCGACTGATAGCTCAAGACTGAGGCACCGATGCCCCAGCCTTTGTCGAATGCTCTAGTTGGTGTGCCGACGAAATGTCGTACATGCTTCGTCGGTGGCGATTCGTCGCAGGTCGAGTTGTTGGTGCCCTTGGCCGAGGCGAGGACGCATTCAAGGCCAGTATTTCGACCGTTCCTTCACAGTGACTGGCAGTTGCGGAGGTTCGGACATCCTCTTGCTTCTTTGATGGCGATTTGGCTTTTGGAGGTGTGGGATTGCTTCGGTAGGTGGTGAGATGGCTGTGGAGAGGGCCACGAGATGAGTTTGGCTGGGAATAATTTTTCAGAGAAAAAGAAAAAAAGATCATGAAGGTGTCGGTTTTTGTAATACGAAAATCAGACAGGTTATAGCCTGTCTGCGGTTTGTATCTGGGGTGTACATGGTTGATTTCGTCGAGTTATGTAGTCGCGAAATCTCTGCACGTCTGATTTTCGACCAAAAATGAGCCGACACCACTCCTCCCGATCGCCAACTCGTCGAAAACTCTCAAATTCACCCTTTGCCACGACTGAATCTCGGCTCTGGGGGAATATTTCGCTCTCATATTCGTAGAGGATACCACTGACCGGGATTCAGCCTTCGTCCTCCTCCCCCTTGCGGGTACACTTAGCATTATAATTTTACAGTGAAAAATAGCTGATGATTAGTGAGGCAAGAGGGATAAAGCTGTTTACTTAATGTATTTATGTAATAAGACATATTTTTTTTGCATTAGATTTTAATTGCGTACACAGCCATCTAGCTATGACACAATATCAGAGAAGAAGTACAGACCAGAAGACGAAATGTAAAATTAGAGCACTCATGCTTCGGATTTCATTCGCAAGCAGCACAGCGAAGTTACGGTGGCTTTTTCTTCATCTCAAGTGAACCTTCATCTATGAATACTCACCCACGGAAAAGTTTCACGGATCAGTAAATCTAGAACTAAAGGCTAAAATATCATGAACCAAATGGGCGTTGGATTGTAGCAGATAAAGTCGTCTTGGCTTATTCAGGAACTACTAAAAAGAGTCAAGAGGAGAATGAATAGCACAGTATCATTAATGCGAGGAAATGGGCAGGTATCACTCATGTTTAATCCAGGCTTTCAAATGCTTCTATCTCTGTATATAATGGGTCATCGTGTAAGAGATTTTCTTTTCACGCAATGTCTTCTTTGCTTACCTTTCACAATGCTTTTATTTACTTATCTCTTCTACGGGAAGACCATATATCCATTGCCCAGTTCTTCATCAGCAAGACCCACGTGTAAGATCCACTGCGAATAGTTGCCTATTCTTTTTAGGGTTTCATAGAATGTGTATTCAGCTATAGAGCTATGACACATGACCGGTACTATGTATACATGTGGGATGACTCTTTTGACGTTAGAGACACTCATACACTGGATTTCATTTGCAAATACCACTTCGAGGTATGCTTGCTTACACAAATAGTCGACCCTCCTCCGTAAGTACCCACCAAAGGGAATTTCGAAACCTTTGATTATCCAAGCATGCCTTCGTCATCCATGCATACCAGTACCGCGAGAAATGTGGTTGTGATTTGCTGGATTTGAGCCAGCGATCTACTGTCTCGAGGGGGATATGTGTCCAAGCTATCCAGACTCTACTTGGCAGACCGGCCAAGACGATGTACCACCGCACCATCCAACCATGGCAGTTTTAATAGTGTCGCCTGCAGTCTCGCAACCGAATTCTTGGTACGCACAAAGCTCAATTTGTAAAAACCCCTTGCCAAGATTCGAAATTTCACGCCCGTCGAGACTGTATCCACCCTTTGCATCATCTTATCAACTTGGCCTGATCCCTCTAACATCCATCCCAAAAAACAGACTTCCAGATTTGTGCGCCACGCTTTGTTTCCTCTATCGGGTGTAAGTATCGGCGTGGGCGTGTATCTGGCGACCAGCTGAGGCCAGAGAAAGTCGATAGGAGGTGTGTTCATTGGAATGAGGATGTACTAGGTCGCACTTGTAGACTTGATGAGGTCTAGATAGGAATCGATCTCATTGGAAGTAAAAATTTGACATGGTGTTCTTTGGTGTAGTTTGAGCAGCCTGGACATCAGCTCCACCTAGGAAGGAGACGCCTTAGACCAAGTTCCGCGCGGAGTCAAGTCAATGGATGGAGGCATGTATGGATGACTCAGGATTTTTGAGACATTTCCCTTGGTGGGTATTCTCGGGTGAGGGTTGACTTTGTGTGAAGAGAAGGCCGTCATAACTTCGCAGTGCTACTTGCAAATGAGATCCGAGGCATGAGTGCTCTTCCTTTAAATTAATTTCTCAATCTTGTACTTTATCTCTAAGATTTTGTCATGGTCAGATAGCTGCACACACAACCAAACACTGATTTAAATAAAGAGGTGACTGGACCTCTACACCGACATCGCTGGAAGTTGGAGATCTCGTCCATATAGGCCCCTTCTTTATTGAGTATCGATTGTTCGGATAGTATGGTGTCTTTTGGAGTACGCTACGCCTAACATGTCTTTTAGATGCTGTTATGTGTCTTGCACGTTGGAAATATCAAATCAAATCAACGAAGGACCCCAAACGTACCGAGATACTAGCTGCATGTCATAGTTAGCTAGTCGAATACATGTAGAGTAAATTTCCTTTCAACAAACAACGGGCGTCTGTATGTCTGACTGCTGAGTTATTTGTGTTTGTTAATCATTAATTTTTTTGATAATTATATATTTTGATGTCACAGGGAACGATTGGATCTAATCAAGGGGTGTCTAATGTAGGTACATGTGAATGATTTCTATTTTTTATCTATGTAGGGAAATGGTAATGTTTTGGCTAAATGATTACGTACTTAAAGTTAGAATCATACCTGATTACTCCAGCTCTAAAGATGTTGTCCAAACAAAATGAATATCTAAAGAGAAGTAGGTCATTTTTTACATACGGGCCGGTGGTGTCTATACCTCCTTCGCGACTTTTTTCCAGTGATAATACACCCACAGGCCTTCATTTGAGTACACACTAAAAGGCGTCATTATCCTGCCGTTATCTCCACTGTCCAGCTAACTAGCCGATTACTATTTGCAGGTGTTTAGCTGCAGGGAAAATCATCACAAATCCTTGAGTGCAGGGCTTTTCTAGTACCGACATCAGGACAAAGTCCGAAGACGTGGCTACCCTTCTGAAGTGTTGAAAGATACCGGCCAGCTGGCTCTAGTAGACCTGTGTACACCTAAGAGAGTCTCTCTCACTTCCTAGTTTCCTCTTTACTCTCGCTGATTCGTGCCTTGGGACATACCCAAGGTGGTGGAAGCATTTCAGAAAAAGTCTTGGTTGAGAGCTATTGCCGTGAGGCAGCCTAGACTTGTATCCAAAAGTCGTCACGGACGTTGTGTTGTTGAATATCTTGTGTAGTCAGGATGCCCTGTTGGCCAGTTCCTTCGAAAGTCAGACAGGAAGACTCGAAGTTATCGATAAGCCAAAATCAACTTTTCTGGAGGGTTGAAGGGTCCTTTATTTTGCTTTCGTAATCTTCGATTTGCCCGTCGACGGGAAGAGTATTTTGGGATTTGTCAAGGTCTTCTACTACTACCGCTTTTGCATGGGGTACGGCAATATTTCAGCTCTTTACAGAAGTTGATTTGGGGGCCACCTGATTGCTGATTAATCTGCTGGAACTTTAGCCTTTGGTTTCTTTATCGATAAGCGCCCGTGGCGGATAATGTTATGACGTACAAGGAGAGAAGCGCCGATGTCACCCCTTCAGGCCATTTGTGCTGTGCGGGTCTTCAAGGGGTTCAGCAGGGAAGCTGAAGAGTTCGGAAATGAGTCAGACCTGAACTCAGGGAGATGGTGGCAATGCGCTCCGAAGCCCAGTGTAAGCTTTCTTCTTGAGATATGCAGGGTAAAAGAAAGTCGACAATCACCTTGTTGTGGCATGATCCACGACTGCAGCAAATTTCCTATCTTAGCCTGATGACTTGGAGTCACATGGCCCATGTAAAAGTTCTTCTTCCCCTTTGTTGCCATAACGATAGAGTCGGCAAAACTGTTGTCTGTAGATATTACTCGTGCGCACTGCTGATTATGGACCACCGGTAGCGGCTGAGGGTAAACAAGGGCGCAGCTTCTGACCCCTATGATGCCACAAGACGCTTGGCCATGCACTTCGTGAGGGCATTTAGTTTCCACAACTTTGTACTGCAGCCAGAGAGGTAAGAGGTCGTGTGGATTCTTTGAACCTCGGAATGCCTAACCATGATGTAGCCTTCTAATTTTGCCGCCAGTGCACGAGAGTGGAACCGCGCCTGATCTGCTTACTTTGACTTTATCTTTAGCGTTGTACTATCTGATAGCTCATTCCATGAAGATCACGGGTTAACTAACTTAGTCCGGAATGGAAACCCGATGTGCCGGTAGCCAAAGGATCAAAACCTAAACCGATAAGCATAGTCTTCCCCATAGCCGCGCAAAAAGGCCCAAGACTCAGCATACATTGCCACTGTGTTCGACACTCTGAGATTCTCAGCTAGCAAAATTTCGTAGGGGTCACGGATGATAGGTTATATCAGTAAAACGGTATATGGATAAGACTGGTGGTCTACGACTGTCCTGTGCTTCACTGTCGGCGATACTATATGCGCGATAGAAAGCTATGTAGACTTGTCGTTTTTTCCTCCCCCTTTCTAAGCTACTGCCTCGTGCTCTATTAGTACCTACTACTCGTTCCTGATCGATACCATCAATATGCTGGCGCTCGATCCTCAGTTTACGTTCGCGCCGCCTTTGCCACTGGCTACCACTATATTTGTTCCCATGTGTCTCTCTCCACCGTATCCCGCTCATGCACACTCTTGGTGTCGTTAGTTTATGCCCGGACTTTATCCGTCATCGTTGCACTAGGCGCACGGACGATTCATGATTTCGGGGCCTGGAACCTCAGCTCTACCTGCAGATTCTCCCGTCCCGTGGACGGAATGGACGTACATTCTTTCGCAGTGGTAACTTCAAATGAAATCCGAGGCATATTTGCTCTTGATTTGCTCGGCAAAGACGAATTCTTCTCCTTTCAGTGGTGCCGGTGTAATCGCTCAGTATGCTCTGCATATCTGGGATATCCAAGAAGAGTCGCACCCGAATCGAAGTCGAAAGCAACCTCAAGCATATCTAAGATCGACGACTTCTCGACAAATGTTTAATCTATCAATCTCACGCAAGTCTTTTACCTCAATCTTACTACACCACCTCGCCTCAAATATCGATAATGGCGTTACTCCAATTGCAATAGGACATTTGCCTCATCAAAAACCGGCCATCTCCCGCTACAAAATTACGATGTTATGTATACTCGCGAGGAGGAAATTAAGTCATAATCTACAAAGCTCGCGTCTTGGTCTATGGGGGGCCGTTGCTCTAATAGGGCTTCAAATCTTGAGGGAGGACAGGCAGCTGGGACGTGGGACGAACGAGTGAAGAGGTCATAAATGGGCATGTTGGGACGTACATTTTTCGAGTGTCTTCGACTTAAGGTTGTCTATAGGTGCAGAAGCGACGATTTTGGATAGTGCAACCGACACTTTAAAAATAGGCAACTATGGAAGGTGTTGTGGTCCGTCTCCTGGTCGTCATTTCCCCGAATTTACGTCTGGGTAGCCTGGTTACCTACCTCACTCGAGAAAAGGAGGACTGTGAGGCCATATCTCGCGCGGCGGCTATATTAAAGATGACAAAGGCATGTTAGGGTAGCCAAAGGTTTTTCCTATTATCCATTTGGTAGATATTAACGGTTGAGGGAAGGGTGAAAGCCCCTAGCACCAAGGTCCCGAGTGGTATCAGCGAATGCACCCACAACGTGAGCAGTCCAAATGTCAAACTGAGTTATCGTCATATACAGTCACCGGGGAAGGACTTGCCTTCTCCATGTCATGCTCTATGAGTGCCAGGCTTGTGTGCATGGATAAATATTCATTCATTGCTCTTCTTTCAAGTTGAGTCATCTGTTGTGAACCAAACGTCTGATGTGTCGTAGCTAGATAGCTGCATACGCAACTAAAATAAAAAAAAAAGATCTGCATGTACTTGCATGGTCTCAGACTCAATAGGTCAAAAAACGCTCTACCAGCCCTACACTATGAGTTTTCGAACCAGAATTGGACCACAGATTATCCTTGGTCTTAGGATGGGTTATCTCCCTTCCTTGAAATGTATTCCTCCCACAGCAGCTTCAGGAATCACGACAAAATCTATGAAGCTGGAAAACAGATGGCTTTTGCAGGAAAAAGCGCTACAGCGATAGTTACATAGACCCTCATTATATCCCAATATATCCTGCACGCCGACTTCAAAACAAAAAGTCCATGGGATAAAAGCGATAGACCCCTTATGCACTCGAGAACACCAGAATCAGAGTTATCGTGAGGTCCGCCACTACGATTACCTTAAATCTGCTTTTGCCAGCCACGTTAGCCTCCATACCACATGAGCTACTTGGCAACTCCATTCCCGTACCGATTCCCACTGCTAGACTAGAAGCTCATGGTAATCGTTTTCAATTGTCACTTTTCTAACTCTTATTAGTCTTCAATCTTTGCAACGCCACGAATGTAGGGAGTGATCGAGGAACCCAGGAATGAAGTGAGTGTCGTGCCGGAGATAGTCAATATCACGATGCACATGGGTAATGATCGCCGGGAGTGAAAGAAGAACTTTGCAGTTGGTCCTATGATGAGAAGGCAAATAACATAGCAGTATATTGAAAGTATATTTAGATAATACCATTAGATCGATCTTACAAACATTTCCTTTCAAAATTCTTTAGGAAAGTAAAGCGGAAGCCTAGGAACTGTAAGTGTGCATGTAAGACGCTTTCTATCTCTTTGATCTACAAAGCTCTGGATATAAATAAAATCAGCAGCTCACAATAGATTATCGTTATTCATCCCCAAAATGTCAGCCTATAAATCTTCCGTATGCTCTTACCTTTACATCAAAGAAATTCCCTGAGTTATACTCAGGCCTTGTACACTTGATCATATGAACTCTTTTTAGTACCTCAGAATGGTAGCTTCTTCGGATATCACGAACTGATTATATGAGAGCTATATGAAGCTAGCTCTAAGCACAAATATTGTGTAGCTCCTACTGTATTATTGTTGGGCTCATGGTGTTTGGATAGTTTGGGGGGACTATTCTCAACACCTGTCGGCGGTGTCCCCTACGAACCTCCAGCTCTCACTATAGAGTCTGCAGAGCCGAGATTGAGTAACAAAGTCCTCACTTCGACGAGGATTCCCAATCGCTTTTGCGGTCTGTATCGTCTTCATCTCTCAACACATTCCCCTATCACCATTATCATGAAGCTAACCACGATCAGATCAGATGGTAGGGTCGGAGCCCCTCTCATCACCAACCCTTGATCATAGAGGAGAAGCCATCCGATGAGTTTCCGGGGCGTACCCAGCACCCGATACGGAGATGGTGGTTTGGATCAAGTCGACCTCGGCTATTACAAAGAAGGGAGATATAGATGAATATGCGCACCTCATGTGGACCCGGTGTCTGGGCCTTGCCTGGCTGGGGCTGCAGCTTTTTTGAGACTTTTTCCCGCGCACGCAGTTTCCATTGCTACCATTTTTTTTGGGTAGAAGGTTCCGTGAATAATGTGGCAGAATTTTGATTTTGATGTTGATTGAACTTAACGTCGTTCCTGTCCACAGCTCGTGACTACTCTTACGTACTGGACGGCCCAGTCCCTACAGAATTACCCGACGCTCTAGCGCGCCCTACAGCTCCTAGAAATTACTAAAGAGCCCAACTAGCTGTCCACCATTCCAATGAATAAAACGACCCCTGGATAAGATGAGGAGATGCCGAGATGAGTCAAAGCTGGGAATGAATCGAAGGGAAAGGTTACAGATCGCGGAGACGTCAAGGGCTCGGGCGCGTGGTGGCCGAGGCTGAGGAGGAATTTGCGCTTCGGCGCGCCAAAAGGGGGTTCTCTGGACGGTTGGTTTGACATGATTCAACTCATGGGTGAAGTCTGAGGTGGTCCGGTCATTTAGGTGGGACGAGGTAGATGTACTTAATGGTAGTTAACCTGATCCAGCCCGGCCCCACCCGTGCTTAAGCTCCAGCAGGAGTGCAACGGTAGTCACTTTACTGAGCACGTTAATGAACAAACTAAACCAAACTAGCTATCCGCCACTCTGCTTTCATATTTAAATCTAGCAAATTTCACTATAACAGGAGCTTTATATATGATTCACAAGTAGTTTGAGCTTACTTTCGTAGGCTCTACAATGAATTAATATAACGCTGCGATGGAAGAGACTGTGAGACCTTTCATCCAACATTAGTTCATCACGAGATACCTTCTTTCCCAGGGAAATCCAGTGGACTTGTTGAACTTTATCGTAGAACTTTATCTGATCGACCCATTTTCTGAAGGCAAGGGCGCCCTCGGGCGTTCCAAGTATCCATCTGATGCCAGGGTGGGGATGTTGTGGCCCACCGCGAAGACGGGCACGGTTTCTTCCTATCCTGCAGTAGAAGAAGTGATCTGGGCTTTTTTCTTCGCCACAGGAGCAAGTCGTTAGAGCATCTTCTTGTGCGAAACGACGATGATATTTGGCGAATTCTCAATGTCCGGAACGGGTCGCAATGAACGCCCTAAGTGCACGTCGGTTTAAACCTTTCAGTTCTGGCGTTATTCCTATACTAAGACCAATTCCTAGTTCCTTGATTCTAGCGGGGCCTTCCTGAGCCTAGTAAGGGGTAGTAGAAGCGTTGTACAATAGAGAAATTTCTCTTTTTGCTCGTTCTATGGATAGAGGTAGGAGTGGAGTAGTGTTTAGACGAGCCGACTTCGCTAGAATATCAGCTGCTTCATTTCCAGGGATTCCAGAATGTCCGGGGCACCATTTAACACTGACTGCTCCAGCTCTAGTACAGGATGCCCGTGTCTTATTTTTCCAACTAGCTGCTAGCTGCCGAAATTTTGCAATTTGGCGAGAGTTCGTTGCAGTAGGTGTTAACAAGAGGAGTCGACGAGCAGTTTCTTGGTTATCTTGGTAGATAGTCACGTTGGTTGCGTAAAAGGTCATGGAATTGTGGAGAGCAGCTGCTAGACTCTCTGTTGCTCCAGATATTTCTGCGTCGTATACTTTTGCAGAAGCACCTAGAGGAATGGTATCGCAGGAAATCTCATGGGTTGCGCCGCATTGAACTGAGTATCCGGGTCCTGCTTGATTCTCGATCAGAGTGCCGTTGGAGAAAACAAAGAAATCCAATCATGGATTGTTGGGCGTACCATTGAGTGAAGGAATTGACTCCCGCTATTCGGCCAACAGCGGCTATCTTTTCCAAACATTCATCGTGTCCAACTTTCCAAGGGGGAGGGATGTTATCCTCTGAGAGCTCCGGGGAAATCCTTTCTCGGATCCCGCACATTCTTGAAGAATTCCACCGTCTACGAAGAGGGTGTCTAGGATCTGCTGCCGCAGTGTGTAGGGCGAGGCGATCGTTTATGCGCTCAAGCCAGACTTTTGCGGGCCCCCAACCTGTTTCACGAAGAACAGCTATTGGTGTAGTATTGAATACAGGAAGTGCTGCGCGAGCAGCATCGTTCATCCGTTGTTGGATCTTAAGGACCAGTCCTTTTGGAGTTCCTTTGGAATACCATGTCTCAGCCCAGTAGAGCAAGGTCGCGAAAGCTGCTCCTTGGTGCGCTTGTCTCAAAAGTAGAGGGCTCATTCTTCGGGTGACTCTCGAAAGACTTTTAATTTGGCTTATAACAGCCACGAATCTTCCGCATGCTTGTCTGAAACTTTTTCTAAATCGGAGGCTCCGAACGAAGATGAACCCAAGTCAGCGCGTGTGGGCGTTTGGTGTGATCTCAACTCCAACCGCATATACGCTAGGTTCTAGTGGAGATCCGTGCTTCCGGTGAAGGTATTGTAGTTCCGTTTTCGAGACTTCAAGGACGATGCCGTTCTTACGTCCCCAGGCGAGGATCATAGATAGCTGTGTCTGAAGTAACTCTCCGCAGCGGGCGAGAGTCGGTGAGGACGCTTTAAATGCAACGTCGTCTGCATGGCCGAAACGCTCTGAGGAGAGATGGAGCATATCTTCAATTGTCAATATAAATAAGATAGGCGAAGCTGGGGACCCTTGAGGAAGTCCACAGTGTATCTTGAACACCGGAGATATAGTTCCATCCAGTGTAATTGAGGCTTCTCGCTCGGACACAAAAGAAGACACCCATTTTACAACATTGAAGGGTCATTCTTGACCCCATAGGCAGTTATACAGGCGGCCTTTTTGAATTCCATCAAATTCACATTTGATATCTACAGTAACTATTCCGACCACATTTTTTTGGCCCAGGCGTCCTGAATGTAGCAAGACAATGCAGTAGTAAGATCGGTAGCTGATCTCCGTGGGACTGCACTACACTGATCCCGGGAAAGAATCTGATGTCTCAGCGCTAGGAATTAAAGACGATGCGCCACAAGTCTCTCCAATCCCTTGCCTGTTGAAATCTAGACATACCAGACCGAACCACACGCAGTGCGGAGTAGACGAAGACTACTCATCTTTGATCGCCACCAGCTTTAGTGAGGTCTCGATTGGTAATGATCTCGGTGGTGTGAATGTAGTTCCATTACGTAATCAGAACATAATGTTTCTACCTAAGCGAAGTAGAACATAAATAGACAATTAGATGTAGATTAAAAAAAAACTTTGAACGAACTAAATATAAGTTCAGTAAAGCCAAAAACCTCTCTGGTCCTAACCTTTTATCTCTGATTCTTAAATCCCCAATATCTTTCGATTCGTACAGTATTGACTTGACTGTCATCGTTCACTTCTATCATTCCAGATACCCCCTAGAACTTTAATATTGCCAAGGCACGATAGAAGAGCGATTGGGCGGTATGATGTTGGGAGAGCTCGGTTACTGTTTCCAGACTTAGGTATTATAACAACGTTAGCCTTCTTAAATGCACTAGGGTGTATCACCCACTCATCACTTGGCGGAATAAGGAGATTATCCTAGGTCCGATTATTGGCCAGGCACGCCGAAGTACTGTTGCAGTAATATTGTCAGGCCCAGGAGCGGATGTCGGGACAGTGCAGTACGAGTTGTAGATCTCTACGTCTGTCAGCGGAGGCCATGCAATAGATCTTTTTGCCACTGTAAGAATTGCATCATCAAAATCTGCTTGATTAAGATGACTGCTAAGAAGTGCTACATGGAAGAGTTACGCCTTCTCTGCTATATGGAAGATCGGGCCCGATGGTCCCTCTAGGGGAAGGGTATGGTAGTACGTCTCTCTTTTATGCCAGCGCATGACTTGGTAGGCCTCTTTAAGATTTGAGACTTGCTCTACTTTGTTGTGCCAGAATGCCCGCTTCGATTTCCTCACTACTTTTCCAAAGGCACGTCGTTTAGAAATTGCTGATAGACCCGCGCGACGAGCTCTGCAAAAGTTTAAATGGGCTTGAGTGCATTCCTTAGTCCATCAGCCGGCTTTTCTTACTTGTCTGCGTGATCTTGGACAGGAAGCGAGAAGAGCTCCAGAGACAAGGTCGACAATGGTTGCGGCCTCCTCTTCAGTGATATGGGAGGGAGGTGTTGAAAGCCGATTTGTGACGAAATCTTGAAATAATTCCCAGTTACAGGTAGCGAATTGAAGCTTATCTGGTACAGGCTTTTCGGCTTCCCAATCAAATACTTGACATAGGATTTTCCTATGACCAGAGCCGACTTCCAGGTCTTGTCGAATTTCGCAAGAAGCACTCACATTGTTTCGGATAAAACATAGGTCAAGAGCAGCACCGGAGTCATGTGTAGGAGTTCTCTCTTGATTAAAGAGTCTGAGTCCTCTCGAGGCTATCCAAGAGAGTAAAGAGTCACCTTCCACGCTGTCACTCCTAGTTTTAGGATCCCAGGACCAATGGTGGATGTTTAAGTCTCCCGCAAGAATATCCGGATTTCCTGTAGTAGTCATTAGATGCTGAAGGCCCTATCCGGGACCAATTGCTCCGGTTGGAGAGTTGTAGACATTCTAACATTCAACAATTTGTTTTTTTTTGTGAAATTCGGACTCGCAGAAGATCCCGGGAATGTATGGCCGTCTGGAAAAGAAAGAATCCTTGTCCCTTGCGGACTTCAGTCATTACTCGAGGCTGGAATCGTGGTGTACGAGGGTTGTGCCGATGGAGATCCAGTGAGAGCGTCAGAAGGGGGCTGGGGAATTATGAACGAGCCAGGACTTGCGTCCCTCCTGGCGCATAATCCGTATTATCTCCTTACCAGGGCGAGCAAATAATCTGTTAGCTCGAAAAGGCCGGGCTAAGCATCCGGGAGATGAGGCGGCATATGGGCCTGCACAGTTCATACACATGGTGGGCGTCGCACACGGTACATTATGGAAGTCTGACGCGCAATTTTCGCAACGAGCTGTACGGGTGCAGGCGTTAATATTGTGAAACTCGTGGTAGCGTGAGCAGATATGTAGGCATGGGCGATTGTCGGCCGGACGAGTTTTAGCGGACCGAGCAAATAAGCGGACGCTGAAAGGGAGCTTATCTGCAGATGGCTTTGCGACTACTAGTCTAAAAGTCCCTTCCTATTTAGGGGATGTAAGTGAATTACGTATCAAACTAACAGAGAAAATCGATTTTGTGTCGGTTTTCGCCGCTGCAAGTTCTTCCCGGATGTCAGCATCAGAGAGAGCTCCAGGAGAACCAGAAGCGTTGTACCCTTATTTCGGGACTGGGCTGAGGAGGAAATTCTCTTGTTTTTCTTGTCTTTCGATTGGCACAGCTCCTGTGGCGGGATGTAAAGCAATGGCTGCTTGCATGAGATCGAGAATTTGATCAGATGAGGGGGCCACAAGGGCAATTCCAGTAGGAGCCGACCTGATGTTTTTGATCAATTCTGGTTTTTCGAGTAGGCTTCTTAGCTTTGTACGGACTAGAAGAGAGTCTTAATATCGCAATGGATTGTCGGGCACTAGGCGTATCATAACTCTAGGGTCTGGCCTTTGCTTTTTAGTTGAGGAGGTGGCCCTGGGTACGGCCTTTGGAGGTTGTTTCTATACGGCCAGGTTTTTCTTTGCAGCATCTTGGTACGAAGAGACTTTGGGCAGTTCATTAATTGGATTTGGCTGCGCGCTAACTTTTAAGTTATGTGCAGTTTTGGGAGGTTCAAAGACAGGAAGACCTGCGATAACTCGAGCTGTGCTTCGCGTCACAATAGCCTTAAGGTCCGCTGCAATTGTAGGCGGAAGGGCCCGTAAGTGTTGGGCTCCAGCATTTTGCCAGGCCAATAATTAAGCAGCTATGTCATTTTTCATAGCTGCCGAGGGGTGTTCGATAATCCTCGAATTTGTACACGGGCCGGATCAAGGAAGACTTGGACAAGGTTCTTGCTCGTTTGCGATGTCTTTTGTTGACGCGTGAATCGAGCTAGAGAGACCCTGACTAGAATTTCTTTTCAGAATCTTTTGCGGGGAGGGCCTTTGTACGGCTGTTGTCAGTGTAGGGAAGAAGTTCGTTTTCAAGCCCTAGGTCCATAAACTCATCTTCTATCCATGTCGATAGGTTCGGGTGGAGGCAATTGTTTCTCAGCTTCGGCTACTAAGATGACTTCCTCCTGGATAGTTGTAAGAAGTCGACGAGGCCTCGCACGTTTCGTAGCGCGCGGGGCAGTTCGAGCGGGGGATACGAGTATCGAAGGGTTTTTACGCCTCCCGTGGGGTATCTTATCGTCCTGTAGCGATCAAAGGTCGGGAAATTGATTTAGAACATTTGCAAAAATTTAGCTGGACACCACTTAATTGAAAGGTGGATGAATTCCATGGGTAAACACTGAGCTGAATGGCTATTCATCACGGGCAAGATATCAATGACCTTTGATGTAACAAAGGAGGGAAGGAGGGAAGGAGGGAAGGAGTACTGTACAAGGTGTGGCCTGGGTCAGAGTGGAGCCCAGTGTGCCGGATAGTTTATAACTGAACTTGTGAGGCGTGCTACTGTTTGAGGGGACCTATAAATAAGGTAATAGAGGGTATATACTTCGAGTATAAGTACCCTTTGCTTTTGGGCAGAAGGGTCTTAAATCCCCTACATAGTCTCATATTGAGAAAGGACTGTTATAATAATATAACAACATTTCCGTATTGTCAACTGTACCCAAAGGAGGGCAAGACTGAACACCTGTACGCGGTGTCCTCTACGAACCTGGGAGTGGAATATTCTCCCAGAGCCAAGTTCAGTCAAATTTCGCGATATCAAAGAAGTTGGCCCAGGAGACAAAAATTCAAATTACTCCACCATGTCAATCTTTCACTCCCAAAGAGTCCGATTCTCAACTAAGCTTCATCAAGTCTACAAGTACGACCTAGTACATCCTCATCCCAACGATCACACCTCTCCTCGATCTTCTCTGGCCTCAGTTGACCACTAAATACACGCCCACGCCGATATTTATACCCGACGGAGGAAGCAAAGCGTGGCGCACAAATCTGGGAGACAGCTCTTTGGGATAGACGTGAGAGGGACCAGGACAAGCTAACAACATGATGAGAAGGAAGGATATGACCTTGAAGGGCATGAGATTCCGAATTTTGGCAGGGAGTTTTACGAATTGGGCTTTGTGCGCGCCAAGACTTCGCTTGCGAGAGAGCAGTTGACACTATAAAAACAAGCAAACGATGAGAGGTGTTGTGGTCCGCCACCTGGGCACCTACTTCACTTGGGAAGGAGATATCTGAGATTACATTTCGCGTAGAGTCAAGTCAATGGATGGAGGCATGTATGAATAACTCGGGATTTTTGAGACATTTCCCTTGGTGGGTAGTCACGGATGAGGGTTGACTTGGGGTGAAGAAAAAGCCACCATAACTTCGCAGTAGTACTTGCAAATGAAATCCGAGGCATGAGTGCTCCTCTTGTAAATTGAGTCATCTTTTCTGTACTTTTCTTTGATATTGTGTCATAGCTAGGTAGCAGCATACTCAATTAAAGTCTGATGCAAAAAGAATATATATAAAAATAGGATGTCTAGGACTCGGGCGCGTGGTGGCCGAGGCTGAGGACGAAATTGCGCTACGGCGTGTATACAGCGGGTTTCTGGATGGTCGGGCTTGGTATGATCTAATACGTAGGTGAAGTCAGAGGTGGTCCGGTCATTTAGATGGTACAAGGTAAATCTGTACTTGACGGTAGCTAACCTGATTCAGCCCGACCCCACTCGTGCTTAAGCTCCAGTAGGAATGCGACGGTAGTCACTTAACCTGGCACGTTAATGAACCGAAAAAAAAGGGGGGTTACAACCCAACACCTGTCAGTGGTGTCCTCCATGTACCTCCTGATCTCACTGCAGTATCTGCAGAGCTAGGATTAAGTCACATCTATTCAACTCTAAACTAGACTATCAACTCTTCCTCAAAGATACGCTCCCCATGACACCCATGACGATCAAGAAAACGATCATAAGGCTGAGAGAGATGAAATATCGCCGTGTCGAAATCTAGAGCGATAGTTAGAGAAGCCCTCGTCATGTCCCATCATGTTCTACCCGCCGTCGGGCAAATAAAAGCCTACGAAGCAAAATTAAGAAACCTTCTGTTACAGGCTGCGTCTTACATCCATGTCCTTTTGTCAATATATGTACGAATTGCCGATAGCCATTTATGGGATTATAAGTGATCGCCGATCCGACAAATAAGAATCGTTGATGGATCATCTCAAGCATACGGATGATCTCCGATCCGATGGATATTAACCTCCCTGGGTTCAGAGTTACAATGATATATGTGCACCAGCCTAGATACTCAGAAAATAGATTGCATCGCGGCCAACATTCGTTGCTCTTCTTGTTTTGGTGATAGTCCATCACACCCTCAGCCGTCAAGAAAAGTAGATTTCGGCTTATCGATAACTTCGAGTCTTCCTGTCTGACTTTCGAAGGAACTGGCCAACAGGGCATCCTGACTACATAAGATATTCAACAACACAACGTCCGTGACGACTTTTGGATACAAGTCTAGGCTGCCTCACGGCAATAGCTCTCAACCAAGACTTTCTCTGGAATGCTTCCACCACCTTGGGTATGTCCCAAGGCACAAATCAGCGAGAGTAAAGAGGAAACTAGGAAGTGAGAGAGACTCTCTTAGGTGTACACAGGTCTACTAGAGCCAGCTGGCCGGTATCTTTCAACACTTCAGAAGGGTAGCCACGTCTTCGGACTTTGTCCTGATGTCGGTACTAGAAAAGCCCTGCACTCAAGGATTTGTGATGATTTTCCCTGCAGCTAAACACCTGCAAATAGTAATCGGCTAGTTAGTTGGACAGTGGAGATAACGGCAGGATAATGACGCCTTTTAGTGTGTACTCAAATGAAGGCCTCTGGTGGTGTTAACATTGGAAAATGACATTAAGGATATTGAGAAATATACTCTGTACGATATTATATGGATAAATATGATGAAGTAAAGAAGACTTGATATTTTACAACTATGTGAACATTGGACTTATATATACATCTAAGGAAGAAATTCCCACTAGTCTCATGTGCCTGTCAAACCTAGTGATGACCAGCCACCTCTCATCTACCATGATGAGCCAAGATACACTGTAGTATGTAAATATCCAAACGTATAGGCGATAGTAGATACGACTAGCGCACTCGGGACATGTGTAGAGAGAGAGTCGATCTTGTCGGGAACCTGAGAAGAAACAGGTAATGGTTGAGTCCTAAATTCGAGAGTCAGAATTTCCTACACTACCCCTGACCGACAAGACCGATAAGATTTTAACTGATGGATAAGTAAATGCCAAGTTCATAAAATTAGTTGTATAAAGGCGCTAGTCTGGTCTGGTCGCTCCCTCTGCCGAGAGAAAATTAGTAATAGCATTTGAAGATGGCAGTATCTTCATGCGATAAAGAATTCCCGGTAAATTTTGGGAGGTTAAGTTTGAAGAGTGACTGTCTCTTTTATTATAAGTGTGACTAGACATTGATATAGGTCGTAGGCCACGATATTGTGCCGGAGGCGGCTTTGAAGATTTGCCATTAGAGATGCAACGCATCATGGCAGGGAAGTTGTCATAAGAAGACGAAAGATTTCTCATAGGAGAAGTTATAGGGCCGCCATTGACATGAGGCGGCAGAGATGATCGAGAAGGAATTTCGGGTGCTACATCAGCCGGCGATTGATGAAAATTTCTAATCGGACTGGAAAAATTGGGATGCCGAATCTTTGAGGTGGCGAAGACATTTGGTGTAGTGGCATTTTTCGTCCTAAAATTATGCATGGGGACAACAGACTCCGAACATAAGCCAACAAATTCGTCAGCTACCAAAGGGTGTTCATGTTGGGCAGCTTTGAAACAAAATAAACCTGCCTCAGGCCTAGCGGTTGCAACAACCGATCCAGAGCCTGAAAGAACGCTAATTCCCATTTGGTTAGACGATATTCCGAAGTTTTTTTTTAATCATTTAATGTGTATTCAGCTATAGAGCTATGACACATGACCGGTACTATGTATACATGTGGGATGACTCTTTTGACGTTAGAGAAACTCATACTCTGGATTTCATTTGCAAATACCACTTCGAGGTATGCTTGCTTACACAAATAGTCGACCCTCCTCCGTAAGTACCCACCAAAGGGAATTTCGAAACCTTTGATTATCCAAGCATGCCTTCGTCATCCATGCATACCAGTACCGCGAGAAATGTGGTTGTGATTTGCTGGATTTGAGCCAGCGATCTACTGTCTCGAGGGGGATATGTGTCTAGGCTATCCAGACTCTACTTGGCAGACCGGCCAAGACGATGTACCACCGCACCATCCAACCATGGCAGTTTTTATAGTGTCGTCTGCACTTGCTTTGCTTCCTCCGTCGGGTGTAAATTTCAGCGCGGGTATTTATCTGGCGACCAGCTGAGGCCAGAGAAGGTCGGCGAGAGGTGTGGTCATTGGAATGAGGATGTACTAGATCGTACTTGTAAACTTGATGAGGCTTAGGTAGGATTCGATCTTCTTTGGAATAAAAATTTGACGTGGTGAAGTAATTTGAATCATTGCCTCGTTGGCCAACTTGTTCGGTATTGCAAAATTTGACTGAACTTGGCTCTGGGAGAATATTTCACTCACAGGTTCGTAGAGAGCACCACTGACAGGTGTTCAGTCTTGCCCTCCATATTCCGAAGTTGTTAGCAAGGAGCTGTGTTCCGGATACTAGATTCCTGGTACACCCAGGCACGAACCAAACATCACCAAATCTCACCATCCTACTTAGGCCTTTATTCTCGAGGTCGAAAACGCGAAAGTCGACGGAGCCAACACCAGACACGGCCACATGATGTCCCGAAGCCGATTGTATGGATTTGCGGATTGGAGATAGGGAGGTAAATGCCGAACGATCGCAGAAAATGTGGTGTGTGACGCCAGTATCGAGTACAACACTCGAATTACTATTATTTTGAGGAGCATATTTGCTCTCTCCCGCCAGCCATGCACCATCTTCAGCACTATGCGATCTCGTACTTATCCCTACTCTATTATTCGTCCTAACCATTAGTTGGCTCTTCTTTTCGCGGACTCGTGAAGCCTTGGCTGGGTTCTTAGCGGCCCACTTTGTGCCATCCGGAGTATCTAACCAGATGAAGCAGAATTCTCTGGTATGGCCCTTGCGATGGCAGTGTGCGTATACAGTGGTTCTCCTCAAATTTGAATTAGGCCCATAGGCAAGGGCGACAACTGGTTCTATCGGCGAAAAAATGTCGTTTGGAGTTCTCTTGCGTAGAACGCAACGAGTTTACTGCATCAGAAAAGGTTAGAGATTTATCTAACTTGAGAACCGTAACCGATCCCCTGTATCGTCTATCGCAGCAACGGTCAAAATAATTTAAAGGCCGATTTTTCTTTGCAATATCAGAAGGACGTTGTGACGGGTCGATGGAGGCTATGCAGGACTGTAACTCTGTAAGTTTGAAAGCGAAGAGATCCACTTCCGTCCCTTCATCCATAGAAAGACTCCAAAACTCCTTCAGCAAGGTATCGACGTCTCCATCGTCCTTCGGCTGGTAAAAATCGCACAGGGTTTCCCACATGTCCCTGGCAATGTCCTTCGACTCTATGAGGTGATATACTTCCTCAGAAACCAGCTGTAAAATTGCTGACCGAACCCTAGCGTCATATCTTACATATGAACTCCTCGTTTCTTTTCTATTAGCATCAGCTGTTAGTAAAGTTGACGCTTCAGCCTTTGCAAGCTCAGGTATTCTTCGGAGGATATATTGCTCTCCACCAAGACCAACCATGCAAGTCTCAATCATATTACGCCATCTTCTGAATGTGGCTCTGCTAAGATGAGGTGCATTTTTGAACAATGCGACTATGTCGGCTGTAGACATTATTGAAATGATAAAATAAAATGAATTGAAAATAATCCAAAAGTGTTACAACAAAATTACGACATAAGTAGTGTTGGAATAGCATCTCTAACTTGGTTTACTCGGAGATGGTGGTTGTTGGTTTGCATGCAAACAGTTTACTTCGTTATGGATCTCGTCATTCGGAAAATACTTTATCCGAAAGCAGCATAGTTAATATCCTGTAGCATCGTTGTAAACTAGATAACGAATGAACCATTAATGCGCATTCATTCTGAGCTATAGTTCGAAATACTTACACATGTATTCTCATAACTTTAAGTGAACTAATAGACTTTTAGTGTATGACCTTCGTCATACCAACAAGTAGGGAAGATACTTTCTTGGTCAATGGTTGAACAGAATATCGACGAGTAATTGTTGGATAGAAATAATAGCTCAGTTGTCTAGAGCATTAGTCTCATAATCTGTTGGGAAATATACTCTGTACGATATTATATGGATAAATATGATGAAGTAAAGAAGACTTGATATTTTACAACTATGTGAACATTGGACTTATGTATACATCCAAGGAAGAAATTCCCACTAGTCTCATGTGCCTGTCAAACCTAGTGATGACCAGCCACCTCTCATCTACCATGATGAGCCAAGATACACTGTAGTATGTAAATATCCAAACGTATAGGCGATAGTAGATACGACTAGCGCACTCGGGACATGTGTAGAGAGAGAGTCGATCTTGTCGGGAACCTGAGAAGAAACAGGTAATGGTTGAGTCCTAAATTTGGGAGTCAGAATTTCCAGCACAATTCGAAAAAACTCTCGTCCAAAATCGAATCCTATGACCTCCCAAGACAATATCCATGCCTATGTGTCCTGCTGCCTATCACTTTCATCCAGAAAATCAAGCTCCGAGATTTATGCGGACTGACTTCTGTCCTCTGGCGGGTATAAATTTTGGCGTGAGCTTATATTTGTAGGCTACTGGAGGCCAAAGACTAAAGTGGCAAGAGATGTTTTCATCGAAGTAAGGACGTGCTTAGTCTTACTTGAAGACTTTAAGAGGCTTTGACGGGAAACGATATTTTTGAAATTGAAATTTGGTTTGGGAATGAGTATTTAATCATTGCGCCGTGGACCCACTTCTTTGGTAATGCGAAATTTGACAAAACTCGGCTCTGACAGAATCCCTCCCTTCGTGGCTTGGACACGCAGCCCACTTGAGACATGAGATTTTTGATTTGAATCCAGCAAAGCTACACATCCTTCCTCGCGGCGCTCGTGGGTATGGATGATGAGAGCACGCTTGTATGACCAATGTTTTTTGGAATTCCCTCTGGTGGATACTCACAGAGGAGGGTCAGTTGTTCTGCATAAGCAAACGTGCCCCATAATGGCAATTGCAATTGAAGTACATATTACGAGTGTCTCTGAAGCTATAAGAGACATTCTACATGTATATAAGACACTGGTTATGTGTCATAGCTAGATAGCTGAAGACATCTTAGATGATTTAAAAAAATGACTGTAAATCCTTGATAATACCCTCATTTCAACGACTTCATCTCTCATCAACTCGTTCTCTGAAGTCAGCTGACCACTAAATGTACGCCTGCAAATACACAGATATCTATAGAAGAATAAATATCGTGGCGCACAAATCTGGGAGGCACTCCTTTGGTATGAACGAGGGAGAATTCGGGATAAGTTTACAAGATGATACAACGAATGGATACTATCTCGGCGAGTGTGAGGGTTTGAATTTGGCATGAAGATTTACAAACTGAAGAGTGTTATGCACGCCAATACTTCGATTGCGAGAGTTCAGCTTACATTTTAAAATATAATAGAATTAAATTGAAGTCCCTACTAAGTCTATGACTATGAAGGACTTACACTACAAAAACAAGTCAATGACGGAAGGTGTCGTGGTCCGCCTCCTGGTGGTGATCTTCAGAATAGTATGTGTAGCCTGTATAACTACTCCACTTAGGAAGGAGACGCCTAAGACCATATTTCGCGCGGAGTCAAGTCAATAGATAGAGGTATGTCTGAATAGCTCGGGATGATTGAGACTTTTCCGTGGGTGGGTATCCACGGACGACGGTTGACTTGGGGTGAAAAAAAGCCACCTTAACTTCGCAGTGGTACTTGCAAATGGAATCCGAAACATGAATCTTCCTCTTTAGTTGGCAGAACACAAATTAATATAATTTAGGTGCCGTCACGAGGTCGGTGAATAAAGTAGATTAAGTGGCATCTCGAAGTAAAGATATGGTTTTCTCTTCTTTCTCTCCCTCATCCTCTACTCCAAGCGCCTCCCTAATGTGCAAAGTCAGAGTCCTAATTGCATCCCGAGCACCACAAATATATAGAAAAATTCATAATGCCCAAATATGATCCTCTTCCCGAAAACTCTTGAACTGAGTCATATTATCTGAAATTTATCTCTGACATAGTGTAATAGCCATATAGCTCAATACGCAATTAAAGTCTGATGCGAAAAAATCAATGTCCAAGCTTTCAAAACTTTACATGGGAGATGATCCAGATGATATACCATTGCTCTAGCCAGCCATGCCCGATTTCGTGGGGTCAGCAGCACTCTCGAACTTCATGACTTGGCTCGCATCATACTGTTCAATTTATAAATCTCCTTTCCAAAACTCGAAATAACACACCCGTCGAGATTATATCCTTCCTTTGCATCATCTTGTAATTTTGTCTTGATCTCTTTCAAGTCGATTCTAAAGGAATGCTTCCAAGATTTGTGCGCCACAATTTTTTTCCTCTGGCAGATTTAAATATCGGCGTAAGCGTGTACTCCATGGTCAGCTGAGGCCAAGCAATAGTCGATAAGATGTGTAGTCATGGAAATGAGGATCTACTAGGTCGTACGTGTAAACTTGATGGGTCTTTGATAGTTTTGGATCAAGTTTGGAGCGAGAGATTAATTTGGTGGAGAGCCTTGAATCATTGCCTCGTGAACTGTATTCTTTCATATTGCAAAATTTGAATAAACATAGCTTCGAGGTAATATTTCACTACCAGATCCGTAAATCTCATCGCGGACAGGTGTCTTGTGTTTGCTCCCCTTACTTTGATTGTGGTACTGTGCTAAACTGATCCTTGGATGGCTGCTCTTCTTCAAAGTATTTTTCAGGCGTTATGCTGGGATAATCTTTGAATTGAATGAGTATTGAGAGAAAAGATAAACTTCAGAATTCGGTAGTCGGTCTTTCGGTTAAGCAGGAAACGTTGTGATTCTCCGGGTGTAGAATTCCTTTCACGCAAATTTCACAGGGAGCGAGAAAATGTCTTGCCTCATTGTGGTTTACATACAATGATCACCATATATAAGTTACTGGGTGGATGATCTATTGCTCCTCCGATGAGTCTCTAACGAGTGGGGCCCGGCTAGATAAGGATGACTGCAAGAAACGGATCCTTCGCTTGATATCAATAAATGGACTTGATTACACCAATTGCAAGGTAACGGACTCCTCCTTTCATCGGTGTCTTCTACGAACCTAAAATCATTGTTCAAGGTTCTGTAGAAATTAGAATGAGTCAGGCAACGTTCCAAATTTGATCTTAGCTAGTTTTCTTCTCTTCCAAGAACACTGCTGATCACACTTTTCTGCGAAAGGAATGTCACGAAGAAGCAGAGGATAAAGAGGAATACATTGCCTTCAAACGCTACCCTGTGAGTCGGAAGGATTCTCGTTGTATTAAACTCAAAACTATCCGCCGGCGCGTTACTGAAAGGTTTCTCAGCGTAGAGATCAATACACGCTAATTATTGGCTGACGAAATTCGACATGTTTGGGGTTGTTATTTTGAACTATATTTCTCGTCCCAATTGGGTAAAAGAGTCAGTCTTATTACACGGGTTGCGCGACCACCCCACGTCTGTGACAATATTGCAGGTTAAAGAAATGCAACAGTACTGCAGTCTCTCTGCGCCATATGCCATCGGAGATCTTTTCAAAAACTTTGTTTACGTTGAGGCACGAGTGGGGAAGGGACTGGGTAATTCCAGAATGTCAAGGCGTTACTGAAGTAGATACACATAAGTCCGTAGCGCCTAAATTGTCAGCCTCTCCGAACGCCCCAAATATATGGCAATGTCTTTGTATTTAGCCCTGTCGCCGGTGGCAGGGAAGTCCTGTAGCCAGTAGATTTTGGATATTCCCCGGTGCTACTCATTAGTAATTATCCATCGTCTGGCTGGCTGAAGAGGGGAGCCTATGACGGAATAACGGCTCCTCTATGCGCCTTCTCGATTGATGACATGTGGGGCCATTTCTGCCTGTCAGGGATGTTGAATGAGGCATAGGAGGGTGTAGGCTACCCGAGGCTTAGTTACTACCGGCCAGTAGGTAGACAGGCCTTCCATGTCCCACATAATCTTAGACTGATGTGCAGGAAAAGAGGTGTACAGGGCTGAGAAAAGCTGGCACTTAAACTTGGCGCGATGGGTCAATCTCAAATGAAACATCCCGACAGTTGCGGAACCCCTCCCTTTTTCCAACGCCAACGAATAAAATCCTTTCTTATTCCAACGAACTATAATATAATTTCCCCGTTAAGATAAAACATGCTTATATAATGCGACTCAATGTCAGCGATCTTTGTATTGAACCCCGCCCTTTTCATCCCGGTTTCGGAGCGATCACCCTAAGTCCTGGTAATGGGTGTGCCAATCCCGTTTCAAAATTTATATCTATTCAATAGCAGCAGATCTACAAGTGACAAACTTCACAAAGCCTCTACCGTACCGCATGGAAGGCGGAATTAATTGTGAGGACACGAACCCGACCGGCGCCCGTGCGGGCAGCTACAAACGAAAAAAGAATGGCTATGACCACTTGGGTAGCAGCCCTCGAAGCGGTGCTGAAGAAAACGAAGATGAGAGTGAAAGGAGGAGACATCCTGGTGTGAAGAGAGCCTGTAATGAATGTCGACAGCAAAAGGTGAGTTATGTAAATAGTTTGAAACGAATTCCGACCAGTACTGAGTTTTATTTTAATACCTGAATTTCATAGCTACGCTGCGATGTGATCCAGGATCCATTTAGCCACTGTTCGCGCTGCTATCGCTTAAAGTTGGAATGCAAAATTGAGTCCAACTTCAAGCGGGTTGGAAAGAGAAGTAAACACGCCGAAATGGAAAGGGAAATTGAGCAACTCCGGAAGAGTCTATTGGAGGCTCAGGCTCAAGGGTTTGTGATGAAAGATAGCGAGAAAACGCTATCACCCGCGATCAACAGTGTTTATAGGAAGACTAGAATGTTGGGAATAGAGGAAGCAGTTTCTCTCTCAGTTCTTAAGCACAACGATTCATACAACGAACCGCGGACCCGTCACAAGATTGAGAATTTAAATTTGAGCGAAGAAATGACAAATCGACTCTTCAACGAGTTTTGGTGTTGCTATCATCCCTTTCTGCCATTCTTATCGCCATCACAAGCTCCTGACTATTATTACCAACAGCACCCGCTTCTTTTCTGGGCTATTATCGCTGTCTCTGCTCGCTTCTTTGCTGACGATTCAGGGCTTTTGACGTCTCTATCAGGACCCCTTACGCGACTATTGTGGACTACTGTAGGCGAGGTTCCTAACAACCTTTACTTTGTTAAAGCATTATGTTTACTCTGTACCTGGCCTTTACCAACGAGCACTACCTCGACGGACCCGACACATATTTTGTGCGGGGTGATGATGAAGACAGCAACTGGTATCGGACTCCACCGGCCAAATCACGCTCAGGATTTTTCTCGGGTCTCAGTCGATCTCAATAAAGAGCAGCTCCACGAAAGACTGACCACTTGGGCAGTTTGCAACATAGTAGCTCAGCACTGTGGTACAGGCTATGGACAGCCAGCATCTACTCTCTATGACTGGATCCTAGCCGCTGGGCCAACAGAATGTGTTCCACCACTTTCGCTTGATCCAGAGCTCGAAGCGCATTTACAAATTGAACACTTTTGTGACAAAGTCTCAAAAGAAATATATTCTAACGCCTCCGACTCACGTGGTGTGGCTGGTGACGAACTACGCGCAATGCTAACACGTGTCTACCGCCGCGAATATGATGATCTACGAGCCTCCGTAATGTCTCGTACTGGCTTATCTCAACTCATAAATCTACATTTTACGGCTGCTGGCCTACATTTATGTCTATCTGCCTTTTTTAACTTGTCTATAATAAAGGGATACATCGATGATTTAATGGGCCTATGGAACGCCTGTATATCCTTCCTTGACCAAGTCTTTAAACTACAACTACCAAGTTCCAAGGATCGTAATCAATCTACTCTTCGCTATTCTACTAATTACCTTCTACAAATGATCGTCTCTGCTTGTTTTACGTTACTGAGGCTTCTGAACTCGGGTTTTGCGCAAAGAATTGACTTCAAATACGGAAGCAGCATGTTTCACTGTGCTATCCAAGCTATCCGATCCATCTCAGTCTTAGACAACGATCTACCATGTCGACTTGCTGAATTGATGATGCAAATGTGGGATCGCGCGCAAACAGAGCAACAGACTTCAACGCAAAATCTGATGAGTAGCAATCTAGAAGAAGTGGGGTCTACAATGGAAAATAGCTTGAAGCTAAAAGTTAGATGTCGAATGAGTATGAGCTTAGTTTATGATAGTATATGGAAGTGGAGGGAAGAATTTCAGGCACAGGGTAGGAGCAGTTCTGAAGGTCCCACTTTCTATCTTATCCCCTTTTATCACATTCCCATTTCTGATCCGCCTTTCAAAGAGCAATCTAACTCTAAGAACAGCTTGCAAAAAACTGGTCAACTCCAATTTCAACAGTGAATCTTCAGCCACCCTCGCTTCAGTTCGCCATACGACTCAAACCAATACCGTTCGAACAATCCCCAACTGCCAACCGACACAACCACAGATTCTTGCCGTTGCAAATGCAGAAATATCTAGTCACAACTTATCAGATAATTATGGCTTCGTAGGTGGCCTTAGTAACCCAGGAAATGTTTACCAGCCAGAAACTAGCTATGAACCATTTGACGCGCTAAACTGGATGTTAGATGGATTAATGGACTCACCATATCCTAATTATTTGGCCATCTCAGGTCTAGAAGGTGGCATTTGATGTGCGATGCGGTATCGTAGAAGAAGACAAAATATTCAAACTGTTCACAGGTTTGACAAAAACCAGGCATTTGAAAGATTACTGAGACGGTTCTACCTGCGCAGTAACTCATTGCAACAAGTTCGAAGTTCTAGAAGCTATGTGAGGAATTTTAACATATATTTCATAGACTGGCGCAGACTTTATCTACTCGAAACTGTCTCAGTAAGGGTGACTAGGCTATGAGATTGCATAGTCCTACTAATGATATTTCCCTGAGAATTATCGAATGTATACCGGAGCAAACTCAAATATAATTTTGGACTCTGTTTTTCCGGGTAGTGGAACTATCCACGAAACAATTCCTGGCAAATTCCTGTCGTTAATATTTCAAACGTTTGTCCAAGTAATAGACGGAGTACTATGGGAAGTTCAAATTAGAAGAATTTTTAGATGTCTGATGTGCAGCCAATAATTCCTAAAATAAGCTTTTTTGGAAAGGATTCGATAAAAAACAGTAACAACAAAATTGGATTGCCATGACAAAATTGAAAAGCTGATCAGAAAAAAGGAAAATTTTCAATCGAAGTTTTTAGTGTGGCTTATTAGACATCAGACGGTCTGACAGCATGGAATTTACGACAAAATTTACTCAACCCCAAAGTTTAAGGCACATCTAAGCTACTGACAGTCTAACAATTTCGATCTCGATAACTTGCATAACTTTGACAAGTTTTTTTAGTGGACTTAGTGCTGTGACTATCATGGCACAAGGATCCAACGTCATATCTTCGATCAATTTGGAGGACTATTTCTCAAGAGTCACTCATTATCTAAAAGTTTAATTGCGCCACGCTCTGCAGTAGGTTACTTATTCGATAATCTTGCCTACTACTCGACTCGCTCTTACTTAGTTCAACTGACATATCTATAAAAGCCATGGCACTGATCTGATTTATCAGTTATCAATTGTCATTGGATAAGTCGTGACATACTACAACCTAAAGTTAAAGGAAAGCTAGGTATTGAGTGTAAAGCTAGCAACATATGATAGCTATAAAGGTCTTTGGTTCTGGTATCAACTTACTCAAAAAGAGCTAGATATATTGTTTTCCTTAAAATTTACCCTCTAAAATAAATGGGATAGTTTCGACATCAATGATTACAGAAATCGATATATAAATTTCTTCAAAAGATTTCGCATTTCAAAAGAAGTCTAGGTTGGCATATCATAGATCAATAAAATCTCGCTGGAGGCTGACGGAAAATATATAGGTGTAGCTGTTAAATTTTAAATGCGAAAATAGTCTAGAGAACAGACTAAACTTAGTTACAAAATATTTGAAGAATAAACATTGCATACCTCGATTGTCAAGCCTCTGTACCAGCTTTAAAACATTGGTCTTTCTTTTATTTGGTTACAAGGCTTATAGAGCTAACTCTGATTCTTTATTCTACGTGAAATGAAACCTAATTTTGTTTCTTGAAGACAAGATCTTAATAAGAAAGATCTTGAACACTATGAAGGAAATAATACCCCTTCACTCATTGAGGTTGTAGGGCGCATTCATTCAAGTAACTACCGAACTGAGACTAGTAAAATGATTTGAAGTCAAATATGTATCAATAACGTGGCCTACTTGATAGCCCCAATTATTCCAACATCTAACATACAGAGTATTTTTTGTAATGGCACGTTATCATAGAGGAGAATTAGGTTCCATATTCTAAACTTGTCCGAAAAAGTTCATAAGAGGGTACAGTTGAGCGATTATTCCTAACCTGATATCTCCACAAAAACAGAGGAATCAATGTCTATTAAACTACGTGAATTCATGTCGACGCATTACAAAAAACTAAGATTCATTAGTCAATTCAATTCAGCTTGTGCAGCTTGGCAAAGGAGATTGAGATGTCCATTGAACTTGACTGCTTACCCATATTATTAAGAAATGAAGATCCGTTACGCCGTACATTTTCGGTTGCGTATGCGCTACCTATCATGCCTAATCCCTGAGCAGCATCTGATCCGATGCCGCACGGTTTTGCCCAACAAATTTGTGAGGGATAGAGGTCTTGCTGCCCTGCCTTCCAAAGATTGTGTAGTTTATGTTAAGGATCCTTCTGTTGGGGCTCTTATCTTGTGAGCCAGTATCTGAGTCCTTTTAACCGATTAAAGTACAAGCTAAGACGTATGATTATGAAATACTCATCTATCGCGGCTCTTATTGAGATGAACTAGAATTGCAGAGATAGCGTTTCACTCAGTACAAGAAATTGAAATCTACGCTTGCGCTAGAACCCCGAAGTTAACCCTTGGAGAAATGTAATTTGGTATGTAGAAGCAAAGTGATAACGAGAATTACCGAATGAGAAGAGCCCTTCTCTTACATCTTAGTTAGTCTGCTTGCTAGCGAATCACATATAATTTGAGGCGTATCAAATTGTGCACCTAGTTGAGCAACTATGCTAATTATACTGTCAGTAATACAACCATCGTACTGAGCGGAATACTTTTTGAGAAATTCGATTAAATGCCTCACAAGCATATTTCAAAACTTTACATTTGCTTCTATATATACTCATTCAACTTTGACCCACAGTGGTGAGACCTAGAATCTCCGAAATGGCGCCGTGACCCATCAAATTATCGCGGACTCGGCGCCGTAAAGCAGCCATGGCAAGAATTCACAGCAGGCTGAAAAAGCATCTAAATAACAAATACCAATCAGTACAATTCACCGGGAAAATCCGGAGTCAGTTACGTCCCAAAGGATGAGGGTCTTCAAGAAATCTCCGGCCCAACAAATGCAGTCATCTACAGATTTATATGAGAGAGTCTGGAAAGTTCACGCGAGAGTTTTATCGAACTAGAATGCAGTTAGCTCTTTGATGCTCCGGTCATTAAATCAACTAAGAAAATTACCGTTTCCATGAAAATAACAGTGATGTTGGATGTAAAAAAGGACAACGAGACAAAACCTGCTCAAAGGACCTATTATTTTACACCAGAGTTTGCTGATAAAAACTAATTTTTCTGTAGCGAGAGTGGCTCTAGGAAGACTATTTTTCTCGCTTTTGACCTTTAAGTCATACTTTAGGCCGAAGATCGCCGGTTTGCTCAAACGGCAACGAACATCTCGATGTCTACTTTTGCCATCAGCGGTGTCGAGAATGCGTTATCTACTTTCTGTAGGATTGAGCACTCAATTCATAGATTCCATAAAAGTTTACCTCAGAGCTACAATAGCTCAACTTATGATATCGGGACCGAGTAAAATCTTTCTCAACCTCTACTCAAGCCCCTACTGCCAGGATTAAGGCAGTAAAATGGCGGCAAAAGCTGCTTAAGATATAATGGAGCCTCAAGGAAAAGCGATTCAGGCCAAAACTATCTGTGCTACAGTCACTAGGATTGGCCTGTAAACGCCTTGAGCAATAGCTTAAGATTTTGTTGGACACTTAAGGTCAATT
The DNA here is from genome assembly GCA_905067625.1 of Blumeria graminis f. sp. triticale. Lineage (NCBI taxonomy): Eukaryota > Fungi > Ascomycota > Leotiomycetes > Helotiales > Erysiphaceae > Blumeria > Blumeria graminis. Next base: position 5,126,492 of record LR898472.1, on the reverse strand, counting down.
GAAAATTTTCAAGTAAAAGTGTATTGATAAGATCTTTGATTTTCTAACCTAAAGAAACCTTGGAACATAGACATAAGTCTCCTACAAGTATCTACGTGTCATGACAGATTGCATGAATAAATAACCACAGTGAATCAGGATAAAAACTCTCCAGAAATCTAGTGGCTTCTCTCAAGACATTTGTTAAGATATCCGAGTAAATACTTCAATCTAAAACAGCCCTCAACAATGCACCACGACTCATCAGACAAAGTAGCTTAACCAAAGCTACACCATGTATATAATCACGAGTTTGATGGATGATTAGACCATTAACCCCAGAGAAGGCCACGACAAAATTAGTTCGAAATGACTGTTTGTTTCTTCAGCCATTATCACGGGTTGCGGTAAAAAGGCTTGTGCAACAAGATACCTATTGGTAGTTTATATTATATCTAAATAAGAAACAAATGAATTTGATTACTTGAAGTTCGAATAAACCAATGCCTTTCTTCTAGAACTTTTCGACTAGTTTGCTATAGCTACGTGAAGTTGTGAAAAATAGACTTGTCTTGCAACACATCGGCCTCTAATGACTTCAGGCCGATGCTCACTGGAATGAGCTACAGAAATTACTCGGCTATAAAGTCGTTACCATAATAAAAAGAATATGCCTGGCTCACAACCTCGATAGCTGGCGTGCGAGATTTCGTAGCATAACTTCACTACTTTCCATCCACGTACATTGAGTAGATAAACAGGATTAAAATTCCCCCCATTTCGGGTCGAAAATTAAGAAACACGTGTACTCTTTCTAAACTCTGCTAGATCTTTTTTCCGGGAAGATGTCAGGTTAGAGAAAACCTTGGAACTGGCTACCCTCAGAATCGCGACAGTTTTAGTGGCCATTAATACATTTATAGATAAAGTAAATGTCATCGTTGAGGTGCTTGCTAACAAAATTGTTCGAGTGATCAAGAAAGCTCTAGCTAAGGTCCGCCTCATTGGATAGGGCGACTCGAGGCCTCCTACTAATTATGGGTAGTATATTTTGAAAGTTCGTCCGTCACTAGTACGGGTTACCGGCTGAGAAGCCGCTATTCGTCTTCAATCCCTTCAAAGTGCGTAACAATGCAAAATACGCCTCCTTTTCCATGGGATCCTAAGTGACTCGCGCGCTCCAGTGTACTGAAAATCTACCCAAACTACGCACTCAATCGAGTAATGTAAAGTATACAACACGCACTACAACCGTGCAGACCCCAATGATCGCATGGTCGACATTTTTTGGCGCATCACCAGGTCATGAATAGCCTCAAAGGAGAACATCTAGATGATTGTATAGATTCGTTAAAGTGAATTGCCGAAGTGATCCGATCAAAGCAGCTCTCAAACGAGCAGAGACTACAATTCAAGCAGTCAAATAAACAGCAAATACCGCCCAACAGAACTTCATCTATGACAAATGCTTTAAAGTTATCAAAATGGAAACGACGACAATTTTGACTGAACCATAGAGATGTTAAATCAGAAAAGTCCTGATAAAGAGTACCCCATGAGATTGTTTACGCCTCTAGCCTACCGTTAACTCTATTTCAGTAAGAGTAGGAAGAGGAGGCCTGGCACAAAATATCGCGCTCGCCTGAGCGTTTGAGCTAGGTGTTGGCATTCTATTTCAAGAACCTTCGTGGAACAAACACACGAATACTAAGAAGTTTCATCCAGGATATGCTTTTCATCTTCTTAATTTTGGCAAATATTCAGGTCAAGTATTGTTATATACACCCGAAAGGATGATAGGGCGATATCTGCAAGGCAGGCTTCTCCAGTGATATCCGTTAGAGAGACTATTGCTAGAGCCATAGTTAAATTGGTCCATCCGTCACCGGGCTTTGATACGATTAAAAGCGTAGAGGACTATGCCCAAGGAACTTTTTTCCAGCTCAAAGCTGCTATAAAAGCGACAGAATCCTAGCTCTAAATGAGCGGCGAAAAAATAATTTCATTATGGATTTCGGCATGCGAGGCTACACGCGCGATATACTAGGCGGCGTAATCACCACTACAACGAGCTGAATATGCGAATACCTCTGATCAGTCTTTAGAGCTGCGGGAATTGAAACCATAAATAGCAGGCCTAGACGACGACTACCCCGAACGATGTGTTAAAGCTGAAGAGAACGGACAGTACTAGATAGGCTAGCTTTTCCGCGCCACTTAAATACAACATAATCCTCTGAGGGCGAATAATGAACACCTGTCAGTGGTGTCCTCTATGAGCCTGGGAGTGAAATATTCTCCCAGAGCTGAGATTCAGTTACGAGAAATGGTGGGATGGATTTTCTGATAGATTATCGGCTAGAAGAAGTTGTAATCGATATGTTGGTCGAAAAGTTAATCAACAGAGATTTCACAACCGCAAGAAAGTCGACCAAAAACTCATCATCAACACCCGATTCACGAATAGACGTAGGTATATCTCGGGATCGTATTCAAACATCTGACATCTCTCAAATTCCCCATAGATTTGTGACGAAGTATTTCTCAGTCGATCCTGCCCCTGCCACTAACCTCCATATTCGTCATATCACCTAGCTACACATGCACTAATGAGAAACGTCATGATGAAAAGGGCGCGTGTACAATAGAGGAAAAGATGGAATATACACCTAGGGCATCACACAGATCCCAAATAACGACAAAAACCTAAGGGTACGATGAGGAGGTGCAAGTTCAGGACAACGCTGGGATCTGGGACGATATAGGTATTTCGGAATCAATGAGGATTCTAAAGACTAGGGTTTGTGATGGCCGAGGCTGAGGAGGAATTTGCGCTACGTGTTGAAAATATGGAGTACAGAGATAAGTCAGGTGATGTTTAATGGATGTTATTGATGAAGGGTTTAGATGTTGAGTTTCCTATTATTTCTATGTTGGGATACACCTTTTCGATTCGACTAGGCTTGACAAAAAGTAGTCCCAACCGACAGGTGTTTGGCAAACGGAGATTGAGTATTGTTATGCTCAGCTATGTAGTATAGTAGATCTAGTAGCTGGTGCATAGGTAGTTATTATGACAGCATGGCATTATGGCGCATGGAGGAGATCCAGTCTCTAAATAACGAAATTACAAGTAGTAATGTGTGCAGTACGAGAGATGGTTTGTTGATATAGGATAAATGGCATGGCTACTCAGTTGATTGCACACTTTGGTGAGCTGCATACTGGTAACGTGATCGGTTTGCAAGCGAACAAGCTAGGGGATAAGGGATGAGCTTCCCCTAATCTGTAACATAACAATCATCATAGAACTTCATTACTGCACATCAATGAAGACATCTCTCCACATACTGTCTTAGCTGTTCCAGCGCAAGTGTACATTCCCAAATCATATACCAATCATAATAAGTATACCCCGTGCTAGCGTTGTTTACTGCTTTTAATAGGAGATCCCGCACGGCCTTTTTATTGGGGTTAAAAGGAGTCTGGTACCTGTGTTTAGAAGAGTAATCGAATTGGCATCCTTTCATAATTGCATAAGCTTCCCTCTACCAATAAGTCCACGAACTAAGTAGCGGTTTACATTTTAATACTACGGCGTATACACACCGGGTTTATGGACGTTAGGACTTGATACAATTCAACACACAGATGAAGTCTGGGGCTAGACAAGATTTATTGTACTTGGATGATAGTTAACCTGATCCGGCCCGGCCCCATTCGTGCTCAAGCTCCCATAGGAGTGCCAATTGCCTAGCACGTCAATAAACACACATACATACAGAATCCTCATCGCGAATCCGCTATAGCGAGCCACAATTCTCCCTGAATTTCTCCCTGCACGACACCTGATATCAGACAGTCTACTGCTGAGATATGCGGTCAACAAATCAATGTAAAAATGAAGGATGGCCGAAAACTGTCTATTTTCTAGATAAATCTCAGAGATATTCATTGGGAAAAGGCTACTCAAGGTATCCTAACTCCTAATGCACCAATCATATTGTCTACTCTGATAGACCACATCCTTGGTAGTCTGGTTAGACTCGTCAGAGAATCTAGGCTGCGTTGAGCCTTTTACCCATTTGAGACTCGCTGTAACAGTCTCCTTTTACCTTACACATTGCAAGCCTATATGGTATAGCTAAATTGGACATCTCCTCATATAACACGGCCAATTAAATGATGATTTGTATCCGTGCGACGTATTCACTAAGAGAAAGTCACAGTCCACAACAGCTGCCATGCAGAACTATCAGCAACAATCGGATACCCTACAGGAATCACATCTCTGAGGAAGAAGTCCGAGATTATATCATTGGCTGTAGGAACTTGCCCTGGAAGCAGATAGAGACCCTATAGAACTGCTAGCGGCATAACAAAAGACAATCAGACCATAAATACTCAAACTCTTCAGAAATTGCATATATCTCGGTCTGCACCCGTCCTACTTTAAGTTGGCTGGAGTAATTCTAGTAAAGAATCCTAAACGAGACCCAACGATAGTCAAAGTTTAGAGACCAATTGCTCTTCTCTCATATCCAGACAAAGAGTCGTATTACTGAATAATACACACAGTGTTCCTGACTTACATGTTGTAGAGGTAAGAGCTTACGGAGTTTAATTAGCAGAAGGTTTACGGATAATTATCGCTGAATCAATGTGAACTGCTAATATTTTTGGTATTCAGAACTATGAGGATTTAGGAGGTAGAAAGCGCTAATTATATACACATCTGAGGTAGCTAGACTCTCGCCTTATTCTCCCAAAACAGTATCACGGAATATTCTAGTCTCCTCCATCTGGTAGCGTTATCTAGTTACACTTTCTATACAGTGCTCCATTGTTCCTCTAGTCATCATGGAGCCACCTGGAAAGTTCTTCCTTCACCCTCAGTGATCATTACCCTTGTGCTCCGTAATCCTGGCCATCACCAGCACAACATTACAGGCTCTCTTTATTATCTAGTTAATCGGCACGATCTTTCGTAATGTATAGAGGATGTAGTACGTGAAATTTAGCGCTTCAGGCTACCATATGTTGCATCAGCAGCTGTATAGTGTAGATAGTAGGAGTTAAGTTAGGTATTTATATGCCTAGATGGCGCCACAGTTACTTTTATTGCGGCTTAATCTCTGTTGGTATACTCGTCCTTCTGGCGCACATCTCCCATTTTTTTGAAAATGATCTGAACATGACACTCAGTCAGCTAAATTTTTCGTTCCGGGCATACTGCGCCTATTTAATTGAGCGATATCTCCAACAGGATGGACAGACTTCTGGAAAAGTGTATGGCATATCTAGCAATAATCTGCGAGGTAGTAGGCCGGCAAAAATCCATATCGCTCTCAAGAGATTCAGCTATAGACCTGGTCCCTTGTGTGATGCACAAAGTCTAGAAGCCGTACCTTCTAGGATTTGCGGCTGCTTTCTTCACCTTTGATGTGAAAGTTACCTCTGTTGCAGGTCTCCATAACCGTCTAGAGAATAGGATGCAGAAGCAAAAGTGGCCAGATCCAATCATCTATGGATGAGCTCAATATTTGCCCATTAAATGGCCCAATTCCGACTCTCCAAAGGATCCACGATCGAGAAATAGCTGGTCTACAGAGTCTATCAGGGTTCAGCGATCTCATCACTTCTCTTCCATTCATATATGGTCTGACCAGTGCGAGGCAACATTTCAGACTTGAGTTTTAACTGCGCGGAAGTCATAGGCATTCTTGAACTTGGCTGCACGGTTACTGATTCTGCTGCTTCAGCTCAATAAGAAGTTGAACACTAACTAGATTGAGCACGATATAACACCTTACATCTTGACACGCACAAGTTAGAGGTAGTCCAATTCTCATCACGACTACGCGAGCCTACTATCAGCGTTCATGTTCATGGCACTCTAGTAGAACTATCCGAGCACTTCCAAGAGCTCTGGTTCTATCTTGATCGCCGATTCAGCTCCAAGTACCACGTGGTGACCTAGTGTGGAAAATCAACGAAAGTTATCAAATAGAGAAGCTGTTATGGCGAGACATTATGGAACCAGAGTCTAAGCAGAATGCCTGAGGATAAAATTCACGGAACAGGTTTTTCGGCTCACCCTCAACACTTGCACTTATATGGTGAGACTAGATAATGCGCCAACTGTAATTGATATGGTTGAGGTCACAGTTTGAGTCATGATGGGAAATTACAACAGTCTTAGTTGAATTATGTTAGATAGTTATTTGTACTTAAGGAAGCTGGAGCTGCAACAAAGTAGTTCTCCAGCTTCACAATCTTATAATATTATTACAGTATCTTCTCGCAAACCCGCTTCCTTCTAGCCTTAGTACTTCATCGACTTTCCACCTCTATAGTATTCACCATTTGACCTTTCCATAAACTCGGCGAACGGCGATCTCGATCTACCCTACAGCACGCCGTAACAGAAGCTGCATCAGGAAGACTAATTAGAGCTGTAGAAACTTGTGCTCTTCTAATCGCAACCTGTGAAGCGGAAGTTTGGTAACCTGGCCTCAAACTCCCGGAAAGAGCAGTGACTTTAACTCTGCCTATCACGAGCATTTATAGCGTGGTGTGGATTGATGCAAAAGAAGGTATTGATGGAAGCTGCGTTAGCGGGAAAAAGACTCAAAAAAACCTGCAGCCCCAGCCAGGCGAGGCCTAGACACCAGGACAACACGTGGTGCACATATTCATCTATATCTCCCTTCTTTGTGACACTTGAGGCCGACTTGATCCAATCCACCATCGTCGTGTCGAGTGCTGGGTATGCTCCGGAAACTCTTCGGATAGCTTTTTCTCCATGATCAAGAATTGTGGATAGGAAGGGCTTCGACCCTACCATCTGATCTGATCGTGGTTAGCTTCATGATAATGGAGATGGGGGGATATGCTTAGGGATGAAGACGATATAGACGGCGTGAGCGATTGGCAATCCTTATCAAAGTGAGGACTTTGTTACTCAATCTCTGCTCTGCATGCTCTACAGTGAGAGCTGGAAGTTCGTGGGGGACACCACTGACAGATATTGAGAATAGTCACCCGGTCGTTGGGTCGAGATGATATGTGGTCGGAATGAGGGTGATGACTCAGAGGAGAATGGTAAGCGTTGCATGATTGAGAAGTCGTCAAATGGGGATATGTTGTTTTTGCATCAGATTTTAATTGCGTATGTAGATATCTAGCTATAACTCAATATCAAAGAAAACTACACAATAGATGACTCAATATAAAGGAAGAGCACTCATGCCTCAGATTTTATTTGCGAGTACCACTGCAAAGTTATGGTAGCTTTTTCTTCACCCCAAGTCAACCCTCATCCGTGAATACCCACCCAGGGGAACGTCTCAACAACCCTGAGTTATCCAGACATGCCTCCATTATCTATTCACTTTTCTGCGCGCGAAATTTGGTCATAGGTGTCTCCTTCCCAAGTGGAGTAGGTATCTAGGCTACTCAAACCATACTGCATATCCTGCATAGTCATAGACTCAGACAGAACAATAAAATGATTAATAATTATAATACTCAAACCGTACCAGAGAACACCACCGGGAGGCGAATCACGGCACCTTTAATCGTTAGTTTGTTTTAATAGTGTCAGCTGCAATCTCACAAGTAAAGCCTTGGCGCGCACACAAAGCTCAATGTGTAAACTTCTTTGCAAAAATTGAAAATATCACTCCCGTCGAGATTGTATCCATTCCCCGTGTCATCTTGTACTTGTCATAACCCCTCACCTGTCCATCTCAAAGAGCTGTCTCCAAGATTTGTGCGTCACGCTTTACTTCCTCCGTCGGATACAAATATCGGCAAGGGCGTGTTTTAGCGGCCAGCTAAGGCCAGAGGATAGTTGATGAGAAGTGTAGTCATGGAAATGAGGGTGTACTAAGTCGTACTTGTAAACTTGATGAGGTTTCTGTGGAGATCGATCTCGTTGGGTGAGAGATTTTGACTTCGTAGAGAGTCTTGGATCATTGCCTCGTGGGCCACTTTCTTCGGAATTGCAAAATTTGACTGAACTTGACTCTGGGAGGACATTTCATTCCCAGGTTCGTTGAGGACACCGTGTACAGGTGTTCAGCCTCTGCTTTCGGCTTCAATTCGGACGCGATTCTTCTTGGCTAATCCAGATATGCAGAGCATACTGAGCGACTACACCGGCATCACTGTAGGGTGAAGAATTCATCTTTGCCGGCTGCAGGTCGGGCTTTTGCTTCCTGCACATCAATGAGATTTCCTCTGATCCCCGCATCGTCGAAAACTTTCACATTTCTCTTTTCTCGTAGTAAAACCTGATCTTCATAAAGATACTTCACTCATGTGTTTGAAGATGGTACCATTGAGAATTACCGGGCTTCAGTTATCTACTCGTAAGATTCTCTAAGTGGCATACCACAATACCATGGGATAGACCCTCATGACTCATTAATCCCTAATGACGCAGTCACATTTGTAATCAACTTCTACCCTTGTAATATTTGTCACGCCCATGAATCAGTAATCCATCGTCCTACATCCGAATTCTAGTACCTTCTACATAGCTGGAATTCTTATTTGTACCAGACAACGCCTACACCTTTAGTACTTCAATAAATACGTTCCTAAAGATATCAGATATATTGATTAAAATGAGTTTCAACATAAGACAGCCATCGAAACTAGTCACCAGCCTTAGGGCTTTTCCACGAATCACTTCACGTTCAACTCCAATCCGATCATTCAGACTCCAGTCATCTACCCCATTTATCGCCTCACAAATATCTAAATCTAGTAAAAGACAGAGCTTCGGATCCTTCTTCAATCATTCATCAAGAAAGTACCATGCAGAACCTATTGCAAATCCTGGAAACCTGGTACAGAAGCTAATCGTTGGTGGTGCAATATGTGGGGGTACAGTACTCGCTATCAACATGGTATGATTGATATTGCCCCAAAGTTAAAGATGCCGCTATGCTCTAACTACGTATATGAAGGTCTTCAATCGCGAAACCCGGGAAGACGGTGGTATGCCACCCTACGAGAGAGCTTATCTTAACGATACATTCCTCCATACCGGCCTAGGTATCGGTATCATAGGACTCTCAGCCAAAGCAATGTTCCAATCCGGTGCTATGTATCGTATGATGGCAACAAATCCCTGGATAGTTATGATTGGAGGACTAGGCCTTAGTTTTGGCACCATGATGGCTACTCGCGCCACCGACCCCTCAAATTACATTCAAAAATACGCATGTTGGGCTGCATTCAATGGGACCCAAGGAGCATTACTCGCCCCTTTGCTATTTATGGCACCACCGGCACTTATCGCGAGGGCCGGCCTTTATACTGCCGCTATGATGGGATCAATTGCGTTTGTTGGCGCAACTGCTAAGCAAGAGAAGTATTTGTACCTTGGCGGACCCCTGCTCGCAGGTGCCGCACTTGTTGCTGTATCAGGTCTCGCACCGTTGGTTCTTCCGATCACCGCAACCCGTACGCTAGCTTTTACAGAAAACATATGGCTGTATGGTGGACTTGCAGTTTTTGGTGGGTTCACTCTATACGATGTGCAGAAAGTATTGATGCACGCTAGAATGGCACAGCGAGGATTGTTACAAAGAGATCCGGTCAACGAGAGCATTAGTCTTGAGCTAGATTTCTTAAACATATTTGTTAGAATGGTGCAAATTCTGATGATGCAACAGTCGAGAAGAAAGTAGACAAGTTAGTTTGCGAATGGATTCTTTCATGGATTTTTGGGTGTTCCGGGAGATTAGGGTAGGGATGTAAGAATATCAAGGATGCCAGTCATGCAGATTAAGAGGGCATCATCTCTTCTCACTAGTAACACTCTAGGGCAAAGATTTAACTATAATAAATATATACAAATTTACGCTGGATGGTAAATGTTGAAATTTGCATGATTGTGAATTTATTATTATCCTGCTTACCGATAGGTATATATTTACAAAACCAAGAAGACGGTAAGAGGCTTTGATTAAAAATACAGCTGAAAAACAATATACGATTTACCCTGAACAAACCTGGATTGATGCAGAGGGCGTTTATTTTGATCATTTTCTCATGAATTTCTGAAATTTTCATTAAACTCCCTTCGATGTTAGAAGTTGAAGGATGAAGATTCCTCTTCATCCAGCCCAGGTCTTCGAAGAGCTAATAGAGTTGACCCCATAGTTCGCACTTCTCTCGCAGCGGTCGTTGGTGCAACTGGAACTACAGTCTTCTTTCGTGGACGTTAAAGCCCTCTACTTAATCCAATCACCTGTTTGTGACCAAATTGAAACCCTGATCATCAGTAGTTTTGAATGTCAGTGAAAGCGTAAGGCGTTTTTTAGCTAGGTAATTTTCTTCACTTCTTTTCATGTAATCAATCGGCCTAGAAAGCTGGACAGATAGGTAATAGTGAGTCTTTAGAGATCACACACCCGTATCATGCCTTTTGGGTGCAAGGCTTTTGCCTGATACGAAATTTACACATACATCATACAGTTGTTCTGGCTGTTCCTTTTTTTGCATCATATTTAAATTGTGTATGCGGTTATCTAGCTACGGCACGTATCAGAGAAAGAGTACATAGTAGATGACTCAAGAGGAGGGCAAGGCTGAACACCTGTACGCGGTGTCCTCTACGAACCCGGGAGTGAAATATTCTTCCAGAGCTGAGTTCAGCCAAATTTATCAATATCAAAGAAGTTGGCCCGCGAGCCGATGATTCCATACTCCCAATCAAGTCAATATCACACTCCCATCAAGTTAATTCCGGCCAGAGACTCATCAAGTGCGCAAGTACAACCTAGTACGTCCTTACTTCAATGACCAGACCTCTTGTCAAATCAGTCTCTGGGCTCAAGTAGCCTCCACATGCACGCCCACAAGAATATGGACACCCGCCGAAGGGCAAAGATTGTGGTGCACTAATCTGAGAGGCTGTCTTTCTTGTGGTGGACTTGGAAGGATTATCAAGGAGCCGAAAAGAATATGCTAATTTTGGATATAGTCTCAAGGGGTAGAGAAGTTTCACGTCTTTGAAAAGAGCTCTACAAATTAACCTTTGTGCGCCATACGACTTGGATTTACAGGGTGTAGGTGACACAATAAACACCGCCATGGTTGGATGGTGCGGTGGTACACCATCTGGATCGGTCTCCCAAATAAGGTCTGGATAGCTAAGACATACATGTGCTATTTGAAACAGGAGATCGCTGGTTAGAATCCGGCAAAATAAAACCACATTTCTTGCGGCGTTAGTATTATTATATCATTTTATTGTTCTGTCTGAGTCTATGACTATGTAGGAAATGCAGGTCCTGTCTACCTACAGGTCAAGGATACTTATACCAGTAGTATATCCCCTCCTATGCCTCCCATACAGCTCCCCTCAAACAGTACTACCCCTCAAAAGTCCTCATTCGATCATACACTAAGAGGAGCCCTTTGTCCTTCATTATCTCCCCACTCTAGCCAACCAAGAGATGGCCATTTGCGGGTTTATGGCAGCCGGGAGAAATCTCATAAGCCATCGGATGCGGGGCTCTCCTAATACCGACATCAGGACTATACCTGTTACGGTTTAACCGTTGTTGAAGCTTAGGAGGAAACCTAAGCGTTTAATTAGGAATAATTACGATAAGACTGAAAGAGGAAGGATGGACAAATACAGATGAAATGGCACTACTAGCCAGGAGGTCGAAGCAACATCATAGCGTAATGGCTCCTGATTATACTTGGCTCGGTAGTAAGTATTAGGCCTAGGGGAAAGTTATCAGTCAGCAGATTCACGAAGCGGACCAAACGTTATAAGTACCTGTTAGTAGTAGCTAGAGAATTCTTTTCTCTTCATATAGTTTAATAAATCGATTTATTCATCATCAACTCAGTTTCCGTCACAATACCCGAAGACATAGTGACCCTTCTGAAGCGTTCAAAGAGGCCAGCCAGCTGGGTGCTGCAGACTTGTGAGTACCTCAGGAAATTCACCCTCTGCCTTTCTAGCTTTCTTCCAACTCCTTCCCGAAGGCCGTGCTGAAATGCTAGAAAAGTCTTGACAGAACTTGATTTCTGTATGGTTACTTAGCCTAAATTGTTTCGTGCCATCCAGGGATCTGGGGAGAGCCGTTGACTCATCGACAATAGAGGGTCTGGCTAATTAGCCGAAATCTCAGTCTTGGCGCCTACAAATGTTCCAAATTTGAAATCCCCTCAAAATTGTCAGTCTCAGCATGATCGTCGGACACCTTTTCCTCCTCTCGCTCCACATCTCAGCCGCCTGTTCTCCCTCAAGTCGTTCGTTCCTTTAGAGCAACAGTCCCCCACTTAAGCCATGACCCCAACTTTGTATATTATGACTTAATTTCCTCCTTGCAGGTATACGTAGGGTCGTAAAATTGTAGTGCGTCATGGCCGGTAATGAATGAGCCAAGCTCCTGTTTGCAATTGGGGTGACGCTTTTATCGGTAGTTAAGGCGAGATGATATGTGGTTAGAAAAAGGTTGAGGACTCAGAAGGTAATGGTGGGTTCTGCATGATTGAGAAGTCGTCGATCTTAGATATGCTTGAGGTTTATTTCGACTTCGATTCGGATGCGATTCTTCTTGGCTATCCCAGGTATGCAGAGCATACTGAGCGATTACACCGGCACCACTGGAAGGTGAAGAATTCGTCTTTGCCGGCGAGGGATATATTGATGACAATGATATATGATGGGGAATTTGATAGTCTAATTAGCCAGAGTTTCAAATAAGTTATTCTTGGCATTCCAAGATATATTATATTTCATCAATAAATGCCGTTCAAAATCTCATCGTTGCTCTAGCCTTGCACCTTCATATAGTGCCGCTGGGCTGTTGTCGTCATTGGGGGTCTGTGTGATGCCCTAGGTGTATATTCCATCTTTTCCTCCATTGCACACGCGCTCTTTTCATCTTGGAATTCCTCATTAGTGCGTGTGTAGCTAGGTGATGTGGCGAGTATGGAGGTTGGTCGCAGTGGTAGGATCGACTGAGAAATACTTTGTCGCTAATCTATAAGAAATTTGAGACATGTCAGATGTTTGAATACGATCCCGAGATATACCTACGTCTATTCGTGAATCGGGTGTTGATGATGAGTTTTTGGTCGACTTTCTTGCGGTTGTGAAATCTCTGTTGATTAACTTTTCGACCAACATATCGATTACAACTTCTTCTAGCCGATAATCTATCAGAAAATCCATCCCACCATTTCTCGTAACTGAATCTCAGCTCTGGGAGAATATTTCACTCCCAGGTTCGTAGAGAACACCACTGACAGGTGTTCAGCCTTCGTCCTCCTGGCTCGACTAGTCACACTAGTAGCTCTAGGGTATTGTAGGACGTAGGTAAGTGATTTGTGGGATTTAGAACACTAATTTATCTAAGGACGTGCATAAATGGGATAGGAAGTAAGTTCAATATACTACTTTGCATGACCTATGTGCAGATCTCACTTATAAGACAATTCAGTTGGTTTTCATACGTTTTGAAGCTACGAAAACTAATCAGTGCGGAAATAAAATTTCCTTGAGTACTTAGTTTTCTGCGATAATTTGAATAGCTGGGCTCACTCAAATTTTGAAATGCTAATATAGGATCGAAAAAGGTACTCATAATACTATTTTGCTCCCCTTCCGCCGACCTTTCTCCTAGATGAATCCAAATTTGGTACCAATGCTATAACTGGTAGTTTAGTGCCTCTATTTTCATCGGGCTTAGGTATAAATCCGATGGCTACGAGATATGCCAGTATAGTACCAATTTGTTCTTGACTCACAGTTTTACCATCACTGCTATCTATGCCAGTCCAATGGTATGCATCATCTCTTAGCACACTAACTGCATTAGAGTCATTAAGCTCAGGCGCTTTTGTCGAACTAGGCAAATCATCAATACACATATGAAAGAGCGGCATGAGTGCGTGTTGTTCGTCTTCAGGTGTGACAACATTCGTTGTGACATAAGCCTCTAGTTCTTTCCTCCACTTGTCATATCCACATTCGGGAACAGAGTAGCCATAATGTTCTAGAGAAAAGAGTAGTTCGTTCATTTTCAGGCGGGGATGTGCCGTACCGTGAATTACGTGAATACGATTCGTAGTTTCGGAAATCGATACAGAGGGTACGTTGAGTGAGGCGGCTACTGCTAGTAGAGCAACGTGGTTAACTGGAAGAGTGTTGACAGTATTAGTGATATGAGGGCGTGATGACAATTGGATACATCCTTTGAGCAGACGGATTAAAAAGTCGTCTGTAACGCTGACGCCAGTTTCTTGGTCACCGAGAATATATCCAGGTCTGATGATTGATCCGCATAATCCACGAGATCCTGCTGCGAGAATTAGCTTTTCCGATACCCATTTTGACTGTCCATAGCCCGTCTTGAGGCCTGTACGACTACCATGCAAGTCGTCACTTTCGAGAATCCCATGACGACCGCCCATTACATTTAGTTCCGAATGGGAGAGATAATAATCGGTATCTAGAACTGAGGTAGACGAGATGAATGTGAAGATTTTAGGCTTTCCTTCCCTGCAGAGAGACATGGCATCGATAGTAGAGATAACATTTGATTCCAGCAATTCACTATAGCGTTTAACCCAATGAACTGTAGCACCGTTGTGGATGATAATATCTACGTCATTAGCGAGAGCTTTCCAGGTCGCTAAAGATACTCCTAATCTTGGTTTGGACAAGTCACCGACAACGCATGAGATTCGGTGTTGCCATGTTTCTTGCCAAATACCGTAACCCATCAACGAATCTCGGAGTCTGAGGAACGCCATTTCAATACTCTCGACGCCACGGACATGAGCAATTACTTTGAACGATTTTTTCGTGCGGGATAGAATCTCCTTTATGATATATGCGCCGAGAAATCCAGTTGCACCAGTTAGAAAAATCGTAGGACTTTCAAGCTCACGTATTTTCTCTATTTCAACCGTGGGAAATGTGGGCGCAATCGATTTAACAAGTTCATCAAAAGATCGTGCGTATTGGGTATCTGAGTCATCTAACTCGTCTATTCCACTTTGGGATTTACTCAATAATTTTTCAATCTGGGCACTAATTCCTCCTAGACTAGAAAATTCATAAAGTTTACTTATAGAAATATTTGCGTTCATCTCTCGACGAATGCGCAGAAGCATCTGCTGTGCTATAATACTGTGACCACCAAGGTCAAAGAAGTTACTTTGCTGCGTCAATGTTTTGGCATTAATTCCAGGAAGTAGATCAGCCCATATAGTTGCGACATTCTGCTCGATGACTGTCAGTGTCTTCCATCTTTCAAAATCCTCAGAAGTGGTTCTCTCTATTTGTTCTGCAACATCTGGAAATGGTAGATTTGGCTTGTCGATCTTCCCATTAGGGTTAAGTGGCAGCTTTTGAAGCATGATGAATACAGTAGGAATCGCATAATCAGGTAATCGTAACTTTAAGAAAGTTCTGATGTCTGCTTGTAGACGGCGAAACTTTTTCGGAAAATATCTTGTCGGTCCGGTGTCAACACCATCATCATCTAATTCCTCAAATCCATGTGACTTGAGCCATTCAGACCACTGTCTAATCTCTGGCACGATGTAGCTAACAAGTTTGGGTTCTTCATCCTTATCTCTACGGACAAGTGTCTTGCAGTCTCTGACTAAAGTGTGCTGGCCAAGGTTACTATCGATCTCATTCAATTCAATCCGGAAACCTCGAATCTTGACTTGATCATCGGCGCGTCCTGTACATTCTACATCTCCAGATGCAAGGTATTTCCCAAGGTCCCCTGTACGGTAAAGCCTATCTCGAGGTCCCTTGTAGTACTTTCTCCAGGGCTCACCTTTTGCGTTCAGCTTGTCGGCTTCGACCCATTTTTCATTGTTCACAAACCAATTTATGTGGAATTTTTCGGCATTCATGGCCTGGTCTCCCTTATATCCCTCAGCTAGCCCCGCTGCCCTAACATAGATTTCCCCGACCTCGCCAACGTCGCAAATTTTTGACCGATTATTTAGGTCTACAACCAAAATTTGGACGTTCTTCATTCCTTTCCCGGCAGGAATGTTACCATGAATAGCGTCTAATGCTTTAGGATTTTCGGCCCGACTAGGAATTTCATAAAAACTGACGGCTCTTTGTGTCTCAGTGGTTCCGTACATATTGATAATATTCGTGTTCATGGCGAGTTGTCTCAGACTTTGGCATTCTCTTTTGGTGAGAACGTCACCCACAAAAAAAGCGGTTTTCAACGAAGGGAACTCAGCTTCTGCACCCCCGACTAGAATATGACCCATGGCAGGTGTTAAGTGCGTAACTGTTGGTTTTTGCTCCGCCATCCATTCAGCAAGCTTTTCATGCTGGATATCCTCCTTAGATGGCACAAGCAATTGAGCCCCAAGAAACAGTGGGGTAAAAATATCCCTCTGTACGGGGTCATGTGCAATGCCCGAGAGCAGTGTAAATCTACTTTGGGAACTGAGATTGAACCTTTCAGCCATCCAGCTAAAATAATATACCAAGCTAAAGTGGCGGCCGAGCACTCCCTTGGGTCTTCCCTCGCTTCCAGAGGTAAAAGAAAGGGTAGGATTGCTATCCGGACCAACTTCCACATCTGGTGGCGATGATGCTTTAAACTTTACCTGGGAAAATAGGTCCTGCGATTGAGATCCACCGCCAAATAATGTACCATCATCGCCAAGACGAAGGGCCGGTATTTCGGCCTTTAGTTGAAGCTCGGTATCAATGTAATTCCGTACAAGTGGTGCTAGTTGTCCCGACTCTTCGGTAGCACGCGCAATATTAACTAATGCGCGAGGCTGAGCTACTTCAAGGTATATTTTCTGTCTTGAGGGAGGATAAGCAGGATCAAGGACGCTAAAAGTAGCACCGGAACTCTATGCAAGAATCAGCTGCATACTGTATGGGCGTTGAGATAACTTCGTACCAAGGTGCCCATAATACTGATGACCAAATCTACAGAGCGATGAGCCCATATCATTACAACATCACCAGGTTCAATGCCAGCATTGGTGAGATAATGGGCTAACGTATTCGAGGCTTCATAGATCTGCCTGTAAGAAAAGATTCTCTCGGGGCCTTCGGCTGACTTTGTCTCTACGACACAAATTCTGTCGGGGTAATTTTGTGCATTTTGGCCGAAATGCCACTGGATTGATCCTTGGTAGCCAGACCAGTCAAGATCTGCCGTAGGGTCTGGGAGCTGTGACATTATCGCGTTTTTCTGACGCCGAAAGGTAGAGTCCGAGATTCTAGCGAATATGATCTGCGCAAAAAAATGGTTTCGACAATCAAAATTTACATATCTAACCTGGCAGTATTTGAAATAGCCCAGATAAGTACAGCCTCGGGCCCTAGATTACCCCGCCATGCACTCGTCCAAATGAGAGTACTGATCCCTGATCATAGTTCACAAGTAAAAGCCCATGGGCTACGGAAAATGAGCACCCATCAGGAGGGCAAGACTGAACACCTGTACGCAGTGTCCTCTACGAACCTGGGAATGAAATATTCTCTCAGAGCCAAGTCCAGTCAAGTTTCGCAATATCAAAGAAGTTGGCCCATGAGGCAATGATTCAAATTACTACACCACATCGTTTTTTCGCTCCCAACAAGTTTGACTCCTACCTAAGCCTCGTCAAGTCTACAAGTACGACCAAGTACATCCTCATCCCAACGACCACACCTCTCCTCGATCTTGTCTGGCCTCAGTTTACCACCGAATACACGCCCACGCCGATATTTATACCCAGCGGAGGAAGCAAAGCGTGGCGCACAAATCTGGGAGACAGCTCTTTGGGATGGACGTGAGAGTGATAAGGACAAGTTCACAAGATGGTGCAGAGGATGGATACAGTCTCGACGTGTGTGAAATTTCGAATTTTGGCAAGGAGTTTTACGAATTGAGCTTTGTGCGCGCCAAGACTTCGCTTGCTAGAGTGCAGCTGACACTATAGACACAAGCAAACGATGGAAGGTGTAGTGATCCGCCTCCTGGTGGTGTTCTCTGGTATAGTTTAAGAAGTCTGGGCACCTACTCCACTTGGGAAAGAGACACCTACGACCATATTTCGCGCGGAGAAAAGTCGAAAGATGATGAAGGCATGTCTGGATAACTCAGGGTTGTTGAGACGTTCCCCTGGGTGGGTATTCACGGATGAGGGTTGAATTGTAGTGAAGAAAAAGCCACCATAACTTCGCAGTGGTACTTGCAAATAAAATCTGAGGCATGAGTGCTCTTCCTTTACGTTGAATCATTTATTCTATACTTTTCTTTGATATGGTGTCATAGCGAGACAGCTGCATACGCAATTAAAATCTGATGCAATATAAAAAAAGCTTAGACCAACTTCTTTTGTACCGTACGAGGCGCTGGGAGTGCCGTTGACTCACCGACAATAGAAGCCCTCGCTAATTAGTCGAAACCTAGGCCTTGACGCCAACTAACGTGCCAAACTTGAAAATCCCTCGAAAATGTCAGTCCTAGCATGGTCTTCAGTGCCCTCTTTCCACCTCGCTCTACATCCCAGCCGCCTGTACACCCTCAAGTTGTCTGTACCATTAGAGTAACTCCTTTATTGGTCGTTGAGGCGAGATGATGCGTGGTTAGAAACAGGTTGAAGACTAAGATGAAAATGGTGAGAGCGGCATGATTGAGAAGTCGTCAAATGGAGATATGCTTGAGGTTTCTTCCGACTTTAACTCAGTTGCGATTCCTCTCGAATATACCAGATATGCAGAGCGTACTGAGTGATTATACCGGCACCACTATAAGGTGAAAGTTCGTCTTTGCCGGCTCCCCGGTGAGTTCAATTTGTGTAAAGTGGCGGCCAAAGACGCACAGGTTCCGGCCATCACTATATTGCCATGTTAACCCCCTTCTATCTCTACTTCCTGTGGAAATCTTGAGTGCGATCGCTTTCAAGCGTCCCGACCTGGGCTTCTGTTCGAGTCGCATTCTATGATCAACATTCTGCCGACGCTTCCATATTAGCTGCTACCTCCATCATCTATGTCACCGAGTGCTTATAATTTATGGGGAGTGAAGCTCAATAGGTGCTAGAGCACTCTGTAAGCACATACTCAGAGACAGATTCAACTGTATTGACTTCCAGATACGGATAATAGAACTCACACACAAAGCAATCTGTTGCCCGAAGTCTTTGAGGTAGTCTCAAAAGAGCTGCTTATATCCCTATTCTAAATGCTAAGCCATCTCTACAGCAGCCTGTTAATTCTGTTTATTTTAAAATTGGACGCAGAGACAATCGATAAACTCTCACCCGTCGAACTCTTCATTTGCTACTGCATAAGTAGACTAAGCAGCAACCCGTGGCTTCTCATTTTCAAGGAAAGTGTCTACAAAGTGTATTTTTTTAACTGGGTACTACCCCAGCACCCAATGTGCAAGAAACTAGAGGAATATTGTCTATTTTGTCCGAACGGATTGTGCTAGCGTCTATTTCAAGCACTGCTTTGCTTTCTATCGCTACCAGCAGTCGTTGATTATATAATCCAAAGTCTTCTTGTCTGCCTTTTCACTTTGGCAACACCGCCCGTGAGATCAAAATCTTGGGACTTGCGTGATGAAAGTGCTGCATTGGATATCCTGTGCATATGGTGAGATAGCTACAGCATCACTAGATCTAATGTTAAGCCTTTTTAGGCCAGTTGGTGCGATTGTAAAGTTATCTTACTGTCAGTAGCAGCACATGACCATTTCTATGTGAAGAGGTACTGTCACAACTGGTGTCTGGCTGTTACGGGGATACCCTTTCCATTTCACCAGGTGAGCTCTCAAGTAGCTAAAGACTAATCTTCTGTAGAGCGTCGAGGGAAGATACTTTAAGATAATAGGACAGCGTTGAGGTGGTTTTTTATGAAGAGAGGTGTTTAATATGTAATTATATAAGAATAGAATAGAATTAAATCTAAGTCCCTACTGAGTCTATGACTATGGACTAATAATATAAGAAAACTCTGCCTGAAGTGAGGACTCTCACACCTCTATCACGTCATGTGCAGAATTTTCTGCCAGCGTATTCTTCTCTTGAGTCTATGTGCGTTACAGGCCAATGTCTTCTTTAACTATAATCGGAGTATGAATTTGAATTTGAATTCAATCAACCCAATTTGGCGCCTTATGGGCCCATGCAGGTATCTATTCTACTTTTTAATTTATATGTGAGGAAACTTTTGGTAAAAGCCCCCAAACCTTCCTGTATATTGTCTATATTTTTCTAATGTATCTTCAGGAAGCGCAGTTACGCTAGTGCCTTCCATGTAAAGCTATCTGTTATGAAACTGGAATAGGAGTGGATAGAGACATACCTGTACTATTGGTTGATCAAGCTGGTGAGCTGTTGGGGGCTATCTGTAGG
Organism: Blumeria graminis f. sp. triticale; assembly: GCA_905067625.1. Taxonomy (NCBI): domain Eukaryota; kingdom Fungi; phylum Ascomycota; class Leotiomycetes; order Helotiales; family Erysiphaceae; genus Blumeria; species Blumeria graminis. The sequence goes on along the minus strand of LR898472.1, from coordinate 5,106,116 downwards.
TGAGTTGAGACTGTAGTAGATGAGAGTTTAGAATGGTTGATTCATGATATCTACTTGTAGAGTTATTACTCAGTTATATACTTGTCTCCCTCGCTTGTCCTCACTCTACATGACCACACCAGTACTTCTCCAACTCCGACGGGAAATTCCTTGACTCATCCGTGTCCCTCATCAATTATGTGCCATTCCATCTTAGACGTATATTCATGACACAGAACCCCGGAGATACTATGTTCCATAGTGGTGGCCCTTGACTCAGCTGCATCGCCCACTGACCATGTATCAGTCGAGTAAAGATGAATATCCATGACATGATACTTCTGATACGAGGCACCCCTTGGTGATGGCCCCTTAACTCCGTTGTGTCGCTTGTTGTTGCGTTGTGGCATGGCATCCCAGGCATGGGACGCGTCGGGCACGACGCATCTGCCGTGAGCTGACTCTTATAGATCAGATTCGTGATATTTACAACACTATCACATCAGCTTTTTCGACCTCAAGAAAGACATGACCTGTTCCTTTCCCTCAGCAGCATTTCGACCGCCTTGGTCGTCTGGGACCGCTCTATCCAATCATGAGTTAGGATCCACTGTGTTATCCTTTCGATGTCGCCAGGATTATTAATCATAGCTTCGTAGACCGATCTTTGGCCTCTCTCCAAATCTCCCCTCTTCCATCTGACCACAGAGGGCAGTAGATAATCATGTGCTTGAAATTCTGCGACAGGTAGCCACATGGACCGCTTGAACTGTGGACTCCGAGTACTTTCCTTCTGTATAAATACGAATTGTGCCCCTTATGCTCACTTCGTATTTGCATCTCTAGACTGCTTTGAGTCCTTGTGGTAACCAGAGTTTATTTGCTTCATTTATCGAGAGGTCTTCGAGTGCACAGCTCGGCTGGGTCTAGGAGTTGTCTGAAAGATAACCTATGCATTAATCCATACGCATCGCGCGTTATTGAGTATATAAGCATGTAGTCTTCGTAGCTCTTTCTTAAACAGAATATAACTCAATTTACGACACACTTTTGCAAATAGCTAAGCTGGTCCGTCCCCCCGTCACACTTCCAAACGACATGGGCTGCAAAGAGTCTAAAGCTGGGCTTGACCATTGGAGGCTGGCGTGGGCTTAAGTGGGATTTCATGTACATTCAAAGCGCGACAATCTTTAATTGACATTCACACAACCTAGATGGTTGACACGTCAATTTGGGAAATTATTTGTTAATTTCTTGAGTCTCAAAAACCCTTGATGTATAGCTCGGCTATGGAATACATTATGCTTTCTTATTTCTTGGCTGAAATGAGGTCTCAGATTGATTCAAATGCTTAGTGATATACCATTAGCACTACGCAGCAAGGTAATTAAACTTCCTACGTCGCGGAACAATTATCCTTGCTCCTCTATCACATCAAGCTGCGGATGCGGATGAGAAAAGAAGCGGCCAGGAAGGAAGAGAAAATGCGGGGAACGAAGAGTAGAAGATGTGACAAATTCAGTAGCGGTACGAATGTCAATGAAAATTACCTTTCATTGCTGCCCAATTCCCTCCGAGATAAAGAGTACCTCTCATTCCTCAGTGATCAACGTCATTCTGGATGACAGCTTTAGTGGTAACTATGAAAACTTAACCCTTTCACGCCACGATACTGACTGTGACACGCTAGATATAGTCACAGCTTCTACTAGTTGTTATGCTCAGCTATGTAGTATGGTAGATCTAATCGCTGGAGCATATGTAGTCATTATGGTAGTATGGAATCATGGCGCATGAGAAGTTCCAGTCTCTACATAACGGCATTACATGTAATAACAAAGTTCTAGGAGGTATCTGGAATGATAGAAGTGAACGTTGACCGTCAAGTCAATACTGTACGAATCGTAAGATATTGGGGATCAATGGATCAGAGATAAAAGCTTAGGACCAGTGAGGTTTTTGATTTTACTCAACTTATATTTAGTTCGTTAAAAGTTTATTTTTTATCTATATCTAATTGTCTATCTATGTTTTACTTCGATTAGGTAAAAACAGTATGTTCTGATTACGTGATGGAATAACATTCACACCACCGAGATCATCACCAACCGAGACCTCACTAAAGCTGGTAGCGATCGAAGATGAGTAGTCTTCGTCTACTCCGCACTGCGTGCGGTTCGGTCTGATATGTCTAGATTTCTACATGTAATACTGTGTGCAGTATGAGAGATAGGTTGTTCATATGGGACAACCGTCATAGCTGCTCAGTTGGGAGCACATTTTTGTGCGCAGCATACTGGTTACGTGATTGGTTTGCAAGCGAAAAAGCTATGGGATAAGGGACGAGCTTTTCCCAATCTGTAACATAGCAATTGTCATAACAACTTCACTTCTGTACATTAATGAAGATATCTCTCCACAAGCTGTCTTGACTGTTCCAGCGCAAGTGTACATTCCCAAATCATGTACTAATTAAAATACTTGTCCCCTTTATAATTTTTCTTCTTGGTGAGATAGAGTTTAAACAAATATAGGTGCAATTTCTACGTATAGATTCCCTAGTTGTCTCTTTGTGTTCGAGATGACCCTCCTTACTCGAGGGGACTAAAACAAGTGTTTCAATTGGTCTTGCCACCAAATTCTAAAACCCACATAGCAAGATCCTATTATTATATACAGCCCTGCTGGCAAGCCTGGGGATTGTGACTCCGCAACAACCTTGATAATATAGACCGTTTTTATTTATTCTATGATCATGACTGCTGATGAGCCTAAGGAAACTGGTAACATGCGTTGGCTAATGCATGCAAATGAGCCAAGGGTGTCTCCTAGGAAGATCTCGTATAGCAGGGGATTCATAAGACTCTCATTGTACCTTCTGGAAACATACTGAAGGTTCATTAAGGTGACAGGAGTATCGATAATCATCCAGGTAATTGTCAAATAGTCTGAGTCTATCAAATCATAGATAGAATCTTCTCGAAGGGGATATTTCAGTTTATTAATATACTTAGTCTTTTGCTGTGAGAATCCTCTCTGCAGAGAATTACAATTAATTTATTGCACATGAAAAGTCGCCTATACATTTGGTTATGAAACCATGACTGTGATTAATAGTTGAAATCATTACTTCTGCGTAATCTACTCTTTGAAGTGTCTTTTCGAATGAGAAATTTCGAGCGTGTAACCGTTGAATAGTGGCCGGAGAGGTTTAGATAAATCCTAAAAGTAAAAGGATTTTTGGTCCGCAAAATTCATTAGCAAAAATGAAGGGATTATGGTTAATTCCTGTTGGTCCATTGATAAAACATCTATCAAATTAGCGGCATAGAAGTCTTGATGGAATAATCCATCACAACAATGTGACATCAGTCTTTAATCTTCAAATCTGAGCGATCGACCTTCTCACTAAGGAACTATCATGGTCTGGACAATAGATAATGTAAATTTTATTTATATCTAAGAAATATTATTTCATTATGAAAGAATCAACTTGTGAGGGCCGAAAATATGCCGAGTATTTCGGTATTAGTGTGATTAACAAGTCTGCCTTTCGCATTTACCTCAAATCCAAAGGAATAAGGCAATTTAATTGGTCAGAGATGAGTTGAGCGACGGATTTAGTTAGGTGCTCCTTAATGTAAGCTGGCTCAATATGGGACCTGTAATTTGAAGGCTCAACCGCCAGAAATAATGGTTCTTTCTTCCCACAAGTTGGGTCTTTTTGACCTTAGGACTGATTTAAAGGATGCATTTTAAATTTAGGCTCGTGAATTTGTTGAGTAGAGTAATCCTTGCTTGATATCTTATTAACTTTATCCTGTTAGATAAGGTTTATCATTCAGTCATAGAATCTTTTACTTGACCGTGTGGAGAGTTTTTTACTTGCATAGACACTTTTGACTCTTTCTCTCTTGTTATCACTTTATCATGCCTTTTAGTTCGTTAGTTGTTTACACCAAACGTTGTTGTCTAAGTACTAGGAATGATGGAGATAATTGAGTGACAAATTTCTAATCTGTTCGCTCCTTAATATCCCTATTGCTCTGTTTTTTATTCGCACGAGTTTCTTCCTCATTTTGCGTATGATGTTTGTTGTGTGGGATCGTAAGACAATTAATACCAAGAAAGGCACATATTCTATCGATTACGAGGAAAGCCCAGCGGAAATAGACAACCATAGCAAAAATGAGATAAGCACGCAAGTACCATAACTCGATATCTGCGGAAATGCTCGGTAATCCCATGAAAGGTAAATTAACCAGAATAGCACCTCCGATCAGAGGCGCAAGCATAACTGTCCAGTAAGGAAAAGGCTGACGTGTTAGATGAGCGAGAATTATTTTTGTAGTCATGCGGCCGAAAACGAATGACATAGTAAGGCAGAAAAGAACGAGATGGTTATTCGGTATAATAGTAGAATTTGGAGAGTAAAGCCATGCCCCGATAGATATCGTATAGACCAGAATAGGTGCCCACTCGAAGAATATTGGAAGTATCGGTAACTGTTTCTTTCGCCGTGCATCAATGACATTTATCACACAAAACGGTAGATGGGCACCAAAGAGGGAGAGTAGTATGAATGGAATCCAGGCATCTAGAACAGTATAGTCCCCGAGAGTCTTATGGAATCCGAAGAAATATTGGTGCCCGATAAGATCAGCGATCGGTTCGGTCCATATTCCAGGACCATGGTAGCCAGCGAGTATCATAAGAAAACATGCCAAGATTATTCCTTCGGTTGGACCATTAAATACCCCAAGGTAGAGCGTATGCGTATGATATGTCTCCCAGGTTGAAAAAAACATCGGGAGGCATGGTACAAGAGCGGTAAATGCGCCAAGTTTAGATGCTCCGAGTCCCATGGCTGCAACTTCACAAAGTGAAGCTAACGAACAATTCAAAGAGTCAATGCCGTGATCAAAGAGTTCACCAAGCCCGCTTGATGTTCCTGTTCTCCGCGCTTGTTTTCCATCGACGTTATCTAGAGTGGAGTACATCCATAAACCAAATGCAAAGCTATAGTAAAGCCAAGATGGGCCCTATACCAATGTTAAAAATATTTCAGTCTTCATGTTGTCACATACCGGTCCAACTAAATCTGGCATAAAGATAACCAGAAGTATCACGTCTGATATGATAAAGAAAAATCCCAGGAGGGTAACCATATTTGGCGCGAGCCATAATGGCAAGATTTTGACAAACCCATTCCACTGTGATTATTAGCTTTATTCGCGATTAATCGATTACTTCATCGTACATAGTGCTTTAAAATATATTTAGAGATCAAGCTTTTGTCAATACTTGAGTATTGGTATGATCTTAGATGGATCAGCGCCTCATCGGATACGCACTCGTGTGCTGCCTCCTCTGTTTTCTCGTTAGTGAGTGGAATTGAATAAGTTGCGAGTCGAATTCAGATCTTATCCTTGTAAGAATTAATTGATATATATATAACGCACTTTTACTGAAAGACATTGAGTCCCCCCGGCGATAACCTTGAGTCTAAGACAACAGTTTCGTCTTTAACGCTTTGCGACTGGTGTATTGTATTTTTATGAAGTTGTATATCATCGGTTGTTCTCCGAGTAACGAGATTCAATCAAAAAAGATAGTCTGATCCATAATTTTTTATTTTTACGAGTCAGCAGGGTCTGCGGCTGAAAGGTGCCACTTTACTGGTCCGGCCTCCCTGGCGAATAATAGGTCAGGTAGAGATTTCGAAATCGATCAATACGAAGCAAATTGTCACCATTACATATCACATGATTAGTGTCGTTAATGAGATACTTCAGAAGCCCAAGATGATGATTAAATAATTTCTGAAATAATTTAAAACGATGGGACGCGGGTAGCTTCTCCGGATATCCACACCCCACCACAAGTTGTCCAATAATAGATCTCCACTAGCTCTACTATATTAAGCCTCTGTAGTAGTATCTTCCAAGTCATTCCCAGAATACTAGGATCACTCCAGCCCTGTTTTCTGGAGACAAAGTCGAAAAAATGCCGTTCTAGGATGCTGGCCTACATCATCACGGCAAAACCTGCAAATACACCAGCAAAAACTATTGCCAAGCCGTAGCTACGTCCCAGATCCAACGCAGCTAGAGAACCACTCTTACTGGAGTCAGAACTATCGGTGGCGGAGGATCCACCAAGACCTGTAAAGGCAACGCCAGAAGTAGAGGTATCTGTCTTGGAGGGTTCAATTGCTGTACTGGTTGTGTTCACGCGCGTGGGATTTTGGGCACCACAAGGGTGGTTTTCGCGACATTTACTTTGACACTCTGGGTTACCACCACATCCAGCGACACACTGGTTTCCGAATTCCTGACACATAAAGAATGGCAACGTTTGTGAGTATTCGCTGGAATTAGGGGACTGTCCACTCTCACAGACACAGTTAAAGGTCAAGCTTTTCTAGATTTACTGTTAGATGAGAGAACTTGGGATGAATTAGTCTTACAGGATCACAAGTATTCGATAAAGTGGTGCTCGATTGTCCAGGCAACTGGAGACAAAGCAGAGGACAGGAGGTAGTCTGAGTAGAGCACCATGAACCTGTCTAAAATCAGCAGTGTGATTAAGTGTCACATGGGCGATTAAACTTACCTCTCAGAGATGATGGCACGCTTGCTGGGTCTATGTAATAACTAGCCTGAGAAGATACTCCGATGGAGAGCAGTGCAACAGCTTGTATTAATCTCCACATCATCTGCATGATTAATATTGAATTATTGAGTTTAGGAAAGGTGAGCTTGGTTCAGGCGACTTCGGACGAAGAGCGAGTTCCTAACCTGATCAGCCTTCGAGTTCTTAAAACGAACGGTTGGCCTTTGAAGTTCAGAGTGAAGTAGGAAGGTTTGCGCACCGCTCAGCTTGTGTGGCCCAGTTGCGAAAAAGTTGGTTTAGCGAGAGTGGTTGATGAATAGAATGACTTGAGGATAATGTCAAAGGGCGAAACGATAGAAGATATACTAACGTGGCATACAAAGGATGTGCTTTGGGATCAAAGCTATTCCAAGGCAAGTAAGGTCAAGGACTCCGACGCCATCCGATCCAGCGTTCCAAACTTTAGAGGGACTTAATACCTTATGCACATACAGGGTGCCAACGCAAAGCGGGTCATGATGAAACGTCATCAACCATCTATAACCTTCGCTTCATGTTCCTCCTTGCCCCGTTCCCCTGCAGCCTAGCTTACACTCCTGGCAACTTCCCTGGCTTCTATCACCACGGGAACAGTTTCAGAGGCAGCGGGCCGATCTCACAATACTCAATGCCCCAAGTAGTCTAAGCTTCTCTTTCGCGGCTGGTAACAGTTGTGATGTTCTCCTTACGATCGATGTTGTGCCACCCTACTCGCAATTTTCATAATTGAGGGTTAATGAATGGGCTACGTTCGCAGATTCTAAGCCCTACAATTCTAGATTGTTACTTAGATAGCCGCATAAGCTAGGTTGTCTCGATAATCTACAAACCAATCTAGGCACTTCGTACTTTACTCGCTGTGCGCGACATGTGGGCTTCAGGGTCTTCCTGCGGAGCCCAATCTAGATATGGATAACCGATCTGAACTGGCCCCAGTCACATGTGAAGTAGTCAGGAACGGATAGAAGCTCGCAAATCCAACTCTGGACTTAAGCTAATTTGAATGGATAAATAAAGCAAGATTTTACCGATGGCTGCAATGCTATCGATGGTGAATTAGTTTAACAAGAATTAGGGGAGCGGTAAATGGCTGCGAGTGGCGAGCGAAGTGATAATCTGAGCCTCCGAGTAGGAGCGGAAGTCCAGAGTTGTATATTAATTGACTCGCTAACGTTGGATACAAACTCTCTATCACTCTTCCCAAGTCGGATAGGGATTAGGCGGATATAAGATTTGATGTTGGATGACTAACCGAGAGTAATATATTGAAAATCACAGATTACGACTTCTCTGACCCTGGCATTTTCTGTAACGTGAACATAAAGAGTGGACATTGAATTCGGGAGGCGCGAGAAGTCAAATTATTGGACCTCGAATTGGCCTGCGTCGGATGATTAGTAAAAGCCAACTGCAAAAATATGATAGAATTCATCACCTTAAGTCACAAAGTGTTGGTCTGCTTTTAGTGCGCCGCTAGATAGAGGGCTCACGCCGTACTAAGTTATCCTACATTAAGCTTTTGTCCAACACAACAGTTGTCCACTCCTCACCTACTTTACTATTTAGCGCATAACAAAGCATTTTCGTCAACTATAACTACCCTCAAAGACTGAAGATCTTAGGAAATTTTCTTTTTACAACCGCTTGCCGATGGATGGAGTCGGCCGTGACAGCTGAGAGGTTTTACCCGAGTAAAGAGCGGCAGCCTTCTCAAGCCACACGAAAAACTCCAAATCGCCGCTATTCAACAACTCTAGCAGTTCTACCCGGTGAATCACCACCATATTGGATAAAAACTTCGCATAGGCCGCTCTCAATTGCATCAGTTGAGAGTACGGACTATGCTATCACCCTTCGTGACAATACCAAAGGCGACAGTTCCAAGCAAAAAATATGTTGGGCAAAAAGTGCTCACATTGAAAATTATGTAATTATAAGCGATAACAGAACAGATATTGGTGCTTTCGTGGTGTGGAAAATCACTTTAGAGATGATGCAAGTGAGTAATCGGAGCATCTTACCAAGTATACTCTAAAAACTTGCTAACAATTATGTCTGTCGATAGGGCGGTAAGATGTATATTAGCAAACGTTACTCAGAATTCGATCGTCTACGCCAAGACCTTGTACGAGCCTATCCTTATTTCCGCGCTGCTATGCCAACGCTTCCCCGCAAGAGCGTTATATCCAAATTCCGTCCCAAATTCCTTGAAGAACGCAGGTCCGGCCTCCAGTACTTCCTCAAGTAAGTCACCCCATTCTACGGCAACAGCCTACACTAACCTTTACGATCAGTTGCGTTCTATTAAACCCCGAGTTTGCTGGATCTCCCATACTAGAGCAATTCCTTTTTCCTTGATGTCAAAATTTGGACCATGAAACACTTCAAATGTCTAGAGTTGAAAAGAATCTCATATCCGACGCAAAGAGTCTCAATACATCTGAGATTATGAATTTATACTTTAACACTACCTAGCCCTACACTATTGAAGCCTTATCAAGAAAAGCAACAACACATCAAACTAAAAAACCGGGCTTGTAATGTTATTTGACGTAATCACTGTTATAACTCTCAATGGGATACGATTACACAGAAAATAAGTAGTTGATAAACTTATCAGACTTAAACTCGAAGTATATAGTATGTACCAGCACTTCTCTTCACCTCAGAATATGAGAAATCTTAAATTTTATTGAGATTACGCCGTATTTAAGTCTAGTGAACGGGGCACTACTTGCCTGCTGACTCGCCGTTTGAACTAGCTTTAAGTAAACCGAACATTATACAGTCCTATCCAATATCAGCTACACTAGGAAAAAGGTTGAACTATGGCTAGTGGTATGATTTATAAACTTATGGGCAATTTACTCCTATGAGCATAAAATTAAGTCACGAAAAAGAGGCGACTTACGGCTTTTGGATGAAACAGAAACCAGGAGGATAATAGTGTTTGATTTTCTTTATTGTCAAAGACGACTGGCACTGTGTTCGCGACTGTACAACTAGTCAAGGATATCTTTTTTATCTTAGATCCGTATTCCTACCGGGCTCCAGCCTAATAAAAATATGAAAACAACAATTGGACTTATTCAGATCCTTAGCTTTGCCGTAACTTGTAATTTGGGTCAACCCTTTGTACAATTGTCTGTTAACCATTTTCCACATAATTTTTGGACGGAAAAAATTTAAGATCGTAATCAGTTCTGCTGCTGGAGTTCCAACCGCAGTTAGATATCGCCAGTTGAATTGGTGCGGTTGATGTTCCAGCCTTAAATTCGGTTGCGATTTGGCCGAAGCTAATATCAACACAGACTCTACTGAGCCGCCACCAACTAGCCAAGAACTCCATATCGTCTATACCCCACCTTGAGCGTCTGGCGGAGGCCAAGAAGTGTGTGTGTGTTTTATTGTACTACTTGAGTCTATGACTATCTAGCACATTGGGCTCCTCTCTGACCCAGGCCACACCTTGTACAGTGCTCCTATCCTCTTTTGTTACTTGAAAGATCATTGATATATTCCCCTTGATGAATAGCCTTTCAGCTCAGTATTTACCCGTGGAATTCAGCCACCTTTTCCACGGAACCTTCTACCCAAAAAAAATAAAAATGGTAGCAATGGAAACTGCGTGCGCGGGAAAAAGTCTCAAAAAAACCTGCAGCCCCAGCCAGGCGAGGCCTAGACACCGGGACCACATGAGGTGCGCATATTCATCTATATCTCCCTTCTTTGTAATAGCCGAGGTCGACTTGATCCAATCCACCATCTCCGTATCGGGTGCTGGGTACGCTCCGGAAACTCATCGGATGGCTTTTCCTCCATGATCAAGGGTGGGTGATGAGTAGGGCTCCGACCCTACCATCTGATCTGATCGTGGTTAGCTTCATGATAGTGGTGATAGGGGAATGTGTTGAGAGATGAAGACGATACAGACCGCGAAAGCGATTGGGAATCCTCTTCGAAGTGAGGACTTTGTTACTCAATCTCGGCTCTGCAGACTCTACAGTGAGAGCTGGAGGTTCGTAGGGGACACCACTGACAGGTGTTGAGAATAGTCCCCCCGGAGGCCAAGAAACTTTTACCAAGATCTTGGGCTCTAGAATATTTAGATCCCACGTTTGATAACCACAGCAAACGACTAAGGTTGAATATCCAATCGCTGTCAAGTTACATAAACAGCCACTGCGATAAAAAATATTTATCAATGAAATTAATGCCTGTGTAAGGAGATGGCAAAATTTAACCACCGGAGGATACATAGGGCCTGGGCGTATGATGGCTGAGGCGGTGGAGAGGGCTACGCTATGGCCTAAGGGTTAAGCATTTGCTTGGACCCGCCATAATTTGTTAGATAAGTGAAGCATGGGGCTTACAGATGACTTAGGTCGGGTGAGATCTGATAACGTGCCTGAGATAATTACCCTAACCCAGTCCGGTCCTACTTGTATGAAGTTCCAAAGGGAGTGCACGTGGTGTCAATCTCCCGTAGCATCTTTATTACCAAAAAATATGTGAAACTTTAATTCTCTACACGGCGTATAATTGTTGCACGGCCACATGCCAACTTTATCCACCCATTGAAGTCTGACTTGACTTCTAACCTATTCTCTGTCAGTAGTCATACCCCCAACGGAATAACATAAATTTATGAGTTATGCGCTATGTTGATACTTGTGGAAGGTAGTAGCGGTGTAAGGAGTACGGAGGCCTAAGACTGAACACCTTAACGCAGTGTCCCCATCGAACCTGGTTGTTAAAGATCCTCCCACAGCCAAGCTCAGTCATGCTTTGCAGTAGCAAAGAAGTTGGCTCACGAGATGATGATTCAAGATACTCCACGATGTCAATCTTTCACACCCAACGACTTCAGTTATGATCAAATCCTCATAAAGATTACAAGTAGGACCTAGTACATCCTCATTCCAATGACCATGCCTCTCTTCCATTTTGTCTGGCCTCAGCTGACCACAAATAGACACCCACGCCGATATTTATATTGGACGGGGGAAAAAAAGCGTGACGCATAAATCTAAGAGGCAGCTCTTCGGGATAGACGTGAGAGAGATAGATGCGAGTTTACAAGATGATGCAGAGGATATGTACTATCTCGACGGGCGTGAGATTTCGAATCTTGGCAAGGATATTTACGTACTGAATAGTATGTGCGCACCAATACCTCGGTTGCGAGAGTGCATGCGACACTATAAACACCGCCATGGCTAGATGGTGCGGTGGTACATCGTCTTGGCCGGTTTGCTAAGTAGAGTCTGGATAGCTTAGATACAGATCCCACTTGCGATGGGAGATGGTTAGTTCGAATCCGGCAAAACACATTCACTTTTCGGCGCCGCTTGTATACATGAATGATGAAGGCATCCTTGGATAATCAAAGGTTTAGAATTTCCCTTTGGTGAGTACTCACAGAGGAGGGTCGACTGATTGTGTAAGCAAGCATACCACATAGTGGTATTTGCGGATGGAATCCTTAGCATAAGTGTCCATAACGTCAAAAGAGCCATCCGATATGTATAATTAGCAATGATTGTGAGTCACAGCCCGAAAGCTGAAAACACCTTGAATGACAAAATAAATTGCAAGAAGTACTCATTGCCGTAACAGTGTCATTCTTACGAAAGTGTCGTGGGGACTACTTCAAAAACCTGTCAGTGGTGTCCCCTTCGAGCCTCCAGCTGTCAGCGTGGAGTCCATAGAACCGAGATTGAGTAACGCATTTCTCCTCACTTCTATAAGGAATCTCAATCGAATTCGCCATCTAAATCGTCTTCAACCCTCGATGCATCCCTCTAACATCACTTTCATGAAGCTAGCCACGATCAAATAATATGGTAGGATCAGTGCCCTTCTCCTTACCCACTCTTGGTTATAGAGAGATATTAAGGAAATAATGACCCCTCATCCATTGAGGTTTTAGAGCGCATTCATGCAAGTAACTACCGAAGTGAAACTAAGCACGGAATTTGCAGTCACGTGTGTATCAACAACGTGGCCTACTTGATAGCCCCAATTATTCTGAATTCTAACAAGAAAAAGTCATCCGAAAAGTTTCCGAGGCGTACCCAGTACTCGATACGGCGATAGTGGGTTGGATTAAGATGGCCTCCAATGTTACAAAGAAGGGAGATATCGATAAATATGCGCACCTCATGTGGTACAAATATCTAGGCCTCGCTTGGCCGAGATTACGGGTTTCTTGAGACTTTTTCCCGCGCACGCAATTTCCATTGCTATCATTTTATTTTATTTTTTTGGCTACATGGTTCCGTGGAAAAGGTGGTTGAATTCCGCAGGTAAATACTGAGCTGGATTGCTATTCAACACGGGAAATATATCAATGATCTTTGAAGTAACAAAAAGGGATTAGGGAACTGAACAAAATGTGGCCGTGGCCAGAGAGGAGCCTAATGTGCTAGATAGTCATAGACTCAAGCAGTACAATAAACACTCACACAAACAATATACATAGACTGGCCAAATACCGCCAACTTAACCTACAGGTGCGGAGATGCAAACCACCCGAACTGTCTCTCTCTAGGCACCTCCGCGAACCAATTGCAGCACGAACAGGTCACAGCACTTTCGCGGTATGCCATCGCCGTTTAGACAACCCATACGCTCCCATGGAGTGCTCTTGCGGGAAGGAAACTGCTCCAACCTACTTCATCCACTGTAGCCGCCACGCACAACACACGCGTAGGCTCAGAAAGTCAATTTCCCACGCTGACCCTGTCAAAAAGCTTCTCGGGCTCAAGTGCCACGAAAGCTTCAAAAGATTTGCGGAGGAAACCGGCTGTTTTGGTAGCCAACCTGCCCACTCATCCACTGCTCTCAGCGGGGATCAGACAAACTAGTCATTGCCACAATACATGACACGAAAAGGAAAGGGGCGAGAAGTGTCGTGTCTCTCTGGAAAATTTTATGTACTTGAATTTAGGGTTGAAGGATGGAGTCTCGATATCGGAGTCAGAGTAGGTGGTGTCTTCTGAGTTGTAATCTACCTTCTACTTTTTCTGTAGCGGGTCTCGCGGTTGGAATTAGCTGGGCCTGTAAGCAGTGATCCCCGCCGACTCCACCAGTCTTGTACCGGTGGTGGACCTGGAGCTTAAGCCTAGGACTTTAACAAAAAAAATATATAGACTAGACAGCATTCGTTAGATGTGGCCTTCGATTACAAATCAGCATAAAATTTAGCCGGACTACACCGTCATGTTTGTCTTGCCAGCTACTTCCACACTTCTAGTAGGTAAACGACAAACTTCAACAACCAATCGTGTTGCTATCCCAAACGTAACTTTGTCATCCTGGGCCATGCAGAGAAAATCTAATGAAATTCTCTCTAGCTTGGAGACAAGTTAGTTATACGATGATCGGCAGTCTTTGGGCCAAGACGTTGCTCAGTTGCTATCTCAACTAGACTTATTGATCCTCACATAGGAAATTTCCAATTTAGCTAGAAATAAAATATCAAGGGTAGTGAGTCAAATAAGAAGAAGCAAACTGTTGGCAAAAGCATATAGTAATCAGAATTTTCATTGCTAAATTCCAAAGATTTCTGCTGTTATACCCGGAGGATGGACATTTGTTTCAAGGACTAGACAAGAAGCTGCCGAATAAGAATTATTTTCCTACGCTAAAGGTTGCATGTAGATTTTCATTTAGTTGCGGATGCCATGATTAAATTGGCACAAACCTTTGGTTTGACCTCAACTCTTTTCGGTGATTATCTTACTTTCCAGCCACTGCTTGAATTGCTCTGCTGTCCATGAACTACTTACATTCCCTTCTAGAACACCATCCCAAAGTACCGATGGGCTTACATGAATACTTGACAATCTAGCCATTTTGATCATCACTTTCAAGTCATTGGTAACACCGTTTCCACTATTTAATTGGCCATCTTTTCCCGAGGTTTCTGGAATAGAGAGCAAATCCATCATCGCGTTCTCTGAAATTCCACTGCGAGCAGCAATCTTTGCAAGTCGGGCGTACGTCTGGTTGCGTGTCTCAGAGACTATGCTAATATCATAAAATGATCTGGATTCGGCAAATAAGGCCTAATGCAAGAATCAATCACGTCAATTTAAAAAAGCCAAGATGTGAGAACTATTGATGCAAGGGTTGACCTACCTGACTGAACTCCCAAAATTTACTGCTATCGAGTCGAAGTACAGCGAGGGCAGCTTCATGCACAAGCGTGCTACTTGGGTGCCATGGTTGAATCTGATGCCGAAAAATAACCTGTGTACGGCCCGAAAGACGCTCGTCGCGGGCCAGCCATGGAATTATGTCTGTGTAGACGGTGTTGAATAGCTTTTCGCTAAAGGGACATACGTAATCTAGATAGAGTTCTAATGTGTGAAGGGGTTTCGTGGATAGATTAGGGGTCAAATTAGACAAGACTGGAATCATACGCTGGCCGGCGAATTTGGGTGAGAGAGCCATGGTTTCTTTCAATGTGGTATCTCAAAATATTTCTGATGTAGGTAATTAGGATATTACAAGCAACTGGTAGGAGAGCTGGCATATTTGAGCCACAAAATGCGGGGAAAGCAGAATCCCAGTCCGCGTCATACATTTAAACCTGAAGTGTATGCAGCCAACCAGCTACGATAGCCGGCAAAGAGGGATTCTTCACCTTCCCATGGTGCCGGTGTAATCGCTCTGTATGCTCTGCATATCTAGGTTAGCCAATATGAATCCCATCCAAATCGAAGTCGAAATTAATCTCAAAAAGATCTATCATCAATCACATATCATCAATGTCGCACATATCTTTTTCACGCAAGTCCTTCAACTCACTCATACCACAAATCAAATCTCAACAATCGATCAAGAAGTTTTCTCAACTGCAAACGAGAGCTTGCCTCTTCAAAAACTGGCCATCACCCACTACAAAATTATGATGCTATCTATACCCGCAAGATGGAGATTAAGTCATAACATAAAAAGTTCAAGTCTTGGCTTATGGGGGACTGTTTCCCTAATAGGACTTCACAACTTGAACGGGGACAAGCAATTGGTCGTGAAATGAGAGTGTGGAGAGGCCATAGATAGGAATGATAGAACTGACATTTCTCGACAAGTATTTCGCCTGTGGGACTTTTTTGGGTGCCAAGTTTAGGGCTTTGAATAGTACTTCCAACACACTAAAAACAAACAACGGTGGAAGATATTGTGGTCCGCCTCCTGGCCGTCATTTCCCTAAGTCTGGATGCCTAATTCAGTCGAAAAATGAAAGACTTTGAGGCCGTACCTCACACGGTGGCTATTTATAAGATGGCAGAGGCATGTTAGGGTAGCCAGAGGTTTTTCCTGTTTTTCTTGTTTTCTTTATTGTAGATATTCACGGCTGAGGGAATTGTAAGAGACCCTAGCACAAAGGTTTTGAGTGATATCCTTGAATGCACCCACCATATAAGTGGTCCAAATGTCAAGCTTAGTTATCGTCATACAGTCATCGGGGAAGGACTTGCCTTCTCCGTGTCATGCTTTATGAGAGCTAAACTTGTACCCGTCAAAAATGTCTATTTAGCAAGCAACGATACATCATTAGGAGGGCAAAGTTTGAACACCTGTCCACGTTGTATTCTACGAACCTGAATGCAAAATATTCTCCCAGAGCTAAGTTCAGTCAAATCTCGCAAAACCAAAGAAGTTGTCCAATGAGGCATTAATTCAAGAGTCTTCACCAGATTATTCTCTCACTCCCAATGAGATCGCTTCCCACCGAAAATTATCAAGTTCACAAGAACGATCTAGTATATCCTCATTTCAATAAATAACCTCTCTTGCACTTTCTCTGGGCTCAGCTGACCACCTTATAAACGCCCACGCCGAAATTGGCACCAGGCGAAGTAAAAAAAGCGTGGCGCACAAACCTGAGAGACAGATCTTTGGGGTAGATTTGGGAGATATCAGGACAAGTTTATCAGATGATACAGAGGATAGATACAGTCTCCACGGGTGTGAGAATTCGAATTTTGGCAACAAGGTTAACAAATGGAAGAGTATTGTGCGCGTCAATACTTCGGCTGCGAGAGTGCAGCTGACACCACATACACGAGCCAACGAGGGAAGGCACCATGTTCCACCTCACGGTGGAGATTTACGGTATAGTTTGAGTAGCCTGGACACCTACTCCACTTGGGAAGGAGACGTCTCAGACCATATTTCGCGCGGAGAAAAATAAACGGATTATGGAAACATGTCTGGATAACTCAGGGTTATTAAGACGTTTTCCTGGGTGGGTATTCACGGATGAGGGTTGACTTGGGGTGAAGAAAAAGCCGCCATAACTTCACAGTGGCACTTGCAAATGAAATCCGAGGCATGAGCGCTCCAGTGTTATCATGAGTCGTCTACCATATACATTTTCTTTGATATTGTGTCAAAGCTAACTACCTGCATACGCTGTTAAATCTGATGCAAAAAATGATTAAATTTTCCTGATAAGCAATGCAATCATACTTTTCGAATCAATTTGCAAATGAATATTTAGAGTGTTTAATGACTTTTTTTTCTTAAGTGTCATTATACTCTCACGATCGACGTCGTTTAGCACACAAATTAATTCAGTGTAAAAGGCTCGTTCCATTCTTTCGTAATTTAACATTTTTAGATGTTGTATGCATTACTAGGAGATCTTTCCAAATCTGTCTAGATAAGCTTGTCTGCCTCCACCCCGTTTGCACCCTCCTGTGAGTATTTAAGGATTTTGGTTTGTTGTGTAGGGAATGACTTTATAGCACATTGGGCTCTTCTTGGATCCGGCAATACTTTGGCTGAACGCTCAACCTTTTGTTGCGGAAAATATGCCAAGCAGAGTTTGTTTCTGATTGGGCTTAACATAAATCAATTAACAATAATTAATTTTGACCTAACCAGGGCCCAAAGCAGTGTCGCCATTCAGCTAAGGAGCGAGCATATCGGACTCAATTCTTACCTGAGCAGAAGAAAAGTACCCGGAGTAGAAAAGCCAAGCTGTCAATGTGGATATCCGTCGCAAAACGTCAAGCATATGGTGTTGGCGTGTCCGCAGTGGGCAAATGGAAGAGGCGACTTTCTCCGACAAGCTAAAGACAGGTCATTTGAAGCAATGATGAACAGCCCAGAAGATATGGCCAGAATTACACAGTGGATACTAAACAAAGGGTGGATAAAACAGTCTCGACTTGCAGGAGAAGTCGAGGTAGCAATGTCGGATAAAGTAAATAGATCTGGAAGTGGAGAGGACGGAATCAACACGGGCTGAACAGTGTACACTGCACTTCCTGAAGGTAAACCAAATAAATTGATAGGAACATAAAAAGACAGGATCAGGGGGTTTTCACCAAATTGGTTTCCTCCTTTGTAAGTAATGCGGATAGTCACCTGCATGGACCCATAGGGTGCCTGATCGGGTTAAATGAAATCAAATTCAAATTCAATTAATTAATTTTGGTAATTGATCGATCGATTTAAATTCAAGTCTCTACTGAGTCCTAGAGGCTAACGGACTCCTCAAGGATCTAACTAGTTTTTCCTTAAGTTATGGGTTATTATGCCCAGTATCGATTTCAAATTTCTATGCCAATTGATCTTTAGGATCAAGCCCCGAGTATTTTGGTATATTTGTCAGACATTTTTCATTTGAGCTAGGTATCTGAGTCGCTAAAAAGCTGGGAAGGGTGGTGGAATTGGCTTAAGATGGAGCCAGCTCCGGAAACATCAATGAAGGAGGGTTTATTTCATCGATTCCTGACATGGGATTGTCATTTCCTGAGTTCTTACAGATTATGCAGTCTAGGCTGAGGACAAAGGATGGAAAAGGAACAGGAGAACTTGGAATGTATATATAGAGATGAGATGTAGGCCCATGATAGAACAAGCACGGGAGCTTCCTCTCCGAAAAATCCCGACTCAGTCTATCCGATTGGCAAAAGAACTAATGTCATGTCTATGGTAGATAGCCATTTAGCTCGGTATTTACCCTCTAAGTAAAGTTTCCTTTTCTGTGGAACCTTCTTCCTGCGGGGTTTCATTTTGTCGTCGGCATGCATTCGAAGGTCGGCATAGGCCAGAAACTTAGTCGACGCGAAGTTCAATAGTTGAAAAGAAATAATCAGGTTGGAACTTGAAGATTGAACAAGTTTTGAAAGGGTTAGATTTTTTGTGATGGGAGTCTTATATCACTGTCTCGCGGGAAAACTTCTCTATTGCAAGATATGATCGGCTGTAGATGAATATTTCACCTCCGAAAAGGATATCACTCACAGGAGTTCAGTTTCTGTCTCGTGGAGTAAGTTTGAGTTCGGCCGGGTAACATCTAGTAGAAGTATCTTGGTGCCCGTTTCAATGTATCAGTAAAAATACTAGGATTTGGCAAGTAGCCAATGCTAGAGGGCTGTCGGAGACATTCCTTGTCCCATGGCACACTATCAGAAAGCCTTTCCGGCAGATGAGATGTCAGAGGGAGTCAATTGTGCTTTTAAACAAACTAGAAGCTGTAATTTCTCTCGCTGTGAAAATTCAATGTGACTGTTTTGTTGACTCCCGTCTTGAGCCATGTAGCAGGTATTCATGATTACGCCCATGATGCTTCAGTCTAGACCCCCTCCCCCCCTTTCATTTACCTCGCAACTCAATATTTTCACGACACCTTTCACCAATTCTCTTGCTTACGTTACGCTTAATAGCTTCGGCTGGTATTTTAATTCATGACGGCTGACCTATATTACATATGCTTTTTTGGGCAAGAAGCGATGGCATCTATTCTATCACGGGCGAGGAAGACAGATGGCCTACTCATAACTTCTCGCTCTAGCCAGAAGCGCGATTTTGCAATTTTACCTGCAGCTCGCGGCAAAAATAAGAAAGAAACAAAAGAGCTGCCACGACTCAATTGCCACAAGCGTCTTCAAGATTCTCTGTCGGCCAGTGATGACGATGTAGCTATCTCACGCAAGAGAGCTAAATTGACACTCACTTCACGACCACGAGCCAGAAATTATGGCGTCTCACCTAACTCCGCTATCATCTCGAAACCACGATGCTCCCCTCAGCCACAACCGACGATGCCTGTTGAATCCCAGGAATTAAAGTCACGGCCGAGTGGCCATCTATCCCCAAACAGCAATTGTAAATGGCAGGCACCCCAGCAACCGCAAAATAATTCGATAGATGGGCAAGTAAACGGTGTGAAGCGGAAATTACGTTCACAGGAATCTTCCCGCTTCAAAAGTCAACTCTCTACATACTTCCCTGAATATGATGAGGTGGTTGGAAATAAGCCCAAGGAGAATCGTACGTCACCCCATCATTTGCTGCTACAATATGCTAGACCATCAGGCTAATTTATCGTGGCTTGGTAGACATTCTAAACAGTGAAACACCTATTATAGTTATCGATACCGCAAAAAAATCTTCTCCTTATGCCTCTCCCAAAATCCCTATCAATCTTCCCTTGGCTGAGTTTGCTGATATAAATCTTTCAAGTTCTGGGGAAACAGCTTGGTATGACGACATAACTCTCCCTAATCTTAGAGAGATAGAGGAGGTAGCCTGCTCTCTTGACCCACTTTGTGATGAGTACTTTGAATTGATGCATAAAAAGCCGGCACGAGCGGAAAGGGCTCTACGGAAAACCGAAAAAGAGCGGGCCCAGCACGAAAGAGATCAGGTCATAAGATTGCTTCAGGGCCTACAGGGGCATGATTGGCTGAAATTGATGGGCATTAGTGGCGTGACAGAAAGTAAAAAGAGAGATTATGAACCGGCCCGCGAATACTTTACACATGGCTGTGAATCGATCATTGCAAAATTTAAATTATGGCGTGATGAAGAAAAACGGAAGAAGTTGGCAAAGATCACCGCTGGTCCTTGTGAAGCCACCGTGTGCAGTAAGCAAAGCTCCTCTGTCCCGCTTGCATCGGCAACGTCTGGAAATAGTTACTATACTGAAAATGACTCGGAGACATTACCATCTCAACAGCTACACCACAAGGCAACTGTCGCGTCATCAGCCTTGTCTCTTTCCACAACAAAATACCAACCCCAGACAGATTGGCCCTGCACAAGACCCCAGCCAGAATCCCAAACGGCTGCCTCTAGCTCTTCCGAGTTTTTTTTTGCTAGATTTAATGATGCCGACGCTAATAGCCAAAAAGAGCAATGTAAAAAGATCCCAAGCTGTCCATGCGTTTATGTGTGGGGACATCCACTTTTTGAATTACCTGAACGAGAGTTTAACCTACCCGAAGAACTTCTTGACCAGGACTCATTGCGAACACACGCAAGAAAGAAGCGCCGAGCTCAAAGGTTACTTCGAAAAAATAGTGGCCAAACATAACATAATGCTCAGATATTTTTGACTATTTTTTCATGATAGTATACTAACAAAACTTGAGACACAGGCACACAGCGTCAATAGTTAGAGCCATGATCAAGCCAGAGCTTGGGTTTTAAAATCCCTGTGGCGATACTAACGGTTTGATTAACTATAACATCAATAGCTACTCATGGATTTGAGTTTTTCTAACAACATTGATAATTTTAATTCGAGAGATTATCAATACTAGGAATCAGGATACACTTTATACTTGAAAGTGTAGGGACTCACGCACACGATCCTCAGAGCGTACACACTTAGCCCTGATCTTCTCACAAGATCGCAGCTACGTACCTTCTCGGCATCATTTGCGCAGTATGAACTGGGACTAAGTATTTCACAAAAGGTACCTCATTTTTCACGGTACGCATAGCTCTTTAGAATTGTGTTCTGATGAAACTTATCTCCTGACCTAGAATGACGCAGCTCTACTCCCGTTCGAGTATCTTGTAGCTGCAAAAAGTCTTTAAGACCATAAACGAGGCTTTTCTGAGCGGCACTAGACTTCATGACTAAATATAAGGGCCTGGTGTTTCTCTTTCTAGGTCTGTTATACCTTGGCCAGCAGCCTGCGGGCTGAAATCACCTGGTCCCCGATTAGCACAGGATTAAACCAAGTCACGCCGCTTTTGAGGTCTATCACTAATCTAGGAAAATTCATAGCGAAGGCTTTACATCAGTGATCAGGCAAGTGTGTATGAATATTGCTCTAATCTTTGCTCAAAGACTCAACTTAGCATCAACCAAATCTCAGTTATATTAGGATAAGTCTTCTTATTAATTGAAATCGATATTCTGAGCGCTACCCTATAAATATTCCAAATTCTGCAAACAAATTAATTAATAATTGATGAGCGCAGATGATAATCCATCTCAAAAAATTTTGACATCATTTCGAACCACCCAGCGTAGATCATGGTTACTTACATATTAAAACAATATTGGGCACACAGTACTGACTCAACAAATACAAACCGAATTGGGTTCTATTTGTTAGTGGTATTGGAGGAATGATCATTTCACATAGAAGTCTTCAGATTTCAGGAATCAACACTCTTAAGTTATTGTGAGATCTGACAACTGCTTTCGCCGGATCAGTTCCAAACAGATTTTGCACGAGTATCATATATCCACGCTCTGAAAATCCCTAGTACTTTTTGTTAATCCCGGCATTGGCTCTTTAGGATCCTGCATTATAGAACATCTCCGAAAGTTGCAACATATTTGCGAACAGAAGAGAACATGAGGAGTGACCTTCAGATTTCGATGAAAAAAGTAGCTGGGCTGTATAGTGTATTGTTTCTGTAAGGTTCTAGTTGATGGTAATTAACTAGCTGGCTCTAGTCACAAACCAACCAAAATGCACCAAGGTGCTAATTAAATACACTTAGTCCCAAAATGTTGTGTTATCCATGTAACTTACCATGGAACAACCTTTAGGTCACGTCATGATAAATACACGTGACTGTGGTACTAAACCGTGTGTTTCAGGTGTGTTTTGTTTTGTTCATTAACGTGCTAGGTTAAATGACTGCCGTTGCACTCCTATTGGAGCTTAAGCACGTGTGGGGTTGGGCCGGATCAGGTTAACTACCGTCAAGTACAGATATACCTTGTACCATCTGAATGACCGGGCCACCTTAGACTTCACCTATTTGCTGAATCATACCAAGCCTAACCGTCCAGAAACCCGCTGTATACACGCCGTAGCCCAATTTCGTCCTCAGCCTCGGCCACCACGCGCTCGAGCCCTTGACATCCTCATTGACTCCAAAATATAAATGCCGTCCAAGATCTCATCGTTGCTCTAGCCTTGCACCTTCATATCGTTCCGTCGGGTTGTTTTCGTCATTGAGGATTTGTGTAATCCCCTCGGTGTATCTTCCCTCTTCTTCCTCCTTTGTACACGTCCCGTTTCCATCATGACTTTCCTCATTAGGGCGTGTGTAGGTAGGTGATCGGACGAGTATAGAAGTGGATCGCAGGTAAAGGATTGACTGAGAATTGCTTTGTCGCAAATATAAAAGGAGTTTGAGAGATTTCGGATGTTTGAATACGACCCCCAGACAGACCTAAATCCATTCGTGAATCGTATGTTAGTGGTGATGAGCTTTTGTTCAACTTTGTTCCGGCTGTGAAATCTCTGCCGACTGATTTATCGACCAAAATATCGAGTGCAACTCCTTCAAGTCGAAAATCCATCAAAAAAAATTCATCCCACCCTTTTTCATGACTGAATCTCGGCTCTGGGAGAATATTTCACTCCCAGGTTTGTAGAGGACACCACTGACAGGTGTTCAGCCTTCATCCTCCTGTTTCAGGTATGTAATGCATATGTGGGTATTATGGATCGGACTAGAACCCGATAGAATAGAGATAATGGAATTAGCGAGAGATTGATGGACTGAGGGAGAACGAGATGGTCATTTCTCGTAGTAGAGAAATGATATCACCAGAGAACGTTCTAGCATTAGGCTGTGAACAACACATTAGTCTAGAGCAGCGTATAACAAGGTCTCCACGCCTCTTCCATCTTTGCAACCAAGTTTCTTTCATACGAGAAGATAGAAACAAGTCTTACACATCACGAGAACACACGCGATTGCGATTAACGAAACCTACTGTGAGCATAACTTTCCCAGGAGTATTCATCGTCATGCTCCTGTATAGCATAGTTAATATAATACAAAATGATGGCAAGTTAGGTTTTAGTCAGGACATATCTCTGCCATCTGAATATCGAGGCGGTGGAGCTAAGTAGCTATGCTTACACATAGCACTGTATTTGCCCAAACTGAATTGATAGCTGTATTTCATCTAAAGCTAAGGCGAAACTGATCGATCCGTTCCTTCTAATGTCAGCTTTCTTGTTAGAAATTGTCAAGGATTTCTAGGAGGAAATATCTCGAAGAACAAGTGTACAATTTCGGACAAGAACTTATTGATAGCTGTATAGTAGTTAGAACTCTCTTCTCACGATGAATTAATAATATGTAATATTTCGTCAACTTAGTTTAACATTTACAAATGAGTCTATCGTTAAATATAGATGCTCGAGTCATTAGTGATCCCAAACTACCAATGATCTAGCAACAAGCAGCCAGTCAACTATCGCAAAGAAGCATTTCCTAGCCACTGCATGTCAGATACCACTGAACCTCATGTCACTCAGCTAGGCTTAACCATATGCAATCGGATTAATTGAATTGATCTTGATGATCGTACTTGGAAATCTAAACCTTCAGATATACTCAGTCTAGATTTCCAACATTTCTCGATACATCTCTGCTAGTCCACTGGTATGAGAACATGAAGTAATGAGCACCAGCCTGATTTGCTACGGTTCATTGGGCAGGCTATCTTAAGGCAATAAAATGTGAACTAAGCTAGCGGTCTTGCAATATTGACTTCTCATGTAGTTTGAACCCATCGAAAAGTCAATTGGGAAAGAGGTGTTGACAATTAATCTGGTGGTCGTAGATCAATTTACTCAGACCCTTCGGGTATGGTAGCATCGAGCTGACGGGATACTGAACCACGGTGCAAAGAACTTAAATTGTATCTCACATTTCTGCGGTAGTTTTGTTTTATTCATTTACGTGCTAGGTAAAGTGATTCCCATTGCACTCCTGCTGGAGCTTAAGCACGAGTGGGGCCGGGCTGGATCAGGTTAACTACCATTAAGTACATCTACCTCGTCCCACCTAAATGACCGGACCACCTCAGACTTCACCCATGAGTTGAATCATGTCAAGTCCAACCGTCCAGAGAACCCGCTTTTGGCGCGCCGAGGCGCAAATTCCTCCTCAGCCTCGGCCACCACGCGCCCGAGCCCTTGACACCTTCGCCATCTGTGATCTTTCCCTTTCATTCATTCCCAGCTTTGGCTCATCTCAGCATCTCCTCATCTCATCTAGGGGTCGTTTTCTTCACTGGAGGCCTCCTCAGTTTATATTCCCTTTTGGTTCCTTCATACAGCATCCCTCTGTCCTTCAGCCGATCTTGTCATCCCAGAAACTTTGTAGAATGTCTACCCCTCCGGCCTTTCCCCGTCGCTGCCGTACCCCTAACCGTGGAGGTCGAAAACGCGACTGAGAGCTCAAGACCGAGGCACCGATGCCCCAGCCTTTGCCGAACGCTCTAGTTGGTGTGCCGGCGAAATGTCGTACGTATTTCGTCCGAGGCGATTCGTCGCAGGTCGAGTTGTTGGTGCCCTTGGCCGAGGTGAGAACGCATCTAAGGCCGGTATTTCGACCGTACCTTTACAGCGACTGGCAGTTGCGTAGGGTCAGACATCCTCTTGCTTCTTTGTTGGCTATCTGGCTTCTGGAGGTATGAGATTACCTCGGTAGGTGGTGAGACGGCTGTGGAGAGGGCCACGAGATGAGTTTGGCTGGGGATGATTTTCCAGAGAAAAAGAAAAAAAGATCATGAAGGTGTCGGTTTTTGTAATACGAACATCAGACAGGTTATAGCCTGTCTGCGGTTCGTATCTGGGATGTACATGGTTGATTTCGTTGAGTTGTGAAGTCGCGGAATCTCTGCACGTCTGATTTTCGACCAAAAATGAGCCAACACCACTCCTCCCGATCACCAACTCGACGAAACTCTCAAATTTACCCTTTTTCGTGACTGAATCTCGTCTCTGAGAGAATATTTCGCTCCCAGGTTCGTAGAGGGCACCACTGACAGATGTTTAGCCTTCGCCCTCCAATTTATGCGGTTGTGTTTTTGGATCTTGTAATTTTCCGCTCAAAAGAGAAATTCCTGAACAGAGTGCCACTTCCTTATTATATAACATAATCGCATGACCGATAAAGCCCCAAATACACGTAATTTCACAGTCTACCAAAACCAACATTATTTAATCATAAATCCGTCCTGAGGAATCTATGAATAGGAACTGAACAGGGTAGTAAACAAGAGTTTTTGGTTTGGTCTCATTGACCTGATTTGGCGCCCTATCGGCCCATGCAGGTATCTATGAACCGTAAAATACACATGGGAGGAAACCTTCTGGTGAAAACGCCCCAAACCTTTCAGTCTGTTGTCTTTTATTTTCACATTTTCTCTTCAGGAAGCGCAGTTGGACGTTGGTGCAATTATGTGAGCCAGCCATATCTTCTCTAACGAGTCCAAGGAATGTTTGCCCTGTTTCTTTCTCTCCGCAGCATTACAACCGCCTTTTTTCGTCTGGAATAGCTCTATCCATCCGTGATGTCGCCGAGATTGTTTATCATAGCTTTGTGAGGCCGATCCTTGGCTTGGCTCCAAAACCCCCCGCTGCCATTTAACCATTGAGGGCAGCAGAGAATCATGTGCTTGGGGATTCGCGGCTGGTAAGCACATGGACACCATGGGCTGTAGAGTCCGCCTACCTTTCTGATGTAAATATGAGTTGAGCGCCATTGGCGCGCTTGAATTTGCGTCGCTAGACTTCTCTGTGTCCTTGTCA
The DNA here is from genome assembly GCA_905067625.1 of Blumeria graminis f. sp. triticale. NCBI lineage: Eukaryota > Fungi > Ascomycota > Leotiomycetes > Helotiales > Erysiphaceae > Blumeria > Blumeria graminis. Next base: position 5,079,645 of record LR898472.1, on the reverse strand, counting down.
GGTTCGGGTGTCGGGGTAATAACGATTCCTTGAGGCTTATTTCCCACGGCCTTGACTGCCTGCTGCGATTAAACTGAACTAATCTCCAGCTTCGCGGATCTTCAACAAAACAAGAGTATTGTTGGGTTTATAGTAATTCGTGCTATCAAGTAGACCACCTTGTCGAGACACACGTGAACACATCTCTTGTTCTGAGTTTCTCTTGAGAAAGATACGTGGGACACGGTATTGCGTTGTAGCTGTGGGTGATTATTCTCAACATCTGTCAGTGGTGTCCCCTACGAACTTCAAGCCCTCACTGTAGAATCTTCAGAGCCGAGATTGAGTGAAAAAGTCCTCAATTTGACGAGGATTCCCTGCTGCTTTCGCGGTCAATCTCATCTTCATCTCTGAATACATTCCCCTGTCACCATTATCATGAAGCTAACCACCATCAGATCAGATGGTAGGGTCGGAGCCCTAATCATCACCAAACCTTGATCATGGAGGAAAAGCCATCCGATAAGTTTCCGGAGCGTACTCAGCACCCGATACGGAGATGGCGGATTGGATCAAGTCGGCCTCGACTGTTACAAAGAAGGGAGATATTGTTATGATATGAGACAACGAGGTAGTCGGGGCTAGGGCATCGCGTGTGGCTCAAGGCCACAGCAGACATCACTAGTGTACTGGTTAGGCGAGCACTTATATAGTTTCGTAGATGTACCTACAATAAATGGATACAGGTTTAGTCTTATACTTTCTGTCCATATACCTACACCATAGTATTGTATGAGGCTACTCACTGTCAACCACAAATTATAACATCATCCACTCCTCATCACTCCGCAATGTGACTTCCGCAAAGCTCATAACCACAACAGATATAGATGAATATACGCACCTCATGTGGTCCCGGTGTCTAGGCTTCACCTGGCTAGGGCTTCAGGTTTTTTGAGACTTTTTCCCGCGCACGCAGTTTCCATTGCTACCATTTTATTTTCTGGGTAGAAGGTTCCGTGGAAAAGGTGGCCGAATTTGACTGAACTTGGCTCTAGTACAATATTTCACACCCAGGTTCGTAGAGGACACTGCGTACAGGTGTTTAGTCTTGCCCTCCACAGTGCTACTTGCCTCTCTTGTTACTTGCAAGATCATTGATATATTGTTGTGGCGGCTAGTAAGCCGGTAGATTGCCTGTAGTCTGTGCTATTCATCACATGCATACTCATTACCTCAGCGCTAAGATACGCTGATATTGAAAGTCTGGTACTGCCCGTGCACCAAACATCGTTGGTAACTAGCCCACACTTTAATAGTGGGAGCCGGACTAGAGGACAGAGACTAGTGTTTGAAATATTGGAATCATGTATATAAATAGGGCGTTGAGTGTATCAGTAGTTTTGTTCTTCAGTTAGTAAATAAACTTACCTGTCGACATATGAACGCCCAAGCTTTATTTATCGGAACTGTTAAAATTGTCTGTAACGAATAGACATTAAGCTTAGTATTTACCCGTGTAATCGAGCCACCTACCGATCCGATAGTGGTTAGCTATATGATCGTGTTGATAGGAGGATGTGTTGAGAGATGAAGACGATACAGACCGCAAAAACGATTGGGAATCCTCATCTATGTGAGGACCTTATTACTCAAACTCAGCTCTACAGCCTCTACAGTGATAGCTGGAGGTTAGTAGGGGACAACTCCGATAGGTGTTGAGTTTGATCTTTCGAATGAAGATCTATGTCAACCCACTGTCACAGTTCGAGGTATAGATGCTTGGGCGATCAAATATACGAAGGTTGTTTATTATTTTCTATACCACAAATTGTGTGTCCTAACTCAACTATTTATACACTCATTGGGCTATCTAGAATATTCCTTCCTGTCTGATACTAGCCTCTGTTATGTTTCCCTGATACCAGTTCACAGTCTCGATGCCAGTTGCTAGAATCCTCTAGTCATGTTCAGAATAAACTAGAGTGAAGTTTCGCCTTTCACAGAATTGTCGAGTCACGTGATGTTAATCACGTGATACAGGACAATTATCGGCTCACTAGCCGTTACACCCACAATAACTATTACTGATATAATAAGCTTGTGATATAAATACCCAACATAGTTTTCCGACAGTAATTTTAATGAGATGAATATGGCATATTGCGATCCTCGTTTTAGGATTTCTTGTTAACGAAAACTAGTGAGCCAATAAGAAATGGTGATATGGGCGGATAATGGTTCTCTCGATGAGTGTAGCTGCGTGCAGGGCACGAGTTTTCAAGTGGGAATCGAAGCGAGTAGAATGAGAATATCATTGAAGAGTCTTTGCGTAAAGGAGAATAGACTGTAGACTATGCCTTATTGCGTGCATTTCCATACTTCACTATTACCTTACCTTTTCCCACTCCGACTAGAAAGATTTATGTACTAGAAAAGATAGAAATATAATATGCTAATATGATACATTTTCCTAATCCTTGTGAAAATTATACGAAAATCTATATCATACATAAGCCATGTTCATACTGTACATGTTCTGGTTACAAGATCAGCTCCACTAGTGCTAGTGATTCACCCTATTGTGGAGGTCTAATTAGAGCTTGTGGAAATTGCACAACTTCATCCGACAATCTTTCCAATGTTTTTTTTGAAATTCATAGGTTTCTTACATATTTTTTTTTCAATAGTCATAGAATCAAATAGGATGTAAAATTACATTTTTTTTGATTGACATACGCAGCGGTATTCTGACTGAAATTTAATGAATTTCTCAATATTTTCTTGGCAAGATAGCCAGAACGTTTGGACTAGTTGTCACAGCTGTTATAAAGTTTCGGCTCAAAATGGGTTGCAAACAGTGAGTACATGGCGACTTTATTATCAATATAGCGAGAGATATGGCCATAGATAGGATCAGATTCACTATTGCGTTTATTAAGAATTTCTCTTTAGGTATGGTATAAATAATTCGAGAATTAATCAAGAGCACAGTAATTGTGACTGTACTTTCAAATTAGCATCGACGATTCGTTCATGTGATGGGTTTATCAAGGAATAGAGTAATTAAGGCATCTTCACTAATATGGAATTTTAAGCATCAGAAGCTATTCATATGTAGATGTCGCTTCTTACGCTCATAAGACTTTGAATTTCATCGCTGGCACTTTTCCCTCTTTGTAGAAATCTGTAAAGTTGCCGGCTTATTTCGTTTCATGGAAATCTGATCTAGATAATGCTTTGCCGTTTGACGTGTTTTCTTATAGGTCTCAAAACCAACTAGAATGGTATAGGCGCGTGAGATAGAAAGATGAGAAACGTCAGCACCAGCCTCTTGAAGGGCTTGGACAAAGGCGCGAAAGTTAGCAACTAGTAGATAGCAAGATTAGCATTTGTGAAATGATTATAATCGGTAGGCACGCTTGGAACATTTCGACTGAAAATGATCTTAACTCACCCGGTGGTCGATAGTGCCCACTTAGAGGACTTAGCGAGGTTAAGCGCCCATTCTTTATTTTTATTCCGCCCGCAGCACTAATTCTGCACCCACGCGAGAAACTGCTATGCTGAAAAATACCACTTTGTTTGATGCCCACATATAGCCGAAAGCTACTGTCTACGACGAAGATCCATGTATTTTTTTGGACACTACCACGCAAAAGCCGATCAATTATTGTTGCCTTGCTGACATGGTGGATTCTCTTCACATCGTGTGTATCTTCAGGCGCAGGAGGCACTCCAATAGTATCGTAAGCAACCTTACATCCATATTTCAGATCAGAACATGATACTGAGGAAATTGAAGAGGAAGCGGAGTAATTATTGGTGGTGTAATAAGCTTTAGGCTGTTTTTGTATTTTGGATAAAGATTCTATCTCGGAAAATTCAGGACATAGGATGGAATCAGTGATAGGTATAATGCCATGGATAGAATCTTGATAATTCTCAGAGGTATCTATCGGGGTACCATTTTTGGCCCAACATAGTCGGCCATCTCCATCAATGATAACGAGATATTTACGACGCTCTTCTGTTGTCAAATAGCGCACGCGTTCTCGCTCAAGTTTTGCGCGCGAGCAGACTTGAAAATCAATGTGTAGTCCTTCGCCGTGGTCCAACCAATAAAAGAAGTTTTCGCGTGTTTCACTCTTTTTCCATTCTTCATGGTAGATTCGAAGGTTTGGACCGTATCGATGTTTGATGTCAATCATTTCAAGAAAGTAACGAAGGTCCATTATCCTACCCATCTTCCGTACCTCTTTCTTTGGCGCCATCTTTTTATGGGACCGCTCGGGGTACATTTTAGCAGCTGTGCTGCTGATCCTCTTTTGAAACTGGTTGATGCTAGAGTCTTCATTGCCTACAGCTCGGCGCATAATTAGTCTGACTTTTCTCCAGTTGTGTTGTGCGTGTAGAGACCGAATTTTACTACATTTGGTAATATTTTCATTGGAGTGATGTTTATTGCTCGTCTTTAAAATTTTGGTCACCAGATCATCGCGTGATAATGGCTCCGTTATATCCCTAAACTGTGCGTCCCGAACAACTTCCACAAAGCGTGAGGGCAACTTTAGCGAATTATCATTCATCATCCATTCCTGAATCTTTGGTCTTGGCTCAGTCTTTTGGCCATGATGGGTGACGATTTTTCTTGATAGTCTTTTCTTTGAAAGTTTCTTTGATGCTTTTGAATCTACTTGCATCTGTAGTGAGACGAAGCGTTCGATTATGGCGGCACTAAGGACTGTGACTGATTCAGTACCATAATATCGTTTGAATTCTTTCATGTAAAGACCCCTTATTAAATCCAGCGTTACATGTCTTGGAAGTATGTCAGCCTGATCAGGCTGAATTGATGAGAAATTTTGGGATTTGAAGTCTTCTGATTGCCTATCACCCTTTTTCGCGATCTTCGTACGCAAGTGCTGAGAACAACGTGACGACATGATGTACTTGCAAACTGGTAAAGAGGCCTCAATTTTAGGAGGGTCCTGGAGTGTGACTTGGTAGCGTCTTGTAGATGGCGAAAAGTTGCCGATTTACAATATCCAGGCGTCAACACAGTGATACGACTGCGGGAGTTGATAAATCGGATGCGGTCAGGCGGGTTGATTGATAACATTTTAGCGTAGCACCAAACGGACTGTAGACTCGTGAGTCGTTGAGATAATTGACGTTGCCAACTGCCGGGGAATTTGATAACACCTGCTTAATCCGCGTGGCAGTGCTGCTGAGACTGCCAATCAACTAGCGCGGCACAGTTGAATGACTAGGGATATCCACTAGGACGAGTGTTCTATTTCTGAGTGCAAAGTCAGCAGCTTACATGTGCGCGCTGCACCTTCCACGCGACCCAAGTCAGATCCCTGTCTCGGATATTTGCGGCAGGCCGATTTCCGATTCGCCTTAGATACCGTGGAGTTTCTATTTGACTCAAAATGACTAAATTTTCATCTCTCGACTCGCGACATCAAGAGTTGTCATTTTCACGCAGAGCTTATGTTCAATCGATTGGCTCATTGCCTCTTCAAAATCTTGCTTCTAAGATTTCTACAGTCAAATCGGGCTGTTCCAACCGTCACGATCCTGCCCAGATCCTAACTATCCTATTATTAGCAGGAGGAATACTGCGAAGAGATATAGCTACCCATAGTGCTTCCTTTAGCAAGCGTAATAATAGATGACTCATCTATGCTTTGATTTAGATTTCTATACAAATTTAAATTACATCAAACAGGTATCCCTGTGCCGGCAAAGACGAACTCTTTACCTCCCAGCTGTGCCAGTGTAATCGCTCAGTATGATGTGCAAATCTGGGTTGGCCAAGAAGAATCACATCCGAGTTGGAGTCGAAAGCAATCTCAAGTATATCTAAAATCGTCAACATCTCGTCCACTGTTAAACCTATTTTTCTCACGCGAGTCCTCCAGCTCAATCTTCCTACACCACATCGCCTCAACTACCGACAAATGCGTTACACTAATCGCAAACAGAAACTTGCCTCATCAAAGAACCGACCATCTCCTACCATAAAGTTACGATGCTATGTACACCCACGAGGAGGAAACCAAGTAATAATATAAAAAGCTCGGGTCTTGGTATATGGAGGGACTGTTGCTCTAATGGGGCTTCACATCTTGAGGAAGGGCAGGCAGCTGGGACGTGGGACGAACGACTGAAGAAGTCACAAATGGGCATGCTGGGACGCATATTTTTCAATTGTTTTTGACTTACGAGTGTCTGTGGGCACAGAAGCAACGATTTCGGATAGTGCAACCGACACTCTAAAAACAGGCAACCATGGAAGGTGTTTTGGTCCGCCTCCTGGTCGTCATCTTCCCGAATTAAAGTCTGGGTAGCCTGGACACCTATCTCGCTCGAGAAAGGGAGGACTGTCAGGCAATATCTCGCGCGGCGGCTATATTAAAGATGACAAAGGCATGTTAGGACAGACAAAGGTTTTTCCTGTTTTTCCTGTTTTTCACTTTGGTGGATATTAACGGTTGAGGGAAGAGTGAACATCCCTAGCACCAAGGTCTCGAGTAGTATCAGCGAATGCAACCACTACATGAGTATGTGTGTGTGTGTGTTTTATTGTACTACTTGAATCTATGACTATCTAGCACATTGGGCTCCTCTCTGACCCAGGCCACACCTTGTACAGTGCTCCTATCCTCTTTTTAGTTACTTGAAAGATCATTGATAGATTCCCCTTGATGAATAGCCATTCAGCTCAGTATTTACCCGTGGAATTCCGCCACCTTTTCCACGGAACCTTCTACCCAAAAAAAATAAAAATGGTAGCAATGGAAACTGTGTGCATGGGAAAAAGTCTTAAAAAACCTGCAGCCCCATCCAGGCGAGGCCTAGATATTGGGACCACATGAGTTACGCATATTCATCAATATCTCCATTCTTTGTAACATTAGAGGTCATCTTATTCCAATCCACCATCTCCGTATCGGGTGCTGGGTACGCTCCGGAAACTCATCGGATGGCTTTTCCTCCATGATCAGGGGTGGGTGATGAGTAGGGCTTCGACCCTACCATCTGATCTGATAGTGGTGATATAGGGTTGTGTTGAGAGATGAAGACGATACAGACCGTGAAAGCGGTTGGAAATCCTCATCGAAGCGAGGACGAAGGTGTTACTCAATATCGGCTCTGCAAACTCTATAGTGAGAGTTGGAAATTCGTAGGGGACACCGCTGGTAGACGTTGAGATATTATCCCTATACTATCCAGAGTACCGTAAGTGTTGGAACAGCAGTCATGTGCACTTTAGTAATTGGTGGAATATGTATTAACCTACGGTAGCAGTAGTGCAACTTACGTAATTTTCTCTTGGCATTCTTACATGACACCAAGAGGATTAGAATAGATAGATAGAATAAATACATGTGAATGTTATTGTATCATTTTCTTGAATCTATTTATTGCCCTTTATTTACGCGCGTATATCGTATTGTAATAATAGTAATATTTTCATCGTTTGAACATGAAAACATAACAAGAAGCGTATTTACACACGCTGTTGCAATTTTCCTCCGCAGTTTCGACAACCAAGCGCGTAAGCTCTTACAGTTTTCACCTACCTCGAAACTCGCAGCGTTTCTCGATTCTAGTCGTTGCACGCTCTAGTGTCTGGTGATTAGATTGCCGAAACATTGTTGCGCGAGAGGGTCCAGATCCAGCTACAGAAGTATGGTCTTCAAGGTGTCTCTCCAAATTTCATCTTCATTTTCGCATTAGGTTTGTAAGTGGAATATTCTCATTTGAGTACGTATACATAACTGATGATACGATCACGATCATGATCATGGATCGCAGGTCTGACTTCTTCATAGGTACACTTTTAGACAATTGGAGGGTAAGAGGTATTACAGTCGCGTAAATAGGTGTTCAAAGCCTATGCTAGAGAGGAATTGAGTACCGCTAGATAAAGGTGTAAAAGGAGGTTTATGAGTCTTCAACAGGAATATAGTTCGTGAGCTCTACTCTCAGAGCTTTGGTCGGTGAACGAACTTTTGAATATCCCCAAATATTCTTAAGTGTGAATAGTCTAAAGATTGTTTAAATTTCTCATTATTAATTGCTTATCTTTTCATACTGGGATGGGACTGCCTATATATATATTTGATTCATTTTTCCTGATTTGGCGCCTTGAGGCCCATGCAGGCTTTATCGGAAGATATTTGCTTTAAGTAGGATGACTCAGTCCGACATTTAGAACACTCACACTCAGATTTCATTTGCAGATACCACTCGATGTTAACCCTTACGGCGTATAACCTCTTCCGTGCGTACCCACCTCAGGGAAAAGCGTGAAAACCCTGTGGATATCTGAGTTTGCTTTCATCATCCCACAAGAACAATATCACCGCGAGAGAGAGTGGTGTGTAGGTTATACAGGATTCGAACCAACTTTCTCCGGTCTCAAATGGGGTAGTTGTTCAAGCTACCCAGAAACTACTAGGGAGAACGGCCCGGATGGTGTACCACTGCACAATCCAACCCTCCTATATATAACACAAGGATCGTTTTATTCGTTTTGTTTTGTTCATTAACGTGCTAGGTAAATGAGACCCACCGCACGCCTGCTGGAGCTTGAGCATGGATGGGGCCGGGCCGGATCAGGTTAACTACCGTAAAGTACAAGAATGATTCGTCCCACCTAACTGATCAGGACCATGCCGAAACGTATCAATGTGTAGAATCATAACCATTCAAGCAGCCGAAGATCAAAACCAAACAAACCTTCCACGCAAAATCCCGCATTACAAAAGAAGAACTGATAAAATCTCCCTTCCATCGTTCTGCCTCAGCCACCACACGCCCTGGCCTCGATTCCAATTCCTTTTTCCATGCCAAATCACCTAGGCTTTCGATCTGTTACCTCCGAATCACAGGTATCCCTGCCATACCCCGACCAGCCTCCGCGTATAGACCGCTCTCCTGGACGTAGCCTCTAGACAGCTACCATTCATTTGATCCGAGCATTGTTCCTAGAGCTAGCGCCCTTCTCTTACCGCTTTTCAGCCGCCATATTGCCAGTGCTTTCCGATACTGGACGAGGTGACCAATTGATTTTTCCCTCCCGCACTCGCAATAAAGTGTGGCGGTAATGTAGTTGAAGCGGCGATGATATGCTAAAAAGCCCCCATGTTCGGTTCGAGGCCGGCGTAATGTTTGGAGCGATTTGAGTGCCACCAGTCCGTCAACAATTGCCTGGCTAGTTCGCTATTTTTCCGTAAAGATGAGGCGAGGGTCATCATCTAGTCTTTGGATTCGTGCGGCAGTCTCGAGCCTGCGTTCCTTGAGCAGAATGTGTGCTAGTGAAATGCCAGTTTCTCTTCCCAAAGCTGTGATAGGCATGGTGCGCCAGGTTGGTAGAGCCATGCGGATTCCGAAGGCAGGAATTTGGTCGATGACTTTACACTGTCTCCTAAAGGGATTTCGCGCGATACCCCGATATGTTTCTCTGGATGGCCCCGGGTACCAGGATTCAGCTGCGTGCAACGCGATTAGCAGAACTTCCGTGCAAATGATTATGGTGAGTAGGTCGGGCCTTAGCCCTTGAGTGCACTGAGTGAGTCGTCAGAAGTTTTGTAATAGCCGCATTGCTTTGCTGGTCCACTTAGTGATGTGGGTTTCAAAGGTTAGGCCGCGATCAAGGTTTACCCCGAGCCATTAGATGTCGTCAGATGCTTGTACATCGAAAGTGCCAACCCTTATAGTCGGAAGTTCGTATCCCCTGGATCTAGGGCCGAGGAAATAGACTACTTCGGCCTTGTCTGGGCCAAAAGAGACGGCGTTATCAGCAGCCAACCCGAGGACTGCGTCAAATTCTCTCTGCACAGCTACTACAGCTTCGTTTGGGATTGAGCCTATGCTGAGGATAGCAACATTTGCGTAGCCAAATCTCCAAGTACTACCCCCCCACAACTTCAGCCATGTAAAGGAGGAAGAGAGTTGGGAATAACGACGACCAATATGGTAGTCCGGATTCTAGAAATACCGGGTCTGTCACTCCTTCTTGTCTTACGCAGGCGGTTCGTTCTTGTAGGAAAATTTTTTTCAAGTGATGGCTAATTTCGGCAACCCAATCTTGTTCATCCTTTAAATCAACCGTCCGTGGAGTACAGCGTCGAGTGCTCCCTGTACGTACAAAGTGACAGGAACAGCTTTCTTCTTCCTTTGCATCACATGTTCCACATCGTGGACAACGCAAGAGACCCACGGAAGGTTTCCGCATCCTGGCTCGAGGTTCTCAGAGCCGACGTCATTCTGGCTGGAATAACTTGGGCCTATGCGCAGCGATCACCGTTGGTTCAACAGAGAAGCCGATATCTGTTCGCGAATTGCATATCGGTGTTGACCAGATTCTATTGAACTCTGTGCGACTGTATAATCTTTACCGACTAGCTAGTAGTCCAAAATTTCTACTGTATACCTTTTAGTCCTACAAGCCATGGAATTCAGATCGTCTGACTCTTGGTCGCGGCTCAAGCTTATACGTGAGGGTTTTTCACGTTCCCAGGCTGATAGGAGAAATCGCCGTGAGTGTAACATGTACATCTCTGTGTCTGGTTCTTTGTTGCCGACATGATAATAGTAATTTAGATTGTATATTTTGGTATGCTGAAGTACACACATCCAACTGCAGCCCATGGTATTAAAAGTATTGATTGAACCCCGATCCATCCCTTACTAAACCTACATACCATAGATTTTTACTCCATAATTCATCTCAAACTCAATGCATCCCCTTTGGCACTGCAATTACCCTTTAATGTCTGGAACACTGGCTTGCCGCCGCCTGTACTTCTCCAGCGACTTTTTGCCCTCTCCTCCCCACCATTGTCAAGCCAAGGCTGTAAGTTCTTACACTGACTGACATCTAATAATTCGAGCATCCCACAACCTTCAACTATAGCCTCAACCCCAATACCAGTGACGCGTACACAGCCCCGAACGGAGAGATACTTTAGTTCTAGGAGATGTAAGGCGATGGAGCGCATTGATGAGTCAGAAACAGCGCTACCACAGAATGATAATTTAAGTCTAGAAAGATGAGGACAGCCAAGCGAAAGAACCTCAGTGGCTGTGTCTGAAAGAGCGCAACAGAAGGACTAGAAATTTTGTAAGCTAAATAATCTTCACCAGAAATCGTGCAGAATGGTGTAATAAACACGTACCAAGTCTAACTCCCGCAGCTCTCTAGCAGCGTTGCAAAGGTAAACGACAGCATTATCTGTTAAGTAGGTACAATCTGCCAGTATTAATCTCCGCAGCTTATCAAATCGATAAACACTCCAGTGCTGGAAGCCAGCATCTGTAATAGTTGTACATCTAGTGAGATCAATGCTTTCAAGTCTACTGTGGGCGTGAACAGCTAAATGGGCCATCGAACGATCTGTAACATGCTTACAATACGACAAAGTCAAGCTTTTTAGTTTAGGACATCCAAATACAGTGCATACAGGCGACGACTGAACCGTCAGCGATGCCTTCGTGGCATGTTCTAGACTGTGAGATTTTGACGGCGGAGTAGGAGTAGAATCAAAGACAATCCAGCCCACAATACGAGCGAGTAGATTATCAGAAACTTTTCTGCAATTAGAAAGATCTATTTCCTCGAGATCTTTGGCATTATTTGCCATTTCCAAAATAGAATTGGCTGATATATCCCAGACTGATTTCATCTTCCACACCGTGGCCTCAGCGCCACAACGTGCCGAAAGGGCTATGAACCCCTCGTCGGTAATATGGTAGCAGTTAGATATATCAACTCTCTTAACGCGGGCACCGATGAAAGGTATTATAGATTGAATAAGAACTGTGTTGGTTACATATCGATTGAAAAGAGAGAGATCTAAATTGTGACAGAGAAGGGGAGAGTTAGTAATTAAGTTTAGCCAATGCGAAGAGATCAAGCGTAAGCGCATTAGCTGGTAAATATCTAGTTGCGAAAAAATTGTGATGAGAATGCTATCAGGTAGGGTCCCGCAATGGGACAAGCGTTGGTCTGTTTTAGGCCTCTTAGGACAATAGGGTGTAGATGGGTGTGATGGTTTTATCGGCGTGGGATTTTGCGACTTTGATCTCATGATAGGTTTAATTTGTGTTAAAATACTCTCGTGCGTTGGAGGTGCCCATGAGCCTCTCCTTGTTCGGGTTTTCATATTATCTATATTCACGCTGAGAAAAGGGTCTGGGTCAAACGGTTCCACAGCTGGCTCTTTTGCACCTACATTGTCAGCTCGACTAGATATATGACGACTTGGCGGTTTCCATGGGATGAATGCTGCTTCCGCTAAGGTTGATTTACAATCTGTGTTCTTTGTTTGATCTGAATGCACATTTATCGTTTCTATTGGGCCAGCCTCTGACATAAATGTATCCTCATCCTGTCGCCCAATCCGAGAAATTGCTGTTTTTTCAACTTGTCGTCTTACATCCGGAGGGCACCGACGCCAAAGCTCCTCGAGGACTTCGCCACTGATTATTAGACATTCCACAGTGGTAATGGCTCTAACTGTAGCAGTCCTCTTAGAAGCCAAAGATAAACTCGTTACTTCCCCAAAGTATTGCCCTTTCTTTAATCTGGGCCGGAGATAAGAGCCATTGTCATTAATCTTATTTAAATTTTCATGTAGCACCTCAGCTTCGCCTCTTACAATGAAGTATATCTCATTGCCTTGGGAGCCTTGCAGAAGGATATCGGTAAATGGTGGGTATGTTTTTGGCTGTGCACTTAGACCCAGCAAGTGTAGAATGTCTGGTGGGAGATTTGAGAATAAAGGTAGCTCCTTCAAAGTTCTTCTTATGTTTACAAAGCCACTTCCAAGCGCACTTCCAGCTGTAGGGTCTTCAATAGCTTGTGGGCCAGGTGATTTTCGTTTTTTCGTATTAATAACTAGTCCTTTTTCGATTACACCGATATCTCCAGTCGAAACTTCTCCAGGTACAGATTCTCGTGTTTTAACTCCTCTTGATGGTAGTGTGCTGACAAGTTTGGGACCAAATCCGCTCTCCATCCGCTTTTTGTTAAGAATTGTTAATCTTTCCTGCGCCTCTTCAATGATTGCTCTTTCCATGTCAGGGAAGTTGGGTAGCTCAGCTCTAAGATTTTCCTTCTTTAATACGAGTAATAAGCACTTCGTCCTAGCGATTATAGTAGCAGTTCGTGGAACATCCATAATTACTCCAATTTCTCCGAAGAAGGCTCCCGGTTTTAGTTCTGCATATGTCGCCTCTCCATCTCTAGAAGTAACAGCGACAGCACCACGCACAAGCCAGTACATCGCTTTTGCCTCATCTCCCTCAGCCAATATATGATCGTGTGGTGGATGGACCTGCGGTCGTAAATGTTTCCCAATAGCTGTCAAAAACGTATCTGGCGCTGATAAGAAAAGAGGAAAAGATCTAATACGATCAACTAGATCAAGTGGCATATCTGGAATGGTGGAAGCCGTTAGGGGAGATGGGCGTACTGGCCGCGTGGGATTTGTTTCGAGGTTGAAGGAACGTATGAGAGAGAGAGAATCGGGTATTGCGGCTCCATTTGATCGGAAGGCTGTCCCTCGACTTCTTCTCATTTTATCTGCTATAATCGGGTTATGTCAAGGTCTTATTCTTACGGGCCTTCGATCATAACTGGCGGCTTGTGAAGCCTACAGAAGAGTGGCTGGGGGTTTACAATGAGCGCTTCCGCTCAGTTTGTCGCGAATTACCCTCTCACCATCCGTTTTGAACACTGATGTACCTCTTTCTAAAAGTGCAGTTGTTTGATGCGGGAGAGGTGTCTGTTTCGCTTTGACACCGCTGGAGGATCGTGCGCCGTATATCCACCCACAGGTCATGATAGAATTATATGTTAGAGCAAGCCCTCAAAGTTACCTGTGAGGCTCGTTGGGAGGTAATTCAAGTTGTTGATCAGCCTTGGGGTACCATAAATGAGGACTCTAATAGCCTCGAGGGTGCAACCTAGCCTGGGAAACGTAAAAGTCGAAATATTTAGGGTATAGTTGGCATGAAGGTCTGTCGTTTGAGCACCGCTGTGTGTGATTCGCTCTGTTGTGTCATAATCAGAATTTCACAGTTGATATAATGGGCCCGCTTCCAACGCTTAGCTTGGGAAGAAGTTACGACCAAACCCCGATTAGATAAGTAGTTTGGGATTAATAATTTAAATCCCGACGCGAATGACATCAGCTTTGCCTCTCAGCACTTTGATAATTATTTCCTAGGATACGTATGGACCCTATCTCAGGTTATCATGTCACACTACTTTGGAGCGTAGAATGCAGCTAGACCAGGAAAAACGCAAACGAAGTTGAGCCTCAATTAACAGCCGTTTGAAAGTTACTAAAATTTGAAGAATGCCCGGAGAAGTATCCATGCTTATAGGAAGCGAGCGAATCAAACTTCAACCACATCCACACTGAGAAACATTTCAATGGAGGATAATCTAAATTGTCGATACAGGTATCCGTCTGAAAACTCTATCGTGTGTCAAAGACTTCCTCAACCGTTGTTGGGGAAAAAATAAACTTATGGAAGCCAAGGCTAGCCCCATTAAGACATTGATAAATAGTTCTGAAGATGCAGATAATATTCATTGAATTCTAAATCAAGGATAACTAGTTCAATTCCGATTGACAGCTGAAATAGAACTTGTATCGAATTAGTTTGATCTTGCGAAGACTTCAAGCTTGAGACGATAGCATCAGAATAGAATACACATTGGATATAAAAGTAGAAGCTAAAATTTTCAGGTGATACGATAAGAAAATTAGAACACGATTTAGAAGGGGAGAGGAGGTTATCGTACTAGCCTCCACCTCTACAATAATTAGACTCTATAATTAAATGTATAAACCTTCTTTTTGAGACATTCTTCCAGATATGTAGCTATGATTTTTAATCAGTGCCTTAAGTACGTGTCAAAAAACTTTTCTGATTGGAGTGATACTCATACGGTAGGTTTCAATTATAAACACCACTATGGGGTACAATTGCTTTCACAGCCTGTACCGCCTCCATCTCTCAAGACATCCTCCTTGCGCCGTTACGATGAAGCTAAACACTATCAGACCAGGTGGTAGGATTGAAGCTCAACTCATAACCCACACTTTGGCATGGAGGAAATGCCATCCGATGAGTTTCCTGAGCGTACCCAGCACCCGATACAGAGATGGAGAATTGGATTAAGTCGGCCTCAACTGTTACAAAAAATGGAGATACAGATAAATATGCGCACTTCATGTGGTCCTGATGTCTAGGCCTCGTCTGCTTGGGGCTACAGGATTTTTGTGATTTTCCCCAGCTTCCATACACCCGCAAATGGCCATCGTTTCGTTAGCTGGAGAGGGGAGATAACTAAGGTCAAATAGATCCTCTAGGTGTAAGATCGAATGAGGACCTGGAGTGGTGATATTGTCTAAGGGGAGCTGTATAGGAGGCATAGGAATAGATATACTACTAGATAGATATCATTGGTATGTTGGAAAAAAGGACCTACTTGCCCGACACAGTTTTGGAGTGATAAAAGACAATGATACAGATTTAAAAATTGTTAATATTGCTATTGAGTATCAAAAAAGACTAAGCCAGTACTACATCTTCAATCCTAGCTAAAGTAATGCTTTTCCGACAGGTGTAGTTGTAGAAATGGGTTTTAAGAACAAACTAATCTGGTGTCATTAGACCCCTTTTTATTGCTTCTCTAGTCTCAAGGGATAAATTACTCAATATTTATCATGGCAAGTACCGCGGAGCACTTGTATTTCCAGCGCTTGAGTAACTATGAATTGATTTCTGAACGAAATTCGAAATTGAAAGGAGCTTGTAGCAACTACTCAGCCTCAGACTATGGAGGACAACGTGGCGCAAGATTTGCTGGTTATGGAGCCAGAGGATAAAGACAGCCCTGCATGTGCACGGCAAACCTTAATTGCTTCGTAAAGAGTTTAGAATTAACTCTAAATATTTCCTGATCTCCGTACAAATTCGAAACATACAGGTATTTTCTCCCATTCATAGAGGCACTTTGTTTCAGCACTTGGATGTCTAAAACGGACATCATACGTAAAATAGTCAAAATATTCAAAATTACTTGCTAGTATCTAGTAGGACGTATACTGCTACAATTTCAACTCACCATAGCATCGGAGCACTGACATCTGTAGTCTGTAACTAAGTTTTTGAGTGAATAAATATTTATTCGTGACGGGGGCAAGCCCTGCACTCATAGAGCATGACACGGAGAAGGCTAATCCTTCCTCGACGATTATATACGACAATAACTCAGTTTGACATTTGAACTACTCATGTAGCGGGGGAATATTCTCAACACCTGTCAGTGGTATCCCCTACGAACCTCCAGCTCTCACTGTAGAGTCTGCAGAGCCTAGATTGAGTAACAAAGTTCTCACTTCGACGAGGATTCCCTACTGATTTCGCGGTCTATCTCGTCTTCATCTCTGAATACATTCCCCTGTCACCATTATCATGAAGCTAACCACCATCAGACCAGGTGGTGGGATTGGAGCCCTACTCATCACCAAACCTTGATCATGGAGGAAAAGCCATCCGATAAGTTTCCGGAGCCTACCCAGCACCCGATACGGAGATGGCGGATTGGATCAAGTCGGCCTCGACTGTTACAAAGAATGGAGATATTGATGAATATGCGTAACTAATGTGGTCCCAATATCTAGGCCTCGCCTGGATGGGGCTGCAGGTTTTTTAAGACTTTTTCCCATGCATACAGTTTCCATTGCTACCATTTTTATTTTTTTTGGGTAGAAGGTTCCGTGGAAAAGGTGGCGGAATTCCACGGGTAAATACTGAGCTGAATGGCTATTCATCAAGGGGAATCTATCAATGATCTTTCAAGTAACTAAAAAGAGGATAGGAGCACTGTACAAGGTGTGGCCTGGGTCAGAGAGGAGCCCAATGTGCTAGATAGTCATAGATTCAAGTAGTACAATAAAACACACACACACACATACTCATGTAGTGGTTGCATTCGCTGATACTACTCGAGACCTTGGTGCTAGGGATGTTCACTCTTCCCTCAACCGTTAATATCCACCAAAGTGAAAAACAGGAAAAACAGGAAAAACCTTTGTCTGTCCTAACATGCCTTTGTCATCTTTAATATAGCCGCCGCGCGAGATATTGCCTGACAGTCCTCCCTTTCTCGAGCGAGATAGGTGTCCAGGCTACCCAGACTTTAATTCGGGAAGATGACGACCAGGAGGCGGACCAAAACACCTTCCATGGTTGCCTGTTTTTAGAGTGTCGGTTGCACTATCCGAAATCGTTGCTTCTGTGCCCACAGACACTCGTAAGTCAAAAACAATTGAAAAATATGCGTCCCAGCATGCCCATTTGTGACTTCTTCAGTCGTTCGTCCCACGTCCCAGCTGCCTGCCCTTCCTCAAGATGTGAAGCCCCATTAGAGCAACAGTCCCTCCATATACCAAGACCCGAGCTTTGTATATTCAATTCAATTATTCATTTATTCCTGATTTGGCACCTTGAGTCTCATAAAGGTTTTTATCGGAAGATATGTACCTAAAGTAGGATAACACAATTTGACGTTTAGAACACTCACACTCAGATTTCATTTGCAGATACCACTCGATGTTAACCCTTACGGCGTATAACCTCTTCCGTGCGTACCCACCTCAGGGAAAAGCGTGAAAACCCTGTGGATATCTGAGTTTGCTTTCATCATCCCACAAGAACAATATCACCGCGAGAGAGAGTGGTGTGTGGGTTATACAGGATTCGAACCAACTTTCTCCGGTCTCAAATGGGGTAGGTGTTCAAGCTACCCAGAAACTACTTGGGAGAACGGCCCGACTGGTGTACCACTGCACCATCCAACCCTGTGCTTTGTATATTATTACTTAGTTTCTTCCTAGTGGGTATACACAGCGTCGTAACTTAATAGTGGGGGATGGCCGATTTTTTATGATGCAAATGCCCCTTCGCAATAGGAGTAACGCCATTATCGGTATTTGAGGCGAGGTGGTGTAGTAAGATTGAGGTGCAGGACTCGCGTGAGAATGATAGGTCCGACATTGATGAGAAGTCGTTGACTTTGGATATGCTTGAGGTTGCTTTCGACTTTGATTTTGATGTGATTCTTCTTGGCTATCCCAGATATGCAGGGCGTACTGAGCGATTACACCGGCACCACTGGAAGCTGTGGAATTTGTCTTCGCCGGCACTGGGTTTTTGAAGTTCATATTGTTCGGAACCTTATTGGATCCTAGTCCTGGGAAAGGGATCGACATGAGCAAGAAAGTGGAGACAACAATGTTAACTTCCTTGCACGCCTCGAAGGGCTCAGAAATAAGCGCCGTGACAATTTAGTGTTTGCAATTATTTTTGACTCTATCGCTCACAATTGGTTATCGCTTGGTCTGCTACAGTGGGGAACTAGCAGTGAAATGACTGCTATTCGGGTTGTTTCCTTGAATGATGATCCGTCGAGGTATCATTACTAACTGGAGCTGTAAAGTGGATGTGTGATTAAACCAACTAACCTTAGCACTTACAATCTCATGCATGTACATTGTGGGAACATACTGGAATTATAAACCACTACACCCAGGAGAACAAGAACACATATTCTGTAGCATTTTACAACAGACGGCTAAATAGTTAAGAAGTAGAGTATACAACCTCTTAGTATTACTTCTTTATAAATTTCGTTTCCTGTGGCACGTAGAATGTGTTGATGTTGTAGGGAGGCCTTTTATGGGGTTTCCACAAATTGACCTCGTTAAACTTGCACAAGGCTGGTACGTGGAAAGATCGTAGCGCTTATCATGCTCCACCTATGCACACAACACTAGCGACCACTTCCAGTCAAGTTCACCTCAAAGTTAATTCAAGTTGCACCGCTCAATAAATAATTATCTGAAATTCAAGATGCATCCAGGTAGACGAGCTATGATTTCTGGTCAGTCCTCACGGGAAGGGGACATCAAGGCCCCACGATACGACACAAACCGTGTTTCGAAAGCAACTCGACAAAATCTTCCGTCAAAAAACTTTTCATCAAATAGGACATCGCGAATTAACCAGAGTATCGAAGATGAACAAACACGGAAATGGGTGTTAGAAGAAGATAATTTTGTACTTAAGCAGGCCAAGAAGAAATCAGAGATACGGGTGAGGGAGGGAAGAGCTAAAGCTATTGACTGGCTCGCTGTTATTCTACGAGTTATAGACCCGGATAGGGATTTACTCGATGATGATGAGGAGGAATTTGAACATGATGCCATCGATCCACAGAGTGTATTTGAATATCTAGATGACGCACAACTTGCTGAATTAGATAAAGACATATCATCGTACCTGGCATTAGAAAAGAATAAGACAAATCTAGAATACTGGAAGACAATGCAGATTATATGTAACGACTGGCGCCAGAAGATTAATCCCGTTCACGAGGGACGCGCGATCGGTTCCGTTGCCTCGGACGTTGACAAGTTACTCGGCTCAAAAACATACGACCAGCTAGTAGATTTGGAACAAAAGATTAGAGATAAACTTCGATCCGATGAACCGATCGATATCGATTACTGGGATCACATGCTTCGGAGTCTCTTGCTTTGGAAAGCGAAGGCAAAACTGAAGAATGTTTACCAATCTGTGTTGGAAAGTAGATTTATTATCGTTCAGAAGCAACGCAAAGAAGATGCAGAAAAAGCCAGGACCAAACTCCTCATGCTCCTTAAAGGTTCTATCCCAATTATAGATAGGGGTAAACAAGCCAATATTCAAGTTTCACAAACTCAACATCAACCTCTTTTCCCTTATTCTAAGATCTATGACCCAAAATCATCCTCTTTTCCGGCTAATAAAGGAACTCAAGAAGACTCTGTTGACGAAAATGTCTTCATCAAAAAAATTATTGATGAGCGCGAGAAGATTCTCAACATGGGACATGCCACATCCCACATATTCTCAGCTGAAAAAAAGCTGTTACCCAACAATAAAGCCTCTACAGCAAGAAATAATAATTTGACGTCACTGAAGTGTTCTACAACAACCACAGATGATTACTCTCAAACTACTACAGCTCTATACGACAGAGAAGTTGCCCGTGGCATTGATGAAGATGAGGAAATTTTCACTGGAGAAGAAGCAATCACTACTGTGGCCAAGCCGCAGTGGGCGGACAAGTACAGGCCACGAAAACCCCGCTATTTTAATCGCGTACAGATGGGCTATGAGTGGAACAAGTACAATCAAACCCATTATGACCATGATAATCCACCTCCAAAAGTTGTCCAAGGGTACAAGTTCAACATCTTCTACCCTGATCTCATCGAGAAAGCTAAAGCCCCAACTTTTAAGATCATCCGCGAAAATGGACGTAAACGTGGTATGTCATTTGCACCAGCTGGAGAAGAAGACACTTGCTTAATTCGCTTTATCGCTGGACCCCCCTACGAGGATATTGCTTTCCGGATTGTGGATAAAGAATGGGACTATTCTGCGAAACGAGACCGTGGCTTTCGCAGTAGTTTTGACAAGGTATGATCGATATATATGGACTACTTTGGTGTTCGCGTACTTTGATAGTGTTATTCTAGGCTAATGAATTTCTAGGGTATTCTCCAACTTCACTTTCAGTACAAGAAGGTATGCTTATGAAACTAAGATAAATTTAATTTTCTAATTCGAAATTAATAGGTCTATTATCGAAAATAAATATTTGATTTGTCTATAGTCGATAACGACTTTTGGTTTTAGCGCGATAAACCACGCCATTGAGTACAGTTAACGCAAATATTTACACCAATGTTTATTGATCTCACCCTGATGTTCCCCGTCATGTCGTGTCTATTCCAGGGATAGTTTTGACTATTTACTGCTACAACTGCATGGAGGCTAAAATTTTACATGTTCCATGCACAGAAGTTTGGTAGAAGTCATGCAAAGAACAACCAGCATTACTTTCGATGAGCTTTCATCTACTGTAAGCTAGGAGTTGTTTCAAAGCTGCAGATATTACACACCTGCCAATTTTCACTGTCGATCACAGTTTTCCAGTCTATAACGGTGGCGGACTAATAATAAATAGAAATTGCACTGTTGTGCAACATGAAGAAGTATCCAGGCTCGGGATTTCGAAATTAAGCGAATTTACGAGTATCCACTCATTATTAAGCCACATTATCTAGCATAATCTACATTGTGATTGGTTAGAATGATAGTCAAAGGGATAATTAGAGCTATGACCGTGCTAAATTACAGGGGCAGTACTTATCAAAATAACACTACCTTCATTAGCAATGCATCGAAGCGGAAATTTATGCAGGTAGCCCTTAGGCAAGATATCTGTACAACCTCACTCGCTTGTTGATGTGTCTTTCGGTTATGTCTAGGCTCCCTCTTCGTGCGGCACGGTAGAGATGATCACCTACAGTATCTTATCCAAATGTAGACACTCTATAGGTCTATTACCACGACTACTCATCGAATCCACAAACATGGCGCAACGCCTGGCAAGCTACAAGCTTGCCCTTGTGCAATGTCAGCGCGCGCCTGCAGCATGCCTTTCCTAAATCAATCGAGAAGCAACCCTGCTGACTTACCTCATCCCTTTGAGATAAGTATAAGATGAAAGAATCAAACGGATATAGTTACCGCTCAACAACTTCTCCCTGATTTCTTATCCCTTCAGCAGGAACTTCCGATCACTATATCATTCTAGATCTATCATACAGGTATATATAGTAACTCAATAACCACATCACAAAATCATACAACTTGGACGATCAGAGCCAGCCTTTCAAGCTCTGAACAATAAAGTTTCAATCATCACATAATGCTCAACCAATCCTACCAGAATGGTTCCTATCTCGGAGGAGTTCATCTACATGAATTTCCTACAATCAACTTCTCTCCTCACTACTGTTTACCGACCAT
The DNA here is from genome assembly GCA_905067625.1 of Blumeria graminis f. sp. triticale. Taxonomy (NCBI): domain Eukaryota; kingdom Fungi; phylum Ascomycota; class Leotiomycetes; order Helotiales; family Erysiphaceae; genus Blumeria; species Blumeria graminis. The sequence continues at coordinate 5,057,700 of LR898472.1, read as the reverse complement.
GGACGCGACAAAATCCTCGCCAGAGCAACTACAAACAGGTTACGATCCTTGCTTTCAATTGGCTTCACATCAGCAAAAAATTGCATATCAAGAACACTTACCGACAACATCGGCTCAGACCATTCCCCCAAATGAATATAGTAGCTGCGCTCAGATTTCTCTTCCACAGTTCTCCATGCCTTGGACAGATACTTTGTATGCGGGCAAAAATATTGTAACTGGGGATTGTGAATTTTTTAATCTTTTAGATCATAACAAAAGCCTATGCGACTACACAACAAATTTATTATTCGACGATTTTACAGGTTTTGAACCATACACCTTTTCCGATTCCCACAGATTCCTTGACTACAGCAATGATGTGCCGACTGCACCAAAATATCAAAATAATATTTTGAATAGTCATTCACAGTCTCAAAATTTTATAGAGGGTATCATCGGGGAATCAAAACCCAACAATTACAATTCTCCACACAACATGGTCTGCAATGTCGAAGGGGCTCAAAATAGTAACGAGAGTACCTTGCCACAAGACCATTTCCTGGGAATTAAAAATGATCTCCCTTTTTCTGCAAGCCCTTCGGCTGTCAGCTACGAAAAACAATCTTGCGAGTCATACGCTAGGCTTATTTATCGGGCATTAATGAGTGCGCCAAATTATCGCATGGCTTTGCAAGAGATATACCAATGGTTCCGTGAAAACACATGTAAGGGCACGAATGAAAGTGAAAGCGGTTGGAAGAATAGTATTAGACACAACCTTTCAATGAACGCTGTATGTAACTACTGACTGACTTATATCTCAATGGGTTTCGATGTTTCAGCACTAATAAAAATACAGGCATTTAAAAAATTTAATCAAAATACAAAAAGTAATAAATCGAGAAAATCTACAGAATGGACTTTAGAGCCGTTTGCGATTAAGGAAGGTGTTCAGTCGACAACTCGATACAGGAAAAACAAATCTCTCAAAATTTATCGTCACCGTTTGAAAAGTTGCACACCAGATAGAATATTTATTGAAAATTAGAAACGATTCTGGTAGACTGGTGCTCCCAAATAGATCCAAAAAATTAATGCTAAACTATTACAAAGTTAAGATTTATTTTCATGGCGTAATAGCCATCGGTGTTATTCTTGAAATAAAATTTATAACTTAATACAGATACCATGTAAAGACAGTCTGAATTCAACATAGGTCAGAAAATGTTTAAGGAAGGCCTAAGTATTAAAAATATAAATCTTAGCCAGTGACAGTGTAGTATAAATGTGTCACAGGATATAAATGAGTGTTATATTACAATATCTCATAATCAAATCCTTGTGCAGTCTATAATTATATAAGATGTGTAGGTCGCTTCTACTAATAGACGAGGATACCTACATTCCAGAGATTATATCCTATAACACACATTTTGTTATGGAAGCAGAATAGTCGTCCAAGATAGCAATCCAACCTACCCGTGTTAGCTTGGTGAGTAAGGTCATATAAACTTCCTTTGCAGCAAATGAGTCTCAACCGACGTAGTAGGGAGGTCTACTAGTCATTTTCTATTTTTTCTACGTGAAACCGTGTCCCAAGTAGCTTTCTCATGACCAGTCCAATCATGAATGTTCTAGGATAGACGCCTGAACGTAGTATCATACACAAAACTAAGGATGAAATGTTTCCTATAGCTGAATATCAGCCATTAAAAAGGGCAAGTCAGAGTTTTAATTAGTATGGCGATCGGATGGAGAGGCGTCGGCAAGTATATTGTCGAATCCTGGCCTGTCGAGATTTTCCAACTGCATAATTCAACGTAATCAATCATTTGCACTCTGAAAAAGGTCCATAGAACGCCTTGGACCTTTCTAGAGATCGAATTAAATCATCTGATACTCCTCATTGTTTCGATTTTTCTTGAAAGTTCTTCCTTGCCGGCATTCCGACTAGAGCATTCCACAAAAATGGAGATGTCGTTTTCATTAGCTTTGAGCTGTTATCCACATGTCCATCATCTGCGATTGATAATACAGCAGCGACGGGGCAGGCTTGAGGGTTATACAATTTTCATGATGGGTTAGTTGATAGATGGAGCTACAAAATACTACAAAGTGAGAATAAAAAAGATGTAAGGCCATGTCAGCCTCGGTCGGCGGGGAGACTTCAGTCAAGAAAATGACTCCTGAATGAGATGTGAGAAAACTGGGCCCTAATGGAAGGGAAATCCTCATGAAAAGGACGGTGTCAAAGGCTTGGGTGCGTGGGGGATGAGTCGGAGAAGGAACCTATGCTTCGGCAAGTCAAAGTTGGATCTTCTCGACATTTGGACTTGATATGTTTAACACTTATGTCAAGCCTGAAGTGGTACGGCAACGTAGATAAGGCGAGATTCTAGTACCAAATTATACTTAACCTGATCTAACTGGCCTAACTTGAGCTTAAGCACTCAAAGAAGTGCAGAGGATGCCAATTGTTTAACACTTTAATAAACACACATGCACACAAACATTGTAGCAACGACAATTCCTTAGATTTATTCATACATGTTGGAGCATTTCGTTTTTCGCTATCTCTCAACTCAAATTAACTAATCAAAGCCTAGCTTTTCTATATCATTTTACGTGTAATTACATAACCTCGTAGTGGTACTTGCAAATGAAATCCGAGGCTTGAGTGCTCTAGCTATAATTGAGTCATCCATTGTGCACTTTTTTGATATTTTTTCATGGCTAGAAAGCTGCATATGTGGCAAAAATGTGGTGCATAAAAACAACGTGTATTTAGCTACCCAGCTATGTGACATGACTGCTGGCAAAGACGAATTCTTCACCTTCTAGTGTTGCCGGCATAATCGCTCAGTATGCTCTGCACATCTGGGATAGCCAAGAAGAATCGCAACTGAATCGGAGTCGAAAGAAACTTCAAGCATATCTCCATTTGACGACTTCTCAGTCATGCCGTTCTTACCATTTTCATCTTAGTCCTTAACCTTTTTCTGACCACATATCATCTCGCTTCAACGACCTATAAAGGAGTTGCACTAACTACAAACGCGAGTTTTCCCCATTAATTACCACCCATCAACCACTACAAATTTACAACTCTACGAATATCTGCAAGGATGAAATTAAGTCGAAATTTACAAAGCCTGAGTCCTGGCTTGTTGGGGATCGCTGCTTTAATAGGACAAACAACTTAAGGGAGGAAAGGCGGCTGAGATGTGGAGCAAGAGGAATAAGAGCTTTCTGAAGACCACGCTGGACTAACAAAAAAGAAGCTACCAAATCAACGGAACAGTGGCTCAATTCACTATCACCCGACTGTCTACGTGTCTACAGCGAATAGTCTAGTTCATCCACCGACAGGTTATCTTGGGCATTCTTGAATATTGCAGGGGGTACAGGAACCGTGATTAACCAGAGCGGCTACGGCACAATTGCGAATGCGGAGGTCTTAGACGCAGAAATTCACGATGCTATGGCTGCCCTCGAAACGATTAGAGAGAGCAACCGTGCCATATACTCTCTCCTGGATAATACCGCGGCGTTTGAATCGCTGATTACGGGATAATCTGTCTCATTCTCTTGGTAGGTGAAAAGGCTCGGATGTCTGCAGCCAGAGCATTCGCGCCAATCACGGTAGGATAGATCCTGGGCCATACAGGTCTAGTAGGGAACAAAATAGCCGACAAGCTCGCTCGCATAGAGCGTATATCGCCTGAAATTATTACAACTCCAACAGATCTTCTGACGCTTGCGGCAATGAGATGAAAATCCCGCGAATTATCGAAACGGCCACTGAAAGACTGATGGAACTCACACCGGCCAAAACGATACGCGGACCATGACCTCAAGATACGGCGCAAGAAACTGGCGGAGCTTGCTCTGCTTACAGCTGTATATACTCGCCTGATAGCAGCTCGAATATGTATGTGAGTATTTTGTACTACTTGAATCTACAACTATTTAACACATTGGGCTCCTCTCTGGCCCAGGCCACACCTTATACAGTGCTTCTTTTCTCTTTTGTTAATTCAAAGATCATTAATATGTTGCTCGTGATGGATAGCCGTTCAGTCACCTTTTCCATGGAACCTTCTACCCAAAAAATTAAAAATGGTAGCAATGGAAACTGCGTACGCGGGAAAAAGTATCCAAAACCTGAAGCTCTAGCCAGGTGAAGCCTAGACACTGGGATCACATTAGTTACGCATATTCATCAATATCTCCATTCTTTGTAACAGTCGAGGCCGACTTGATCCAATCCGCCATCTCCGTATCGGGTGCTGGGTAGGCTCCGGAAACTTATCGGATGGCTTTTCCTCCATGATCAAGGTTTGGTGATGAGTAGGGCTCCGACCCTACCATCTGATCTGATGGTGGTTAGCTTCATGATAATGGTGACAGGGGAATGTATTGAGAGATGAAGACGATACAGATCGCGCAAGTGATTGGGAATCCTCTTCGAAGTGAGGACTTTGTTACTCAAATTTGACTCTGAAGATTCTACAGTGAGATCTGGAGGTTCGAAGAGGACACCACTGACGGGTGTTGAGAATAGTTCCCCTTCTCTTAGGAGAGAAATAATATCGCAAGGGAATGTTTTAGCACTAGGCTGTGAACAACACAGTAAGTGTGAAGCAATATATGAAGTCGCAAACTCCATTCATTCTCTTAACTGAGTTTCCTTTGGACGGGAGTATAGATACAAGTCTTACATATCATGAGAACATGCGCGATAGCGATTAACGGGACCTACTATGAGCATAACTCCTCCAAGAGTGCCCATCGTCCTGTTCCTATACAGTCTAGTTAATATAACAGCGACTGCAATTGGAGTAACGCCATTATCGGTATATGAGGCGAAGATGTGTAGTAAGATTGAGGTGCAGGACTCGCGTGAGAATGATGAGTGCTGCATGGTTGAGAAGTCGTCAAATGAAGATATGCATGTGTTTGCTTTCGACTTCGATTCGGATGCGATTCTTCCTGGATATCCGAGATATGCACAGCATACTTAGCGATTACACCGGAACCACTGGAAGGTAAAGAATTCGTCTTTACCGGCGCATTTACCATAATGGTTTTCTCCTGTGTAATTATTAAAGTTTGTAGACATATATTGAGGTTCACACGGCGACAAATCACGCTAAATGAAATGAAAACTAAGGATAATACTGGAAGATGTAGCACACCTACCTACCTACCTATCAATACACTAATCATACGAAGGAGAATGCGAGTGATGAGAATAGGCTAGCTTTATCTAGGCTAAAACCGAGTCAATAATCTCGTATTAGCTGGAAGTCGGTAAACAACTCTGAGCTTACAGCATGTTTGGGAAGATGTCACCCATGGAAACTTTGAAGATAGACGAAATGGGAGAGAATTGTGGAGATACGATTTATGAAGGTAGTATCAGGGTATATTTTATTCATCAAATAACCCCTTAAGTTTCAGATAAGCATTAAGCCTAGTATTATGTGGCACAATAGCTTGGGAATACTCAGGCAAATTCAAGTATATTTACATTCACAACCAATCACCCTCGATATTTTGCTTGAGCTGATGGACTAATCGGCTGATCTGCCGCAAAGATGATGGTAAAAGAAGTGCGACGCTTAATATGAACCAGTTCAAGATTAATTTTGCCCTTAAAGACTTCATTTCTGCTCTACTCTCCTGTCTGTAACATGCTCTAAAAGCCAAATCCATCGCATTGTCCTATTTATCTATATCGAAATTTTCAAATAAAGCATGACATATTTCATGTCTAAACTGATTTCCAGAATAAGCTCTTGACATATTTTTCTTCCACTATTTAGGAGTCTAGTAGTATCGAGTTTTGAATGGCAGTCTTCATGACCCAAAAAATCCAAGACGGTTAGAAAATTAGGTAAAGGTTGGCTTGGCTTTTCTTTGATATGTGTACATGGAATCCAGAGAGTTGCAAGTCCCTGGCCTTCGCTTTCGATAGTGAAATTATCAAATGTGGCCCAAGAAAAAGTTATTAGTTAACGTATTATAATCTATTGTCAGAAGAATGAAGTACCAATCTTACTTTAGAGACCTGCATGATTCTTTTTAAGAATCGAGTGGAACAGTGTTTTCAAGGAAGAAAACTCAAATTCATGAGAATCCGTCGATAAACTTACCGCCGATGCCTAGAATAATCGGCTGTTTCAAACATACGTCGACTCCAATTTGGGACTCGCATAGATTTCACATGTCGTATTTAACTACTCATGCGACTTCAAAGCTGCAGCTTTTTTGGCCTTCCGCTTGTCTTTTGTATCCTTGTGCTTCTTTGATATGGTCGTATCAGAATCCTGGCTTGCATTTAATGAAAATTTCTTCTTATCTTTCCTCATCTTAGTTTGTTCTCTCTTCAAACGTCTGGCTGCTTTTCTTGCTCTTCGATCTGCTTTACTTTCAAGTTCTGCATCTTTACGCTTTCTCTTTTCCCCTTTACGACTTGACTTGATCTGCGCCGCCTCGATCGACCCTTCCAGACTTTCTCCTTTCACAAAGTTGGCGTAAAGATCACTACTTTCTAGTACCCATTTCCCGTTACTTTTTTTGGCAGCATCTAGGCCCCCATCTGTGATGGTCTGTACGACAAGGCCTTCCACTGATGTATCCAGGCCCTTCAGCGTCTTATCGAAGGCATTCATCCACCATAAATCACTTGTCCTATGTTTATTACCGATGCCGAGTGTATCAGTTTTGTGTGCGACGAGAATAGGTTTTGTTAATCCAATAGCATTACTAGTTGGGTGTAGAGAGTTTCCCGTCCCCCGCCATCCTTGTGATGTTAGAAGGGCATGAGCGTTCATGTGAGCGACTGTAAATTTTGATCTGAATTTATCGTGGGGTTTAATAGCCGAAGTTGCCTTGCAATTACAGATTTGATTGTTGTTGGTATTAGTCCTTGCTGAGTTGAGGACCTTAGGCGTGAGAACTAGGTTCTCTAACACCAAAAACATACACCACACTTGGTCAAAAGTGGCATTACGCCCTACGAAGTTTTTTTTAACACGTAATAAATCTCCATAATCTTAATACATCAATCTAATCCGATTCATCTGTTTTTACGCGTTGCGCTATGGCATGGCGAGTTGGGGACGAACTTTTCATAGAATCATCCTTACTACCAACGAGCAGCAGTACAACAATAATTACGGCTACAAGTTCCATTACAAGCTTAAAGAATATAACTACAAACAACCCAAAACTATAAATAATTTCATTCAATCAAGTTTCGAGATGGGCTGGTGATGGTAGGAACTAACCAATCTACAACCTCCATGATGAAGATATAAACGGCCCTCGAAGCCCGCAAGACCCACGCAATGAGGCAATAATTGGTACTCAAGCCTATTACATCGGAGGAACTCATGCCTTTCTTAGATACATGGGTAAAAAGTAGCCCCGAGGATCAGATATGTATGACGACTAAACAGACGATGCGGGTAATAGGAAATCGACCGACTTACGCCTTAATTGTCATAGAACCATCGACAATATCAACATCAGTTGACAAGGCAGACAATATATAGGCGTTAGAGTTGCTTAGCAAGGCAAAACCATACAATGATGAGCAAATGCCTTATAGTAGCTAAGGACTACAACAGGGAAGCATTCGTGGAATTGATCTTTTAATCAAATACTGCCTTGAAATTAGCGTATCAAAATGAGCCCTCCATCTTGAAGCAGGATTGCCCAGTCGAGATTTTGGAAGTAGTATTGGAGACTAAAAACAGAGACGCAAGAATGTGAATAATAGCAGGGTTATTTCTATCACGATGACAGAAGTAAATTTTGAAATTCTTGGAACCAAGATCGGTAAGAAGAAGTGGCTTTGCGATGGAAAGGATCACCAATGGAAGAAGAAAAACGGCCACATCTGTAGCTCAATCATCCCGAAGTGATTAGGAATCAACAACTTTGGACTCAGTATTTCAGACAGCCAAGTCATAATCACTCACTGCTCAAGCTAAGCAGTGCTTTAACTGCAGCTGTTTGGGGATACCAAATTTTCTTGGAAAAGCGCTAGCACACACTTCGTGTTAGTGGGCGCTCATTTAGCCAGAAATAACCCGACCAATTCAGTGCATTGCTGTAATTTTATCAAAACTCATCTAGTTTGTCCTAGTTTTATAACATGTAAGTATTAGCACCCAAAATATCCGGTGTGGACAATAGGAGAGAATGTCAGACTTAGAAAGGAATCAAACAACAGCAGCGGAAACTACAAAAGTATCAACGGGGAACTAAGGCTGAACACAGCTCTGTATTATCTTATATAAATCTGGGAGTGAAAATTCTTCCAAAGCCAAGTTCTGTCAAATTTTGCAATACCGAATAAGTTGGCCCACAAGGAAATGATTTATCACTACTAACCCAACCAATATCTCCCTCAAAACAAGGTCTATTCCAGCCAAATACTTATCAAGTCTACAACAACGACCAAGTACATCCTCATACCAATGATCACACCACTCTTCGACCTTCTCAGGCCTCAGTTGACCGCCAAATACACGCTCACGCAGATATTTACACCCGACGGAGGAAGCAAAGCGTGGCGCACAAATCTGCGAGACAGTTCTTTGGGATGGACGTGAGAGGGATCAGGACAAGTTTACAAGATGATGCAGAAGAGGGATACATTCTCGACGGGCGTGAAATTTCGAAGATTGGCAAGAAGTTTTACTAATTGGGCTTTGTGCGCGCCAAGACTTCGCTTGCGAGAGTGTAGCCGGCATTATAAACACCGCCATGGTTGGATGGTGCGGTGGTACATCATCTGGCCTGGTCTCCCAAGCAGATCCGAGATAGCTTGGACCCACATTCCACTCGAAACAAAAGATCGCTGGTTCAAATCCAGCAAAACACAACCACATTTCTCGCGGTGCTGGTGTACATGGATGATGCAGGCATGCTTGGATGATCAAAGGGTTTGAATTTACCTTTGTTGGGTATTTGCGGAGGAGGGTCGACTGTTTGTGTAAGCGAACATACCTCAAAGTGGTATTTGCGAATGAAATCCAGAGTATGAGTGTCTAACATCAAAAGAGTCATCCATCATGTATATATAGCACCGGTCATTTGTCGTAGCTAAATAGCTGATTAAACGTCAAATGATTAAAAAAAGAAGGGGTAATATTAGGTAAGATATAATTATCAACCAATGCAGGTGATAAATGGGACCGAAAACGATTGTCAAAATATTTCACCAACTCTTGATGTATACTAATGCAACTGCTGGGTTTATTCCTTGGAAATGAATAATTGAATCTGATTTCATTATCCTTATTGGACCCCCTATGGGCCTATGCAGGTGTCTATGAACTGTAATATCTACACTGGATGAGACCTTTTGCGGCAAAAATCCCCAGATCTTTCTATTTGTCTTAAGTTTTCACACATGTTCTTCAGGAATCATAGTCCTTCGCAGTCATAGACTCAGTAGGGACTTTAATTGTATTCTATCCTTTTCTACTCTGTTATATGGAGAAAGCGTAGGTATACTTTAGTGCTATGCATGTTAACCGACTACGTCCTCTCTATTGGCTCAAGAATTGCTTGACTTGTGCTTTTCCTTCAGCAGCATCTCAACCGCCTTTATCGTCTGGAATGCTTTATCCAACCTTGATTCAGGGGCTACTGTGTGATCCATTTTTTCTCCTAGGCTGTTTAATATGGCTTTCTATAGCCGGTTTTGAGTCATTTCCCACGTCTTTGCTCTACCATTTGACTATCGGGGGCGGGACAGCATCATGTGCTCCGAGTTCTATGATTGGTAGCCACACGGACTGCCTGGGCTTAATACTCCGGGTACATTCCTTCTGTGTACATACGAGTTGAGGCCCATGTGCTCACTGCGAATTTAAATTTCCAAACTACTTTGGGCCCTTGTCAGGTTACGATCTAGAAAAAATGATGATTCTTGTGGACACTGTGTTTGCCGTCCAGATTTTCGACGATGGTAAAATTTGGCCGCTCTCCAGGGTTCGGGATCTGCAGTTAGTAGTTGCCGAGGCTTCCGAGCTTGCCTCTGGTTGGGCCTGGACTTTGCCCACTCATGATGTGCCGCGACCTACCCTCCTTCTATCTGGGACCTCTTGCTTTGGTGTTCCCCGCACATTTCTGTGCAGTGGCCAAGATATACGCTCCTGTTAATAATTTGAACATTGTCTATCCTTTTCTTGGGCAGCCAGATTTTATGGTTGGCGGACGGATATATCCTCTGAGTGGCCTCAATATGTGAGCCTTAGTTACCTAGAGAAGATTTCGAAGGGTATTGTGGCTGTTTTGTGCTCTGGCACTCTCGTGCCTGTGGACTTACATGCTCCCTTGCGAATTTTTAAGCAATTCCTTTTTAAACTTCTGAGAGGGTCATCTACTTTCACTAATACTTTGCCGTTCGGCTTGACCTCTGCCCAGAAAGGTGACCGGAATTTTAGTGCTGGTCTCACAATCATGCTTATCTAGTATATTTGACTCATGGAATATCGATCCCCATGCTGATTGTACTAAATTACTGAGACCTTAAATCTGCACCTCTACCTTTGATAAATGATATGGCAATTAATGAAGCATAATTGATGTGATCTTTTCATTGCACTACCTGAGTCATAGACTATCTAACACATTGGGCTCCTTTCTCACCCAGACCACACCCAATGAGGGATAATTGCGCGGCTGCGTCATGGAAAAATCCTTGCGACGCATAGAGACATGGTTATTGAGGGCCTTAAAAAGCACGAGGCCACCGCTCTTTTACTTTGCTCATCCTTAGTCACCGACCGACCGCGTTTCTTGCATCTGTTTAGGTCTTAGGTGTTGATCCGTAATTTAGAGGAAGGAAAGATAAATGGACGGACAAGCACGCAGTTCTCTACTGTCCAGGCCATAACTTTCCCTGCTACAAAATTTCAATAAATAGCTACAGGTGAGTCCGGCAAACCCGTCGAGGATGTGGGACTGCCGCTCAAATTTAAACCCCTGGCAAGCGCTTTTGTGACGAGTTTCAGGGTCTCAAATCGTCCTGTCCTCCCCCTGATCACGTCTCCAAATGTCTTGAGACGCCTGCGTTTGTACAAGACGGTTGTTCTTTCGTTTGAAGCCTGTATTCGCACTTATTCCCGCAAATGTAAAGTCACAAGCATGTACCGAAGTGAACGAAGCTGCACTAATTTTCTGTTTATTAATAACAATGTTCACGTTATAACGGCCAAACTTGGACTATATTATGTCACATCAGTGTGGTCCTGTACCCGGCGTACGAAAAACGACACCATAACAAGAATACCTAGAAGTTTTGGATTCAGTAGTAACTACAATGTAGATTGACCAAAAATTTAGAATTCTTGATTTCTCGCGGTGTGACAAAGTGTACTAGTTGGACCTGCGCACTTCTTCCCTCTCCCGTTTTTAATTTAGCTCGCCCGAATTAGTAATAGTGGGTTTAGGACTATAACGAATCTCCCCGCTTTCCATTCCTGTAGCTTCAATAGCTTTGACAACCCTCATAGATTCTTCGTCCGCTACTTCGCCAAATACGACGTGCTTTTTGTCTAGCCAATTCGTAATGACTGTAGTGATAAAAAACTGGGAGCCGTTCCTAAAAATTTAATTAATTGTGATGAAATAAATGGCATTGAGTTTCATACGTGTTTGGGCCTGCGTTAGCCATGGATAATATTCCGGGTTTAGTGTGCTTCAACGTAAAATTCTCGTCCGCAAACTTCTCACCATAGATACTTTTGCCACCGGTACCCTGACTATTGTAAGCTCAACACGGATAAATTGGTGAATATTTTTACATTATGTTTATTGAAATCGCCTCCTTGGAGCATAAAGCCTGGGATAATGCGGTGGAAAGAAGAACCTTTGAAACCGAAGCCTTTCTCTCCAGTACATAAGCAACGGAAATTCTCAGCTGTTTTTGGTACTACATCATTGTAGAGATTGAAATTGATTCGACCGCTTTGTTCTGAATAGATAGTTAGTACTTAGGATATATATTTATAACTCTTTATCCTGTGATAAAAATATTGACAAAAAATTATTTTGAAGCTCTTGGGCAATTATGTAATATAGCTCAGACAACCTCCAGTCAAAACGATTTTGAACGTGCAAGACTAAGCCGAGATATTCTTACCTTTGATTTCTCCAGTAGCCTTGTTTTTAGCGTCAAGAACCGGTCCTTTCCAGGACACATCGAAGAAGCTAGATTGATCAACATGTTATTCTCATCATTTATGTGCAGGTCAGAGGATTAATTACGCTTTAACGGACATATCTGATTTGCAAGCGTGGAATAATCTCAAGGAAGTATTGGAGAATCGTTTGATTGCTGAAGTTTTGAGAAGAGACCGACGGAGGGGTAACATTTTGTAGTTTAATCTAACGCTAACGCAGATTCGGTTAGACGTAGTAGGGTTAAATGTAGATTGCATGGATGGGGATTCTTGTTATTGGGATGTAGTATGATGATGGATCTGTTGAGCATCATGTCTGCTTTTATTTGTTTGACATTTACATTTCGTGAGCTACTTACTTTGCAGATGTTATAACAAATCAGAGATAGGAATAGGTGTAGATGATAAGAGGTGAGTTTAAAAGAGTATGTGTGAAAGGTTTCACTTAAGTAATCAATTCTAATCAATTATTGGCAATGATGGAAAGGAGCAGTGTTTTATGTCTCCAGAAGTCACTCTCCTGGTAGCTAATTTTCTGCAACAATCTTAAAGCTATTATGATTGGTCGCTAGACCTTGTCCGTTTTCATATTTGCCTCCTTTTCACACTCTAGACATAAATTGCAGGCGTATATTCGATTAAGCTCCTTAAAGCATTGGAGTTTTCAATCAATCAATCCCATGCCCCTCGCAAATGGTAACAATTCGTGTACGGCGAATCTGTTACATTTAACCCACTGTCGCAAAACATGTGAGATGGATGATCGAATCGCCATTATCCAATCACGTGACATATAGTTTCCTGAAGCTAAATTGGGCACCTTGGCAACCATTAACACCTGTCAATTCCACATTCATATCTTACAGCTATCTTCGTAGAGCCGACGAAATAACTGTGCTCCGCGATGGATCTGTCAAGTTTGAAAGAAGCTGCTTCCAACCTAACATTATATGACCTGAAGGCTGGAATGCGAAAAGTTCAAAATGGTAAGCAACTATATCTCACACGAGACTCACTAATTGAATAATCGTAGCCGTAATGAATTATACGGAGATGGAAGCTAAAGTTAGGGAGGCAACTAATAATGAGCCATGGGTACGTCTTAGATCAGTAAAGCTTTGATTGAATTAATTTAGAGTCCACAATTGATTTATAAACTAACAATATGAATAGGGTGCCAGCTCAAGCATGATGCAAGAAATCGCCAACGGCACATATAACTAGTCAGTACTTTTCCACTCCGAGGCCCGGCTACTAAAATCCACTCAGTCAGCTCCTTAACGAAATAATGCCGATGATATATAAGCGTTTTACTGAGAAAGCAGCTGACGAATGGCGTCAAATATACAAAGCACTTCAACTGCTAGAGTTTTTAATAAAGAATGGTTCCGAAAGGGTTATCGACGATGCAAGATCCCATCTAACGCTGCTGAGAATGCTGCGACAATTTCACTACATTGATCAAAATGGTAAAGATCAGGGGCTTAATGTCCGAAATCGAGCCAAAGAATTAGCAGATTTACTGAGTGACGTTGAGCGAATTCGTGCTGAACGAAAGAAAGCTAGAGCCACTAAGAGTAAGTATACAGGTGTTGAGGGTGGAGCAGGTATTTCAAACGGCAGTCGTTTTTCGGGGTTCGGTGATGAGTCAAGTTCAGGCTATGGTGGATATAGTGGAGGTGTATATGGTGATGGTGGTGGATTTGGCGGCCAACAAAGTGACTTCCAAGACGCAATCGCCCAAAAAACATCAATATCCGGAGGTCAGAGCAGGTTTGAAGAATACGACGAGTTTACTGAAGGTACTGCACCCGCTGGTAGGAAGCAGAGAGGTACATCGATGTCATCCACAAGACGAAAAACGACAGAAAGAACTTCAAAAAAGCCCGAGGTAACTCTAAAAAAGGAACCTGAAATAGATCTATTTTCTTTTGATGACAATGAATCAAACACTTCCCCATCTAAAACGACACTTATTTCCAACACGGTTGATGAGGAGGATGATTTTGACGATTTTCAATCGGCCACACCTTCGGTAAAAACGATAGCTCCAACCATAAGCCATGCAAATTCCTCAAACTTACAACAAGGTTTCTTTCAATCTACTTTTGTCGCTAATTCAGGCGGTCTCCATGGTATGATGAACTTTCCCCCTGATCCAAAGGCCCAGGCTGGAAGGACTGCGTTAGACAGCGAGACACCGAACTCAATAAATATCATGGCGCAACCATCAAATCCCACGACATTTCAGGGCTCACAGCCAAATTACTTCACGTCTGTAAAATTACCTTCAAAACCCACGCCGAATAACCCCTCCTCAACAGTCTCAACAGTAAACAACTCTTCTTGTACAAGATCCGACGCATTTGGCTCACTGTGGTCGGATGCAAGCGCAGGAATTAGGAAGACAAGCATGCCTACATCCGAGCCTGCTTTACATCAGCTGGCTAAAGAGAAAGCTAGTGCAGGAATATGGGGCCAGACGCTACCTCCTAGTTCGGTAATGCCCACATCGCAAAAAGAAAAGGGCTACCAAGGGAGAGATAATAGCATAGGAGATTTACTGGGATAATATAGATGTTGTAACAGAAAGATACAGAGGCTCGGCGTTTTCGACACAGAATTGGCGTACAAGTTTGAATCTCTAAATCGCAATCCAAGCTTGTATATTTAAGACAGTTTTGAGTAGGATGTACGCGCGGCGCTAATGATTAAATGATATAACGGCGCAAACGCTGGCTGGTAATTAATCAATCTTTGCGATAAATATTGTGTTATTAGATCGACGAGTCTAGCAAATACAACACTTTAAATCACAGAATTACTACATCGTAGACAATCCTAGTTGATAGATCTAACCTCACTTGTCCCTCGCTCTGCCAGTCATTATTTATTACTGACCTATATCAGCCAGTTCCAGTGATGTACATGTAGTCAACAACTGCCTATTGGCAAAAGATAACCATAACAAGGGGACTACATATACCTATACTCATATCTCATTTAAAATTCCCTATCAACTGCAACAAAACTCACATGTAACCAGGGAGACGCATCGGCGTGTCGTGCGAAACTCCTATGGTAGAAATTTAGAGCCATCGACAGAGCTTCCGTAGTCGGTATCCGCGCGACCCTATCAACATAGTGCACGGTGCCAATCGCAGTCCTCCGGAAGAAGACTTGAATCCCAGCAGCATACATCTAGCTAGAGGAACGTAGGCTCAAGGGAGCTACCATGCGCATTGATTCCAGGCAATGGAGACTATAGATAGAGCCTAACATCACCTTGTACTACAGACATACAATCATTGTAGACTTGCGCTAGACCGGGTTCATGATTCGAGGCTCCAAAGGATGTCTCAATCTTTATCAAAGGCGGAACTACCTCTACATATCCGACCTAAGTTACCAGCTTAGCCGAAAACTTGCTGGACGAGCGAGGAAGAAGTGGCTAAATTAATCCTGCTATGACTAACTAAATTGCCATTCATCTGTCTTTACGCTTACAAAGATGCTCCTAGAGCGTCTACCAACTGGGTCTCATGGGCTTTTGAGACCTTTGTTAGTGGCACTGGCACTGGCACGGTACTTGAAACAAGCGACTCGAGAAAAGTCGTGAATGCGGAAGTCTATCATGCAGAAGCTTGCGGTGCTATGGCTACTTTCGAATCAATCACAACTAAAACCCGCGATCGAGGTAGCAGCATCAGCTGTATGCTACTTGAAATTTTCGCGGCAGCCCATGCATTGTCGAGAGAAATAGCAGTTTCACTATTTTGGCGAGCCCAAGAGTTCCGGAAGATGGCCGTAAGTGCAGTTACGCCCGAAGAGACAGGATGGATCCCTGATCACTTAGGTTTGTCAGGGAACGAAATAGCTGGTAGGCCGGCTCGAAGAGAGCTTGGGTTTTAGAATAACGCCAGGATTACAAATAATCGATTAAACATCGTATCATCATGACACAAGGCTCGTGAACTGGCTAAGCATATGTTGATGAGCTTTTTTATAAATCATTTAATGTTTATGCAGCTATCTTGCTAAGACACAATATCAAAGAAAAGTACAGAATAGATGATTCAACGCAAAGGAAGTGCACTCATGCCTCGGATTTCATTTGCAAGTACCACTGCGAAGTTATGGTAGCTTTTTCTTCACCCCAAGTCAACCCTCATCCGTGAATACCCACCCAGGGGAACGTCTCAAAAACCCTGAGTTATCCAGAAATGCCTCCGTCATCCATCAAATTTTCTCCGCGCGAAATGTGATCTGAGATATCTCCTTCCCAAGTGGAGTAAGTCCCCAGGCTACTCAGATTATACCAGAGAACACCACCAGGGGGCGGACCACGGAACCTTCCATCCTCGGCTTGTTTTTATAGTGTCAACTGCACTCTGAACATACCTCGACGTAGTATTTGCAAATGAAATCCAGAGTATGATTGTCTCTAATGTCAAAAGAGTCATCTAACATGTATACGTAGCACCGTTCATATGTCATAGCTAGATAGCTGAATAAACATTAAATAATTAAAAAAAAACCTAGCCATTAGGGCAGTAAGCACTGACGTATATCTCATCATATAGCTTAGCAGGTACTGCTGGTCCGAGCCGAAGCTTGGCTCTTCAAAGGACGATTTTGAATTTGAATTCATTATCCTGATCTGGTGCCCTATGGGCTCATGCAGGTATCTATCAAACTTTCTAATCTACACAGGAGGAAATCTTGCAGTAAAAATCCCCTTAGTTGTATGATTGGATTCTGCGCCATTATAGTCTTATCTTTGGCAAGTCCACTTACTTTTATCGCCAGTTTGCATTTCGTTCTTGAGCCGTGTTACCATTCTCCCCTCTTCGCCTGATTAAAGCCTCGATTTCTCCGGTCATCCGAAACTGCTCTAGTCATCCTTCATTTTGAATCAAATGTGCAATTCCAGTCATATCTTTGGCATAATTTACCATATCTCGAAGGATTGGGTTGTCGATTTTCGTAGTAACTCGCCTCTTGCCTTTGTCCGTCTCGGACAAGACATCACTGAGTGCTTTATATTTTTGGAACGGACATCCACATTGGCAGCGTAGTTTTCTTACTCATGGTACACTTCTTTGGTATAAGTAAGCATTTAGCCCAATGTGCCCGCTATTTACCCGTGTGGTAATGCTACTCTGGGTCCTGCTAAGGTTTTGGTGAATTTGGATAAGTGACTCTCTATAGTTCATCATAAGTCTACTTGTTCGAAAAGACGTTATAATTTATTATAATTTTTTTGTCCTGCCTCAGTCTATGACTATATAGGACATACAGGTCCTCTATGCCTGCAGTCCAAGGATACCTATGACAGTCATACATCCCATCCTGTGATCCAAAGGACGTTAAATAATACGCAAATAAGTCATAGCAGAAGCGATGTGGATAGATAAGCCACATAATAAACTACGCAAGATATCCCGAATAGGATTAATTTGCTCAGCAGTCAAGGACACTAGCCAGGTACATGACACTCTAAGTACAATCTTAGCATTAGTTCCGCGATGCTTTCTAATGGATATAAGTTGGATTCACTACTGTAAACTGAAATAATCGACTCGATTCAGTAAGCCCGATCACAGCTGTCAACAAATGACCCCGCCCACAAGCCTTGGACGCTCGTTGTGTCTAACACCATTTATGTGAATCACGACTGATTTTTGCCGGCATTTCAAGGATCCACAGTGAAAGCTGATATCCTATTGGCTCTTTTTGATATTAGTAAGATATCAAGTAGCCATACCTACGACCGCACTGTAAGCTCGCCTTCGGAAAATAAGTTATAATACTCAATTCTCAAATATTTAGGAATAACGCATTCAACATAATACCTTAAAAATGGTGTTACGTGAACGATGAGGAATAATCTACATCTTATCAAGATCAGAAACTTAAATGAGCAATGAATTTTCACCTATCATAAAATCTTGAACGAAATCGCAAATAAATTTCAATAATACCGATCTATGCCCGGATGGCTTTCCAGCCCCTACCTTGTTAGATGAACCATAAATCCTGATAATAAAGGTTATACTCTATATCTTAATGCTTGAAAATTTTTCTGAGTGACAAGAACAGACGTAATAAAATCGGGTACCTGTACAGTGAGACAACCACACTGTAAGACAAGCACAGCGTAGAGCAAACAAAAATACCAAATTTACCGACTAATTTGGATGTCTCATCAGAGACTCCAGGTAGAGAAAGTAAATATAATTTATAATGTCCACATCTGATGAGCAATTGTTGAGAAGTATTGGGATTCCTGAACTTTTAGATGCCGATGAACGTCCTACGTTTATAATTGATGCCGCCAATAAAGACAACTTTAATCCCGGCTCTGTTCTACAGATCACTTTCGCAAATTCTAGTTTGCGTGGAAGGGATAAATTACTGAATATGGTCACTGGGAATATAGATTTGTATAGTTCAGGGATTTCCGTCATTAATGATTTCCCAGCATTCAAATACTGGGCCTTGAGCTTCATCATAAATGGAGAACCTCAAGATATATCCCTTCCTCAATACCACTACGCAGGCTTATCATGGACATGTAATACACTCCGAAAACGACTGCGGCTCATAAGCGGAAATTCCAGCGTTTCAACAACTAGAGCTTCCATGAGTATTCTTTCTAGTCCTTCTGTCTTAGATGAAGAGGACTTCACTTGGAATCAAAGTAATAAAACCAGATCTGGAAAAAAAGAAATATCTAGCAAAAATCCATCCAAACAGCCTAAAGAAGTATTAAACTGTCCCAGAGAACTTGCTTTATTGAATGATATGTCTCATGTTTCCACGTCTGGTCAGCCTCAAAGTGATAATGTTTCAATACCTAGTAGCACTCTAACTTTACCAATTGAAAACAAAAACTTCCTCTCGAAAACTGCTGGAGTGAGACAAGATGCTATCAAAAATTCCCCAGAAAACCTATCACTAGACTGGACTCGTCTCCCCACAACCACTGCGCTTCCTAGGCATATACAATTCGTTCAAAGTATTGATTGGGCTGCTACTTCTCTTGGTCCTATTGAGAAGTGGAGCTTAAATCTTAGGGTAATGTGTAATCTGATTATGGCTTCTCCGCACCCTGCTGCAATTTATTGGGGTGACGAGCACATCGTAATTTATAACGAGGCTTATATTATTCTTGCTGGAAAGAAGCACCCCCAACTAATGGTAGGCATTGTTACAATCAAATACCTTTTTTTGATAGGTTAAATTGACAATCGGTCAGGGCCAAACCTACAAGCAGGCTTGGGGTGAAATATGGGGTGAAATTGAAGGAGCTTTTTCAATAGCTAAAAATTCTGGACGACCCATAATGAAGGACGATGATTGCTTATTCATTCGACGTAACGGATACTTGGAGGAATCTTATTTTTCCTGGTCAATCATTCCCATAATTGGTTCAGATGGATCAGTAGTTGGGCTCTATAATCCTGTATTCGATAAGACTAGACAGAAAATTGTCGAACGTCGAATGGCTTTGCTCAGATTAGTTGGTGAACAAACTGCTTCTGCAAGAACTGTCAAGAGTTTTTGGGTCCACGTGGTCAACAGTCTCGAGGTAGAAGGTACGAGATTCTCTAAAAAACTCTCAATCTATTGTGCTTACAATCACTTAGAGTATGATATTCCTTTTGCATTGTTGTACTCAGTTGGTGATGATTTGGACAGTGATGTTTCTTCAACAAATAACGGGCCACCTTCTCAGTTTTCCCAGTGCATCCTAGAGGGATCTTTAGGGATCCCTGTAGGCCATAGAGCTTTACGAAGCCCTTTAGATTTTAAACACAGCAATGAGACCTTCGCCCCATCATTCCGTCAAGCTATGAAAGTCAATAATCCTATAGTTTTGTCAACCGAAGATAAAACCTTACCAAAAAGTCTTGTTGAAGGTTTAGCATCACGCGGCTTTGGTGATTTGTGCCGTATAGCTGTCGTTTGTCCAATACGACCTACAACTGGTGAAATTACACTTGGATTCTTGGTGATGGGAATTAATTCCCGCCGTCCATTTGATGATGACTATAGCTTATTCATCCAACTTCTTAGTCGACAACTTGCCACATCAATGGCATCAGTTGTACTTTTTGAGGATGAAATAAAAAGAGGCGAGAAGGCGGCTCGACTTGCAGCCTTGAATCACCAAGAATTATCAAATCAACTTTATTTAAGAACACAAGAAGCTGTCGAGAGCGAAACAAAATTTACAAGGATGGCGGAGCTTGCTCCTGTTGGGATGTTCATTGCTAATAATAAGGGTGAAGTGACTTATAACAATGAAATGTGGTGGGAGATATCGAGACACCCGAGATCGGAGAAAAGTACGGCTAAATGGATGGATAGTATTCGCGATGAAGATCGCGAAAGCGTCGAAAATTCCTGGAAAGAGTTGGTGGAAAATAAGACCTCATTGACAATTGAATTTAGATTCAAAACTCCTTGGCATACCCGAACCGGAGTTCAGGGTGATACATGGGTTCTCATGAGCGCATATCCTGAAAGAAATGACGAGGGCCAATTAAAGAGCGTATTTGGGAGCGTCACAAACATAAGTCAACAGAAGTGGGCCGAGGACTTTCAGAAACGTAGAATGGAGGAAGCTATTGAAATGAAAAGGCAGCAAGAAAATTTCATAGATATGACATCGTAAGTAAATAGATAAAAATCTATAGTACTAGCTAACATTGTTAGTCATGAAATGAGAAATCCTCTTTCGGCTATCTTGCAATGTAGTGATGAGATAGGCTCTTCTATTATGGCATATAAGTCAGAAAAAACGGTTGAAAACTTGCCTAAAGATCTTGTTGAGTTACTAAATAGCAACATAGACGCCTCACAGACTATTGCACTTTGTGCTCAGCACCAAAAACGGATTGTAGATGATATTCTTACCTTGTCCAAACTAGACTCTGCTCTTTTAATGGTAACCCCAATCTCTGTTCAGCCTGTATCCGTTGTTCAACGGGCTCTCAAAATGTTTGAGGGTGAATTGAGTACTAATGATATTACTCTAAAATTCAGATTGGAGGATACATACACCAAACTTGATATTGATTGGGTAAAGCTAGATCCTTCAAGGCTACTTCAGGTCTTAATCAACCTAACTAGTAATGCAATAAAATTTACTCGTGGTCAAGTAAAAAGAATAATCACCGTAAGCGTTGGTGCAAGCAAAGAACGAATAGATGATGGATACTTGAATGTAGCGTACTTTCCGAGCCGTTCAAAGCTTAAAGACTTCGCTGTCGATAAATCTGAGTGGGGAGAGGGCGAAGAAGTTTTTCTTCACTTTGCAGTTGAGGATACAGGCCGTGGACTCGATGATAAAGAAAAGAAACTGCTTTTCCAAAGATTCTCTCAGGCATCCCCACGTACACATGTTCAATACGGTGGCTCTGGACTTGGACTATTTATCTCAAGAGAGCTGACAGAACTGCAAGGAGGAGAGATAGGTGTTATTTCAGAACCAGGCATTGGATCTACTTTTGCATTCTACATAAAGTGCAGAAGAGCTGAAAAAGTTAGATCAGAAGCTTTCTCCAAACTAACCAGCGGCTACTCGACACAAATTAAAGAGACATTCCGTGAAAAAGGAGATAGTTCAACAAAAATTCAATTTCCTCTCTCCATTATGCCAATTCGAGGGTCAAATATAAGAGGACATTTTTTTAACGAAGAATCACCAAAATTATTACCCAAAGGGTCTATGGACTACACCAATCAAAGAATTTTGATTGTAGAAGATAATCTAGTCAACCAACGTGTACTACAAAAGCAGCTTTCTAAAAAGGGGTTCAAAACCTCGTTGGCTAACCATGGAGGCGAGGCTCTAGAGTTCCTCAAGACAACTAAATTCTGGAAAGAAAATGAGCAGGATGGACTTGACCTTACAGTAATATTAATGGATCTCGAGATGCCATTTATGGATGGCCTGACATGCTCAAGGCATATAAGAGATGCTGAGGTAGAGGGCAAGATTGTCGGGCATGTCCCTATAATAGCTGTGACGGCCAATGCAAGGCTGGAGCAGATAGAGGCAGCTGTTGTAGCTGGTGTAGTAAGCTATATTCTCATGCTATCTAATATCTTCTTACAATACTAATATCTCACGAAGGACGACGTCCAATCAAAACCATTCTTGATTCAAGATTTACTTCCAAAAATTGAAAAATATTCATCTATAAATCAACCATCTATTTCAAGAGTAGATAAGAAACAACCTCATTAAGCCATAAAAAAGAAAATCCCAAGTGGTAATTTTAGGCTAATGGATCTCTATCATGGAGATTCATAGATTTTTATTCACGTGTAACATCAAAAAGAATAAATAACAATAAAGATAATTAGTCGCATCTAATCGATAAATTATCTTGAATAATAGGTTAGAGATTTCTAAAATCTAATGTTAGCTCGTGTTATTCTTTAACCTTTTGAGACTAATTTCTAATATTTGATACTTCAAGCTAGCTCTAATATTCTAGGAAATACTTTTAATGACATGAATCACATTTGTAATTGCTGGAAAGACAACTATTGTAGTGTTTTTTTGCCAAAAGAATTATAGTCTGGTGTACATGTTACACAAACGACATAATCGATATTAACACGTGGTCATATCAAAGCCAATATACGCATATCAATATCTACAACCATATATCTTGCTACTTGGCGGTATATCGATAGATTTTATCACCTCTTAGTGTTCTTAAATCAGTCGAAAAAACATAAGATTTACCTCACCTAGATCAGATGATAAAATGGTAGTACAATATCATAGGTATGATAAGTAAATTATAGAGGCTTCACAAAACGAGAATTAAGAAGTTTACCAGACTGCGTAACAAGCAGGTGACTGCATATAATTATACATATATATATGTAAATATATGCACCAGGAAGTTATTTTTTTAATATGGCTAGTTTTGCGTAATGAAAGCTAGCTAAATTCAAGACTTCTGTTCCTATCCTAGTCATAAGCCGACTATCGGTGAAAAATACAAACACCTACCATTTTAGATGTGCCGCAAAATTAAAAATAGAACTCCTGCTTTTCACAAGATATGTGATATATATAAATTTACAACCTATCTCTTACGTCATGCGCAAATTCGAAATTAAGAAAATTCGCAAAGGTAGGATCAGCGGCGGCAGCCTATAGTCTGACAAACACTATTTACATGCCGACACTCCTTGAATAACACGCAACAATCAAGACCACTAAATATCTTCTATTCTACCACTTACAAATAATTACCGTTATTCTCACGCATGTTGCCCCAATCCCTAGTAGAGACTGGCTCTTGGCCCTCCTATCAACCGTAAATTCGACGCGCCCTGATGTCGACATGGTCCTCACAGGGCCACCGTACCACTTCAAAAATACACAACAAACCTCACCGTGTCATTGGGTATTACCATGACTAACTTCTTCGCAAATGAAGCGAGGTGTCACGGTTTCAGTACAACATGCTTGGGCGATCTTGTAGGGACAGTATATTAATTATAATTCTCTAGAGAGAGAATTTCTATAGCTAGAATACAAATATATACACTGAGATACTCCTCTTCTGTAAGGTTCTCCCTATGACTAGAGTAACATGGAATCCTTGACAATACCGTAGAAGATTCTTGATACACCTGTTGTCCTCATGTACCTTCAGTGTGCTTCCAGAAGGTTCACTGAGAATCTTCTAAGCTCCTTGTATTCCGAGATCCTTCCCAAAGATTCCCATGCATTCATTGCCTGCGCTAGCCAGCGTAGGCTACAGGAATCTCTAGGCTTAACAGCCGTTACACGAAGGCTTTCGATCTAAGCTTCGCAGAAGCAGAGCGCATCGTTACTGAATACATCAATCTATTAGCAGGCACAACCGATCAACAGCTATCAAAAGTTGTCGAAGATAATTGAGCGGCCTTACTGGTCGTGATAGCAGATATTCTGCGGAGAGAACCCAACTAATTTCCATCCGACGGGCCATTATAGGCTTTCAGGGGTAGGAAACCGATGCCTAATCCTACGCCAACTAGTAAATTGGGAGAAAAGACCAACACGAGCGCTCCACGACCAGTGATCATTCTTGCTAGGGAAAGTAACAGCCCATTAAAAGGCAAAGAGCCGGCTTCGGCGACATCTAACAGGTTAAACCGAGACGATTACCTGCTAAACTCTATCACTTCTGCGAGATACTGGACTCATGTAGGGATGAAACAGGCAAAGCCCGCGACCCCAGCGGCGAGAAAACCGCTGCCAGCTCATGGATTCTATTCAAAAGCATTGGGGCCTACACGACCGCCGAGGCCAAATAACTCAGCTACTAATTCAGCCCGCCCAGATGAGTGCGTGTTTTTACGGCTCAAGCCCGATCATACATTAAGATGCATGTCTCATTACATCAAAATTAGTCTCGTAAGTAAGTTACACTTGGATAATTCTGCAATGAAACAGGCTTCGCGATACACGCTGAAGTAAATGGAGCAAGAAGCGCGCTCCTCTCGGCCGCCGTACTCTTGGAGAGCACTGAAATGAAACAGAAAGCTGCTTCCAACTGGATCTCGGTACTGGCTCCTAATATACTAGATAGGCTCTGAACACTGGAAGGGCCAATACTAGTAACACCAGAGATTGTCATTGTTGGCACAGGCTGAATCTGCTAGCAGATAATGTTTGGTCACTTTGTTCTCGATTGTCTATCTAAGCTATCTACAGAGAGTTATCCTATGTAGGTGGCAAGGCCCAAGTGCGATCAACGCCCGTACATGAAGGCTTATAACTTGAACCAATGAGGGTGATCCATACAGTGATAGAAGAAGCGGCCCTAAAAACGGATGTCACAGTCTAAGCATAGGCACATGGGCAACCTTATGGTCAGAGGTAGTTTATTTTCGATCTATGGTGAACTATAGATCGAAGAGGATAATAACAGCTACTTTATACACGATTATTATCCCAGCCAATGACGCGGCTTTCTATCCGTTTACTCGTTTATTCGTATATCCGCACATCCGTTCTCGTATCCCACCCTTGCGCCTCATTCTCGGAAGTTGTACAAAATTGATATTGCCACTTGTAAGACCCTACTTCCGAAAATAGGCTCCGACTAGTGTCACGCTAAGCCTACGTCGGACAGCGTAGGCTACAGGCAATTATCGGCTTATAAGCCGTCACAACGGGCGATAGACCAACTTCGGCTCGTGCCGTATGCATCATCATGTTAACTTGTAATGATTCCTCACACGTCTATCCTGAAGAGCTGCCTTCTAAATGTTGAAATTGGCGCTATTTGGCAATGAAGAGGCGCATTAATACGGAACGTAATAAGGTTCTATTATTACTAGCCACATTCATGACAACTCATACATTGACCAGCCTCCCAATTATTTAGCATAAACAAGTGAATCGTGTCTTTCACTTTTTTTTTTTTTTTTTTTTTTTTTTTTTGCATCAGATTTTAATTGCGTATGCAGCTATCTAGCTATGACACAATATCAGAGAAAAGTACAGAAAAGATGACTCATTTTATAATAGGAGCACTCATGCCTCAGATTTCATTTGCAAGTACCACTGCGAAGTTATGGTGGCTTTTTCTTCACCCCAAGTCAACCCTCATCCGTGAATACCCACCCAGGGGAACGTCTCAAAAACCCTGAGTTATCCAGACATGCCTCCGTCATCCATCAAATTTTCTCCGCGCGAAATGTAATCTGAGATGTCTCCTTCCCAAGTGGAGTAGGTGCCCAGGCTACTCAGACCATACCAGAGAACACCACCAGGAGGCGGACCACAACACCTTCCATCGTTTGTGTCTTTCACTTAAATGTAGTAATTAGTTTAAATAGCGCTCTCATACTAAGTGGGTTTAATCAAAAACTCTCCACTATAGTTTTCAGACTCTTCAATCTCCCAACTCTCTTCACTAGGTGATATTGAATACAAACCTAACTGCTTACGCTTCTCTACACAACTTCCATTACAACACTTAACTTGTGTGCTGCAATTTTCGTCCTCCCGCGGGTATTCGCATTGTCGTGGGCTGTCGAACTAATAGACCTCTATATGAGGCTGAATAAGGCTGAGAAGGAAGCACGCGCAATCAACCGTGCGTTACATAATACTGGTATTTTGTACTATATTTAGTTGCGCCTACTTTTGCCTGTTTACCATATTAAGCGCTCATCATGTTTTTACCTTGTGTTTAAAATTAGATAACACAGTCTGTAAGACTAGATGATGAGATTACGTGGTCTAGACTATGGGAACTGACTGAAGGAAGACGAGCGAACATGTATTTAAACAGAAGTGAGATCATGGAAGATAGGACAATCAATCATTTTCCTCTTTTCCTTCTCTTGGAGAAAACATCGAAGTCCCAATAATCTAACATGCGCGTATATTTAGTAGCCAGCTGAGGCCAGAGAATAGTCCATGAGAGGTGTCGTCATTAAGATAATGCACTTGGTCGTACTTGCAGACATGATTAAACTTTGGCAGGAAAGCAACTCGCTGGGAGTAGAAGACTGATGTGGCGGAGTGTCTTGAATCGTTAGCTCGGAGGCCAACTTCTCAGGTATTGCGAAATTTGACTGAGCTTGGCTTTGGGAGAATTTTCCGCTATCAGGCTCGTAGAGGGCACCGTATTAGACTTTTTAGGAAAAATGAGGTTTGCATTTGGTAAAATCAAAATCTGTATATCTCCCTTTTTTTTAAAGGTCAAAACCTCGTCTATATATTTAATGATCATATTTGATCCAACTTCTACCTCAGTTCAATCCGAAACATCCAGAGCGAGTTTTAAACGCTAACTCTGTTTCATTATGCGGAGATAATAATTTCAAAACAACCGCAAAAACAATAAGTCCGTGATCGTAAAACAACGAAATTAGACGAGACACCAACTTGAATGCCTGAACACAACTTGACGTTTCATACACCACGGATTGCTGCTCATTTTTCCCCCTAGCATGTTTTCTCGCAGTTAGAGGATTACAAGTTTTCCAATGTTGAAGTAGAATGCATGGGGGCAATAAGGTACCAAATCATCATTTTACAAAATTTCTTAGTTTATAAGTACTATATTCAATCAGAACATACCGCTTCTTAATTTGACAAATCACATACACCAAAGTCAGTTGATATACTTAAAGCGATGAGATTACTACAGTACGGGAGGAGAATAGTCGATCAGAAAAGGCGTACATTCAAAATTTTGATTCATTACAAAAATTTTACAGAATGTTTATTTATTTTACGTGGTAATTAATTTTCCGAGGGTCATGATTTAAAACCTGAAGGAAATAGCTTATACACAAAGCAAGAACCAATCACTCCACTTAAATCGAACCAGATAAGCTATTCCACACTGCTCTGTGATGTTTAAAACTTTGTATTTCGAGCACCTAGGCATAGATTTAATTGGCTAGAACCCTTGAGCGGCGTAAATCTATTTCAAGTGCCTACTCCGCTCAATAATTCGTGGCGGAATTGACTAATTATAATATATTGAAAAGTAGCTCGCTGGGATTTTCACGTGGCTCGTTGACTTGGGATAATCTGAGTGATGATCGGATTGGGTGTTTTTCCGTGTACTGAAAATGGGATCCACATAATGACATCGTCCCAATTTTGGACAGTTTTGAGAAAGACGATATCTAGCTACATTTTTGACATCGACTTGAGAGAACGTCATCAGGATCGGTCAAGCTTCTTTAACCCATTAGACTCACTAAATGTATATTAATGCTTTTGATCGTCTGCCTTGCTTAAACAGATACGCGTCGTGCGTTTATTTGAGGATCACGCTCAGTCCGATTGGATGATCTACCACTCATTTATATGCATGCATTTCAGTGCGAATGGGACTAAGCATATAGTTTTTTCTCATAGCTTTCCATGTTAACACCACCTTCAAGTTGAGCACTTGACGTTCTCAGTTCAAATCTTGTATCTCCTTTCTTAACACTATCGTGCAGTTCCAACAAACTCTTCTTTCCACAATCTTGAAGACTGTGTTTTAAGCCAGTTGCTAGATATGGTATAAATTTAGTAACTGAGCCACGATGAGCTACAGATCCGGAGACCCCTTGAGCCACTAGAATACTGTCGGCTTCAGAAAAGTAGCGAGCGGTTCCAGCGTTTGTCTCTTGGCTACCACTATCGTCGGAGTTTGTCTTTCTGTATTGCATAGCATCAATACTACCCATACCGCGGTAGGCTTTGACAAGTTTTCCCTCACGACTGACGAATGATGTCCCGGGCGACTCTGTAGTACCAGCCAGGAGACCACCCATCATTACAGATGAAGCACCTAGTGCTAGTCCTTTGACTATATGACCCACGTTTTGCACCCCACCGTCGGCCATACAAGGAACTCCGAACCTGGCGGCGAAAGAGCTGACATTGTACACTGCGGCAGCTTGGGGTCTGCCGACAGCCATAACCTCTTGAGTGATACATGCACTTCCGCTGCCCATACCAATACGCAAGCCGTCGACCCCAGCCGCTATTAGAGATGCGGCCTGTTCTCGGGTTACGACATTGCCACCAATAACTTCAAGATTGGGATATTCGCTTTTGATATATTTGACCATTTCGATTTGGTAAATACTGTTACCTTGACTACTATCTAAAACGACGATATCTAGACCGGCTTCGACAAGCTTTTGAAGGCGAGTCTTGTCATCTGGGCGGGTGCCGATGGCAGCAGCACAAATAAGTTGCTTTGAATCAGGGAGCTTAGACGCCAGTGGGAAATGAAGATTTTTGGTCAAATCGGATCGTGAAATCATGGAAACAAGGTTTCCTTCTCTATCTGTTATGGGAAGTTTTCCCTTTTTGGACTTAGCAAGAATACTGTTGGCCTCCATAAGAGTAGTTCCATACGCGGCCGTTATGAGCTCAGTTACCATGACGTCGGAGACGAGTCGCCGAGGATCTTCTTCGAATTGAATATCTCTATTTGTTACAATACCAATCAGTTTGGACCCAATTTTCCCTGTTTCTATAAATTATTAGCACCGAATTAAGCCCAATGAAAGGGTTTCTTCTAGAAGAAAGACATTCATATAGTAAACTTTTTTCCTCATGACCTTTCGGTCAATGTGGATGAACGAAAGTTATGTGTAATTGTATAATCATAATGAAACTTCTTAGAGGGTAGTTAAATTTGTGGCTTACCTGTTACTGGAAAGCCACCGAATCCCCATTTCTCTCTTAAGTCTCTGACCTGACCAATGGTAGTACTTCTATTGATTACCACTGGGTCCAAGATAAAACCGTTTTCGTATCTCTTCACTTTTTGAACCATCTCAGCTTGCTCATCTGATGAGCAGTTGTGATGTATTACACCGAGGCCACCTTGCAGTGCCATGTGGATGGCCATGTCATGCTCCGTCACTGTATCCATGGGGGATGAAACAAATGGAGTTTTCAAAGATATTTTTTTTGTGACTGGAGAGTCCAGAGCGACATCAGAGGCAGCGAACCCAATGTAGCCGGGGAGAATGAGAAAGTCATTATACGTTAGCCCTCCATGCTTTTTTGAGTCCATGAGAGACTCGATATTGAGTCCATCATTTTCTCCGTATTCTTCTAGAACATCAAGAGCTTTAAGATGGTGAATCACGTCTGGCGATGTGTGCTTTGAAGACATCGTCTAGATGTTTATATTGTCGAATGGAGGCTAAGATTTAATAAGATGCGCGTGCTAAGAATCAGTAGATAATATATAATATACCAAGACGGAGTGAGAATACTTTAACCAGTAGCTGGCGAGATTGAAAAAATGTTCAATGTGGACAGTAAGGGGCGCTTATGCCCACTGTGAAGAAGAATTTTTTTCTTTGGGTTGTCTAGTTCTGATACACGGCACAATGTTTATCCGAACCAGTCTTAAGGTTTTCAGCCTCGTGGTATAGGTGATGATGATTGGGTCGGTTAGCGCTGTGGTTTTGTTTTTAAATAATTTAATGTGTTTTTGCGAGCGGATGCATATTTAAGTATAGTCAGCTCTAGTTATGCAGTCATGTAATATATAAGGACTGGGAGTTATGCAGGCATCCAAGGTGATCCGTGCGTACATACACCTAAGAAGGACGGTCCTTCTGGTTGAACCTAGAGAGGGCCTTAATGATTTAGCTGTAATACAAGATTGAGCCAATAACGTTTACAGTTTTCAGGTATTTAGATACGACACATGATCAACTCCGAGCGGCGACTCTTAATACCAACTTCTCGGACCCAGGGACCTTGAAGACTTCAAAAACTTTGCACAGAAAACCCGATGCTGTGAGTGCTCACCTACAGGTTATATCTCTGCTCTCAGCGAGCTCCAATTAAATTAGTCATGGAACACGACACGATAGGAAGGGAAACGAGGCAAGGAGCTTTGCTTCCCAGCCGCGAGTGCTAGTATTAATTTGGAGCTCACAGTTTTGGAGCCGGGAGTTTCAGTTTTGATTTCTGTTACGTGAATTGCTGTATGTAATTTAACTGGCCACTATTTGTGCAGTGGTTCACGTGGTGGGAACGAGCTGGGCTTATCATAGATTTGATCTTAGCTGTAAACACCGGTCTTTAACCTTTAGTGGATAGCGGGTGTAACCTAGGACTTAAAAATTTAAATACAAAGACATGACCAGTGCTATGTATACATGATGGATGACTCTTTTGACGTTGGAGACACTCATACTCTCAATTTCATTTGCAAATACCACTTTGAGGTTTATTCACCTACACAAATATTCGACCTTCCTCCATAAGTACCCAACAAAAGTAGATTCAAACCCTTTGATCATCCAAGCATGCCTTCGTCATCCATGTACAATTGAGCTATGAGAATTGCGGTTATGTTTTGCCGGATTCGAACCAGCGATCTTCTGTTTCGCGTGGAATGTGGGTCCAAGTTATCTCGAATCTGCTTGGGAGACCGGCCCAGGTGATGTACCTGATGCATAGGATGAATGTAACCCCATTGAGCGTGAAGTTTCGAATTTTGGCACCGAAATTTTACAAATTGAGTTTTGTGCGTGCCAAGGCTTCAGTTGCGAGGTTGCAGGCGACACTGTAGTAAAATATATATGTCACGCGATATCGTGTACTTCCTGTTTTTTAATTCTGTAAGCGCAGATTGCGCAAACCCTTAGATTTCACGTGATAGAAAGAGTAAAATAGAGAGAACAAGTCAATCGTAAAGATTTTTCAAGGTTCTTTGTTCTCTCTATTTCACTTTTTCTATCACATGACAGATGACGGTCTGCGCAATCTGCGCTTTTGTTTTAATTTTTTTAATTTTTTTTTTGCATCAGATTTTAATTGCGTATGTAGCTATCTAGCTATGACACAGCAATCTGCGCTTACATGGTAGCATTATTCTTCGGTCACGCAACAGGATTTTCGCCTGTTTAGACTCTTAGGTCAGTTTGTAGGAGAAGGAAATTTTGCAACGATCTATTAGGAACTTCAGACATCTTGTCTGGCTCGTTAGGATTGTCGAAAGCGGATAGGGAAATCATCGCTCACGGCGTTTTGAGTAAGGAAGAAGAGAGGGTAGCAAAGGTTACAGCGAAAGAGTTGTTCGGTACAAAGCCATTTGGAACAAGTGAGGCCCCAGTGCCTACTATTGGAGATATCCCTCAGCTCGAAGCTAAGCAGAGTTCAGCAAGGCGAGTGAAAAGCATTCCCAAGCCAGTAAAGAAGTTTTCACCAAAGGGGAAGATGCCGTTATGATCTCATGATCGGGAAGATGATCAAGAGTTGGAATGGGAGGAACTATCCGAGCCAGGTCTGGACCGACGAACAGTGAAGAGGAGACAGCCTGAGGTTCAAACTGCCCTTGACTGGGCCTTATTTTATTGGAAGCCAGATCCGAAAAACTTCTTGAAGGGCATTAGCAATTACCCAATATACAAGGAGTCCTTGTTACTGCAGCTTGAATGTATTGGGTACGAGCCGGAAACGAAGTTGACCCGTTTAGATGAATTAAACTTGCCGTAGTCGTTCAACGGACTGTCGTCCCTGAATGTAGTGTTATCCATGTAATTTACCATGGTACATGCTTTAG
Organism: Blumeria graminis f. sp. triticale; assembly: GCA_905067625.1. Lineage (NCBI taxonomy): Eukaryota > Fungi > Ascomycota > Leotiomycetes > Helotiales > Erysiphaceae > Blumeria > Blumeria graminis. Next base: position 5,025,422 of record LR898472.1, on the reverse strand, counting down.
GTCGCGTCATAGCATATGCACGTGACTGTGGAACTAAACCGTGGGGTGTTTAGCGTGTAATGCATGTGTGGGTATGCTGGACCAAACTAGAACTCTATGGAATAGAGATAATGGAATCAGCGGGAGACTGAGAGAGAACGAGCTGTTCATTTCTCGTAGGAGAGAAATGATATCATAAGAGAATGTTCTAGCACTAGGCTGTGAACAACACAGTAAGTCTGGAGTAAGATATAAGAAGGTCTCAACCTCCTTCCATTCATAGTAACTAAGCTTCCTTTATACGAGAATATAGAGTCAAATCTTACATATCACGAGAACACACACGACAGCGACTATAGGGACCTACTGTGAGCATAAATTCCCCAAGAGTATCCATCGTCCTGCTCCCATATAGTCTGGTTAATATAACCCTGAACTTGCTGAGCTGATCGCCGGAATGAAAAGTGGTTCTTCTATGATGAGACTTTTTGAGTCTACATTCCGTCGGGAGGGTACAGTGCAGCTCGAGGCACTGTGGAGTAAATAAACCAATCTGAAGTACTAAGGAGGCTTCCCCATAACCTTTGTCACGAGGTTTAAGACAGATGTTAGAAATTATCAGAATGCCGGAGGCACATTGTTGGACTTTCAGATAATAATGTTTTTCAAGCAAGCTGTGAGAGAAAAGGCCAGGAAATGGCATAAAATGGTGTCGAGTCTTGCCCAATTTCAAGAATGGAAGTTGGGACCGCTTCTCCAAAACTTCACATCCTATCATCACGAGAGAATCGGAAAGGAGGACAACTCAAACAATTCAAAACTTCAATTCCATGGGACACTCGGCGGCGCACAAGGGCAGGAAGACACCTGACTAGAGAAAAACCCGAAGCAGGGGCCGAGAAAAGGAAAAGGTCGAAGCAATCAGCTTCGCTGTTATAACTGTGGACGTCTCGGTCGTATTAAGAAAGATTGTCGGAAGAAGGCTAGTGGTAAGGGAAGTACATTGATGGTCGCCAATAAGAAAGTAGAGTCAGATCTCGGACCGCCTGAAGCAGTTGCAGATGTCACAGATCAACTATAGAAAGCAAGGAGCATTTGTATGGATGATGGTATTTTATAATTCAACTATGAAGACCTAAGTTCTACATACTAATCCAGGTATATATACAGATTTATTACATTCTAAGTTCTTCCCTCCATGGTCAGCTCATTTCTAGATGATTCCAGTTGCTACTATAAGGGTATCATTTCTAGCAGCTTCTCCAAGGTTCAGTATCAGTCTTACTCATATGGAGACTTTTCTAGTCCCTTCTTAGGAGATTCTAGTATCTTTTACGTGGCTTTTGCACCTGCCCGTTCTCCGGTGGCTGTACGCCAGTACTTGCCAGTACTGGCTACAGGAAATACCGGCTTTATAGCCGTTACAGCAGATGAGTATTGCAAAGTTCCGGAAGACCAACTGTCAGGTGGGAATTACGCAACCCAGGTTAAACCATAAACTTTTGATGAAGTGGTGCAGTTTTACGAGAAAAAGATGAATCGTCGTCGTGGAAAGGTGTCTGAGGAGGATAATCCTCAAAGCGATAAGTTGTATCGGCATGATGATGACACAGAGGTCTCTGATCATGAATTATCCATAGCCGCTGTATAGGTCACACAGCAGATTCTGAGCACTACTGGTGATGACAAAGCCTCCGACCGATGGTTGTTCGACACAGGCGCAAATATCGATGCAACAGATCAAAGCCAGAATTTCAGACCCGGAACGATTGTTGAACTTCGACCTGGCCAGTTTCCAATTCAGACTGGAAATGTTACTGTGCATGCAGAGAGCATGGGTGAGGTCTGGCTGCCACTGAATGATCCCAACGGTAGAAAGTCAACAATGAGACTCAAGTACGTCGCATTTTTGAAGGATTCTCCTCTCAAAGTAGTCAGTGGTGAAAGATTTTATAGAAAAGATGGTCTATTGAAGGATGAGCAAATCGGGGACCCGAATGGGGAGGTTCTTTCTCACACATGTGCTGAGAGACGAGGATTTTTCCTGTGGCTGTATAACCACCCAGAACCAATAAAGTTGCTTGCGAGGAACAAAAGTGTAAGCACCATCACAGCTCAGCCTAAGATCATAAAGGAGAGACATTCAGAAGACGAAGCATCGTTTATCCGAGCATACCAGGCTTGCTTCACGAACGGTTATTTCGTGATGTCAGATGACGTGATGAAGCGACTTACCTTATGGCATAGAAGGCTTTGTCGCCCAAGTGCTGAGAGACTGAGGTGGACGATTAAGAACTCGGTTGGGATCGATCTTGAAGTGTCGGAAATCAAAAGCCTACCTTACAAGGCGTGTGACAAGGGAAAAATCACTGAAGTATACCCCGAACAAGCGACTTTCATGGATGGAGAACTTTGGTGAGGGATGGCATTGCGATGTTGGTACATTAAACTCGATCTCCATCGAGGGACATAGTTAATTTTGTCTAACAGTAGAAGATGTGTCAAGGCTCCGAATTTTCCGCGCTTTGAAGAAAAAGAATGAGGCAGCTGAAGAATTAAAGCGAATCCTATCCCACGCTAACTCAGACTTGAGACGGCGGCACAACCTCAAGGTGAAACGTATCACAATTGACGGGGGAAGGGATTGGAGACTTGCCTCATTTCAAGAATTTGCGTCCCAGCAAGAGATAGAGGTAGTTATATCGGCACCAGACAATCAGTATCAGAATGGAGTCTCAGAACGGGGCATCATATTTTTCAGGATGCAGCACGTTGCTGCACTATTCAGATGAAAGTGCCGTCAGTATTCTGGAACTGCATGTTAGAGATGGCGTGCTATACTTTGAACTGTACTTCGTAGAGTTCTGTCGACGGAAATAAAACGCCATGGGAAGTGTATTGGTCGCAGTTTGATCCGGAAAAATCGAAGACCAGGATAGATCATTTGTTAATTCCTGGAAGTCTTTGCATCACTCATGTCGACGCAAGTCACCGGATAGCTGGAGAGAAGTTGGATGCCAACGGTACAAGAAGTGTATTTCTTGGGTGTAGAGGAACGAAGAATCGGCTGGTCTGGCTCCTGGATGGAGGAAGGTTTCTGGTTACTCCACACGTAGTTGCCTATGAGAATATAAGCTCGGAGCTCAGCATTGGTGCGGACCCTAGGGAGATCGTCAGATCTCTGCCCAACCATGTGCAGGATAGGCTAAAGACGAGAAAATACAACTACGCCAGAAACCAAGATTACAATCTGCCGGACAGTCAGGAGTTGTCAGCGTCAGCTCCTAGAGGGCGAGGAAGGCCCAAGCGAACAATTCAGCGACCGTATGAAGACAATTTTTCCTGGTGCTTGAAGCGCCTGAATCAGTCGATGCTAAATCGACTGCTTTACTATCGGACACTGGAGATGGTGGTTCAAGGAACGACGCAGAAGACATTCCAGAAGTCGTAGAGGATTTCTGCGACGCAGTGACGGGAAGACATTTTGGATCGTTAGCCGGAAGACCAGGTGTCGCAAACAACATATCTGTTTCCAGCATTATTCGCAAGGCGGTCGATCACGACCAGTTTAGTCACACGGGTGACGGTGATGAAGTATACAGAGTGCATACCACTCACCATGGCTCAAAGGACTTTATTTTTTCATTGATGGCTGATGAGCCAAATCTCAGTCAGGCCATGAAGGGGCCTGAGAGGAATAAATGGATTGACGCTTTGAATACTGAAATCAAGGGATATCTTACCCGAGATATATTTAGGTTCGTCAACGCCCTACCAGAGGGTAGAGGGCGTGTTGTCACTGCTAAGTGGATCTTAAAAAGGAAATACAAGTCAAACATGGAATTTGAAAAGTACAAGGCTAGGATAGTAGCCAGGGGTTTCACACAAACACCGGGAGTGGACCATAACAGACCTCCGTTAACAACATCTAGGTCGACAAGTTGGCGGATTCTGATGGTGCTGGCCACGCTAAATGGATGGTATATTCTACAAGCTGACTTCATATCAGCTTATCTCGCTGGAGATCTCAAGGAGACCATATTCATGAAACAGTTTCCTCAACTTAAGGAATATCTCAGACAATTCCCAGACTACGTGAGGAAGCTGGGCTACACTGAGCGAAGTGTCATTATGTTGAACAAGCCTTTGTATGGATTGAAGCAATCGGGGAATTGTTGGCAAATGAAGGTTAGAGGGATAATGGGAAAACATGGGTTCAAGCATTTGATCTCCAACAATGCCATATATCAAAATCAGTCTAGAAAGATAATCGTGGCATCTTACGTCGACGATTTCATGTTTTTTGGACCCGATAAGCGAGATCTTCAAGACTTGATATAGTCTCTTGTTGGTACAACGGGGTTCACTTGATTCAATGCCTCAAAAGTGCTGTAAACAAGAAGTATCATTTTTATCTATTCTCCCCTGTTTACTCTCCTCAAGCACTAATATCTAAATTACAAATCGAAGCTTGGCGCCCGAGTCAAATCACGTGATATATTGACTAGTCCTTATTGGAGTACATATCCAAGGCAAGCCTTTAGTCTCCCGAGCAATTCTTCTTTTGTCGACTCAATCGGAACCGGTCCCGCCTTTGCAGCTGAAATAAACACCCAACGACTGGAATTCGCTGGATTCTAGGCTCACCTGAAGGAGCCATAGCTTTTAGTAAATGGCTTCATGAAACGTGCTTTTTTGAAGCATGCAACAACAAGACTAACTAGTACCCAAAATTATATGCACTTGGCCTGTATATGATAGAGTTAAGATTAGAAGACTTCTTGTCTAGGTGATGGATAACTTTCCTTTTCATATATATAACTATCTTCTCTACTGTATTAGAATACAAAAGTCTCAGCTCGAGAGTACTTTTGCCTTCTTTCGATAGTTCGGGGTGCATGGCAGGTAGGCCTTAGCCTATTTATAACATGCCGGACTTATTTAAAGGTATCGGCACGTCGGGTAGTTTACGTAGACTGAGCTGGCCAACACGAGACCTTAAGGTTGTGTTGTGAGCTAGCACGACGTTAAATAATAATAAAAAATAAGTCAAGCCTGAAATCCCTACGCCATTCACCTATGAACCGACATCTCTGAATAATGAAGTAGCTCTAACTGATTTGGGAGATGCCAGTTGGTTCCTTGGTGAAAGGATCAGAAGGTCTTCACCCACTGGGTCATTGATGCTCGACCAATAGCAGTACATCAGGAAATCCATCTCAGAATTAAATTTGATAGCCAAGAGAAGTCTTCCCAATACGCCTATGAAGCCTAGTTGCAAGTCGGATTTGAAAAGAAACGCTGGGAAGGCCACTGCAGAAGTTCTGTATGACTATCAGAGGCTGATAGGAAAGTATAACTTTTCATCTTGTATGGTGAGGTGCGACACGGCTCAGGCGACATCTAGGATGGCGAGGCTCATGTGCAACCCTTCGCCACAGCATTATCAACATGCATTACAGAATCCCAAGTACCTCTCAATGTGTCCAGGTAGAGGATTGTTCTAAGAGAAAAATCATCGCCATATTCAAGAGTTTGGGGAGTATGGTATTCAGTGTGCCGTCGAATCGAGCTTCGCAGATGATTTTGACACCGCAAGATCGACAATAGGGTACATCATATTCATGGCAGACTGCCCTGTAAACTGGAGGTCTAAAATTCAGACAACGGTCTCCACACTTACATGCGAAGCCGAATATGCTGCAATATTTGAAGCCACCAAAGATTGCGCATGGATCAGAAATTTTCTAACTAAACTCGGTCACATGCCCTGTGGTCCTATACTAATACTGGAAGATAACACTGGCGCAATGAAATGGTCAGTAGATGATGCTATGACTTCGGGGCGACGACATGCACTTATTGAGTATCATTATATCGTACAGGAAGTCCTAAGTAAGAATATTGAGATATGGCAGATTACATCAGAGAATAACCCTGCCGATGGAATGACCGAACCCCTCACAACAGAATTATTTAGGAAGTTTATCGAACAGCTGGGAATTGAGGGATGAACATGTATCATCGCCTAAGTACTGAGAGGGCGTGTAAGCAGAATTATGTCTGCATAAGTGGATACAGTCCGTAGGCGAGATTATGATCGGCGACAGGAGTACAGGAGTTATCATATCATGACTCGGGTAGTCAAGTAGGCTCCAGAACCATGAGGTAATATTCTGGTGTAGTGTAGAATATGCTAGAGCCGAGGCTGTGCAGTCTGATATTGAATAGCTCATGTATGATGAGGGGTCACAGAAGGATATTTAGGGCGAGCCTGTAAAACCATCGTAGAGGACAAACAAAAAACCTTGAATAATATTTACGATTGGCTTGTTCCCTCTATTTTACTCTTCCTATCGCGTGATATCTAAAGGTTTGCGCAATCTGCGCTTACAAATGCAATTTATTGTCCTGTCTGAGTCTACGACCATGTAGGACATGCAGGTCCTCTCCGCCTATAGGCCAATGATACCTATACCAGTAGTATATCCCCTCCTATGCCTCCCGTACAGCTCCCCTCAAACAGTACCACCCCTCACAAGTTCTCATTCGATTATATACTTGAAGGTGCCCTTTGTCTTTCATCTTCTCCCCTCTAAAGCCAACGAGACTTTGGCAATATGCGAGTGTATGGCAGCCGGGAGAAATCGCAAAAGCCACTGGATGCAGGGCTCTGCTAATACCGACATTAGGACTAAATCCGAAGAAATGGTGACCCTTCTGAAGCGTTCGAAGAGGCCGGTCAGCTGGGCGCTGCAGACTTGTGGGTACCTCGGGAAATTCACACTCTGCCTTTCTAGCCTCCTTCCAACTCTTCCCCGAAGGTCGTGCTGAAATGTCAGATAAGTCTTGACAGAGCGTGATTGCTGTATGATAGCTTAGCCCGACTTCTTTTGTACCGTCAAGGGCTCTGGGGAGTGCCGTTAACTCATCGACAAAAGAAGCCCTCCTGGCTAATTAGTCTAAATCTTGGTCTTGGCGCCCAAAGAATATCCAAAGTTGAAAACTCCTCGAAAATATTAGTCCCAGCATGGTCTTCAGAGACCTGTTCCCACTCTCGTTCCACTTCTCAGACGCCTATCCATCCTCAAGAAGTATAACCCCAACATGAGCATCAGTCCCCCATAAACCAAGATCCCAACTTTGTATATTATGACTTAATTTCTTCCTTGCGGGTATATGCAGTGTCGTAAATTTGTAGTGATTGATGGCCGGTAATGAATGAGGCAAGCTCCTGTTTGCAATTGGGGTGACGCCTTTATCAGTTGTCGAGGCGATATGATGTGTGGTTGGAAAGAGGTTGAGGACTCAGAAGATAATGGTGAGTGCTGCATGGTTGAGAAGTCGTCAAATGGAGAAATGGATGTGTTGCTTTCGACTTTGATTCGAATGCGATTCTTCTTGGCTATCCCAGATACGCAGAGCATATTGAACGATTACACTGGCACCACTGGAGGGTGTAGCATTCGTCTTTGCCGGCTTTTAATCCCATTAGATAGCCCGTGCGGGATCTCCTTTTAACAACAGTAAACAACGCTAACACATGGTATACGCAGTCTCCGTTCGCCAAACACCAGTCGGTCGGGACTACTTATTATCGAGCTTAGTAGGATAGACAAAGTGTATCTAAACATAGAAATAATAGAAAACTCAACAATCAAACCCTACATCAATTAGGAAGTCGAAGGCTGAACACCTGTCAGTGGTGTCCTCTACGAACCTGGGAGTGAAATATTCTCCCAGAGCCAAGTTCAGCCGAATTTCGCAATATCAAAGAAGTTGGCCCACGAGGCAATAATTCAAATTACTCCTCCCATCTTTTTTTCGCCCCCAATGAGTTTGACTCCTACCTAAGTCTCATCAAGCCTACAAGTACATCCTCATCCCAATGACCACACCATTCTTCGACCTTCTCTGGCCTCAGTTGACCACCAAATACACGCCTACGCCGATATTTATACCCGACGGAGGAAGCAAAGCGTGGCGCACAAATCTGCGAGACAGTTCTTTGGGATGGACGTGAGAGGGATCAGGACAAGTTTACAAGATGATGCAGAAGAGGGATACATTCTCGACGGGCGTGAAATTTCGAAGATTGGCAAGAGTTTTACGAATTGGGCTTTGTGCGCGCCGAGACTTCGCTTGCGAGAGAGCAGTTAACACTATAAAAACAAGCCGAGGATGGAAGGTTCCGTGGTCCGCCCCCTGGTGGTGTTCTCTGGTATAATCTGAGTAGCCTGGGGACTTACTCCACTTGGGAAGGAGATATCTCAGATCACATTTCGCGCGGAGAAAAGTTGATGGATGACGGAGGCATTTCTGGATAACTCAGGGTTTTTGAGACGTTCCCCTGGGTGGGTATTCACGGATGAGGGTTGACTTGGGGTGAAGAAAAAGCTACCATAACTTCGCAGTGGTACTTGCAAATTAAATCCGAGGCATGAGTGCTCTTCTTGTAAATTGAGTCATCTATTCTGTACTTTTCTTTGATATTGTGTCATAGCTAGATAGCTGCATACGCAATTGAAATCTAATGCAAAAAAGAGTACTTTTTGAGGTGCTGGGTAACGATCGGGTCTCGCCCCGGCTAACTGGGCTCCTTTGCGGGCGTCAGCACGCCGTTTTTATTCATGTAGATCGAGGTAACCGAAACTCCACTCCTGTCTATCGTAAGCGTCGGCCTGAAACAAAATAATAAAAAGAAGTTACTTTTGAATAATGGTTAGAGGCGTACGCGATTTTACAACGTCTTCGGTTTCCGGCTAGCTGGGTACAAATTAACGTTACAAATGATTAATAAATGCAACGTTCATGAACCCTCTATCAACAAATTAATGACGATATTCTGAAATCTTTTAAAATTTGTCTTGACCCTGCCCTCGGTACTTTCTATGAGACATAGGAAACAATTCCATCACGTCCAATCAGATCATGAGCTCAATAAATTCGGCCAAAGACGTGACTTGGAATACTACTGTGATACATGTACACTCATGATAATCATCAGTCACCCGTGTTGCTACGGTCTACCAACGCATTGGTAGCCATTGTGTTAGTCAAGATAAACCCTAGTCAGCAAAGTCGGGAAGGAGGAGTTCTTTAGCTCAATGACTATCAGGGGATGAATGATTGTGGTCTTAAACCGTATGATGAAAAGATTTACTACTGATCTAAAAAGAGGTTCAAGGTGGAGATGTCCTAAATACAACTTGCTTATACATGAGAAACATAGATCCGAGCGCTTTTGCTAATGATCCACACCTTGATCTTAGTGCATGTTCCAACTGCCAAATACAAATGATCGCCACTTAGAATAATTCAACTCAGGTTCTATGCTATTGTTTCGTTCCCTCACAATGACTTTACACTGGATCGTATAATGACATATCAAGTCTGGGTGATCCTACTAGATTTGGGCCGAAATTAGACGATATTTGTTAGTCAAATTATCACGCATTTTTTGAGGTATATCTGTGACGGGCTATTCTAAACAATGTAGAAATTTACTAATACTGGATTGATAAGTTTTCATTTCAATGTGATCTTGCGTGGCCCTTTTCCTTCACAAGTTAACCTATCCGTTTCACTTAATATAACATTAATTTCAAACTGTAAGCATTATTTGGTTTTTCCATCCCAAGAGTGTCAAGGGATGAAAAATCTTCTAGAAATTTGTAAAAATACAAATCACCCATAGAGAATCTCTTTGAGAAACCATGTGCTCCTCTCGTTTGGTGCCAAGTTTTTAATTATTCCCGATGGCCTTTATCAGCCAGAGATCCTGTTTTTAATACTGAGTGCACATAATCAATTAGTAAAATATTTGCTCATCTATCATAAGTCGTAAAAACTTTCATCCGATCTGTTCTAAATTTTAACTACAAGAGGCGAGATCTACTCTAGATTTTCGCTTCCTCTTCGCTAAAGTAAATGGGCTTGTTGAAGATGTAAGTGCTTGGTACCTCTCGTACTCTGAAAGGAAATGTTCTTGCTCCGGGAAAAAATTATCACCAACAGTTTCTAAGTCTTTGCGCAACTTCGTTGGAAATTGGAGAATTTGATTTCTACACAGCTCGGACACTGTGGGATGTTGAAGCAAATTTGGCCGAGTAATTATTTTTGAGGTGGCAGGCTGACTTATTAGGAGCGATGAGGATGAACACGTAGGAGCTGGTAAGGGTTCAATTGGAGGAAAATCTTGATCACGCGTCTATCCAGCAAGTCATCTATTTTGTTGTGGCAAAACATAGTTAATTTTAACTTACAGGAAATGTTTGTTGTCTTCTATTATCTGTGGTAAACAAGACTTCAGGATTTGGATGAGTAAAATCCCTAATTCCTAAGTGAAGACTGCCAATATTATTTGCTTTATTAACCCTGATATCACGACACATATTGTATATTCCAGGGGTATCTCGAACAGAATGGATTAGACTATTTTTAATCCCAAATGAGCCCTCATGAAGCAATAAATCTCCGACGATAGGATAATTTTCTTGAGCCACACTTGGAAAAGTTTCTCTGCTGCTAGATTTAGATATATTATTTCCATTGTTGATACCATTACTGGAAACCGTAGAGTCAAAAGAGCCAGGAGAATCTTTGATGCCGCTGTCTTTAGTTTGACACACTCTCCTTATATGAGATGACGTCGTATTGTGCATATCATGCATATAGTTTTCGTTTCTTCCTTGGATTACAAGCTGGGAGTTAGTATCCCTATTAGTAGAAGTCATATGTAATTTCTCGGTAGAGTTACTATTCTTTCTTTCGAAATTTTGGAATTCTTTTTCGTGAAGTTCATGTTTCATAATTGGAGAGTTTGAATTTTTGCAGGATGATATAATTTCATTGGCCGGAGGAGCTAATGATTCTGGAGTTGAAACTTTTGTAGCCGTGTCAGAAGCACTTGGTGGTGTATGCTTCAGCGCAACACGAAAAACCTTTTTAGGTTGAGAGGGTTTGGAATCATCGACAATGTCTTTAATGGTTCTATTCTTACTTTTTTTAGCAGGTGGGGGAGATTTAACATTTTGAGGAAGTGTTTCAGTAGTGGCTCTGCAGCTCCTTCTCCCTCTAACTTTTACAGTACTATGATGCGTTGTGCTTGGAACCATTACGTTACTTGCAGATCGTATGTTACAACGATCCAATTTCAAGGCCATATCTGTAGATGATGAACTAGATGGGCGACTAGACAGAGCCGCTGAAAATTCAACTGTACTTTTATCAGCTTCAGGTGATGGGAATACATTCTTGTCGAATTTCAAAGCCACAAAAGATCTATTACATTTATTGGACTCAATTTTAGGTTTAGAACAAAGTGATACCTCCAATCGCTCGGGGCAATCTTTTTGAAGACGAGTTTCCTGCTTTTCTTGACCAGCTAGTTTAATTTGTATACAGTTTTTACTGATCATACCTTCTGCGTAAATTCTCTTGGCAGGAATTTCTAGTGCATCTTGTTCTTTCTCTTCGACTGTGCCTGGTAAAATCTTTTTATCACCTAAAGTCTTATTCTCTCCAAATTGCGAGATTAATTCTTGTTGAGAATCATGACTTTTTTCTATGACGTCACTGGCAGCAACGACTGATTTGAGTTTTGAGGGTAGTTTTACCTGAGATTTTGATCCAGGTGGACGGCCAATTCGTTTTCCGGACGCAAAAACTTTTGGTGCTATACTGGGGGTAGACTCACGGCTTGGTACCCGACTCTTTGTCGATACACGAGAAGAAGCCATCCGATCAACTGCGAGCCTTGTGGTGCGAGTACGCTTGACAGGGAGGGATTCTTCTGTATCTGAGGCGACAGGGGTGTTATCAGATTGATCTGTATCGTAATTTCCTCTCTTTCCTCTGACTCTTTTTGGACGAAATTTTTCATCTACGTTGCTAATGTTGTTGACATATTTTGAATTCTCATACCGATCCTTTAAAATTTGGTTGCCGACAAATGCATCCCCAGCTTTGTAGGAAAGACCATACACATCAGTCATCTTTCGGTCATCAAAGATAAGGGAATCGATTACGGGTTTGCGCTTTTTCCTATCTGATTCTTCCATAGCTTTTTGTTCAATTTTACTAGGTGGTGAATCTATAGTATTGGCTAATTTGACAGTATGTGCCTTTAATTCCGCCTTTTGCTTGGCAAAGCTTCGTTTATAATAATCGCTGATATATTGAGGATTTCTTAGGAGCAGAAGAATTTTACGATGCTTGGGATTTTCTTCGACGTGGTTTTGATAGAAATTTTCGTGGAAATTAATCCACTCTTCAACAGTTGACCTAGCAAAGCTTCCATACTTATTTAATAATACTTCGAAAATTGCATCTTTCTCTTTTTGCATTTGCTCCTCCTCAAGCTTGGCTTCCTCTGCGGCGATTTGTTGCTTTGACTTTTTGGCTGCTTCAAAATCATGAAGCTTTTTGTCAATTTTCCGAGCCTCATCTTGCAAAGTAACCATTAACAACGCAATATCTTCTGTTCTTTGATATAATCCGTCGTAAGTCATTGTTTCAGGATTACTGAGGTAATCTTCAACAGTACTTATTGGGATGAGTTTTTTGAACGTAATTTGATTTACAGGGAAAGGCAAAGGATCATTCATGGTTTCTTCCTGAGTGGGAGGTTGTCGATCTGGATTCGACAATCTAATAGCATTCAAATTTTGTGGCTGGCCATAATCGTTTTCTAAGGTGGTCCGAGCGCAACCGATTGGAGTAGGAGCCTGGCTTAACAGGGATAATGTAGACGACATCGCTGAATCTGCAATCGTTTCACAAACGCTGTTTAAATTGTCTCCTTGTAAAGCATGCTTGTGCTCTGAGACTGACACGAATTCCTTTGTGTTGAGGACTCGGTCTTCTGTCTTGGGAGCTGACGAGAAATCTACTGAGTCCACTGTGTATCCCGATAATTTTGGTGGTGTATAAACTTTTTCTTTTTCACCGACATCGTAGGTGACGAATTCATTAGGAACAAATGCAGAAATAACCAATTGGGGATTATTAGTTTGATCGATATAGTGATTAGCTGGACCGCAGCTATCGTTCGAGCCTAGATTAGAGCCCAATTCTCCATTATTCACTAGAGGATTAGACACTCTGCTCGATCTGTAGTAGTTAGTATCATCATTGTTGAGCTCCATGGCTGGTTGATTTGGATTCCACTGTCTTGCAGGGATAATTCCGGGGAAGTTAATGCTATTTGAAGTGTCTGTGGGAAACTGTGAGCCAATTTCAGTGGTGATAACTTCGGAATCTACATCTTCGGCAGATTTTTTATTTCGTGTCATGCTCGGAGAAATAGAAATATACAACACAAGTTAGAGGCGTGACTCCAAGTTTTTGTTACAGTTAGCCACGTGATCTTGAAAGCCCTGGGACTATATTAAAATTGGCAACGTGTAAGTGGAGCCGGAGAGACAAACCAAGTTTTGAGATTAATAGAAGCTATTGAAGTAATGATGGATGTAAATGATAATTGATGAGAGCGAGCTATATTTTGTGGACAATTGCTCGGACGCTGAGACTTCTGACAGATAGCGATTTAGTGGATATGTGGATTGTTTTTTTCGGCAGGTAACTAATTTCAATAGCTAAATTAGAATAATTTGGTGCGTAGACCGATTTCAGTGCCTTTCACGCAAACTGATCTCGAAATTCCTCACAATACTCTTAGAATCTGGAGTGTGCGCATGAGGTTAGGGGATGGAATGTTACTTGAGTGAGTTCTCAATGTCGCTTTGACCCCAATGGTATCCTAGGAGAGATAAAAACAATTGCACAAGGGCCTGTCTGTAACGCTTCCTGTCAAGTGCTGGTTCACAGAAAGTCTGGTCTGGATAGTACCCAAAAGTTGATTGGCCCCGTATATCGATTTAACATCAGGTGCAGAATGATCCATGGACCCTCCGTCAATAACGCGCTCCACTATAATAGGCCTAGCGTAAGATTAGATCTCGGTGTTTAGGACCGATGATTAGTTTGTTAAATATCGATATTCATCTTCGCCACTGGCCAAAAGACTAGTACCATTCAAAGCTTATGGCAACCAAAAAATCCAAGGCTTCTGCGCCAACAGACGAGGAGCTTAATCAGATGCTAGAAGGTCTCGAAGAAGATGTGGCTCCAGCTCTTACCAAAGGCATACCTGCTGGATCAAACTCAACTACGACACCACAGGCTGAGCAAGATATACTGGCTGAATTGGAGAATCTTGGAACCCAGATACCCTCAAGTAGACCTCACACACCACGTGTCGCTACATCTGTCAAGTATGCAACAACCTCTCCGTCACTATCAACTAGAACAAGTGATGACAGAGCTCATGCTCCAAGAAAATCTGGCGATAGTCTGAGATCATTTCACACTGGGTTCACTGTATTAGACGCAAGAGATGAAGGTCTACGATCGAGTAGCAGGACAACTGTAGCCCAGGAATCCAAGCCAAGCACGGGCAGTGGGTGGTGGGGAAGTGTATTTGCAACAGCCTCTGCTGCTGTAAAAACGGCAGAAGCTGCCGTGAAAGAGATCAAAGAAAGTGAAGAAGCGAAACGTTGGGCTGAACAAGTAAAAGGAAACGTTGGAGCACTTCAAGACCTTGGTACCAGATATAAATCCATGAATATCTCAAACTAACTTTTCTAATAGGTGGACAAATATCCTCACGGGCTCTTCCAACATTCACAAACATTCTACACACCTTAGCGCCACCCATCTCGTCTCATGAAAGACTCCAAATTCATATAACCCATGACTTAATTGGGTATCCCCCCCTTGACCCCCTGATATACTCGACCTTTTCAAGGGTTATGGCTCAAGTTGAAGGTGGTGACCTGTTAGTTATTCAACGAGGGCATGAGTCCAGTGCCAGGCGTAATTCAGAGATAGGCATAAAAGGGAGTTCAAGCGGTTGGAATGATGGTAAATGGTGGAGCTATACTCCTGAAGCACGCGATCTATGTGCAGTTAAGGGTCTTGTTGAAGGTACAAAACTGGTACGTGTCAGCGCTGAAACTTATGCCGAAGAGTATTTCAACGTCAACGGTGGCTTGGAGAAAGCTACTAAACGAGCAACTGAAGAACTCAGTGACTCAAACCCAGTTCGGCGCAGTGATATCTTCTTTGCTGTTCAGGCTATTATTCATTATGATTGCCCTGATTATTTCCAAGCCTCTAAAAAAGATCAAGAAAATGATAATATTTCCATAGAAAATGAGGGGGCTGATGAACTAATATCGTTTGCAATATACCTTCTCGACCCTGTACACGGAATCAAATTTCACACAGTTTCTCAATCCTTACCAGCTCAATGGATTAAATGGCTCGACGCATCTAACCCAACTCAGACTATACCCTCCGAGTCTTTACTCGAAAGAAAGGATGTTAAAAGCCTAGATAACTCAAATATATTACCAGAAGAAATAGCACAGATTATTGAAGACGGAGGCATAGATCCAAGGGAATGGGTCGCAGAATGGGTAGAAGAAATATTGAGTTTAGTCACTGGCGTATTAGCGCAACGATATATTGCTCGTCGAATGGGTGTGGGTGACAATACTATTGGAAAAGGTAGGGTGCAGACGGAAGAAGTTCTCAAAGGAGGTGGAGGGGAGGCTGCGAGGGCTACTCTGATTTGAACAAATTTCCTAAATACTTTTCTTTGTGACGAGACGTTTAATTATATTACTATTGGAATAACATATTATGTCCTCTTTAACCAGGCAAGAAGCTTAAAACCACTGAATAAGCCTACAGGAAAGAGTCAGCCTGCGAGACGAAATATATGTAATAACTGACTTCACAATTTACACGTGACATTTATTTTACGGATTTCCGGACCATACGGAAATACTAGCCCATATATATATAAAAAATCCTCTACCCGTGCAAGCTAAGACAAAATCGGGGATCCGCTCTACTCGAATGAAATTTGATTACCGGATAAGGATGTCTTTCCATGCATCTCTGACCACTTGATAACTATTGCTCTTTGGAAGCCAGATCGGGTAGGCTTTCTTAATGTAAGGCTCAGTAGACGAGAATACGTTGCGAATGCAATTGGGCTTGCAACGAATTTGATCCCCCGCCAGGCTAGTATAGCCAGGCTACGATAAGATAAGTTTAAAACAGCTTAGCGTCTCTCTGGATATCAGTATCCGCTTAGCCAGTCTAGCAAGTGCTGATCGAAGTTTCTAAGTGACGCGTTGGTTTAGGCTAATTCACACTAGGCCTAGCTACTATGCTGGACCAGAAAATAGGCTTTAGATGTTTGACAACAAATAACCATCGGGCCCCTTCCCGACCATTCATCCAAATCTCAGGTCAATCGCGTTCTCTTCAGCACTAGCCTACCATTCCTTCCGCCTCCAGATATCCCTGTCAGCTCTCTCTAAGTTGAACAATTTTATCAACAAAACAGATACTTGACTAAAATCTACATTACATTGTTCAGTCTTTTGATCTCCAATAGTCAGATAAAGATTATATTTGGATATGTCTCTATCTCAGAAGTTACAGAATCTAATCAAAGGCCATGGTATCACTTAGATAACCTATGAGAGCCTCATGACATTAACTTTATCAGGAAAACAGTCGCGATCCGTCCCGTCAGATCCTGTCAAAAGTCCGCACGCCAACAATCAAAAGGTTGAACAAGAAAAGGGAAATTACTCCAAGCTTAATGCCAACATGACTGCCCAGAAAACCTCACAAGCTATTCATGGCCACAACATTTTGCCGGCTCATGATGGCCAAAATATTCGAGGCTCAAAAGCAGTCGACAGAGGAGCGCATCTAAATGAACAACAAGTGAAAAAAACCCCCAAAATCGACAAAGAAGAACTGGCGCGTATGGTCGCAGAAGAGAATAAGATCAAGGGAAAGCTACCTCAATATCCGGGTCTAGAACGATGGCAATTAATCGAGAAAATGGGCGATGGTGCCTTCAGTAACGTTTATCGTGCGCGCGATCTACAGGGTAAGGCAGGAGAGGTTGCTATCAAAGTTGTGCGCAAGTTTGAAATGAATTCGAGCCAGGTTAGTTTTGACAAAACGCATTGTACTACTTTAATAAATTGCTGCTACTGCGAAACTCCCAAATAAATTGTAACATCCCAGCCAACAGTGTTAATATTACAGGGAGATGCCCGACTTCATCCGGACTTTAAGAAGCAGCCGAAAGTTGTCGAGGTGCGCATTAAATTTTATTTGTTGACGTTAGTGCTTTATACAACTGGCTACGATTCAAAGTTTAGTACACACCTACTTACTCTCCATAGCGGGTAAATATTTTAAAGGAAGTCTCGATTATGCGTGGACTAGACCACCCAAATATTATTAAACTGGTTGACTTTTCGGAATCAAAGCAATTCTATTACATCATACTCGAGCTTGCACCAGGCGGAGAGCTTTTCCATCAGATTGTTCGCCTTACTTATTTCAGCGAAGATCTATCACGACATGTCATAGTCCAGGTCGCCCGTGCCCTTGAATATCTTCACGAAGAGAAAGGAGTAGTACACAGGTGAGATTGTTCAGATTTGTGTCCCAGTGTGAGATCTGATGGAATTCAGAGATATTAAGCCAGAGAATTTATTATTTTCCCCCATACCCATAATTCCAACAAAAAATCCGAAAGCAAAATCGCCCGAAGACGAAGAGAAGATGGACGAAGGAGAATTTGTACCTGGTCTCGGTGCAGGAGGAATTGGGCAGATAAAAATCGCAGACTTTGGCTTGAGCAAAATTGTCTGGGAGTCTTCGACAATGACACCGTGCGGAACTGTCGGATACACTGCCCCAGAAATTGTCAAAGATGAAAGATATTCTAAAAGTGTTGATATGTGGGCGATGGGATGCGTTTTGTACACCTTACTTTGTGGATTTCCGCCCTTCTATGATGAGAGTATTCAGCTGCTCACGGAAAAAGTTGCAAAAGGTCAATATACATTTCTATCCCCGTGGTGGGACGAGATCTCCAAGTCAGCCCAAGATCTCGTGTCACACCTCCTTACCGTTGACCCAGCAAAGCGATATACCATTAAAGAATTCCTTGCACACCCATGGATTAGGAATAGCAAAGAACCTACATATGCAGCTATGGACGCTCCACCACTTGCAACTCCTGCTGTTGAACGCCAAGCACAACTCGGTGGACCTTTACGTGCCTTTCAACCTGATATCTTACAAGCACAGGGAGGAAGGCGCATGGATTTCCGATCCCCAGGTGCTGTTAACCTACGTGAAGTCTTTGATGTTGGATACGCAGTACATCGACAGGAAGAAGAGGCAAAAGCCCGAAAAAACTTTGGTCCAGCGTATCGAGGTGCTGCAGCTATGAATATTCTCAATCCAATTGATGATGAAGAAGAGTTTTCTGAAGAAGAGAGTGGAGTCACGTCTAAAAACGTACACAGCGATCTGACAAAGGTTGAACAGGACTTGAAGAGCATAGATCTAAGTACTAGTCGATCACAACAACAAAGATCCACCTGCCAACAAGGTGGATCAGCTACAAAGCCACGATCTCAGAACCGGAGTGGTATGTTTGAGTTAAATCTTGAGGGCGCTACTCTTTTAAGCAGAAGAGGCATAAAGGGGCCCAGCTCTTTAAGAGAAACAATGATTGCACAATAGCTAGCGACAAAATCAGAGAGATGAGAAATGAGAAAATTGAAATAACGGCCCTTAATAATTTTTCATTCACTGGTGAGGCGAAAGGTTAGTTCCAAGCACAAAATGTATCTCTGTTTGTTTTGATTTTATTATTCCAATCAAGGTAAAAAAATTGAGAGATAGATCCCACATTTTGGATTGTTAATCCTTCAGTAAAAATTGGATGAATGAGCCGGATCCGGGATGATAACTATGATTTAACGACTATGTACATTTGGCCAGCAAGTGAAACCTCAAAGCTATTTTATCTATGTGACTGAACAAAATGAGAAGTCTATTGATACTGTAAGGTCCAGGGCTTTGTGTATAAGTCTCAATTTTTGCAGTATGGGTCAAATTTAAAGATGGAACAGCAATTTGTCCGTGGGTTTGCCGAATAGTTTCAAAGAGCAGCTGACGCCTCAATATCATTATGACTCGTAAGGAAAAGAGGCAAAAACTACCGAAATAATCATATTTTCCCCCATCATGTTTACGTATTCAGGGAGGAGTTGTTGCTTATTATAACTTTTTTTAAGTCACAGCTTTTTGTTAGTTTCCTAGCACAAACACTTATGTAATGATAACAACCTGTAACCGATAGTTTAACCTGCGGCGCTATTACATCATTATGGAGGGGATACACTAGACAGACCCATATTTCTACGGGTAAAACCGGGTTGAAATACCGCGTGGCACTGGAATTTAGGCGATGGGGAAGGTAAAATTGCAAGTCACTGTAAGTGACAGCGATAAATAAAGCTGTAAAACGAATGGCTATCCATACAAGCTGGGTGCAGGCTGGTGGTGCTGGACACTAGAACGCACAGGTGCGAAGTGGCTAGAGTAATGTTACTTCAGTAGATCGAGACAATGAAGATTTCAAAAAGAGGAAATAGCATATCGTAAGATTTAGCGAAGTAGTCAGTAAGTGTAAATGAGGGATGTCCGTCTAATCTCTATTCTCCGCAATAACCGAATCTATTCAGTCATAAATCTATTAATTAAGCGAAGTTAATGACGTAGCCAATCTATTTCTCTTGGACGCTAAGATGCCCCGCATGAAATATATATGTTCCTGGCCAACTTTCTCGCCCACCTTGGCAGTTAACGATCGTACCCAAAAACGGTTAGGGATCGGGTGCTGTCTATAACGTGGGGAAAATGACGCACACCTAAGCAAGTTACCGTTTAGCAGCAATCGCAGATCCTCTCAACCTCGCTGACACCGTGGCTATTCTTATTTGTTCGCGCAGTTACTTAATTTGATATCAGTTTTATTAGTTTTTGGATTGTGTACGGGATATGTGTGATGAACTATTCAGATCTCAATGTTAAGACCAGGTGGCATGTTAGTTAATTGTTACTTAACTTGATACCTAACGAATGGGGTCTTGTTGAGAATCTGCGTTTCCGGGTCACTTCTGCCTAAGGCACATAGGCACGTACTTCATACTCATTCATTTCCCTAGTTTGACGTCCTATACGGTATATATATGCAGAGCCATGAAGAAGGTGATGGAAATCTAGACTTAGTATATCTGAAGGTTTAGATTTCTAAGTATGATCATCAAGATCAATTCAATTGATCCGATTGCATATGGTTAAGCTTAGCTGGGCGACATGAGGTTCAGTGGTATCTGAAATGCAGTGGCTAGGAAATGCTGCCTTGTAATAATTGAGTGGCTGCTTGTTACTAGATTATTTGGAGTTTGGGATCATTAAAGCCTCGGGGATCTGTATTTAAGGATAGACTTACTTGTGTATGTTAAACCAAGTTAACGGAATATTACATATTTATTAAGGAAATAATGACCCCTCAGTCACTGAGGTCGTAGAGCGCTTTGATTCAAGTAACTGCCGAAGTAAAACTAAGTACAGAATTTGTAGTCACGTGCATACCAACAACGTGGCCTACTTGATAGCCCCAATTATTCTAAATTCTAACAATATTATTAATTCATATTGAGAAGAGAGTTCGATATCGTATATAACTATCAATAAATTCTTGTCCGAAATTGTCACTTGTTCTTCGAGATATTTCCTCCTAGAAATCCTTGATAATTTCTAACAGAAGGTAAGCCATGTTGAGGAGGGAAAAAACTTTTGAGCAACAAAACCCACTGACCGACCACTTTGAAGCGACCCGGCTTAAAGCTGAGGACATTTCATTAACTCCTCCTTCGATCAGACTAATGCCAGAAGGAATTGAAAAGAGAAGACACCTCCTCACTCGGCATTGGTCGTCGAACTGTTTGAAGAGTCGTCCCCGGTGATGGTGCGACTGTCGCGGGGATAATTGATGCCATTGGGGCTTCGGCTACCCTGCGTGGTCGTCCCGACCCTCTTCTGAGTCCTTCCGCAGTTCGCGCAAGAAACCCTTTTCCTCGGAAAGTCCCGAGCTTAGTGAACACCAGCGCACTCACCGTACCTGGCTGTCTTTCCACACGACGCCTGTGTATGTCCTCATTGACTGCAGTTGAAGCAATACTATGGTTGGGATCGTGGTGATCAAACTTGCGCTGTGAAGAGGAAAGCGTTGATAACAAGGCCATTTCGGACCACTTACACTTGTATTACCTCCGACGGGAGGCTGACCGCGATCGATCCCCGATTGCGGCCATTTTTCTTTAACTGCTGGTGGCCCTTACCGTCGTCTAACCATCGTACTCTGCTAATTGCAAGGCCGGCAATCCGAGCCTTGGTCGCTGTCTCAATCTCTATAATGATGGCGTGATTGTCGGCATCTCTGCCACCTTCAAATCGAGTCCGCAAAGGGATACCAGAAACCTCTACAGGAAAGTCTTGACGTAATATCTTAAATTCGGCTAGTTATCGTATGTTGAGCGCCTCGTCTCTCTGGAACGCCGACTGGACGAACACTTTGGTGTCGTTGCTTAGCATCTGGAGATTCGCGAATGCTCCTCGAATATGTTTTCTCGACTTTGAGAGCAGCATTTCTTGCTGAAGGTTTCTAGCTCCGTCGGTTCTTACCCTGACCTCTGTTTTCGCCATTTGTGGGGCTACGAGCGGCGCGCAAGTACTCAGTGTCGGCACCCCCGACGCCGTAACAGGAGCGGATTGTCATGCGGAGTCCGAGAGGTTCATCTTGACAGCTTCCTCGAGTGCCATCATCCAATTCTCAATTAGAAATGGGATGTGGAACGTCGTTGTCCAAGCCTTCTTCAGAGAGCTGAATGCCTTGACAGCTTCATTGATGTCCTCCATTGTTGTTAGGTCCTGCTCATCCATCTCGCCCATGGCGATTAATCTGACCAATTTCTGCAGTTTCTCTACTAATTCAAGGTTATGATCCTTCGGAGCTATCTGAGCCATGCTACCGTTGTTTGTAGTGCTCATTGTAGCTTTTTGTGACGCGTCGAAATCGCTGGTTTTATTCACCCTCACACCCGCCATGTTGAAGCACGCAAGTCGAATTGACGGGAGAGGGGTGAAGAAGATGTACAAATAAGATATTTAAGTCGTTAAACTGATGGTAGTGGGAGCGCCGAACATTGTGTAGCTTTCTGGCAAAAATATTATCTATTTGTTTGTAGTTCTTAGTACGTAAATCAAATAAAACATTCACGTAATATTTTACTTTGTTGTATTGAAGCATACCGTTAATATACATGAACTTGACTATTTTTTACTCTAATTCTTTTTCCTGGAGTAGGAGTAGTTTCAATACCTGTCAGTGGTGTCTCCTGCGAGCCTCCAGCTCTCACTGTAGATTCTGCAGAGCCGACTTTGGGTGGCAAAGTCCTCACTTCGACGAGGATTCTCAATCGATTTCGCAATCTGTATCGTCTTCATCTCTTAACACGTCCCCCTATAATCATTATCATGAAGCTAACCACGATCAGATCAGATGGTAGGGTCGGAGCCCTTCTCATCACCAACTCTTGATCATCAAGGAGATGCCATCCGATGAGCTTCCGGAGCTTACCCAGCACCTGATATGGAGATGGCGGATTGGATCAAGTCGGCCTCGACTGTTACAAAGAAGGGAGATATAGATGAATATGCGCACCTCATGTGGGCCCGGTGTCTAGGCCTCGCCTGGCTGGGACTGCAAGTTTTTTGTAACTTTTCCCGCGCACGCAGTTTCTATTGCTTCCATTTTTTTGGGTAGAAAGTTCCGGAGAAAAAATGACCGAATTCCACGGGTAACTACTGAGCTGAATGGCTATTCATCAAGGGGAATATATTAATGATCTTTCAAGTAACAAAAGAGGATAGGAGCACTATACAAGGTGTGGCCTGGATCAGAGAGGAGCCCAATGTGCTGGATAGACGTGGACTCAAGTAGTACTATAAATACACCTCTCACTCTCAACACTGTTGTCGTTGTTGTTTCTGTTGAATTTTTAAAGCCCTGAGCTAAAGTAAAAGGCTCTACATCCTCCTATTGGTACAGGCCGGCAAAGACGAATGCTACACCCTCCAGTGGTGCCAGTGTAATCGTTCAATATGCTCTGCATATCTGGGATAGCCAAGGAGAATCGCATTCGAATCAAAGTCGAAAGCAACACATCCATTTCTCCATTTGACGACTTCTCAACCATGCAGCACTCACCATTATCTTCTGAGTCCTCAACCTCTTTCCAACCACACATCATATCGCCTCGACAACTGATAAAGGCGTCACCCCAATTGCAAACAGGAGCTTGCCTCATTCATTACCGGCCATCAATCACTACAAATTTACGACACTGCATATACCCGCAAGGAAGAAATTAAGTCATAATATACAAAGTTGGGATCTTGGTTTATGGGGGACTGATGCTCATGTTGGGGTTATACTTCTTGAGGATGGATAGGCGTCTGAGAAGTGGAACGAGAGTGGGAACAGGTCTCTGAAGACCATGCTGGGACTAATATTTTCGAGGAGTTTTCAACTTTGGATATTCTTTGGGCGCCAAGACCAAGATTTAGACTAATTAGCCAGGAGGGCTTCTTTTGTCGATGAGTTAACGGCACTCCCCAGAGCCCTTGACGGTACAAAAGAAGTCGGGCTAAGCTATCATACAGCAATCACGCTCTGTCAAGACTTATCTGACATTTCAGCACGACCTTCGGGGAAGAGTTGGAAGGAGGCTAGAAAGGCAGAGTGTGAATTTCCCGAGGTACCCACAAGTCTGCAGCGCCCAGCTGACCGGCCTCTTCGAACGCTTCAGAAGGGTCACCATTTCTTCGGATTTAGTCCTAATGTCGGTATTAGCAGAGCCCTGCATCCAGTGGCTTTTGCGATTTCTCCCGGCTGCCATACACTCGCATATTGCCAAAGTCTCGTTGGCTTTAGAGGGGAGAAGATGAAAGACAAAGGGCACCTTCAAGTATATAATCGAATGAGAACTTGTGAGGGGTGGTACTGTTTGAGGGGAGCTATATGGGAGGCATAGGAGGGGATATACTACTGGTATAGGTATCATTGGCCTATAGGCAGAGAGGACCTGCACGTCCTACATAGTCATAGACTCAGACAGGACAATAAAATGAATTAATAAAAGTAGTACAGCATAAAAACACACAAACACAATTTTTTGAGATTCGAACTATCATATTCTCACTTTTTCCCCTTCTCCCTCCCTCTTGCGCTCGTCGCATTCTATCAAATTATTGTGATCGAGTCACTTGCATTTTAATCATGCCACCTTTTCGAAATAAGCTCCTCAAAGCAATGTTGGACAACGCGAGAATCCGCTCGAGGGCCTTCGCAAAAACATCTGGCCTCGCGCAAAAAATATCAAGCCTATTTGCGAGTGAGGCCTTCATAGAAGTGAAGTCTCTAAACCTTCTTGACAAAGAGATGACTGGTTCTGAGCCCGTCAGGTCTGCAAAAATTGGTCCCGAGGCCAATATTCCCATCGAGCTTGCCCCAGAGGCAAGTACCTCAAGGAAAGAAAGGGAGTCGTCCGAGAGAAGACGACAGAACAGGCAGACACGTCTGCAAGAAATTTATGTGTGCCAGCTTCCAAAGGCACAGCTTCGACATCAGTACCGGAATATTCTCCGGAGCTGCAAACAGTAATGGAGGCCGAAAAGCGTCGCACGACGCAAAGGCCCGTCTAGCAATATGTTCACTGCAATAAGCAGTGTTGAAGCAGCACTTCCGCCTCTCTAGATTGGCGAGGAAAAAGAGTTTGTAGACGGCATCAAAGTCTACCTTCGAGCGGCCATTGGCCAGTTTGTACAATCAGGCCCAGGGAGCACTCCACCAGCTCTCCCTGTGCGCCGCAGCAACCCTCCTCCGCCGAGGGCTCTTGAAAAAAGGATACCTAACCCTTCGACAACCCAGGCTCCGGCCCAAAAGACAACCCGGGCGAGTGTAGCCCGAGCAGGCCTTGGCCACAGCATTGGGCCATCAACAAAAAAGGCAGCCCCGCCCGCTCCAAAATCAAAGGGAGCCAATACGAGGACAGCGGTCGATACGCGACTGTTTCTACGCCTCGATTACGACCATCCCCACCGACTCCTTGCACCAGCTGGCGTAAGATCAGCTGTCTCAGAGGCACTCGGTACCGCGGCTAACAACATCACGTTGGTCCAGCGGGTCAAAACAGGCTTTGCTCTAACAGCAAAGGATGAACTCGCTCGGAAAGAGCTCCTTGATTCCTCCGTAGAACGGAGAGAATCGGGAATTAAATTGGAACTAGCGTCAAATCTGGTTGCCCTACTAATTGCCACCGTCCCGCTGAGAATTACTACACTCACAGGTTCCGTTTTCATTACGGAAAAGATGGTCGCGGACGAAGTCACGCGAGTGACCAAATCAGTTCCTTTTCTTGTTCGTCTTCACAGGACCTGCAAACCTGGAGCGCCATACCAAAACTGTCAAGCGCTCTTCCCTCGCGAATCCACGCCCCGACCTGGATTTCGCTTCTTCGATGACGCCGGAGCTGCAAAGCTCTTCGAACCTCGTCGAAATATAGTTCAGTGCAATCGATGTCTTGGCTTCCATGACTCACGCGGTTGCTCTCGCGCTCCGGCTCGCTGGAACTGCGGATCAAAAATGCACTCGGAAACGGAGTGCAAAGCCCTCACACGGTGCCGAAAATGTGGTGGACCTCATCGATGGGATTCGCGGTCCTGCAAAGCTAGACCCAGCAAGTTCGGCCCGGTGAAAAAAGAGCAGCTTGCGATAATTCGCAAGATCGAGCAGAAAAATCACGCAGATTTTACTCGCAACAGAGCTGCAGCCGAAATAGCCATTCAGGCGATTCACGGTGCGAAGAATGACGTCTATATGTCAGACGGATCGGGTTTTGGGATTCTGGCATCCGAAGAGGAGGTTTAAGGTTGCGGCCAGCCTCAGTGAAGTCGTCGAGGCTTCAACATACTAACAGTAGGACACCAGATGGGAAAAGGGTGCCTGCGAGCTCATCTTCTGCTCTCAGCGAAGGTCAGAAAGTGTCACTTGGAAGATGTGACAGGAAAGGGAACGGGCGAGAAGCGCGGGATCCGGACCTAATCGGGATTTCTTCTGAATTTGATTTTTATTTTTGCTTTTGTTTTAAGTTTTAAATTTTAAAATTTTGTTTTGCTGTTAACATCATCATTTATGTGGGAGTTCACGCGGTTGAAATGAGTTAGGCCTGTATACAGTGATCCTCACCGGCTCCACTTGTCCTGTACCAATAGTAATGAATGAAAGTTTATTCGTGACGGGCACAAGCCCTGCACTGAAAGAGCTTCATACAGAGAAGGCAAGCTTCTCCGACGACTATATACGATATTAACTCAGTATGACATTTGAACTACTCATATAGTGGGTGCATTCGCTGAAACCACTTGAGACATTTGTGCCAAGAATCTTCACTCTTCCCTCAACCGTTAATATCCACTAAAAGAAAAACAGGAAAAAACTTTGGCTGTCCTAACATGCCTTTGTCATCTTGTATATAGCTGCCACGCGAGGTGGGGTCTTACGGTCCTCCCTTTCTCGAGTGAGGTAGGTTTTCAGGCTACCCGGACTTCAATTCGGGGAGATGACAACCAGGAGGCGGACCAAAATACCTTCCATCGTTGCCTGCTTTTAAAATGTCGATAGCACTATCATAAATCGTTACCTCGGCGCCCACAGACCCACTTAAGTCGAAAATACTCGAAAAATGTGCGTCATGGCATGCACATTTGTGATCTCTTCACTCGTTCGTCCCACGTACCAGCTACCTATCCTCCCTCAAGATGTGAAGCCCCATTAGAGCAACAGTCCCCCCATAGACCAAGACCCGAGCTTTGTAGATTATGACTTAATTTCCTCCTCGCGGGTATACATAGCGTCGTAAATATGCAGTGGAAGATGGCCGGTTTTCGATGAGGCTAACGCCTAATTACAATTGGAGTAACGCCATTATCGGTATTTGAGGCGAGGTGGTGTGGTAAGATTAAGGTGGAGGACTCACGTGAGAATTATAGGTCGGACATGGATGATGAGTCGTCGATTTTAGATGTGCTTGCGAGCGCTTTCGACTCCGATTTGGGATGCGGTTCTTCTTGGCTATCCCAGATATGCAGAGCATATTGAACGATTACACTGGCACCACTGGAGGGTGTAGCATTCGTCTTTGCCGGCCTGTACCAATAGGAGGATGTAGAGCCTTTTACTTTAGCTCAGGGCTTTAAAAATTCAACAGAAACAACAACGACAACAGTGTTGAGAGTGAGAGGTGTATTTATAGTACTACTTGAGTCCACGTCTATCCAGCACATTGGGCTCCTCTCTGATCCAGGCCACACCTTGTATAGTGCTCCTATCCTCTTTTGTTACTTGAAAGATCATTAATATATTCCCCTTGATGAATAGCCATTCAGCTCAGTAGTTACCCGTGGAATTCGGTCATTTTTTCTCCGGAACTTTCTACCCAAAAAAATGGAAGCAATAGAAACTGCGTGCGCGGGAAAAGTTACAAAAAACTTGCAGTCCCAGCCAGGCGAGGCCTAGACACCGGGCCCACATGAGGTGCGCATATTCATCTATATCTCCCTTCTTTGTAACAGTCGAGGCCGACTTGATCCAATCCGCCATCTCCATATCAGGTGCTGGGTAAGCTCCGGAAGCTCATCGGATGGCATCTCCTTGATGATCAAGAGTTGGTGATGAGAAGGGCTCCGACCCTACCATCTGATCTGATCGTGGTTAGCTTCATGATAATGATTATAGGGGGACGTGTTAAGAGATGAAGACGATACAGATTGCGAAATCGATTGAGAATCCTCGTCGAAGTGAGGACTTTACTACTCAAAGTCGGCTCTGCAGACTCTACTAGTAGAGCTGGAGGCTCGCACGGAACACGACTGACAGGTGTTGAGAATAGTCCCTTCTCTCAACACTGTAATGGCGTGTACCAGAAAGGCTGCAAATTTTTCAAAAGTTTCGACTATAAGAGTGAATGATCCTTGAAATCGTAATTAGGCATCAGCGAAAGGTTTGATATTTACCCTACAGTGCTCTATGAATGTTTGAAGATTATCTTTAACAAAAACAGGTCATTCATACATAGACTTGTATGGAACAATTTAACGATTGTTGAAGTGTCATCATAGGCTTATTTGAATCCCTGGTTGATAATCCAGTTGTGCTGGCAAGAGATCGATAGCCGGTTTGAAATTTTATTATTTGTCAAATTTCCTCCCGTCAAAAAAATTGCTATCTGTGTTTGAACAATTGTTTAGTTCTGTCTATTCCAAGTATTCTGCCATTGCTTCGATCTTGATCAACTTGGATCATAGTTTTGGTCATCTTTCAATGTCTGTCGAAATTTGGCAAGTTGATATTCATTGTCACTGTTTTGCTACCCTGGAATCAAAAGTGTCGTTGGATATAGGACTATACCTTGAGGATGTTGGGCCGTTAGAGCGAAATCTGTGAAATATATCTAGACAAGAACATCTTTTCTGTAAACTAAGGGGTGTGTTAAAATACTATTTACTCGTGTTTTACTTTCTGTAATTTACACAAGGGAAGCATCCTAGTGCGATCTTGACGGCGTACATCAGATTTATTTCACCTCTAGATGCGCATAGTTACTATAGAAACTAGCGACTCACGTGCTGATGCGTGAGGACGAGGAGGGAGTTCCTACACCATGAAACGATCTCCGTATGGCATGATTACACGACCGCATCCTCTTTCACTATGAATTGGCTAGATATATCTGCTGAATTACCGTATGAAAGTTGTTCAAGTGGACCATTCAATAAAAACTAAGGGTGAATGTGGGATGGGCTTCGTCAAATAGGGTGGGGCTCTAGTCTTCCTTCTAATTGGTCTTTTTATTGTTTACTGACAACAAAGATTGGCCGGAATCCAGTACTACAAGTCAATTATCATTCAGTCAATTTAAACCCGAAGCACTTTTGATCACCATCACTTTACCTGATATCTAACATCAATTTTATAATCGATTTCAAATTGCTTGTAATCTGCGCGATGCGCCTTAGTTCACCCAGGCGAGAACCACGATTGCGACTTTCCTTAATACTAATTTATGCTGGACCGCCTACATACATACTGCGAACACTGCCTAAATTTCTAGCGTCCTCTGCGTACGATAGGTTTACTTAACTTTGTTAAACCCTCAGAAGACCCAAGGCTACTAGAAAAATTAAACCCTGATGTCGTACAATCATCCATTCAGGCACTCACACACTGTCGAGCTCTCCTCTAACCAGCGCCAGACTTCCAACGCATCTACCGCTTCTACCTCAATTTCGAATACTTCAAGCGCTTCTGAAATCTACAGGACAAGCACGAATTCATCCAACGAGTCATGTGAATATACAAACAGCCTTGGGACGAGTAGAGGAATCGAAGGATCTTGCAATGCGCACGAGAAAGATTGCCTTTATCTTAGCTCTTCGAGAAGTCCGTATAAAAGTCCGAAATATTCAGCTTACATACAGTCCCACACATCTAACTCGCCTGTATCAAATGAAGTAAAGCCTCCTCAAAACCAAACTTACACTTCGGCGAAAACGTCTTTAGGATCTCCCAAGACGCGCTTGAACTCAGATTTAACACCCAAGAAAACAGGCTCAACAATAATAAGTAGGGAAAATTCTATTCGTAGAAGACCCGGATCAGTAAGAGGCCATGCAGTATCGCATTCTCACTCTCCTCTGCGAGCATCTGATATCCAAGAATTACAAAGATCTTCCACTAGTCAATTGCGAACACTCTCTAAATTTGCTAGGAATGCATCTACAGAAGAATTCAGCATTCTTTCCCCAAACCAAGAGGTAACTGGCCTTCATGGCCGACGGAGGTTACAGAGAAGTGATACTGTTATAAGGAATGGCGTATATTCTTCAACACGAGCTGGATACGGATGGGAAT
Source organism: Blumeria graminis f. sp. triticale (assembly GCA_905067625.1). Classification (NCBI taxonomy): domain Eukaryota; kingdom Fungi; phylum Ascomycota; class Leotiomycetes; order Helotiales; family Erysiphaceae; genus Blumeria; species Blumeria graminis. The sequence goes on along the minus strand of LR898472.1, from coordinate 4,995,445 downwards.
TTAGGAACTGGATGGATAAGCAAAGGCAGTTTATACAGGCTTACGAATATCTCTGTCATATAGGTGAAGCCAAAGAATGGATAGAAGATATCCTGCAGAAGCCTATCCCGCCAATTGTCCAACTTGAGGAGTCGCTAAGGGATGGAGTCGCTTTGGCAGAGATCGTACAAACGCTTTGTCCTAACAAACAAATCCGAATATTCCGCCATCCAAAACTTCAATATAGGCACTCAGATAACATCGCTATCTTCTTTCGATTTCTCGCCGATGTTGAGCTCCCAGATTTATTCCGCTTTGAGCTGACTGATTTATATGAGAAGAAAAATACCCCAAAAGTAATTTATTGTGTTCACGCGCTAAGCTGGCTACTTTTTAGGAAAGGAATCGTGGATTTTCAGATAGGGAATCTTCTTGGGCAATTGGAGTTCGAACATCATGAATTAGAAGAGATGCAAAAAGGACTTGAAATGGCTGGTGTAAATATGCCAATCTTTGGTAATATGAGCGTAGATTTTGGGGTCCCGTCGCTTCCAGAACCAGAACAGACATCTTCAGATAATGATGCAAATCAAATAATTCGGAAGCTTGATGAAAATACTCCCATCATCATCGATATCCAAGCTCAAGCCAGAGGAGCCATAGAAAGAATGCGACTAGCATCTATCATGGAACAGCTGTGGGATTCAGAAGAAAGACTAGTTGAGCTCCAGGCCCTTATTAGAGGTGATTTCTCTCGTCAAATTGCAAGATACCGAGGAAGTATGCGTATTTTCGCAATAAATATTCAGAGTAGAGCCCGCGGGCTGCTAATTCGCTTTAGTCACGCAAACAAGAAATCAGTTTGTAAAAGCAATGAACTCTATATTAAGAAAATCCAAAGTCTGATCCGGGGAAAGAATGTGAGGTTGAAATTACAATCGAATTTTTCTAATTTGAGGGAAAATGTTCCGGGAATAGAAAAGATGCAAGCTAGAATGAGAGGCTTCCTAACACGGCAGGCCATGACTATTCAGAAAGAAAAACTCTCAAAGAACTCCGAGGCAATAAAAAATCTGCAATCGAAAATCCGAGGCTTTATGATGCGCACTGCTATCACTATACAGAGAGATCAAACTCACACACATATGTGCGTGATCAGGAACTTTCAATCGCTGGCAAGAGGCTTACTAATTCGTAGAGCCCTTCTTGCTCAGAAAAATGAAGTCCTGATTTACTCCAATATGATGAAATATTTGCAAGCTAATGTAAGAGGCCAATTGAAACGCAGGACTGTCTCTCTACAGGAGCACAAGCTTATATCTTATACCGGTGTATACAAAAAACTACAATCAGATATCCGGAGCCTACTAATCCGCAGAGCAGTCTTTGCACAGAAAAATGAAATCCTAGTACACTCTAACACGATGAAATTTTTGCAAGCTAGTGTAAGAGGCCAATTGAGTCGTCGAACTGTCGCTCTACAGAAACGCGAGCTTATGTCTTATACCGATGTATACAAAAACCTACAATCAGATATCCGAGGCCTACTGATTCGCAGGGCCATAAGTGCCCGGAAAAATGAAATTTTAAATTGTATACATTCGATCAAAAATTTGCAATCAAATCTTCGTGGCATGCTATGCCGTAGAGCTACTGTAGCACAGAAAGATGAAGTTTTTCTATGCTCAAGTGTGGTTAAGGATATACAAGCTGCCATCCGAGGTAATATGTTAAGAACGTCTATCGTGAGAGACCTTCATGCTTTGAGTTTGAATAACGCTTCGATAATCTCTATACAATCAAATTCGCGAGCAATTATCCGAAGAAAAAATCACTGCCTCCTAAAAACTACATTGACGACAAAATCACCAACATTTATTTCTTTTCAGTCTATTCTAAGAGGGAACTGCCTCAGAAATAAATATACAAGTTTAATAGATGATTTGAAAAGACATGATTCTTCGATTTTGTATTTGCAAGCTATCATTAGAGCTAAACAAATAAATTCTTACGTACAGAGAATGAGTAATGCACTATCTAGCGAAGATTTATCCATAGTTTTTATACAAACACGCATCAGAGGTATGCTGACCCGCCGTGGAGTTGGAAATGATCATGAGGCCCTATTTACATCGACCATTCAAGTTTCACAATTTGAAGCCATTGCCCGAGGTTATCTTGGGCGCAATTCTATACGAGCAAGATCAGATCAATTAAATTTACATTCTTCAATGCTGGCTGAGCTCCAAGCTCAAATTAGAGCGATTCTTTCTCGGGATATTATTTCAGCAATTATCACAGATCTCGATTTTGAATCGGATTCGATTATATCATTACAAGCAGCAGCTAGGGCTTTTCTGATTCGTTCCAAGTTCAACGAAAAAATGCGGTTTTTTAAAGAGAACATGGAGAAAGTTGTGAAGATTCAGAGTTTTGTGCGAGGTCGAATCCAAGGAGAGGCCTATAAAAGTTTGACAACAGGGAAAAATCCACCTGTCAACACCGTAAAAAATTTTGTCCATCTTCTAAATGACAGCGACTTTGACTTTAATGAGGAAGTAGAATTCGAATGTTTACGAAAAACTGTGGTTCAACAGGTACGCCAAAATGAAATGGCAGAACAGTACATAGATCAGCTCGATATAAAAATTGCTCTGCTAGTCAAGAATAAAATAACTTTGGACGAGGTTGTCAAACACCAAAAAAACTTTGGAGGCCACCCAGGTAACCTCCTTGTTAATACCGCATTAAATTCAGGTAATCAATTCGATCTAAAGGCCTTAAATAAGAACTCCCGTAAGAAGCTAGAGAGTTACCAGCAATTATTTTTTACCCTTCAAACGCAGCCCCGATACTTAGCAAAGATTTTCAAACGGATCCGTGAACAAGGAACCGCCGAAAAAGACTGTAAACGAATTGAAACAATGATTATGGCTTTGTTTGGGTATGCACAAAAGCGTCGGGAAGAGTACTATTTACTGAAGCTTATAAGTCGCTCAGCAAAAGAAGAAATCAGTAGTACAACTTCCATTCAGGAATACCTCCGAGGTGGTCACTTTTGGAATAGGATAGTAAGAAATTATACTAGATCACCGAGAGATAGAAAGTTTCTGCGTGAGTTACTTGGCCCTATGATACAAGGAAGTATATTAGGGAACCCAGAATTGGATCTCGAAAGTGATCCAATGCAAATCTATAGATCTGCTGTCAATAATGAAGAACTTCGGACTGGAAAATCAAGTCATAGATCCCTCAGTATTCGTAGGGAAGAAGCTATAAAAGATAACGAGACAAGGGAGATGTTTATTAATCATCTCCAGGACCTTCGTGGAATAGTCGACGAGTTTATATTTGCTTTGGAGACTTTCGTCCACAAAATGCCATATGGAATCAAATTTATTTGCAAACAACTCTTTGAAGCTCTTTGTGAACATCTATCTCTTGAACCCAAAAGTATTCTCCTACAAGTCGTGGGAAGCTGGCTATGGAAGATATATCTTCAACCCGCTCTGATAGCTCCAGAAACTATGGGGGTTATTGACAAGCATTTGACGCCGTTACAAAAGCATAATCTGAAAGAAGTCGCCAAAGTTCTTGGCCAGATTACCTCCGGGAAGTTATTTGGCGGGGACAACATATATCTCCAACCGCTGAACGCATATATTGAGAATGCAATCAAAAGAACATCTCTCATTTTTGCTGATATTATGTTGGTGCCAGATGCTGAGGGCACATTTCACATTGATGAGTTTAACGATCTCTACGCCAAGGTAAAACCGACTTTGTATATCAAAATGGCAGACATTTTCGCAATCCATCAGCTTATCGCAGCACATCTTCCAGAAATTTGTCCCAGTCGGGACGATGTTCTTCGAGACATGCTGCAAGAGCTAGGAAGTGCTAAGAGCAACGAAACTGAAATGCTGGGAGTAACCTCAACTGAAATTCAAATGACCCTAAGTCCCAAGCTTCATGATTTGGAAGATCCAGAGGCTGAGGTTAAGGCACTTTTCATGGAGACCAAGCGTTGCATTTTGTATATCATCCGTGTCCAAACCGGCTCTAATCTTATGGATATCCTTGTACGTCCGATCACACCAGAGGACGATAGAAAGTGGCATACAATCATCAATGAAGAGTTCTCAGCGCACAGCAGAACTCGAGGGGCGTACTCGGATGCCAATACATTGGTGGACGTGAAGTCAATGTCTTACAAGGATCTAAAGCGTACAGCACTTGAAAATATCATGAGCCTCGAGCAACTTGGAAGAATATCAAGGAAAAATTTTTATCAGGATATTCTCAACGCTATCGCCTTAGATATCCGCACCAAAAGTCGACGAAGGGTGATGAGACAGCGTGAACTTGAGGGCGTGCGTCTCACTTTAACGAACCTGAATGAGAAAGCAGAATGGCTTGATTCGCAAAGAAAGAGCTATGATAACTACATTGAGCAAGCTATGACAACTTTGCAGAAGAAAGGGTTGGTTCCCCTTCTCCTTTTAGTACCCTCACAAGGTATCTGCTAATCTTTACAGAAAAAAACGTTTTCTCATGCCTTTTTCGAAACAATACAACCATGAGAAGGAGCTTGAACGATCTGGGCGCAAGCCGAAGTTTGGATCCTTCAAATATTCGGCCCGAACTCTCTACGATAAAGGTGTTCTCGCCGCGTGGAAGTGCTATGGAGATCGCGAATGGGATAAGACCAATCTCACGATTTCTTGTGATCAAGTAGGGATTTTTGCTTTAGAAGGAAGCAAGGGCAGCATTCAGATCCCTGGCGCCAGCGCCTCTGTGTCAATGGATTCTCTCTTGGCCGCACAATTTGCTAACCATCAATACATGGAGCTCTTTGAGGGTAGCCTTCGCTTGAACGTCAATCTCTTTCTCCATTTGCTTTACAAAAAGTTTTATCGGACTGACAGCTAATGTCCGCGATAAAGAGCCTTAAATCTATGGCATAATACTCGAAACATGAGGTACAGCTGTTCCTCTATGCATAATTACGGCGTTTTCATGTGGAATATGGCCTGTTCGAGGCGTGATGGCGGTGTACACTGGGATTCATTAATGGCCATTAAGATAGTGGGACTTGTGGAAAAACAGTCATTCTGTGGGGCGAGCTGGGGCACGGCGCAGCGGGTGAGGCGAATTGTACCGAAAGGACTTGATTAGATAGGGTTCCACCACTAACATTTATTTATTGAAATAATAATGTCATTCTCCCGGTCGCTCTGGCGTCGACGCTTCGCCTAGCATTGTGAAAGTACGGGGCCAATCAGCCACGACATACGGGTCGATTATGGCAGACGATCATTAGGCTTCAGTTACGCCTCGAAACCCAGTCAGCCTCTCCTTGTTTAAGCGTATGAGGATATCGTGACGTTGACATGGTTCTCTTTGGGTTATTTGAGGCTGACCGTTATTCAAAACTCGTTTGTGGGCTTAAGAGCGCTGGGGTTTAGACCCAGAATTAACTAATTTTGAGATACACTCGGTATTCTCATGTAGAATGTGTCGCTGGTGCACCGCCAACGCAGAGAGGCAGTGTCTCCATGACATAATCGCTTTTCTCGTAGCGTTCATAGGGAGGAAATGTCATCTTAATCACAGGGCTTGACAATTAATATGACTGATCTTACTGCCCAGAAGAGAGGGTTGAATCAATAATCTCAGGACCCCTTCATTAGATCTGGTAAGTTTAGCATTCTTATTGGAGCTGTACAATTGAGGCGAAAATCTTTATGAGACAATGATATATTTCGCACTTCATAACTAAGCCGATAATACTGCTATACCCTTTGTTACTTTCAAAAATTGAAAATATAGCACAGTGGTGGAATTCCGCCCATAGGAGGAAAGTCGATGTACATACAATTTGGAGGTAGCATTTGTCATGATACTGCTTCATTCTTTGGATATCCCCAAGATAAATTTGGGTGAGATGCGCAACGATATTTGGATACTCGAAGTGTTACCAAGACAACAGCTGAGAATTTGGTGATGTTTCTTTTATTTGATCCAGTACAGATCTACAAATAATAGTTAGATTTTTCGTTTTCATGTTTGAAATACGGCATGATTCAATCAAGGTACATTGCTGGATAGGCAGAACTCACAAATATTCGGAGCATCCACTCTGGTGGAATCCTTTTATCTTTTCCATAAGTTCCATGTGTTTCAAGGATTTGTAAGTGTGCGTTTATTGATAACTTTGGTCCTAGTGGTTTGTCTTTTCCATGATGATATGACTTAACCTTGGTTGAAGTGTATTAAGATTAAGGTTAATTTGGAGGTTTTAGTGATAAAGGTGGTATTTCGATCTTCAGCCGTTGTTTGGTTTTCCGCCTAAGCGACCTCCTACAGATTGTTGAAAAGAGACTTGTCTGTCTCGGCCTTGTCTAGCAGGCATGGCTATTACTTTGGCAAAAGCTTCAGAGGTAGCTTCATGGTCACGTAGTTTTACTTCATGATCACGGATACGCTCTTGATGACGCCGTACCTCTTTATTGACATCAGCAGCTTAAACTATCAACATCAGAGTATATTTTCTTACCTTCACGATGTATACGAATCTCTTCGGCATGCTTTAATGCTTCCGCTTCGTAGTACTGTGCCATCTCATATTCCTCCTGTGCAATACGATCTTGCTCTTTTTGAATTTTCATTAGCTCCTCGAGCATACGGTTCCGCTCCTCGGCCATTATTTCCATCTCTTTCAGCCGCTCTTCGGCCTGTCTCTCGTATTCCAGCATCTTAGCTGTTCTGGTCCCTCGTGCAGCCATGTTTGGCAATGATAATGGTCTAAGACCACGTTGGTTGTTTTTGGGTGTAAGGGAAGAAAGTAGATCCTTAGATTTTGACCTAATAGATCTAAGGCTTCTAGGGCGTGTTAGAGTATTCCTATTGCGAGGTTTGAGCTTCCTGTGACTATCACTAGAATTGGTGATCGAACTAGAAGATGTGGTAGAGTTAGGTGAGCTTATATATATCTTGTTCTCATCAGGAGATCTGATGGAGTTATTTTGCGTCTCACTTGATCCGAAGTTTGTGGTCTGAGCAAGCCGCAAAGGCTTCTTTCCGGAACTTCGGGTTTTTTTAGTAGGAATATCGGTGGACTCTTTGGCAGAGTCACTTTCCAATGAGCCCGGGCTCTCAATCTGGGAATTTCGTACCCGAGGTTGGTCTCTGAAGACTCTATTGAGAGGAATTCGGGTCAAGGACATCGAAATCTATCCATCATCACGGTCGAGCGACCGGCCTTGCGTTCAGTATTTTTCCCAACGTAAATTCTTCATTTGCTGCTAGCCTTGAGATGTGGTATGAGGGTCGGAAGTAGACACATTCAGAAGACGTTAGTACGATAGCCAGTTCGTACGAATGATACTAGGTATCTGTGACAGGCAATGATTCATGTTTTGGCAAAGCGGGTGAGGGCTCAGACAGCCTTATCCACATGGTATGTTGTCTCACGATCGATACACGCATCAGGTTGTTTTCTGTCAACGGCCAACGTGTTTACTGATGGGTCCCACTTGATATGAATCCAACTCCGAGGCCATATGCCGGCATCTTCATTTGAAATTGTGCAACTGGCTCTGCAAATTTAATAGCATCAAGCTGAGCTCAGCACACCGATTGTGTTTCATCTTGGTCAATTAATGGCAGGAAATTCTTGATGGTTGCTAAATTCAGCCCGCCTAGACCTTAGATCTGAGATTCGCAGAAATGTATATTTGAGGGTTTCTGGGAGTGACTAATGAAACTTTTTCGGCAATACCTTTGCACCCGAGATGCGGCTCACTGCAGCTTGCATGCCCCTATTTTTAAGCTCTAAAGCGTATTCCGTGATTAGGTGACTGAATCTTGAATAATTAATCTTCAGTTGTATGATTTTAATCCTATTCACGTATAGTTTTAGCTTTCCGTTACTGCTAGTTGACAGAGCTTGAATAAAGAACATAAAAGCTCCCTGAACAGATGGTACTCTAGTTAATACTAGCATAAACGATTTAAACTTCAGAGCTTAAGCTAGTCTAACGGTACTAAGGGACTGACACATGACACATGACAGCTAAGTAATCACAGGGTCTCTTTTGGCTAGTTGCATTCGAATAGCCATATTTCGTATCATGCAGGTTTTCCAGGGACCTCGATTTTACATAAGTATGCCTAGGCTACGTAAGTGTGGCAGGAAAGCCGACAGTCAACATCTTTAACTTTGCTAAATATCTCGTCCTCGGGACTCTAGAAGCATGAGAATCAAAAAGCAGCTGTTAAGGCAAGCAGCGCGTTGTGTGGCCTAGTCCCTATTATCTAGCGACTTATGTTGCCAATTGAGTTTTGAGATCAACTGCATGACAGGTTATTTTCTGCTGCCAACGAAAAAAATAGGGATGAATGCTATTTCAGAGCTATTCGGCAAAACTGAACGTGCTCAGTCTTTTTCAAGGTAGACTTTAAAGGTTTATGTAAAGTAATTCCTGTGTATATCGATCACTCAGGTTTGAGGAGCCTTGTCAAACTGGTTGAAACCACTGATACAATACTACGCGCGATATTACCATTGCTCGCTTATTAGTATGCGTCGATGGACACACTCTAAATGTTTGGAGGCGATGAAAACCAAATCGTTTTCAGATTTTACGATTTAGAAGAAACATATTGAAACGTGACGATAAATTTTGCGTCCGAGCAGCGGGGGAAAGCCTATCTTGTAACTGCTACTTTCTCGCAGGGGTAGCGGTAGATAGTATCATTATCCATTTTTAATCCCATACCCTTGAACTCCCCATCTTTCTTGCTGGAGCTGAAACCGAAGAGCAGCAGAACGCCTTCTACGGGGATTGGTTTGGTTTCTTACTGCGCTACGTGAGTCAGCGACAACCTTGCACATTGGGCTACTCACTGACCCAACCTTTTACGGGGACAATAACCTTAACACGGCTGAGGACACCAACTGATGTCAAAAACTTACCCTTGAGCCAAGAGTGAAGATGATAATTTTATCCGATGGAAAGGCCAGATTTTAAGGGACTTTGATCCCACCTTTATGGTCCTTATTTGAGACTCTGCATGCATATCATGAGAGAAATATCAATATAAATTAATATCGACCGATCCAAACTTTTGAACTCTATTCTGGCCATATCGTCTGCTCCATACTTAATAATTTCGTTTTGACACATGGATAATGTTTTATGTACGTATTAGATGTTTTTCTTGACATTTGGAATGCCTCTCGTCTAGATTCATTTGCAAGCATCACTGTGTAGCACATTTGCTCGCACAATTCAGTTTATTACGACTGACCTCAGGTTCGTTCTAGAAGACTCCTTCCAGAGTTGAGAGAATTATTGCTTTGAATTTAGACCTAAAGCTTCGCACGATAACTGTAAGAAAAGATGATAAATGCGAATGATCAGCGGCCTCGCTGGCATGAAAACTCGGCCAGCTCGCTTCCGGGACCGACGCTTACTCAACCAGACCCAACATCACGTGATACAAGAAACCCTTCACTTGTAAGTACGAGCCGTATAACAGTTAGCCTTATCGGTGGGTCTTTTTTATATTTATATTTTTTTAAATCGCTTAATGTGTATTCAGCTATAGAGCTATGACAAATGACCGGTACTATGTATACATATAGGATGACTCTTTTGACGTTAGAGAGACTCATACTCTGGATTTCATTTGCGAATTCCACTGTGAAGTATGCTTGTGACTCTCAAAGCCTGGAAAAATGACTGGGAGACCCAAGTCTTGAGACAGGAAGAGGGTAGAAGGGCTAAAGGACTGGGAAGGCTTTATCAAGTGCAAGCCAGGAAAAGATCACCTATCATCCAAATGAGACCATACAACTTTAGTCATTACAGTAGAATGACACAATCTTCATTTATACAAGCAAGAACAGGGATTGGAAATACCAGGGCCCATTTATTTCGAATTAAAAAAGTGAAGGATAACTCTTGCAACTTTTGTTGGAAGGGAAAACAGACTGTTCAACACCTACTTCTTTATTGTAGTAAGTTTAAGACAGAAAGAAAGGAAGCTTTTAAAGGTATACTGCCATTGAGATTAGAGATATTGTTTAATACAAAAATTGGAAAAGAAGCAACTCTCCACTTCCTTCAAAGCAATGGATGCATGAATGCATCCAAAGCTGACTGAAAGGGAGGAGACTAGAAGATAAGTAAAGGAAATTGGGACTAAATATTTGTATTTATATATAAAATAATCAGATGTGTCATAGCTAGATAGCTGAATACACTATGAATTAAAAAAAAAAAAAAAAAGAAGTATGCTTGCTTACATAAACAATTGACCCTCCTCCGTGAGTACCCATAGAAGGGAAATTCCAAATCTAACATTTTCTAAGTATTCCTTCGTCATCCACGTAAACTTGCACCGCGAGAAATGTGATTGTGTTTTGCCGGATTCGAACCAGCGATCTACTGTCTCAAGTGGGATATATGTCCAAGCTATCCAGACTCTACTTGGCAGACCGGCCAAGACGATGTACCACCGCACCATCCAACCATGGCAGTTTTTATAGTGTCGCCTGCACTCTCGCAACCGAAGCCTTGGCACGCACAAAGCTAAATTTGTGGAAACTCCTTGCCAATCTTCAAAATTGCACGCCCGTCGAAAACGTATCCTTCCTCCGCATCATCTTGTAAACTTGTCCTGATGTCTCTTACGTCCATCCCAAAGAACAGTCTCCCAGATTTGTGCGCCACGCTTTTTTTCCTCCGCCGGGTATAAATATCGGCGGAGGCCAGAGAAAGTCGACAAGAGGTGTGGTCATTGGAATGAGAATTTACTAGATCGTACTTGTAAACTTGATGAGGCTTGGATAGGATTCGGACTCGTTGGGAGTGAAAATTAGATATGGAGGAGTAATTTGGATTTTTGCCTCATGGGCCAACTTCTTTGATATTGCGAAATTTGACTGAACTTTGCTCTGGGAGAATATTTCACTCCTAGGTTAGTAGAGGACACCGCGTACAGGTGTTCAGTCTTGTCCTCCTACCCTCTGCTTTTCTAGCCTCCTTCCAACTCCTTCCCGAAGCTCGCGCTGATATGTCATAAAATTCACGCTCTGTTTTCTGTCTTTAGGAATAAATACATAATTCTAATCACATCTCTCTCTCGTCCTCTGCCAAACATAGTGTCCTACCGTCACCTATAGCCACTTTATCTAGAAAGACTCCACGCTTTCCCATCTACCACTTCTCTAGAAAGCCCTCCGCGTTCCCACGAGGTGTCCTTCGTCAGTACATCGTACGCTACGCCCTCTCCTACGCCTCGAGTCTTGCGCCTAGTGAACCTACGTCTGACTGTCCCCTAATCCCAAAGTGAGGTGTCCATACTAGATCACATAATTATTCACCATACTTTATCAAATCCCAATCTCTCCTAAAGTCTACAACTTTACTCCTACACATAGAATCATATCTAAGCCTTACTCAAGAAAATTTACTGTGCTCACCATCTATAACAACTCCGCTCACTCCTGTCAAATAATTCCTGATATTTTCCATGTGAAATTTTGCTTTGTCCTAAGAGAGCTCATCGGTCCCTTGGAATTACACTGCTGACGTTCCTTTGACTTCGTCGGTGGCTATTGTTGTTGCTAACTGCGAGGCGTTGAAACCCTGAAATCTCTGTACACCAGTACCCACTATCCCGAGTTGTAACGATTAAATATCGGTTGATGGAATAAATTTATGTAGAGCACACGACTAAGATAAAAATTAAAAAATGAAAGCGCTCGTGGAACGTTGTGCCCAGAATCAAATATAAATCATATAAAAATTCATTTTAATCGTTGTCTAGAGTTAGTACTTCTAACTACTCATGTGAGCTGAATGAGTTAGATCAAATGATCTTCTTATACAGTATTTAGATTTCAGGTCATCAGTTTGGACATAATATCGTATCCCGCTTATTTCTCTCTAGAATCTTTAACTTGTGTTATATTCTTATGATATGAGCTTACATTACACCATTGAAGTTTGTTAAAAATTTTAATTGGTGAATTTCCGATGTATATTCGATCAATCATATAATCTAAAACGATTGCATAAAGTTTTTTCCTTAAGCCGAAGAAGATAGCAGTCAAATTAGATCTCAAGAGGGTTTGTTATTGGATCGTTTACTTGAAGTTTTTTGTCTTTGCAAAAGGTCCTTACACTTGCAAGGGCTACCTTGAATTTGGAATCTAAGTACAGGTCAATGCACAAAAATTTGTCAGAATAAATTTGTCACTGTGATAGGATTTACGAGGCGAATACTTAGAGTACCTGCTAACACTATATTTTCAGGAAAACCAGCCACCTTGGCTTTTTCTTTGCTGCCCATCATTATTTCCCTCACGATTTCCTTGGCTACTATTACCCACAAATGCATTGACAAATCCCCCAATAGCTTTACCACCAACCAAGTTTTCTAGCGTATTTTTAAGCCCATCGCTTTTGCGCCCAGAATTTAGCCCTTCGGAACCATCATACTGTTTCAATTTAGATTATAAAACCAAAGTTTTCGATCTCACATACCTCGTGAATTTTGCCATAGTTTCCCTGCTCATCGTATTTGGAAGACCCTCCTACTGAATCGTTACCTCCATAGCTCTGATGACTTTCTCTTCCTTGACTAGACGAGCTACCGAAATTTTTCGAGGCAGAATGAGTTTTATGGCTTAATCCATCTTGGTAGCTAGGCTCTGAAAAGTCCTGTGTAGGTTGTTTTCCTTGACCATAGCCTGAAGATCCATATCCAGAGGAGCCGTGATGCTTTGTTTGAGGGTAACCAGATGGTGCATTATTCCCGCTATCATACTCGTTTCCAGAATGGCTCTGCTTGTAACTAGACTCTTGACCATAGCCTGAAGATCCATGTCCAGAGGAGCCGTGATGCTTTGTTTGAGGGTAACCAGATGGTGCATTATTCTCGCTATCATACTCGTTTCCAGAATGGCTCTGCTTGTAACTAGACTCTTGACCATAGCCTGAAGATTCATGTCCGGAGGAGCCGTGATGCTTTGTTTGAGGGTAACCAGATGGTGCATTATTCCCGCTATCATACTCGTTTCCAGAATGGCTCTGCTTGTAACTAGACTCTTGACCATAGCCTGAAGATTCATGTCCGGAGGAGCCGTGATGCTTTGTTTGAGGGTAACCAGATGGTGCATTATTTCCGCCTCCATACATATTTGTAGTGGAATTTTGCATATAGTCCTCTTGCTGAGTAGGACTTGACGAGTCATGATGTTGAGCGTCTGAGTTTTTACGACCTGAAAATAGTGATTCTCCAGCTCCTTCTGCAATTGCACCAACCAAACCTCCAAGGTGTCCTCCACCTACAACATTAGAAGCTAACTTTCCCATATTTGATGACCCACCAGAGGTTTTCTTTCCCGTAAAAGCCGAACTCAGCTCATTCATTGCCATAGCTGCTGCTCCTGAGCCAAGCTTTCCGTTTTTTGTTTTTTTGCTCATTTTTATTGGATGACCACATCCATGTCCTGAATCTTTCGAGCCAACGTGATTATCCCCATTTTGTACCCCATTGCGAGAAAGTTTTTGCCGTAATTCATTCTTTTTATGGCTATCTATCTTAGACCACCACTTGTTAACAACCTCAAACATGATACGACGCCCATCCATGGCACCATCTTCGCCATGATCACGTTGTGCTGGGTGGTTAAATACTCCGTTAACAATTCTGTTTATAGTACGGTTGCAATCAATATTTTCATCATCCCAACATTGGATAAGCTGAGGTACGACCCACTTAAGTACCTCTGAAGCAATCAATCCAGCAGGTTCATTGAGAATCTATTAAATTAGCAATGCATTTGAAGAAATTTTTGACGTACATTTGAAAAATGATCTTTGGACAACATAGAATGAGTTGGATCACTTGAATGATCATCATTAAAAACGACAAATTGTTTGTCCACACTACTTTTTATGATTTCAGAGGAGCCAGTGCTTAGTTCATCCTTGACTTGATTGATAACGGGTAAAATGAAGGGTGCAATCAAGGAAAACACAAAAATATTGAGCTGTTCTTCAAGAGTAGAAATAAGATCCGGTAAAATTGGAAGCTTCTCAATTGTCTGATTGAGCCGTTAGGAGCATAAAAATTGTGCTGCAAAATCATATATCTTACCTCCGTAAGATTCTTCATGACATCGTCGTGCCACTCAATGATGGGAAAAATTTGCTTAACAATTTCTTGCATCTGTCGAGTAAATTCCTCGGGCTTGCGAGGGGAGACTCGAACGTTATTCACTTGTGCAGCAGCAGCATCAGTTTTTAGTTGATCTGCTCTATTCGCATCATTTTTTCCACCAAGTATACCTGCGGGTATCTTATTCAAAAGTTCCTTGAGTAGAGAAGTATCACCCTTGCTGTCTGCTTTCATGGTACCTTCAAGTTGTTGGATTTCACTCTGGGTTGCTTTATCGTTAAACTCCCCTAGCACAGAGTGTAAAAAATCAACTCCACCAAATGTTCCAGTAACCAAAGGGAAGACTGATTCTCGGGAGCCCTCCAGACGTATTTGAGTGCGAGATCCGACATGAGGAAACGTGTTTCGCTCTCCAAGCTCAATAAGTGCTAATTCAATATAGTTGGAATGGGCAGAGAAATCTTTCTGGCTTAACTCATAAATCTGTTTAAAATTTTGTACAAGGCTTACCTTCTAAACAGTGAAGACCGGTACCAAGTAGACGAAGGGCTTCGAAAAGTTCATCCTTGTTGTTGGTTCGGGCATATGACCTACCAAGCCGGACACTTTCAACAAAAATTTTTCGGACATGTAAAGCAGACGTCATAATATTTACTCTTTCGTTGGCAATATAGTTTTTCATTCCAGTTTTTGGGTCAATTGCCAATTCAATGCGTTCGTTTACTGGACCTCGGAGACGGGAATCATATTGAGAAGCGTCTACGTTATCGGCATAATCTTTTGGATTGTCGATATGATCTGGAGGAACCATTTAATTTTGAGGATTCATATCTAGAAGTATAGCCGCGATTATCGAGCTGGTATTTACTCACCTTCAGGCCGATAACAACCGAGGCGACTAGACGTAACTTCAAACTCTTTTGTGCCATACCCAAAAGTCATAAACCCAAGAATCCAGAGAAGTATACGTATAGCTTCTGCTGATACGTACTTGACAGTTCCGACATCGATGGCCTGAGCTTTTACATGTCAGTTAAGCTTTGGGAGTATCCAAGATAATTCACAGTAATCTCTAAGCCAGTTGCCAAAGTAGACACGTGCAACACTGAGTTTGTCAAACTTTTTTCCTCCGGCTGATTTGGACATGAGAAGCAGAAGTAATGTATCCTCAATATCTCCATGGCGCCAGTTGCTACCCTCAATTGTCGAGACCGAGGCAATATTTCCAGCACCGAAGGCGTGAATGGGTCGTGCAAGCAATATTACGACTGTGATGTAGAAAGCAGTTATTGAGAGATATGAGACCGACATTATTACGAGACTTGATTACATTCAGCCGTCTAGATATGAAGTTCAGGACGAGTATGATTTTAAAGTGTTTGAAAATTATAGTGGGGTATCTAAAAGCGGGGGCGGGGATCTCAGCTTGCAAAATGCTTGGCAGAATAAAGTCATCCGCAGCATTGGGAACATGCAGGTATAGATATGGCTTCCGATTGGTAATTAATTTTATCCTCTAAGCGAGCCTAGGACAAATTTACGAAAAAAGATCTCGCTACATGCAGACCAGGGATAAGTGAGTGTGTATTGTGAGTGAGTGAGTGGTTGTTCATTATCTTAAAAAGTCTATAACTATGTAAAGACATGTAGGTCCTTTCTGCCTACAGGCCGGGAGTATCTATGCCTCGGGTTGTGTACTCCCCCCTGTGACTCCTTCTTGACTTCTTTCCAGCAGTAATACACCCACATTTCTTCATCCGAGTACACACTAAGAGGAGACTTTATCCCGTCATTACCCCCCCTCTCCAACCAGCGAAGCTACGGCCATTTGCGGGTGTGTAGCTGCAGGGAAAAGTCTCAAAGACCACTCAGTGCGGGGCTCTCCTATGACGAAGAGGCCGGCCAGCCTGGCGTAGCAGACCTGTGCATACCTAAGAGCATCTCTCAACCTTCCTAGCCTTCTCCTTACTCCTCCCTTGATTCATGCAGCAGGACAAACCGAAGGTCGTGAAAGGGTGTCAGAAAAGTCTTGGTCGAGGAGTGTGTATTGTCCTAATGAGTCTACAACTATTTAAGGACATGTAGGTCCTTTCTCCCTACTGGCCGGGAGTCTCCATGCCTTGGTTAGTGCACTCCATCCTATACCTCCTTCACGACTTCTTTCTAGCAGTAATACCCCCACAGGTCTTCATTCGATGCAGACTAGGAGTTATCAAGCCATAGAAAATTTTTGAATTATTCAATCTGTGCTGTGTTGGTTCCACTCAACAACGGCAAGCAGTTTAGTCCCAGTGTCAAGTTCATCAGACATGACATTTTGACTAAGCGACCTAGTATATCAGAGTCTGATAATCTTCAGCCTTGATGAAACAGTATACACACTTGAGTATATCCCTTTAATAAAATAACCAGCATTAGTGCCACGTTTCTCGCAAAGTATTCAGCTATAGCTCAAAAACATACCAAAAGTGTTATGTTCACATAGTAAATGAGCCATATGACTTGGAAGACACTCACCTAGATTTTATTTGCCGATATCACAGTGAAGTGGACTTGGTCCTGATTTTGATACTAGGAGAGCCCCGCACTCAGTGCTATTTGCGATTTTTCCCGGCTGCCATACACTCGCAAATGGCCATCGTTTCGTGGGCTAGAGAGGGGAGACAATGAAGGGAAAAGAGCTCCTATAAGCGTGTAATCAAATGATGACTTATGAGGGGTGGTACTGTTTGAGGGGAGTTGTATGGGGGGCATAGTAGGGGATATACTACTGGCATAGGTATCCTTGGCCTGGAGGCAGAGAGGACCCGCATGTCCTATGTACCATGGTGCTACGGTGTCAAGTTTGCAATGGGGGCTTTGGCAGGGGTTTCAGCGTGTTACCTAAGACGCCTTAGGCATAGTCACCTTCCATATTGGAGTTAGCCCCCGTATTTGTGCAAATTTCCGAAAAAAGTTATATGGCAGTTTTTATCTGGACACCATAGTTTACAGTGGGTCTTTCCTTCGTACTAAACCTAATTTGTATAATGATCGGCTGCATAATATTTGTGCATTTTTGCTACTTGACTTTATAACTTATTTACAAGAGTTCAAAGGTTTTCAAATTACAAAATTGAGCCAGTCTTATCCTAACCTTACATCTGAACATGTGGCTGGAATATTTTCAGGCCTTAATATCTGGTCGGTCCCCCATCCGCATCTACCACAGCCTGACATCTTGCTGGCATACTCTGAATGAGTCTCACAAGATCTTCTGAAGACCCGGAATCCCATGCCTCCTTTACAATGTTGCGAATACTATCTTGAGTTCGCTGCTTTCCGCAACCCAGATTCGGATGATGACGCTGGATGTAATCCTTCATCCTATTCCAAATAGCTTCCATTGGGTTAAGATCAGGCGAGTTGGCCGGCCAGAAAATCGGTTGAATGAGCCTCTGGCTCATATCTTCCATTGTAATTGCGGCTGTGTGGGCAGGAGCATTATCCTGCATTACGGAAAGCCAAGGTCTCATCGAGACCATGCCATCGATAAGAGGAACTATCTTCTCGCAATATTTTTGGGAGTTAATGGAACCCCATTCCTTCTCCCAAAACAAACAAGGGCCTTTTTCTGGCCCTGCGAAGCAACCCCAGAACATCCATCCGTCCCTGTTCTCCGATTTTTCTCCAACACAATCAGCGTTGTATTCTTGGGAAGTCTAGCTCATAATTTTAGAGCATCAAATTACCATTTTCTTATTGAGAAATGTACGAACACTTCTTGTCAGCCATTCTCTAGAATGTCTTCCATCCTCTACCCAATTTTCGTCTGTCCATAAAACTGACGTCCAGTCTTCATATGTCCAATTGAGATGAGCTTCGGCCCATTCTCTGCGTGTCTTCATAGTTTTCTGAGATATTGGAGGCTATAGACGAGCCACATGTCGCTGATATCCTTTTTTTAAGTTCTCTTTATATTACCCGCTCGCTAACACCAAGATGTCTAAAGGGGCCAGAGGCGAGTTCCAGAAATGTTTTGCGGCGGTTTCCAGGTAATAGTTAACGTGATATAATCTGATCAATATCATCTGCTTTCAGTCTTGAACATGTTCTTTTTCTCTTTTTTGGGGAGACAGTTCCGCGGCGAAGTGAATAAATAACTTGTCCCCGAGAAATGCCTAGTTGCGCGGCAATCTGCGTCTGGTTTTTGCCAGATTCATAAAGCCCATAAATCTTAATTTTTCTTTTAATTTATATTTGTTCATATCTAATTTTTCTACTCACTAAAATGTTTTAATCTCTAGATAATTGTTTTACTCGAGGTGTTGATGGTGGGTTTTGAGGTAGATTCATCTGCAAAATAAGGTTATTATCGAGTAAAGCCATGTGTCTTCTGAATAAATAACTTTGTATTTGAGAAATCTAATTCTTATTGTAACTCAAGCACAAGATCTTGTCTTGTCTTGTTCATTTACGTGGTAGGTGAAGTGATTCTGTTGCACTCCTGCTGGAGCTTAAGCACGTGTGGG
Source organism: Blumeria graminis f. sp. triticale (assembly GCA_905067625.1). NCBI lineage: Eukaryota > Fungi > Ascomycota > Leotiomycetes > Helotiales > Erysiphaceae > Blumeria > Blumeria graminis. The sequence continues at coordinate 4,976,756 of LR898472.1, read as the reverse complement.
GCCGGGCTGGATCAGGTTAACTACCATGAAGTACATCTACCTCGTCCCACCTAAATGACTGGACCACCTCAGACTTCACCCATGTGTTGAATCATGTCAAGCCCAACTGTCCAGAGAACCCTCTTTTGGCGCGCCGAAGCGCAAATTCCTCCTCACCCAGTCGCCCACCAAGGCCTCCTAAGTTTGTATTCCCTTTTGTTCCTTCATGCAGCATCTCTCTGTCCTTCAGCCGATCTCGGCATCCCAGAAACTTTGTAGAATTTCCACCCCTCCGTCCTTGCACCGTCGCTGCCGTACCCCTAGCCTTGGAAGTCGAAACCGCGACTGAGAGCTCAAGACCGAAGCACCGATGCCCCAGCCTTTGTCGAACGCTCTGTTGGTGTGCCGGCGAAATGTCGTACGTATTTCATCGGTGGCGATTCGTCGCAGGTCGAGTTTTTGGTGCCCTTGGCCGAGATGAGGACGCATTTAAGGCCGGTATTTCGACCGTACCTTCACAGCGGCTGGCAGTTGCGGAGAGTCGGACTCATCTTGCTTATTTGTCGGCGATTTGGCTTTTGGAGGTATGGGATTGCTTAGTTAGGTGGTGAGATGATTGTGGAGAGGGCCGCGAGATAAGTTTTGCTAGGAGTGATTTTCCAGAGAAATAGAATATATTATCTTGAAGGTGACGGTTGTTTTAATACGAACATCGGACAGGTTTTAGCCTGTCTGTGATTCGTATCTGGGATGTAGATGGTTGATTTCGTTGATTTGTGCAGTCGTGAAATCTCTGCAAATCGGATTTTCGACCAAAAATGTGCCAACACCACTCCTCCCGATCGCCAACTCGACGAAAACTCTCAAATTCACCCTTTGTCGTGACTGAATCTCGGCTCTGGGAGAATATTTCACTCCCAGGTTCGTAGAAGACACCACTGACAGGTGTTCAGCTTTCGTCCTCCACTTAAGCAAAAGGTGAGAAGAGCTGTGTAATTTTTTAGCGGTCGGCGCTCATCAAAGCAATGGGAATGAATAAGAGAGTGGGTTGGATTTGCATAAAACTGAGGGTGACATGAAATCAAATTGTGCCCTCGGTTTAGGCCTGGAAATACAGGACAAGAATTATGTACCCTGTCGAATTTGGCGCTAACAGGGGTGCAACCCCTGTAGTGAATATTCGCCCCATATAAATCCACTGAAAACTTGAAATCGTGGCACCACGGTAGTCATAAACTGAGAAAGGACAATAAAGTAATTAGTTAGAAAGCGGCAAATATATTTACTGATAGGCAAACAGGCAGCGTCAAAATGAACTTCAAAGATACCCCCTTATAAATCCACCGTAACCTAACCAGGGCCCAAAGCAGCGTCGCCATTCAGCTAAGGAGCGAGCATATCGGACTCAATTCTTACCTGAGCAGAAGAAAAGTACCCGGAGTAGAAAAGACAAGCTGTCAATGTGGATATCCGTCGCAAAACGTCAAGCATATGGTGTTGGCGTGTCCGCAGTGGGCAAATGGAAGAGGCGACTTTCTCCGACAAGCTAAAGACGGGTCATTTGAAGCAATGATGAACAGCCCAGAATATGTGGCCAGAATTACACAGTGGATACTAAACAAAGGGTGGATAAAACAGTTTCGACTGACAGGAGAAGTCGAGGTAGCAATGTCGGATAAAGTAAATAGATCTAGAAGGGGAGAGGACGGAATCCACACGGGCTGATCAGTGTACACTGCACTTCCTGAAGGTAAACCAAATAAATTGATAGGAACATAAAAAGACAGGATCAGGGGGTTTTCACCAAATTGGTTTCCTCCTTTGTAAATATTGCAGATAGTCACCTGCATGGACTCATAGGGTGCCTGATCGGGTTAATTGAAATCAAATTCAATTTCAAAAGTAATTAGTTAACCACAGTAAGGTGTATTGGAATACATAAAACTTTCGAGCCTCCTCAATGAGTATCTACCTAAGAGAAGTTTCAATTTCTTAGGTTATCCAAATGTGACCCCGCCATCAAAGCTAACGAGCACCACGAAAAATGTTGTGGAGCTTTGCTAAATTTGAAACAGTCATCTCCTATTTCAAGTCAAACCGATGTCGAAGGTCTTCGGAATCCACTTTAAAGACCAGCCTGTATGATATATCACTGTACTGTTGTGACGGGCTTTGCCCGGACTGGGACTGGTCACTAGGACCACTCCGTCTCTAAGGTAAGGTAGTGGCAGAGCAACGCCCCTGGATAGACTAAAGGGGAGCTAAGGAAGATAGCCGGGAGAAAGGATGATTCTCAGGGAGCTAAGGAAGATAGCCGGGAGAAAGGAGTATTCTCATATGGCCAAAGGGGGGAGTTAACACTAGCGTACGCGGAAGACATAAAAGGCAGGATACGATACAGTAGTTTAGCTTCCCAAGGAAAAATAATTAATTCCTATTGAGTCAACGACTTTCGAGTACTTCCGAATTCCTTGGACCCTTTACAACTGTCCAGCCATAATAGTGTTGATAGTGTTGCTTGCACTCTCACAAAAACAAACATAGTGTACAGATTTTCTAACAGTCGAATTATTTCCCTTTCAAGATTCCATGCATTCTTGGCATCGGCATAAACTAGGTCTTATTTTTGGGGCTTGTTAGGCTCTGGTTGTAATCAACTCTGCCGGGAGGAAAAGATGAAAGTGGTCTTTTTTTTTTTAATCATTTAAGTGTATTCAACTATGGAGCTATGACACATGACCGGTGCTATGTATACATGTTGGATGACTCTTTTGACGTTAGAGACACTCATACTCTGGATTTCATTCGCAAATACCACTATGAGGTATGCTTGCTTACACAAACAGTCGACCCTCCTCCGTTAGTACCCACCAAAGGGAATTTCAAAACCTTTGGTTATCCAAGCATGCCTTCGTCATCCATGCATACCAGCGCCGCGAGAAATGTAGTTGTGTTTTGCCGGATTCGAACCAGCGATCTACTGTCTCAAGTGGGATATGTGTCCAAGCTATCCAGACTCTACTTGGCAGACCGGCCAAGACGATGTACCACCGCATCATCCAACCATGGCAGTTTTTATAGTGTCGCCTGCACTCTCGCAACCGAAGCCTTGGCACGCACAAAGCTAAATTTGTGGAAACTCCTTGCCAATCTTCAAAATTGCACGCCCGTCGAAAACGTATCCTTCCTCCGCATCATCTTGTAAACTTGTCCTGATGTCTCTCACGTCCATCCCAAAGAACAGTCTCCCAGATTTGTGCGCCACGCTTTGCTTCCTCCGTCGGGTGTAAATATCGGCGTGGGCGTGTATTTGGCGACCGGCTGAGGCCAGAGAAGGTCGGCGAGAGGTGTGGTCATTGGAATGAGGATGTACTAGGTCGTACTTGTAAACTTGATGAGGCTTAGGTAGGATTCGATCTTTTTTGGAATGAAAATTTGACGTGGTGGAGTCATTTGAATCATTGCCTCGTGGGCCAACTTCTTCGGTATTGCGAAATTTGACTGAACTTGGCTCTGGGAGAATATTTCACTCCCAGGTTCGTAGAGGGCACCACTGACAGGTGTTCAGTCTTGCCCTCCGATGAAAGTGGTCATAAGCCTTGGACCATGAGCTCGTGTGCTAAGTTCTAGAGTAATGCAAAATTTGAGAGAACTCGGGTTAAGGACAATAATTAAGTCCAATGACCGTAAAGCTCTCCACTTGGGAAGGAGACATCTCAGATTACATTTCGCGCGGAGAAAAGTTGATGGATGACGGAGGCACATCTGGATAACTCAGGGTTTTTGAGACGTTCTCCTGGGTGGGTTTTCACGGATGAGGGTTGACTTGGGGTGAAGAAAAAGCTACCATAACTTCGCAGTGGTACTTGCAAATGCAATCCGAGGCATGAGTGCTCCTCTTGTAAATTGAGTCATCTATTCTGTACTTTCTTCGATATTGTGTCATAGCTAGATAGCTGCATACGCAATCAAAATTTGACGCAAAAAAAATCGGACTGAAAAGCGAACCGCATGTAGGTGCGCAGCTCTTATTTACCAACGATTCGGCGGAAAAGAGCTAAATTGGATTGGCGAAGACGTTAGCCCCTTTTTTGTGGGTAACATTCTAGGAATGCCTGGCCACTTTTACGAGTTGTGCACAAGGATTCATAGACAAGGTTTTTTTTCATTCAAACATTTATTGCGTGTGCATCCGTTTTGCTTTGACACATGACTTGTGCCCTATGTACGTATAGATATGGAAAAGATGTAGAGGGGTCACTGCAGCAAAGCAAATCTCAGGCTACCCCTCTCTGTCTATCCTCCTGGCATGGGGCGAGGATGGAGAGCTAGATTTGGCTTGAAGATACTTTCACGGTGGTTCTCACGTGGTGATGTCGGAATGCGACGGCTCTATGTTGGGCATTCTCAGCGGGGGGAAGCCCCGCTGAGTGGCAGAATGGAGGCGGTGCGTTGCTGAGGGCGCATGCGGGCCCGACACTTGGCGGGACTGGTATAAAGCAGTCAACAAGAGCCCGTCATGCCCACTTAAGTTGTCAATCATCATTAGTTTCAGGTAAAATTCTGGTCACGATTCACAACGCCTTACCTTCATCAACCCGCTATCCGGATATCCCTCTTCGTTACATTACACCCGCTCCAGCGACGAACCAACCACCACATCAATCTTTTAGGATGGGGCACAGCTCTTGCCCTAAATGTGGGGCTGCTGCTAGTGGCATTAAAACTTGTGCTTCCTGTGGGTCGGTAAGTGTTCATGGTTTCTCTCTCGTCCTCTGCTTGCTCTTCTCCCCGTCTTCTCGTGGCCCAATCTCTTGAAGTTGTTCCTGATAAAATATAGACCTGTCCCGTATAAGACTCGATTAGTTTCCTGCAACTTGAAAACTACTTGTCAAAGTACACGAATCTGATAACTTGGCTTTTATCAGAAGTTATCATGTAATTATGTTGCTTACACAGGGCAAGAGTCACTGGCGGAATACCAATGAAACTGAAAATCTGGTTATGGGACAATGTGATGTGGACATAGCTGAGCGAAGAAGCGGCGCAAATTCTGAATGATCTTAGATGTCTAGGATTTATTCGTGCCTCACTGCGCAATAGTCGCCATCTTTTTCAACTTGACAAGGCCACATTGTTGGAAATCATTGCTTGGACCATATGACAGGACGGAAAGTTATAAAAATCGTGGCGTGATGTATTCGAAATCTAAAAATGCCTGATATTTTGTCTTTGACTAGTATAGTGCCCTGTGGACGTCTTCAAACATGTACATTCTTAGATCAATTAACGTGTAATCAGATTTTTATGTATAGGTCTGACGACTCTTTTGACGTTAGAGACACTCATACTCTGGATTTTATTCGTAAATACCACTATGAGATATGCTCGCGTACACAATCAGTCGATTCTCTTCCGTGAGTACCCATGGAAGGGAAATTCCAAATCTGAAATTATCTAAGTATGCCTTCGTCATCCACGTAAACTTGCACCGCGAGAAATGCGATTGTGTTTTGTGGGATTCGAACCAGCGATCTCCAGTCTCATGCGGGATATGTGTGAGAACTATCCAGAATCTGTTCGGGAGACTGACCCAGATGATGTACCACTGCACCATCCAACCATGGCGGTATTGCTGTTTCGCCTGGCTGGTAAATATTATTTCTTAATCTTTCAGTGGTGACGGTGTATTCACTCAGTGCGCTCTACATATATGGGATAGTCAAGAAGAGTCGCAACCGAATCGAAGTCGGAAGCAAACACAAGCACATCTAAAATCGATGACTTCTCGACAAATGTTTGAACTATCAGTCTTACCCGAGTCCTCTACCTCAATCTTACTGCACCACCTCGCCTCAACGACCGATAAAGGTGTTACTCTAATTGCAAACAGGAGCTTGACTCAATCATTACCGGCTATCAACCACTTCAACTTTACAACGCTACACGTACTCGCATGGAGGAAATTATGTCATAATATACGAATTTGGGGTCTTGCTTTATGGGGGACTGTTGTTCTAACGGAGCTATACATCTTGAGGAATGACAGACGACTAGGGCGGGGAAAGGGACAAGAAAGTGATATCTCGTGCATGAGATGGGACTGATATCTTTCGAGGTGTTTTCGACTTTGGAACATTTGTGGGTGCCAAGCTCGAGATTTCGGCTAATTAGACAGGAGTGCTTCTATTTTCGACAAGTTAACGGCACTCCCCAGAACCCGCAGGCAGTGATGAAAAAGTTTTCATCGCTGAGATACAATAAGCTTGTGGAAATACGCTGGATACCTGGTCATGTGGGGATCCAAGGCAATGGAGAGGCCGATAAGCTGGCCAAATCAGCCTGGGAGCTCCCAATAACCGGTCACTAACCTCAGCTGCGCCCAGTGGAGAAGATCAAAATCTAACGTTTGCGGCATTAGAGAGGTGGGTTAAATAGCGCGGCCAAGGGCTAATGGCAGAAGTATTGGCCGAAGTGATACAAAGATCTGGATCTCTTCATGCATTGCAAACCGCCACCGGAACTAGCTTTACCGAGATGGGCGTACCATCGTCTTATTGCGGCAAGAACAGGCCACCGGGACTATGCCGACTACAATCGAAGTTACAACCCCGAACATGAAGATCTGAAATTCATTTGCGGCCGAGGGAAAAGGCCTTGGCATTTTTCAGAGTGCCGACCTGCTTTGCAACGTTGGAGAAGCTGTGAGAAGGTGGCCCCAAATGGGACCAGGGAAATGATAGGGGAGAAGGGATGGCAGAAGTTCATTTAATTCTTAACTACAAGCAAATGTTACAGCCTGCCGAAGAATGAACAGGGTGGGAGGTGACCATGCTGAGATTGTTTCTAACTCGAGAGGAGATGTGTTTGGAACATAGGGATGCGGCGCAGGGCACCGTAACTCAGACATATACTGTACCTTTTTTTTCCTTTTCTTTTGTCGCCTCTGGCTTCACTCCCGGTCATGTAGTTAGAAATAGGCTCTCAGATCTCATCTACCCGTGTCATGTCTAAATAGATGTTAGGTTCTTCCTGTCACGTAAAAGATTTCAAATTCAAATTCTCCCCAGGACTTTGGACGACACGAAAGAAGTTGGCTAAGATGCCATACAGCAAGCACGATTTGTCAAGAATTTTCTGACATTTCAGCACGACCTTAAGTGAAGTGTTGGAATGAGGCTAGAAAGGCAGAGGGGACCTGCATGTCCTACATGATCATAGACCTAGAAAGGACAATAAAATGAATTAATAATAATATATCTAGATTCCTCGCCGGCAAAGTCGAATTCTTCACCTTCCAGTGGTGCCGGTGTAATCGCTCAGTATGCTCTGCATATCTAGGATAGCCAAGAAGAATCGCATCCTTCGCAACGGCAGCTTGCTGACCGTGGCCCAGTCGATTAGGGTTGACACATGGGCTAGGTTCCATTCCCGGCACGATAGATCAAAAGTTTAAGTTTGGGTCTCTTCTATTCAGTCTTCTAACAACTTCCCGATTGGGTTTGACTGGGAGGACTTTACGACTCACCAACAACCATCCAAAATCAAAGGTAAAATTCCTTTCGCTTTCAACCTTACTAACATTGTGTGCAGGACTGGGCAATTGCTCGGCCTCATTTTAGACAAGCACCTCGACCGCGACATCAACATTCTCAACTTTTCGACACATTCCAAAGACGGCGCGAACGAAGAAGCCTCACTCAGACAACGAACAATGTACGACAAAAGCTGGGGCGCCAATACCTCGGTTTTGAGCTCTCAATTTCGGAACTTCAACCCACTCAAATGGGGGTTGAGCGCAATGCAGGGGAGAATTTTGGAATAACGATATGTGGTTTTCAATAGGCTGTTGGCACAGTTGGTCGGGTGCTGGATGTGCTTTCTAGAAGTGGTAGGTTGGATTCCTACACGGCCTGTTTAAGGGGGGACTACGACTGCTCGTCGTGAAAGAGTACAGTAGGAATTATTGAGGTTTTTCCACGAAAGTTTTCCCTCAATACATGGTCTTAGGATCATGGTGAATGCGTCCCTACTTGTTCGACCCGATGTAACTAGCGTGAGGCACGTATTTGGAAAATTCAAGCACCGGATGGGCTTTGCTGGAGAATGGAGGAACTTGTAACCTAGAAGTCCTCCATGCGTGTCATGTCCATTGGATGGCGGGTGTAAGCCTTGCACGATAAACTAAACTAAACTATCTAGATTCCTCGCTAATCACATGGTTAAATTTTGCACAGGGATTTTATCTCGTATCTCGAATCAGAAGTACCGGACAGGCCTTGGCAAGGCTGTATATAGCCTTGTTGTAAATTTACATCACGGCCTTTAGCTTACATTAACTTGGATCGTCTTGCGCAGGCATAATTCCAAAGCATTCTTCGTGAGAACTTCTACGGCAACCTTCTCAAAAAATCGAACTATGTCAAGGCATCAAGGGTGTCCTAATCCCCATTCAACGAGGGAGGATAGAAACAAGAGTGCGGAAGTTGATATAGTGCAAGGAGATAGTCTGGAATTAGGGCTTATAACGTCCGCTACTAGTCGGGATGTTGAAATAGATGAAATTACTATTACTGCCGGACAAAAGATGCTATCCGCCATGTCAGGAAGCCTGCTTACTTCACTCCTGAGTTTGTTATTGGATATGGAATACCCTGAGCGAATGCTAACGATCAAAGTGACCCCTCTTGACGTTGTTCGTATTCGTCTTCAGTCTCAAACCTTCGTACCGCCGAAAGCTACACCCAAGTTTGATGCTGTTCGGATACAGACTCCTGGAACACTACAAACTAACCTGGGGGTATCTAATTGTTGCCGAGAAGTATTCTTTGCTAGCAATAATGTCGAATATTGTTTGGCTACACCTAGAGCGATGAGACTAGGTCGATCCTCAGGAGAGATAAATTGTGCGTGGGAAGAAGTGAAGCGCAAGTCTTTTAATTCTACCTTTGACGGTCTTCGAAAAATCGCGCGAGATGAAGGCTTCACAACCCTATGGCGTGGGCTTTCTCCAACTCTAGTCATGAATATACCTGCCAATATCATTTACTTTACTGGCTATGACTGGTTACGATATGACAAGACGAGTCCAGTTAATAAATACTTTTCTGAAACCTGGGCGCCTTTGGTAGCCGGATCGACGGCACGAATGATGGCAGGCACTGTTGTAAGCCCCATCGAGATGTTTAGAACTCGAATTCAAGCTAGAAAATCAATTGAGGGTGGACATTTTGCCAAGACAATCAAAGGAATAAAAAAAATGGTATCTAGATATGGTTATACATCGTTGTGGCGCGGATTGACATTAACATTATGGAGAGATGTACCATTCTCGGGTATTTATTGGTGGGGATATGAGACCATTCGAGGAAAATTGAGAAAGATACGCGAGGGAAATACAGTTTATCAGCAAAATACGGAAACTGGAAGCCAGACTTTAGCTCAACCTTATATCCCTGGAAATCATACTGCAACATTCACTGATAGTTTCATCGCCGGTGCTACTTCTGGAGCGATTGCCTCTATTCTAACCATGCCATTTGACGTGGGTAAGACCCGACAACAAGTCTTTGCGGGATCAAAAAATACAGTACAAGGAGCAAAAAATATAGTTGCACCAGAAGAAAGACCTATGATAAGATTTTTATGGCACATATTTCAATCTGAAGGTGTCTCTGGTCTCTGCAGGGGATGGATACCGAGGACTTTAAAAGTAGCTCCTGCATGTGCGATCATGATCAGTTGTTATGAAGTGGGAAAACGATTATTCCGTAATTTAAATAGCGATGCGGCTGAAAAGAAAGTTTACGTTGTATGATTACGCTACTATGGTTGTGACCGGATCGGGGAGTTGGCGAGGTGAATGATACTTTGTAATTATGATACCAATGGAAATATTGATTTGTTGTGGGTAATGGAAATACTGTGTATTATACTTTTGTCAAATGGAGTCCAATACCAAAGAGGACATTTAGGTAAAGTCTATCCACAGCCTGAAAGTAATTTTATAATTTTATAATTTCATTTTTTGTCCTGTCTGAGTCTATGACTATGTTGGGCATGTAGGTTCTCTCTGCCTATAGGCCAAGGATACCTATGGCAGTAGTATATCCCATCCTATGCCTCCCATACAGCTTCCCTCGAACAGTACCACCCCTCACAAGTCCTCATTCGATCACACGTTTAGAGGAGCCCTTTGACCTTCATTATCTACCCGCTCCAGCCAGTCTGAAAGTAATGACAAAGGGGCAATGAAATATTTCTCTTGCACATTCCTTTGACTTCTACCAAAATTTTTTCAAAGTTCGCAAAAAGATATCAGAAGGACCAATATATTATGTGTAACCTACAATTAGTGTAAGCTTGATCATCAGTTAACTCGGCTCAGAAGAGCTAAGAATCTCATGAAGATAGATTGGTCTCAATAGCTAGAAATTCAGCTTACATGGGTATAGTTGAATCCTTTGAGGCATATAATTTTTTATGTTAGAAGTCAATCGAATGCAGGCGACACTGTTAACACTATACCAGTACAACAAATACAGCCGAAGAACACAGTTTGCATACATACAAGCAAGGGCAGATTTTGGATATACCCTTACATGTCCATACCGAATTTGAAAGATAGATACAGCACGGATTCATTTTAACGACATGTTCTTCCCGCGCGCATTACATTCTCAAAGTAAATATAGCAAATTAATGATCTCCGACATGTCGTAGTCGCCGTCGCCAAATTATCGTTATATCGAATTACTGTCACATGATGTTGCCACTGTAGCAGGCTGAAGCCTGGCTATATTAATTTGATGCCTAGTATTCAAGGCATATACCTCTGTTTCCTAGCTTAATTCTAGCCACAGTCCTTTTTTTTTTTAATCATTTAAGTGTATTCAACTATGGAGCTATGACACATGACCGGTGCTATGTATACATGTTGGATGACTCTTTTGACGTTAGAGACACTCATACTCTGGATTTCATTCGCAAATACCACTATGAGGTATGCTTGCTTACACAAACAGTCGACCCTCCTCCGTTAGTACCCACCAAAGGGAATTTCAAAACCTTTGGTTATCCAAGCATGCCTTCGTCATCCATGCATACCAGCGCCGCGAGAAATGTAGTTGTGTTTTGCCGGATTCGAACCAGCGATCTACTGTCTCAAGTGGGATATGTGTCCAAGCTATCCAGACTCTACTTGGCAGACCGGCCAAGACGATGTACCACCGCATCATCCAACCATGGCAGTTTTTATAGTGTCGCCTGCACTCTCGCAACCGAAGCCTTGGCACGCACAAAGCTCAATTTTTAAAAACTCCTTGCCAAAATTCCACGCCCGTCGAGATTGTATCCATCCTTCGCATCATCTTGTGAACTTGTCTTGAATCCTCTCACGTCCATCCCAAAGAACAGTCTCCCAGATTTGTGCGCCACGCTTTGCTTCCTCCGTCGGGTGTAAATATCGGCGTGGGCGTGTATTTGGCGACCGACTGAGGCCAGAGAAGGTCGGCGAGAGGTGTGGTCATTGGAATGAGGATGTACTAGGTCGTACTTGTAAACTTGATGAGGCTTAGGTAGGATTCGATCTTTTTTGGAATGAAAATTTGACGTGGTGGAGTCATTTGAATCATTGCCTCGTGGGCCAACTTGTTCGGTATTGCGAAATTTGACTGAACTTGGCTCTGGGAGAATATTTCACTCCCAGGTTCGTAGAGAGCACCACTGACAGGTGTTCAGTCTTGCCCTCCTAACCACAGTCCCTCTGGGTTAGAGGAGATGAATGTTGAAACTCAGCTGTTTAAGTGATTACACCTGTAGGCGCTGTTCAGCTAGCTCGTAATAGGTTAGACTGTCTCTCCTCATTACCCCGCTCGCCATGAAGTATGGTCCAATCATCCTTTTCAATCAGTCGGTTAGAAAACACATATTTAACGACACCTTTGACTGCTTGGGCTTTGAATGAAGTTAACATCGTGACTGTCAACAGCTCGTGACTAGTGTCACGTACTGGACGGCCCAGTCCCTACAGAACTACTCGACGCTCTAGCGCGCACTACAGCATCAAAATTTACAAAAGAGTCCGACCAGCTGTCTGCCACACACAAACGTCATGCTGACATTCACGTCTTAACACAACTCCAAAAAGAACTGTCTCGACGCGCCAGACACGCGATTATCTACTGTTCAGCTTTCTCTGATTTGCTCCTTGCCATGCCGCCCAAGTCCTCCGCAGAGGCTGGCTCTTGGCCCCCTCTCCCACCCGTGAATTCGACGCGTCCTGACGTCGAAATGGTCCTCACAGGGCCACCTAGCCACCACCACAACAACACACAAGCAAACGTAGAACCGATCTGCGAGGCGAGCTGCCAATACTCGCCCCCAAACCCCCCCAGTCAATGGGTGCTTCCTTGACTAACTTCCTCGCAGATGAAGCGAGGGCGTTTAACATACGCTTTGCAGAGGCTGAGCGTATCGTCAGTGGGTACATTAACCTACTGGCGGTCACAACTGACAAACAGCTCCGACGAGCTGTCGAAAAGAATGGAGAGGCTTTACAGGCCATTATCACAAACATTCTGCGCGGAAACCCTGAGCCCCAATCCAGTGGGCCATCAGAGGCTGCCAGTAGTAGCAAGACGACAACCCTCCCTGCGTCGGCTACTAGGTCGGGAGGAAAGAATAGCGCGAGCACTTCACGACCAGTGCAAATACTCACGAGAGAAAGCAGCCAGGGGAAAGGCAAAGAGCCGGCTTCGACAAAGCCTACTAGGCCAATCGACATCGATTCTATACAAACCCCAATCGTTACTGAGGGGTCTTGGACTCAGGTAGTGAGGAAAAAGACTAAGCCCGCACCGCCAGCAGCGACAAAATCGCAACCAGCCAGCGAGTCTAAGTCAAGAGCGACAGGGCCCACACAAACTCCGAGGCCTACTGCCTCAGCTCCCAAGTTAGCTCGCCCAGATGAGCGTGTTTTCCTGCGGGTCAAGCCCGACCACCCATGGAGACGCATGTCTCCTCATTACATCAAAATGAGCCTCGCAAGCAAGCTGCGCTTAGCTAACTCTGCAATTAAGCAGGTTACCATCGTCAACTCAGGGTTTGCGATACTAGCTGAAGGAGACGGAGCAAGAAACGCGCTCCTCTCAGGCGCCGTACTCCTGGAGAGCACGGAAACGAAACTGGAAGCTGCTTCCAACTGGATCTCAGTGTTGGCGCTTAATGTACCAGACAGACTCTTCACTTTAGAAGGACCAACGCCAGTAACATCGGAGATGGTAATGGAGGAAGCGACCTTAAAGACAGGCGTTAGACCGACCTCGGCTCGTGCCTTTGCGACAAGCATGGCTAGGCCGTCAACCGACTGGGTGTTGCATTTTGCAACCGGCAAGCCAGAGCTGGGAGAAAGACTTTTCGAAGAGAGCGGTCGCTCACACGAACTTCAGCGTAAAGCCAAAATTGCGCAATGCAACCGATGCTGGGGACACCACCCAACTAAGATCTGTTCACGAGCAGAGCGCTGCTCTCGCTGTGGATCGATTGAGCACAAGGCTACTGAGTGCAAACAGCTCGTCCCAAGGTGCATCAATTGCCATGGGCCACATGCCGCAACCGAGCCTAGCTGCATGGCCAGGCCGACGCGGACCGGCGGAAAGACTGTGCAACGCACAAGAGACCAGCTGTCGGTGATCCGGGAACAAGGTCAAAAAGAAAGAAACGCTTCGATCCGAGAGTTGGAAGCAAAGCAGAAAGCCGCTGAGGCGACTGCTGAAAACGAAACTACAAACGTTGCTCAATGCCCGTAAGGGACCACAACCTTACCGAGCTACACACAACGGCAACAACTATCTTGTTCCTCTGCGCTAATTTGGGCAGAGGAGACCCCGCTACAGACATCATCCTGCAATCCGCCTGGGATTCAGGAACCGATGTCCTACTCATCCAGGAACCCTGGACTCAACACAAGGACGGCTTCTGGCTCACCAAGTCGCATCCTGGGTTCGACAAGCACTTGCCCCCCCATGTCACAGCCAACCCCGCAAGGCCACGATCCCTCATTTATACGCGAAAAGGGACCAAGTGCCTACAACTAGCAATCTGCGAGGCATCACCAGATCTTACCGCCGTAAAGGTTGAAGGAGTCACGTTTGTCTCAGTGTATCGCGCTCCTGGAGCAGACCTTTCGCCGCTCCTATCATGGGCCCCGTCTGGGCCCACAGTAGTTGGTGGAGATTTCAATGCCGTCCACCCTGACTGGCAGCCCATGGCCACCAGGCTACACGGTGACGGCCAAGTGCTCGCCAAATGGATGTCCGAGCACGGTATGGACCTATCTTCGACCCCGGGCGTCTCGACTCACGATCTTGGAAACACACTCGACCTAGTCTGGTCTAACGCGGGAGCCCTTGCAGACGTCTCGATAGAGCTTGACTCGACAGCGGACCACAGAACTCTTGCAGGAGACGTTCCCCGTCCGAACTCGAAAGCTAGAGCTGTTATCAAAACAGGCCAACCGTTTCGAGTGACAGACGATGCCCTCGAAGACTTTGCAAAGGTGCTAGGTCGTTGGGCTCAAGGAATAGAGCTACAGCCGATGGCTTCAGTAGACGCGGTGGAAAATCTTGCTGATAAGCTGGTCCAAACTATTAGCAACGCAATCAGGGTCACTGGTAGACGCGGGAGTGTGAAGAAGGGTAGGACAGCACCTTGGTGGACGTCGGAGTGCCTACAGGCCAAACGCGAATACAGGATATTCAGGGACGAAGAGAGCAGAAAGGACTTCCGTCGCATAGTCAAAAGTGCCAAACGCCAATACTGGCGGCGAAAGTTCTCCGAAGCAACAACCGACGTCGACATGTATCGGATGGCACGCTGGGCTAAGCCGCAACCTACATCAGCTGCTCCACCACTCCAAACTCCAGATGGTCTTGTTTCGGATCCAGGAAAGCGAGCAACTCTGTTGCGCGACCTCCTTCTCGGCCGCTTCACCAGTCAGAACGACGTCGACGCTGAGGACTTCGAGCCAGGATGCGGAAACCTCCCATGGGTCTCGAGCGTTACGGACGAGGAAGCCAAGTGGGTCACAACGGCCTGCCAGAATAAAGCCCCTGGAGCAGACGCGATTTCTGTTCATCTTCTTAGGATAGCCTGGCAGTCAATTGGTCATGCAGTGAGAGTACTCTTTGAGGGCTCACTTCGACTGAACCACTTCCCGAAGGCATTCAAGCTAGCGAAAGTAATTCTTCTCCCCAAACCTGGCCGTAATCTCAGTACAGCTAAAGGATGGAGGCCTATCGCACTTCTCTCCTCCCTGGGTAAAGGTCTCGAGAGACTGATTGCAAGGCGAATTGTTGTGTTATCCATGTAACTTACCATGGTACATGCTTTAGATCGCGTCATAGCATATTCACGTGACTGTGGAACTAAACCGTGGGGTGTTTAGCGTGTAATGCATGTGTGGGTATACTGGACCAAACTAGAACTCGATGGAATAGAGATAATGGAATCAGCGGGAGACTGATAGACTGAGAGAGAACGAGCTGGTCATTTCTCTTAGGAGAGAAATGATGTCATAAGGGAATTTTCTAGCATTAGGCTGTGAACAACAAAGTAAGTCTGGAGTAAGATATAAGGAGGTCTCAACCTTCATCTATTCATTGTAACTAAGTTTCCTTTATACGAGAATATAGAGTCAAGTCTTACATATCACGAGAACACACGCGACAGCGACTACAGAGACCTACTGTGAGCATAACTTCCCCAAGAGTATCCATCGTCCTGCTCCCAAAAGCCTAGTTATTATAACACGAATGGCTTACACCGCCCTCACCTACATGGCAGTCCCGCAGAAACTCTTTGGAGCACTCACTGGCAGGTCTGCCAACGACCTCGTCTCATGCGTCATCCACGATGTAGAACATGTAATGAAACGGCTGAAGAAAGCAGTGCTAGTCACTTTTGACGTTCAGGGTGCATTCGATGCTGTACTCCACGGACGGCTGCTGCAGAGGATGAATAAGATGGGTTGGCCTAAACCAGCTATCACCTGGATAAAGTCCTTCCTACAAGAACGATCCGCTCGCGTACGACACGAAGATGGAGTCACAGACCCGGTATTCCTAGAATGCGGGCTGCCACAGGGATCGCCTCTTTCCCCAATTCCTTTCCCCAATTCTTTTCCTGTTCTACATGGCCGAAGTCGTGTGAGGCAGTAGTTGGAGATTTGGCTATGCAGATGATGTTGCCATCCTCGGCATAGGTTCAACTCCAACTGAAGCCGCGGTAGCTGTCCAGAGAGAATTCGATGCAGTCCTAGGGTGGGCCGCTGATGATGCCGTCTCTTTCGACCCAGATAAGGCCGAAGTAGTCTACTTCGTCGGCCCCAGATCCAGGGGACACGATCTTCCGGCCATAAGGGTAGGTACTCGCGATGTACAAGCATCCGACGACATCCGATGGCTCGGAGTACACCCTGATCGCGGTCTGACCTTCGAAAGTCACGTCGCAAAGTGGACCAGCAAAGCAATGCGGCTAGTGCAGCACTTCCGACGGCTTACACTTTGCACCCAGGGACCAAAGTCTGACTTACTAACCACAGTGATCCGTACGGTAGTCCTGCCAATCGCGATGCACGCAGCGGAATCCTGGTACTCTGGGCCAACCAGGGAAACATAACGGGGTGTGGCGCGAAATTCATGCAAAAGACAGTGTAAAGTTATTGATCAAACTTCTGCCTTAGGAATTCGCGTGTTTCTACCAACCTGGCGCACCATGCCCATCGTAGCCCTGAGAAGGGAGACTGGCATTCCACCTGCACACATTCTGCTCGAGGAATGCAGGCTCAAGACTGCCGCACGAATCCAGACACTAGATGAGTACCATCCGCTTCGACTTCGGGCCACGGAAAGCACAGACAGCGCTCGTCACCGACTCGGCCTAAAGACATGCAACAAAACCAGACTTGTTCTGGACAGAGTTCATGATTCGAGGGTCCAGAGGATGTATCGACTTCTGCCAGAGGCTGAACTACCTCCACCGCTCCGACCTCCGGCCCCCCCTCAGCCAATTCCCCGCAGGACAAGCAAGAAAGAAGCAGCTAGGTTTATAAGAGAGTGGCTACCTACTCTCCCACCCGACTGTCTTTGCGTGTACAGTGATGGCTCTGGGGCGTCCACCGACAAAGTGTCATGGGCCTTTGTGACTTTTATCAGTGGCACAGGCAGGGTAATTGAGCAAAGCGGCTCAGGTAAAATTACCAACGCGGAGGTTCATGGAGCTTTGGTTGCTCTAGAAGCAATCACTGCCAGCAACCGAGATCGAGGACGCAGCGCCATCTATATTCTGCTCGACAATTCTGCGACTGTCCAGGCCTTACTAACGGGAACAACAGGCTCATCATCCTGGAGGATTCAAAAGTTCTACAAAATGGTAGCTAGAGCAGCAGCAGCTGTTAAAGTAGGATGGATCCCGGGCCACGAAGGGCTGGTGGGAAATGAAATGGCTGGTGAGCTCGCTCGAAGAGAGCTTAACTCGTCGGACGATACGAGGACGACACATGGGGTGATGACCCTCGCCTCTTCCGGAAGGAAAGCTCGCGAACTGGCCAGGCAGATGGTTATAGACTGGTGGCATTCGAATCGCCCCAGATATTATGCCGACCTCGAACTCGAGATGCGACGCAAGAAACCGCCAGAACTAGCACTACCAAGGGCAGTCTACGCTCGCTTAATAGCCGCTCGAACCAGACATGGAGACTTCGCGGCTTATCATCGCTGCTTCAACCACACTGACGCTACACTTCACTGCGAGTGTGGGAGGGAAAAATCAATTGGTCACCTTGTCCAGTGTCGAAAAGCACTGGCAACATGGCGGCTGAAAAGCGGAAGGCGAAGGGCGCCAGCTATAGAAACAATGCTCGGATCAAGCGGGTGGCAACTGTTCAGGGACTATGTCCAGGAGAGCGGAATATACGCGGAGGCTAGCCGGGTGATGGCAGGGATACCTGTGACTCGGAAGTGATGAACGAAAGCCTAGGTGATCTGGCATGGAAGTAGGGATAGGAATCGAGGCTCGGGCGCGTGGTGGCCGAGGCGGAACGATGGAAGGGAGATTGTCAAAGTTTTTTCTTTTGTAATGCAGGACTTTGCGTGGAAGTTTTCTTTTGTTTTGTTTTCAACTCTGGGCTGCTGTACTCGTCATGCTTCAACACATAGATGCGTTTCGGCATGGTTCCGGTCATTGAGGTGGGACGAGGCACTTGTACTTTACGGTAGTTAACCTGATCCGGCCCGACCCCACTCGTGCTCAAGCTCCAGTAGGAGTGCGACGGTAGTTACTTCACCTAGCACGTTAATGAACAAACAAACAAACATTTGACTGTCTGGAGGACGAAGGCTGAATACCTGTCAGTGGTGTCCTCTACGAACCTGGGAGTGAAATATTCTCCTAGAGCCGAGATCCAGTCACGACAAAGGGTGTGATGAATTTTTTTTGATGGATTTTCGACTTGAAGGAGTTGCACTCGAAATTTTGGTCGATAAATTAGTCGACAGAGATTTCACAGCCGGAACAAAGTTGAACAAAAACTCATCACCACTAACATACGATTCACGAATGGATTTAGGTCTGTCTGGGGGTCGTATTCAAACATCCGATATCTCTCAAACTCCTTTTATATTTGCGACGAAGCAATTCTCAGTCGATCCTACACCTACCAACCATCTTTATACTCGTCACATCACCTACCTACGCACGCCTTAATGAAGAAAGTCATGATGATAATCGGACGTGTACAAAGGAGGAAGAAAAGGTAAGATACACTGAGGGGATCGCACAAATCCCGATGACGACAACAACCCAGTAGTACGATATGAAGGTGCAAGGCTAGAGCAACGATGAGATATTGGTCGGCATCTGTTAGAGTATAGAGAAGACTTCGGAGTAAGAATTGCCTGAGAACGGAGAAGAAGTTCAGTTTGCTTAATTGACTAATAGACTACAGGTATTATGATATATACAGTAGAATTACAAGAAAGAGGTTATCTGGAACCGACTCGACTGCATAAATAAGTGGGACCCCGGACCAGAAAATAATTATCCACTGACTCAGAATACTGGGTCACGCAATAGAAATACGAACAAACCAATGACTGGATTTGTTCGGGAAGAATGGGATTCAAGCAGACTCTAACGTTGAGTCCGATTGAATCAGAAGTGTGGGATCCTGCCCGAACTCAGAATTATAGTTCAGGCAAGATGCATGCAATCACATTGGTCGATAGAAAGAAAAGCAGGAAACTGTATTTCCAACAGCATCTATATTTCGGAGTCAATGAGGATCTCAAGGGCTCGGGCGCGTGGTGGCCGAGGCTGAGGAGGAAATTGCGCTACGGCGTGTATACAGCGGGTTTCTGGACGGTCAGGCATGGTATAATTCAACACATGGGTGAAGTCTGAGATGGTCCGGTCAGTTAAATGGGACGAGGTATATCTGTACTTGGCGGTAGTTAACCTGATCCGGCCCGACCCCATCCATGCTTAAGCTCCAGTAGGAGTACGGTGGGTTACATGTACCTAGCAGGTAAATGAACAAAACAAAAAAACGAACATTTGTCGTGAGTCATCTGAGCCACACTTACAATCTTATTTTTACAATTACCTTACAAAGATTAAAATGGGGCCGGATTAAAATAGACGGAGATGCCCGAGTTAATTGGAGTAGACTTAACGATCTATTCTGAGGATGACAGGGAAGAAGCTTCCAGCAGCAGGTAGAGCTTAAAAAAATAGGCAAGGGACATTAAACAGCTTGTTAACATAATATATGAGATAGAACAATATCATATTTGATGTGCGAAGGAGCGCAAATAGTCTATTCAGTGGACTGAGTATTTAAATATGTTTGTACATAGTATCACGTGATTATTGTTCTCCAGTTAAACGTTATAACGAAATAAAAGATGCCTTACCGAGAATGGTTTGGATTCGGCGCAGAATTTCCCCAGAACTATCAGTGAACACGACTTCATCTCCCTGGACACCAAAAAGAGACGAAATACTAGCAGCAATTGGAGCGGTTGGTCGTGAAGCAGGGCTCCAAGTCTTACCCAATGGCATTCCTCAGCACCGCCCCTGGACCTCTTCGTTTTCTCAGACGGAGCTCTGATGGATGGCTCAGCAGGGGCAGGTTACTGCATTTATTGCGGCGCAAAACATATGATTGTCCTTGACTCCTAGGAGATATTTAGCAAAGCTTAAGACTTTAAAAATATTTAAAAAAAAAACATATGATTGATCAAGGCTCTGTTCCTCTAGGTCAATCAGCAAAAGTATATGATGCAGAAGTCGTCGGGGCCATGGAAGGTCTCGCAGCTGCAATTAGAAACCCAATGGCATACTACGCCACCAACATCACTGTCTGTCTCGACAACCAAGAGGCAGCGTCACACTTACTCCTTGGACCGCCGACCCCATCCAGCTCGACTCGGATCGCAAAATTTCGGGATCTCGCAAGATCTTGGCCTTCAAGGAACCGTGCCAGATACACTGAGCCAGGAAGGGTCTCTATACGTTGGTGCCCATGGCAATCAGGAATCCATTGAAATGAAAAGGCAGATGCTCTCGCAAAATCAGCCTGTACTATAACCGCCCCCAACCTGGCCCCTTCCATTGCCAGAGCAAGGAGAATTGTCAATCTTCGCTACGAGGCCTCTGCGTCAGCATACTGGTCGCTAAATGCCCCTGACCGGTATAGAGCGCTCATAACTGGGCCAAGCTCCCGCGTCACCCCAGAGCTCGCTAGTATAGATCATCGGTCCCTCGGCCTTCTTCTCGCTGCGCAGTCCAGCCATGGTGATTTTGTAGCATACCACCGTCGTTTCGCACACAACAGCGCACCTTTAACAAGCTCCTGTGGATATGATAAATCGTTGGAGCATTTCGTGACCTGTGAACATGGCCTACTACAGGCACGGCTTCGTGGAGCCAGTCGCCCCCGTCCCCCAGACGCTCGCTGGATTTTAAGCTCACGAGAAGGGGCCATCTTGCTCCAAGACTGGCTTATGTCCACTCAATTTTTTCGAAGAGTTTCAAAGGTACCATTAACGGGGGAAGCTCTGTTTGCACCTACATTTGTAGGACAGCCCTGATTACTTAGACACCAACGCTATCTAAATACGAATATCCACATGTAGTTTAAGTTCCGCTTTTAATTATATAATTTATATCAATTTATGAAGAGTCTCACTGATCTGGCGACTATGCGGACCGGGAGCAGTGGGGTCTTTATCGGGTATTTGTTATGGGAATGCCGGTGCGTCGGGTAGCCCTTTATAGGCTGAGCTAACCGGCATGGGGCTTTAAAGCACTGTTTTGTTTTGTTTATTTTGTCCTAAGCTAAAGCTATGTTTTCCACATTGGGTCAAGGACAGGCGGAGCCGGCAGGGTTCCCTGTAATCTTTCCTACAGCCTAACTCGTTCCAACCTCGTGAATCGCTGCCAAAAGTGCAGCTGATTAAACAGAAACGAAAAATCAAGAAAATCAAAACAACTCCGAAAAAAAAAACCAGAAGATTCCTCCATGTTGGACCCAGTCAATGTGCTCCTCACACATGCCCTCGTCCGTCACACCTTCCAAATGACAAATTTACTTAATCTCCGCTGAGAGCAGTAGATGAGTTAGCAGGCACCTTTGATCCAGCCGGTATCCTGCTAATTGTTAGTGGATGCCCCAGAAGGGGACATCGTCGAGGTTGCTGTGTCCTCAAACTTCTTCTTCAGGTCCCAGCACTCCGAAACCTGTTGCCTCTGCCATTGCGACATCCTTCGCCGCGGCGACTATCGCCTCTTCGGCCTTTTTGGCTGCAGCCCTAGCTCGAGCCGCCTCCGCGAACTTCCCTTGCTCGAGGTGGCGTATCCATGCGAGCTGCTCTTTTGTCACCGGTCCGGACCTTCTGGGTCTGACTTGGCAGTACCGGAAATCCGACCGGTGGGGTCCCCCACAGTTGCAAAACTTAGTGAGGGCCTTGTACTCGGCTTCCGAGTGCATATTGGAGCCGCAGTTCCAGCAGGCTGGAGCGCGGGAGCAACCACGAGTGGCGTAGAAGCCCAAACAGCGTTTACACTGTTCAATTTGGCGACGAGGCTTGTGAATGGTTGCCATACCAGACTCGTCGAAGATGTGGAAGCCCGCACGAGGGGCGTTGTCCCGCGTGAAAAGGGCATGCCAGTTTTGATACGGTGCCCCAGGTTGACATGTCCCATGAGGTCGGACCTGGATTGGAATCGCGCCGGTCGTACCGAGAATCTTGGCAGAGACCAGCTAGCATCGACCGCCCTGGTTCCGCACACTGTAACTATACTTACAGGTACGTTCGGTATCTGTAAGGCGACAAGATCCGAAGATGCCTCGAGTTTGACGTTATGACTCGCCAGCTTCGAAGAGCCATCTAAAGTCTCTTGTCGTGTTTTTTCGTTCTTTGCTAGCATAGCAAAGCCCGTTTTCACTCGGTGGAGTGAGGTTATTTCTTGGTTAAAGTAGCTCAATGTATACTCTAACTTAGTTCTCACGCTGCTTGTGGACAGTTTTCGCCACGGGTGGTCCTTTTCAAGGCGAAGGAACAGTCGCTTATCGACTTTCACCTTGGGGATTTCTTTTTGTTGGGCTTTGGCCGCAGGTCGCAGCACAGCCTTCACAGTTGGGACTGCTTTTTGTTGCAGTCCATTTCTGGCCACCGTAGCCCAGGTACTTTTGACGGGCAGAGCTGGGACGGTAGGTATTGTTTGTCTCTTGGCGTCGGGTGCCTTTGGGAGAGGGTTCGTCGGGCGAGGAGGGAGGACGGGTGGCGTAGTGGCCAGGCCCGTGGCCATGTATTTCGCAATGGCGGCGCGTAGGTAGACTCTCATGGAGTCTACGAATTGTCTATTTGACCCGTTGGTCAAAGGGGGAAGGGTGGCTTCGACGCCAGAGATGGCGGCGGAACAGAGGGCCAGATTTGCCGCTGTTTTGGCGGCGCGTCGTTGTTCAGCTTCGACTATTGGTCGGAGCTCGAGGGGACACTCTGCTTTCGTGGCAGCTTTTGGCTGCGACGTTGATGTTGACGCTACTATGGGTGCAGCGTTTTCCGACGGTTTTGAGGTGGGCGGAGGAGGTTTGGACGATTCTGCAATCCCGTGGGGGACGGAGGGTCGCTGAGGTATTTTCTCAACAATTTCGACTGACCCGATCATGTCAGTATCGGGTTCAGTGACGGCGGTGAGGGCTTTTTCCTTCCCTTTGATTGAGACCTTGCTCATCTCCGCGGATTTCGGAGACTGTGCAAGGCCAGGCACTTGTTCGAGAGTCCTCGGGTGGTCTCTCGTGTTGTCCAACTTGGCGTTGGGACGCATTTTTCGAACAGGTGGCATGGTGAAAATGCCAGTGACTCGATCACAATTTTTTGATAGAATGCGACGAGCGCGTGAGGGAGGGAGACGGGAAAAAGGTGAAGATTCGAAAATCCGAATTTCAAAAAATTATGTGTGTGTTATGAGGTGGCACGACGTTAAATGATAATAATAAAAAGATGCCTTACGGGATTAGATGAGATTAGATTAGATTATTATTATTATAGTCCTAACTGAGTTTATGACTATGGAGGACTCCTAGAATCTACATGAGATACTATCTATATTTTTTTATTCCAATTGGATAATTTCAAACTTTGCTCTCATGGACAGTGAGGGAATGCCTTACGGGATCATGTCGTTTGAACAAGTCTGCACTGTAATGATCTGTGTCAACGTTATGGAAAATGAAGGCAAACAATAGTACATCTAATTTTACATTGTTACAAATTTTAGGAGTGGAAAAAGGAGTTTGGAGGGTTAAACCACTTTCACTACCTATGCTATTTGGACCATAGAAAGGAAAGACACCACTAGTTTGATTTCCTTTGACCTAATTAGTGTCCTGAAAGACCAAAAAGATGAAAAAGGGGCAGAGTTTACAATACTATTGGAAAACATGGAGTGTAGGATGTAAGAGATTTTGTATCCTAAAAACTGTCTTAATTAGATGGCTGAATATAATTTAAACAATATTTCAAGAAGTCAAGCTTTGTGGTGTCGGCTATCTAGCTGCAGGAGGGCAAATACTGAACATTAGTGAGTGAAGTATTCACCTAGAGCCATGATTTATCCATCCCCCAACGGTCGAATCGATGTTTTCCTTACCGAGATTCTTCTCAGGAGCTGTGCCGGGCTGAATTTTGTCTGAAGTCTCGGATTACAGAGATTTCTCGGCTGCATAAACCAAAAAGAAGATTATCAAGAAAATTCGAGCCGATATCAATCTAAGTTGAATATCGCACTCCTCGACATATCAATCAATTTTTGAAGTCCCTATTTAATGCCGAAAATGCCACATCATGACCTGTAATTCTCTCTTCCAACGCTGCTTTCGTGGGAGAATGATCGGACGTCAAACTTGGGCTACTTAGTAAAAATGATCTGTGATGAAATCAAAGCCTGCAAGAGTAAATGGGGGAGACGCCGGGCCGTGGAAGCTTTGGAAATGGTTAAATTGAATAACTCGGAATTCCAATGGTATAAGCTAGAAGGTTGGCAGAGGCAGTCAACCCTTCAAAATTCTTCCAACTTTCAGAGGTGCTGGGTGAATGAATGAATTTTTATCCGTGACGGGCATAAGCCTAGCACTCATAGAGCACGACAAGAATAAGATTAGTCCTTCCCCGACAATTTTACACGGAGATAACTCAATTCAACGTTCGGACTACTCATTTAGTGGTTGCATTCGCTGATACCATTCGAGACCTTTGTGCTAGGAACTTTCACCCTTCCCTCAACCGATAATATTCACCAGGGGATAAACAGGAAAGACCTTTGACTACCCTAACATGCCTTTGTCATCTTGTTTGTAGCCACCGCGCGAGTTACGGCCTCACAATCCTCCCTTTCTCGAATGAGGTGGGTACTCTTATAAAATGAGGTCACCTAGGAGTTCAATCCTGACTCTGCTACTCTTGTGTAAATGGTGTATGGTCTATAAATACTGCGCTTGTAGATGATTGATTATAGATACTAGTAATGATAATGATAATGATATTTTTATCGTGACCGGGTACTGACCCAGCACCCAGGGGGCATGGCACGGGTAGTCCAGATCTATATAAGACTCTTCGCTACCTACATGATTGGTTCATAGGAGCCAGAAATACAAAAACAAAACAAATAAAAAGAAAAAAAACACCATTTCTGAGGTGCTAGCGCCCTGCACTATACCTCCATCCTCGTGCCACACTGAGCGGCGCTAAGAAGCAATACAGCTGACATTCAAGTTCCCTGTTTATGATTCAATTTTGCTGTAACATTTTGTTACAGTTAGAAAGCGCTAGAATATCTGCCATCCTTCTTGCCCTATCATATCCCTTGTCGTAGGTCGTGGTTCCTTCGTTTCCGTCCTCCATTTCTGGATGGTCGGGCGACACTCTGCAAAATGCCATGGCCGTTTCTCTCGTCCGCATTTGCATCGCATTTCTTCATTCGGATGTTGAAATCGTCTGTGATAGCTAGCGAAATCACCATGCCCAGTCCTTGCCGCAATGAGGCGGTGATATGCCCATCGAGGTAAAGCTAGCTCCGGAGGGCGTTTTCTTCGCATCAGTAAGTCCAGATCTTCATACCTGTCCGATCTATTTTTATGCCACCAATCTTCCGCGAGTTTCTGTACTCGTATTGTGACTTGGCGTTTAAGTGCTGCGAATGTCAGGACTTTGTCAGATTCCTCCTGAGTGCACTCTGGTCTCGGGATATTTCATTCCCTGGTTTTTGATGCAAGGGCTGTCTTTGCAATTGCGTCGGCTTTATCGTTCCCTTCAACACCACTGTGTCCCGGAACCCAGTGGACTTCTACGGCAGGCTGAGCCTTGGATAGTTCAATAAAATTCCGGACCTCAGACTGTGAAGAGCTCGTTCTACCACTCACAAGGGCTCTTACCGCCTCTTGATTGTCGAGGAGCACCTTGATACCTATACTACCTCCAATTTCCGACGCCGCTTCTAGGCCTCGAACTGCCCCGACGATTTCTGCATCAAAGACCTCTGCTCCTGGGAGAAAATTTCCACCACTCGCTATGAGTTCTCTGTCCCTGTATATAGCATAGCCATAGGCTGAGTATGCTAGACCAGTCAATGACCCATCAGAATATACACACAGCGTCCCTACAGGGAGATTTCTAAGCCAATGATTAGTCCGCTTCGACTTTTCCTCGTCGCATTTGGCTCTAGCCATAGCCCTCGCGATCATCGGTTGGTAAAGCTGTCCAGGCCCTTCTGATGCCGGTAGGTTAAGGTTACCATTCTGAAGGCGTGTCAGATATCGCTCTGGAAACTTGAAGACACGATCTTTTTGCCCCTCTCTCAGTTTGAGTCGCTTAATTGCTTCCTTTGGTGTCTCAGCTGCCCTTGATGACAAAGGGTGATAGCTGTCGAGTCTGCGGATTCTGGCTGCATTTCGGAGCTGTCGCTGCTGTAGCATAATTTCTGCCGGTAGTATCCCTGACTCACGGTGCAGAACTATATTTGGTGTAGTTCGCCACACTGGCAGTGCGGCTCGAACAGCAGTCAAAATAGTTCTATCTAGTAACTTGAGGTGCCATCCGACACCCGTACTTACTCTTTTATCTCGTACCGTCGTGATACGGGTGAGTCCAGGCCACCAAGCTTCAGCGCCATAAATTGCCGTACTGACTACACATGCGTTCACTGCACGGATTAATGGTCCCGGAGCCGCACCTCGTTGGACCCTATTAATACTTCGTATAAAGTGAGATAGTCGTTGTGCCTTATTACATCATTCTTGAACATGTTGTCTAAACGTCAGTTGGGAATCGAGCCAGACCCCGAGCCATCGAATGTACGCGGAAGGCGTAATAAGCTGTCCCTCAACCCTGACCGCGAGGTTGGATGAGTCTAGTTTCTTCTTCGGTCCTCCTCCTATAACCAGGAGCTCGGACTTAGAAGGGTCGAACCTTATCATGTGCGTTGAAGCGCGTTGGATTATCCTGTCTACTTCTACCTGGGCAGCCTCAACAGCCTCACTAGGATTTTTACCGACGCGAACAATGGCAATGTCATCTGCATATCCGAATATACAGTTTGAGGTTCCATCTTCAAGTAGGATTGAGATGTATAACATAAATAAAAGTGGCGATAGTGGTGATCCTTGGGGAACTCCGCACTCAACAAGCTTCTCATCAGTTACACCTTTTTCGTGTCTCACCAAAACTTTCCGTTGTTTCAGAAATGATTCTACCAGGCGACAGAGTAGTACTGGCTAGCCCTGACTTCGCATTCGTGCGAGCAGCCGATTGTGTAGCACTGCATCGAAGGCACCTTGTATGTCCAGCGTGACCATAGCTGTGACTTTGTTGGATCTCATTGTAGCTTCTGCATCGTGTATAACACATGATGCCAAGTCGACTGCTGAGCGTCCTGGTAGCGCGCCGAATAGTTGTGGAGGTACTGCCTTGTGTTTTAATGCAAGCCAGGACATCCTTTTAGCTATGAGCCTTTCCAATCCTTTGCCTAAGCTGGAGAGTAGCGATATGGGGCGCCATCCTTTTGAGTTGGAGAGGTCGCGTCCAATTTTTGGAAGTAGCACAACTTCCGACACCTTGAAAGGTGTAGGGAAATATTGCAAGTTGAGACAAGCCTGGAAGAGGTCCCTGACGTATGTTCCAATCGTGCTCCAGCAGGCTTTGAGAAGTCGTACGGTAATCTTGTCGAACCCCGGAGCTGTTTCTTTGCTGCCAATGGTTGATGCTGTGACATCCTCCAGTGACACCTCTCCATCCCATGGAATCAACTCTGGTTGACTGTTCTCCCACGTATCGATGTCGTTTCTCGCGTTATACCTTGCAAGAAGAGAATCTCGCAACGCAACTGTCCGCTCTAGTGGATCTGAAAGCCACTCGTTTGGTGATACCCGGAGAGGAGGAGGCTGTTTCGTCGGCTTCGGTTTGGCCCATCGCATAAGTTTGAACACTTTTGCTTCTGTCTCTGCTGCCTCAACTTGCTTTGTCCAGTATTCACGTTTGGCTCTCTTCACTGCGGCTCGAAAAGTCCTACGTGTCACTACTATATCTCCAGATGTCCTTTTGGCTGTCCTGTAGTCAAACTGACGTCTTTTACATTCATCAGTCCACCAAGGCGCTGTTTTTCCCCTTCCCACCGCGGGTGTTCGACCGACAACTTTGATCGCGTCTTGAAGTACTTTGATTAAGCTCTTTGTGAAGTCTTCAATCTCGGTTTGACTGCTGAGGGGGCCGTGCCTTACCCATTGCCTTACGCATCGAGCAAACTCGTCTAGGTCACCGTCTCTTACGCGGATTAGCCTCGGGATCCCGGATAGCTGCGAGCATCCAGGTGTGTCAACCGAGCCTTCAATGGTGGAGTGGTCTGATGTACAGTCGAACCGTGCTGATACCGATGCAACTGCCGTCGTATTACTCCAGGTTAAATCCAGCACGTTTCCATTGCGATGAGTACTTTTTCCTAAGGTGTTTAGTAGCTGCATGTTGTTTCTGCGGGCCCACCCCATGATGAGATCACCATTTCCGTATTGGCGAACTGTTAATGGCTGCCAATACTGTGAGACTGAGTTGAAGTCACCCCCTACTACTGAGGGTCCACTTGGCTGCCAGCTTAGTAATGGTTCCAAAGTCTCACTATGGCCTGGAGCACGGTAGACATTTACAAATGTCAGTCCACACACCTGCACAAAACAGTAGTCTGATGACTGGCTTGATGACGAGGGTGAGATCTGAGCCGCTTGGAGTCCTTTTCTCACAAAAGTGACAGCGCGTGGTCGTGGTCTCGGTGTCGTGTTTCCAAAGGGTATAAAACTATCGAAACCAGGATATAGATACTAGTAATGATGCTTCGCACTTTATTATGTGCTAGAAGATAGAAAGATGTAGAGACAGGAGATGGTTGAGTGCTCTCTTTTTTTTTTTTTTTTTTTTGCATCAGATTTTAATTGCATATGCAGCTATCTAGCTATGACACAATATCAAAGAAAAGTACAGAATAGATGATTCATCGTTAAGGAAGAGCACTCATGCCTCAGATTTCATTTGCAAGTACCACTGCGAAGTTATGGTGGCTTTTTCTTCACCCCAAGTCAACCCTCATCCGTGAATACCCACCCAGGGGAACGTCTCAAAAACCCTGAGATATCCAGACATGCCTCCATCATCTTTCAACTTTTCTCCGCGCGATATGTGATCTGAGGTGTCTCCTTCCCAAGTGGAGTAGGTGCCCAGGCTACTCAAACCATACTAGAGAACACCACCAGGAGGCGGACCACAACACCTTCCATCGTTTGCTTGTTTTTATAGTGTCAACTGCACTCTCGCAAGCGAAGTCTTGGCGCGCACAAAGCTTAATTCGTAAAACTCCTTGCCAAAATTCGGAATCTCATGCCCTTCGAGGTTATATCCGTCCTTCGCATCATCTTGTCAACTTGTCCAGATCCCTCTCACATCCATCCCATAGAACTGTCTCCCAGATTTGTGCGCCACGCCTTGCATCCTCCGGCGGGTATAAATATCGGCGTGGGCGTGTATTTGGTGACCAGCTGAGGCCAGAGAAGGTCGAAGAGTGGTGTGGTCATTGGAATGAGGATGTACTTGGTCGTACTTGTAGACTCGATGAGACGAAGATAGGGGTCAAACTCGTTGGGAGCGAAATAACGAAGTGGATGAGTAATTTGGATTTTTGCCTCGTGGGCCAACTTCTTTGATATTGCGAAATTTGACTGAACTTGGCTCTGGGAGAATATTTCACTCCCAGGTTCGTAGAGGACACCGCGTACAGGTGTTCAGTCTTGCCCTCCGGTTGAGTGCTCTCGACGCAACCTACTGCGGACCACACCTAAATTACTCTCCGATGACCCTTGCAGGTTCACAAAATACTCATCCCACCAATCATAGCGCGGCTATTCCTGTTTGTGCAGCAGTCTACAATAACATCCTTATTAAATGCTATAGCATATTGTTTATGCATACCTGCATAAACAATTCTGCGCTACTCCTAGATCACAACAGGTACCCAGGCTACCTAGACTTTAGTCCCGAGCTTTGTAGATTGTGACTTAAATTCCTCCTCACGAGTATACATAGCATCGTAATTTTGTAGTGGGAGATGGCCGATTTTTGATGAGGTAAATACGCTATTACGATTTGAGGCGAGGTGGTGTGGTGTGGTGAGATTGAGGTGGAGGACCCGCATGAGAATGGTAGGTCGGACATGGACGAGAAGTCGTCGATTTTAGATGTGCTTGAGGTTGCTTTCAACTTTGATCCGGGTGCGATTCTTCTTGGCTATCCCAGATATGCAGAGCATACTGAGCGATTACACCTGCACCACTGGAGGGTGAAGAATTCGTCTTTGCTGGCTATTCACCGAAGTTGATTCTGAGTAGCTTGAACGTCTTCCCCATGTAGGACAGGAGAAAGCTGGTCGGAATCCAGTGAGAGCCACACACCACATTATCTCGCGGTGATATGGTATTTGTGTGGTGACGTAATCACACTCTGATTTTTTTTGAGTGGTATTTGCAAATGAAATCCAAGTGTGAGTGTTCCAAACGTCAGACTAAGCCATCACACATGAAATAGAGATCTTTCGAAAAAAATTGCATAGGCCCAATAGTGCCAGATCAGAATAAATGAATAATTCATTGGTTCATTCAGGGTGCTAGTGGCTAGTAGCGCACGAGAAAATTATGCAGCTTCACTTGTCGATACAGATGACCAGGGTCTACGTAATTCAGAGAGGTGAATTCATGCAAGGTCGACCAGTCAAGTTTACTGAGTCTGCAAATACTTTACGAATATTGGTATATTCATCAACCATTCTTGGCGTGTTCAAGCTAGCAGGGGCATCCGATTACAGCTTAGCAGTACAAAAGTGAGAGACGCGTAATTTGCACAACAAGACAGTTAAACGGAGGACATTCGCATTACCAATCTATCGAATTACTTTACCTATGTCACTAAAGCGGAAAGCTGACACAACCGTGTCTAATGACGCGAAGAAACCAAAAGCTAATTGTTCCATAACTGCCTTCTTTCGAAGCCCAAATCCCATATCTAAGAAAACAGAGAGTCCCGAGAGCAGCACATACGACCCTTTACTGACTTCATCGCCCACAAAGACCTTCAACAAGGATGTATGGGTATCAAGCCTTACGGCTGATCAGAAAAAGCTTTTAAAGCTGGAGATTGATACACTGCACGAGAGTTGGTTAAAAGAATTGAAGGACGATCTTTTGAAGCCATCATTTCTAGAACTAAAGCGCTTTCTAGAAAAGGAAAAGGCCAATGGAAAGGTAATATTTCCGCCTGAAAGTGACATTTACTCTTGGTACGTACTTTATTCCTTCTCTCTTCCGCCCTAGTTTAAGAACTCTTCAATGAGAGCCACATGTACTATTCATCGCTACTTAACCAACTAACATACCATTCTGGTGGATAAATAGGTCCCGATATACGCCGCTGAATAAAGTCAAAGCCGTGATTCTCGGTCAAGATCCGTACCACAACACCTCACAGGCTCATGGTCTCTCTTTTAGCGTCAATCCACCCACCCCACCACCGCCATCTCTTCGCAATATCTTCCAAGCACTTAAAAATGATTATCCACAGACTTTTAAGCCACCCCCTAATAATACTGGACAACTTACCCCTTGGGCACGCCAGGGCGTTCTCATGCTCAATACATGTCTAACAGTGCGAGCTCACGAAGCAAACTCTCACTCCAACCGCGGCTGGGAAGCCTTGACACAACGTGTCATTGATATTGTGGCGAGAAAGCGAACGGGTGGTGTTGTGTTCCTCGCGTGGGGTACGCCTGCCGGTAAACGAGTCGGAAAGGTGGATAAGGAAAGACACAAAGTATTAATGAGTGTTCACCCAAGTCCTTTAAGCGCATCCCGAGGTTGGTTTGAGTGCGGGCACTTTCGAAAAGCAAACGAATGGCTGGTCAGTCGCTATGGTGCTGGTGCCGAGATTGATTGGGATTTGAGTAAAGTTCGGCCAGAGAACAAAGAACCTTTGGAGGAAAAGAAGGAGGCATGTCCCGAAAACATGGAAAGGGAAATAGCAACGCAACTCATTGCTTCAGAAGAGATACTTGATAAAATTGTCCAGAAAGCAGAGTCAAGTGGCTCGCCCACAGCAGACGAGCCTAACACGGAGAAGGTGATTACCCCTCTTACTTTTTAGTTTCCCTATCAAAAGCAATCTTCTGATAAGGTGCTAAATGTTAGTCATAAAATATGGGAAATTCGAAAATGCGGCGTTTAACTCAGCGTTGAAGGGATCACGAGAGCGCTGCTCAAGCAATAGTTCAGGAGTACACACCGTCGAATAGAGCTTTTTAATGCTCTGCTCATCAGCTCAGACTTTGATAAATACGGAAAATTAATTTGGTGAAAGTGAATTAATCACACCATTTCTCGTGGATACTATTCACAATCGCCAACAAAGTGGCCTAACAAATAACACCACTGTAATTATTGTTGGATTAGTTCATATCCTACAATCGAATTGGGCTACGTCGCACGAATTACAACGTTGACTAGAGGGAAAGATGGCGGAAATCAGCTGACTGTATTCATTGCTGGTACGTGGCAACCATGGCTTAATCTAGAACTTTGTTTGGGTGTTGCCACACCCGTTTGAGGTGTAAATGGAATTCGATTCACGCGGTCGTAAATTTATTGTTATTTATTCATCTTCAATTTAAGAATATGATGTAAATGTAATTACGTTGCAGTCCAAAATTATTCACGAAAAAAAGGCAAGATAAATTGACTCCCTGTCGCAAATTAAATTTTATGAAGCTTGAGACCCTTTCTGGTGGGTGTCTGATACAGATAGGCTTAAGCATAGCAGGACTGAAGCTCATCATGTGATGGGAAAAGCCTATACATAAGTTGGGAAGAATATGACGAAACTGCAATCAGAGTATGCAGTTATGTGCGGATCTGCTAACGCCTTGGGATGCTGAAGGGGTTCGACGATTGATTGCAGTCGCAGTTAAAGGATTTGTTTTGTTATTTTATTCCCTATCCTCTTCCCACTTTCTTCTCTATACCCTACCCCGGGCAATTGGGCGTGCGTACCGCTTCTACCGGGATTGCCACAGAATTTGTATTCCAATCATCATTTAGCTTTATCGTTTTGTACAAGTATGTATCATACACAACTCACTTCATAACTCGTGCTCTCCCCTTCGCCACCTTTCCCCTACCTACTATTCATTCGCCTTGAACTATTCAGATCGTCACTTCAAATTATCGTAAATAAGTCAAATCCCGATCAAACTATCATTAAGTCCCCTATTCGAACCAGTAGAACATACTCACACACTTTCTCCATTACATTTTCAACCAATATTTCTATCAATTCTAGCTGTCCATTCGCTGAACTACAACAATCACATAGTATCTTACAGTGCCCATCGGGCTAAGGTAGATTTCACTGGACTCTCGAATATCACATAGAACCCAGTATCTCATGATTGAAGAGATAAAGCTTGTGGCTTTTTAATTCCGGCAAACTAGTCGCGAGCAAGACATCATCTATTTATTGGTACTGCAGTTCATCTTTATCATTTATCCGCTCCAACCAATTTTTTTATCTACTCAAGGCCTCCTACTGCGCTTAGCCTCACGCCCATCCATATATCGCTTCTAATAGTCCATCTATAGGCAACTCCCTCATACTGGGGGGAATTACCATTGCGGATGCTGTGTATCTTCCAGGAGTACCCATCTTGAACCAAAAGTTATGCCGAGCTTTTTTTCTAAACTGAAGGGGCGTGATGGGCTCGCTAAACACAAAGAAAAATACCCGCAAGTTACAGAAGCCGCAGCAAAGCCACAATGGGAAGACGCATGGTTGCGCAAGTCAGTCGCGCCGAATGAAGTTCAAGAGCTTCTTCGAGGTTGTGTCGCAGAGATTAAGGCGCGAGGTAAGATCTATAGAGTCTCTCAGACAAATTCCTCTCATTTAAAACCTAAGCCCAAACATGGATAAAACTATGCTTTAATCTTTCAATCCAGATTGCTAATACTGTTCACCAGGTTTGGATATTCCTTTTCTACTCTTACCTTTCCGACCTACCTCAGACCCCAGCGCCGCGCGTACCTTCATACGACATCATTTCGAGAAAAATCTTCGGGGCGAGTATCTGGCCCAAGAATTACGACTGACTGAACCCATGGTGTGTTAAGATCACATTTTAGCGATGATCTTGTCTAACGCTTCAAGGTTCTTTGCAGTGTACTTAAATGGTGTTGGTGCAGACTACCTGGTGGCGTAGTAGGTTGGGAAGCATACGAACTCTTCAGGGTCGGTGAAATAGGTAAGTTGGACGTGATAAACTTGAATAATGTGCTCAACACTGACAGACTCCAACATGGCTCGTAATTCATTCGCCACTTTTATACCAATCAGCGTAGATTCAGATGTTCGTCAACAAATTATTTTTGACTTTTTTGATCTTCTTTCCGCTATCGCCGCACATAGTAAAGTGAATGGATTAAGTGGACGAAAATTATCGCGACTAGCTGGCTGGTGGGCTTTTGAACAAGCAGATAACAAATCCGGATTTGAAGAAGGTTATAAGGAATGGATTGCGTGAGACACGTCAAAGTAAATCAGTGAGTCTTACTAATTTCGTTTAGTGCAGCGAATGCGACGAGCCACTTATTTTTTGCTTATCTTCGATCACTATCGCCGGACCAAGCAAAAGGATTGAGTGGTATGACAAACCTTCCGACATCCCTGCAAAAACTTGTTTTGGAAACTGAATATCCCCCGAAATACCCCGCAAACATGCAGACCAAAATTTTCAAGATTTCGATGGTCGTTGATACAGTTTCGCCCACACCATTCGCTTTGCTCCGCAGAGCAAGCCACTTTCAGTACCGTGATGAAGATAAAGAACTAAAAAAGCTAGCTGAATACGAGGATCCCGTAAAGTCTTTGGCTGACGAATGCCGTCGTGTCCTGAAGTCTATCTCCTCTGCAAATCAATTACAAGTCTCCCGGTCGAAAGTATCCGCAGGCTTGAACGACGCATCGTGGTCCAGATTCCAAGATTTAGGCTTCGGCGAAGACTACAATAATGAAGAAGATGATGAATACGACGAAATAGGTACTCTAAAGCGACAACGTCACAGGCCTAGGACAATATTAACACCAAAAAATCCAATGATAGGAAGACCAACAACTCCATCATGGGCTGACTTCTTGTCTTCTGGATTTGCTGATCAGGAAGCAAGTGCACCATCTGCGCTTCTCTTACCACCAGGTATAAGTTTACCCCCAATTGAGGTTCGGACACCAAGCTCTAGCTCACGAGACCGGAACGAATTATCACAGCTAGAACCCGGTGAATTAGCCAGCATCGCAAAGTTTAATCTTGATCATGCCTTTTGGTGGGCTTGGATCTGTAGCTTGGCTGTAGAGGAGCGACCTGAAAGGAAAGCTGCTTTCGGAAGATGCGCCTTAATTGAGACAGTTATTTTTGGTAGTATCTGGTTTGTACTTGAAGAAAAGGTCAGAGGGGCCGCTCAATCTCCGCACGAAGATATAAACGTTTCTGAAAAAAAGCATTTTTGGGGACGATCTAAAAGAGGAAAAGACCTTAATTGGCGAAAGCTATCCGTTCGTCAGCCACCAGATGCCTCCAGCTCTCGCTCGCCGATATTTCCTACAACACCCCATTCAACATTTAGCAATTCAAGTATTGGGTCTGAACCTCACGTGCGAATACAAGCAGCAGCTGCTAAGCTCCAACAACAGCAAAGAGATGATGCAAGGCAGCCTGATATGCAAAGTAGAGGGATGGATCAGACCACTGCAACAAAGACATCTAGTACTATGACCCTCCAGCCAGTAGTTTTGAGTGAAGTTTCACCAGCGATGAGATGGGCAAGTAAGTATGATAAGGAGGCTATCAAAGGAAATTATTTAAAAAGCTCAAGTACAGGTCGCGGAAACGGAGAACAGATGGACTCAACAAAAGGTTTACAACATGAAAATATCTCGGGAGACGTTACAAATAACAAAATATCTTCCTCAACTACACCTACTAAGATCCCAGTTCCTAATTCTCCTGCCTCAATGAAAGATAATATACTGCGGCCTCGGATCGAAGCGGCCCAAAATATTTCTGAAAGTGTAAGTTTGGGGAATTCTCTGCCAGCTCGGAAAAATGTTGCAGATATCATGACAACTCGGTCATCTGTGGACATGGAACCATCTAGTCCTCAAACTCCAACCTCTTTAAGAAGAAATAGCTCGAGTGCTGGGTTTAAAAAATTGTTTGGTCGAAATAAGACCCAAAATGTGAAGGGTTCTGATCATCCCCCACAAGCAACGAATGGCCGCGAAGCTTTGGAAAGAAAGACCCGAGTAGGCTCTTCTCTTGTTCGGAAACTCTCCGGGATCCGAAGGCGATCCTTCACTCCGAGCGAGAAGGGTGATACACGGTTAAGTCCCTCCGAAGCTGTACCTGTGAGCGGTAAGAGGTCTTCAGTCGTATCCAATCAGCATGATAATCTCGAAGCTCGAACTTCGACAGCGCAGGATAGTATATCACGAGTCAATACCCATGAAGCACAAGAAGCCCAAGAAGCATTCTCTAATTTTGACCAAGAAGGTCCGCCTGACGATAGCTCCGTTAGAGTTTCTAAAGATGGATCTCCTATCGATAATCTCCGTAACGTATCTCTACCCTTTTCTCCGCAAGATTATAAAGAAGACACAAGTCATAAGCATAGATCACCTCCGATTGATAGGTGGGCACAGATTCGAAAAAATGCTGCTGAACGGGCTTCTCAACGACAAACTGATCTACAACCTAAAGAAGATCAAAGTTTTCAAAAAGATATAGAAGATAAAGATACCAGCGGAGATGAGTGCACGTCCTTTCATCCTTGATATACCGATTTGCAACTGACTTGGACTAAGCAATTGAAACTCGTGTCGCTCGAATTAAGGCACGTGTCGCTGAACTTACGGGGAAAATGGAAGTTGGCGGGATTCCGACCGTTACGATCGCTAGCCCAACACGTCTATCACCCCGTAGCTAAGTGTAGACGAAGCCTTTATCCCACTTACAATCCTGACCTACCTCTCGTCGCTTGGCAACAAATAAAGGTAAATAATTCCTTGCCTCACTTCAATGTCAGAGGTAAAGAAAAACACTAGCCGCAGGGATCTAAAAAGTCGAACATTAGTAAAAGCTAACAATTCATCGTATCATTTAGTTCAAATCAACCCGAAAGCAGTCAATTTAATATAAGAATAATATTTGAGAAAAAGGTGTAGAATAATGCCTACAATCGTCAGTTAATCAGTTTTTACCTAATAACGCCCAACCTCTTTCGATTTCCATCACAAACACTTGTGTAGTTGGGGAAATTAAAGAAAACGTCTTAGTTTGGCAACAGTTTGTACCACTCAATCAGCAAACTTCTTCAATTTTCAGATTCATGAGAAATACGCTTATACATTACCTGTGAGAAAAACGGAGTGGAACAAGTACATTTCGTGTTCTCTTGCATAAATTTTTAATTCGCTTTATCGAGATACCAATCATTTTAGCTTAGCGGGGGGACGTTTGTTTTACATCACAGCTTTAGCATAGGCATGGTTAATTCTTGTTTTGAGTTCACTAAATTTTAAAGCCTTTCTAAATAGATAGTGCAAAGATTCCTAATGAATGAATCTAAAACGATACATCTATGATACAGAACAGAGTAGAAAGGGAGGAAATCTAACCAATTTTGGCTATAAATAAATAGGGCTCACTTCAGAATTTCCAAACTCCATCTGTACTCGACCAAACTTCACATGCATTGGTTCTTAAGCCATGCGCGTTGAATGACGTGTGACGACATTAAGCTAACTTATTCATAAAATTAGCCAGGATTGGTTATTGTGTATATACATTAAAAAAGAATACAACGCAATGCGAATGAGATACTAATTGCTTTTTGCACGTCAATTGACGTGCTGTGGAATTAACGGAAAGTTCATTTAAAATTGTAGGACGAACAATGTGATGATCATATTTGTTTGAACAACAATTACGGGGTACGAATCCAACTCGTTGCTTGTTACCAACTTCTATTCAAACTCGAGGCAGCTATGACTTCAGTTCTTATTTGTGCCGAAACTGGGTTGTCGAGTGAAAATTCATTTTAGTCCTCAGCGGAGCTTGAAACGTGTATTGCACGATTAATAGTGTGATAATAACGGGTCCGTCGATGTAAGGAATGTTGAGCTAGCGCTCTACCCCGGCCATTTATGCATAAGCGGGCATGCCATGGATACGTAACATGGGTATGCAGTCGGGAATGAGGAGTGTGAATGCTGCAGGGCTTAGCATAACGGGTCCCGTGTGCTTGCACCCTAATGACAGGTACAATATCAGGCAGGGACGAGCGCACGCGCGGCCTAAGTGCATGTACATGCACTTAGGCTTTCGAGTTCCTCCGCCAACAATGTGCAATTGTAATTGAAGCTTCCCCCTTTAAAGATTGACAGGCTCACGGCTCGACGGAAGATCTAGCGAATCTACCCTTCGGCCACGGGTCGAGGTTTGAAGTGGAGTTAATTGGGGCGCATATTCGCTTCAGGAGAAATACCCCTGTTAGCGCCTAATTCGACAGGGTATATAATTTTGTCTTGGATTTCAAGACCGCGACTAAGGGCCCAAGTTGGTTGCTTGTCACGGTCAGTTTCATCCAAAGCCAAGCTGTTCTTTAGTTCTTTTCCATCGCTTCTCTAACCATCGGCCGCTGGAAATCTACACAGCTATTTTCGTAATGTGCCTGACGGATAATAAGAATTGGAATTTTTAAATACAAACTTGTTAATTCAGCAGACAAATGGCTTTAGCCGATAATAACCTTATTTTGCAGATGAATCTACCTCAAACCCCACCTTCAACACCTCGAATCAAACAATTATCCAGAGATCAAACCATTTTAGTAACTAGAAAAATTAAAACGAACGAACTGAAGTTAAAATAAATTTTAGATTTATGGGCTCCATGAATCTGGTAAAAACCAGACGCAGATTGCCGCGAAACTAGGCGTTTCTCGGGGACAAGTTAGTTATTCACTGCGCCGCGGAACTATCTCCCCCAAAAAGAGAAAAAGAACATCCTCAAGCCTGAAAGCAGATGGTATTAGATTATATCTTGCGCTGATTCTTCACCTTGTTGAAAGGCTATGCTGAGCTAGAATGACGAGCCGTTACGATGAAGGTATGGAAGGAGGTAGCTATGGCTTTCACAGAAGTGAAGTTCGTGAGTTATACTCTTCGTACTTGGATCAATGTACGAAATTGTGGATATCTCCGAGTATTCTCAAGTTTGTGAATATTGTGGAGATTTTTTAAATTTCCTATTGTATAAAATGCTTATGTCATCTAGGTGACAGGACCTTCCTCTAAAGACATGAATAAGGTGGATTCTGCAAACTAGTGGATGTTCCAATATACCTTCTTGTCCAATCGAGAAAGGGAGTACGTGAGAGATCCTAGCGCCAATAGATAACATTAGAAATCTATTGGGAAATACTATGTCATACCAATAAGTGATGATCTAGGTCAATCATATCCCATGGCGCATGTGCACATTATTCTAAAGTGAAAAGTTTATTGTAATGCAGTCATGTTACTCCCTTAATTACAACACGTCTGAAAACCGCCGCAAATCATTTCTAGAATTAGCCTCTGGCCCCTTTAGATGTATTGGTGTCAGCGAGTGGGCAATACAAAAGGAACTTGAGAAAAGAGGATATAGACGACATGTGGCTAATCAAAAACTTCCAGCATCTCAAAAAACTATGAAGAAACGCTGAGAATGGGCTGAAGCTCATCTCAATTGGACACTTGAACACTGAACGTCAGTTTTACGGACAGACGAAACTTGGGTAGAGGATGGAAAAAATTATAGAAAATGTCTCATAAAATGTGTTTGTACGTTCCTCTTTAAAAACAAATTAATTTGATGCCCTGACATTGTGGGCTAAACTTTCCAAGAATAGAATGCTGATTGTGTTGCAGAAAAAACGAAGAACAAGGCTGGCTGGATGTTTTGGGAGAAGGAGTGTAGGTCTTTCGACTCTCTTAAATATTGCGGGAGAATAGTTCCTCTCATCGATGGCAGAGGCTTACTCAACCGATTTTCTGGCCGCCCAACTCGCCTGATCTTAACCTGATTAAAGCTATTCGAGATAGGATGAAGGATTACATCTAGCGTCATCATCCGAATCAGGGTTGCAGAAGGCAGCGTACCCAAGATAGTATTCGCGAGATCGTAAAGGAGGCATGAGATCCAGTATCTCCCGAAGATCATGTGACTCATTGAGAGTAGACCAGCAAAATATCAGGCTATTACAAATGCGGATGGGGGACCAACCAGATATTAAGACCTGAGAATACTCCAGCCTCATGCCCAGATCCAAGGCCGAGCTAAGATGGTGGGATTGTAATTTGTAATTCGAAGACCTTTGAACTTTTGTAAATAAGTCATACAGTGAAGTAGCAAAATGCGCAAATGTTATGCAACCGATCATCATATCAATTAGGCTTAGTGTAAAGGAAAGACCCGCTGCAAACTTACCAGGCTGGAAGAAAATTGCCTCACCAACTTTTGCACAAATACGGGAGTCAACCTAATGTGGAAGGTATTTATGTCTAGGTAGGCCTTATGAACCCGATAAACCCCTGCTATAGCCCCATAGCAAACTTCCTACTGTGGCAATAGGGTAGCGTCGTGTGAATTGCTCAACTGGTTTCCATGAGAGTGCAGATCTGCCGTCGGGCATGAGTGTGGATCCCTTCAATGAGTGGCGCAGGGGTGCAGTTATGTAACAGTGCATAGATACACACAAAGATAAATAATTCATAATAGGCAGGACATATATCGAGGCTCGCACGCTGGGTGGTCAAGGTAAAATGCCAGATGGCATATAGTTTACGTTTTTATTTTGCTATGGGAGATTTCTCGTGTAAATGTTTGTTTCTCTTTGTGTTTATTGTCCTAAAAAGTCTATGACTATGAAAGAACATGTGGGGCCTTTCTGTTTACAGGCCGGGAGTATCTATGCCTCGGGTTGTGTACTCCCTCCTGTGCCTCCTTCATGACTTCTTTCCAGCAGTAATACACCCACATTTCTTCATCCGAGTACACACTAAGAGGAGACTTTATCCCGTCATTACCTCCCCTCTTCAACCAGCAAAGCGACGGCCATTTGCGGGTGTGTAGCTGCAGGGAAAATCTCAAAAACCACTGGGTCCGGGACTTTCCTATGACGAAGAGGCCGGCTAGCCGGGCGTAGCAGACCTGTGTATACCTAAGAGCGTCTCTTACATTTCTTGGCCTTATCCACACTCCTCCCACGAGTCATGCCGCAGGACAAACCGAAGATCGTGAAAGGATGTCAGAAAACTCTCGGTCGAGAGTGACTGCCGCGAAGGAGCCTAGCCTGGCATCCAAAAGTCGTTACTGACATGGGGTCGTCGAGTAACTCATGTGTTCCGGAAGCTCTTCTTGCTAGTATATTCAAAATTGATGGTTAGAAGGAACGATAATGTAGACGAGTCGAAATCTGCTTTTCTTGAAGGCGATAGGTTCTTTTACTTTGCTTACGTGGGCTTTTTGTTTGCCTGCCGGTGGGTAGCACATGTTGTGATATAACGAGGGCCTCTCTGACTACCGTTGTAGCGTTTGGTACCGCATTATCTCTCCTCGTTCCCAGCATTATTATCATCGTCTTGGTCGTCTGTATTTTATCGAAAGCATATCTTTGACGGAGGGGGAGATAACTCAGCTCAAAGTTGATGAGGTGCTACTCAATCTCGGCTCTGCAGACTCTACATTGAGAGCTGGGGGTTCGTAGGGGACACCACTGACAGGTGTTGAGCATAGTCACCCGGGAAAATAGATGAGTTACACCCTTGATTCAGATTCGGGCTAACAAGGAAGTTTGATCGTTTTTCCTGCCTGTAAATCGAAGCAATCCATGTTGATATAAACGCGCTCTTCACATCAGTAGTAAATTGTCATCATCTTGGCGTAGAACGTTGAGCCAGAGAAATAGAAATAGGTTAGTGATAAATTAGATACCACAAATCGCTAAACTCACCCGTAGATCACTCCTAAAAGATACTACATATTGCGCTATATGGAAGTAAGTATGATTGACTAATTATCATATAAATAATCTGTAACCAAATGCGAAGTATCCAAAAAAGGTCCCTAAAGATCGTCACGGGAGCGTATAACTCGACTAGCAGCAAGGTGCTTGAGCATGAGACCTCTACCTTACCGATGGAAATTTATCTGAAACAAATGAGGGTCCAACATGCCGGACTATAGAAAAGCCCACCGGTTCAAGATACAATATCTCCGGCATGTGGGAAGATTAAGCAACCCCGAGCTCGAAGGCAAGACGCGCGAGCTGTCATGAGGACCTTGGCTATTGCGGATTAGGGCCAAATATGTGGGAATCTAGAGACGAAGGAACGACAGAAAGCGGCTGGAAAGGTCGCGGCCTTTAAAGAATAGGGTTGATCCTGGACGAAACTGACAGCAAAACAGTCTACTAACCATCAAGCGACAGCAGATCCTAAAATCTGGAACGCATCGAATATCTTTATAGATGATAGTACGGGAAGGAAAGAAATGAACCAAAGAGGAACGCCTTCCAGTCTCCATAAATGCCTGAACAGGGCCCAGAGCAGCATAGCTATGCGGATAAGAAGCGAACACATTGGGTTTAATTCCTATCTGCACGGAAGAAAAGTACCAGGAGTAGATAGCCCACGATGCCAATGTAGATATCCGTCCCAGAATGTGAAGCATATGATCATGACCTGCACCAGCTAAGCCAAAGGAAGAGGAGAAGTACTGAGAAAGGCAGAGAACCGGTTATTTGAGGCCATGATGAATAATTCCAAAGATATGGCAAGGATAACTAGATGGATCCAGCAGAAAGGACGGCTAGAGCAGTTTCGACTGACACTTGAAGCCGAGGCCACGATGAGAGAGAGAGATGAGAGTAGAGGAAAGATGATCTCCTGCCAGTAGCAACGAAGTGGACGGTATTCGCACTGGACATAACAGTGTTAGTGCGCTTCTCGAAGGAAACACAACTTTAAAGTATAAACAAATTGAAAAATTGAGGGGTTCCTTTCAGAAAGGTTTCCTCCTATGTAAATGTTAAGGTAAATTCAGTGAATTCAGTATATTATTGGTTGTTTTGTTATATGGGACGCTAGACGAGATTTCTATATGTACAAATATCAAGACGTTAGCTTGTCTCATACAACTGGTATTGAAGATTTCATGCTGATTCTTAATACACCCCCTCCAGCTAGAAAGTAGAAGATGTGAACTTCATCTAGAATTAATTCCCCAATTGATTTTCTTCGTATTTTTCACGGAATAATCACAGGGGTAATAATGATGGTTTACTATTAGCATAAAATCCTGGCAGGCCTGAGTGGGAAAAGGTAACGTAACAGTGAACTACGAGCATGTAAATTATAAAGCGTAGCCTCTAGTCGGGTTGACTTCTTCACGCAACGTCTTCTCAATATTGTTCTCACTCTAGATATTCCATCTCTTCCTTGTGAAGACCACTTCGAGCCCGTACTCGTATCAGATCACGATGTGCCCCATATCTCTTCTTGTGGAAGACCTTGACCCCCTACTTACTCACACTTGTACCCTGTGGATAAATAGCATACACACTCCTCGAGATATTTTTAAAGAAAGAACTTGACCCTTCTGTTCATATTCCTCCATGTGAAGCATCTTAAAAAATTTCTTGTGTGCAACAGCTGAGAGAAGTTTAGTTAGACCATCTGCAGCCATTTGTTAAGTCGAAATATATTTAAGATCAACTGAACCATTTGATATATGAATTCAAATAAAACGGTGCTTAACATCAATATGTTTGGTGCGTTGGTGCAACTCAGGATTTTCTGAAAGCGCTATGGAGCTTTGGTTATCAGTATACACTCGAGTCTATATTATATAATTTCCCCTGTACTGCATTTGTCCCATGATCAATTAGATCCAAAGTACTTCTTAGATACGTGATCCTAAGGCATAATACTCAGCCTCGGTTGAAGAGAGTGAAACACTACTTTGACGCTTGGTTGA
Source organism: Blumeria graminis f. sp. triticale (assembly GCA_905067625.1). Taxonomy (NCBI): domain Eukaryota; kingdom Fungi; phylum Ascomycota; class Leotiomycetes; order Helotiales; family Erysiphaceae; genus Blumeria; species Blumeria graminis. The sequence continues at coordinate 4,932,512 of LR898472.1, read as the reverse complement.
TGCAGATATTAAGCCGCCAGCCAGGAAGAATGCGCTACCACCTATGCTAATTCTGCTAGAACGACATCCTCCCCAGTCAGAGTCTGTTAAGGAATGGAGTTTACTTTGACGGACTCCTAACATGCCATCGTACACAATGCAAAGGTTGATGGTACCAGTAAGATAGTGGAAAACACGGTTGGCAGCTTTCTTGTGCTGAGGAGACGGGTTAGTCAGAAATCGAGAGAGAGTTGAACACTGATACGCAATATCTGGTCGAGTATGTACCTCAAGATAAAGGAGAGAGCCAATCTTGGATTGGTACTCAGACGTTTCGGAGGCAGAAGCTGTTCCCTCATTGTTGACCATGTGAATATCACTACCTATAGCTGTTGGAAAATCAACTGTGCCACAATTTTTCAAGTTAAATCGTCCGAGGATCTGCTTAACGTAAGCATCCTTACAGAGATATATACGCTCTAGCGGGCGATCTCTAATTATTCAAACACCGAGAAAATAGTTAGCTGGTGCAAGATCTTCTAAATCGAATTTCTTGCGTAAGTCTTCCCTAATATCATTAATCTTGGAGCGACCCTTTCCGATGATGAGGAAATCATCGACGTATGTCACTACTAAAATTCCAAAGCCTTTCTATCGGTAGGTTCAATTATCAGATTTAAGTGGATCAAGACCAACTTCAGATAGTTTCAATCGGAGGTAATTTTGTCACAGGCTCGGCGCTTGCATAAGCCCATACAGAGACTTCAAGAGCTTTCAGACCAGGTCATCTAGTTCCTCTGAATTAGGTTCTTCCCACATGGGAGGTAGCTCTACGTACATGTCGTCATCAGTTTTTCTATTTAGAAAGGCAGTTACGGCGTCCATCTGATTGATTTTGAGGTCAAACGTTGCAGCCATAGAAATTGCAAATTTCCATGAAGCACTGCGGCAAACACCAGCGTAGGTTTAAGTGTAATCTCTTCCATTGAGCTGTTCAAATCCCCTAACAACCCAGCGAACCTTTCTCTTTGATATTTCGCCCTCCTTATTCCTCTTGGTTTTTATTAGCACCTTTCCAGATAGTACTTTCTTATTCTTCGGCACATCGCTTTTTTCTAAACATGCCCAGGTCATCTTGTCTCTCAGAGAATCATACTGTTTCCTGAGGGCCGTTTGCTAGTCAGAGCTATCCTGTCCATCTAGTACTTCAGATACACTTTGGAGATCTCTTGTTGAAGATGTAGCTGCCAGAAACGAGGTAAATGAGATACGATCTTCAGGAGAAGGTTGAGGAGGAACAATCGATCTACCTGATCGTGTGACTCGAGACACGTTCATAGGTTTTTCGATTTCTAGAAGACGAATTTGCGTCTACAGTACGGTTTTTTTCAATTGGATTTTTATATCTGTGAACCAGTTCCTCAAATTGAGTCGGCAATTCGATGTGCGTCTCGTCAGAATTTTCAGAAACTTCGTTATCCTGAGAGCTGCTAAATTCTCCCCTATTTTCGAAGAATTTTGGCTCATCTTGGTCAGTAGGAGGTTGAGATTGAAGCGAAGTAATGTAGCTATCTTTATCGAAACTAACATTAGAGGAACGCATGAGAGTATGACGAGAAGGGATATAGACTCGAAAAATGTGAGAGCCTTCGTACCCTGCTAGAAAACCTATTTCCGCTCGTGCGTCTAATTTGTGGGATAACACCCGTTATTGTACAGGAATTTGCACATAGACTTTGCAGCCTAGCACACGCAAATTGGAAAGATCTGGGACTTCGTTCTTATTCAGAGTTAGTCAATTTAGAGCTTAGTCTCGCGTTTCATCTACTAGGGTAGAGGTGGCGACGTGGTTGACAGAAAATATTTACGTTCTCATGATCTCTGGCCAAAGAAATTGAGGGATTTTCTGATCAATAATAACAGCACGGGTTCGTGCACCCAAAATTCCTATAGAGCGTTCACTTTTTCTATCATACTTGGGTTTACAAGGAGTGGTTAGTTCGACAATTTGATCAAACGAGCTTGCCATGATTTTCATTTTCTTGGGTGAGTATTCCTTTCTCCCATCTAACCTCTAACGCTTGATGGTGCAGTTGTACTAAGTACGAGAGAGAGCCTAAAATTTCTGAACAGCATCAAACGCATTCTTTTCCTATTTGTGAAATATCCCCCACCTATGTCGTGTTGCGGCATCGGTTAATATTGTTGCATAATTTATTTTGTACCACGATTTATCAGTAAGTATGTGACCGTTGGGTTTATGTTGTTTTGTTTATTCATTTACGTGCTAGGTGAAGTAACTACCGTCGCACTCCTACTGGAGCTTGAGCACGAGTGGGGTCGGGCCGGATCAGGTTAACTACCGTGCAGTACAAATGCCTCGTCCCACCTAAATGGCCGGAACCATGCCAAAATGCATCTGTGTGTTGAACCATGACGAATTCAGCAGCCCAGAATTGAAAACAAGACAAAAACTTTCACGCGAATTCCGCATTACAAAAGAAAAACTTAAACAATCTCGCTTCCATTGTTCCGCCTCAGCCACCACGCGCCTGAGCCTCGAATCCATTCTCTCTGTCTATACCAAACCACTTAGGCCTTTAATCTATCACCTCCGAGTCACAGGTATCCCTGCCATCCCCCGACTAGCCTCCGCGTATATTCCACTCTCCTGGACGTAGTCCCTGAACAGCTACCATCCCCTTGATCCGATCATTGTATCCAGAGCCGGCGCTGTTAGTATGACAGGGTCAATCTCTGTGATATCACAGGTAATGAGAATGGGGTTTGCTACTGCAAAAGTGGTGACTGACTGAGATGTATATGTATATGGATCTCTGTCTGTTGACGCCCCTGAAGCGTTGATAAAACCTGAGTCCACTTGTGAGCCTAAGGCATAATTCTAAACCTCAGGCCTACCAGAGCAAGCGCTCCAACACTGGCAACTTTTTCTTTAGAGAGCAAATTGCCAACCTTTTTGGTATCAATTACATTGTGATCTTCAAACCCACAACTCCAACCATCCCGTGAAAACTATACCGTAAAATACTCAAATGTAAGAAAATAAGATCGTGTTTCTAACTGCACTCTTCCCGAGATCAATTCACTCCCATAACTCCTAATACGTTGCCTCATCGACCTGTCAATTGGTTTTAGCTTTTTCAACCCAGCCTTGCACACGCAAGGTCATCTTGTTGGTGTTGATGAGCTTTTCAAGAGTTCTGTTGGCTGCTGATTTGGTCATCGCGTCGGCAGGGTTATCCTTACCATTGATCCATCGAACCTCGTGGACTTCACCCCTCTCGTAGCTCTGCTGCAGCGCCATGATATCGATCATGAGGCGTTTCTCCTTTGTGATGCCAAGCTTGACGAGACACTCGTATAGCGACCTGCTATCGGTGCAGACGATTATGGGGATGTGAGGGATATCGAGATTGTGGACGGTGCCAAACTTATTGGCGATATTGTTAATAGTTCCCGCAATCGCTACAGCCATATCAACGCCGTGAGCCATTGCGTAAATTTCTGAGGCCAGAACGCTGCGCGTGACGCGTTTGCACTTTGTGGACGACCAGTGAATGATATTGCCGGTTATCTCAAGGCTATCATCTAGGTCATCCTCGCTGCCGAGCACAATGATGTAGCCGATCTACGAAGTTAGGTCCTTGTTGTTGGCGAATGACGCGTCGACAAACACAAAGAGTTTCATATTTCCCAAATTCAACGGCACATAACGCAATCCCCTGGCAGTATTTTCTTTCTGCCATTTGAGCCGTTTGTTCAGCATTGCTATGTCAGTACTGTTTAGTTCCTTGTGTTGTGCTGCGGCCGATAGGTCAAACGAGGCCTCTGGCTGGCATATCGTGGCGATGTAGGCTCCTCGTGCCCTCTGCTGCATGTATGACTTGCTGTCTATTGCCGGCGCAACTTTGTCGGCTTGGTTCTTTTGTTGCAGCACTAGGTCATCACCCTCGAGTGATAGCTTGCATCCGTTAAAGAGGAGAGGGTGGTCCGCCGTCAGGAACTCTTTCGGTTTCGCCTTGAAGGTCAAATTTCGATCCTCGGTCTCCGCGAAAGCCTCATCACTTAGGCCTAACGTGTAGTCAGTCTGCATTCCAACTATTCCAAACGACGGTGCTTTCTTTGTGGTTACCAGAAGGCAGGGATCGAACGTCGACGTCTCCATAAGCAGTTTCTCACAGTGATGGCGAAAGTACGTAGCCCACCAGTGTAATCCAGATTCCGCCAGTCCGTATAGAGGCTTGATGATCGTCATTATGATGTTTGGGGGGAACATGTGACGTATCTGGACTGGGATTTCCGCGATGACCTGTTGCTGGAGTGGGGTCTCTGACTGCACGTACGCCTGGGTGATGTCTCGGTGCCAGACGAATAATGTGGTCGATCTACATAAGGTTGGCATGAGCGCAAGGATGATACGCTGGCTAGCCCGTTGTATGTTGGGGCTCTGCGTAAGCATTTGCTGTTTCTCCATGTCGTTGTAACCCATTACGACAAGTCGGGACTTTTCGTATGGTTTGTCTGTCCCTTTTCCTTTAATTTCGTGGACCAACCTTGCCTTGAACCTAGTTGATTTACCATACTTGGCTGTATCATATGTCTCGAATCTGAAAACGCCGTTACCAATGAGTGCTTTGATTTCTGCTTGATCAGATAGCTCGAACGGAGCTCCTGGAGTCAGTATCTTCCCTTCCTTGCGTAGCCTCACGGCTAGAGCTGCATCGGCCTTCTCTTTATCACTTAAGAAAATGCTACCATTATATTGTACCTCTAGATTTGGAGCAAAACTTGGCTTACTTTTGGATCCTTTCTGTCGACCTCGTCGGCGTGGCGCTACAGAAACATTTGCTTCCGGGTTGTACTCTTCATCGTCCTCGCGCTGTAATTCCTGGCCTTCTTCTATCGACAACTCGGCTGCTGGGATCTCGGTATTTTTATTCTGATAATAGGGTTTGACTGATGTAATCCGGAAGATAACCGGTCTGTTGTTGATCTCGACGGTACATGCCGTATCATCATCGTTCCGTGTAAGAAGCTTGTGAGGTCCAGTCCAACCAGCACCTTCCCTCCACACGCGAACATCGCTCGTGAGAGGTAGCTGTAATGTATCAAGGATATTAGGCCCATTTCGCATGCCGAGAGCATCTTCCACTTGGCGTTTGGCCTTAAGCTTTCGAATCTCAGCCATTGCTTTCTTCACAGCCTCGGCGTGCTGGATGAGGCCTATAGATGGCGGGGATGTCTGAGTCATTCGTGGGTACGCGCCGAAGACTAACAATGTCGGGACAAGACCGTCTGGGCCCGCGGTATCATTCGCCGCTTTCACAGCCATTTGGAGGACGTTCTCTACTGCCAAGTTGGGCAACTCGATTGCCAAGATTTCGTATGCTCGCTTTACCTGTCCGTGGTATTTCTCGACCTTACCGATCGAGTGATGTGCTTCGATAGGAACTTCCTCCACTTTGATGTTTAATAGCCGTACGTTGTCAACAAACTCGGCGACCTTTAGGTTGGTTCCTGCATCCGTAATTAGAAAGTCTGGAGGTCCAAGGTAAGTGTCAATCCACATAGCTCGCAGTGTCTCCCAGGTCGTCTTGGAAGTCATGTTCGGTAGAAATCGTGCTGCTTGAAACGCTGTTGCTTCGTCGACTGCGTGAAGAACGGGCTTGCCAGTTTTGTACATGACGTCGACAATCAAAAGAAAATTGAAGTCTAGATCTTCTCGCAACGTGAAGCGAAACCGGCCAGGTGCTTTCGAGTGGATCTGACATTGATGACAGAACTTGTTGATATGCTTTAAGGCATCCTTGTTGATGTCCTCGTATCCAGCGCGCGAGAGTAGCTTGCTGAGTCTATCTACTGCCGGGTGAACGAATCATCGATGGAGCTGCCAAAGCTCGGTCTCAGTCAGATGGCATGCTGCTGCTGTGGCCTGTAGGTCAAGGAGAAAGAAAGGGTGCCCCCATTTACGCACAACGGGGTACATCTTCAGCTTACCCTTGTCGTTCGTATGGACGAGTACGTCCCGCATGTTATCCAGGAACACGCGGTGTTTGTCCATGTCAGTTAAGCATAGCAGAAATGGGGTATTTGCTTTAACGACTGTTGACGTTATTGTGCCAAACGGGATCTTCACCTCGACTGTTCCCAGGGTTGCCACGTGGGGGTTGTCACCGAAGGTTATGCGATGGGTGCCTGCTGTCCTAGTGTCCATTTTGAGCTCTGGAATGATCTTTCGGAGAGCCTTAACTTGGCTTTCTCCAGCTATCGATACTCGGGCTACTCCTGTGTCAGGCAAAATCCCCTGGAATAACTCTGAATCGTAACGGCTGCCGAATTGAAACACAGAGCTTGGCTCTGATTGGGCCCGTTTAAATGGGTCATTGTGTTACGGCGTGCTGTAGGGGAGATCGAGATCGCCGTTCGCCGAGGGTATGAAAAGGTCAAGTGGTGAATACTATAGAGGTGGGAAGTCGACGAAGTACTATGGCTAGAAGGAAGCGGGTTTGCGAAAGGAATACTGTAATAATATTATAAGATTGTGAAGCTGGAGAACTACTTTGTTGTAGCTCCAGCTTCCTTAAGTACAAATAACTATCTAACGTAATTCAACTAAGACTGTTGTAATTTCCCATCATGACTCAAACTGTGACCTCAACTATATCAATTCCAGTTGGCGCATTATCTAGTCTCACCATATAAGTGCAAGTGTTGAGGGTGAGTCGAAAAACCTGTTCCGTGAATTTTATCCTCAGGCATTCTGCTTAGACTCTGGTTCCAGAATGTCTCGCCATGACACATTGCCTGTTAGGGCATGTATAGCCGCTTGATTGTTGAGCAGGATATTCGTATTTTGTCCATCAATGGTCCCGTAGCTGGTGTTGAACTGTTCAATCTTGTATTCTGACCACGTGTTGAACATGTCAATAAGGTTACTTTCACTGTCATTTTGGTTCGCCTCGTAACCTTCATAGTCGATGATGAACATACTCAGGTGTCACAGATCAGATATAAAAGCAATGGGCATTTGTATGGAAGATGGTAGTTTATGTTTCGACTAATGGTGAGATATCTAGGAAGTCAGACATGTATTTATACATTCCTTTTCATACTATCCTCGGCCTTCATTCCAGGAATAATCACGGCTTACTGACTTAGATCCTTTTAGTAACTTCTCGTCTCGTCCCTGGAAGGATCTTTCTTCATTGCTAGAAGATTCCCACTCTTTCTAGGTGAAGCTTGATCAACTCTACTCTAGTCTCGAATGTTCCACCAGAAAAATATGCCAGGTAAGCATATCTGAGAGTCTACAAGAATATTCCTGATCATACCTCACAGGAGCCAAGAACTGTCTGCGCTAGCCAGCGTAGACTATAGGCATTACCCGGTTTACTAACCGTCACACCAGGGTATTGTTGTCGTTCGGGAGTTCGTTCTCCGCCATATACGCCCGCCAGCTCTTGATCCGTCCCTGACGTTCGCTTGGTGTGTGCCGAGTGGACCAGCATTCAGCCTTTTTACACACGAAGCAGATCTTTTGGCGCTCGTTATTGCTGCCGAATCCACCATGAAATCCACCTCCCCTAAAACTTCCTCGGCCACCTCTTCCTTGAAATCTCCCTCTTTTGTGGCCTCCTCTTTCTCTGTACCTGCGGTCGACAAAGTACTGTCCATTGTTATCTTCGTCATTGTCGTATTCTGCTTCCTGATGAAATTGCTCTGGATTCCGTGGTGCACAGTCCATATGGATCTTGACAGTAGACCGTAGCTCAGCGCAGGCATTCTCGAATCCTTCGTGGGGGTGGATGAGTGTTTGTGCGCAGGCTGATACGCCTTGACATGCAGCGTACAGCTGTCCAGCGAGGCTGTGGCTTTTGTGACCATAGTTACATCCGAGAGCTTCGTAGATCTTTTGGAGTTTTTCAATAACCAGGTCAAGACATTGGAGGGTGTTCTTTTCGGGATTGTCCCTAATAACCTTGAGAAGGGTGAGAGCTCGCCATTCAGTCAGGTAATTCTGCTCTTCTGTCTTCGTGTGAAACCTTTCCTTCGTTTTGTGGACCATCTCATCGAAAGTCAGGTCGTTAAGGTGCTCAGTAAGGTGCCTGAAGTAGTAGTCGTGGGCGGCGTCTCGCAGCATCGTCGAGAACGCATTCTTAAACTGATTTTTGCCAACCCCGGCGATTCGGTACTTTTCGAAGAAAATTCTCAGCTTGTTTTCGAGCACCTCATAATGCTTGGCTCCAAACTTGTCCTGAGGGTTGACATACAACTTGCCGAGATCCATCAGCGCTCTCGAAATACTGGTACCTTCAGTAATTGTTCCTTTTTCCCAGTCCGGGATGTATGTCTTCCCAGAGTCACTGTCCGAATCGGCCCTCTTGCTGCCTCTTTTCTTTTTCTCTCCCTTAGGTTCCTTCCTGATGCTGTCGCTCTCGTTATCAGAATCGTCGCTGCTATTGCCTTGATCCGCAATATAATTGATATTTTTATCTCTTTTAACTTTATGCGGGATATTTTTGCCCTTGTCAGCCTTCTTGCATTTCAGGTTCGTAAATCCACTCTCATCGTGGTCGCCGTTGTCTGTCGCGCTAGCTGCACTCCGTTTGCCTCTGTTGAAGACGAGTGACTGGGATTCCACGCCGTATCCAATTATCTGGTCGAGTTCGCGCTTTGGCCACTTAGGCAAGTCATCGACATCATCATCGAGCAATGCTGCCAGCTGCTGCGCGATGGTCGCCCGTTTGTCGTTCTCGCATCCTACGTATATCCCTCTGAAAATGAGGAACATCTTAAGCCTTCTGAGGATGGGTTGATAGACCATGGCGAATGTGTCAGGAACCCATTCGTTAAAGTCCTCTCGGAACATCTCAAGGAGTATGTAATCAATGTAGCCTTGATTGTAATTGTAGATCCATGAGATTATGGTCAAGTTCAGTTCCGTAATATTGTCTCTCTTAATATCCTTTCCTCCTGTATCCTTTTTCGTAATGTGCGGCTTTACCCAGTCGGCCTGAGGAAGTCCTACAAACTCTGGTACCTTAGTATGGCTCATCTTGTCGATTCTGGCGGGGTCTTGGACGCCGGGAAGGCAGTGATATCAACTTGTGATACGGTGCCTCGATCTTCGCACTACCGGAACCCAACTTGTGGGACGGGCAGTTGCTTCCTATCACGACCTGGTCGAACTTGCCCATGGGATCGTCTTCCTATGAAGTACCTAGCTGTCTGTGCTTGCTGTCAAGTCAAGCATTGATCAGTGTTGGTATGACAGGGTCAATCTCTGTCATATCACAGGTAATGAGAATGGGGTTTGCTATTGCAAAAGTGGTGACTGACTGAGATGTATTTGTATATGGATCTCTGTCTGTTGACGCCCCTGAAGCGTTAATAAAACCTGAGTCCACTTATGAGCCTAAGGCATGAATCTAAACCTCAGGCCTAACAGAGCAAGTGCTCCAACAGGCGCCCTACGCTTTCCGCTTTTCAGCCGCCATGTTGCCATTTTGCCATTTTGCCAGTGCTTTTCGACACTGGACAAGGTAACTAATTGATTTTTCCCTCCCGCACTCACAGTAGAGTTTGGCGTCAGTATGGTTGAAGCGGCGATGATATGCCGCAAAGTCCCCATGTCCAGTTCGAGCAGCAATTAAGCGGGCGTAGACTGCTCTAGGTAGCGCTAGTTCTGGCGGTTTCTTGCGCCGCATCTCGAGTTCAAAGTCGGCGTAGAGTTTGGGGCAATTCGAGCGCCACCAGTCTGTCAACATCTGCCTGGCCAGTTCACGGGCTTTCCATCCAGATGAGACGAGGGTCATCACATCATGTATCGTCCTAGAGTTGTCCGGCGAGTTAAGCTCTCTTCGAGCGAGTTCATCGGCGATTTCATTTCCTGCTAGCTCTTCGTGGCCTGGGATCTATCCTATTTTTACAGATGCGGCAGATCCCGCGGCCAGTTTCACAAACTTTTGGATACGCCAGGATGATGAGCCCGTTGTTCCCGTCAGTAAAGCCTTTACAGCCGCAGAATTGTCGAGCAGGATGTAGATGGCGCTGCGTCCTCGATCTCGATTGCTGGCAGTGATTGCTACTAGGGCAACCAAAGCTCCATGAACCTCCGCGTTGGTAATTTTACCTGAGCCGCTTTGGTCGATTGCCGTGCCTATGCCACTGATAAAAGTCACAAAGGTCCATGACACTCTGTCGGTTGAAGCCCCAGAACCATCACTGTAAACGCAGAGACAGTCGGGTGGGAGTGTAGGCAGCCACTCTCTTGCTTGTCCAACGAGGTATTGGCTGGGGGGTACCAGAGTTCTGAGCGGTGGCGTAAGTTCAGCCTCTGGCAGAAGTCGATACATCCTCTGGGCCCTTGAATCAAGAACTCTGTCCAAACCAAGTCTGGTTTTGTTGCATGTCTTTAGTCCTAGTCTGTGACGAGCGCTGTCAGTGCTTTCCGCGGCCCGAAGTCGAAGCGGATGATAATCATCCAGTCTTCGGATTCTCGCGGCAGTCTTGAGCCTGCGTTCTTCGAGCAGAATGTGTGCAGGTGGAATGCCAGTCTCCCTTCTCAGGGCTACGATGGGCATGGTGCGCCAGGTTGGTAGAACCACGCGAATTCTTAAGGCAGAAGTTTGATCAATAACTTTACACTGTCTTTTGCATGAATTTCGCGCCACACCCCGATATGTTTCCCTGGTTGGCCCAGAGTACCAGGATTCCGCTGCGTGCATCGCAATTGGCAGGACTACCGTACGGATCACTGTGGTTAGTAAGTCAGGTCTTGGTCCCTGAATACATTGAGTGAGTAGCCGGAAGTGTTGCGCTAGCCGCATTGCTTTACTGGTCCACTCTACGACGTGGCTTTCGAAGGTCAGACCGCGATCAAGGTGTACTCCGAGCCATTGGACATCGTCGGATGCTTGTACATCGCGAGTGCCTACCCTTATAGCCGGAAGATCGTGTCCCCTGGATCTGGGGCCAACGAAGTAGACTACTTCGGCCTTATCTGTTTCACGGATCCGTAATTAGAATTTTAATACTAATTTTAATTCGTGATAAGATGAAGGGGTAGTTAATTAAAGACATCAATTTAATAATAGCTTCCCCTAAACAATTAGTCGTGTAAAAAGTCATGTAAGGATATACAAGGGAGTCATGAAGAGAAGGACAAGAACACAGCCATTAATGCGAAGATATTGGCAAGAATTGATTACGATTAATTCCGGTTGGCAAAGGCTTCTACTTTTGTATATAATAGTTCGGCGTGAGAGAGATTTACTCCTCACGCAACGTCTTCTTTACTTACCCTTTACAATACATTTGTTTACCCATCTCTTCTTCGGGAAGACCATATATCCATTGCCCAGTTCTTCATCAGCAAGACCCACGTGTAACACCTACTGCAACTAGTTGCCCATTCATCTCTTCCTAGAGAAGACCTGTCATCCCTTTGACCCATTTATAATCTTCACTTACCACCTAGATCTTCACTAGGCTATACAACGCACCCCGTGGAACACTGTCAAACCTTCATCTTTGAGAATCTGGGTCAAAGGAGACGGTATTTTTAGCAGCCCACCCTAGGACTGCATCGACTTTTCGCTGGACAGCCACTGCGGCTTCGGTTGGCGTCGAACCTATGCCGAGGATAGCAACATCATCTGCATAGCCGAATCTCCAACTAATGCCCCCCATGACTTCGGCCATGTAAAGGAGGAAGAGAATTGGGGATAAAGGCGATCCTTGTGACAGCCCGCATCCTAGGCGAATTGAGTCTGTTACTCCATCCTCGTGTCTGAAGCGGGCGGATCGTTTGTCCAGGAAAGACGTTATCCAAGTGGTGGCTAGTTTCGGCCACCCAGCTTTGTTTATACCTTGTAGCAGCCTTCCGTGGAGTACAGCGTCGAATGCACCCTGTACGTCCAGAGTGACAAGGACTGCTTTCTTCTACTTCTTCATTGCATGCTCCACATCATGGATGACGCATGAGACGAGGTCATTAGCGGATCTGCCGGAGAGTGCTCCAAAGAGTTGCTGCGGGACTGCCTTGTAGGTGAGGGCGGTGTAAGCCATTCGCCTTGCAATCAGTCTCTCAAGACTTTTGCCGAGAGAGGATAGTAGTGCGATAGGTCTCTATCCTTTAGCTGTACTGAGATTACGGCCAGGTTTGGGGAGAAGAATTACTTCCGCTAGCTTGAATGCCTTCGGAAAGTGGTTCAGTCGAATTGAGCCCTCAAAGAGTACTCTCACTGCGTGACCAATTGACTGCCAGGCTATCCTAAGAAGCCGCACAGAAATCATGTCTGCTCCGGGAGCTTTATTCTGGCAGGCCGTTGTGACCCACTTGGCTTCTTCATCAGTGACGCTAGAGACCCATGGAAGGTTTCCGCGTCCTGGCTCGAGTTGTTCGGTGTCCACGTCGTTTTGGCTGGTGAACCGGCCGAGAAGGAGATCGCGCAATAGAAGTGCACGCTTTCCTGGATCCGAGACAAAACCATCCGGAGTTTGGAGTGGCGGAGTAGCAGATGTAGGTTCCGGTTTAGCCCAGCGTGCCATCCGATACATGTCGATGTCAGTTGTAGCTTCCGAAAACTTTCGCCGCCAGTATTGGCGTTTCGCACTTCTGACTATGCGACGGAAATCCTTTCTGCTCTCCTCGTCCCTGAATATCCTGTATTCGCGGTTGGCCTGTGAGCACTCCAACTTCCACCAAGGTGCCGTCGTACCCTTCTTCGCACTCCCGCGTCTTCCGGTAGCCCTGATAGCATCGCTGATGGTTTGAGCCAGTTTATCCGCAAGGTTGTCCACCGAACTTGTTGAGACCATAGGCTACATCCCTATTCCATGGGCCCACCTACCTAGTATCTTGGCGAAGTCTTCGAGGGCATCGTCTATCACTCGTACCGGTTGACCAGTTTTGATAACTGCTCTGGCTTTCGAGTTCGGGCGGGGAACGTCTCCTGCAAGCGTTCTATGGTCCGATGTTGAGCCAAGCTCTGTCAAGACATCTGCAATGGCACCAGCATTATACCAGACCAGGTCGAGTGTGTTTCCAAAGTCGTGTGTCGGGACGCCCGGTGTGGAAGATAGGTCCATACCGTGCTCGAACATCCACTCGGTGAGCACCTGGCCGTCGCCGTGTAGCCTAGTAGCCATTGGGTGCCAGTCGGTGTGAACGGCGTTGAAGTTTCCGCCAATAACTGTGGGCCCAGATGGAGCCTATGATAGTAGCGGCATAAGGTCTGCTCCAGAAGCGCGGTATACGGAGACAAATGTGACTCCTTCTACCTTTACTGCAGTGAGATCTGGTGATGTCTCGCAGATTGCTTGCTGTTGGCACTTGATCCCTTTTCGCGTGTAGATGAGGGAGCGTGGCCTTGAAGAGTTAGCAGCGACACGGGGAGACAAATGCCTATCGAATCCTGGATGCAACTTGGTGAGCCAGAGGCCGTCCTTGTGTTGAGTCCAGGGTTCCTGGATAAGTAGGACATCGGTTCCTGAATCCAAAGCGGATTGCAGGATGATGTCCGTAGCGGGGTCTCCTCTGCCCAAATTAGCACAGAGGAACGAGATCGATATTGCCGTTTTTTGAAGCTCGGTTGGGTTGTGGTCCCTTACGGGCATTGAGTAACGTTTATATTTTCGTTTTCAGCAGTAGCCTCGGTGGCTTTCTGCTTTGCTTCCATCTCTCTGATCGAAGCATTCCTTTCTTTTTGACCCTGCTCGCGGATCACCGACAGCTGGTCCCTTGTGCGTTGCACTGTCTTCCCATCAGCCCGTATCGGCCTAGCCATACAGTTAGGCTCAGTTGCAGCATGTGGCCCGTGGCAATTGATGCACTTTGTAACGGCCTGTTTGCACTCAGTAGCTTTGTGCTCAATTGAGCCACACCGGGGGCAGCGCTCTGCTCGTGAACAAATTTTAGTTGGGTGGTGTCCCCAGCATCGGTTGCACTGCGCAATTTTGAGCTTGCACTGGAGTTCGTGAAGGCGCCCGCTTTCTTCAAACAGTCTTTCTCCAAGTTTCGGTTTTCCTGTTGCGAAGTGCAACAACCAGTTTATTGACGGCCTGATCATGCTAGTTGCGAAAGCACGAGCCGAGGCTGGTCTAACTCCTGTTTTGAGAGCTGCTTCTTCTATTACCATCTCTTGTGTCACTATAGTGGGCCCTTCCAGAGTGTAGAGCTTGTCTGGGATATTCGGTGCCAGAACTGAGATCCAGTTGGAGGCGGCTTCCAATTTCATTTCTGAGCTATCTAATATGGCTCTTCCTGAGAGAAGTGCACCTCTTGCACCTTCACCTTCGGCTTGTATTGCGAACCCTGAGTTCACGACAGTGACCTGTTTGATTGCCGAGTTGGCCAGACGCAGCTTGCTAGCTAGGCTAATTTTTACGAAGTGGGGTGACATGCGTCTCCACGGGTGGTCAGGTCGGAGGCGCAAGAATACGCGCTCGTCCGTGACCGTTGGGTTTAATCATGACAACTGAGGTTTCTTGCGTGCACTCGGTTTTTATCGGAAACAGGGTGTGTGGTTATCACACAAAGTTGGGTGGTACAATGGTTACGCGGTGTCTCATGGCTCCTGACTACAACTTGATTTGGTATAGAGATGTAGCGGGTTACGTAATGTGGCTATGTAATTAGAACTAGTTGCGCGGTCGTCGTGTATTTACGCGTCGTAGATAGAGAACAATGTAGTGCTTGCGACATCCCACAGCTCCGAACCCTAACGTATTCCTAGTGACATACGCAGGGAACTCTGGAATGGTAGTGTACATAGGCCATAAGCAACGAAGTTAGATAACGCCCAATTTACCACACGCTGTAGAACGAATTTTCGTGAGAAACATCTTAAGGACTTGAGGCGAGATTAAAGGAGCAACCTACAACGTACCATCGAATTGTCAATTGAATCACTTGACTTACGGAAACACAGTTACTCTTCTTCTAGAGAATTAGCGATCAGAACTTTTCTCTTTGGTGCAGAATATTTACTCTTGCAAAAACTCTTCATCAGCATAGTACGGTTTACGAAATTAGGAACACATCTTAGATCAATCCTTGGACTGTCATTTCAAACAACTATTTAACAATATATAGGACTCCTGTTTGAGATAAACCACACGAAATCTTAGAGTCGACAGTTTTTATTTTTATTTTATTTTTAAAATATTCTCTCTCATTTTTGGTCCTTTCTATTCCTCCTGGCCAACTTTCGAGGGACACGCTCATTGAAGATTGCTAGCTTTGATAGCTCGTCGGAATCATCTGAGGATTTTTTTGATTCTGTAGAAGCTACTGAATTTAATTTAAGGATCTGGGAACTGTCCATCCAACATATCAAGCCACACCATCTTTGTCCTCAATCTCTTGAGTATATTCTTGTTCGAATTAGGTCCTGGTCAACCATGTCTAGCCTAATTGTGATATATTACAGGCTACTGTTCCAATTATTAATGGGGTCATAATCAGGGTTGTGAATAGTTTCGGTTTGGTGTGGGTTATTAGATTGATATCTGAGCGTGTCCCATAGTAGTCAGACATGCGACTCAAGTAGCATATACACGGTAAACCTCAACCCCAAAATGATGACACGAATCAAGTTCTATATGCTACGTCCTGTATGGCTAGCGTGGTTGGAATATGGGGAATTTAGCTGTAGATAGATAAAGACGTTGTAGTCCTCTGATAGTTGGGACAAGTCTTCTACCAAATTATATCGGTATCAATACTAGCCTCTCATTAAGTAATCTCATGAATTATTTCCAATGTCTATGATAACAGACGTACATATATGAAGTCGACAATCAAGTTCAAAGTCGATATATTCTCCATAGAATTCAAAATATGACCACTAAAATGGCCACAGTTAAAATTGATTTTGTCGAGTTGTTGTTATGATCTAGGAGTAGCTTAACCCCGATTGGTGGATAAGAGTGTGCTAAGGATTGGCAAGGGTCATGGGCTCTAATTTGGTGTCGTCTATCGCACATGTAGTAAAAGTACATAGATCCTTTTCACACACATTATTCTTCCATATCCATATTGTAGAGAGTAGTTTTATTTCAAGTATTTTACTATCTGTTAGAATTACTACGGGGTGGTTTCACGATCGATCGTAATGATTCAGTAAAGAGTTGTACAATTCTGTGTTGGTCTAAAATGTTCATGATGTCTTGTCTTCTGCGGTATACGGGATTCACAGCTATATTGTGTTTCTGGGTTGGATGGTGCAGTGGTACACCATCTGGGCCCATCTCCCAAGTAGATACTGGGTAACTTGAACATCTACCCCATTCGAGACAGGAGAAAGCTGGTTCGAATCCAGTGAAACCACTACACCACTCTCTCTCGCGGTAAAATTGTACTTGTGGGATGATGAAAGCACACTCAGATACCCACAGGTTTCTCACGCTTTTTCCTGTGGTGGGTATGCACGGAAGAGGTTATACGCCGTAAGGGTCAACCTCCAGTGGTATCTGCAAATGAAATCTGATTGTGAGTGTTCTAAATGTCAAATTGAGTCATCCTACTTAAAGTACATATCTTCCGATAAAACCTGCATGGGCCTCAAGGCGCCAAATTAGGAAAAATAAATAATATATATATATATATATATATATATGTATATTGTAAAAGTGCAAGGGAAATAATAATTGTGTAAACCTTAATCCTTGCATGTCCTATGTTAGCCCTAATAAGCGAGCGACGCTAAATGGGTTGATTTATGGGGGAACACTCTACACTTGGAACATGAGCAACTTTTGCATTTAGATTTATATATACCGAGTTAGGGTAATATAACTTCACCTTTTGAGAAAGGATTTTATATGGTAGCATTATCTTTTTACGATCAAAAGAACTCCCTTACTTTCTTCACACAACGAAAATGTCAGGAAAACTGTCTAAAGCTGATCGCGACATTATTGCACAACAGAAAGACAACAATCTTGAGTCCGATCAATCGGTCGCAAGTATTTCGGGCAAGACAAGGCCCAGCAATTACAAGATGGACGAGTCAAGGTCCAATAGGAAATCCAATGTGAGAAGGAAGAATGTCGATAACGAGTCTAGTTCTTCGGCGAAAAGGAGCGAACAGTCCGACAGCGACGACGATTGGTGGAGTCCTCCTCAAAGGACGTTACGAGTAACCACAGCAGAAATGAATCTCAGGTGGGATCAATTACAGTGGAAACCACACAAGGACCACTTCTTACGCGGCTCCCAGGATTGGGGAGTTTATAAAAATGACGTGATGTTCGCTTTGCAGTCGATAGGGTATGTTAAAGGGATCAAATTAACAAACCTAGATAAAGCAAATTTCGGATCAATGATCAGGAGATCAGTGACCGATAACCCAAGAAGAATCATTGAAGATTTAAGCAGCGGATCGGATATGATGAAATTACTCAACAAGACATATCAACAGTCTGGCACAATACAGGCTGAAAACTTTTTCAATGACCTAATAGAGCTGGCTTTCGACGGAGGTAACGCCATCGATTTCGTGACAAAATTTAGAGTCTGCGTTAGAGACTTTAAATCAACTGGTCAGGAGTTAGCTGACAATATCACAATACTTATATTCAAACGTGCGGTCGAGAAAAGGGCCCACAGATGGCATTGTGAGGCCTCACATACCTCAAAAACCAAACAATGGTCGTTGGAAGAACTGATCAACGATTTCATCTCCAACCACAGTCTCAAGGCTTTTCATAACACAAACAAATACCATCCCAACAGAGACTTTCGGGTAAACAACAACTTTGACAACAAAAGGGGAGATAAAGCCGATATTTGGCTAGGTCAAATTGAAAATAGAGGCAAGCTGGCCTTTAAACCTAAAATAAATCAGGGTGACAAGAACCCTGAGAGTAAGAACCAAGTTGTATGTTACATTTGTGGAAAAACTGGTCATTATGCAAATAATTGCCATAGCAAGAGGGGAACAACTCAAGGTCCTCATCGATGTCACATCTGTAGGGGCAATCACTATGCAAGAGAGTGCCCGGCTCGAAAGTCAGATCATGATCGTCCTTTAAATCAAATTTCAACGAAGGGTAAAGAAAAGATGATCGAGTATAATGTTGGTAATGATTGGTACGATGAGTGGATGGAAGAAAATGGGATAGTAAACAACCCAGAGATTGAAGAGACGCCACACTCAAGTAATGATGATAGCTCATGCTATGGAGTGAGTTTAAACTTTGCCCATCAACTGAATAACGCATCAATTAACTCTTTAATTAGAAAGAGGTGGCTGTTTGATACAGGGGCTGATATTAATGCCACTAACAACCTAAAGAATTTTGTCAAGGAGTCTGTAAGGAACTTAAGACCACGGGAGGTGGCAATAAGGACAGGCAGTGGAGTTATTTATCCAGAGAAAATAGGCGAAGTATGCCTCAAGGTCAGAAATTCAAAAAATAAAGCGAGAAGGCTCAGATTAAAGAATGTCTTTTATGTTAAGAATCTTCCCGTAAACATTATAAGCGGCGAATTGTTTTACAGAGGTGGATGCTCATTACAAGGTGAAAAGCTTGTTGACAGTAATGGAAGTATTATATCTTTAATAAACGTCAATAAACGAGGATTTTTTCTCTGGCTTTCTGGAGAAGATGAACCAATGAAACATATCAAATCAGGATTCCCGTGCCAATTAGACAAAGAACACAACAGTAAAAATTCAAAAATTCCCTCTGATGAAACCATTAGAAACCTAACCTTGTGGCATCGAAGATTATGCCACCCAAGCGCAGATAGGTTGCGGTGGACAATTAAAAATACTACTGGCATAAACCTGACCCCGAGTGATGTTATCAATATACCATGTGAGGCTTGTGATCTAGGTAAATTTGTAAAATACACTACCAATGAGAGACGACGACGAGCTGAATACGTCGGAGAAGGATGGCACTGTGACTTGGGATCGAGCAACCCTAAAACCATGGATGGCAATAGTTACTACTGTTTAACGACGGATGATCTATCTAGATACCGTTTCCTCAAGCCACTGAAGACCAAAAAGGATGCGTCAGTTGAGTTGATGAACATCCTGAGAAATATTAACGCTGAACTGCAGCTTGAAGGGAGAAGAGTCAGGTGGATTACAATTGACGGAGGCAGAGATTGGGGCATGTCGAGATTTGAGGAATTCGCTGCAGACCAAGGTATAGATATCATTGTGTCCGCCCCAGACAATCAGCATCAGAACGGAGTGTCAGAGAGAGGAATTAGGTTCATACAGGACGCTGCCCGATGCTGCACAATTCAAACAAAAATACCATCGGTATTTTGGGACAAAATAATGGAGACAACATGCTATATACTCAATATGACATCTCAATCTCCAGTCGATCAGCACAAGACCCCATATGAAGTATTCTGGTCAGCTATGAAAGGCAGGCCGATTAAGCCAGACGTCAGTCACCTCTTAATTCCCGGATCAAGATGCATAACACATGTAGAGAAGTCGCGCAGAATTGCAGGAGAAAAGCTAGACCCCAGGGGTGCAAGGAGTGTGTTTCTCGGATACAAGGGACGTACAAACAAACTTGTATGGATATTGGGCGGTGGGAGATTCTTAGTCTCACCAAATGTTTTAGCATACAAGAACGTTGGTAAAAATTTGGGTTGGCCAACAGAAATCCAAGAAGTAGTGAGGTCATTGCCAACCAGCGTCCAACATTGTTTGAGAGCTAGGAAAACCAACTATGCCAGAGAAGAGGACTGCAATAGGACACGAAGTGTATCACTGCCACATGAACCTAAAGGACATGGTCGGCCAAAGAAGACAATTAGAAGACCTTTTGACGAAGCACAATTGTTCGAAAGTCAAACAAGGAACAAGAACATGAGCCCAAGCATAAACAACGAAGATGAACGCCCAACAGAGGAGGACTCAGATCACGAGGAAGAAATTGGACAAAGTGCCCATTGCCTCATAGAAAAATCAATCAAGAGGCAACTCCATAACCTACATGGAGATGGAGACGACATGTTTAGGCTATTAGCTAACTCTTCATCTGTCGCTAAACAAATCGTATCACCAGATGAACCTAACCTGCAGGAAGCAATGAGTAGCTCCGAGAAAAACGAGTGGCTAAAGGCTATCTTTACTGAAATAAAGGGGTGTGTGGATAGGAAAACATTTCAGTTTGTTCCAAAAAATCAGCCAAACAGAATGGCCAAATTATCTCAGCGAAATGGGTGCTTAAGAAAAAGTACAAATCAAATATGGAACTGGAAAAATTTAAGGCTAGAGTTGTAGCAAGAGGATTTTTACAAAAGAAGGGTATTGATTTCAATGAAAAAACAGCTTCTACGGCTAGATCAGCTAGTTGGAGAGTATTGATGGCATTGGCAGCCATAAATGAATGGCACATTCTGCAAGCTGACTTTATATCAGCTTACTTAGCAGGAGACTTAAAGGAAGTCATTTATATGCGACAGTTTCCTTACCTCAAAGAATTTTTTAATTCAAACCCAGATCTAAGTAAGGCATCAGGATATACAGAGGAAAGTATAATCCAACTACAAAGGCCACTGTACGGATTAAAACAATCCGGAGCGTGTTGGCAAGATAAAGTTAAATCTTTTTTTTTTTTTTAAATCATTTTGTATTCAGCTATTTAGCTATGACAATTTATTTAACATTAACACTAAGTAATCAAACTCCCCTAAATAATTTTTCCCATCTTTGTTGTTCCATGTATCTGCCCAATATTTTAAAGTTAAATCATTAATGCATACTCGAGGGTTTAAAGCGTTGGCAGCCGACGACGCAATTTACTTAAATAAAGATTGTGGAGTAATAGTAGCGTCGTACGTTGACGACTTTCTATTAATAGGGCCTGATAAAAGTAAAATCAGTGCATTAACAAAATCCTTGAATAAATCAGTGCCACTGAATGACTTGGGAGAAGCTTCATGGTTTTTAGGAGTCAGAGTCCAAAGATCATCACCCACAGGGAGTGTGATGTTAGACCAAAAACAATACATCGACAGGTCAATGATAGAACTGGAATTACAGAGTCAACGGCCCGCACCAACACCTATGTCAGTTGCTAGTAGGCTAGACATGAAGAAATATAACGGAAAAGCCTCGAGCACAGAGCTTTATAATTACCAGAGGTTAATAGGAAAATACAACTTTTCGGCATGCATGACCCGATGTGACACTTCACAAGCTATGTCTCAATTAGCGAGATACATGTGTAATCCTTCTCCCCATCACCACAAGCATGCGTTGAGAGTAGCCCAATATTTGTCTGGTAGTGCAAACAAGGGCTTGGAGTATACCAAAGATCACAGACACGTGAATGAATTCGGGAAATATGGATTGCATTCTGCTGTGGACGCTAGCTTTGCAGATGACTTTGAATCATCTAAATCAACAACAGGCTATGTTATATTTATGGGAGGAAGCCCAGTCATTTGTAGGTCAAAACTACAGACAACAGTATCTACACTGACTTGTGAAGCCGAGTATGCAGCCATCTTCGAAGCAACAAAAGATTGCGCTTGGATAAGGACATTCCTGGAAGAACTGGGGCAAATGCCATCCGGACCCATCCCTGTCATTGAAGACAACAACAGAGCAATCAAATGGGCTAACAGTACAGGAATCAGCTCTGGCTGAAGACATGTTCGTGTAGAGTACAACTACGCCACACAGGAAGTTCGCGACAAGAACATTACCATAAGGAAATTGGAGTCAAAATTGAACCCAGCAGATGGCTTGACTAAACCGCTTAACAATGCGGCGTTTAACGAGTTTGTTGAAAGACTTGGAATGGTAGATTGATTAATTAGCGGATTAAGGTTTAGGGGGCGTGTAAAAGTGCAAGGGAAATAATAAGTGTGTAAACCTTAATCCTTGCATGTCCTATGTTAGCCCTAATAAGCGAGCGACGCTAAATGGGTTGATTTATGGGGAAATACTCTATACTTGGAATGAGTGTGCAATTTTTGTATTAGATTTCCATATACCAAGTTAGGGTAATATAACTTCACCTTTTGAGAAAGGATTTTTATAATTTAAGTGTATTCAGCTATGGAGCTATGACTCATGACCGGTGCTATGTATACATGTGGGATGACTCTTTTGACGTTAGAGACACTCATACTCTGGATTTCATTCGCAAATACCACTATGAGGTATGCTTGCTTACACAAACAGTCGACCCTCCTCTGCAAGTACCCACCAAAGGGACGTTTCGAAACCTTTGGTTATCCAAGCATGCCTTCGTCATCCATGTATACCAGCACCGCGAGAAATGTGGTTGTGTTTTGCCGGATTTGAACCAGCAATCTACTGTCTCAAGTGGAATATGTGTCTGTGACGGCTGTCAAGCCTAAGGGTTCCTGTAGCCTACGCTGTCTAGCGCAGGCAATTATACGAAGGGAGGTTCCTGGGAAGATCTTGGATGACAGGGAACCTAGATGATTCACATTGAGCCTTGTTGAAACCTACTGAGAGTTCATGAGGGTTACAGAAGTATCAAGGATCTACAGGCGATTGTCGGAGAGTCTGAGTTGACAGGTCATAGAGAGAACCTTATCGAGGAGGGGTATTTCAGTCTGTATATATAGGTAGTCATTAAGTACAGAAATTCTCTCTTCAGAGAATCATAATTAAAATATTGTACCTACAACATTGCTCATGCATTTTGTAATGAAACTGTGACAGATTGGACTGGTTTTCATATTCAAAATTATTGGGCCAGAGTCAGTTTGGTTGCGTATGTAGCAGTCAGTTTCTGCTGCTTCATCCCAGAACTCAATTGGAAGCTGGGCTTCTTCTAGCATTGCACTCATATCGAACTCAACAGTTTGGATCGAACGTTCTGCAGGGCCGTTCTGATGCGAAGAGGCAGTAGTGGTTGATTGTGCAAGAACTCCATCTTCTATTTTCCAATTTTGGATGGCTTTAAGGAGTTCGGGTGCGTCGTCTGATCTTGCACATTTAACTTTCTTGCCCGATTAATGTTCAGTTACTGTTTTCCAGGTCTTCAAGGCCTCATATGCATCACTTTTGGTCTTTATTGGAATCACCCAATTCATTCTGCTGCAAATGTCAATGATGAGGAGGAACCATCTGTTGCCTCTGATACTTGTTGGGAATGGGCCAGCGACATCAAATTTAACTTGTCCCAGTTTTCATGGATAAACGTGGCGGAAACTAGGATGGTGTCTCATGGGGAGTTCCATTCTAAAACACAACTCGGGGTTAGATCAAGTTCTCAGACAATTAGGACAGGCTCAGGAACATAGGGTAGTTTCATAGGGAATGCGTAGTAATACTGTTCGAGACAGAGCTTAGGGCTGTCCTATTATCTGATGTACATATATACCCAGCGTGAAGGAGTATTCTTCTTCACGCAACGTCTTCTGTTTATACTCATACCTATTGTTCACTTACTTATCTCTTCTCTAAAGAAGACCGCCGTTATTGTACCCTTCTCACCTACTACTTATTTTACCTTTACTTCTTATGTGAACCCTATACCTAACGCTGAATTTATACCTCCTACTCTTAGGAATCACCACCATACTCCACACCTGTAACCTACTTGTACCAAATTCGTACCCTACGGAATACTAATAACACTGCTCCTTGAGACAGTATTTCATTGATCCAAGGGCTTAGGACCTTTGGGATCCTGTTGTTCATCTTAGTAAGTGCACATACCTCACAGACGTCGAGATCTCGTGGAATCTTGATCTGCTTTTTGAGTGTAGTAACCAGATGTAAGTTTCGAATTTTTTCAGGTCCTAAGTGAGCAAGGCGACGGTGGTACTTGAGGTATCTTTCTCTTTCGTTTTTCCGGATAGTTTCTTGATGTGAGATTTGACTCGGGCTCACATATGAAGTGTTATTATTTGACCTGTTGTTTTCCACAGAATTAAACGCGGTTTCTTCATATCCTTCAGCGATATGCGTCACAGTATAGAGTCCTTGATTCATTCTAGCTTCAATGATAACTTTATTGCCTAGCTTAAGGAACAATTCATTTTGATTACCCGCAAAGTTCAAACCTGCTTGACACAGCCTTCTCACTGATAGAAGATTAACTCCCAGATTTGGAACAAATAAAACATCGGAAAGAAGCATTGAAGATCTGTCTTTACACCTCATTTGAACATCGCCAGAAAATTCAGACTTTAATTTGCCCCCTCCAACCTTTACCCTTTTGGGAACAATCAATATAAGTTTCCTGAATAGAAGAGGTTGGTCAGACATGTGAGACGTGGCGCCAGTATCAACGGGCCAATCGGATGGAGTAGCCTTACATATTTCTTCTTTTGACAGGTGACATTCTTTGCAATCTTCATTTTCTGAAGCTAATGTTTCAGCAGAGAAGGCATTGCAGTATCTGGACTGCTTTTGTGCTGATTGAGAAGTTTTGGGTTTATCTTTATCTTGCAGGCGTGGTTTAGTTGATTCCTGCACTTTCTTCTTCCTGTCGTGCTCTTTCAAAAGTCTCGCAGCTGTTTCTAGCCTAGGACATCGAGCAACAGAATGTGACCATTTACATAAATAGCACTTATAAGCAGGGCTATCAGAATCAGAGTTTTGATTTTGTCGCATTTTCTGTGGAAACTTAGACGACTTTTGCCTAGCAACGAGGGCTTTTTCATTCTGAAGTTGTAGATCTTCTTCGACTTCGTTCAAAATCTTCAGCTTGTCCTCAACAGAAAGAGTAACCTTTATTCTGAATCCATCTGTTGTTGCCTTAAAGGCCGCTGGGAGTGTCTTTGTCAGAATTAGAAATAACGCCGCATCTGGATAAGCGTTCTTCATGATAGGATCTGCACTGATGAGTTTTCGGCGAAACTCTTTTAGCTTAGCCCAAGAATTGTCCAAGCCCATTTCTTGACGGAATTCAAACGTTGCAATTCTAGTTAGATACGTGTTTGCAGAATACTCGTTCGTTCTAAAATACTTGCCTTTGAGTGCGTTCCAGACTCTGAGTGCTGTCTCGTGCTCATCAATCATATCAAAATCTTCTGCGCTGAGAGCCTGGAGTATGAGAAAAGTGACGTTGCTTCAGCTTTCTCATACTTTTCAACTTTTGTTTCGTCCAAACTCGTACTCAGCACTTCAACTTTGATTGATCCTCCATCTATACCAGATGTCGAAGGTATTGTTTTACTTCTGTTTTGTTTCGTGGTCGCGTATTCTTCCAATGTTGTTTCAACAGTGAAAAATACTGACCTTGATTTAAGTTTTAGCTTCATTTCTCTAAACCAGCTCTCATAGTTATCCCTTGAGAGCGAGGGGATGCAGCCAAGGGCTTCATTATCCTCCATTCTTGTGAGGTTTAGTCCAAGGCGAAATTTCGATTCCTTGCTCAAATTGTAGACAATTGTAGATTCCTTTCTCGAGTCTTAGGCTAAGCCGTCAAGGCTTTGGAGTCGATTTTGATTCTATTTATACCTGTGGCAAACCGGTGGTCATAATCTATTTATTGGGAGGACTTCTATTGCAGTATGACTGTATAGAAGACGATGAAATTAGCACAGTGGATTGAGGTCAGATAGAATCAGATATTTGAGTTCACTAAAAGTATACTAAGATCGAGACAGCCAGACTCTTAAGTACAAATTTCCTCCATGCAACTGATCTGCATGAATAGCGTAATTGACGCGACTCATGTGTTTGACTCTGCCTGACTCGGATTGCCCCTGTAGCAGCTAGACACACCTTGTTATTTAACACAGCCTGAACAAATCTCAATCTCGTTGCCTCAGCTCTAACCAAATTAATAAAATGACACCTGCACCACTACATCCAGATTACATCTAATAAATTCATAACATTGTGCGACCTGACTGTAACGTTAAGTCTAAAGACAAGAATATCCTTCTTGACCTTCCTTGGCTATGGTAAATAGATGCATTTTTTTGGAATCCGAGGGCCTTTCATGTTGATAGGAGACTAGAAGTTTGGAGAAGTTCAAGTATTCATTCAGGGGCCCAAATTGAACCAAGATGTAGACCAAAAGCTGCTTCTGGTGCCACAGAAGAAAATCTTTTCATCACATAGAATCGAAAAATTTCTTGAAGATCTAACTCTAAAGAAGGACAAAATTGCCTCCCTGTCTTCTTCCAAAGAATCAAATCTATCAGAGGAGATCACGATTCAATCAGCTCTGAAAGCACAGACAAAGCCGAAACAGACTCTACTGAGGAAATAACGAATCAATATGATATGGAGTCTGACAGTGAGACTAATTTGGGAAGTTCGGGAAACTGAAGCGCCGTTGGCATGACGTAAAAATGCTAAACTCCGCAGCTTACTGAAGAATAAGCGCATCGAACATGGCGAGGATTTGAATTGGCATAAGTGAAGAAAACAGGATGAATTTTAGGGGTGATATGGAAAGGGTCAGTCCTAGAGGCAATGAGGAGAACATGGATGGTGGAGCAATGGATGATACTTGTTGTGCCTGGACCCACATAGCTACAGTGCACAGCTCAAGTTATGATGGTCATGCAACTGCCTGCGTTTGCTCTGTTTGCTCCTGCTTTGTTGAGTTAGTATCATTAGTAAGCAATAGTCTAGGGACTGTAAGTAGAAAGCTTTCCTTCACAGTAGATAGAGTAAGCAATTCAGTCTTTCCTCATTCTACAGAGATCATTCTCCGCTTAACTCCTTGACCTGTCTGGCCCAGCAGCCCAACTGTGATCACTAGCAGCGAGCTCCCACAAATTGTATGTACATCTGAATCATAGACCTATCACAACAATACTAGTGTTGGATTCAGGAAATGGGTGGATGAAGGAGATTAAAAGGTTATGGATACGATACTTAGTGGCCTAAAGAAAGA
This sequence comes from Blumeria graminis f. sp. triticale, assembly GCA_905067625.1. Classification (NCBI taxonomy): domain Eukaryota; kingdom Fungi; phylum Ascomycota; class Leotiomycetes; order Helotiales; family Erysiphaceae; genus Blumeria; species Blumeria graminis. The sequence goes on along the minus strand of LR898472.1, from coordinate 4,905,680 downwards.
CAATGGAAAGCAATTCATAGAAAAAAAAAAGGGAGAACTTGGAGGAAGATCCTTGACACAAAGGTGGCATACACGCGACCGGAGTATTTTAATAGAGTTCCCAATGTCACGGTTTGAGTGTTGATGCTGGAGCAATCAGATATGCAAAGGTAGTTTATAATTTTCTCTATGGCTAACTGTCAAGGGGAACTATTTCACCTACTCATGTAAACTAAGCTAGACAGGTCACATGACCTTCATAGCAGTACATAGATTTCATCTGTAGCTAAAGGATTCTTTAGTCAACATTTACAACGTAATACCATGTCCCACATATCTTTCTAAAGAGGTTATGACCCTTGGGCTTCCTGTGGAATCACGATTTATTCTTCTGTTGTTCTTCTGTTTACGACTTCATTCACCAATCAGTTTCTAATACTACGGTATCCTTGTTTTGTATCTACATCTGCACCTCTACCTTTCAGTTTTTATCGAACAAGGTATCTCTGGCTCGCCACTCTCACATCTTGAATCTTTCATTCCTCTTTAACATGGCTCCATCTAATCTTCGCGCCAACAATATGGCACTCCCTCCAGCGTTGAAACTTCATGGCATTGCTAACCTGAAAGACTGGATGCTTCTCATCGAATCGGCCTTGCGACAAAACGCTCTGTCAGATTGGATTGACCCAAGAAAGACTGAAGCTATTTACAAGTCTGAAAAGGAAACTGGCTCTGAAGATTGGTCCAGCTCAAACGAGCTTGTCAAAATGACACTAGCAATCAACGTCAATCCGGAATTCATTCAGATTGTCATGGCTGAAAATTTAGCCTGCAACAGCTATAAAAAGCTTTGTTGCTTTCTTCAAGGGAACAGCATTGCTGCTGTTGAAACAAGTATCATTGACTTTCTCGACCTCATAGAGAATTTTCAGAAGTATTCATCCTGCCAGGCTTATATTCTGGCTCATAAATCAATGGTCTCTAGTCTTCATTCTCTCGGTACACCTCTTCCCTCTCTTGTATATTGACTGGTGTTAATCCGTGCGGTATCCATAAAATATCCTCAATGGGCATCCACTCATCGCTTCTATTTCTGTCGCCACCTCTGTCAATCCTGCTCCTTCTCTTGAAACTCTATATACAACCCTTCAGGACCACATTTGGTTGGCTGAAAGCATAGCTCCTGTTCTGGCATGTTACGGCGTGCTATAGGGTAGATCGAGATCGCCGTTCGCCGAGAGTATGAAAAGGTCAAGTGGTGAATACTAGAGAGGTGGGAAGTCGACGAAGTACTATGGCTAGAAGGAAGCGGGTTTGCGAAAGGAATACTGTAATAATATTATAAGATTGTGAAGCTGGAGAACTACTTTGTTGTAGCTCCAGCTTCCTTAAGTACAAATAACTATCTAACATAATTCAACTAAGACTGTTGTAATTTCCCATCATGACTCAAACTGTGACCTCAACCATATCAATTCCAGTTGGCGCATTATCTAGTCTCACCATATAAGTGCAAGTGTTGAGGGTGAGTCGAAAAACCTGTTCCGTGAATTTTATCCTCAGGCATTCTGCTTAGACTCTGGTTCCAGAATGTCTCGCCATGACATGGCACCTATATCACAAGCAAATTCCACAGGCTATATTAATAAGAGAAACAAGAAGTGGGACGGTCCTAATTGCAAGTGGTGTTCTGGTCCTCATAACAATACAAAATGCTTCCTTAAATATCCAAAGTAACATGCAGAGTTTATGAAGAGATTTCCTAGGGCTAATTACAATGAAAATAAAAGGTGACGTGCTGAATTCTAAAAAACGTCATCCACCAAGAAAAATTTCTACTTGCTAATCTGGCTTTGATGCTCGTTTCGAGAAATATGATCCATTTCAGAAGGATACAAATGACCGCGTTCAGACAGCACTTTTTTTGCCACCCTTGACTTCTTCGAATTGTAAAACAGCCAAATACTCTTATTTCCTGGATTTGAATACAAATCTCTCCAAAATGGGTTGAGTAGGAATTTTGAGAAGGTCACCTCATACCTACAATTATTTCTCGAGAAGTCAACAAAGGGCTTCTAAAGTGCCCCTATCTCAGATCGAGCGACACAAACATAACAGTGCCTTTTGTAATGAGAATCATCAAGTTTTCTCAGACAAGTCTGGAATAAACTCTGTTACGGCTTGAGTTTACAGGTGATAGGTTTATGGTATCACGTGATGTGGAGTCTGGTTGAGTAAGCGTTGGTCCCGGAAGCGAGCTGGTGGAGTTTTCACCCCAGCGAGGCTGCAGACCTCTTTCTCTCCTTGTCTTTTCTTTTAGTTATTGTGCGTAGCTTTAGGTCCAAATACAAAGCAATTACTCTTTTATATTTCGAGGGAGTCTTCTAGTGTCAACCTGAGGTCGGTCGTAATATAAGAAAAGACCAATACAACCTTTGCTGAGAAGCATATTATCTGCCAGTCATTAACTGCGTCGTCGCACCTCTGCTGCACGACTTAACCAACGACTTCTTGCCTACCATTCCAAGTAGGTGCCTTCTAGTCAGTTCGCTGATTGGGGTGTCTCCGGAGCAAGCCGGAAAATTATTAAAGTTGTGCCTACCTCTGTAGCGTTCTTTCTCTGCCTCGGAACTTCGCTAACTCGATTGCCATACATAAAAAATGGTCTCCATATTCCATCTTCCATGCATGTCAACGCGTCGAAGCGCACGAGAAGCTACTATGCCTGCGCGTTACGGTTTTCCTAGCAGCACTGATCTGCCTTTACAGACCACTGAGGATACACTGAAAGAAGATAGGGAAGTTGAAGAAATGTCTGACTTCACCTTAGCTCAGCAAGCGACAATAGGTCAGATCGTCGCCGCAGCTCTCGCCAACTCTCAGTCAAGCAAGTCGCCAACCACCGAGGCTCGAACGACCCCTCGCGCCCTCACAGCTGATCTTCAACCTTCGGTTGACTACTACCTGCCTGTACTTGATCCTTTGATCGCCGCTGTAGAGTCACACCGAGTCAAGTACCCGCGAAGTGTGTTTACCGACCATCTGGGCGACATTGGATACAATGCTTTGAAGATGGAAATGAAGCTTTTGTTCGAAGAGTTTTCGGGGAACTTCCGACAAGGGCAAGCTCAAGTTAGGGCATACTTCAAGTGTACAGGAGGAGAAGCGAAGAAAATCATCCTGCAGCGTATGGATCCCGACTTCGGAGGAGTATTTGATGGAGCAGAAGATGTCCTCAAAGCATTGGATCAACGCTTTTTTGACCATAATCATGTGCAAGCTGCAAAATCCAAGTACCAACAACTTATCATGGGCAACATGACATACGACGAGTTCCGCAAAAAGTTCACAAACTATGCAAGTACTGCTAAGATTGCGCGATCCCGTTGGTTTGAGGATGTCTGTGAGACTATCTCCCCGGCCTTTAAACGAGATGTCAGGATCAAGAAGTACAAGATGAATGGTAACTACGCGATCTTGGACGAATTCCTAGCCATCGCTAATCGCGAATCTCGCAACATCGCTTTCGAGGAGAGCCAGCTGGCCCGCAAGGCGGTTGTTATTCCTGCCGAAGATCGAGGACGTAACCGCTACGCCGGAATTCTCAAGAAGGACGATTGGCGACCGAGCTCACTTGTCGGTCCCTCGACTTCCGGCACTGGCCTTTCCAATGTCCGTCTCCGTTCCCTGTATCCGCTCGTTTCCGCAATTGTGAGCCCTGTCCTCTCGACCCCAGCTGGTGATTGCCGACTTTGTCACAAGTCCGGGCACTGGATGCAAGACTGTCCGGATGTTCTGAGGCATCGACAGATGGAAAAGAGGATTGCAGCCCTACAGTTGGACGAGGACGAAAGATCAGAAGATCTTTCAAAAAACTGTTAAGCCGTGGTAAAGACTCCCACTACGGTAAAGGCCATGATTTGTGGAAGGACTTGAAATTTGGTTATTGTTCTCTATTTGGAGGACGCCAGTTTCTGGCTAATATATAACTAGCTAGAAATGGAAATTATATCAAAACAAGTGCACATATTGATGGTGGAGCAAATATCTTTGGTGCTATTAGTACCTCTTTGGCCTCCCAACTTCTCTCATTGTTCCGAACCTTATTTCTCACCCTTCCTAAGCCAACTGTCCCCACTGGCTATGACGGCCATTCTGGGAAACCGATCACTTCGGCCGTCCTCCTCACACTTACCATAGATAAACGCCGTATCAACTTCCCTTTCCTGGTTACGGACCTAGGTGGTACCGACATTCTTATTGGTCGAAAGTTTTTAGAACACTACAATCTCAAGCTGGACTACGCTGGATCAAAGAATCGGATACACTGGCCAGATGACATGCCAGTTATTAATTACTATGATCGCTGATTGCTTCTCTGCATTGACAAGGCACCTCGCAAGACCAACGCCGAACATCAAGCAGACGTCGCCCGACGAGACAGCCAGATGGAAGCCGCCGAGGAAGCAGAACTCTCGGGGGTGCAGCTTACCAGTGACCCCACATCACTAATCAGTTACGCCAATGGTAAGCCACCAAGAGCCAAAAAGTTTCGCATGCAACCCCAGCCTGGAAGACCATCATGCTTCTTGAGAGAAATGCGGAACTATCTATCTAGGATGGAGGAGCCGCTCCAGAGATCAAGTCCCTACAGTCATTCCACGAGTGATCAGAGCCATGGGCCAGAACTACCAGCCGAATTTCCCACCCAGTTGCCAGGGTCGAAACTACACAGCAAGTACTTGACCAACATTTCCATGATCTCAGCGTCATCAATGCATCGGTTCCATCTAAGAAGCCCGGCCCAAAGTTCCCGGGACTCCCATAGAAAGGAAAATTATACCTTTGTTGCTTCGGTTAACGAAATTGACATAGAGATCAAGCAAAGACAGGATGAATTAAACTTCCAAAACGAAGTTGAGATCGCGGCCCTTGATAGTAAATTATCACCTAAGATGGCTTTGGAGGCCAAATACTAATCAGACGAGGATATGGTGAAAGACAAACTCATGTCTCAATACCAAGCTTTCCAACACCTCTTCTCTCGGAGAGCCTCAGATGAGCTCCCTTCCCATAGGCCCAATGTCAATCACAAAATTGACTTACAAGCTGGAAACAATTTTTCTATGGAGCCACTGCGCCGGATGACGGATGAACAATTCTCAGAAACCAAGCGGTATATCCTAGAGAACCTCCATAAAGGTTTCATTGCCCCTTCGAGCGCTCCGCATGCTGCACTGATCCTCTTTGCGAAGAAAACCGACGGTAGTCTACGTCTGTGTGTTGACTATCGAAAGCTCAACGAGCTAACCGCCAAAGATCCGTACCCGATTCCCTTGATCAACGAAATAATGGCACGTATTTCGAAGGCAAAGATCTTCACAAAGTTGGATATCCAACAAGCCTTCCACTGCATTAGAATGACTGAAGATTCTGAAGACTATACGACCTTCCGCACCAGATATGGCACTTACAAATATAAGGTGCTGCCCTTTGGTCTAACGAACAGACCAGCCACCTTCCAGCGCTTCATCAACAATATTCTCATGGAACATTTAGACGATTTCTGCTCAGCTTACATAGATCACATTTTAATATATTCTAGCAATCCCGAAGAGCATGAGACCCACGTCAAAAAGATAATGCAGATTCTCATGGATCACAGGCTCCAGGCTGACATTAAAAAATCCGAGTTTCATGTTACAAAGACAAAGTTTTTGGGGTTTATTATTGGGGTTGAAGGTATCAAAGTCGACCCTGACAAGATCTCGGTTATTCAAAACTGGGAGTACGCTGCTAACGTTAGGGGTGTGCAAAGCTATTTGGGATTTTACAATTTCTACCGACGTTTTATCAAGGATCATAGTACCATCTGTCGTCCTCTCACATGCTTAACGGGCAAGGATATTGTATTTAAATTTGACAAAAAATGCGAAGTAGCCTGGGAAATGTTGAGATCAGCATTGAAGTCCGCCCCAATCCTCTGCCATTATGACCCAAATAAGCAAACGCGTCTAGAGACAGACTCCTCAGATGGAGTTGTCTCTGGCGTCCTCTCCCAACTGCAGGATGATGGTCTTTTTCACCCTGTGGGCTATTTCTCAAAAACAATGATTGACGCCGAGCTCAATTACCCAATCCATAATAAGGAACTCTTGGCAATTTTCTGATCCTTCAAGCAGTACAAGCCTGAGCTATTAGGTGCCCAGAAAAACGTCCATGTGTATACAGACCATAAGGCTTTGGAGTACTTCATGTCAACAAAGGAACTCACGGCCCGCCAAGCTCGCTGGGCAGAGTTCTTCGCCGAGTTCCATTTCACGATTATGTATTGGACAGGTATTACAAATACTCTTGCAGACACCCTCTCCCGTCGCGATCAGGAACTCACACCCATTGAGGCTAAGAAACGGGCATACCGGAACCAACAGATGATTCCAGACGACAAGATAGACCCTAAGATCTTGGAAGAACTGCGTATGGCAAAAATTGACTGCCTCAATGACGTCGACTCTTACATTCATAGAACCTCAGTGGATGCAGACAACGAGGTTGTGACTGATAATCCCGGATTAACATTCAATGACAAAGCTATATCATCTTTGGACCACCTGATTGTTGATGGTGAGCCACCGGACCCGGCCTCTGTAGTGGCATACAACATCAATGGATACAACATTATTGATCAGGTTATTGAAGCTAATAAAACCTCCCCTGACTTGGAACCCCTTCGTGCAAAGGCTAGAGCGCACCACATGGATTATGAGCTTAACCAAGGGAAACTCTACTTCCAAGGACGCCTGGAGATACCCATGGAACCTCCAGAGCTGCGCACCGCCTTGATCTGCCACGTGCATGCCCAGCCATGTGTGGCACACGCCGGAGTCAACAAGGTCAAGTTACTGCTCGGTCAGAAGTACCACTGGTCTAGATTAGGGAATGATGTTGCTCGTTATATTGCCAACTGTAGCTGTGTCTCAAGGCGAGGTTAGGACAGTGTTCCACAGGGTGCGTATGTGGTCTAACGAAGATCTAGGTGGTAGATAAAGGTGATGAGTGGGTCGAAGGGATGACTGGTCTTCTCTAGGAAGAGACAAATAGGTAGATATTAGCGATAGAGGCTACACGTGGGTCTTGCTGATGAAGAGCTGGAAATAGATAAATGGTCTTCCCGAAGAAGAGATGGGTAAACAAATGTATGGTTAAAGTAATTGAAGAAGACGTTGCGTGAAGAATAATGCTTCTTCACGCCGAGTATTTATATACATAAAATTACCAAATAGCACGTAGCACACAGCCCCTATGCCCAATTATCTGCTACACATCACCTAATGAAACCAGCCCATTCTTATCAGTCTTCCTTGCTGGTGTTACGGCCATGTATTCCTGACCCTCGGGGCCTCTAATACTATTGTTCCTTCCAAGTATTGGGTTGTGATCCTACATATGCACGGACCAATTGTAAATTATGTATATATGTATATCTCTAGATACCTCTTGTTATTTTCTTCCCTTAGTTTAGAATCTTATGAATTATATTCCAGATCTGAGTCCTTACCTGATTCGACTTGTTCATCTGCTAACCTGTGCTCCCTTCTGGTCGTCACAGCTGGTTTTAGAAGTGCATTGAACTATTAATTGTGTTTTAAATTAGCCGTCCGCATGGCATTTCATAATACGCTATGCCACAATGATCCATGAAACTGTGCCCGCCAGAAGGCCCGACGGGACAAGACACCTGGCCTATTACACCCTCTGCCAATCCCTGCTCGATCGTACCAACACCTGAAAATGGACTTCACTGAGCTTCCTCTTGATGAAGTGGGTTATAACACTGCATTTGTCATCACAGACAGATTGACAAAAAAATCCCTTTCAATTCCGTGCCATAAAACGATCACAGCTAAGGAAATGGCCGGGCTATTCCTTGTGCATTGGGCACGTCACTTCGGAATGCCCGACTCTATAATCTCCGATCGTGGACCACAGTTTGTCTCAACTTTCTGGAAAGAATACTGCCGGATCTTAGGCACTAAAGTCAAACTCACTACGGCCTATAACCCTAACGTTGACGGACAAACCGAGGTCATGAATCAGTACGTTAAGCAGAGACTACGCCCTTTTTGCACGTACTATCAAGATAATTGGAGCTCCCTATTGCCACTTATGGATATAGCACAGCTGATCTTGCCCCACGAGTCACTCGGAAATATCAGCCCCTTCCGGGTGCTGAATGGGTACGAACCAAGAACCTCGTTCGACCTTCACAACCCTGAACCTCCCAGATCAGCTACCGAACAGCTCAGTGGTCAGAACGCCTTGGATGTCGCAAGCCGCCAGGAGAAAGCAATAGCCTTCGCTCAGTCATCCTTATAGTTGCAACAAGATAAGATGAAGAGACTGGCCGATTGTACCCGCCGCGAGGTAGATTGGGCAGTGGGGGACCTAATAGTCATTGACACTAGGAACTGGAAGCTGGATCGTCCTTCAAGAAAACTCTCCGACAAGTGGTACGGCCCAGTCAAAGTTCTGGCGAAAGAGGGAGAGAGCTGGAGAGTCGATTTGTCAGTTCATTGGAAAATTCATCCCGTGTTTCATTCTCATTCCCTACGAAAATATATTAGTAACCCTCTACCTGGTTAATTGCGCCCTACACAAGCGCCTATGCAAATAATAGCGAGCCAGGACGAGTGGGAGATTACTAGCATTTTGGGGTCACGGGTGCAGAACAACAAACTGGAATACAGGATTCAGTGGCAAGGTGCGGACGAGGATCTGGAATGGTACCCCTGCTCGGATGCAATGACTGGCCCACATAAGATCAAAGAATTCCATACCAGTCACCCACAAGCTAAAGGGCCTCCAAGGGCCCTGCCGAAATGGATAGAAGCTTACAATGCTGGAATTGACGACTACAGCAACTTGGAGGACAATAGACCAATGACCCGAACTGCGCAGACGCAGTTTTTCAAAGGGGGGGGTAATGTTACGGCTTGAGTTTACAGATGATAGTTTTATGGTATCACGTGATGTGGAGTCTGGTTGAGTAAGCGTTGGTCCTGGAAGCGAGCTGGTGGAGTTTTCAGCCCAGCGAGGCTGCAGACCTCTTTCTCTCCTTGTCTTTTCTTTTAGTTATTGTGCGTAGCTTTAGGTCCAAATACAAAGCAATTACTCTTTTATATTTCGAGGGAGTCTTCTAGTGTCAACCTGAGGTTGGTTGTAATAAACTCAACATTTCCTGCAACAATTCATCAAAAACCCTGTCACATTCGAAGTTCTCAACCGCCGTCTAGGACATATCAGCTTCCCAAATGTACAGCAAACAATAAAAACAAGGTATGGTGTATCTCATAAATGCCGTAAGACAGATACCAATCTCAATATAACCGCACTGTGCGATCCTTGCTCATTCTCCAAGCCGAAGAAATTTGTACATTGACACCTGTATCATTGAGAGTTGAAGTGGGGTAACAGATTTTATGCAGATGGATTCACAAAGGCATTGTCGCCGGTTTCTTTCAAAGGGTCTAGTGGACAAACTTAGTATGACTACCTTGAATGCTGGATGAACTCTGTGTAGAGCTTCATAGGTGAGGGGGTGTGTCAAGGGGAACTATTTCACCTACTCATGTAAACTAAGCTAGTCAGGTCACATGACCTGACTTTCAATACGTAGACTTCATCTGTAGCAGTAGGATTCACCAGTCAACATTTACAACGTAATACCGTGTCCCACATATCTTTATTAAGACTACCTATCAGAAAATTATTTCAACTGTTCATACATTTATGAAGATCTCTAGAATACTCGTTCTTGGCAGATATCTGCTTCTCGTATATTCCAGTCATAGTAGTTCCCATTCTTGCTACCAATTACTAAAATATTCCAGTTACAGCTGAACTGATCTAGAATAAAGCTAGACTACTGTAGAATTATAGAAGCACGTGAATACAATCACGTGTCACACAACAATCGGCTCACAAGCCATTACACCCAAGAAACATCCAACTGACTGTCTCGCAAATTCTCTCAAACACCTCCCAGACAATGAAACCCCAAACACGCCTAGAGGCCCTGATGGATACCCATTACAAAGATCAGTCAGAAGAGCTCTATTGACATCACCAGATATTGTTATCAAACAGTGGTTTTCAGAATCTGGTATACATGTTGGCCCACTACTCAATCCAGATCTACAACCACGTCTAACATGCCTCATTTGTGACGCTCTGTGTGAGCTCACAAGTCTACCATATATGGTAAGATAGCTATTAGGTACACAGATCTAATATTGTGCCTCTTTAGGCTAGTTGGCACTGCGGTAAAGCTATCCAACTACAGTTACATTACTTCTGCGAGAGGAATGTTGCACATGCACCCTTCGTGTGATTGGTGCGTCCTATCATTTATACTAACCGGGGCCTCAATGCAATAGAACTGAAAGATATGCCTACTATTGACCTTTACGTCCATTGCTGCCGTCTCCAACTGAATTGTCCACCCTGGAAGGACTTCTCCAAGCGTTGAAAAACACCACAGCAGGAATGCAGTTGCTGTAATAGTATTGAAAGATGAGGATCCAGAAAATTGAAGTGTTTCAATAGCAGAAATGAGAATCGCCTTCAATTATAGCCACGTCAAAGAAAAAATACCCAGCTCATTTATAGAGTTGATGACATGAACTCACAATCATTAGGTATTTCCAGGGCATAAATATTTCTTACAATCTGACATCAAGCACGCGAGCTGGAGTATTGTCCTACGTCCACAAGCTTGATCTATCTACGTCTTTTACGCCAGCACTCTCGGACAAGTGCAACCAACAAGAATACCTCAAGGCACCAAGTCAGCCGGATATACCATGAACAAGTTCATCCTATTTTTCTTGGGCTACATTCTGTGACGGCTTGTAAGCCGATAATTGCCTGTAGCCTACACTGTCCAACGTAGGCTTAGCATGACAATAGGCGGAGCCTATTCTCAGAAGTAGGGGCTTACAAGTGGCAATATCAATATTGTACAACTTCCGAGAATGAGGCGCAAGAGTGGGATACGAGAACAGATGTACGGATATATGGGTAAACAGGTAAACGGATAGAAAGCCGCGTCATTGGCTGGGATAATAATCATGTATAAAGTAGCTGTTATTATCCTCTTCGATCTATAGTTCACCATAGATTGAAAATAAACTACCTCTGACCATAAGGTTGCCCAAGTGCCGATGTTTAGACTGTGACACATTCCACCTTTACTGCCGGGAAATCAAACGCCAGGATTTACAGGAGAATTTCCATTGCTTCTGCATCCCTTCCACAAAGGAGATACAGCGTCTTGTTGTAACTATATGGACGACATATTTATTGGTTTCAGATCCCTAGCCGAGGTATTAGACTGGATGGAAGAGCATTTCTTACCTCGCGTAAAGTGGGCACGGATTTGATTATTGTTTAAAAAGTTTTAACTATTTATGACGCAAATTTTAGACTTAGGGGTTACTTTGAAGACAAATGGCATCATGGAAACGACCCAAACTAGAGCAGATAGAATTTGAAAGTTTCCTCTACTAATTAGTAGAGAATCAGAGGTTCAAAAATTTCTGGGTGTAATCCAAATGACTTGTAGATAGGTTAAAGACTTTGCAACAGTGTCTAGACCCTTGATGCAACTTACCAGAAATGTTGACTTCCAATGGGCATTAACCAAGCAACTCTCGTTTTTATTATGTAACAAAATCAATGTGTTAAAAAACTTCAATTAATCCTTATAATATTAAGCTAAAGAGAGAAGAAAAATATTATGAAAGGCGGGGCCCAGCCCTAAACTTTATACAAAGAATGTAGGTAACATGATTGAATTGGCAGGGAACATTGCCTTAATATTGAAATCTAGACATACCAGACCAAACTGCATGCAGTGCAGAGTAGACGAAGACTACTTGTCAAATAGAATTCAGTTATATTATATTATGGGATACTAGACGAGATTTCTCTATATACAAGTGCCAAGACGCTAGCCTTACGCTAGAGGCTTTCATGCTGATTCTTGACACTACTCATCTTCGATTGCTACCAGCTTTAGTGAGGTCTCGGTTGGTAATGAGCTAGGTGGTGGAAATTTTATTCCATCACATAATCAGAACATAATGTTTTGACCTAAAGGAGATAGAACAAAGATAGAAAGTTTGATGTAGATTAGAACTTAATACTTTTAACAAACCAAAATATAAGTTCGGTAAAACCAAATACCTCACTGATCCTAACCTTTTATTTCTGATCCTTAAATCCCCAATATCTTATGATTTGTACAGTATTGACTTGACAGTAAACGTTCACTTCTATCATTACAGATAAACCTCCAGAACATTAATACTTAATGCCTCAGACCACCCTAACCATTAGCATTGTGATAAATTGTCTCATTATCCCCCCCTTCGAAAAAAGTTCGCCCTCGAGGTTTTACTCATTGGCTTGTTTTTGTCAAGGTTGTCATAGTTATCTCAACCTTGTTCCCAAACTTTTATCCAAACCTCTAGCTCCAATGGGGGTCCAGCTTGTTCCTTGTTTGCAAGATGGAAGTCTCTCACCTTGTAGGGGGCGTACACGAGATCAGATGCGGGATGCCAAGTGAGATCAACGTCATGATTCAACCAAGTGACCCAAAACTCTAACTTTCCTTACCAAAGGCAACACGCGAGCACTTACTCCACCTCCCATTCGTCCTCTCTAGTGGTGTTGAGTGGGAAGGAATTATCTTGAAATTTTCCAGGCATTGGATCATCAATGGCCTTACGTAACTTTCCAGGTGGAAACGCATCATGTATTTTCATGGTTTCCGGAAGAGTTAACCTGAAGGAGTTACCCACTTGGGCAGTGATGGTGAATGGCCCATTGATTGGGAAGTCCAACTTCTTGGAGGGACGTGCATATGGGTAATATCTCATCTATCCAAACCTTGTCACCAACCGCAAAGTCAAAAGGACGACGGTGAGCATTTACGTCGCGACAAATGGTCTCTTGAGCTATGACAAATTGTGATTGAGCAAAGGTCCATGCATTTTGTAAGCGTGATGTAAGGCGTTGAGCGTCGGCGAGGTTGAGCTTCTCGGTGAGTGTGGCGCCAGTAGGAGAGCTTTTCCAGTCAAATGTAGTGCAAGGATATCCATGAACAACTTCAAATGGACTTAGACTTCCGAGGGAATTGTGGGGGAGGGTAAGTTGTTGTGACCGCTGTTAAGCCGAAAGATTCCTGTAGCCTACGCTAGCTATTGCAGGCTATGACACAAGGGGAATATTCAGGGAAGGTCTCGGAAGTCACAGAACTTCGAATAATCTCAGCGAACCTTCTGGAAACACACTGAAGGTTCATGAGGATAACAGGTGTACCGAGAACCTTCTGGATAGTTGTAGAAGAGTCTCAATAATTCAGGTCACAGGGAGAATCATCTTGAATGGCAGTAATTTAGAATGTATATATATCTAGTCTTTACATTAAGGAATTCTCTCTCCAGAGAATTATAATTAATATACTGTACTTACAAGATTGCTCATGCATTTTGTACTGAAACCGTGACAGTTGTGCGTAATCCATTACGGGTAGATCCGACCAGTTATCTTGGTAGTAGTTGACGAACGGTTTGAGTCGCTTCTGGAGGTACTGGTTGTAGATTTCAGTCTGACCATCAGTTTGAGGATGGTCAGCTGTTGACAGTTTTATCTTTGTTCCTAGTATCCTGTTAAATTCCTCCCAGAAGGAGATCAATTTCGGGCCACTATCAGAGAGTATAGTGACGGGGGCGCCAAAATATTGGTAAATATGGTAAACATAAAGCATTACAAGATGGCGAGAAGTGACTGTTTTGTGACAAGGAATCGAAATGGCCTGCTTGCTGAAACGGTCGATGATCACAAGAACGCTATCAAATCCGTGTTTATCCTTGTTGAACGAGCAAAAATCCATAGTGACGTGCTCCCAGGGCTGATATGGGACACCTAGTGGATGTAGGAACCTGGCTTTTCGGTCGCGAGGGATAGAACTGCGGTGGCAAGTGTGGCAGTTGCGGCAGTGCTATGTGACTTATCGAGACATTCCACGCCAAAAGTACGATTGAGAGACTAGGCGTAGGGTCTTGACGACGCTAGGGTGAGCTGTAGAGATCTGATTGTGGGCTTCACAAATGAGAAGGGTACGGAGATTTTCCGTATCAGGGACAACAAGACGTTCGTCGGAAAGGAGTAGTCCTTGAAGCAGCGTAAATTTCCCAGGGCAATCAGAGAGAGCTTGAGCGCGCAGTGCTTGGAGAGATGGCACGTTTCGATTTGCGCTGAGGATTTGATCAACCATACCAATAGATGGGGAGATTGCTGCAATGTCGATGGTGCAAATGACATTTTCTTCGGGGGTATCTTGGCGAAGTTCACGGGATATGATCTCGGAATCTAACTGATCTTCCTTGAGGAGTTGAAAGAGACGTTGGCTTTTCTTGGCTCTATTCTATGGTTCAAGCTCGTCAACTCTGCGTGTTAAGGCGTCGGCAAGTGGATTATATTTTCCAGGACAACAGGAAATCATAGTTGTAATCGGCAAGCAGTCCAGCCCATCGAGCTTGCCGTGAGTTTAAAGCTTTGGAATTCATAAAGTACTCCAATACTTTATGATTAGTATAGACCCGATTCTGGTGAGGTGTTCCTTGCAATTCAGCGCGCCAGTTTCTAAATGATTGAATAATAGCGGGAATTTACTTGTCGTGCACAGCATTGTTGAGTTCAGTGGGAGCCATTGTTTTTGAAAAGAAAGCCACAGTGGGCCAATCATTGCCATACTTGTTGGAATTTGCCACATTTCTTACAATAATTGGCATTCCTTGCAAATATGAACAACTTTCCTACATGCTGCCTTATACATCCTGTATTCTACATTTTAATTTCTTTTCGCTTTTGAGATATTCTCTCATGCATTTGCTTGTGCGGGGTAGTATGATACTAGGTTCAAATGCAGTGAGAGACATGGTCATATTTACCTTGCGACAAATAAGATAGCGTTAATGGTGCGGGGTCAGTACTGTCTTATTCCCCGCAAAATGGCTTCGTGGTCAGCTATGCTGAAAACCTTTTACTGTAATAATTATTGTTTGCATACCCACTTTAACTCTAGGATATGCGGACACAAATTTGCGCTTTACATGTAAGGTAGAACTTCAATGAAAACAAAATTCTTTGAGCTATACTTTCTGCTCCTCTTACTATGAAATCACAACAATACTTCTGCAGGAAAATACTTGCAACTACTCCGTCGGAGGCGTCAGTTTCCAGCATACACTCGAGATCTGGGTTTTATTGCTGGAGGACGGGAGCTGAGGTGAGAGTAGCATTTGGCGTGTCAAAAGCGTAGACACACTCGCTGTTAAGATAAAAGGAACTTTATTTTTTGTAAGATAAACAAGAGGTTGAGCAATAATTCCGAAATCTTTGATTCATTGATTTAAATTTAATTCTCTACTGAATCCTAGATTATGAAAGACTACTTAAAGATCTACCTTAATAGCTCTTCAATTATAAGGTTAATTTTTAATTTGAACATAACAATTATATGCCAGTTGATCCTGAGGGTCATACCCCAACGTAATCTTTGATAAAACGACAGTAAAAGTTACAAAAGCCAAGGAAAGATTGTATGCCTTTGACCGAAGTAGGGTACTGCCAGTTTTCGACGATGGAGACTTTTTTGGGATCAACTTGAATTCCACTGGTAGAGACAATGAAACCAAGGTATTTGGTGCGTTTGACTCTGAATTCGGATTTCTTGAGATCAGCTTGCAGTCCAGCTTTGCGAAGGCGTTGGAGGACAAGTATCACTTGGTACTGATGCTCGAGCTCGTTCTCAGAGTATATGAGAATATCATTGTCACGGAATGTATAAAGAGAATATCAAGATCTGGATGGGTCGGGATCAATAACTGTGTTGTGCAATAAGGAGAGTAAATCTAACTATGTACATGGAAGTCTCTAAGTCCCAAGTTCGCTAAGCCATTCCTAGGACTTAGTCCCGTGACAATCATCGAGGTAAGCAGTGCAAAACACATCCAAATAGTCAAAAAGAACGTCGTTCATATAGCATTGGTATGTGGCAGGACGATTGGTAAGTCTAAATGGAAGGACCTTTCACTTGTAAGCTCCGTATTGGGTCCGAAACGTGGTATACTCCTGGCGGGATAACTTCTCACCAATGAGAGGAAGAAGATAGCGGCCCTTTTGGGTGAGGGCATTGATGTTGAAATATGATATATCTTGGAATGCCAAGAATAACTTAGTTGTAAGTCCGACTAATTAGACAACCAAATTCCCCATTCTATATCACTGTTATCAATACATCCTTCACCGAAAGTTTAATGCACATTAGCATTTATTTTACACTAGCATTCCAGCAGATGACTATGTCTCAATTACAGGTTATAGTTTTCTTGTATCTATTAACCACACAATCAAGAGGTAGGAAAATGGTAGAAAGGAAGCCTGGGAAATGAAGATAGATTGGCTATGAAAGGAGAAGAAAAAGTAACTACAGCGAGATCTATATACATGATGCGTGGCTGTTTGCTGAGTAATGCAAAGGCTTGATTGGCATTCATGTCACGTGTATGTTTGAGGTGCTCAAGACTGTTGGGATATTGAGAAAGTATTGTTACGAGAGTAAGATAATGCAGAAAGTAATATGCAATATGTGAGGAATGTATGGATTTAGGATTAAGGGTGTGTAGTGATAAAGGTGTTATGTACTAATGATGTGGACACCTTTCACTTGACCAACTAGCTGACTAAGCATCATTTCCTGACACGCCCCCATGCTGCGATATCCTAGAGCCTCATTAACTTCCACAACACTTAAAAAGTGTGACCCCTACATCTCTTCTTAAAGAGTTCAGTAGTCCTACAGAAAAATGAAACTGCATTGTGTTACAAGAGTACTCTTATCCTGGTCCCATCATGATCTGCTGTGTGAACTTCTGTAGTACTAATATCGCCCATACAATTCGTTCAGCGTTTAATGAGATAAGCCTAGCTCAGACAATAACTTTACAAACTGGTCCCTGGGTAACTGTTTTGTTAATATATCTGCAATCTGTTCAGTACCTGGTGTAAATGTGACCATTAGCCTGTTTTTCATCACCATGTTGTCTCGTATGTAGAAGTGCTTAATTTCAATGTGTTTAGCTCTTCGATGAAATTTGGTGGTTTTGGCAAGCTCTATTACAGCCTGATTGTCTAGATGTAGAAGCGGAGGTTTCGTTATTTTGACGTTTATGTCATGAGCAATTTTCTCCATCCAGGCAATTTCTTTAGCTCCTTCACTAGCAGACATGATCTCTGCTTCCATTGAGCTCTGAGCTGTGCTTTTCTGACGGTTAGCGGATCAAGTTACTGCGCCCCCATTCCATATGATTGTTTGCCCTTGGAATGATTTCTTATCATTTTCGGTACCCCATATTGCATCTGTCCATGCTGCCCAGATATTTGTTGTAGCGGCAAATCTGTATTTAATCCCGAGCGACCTTGTACCGTTGAGGTATCTGAGTAGATGCTTTGACATACTTAAATGGTTTGAATCGGGATCAGACATAAATCGTGCAAGTTGTCCTACGGCATAAGATATGTCTGGCCTTGTACCATTAGAAATATATAGGACAGATCCAACAATTTGTTGATAGAGGCAGATGTCATCATCTTTGAGCGTTTGATGGATATCATCTTTGGTAGATGGGCTTAGGACTGTTCCTGCTGGGAGTGGGAGATCCTTAGGTATACTTTTCTCCATTCCCAGCCGCTGAATAAGTTTTGTTGTATAGGCAGTTTGATGAATGCGAAGTATGCGCTTCTGCCTATTTCTTTCCACTTGAATTCTGACGAAAGTGTCAACTGGTCCTAGCGCTTTGCAACTCCATTTATTCATGATGTCTGATTTGACAGAATTTAAATTTCCCTATAAATAAATTTGGATCAGCACCTCCACTCTTTAAAGAAATTTGATTTAAGTGATCTTTGACTTCTTTGAACCAAATATGCGGGGCTTGCTTTAAACCGTATAGTGATTTGTTAAGTTTGAGGTAATTTTCCTTTCGATTGATTCCAGGGTGTTGTAACAAAAAGAAATCAGGTATCTCCATATAAATCTCTTCTTCTAATTTTGGATTTAGAAAAGCTGTATCCACATCAAGCGCTTCAATTTCAAGATCGTCTAATGCAGCCTTTGATAGAAGTATCCGGAGTGTGTTGTACTGTATTACCGACGCAAAAGTCTCGAAGTAATTGATACTGTACTGCTGTTCAAATCCACTGACAACGATTCGTGCTTTTCGTCTGTCTAAGCTACTGTCACTTCTGAACTTCTTTCTAAGAACTATTTTGCTGTATATAATTTTCTTTCCAGGAGGTGGAGACCCAGTCAAAATTGTATATGTGTTGGTGGCTTGCAGAGAGCGCAATTCTGATTTTATTGCCTCTTTCCATAATTTGGGATCTTCATGCATGGCCTGTTCAACAGTGATAGATTCAAATGGAGGAGTGGGCACTTGAATCGATGACAACTCACCGGCATTAATATGGACTGCTTGTGCAGAAATCGCATTTGCTGTAACAACATGATTGAACATAGCTTTTGCCACTCTTCTCAGCGGTCTGCCAAATTTTGATTTTGGCGGGGAGCAAGGAGTCTGCCCAATGGATGGTTTGATGGCTTCTCGGATAATCTGAGGAGTACTTTCTTTGAAGTTCATTCGCCCTCCTAGATATTCTTGCTCTACTACCCTCATGGTGGCCTCTTCCACTACTGCAGTAGGATGACTAGCCTCGACCATGGGTTTGCGTGAGAGCTTCCTCCACGCGTTCTCGTGGCAGCTTCCTTCACGTCTTATTACGGGAGTCTGTAGCTCTACCGAACCTATGTAGGTCTCTTGCTCGTCCATTCTAATGGGAGCCTTCTGTATATAGCGTTGATCAGACGCATCTCCAGCCTCTCGCAGGCGAGTTACAGGATTTTGCAATTCAGAGTCATTTTTGCCCGAACTCATTGCCTCAATTGGGCGAATTGCAGCGTACTTCTTACGCGCTTGCTTAACGCCTTTCTGCCTAGCTTCTATCAGCTGCGGCTGGTACATCTTTGTTCGCTCTAAAGGTACTTGTCTAGGTGTTAGCACATATGGTCTATCAGGTAGAGTAAAGAGTGAGATGTCAATTTTAGGGAATTCATATTCATTGAACTCAACATCTGCAGAGATTGTGTCTCTTAGGGTAAGCGTATCAAGTAGCTTCCAAATTTTCGTCGAAGTCATTCCTATCATGATGAATTTTCCTTCTCTAATGTGAGGTTGCCATTTCTGAGGAATTAACTCGGAAGGGTAAAGCACATCTGCTTTGCACCCGAAAACTCTGATGTTGGTTAGATCTGCAGGCTTTCCATGATAAGCGCTGTAGGGAGTGAATTTTTTTGGGGCGTCATTATCAGCAAAAGGTAGCGCGGATGTGGGAGCCCTGTTCTTGATCCAAGCCGCATGCTCGACAGCGTAATCCCAGAGCTGGTGAGGTAGCTGTGCCTCATATAACATAGACCTTGCTATAACTGCTATAATACCCATCCATCTTTCAACAACTCCGTTCATTGAGTGTTTGTATGGTGGGCTTGGTTCAAATTTTATACCTACTTCTTTCAAGTAGTGTTGAAGGGCAGTACCAAATTCACTCCTGCTGTTGTCAGCCCTCATGTAGACAATTTTATTGCCAAATTGCAATTCAGCTTCGGCCTTTATTTGCTTGAATGTGACTAGAACCTCGTACATTTCTTTCGTTCTTAGTAACCTGACCCAGCACATCCTTGTTGCATCATCTATCATGAGGAAGTAGAACCAATATCCTCTAACTAAGATGGACTGGATTCCTGAGATATCGCAGTGAACTCGACAAAGGATGGTGCTTGAACAATTGTCAGATTTCTTATTAAAATTTTCCTTCATCTTTCCTGCTAAACATGCTTCGCAAGATTTTGATCCAATCAGAATTGATCTTTTCTTGTTAGGAACTTTTAGTCCAGTGTGTCCTGTTTTCAGAACCTTGTCAATATCTTTGATGTTAATATGGCCCATTCTTCTATGCAAAATGTCCCATTCAGTCTCTGTTTGGTGTGGCATTTGTTGCTGAACTTCTGTGGCTGATGTTGCTTGAGGTATTGATTTTGTTTTAACTTTGAAGACACCATCCTCTCCTTCTGCTTCAAACAAGATTGAGCCGTTTCGTGTTATTTGACAATGGCCATCAGCAAACTTTACATTAATGCCCCTCTTATTGAAGGCCCAGACAGACAGAAGCCACATTTGACCAAACTCAGGAATAAACCAGACTTCTCTTAATTCAATTATTTTATCACTAGTCCTAAAAGATATATTGCCATAGCCTTCGCATTGAATAACTTTTCCATCTGCAATTTGGACAGACTTTGGACTGCTCCATCTTTTGAGCGTAGAGAAATCATCTCTCATACCACTGAAATTTTCTGACGCTCCAGAGTCAATTATTGTGAGAATTTCTCTGGGCTTGGTGAGTAATGCATGTTTTGTGACAGTTGGGAGAGCTGTTGCATTAGATTCTAGAAGCCGTATAAATTTAAGGAGTTTATGAATTCTGCTGGTGATCAGGCTCTGTATATTTTTGGAATTTGTTTTATATTTTCGGATTTTACTTTTACTTGATTTTATTTTGAGTAGGGCCAGACTTTTATCCATATTTAGCTCTGAGCAAGCTGTGTGACTGTGTTCAAGATAATAAGACAGGTAGGGTGAATCATTTGCATTAATATTTCTAACTTGAACATAACGAGCGTCGGCATCTCCCCTAGCTTTATTCTTTTCCTTGGCTGCTCTACTTTGGGACTGCTTAAGGCAACAATCGCGTTCTACATGACCTTTTCTACCACAAAAGAAACACTCCTTTTCGTCCGTTGCCATTCCTCTTTGCTTTGCTTTCCTTTTCGGTTAAGCTCTCTGCGAGCTTGATCACGACAATCAAAGTGCGCTGTATTGCGTCCCCTTCGATATGTACCACGTCCTCTTTTTCTATAATTGCTGCGTGCTACATTTGCAGATTGTGGTTGAGGGGACTGTGTATAACAAATGTTAGACTTGCAAGATTGAAGATATATAATTGTTTCTGCTAGACTTCTACCCATGTTTAGAGCGTGTGATCGAGCCGTAGACCAAATCGAGTTATCCTTAGGAAGAGATGCAATTAGCTACTCCTTGACATCTTCCTCGGTGATCGGTCTAGAGGTCATTGATAGCTTGACTCTGAGATTATTGAGGCGTAGAACAAGAGATTGGATTGTGTCTGTTCTCGGATCAAGCTTCATGGAGGCGAACTTGGATCTCAATTCTGCAATGGTTGTAGGATCTCTGTTTGGGTCCATTTGGAGGAGGAAGTTCCATAACCCAGCGGGATCAATGTTCCTCAGAAATCCGAGCGACTGCTCCATCAGTTGGGTTTCGATGGAGTTGGATATGATTAACTGCGTGTTGCGGGCTTTGGATAACCATTTCTGTTCCTGTATTCGAAATTCATTGTCATTGGCATCAATTTCATTGTGTGCTGCACCAAAAGAGGCTGATCGTGTATTCGGACGGAAAGCATGCGTGTAATAATCAGCAATAGGTTTCTTCCAAGTGCCATCAGCGATGCTTAAAACGCCAGCGTTTATTAAAGCAATCTCGCAAGTAATCCGCCACTCTGTGAATGTTCCGAGGCTCAGAATCACAATGTTCCCCCAATTACATTTGTACTGTGGAAGACCGTCGTGATTGCGGGTGTCTTTTATTTCTGTAGTAAATGAAGACATTGCTGCAGATTGTTCGAAAAAGGAAGCCGATGAATAATTAGACACCGGGCTCATAACCTGTTGGGATATTGAGAAAGTATTGTTACGAGGGTAAGATGATGCAGATAGTAATATGCAATATGTGAGGAATGTATGGATTTAGGACTAAGGGTGTGTAGTGATAAAGGTGTTATGTACTAATGATGTGGACACCTTTCACTTGACCAACTAGCTGACTAAGCAGCATTTCCTGACAAAGACCTACACTCCTACAGTGATTGTACGCATGGAGCCATGAGGGCGTAATTGACACACATGTATTTAGCTTTATATTCCTGGCTTATATATGTGTATTTACTTAGATCTACATCCACAGGGATTATACGTTATGATCCATTGAGATTGATAAATACTAGTTAAAAACCACAGATGGGAGACGTTCCCCTGGGTGGATGTTCACGGATGAGGGTTGACTTGGGGTGAAGAAAAAGCCACCATAACTTCGCAGTGGTACTTGCAAATGAAATCTGAGGCATGAGTGCTCTTCCTTTACGTTGAGTCATCTATTCTGTACTTTTCTTTGATATTGTGTCATAGCTAGATAGCTGCATACGCAATTAAAATCTGATGCAAAAAAAAAACCACAGTTGATAAGATGTGAGCACACGCAATTTCAATTTTATCATCTAAGTTTACTCAGAGCCACACATTATAATACAATTGTCTTCATTCAAATATTCCTTCTACAATCTCAAATAAGACTTGCTGCATCGGTCTAACCGCCGACACTGATTCCGCTACAACCTCCATCTTCGCTCAAGCTTATAACTTCAACACACACAAGTCCTCATTCGATCATACACTTAAAGGAGCCCTTTGCCCTTCAGCATCTCCCTTCTTCAGCCGACAAAATGAAGGCTAGATGCAAGTGTATGACTGCCGGCAAGAATTGCAAAAGAATCACCGGGTGAGGAGCTCACTTTGTAACGACATCAGGGCTAAATCCGAAGATATGGCTACCCTTCTAAAGCCTTCGAAGAGGTTGATTAACTGGGCACTGCAAGTAAATGTTGTGTTCAAGCCCCACTTAGCTGTCTGATTAATCTCCACGCCATTATCAATTTTCCGTAACACTGGGAGGATTAGGTACTGCCGAAGTAATAAAATCAGGACAGAGGGTTATGAGGAAGGAGGAACCACGCAAGGCGCTTATTTTGCTTGAAATTAATTCGCTATTTATATTTTGTGTGTAGATTTGACAGGCATACTATGTGCTTAGGTAATAGTGTGCCCAGGCAGCATAGACCCGTATCACGCATGTTTGTTGTAGGGCGTAAGCCTGATATGACATGTATTCGAATCAAATCAAATCAGTTGACCGTAAAGAGGTGCTCGCACACCGCCACTGCCAGTGTAGACTCTGTCCCTGTCCTGTCTTTGTTTTTCCCCCTTTCCATAACTACAGCTTCGATTTCTCTAGTCAGTCAAAAGTGCTCTAGCCATCCTTCCCGTTGAACCTGCTGTGCAAATCTATCTTTTGAATGTTTGAATTTGAACTCATTTAACCCGATCAGGCACCCTATGGGTCCATGCAGGTGACTATCTGCATTATTTACGAAGGAGGAAACCAATTTGGTGAAAACCCCCTGATCCTGTCTGTTTATATTCCTGTCAATTTGTTTAGTTTACCTTCAGGAAGTGCAATGTACACTGTTCAGCCAGTGTGGATTCCGTCCTCTCCCCTTCCAGATCGTTTTATTATATCCGAAATTACTACCCCGACTTCCCCTGTAAGTCGAAACTGTTTTATCCACCCTTTGCTTAGTATCCACTATGTGATTCTAGCCATATTTTCTGCGCTGTCAATCATTGCTTCAAATGACCTGTCTTAAGCTTTTCGAAGAAAGTCGCCTCTTCCATTTGCCCATTGCTGACAAGCAAACACCATGTGTTTGACGTATTGTGACGGATATCCGCATTGACAGCTTAGCTTTTCTACTTCGGGTACTTTTCTTCTGCACAGGTAAGTATTGAGCCCGATATGCCCGCTTCTTAGCTGAATGGCGACATGGCTTTGAGCCCTGGTCAGGCTAGGATGGATATTTAAGGGTGTATCTCTAAAGTTCATTTTTGTACTGCCTGTTTGTGCATCAATAAATATGTTAGCCGCTTTCAAATGTTCTGGATCAACTGATGCTGGTCGGCCAGGGCGCTGTTACCTGTTCTGGCTTGTCCATGAATTCTTCTACTCCTGACAGGCCGCTATCTTTCTAGCTTCTTTCCGTCTCCCCTTGTCTTTTTCCCTTCCGTAAGTTCTTGTCCATTCGGCGATATCTCTACTCCTGTTCAAGGCATGCGGAGTTTCTCAAATCTAGCTTTATCTTTGGTACTATCAATTATAGTTCCAAAAAATCGGAGTGCTTATGGGTGTTGTATATCACCTCTTTCTATGGCCTAATTGGGACAAAACGTCATAAACGCCTTCGATAAATAGCGGGTGTCCGATGTCAACAACTGCCGGCGGCATTGATTGGACATAAATAGGTCCAAAATCGATGAAACCGGCTCAAAAATTAACTAGTGATTCCGCGAGTAAAGCCTTTCCGCTGAAGAAGCGGACGAATCTTTCTAACAATGAGATGACTAGCTCTGAGCATGTAAGATCAGTGAACAATGGTCCCGAGACGAATAAACCCGTCGAGCAAACTCTTGAGGCATTCAGCTCGAAGAATGAAAAAGAAGGTGTACAAGACTAGCCTACCAAGCCAGCAAAATGATTTCCCCGAAATTTTGCTGTGATGGGTTCCAAAATCACATTCACCACCGTGACAATTGAATTACTGCCGGGACTGTTGAGACCTAGAATATAAAATAAAAATACAATATAATTAGTATAAGGCTCACATACTTACCTGACTATCAGTGGTTACTAGCTGGGCAGGGAATCTGCGTGCGGTGTTGTTTTCAGGAAGACAGATCACTCGCTCCGTTTAAGATACGAGTACTGGCTCTACAGGGCTGTATCACTCGTGGACCACGAATGATGTGATGCTTTTATTGTACTACTTGACTCATAGACTATCTAGCACATTAGGCGCCTCTCTGACCCAGGCCACACCTTGTACAGTGCTTCTATCCTCTCTTGTTACTTGACAGATCATTGATAAATTCCCCTTCATGAATAGCCATTCAGCAGAGTCTAGTGCATTCACACTATTCACAAGCAGAAGACTTGAAATTAAATATTGGAAACCCTTGTATGTATCGGGTATTAGATCATGCAATCCTGCTGGAGTGCATATCCTACGATAGTCTTCGACTCATACAGGGTGTAAATGGTTTAAAAACATAAGAGCCATTGAGCTCAGTATTTAAACGTGGAATTCGGCCACCTGTTCCACGGAACTTTCTGCCTAAAAAATGGTAGGAATAGAAACTGTGTGCGCATGAAAAAGTCTCAAAATACCTGCAGCTCCAGCCAGGTGAGGCCTAGACAACCTAGTCATAGCTAAATAGCTGAATGCAATATGAAAAAAAGGCCTAGACACCGGGACCACTTGCGGTGCGCATATTCATCTATATCTCGCTTCTTCGTAGAATTAGAGGCCGACCATATCCAATCCACCATCGCCGTATCGGGTGCTAAGTACACTCCGGAAACTCATCGGATGGCTTCTCCTCCATGATCAAGGGTGGGTGGTGAGAAGAGCTTCGAACCTACCATCTGATCTGATCGTGGTTAGCTTCATGATAATGGTGATAGGGGGATATGCCTAGGAATAAAGACGTTACAGGCCGCGAGAGCGATTGGGGGTGCTCACCGCAGTGAGGACTTTGTTACTCAATCTCGGCTCTGCAGGTTCTACAGTGAGAGCTAGAGGTTCGTAGGGGACACCTGTGACGGGTGTTGAGAATAGTTCCCCCCCACGAGTGATGTATGTAAGATAGGAAAAGTGTATTATAGATTTGTTAAGCCTTCATCAGGGTAAAGTTGCAATTTCGTCACAACAGAAACTTCACTCACTCGAGGCCGAAAAGCTATGAGCGGCGTAAATCACAGCCTATTTATCAACCTACTCTGTTATGACGCGCAGAATGTGGCAAGCAAGATCTCTAGGTCTAAGAGGTAACGTTGCTAGAGAGCAGACCAATGTCTACGGATTACAGATATCCAAGTGTGTGAGATTAAGCGAATTGTCTTAATGAGGCATAAGTGCTTCGATAACGCCAGACCGCCGTAGCTGTCCAAATCTAACTCCATGTCTATATGCCATATCCCTAGCCACTCTACACACTCGAATATCACAAGCAGTGTAGAAACAGCACCCTCTGCGTTGTTGGCCGATGAAAATCGAACTTTGTAGATGGTATCAAATTCTACTTGCTAGTCGCTATTGGCCATCCCGCACAACCCGTTGCAAGGGTCGACATCATCAATTGCCCCCGCCAGCGCGAACAAGCCCTCTGCGCCGAGTTCTTGAGAGATGGGCGAAAATCACTTCAAAATCCCAGGCTACGGCCTAGAATACCACTTGGATAGCTCGAAGCAGCCTAGGCCACAGCTCTGAGAATGCATGGACAAAGAATCAAGCTCCTCCAGCAGTAAGAGCGAAGATCCACAAGCGACTGTTTCTCCGCCTCTGGATTAATAATCTCCATAGACTGCCGTGACTGGCTGGTGTAACATGTTCGGTATCACGGGTGCTCGGTATCCAGGCCAAAATATCACCATGGTTCAAAGATTCAGTATCGGCTTTGCGTTGACAGCAAAAGACGGCCCTCAAATAACAGAGCTTTGGGATTCCTCCGCATAAGGGAGGGATCTAGAAATCACCTTGCAAACAGCATCAAACCTGCCTCTCATCTAAATTTTCAACGTCCTCATGAGAGTCGCGCGCATTTTGGTCCTATCTCGATTACAACCAGATATTTTGAAGGGAATGGGCCTAAGGCTCTGTGTTGCACCAAGATAGCGCATTAACGCGGAAAGAGAGAGGAAAATGGAGTCTTTAGACGACAGAATTAAGCGATAGCAATAGTCTATGCAGGCTCTACATCGGGAGCTGAAGATTCCTAGGGCGCCTTGGGCAAGTGCTTAGTCTCTGATCTCCAATCATAGATACTTAAAAATTGCTTTCGACATACAATAACAAGAATCTTTATCCCATTGAGCTAATTGATCATGTAAAATTCCTTACTTTGTAAAAATAATTTGAAGAATGATAAACTAAATTACAAATTGTAGGTAATTAAGGGGAATTTTGGCTTTTTATAAACATTGGAATAGTGGGCTATGATAATGATTCAAATTAAATTACATATAAATCTGAGGGAACTTGCCTGTCCTTGGAGGAAAAGATACTGTTGTTTAGTAGTTCATCTGAGAGAAGATTGTGCGAAAGACAACATTACGTAGCTTAAGCGAGTCATTAAGAATTATTAGTTATGCTGTAGTTCCTTACGTCTCTGTAGTATACCAATTAGATTTTTGTTTAGATTGGCCGAAATTTTTCTTAGAAGAATTTCGTGTGAACTCTTGTGGATTGTACATGGTCCTGGAAAAGATAACAAATATCTACTTGCACATTCATACAAAATCTCGGGTAATTTAAGGACAATTGAATTGGCTGTAAAGTTTTCTTGGTATCAGATTATCGTGTAAGGCCTTCTAGATTAAGGGCTCTAGCATAATACTTCAAGTTATCCACAAATATTTGTCTCACATCTATTCAATGTAATTAATTTTCTTTCGAGTTATTTGATACTTTCCCAATGACTATTTTCGGAAAAAATTCCTATTCCTTCCCGTGCTGAATTGTTCATATATGTTCATATATGTTTATAAACAATTTGGTCCCATTTTTCCTGCAGAATTGAGGGCTTTCCCAAATCCAATATGAGTAAGTTCTTAATGATTAAAACGCCGAAAAGAATTATATTTCGGTCTCGGAGATGATATCTTTCCAGAATTGACATCTCAAAAGTTGAAGCTCAGGGACATCCTCCATTTTTGTTGCATTAGTTTGAATTAGTAAGCGTCTAAATTTTGGATTGTAGTCATCACGATTAGCCCAAACACCCCAGGGTCCTGTAGAACCATCAATGCTCGATTCTGTGGTGTTTAAGCCATTAGGGTTGTTCCATCTTACAAAATTGATCCAGAAATCTCGGATCACATTGACAATCGGTGAGTTATAAGTCGTGTATGAAGAGGTAGCAGGATCGAATGTATTGAATAGAGCCTGTAGTTCAAAAACATGTGGAACGCCTTGACCAATGGACAATAGAAAATTGTCTTGGACGTTGTATCTGTAGTTGTAAATACTTGGAGCTGAATTTGACCTGGGGGCCTCGTTGAAAAGTGCTTGAGAGATTAATATACCCGGACAAGTAAATGTTGCCTCGCCATAAGCCCGCGCTAGGGAAGGAAAATAAGCAGCATGGAGCGGCATGGGTGATAGTAGTGGATATATTACGTTAATGTCTTCCAAACTAGAGTTTGAAAGCTTAGGGAACTGATTTTTCATAAATGTTGCCACTTCGGACGGTGACGCGGCATTATCAACGAATGAAGTGCCTTCGTCTGTGTCATCTCCAATCATTATAGGCACCTGGACGAATTTTCCATCAAGATAAAGTTTAGCGGGATGATCAGGGAAAATATTGCCATCAACACAAGGGGCATAAGGAAAGAATGGGGGCGATATGGCATTGGGGAATGGGAAGAAATGACTGTTGGCTTTCTGGAGTACACTTAGGGGAGTCTTCCGCAGGCATGACAAGGGTTCAGTGTCCATAGAGCAATTGGAGAGCGTAATGAAGTTCTGATACTGAAATTCGTAGTCAGCGACCTTACGATGAGTCGGAAAGAAGACGGATTCCATTATGGCACTGTGAAATAGACCACTATCTCTACCTCCGTAGGCTGTCATATGTAGGGCAACGGACCCGGCACCAGCAGAGTCGCCGTGAATGACAACATGATCGGGATTACCTCCAAACTAGAGAGTTGTTAGCGAGTTATAAAATCTTCAACCAAATCACATGCCTTTCCGACGTATTTCTGGACCCACTCAAGTGCCTTTCTTTGATCGAGGAACCCGACGTTCAAGTCTCCATTCTCACGTATCTCCTCGCTGGCTAGAAATCCAAAAGCAGATACGCGGTAGCTTGTCTGTATCAGAATGATGTTACCTCCCGATCGTTTTATCAGCTCGGTGGCATTGTAGTTGGCATCGCTGTTAACAGAGTAGCCACCGCCTGGTATGTAGAACCAGACCGGTAGTCTTGATTCTGATGAAGCGTTTGAGGGAGCAAATATGTTGAGAAATAGACAGTCTTCATCCTGAACTGCGTTTCCGAAGCGAGCCGTGCCGATGCAGACAGGTTGAAACTTCAAAATAGTTAGCACGTGATAATTGCGTTATCTTATGCCGGCAATCTGCGTCGCATGAAGGAAAGTTGACAAATTGTTCATACTGACCGTCGTTGCGTCTTGGAGAGCCTCGCACTCCAAAGGATCTCGGGGAGCTCGCCATCGTAGGTGCCCAAGCGGAGCGGCTGCGAATCGTACACCAAGCCAGTACTTTACACCAGCTTCTATCTCCACACCCTTGTAGCGAGCATAGCCTAGATCGACTGTAGTTGAGAAATCCGGACAGTCGTGACAGTCTTCAAAGGCGATGGCAAAAGTTACGAAGCAGATATGCGATAGTATCTGCCTCAGAAGTTTCATTCTGTGCCTTGGTAGTGTGAGATACTATTGACCACACTTTGATTAACCTGAGAGAACAAAGCCACGGGATGACGAGCACCGTCGAGCAACGTTATGCTCATATTTCTTTGACACTGATCGACCTAATCGATTAGGGAGCATCGCTGATCTGTAGAGCCACGTAATATTCCGTAATAGTTCTAGGAAAAAATTTAAATTGACAAAGGTTTTCCTTGTTTTTTCCATTGACTGCGAATAGGAATTCATTTTGATCACGTTTATCCGTAAAGCGTTTTGATTCGGCTCTCCTGATAACATAAATGATCAGGGGAATCGTTCCGGGCCCACGGGCTTTTAAGAAACTTAATTCTCGAGTTCCATCCGAATTATCTTGTCATTGGCTTTAAACTCAGCCCAGACGTAGAGCTTAAATTCAAGTAAAAGAAAGCCACCCTTTAGCAGCTTACACATTGTGTTTGGCAACACATTTATGGTGTCACCTCCGTGGAGAAAACAATTTATTGGGTGTGATTAGATGGAAAGAAAGTATTTAGCCGGCGTCAAGGGTAACATCCACATCATCAAGATAGACTTCTACCACTTATCAACCTAGATGAGTGGTCAAATCACTTAATGAAGAGTTTGCGCGACAAGGTCGTACGAGATCGAATGGGGTCTGTGCGTTGTATGTATCCTGCAGCCGGCAAGACTTATACTACTAGGTTGTTGACCATTTTGGCCATGCTTCGTCCGATACGTGACTTAATTGGCTATTGCTGGGCCGCGCATCAGTTATATTTGACCTGAAATTTGTTCATGCCATCATGGTTCGTGCAAAGCAGAGCACACTACATCTTGAATCCTGAGTCAGATACTGTCACTGTCGTTAATGATAAAGTTGTGAAACAATTGATGTTGGTGCTTGACAGGGGTAGTTTGATAGCTGTAAACCCAACATATAATAATTCCAATTGTTAAGGTAAGCTTGGCCAGCCAATTAACCTCGATACATTATTTATTCTCCTCCATCACCACCGACATCTTGACACTTGACGGGAATTCAGGCGAGGTTGTTTACGGAGTCCCCTACTTACTTCTTGACAGATTCCTCACGACCCGGTCAATTCCCTAAATAAATACGGGAGATCGCCACTTGAATTCATTAAATCACACTCATCATCATCATGCTTCTCTTTGGCACGGTTCACGATTGTGCCATCCTGGAATAGACCAAATAATCATTTTTGTCATCTCATGTACTTCAAGATACAAGAACAGTACCTTGTGGAATATTTGACTGGTTGTTGGGGAAGAATCAAACACTGTTCGAACCATTACTGAAAATATAATACCACATAAAGAGTTCGGCCTGACAACCCTAGATCTTGTTAGCGGTTTCATGGGGTTATTCACCAAGTTCATAGGAAGGGTGATAGGGGTTGGAAAGCTTTCAGTACCTGCATTAACGCCTTGTGTCTCATGCAGATTCTTGGATGGTATTTCTCAGGGAACAAAATCGGCAGGTACTTAATTGTGCTGGCTTCTAGCAACCAGTGGGTGGTGGCGATCTTCGGCCTGGGGTATAGTAGAATACATGCATGTTTGGGTACGGAATTATCTTCGTTAACGATTAAGATGGATCAGTCCTGGATAGCGAGGAGCGCTCGGATCTCGTCCGTGCGTAGACCATGCCGAGAAGTCTTGGCACGACCAAGCGAGGTCTATAATTCTTTTTCTTGAAAGCGTGTCCTCTAGCTCCTGTCGTAGATACCAGTCCACTGTCCAGTTGCTACAACTCTGTGCCAAGGCACGAGTGCTCGGTACTAAGCAGGTACAATTTTGCGTTGCAACATGACATGGCCTGCCGGTATAATGCATCTTCATAAGGGCAGATGATCGGAAAAACTAGTTCATGCACGATAATAGTGTAAGAAACATGGGATGATTTCAACGTGGGACAATCAGTTCCTGAGTCCTCCGTCACGCAACTTACAGCGTTGGAGCGGGTGCCCTGATGGCAATTCCACTGTGTATGTTTGCTGAGCTATAGAGTTTGTAGGTAGTTATCAATTTATTTTCATTGTCTACCGGGCGAAAGTGAACGCTATTAGCCTATTCCAAGGGGGACATGGTGACTGCAAGAGCCTGTAGGTAGATCAGGACTTGTAGGTCTTTTCTACCGTGAATTTCGGTCGACAAAACTGCGTGCGAAGCCTGGGGGTTTCCCCGCGGCATGGAGAGAAAACGAAAGTGACATTGGGATCTACTCTTTAGTCATCGTTCTGCCAGTTCCAGCAGGTCAGAAGTGCGGGCCCCATCATTAATTACTAAGCATCACCTAAAACCAAACAGTAAAATGTCCGGGTTCTCGGCAATCCCAATATTGCAGTCTCATCCACCTCTCGCACGTCCATTTTAAATTTACATCGCGAACCTCGAGATCGCAGGCTCATTAAATCGTTAACCTGTCTGTTCCTCCTACCGACCCTCTAAAACCATTTAAAAAATGTATTTACCAACTCTACGCGTGATGCCTATCCCTTTGTAGTGTACATGTCACGCCCTAGGCCTCGGAGGAAAAGGATGTAGAGTTAAAAATAAATTTTAGGCTATGGTTTACTGTATCACTTTGTTTCTTAGGATTAAGACGTGGACAACACACAATTTTGTAGTGCAATTTGATCTCACTCGATCTGAAATCTCGATCTGGTGTCCTGAGCTAACCCGGTATGATATGCAGTACAGGCCCCATTCTGCAGAATGGTCTACAAACCCATCCGCTAACTTTCATTACACGTGTGTGGCTCCAGTAGAGAATATGTTGCATCTTGCATTCCATCCAGTGTTGCGTGTAGGAAAAAATGATCGTCGATTTGATACTTTATTTCTGCGGAAGCTTGTTTTAATAACTGCTCAGCGTCATATATACTTACAACCCCAATGACTGAGGGGTCATTATTTCCTTAGAAATACTCACGATATGTCCATTACAGCCTTAGACTCAGTAGGGACTTAAATTTAATTATATTATAATCTGTCAATTACTTAGAAATTGACTTGCAAAAGAAGGATATTTTCTGGGAAAGTATGGATTAGCTGCATTTTCCCCGGAAGCCTGATACGAAAAAGCGATCTGGCTGAAGCTGTCTTTTCATGCAATACTTATTTGTAATACGCCTCCTCACTTGACTCACCCAGAAAATGATTTATACATTAAGGTCATGTAGACTTCTTAGACTTGAAGTTTAGGTACCTTGTACCTGTGACTACTTGTCAAGTGATAGTGCCTACTATACTTGAGCGCCTCTTTGTCGGGACGTATCACCGCTTCGCAGATATCGTGATAGTTAATGCTACACGCGACCAACTTACCACCACTTGCGGTGCAGAAAGTAATTTTGGGACTGGAGAAGAGTGTGTACCCGATAAGAAAACAAATAGACATTTACCACCTCCCTTTCTCATCAAGGCTCGTCTGTATGGCTAATTTAATTCATGCAGTGCTAAGACAACCCAAAGGTTGCCATGCACAATCTACAATCTTCGAGTCTTATTTCATTTCGACTTTTCGTTCCATGCTAGTGCCCATATCCACAAGTACATCGACTGAACTAAGATCATCATTCTCTACTGGCATCCACCCGCGCCTATGCAAGTTACTAGGGTGTGTTCTCCAGGATACCCATGACTAATGATTAACCCTTTCTGGAAGCTGCTGGCCCATCAGATTTCAGCTTGAGACCATTTCCGCGGTGACTAACTATTATAATTTACCAAAATGCTTTTTCTCTATCCTTTGATAACTGCTAAGCGATTCGAATATTCGGTTGATTCTTATTACCAATTTTCAACATTAGCCGGAAATATCGGTTGTCACCAGAGTTCGCCGGGGCCGCCGTTTCATCTACCTAAATTTATCTGCTGTTGTCCATAAGTATGCACTTTTAGGTAGAAAGATATATGCTCGGTCATTGTAAATAAACAAACCAAACGCGCTCCGGACTGCAAAAACTCCATCAATCTAAATTCTTCCAATCCTATGTCCCTATATCAATAGAAAGGTCGTGGATCATATCACTCTTTTATACAAACATTTTTCTTTCAACTATGTTCTTATCTACATATCGTCGAGACACCACTGCTCACACAATAACTAAATATATAGCTTACCTAATAACCACCTCCATTTGTATCACCCAGGCTGTTGGTCAGACTGATTGGACTCGATACGTGAAGCCGTTTCTAGGTACTGAAGGCACTCGACCAGGAACTGCATTCAATGGCGGTAATATCTTTCCCGGAGCTGTACTGCCATTCGGTTCGGTAAAACTAGGACCGGATACGACCTGTTTTACGTGGTTCACAGAAGCAAACGCTGGATACACTCCTGATGGAAATGTAACAGGGTTTTCTTTAACGCATGTTTCTGGCACTGGAGGTGGACCTGTTTACGGCGTGGTCTCTCAAATGCCACTGCCATCTCTCGATCATGTCAATGTCCTAGATAACTTCACTTACATGGCCCAGCGCCGAGGTGATGACGAAGCATCTGTAGGATACTACAAATCAACCTTCCAAAATGGAATTGTCACCGAACTATCAGCCACCAGAAACGTTGGAATGTTACAGTACTCGTTTCCATCCAATGGTCATATTTTAGTTGATGTGTCTCATTATCTTCCGACAACCGAAGGTGGTTACCAATCGCAATTCTATGGCAATGGTAAGATTAGCGTATCAGAAAACGGAAAGAACTATCAAGGTTACGGTATTTACAAAGGGGCATTTAGCGAAAGTTTGTAACAAAATACCAAATCTTGAGAATATTACTAATTGATTTTTAGTACCTGCCTATCAAGTATATTTTTGTGGTGAATTTGATAGCGTACCATCGAAAAAGCAGATATTCTCTGGAATTTACACCGATCCTTACAACCCTTCACAGCTCAATGCACAACCTGAATTCAGTGATATGTCATCTGTATCCGGCGGTCCCATAAACTACTTGTTCGGCAGGAGAGTCGGAGCACTTTTCAGTTTTGACG
Source organism: Blumeria graminis f. sp. triticale (assembly GCA_905067625.1). Lineage (NCBI taxonomy): Eukaryota > Fungi > Ascomycota > Leotiomycetes > Helotiales > Erysiphaceae > Blumeria > Blumeria graminis. Next base: position 4,871,089 of record LR898472.1, on the reverse strand, counting down.
CTGTTAATGTTAAGTCAAAAGTTGGTATATCATGGATATCTGAGGAAAAAGCTTGTCAGTTCAAAGAAGAAGAAATTCCTGGCTGGGAACTCAAGGAGGTCGTCACAAACGCTAAAAACGTTTGGAACGATGAAGTTTTGAGTAAAATAACCACCACGGATCTATCCAATCAGACGCAACTTGAGATGTTCTATACCGGATTATATCATACAGCTCTTATGCCAACAGACAAAACAGGCCAAAACCCTCATTGGGAGACTGACGAACCAGTATACGATGACTATTACACATTCTGGGACACGTTTAGATGTCTAAATAGCTTGATGTTACTAATAATGCCTGACCGCGCTGCCGGTATCATACGATCAACTATCGACATATGGAGACATGAGCGCTTCATGCCCGATGGACGTTCTGGTTTTTACAACGGACAAGTTCAAGGAGGAAGTAATGCAGACAATGTATTAGCCGACGCATATGTTAAAGGTCTAGATGGTGGCATAAACTGGGAGGATGCTTTCGCAGCTATGCAAACTGATGCTGAATTGACACCTTACAATACAAATGATGCCGGAGACCCAACATCAAGTGTGAAAGAGGGCCGAGGCGCTCTTCCCGACTGGCTGCAATTCGGATGGATAACCCCCCGATTTTCTCGAAGCGTTAGTCGAACCGTCGAGTATTCCTTGAACGATTTTTCTGTCGCACAAGTTGCAAAAGGCATTCAGCCAGCAAGTTACGACAAGTACCTTAAACGTTCAGCGTAAGACAATCCCTAAATGAAAATTCATATTCTCACACAATAACCATGCTGATTTTTCAAAAGGGGTTGGCAACGTATCTGGCAACACGATCTCTACAGTTTAAATTACACTGGATTTCTGGCACCACTATTTGCCGATGGTGCAAGAGACCCCAAGTATACTCCTGCAGGCTGCGATAGTGCTTGCGAGGCTATCAGCTACACTTATGAAGCGTTACCATGGGGTAAGTCCTTGCCCAATATGAGATAGAGGTATACATCTAACTTAGCAGAATACTCATGGACTGTCCCACATGACATGCAAACCTTGATTTCTTTCATGGGTGGTGAAAATATGACTGAGTCTCGTCTAGACGCTATGTTTATCCCAGGCGGTAGACAAAGCGGTGTCGGTGTTGGTGGAAATAACGGAGTCGGTGATACTCTTTACAACCCTGGTACGTCAAGAAATCTTTTAAATTCTACCCCAAAGTCATAAATATACCTTTCATAGACTGAGACTTCATTGCACAACAGGCAATGAACCTTCCTTTTCTACTCCACTTCTTTACAACTACCTTCCCGGAAGACAATATAAGTCTGTGCTTCGCTCTCGACAAGTAGTAAACACTTACTACTCTGCGGGTAAATCTGGTCTACCTGGAAACTCTGATAGTGGCGCAATTGATAGCTGGATGATGTGGCAAATGATTGGATTGTACCCTGTTGTTACACAACCAGTCTACCTGATAACTTCGCCATGGTTCACCAACATCAACATGACTGTTGGTTCCGGAAAATTCCTTCTAATTACTACTAAAAACTCAAGCGACAGCACAGCAGGCACTACTTCCCACGACCGCCGAGCCGCCTACTCACCTCAATCTGATAGTAGTACATACCAAGCGCTAACGGCTAGCAAGGACAACAGCACAACACCCGCGGGTGCCTTTGATATCCCAGCCAAAGATCAACCACTGCCTACCAACTGGTACGTTCAGAGCTTGCATGTAAACGGCGTATTGTGGAATCGAAGCTGGCTAAGTCACGATGATATTCGGAACGGTGGCACACTAGAGTTTGAACTAGGCCCACTTCCAAAGAAATGGGACACAGGGGAAGTCCCACCTAGTCCTGGACATGTTGTATTATAAATGTAATCATACGGAGCAAAACTTCACTTCTCACAATAAATTTAATTCATCAAAAATAACCATCTCACACTCCTTGAAGGTCCTGTCCTCATGTATCTTAATCAAACCGTTAATGGCTTAGTTAATCTCATCGTCCATCTTGACGATATGCGAAGCACTCAAAATAGATGACACTATCCTGATGTAGCCTAATAGAAGTCATACCAATTTGAAGGTTATTTAATGTAATAATCCAATTATCATAACTTCACATGTATATAGAAATCCACCATAGCGAATATTTGAAAGTTCTCAAGACTTCAGCCGCACTGGAGGATTATGTAAGCTTTTATAATTCTGATACATCTGAAAAGTCTTTGAAGATTTCGCAATTTACAGGATTAACTTGAACTACTTATAAAATACATGTAAAAGTACTGCTAGATGGACACTTGCCACATCTACATCGAATATCAGAAGGGGGAACAGCCGGTTTAGTTCGTAAATTCATGTGCTAGGCAATTGGCACCCTCCGCACTCATATGGGAGCATGAGCACGGGTGGATTTGGCTGCATCTGGTCGACTGCATTTAAGTGAAATAAATTTCGCCCCCATCCAAATGATTGAACCACCTCAGACCTCACCGATACGGGACCCACATCCCGTGACTTAGGGTTGCGCACAATCTTAGACATAACACTTGTAGCAAGGGAAAGGAAATATACAAGGAACAATCTACTTAATTAAAAGACTTACTGTGGCTCGTAGTTGAATGGCGTAGGTGTAAAAGGCTTGTCTTTTTTATTATTACTATTATTGTTAGAATTTGGAATAATTGGGGCTATCAAGTGGGACACGTTGCTAATATACACGTGACTGAAAATTCTGTACTTAGCTTCAATTCGGTAGTTACTTGAATCAACGTGCCCTACAATCTCAATGACTGAGGGTTCATTATTTCCTTAATAATTATTATCTTAAAGTCCTAAGCTAAAGCTCTAGGTCCACTATAGATACAAGACTGGTGGAGCCGGCGGGGATCACTGCCAACAGGCCCAGCTCATTCCAACCGCGAGACCCGCTACAGAAAAGTTGGAAGGTAAATTATAACTCAGAAGACACCACCTACTCATAAATCACGAAATTAAACAACTCCGAAAACTAGAAGATTTCTCCATGTTGGACCCAAGCAATGCGCTCCTCACACATTCCCTCGTCCGTCACACCTTCCAAATGACATATTAGCCCATACTCCGCTGAGAGCAAAAGATGGGTTAGCAGGCACCTTTTATCCAGCCGGTTTCCTACTATTGGTTAGTAGATGTCCCAGAAAGGATATCGTCGAGGTCGCTGTATCCTTAAACTTCTTCTTCAGATTCCAACACTCTAAACCTGTTGCCTCGGCCATTACGACATCCTTCGCCACGGTGACGATCGCCTCTTCGGCCTTTTTGGCTGCAGCTCTAGCTCGAGCCACCTTTGTGGACTTCTCTTGCTCGAGGTGGCGAATCCATGCGAGCTGCTCTTTGGTCACCGGTCCGGACCTTCTGGGACTGACTTGGCAGTACCGGAAATCCGACCGGTGGGGTCCCCCACAGTTGCAACACTTAGTGAGGGCCTTGCACTCGGCTTCCGAGTGCATGTTAGATCCGCAGTTCTAGCAGGCTGGAGCACGGGAGCAACCATGGGTGGCGTGGAAGCCCAAACAGCGTTTTCACTGTTCAATTGGTCGACGAGGCTGGACCTTTGTAGCCGCTCCAGACTAGTTGAGAATGCGGAAGCCCGCACGAGGGGCGGAGTCCCGGAGAAAAAAGGCTTGCCAATTTCTGTAAGGCGCATCAGGACGGCATGTCCCGTGCGGACGCATATACGTTGCCATCTTACTAGTTTGATTATATATCTCGGTTAAGACACACCCAGAATCGACCGTACTAATACCATCAAGAGTTTTTATAGTCGCGGGAACATTCGGGATTCGAAAGGCTATAAGGTTGGAGGCTTCATCGAGCTCGGCATTGAAATTCGGCAACTTCGGTGCGGCATCTAGAAGCCTTTCCCTGATATTTTCATCTCTTGTTAGAATCGCAAAGCCGGTTATAACTCGGTGTAGAGAGCTGGCGTAACCAACGGCGCACTGCAGTCCCTTCTGTAATTTTTCCAGTACAGCACAAGGTGAGAGTTTTCGCCACGGGTGGTCCTTTTCAAGACGAAGGAACAGTCGCTTGTCGACTTTCGCCTTGGGGTTTTCTTTTTGTTGGGCTTTGGCCGCAGGTCGCGGCACAGCATTTGGAGTAGGGACTGCTTTTTGTCGCAGTCCGTTTCTGGCCACTGTAGCCCAGGTGCTTTTGACAGGCAGAACGGTGACGGCGGGAGTTGTTGTTCTCCTGGCGTCAGGAGCCCTGGGAAGAGGGTTCGCAGGGCGAGGGGGGATGGGTGGTGTAGTAGCCTGGCCCATGGCAATGTATTGCGCAATGACGGCGCGTAAGTAGACTCTCATCAAGTCTACAAATTGTCTGTTTGAGCCGTTGGTCAAAGGGAGAAGGGTTGCTTCGACGCCAGAGATGGCGGTAGAACAGAATGCTAGATTTGCCGCTGTTTCGGCGGCGCTTCGTTGTTCGGCTTCGACAATCTGTCAAAGCTCGAGAGGACTGTATGATTTAGTGGCAGCTTTTGGCTGCGACGTAGATTATGGCACTACTTTGGGTGCAGCGTTCTCCGACGGTTTTGACACGGTGGGAGGAAATTTTGACGATTCTCAAATCCCGTGAGGGACGGAGGATGGTTGAGGAATTTCCTCAATAATTTCGACTGACCCGATCATGTCAGTATCGGGCTCAGTAACGGCGGGGAGGGCTTTTTCCTTCCCTTTGATTGAGACCTTGCTCATCTCAGTGCATTTCGGAGACTGTACGAGGCCAGGTACTTGTTCGAGAGCCGTCGGGTGGACTCTCGTGTTGTCCAACTTGGCGTTGTGACGCTTTTTGCGAAATGGAGGCATGGTGAAAATGCCTCAGCTCGATCACACTTCGAAGATAGATGCGACAAGATCGAGAGGGGAGGAAAGAGGGAAAAAATGAATTTTCGAATTTCTTGAATCGTGCGTTTACTTGTTCATTAACGTGCTAGGTGAAGTAACTACCGTCGCACTCCAACTGGAGCTTGAGCACGAGTGGGGTCGGGCCGGATCAGGCTAACTACCGTGTAGTACAAATGCCTCGTCCCACCTAAATGACCGGAACCATGCCAAAACGTATCTATGTGTTAAAGCATGACGAGTACAGCAGCCCAGAGTTGAAAACAAAACAGAAGAAAACTTCCACGCAAAATCCTGCATTACAAAAGAAAAACTTTGACAATCTCCCTTCCATTGTTCCGCCTCAGCCACCACGCGCCTGAGCCTCGAATCCAATCCCTCTGTCCATGCCAAACCACCTAGGCCTTTGATCCATCACCTCCGAGTCACAGGTATCCCTGCCATCCCCCGACTAGGCTCCGCGTATATCCGGCTCTCCTGGACGTAGTCCTTGAACAGCTGCCATCCCCTTGATTCGAGCTTCATTTCCAGAACTGGCACCCCTCTCTTTCCGCTTTTCAACCGCCATGTTGCCAGTGCTTTTCGACACTGGACAAGGTGACTCATTGGTTTTCCCATCACGCACTCGCAGTGAAGTGTGGTGGTAGTGTAGTTGAAGCAGCGATGATATGCCGCAAAGTCCCTATGTCCGGTGCGAGCGGCGATTAAGCGGGCGTAGACCGCTCTCGGTAGCGCTAGCTCTGGCGGTTTCTTGAGCTGCAATTCGAGTTCGAGGTCGGCGTAGTGTTTATGGCGGTACGAGTGCCACCAGTCTATCAGCATTTGCTTGGCCAGCTCGCGAGATTTCCGTCCAGATGAGGCGGGGGTCATCACACAATATATCGTCCTAGAGTTTTCGAACGAGCCAAGGTCTCTTCGACCGAGTTTATCAGCAATTTCATTTCTTTCCAGTCCTACGTGGCCCGAGATTCATTCTATTTTTACAGGTACAGAGCTGCCCGGGTTGTGACATTAGTCATGAGCTGTGCACTGGCGCAACGTCAAATTAATTCAAACTCGAAATCAGATAACTAAATCCTACAAATTAAAATTCGCATCCTCACACAAACTACTGCCATAACTACTCAAGTATATCCTAACCCCCTGATTATTGTCAACTATTCAATCAAAGATACCAGGTGTATGCTATCATTTACACCATCGCCCTTCGATAGCAGGCACATAAAAGACCAGGGACTAAGCGAAGAAATCGCCAATTTGCTCTAGTAGCAGCGAATCTCGTATATCTTGGTAGAGGCGGCGGCAGAAACTTTGCGTCACACACAGTGCATGTTCAGAGAACATAGTATGAACTGATGGAGAGAACAGTAAACTCTAGAATGGACAACAATCTACCGGCGGCAAGTATATCATTAGCAACGGTCAAACCAGTAGACGATGGAGAGATCATATTGGTGTCCTACTTAAAAAAAGGAGTCGTGAGAGCCCCAAGAGGCTGGGGAAAAGAGCTCCTGGTCCTAGCTCGGCTACCTATTCCAGCACTATCGGGGCCAAGCCTCAGACCATAGGCATCTCTTTTTTAGAGGTGAGAGAAAAGAGAGGTTGCCAAAGCTTACTTAGCCTATCCTTGTTCCGGACTGATGGCCATTTGCACTTCCTATAGTTTGATGGAGGGGCCGCAGATTAAAATTTGGATGAGAAGGGGCTTTCTATCGAAAGTTTTCTCCTGTATATACGGGAGAGTTTATAGGCCTCAAAGCGAGCTAATTATATTTAAAGCATAGAATAAACCACGCGCGGCTTTCTCGAGCTGAAGCTTCGCCTGGAAACCCGATATATAATCAGTGACTTGTGCCAAGTTTTGATCCCAAAACCTGCCAAACCTTCTAATCCCACTTACACGTCTAACCGAAGCCCCGTGAAGGAGGTAAATGAACAAATGTTCAGTGTAGCAATTACAGCCCACAGATTGAGATGATGAAAACAAAAAGGATGCTCCTCTCCCACACTTGAGCCATGAGGAACATCTCCCATGATTTAATACTCTTTGCACAATCCCGAATTTCCTACAAGTATTTGCCTCTTTACACACAACTTCATCCTCTCCAAGTCAAGCATAACAGCACTTTACATACCCATTTTCATTGGAGTAGTTCCTCACTATTTCTCCCACCATCTACCCTTCCCTACTCGTAGCTGGAGTTTTCTTCTATTGTTAGGCTGAATTCGCTCAGGTCGTCTTTCCCCACGCAGTGTCTGTTGAGAAGGACAAATCTAACTTACCCGGAGCCGCTAAACTTGCCGACCAAAAGTACACCAGTCTATCCTTGAAATGAAGCAACAGATTATTTATTGGCTCATACCGTTCCTATATCTTTCAGCGGTTCAGTCCATGATTGAAGACTACACATGTATCGGAACAAAGATAGAAGGGAGATACGTCGAAAAAGCCCTTGATTTTCTGAGGAAGCCACAAAACCAGATGCATATATTACCCATGAATCTCTGGACATGTGAGTCGGAAAATTATTGCTATATCTCTGCGCTTCATACCGACGATGAATCATTTAGAAAGAGTGGGCAAATCTTCGAATCAAAACGTCTTTCCATGCTAATCATTTACGCAGGATACAGGACTCCTTACTATGTGGTTGTAGATGGTCTCAAACATTTAAGAGGCGTTGTAATAAGCACAGGCAGAGATTACCAGCAATGCTCCCCAAGATCACCCGCAATTATTGTTAGAAAATCACATTAGCTAGCCAGGTGGCAAATGTCACTGACCATTAAGTCTACAAGCATTGACTCCTACATGTACTTAATTTCACCACATGAGATGCAGAGTTACCTGTTGGTATAAACAGGAGCGATCAATTCACCACTACTGTCATGGCGAGACATTCTGGAACCAGAGTCTAAGCAGAATGCCTGAGGATAAAATTCACGGAACAGGTTTTTCGACTCACCTTCAACACTTGCACTTATATGGTGAGACTAGATAATGCGCCAACTGGAATTGATATAGTTGAGGTCACAGTTTGAGTCATGATGGGAAATTACAACAGTCTTAGTTGAATTATGTTAGATAGTTATTTGTACTTAAGGAAGCTGGAGCTACAACAAAGTAGTTCTCCAGCTTCACAATCTTATAATATTATTACAGTATTCCTTTCGCAAACCCGCTTCCTTCTAGCCATGGTACTTCGTCGACTTCCCACCTCTATAGTATTCACCACTTGACCTTTTCATACTCTCGGCGAACGGCGATCTCGATCTCCCCTACAGCACGCCGTAACAACTACACTAGTTGACTTGGTTGCTTGTATTTAATGTTTGAGTGTATATAGTTTCTAATCATCTAATTTTACAAACTACCTATATCAGAGATATGATGACTGATCATACAACCAGAACTTAGCAGCAATCATTCCACATGCAAACAACAGTAATCTAGTCCCATGAATATCACTAATTAGAGCGATGCACGGACCATACGAAGTGTGCATGTGACACATTCCTCCCAAAGGAGACATGTATGTTGTTGTTGCTGAATATTTAAAGCCCTGAGCTTAAGTAAAAAGCTCTACATCCTACTATTAGTACAGGCCGGCAAAGACGAATTCTTCACCTTCCAGTGGTGCCGATGTAATCGCTCAGTATGCTCTGCATATCTAGGATAGCCAAGAAGAATTGCATCCAAATCGAAGTCGAAAGCACTTAGAAGCATATCTAAAATCGACGACTCATTGTCAGTGTCCGATCTCAATCACATTTTTTCTTCCGGCCCATCCCACATCGCATTACCCATTACCGATTCTGCAAGAAACTCCAACGGGTGCAATGGCCCCAGCTATTACATCGTCATCGACAACACCCTCCAATCCAGGAAGGCAACTTCACCCAAGCCTACAAGGCATTGTAAACGCAATGCAAAAAGCAGAACAAGAAAGAAAGGAAAGACAGGACATAGTCCAGGAATTTCTTGAACTAACTGACTCCTGGGCCAAGAGCAAAGGAGAGAAGCAAGCAGCAGCATTTGTCGCGACGCTGATGGAAGAGATAACGCCTGTTATAACTGCTTTTGCAGTAGATCAGGCAGAAGCATCTAAATTTCCAAGTAAGAAGCCCCCCACCATGGCAAGCACTCCAAAACCAGTCGCGCCTAGGAACAACACAGCTGTTGAGGATCACAGCCACGCCCTACCCTCAAAGCTTGAAGACACCAGCTCGCCCTGGATGACAGTAGCTCGCAAAGCGGCAAAGCTACCGACGCCGCCAAACGTACAAGCTCAGCAAAGGCCTACACCAACAGGCAACCCAAAACCCCAGACAGCCTCAAAGGAAGACAAGCGCTTGTTCCTACAATTGAGGAAAGATCACCACTGGTACAATTTATCACCAGTCACGGCCAAGAAATTTATTACCAACAAGGCTGGAATAGTGACTTCTGCTATCAAGTCTATGTACCCAGTCAGGTCAGGGATCGCTCTCGAATGCGCATCAGACGCATTGAGAGATACAATCATGAGCATTGCACCTTCTCTACGGGAAGACAACACTGTGATTGAGGAAGCGTCCAAATGGACATCATTGATCGTACCTCATGTGACATTGTACATCAGGACGCTTAAAGGTAACATCCCAGTCACCAACAACATGGTGAAGAACGAGTACCAGGCAGTATGTGGCGCCACACCAATCCAGGCAAGCCCCACAGAAATAAAACTTGGCCAATACTCAACTAGCTGGATTGTTCATTTCCAACAAAAACCAGCAAATGTGAAGTTTCGTCTCTTTGACAAGAGCGGACTGGCAATCCAATTTTCACGCCGACAATCAACTGAGCAATGTCAATGTTGCTGGGGTTTCCACACCACGCGTTCCTGCACCCGGAGCCAACAATGTGGACAGTGTGGGGGAACTCACGAGACATCAAAGTGCCAGGCCAAGGTGTCAAAGTGCTCAAATTGCGCGGGACCTCACCACTCAAATGAGGGTAGCTGTATGGCCCGGCCATGATGACAAAACTGGATAATTCTGCCCCGTACCCCCGCAGAACTTCATATCATGAGAGAACGCGGACATCGTGATTATCACGCTGCTCTAGCGTACTCAGAAAGGAAGGGTAAGGCAGTTGAAACCGGCATTGCTTAGGACTCAACAATGTTGTGTTAATGTTTGAAAACCCCTCAACAAAATCACTAAAAGAAAAACACAACACCATCCACTTTCATCAAGTGGATGTCGGAAGAGGTGGGGAAAACATGGATATAGCATTGCAGCAGGCATGGGATGCCGGTGCACATGTAGTCATGGTACAGGAACCATGGACAAGAAAGAAAGAGGGGGGTTTTATAACAAAAAGTCACCCTGGCTACAATAGCCACATACCATTCGGAGGAACAGACATCCGGCCCCGCGCTATTACTTTCACGCGCAAAGGTAGTCATGCAACTCAACTATTTCCACCATTGTCAGGCCCGACACCTGATTACTGTTTTGTAAAGATGGGCAGCCTAACCTTTGTCATTGTATACCGTGCCCCAGGCACTAGTGGAACCTTGGAGCCCCTACTCCGGTGGGAAATTAGAGGTCTAGTGGTTGTTGGAGGCAATTTCAATTCTATGTCACAGCATTGGCAACCACAAACAACAAATCTGTACGGCAATGGTAACCAGATTATGGAATGGGCAACAGCCCACGACATGGACCTAGTCAGCATTGTTGGAGAGCCAACGCAAAGGGACGGGAACGTCCTGGATCTTATGTGGGGCAAGACGGCCGCTATAGCATCAGTCTCTAGACGCTACCACTGTACCTCGGATCACTCGACTATCAAGGGTACCGTACTAAATCCCACAGGGTCAGATCTCTCTAGAATTGTAAGGAACATTCATGTTAGCAATGCCAACTTGAAGGAATTAAGCCAATACGTTAGCCAATGGATGAAGCCAGGCCCTCTTGACAGTATCATGGACATCGAAAATTTCACAAATGATCTCCTACAAGTACTAGGAGATGCGCTGAAGATTGCAGGGAAAGTCCCAGTTATTGAAAGCGGAAAAACCGGGCCATGGTGGACCAATGAATGTCGCACAGAATGGCAAGAGTATAAGGCAGCGAGAGACAACCCGGACCTCGCAAAAGAGGCCCGTAAGAGCTTTAGAGCCGTGGTTCGAAAAGCCAAGCGAGAGTACTGGAAGAGGCAAGTGGAGGCAGTGACTACTGACGCATAGATATTCAAGCTCATAAGATGGGCCAAACCTCGACCAGCTACTGAGCCCCCTCCTCTGCAGATTGACAAAAACCGGTGGCAATCTGACCCGCGAGAGCGAGCTAGTGCGCTACGAGACATTCTCTTGGCTAGGCTTAGTGGCAAGAACAATATTTCTACCTGGGAGAAAAGACAGGGGGTGTCACAGGCTCATACCTGGTTATCATTAGGCTGCTGCCTAACAAATAAGGCTTGAACTCTTCCAACCATATTAAACATCATACATGTCATGAACCCCTCCACAACTCATTAGACCCATGTATATGCCTTGGCCCAGTTCATGCAAATCTATTCTTAAATGACAAATTTAGATTGCAGACAGAACGACTCGAACACTAGTCCTGAGTCATCTAAGTCACATGCATCATAACTATTTAAATTACTAAAATTGCTAACATTAAAATGAAGCCGAATTAAAATAGACGGAGATGCTGTGACGGCTGGTAAGCCGGCTGGTTCCTGTAGCCTATGTTGGCTAACATAGGCATGGTCCGATTTAGGGTGCGCACGATCAATCGATCTAATATCGGAGCATCGGAATCTGCATAGCATCCGATTCAACAGTGCAGCTCAACACGGCACCACTTGTCGGTGAGAAGCAATCGGCTGGGAATATACGAGATCGGACACAACCTCCTCAATTGATAGTGCAATGACGTCGTAGAACATGAGGCTCTTTTGTATATATACATGTGTAGATAGATCTTGTAGTAGTTCTCTCCTTAGAATTATTATCTACTACCATCAACCACATAGTTGCTCCAGCACCTGTCCTAGAATCCGTGACAGATGCTAGTGTTTGTCAGAGGACAGGTCATGATCTATTTTGAGAATGGTATGAAATGAGGGAACGAGATCATAGTCTTGTAAATAAATAGGAGGCTTTCAGTCATGTCTCTGCTTGTTACTTTAAGATTTTCATTTGTATCTAGCTCTGAGTTCAGTTTGAATAAAACGCCGCTTTAAGACCATCATAGGAGGAGCGTATTCCATGGGAGACGGAAATATAACTGGAAGATGTGACAAGCGCCACTGTCTCTGTCAACAATACGGCACTGGGAGCGGACACTAACAGCACGGTTACTGAAAGCCTATTGTTCCCATCTAGGACCTCTTGTTAAAGATCCTTACCAGGCTTGTCTGAAAATTGGCTACTTTCCCACGGCTTTCAGAGTGGCAGAAGTTTTGCTTCTGCCAAAGCCAGATAGAAATCTGTCAACTGCAAAGGGTTGGCGACCAATCTCGCTGTTATCAAGTTTAGGAAAAGGACTTGAGTGTCTAGTTGGAAAGGGAATGGCATGGCTAACAATAAGTCACTAAGTTGTTCACCCACAATTATTCGGCTCCGTACAAGGAAGATCTGCAGTCGACCTTGCATCCTGTGTAATCCATGATGCTGAGGCAGCCATGAGAAGTGGTAATTGTGCGGCTATGGTCACACTCGACATTCAAGGTGCATTTGATGCAGTCCTTCACAACCAACTGCTCAAACGCCTTCGTGAACAAGGCTGGCCACGGTCCCTGTGCTGGTTTATTCAGACATTTCTTTGCCAGCAAAAAGTCCAGGTCAAATACCGTGCTGGAATCACAGAAGAGAAGATACTGGAATGTGGAGTACCTCAGGGCTCGCCACTTCTGCCACTTCTTTTCAAACTCTACATTGCTGTGCTTTTTGAGGATCGTGGTCTGACAAGCAGGTTTGGTTATGTTGATGATGTAGCTATTGTCAGAATTGATTTCGACCCAGCAAAGTCAGAACTTCTAGTGACTGGAGGAGGGCCTAGAAAGAAAATCAACGCGGCTGATCTTTCCATCTTGGTGAAAGATTGCCGGATCAAACTGTCAACTCATATCCGGTGTCACGGTTCGAGTATCAATGCAGGAGCAATCAGATATACAAAGGTAGTTTATTATTTTCTCTGTGCCTATCTATACAAGTCCTACTTCAACTATTTATACACTTACTATACTATCTGGAATATTCTTTTCGCCTGTAACCAGTTTCTAGTATGTTCCCATGAGGCTGGTTTGCAGTCCTACTACTAGTTACTAGAAATTTCTAGTGACGTCCTGATTGATCTATGAAAGAATATTGAGTTTCGAAGAGTTTTACAGCACGTGATTACCATCATGTGACACCAAATAATTACCGGCTCACTAGCTATTACATCCAGTGGCTAGTGTTAAAATTGGCGCTACTTGGCAATGAAGAGTCGCATTAATACGGAACGTAATAAGGTTCTATTATTAATAGCCACATTCATGACGACTCATACATTGACCAGCCTCCCAATTATTTAGCATAAACAAGTGAATTGTGTCCTTCACTTAGATGTAGTAATTAGTTTAAATAGCGCTCTGATACTAAGTGGGTTTAATAAACAACTCTCCACTATAGTTTTCAGACTCTTCAATCTCCCAACTCGCTTCACTAGGTGATATTAAATACAAGCCTAACAGCTTACGCTTCTCTATACAACTTCCATTCCAACAGCTAGGAGTCTGGCTTGATACCCAGCTGAACTTCAAGCAGCATGTACAGGAATGGACTGGAAAGGCTAATTGTCTAGTCCATTTCTTACGACATATAAACGGAGTTCAACGCGGTGCAGCACCCGGACCTTTGGTTCGTGCAGTACATGCATGCGTTCTAAGCACAGCTCGATATGGGGCAGAAGCGTGGTGGCCGGGTCTCACTCAAATAACCACACTGCGAGATAAAGAAGTCGGCACTGGAGTAGGCTGGCATCTATCTCTACTGGATAAAACAATAATGAAAGCTATTCGAGTGGCACTCCCAGCGTGGCGTATTACTCCCAATAGCGCTCTCTATCCTGAAGCGGGAATACCCCCGGCATCGATAATTCTTCAGCAAAACATGCTGCGGTCCGCAGCTCGTATTCGAAGAATGGATATCTGGCACCCTCTAGCCCTTCGGGCGGCTGAGGACCCGAAAGAGACAATATGACGCCTAGGTCTTAGATCGGGACAAAGATATTGCTTGTTCAGACAACCAGAACGGTACATTACACGCCTACAAATAAGTGTGCGTCGAGTTTCGACAGCCGAAGGCCCTGGAAAGCTATAACTCACACGTGGCACCCCAGCATCGACTCTATGTAGTCGAGAAAAAGAAGCTAGGTCTGGAAGCATAAAGCAATGGTTAGCTTCCTGTCCAGCTAACATGGTCTGCGCTTTCTCAGATGGATCATCATCGGGCCCCGGAAAACCAGCCTGGGGGTATGTAGTTCACCAAGGAGGCAAGCTAGCTGGAAGTGGTTCCGGTCCACTTCCAGGAGCAGAGGTATTCGATGCAGATGTTGTAGGCGCCATAAAAGCCTTGAAGGCTGCAATAAAGGTAGGAGAAGACTTACCAATTTGCATTCTTCTGGATAACCAAGTGGCCGCCCTGGCGCTCGAAAGAGGAAGATCTAACTCCTCGCAGTCAGTGGTGGACAAGTTTTCATCGCTGAGACACAATAAGCGTGTGGAAATACGCTGGATACCCGGGCATGTGGGGATTCAAGGCAATGAAGAGGCCGATAAGCTGGCCAAATCAGCCTTGGGAACTCCTAATAACCGGTCACTAACCTCAGCTGCGCCTAGTGGAGAAGATCAAGATCTAACCTTTACGGCATTAGGAAGGCGGGTTAAACAGCGCAGCCAAGAGCTCGTGGAAGAGTGGTGGCAGAAGTATTGACCGAAATAATACAAAGATCTGGACCTATTCATGCGTTGCAAAAGACCACCGGAACTAATTTTACCAAGATTGGCGTACCATCGTCTTATGGCGGCAAGAACAGGCCACGGGGACTACGCCGACTACCATCGACGTTTCAACCCCGAACATGAAGATCTGAAATGCATTTACGGCCGAGAGAAAAGGCCCTGGAATTTTTCAGAGTGCCGACCTGCTTTGCTACGTTGGAGAATCTATGAGAAAATGGCCCCACCTGGGGCCAAGGAAATAATAGGGGAGAAGGGATGGCAGAAGTTCTTTCAATTCTTAACTACAAGCAGATGTTACTGTCTGGCGAAGAATGAACAGGGTGGGAGGTGACCACGCTGAGATTGTTTCTGACCCGAGAGGAGATGGGTGTGGAAGATAGGGATGCGGCGCAGGGCACCGTAACTCAGACATATACTGCTCTTTTTTTTTCTTTTCTTTTGTTGCTTCTGGCTCCACTGCCGGTCACGAAGGTAGCAATGAGCTTTCAGAGCCCATCTACCTGTGTCACGTCTAAATAGATGTTAGGTTCTTCCTGTCACGTAAAAGATTTCAAATTCAAATTCAAATCCAAGACTTTAAGATGCCCCTGGTGTCATAATTAAGGTAGTAACATGACTGCATTACAGTAAACTGTTAATATTTTTATAATGTGCACATGCGCCATAAGATAAGATTGACCTAGTTTATCGACTTTAAACTTGATGTAGACTTTGTTTTGTTTTGTTTTGTTTATTTTGTCATAAGCTAAAGCTATGTTTTCCACATTGGGTCAAGGACAGGCGGAGCCGGCAGGGTTCCCTGTAATCTTTCCTACAGCCTAACTCGTTCCAACCTCGTGAATCGCTACCAAAAGTGCAGCTGATTAAACAGAAACGAAAAATCAAGAAAATCAAAACAACTCCGAAAAAATCAGTATATTCCTCCATCATGGACCCAGTCAATGTGCTCCTCACACATTCCCTCGTCCTTCACACCTTCCAAATGTCAAATTTACTTAATCTCCGCTGAGAGCAGTAAATGAGTCAGCAGGCACCTTTGATCCAGCCGGTATCCTGCTAATTGTTAGTAGATGCCCCAGAAGGGGACATTGTCGAGGTTGCTGTGTCCTCAAACTTCTTCTTCAGGTCCCAGCACTCCGAAACCTGTTGCCTCGGCCATTGCAGTATCCTTCGCCGCGGCGACAATCGCCTCTTCGGCCTTTTTGGCTGCGGCCCTAGCTCGAGCCGCCTCCGCGAACTTCCCTTGCTCGAGGTGGCGTATCCACGCGAGCTGCTCTTTGATCACCGGTCCGGATTTTTTGGGTCTGACCTGACAGGCCCGAGAATCCGATCGGTGAGGTCCCCCACAGTTGCGACACTTAGTGAGGGCCTTGCACTCGGCTTCCGAGTGCATGTTAGATCCACAGTTCCAGCAGGCTGGAGCGCGGGAGCAGCCACGGGTGGCGTGGAAGCCCAAACAGCGTTTACACTGTTCAATTTGTCGACGAGGCTTGTGTATGGTAGCCCTACCAGACTCGTCGAAGAGGCGGAAGCCCGCACGAGGGGCGACTTCCCGGTCGAAAAAGGCATGGATGTAGACTTTGTGTTACGGTTTGACCGTGGTTTAGCTTAGGCGGAGACCTAAGCGGAGTTTGGGGGCGTATTCGGGAGAGTGTTACACATTATCTTGTATCAAGCGACTTAGTTTCACTTGGCCACATTACATTAAAGCTAGGAAGGAATGTGAGACGGCGAAGTAGAATTGCCGAGTGAGAGAGTCAGCTAGATGGCAAAGATGACGACGGGCAGTGGCGAAGCAATATGTCATTCTCACCAACAGATTACGTATTGGATGAGCTAGAAGGATGTACAAATAGTCATTGCCCGTAGTTGTGATACTTCTCTCTTCATATAGTTTAATCTTTCTAAAAGTACACTACAACCAGCTTGGTTTTGTCACACTTTGTATATGTATGTCTATCATCACAGATAGCGAAATAGATTCATGAGACTGCTAAATGAGAGGCTAGGATTTATTTCGATGTAATTTGCTAGAAGACTTGTCCCAACTATCAGAGGGCTACAACGTCTTTTTTTTTGGTTCATTATTGTCCTACAGTACCTCTAGGCTCCAAAATGTTAACATCGAAACTGGGATGTTTAAGGGATTAGCCCTGTTGGCCCATTTGGGCTAGCTCGTAATAGGTTGGTATGTCTCTCCTCCTTACCCCGCTCGCCATGAAGTATGGTCCAATTGTCTTCTAACATTTGGTTAAAAAAAAACACATTTTCAACGACAAATTTGGCTGCCTAACCTACACAGTCCTTGAATCTTAACACCACTATCAATTCATCCTCTATTCTAGCAAACAAAGTCTCTCGAAAAGTCTGCTTCAGAAACTAAAGTTTGCAAGCATCTAAATCGCGATCAATGTATTGAAATAAGAACATAAAGAAGACTTGGCTTGACATTACAACATATATCAGACAAACTTAGCTTCACAAGAAGGCAAGTGCAACTTACGTGTTGTAAGGATTCTCCTTTCCATCCTAACTTTAGTTTATAATTTGACCCTTCTCCTGATGTTGCTATGACAACAGAACAGTTCTTGGCACTGGTTATTATGTTGGTACTAGTTTAGGGCCTATATTATGATGAGCTAGTGGGAGGAAACCAAGTATATGTATGATGGCTTGGCCTGTAGCTATAGAGTTCTTCACGCTTAGTTTTCTGTCACAACCACCATCCTCGTATAACCTCGGATTACCTCTAGTCACCTCTTGTACCTTTAGTTACCATTAGTACCCACTCGAACCTTTAGACCTTTTAGCTATTTATATTACCCACCTTTAAAATCTTTAGTTTCTTCTAGTTATCTCCAGTATACCTTCAGTCATCTCTTGGGATCCATCCGATCTCTTATCGCCCTCCTATTACGCTTCATGTCAAACGCCTACGCTCCAATCTTACAAGTGTGCTCGAGAGACAGAGAATCCTAAGCCTCGCAAAAGATGCTTAACTAAATTAAGCGCGGAACTAGTTGATGAGCTTGAGGCTTTCGTCCGGGAATCTCCTGAAAATCGACAGATGTGCTACTCGGAACTAGTAGTGGGACCTTTCAGCCACTGGGGATGCAGTGAGGGTTTAATTTCTAATGCCCTCAATAAATTAGGTTACAGTAAATGCATTGCTCGGAAGAAGCTTCCATTAAGTGTGGTTGATATGCACGAAAGATGTATAGTGGTGATAAAGGAAAATGGAGGGTTCACAAAGTATTGGGATGGAGCAGAACTATACAAAACATGAAGTACGCTTTCATTTTAGGTGCGAGCCATACTGAGGGCTTTGATGTAGACTTTTGTGATACAGAGCAATTATTTTTGAAATAGATGTGTATTTGTAGATAATATCAATTGATTTTTTTTAATTTTTAACTTTAAATGAGGACCATTGTACATTTGTTTTGGTGTTGAAAACTGTCCCCATTAATTTTGACTTTCACGGAATATTGTTGGATAGTACCCCTGTTGTGATCTAGCGCTGTTCAATCTGCGGACTTTGTGGTGAGCAGTTATTACATCTCACTTGATGGAACACGGGAGCGAAGTAAAAGAGGGGACAGCCCACTAGCCAAATCTAAGCAATTACAGGCATATGTAGAACTGTAGCACATTCTCTGTAGATAGACATAACAAGCAATTATCATCAATAATTAAATCAACCTCCACACAATTGAGACCCATAGAAGTGCCAAAATTTCATACAACCCTCAATTGGATTGTCGCAATTGCATCTGTAACAAGCCACCACTGCATTCTAGAATACATTCTCTAACTGTGATAAGCTACACCGCCAGGTCTAGCAAACAAATTACAATAACCCCTGCTTGCAAAACTAGTCAACAAACTAGACATGGGCCTGCATGAAGACCATACCAATTAAGGCAATATGTACAGGGATCTAACCCCAGTCATTTTGACAATTGTACTTTTGATACCCTTAAGAGACTGTAGGTATAGTGTTATAATTGTGCATCATGTGCAAGTGTCTTAGCGTGCAGGCGTTCTTTCATTACTGCGTCCAGTCTCATTGTAATATAGTCAATTATAACTCCTTGTGTGTTTTATTGTACTACTTGAGTCTATGACTATCTAGCACATTGGGCTCCTCTCTGACCCAGGCCACACCTTGTACAGTGCTCCTATCCTCTTTTGTTACTTGAAAGATCATTGATATATTCCCCTTGATGAATAACCATTCAGCTCAGTATTTACCCGTGGAATTCGGCCACCTTTTCCACGGAACCTTCTACCCAAAAAAAATAAAAATGGTAGCAATGGAAACTGCGTGCATGGGAAAAAGTCTTAAAAAACTTGCAGCCTTATCCAGGCGAGGCCTAGACACCGGGACCACATGAGGTGCGTATATTCATCTACATCTCCCTTCTTTGTAACAGTTGAGGTTGACTTGATCCAATCCGCCATCTCTGTATCGGGTGCTGGGTACGCTCCGGAAACTCATCGGATGGTTTTTCCTCCATGATCAAGGGTGGGTGACGAGTAGGGCTCCGACCCTACCATCTGATCTGATCGTGGTTAGCTTCATGATAGTGGTGATAGGGGAATGTTTTGAGAGATGAAGACGATACAGACCGCGAAAGCGATTGGGAATCCTCGTTGAAGTGAGAACTTTGTTACTCAATCTCGGCTCTGCAGACTCTACAGTGAGAGCTGGAGGTTTGTAGGGGACACCACTGACAGGTGTTGAGAATAGTCCCCCTTATAACTCCTTGTAATCAAGACATTAGATACGTTCCTCTTCCTCAAGATCCATCTCTTTATAATATATAGTGATTCCCGTTGCACCCCTGCTGGAGCTTAAGCACGGGTGGGGCCGGGCTGGATCAGGTTAACTATGTTGTAAAAATCCGAGTTCATAACTGCACACACCATCAGGGGAGGGTGATGTTTATTGTACGGCTAGAGTCATAGACTATCTAGCATATTAGACTCCTCTCTGACCCAGGCTACACCTTGTACAGTGCACCTTGCCTCTTTTATTTCTTGAAAGATCAGTGATATATTCCCCTTGATGAATAGCCATTCAGCTCAGTATTTATCCGTGGAATTCGGCCACCTTTTCCACGGAACCTTCTACCCAAAAAAAAAAAAAAAAAAAAAAAAAAAGGTAGCAATGGAAACTGCGTGCATGGGAAAAAGTCTTAAAAAACTTGCAGCCTTATCCAGGCGAGGCCTAGACACCGGGACCACATGAGGTGCGTATATTCATCTACATCTCCCTTCTTTGTAACAGTTGAGGTTGACTTGATCCAATCCGCCATCTCTGTATCGGGTACTGGTTACGCTCCGGAAACTCATCGAATGGCTTCCCCTCCATGATCAAGGGCTGGTGATGAGTAGGACTCCAACCCTACCTGTTGAGCAGACTGGTTTGCAAAAGCTTGTGGCTGTTAGTGTTTTACTTGGTCTATGAAATGGGGAACGTACACTTGCAATGACTGCTACAATATTGGAGGTGGAAGTGTGAGAGTGATGAATAGATGTGAATGTGCTTGATTAATTATTTACTGTAGAAATTTTTATGATTTTATATCCTGTCAGCTCAATTACTGACCAATCAGAAGGCCTGCTAAGCTTCCTTATGTTATCTATCCCAGCCAAACAAACCCACCAAACCACTTCATGTGACCTGTTGTCACAGTAGTAGGATGTTAGTTGGCATGGTTTAAGGTTAAGCAATAACTGAGTGTCTCAAGACCTTCGTGTAGCTCGATATTCTCTTCCCATCTCATCGCACAACTCATGTTTAATAATTACCTCGTTCTTTGTACCCTCGCCCTGTGACACCTGTTCAGCCTTGCGCCTCATCTGACGACAGCCTTGCTACCCAAACGTCACGTGTCATGCTTTGCGTCAACTATGGCTGAGCACAACACTCCCTCTGTCAATTACGACTTTTAGCTTAGCACCTCAATGGATCATGACTGGTTATTTGGCCTTCGTGAGTGCATCCGCAAGCTGAAGATCTGAGGGCACATAGTCAACAGTTATTTTTCCGTTTGTATGCTGCTCTCGGCAGTAGAAGTTCCTGAGAGCTATATGCTTGGATCTCTTGTGGCTGTCGTGGTTCTTGATTAGTGAGATTGCTGCTTGATTGTCAACATGCAGGTTGGTGCATGTTGCACCTTCGATTTGGTCAGAAAGGCCGAGCTCTTGAATTAGTGATTTAACCCATTGGAGTTGTTGGCATGTTTCTGTTGCTGCTAGATATTCAGCCTCGGTGGTTGATAGCACGACTTCTTGTTGCAGGTATGTTTTCCAGCAGATGGGACCTGATGCTAATCTTATTAGCATCCCGGATGTTGATCGGCTGGTGAGTGGATCAGCTGCATAGTCTGCATCTGAATATGCTTCGAGAACTGCGCGCTGGTTGTTCCCTGCGAAGGTTACACCTTGATCAGGGTTTTTGGCAATAAATCTGAGAACTTGGCGTGCGGCTTGGATGCGTTCCTTTGATGGGTTGGTAAGGAATCTTGCAATATGATTGACTGCAAATGCAATGTCTGGTCTGGTGTTATTCGAGAGGTACTGAAGTCCTCCAATGAATGAATTGTATTCTGTCTTCTCATTGGGTTGGCATTGCTTATTGCTTGGCTCAATCATGCGTTCTATTGGTGTGTTCGGTTTTTTTGCAGTCTGAGAGACTGTGTCAATTAAGAAGTGTGCAGGCGTATTGTTCTTGGGAAAGGTTGAGGATTTCAGGGGTCACATGACTAATTTCTATACCAAGGAACATGTTAGTGCTGACAGTTTTTAGTTTGTATTCGCATTGAAGGGCTTTCATTAAGTTAGCAATCTTTTGCTGATGTGGGCTTACAACTTGAAAATCATCAACATGCATCAGCACAAAGAGATCTTTCTTTGCATTCGAGTATAGGCAGACGTCAGATGTACTGGGTAGGATTCCCAACTGAGCAAGTGTTGTCTTGGCATCATTGTACCACAGTGCTGCTGCTTGCTTGAGACCATAGAGGCCTTTCTGCATTTGGATGATGTATCCGTGTTTTTCGTATCCTTCTGGTAGTTCCATGAACAGGTCTATGTTGAGGTCAGGATTGAGAAATGCAGTTGGTACATCACCTTGTTTCCTGCGCCACCCAAGATGATGTGCAAGGACAAGAATGATACCTCCTGTTTCTGCTCTAGGTGTGGGAGCAAATATTTCATGGTAGTCAATGCCTTGTTGCTGTGTGAAGCCTTTAGCTGTGCAGCGCGCCTTGTATTTTTCAATGTTGCCATTAGCTATGTATTTTTTCTTGAATACCCATTTGCACTTCATGGGCTTGCGGCCATGGGGTAGTTGTGACTGTGGAATTATCTTAATTGCGCCCTTTTTCTTTAGTGAGTTGTATTCTTCCTCTGCTGCCTTTTTCTAATGCATGGCTTCTGCGCAGGTCATGGCTTGATCCCGTGTTTGCGGTTCAGCTGGTACTTGTGCTGTCTTTCCGTGGTGTAGTTGATAGTAGTCGACACGTTTTATGGTTCTTCCGCGTTGTGACCTGGTAATGCTACCTTCTAGTAATTGTTGGCCTTTAATACCCACTACTGGCTGAATTGTATTCCTGCCAGTCATGATAAAGTCATGTGGTTTATTTTGCTCTGATATTCTTTTGTCATTTTCCGATGTTTCCGCAACTGATGTCTCCCTCTGATCAGGAAGTGGAAGGCTATGCCTGGAGATAACTTGCTGGTCTGCTGAATATAAGGGAACATGTGGAGAATTCGGTGAGTTAGGTATGGTATGAACATTGTGAGTCGCAGTTTCTGAACTCATGTTGAGAGTTGGTGAGGGTATAATTTCGACGCTTTCTGGATGCGAGATTTTGTTGTTGGTCAGTGGAGTTTAGCTCATTACCAAAGACTTCGTCTTTGTTAAATGATGCGTGAGGAGTGATGCTTTCAGACCATTTCCACTCATGCGTAGGCGTCCAATGGGGGTGGTAGATTCGAAAGTTTTTGTTGGTATTTGTCTGAAATCCTACAAACCAGCCTATTTCAACTCTGGCTTCAAATTTTCCTGGCTTTGGGTGGATGCATTTATATGCTCGGCAGCCGAAGCGTGGGAGGTTGGTAAAGTCAATTTGGTCTGGATGTGGTTGTTTTAAGCCTTTTAGGAAATCCAGGAATGGTACAGATTTTGTTTGTAGGCAATACAGCTGGTTGGTGATGAAGCAGGCATGTTCAACCGCCCATGGCCAGTAACAGGCAGGCATGCGGGCGTCGATAAGCATGGACCTAGCTTTTCTTAAAATGACTTTGTTAGATGCCTCTGAGGTGCCATTCTATTCGGGTGTATAAGGGGCAGATATGTCAGTTCTGATGTAAAAGGTCCAAGGAATTCGGAAGTACTCGAAAGTTGTTGACTCAATAGGAATTAATTATTTTTCCTTGGGAAGCTAAACTACTGTATTGTATCCTGCCTTTTATGTCTTCCGCGTACGCTAGTGTTAACTCCCCCCTTTGGCCATATGAGAATACTCCTTTCTCCCGGCTATCTTCCTTAGCTCCCTGAGAATCATCCTTTCTCCCGGCTATCTTCCTTAGCTCCCTGAGAATCATCCTTTCTCCCGGCTATCTTCCTTAGCTCCCTGAGAATCATCCTTTCTCCCGGCTATCTTCCTTAGCTCCCTGAGAATCATCCTTTCTCCTGGCTACCCTCCTTAGCACTATGAGAATCATCCTTTCTCCCGGCTATCTTCCTTAGCTCCCCTTTAGTCTATCCAGGGGCGTTGCTCTGCCACTACCTTACCTTAGAGACGGAGTGGTCCTAGTGACCAGTCCCAGTCCGGGCAAAGCCCGTCACATTACCCCCCTTCCTCTTCTAACTGTCCTTTTTCTTCCTTGTCTGGCTCCTTCATTCTCTCCGACGTTGTCTCCTTTGCCGTACAAGGCTTCGAAATGGTCCATGGCTTCCACATCCTCTAGATCAGCCCGATCTTCCCATGCCGGTTCGGCGAAACCCTTCCATTTGACCAGTACCCGACGTACCCATCCTCTCCCTCGTCGCACCTTTTCTGCCCTTAAAATCCGTTCGACCACTTGTTCTGGCGTTGTATTATCGCCATCTTTTATCATCCATGGTGAAGGTTGCGCGTCATCTTGTGTCTGAGATGGTAGTGGATCTTCATTAGCCTTTCGTAGCAGTTCAACGTGAAATCTTGGCCATATCCTAGACGGAACATCCAGCTCTACCACATGTGGTGATATCACCTTTACTACCGTGTATTTTGCGTTGACCCACGCTAACTTCTTTTTAGGCTGAGGCGTGGAAATATTCTTAAGGCTGAGCCACACCTTATCGCCCACATTAAACTGCGGCGGAGGATCCCTCTTTCTATTAGCCTGCTCCTCCATTATCTGCTGTGCGGCCGCCATAGCTGCTGCCGCGAATTCCTGTGCATCTCGTATCCTATCCACGAATTTTTCAGCTCGTTTGGCTCGTGATGAAAGAGGCTCTCTTGGCTCGGACGACTTTAGCTGTACCGGCTCTGCGTGGTAACCGTGTTCCAGGAAAAACGGGCTCAAGGTTGTGGCCGCACTATCCCTATTATTGATCGCTAATTGTGCGGTAGGTAACATTGATGCCCATTCGATTTGTGAGAATGATATGAACGCCCGTAGGTACGCCAAAACCTCCTGGTTCATCCTCTCTGTCGCCCCATCGGTTTCCGGGTGGAACGCTGTAGACAAGCGTTGTTCGATTTTTGTCAGCTTGCATAAGTGTCTCCAGAAATCTCCGACCCAATTTGAACCCCTATCCGACGTTAAAGCGTGTGGGAATCCATGGAATCTATAATGACAAACTATGAAACGTTCCGCACATTCCTCAGCATTCATGGTTTGCATGGCTTCCAACGTGACACTCTTAAGTAAGCGATCCGTGATTACCATGAGGTACTGAGGTTCCCCCTTGCTCTTCACTGGAAGGTCCGTCATGAAATCGATCGACAACTCGCTGTGGAAACGCTCCGGCACCGGTAAGGGCAACAGCAGTCCCTGCCTTCTAGAGCGCCACACCCTTGTTCTGCCACAAACATCACAGTTCTTGCAAAACCTCCTAACCATTTGGCTCATCCCTGGCCAGAAAAAGGATCGCGATAGGATAGCAATTGTGTTATTTCGTCCTGGGTGTCCCGTTACATGCGAGTCATGCGTTTTTTGAATAAGGGCCGTATGCAAGGGTTCCCAATTTGGTACCCACAGTCTTTTCCTAAAGCACAACGCTCCCCGCATGTCTAACTAACACTCCGCTCGTGCAACCTTTAGATGTAGGTGGGGTGCGAATTGTGTCTCGTTATTCCACATAGCTATATATAGCTCCTCCCTCATTGCTTTGTCTTCTGCAATTCCAGTGTCCCATAACGCCTGAAGTTCTTCCTCCTCGAACAACTGGTCACCCTGCGGGATCTGGTTTTTACCCATCCCATCTTCAACCTGTAAGTGCTGTAATTGTATTGCTCCTTTGTCTAGCAGATCCTCCCTCAGTAATGTGAATTCTCTTTCCTTTATTCTTGGGTCATCTTCCGATTTGGGCACATCCTGTGCCCTTCGTGATAGGGCGT
Source organism: Blumeria graminis f. sp. triticale (assembly GCA_905067625.1). Classification (NCBI taxonomy): domain Eukaryota; kingdom Fungi; phylum Ascomycota; class Leotiomycetes; order Helotiales; family Erysiphaceae; genus Blumeria; species Blumeria graminis. The sequence continues at coordinate 4,845,554 of LR898472.1, read as the reverse complement.
CCGGCCGGCCACTTAGCTTACCTGCCCTGAAGTCCAGCCTAAAATTGAATTGAGATAGCAGCTGGGACCATCTTACCTGTCGTTCCGACAGCTTCCGGGTTGACATGAAGTATTTTAGGTTTTTATGATCCGTCAAGATGACAAACGGCTCTTTTAGACCTAGCAGTTCACTTCTCCACTCACTTAGGCATCTGATAATTGCTAGGAGCTCCTTATCATGGATGTCATAGTTGCACTCTGCCGGTGCCAACTTCTTCGAATAATAGGCTACGGGCTTGAATTGCCCACCTGGTTGGTGCTGTAGCAAGCACCCCCCCGTTGCCCAGCCGGATGCGTCTGTCTCTACTATGGTTTTTCGTTCCCCATCCCATAACGCTAACACTGGGGCTGTTATATAAAGAGCCTTTAACTTATCGAATGCTTCTTGTTGGTCCCTTGCCCACTGGAAAGGCGTCCCCTTTTTGGTGAGCTGTTGTAATGGAGCTGAAATCTGCGCGAAATTTTCTATGAATCCCCGGTAAAAGTTAGCAAATCCCAAAAAGCTGCGAACACCTTTCACATTTGTTGGGGCTTCCCATGCCGCGATGGCCCGTATTTTCTCTGGATCAACCTTGACGCCTTCTGCTACGCTGATTATGAAACCCAGGTACTTGATCTCCTTTCTGGCAAATTCACATTTTAGGGGGTCCAGCTTGAGCCCCGCCTTGTTTAGTCGCTCCAGCACCTGGTTCACTTTTTTCCAATGATCTTTCAGATCCCCAGTAGAGAAAATTACGACATCATCGACATACGCCGAGCATGTGTCCCCTAACAATTCTCCCAGCACTTGATTTATCCACCTCTGGAATGCCGATGGTGCCCCAGCTAAGCCAAACGGTGTAACCAGCCACTCAAACGACCCGAATCTCGTTCTGAAAGCCGTTTTCCACTCATCTCCCTCAGCGACTCTCAGTCTATGAAACGCTGACCTTACGTCTACCTTTGTTAGCCATTTTGCTCCAGATAGCATTTGCATAGTCTCTCGGATAAGGGGTAGGGGGTAGCGGTCGCGTTCCGACACTGCATTCAGGGCCCTATAATCAACGCAGAACCTTAGGCCTCCTCCTGGCTTCTTGATGAACAGCACTGGTGCCCCTCCGGGCGAGCTACTCGCCCTTATCCAATTCTTATCCAATAGCTCGGTGAGTGTCTTTCGTAAAACCAGCAGTTCGTCCCTCGACATCCCGTACAGTGGTCCCCAGGGCACCCCCATTTCATGTCCCTGCTGGTCCTTGAGCATTCGTACTCTTGTGTCCACCCCTGGTCGCAATGGAGGTAGTGAGCTCCCGCCGTCAATACCATCTTCCACAAACAGGTCCGTGAAATGCCTGACTTCCTTAGGCAAACCATCCCTGACCGTACTTCTGGAAGTTTTTCTTTTTGGCTCCAATGCCTTCGTAATGTCATGCATCGAAATAGCTCCGACTAGTTTGCATACCGTGTCTGGCGCTTTCCTCGACTCGTGATTGTATATTTCCGCCAACTCCAGATACGATATCTCCGCTTCGTTGCCCAACCTTGCTTTCCTTAGCGCATCCTGTACCTCCCGCGGTGCAAGTTCGTCGACCCAGCCACTAGACTTTACCGTCATTTGACTGTCCCCGTGGCCGATATGTAGATATTGTTCTCCTGCCACGTAGGTTACCTCGTTCCGTTCCATCCAGGCCTTGCCTAAAATAATTGGGTACGCCAAGTTGGGCATCACATATCCCCACAATTGTTCTTGACGTCCGTCGATATCTAATTTGTAACGCGCAATTTGACTGATCTTTGACTTAGATCCGTCGGCTAGTCGCAAGCTCGTCGAGACCTGCTCAACGAAAATGTTTTTTTCTGCGCACGAGGGCTTCATCAATCACTGATAGACACAAACATCCCGTATCAATCATAGCTTTAACGAAAAAAGAAGAATTTACTAAACTGTCCACTAATAATGGCTGCGAGACAGATCCCTGTAAACACCCCAGTTCCTTTGGTGAAGCCCCGTTCCTCCCCCTGAGAGCGACTATCCTCAGGGGTAGTCGTTTTCCGAATCTCTTCCTTCCGGCTTTTCGTCCACTTCCGTCACTGCATTAACCCCCGACCTTGGTGCCAGCGCTCTGCGAAATTTAGGGCAGTTGGTCGCCCTATGTCCCCCCTGGGTACAACGAAGGCAGACCCCTTCCCTTATTAGTCGGCGTACTTCGTCTTGCGATCGCCACGGAGCCCTCGGTAAGGGCCTCTCATCCTGAGTCTCTCGCGCTCCGCGCTCAAGCCTGCCATTTCGATTGTTCCTAGGCATAATTGCCGATGTCTCTGTGTTCTGGCCCGACCCTCCCCTGGCCGCTAAGATCGCATTTGTCCCGGTAATTCTGATATCACCTTCCGAGTCCACTGTCTGTTGCCTTGGAAATATCTGTCCCACCCCGCTCTTTGGCGCCCCGAGCTTTGTCACTGTCTGGGTCGCCCCTTTTGGCGCATAATCGGCCAATCCTTCCAGATCCATCGCCACTTCTTTAACCGCCTCCACCCAGTCGTCATACCTTGCGGGAGGAGGCAGCTTTACTCCAACCAAAGCCGTGCGCAGCTTGTTGTTGAGGGCCGCTTTCAGATTCATAGTTTTGCCCAGCTGCGTGAAGGCCTCATCCCCTCCGCTCTGAGCCACTCGGTACTCGAAATCCAGCAAAAAATTCTCCAGGAGCTGATTTTCCCCCTGTTCCATCCGGTTGACATGCTCCAGGGCCGCTTGCCTGGCCTGTCTGTCCGAGAATGTTTCCTTTAGATGCTGGACCAGTTCCCTCCAGCTGAACCTTCCATCCGCCCTCCTTTTTTCGAACCATGTCGACACCCTTGGTTTCGCTGATTCCGGCAGGGTCTCGATCACATCCAGGCAGATCGTCCGGTCGTCCAAAAAGGGGGCAAAGTCCGCCTCAATCCTTGTTTCAAGCCTTCCAATGAAAAAGCCGAAATCCAGCTGCACCCCGTTCCATCTTGGCAGCACCGCGTCCCTTCTCATCGTTCTCATTGGCTCCGTCGACCTGGGCACGGTTCCCTGTGCCTTCCTCTCGTTCAATAGTTCCCTGAGGCCAATAATGTCTTGCCGGGACAAACCTGCCAGCGGATTGTCGGTCGCATCCTCGTATCCCGTCCGAAAGCTTGACTGACCCTGCTCTTCTCGGTCCATGGCGAATGCTTCCTTCGATGAGTCGGTCGAGAGCGATAAGCTGTGATAGGATGACAACGAAGTGTGTGTAAATGATTCCTCTTCGTCTGGGACTCTGAAGGTCATGCAATTTTTTTTTTCTTTGCGATACGTCGAGGGAGGTAGGGAGGAAGGAAAAATAATATGTAAAAGGTCCAAGGAATTCGGAAGTACTCGAAAGTTGTTGACTCAGTAGGAATTAATTATTTTTCCTTGGGAAGCTAAACTACTGTATCGTATCCTGCCTTTTATGTCTTCCGCGTACGCTAGTGTTAACTCCCCCCTTTGGCCATATGAGAATACTCCTTTCTCCCGGCTGTCTTCCTTAGCTCCCTGAGAATCATCCTTTCTCCCGGCTATCTTCCTTAGCTCCCTGAGAATCATCCTTTCTCCCGGCTATCTTCCTTAGCTCCCTGAGAATCATCCTTTCTCCCGGCTATCTTCCTTAGCTCCCTGAGAATCATCCTTTCTCCTGGCTACCCTCCTTAGCACTATGAGAATCATCCTTTCTCCCGGCTATCTTCCTTAGCTCCCCTTTAGTCTATCCAGGGGCGTTGCTCTGCCACTACCTTACCTTAGAGACGGAGTGGTCCTAGTGACCAGTCCCAGTCCGGGCAAAGCCCGTCACATCTGATTCCATGTTGGTCACAGTGTGATTTGATGCAGGCAAATTCTGATCCTCTGTCCCTAAAAATAGTGCGAACCCTTTCTCTGTATTGATGACATTGGTATTCGACCCATTGGATCAGTTGGGGCGCAACTTGGTCTTTTGTGCCCGTGGATATGGCCCATCTCATGCGAGATCTAGCGTTGGTGTAAGCAGACTTATGTAAGCATAAGTCTGAACCCAGCCCATAAGCGAAAGTACGATCTACACAAGCACACATCAGTCTAGTAGTGATGATCAGGGGCGTTATTAGGGTAGAATTAGATATTATAATGCTACAAGTCCATTGTAGCAAGGAGACAATTAATCAATTCATTCTTGTATTCGCTTTCATCTTTTGACATTTCACATGACATTTGCACGAAGACCTCTCTAAGTTTTACATGGTAGCATTATTCTTGGTTGATTAAAACGAAAATTCGACGGTAGAAGACTCATCTGGAGCTTTGTTATATTGTGGACAAATTGTTTGTGACAATATTAGAGAGGATTCTTAATCTTGTGAAATGTCGGCCTTCGGATTATCGAAGGCGGATCGGGAAATTGCTGCCCAAGGCACCGATGTAAATCAGACCGCTGTGGAAAAGAAGCAGTTGGGTAAAAATGTTGCTAGCCGCACTGGTAATGTGCCGGGAAACTTCAGCAATGAGTCCGACTTGGCATCAAATGATGGCAATAGCGAAATCTTGAAGTCTGGATCGAAAGGCAAAGGTCCCGACAAATAATACAACGAAAGAAAGTATCAACATGAAGATGAACATTACGAGAAGGTTTCTGAGCAAGCTACATCTTCAAAACCGTCGTATCAATATGGTGAAGGAAGAGACCCACAAGTGTTGTGCTGGTGATGGCTAGGATTACGATGCACAAGGGTAATGATCACTGAGGGTGAAGGAAGAACTTTCCAGGTGGCTCCATGATGAGTAGAGGAACAATGGAGCACTGTGACGGCTTGTGAGCCAATAAGCCCTGTAGCCTTCGATAGCCATCGAAGGCAACCTATATTATCTATCACTCCGAGGATTATCAGCAGACGAAAACTGATATGAGATCGCCACTGAAGCTACATGAAGGATAGTGCCAAGAGTATTGGAAGCGCTACCCGTGTGGCAGAACAAACCTTACGTCAGTTTCATTGCCACTGTAAACATAGGCTAGATTTAGATACCTCTGGATGTGTATAAGTAGTAGAGGAGACTTGTAGGTAGTTTGCTTCTACATAGATGAATTATAGCTTTACCTTTCAATCATACAAATGCCCATTCGCTTTCTATATTCGAACTGTGACAAGCACTGTATAGAAAGTGTTTCTAGATTGTACTGCCAGATGGAGGAGACTAGAATATTCCGTGATACTATTTTGGGTAAATGAGGCGAGAGTCTAGCTACCTCAGATGTGTATATAATTAGCGCTTTCTACTTCCTAAATCCTTATAGTTCTGAGTATCAAATATATCAGCAGTTCAGATTGATTCATCGATGATCACCCGAAAACCTTCTGCCAATTAACCTCCGTAAGCTCTTACCTTTACAACAACAAGATGACAACGAAGATGCAGGTGCAGGTTGGGATCGGCCTGCCGGGACAGTCCCAAGGAATGGAAGTAGAACCCTGCTGGAATGGAACCTTTTTGACTGGAAACCACCCCAGTCGGATTTCTTAAGAGGAATTGGAAATTGGTCAATGTACCGAGAGGCGGTTTTACTACATTTAGAGTGCATCAGGTACGAACCTGGCATGAAGTTGACACCATTAGACGAGGTGAGACTCGCAGCTGTCATTCAGAGAACTACAACAGCAGAAACCAGGAACCTAGTCATGGGTATGAAACGAGGCACAGAAATGATGAGGTTGTTCGAAAGAACCTATTGGCAAGTTGGCGAAATACAACAAGAAGCCGTTTGGGGAAACCTCATTGCTCTCAAATATACAGGAGGGTGTCCTGTAGAATATGTGACAAAATTTAAAACGGCCGTGAGGGACTATATTTCCACAGGTGGGAATCTAGCTGAGAAACAAATCTCGATAATCTTCAAGCAATCAACGAAGGAAAAAGCTGGAGGGTGGAATTCCATGGTCTCCACAATAGCACGTTTTCAAAGCTGGTCTATAGATAATCTCTTACAAGATTTCACAGCTCATCACTACAACAGAATCGGCCAGTCATTCAAGGAAGAGAATGCCAGAAAGCAAGAGCCGATGAAAAAGTTTTTGAACAACGCCCAAGGTGAACAAAGTGCGGATGACCAAGCAAAGTCAGCAACGAAATGGAAGGTCAATAACCCGAAGAAGAAATTTTCAATCCGCTGCTGCAATTGCAAGAAAGAAGGGCATATTGCCAAAAATTGTCCTATGAAAAAGAAAAAGGTAACCAACTCCTATGCTGCAAATGGACAGACAGCAAATGACGTAGGCCCACCAGCTGCAATAGCCAATGAATATTCTCAAATTCCCGAAGAGTATTCCGCAAATACTTACGCTGCTCAAGTAGACCCATTAATCTACAAAGATATGGTTAAGTTTTACGACAATGAGATGGCACGACGGCGTGGCGAGTCCATTACTGAACAGGGACCATCCAATTCAGAAAATGTAGGATCCTCCATTCAATTCACACATCAAATTCTCAGTGCTTCTGGAGAAAGTGGAGTCAAAAACCGTTGGCTTTTTGATAATGGCGCTGACGTGGACGCCACTAACAATTGTAGAAACTTCAAACCCGGCACAGTGGTAGAGCTAAAGCCAAATCAATTTCCAATCCAAACTGGGGGTGGCATTGTATGTGCAGAATGTGTAGGGGAAGTTTGGCTGTCGCTCACTGGACCTGTTGGTAAACAAACCTCGATGAGGTTGAAATACGTAGTATACTTGAAAGCCTTTCCTTTGAATATCATCAGTGGAGAACGTTTCTACCGCAGTAGTGGTTTTCTGGACAAGAATAAAATTGTCAGCCCTAACAGTGAAATATTGTTGTACATAGATGCAGAACAACGAGGATTTTTCTTGTGGTTGTTCAATCAACCTGAGCCTTTGAAATTGACAGGTTACAAAAAGGCCGTAAACCTAACTTCCGTGGACAGCGGGCAAAGCAACGAAAATAAGAGCCTCGCACAAAGCCTTGAAGAAAAAGAGTTTCGCCAAGCCTATCAAGAGTGCTGGAAAAACGGTGTATTTGAAGTGTCCGATGATGTAATGAGACGCCTGATCCTATGGCATAGGCGCCTATGCTATCCAAGCACCGAGCAACTTAAATGGACTATCAAGAATACAGTTGGAATCGACCTGATGCCATGGCAAGTCGAAAGTTTGCCGTGCAAAGCATGCAATATGGGAAAGTCTCTTAAATATAAAACTTTTGAACAACGGCCTCGAATAAAAAACGTCGGAGAAGGCTGGCATTGTGACATGAGAACCTTAAACCCAGTAACAATGGAAGGTTATGGGTATTTTTGCCTCTGAATATGGACAACGAGATGGCAATAGTGCTCCATGAACTTGATACATCCGAAAATCCTATTATCTACTCTAAGAAAATACGTGACCCAGTAACGGGACGAGACTTTGGGAAAATTAATTTATCTTTCCCATGTGAGGGGATGAATTTATCGGAATTGACAAGCAAAGCCCTAGATAAACAGGAATTTAGTCTGCACAACAACGGTGATGAACTCTTTCGAATATTGGTGAATTACCCATCTATCTCATTGCACATGGTAAAATCATCAGTAGAAAAACCTTCGTTTTCAGATGCAATGAAAAGTAACAATAGACGCGAGTGGATAAAGGCCATCAATCAAGAAATTAATGGTTGCTTGTCTAGAGGAACCTTTAAGTTTGTAGCTCGAACAGTTGTAAAAGATAGAGGGCGCCTTGTAAAATCAAAATGGGTGTTGAAAAAGAAATACAAATTGTTGCAATTTCATAGTAAGAGGAGCAGAAAGTATAGCTCAAAGAATATTGTTTCCATTAAAGTTCTAAGTTACATGTAAAACGCGAATTTATGTGCGCATATCCTAGAGTTAAAGTGGGTATGCAAACAACAATTACTACAGTAAAAAGTCTTCAGCACAGCTGACCACGAAACCATTGTGCGGGGAATAAAACAGTGCTGACCCCGCACCATTAACGCCATCCTATTTGTCGCAAAGTAAACGTGACCATATCTCTCATTGCATTTGAATATAGTATCATATTACCCCGCACATGCAAATGTATGAGAGAATATCTCAACAGCGAAAAGAAACTAAAAAGTAGAATACAGGATGTATTGTGCAGCATGCAGGAAGGTTGTTCATATTTGCAAGGAATGCCAATTATTGTAAGAAATGTGGCAAATTCCAACACAAATTGAACATGGAACTCGATAAATATAAGGCCAGAGTGGTAGCTAAAGGATTTACCCAGACAAAAGGTATTGACTTCAATGAAACCACATCTACAACAGCAAGGTCAGCCAGTTGGAGATGTCTGATGGCGTTGGTTGCAATCAAGGGTTGGTACATTCTTCAAGCTGATTTCATAGCTGCATACCTTGCGGGTGACTGGAAGGAAACCATCTTTATGGAGCAGTTCCCATATTTGAAAGATTATTTTGAAGCGCACCCAGAGGTTGCCTCGAACCTTGGATATTCCGACACCAGTGTAATTGAGCTCAAAAGACCTTTGTATGGTCTCAAGCAATCAGGAGCCTGCTGGCAAGATAAAGTCAAGCGTATTATGACTGAAAGAGGCTATAAACCTTCGATGTCTGACAAGGCTATCTACATCAGCAAGAAAAGTGGAATTATTGTGGCATCTTACGTCAATGATTTCCTGTTCATAGGTCCAAATATGAATGATCTTCAGTCGCTATCGCAATCTCTGAACAGTGAGGTCCCATTCAATGACCTAGGCGATGCGCACTGGTTCCTTGGAGTCCGAATCAGGAGATCATTGCCAACTGGCAGCATCAGACTGGATCAGGAACAGTACCTTGAAAGGTTGTTCCAAGAATTTTGAATTTACCCAAAAGTTGTCGAGACTCCAATGTCGCCCAGTAGTAGAGCAGATATGAGAAAGAATCCAAACAAGGCAACTGCAAAAGATCTATTCGAATTCCAAAAATTGGTTGGTAAGTACAATTTTTCATCTTGCATGACACAATGCAATACATCTCAGGCTACATCTCAAATGGCACGGTTCATGTGCAACCCATTGCCTCAACACATTCGACATATGATGAGGATTCCTCGGTACTTATCCGGCTGCAGAGACAGAGGGTTGTACTATGAGAAAAACCATCGGCACCTGAATGAGTATGGAGTACTGGGGTTGTTCTGTGCAGTGGATTCCAGCTTTGCAGATGACCATGATACGGCAAAGTCCACGACAGGATACGTGATATTTATGGCTGGAGGACCCATAATTTGGAGATCTAAGCAACAGAGTACGGTCTCAACATTAACTTGCGAAGCCGAATATGTCGCCATGTTCGAAGCAGCAAAGGATTGTGCATGGATTCGAAGCTTCTTGACCGAACTAGGTGAAATGCCTGATGGGCCTATAACGGTATTAGAGGACAATACAGGAGCTATAAAATGGATTACTAACAACGGGATGACATCGGGTCGACGCCACATACATGTCAACTATCATTATGTTGCACAGGAAATTCGAGATCAGAACATTTGTGTTAGACAGATTGAATCCAGCAGCAACCCTGCAGATGGATTAACAAAATCCCTAAGTGCTGATTCTTTCCGACAATTTACTAAGCAGCTAGGGTTGATGGATGGATTTTCGCTTAAGGACTGAGAGGGTGTGTAAGCAGACTTATGCAAGCATAAGTCTGAACCCAGCCCATAAGCAAAAGTACGATCTACACAAGCACACATCGGTCTAGTAGTGATGATCAGGGGCGTTATTAGGGTAGAATTAGATATTATAGTGCTACGAGTCAATTGTAGCAAGGAGATAATTAATCAATTCATTCTTGTATTTGCTTTTACCTTTTCACAATTCACGTGACACTTGCACAAAGACCTCTCTAAGTTTTACAGTTGGTGATGATAACGCATATTGATGACTGTTGTATGCTGTTGTTAGTTTATCAACTGTGTCAATAAATACTTCGTCTTACAGGTCAAATAGGGTCGTATTTGGCTTGCGTGAAACATGCTGTTGGGCTTTACTGAGGTGGTATGTTTCACAGGTGGTGAGTTCTGTTGTGTCTACTCCCTCCATTCCAGTTGTGCATTGCGCTGTTTTCTTTAAGATCTTTTGTCCGGTGTGACCTAATCTTTGGTGCCAACGTTGGGCGTTGGATGTTTTGGGACCCTTGCAATACCTGGGGCTGCGATGTGTATGGGTTTGTCTGGGTTGTAGGAGAGAGATTCAATGTAATAGACATTATTTTTACGAATTAATTTTGCAATTGGTATAACCTTGCGATTTTTACTTTTCATTATGAGGTGGGTCATGTTTGGATTTGGTGATATGTTGCCAAGTTTTTGCAATCTACCAGCGGAAATGATTAAGCATGAGGATTTAGGGGAGTATAGGGAGTTGTGAAGGTCTACTGTTAGACCCCCAATGTGAACTCTAGCAACTCCCTGTTTTGTTAATTTGGTATGGCCAACTGCTTAGTCAAACCTCAGTGGTGTATGCCTGGTATGCATGTTACAAAACATGGATTCACATGGGACAAAGTGGTGCAATGCACCAGTATCATAAATTGTTGGAAATCTAGACTTAGCATGTATGAAGGTTTAGATTTCTAAGTATGATCATCAAGATTAATTGAGTTGATTCGATTGAATATGATTAAGCTCATTTAGGCGAAATAAGTTTCAGTGGCTAGGAAATGCTATCTTGTTGATAATTAAGTGGCTGGTTGTTGTTAGATCACTGGGAGTTCGGGATCACTAAAGCCTTGGGGATCTGTATTTAAGAATAGACTCATCTCTGTATGTAAAAATAAGTTAACGGAGTATTATAGATTATTAATTCATATTGAGAAGGGAGTTTGATATCATATACAACTATCAATAAATTCTTGTCCGAAATTGTACACTTGTTCTTCGAGATATTTCCTCCTAGAAATCCTTGACAATTCTAACATAAATGGCAAGATGTACATTGTTTAAGTGGGCTGAAGCAGCCATGCCTACAATGTCATCATCTTCACTGTCGGACTCTATGCCTGTCGCATATTTAATATGGCCCTTAGAATCCCTGTCCTTCCTCTTGCGGTTCCCCAACGCCTTTCTTGCATGCCATTGTTGTCCCTTGGGACCTACCGCCAGCTCAGGGTGCTGCTTGAAGCACTCTTTATTCTTGTGTCTATGCAGGCATCTTTTGCATTTGTTGTTTGGTGGTGGATCTTCGGTGATGTTCTGAACAGCGAGGGCGTGGTTTACGTGAGGCGACGTATCTATGGTTCTGTTACCATCAACTACCCTGACAGTTGACATCATTGATTCTAGACTGGCGTAGGAATTCTGGTCGGTACATGCGCGCAGACCTCTACAGTTAGTTGACCAAGGTATATGCTTGGTTCCTTGCAAAAATATGGCAGCTGCTAAACCTTTAGGGACGTGGTAATCTATGCCTGTCGTGGCTTGTAGGGTCTCAGCGGCGTCGTTCAGTGTCTGGAGGTTAGCTAGAAATCGATTGATGTAATCGTCTGCTTATGTGGTGAACTTGGTCCGGAGGAAGACGTCAAGTGCGAGCGCGCAAGGAGCCGTGGCTGTTTCCTTGCGTGAATCAATGATGGAGTTGTACATTTGGTGTGCAGTAATGCAATCATGATTCCTTGGAGGCATTATTGGGTCCAACCGACTCAGAATTGCGTTCTTCGCTCGAATCTCCCCCAAGGTCCAGGTTTCAACTAGAGTCATGTTATTGTCGAGGGCAGGGAGATATTTGTCTGATGTTTGCTCTATTTAGATCGTGGTGTCTTGAGGACAATGAATTGCACGAATTCCGGCGTAGTTGTGGAAAACGTATCCCATGAAGTTAATCTTGGCGAGCTTGGCCTGAAGAGAATTGATCCAGTCATCGAGGGAGACACCGAGGTTGAGGATTGTCTTGGAAGAGTTGTTGTGCATGTTGACTAAAATTTGAAAACTGTTTTTATAAATATTTTTGGCATGGTTTGTTAATGCGTGGTACTGCGCCTGGCTCACAACCTGTTTTATTTGGTCTATGAAATGGGGAACGTACACTTGCAATGACTGCTGCAATATTGGAGGTGGAAGTGTGAGAGTGATGAATAGATGTGAATGTGCTTGATTAATTATTTACAGTCTCTTAAGGGTATCAAAAGTACAATTGTCAAAATGACTGGGGTTAGATCCCTGTACATATTGCCTTAATTGGTATGGTCTTCATGCAGGCCCATGTCTAGTTATTCGACTAGTCATGCAAGCAGGGGTGCTATCCAATGATATTCTATGAAAGTCAAAATTAATGGGGACAGTTTTCAACACCAAAACAAATGTACAATGGTCCTCATTTAAAGTTAAAAATTAAAAAAAATCAATTGATATTATCTACAAATACACATCTATTTCAAAAATAATTGCTCTGTATCACAAAAGTCTACATCAAAGCCCTCAGTATGGCTCGCACCTAAAATGAAAGCGTACTTCATGTTTTGTATAGTTCTGCTCCATCCCAATACTTTGTGAACCCTCCATTTTCCTTTATCACCACTATACATCTTTCGTGCATATCAACCACACTTAATGGAAGCTTCTTCCGAGCAATGCATTTACTGTAACCTAATTTATTGAGGGCATTAGAAATTAAACCCTCACTGCATCCCCAGTGGCTGAAGGGTCCCATTACTAGTTCCAAGTAGCACATCTATCGATTTTCAGGAGATTCCCGGACGAAAGCCTCAAGCTCACCAACTTGTTCCGCGCTTAATTTTGGTGAGCATCCTTTGCGAGGCTTAGGATTCTCAGTCTCTCGAGCACACGCAAGTTGCACTTGCCTTCTTGAGAGGCCAAGTTTGTCGGATATATGTTGTAATGTCAAGCCAAGTCTTCTTAACGTTCTTATTTCAATACATTGATCGCGAGTTAAATGCCTGCAACCTTTAGTTCCTGAGGCAGAATTTTCGAGAGACTTTGTTTACCGGAATAGAGGATGAATTGATAGTGGTGTGGATGATGAAGGGTTGTGCTCTCAAGGAGCCGTGTTATCAGTATTACGTAGGGTACGAGTTTGGTACAAGTAGGTTACAGGTGTGGAGAATGGCGGTGATTCCTAAGGGTAGGAGGTATAAAGTCAGCGTTAGATATAGGGTTCACGGAAGAGGTTAAGGTAAAATAAGTAGTAGGTGAGAAGGGTACAATAACGGCGGTCTTCTTTAGAGAAGAGATAAGTACGTGAACAATAGGTATGAGTATAAACAGAGGACTTTACGTGAAGAATATTTTACTTCTTCACACGGAGTATATATGTACATTAGATAATAGGACAGCCCTAAGCTGTGTCTCGAACAGTATTACTACGCAATCCCTATGAAACGACCCTATGCTCCTGAGCCTATCCTAATTGTTTAAGAACTTGATCTAACTTCGAGTTGTGTTTTAGAATGGAACTTCCTGTGAGACACCATCCTAGTTTCCGCCACGTTTATCCATGAAATATGCAGTCAAAAATGTCATTGAAAATGTGTTACTCTGTGCGATTGTTAGAACAAGACAATTGGACCATGCTTCATGGCGAGCAGGGTAATGAGGAGAGACACACTAATCTATTACGAGCTAGCCCAACTGAGTCTACAGGGCTAATCCCTTAAACACCCCAGTTTCGAGGTTAACATTTTATATCCCAGAGGCACTGTACTGTAGAAATGTCTATGCTTTTATATCCTGTCAGCTCGATTACTGACCAATCACAAGGCCTGCTAAGCTTCCTTATGTTATCTATCCCAGCCAAACAAACCCATCAAACCACCTCATGTGACCTGTCCAGCATTGTGCCTCATCTGACGACAGCCTTGCTACCCAAACATCACGTGTCATGCTTTGCATCAACTATGGCTGAGCACAACAGTTAGGCACAGATTATATCACTTGGTGAAGCGAGTGGGAAAGTAAAAGAGTCTGTAAATCTGTCGTGGAGAGTTGTTAATTACTCCCACTAGGACACAGAGTGCTATACAAACTATATTTTGTAATAATAAAATCTAGTGGTTGGTATTTACGTTAAAGCGCATTAATACTAACCTCACAATTAATGGGAGATTAGTAATGTGTATTCTACACATCCCTATCTTTACCATAATTGGAAGCACCAATTTCAACACTACCATCTGATCTGATTGTGGTTAGTTTCATGATAATTGTTGAATTATTAGAGCATTGGTCAAACAGAATTATCCCTGTACCTTAAAATAGCAGCATTATATTTGTGATTATTATTTGCATAGGAGTAAAAGGGCAAGACTGAAGACCTGTACGCGGTGTCCTCTACTAATTTGGGAGTGAAATATTCTCCCGAGGCCAACTTTAGTCAAATTTCGCAATATCAAAGAAGTTGGCCCTCGAGGCAATGTTTCAAATTACTCCTCCACGTCGTTTTTTAGGTCTTACCGATTTTGAATCCTACCTAAGTCTCATCAAGTGTGAAAGGTTTAAAGAATTCAGAAGTACTTGAAAGACATTAACTCAATAGGAATTGATAATTTTTCCTTAGGAAGCTAATTTGCCTACAACAGCTCCTGTCCTTTATGTCCTCCTCAGCGTCGCGTTTAAGCTCCCCTCCTAGCCTACCTGAGAATACTCCATTCTCCCCGGCTACCATCTTTCCTGTGACATCCTCCTTTCACGGATCCATAAATAGAATTTTAATACTAATATTAATTCGTGATAAGATGAAGGGGTGGTTAATTAAAACCATCAATTTAATAATAGCTTCCCCTATACAATTAGTCATGTAAAACGTCATGTAAGGATATACAAGGGAGTCATGAAGAGAAGGAAAAGAACACAGCCATCAATGCGAAGATATTGGCCAGAATTGATTACGATTAATTCCGGGTGACAAATGCTTCTGCTCTTGTATATAATAGTTCAGGGTGAGAGAGATTTACTCCTCACGCAACGTCTTCTTTATCTACCATTTACAATACATTTGTTTACCCATCTCTTCTTCGGGAAGACCATTTATCCATTGCCCAGTTCTTCATCAGCAAGACCCACGTGTAACACCTACTGCAACTAGTTGCCCATTCATCTCTTCCTAGAGAAGACCTGTCATTCCTTTGACCCATTTACAACCTTCACTTACCACCTAGATCTTTACTAGGCTATACAACGCACCCCGTGGAACACTATCAAACCCTCATCCCTGAGATTACGTTGCGTCCTTATCTACGCCGTGCAACATGACTACCAACTACTCTCGTGGCTGGGCTCCCCCTACCACAGTCGAAAATTTTAAGCAACAGTTCGAAACTAATGCTGATTCCCTTTACACATACATGAACGGTCACCTAAATTGATACCGTGTTGTGCTGGCTCGGTTGAGTTGTTAGTGTTAAAGTTATGAGCTTGAGCGAAGATGGAGGTTGTAGCGGAATCAGAGTCGGCGGTTAGACCGATGCAGTAAGTCTCGTATGAGGTTGTGAGAGGAAGATCCGAGTGGAAACAATTGTATTTAGATGTATGGTTCAGAGTAAAACCGAGATGATAAGAGTGAGATTGCGTGTTTGCATATCTTATCAACTGTGGTTTTTGACCAGTATTTATCAATCTCCATAGATTGTAAGTTATGATCCATGTAGATGTAGATCTATGTACATACACATATATGGGTCAGGAATATAAAGCTAAATACATGTGTGTCGGTAATAGATACGAGAAAGCTATAACCTGCATTTGAGACATAGTCATCTGCTGGAATGCTAGTGTGAAATAAACGCTAATGCGCATTAAACTTTCGGTGAATGATGTATTGATAACAGTGATATAGAATGGGGAATTTGATAGTCAAATTAGCCGGACTTACTAATAAGTTATTCTTGGCATTCCAAGATATATCATACTTCAACAGTTAGGAGACAGGGGAACGGAGGATTGGCTGCTGGATTAGGAAAGGGTGGAAAATACAGGCTGGTGCACAGACGCTGTTCATGTACTCTACAATCTTTTCACCTGCCGAGTTTAGTGAATCAATCTATCCAAAATAATATCATACTTCACATCATCCATTAGATGATATTATCAATCGTCGGGATGCACATCTAGCATCACCTTCATAGATCACCATTGTCAGTAAGAGTTCACATTTGATACCTACTGACACGCATTTGGCCACAGTGATACGCACTCAGTGTCTATCGTGCCATCACCCAGCGTGAGCGCGCCATCTCCGCGACTCACCATTGCACATGAGCCCGTGTAAATCCACCGACGGACAGCAGAGACATAATTGCTATAATCCTCACAGCTCATAACCACAACATACCGCACTGAAAGAGATACTGTTCAAGGCCAGCTCATGGCCGCTCGCCAGGTTATAGAAAGTCTCGAGGAGCAAAACAATCAGTTGAGCCTTGACCTAAATATTGCCAAGGCTAGTCATTCATCTAATTCCTCTAATTCAGCTGCAGCCGCCCGGGATTCAGCCTCAATATTCTGCTCCGAGAAATTCCCGGATCCCGAAAAATTCGAAGGTACAAGGAGCATACTGCCCGGTTTCATCACACAATTACAGATGAAGCTCGAGGTAAACAATGACAGATTCCGCGACGAGTCTGCCAAAGTCATCTACTCAATTAGTCGGTTGGAGGGACAAGCTCTCGATCAGATTGTTCCCCTAGTTAACACAAACCCAGAAAAGCCTTTCACATCTGTCACTGCATTCTTGTCATATTTAGAAGCCTCATTTGGAGACCCAGATCCTCGAGGAACTGCCCGTCGTGAACTGACTACTCTCAAACAGGGGGCTGGTGACTTTGCGACATATTACTCGAAATTTCTTCGAGTTATTAGCTACCTCGAGTACAATGAGGCGGCGAAAATTGATGCCCTCGAAAAAGGCTTATCAGAAGATTTGAAAGACGCCATGTCACATCGGGTGGAAACACCGGTTATCTTAGAGGACTACGCAATTTTACTCATGAGAACTGACAACCAGATTCGGGGCCGCAAGGCTGAACAAAAATACACTTGTGACTTCCCGAAACACCTTACTGACAAGCATCTTGCGCACCCATCACATATTCCAGGTGGTCTAGCACCAATGGATTTGTCAGCAATTCATTTGTCAACTACCATTAGATCATCACCCGAAAAGCGTTACGTATTTGTCAATGGTTATCGCAAACTTTCAGCAGGTGAAAAGCAATGGCGTCGAGATAACTTCCTCTGCATGTATTGCGCGGGGGCAGGACATGGCTCTGACAAGTGCCCCTGGGCGAAACGCCCGAGAAAGCAGGCATCAATTACTGGTGCTCTTTTAAGAAAAACACCACCCACACACCAGTCAGTAAGAGCAGAGGACACCAAATCCGAGTCGGGTTTTCAGTAGTCCCGGATTTGACAAATGGCCCTGATCCGGGACCTCCTCTAGTATCCTCAGTAAATGCTTTATCCAGATCCAACCACTCGAGACCATTTGATGAAAATAAGCTGGACGGCGATCATTTTATTGCAGCTTGTAAATTAAAGATGAATGAGAAAACTATCCAGACTCATGCACTTATAGATTCAGGTTGTTCAGGCTTTGCATTTATTGACGAAACTTTTGCGCGCCACTATAATTTCCCCTTATTCCCCTTAAGATTCCCTCGCAAGCTCCAAGTGATTGACGGCCGAGATATCTCCTCCGGTAACGTCACTCATGTCTGCCATTTACCATTAGAAATTGGCTCCCATCATGAGAACGTAACATTTTTCGCCACAAAACTTGGTACTTATTCCATCGTTCTGGGGATTCCATGGCTCCAGCTGCATGATCCGCTCCTAAAATTCAAAAATAATTCAATTTCCTTCAATTCTCACCTATGTCGCTCGAAATTCAACCTCACTTCAAACCCAGTCCCGGTCAAAGGGCTTACCATTCAAAAAGGATCACATTTGACAAGTTCAGCAGCGTTGGTTAGCAATGCAAGGGCTAATTCTATTTTTATGGATGCAACAATCAGTAAAAATATTAGTGAAACACCGAAAGAAAAGACACACAAAGACTGAAAGAAATATATTCCAGCCCAATATCATAAATATAGCAATATGATGGATAAGTCCCTGGCAAATGTAATGCCACCACGCCGCACTTACGACCATAATATACCACTAAAAAATGGCGAGGAACCCCCCTTTGGCCCTCTATACGGCATGTTACGGGTCCACAACTAATGTCTATCCCTCGCATATTAGCGCGCACTTGGCATATATGTGGAACGTGTTTTCCCTCTGTATTTACCTCTCATTCTTCATAGAGAATCTGAATAGACTACTTTCCCTCGTTTGATTGACTAAATCACGACCTGTTTTGTAACATATTCAGATTCTCTCATTCTTACTACGTGTTGCGCGACGTCTCGCTTAAGCAGCACGCATCATCTGTTCAACCCCTGACAGCCGCCGTATTTCAATAGTCCAATTTGACTATACCAGCTTGGAAGAGTACTAACGCCAAGCACATCAGCTCATAGATACCGAATGGGCACTCCAGAAATTAAAGAAAAATTCAAACAAACTTTCGAGCAACCACCGTCCAGCCACCCTCCGATAAAAATGTTCGACAAGTGGCCAAAGTGGTCTGGCAACGCATCCGATTTTGCCACATTCCAGATAAGCCTCGAAGGGATTGCAGAAGACGACAATATCAGGAAGTCCCTAGGCAACGAGAAGGCTTTCTGTTACGGGGTCTATACCCACTCCTTACCTCCCGACGCTCAGAAAAGGGTTGCCCCATGGATAATTGAGAAAAAGAAATCCAAAGAGTGGAATATCCTGTAATTTTTGGCTAACCTGGAGGACCTCTTCACTGATAAAGACGCGCCGTCCAAAGCGCAGACTGCTCTGCACTCCATCAAACAAGGACCACATCAACATTTCGCTAGATTTAGGAGTGTATTCGAACAGCACTGCTCCGAGGCTGGAATACTCGCTCCTAAGGACGCGTCCAAGGTCAACGCGATGAAAGAGGGGCTAGCGCCGCATTTACGTAAAGGCCTTGCCTATAGATCCGGCATATCTAACACGGACTATGACAGCTTTGTAGTCGAAGTTCAGGAAATGGCCAATGAGTTGGAAAAGCTGCCCGAGTTCTCTATGGCCACAGGATCAGATAAGGAATTTTACCAACGCATCGACTTTTGGCGGCCTCTTCACACTCAAACCAACCAAGCTCAGGTTACTCCAGCCCATTCACAACATCAGCCTCAACCCAATCCCTACAGCCACTCTTTTACTCCTGTTGATCAGGACGGCAATGTCCAGATGGGTGGGATAAACGCCCTACAGGCCCAAATTCAATCTCTACTAGCTGCATTTAAAGGCACTCAAGGAAGAGGAGACTCTAGGAATAAAGAGTTTAGAACCGATAACCGTCCATTTCCGCCTGATTTACCTCAGCCAGAACGTAACCGTAGGGTTGAACAGGGTCAGTGTGAGAGATGCGGTAGATCTCCTTCACACAGATGGAGCGAGTGTAGGTACCGAAATTTCCGCGTTAACCCTACACCTAGAGGCTCTGGCAGGTTCCGAAACTCGGTCGTCAATGCGGCCTCAACTAATTCCAACCTTTTTAATGAACATTTGTCTCGTTCTGATTCGGGAAACAAATGACCTCTGAGCGAAGTCGTGTTCAGAGGCAACAGGTTTGGGATTCTTTTGGGATAAATCTGGCAACAAGGCCATCTAAAATTGAAATCTTACAGGCTAAGAATAGAATGGATAGCAAACCATTTTTAATAGATGCCTTTATAAATGATCATTTTTATCTCTCAGCTCTTTTTGACTCCGGCTGCCTTCTATATGCTGCATTTAGTGAAGAGACTGTTAAAAAAAGAAACCTGCCACGCATTCTTGTAGAGCCTAGAGAGCTTAAGCTTGCGAAAGATGATGATAAAAGCTACAAAATTAACTATATTACGTTCGTTACTTTAGATATTAGCGGCCGAAAAGAAAGATTATGGGGATACATAATCCACGGATTACACTATGATCTAATCCTCGGTAAAGGCTGGGCCGAAAGAAATAACGCTGTCTACCAAGCAGGAGACCATGTCTTGCATATTGGTCAAGGACATCAGAAAGTGAAGATTTACGAAAGTACCGAGAGTAGCAGTGACCAAGCTGAAGATTTAACAAAATATATAAGAGATGCTAAATTAGTGTCCGCGCATGTATTTTCTGCCCTTACAAGGCGCGCGCGTAACAATAAGGAAGAACTTGTCCTTGCATCTGTCACCATATCTGACATAAATAAAGCGTTGGAAAAACTAAGTGAAACGCGTGTCAGACCTACTATTGAATCAATCCGTGGGTTACTTCCTGGACAACTGCATGGGCTCGAAGAGGTTTTCCTAGAAGATAGCTCAAGTGACCTGCCCCCTCATCGATCTGGACACGATATGGAAATTGACCTCGAAAAAGATGATAAAAATGTTGAAAAGAAACCGCCATATGGGCCTCTTTATGAAATGTCAAGAGAAGAATTGTTAGTTCTTCGCAAAACTTTTGCAGATCTCCTAGATAAGGGATGGATACGCGCGAGTGCTTCACCTGCTAGTTCACCGGTATTGTTTGCCAAAAAGCCCTCTGGTGGCCTGCGGTTTTGCGTTGACTACCGCGGTCTTAACGCTATTACAAAAAAAGATCGTTATCCTCTACCGCTCATCCGAGAGACCCTACGCCAACTATCTAAAGCACGTTGGTTCACTAAAATAGATGTGCGCGCAGCATTACACAGATTGCGAATCAAGGAAGGGGACGAATGGAAAATAGCCTTCCGTACCAGACAAGGTCTTTTTGAATGGCTAGTATGCCCCTTTGGTCTTTGTGGAGCGCCTTCAACATTTCAAAGGTTTATTAATAATACTTTGCGCGAGTATCTGGACATCTTTTGTTCTGCATACTTAGACAATGTGATAATCTATACTGACAGAGACCTGCAAGACCATTATGGTAAAGTCCGCAAAGTTATTGGCGCTTTAAAAATTGCGGGTCTACGCATGGACATTGACAAATGTGCTTTTGGCGTTAAAGAAATAAAATACTTGGGTTTCATCATTGAAATCGGTAATGGCATTAAGGTAGATCCGGAAAAGGTATCTGCTATAACCAAGTGGGAAGAGCCAGAAACTGTGTCAGCTGTTCGTTCATTTCTAGGATTCGCGAATTTCTACCGTGAATTCATCCATAATTTCTCTGCCATTTGTGAACCTTTAAATAACCTCACCAAAAACGGTGCAGCTTGGGTATGGGAAGAGCCCCAAAGAAAATCTTTTGATAAGTTGAAAGGACTGTTAATTACCGCACCTGTCCTCAAAATGTTTGATCCAGAGGCGGAGACAATTTTGGAAGCAGACTCATCTGGGTATGCCATAGGGGGCGTAGTCTCACAGATGGATGAAAAACGCCGCCTCCGGCTAGTGGGTTTTTTTCAAGGAAGCTCACCGCAGCTGAATCCAACTACGAGATTCACGACAAAGAACTGCTAGCTATTCTATCAACAATTAAACACTTTCGAGGTGAGCTACGCAGTGTCAGTACTCCTTTCCTTGTCCTTTCTGACCATCGTAACCTTCGTTATTTCATGTCAACTAGGCAGTTGTCGGAGCGTCAAGTTTGCTGGGCAGAAGAACTTTCCAACTACAATTTCGAAATTAAATTTAGACCAGGAATAGAATCAACCAAACCAGACCTGCTGTCAAGAAAGACAGAATTTAAGCCAAAAGATTTTAACGATGAAAGATTGAAAAGGAGAGAGTTCCAACTCCTTAAACATAGATGGGTCTCACCGTTTGCTAAAGATGAGCCACCTATCCACTTAAATCTTTCGGTAATGGAAACTAGGAGACGGGCAAAAGCCAGTATAATTCAATTGCCAAACCAAGATCTGAAACCTATTGGCCAGGCGCCGCCATTGTCGAGAGTTACGGTCGTTGAAGGACCTCCTAAGGGAAAAAATATCTTCGACGAAATACATATTCAAAAATTATGGGATCAAGCAACGAAAAAGGATCCATCCTTTAAAATAATTTATTCCAGCGTTGCTAAAGAAGATCGCTCCCTACCCTCTTCAGTAGGAAATTCTATACAAATGCCAGATTGTACCTTCGATGATAAATTTGCCTTAACTTACCGTGGAGCTCTCTGGGTCCCAGACTGGGAACCCCTCCGTACAGCATTAATACAACGAGTGCATGATTCCCATGTGACTGGTCACCCGGGGCGCGAAGTGACGTTGTCTATTTTAGCACGGAGCTTCTTTTGGCCTCAACAGTACAAGGATGTAAGTAGATTTGTACGAAACTGTCATGTCTGCGGGAGATCTAAAGTTTGGCGCCAGTCGTCTCAAGGACTATTACGACCTCTGCCCATACCAGACCGTTTTCATAGTGAACTAGCACTAGACTTTATGACAGAACTCCCTTTAACAGACAAAAATGAAAGATTTCTTATGGTCATACACGATCGCCTGTTAGGAGGCGCCACACTAGAGGCAATGGAAACCATGGAGGCTGAAAAATGCGCTGAGCGTTTTGTAATAAGCCATTGGAGATACCATGGATTTCCAAATTCGTTAACCTCAGATAGAGGCTCTAATTGGGTCGGCCGTTTTTGGCAGCGGCTTTGCCAGCTTGTGGGTATCCAACAACGCCTCTCCACAGCTTTTCACCCCCAAACCGATGGAGGGACTGAAAGAATGAACCAGGAAGTTCTAACTTACCTACGTGCCTATATCTCATATGCCCAAAATGACTGGGCTAAACTCCTCCCTTCTGCTATGGTGGCGATTAACAATAGGGACACCTCCAAAACTGGCTTTAGTCCTTTCTTTTTGACCCATGGTTACCACTTCGACCCTATCCAACGTCGAGCCCCTCAATCCGGCTCCACTAAAGACCCAAAATCTAGAGCTAATGCTTTCGTGAATAGGCTCTACGATGGTCAAGAACTTGCTAAGGCAGCCATGGCAACTGCACAGCAAATTATGGAACACAATGCCAATAAAGGAAGAAAACCAGCTGAGATTTTAAAAGTCGGGGACAAAGTCTGGCTGAACCTCAAAAACGTTACAACTCCACAACTTAAAAAGAAGTTCTCTTGGACAAATGCCAAATACAAAATTACAAGAGTTGTGGCTCCAGATGCCTACGAACTTGATGTCCCTAGCGGCATTCACCCGAGATTCTTTGTGGACCTCCTCCGTCGGGATCCTGATGATCCCCTACCTTCTCAAATTACAGACAACAGCCAGCCCCCGCCACTGCTTGACGGAAAATATCCTCTTTACGCCGTTGACAAAATCTTAAGAGCTGAGAAATTTAATGGTAAAAGGCTACTATGTGTAAAATACAAAGACTATAAAGAAACATCCTGGGAGCCGCGAGAAAATTTCGTTCTAACAGACGCTTTCCGCGACTTTGTCCAACAGTACGGGGAGGGTGATAATGTAGGTGATCCAGATACAGGTAGCTATACAGGATCCCGAGGCAAAAATAAAAACAAGAGGATATCTGGAAAGAAAAATCGACTTGAAATTTCATAGCCGAGAGGAGAGAGGTGATGTTACGGGTCCACAACTAATGTCGATCTCTCGCGTATTAGCGCGCACTTGGCATATAGGTGGAACGTGTTTTCCCTCTGTATTTACCTCTCATTCTTCATAGAGAATCTGAATAGACTACTTTCCCTCGTTTGATTGACTAAATCACGACCTGTTTCGTGACACGGCATGTCAAGAGAGGAGCTACTAGAATTAAAAACTTATATAACAGAAAATTTTCAAAAAGGATTTATCCGAGCTAGCTCATTGCCCGCGGGAGCCCCGGTACTTTTCGTCAAAAAACCTGACGGAACATTACGTCTATGTGTGGACTATCGAGGACTAAATAATCTTACTATTAAAAACCGCTACCCACTTCCACTAATTAAGGAAACTTTGGATCGCCTTTCAAAAGCCAAATATTTCACAAAATTAGACCTCTGTCAAGGGTACAATCAGATTAGAATGGCAGAAGGGGAGGAATTGAAAACGGCTTTCCGGACAAGATACGACCACTTTGAATATACTGTAATGCCATTCGGCCTTACAAATGCACCTGCCACTTTCCAACATTTTATCAACAATTGCATACGAGAGTTCCTGGATATATTCTGCACCGCTTATTTAGACGACATCTTAATCTACAGTGACTCTCTAGAAGAACATCAGGTACACGTATACAAGGTTTTGGAAGCTCTCCAGCGCGAAGGTGTTCTTTTAAAGCCAGAAAATTGTGAATTTCATACTCAGAGCACAAAGTATCTAGGCCTCATTATCGAATCCGGTGGTATTAAAATGGACCCTAAAAAGATAGAAACCGTAAAAAATTGGACAGCGCCCAAGAAAATAAAAGATGTTCAGGCATTCTTAGGCTTTGCTAATTTCTATCGAAGATTCATACACGGCTTCTCAGCACTAGCACTTCCCCTCACCAAATTAACACGCAAGGATACACCATTTCTATGGGATTCTCAAGCCGAAGCCGCTTTTCAAACTTTGAGAAATGCTTTTATTACTGCCCCAATTCTCGCACACTTTGACCCGGATAAAAAAATAATTATCGAGACTGATGCTTCTGATTATGTTGCAGCCGGCATACTCTCCCAATATGACAATAATAATATTCTTCGACCAATTGCATATTTTTCGAAAAAACACTCCCCAGCTGAGTGCAATTACGAAATTTATGATAAGGAACTCTTAGCCATCATTCGAGCGTTCGAAGAATGGAGGCCGGAGCTAGAAGGTGCTGTCTATCCTATTTCAGTGATTTCCGACCACAAAAATCTAGAGTACTTTATGACCACTAAACAACTCAATTGACGGCAGACTCGTTGGGCAGAATATCTTTCGCGCTTCAACTTTATAATCAAATATAGACCAGGCAAGCAGGGGGGAAAACCCGATGCACTAACCCGAAGATCAGAAGATATTCCGGCTAATGGCGACAAAAGGTTACAACATCAAAGTCAAATAATTCTGAAAAATGAAAATCTAGCACCGGAATTACAAGTGTTGTCAACTTTCATATCTAAAAAGCCTAAAAATGATGTATCACTTGAGGATCTCTTCCGTACTGGGTATGAGTTAGACCCAACACCACGCCAAATACTAGGTCTGCTTAGAAATGGCGAACGACACTCAACCCAAATATCACTAGCCGAGTGCTCCGAGGTGGATCAAAAACTGACCTATAGAAACACGCTATACGTTCCCAATTACGACCAACTTAAATTATATATCCTCAGGAACTATCACGATAGCCCGTCTGCTGGACACCCTGGTCGCGAAAAAACATTCGAACTCATCAGTAGGGACTACTTTTGGCCTCAGATGCGTAACTATATTTCTCGATACGCTCGCAATTGCCACACGTGTCACAGGTCTAAGTCTAGTAACCACGCTAAATATGGTGTACTTAGGCCTTTACCTATTCCACAACAGCCATGGCAAGAAGTATCAATGGATTTTGTTACGGGCTTACCTCTGAGCGAAAATTTCGACGCAATTCTAGTTATAGTCGACCGCCTAACAAAAATGCGACATTTGATACCCTATACCACAAAAACTAGTGCAGAAAATGTTGCTCAATTATACTTGAGCCAAATTTGGAAGCTCCATGGATTACCGACGCACATTACGTCCGATTGAGGTACTCAATTCACCGCCATATTCTGGAAAGAACTCTGTAGGCAACTTGGTATTAAAGCAAGGATGTCAACAGCCTTTCATCCTGAGACTGACGGGCAAACCGAGATTTAATGCAGTAATGGAACAATATTTACGTAGCTATATATCATACCAACAAGACGATTGGGTCAAATGGCTTCCCATGGCTGAGTTTGCTGCCAACAATCAGGATTCGGCAACGACACAGGCAACTCCATTCTTTAGTTATTATGGATTTCACCCAAAATTTACAGTGTCTGTAAAAACACATAAAAAATCTCTGCCAAATCTTGACGCAAAAAACTTTGCCCTCAAAATGAAAGACCTGCATAATCATTTAAAAGCAAACATTCGATCGGCCCAAGACCAACAATAACAAGTGGTAAATACCAAAAGAAAACCCGCCCCTCGTTACTTTGTCGGGGATCTGGTGTTTCTATCCGCAAAAAATATCAGGACAACTCGCAACTCTCGAAAATTATACTGGAAAAAATTAGGCCCCTTTCCAATTAAAAATATAATATCTCCATACGCATACCGGCTTTCTCTTCCTAGCACCATGAAAATCCACCCAGTTTTCCATGTGTCGCTCCTAGAACCTGCAGCAAGTGATCCAGTCCCAGGTCAGAAACAGTCACGGCCTCCACCTATAGTCATAGATGGAGAGGAAGAATTTCAAATAGAGGAGATATACAATTCTCGAGTAACAAAAAATTTCGGCCTTCAATACTTAGTTAAATGGGCTAGTGATAATGATCCAACATGGGAACCGGCAATAAATCTGGACGACGCAGTAGCAGTCGATATTTTCCATGAACACTATCCGACGAAACCGGGACCTCTCAAACAAACCGGAATAACTAACCCTCGCAGGAGCTCGCGATTAAAAGGGGGACTACTTTCACGGATCCGTAAATAGAATTTTAATACTAATATTAATTCGTGATAAGATGAAGGGGTAGTTAATTAAAACCATCAATTTAATAATAGCTTCCCCTATACAATTAGTCATGTAAAACGTCATGTAAGGATATACAAGGGAGTCATGAAGAGAAGGACAAGAACACAGCCATCAATGCGAAGATATTGGCAAGAATTGATTACGATCAATTCCGGCTGGCAAATGCTTCTACTCTTGTATATAATAGTTCAGGGTGAGAGAGATTTACTCCTCACGCAACGTCTTCTTTATCTACCTTTTACAATACATTTGTTTACCCATCTCTTCTTCGGGAAGACCATGTTATGAATTCGTTGTAGATAATTTGAATAGGGTGGCGCACGGGCTATTTCGTGAATTTGGTTGGAGCTAGGCAAATGGAGCGTAGATTATGTTGGTTGGAAATTTAGAATGGGCTCCTTAGTTCTAACAATTTTGTTACATGAGACATGACCTTGTACCCTTCAGTACTCAGAATTTAATAAAGCTACTGTTCAACTATTCGTGATTAATCCGCTACCTTTTAACCGTCGCCTCGCCGAAACTGACTCGACCTCTGTAGCTTAACAGCTTCGTAATTCAGCCCACAAGTAAGTTCATAACAGACCATTTATCCATTGCCCAGTTCTTCATCAGCAAGACCCACGTGTAACACCTACTGCAACTAGTTGCCCATTCATCTCTTCCTAGAGAAGACCTGTCATTCCTTTGACCCATTTACAACCTTCACTTACCACCTAGATCTTTACTAGGCTATACAACGCACCCCGTGGAACACTATCAAACCCTCATCCCTGAGACCTCTCCCCCTTAGTACGTACTCCCTTGGATCCTTCCTCATGCGCAACCTTGCATTCTTCCCTATGCAACCTTTCGCGTATCTGTAAGCGCTACTTCGTTGACGCTTAAATATCTAGCCGGGGTGGTCCTAGTGACCAGTCCCGATCCGGGCACAGCCCGTCACATCAAGTCTACAAGTACGACCAAGTACACCCTCATCCCAATAACCACACCTCTTGTCGACCTTCTCTGGCCTTAGTTGACCGCCAAATACGCTCCCACGCCGATATTTATACCCGACGGAGGAAACAAAGCGTGGCACACAAAACTGGGAGACAGCTCTTTGGAATGGACGTGAGAGGGATCAGGACAAGTTGACAAGATAATGCAAAGGAAAGATATTACCTCGAAGGGAGTGAAATTCCGAATTGTGGCAAGAAGTTACACGAATTGGGCTTTGTCCGCGCCAACACTTCGCTTGCGAGAGTGCAGCTGACACAGTAAACACAAGCCAACGAAGGAAGGTGTTGTGGTCCGCCTCCTGGTGGTGTTCTCCGGTACAGCCTGAGTAGTCTGGTGTTGTGATACACAATATAGATGGGCGTGTGTAAGCAATGAGACATTACGTGTACTAAACCAAGTGTGGCTAGCAAGTCACAGTGAGGTACTAGCCGAGGCGCGTGCGCAGGGTGTTAGAAACACTTCTCTTGTAGAGATAAACTGTGCCGCTTCATCCCTTCATGTATATATATAAATATACATATAGGTTCTAATTAATTTAAACTCCACAACGTCCTCTACCCTCAGCTCCGCAGACTGTTGAGCTCCAGACTCCAAGACGTCATACACAACTTCATAACCTTAACACCTGGGCACCCACTCTACTTGGGAAAGAGACACCTCAGACCATATTTCGTGCGGAGAAAATTTTAAAGATGATGGAAGCATATCTGGATAACTCAGGGTTCTTGAGACGTTCTCCTGGGTGGGTATTCACGGATGAGGGTTGACTTGGGATGAAAAAAAAGCCGCCATAACTTCGAAGTGGTACTTGCAAATGAAATCTGAAGCATGACTGCTCTTCCTTTACGTTGAATCATCTTTTCTGTACTTTTCTTTGATATTGTGTCATAGCTAGATAGCTGCATACGCAATTAAAATCTGATGCAAAAAATAAATAAAGAGCCAGTACAACAACCTGTGATCCCTCGGTCCTTGACTCCTAGGAGATATTGAGCGTAGCTTAGGACTTTAAAAATATAAAAAAAAAACCCTGTCATCCCTTCTCGCCCAGCAAACCTTCTTTAAAGAGCTCCCGATGCCAGGAGCCAAATAATACCCGCCGTCCTAGCATAGCCTTCAAAAGGCACCTAGGCCACGGTGGTCAGAAAGAGACTGTGGCAAAAAGCGTCCCCACTATATTGGTATGCCGCAACCTGCGGTTACAGCCGCGAAAAAAGAAGCTCACAAGGCGAAAATCGACAATCGGCTATTTTTTGGCCTTGAGAGCGACCACCCGTAGCGGAGACTGTCTCCTGTGGGTATTTGATATGCTTTCGAGGAGAAACTTGACTGCAAAACTCACATCAACTCGGTCAAATCAAGTCGAGCTTTGCCATTCTGGCACTAACCGAAGAAAAAAGACAAGGTCTCCGAGATGCCTCTTCGGAATTGGCAAGCTCTAACGCTAGTCTCGAACCAGCTCGGGACCTTTTCGCAATAAGCTTCTCAGATTTTCCCGTGAGAGGCAACACGCTGCACGGACTTACACCGCTCTGCAAAGGGTGGGTCGCTAGAGAGATCGAACAAGTGACTAGCGAGGAGCCAGTCCAAGTGCAGCCTCATGGGACGTGCCTTCGCGGGTCACTATGCTAGAACTGGAACTCACAGTTCCACCAGGGCTCTGCCACTTCAATGAGTTTGGTATTGCTATCATTCACAAGCCTGGTCTACAAATCGAACATTGCAAACGCTTTTTGGGCTTTCAAGCTACCCGTAGCTGCTCTCGCGCTCCAGTCACAAGGAGCTGTGTTGTCGGTATTCCGTAGGGTACGTGTGATGAAAGCCGAGTTGGTGATGGAAAAATCGATTTATTAAACTATATGAGAAGAAAGGAGCACTTTAGCTACTACTAACATGTATTTATAAGAATTGGTACTATTGTTAAATTCGGATGATTTTATTTTCTCCTATGTAAGCAGGTCTATATATACATAACATTTAGACCCAGTTTCTACCATATCCTTCTAACTAACTATGCGCATTCCCAACTAGAATTGTTGAGATTCATCTTATCTCCACCTAGCGCATACCACTTCCTAGTTAATAGTTGGCACTTCCACCTTTGTTTTTACAGAGCGAATTAAGAGCAACACCATGAGGAATTCTCATTACATTATCTACTGATTCAACAGATATTATAATATCACAATAGGTCCCCTTCGCCGATCCCTAGACTGATGACTTATCCTCAGGCAAGATATTTGCTACCCAGCCACGCATTGCCAGGTGTTACTTAGTTGTAGTAACGCTTCGACCTTCTGACTAGTAATGCCATCTTGTTCAGATTCATCTATTCCTTCCCATACAGCCTTGCCGTAAACATACTCAACATTACGCCCAGATATTAACCCAAACTTGAACAACGGTCAAACCGTAATCGAACGAGTTTGGTAGATGTAGAGTAAATTGATGATTCCTGTGAGTAGGGGGTATGAATTCAGCGTCGGATACAGGGTTCATTGTCACGGAATGTGGTCGTGATCTAATCGATCGATCGAAATATAGGGAGTTAATTCTGATTTCCCAAAGTAATGATAACGCAAGATTTACTACTATGCGGAATAGGAGCATTTAGAAAGAAAGGATATTTTTACAGGGGTATGACTAAGCGAACCCTGAGACCAGCATTATACATGGGCCGCCCACAGTGAACGGTAGGAGTTTGTGCACTAGATCCCGTAACATTCACGGAAGAGGCAAAGGTAAAGTGAGTGATAGGTGAAGTTTGTACAAGAACAGCGGCCTTCTTTTAGAGAAGGATTAAATTTGTGAACGATAGTTAACAGCTTAAACAGAAGACATTGCGTGACGAGGACTCCTTCACGCTGGGTAAATATGTACATCAGATAATAGAACAGCCCTAATATCTGTCTCGAACAGTATTACTGCGCAATTCCTATGAAACAACCCTATGTTCCTGAGCCTGTCTTACTTGTTAAGGAACTCGATCTGACAGCAAGTTGCGTATTGTTGTGTGACTCCCCACGAGACACCATCCTAGAGTTCACTACGTTTATCCATGAAATCCAATCTGCTGGAACTGCAGATCAAATGTGCACTCGGCTTCCGAGTACAAGGCCCTCACACGATGTCGCAAATGTAGGGGATCCCACCGATCGGATTCCTGGGACTGCCAAGCCAGACCCAGAGAGTCTAGATCGATGACAAAAAGCAGCTCGTGTGGATCCACCACATCGAACAAGGGAGGTTCTCAGTGGTAGCTCGTGCTAGAGCTGCAGCCAAAAGGGCCGAAGAGACGATCATCACCTCAGCGAAGGATGTCTCGATGGCCGAGGGATCAGGTTTCGGAGTGCTGGAATCTGAAGAAGAATCTTGAGGGCACAGCAACCTCGAGGATGCCTCTCACAGACATCTACTAACTAATAGCAGGATACCGGCTGGATCAAAGATGCCTGCTTACCCATCTATTGCTCCCAGCAGAGATGGAGTAAATTTGTCATCTGGAAAGTGTGACGGACGACGGAATGTGTGGGGAGCGTATTACTTAGGTCCAACATGGAAGAATCTTCTATCTTTTGGAGTGGTCATTCGTTTCTGTTTCAATCAGCTGCACCTCTGGCAACAATTCACAAGGTCGGAATAAGTTGAGGTATGGGAAAAAGCGCAGGAAACCCTGCCGGCTCCACCGGTCCTGCACCCATAGTGCACATGGAGCTCCAGCTTAGAATCAATTTAAAAAAAATAAAAACAAACATGGTCATCACAAGATCCCTCCACGCAACTCCTTAAGTGGAGGGCGAGGGCTATACACCTATCAGTGGTGTCTTCTACAAACCTGGGAGTGAAATATTCTCCCAGAGCTGAGATCCAGTTACGAACAAGGGTGGGATGAATTTTTCTTGACGGATTCTCGGCCTGAAGGAGTTGTACCCGGTATTTTGGTCGAAAAATCGGCCAACGGAGATTTCACAACCTCAAGAAATTCGAACAAAAACTCATCACCACTAACACACAATTCACGAATGGATTTAGGTCTGTCTGGGGGTCGTATTCAAATATCTGACATCTCTCAAACTCCTTTTGTATTTGCGACAAACCATTTCTCAGTCGACCCTACACCTGCTACCCACCTCCATCATCGTCACATCACCTACCTACACACGCCCTAATGGGGAAAGTCATGATGGAAACGGGACGTGTACAAAGGAGGAAGAAAAGGGAAGGTACACCGAGGGGATTACAAAAACCCCAATGACGACGATCTATCGGTACGATATGAAGGTGCAAGGCTAGGGCAACGATGAGATTTTGGTCGGCATTTATATTTCGGAGTCAATGAGGATCTCAAGGGCTCGGGCACGTGGTGGCCAAGGTTGAGGAGGAAATTGCGCTACGGCGTTTATACAGCGGGTTTCTGGACGGTCAGGCATGGTATAATTCAACACATAGGTGAAGTTTGAGGTGGCTCAGTCGTTTCTGTAGAACGAGGCATATCTGAACCTCTATAGCGGCCCTGCACCATAGTATTGAGTGCAGATGCAATGACGTAGCAACTTGTCAGTATTGTATCGAGCTACCCTGTATGGAATGCACGGGCCAAGTATAAATTGTGTACCATTATAGATCTGTAGATGCTTTCCTTTCCTTTTCTTCGTGAGTTTAGAATCTACTATGCTACAATCCTGATCTGAGTCTCTACTTGATTCGAGATTGTCATCGCTCCGCTCGTGCTCTTTCCGGACTCTCATAGCTTTACGGTAGTGAAGCTGATCCGGCCCGGCCCGGCCTCACTCGTGCCCAAGCTCCAATAGGAGTGTGATGGGAGTCATGTACCTAGCACTTTTATGGACAAAATAAAAAAACTTATTAGGCTTAGCATAGGCCTAGGCCCAGCTCATGCACATCTATTGTTGAATGATAGGCTAAGGTTGCAGGTATAACGACGCAACCACTAGTCGTGAGTCTCTAAACCACACGCATCTTGAACTATTTTAATAATCAACTTGCTAACATTAGAATGAAGCTAGATTAAAAATGATGGAGACGCCGGCGCTCATCCGAGGGGACATAATGATATATTTTGGGGATGGTATGAAATGAGGGAACGAGGTTATATTCTGGTAAATAAATAGGAGCCTTTCATGTCTCTGCCTGTTATTTGAAGATTTAATTTGCATCTACCTATGAGTACAGCTTGAATCAAATGCCACTCTAAGACATACATAGTCACGGTGTGCTTTGGGTAGGATAAAGAGCGCCATCTGCCGAAGTTATGCCAGTAATGACTAGAAAGTGAAATGCGAGAGGATGTTACCTGATATAATAGATGGAAGACTGGACCGGCGAGGTGCCAGGAAATGAAGACGAGAGAGATGAGGAACGGACAAAGTAATATGACGAGAAGGTACGGGGTTGCGCAAAGGATGAACTAGGAAGCATATAAGAATATATGACTGAGAGGCTTGAGAACTATTTTGTGGTGGCTCCAGCTTGCTGAAGTACAACTAACTATTTGACACAATCCAACTACGACTATAGCAAGCTCTCCTCATGACTCATCTCCTAACCTCACCACATGAGTGCGAATGTGAGGGTATGCCAAATACGTACTCCTTGGAATTTCCGCTTAAATCCTGAGTGTCAGATTGGAGCGAAGGCGTACGGGCCGAAGTGTAACTGTAGTGGAGAAGCGGTTGGGTAGACTGCAAAAGATGACTAAAGGTCTACTTTGGATGATTTAAAGGAACTATAGGTTTGAAGTTTGGTTTGTAGAAATATGCAGAGGGACTAAAGGTTCGAGTGATTTATAGTGGTAAGTAAAGGCACTAAAGGCGACCAGAGATGATCCGATGGTGTTGGGTATGGCAGAGAACTAAGCGAGTAATATAACCTAGCTAATAGACCAAGCCTTGATGCATATACCATATGCCAAGACTATTCTGTTGTCATAGCAACATGGAGAGAAGGGTAAAATTATATGCTAAAGTAAGCATGGGAAAGGGAATCCTTAGGCTGAGCCAAGAATGTCTCGCCAAAATAGGACAGGCATCAAAGCTTTCCAAAAGGAAACACATCATTACAATTCAAATGATCACAAATTTCGCATCTCTTAGATGACCAGAGAACCTGCAAATACCATTACTTGTGTACATGGGATGGAAAGAGCATGAACTGCAGGCATTTGTGAGTAAGCTTGAGATAATAGCACCGTTCTTTGTATCATTGAAGAGCACGTATCCATATCTGACTATAAAGAGCTTCTTCTTGTCCTAATCAGCAACCTGGCCTTAAAAATCCTAGATACACAGCACAGATATGCAGAGATATCTAAAAGATAATGTCCCC
This sequence comes from Blumeria graminis f. sp. triticale, assembly GCA_905067625.1. Lineage (NCBI taxonomy): Eukaryota > Fungi > Ascomycota > Leotiomycetes > Helotiales > Erysiphaceae > Blumeria > Blumeria graminis. Next base: position 4,811,470 of record LR898472.1, on the reverse strand, counting down.
TAGTTATGATGTTGTATTGCTCGTTCTTCCAACCTACTACCCAGCTGAAACCAACGACATGATTTTGGGTCACGTGGATATCAACAACATGGCAAAGTTGTTATCTCTAATTATCTTGATTTTAGTCGGAATATTCATTTATTTCCACCGGCAATCTTGGCGAACATTGATAGTAGTGACCATCTGAATACATCACAACGCCTAAAAGATTATTTCCTTCATCCATAAACGAAAAATATGGAGGATATCGTCCTGGAAAATTATTAGTATAGAGAGCCAAGCTGGCTATGAAATTTGCTTACCTCTATCATTATTGTAATTTTTTAGAGGAATTCTAGAAATATAGCCATTAAAATTTTCTCCATAGTATAGATTAGGTATGGACGCTTTATCTTGATTCGCACTTGGTTTTTTCAAAGCTTTAAGACCCGTTTGAATGTCCTTCCAATTGATATCTTGACCGAAACATGTATATTTTTGTACCGCAGAAACCATTGATGAAAAGCACAGGAACGAAACGAGTTGAGTAATGGTTTGGAGCTTCATTGTAAGAATGGGCGTCTTTGCTTCTGCTTGAAGAGTTATTTGACTTTGTAAATGTTCACTTATTTCTTCTCAGTGGACACCAAGTAGGAAAAGTCGGCCTGAGCAATATCGAAAGACAGATGAGAGGGGCTCTGGAAAAGGCAAGAAAGAGTAGATTGTGGAAAAAAGAGTGTTAACGTTCTCCAAGGAAGATGAGTGAGGTAGAAGCTGCTGGATTCTATGGTTTGGAGGAGATAGCAGCTGTATTTATATATGCTGAATTCGTGTCAAGAGAAATTCGATATAATACACATGGGCAAAATGAATCATGGGGGATGTGTCAAATGGCTCAAGCAGGGGAGATGAACATCCTTCAGTTTATCTGAATCTGCTGGCTGAAATTGTTTCTGCAAGACTTAGACTTCCCTGAACTAGATCCTTGCTCGGAAAACTTGTTCATTCATCTCCATCCCGAACCTTTAAAATTTCGTGTCAGTCATGTCGGCTCGAAGGAATGTTTCAGGTTTCCTTGGGACATGGTAACTAATAGCTTGGAAGACACAAACTTTTGATACTTGATCTTGAAATAATACATTGGCGACATGGTTCTTAATTCTAAAATTTCTAGAGAATAGTACGAGCCTAAAATTTGGAGAGCTTTCAACGTGGTGATCTAATTGCTTGTTATATCTTGGCACTACCTAATATACACTACACTCATCTGATTCAGACTTGATTCCTGTCAAGCCAGAAAGCTTCCTTGAATCTGATGGATACCAGTAGACCTATAAGGATACCAATCATCCACCCAGAATTCCCAGAAACCATCAAAAAAACTAGAAATTAATTTGATGCATACCAACTGAAGCCAGGATCAGACTGTACATGAAAACTTTGAGTCCATAAATAATATATCAGGAGCAATATACTCTATGAGCCAAGAGCAATCGGCATATCGCCCCCACGTTAATCAGTTTGTGATAGGTTGGTAGTTGATCGGATCAAGGCTGGGTATATCTCAATTATTGGTCACTTGATTTCCAAACCAAGCTTCGATCTGAAGGAGTTATACATATATTCTTCTGCTTATAGTATGTATTATATATTTGTTATATTTAAAATTAAGCCGATAAGCCGTATTCCAACTGCCGAGCAAGTTGGCGCTGCAAGAGGCCCAATATAGTAGATGAGAGCCATGATCTCGTCATTCCATAGATAATAATGAATCATGCATGCAGGTAGTCTCCCGACTAGAATTTATGGTTTAGTCGGTGTTTAGAAAAACAGTTCCGTCAGTATGACGCCATTTGGCCATTTGTTTCATTAGACAGTGTAGATTGGAGTTTTCGTTGTGTTTTCAAAGTCTCTCTGCGCCTAGAACTAGCCACTCAACTCAAGGATCCCACAAACTTGGACAAGCTTCCAGAGGAAAAGGGAAGTAAAGACTCGAATGACGTGGTGCCGAGATGGCAGAAAGAGTGGTGGATGAGGGATTTCTCTCGTGTGATCAAGTGTTGGTTAGAATCGTGTTTTGCTTTGAAATCGCCAGTAGTGTTCTGACTAGACTCCGAGCCAAGACCGGGCAGCTAAGATATATCCGAGAGTCCATGGTTATAAATGGGCGAACTCTATCGAAATATAGGTGTTCGAGCCTATGGCTGGTTCTTTACACCTCAATGACAAGCTTTCCGTCCGGGAATCGCATGGTGATCGGTATTAATTGGAATACATCGAGAAGAGCTGTATTTTCGAATTATCGTCAATTTAGGAGTTTCATATATACCTCTGAATAGCTCTTAGTAGTCACAAATCGAATGTTGCATTTTATAAATTCGTATCTCCTTAGCCTGATACACTGCAAGATAGGTTTCATGTTAAAATTTGAAATTTGAAATTTGATTCGCTTTTTTGCCACTACATCGGCATCTCCGTTTCCGAGAATCCTAAATTAACCGGTCACGAAACTTTAGCCATTTTTTCTTGCAGCTTTGGCCTTGGCCGACTTACTGAATGCAAGTTATGGAATCCCAAGAAGTATTTTCTTGGTAGGAGATTGACAACGCAGGCATCATTGATTTACGCGGGTATTCTCAATTTGATTTCATTTCACAAAGCCAGTTCGGGTATCCCGCGGGCCCATATCCATATCTATGACTACAATATTTTCAGAGGTAACTTGTTCGAGGCAAGGCGCCCTAATAATGCTTCTCTCAACTCTTTCGAGCTCCTAGGTCCTCCTTGATAAATAACGCTTCCTGTCCATCGTGGGTGAAATTGTTATGATATGAGGCGACCAGGTAGTCGAAGGTGGTGCACAGCGTACGGTCCAAGGCCCCAGTAAACATCACTAGTATCTTGGTTAGGTAATCATGTATTTAGTTCTATAGATGTATCCACAAAACTTAACACAATGCACTTATCATTCCGCAGTATGACTTCCGCATAGCTCAAAAACACTACAGAAATCCAGCCTGACAATATCTGCTACCTCTTATTCTCCTTCAATTCAAAATTGGTCACACTAGTCTTTAATTATGATTTATGTTGCTACCTATGAATATAAAGGCCTGTGGTGCTCTAGAATTATGCGCCCCCATTCCATCTAGGTTCCCAACACGATCTTCCGCGTCGAATGCAGATTGGAATACATGGGTAAACATATCTTCGGACTGCCTAAAAATACATATGATGAGCGACTTTTGAAAATTGGTAGAAATGGAGGAAGGAAATATTACAACAAGATTAAAGGGACGATTTGAAAGAAAAGCCGCATTGCTGATAGCCCATGGGCCGTTTCAAGATCTGAGGGATAGGTGCTTATGCGGTAATATAGCCATTCAGTGGCTAGTACGGCGCCGAAGGCACATATGCTCTTCATACAACATCTAGTGACACAACTACTGTCGATCCTGAGTGTCGACTCGAGTCTGCTAACCACTCATGTCGGTCACAAATGGCGACATATTGCCAGGCGACTCTAGGATAATGCCAAAGGTATAGATGGATTTTGAGTGCTATTGGAGAAAACAACTGCCGTCGCTACTAATCAGCAGGCTTAGGAGTACGGAGTCGAGACATTGCAGTTCAATAACTTGAGTAGTGCTGTAATGCGTCTTCGGACTATATGCACTATTCACTGTCATGACTTCAATAAAAAATACATGGACAATCTTGTAGGGTTGGTATATTGATTGTTGTCTTGTTACAGTTCTGTTTTACATTACGTGACCTATTTGGGTAATGGTTCCTTATCTAGTTTAGCGCTGGGAAGAAGCAAATAACTGTTGAAGTATCAGTTACTGAGCCTTAAATGACATGTGACTTGATTTGTAAGCTGGGCTAAACTAGGGTCTATAGAATGTATCGTAAATGTAGAACTCAGTGGTTAGTACAATAATTATATACCAAATAAGCTTTAGTCATTTACCGGCAGTACAGTCTTCTAACTATATCTTTCTTCAATAATAGCTTTTCTCTGTAAATAATGTTTGTTATTATTAATTCATTTTATTGTCCTGTCTGAGTCTATGACTATGTAGGACATGCAGGTCCTCTCTGCCTACAGGCCAAGGATACCTATACCAGTAGTATATACCCTCCTATGCCTCCCATACAGCTCCCCTCAAACAGTACCACCCCTCACAAGTCCTCATTCGATCATACACTAAGAGGAGCCCTTAGCCCTTCATTATCTCCCCTCTCCAGCCAACGAAACGATGGTCATTTGCGGGTGTATGGCAGCCGGGAAAATTCGCAAAAACCACTGGGTGCGGAGCTCTTCTAATACCGACATTAGGAATAAATCCGAAGACATATTGCTCCTTCTGAAGCGTTCGAAGAGGCCGGCCAGCTGGGCGCTGCAGACTTGTAGGTACCTCGGGAAATTCACCCTCTGTCTTTCTAGCCTCCTTCCAATTCATTCCCGAAGGTCGTGCCGAAATTTCGGAAAAGTCTTGAAAGAGCTTAATTGCCGTATGGTAGCCTAGCCCAACTTCTTTTGTACCGTTCAGGGCGCTGGGGATTGCTGTTGACTCGTCGACAAAAGAAGCTCTCCTGGCTAATTAGCCGAAATCTCTATCTTGGCGCCCACAAAAAATACTAAGTTGAAAACTTCTCGAAAATATCAGTCCCAGCATGGTCTTCAGAGATCTGTTCCCCCTCTCGCTCCACGTCTCAGCCGCCTGTACTTCCTCAAGGTGTATGACCCCATTAGAGCAACAGTCTCCCATAAACCAAGACCCCAACTTTGTATATCATGACTTAATTTACTCCTTGGGGGTATGCTTAGCGTCGTAAATTTGTAGTGAGTGATGGCCGGTGATGAATGACGCAAGCTCCTGTCTGCAATTTGGATGGCGCCTATATAAGTCGTTGAGGCGAGATGATGTGTGGTTAGAAAGAGGTTGAGGACTCAGAGGATAATGGTGACTGCTGCATGATTGAGAAGTCGTCAAATGGAGATATGGATGTATTTGCTTGCGACTTTGATTCGGACGTGATTCTTCTTGGCTATCCCAGATATGCAGAGCATACTGAGCCATTACACCAGCACCACTGTAAGGTGAAGAATTCGTCTTTGCCGGCAAATAATAGATGTTCCTCAGGAGGATTTAGGCAGATATGATCAATCAATGGCAATATTGTTACGAACTTGCCGCAAAACCCATCTACTTCAAGTAATTTGCCTGCGCTAGTCAGCGTAGGCTGCAAGAATCCCTAGGCTTGACAGCTATTACAGTTATCGACACAATAATTGTCTCTTTTTGAAGCCATCTAAAGCCTATTCAAATATAGAGCTATGACAAATGTTGGAAATCTAGATTCAGCATGTATGAAGGTTTTAATTTCTAGGAGTTATCATCAATATCAACTGTGTTGATTTGGTTGCATGTGGGTAAGATTGACTAGAGAATATGAGGCTCAGTGATATCCGAATTTCACTGGGTAGGAAATGCTGCCATTCAATAATTGAGTGGCTAGGAGGGCAAGACTGAACACCTGTACGCGGTGTCCTCTACGAACCTGGGAGTGAAATATTCTCCCAGAGCCAAGTTCAGACAAATTTCGCAATATCAAAGAAGTTGGCCCACGAGACAAAAATTCAAATTACTCCACCATGTCAATCTTTCACTCTCAAAGAGTCCGATTCTCAACTTAGCTTCATCAAGTCTACAGGTACGACCTAGTACATCCTCATTCCAATGACCACACCTCTCTCCGACCTTATCTGGCCTCAGTTGACCGCCAAATACACGCCCACGCCGATATTTTTACCCGTCAGAGGAAGCAAAGCGTGGCGCACAAATCTGGGAGACAATTCTCTGGTATGGACGTGAGAGGGATCAGGAAAAGCTGACACGATAATGCGAAGGAAGGATATAACCTCGAAGGGCGCAAAATTACGAATTGTGGCAAAGAGTTTTACGAATTAGGCTTTTAGTGCGCCAAGACTTCGCTTGCGAGAGTGAAGCTCACACTATAAAAACAAGCAAACGATGGAAAGTGCCGTGGTCGGCCTCCTGGTGATGTTATCTGGTATAGTTTGAGTAGCCTGGGCACCTACTCCACTAGGGAAGGAGACACCTCAGACCATATTTCGCGCAGAGAAAAGTTGATGGATGACGAAGGCATGTCTGGATAACTCAGGGTTTTTGAGACGTTCCCCTGGGTGGGTATTCACGGATGAGGGTTGACTTGGGGTGAAGAAAAAGCCGCCATAACTTTGCTGTGGTACTTGCAAATGAAATCTGAGGCGTGAGTGCTCTTCCTTTACGTTGAATCATTTATTCTGTACTTTTATTTGATATTGTGTCATAGCTAGATAGCTACTTTCGCAATTAAAATAAGACGTAAAAAAAAAGCCCCGTCGCCAAATTGAACAGTGCGAACGCTATTTGGGCTTCCACGCCACCCGTCGTTTCTCCCGCGCTCCAGCCTGCTGGAACTGCGGATCTAACATGCACTCGGAAGCCGAATGCAAGGCCATCGCAAAGGTGTCACATCTGTGGGTGACCCCACCGATCGGATTCCCGTGTCTGGAATGTTTCCTGGTCACGTGACATTATGTAATCTTCATCAGAGTTGGCATCATAAGGAGTTTTCGGTTGGAACAGGGGACAATCAACTTACATCTGACTTAACGACTTACCAGGCATTCTATAATACTAATTACAGGCGTGCTATGAGTCCCTAGTCTATTGTATGATACAGACGCACACTGGCTTGGCACTCCCAGAAAATTCGGACAGGTGACCACAGAGCAGCTCGCGTGGATCCGCCAGATTGAGCAAGGGAAGTTCACAAAGGTGGCACGAGCTAGGGCTACAGCCGAAAAGGCGATCATCGCCGCGGCGAAGGATGTCTCGATGGCCGAGAGGGCAGGTTTGGGAGTGTTAGAATCTGAAGAAGAAGCTTGAAGATACAGCGACCTCGACAATATCCCTTTTTGGGTCATCCACTAACTAATAGCAGAATACCTGTCGCCGGATCAATTGATGTTGGTATACAGCAGAGCAAGTACAGGATAAATCAAGTAATTAATGAAATCTTGAGAAAGAAGATCTCCTACTTCTCGCTGTATATATAGGAAATTGTAATTGTCAGCGCCGATCATAACAATCTATGTTGCTAAGCACCCATATCCAGACCGCAACATTGGCAGCCCCGTAGCTGGCTAGGCCCTATATTCCATCCCTCCCGTACTGGCGCAGACAGTACAGACACAAGGGATTAATCCCGTAACAATACCGGCTAGATCAAAGGTACCTGCTAAGTCATCTCTTGCTCTCAGCAGAGATGGAGTAAATTTGTCATTTGGAATGTATGATAGGCGAGGCAATATGTGAGGAACACATTGCTTGGATCTAAGATGGAGGAATCTTCTGTCTTGCGGAGTTGATTTGATTCTCGGGGGTTTCGTTTCTGTTTAATCAGCTGCACCTTTGGCAGCGATTCACGAGGCTGGAACGAGTTTAGACTATAGGAAAAGTTACAGGGTACTTTACCGGCTCCACCGGTCCTTCACCTATTGTGGATAAAAAGCTTTAGCTCAGGACCTATCCGTCATTAAATAAATAAACAAACTTCAGTCATTGTTATGATATGAGACAACAGGGTAGTCGGGGCTAGGGCATTGCGTGTGGCTCAAGGCTAGAGCAGACATCACTAGTGTACTGGTTAGGCGAGCACTTACATAGTTTCATAGATGTACCCACAATGAATGGATACAGGTTCAGTCTTATACTTTCTGTCCATATACCTACAGCATTGTATAGTATGAGTCTATTCACTGGCAACAACTAACTACAACATCATCCACTCCTCATCACTACGCAATGTGACTTCCGCATAGCTCATAACCACAACAGTCATCGCCAAACATAAAAACGATCTTCAACCTTAAAGCTAAGGAGGTATTTAATTACCCAAAATTTCTAGTCAAGTAGTTGTTTCAGTGTCTACACATTGTATGTGAAATATCGAAATAGTTTCTACATGGCATCAATTGAACCACAAATGTACAATAAACTTTCGCATACGCTTATTGAATACCAAAATTGATAAAATGTACCCCACATAGTAAATTACAGGAAAAGAGACTAAATTATAGATCATGGGTGACTGTTTACCAGATTAAGCTTTGAAGTTTGTGAATGTCTCAAGCCCTAGGAATCGAAGGATAGCGATTAGTAATAGGTGGGGATAGGTAAAAAAGACACATTTAAGGAAAATCTAATGCTGAAAGGTTTATTCCAGGATTAACTTTAGCAGCAGTCAGTTGAGGGAAAGCCAGTACTTTAAGAGCTTTATCTAAAGTTTATCAGGATATGTATGAGATGTATGAGATGTGACTGGTAAATGTGGGAGATAAATTTCTTAATTGCAGACGAGGAGTCTCTAGTACTCATTTTCATAGCTCCTGACTCTACTCCAATAAAATGGCTTATCAGTTTTCAAGTTGAATTCGCTCGAGTCGTCGGTCAATGTATTGAGGCACCAGAATCCCCTCCAGATGAGTTTGTTGTTTTTACTAATTTTTCCAGCATTGCGAAAAGATAACTTCATTTGATATATATATTTAGGCACAACACCTTCGGTCTCAATTAAAACATCACCCCTAATCTCACCCGACTTTGATCCACAAACTTCACTGATGCTTGATAGATGCCAGCGCCCACGTAAGGCTTTTTTTGTTATTACTGAGGGATGTGCTACAGCATCTTTACGGCGAGCGTCAATGAGATCTTTGGTTAGGTGATGAATCACGCTCATTGGCTCATTTGTAGTTAAAAGACTTACCATACTTCCGTCGCGGAAGAAGCGGAGGTACCGGTAGTATGTCACAATGTGGACTGGTGTATTCCAAGAACTCTGGGCCGGATCGGACTGTCCAGGTCTCATGTAATTGACAGTACTGATGTAGCAGCCATTGAAACGTATTCTTGGTCGTAAACGGAACATTTGACACCATGATGATCGATAAACCTTATGGAGTAAAACCTCTGAGATAGTATTCTTTTCGAACTGAATAACCTCATCGTGTGAATTGCTGCTCGGGCTCCGACATGTAGTTTGAAGGAGTTGCCCGCCAAGGACATCTCGTTGCCATTCAAAGTGCATTGCGCCGAAACCAACCTCAGAACTGAGACAGACCTTTTTCCATATTTGCTCTTCTGTCGCCACGAAATATGCAAGTTTCTTGCATACCTGTGCCACTCTGGCAAAGCTAGCTACGTCTATGACAGCTAGATTCATAAAGATATGAACGATAATTTCGTCCGGAAGTTCTGTGATAGGGCATGGTAGAGACGTGTCTCTCGGGTCTGACAATACTGACTCTACTGAAAATTCAGAGAAGCCAGAATTCATTTCTCTGGTAACATTTTGACCTGTGCTAAATGGTAATTCTTTAGAGCCAGGTTCTATGGGCTCGTTGGATATGATGTTGTGAGTGACAGTCTCAGAGGATAGCGGAAAATGTTTATTTTGGTACATACATTGCACATCTTCATTAATCTACTTGTATTAGGTTCAGTGTCCTCAACAATGTGGGAATAATTGTTCAGCTTACGCGGAAAGCTCTGCGGTAAAGATCAAGGCTGTCTCCCAGATGACCCTGATCTTCCCTTTCTACAGCTTGCTCGTATAGTAATAATGCAACTTGCGGGTCCTTATAACGCGTCTGTGAAATTTTTTCCCTATCAGTGATCTCGGCACAATCACTGGACTTAGATGATTGTGTAATGATCTGATGTTGCTTTAGATTAGTTATATTAGGGGAGGAATGTGGTTCTCCTGGTGTCAGAGTTGGAGCAACTGAACAGCTCGACTGTAACTTTACTCTGGAAGAAACCTCGGCGAGCCATTCTTGACGAAAGGTGTCCAATTCTGGATTGTATTGTTCTATCCGTTTTGAGGAATCCATCAAGGGATCCAATGTTATCCACATTATTTAGTGTGCCTGATTTACAACCCTTACAGTCTTGTATAAATCACATGACTTCCAAGGAATACTCTGCCTGCTTTGACACGACTGTGACCAACTTCGTAATGTTACAGGAGAACAAAGGCTGAACACCCAGCAGTGGTGTTCTTCGGGAACCTTGGAAGGAAATTTTCTCTCAGAATTTAACTATAATAGAATTTGAAGCACTGAACAAGTTGGCCTACGAGGCAATGATTCACTGCTCCTAACCAAATTAATATCTCTCTCCTATAGATGTCGATTTCGGCAGTAATATCATTCAATCTACACGTACGAACTAATATATCCTTATTTCAATGACTACGCCTCGTCAGATCAATCTCTGGCCCAACTGGCCTCCACATACACGCCTACAAGAATATCAATGAGTGCAGAAGGAAACAAATTGTGGTGTACAAATCTAGAGGGAAGGTTTTTGGGATGCATGTGAGAGATATCTGGTCAAGTGGAGATGACGATACAAACATTGGATATAATCCCGAAAGAAGTGAGATTTATAATACTGACGAAGAGTTTTACAATATGAGATTTGTTCACGCCAAGACTAAGGTTGCGAGAGTGTACGTGGCACTGTAAAACGCCGCCCTGGCTTGATGGTGCAGTGGTACAACATCTGGGCTGGCCTCCCAAGTAGGCTTTGGATGGCTTGCACACATATCCTAAATAAAACAGGAAATTGTTAGGTAGCTGGGAGTCTGACCTGTGACAGGCGAAGTGTATATAATTAAAGGAAAAGATAACTCAGTAAAAATAGATTAATTGTTAAACTTTAGTGCAGCAGATCGATTATTGTGTAGTAACTTTATTACTAAAGGATGGTCTCTAGATATCACAAAATCTAATGTCTCGCGATGCTCGCGTAGTATACTAATCTTTACCTTCACGTGATGATTACGACTTGGTCTGATACAACCTATTTCAACATTATTCTAGGACTACATACACTGATCACGTAGGACTTGATCACTTGATCTCTAAGTATTGACATCCGCTAGAAACATATAACCTGCGATTCTAAATACTAAATACGAGCACCGACCGAAGCAAACAGCCCACGTACGTGTGGACAGTCCCTACTTTTCACAAGAGACATTTTCCTATCCAACTTCTTCGGTGGTTACTCCTGGCATTTGACAGAGACCGCTAGCTCGAATATGGTAAAACGCAACTACATTTCTCGCTGTGCATATGGGAGACTATTCTCAACACCTGTCAGTGATGTGCCCTACGAACCTCCAGCTCTCACTGTAAAGTCTGCAGAGCCGAGATTGAGTAACTGATTCCTCACTTCGATGAGGATTCCCAATCGCTTTCGCGATCTGTATCGTCTTCATCTCTCAACACATTTCCCGATCACCACTATCATGAAGCTAACCACGATCAGATCAGATCAGATGGTAGGGTCGGAGCCCTACTCATCACCAACCCTTGATCATGGAGGAGATGCCATCCGATGAGTTT